>CM064861.1:42979176-47779176 GCA_032719365.1 Prinsepia uniflora | reverse complement strand
ACTCATGTTCACCAAATCAGTTTATGTTATAAAACATCAAATCCCGGCTCTCAGGCCAAAACATGTGAAAACATAATCACCTGGCCACAAGGACCAAAAACCCGTACTCAAAACCAGTACATCATCACAATCAATACCAATCAGCATTACTTACCAGTGCACAATAAATATATCAATCCAATCAATCCGCACTACTCACGAGTGCATAAAATATCACCAATCACATCTGCACTACTCACCAGTGCACAATCAATCAAACTGTACTACTCACAAGTGCTGCACTACGCGTAGGCCAATATCCAGTCACTCTCTTGGGAATAAACACCTCTGGGCTCAACCTCCTCGGGCTCAGTCACCTCTGGGCGAACACATCCCCAGGATCAGACACCTCCGAGTGGTACATCCAGGCTCAGTATCATCCGAGAAGCTGACTACCATAGGATCAACTCCCGATCCTACAATCACATCCCCCAAGCTCCGGTCGTTTGGGTAATCCCCCCAAGCACCGACCGTCTGGGAATATCACAATCACAATGAACACCATCCCGGGAATTACATCCCAAAACATTTCAATCAAATCTTGACTTCATACCAAGTCAAGGTCATTTTCAACTGGGTCTCAAGCCCAAAATACCTTTTACACATAAACCGTTAAAATCACATTTAAATCAATAGAATAATCCGAAAATCATCATTGACTCACCAACCAAGTCAATACATCATTTTGGAAATCATTTAGACTCCGGGCCTAGCCCAAAACATCATTTGCACGTACCTCGTAAAACGTGCCCGAAAGACTGATTAAAATAATCATAAAATCACAAAAATCATTAATTTCATCAAATTCACAAGTGACTCCAAAACTGAGTCAAAATCACTATTCACTTGGGTTATCATGCCCAAAATATCATTATCACGCAAATCCATGCGTTGCAACCTCCGTTGCCATTTTCACGTAAATCCACAAAATTGACCCTTGACTCATTCCCGAGTCATCACATCATTTTTCGATCCATGACTCAATAATCCGAGTCCAACCATTATTTTCAATCAAATTCAATACCAGACTCATAACCCGAGTCACAACATCATTTTCAACCAATTTCATAATTTCTCGAAAATCGTGCCAAAAATAATAATATAATAATCCATAAAATCGAGAAATCACCGGATTGAAACATCAATCATACCAAAGCATATAAAATCATATAATAAGGCATTTAAATCATATATGCATGCATCACGGTTAGAAAACAAAGTCCACTCACACACACCGTCCAAAACGGTCCGTTTCCGAGCTGCACGTTTTTCCGTAAAATCTGGAAATCACAACTCCTGTCCAAAATCATTATAGAGGGTTACTAACATCTCAAAATACAACATATAATTTTCCCCAAATTTTCCGGGATTTAAATACGTATTTTTAACGTAATACAAAACTTCGGATACGCGGAACATTATCGAAACAATATCCGATTTCACCGAAATCAACGTCAAAATGTTCGTTACACTGAGAGGATCAAAAGTCATGTTGACCTCACCTTGAGACTAGGCCGGACGCGCCCCCACGCGCCGCCGTGAGTGGCTGCGCGTGAAATCCACGCGCCTGCTACAGTGTCACCGTCCCAACCCGTTTGTCTGTAAAACGGGCCATTTAACCCGCGAGGTGACCCGGTTTGTTTTCTGTCAATTCGACATTGATTCCACCAATTGAACATTCAGTCATTTTCGATTCAAGTCTAATTAGAGTTCTGTGGACTTAATTACAAGCAACATTACCTCTAACCTCACGATCACAGATGATCAATCGAAGAACATCCGGCCACTGTTCATCCTTCGAAAACCATCAAACCTTCTTGATTTCGTTCAATTGATTCAACCAGAAGCATTAGTGGACTCCGTTAAACATTTCCCCCAACTCAATTGCATCAATCCAATGCTCAATCTTCACGACTCAAACTCGAACATCCGTACACTGTGCATCCATGGAGCTTCATCAATCTCCAGTGTTTTCCTTCAATTGATGAACCCAGAAGCATCGTGGGATCCTCAGGAACACAATCCCCACATCAATTTCGTCAATCAAAGCCTCAATTCCCTCGACTCAACCTCGAATTTCATCCTCTGTCACCAAGTGTGTTCAGAGTCAAAACAACACCAATTTCCTTCGTTCTTTCGACGTTTCTGATCGTAATGATCCCAGGAAGCTCGAAGTGAGTTCAATTTCGATCCTCACGGCTCAATTCCCAGTATTTGAATTTCCCCCCCAATTTTTCTAAATTTTCGATTCTCAGCCTCCAGCCCCCAATCGACCCTCAGTGTTTCCCCAGTTTAATCCTCTCTCACAATCTCACAAATTCCCCTCAAAACTGGATGTGAAAGGGAGCTCAATTCTCCCAATTCTGATTCCCCCTCTCACGGGTAAGAAAAACAAAGAAGAAGAAAAATGGGGAAAAAGATGGAGGAATGATGGTGTAGGAATGATGATGTAGTAATGATAGTGTTGGGAGGGAAACATGGAGCTGGAAACAAGGGATGGGTGACACTTGTCACTCATCCGGATGTGCACAGTCACCGGGTACTGTTCATATTAAAATATTATTTTATTCCCAGTTCGTTCGGTTAATCGAGCCTGATTCCGTGACCATAACTTCGTCGTCGAATCTCCGATTTCGGCATGCCGCCTGTCGTTGGATTCGTATCGACTAGACCTACGTAACGGTCCTTGGCCCTCGTCCATCGGACCTCCCGATCAAAAAGTCAACATTTGGCCCCTACTATGCCAAATTACCAAAATACCCCTCATCAACCGATCATCATAACTTTCACTACGAATGTCGGAATCGAACGTGCCACCTGTTTATGAACTCGTGACGTCCCGAACTACGTCACAGTCATCGGTCAAAGTCCGTTTGACCGCCCGAACTAAAAGTCAACATTTTGCCCACGCTAGGGGCAAAACGGTCATTTTGCACGTTTCGTCCGATTTCACTCAACTAATCCCCGATTAGTCATTCTAAATCATAATTAATTAATATTCAATCCCGATATTCGGGACGGGTCCTTACAGGTTGGACTTCTAAGATTAAAATAGGAATTATAGGATTGAATTGGCTTGAAATCGGAAAAAAATACTGGTTGTAGGGGCCTGGACCGGTCACGCCGGTCCAGTTGCAGAGATTGAACCGGGCCGGTCGGTCTGAACCAGCCGCTGGAGGTTGATGGTGATGCTACAATGCCGGCGCGTGGGCCCACGCGCAGGTAACTTCTAGGGGCGCGTGACGGCGCGTTACGGGGAATTTGAGGATGGTTCCAACATGTCAAATCATCTATTCGATGTAACGAACATTTTGGGACTGGTTTCGAGTCGATCAGACATCGTTTCGATAGGTTTCGGGTTGTCCGATGGTTTAGGTTCGGTTTTAAAAATAGTTAGAAAATTGGGAAAATCATGGGACTTCAATGAGAGGTTAATGAGACTATTAGTAACCCTCTAAATGAATTTGGACAGGTTTGGGAGTCCCGGTGACGGTGATTGACCCGGGAGACGATTATGGCATGCGTATCGAGGCGCGACTTCGGACGGTCTGTGAGTGGACTTTGATTCCTAAACTGTGATGCATGCATAAATGTTTTATATGGATTATGATTGTAAATATATGATATGGATTTGGATATTGGTGAATTATATGCTTTCACACATTTCGAGGTGATTTACGTGCTTGCACGTAAATCGAGGTTTTCCAATTTTACTCTGATTTTCCATTCTTATGGTTTTGGAAATAGTTTAATGAAATGATTTTGGATTTGAAAAGGTAAACTAGGGTATGAGACCCATTTGAATTACGAACTCTCGGACTTGAGGTCCAGTTGATTTAACGAGGCATCGGCCCGGAGGCCCAGTTGGTTTACGAATCGGACTTGAAGTCCAGTTTGGATGTGGATTCGGGCCTAGGGCCCAGCTATGTGTTAGAAATGGTTTTTACGGTTCATGACGGTTTATGGGAACCGGCACGAACCCTTGAAATGGATTTACGGATCATGACGGTTTATGGGAACCGGCATGAACCCATGAAAGGTTTTATGGTTCATGACGGCTTTATGAGGGGCCGTGCATGAATCTTGGAAAGATTTAAAGAATGATTTCAAAAGGTTTTTCATATGCCATCCTTTATATATGATTGTCTCCTCCGGGGAGGGTCGTTGGCTTGGGTGGACCCCGGAGTAGTCACGGAGCACTGACTGAGTGGAGTCGCCCCCCCAGTTGGGTTCCTTACTCTCAGGATAGGCATGGTTCGTTACCTCCAGGGAGGGTCATTGATCTACGGACATTGACCTGGGTGGACCCTGGAGAGACTTGGGTTTGAGACCCCGGTTAGCACGCACGTAGCTTTATTTTACCGTGACAGGTTCTGGATATGAATATAATGGATAAACATAATTTCAATTGGGTTGGGAAATTGTGTTTTATGATGATAAATGGATTTGGGCTGAGATCCCACCCCACATATGATTACATGTTCTGGTTTTCTGTAAATGGTTTTGGGCAGGAGCCCGTGTGACTTGTATTTACGGAATTTGGGGCTGGGACCCTAATGATGGTTGTTTTAACATATGCGATTGGGTAAATGGTTTTAACTATGCATGCATGCTTTTTAGTGAAGGGTATAAAGGTCTTTTATAAATGTGTTTTATGAAACTTATTACTTTTTGTCCACTCACAGTCTTTCTATTTTTAATACCCTTCAGGTTGACATCGGATGTGGACTGTAGTAGAGACTGAGATATCACATGCCTCCTCCGGATCCTGGCGTACTCTGATAGCTCGGGAGGGCAAAAGTCAGAAATATCCCTTGTCTGACACTTCGTGTCAGACGGGAGCAGGGTCATCCCGCGTTAATCCCGGGGGAATTGGGATGGGTCCTATCACGACCGGCTACCAGAGTACGCCAGGATCCAGATGAGGTATGTGATGTCTCGGTCTCTGCTACAATCCGCACCGTAATCAACCTGAAGGGTATTGAAAACAGAAAGACTGTGAGTACACAAAAAGTAATAAGTTCATAAAACACATTTTATAAATCACCTCGAAATACGTGCAAGCACGTAAATCACCTCGAAATACGTGAAACCATATAAATCACAATCATCCAAATCATCATCATAGAATCATATCTATAAACCATATAAAATATTTATGCATGCATCATAGTTTAGAAATCAAGGTCCACTCACAGACCGTCCTAAGCTGCCGCCTCGATTTGCTTGTCGTAAGCCTCACCGGGCTAATCACCGTCATCGAGACTCCTAAACCTGTCCAAATCAATCTAGAGGGTTACTAACTACCTTATTAATTTCTCATTGAAACCCCATAATTTTCCCGAATTTTTAACTATTTTTAAATTCGATCCTAAACCTTCGGATGTCCCGAACATTATCGAGACGGTGTCCAATCGACACGAAACAAGTCCCAAAATGTTTGTTACATCGAATAGATTAAAATTCATGTTGAAGTCATTCCCAAAGGATGTTTCACGCGCCCCCACGCGCCGCCCAAAGGGGCTGCGCGTGAAGTCCACGCGCCGGTGAACAGTGTTACCCCTAACCTCTGTCGAATCGGGTCCTCTGGTCCGAACCGAACCGGTCCAGCATCCAATCTCCCTCATTTTCAGTCCTTTCTTTCCCCTTTAAATTCCTAAACCTCTGCCTACTCAATTCCTATCGATCAAGCCATTCAAAGTACAAGAAAACCAAAGGAAATCGTACCTCCTTGATCGACAATGGAGATGGCCACTTCCTCCGCCGTTCACCGTCATTCCAGCTAGTCATTCCCATCGTAAAAGGTCCCCACAGAGTCGTCCTTGCCCCTAGGTCATGTCAGAATCCAAAAAGGGGCTCAAACCACGACCAAAATCTGATTTCCAAAATTCGAAAACTCACGGGTTCACGGGTTACACTTACCTCCGCCGTGGGCCGTCGTCCTTCAGTCCCTTAGGTCACCCTCTCCGTCAGTCGTTCATGATAGTAGATGAAGATGAGATGGGGTGGTGGTGGTGATATGTGTGTTCGGTTTTGAAAGAAAAGAAGAAGAAATGAAAAATGGTGGTCGCGGGGGGGAGAGAGAGAGATTAAGTTAGATGATGATGATCAGAAGAGAGAGAGAGAGGGAATTGACGGCGAGGATGAGAGTGTGAGGTAGAGATGGAGGGTTAGGATTGAGAGATGGGTGGGTTTAATTTTAAAATAAGTAGGATAATATTAATTAATTAAAATAGATCCACTTTTTGGGGAAGCCACCAATGGGATGAGTGACACTTGTCACTCATCCATGGATCCCACTTAAAATATCTGCCCAATCAGATATTGCCACATCATTCTCGTCTCGTAATGCTTGCATAGTAAAATCGAACTTCCGTGACCAGAACTTTCCCGTTCGAAGTCTGATTTTGGCGTGCCGCTTGTCTATGGATTCGTATCGACCCGATCTACGTAACGGTCCTAGGCCATCGGCCATCGGACCTCCCGGGTCAAAAGTCAACATTTTACCCACGACCAGGGTCAAAACGGTCATTTTGCGTCGTTAATCCGATTTCGCTCAACTAGTCACCGATTAACCTTACTAATCCTTGATTAGTCACTAATCTAATCCTGAAATTCGAGATGGGTCCTTACACACACACACACACACACACACATATATATATATATATATATATATATATTAAATCATACATATTATACCTTCAATCACATATCAATCAGTTGAATAATTTCTTGTAAACCTTGTCATTGAAGAAACTTATTTTTAAGAGTTTTTTATTAATCAAAACACCCTTAATCATCCTTTAATACCATTATGTTAGTTATAAACTTAAATATAACCTCTAGAGAAATCCATAGTCAACAGCATTATACTTAACAATACATACATATATTCACATGTGTCACCCTAACATAATTTATTATTACAAGGTCACTTAGATTAAACTTGACCATAATTAACTCCTTGATTATTCTTTAATTTTTGGATTAACTAAAAGTGGTTAAATAAAGCATATGATTTTCAAACAAACATAACTGTCTCAAAACAGGTTCAATTCACACAAAACTTGAACCATTAAACTCAGAAGAGAAAGATAAAAAAACTTTCGTGTTGGTTGGACGACGAAATTCCACTGCACGTGCTGCCACATACCACCACAAGTCTCTGCGCGTGGTGGTCACGCGCACCACAGTGCACAGTCGCTAGTGCACTTACCGTCTTCCTCATGCAGGTCTGTGAAACGAGTCGTCCGACCCAGCGGCCTGACTCGACCGTATTTTCTTCATGGGTTCATGGTTCCTTTGACCT
Organism: Prinsepia uniflora; assembly: GCA_032719365.1. NCBI lineage: Eukaryota > Viridiplantae > Streptophyta > Magnoliopsida > Rosales > Rosaceae > Prinsepia > Prinsepia uniflora. The sequence continues at coordinate 47,771,825 of CM064861.1, read as the reverse complement.
TCACTGTTATTTTTTTTAACTAGTTTCAATTAACCTTCCTTCCCTTTTCCTTCCTTTTTTCCTATTTTCTCTTTTCCTTGTTGTTTTTCCTCCTCCTACTCTAATGGGTGTCTTTCTCAAAGACTACCCAATTTTCGATTACTAGCCACCGAACCCCACACACACACATAAAGGCACTTAGGTCGGTGGGAGGAAAAAAGGGAGGAAGAATCAAGAGAGACCTAGAGTATTCCAGGTCTTTTGTTACCAAATGACCAAATACCTTTTAGTGGTAAAATGACCAAAATACCCTTTAGTGGTAAAATGACCAAAATACCCCTAAGCCTTCATTGATCCATAATGCACTTATCCAAACTCCATTCTTGACAAGTCGCATGTCTATGTACTCAGGAGACCGAGACCTTCGTAATGGCCTTTTCGAAGTTTCTAAAAGATGTTCTAGTCAAAAGTCAACACTTTGACTTTGGTCAAAAGTCAACTTTTTAACTTTCATGGGCAAAATTGTCAATTTTCATTTTCTCGAATATCTGGGGTGTTACATGACACATTATATAAAGATCTAATATTTTTCCTCCATTTCTCTACTGACCTACAATTCTATATATATATATATATAAGTTTTGGGTGTGCATGTAGGAGGTTCGGTGAGTGGTGGCTGAGAAGAAGAAAAATGAGGTAAACAAGAACAAGATATCAAAAATCAACGAGGAAGGAAGAGAGAAAGGAAAAAAAATATGGGAGAGGAAGGAATCCAGTAAACCCGCAAACCTGATAATCCAAAAAATGGACAATTGGTTGTTGGAACGTTAGAGGCCCTTAGCTTGCAAACACAGTTCAGTAACATCTTAGTGGAGTCCATGTAACAACCCGTCCCGAGAGCCGGAATTAAGATAGTGATTAAGGTGTGTTTATTGAGGTTAAGCAGTGGGTAGGTGGTCCCGATGGGTCCATGAGCGTAGAATGACGATTTTACCCCTGGTTAGGGCAAATAGTTGACTTTTAGTTGGGAAGTCGATTTGAGTGTTGATCGGTGACTAGGACGTAGTTTAGGACGTCACGAATCCATAGGCAAGTGGCACGCCTGATTCCGACATCCGAGGAGGAAGTTGTAATGTTCGGAAGGTCGAGGGCATAACCGTAATTTGGGTTAATTAGGGGGAAAAGTTGACTTTTCGAATAATCGAGTTTTGGTAGGTTGACCTAGGATGGTTAGATAGATTCCGTCGTCCTGAGTTCAATGACAGGCGGCACGTCTTCGTCGGACTTACGAGGCGAGAGTTACGGGTCTAGAACGTTAGTGGCGAAACCGTAAAATGAGTTAAAAAGAAGGGTAAATTGGTCTTTCTGCACATTGGGATTTGTGCAGAAAGAAAGGAATGGACGGTTGATATTGGGCCATGTGGGAATGCTTGGAAGGGGGATGGTGACACATGGCAGGTGTGTAGAGGATTCTGGTGGAATCCTGTACGTGCGCGGTCTTAATTAATTGGGGTACACCCGTGTTTGTGTGTGGTGCTGGTTCAGAAAACAGAGGGAGATCGTGAAGGAAATTGAGGGTGGTGGTGTGTGTGCTGATGAATTGCGAGTGTGTGAGGGTGATCAGAGAGTGAGAGGGAAGCAGTGGGAGAGGTTGACGGTGTGGTGGCTGTGTGTGAGGGTGTCAAGAGCTGCGGGAAAATCAGGGGGAAACAGGAAGGAATTTGTGAGAATTGTGGCGGTGGCAGCCGTGTACGGGGCAACTAAGTCCGTGGTGGTGTCGTGTGGGTTCCGAGGAGTCAACCACTACCAGCGGAGCTCACGACGGCGACTGGAGGCAGGTAATTCTCTCATTCCCGTGTCGATACTCTGTTTTCCCGTTGAGTTTCAACGTGGAAGTCGTGGTTTGGGAGGTTGAATCGTTGAGTCTAGAGTGGTCTAAGGGTTTTAGTTGAGTCCTAGGAGTAGTTTGGTTGTGCTGCCGTGATGGGTGGTGCACGGTGGCGGCAGGCACGACGAAGGTGTCTGTGTCCTCTGTTTTGGCCGTGGGTTTCAGACGGCGAGTCGTCGAGTTTGGGGCTGAGTCGACAATCCAGGAAGGTTGGTTGAGGTTTGGTAGAGTCCTAGGAAGAGGTTGGTGTAGCCTCCGTGAAGGGGGAAGTCGTGGGTGGCCGGAGTAAGAAACAGGGCAGTGTACGGGTTTTTGTTCAAGGTTGAATCGACGAGTTTTAGGGCGAATCGAGGTGAGTGACATACGGGAAGGGGTAGCCTAGGATGGGACGATGCTGTTGGTGAAGAGAGGAGTCGTTTTGGTGGACGGAATGAGGAGAACCGCTCTCGCCGGTTTAGGGTCCAGATCACTGGTGCGAACCGGGTCTGCTCAAGGTTGACGGTGTACTGTAGCTGGCGCGTGAGGGCAACGCGCAGCCACTTTGGGCGGCGCGTGGGGGCGCGTGCGGCGGCGTATGGAGAAGTGATCAACAGGACTTTTGGTCTAGGAGTTGTGTTGAGTTCAATGGAGTTGGTTTCGAGTCAATCGGAAGTCGTTTGAGTGTAGTTCCGCGAGGGTGAATGTTTAGGGTCCCGGGTTTTCGGTTTTCGATTCGGGGATTTTTGAGGGAATTTAGGTGAGTGTTTGTAGACGTATTAGTGACGTAAGTTGATGGTGTTTGACAGGATCGGGATTTCCCGATGAAGCCGAGGAACGGGCTGGACGTTCGGGACGCGAGTAGGGCTCAGTACTGTGAGTGGACCCTTTTCCTTAAACTCGATCATGCATAACTGTTTTTATAATCGTTTTTGATGGTTTTACTTAAGACACTATGTTTATTGCATATGTTATGATGGTTTTATGTGATTGTACGTGATTGAGATGTTTGCACGTTTTTCGAGACGTTTTCGGGATTTTGCACGTTTTTCGAGAAAATGCTGGTTTTCGGATTTTGATGCCACATTTGGGGGATTTCCACCTATAAAGGTTTTCTGATAATGATAAGTGGGTTATGAAATGTGATTTGTGATTACATGTGGTTTTGGTATGAAAATGGATATTTTTCCGGATTTGGGTTCGGAATGACGGTTCTGAACGCCGGAAGGGCTTCGGACCAGTGGATTCGGATTCGGGTTTGGATAAGGATTTGGTAAATGGTTTTCAAATGGTTTTGGGATTGGATTTGCTGGATCTGGATATTGGGTTTAAAGACCCGGATATATGTGACGGGGGACCGGCCGGATTGGGTTTAAAGACCCGGATTGAGTTTAAAGACTCGGGAGTTTAAAGACTCGGATATATTGATTTCCCCCGTAGGCCTTGAGTTTAAAGACTCGGGAGTTTAAAGACTCGGATATTATTAAGGCCTGGATTGAGTTTAAAGACTCGGGAGTTTAAAGACTCGGATAGGTCCAGCAGGTTCGATCGGGAAATGAGGATTTGATACGGTTTCTGATACTCATGCTATGGTTTCTTATGATATTTTATAGTGTTTCTGTTTCTTATGATGTTTTACAATGATTATTTTATAACTGTGTTCATAACTGTTGGTTATGCATGTGGTTTCAAAACGGAGGGTTAAACTCGGTTTTCACATAAAGTGGTTTTGAATTTTTTGTACTTTCTGGTCCACTCACATTTTCTGTTTTAAATTGCCCTCCAGGTTGTGGAGCTAGCGCGGGGTCTTGACGTCGAGGCAGTGTTCGAGGCATAGAAGTGACGTGAGGGATCCTAGAAGAGTTTAAAAGCTTCTGTGTGCGTGTACTTTATCAGTTTTTATTTTTCCTTGTAATTTAGTGCCATGCTCTGTAAACGATAAGGTTGGGATATTTTGTTTAATTACTCCTGCGTCTGACTGGGTTTGCGTGAGTTTTACTTGGGTGTTGAGTCGGGGAGTCAGACGGGAGTGGGATTTACCTCGGGTTTCGGGGTGAAACTGGGGTGGGTCCTGACAGTCCATACGACCATTATGAGATAGGAATATGAAAGCTTGGAAGTAGGAAAGTTGTAGGACTAGCCTTGAAACCATGGTCGAAAATGGAGAAGTCATAATAGGACCCGTCCCTAAATTCCATGAAAACCGGGCCAATCCTTCTCCCGTCTGACAACTCAAATCAATTAAGGGATATTACCAACTTTATCCAAATCCATATATTAATAAATTAACCAAATTTAATTCGTCCTTACGAAATTACTGCCCACATCTAACTCACTAACCCAGACAAGTTGTGGCATTACCAGTTCAGCCATAAACAATTTTACTTGCGCTATTATGTTTGTCACATGACATGACTCATTTCTAATTTACCAGAATAACCGAACTAGTCTTGCTCTCGTCTGATCGTTCTTGTGAGATAAGGATATTATTTGTTTCAATCTGCATATCAGTTAACCAACATAATGCATCTCTCGCGGGGTATGGCCCACATCCATCCCACTAAACCGCGTCAAGAAGTGAAAACTAATCCAATTTCCTTCAGCCTTATTTCATTGTTATAACTTACCTAAATTAAAAATGTCAAAACATAACCACAATGAGAATTATAACTATTATATATTACTCATGTTATTAGCTTGTTACCTTCTACACCATAAATCCATATTCACATGTAATGGTTCACTCGTTATAAATGTTATTTCATAACATAACAATCATCCTAAGCATCCTACATTTATTATCATCAAAATAATTCACCTAAGCCTTATATTGTTCAGATTGACGTCACAAGGTATAAGTTATAAGTTACAAACAAATAATAGACCAAATGACAATTTGCATAACAATAACTTACTAGCTCAAATAATAATCTTATATGCACAAATCTTTATTTCAAATATTTCTTGCACATTTCTATAAATCCTTTTGTCCATTATAATTTACCATTAAATCCCTTTAATATCTAAAATATTATTATAGTTTATTTTACGGTTTTCCCCACATTAATCTAAAATTTAGAACATTAAATATACCATCAAAAATTCAGAAACATGCTCAAATAACATCCAATTTACTCAGAGATTATACCAATAAATCCAGAATTTCAAGATGAACAACTTTCATATTGACCGCACCTTCAGGAAATGATGCACATGCCCTCACGCACAGAAAAAGTCCCCTGCGCGTGAGGTTCAACTCCCGATTCGACCCGATTCTTGTAACACGGGTCAACTCGGTTCTTGCAACACGGGTCACTGACCCGTGAACTCAACCTAGTTTAAACTTCCCCGATTTCCCGTTTTTTCTCTCGTTCGAACATCTAGATTATTCTAAACCATCTTAGGAAGAGATCTATAACATTTAGACTAAGAAAACATACCTTAAAATCCATGGTGCAACCCCACCATATATGGCCATCCTTCGAACTGAGTTTCCCATACCTTCAAGTACTCAGAACACCCTCGTTTAACTCCAAAACGATCGCAAGGACTCATCTAGCACGCCAGACTCCTCAAACCAGCCCTCACAACAGGGTTCCTCAAATCATCACTAGGGTTATCAAAACCCACGACATCCACTAGCTCACAAAAACCTCGCCCCTCGGGTCGTCACACTGGCTAATAACATCCAATAAGATATCAGGTTCCTTTGCCCCCACAACTCGAGGCATTCGGCTACTCGTAGCCGCACAAGTCCAATCTCAACCAAACTGACCAAAGGGTCACCAATCGAGACTATCGTCATTCGGCCTAATAAGCCACCATCAACTGGTCTCCTCGGCCTACCAGTACCACCAACTCAACAGGTTGTCATCGGCTCCACATGACGACCAGTCGACCATCAAGCATATCCAGCGCCAAACACGCAAACCACACCGGCCCTAAGCTAACATACATCTCACCACACATCTCGTATCGGGCAACGCATCACCAAGGCGCTCGTGCTCTCGTCACTAACTAAGCCACTAACTAACATCCTATCTCTCGCGTCCAGGTTGATGACGGGCTATTTCGCGTCGAGACATCACATCCACAGTAGCATCACAACACCCAAGTCGATGGACCAACTACTCTAGAAGCTCAAACCACGTGCAAAGTACACAAATCTAGCTCTGATACCAATTTGACACGACCTACTCCCAATCCCCTTGGATTAAGGGCTAAGCCATGCTCCCGTCTAACTTACGTGCGACATGAAGGCTAAACTAACGTCCAACCTTCACGTAACACGTAAGCCGGATAAGGGATTCCCAAGCAAACCGTCCAAAAATTTCCGGACTTCCCAGAGCGCGCAGAATCTACTGTGGATCGCGTGTGTGATGTCTCCGTCTCTCTAACAACAGCCCACACCGCATCAAACCTGGAGGGTATCGAAAACGTAAAAGACTGTGAGTGGACAAAAATAAAGGATAACTATAGAAAACAGTTTCTAAGAAAGACATTTATACTCTCCATTTAAAAATCAATGCATGCATATAAAACCCATTTCACATTCAAGTTGATATAAACATTTATGAAACAAAAAATCAGAAATCCACATCCCGGGCCTCAGTCCAAAACCATCAAAATCCATCATTGAAAGCCAATGAAACCATCGAGTTATCATCGAAATCCAAAACACATTTGAAAAGCCATTTGAAATCCATTACAATCCATCGAATCTTCTGGATCTATCCGAGTCTTTAAACTCAATATCAATCCGAGTCTTTAAACTCAATCCAGACCTCAATATAATCCGAGTCTTTAAACTCCCGAGTCTTTAAACTCAATAGGCCTACGGGGGAAATCACAATATCAGAGTCTTTAAACTACCGAGTCTTTAAACTCAATCTGGGTCTTTAAACCCAATTCGGGCCTGCCCCCGTCACATATCATATCCGGGTCTTTAAACCCAATAACCAGATCCAGCAAATGCAATCCAAAATCATTGTAAAACCATTTCCAAATCCATGTCCAAATCCGAATTCGAAATCACCATTTTGAATCCCAAGCCGAATCCGAAATCATCATTCCGAATCCAAATCCAGAATCTGGAAATCGTATCCATAGCCCATTTCCAAATTCGAATCTGAAATCACCCAACTAATCACCGATTAACTTCACCAATCCGTCATTAACCACTAATCTAATCCCGATTTCTGGGACGGGTCGTTACAATCTCCCCCCCCCCCCCTTAAAGAATTTCGTCCGCTAGATTTCGAATCTCGTACGTCCGCAACTTACTGGGGGAATTCCAACTAATCTCACACCTGGGTCTCCTACCTGGTGTCCATCACTTGCCAATCCAACTTATCCTGACAGTTCCCAAACTGTCACACCAACTCGGCCAAGCAAATGAACTCATCCGATTTTCGGTCCATCTGACGATCCGACTTTTGGTCCATCTGACGATCCGACTTTTGGTCCATCTGACGATCCGACTTTCGGTCCATCTGACGATCATCTCATTCTCACCGAGGTCAACACATTCCAACTTGTACCCGTGTTACTTCAAACGTCGCACCAGCCGACACTCACGACTCCACTAACAGTAGGTACGCCACAACACCACTGCTACCAGTCTCATCATCCTTGATCCTTTTTCGAGTCAAGCGTACCTCGTACCAACAATTCAGTACATCGTCGAGTTTGCCGTCAACATGCACAAATCTCAAAGTACAACAATTCACAAGATGGCATCTACCGACCTCGGTACTCCCATGCATCAATACCTATTCAATGATCCGTATTACTTCCGTCAGCGATTCGCGCCAACCCTACTGGAGTCACAACGTACTCGCTCACACCACTAACTCAACCAATCATCTCACCGGTGGTTCCACTAACCACCAACACTGTCAATCTGTGGAAACTTCATCCACGTCCTACACCATCTGTCTGCAACTGGACCTTATCACATACCTGTTTAACCACGATCATACATCTCAATGTCAGGGTCCCACCAGCCACTCATGGCTCTAAGCATCCAGCTCACATCAGTACTGACTCCTACTAACCAGTCAGATCACTTAGGATTACTTGGATCCAGTCCATATCTCAATCGGTCAATCACATCGAAACTGTTCCGATTCACCAAGACAACTAACAACATACCTTGGCACCAAGCTGATCACCAACACCTCTACCAGAACATCATGATGCATGTCCAATCACATCGGAATGGTTCCGACCACTGCATAACCAGCACGCACACACTCCAAATATATGCACCAAACACACACAACAACCACCCTACGAACTTTGAATCAAACAAAGATATTTTAGAATACCTCAATCGTAGAGATCGTATAGTATATCCTCAAGTACTTCCAACGACATCCTACGGTAAGTCCATCAATCAACCACATCGGCATCAACCAAGCTCTACTACACCCAAAGTCCGTCCAACAACACCATAGTGTATCTGTCACCCTCACAGTGTATCTCTAGGGCACACAAACATCCTCGTAACCATACGGATTACCACCTGACTACGAGTCAAACACGCTTCACTTTTGAAACCCATCGGTCCAATCCAATTCTAGGCCAACACGTCAGGCCCAACACGTCTTCCGAAGAACACCAGCTCAAGTCTATTTCCAGTCACCCGGTCTCCTGGGTCTCCCGACCAATATGAAATCCAATCACATCTCAACTACGAATACAGGGCAGACCCAGTACTAGATCTAAGTCCAATATCCATACGTATGCGAGATGGACCACACGCGTCCTGCACAACTCCAAGATGGTCAAGATATCCAGCCACTTTCACTCCTGCAAGACAGAACAATCTCCTCAGCTGTATATCCAACATATCTAACCTCTGTCTTGCCTACGATCCTCCTGATCCACAACAACTCAATCTTGAGCCAGAACCGATCCAATCCCGATCCATACACTCCTAAGTGGATCCCACTTACTATGTTTCAGACCACCGCATCGAATCCAATCGATCACGAATACCACACGTCTAGTGACACGTCTAGATTGTGGGTTCTCTTCAATAACCTTATATCGATCAGTTATAGTCACTCATTCTCAGCTTCCTTCCGTCATCCTTCAACGGAACACACAATGGTCCTCAAACATGTCATCACAAGTCATTCTACCTTAATCCATCTTAACACCATCCCCTGACACTCGCCACACAGGCCACTCCCGGCATCACTAAGTACTCTTCCTACTCCTGAACACATCCACACGTGTCTATGATCAAGGGGGGTCACAATTCCTGAAGTGCCATCACTGAGTCACCCGAATCGACTCTAGAGCATCCAACACTCAAAATCTAACACCAACTCCGAATCAACAGTGGTCTCATCGTCAAAATCACAACATCTCATGATTCCGGGATTCCAACCGTGTTGGAAGTATGTCCATCTTTTCCAACCTTGGGACTTCCTCCTCAAGTATACTACCTCTGGATTAATTGTCCAAACGTCACCTTCTCTACTATACTTAGGAAATCCACAACTCCTACGGATCACAACCACGTGTCCATAGCCAAACCAACTCACCAACCAACTCGCGTGTCAGTTATCCCCGTTTATGCTCATCCAAAAGGATGTCAATCTTCACTCCTTCTGATGATCGCGTCTCAACCTTTCCGAGGTTTAACTCCAAGCACCACTATCATACAAGTAACCAACTCTCGGGATCAAAGTCAACGATCACTCCCCTCTGACTCCTCAATCACTACCCTCGAAGTCGTCAATCCCAAGTCTCGAGGAGTCACTAAGTACCAGCCTCGGCATCACCACATGCCAACCCCGGCATATGCTGATACATCCAACATCTACTGCCTCATTCGTCGCATCCTGCGGTAGCTACGAAAACCAACTCACTCATGGTCAACCCGACTATACCAACCTAGCCAGATCCAACACGAAGCATAGGTCTACTACGTTACTCTGATCCCCGTACCGAAACATGACCTACCAATGGTCATCACATATCCTAACTCTGTTAGCGGTTCCTCCTACCAGACACCAACACACCACAGCTGGCCACAACCTCAACTAACGAGGTACCCATCCTACCGTGCACAAGCATCCCAGCTCGTGGCACATCAGTTTCGATCTAGGGCTCACAACACACTAATACTGAACCTCCGCTCATACCGAGCCAAAACCTTCAATCTACGTTCGGGTCGGGGGAACTGACTTCCCTCATAATCCACAACTCTGAGCAACTCAATGCTCAACCAAAAGCCATAATCTCGCTAGACTCATCCAGAGTCATTCACCAAGCCATCCAATACCTCGGCTGCACCCCAGCATCACCATCGCTAATCCGGCCGTAAGTCGGCCCAAGCCACAACAACTAACTAACCACAAACCCCAACTCACGTTTTCCAGACTAAGCACTTACTCTGGGTTTTCTCACGAAGATACGCACAGTGACAAGCCAGCCCTCACAACAGGGTTCCTCAAATCATCACTAGGGTTATACGATGCCCACTTGTGGTTACACTAACCACCAACACACTCAACTCGAGTATACGTATACCAACAAACACTCGATCTGTGTGTAACTGGACCCATCAGAAATACTATGATCCAATGCACCGTATCCAATGTCCAGCCCACGACCTCAACTAATCCAATGGTATCAGAACCAATCCGACTACCAACACGTTCACCAACGTACTACTGGTATAACCTATATATCGTCATTAGGCACCACAAGTATGCCCAATATCGTACCTCGAACTACGTACAAGGTACGTACATCTACCCATCAATCAACCTATAACCATCTAGGTCGTAGCCAATCACGTTTCAATTATGGAGTTCACTTGTCTAATCCAGCATTCGACAAATCGAAACTCCAACCTATTATCTATTTCCAAATCTGAATCCGAATCAACAATTTCGTAAGAAATCCCGAATCCAAACTCAGATATCATATCCATAAACATTTCCAAATTCAAATCCGAAATCATCATTCCGTAAGCTAGCATTTGGAATAACCATTCCGAACCCAAATCCATAAAAGAAAATCCACAGTCAAGCTCTATAATCAAATCCTGAATCGTCACCCAGAATCCGATTCCAAAACCCAAATCCAGAAATCCTCTTTCAAGTTCCAAAATCAAATCCTGAATCGTCATCCAGAAATATGATTCCAAAACCCGAAATATCGTTCACGTCTACCGAGACGCATCAAAACCGAACCTATCGGTTACACGTTTAAAAAATTACCTCATATCGATCCTTGTCATTCCACCTAGGAAAATCAAGGATGATCCAACACGATGACATCAAAACGCATCCTACGTGAATACAACCAAAAATCATTGCACTCACAACGCCATGTAAACCAACATCGTCTGCCACCAAGTAGAGAATGAGGAATCTCAGTCACCTAACTTCGATATACTCACTCCACCTGATGACCCAAGACAAATCACGGGTCCACCAACCAATACACGATCAGTGTACTGGTGGCAACCAACAACATCAATAACATCTACATCATCTATCACCATCAATCATGGTAGGACCTGAGAAGTCACCCCGAATGACTTCGACATACCCAATACCAATGCGGAAAATCCACATTCCACTCGTCACCACAATCGCAACCTCTCACGATTCCAAAGCTCCAACCATTTCGGAACCAACACACTCGGACATCATCCACGTGTCCCCGTTAGATTGGTTATTAACACATGCCCATTTACGACCATTTATGTACCTCTCGACTAGAGAGTCACAACAGACCACTGCTGTGATCTGCAGCCAAATCTCTGCATACCACCATATCTGACCAGTCCTGACCAATCCTGGCCAACCCTGAACAACTGGTCACTAATCCCTATGACAATACTCGTTCCTCAAGTCTTATTTACCGCTGGATCCAATCTGGTCCATCACTATCCGTGATCCACTCCCGAACCACAGATACCGAACATATGCCCATCACAACGGATGTGACTCGACGTCATCACAATCACTAGGACTAGCACCAGCACTAGTACCAATATCATCACCCGTCAGCATCAACACACAAGCATCCACACTAGCATCATCACTAACATTAGCACACCGTGTGCAAACTGACAACTCTGGATCTCTGCTCACGCAGAGCGACGACCCCGCACCTCTGCTCGAATAGGAGAAACTCTGCCTCCCTCGTACCCGACTACTCTGGGTACAGTCACCCTGATAACTCATACGAGAAAAGGAAACGTCCCCTGAAAGTCCCCGATTCCCAACAACCGTAACTACGACCACTCTCGATAGTAGCGCCTACCACAGACTTGTGCAGATCTAACTACCAGACATCACGACCGAGACTCCGCATCCAACGGAATCAACCGCCCGTATTAACCACTCCGTATCCCACTCAGGGATTTCATTGACAAGTACCAACCCTGATAACTTGTCCAACCAAATCACTAACCAGTCGTAACTCGACTCAACCAATGTCATCTACTAGGTCGCCCACGACCTTAGTTGCACCAACAGCCCATCACAACTAAGTAGTATGACAACCAACTAAGTCAAACCGATAAGTATAACCTCGACTGCAGAGTGCAGTCCCAACACAAGCTAACATGACTAGACCGACTAACGAATCCAAATCCGAATAGTCGTCCAAGTCAAACCACTCGTCAACTCACATTTCCGAACCATGCACATTCTACCTTAGGATTCCACATTTACACCTAGAGTTCCTCGGAACCCAACTGCGAACTGCAGTAAAATCGACAATCTGACCGACCCCGAGGTCTTGACATTGTAAGGACGTCAATCCAATCATACCGTAAGTCTAACTAAGATTCCACGAATCTGGATGCTCCCAAGAGCACAGCCACCGAACATAACAAGATCCAAACATCGAATAATCGCAACTCCAAACTAATCGTCGGAACCGATCCTACGACATCGTGAGAGACGATCCCAACTAACCGTCTCACGATCACAATCTAACGTACGAATACGTTCATCCTTCTGTAGGGTCCCACACTGTCAACCTTGACAGAACTATGGCAACCCCGGCAACCAATGCCGAACCAAGATATTCCACGATACAGTCCTACTAACTATCGTACTGGCACCCCAACTATCAGGTTGATGACGACCTGCATCCCATTGAGATATCACATCCTCGACCTGCGTAAGGAGTAGTACGCAAAACACGCTCTGGAATTCAGAGTAACACGAGCAACCCTGCTCTGATAAGAATCCTATGAGCAATCCTATGCTCTGATACCACGCTGGCAGGACCCATCCCAATCCCCCCAGGATTAACGTGGGATGACCCTGCTCCCGTCTGACACGGAGTGTCAGACAAGGGATATTTTCGACTTTTGCCCTCTCGGGCTATCAGAGTACGCTAGGATCCGGAGGAGGTATGTGATATCTCGGTCTCTGCTACAGTCCACATCCAATGTCAACCTGAAGGGTATTCAAAACATTAAAAGCCGTGAGTGGACAAAACAAGAGTTTATAAAACATTTCATAAGACATTTGTACCCTTCACTAAAAGCCATGCATGCATTCAAAAACCATTTATCCAGACAAAACCATCGGTGGGAACAAAGCCCAAAACTAAGATTGAAAGAACTATAATGAAAACGACCATACGGGCCACTGCCCAAATCCATAGTGAAAGAATCATAAAGACTCAACCGTACGGGCCACTGCCCAAAACCTGTGTAACCACACATCACATATCATATATCATATTTATATCATATACACATATCATTCACACAACCAATCCTGTCACGGTTTCCAAAGCTACGCGCGTGCTACCCAGGTCTCAATCCGAGTCTTCTCAAAGTCAAGATCAATGTCCGCAGACCACTGACCCTACCCGAGGTAATAGTAATCATAGCCTTCCTGAGAGTAAGGAACCCAACTGGGGGGTGACTCCACTCAGTCGGTGCTCCGTGACTACTCCGGGGTCCACCCAGGCCAACGACCCTCCCCGGAGGAGATAATAGAAGTAAAGGAAGGTATATGAATACATATATATACATAACATAAACATTCATGCATGGTTCCCTTGAACCGTCATGATCCATAACATCCATTAACCAGGGTTCATGCCGGTTCCCATAAACCGTCATGAACCAGAATGACCTGACAAAGGTTCATGCCGGTTCCCATAAACCGTCATGAACCACAATGACCTTTCCATAGTTCATGCCGGTTTCCATAAACCGTCATGAACTTGGAAATCCATCTAGGGTCCCTGACCTGAAATCATAAACCGTAAAAATAACTGGGTCTCGTGCCCGAACATAGGACATCAGCTGGGCACCGTGCCCGATATCTGAGTCATATGCCCGAGACAAAAACAAATGGGTCTCGTACCCGAGTTTAGCCTTTTAGAAATCTAAAACATTTTCATTTAGACCAATAAAGAAATACAGACCCGTATAGACACAATATAGGGCCGAAACCTCGAAATACGTGCCTATACGTAACCACATACAAATGCACCCATGACATCATCAAACATGTAATAAAACATATAATAAACATTTATGCATGCACCAATTTAGAAAACAAGGTCCACTCACAGACCGTCTGAGCTACCGCCTCGATTTGCGTGCCATAGGCTCTCCCGAGCCGATCACTGTTACCGGGACTCCCTAACCTGTCCAAATCGTAGTAGAAGGTTACTAACTACTTAATTAACTTCCTATCAAAGCCCCGTAATTTTTCCATATTTTTAACTATTTTTAATCCCGATCCGAAACCTTCTGATGCCCCGAAACATATCGAGACGGTATCCGATTGATACGAAACCAGTCCCAAAATGTTCGTTACATCGAATAGAAGATTTCGTATGTTGGAACCATCCCCAAATTCTGCCCCACGCACCTGCACGCGCCACCAGAAGCTGGCTGCGCGTGAGCCCACGCGCGGCACTATTCATCACCCCCTACCTCACTCGAACCGGGTTCGGCTAGTTTGAACCAGACCGGACCGGCTCGACCGGTCCAACCTTCAAAACCGTCCATTTCTACCCCATTTTGTCCCATTTTAATTCCTAAAGCTTCCTAACCTCAAACCCTAACATTCTAACTAGTTAAAAACTGAAAAACCACCCAAAACCCGTACCTCCAAGATCATCAATGGCGGCCGTGACTTCCTCCGCCGTTCACGGTCGTTCCAGGCCATCCCCATCCCTAAAACTAATCCTATTCGACTCCTAGGACTACCAGCAACCTAACCTAAACCTTAGAATCGAATAAAAAGCAATAAAACTGAGTTTTGAATTTTTGAATATTTTTACCTCACGGGTTCTCTCTTTCCGCTGTGTCCTCCATCGTGGCTGGCCGTGGCTTGCCATCCTTAGTCCCTCCACACTCTCTCACGATCATGCTCAGCTCACACAAGAAATGAGTGGTGATAGTGTGTGTGTGTGTGTGTTTCGGGTTTTTGGAGGAAAAGGAAGAAAATGAAAAATGAAGAAGAATGATGAAGGTGATGTGGTGGAAGAGAAGGGAGAAGGAGATGATGTGATCAGATGAGAGAGGAGAGGATTGATGGTGAGGATTGAAGGATTAATTTAGGATGGATGGCTAGGATTAATTGTTAGAAAGTTTAATTATAAAATAATTAATATAATAGTATTTAATTATGTGAGATCCCCTTTTTAGGGGAAGTGACCAATAGGATGAGTGACACTTGTCACTCATCCATGGGACCCACCAAAATATCTGCCCAATCAGATCTTGCCAACTCAGCCCCGTCTCGAGGTACGTGCATAGTGAAATTGAACTTCCGTGACCTATAACTTCCCCGTTCGAAGTCCGATTTCAGCGTGCCGCCTGTCCACGGATTCGTATCGTCCTTATCTACGTAACGGTCTTCGGCCCTCGGCCATCGGACCTCTTGGTCAAAAAGTCAACATTTACCCCTTTTTAACCAAAATTACCAAAATGCCCATAAACTTCCGAACCCCATAACTTCTTCCTCGAACGTCGGAATTGAACCTGCCACCTGTCTATGAACTCGTGACGTCCTAAACTACGTCATAGTCATCGGTTAAAGTCCATTTGACCGTCTGAACGAAACGTCAACGTTTTACCCACTCTAGGGGCAAAACGGTCATTTCGCATCGTTCGTCCGATTTCGCCCTACCAATCACCGATTAGCCTCACTAATCGTGATTAGTCACTAATCTAATCATGGAATTTGGGACGGGTCGTTACAGATGGGGCCGGAAAAAAGGAACAAGGTGCACGGATATGGGATTGTGGTTTATTGGGCGGACGTTCCTGGAATTGTTACCGAGCATAAGGGCATATCAAAGGAGGTTCAAAGTTTACGGTTGGCTACAGAAAAGGCGGAAGAAAGGATTAATTTTGTGAGGCAAGAGGCACATGAAGCAGCTGAAAAATTGAAGGAAGAACTTAGAGCCGAACAAGAGGAGAACTTGAGGGTGGCTAAACAACAGATGGCTGAACAATTCCAATTGATGTTAGCTCGGGTTGGGATCAACGTAGACATGAGTTCTATGGGTGGCCACTTTGCACAAAGTTAGAAATGTTGTGGTTCAGGGCCTCAGACCACCCAATTTGGAAATCAAAATTATGTGGAGCCTTCACGGGGAGCTACAGCTTTCCATGACGACTGTCAAAGTGATAATTTTGGTTAGTGACATATAATAGCATTTGCCAATGTCTTCTTAGTCATTGTTGTTAGTTTTTGCAAAATATCTGGATGAAGACATGGTTTTTGTGTTTGTAAGACTAATGACTATGAACTATATGATGTATTATTTATAAGGAACTAGGTTTATGATGTAGGTATATATGTACATTATCAATTATTGACTTGTTTAGCTTTTGATATTTGAAACTGGTTTTGGGCTAGGAGTTGGTTTGTAGCTCCAGTCTTGCATAAGCAAGTGTTTTTGCTTATGTCCTTCAATGAATAGATCTTTATTTATATGGATTGATTCTTTTTTTATGTAGCACATATTTGAATTTATTTGTTGTAGATAAAACAGTGGATATTTATTTTAAACGTAGTGTTGTACATGTATATGGAATTTCTGTGTGATATTAATAAAAAAAAAATAGAATAGAGGACACAACCATATAAGTATGGGTATGCTTTTTTTTTTATTATTATGATATTAATTAAAAGTTATAGTAAAGGACACAATAATATAATTGTGTCCATGAGAGTACAAAACGTGTGGGTCCATTGTTAGAAAAATGACACAAAACGTTTGTGTCCTTCGGTGTTTAATAATTGGCCACGAAGCAATTTGTTTGTGTCTTTTGATCAAACGGCACGCCAGTGCTGCGCACAGGCAAATAATTGTAGCTGCACTGTGTCCATTATTATAGGACACCAATTGTGTCCATTGAGACAAAAGACACATACTTATTGGTGTACTAAGCCCAGTTTTCTTGTAGCGTTATGTGTGTACGCTACTGACCGGGAATCAATACTCACACTTCCCAAAAACGTGGCCTTCAGATGCTTCAACGGTAACTACCTCTGCGCCCGGAGGATCAGAGGAAGCTCTTATCTCCAGTTCAAATTAGATGGCCTAGAAAATATTCTTGTGCAAGACACAGTACAACAAGAAGTGTTCACCAACGCGGAAGGAACCCTCCGCTTAAAGTCCAAATTGTTTGGCAAATTTTGAAGGCTTTTTTCGGGGACGGATGACTTTATCTTGGCTGATGAAATGATAGATGTCTCCTCGACGAGCAAACATACATTGTTTTGGCTCATCAAAGTTGGCGACAGTTGGATTGTTCTTCAGAACATGCATAACGAAAGGTTCTGCAAATGGTACGAAACGGAAGTTGAAGGGGCTCTGAGTGGCAACGACTCCAATGTCTCCTACCGTTCAACCCTCGAGATCCACGAGCTTGTTGACTTTAGAAAGCTCTACAATGTCCAATTTCGCCTAGGGGATTCGAGGATCTACAACAGGAAGACGGTGGAGATGGCTCGGGAATCGGTCGTTAACGTTACTGAAGAATCTCAGAGGGTAGAGGTTACACTTTCACATACAAAAATGAGGAAAAGTAGTTGGAGTTGGAGCACTACATGGATGTTGAAACCTGGCGTCAAGAGTAGCATCCATGCCGAGCTTCCTGTAATTGCTGATCACGGGAAGATTAAAATCGACATGACAGCTGGAAAAGTGGTGCACGAGGCAGCAATTGTGACTGTCACATGTAGCGATGCGATGAAGACGGCTGAGTATAAGGTTGTTGTTCCGGCAAAGACTACAGTGAAGGTGAGGCTCGTAGCGACGGAGGCTACGTGCGATGTTCCTTTCTCCTACACGCAGGACGACACTCTTGCTAACGGAAAAATAATTACCTATGATAAGGACGACGAGGTTTACTCTCGATGCCTTCGACTTTAAGTTCCACACCACAGAAGAAATGCTTTAATTATGGGATATTGTGCTTTCAGAAAATTACTATTCTTATAACCTAATTAGTAAGGGATTATTTGTTATTTCCGAGGTCCATTTTTATACCTTTTTCCTTTAAATTATGGAGACTCTTTAAACCAAAAATAAGCAAAATGCGAATATGAAGCCACCAAAGAAATAAATACAGAAAAAAATAAATGTAACCATAATGTCAAAGAACTTGTAACCGATCTTGATAGAAGTACCGTTGTTGAAGGCTTTTCACTTGAGCCTCCTTGTTTCTTCTTCTGTCCATCATTGCTTCTTAACAAAAATGTTGATTTATTTCATACGTATATGAATACCCAAATGACCTCCAATCTTATTTAGTTTTTACAGGGATGATATTGATATGATAATTAAGAGGATAAACAGTTCCGATTATGATGTATGTAAAATGACAATTCAATAAATCGAAAAGGTGGTAAGAGAAAGTAATATTAGGGTAGGTGCAAGTATTTTCCAATAAATAACAAGTACATATAACAGAATATATATTGCAAATAGCATGCATGAACAAGAATCAAAGCAGTTTTTCTTGTGTGTTATCTAACTTGAAGTCTTAAGAATTGAATCCCGTGTAAACGCCGTCGTTCATGTTGCTGATAATCATTTTCCCCTTAGTAGTAACGTTGCGCTCCGCGTAGGAGAAAGGAACATCACACCACGCCTCAGTGGCCAACAGCCTTACCTTCACCATAGTCTTTGCCGGAATAACAACCTTATACACATAAACAGTACTCCTCTTCTTTAGACTACCACTTGATGTCACTGTGACATCAGCACTTTCTCCCTCCTGCTGTTGCATTAATTCTGCATATTGAATCTCCATCTTTCCACCATCTCCAATCACCGGAAACCCAGGATGGGAGCTATCCTTGACGTTCAACTTGAAAGTGGATGAAATGCTAGAATTTCAAGTCCGTGTGTAACACCCCGGAAATTCAAGGATTTTAATATTGTAATTTAAGGTGTGAATTGACGCTTTTACCCTTGTGATTGGTATGGCCAAATTATTAACTTTTGATTGGTGAATTAAATGGACTTTGACCTATGACCGTGACGTAGTTCAGGACGTCATGAGTTCATAGACAGGTGGCACGTCCATTTCGGACGATCAGGGAAAAAGTTATGACTATCGGAAGTTCAGGGGCATTACTGTAAGTTGGACTTCACGGGCGAAAATGTTGACTTTTCGTTTGACAAATAATTTTCACGCGACTCAAGGACCGATAGGTAGGTCTCGACGTCCTGAGTCCATAGACAGGCGGCACGCCAAAATCGGACTTCGTATGGCTGAGTTACGGGTCTAGGAAGTGAGGGGTATTTTGGTAATTATTGAACCAGGGGCATTTTGGTCTTTTTGCCCTGGTTACTGTAGCAGGCCGCGGGGGACAAGGGCGGCACCACCATGTGCGGTGGTTCAAACGTGCAATTGGTTGTGCGATTGTGTGCTGGAAAGTGGGGAGTGTCTGATGCTTTAGACCGTGGTCTGTTGCATCCACCGTGCACGACCCTATTAATTATTCAAGTTCGAAGCTTTTCGGGGGAAATTTTTCAGTGGACAATTGGACACCCACGAGCTTCTGGGACGGCTTGAAATTAATTAAAACTGATTATATAGTGTGTGAGCTTCACTCTGGTATTGAAAGGACTGAAAATAAGGGTGGAACCAGAGAGAAACCATTTCGGGAATTTTTGGAGGGAAATCGGGTTTTTGATTTCTACGGTGTGTTGAGCCAATCTAATCGTAGAGTAAGATTTCTGGGAGCATTTGGAACACAACCATATCAAAATCGAAGGCAACCAGCCACGGGTGAGCTGGGACGGGACTGCCGTGTTCAGAGGAATTTCAGAGGTTTGGACGGCTACTTCCAGGTGAGTGTTGATTCAATTGAGTGTGTTTTCCAGTTCGTTGTGATACTATGATGCTTCATGTAAGGTTAATTTGATTTCGGTTTAGAAACCAGTGAGTTCTGGTGATTGACCCGTTTGGATGATCAAGGGTCGAGGGGCCATTTAAGGATTGGTTTTGGATAATTAATAGCTCAGAACTTAAATTAGATGTTTAAATAACATGTTAGGATCAAATTGGATTGAAATCGAGTAGGAATTGATAGGTAATCAACCGGGTCAAGCCGCGGGTGGCAGGCCCGAATTACAGACAAACGGGTGAAGGTGCTGACATTGTAGCTACAGTGTCAGGCGCGTGACTTTCACGCGCAGCCACTTTGGGCGGCGCGTGAGGGCGTGTTGGGGCTTATCTCCGATCACGATCAACATGACTTTTATTCCTCTCATCATTCTGAACATTTGTGGTGAATTAACCATGTTGATCTGAGATAGTTTGAAGGGTCCAGTTGGGGTCGGTTGCCTCAGGAAACGTGTTGACGGTTTCCCCGAACCGGCTTCTGTTTCGAACCTTCTTTTGAATAAATATTAAGGACTTGTAGTGACCCTTACGTGTGAATTGAACTGACATGAATTGTACGATAATCTCGGTACAGGTCCGTACGCGCAGATTCGCAGCGGAATCGTACTGTGAGTGGGCCCGTTTTCATTAAACCCTTGCATGCTTAAATGTTTTCTGATTTACTTATATGTTCACATGCTGGAATCTATAAAAAGGTTTTGATGATATTGAGATTTCGGTTATGGCACGTTTCACGGTATTTGGGCATGAGACCCGTTTGATGAAACGTAACGATCGGTTCAGATTTGACCTATGTATACATATATGTTTGCATGTGGATATCAATAAAATGTATTTGGTATTGCACTGTATAGATCCTTCCATATTATATTGTCTCCTCCGGATGAGGTACCCCGGAGAGGTCACGGACGCCTAGAACGTCCAGCGTCTGCGACGCTAAGCATCAGGGATGCTGTAACCGAACAGGGTTCGGGGATTGAACTCGAAAATTGAGACCCGAGTGGCACGCGTAGCCTTGTGATTGTGACCTTATTGACGTCAGGGACGTTAGACATCAGGGATGTCGGATTGGAGTGTATAGTGCAGTGGCTAAAATTATGATTATGGTTTTATTACATGCCTTATGCTTCATATTATATTATTTATGATTTTAAACGATACTGCATGCATGTTTGGAAAAAAGGAGGGGTAAATTATATGTTTTACTTATCAAATGATTTTATAAACTTGAGTTTCGGTCCACTCACCCTTAATGTTTTTGGTAACCCCTCCAGGTCGAATTCTGAGGTAGAGGAGGAACCTGAGGCTGAGGCATAGATCTACTTCTACGTACCTGAACCCCTGTTGGGTGGTTTGCCCGCAGGTTTTACTTTAGAGTTGTGCTCGCAACTTGTAATTTTGGATTTCATCCCTTGTCTGACATCTGTTTAATTCGGATTTGATGTATGACTTTAATTTGATTATTTATGCATTTGAAGTTCTGAGGTCAAAATTGGTATGAATTATTGGGTGTCAGACGGGAGCAGGGCACGTCCCCATATGGTTCCAGAGTGGATCGGGGCGGGTCCTGTCAGCTTGGTATCAGAGCACTAGGTTGTGGTCAGTACTAGGGTATGGTCAACATGCTAGACTAGCGATTAGTACTAGTTACTTTTCGACTTTCAAGAATATTGTTTTCTGATCTATGCCTCTTGACAGTTGGTTATGCCTCCTAGGAGAATTCCTCATACACGAACTGACGAGCATCTGGAAAGGGAGATGGAATGCGCGAGCATTGAAAGGGCTCAACGTTTGGGAGCCACTCCTTTCTGCGGGGGATCAAACCCCGAGGATGCTCATGATTGGATCACGAAGTGGGAGAGGATCTTCTCGGTGATGCACTGCCCTCCAGGCGAACGAGTGACCTTGGCGGCTTTCTTGCTGGAAGGAGGAGCCTACCAGTGGTGGCACGGACTCGAAATGTCTGGGTGGTCTGTCCATACCACTACTTGGGAAGCTTTCCGTTCCAGATTTCTGGACCAGCACTACCCGCGATCGTTCCGCGCGGCAAGGGAGGCTGAGTTCCTGCGGCTGGAGCAGGGTGATATGTCCGTTGCGAACTACGAGCAAACTTTCGGGAAACTTTCCCGGTTCGCTGCATCATTCATGAGCACGGAGGAGGACAAATGCCAAAGGTTCGAGCTTGGACTCCGAGGGGAGATCCGGGCAAGTGTGACTACTGCTACTCATGCTTCACTGAGAGATTTGGTCGACGCTGCGGTGCGTGTCGAGGCCAGTCTGGCGGCACACCAGACACGACAACCTTCAGGCGAGGGGCGACGTCAGGATCGTCCACATCGTGGACCATCGGTCCATAAGAACAATAAGGGAGGGGGCTACAGGGGAGCACCCTCATCCTTCAAGGGTCGTGGCTGGTCAGGTCGACGTGGAGGCTCTCAGGGCAAAGGATCTGGACACAACTATGGGCAGCGCTCATCTTGGAGCGGTGCTTCTAGCGGGCATTCAGACAGGCCGAGGCCAGTAACTTGTTTTTCTTGCGGAGAGGAGGGCCACTATGCCAGTGATTGCCCGCAGTTGTCCAAGAACAACGACGATGGGGGCTCTAGTGTGGTGCAGAGCACGGCTTCCCACACTAATGGAGGTCGCGGTCAGGGAGGTGACCGTGGTGCTGGGCGTGGCGCGCGCGGGCGTGGACGGAACGGAGGGCCGAGGGCCCAAGTGTTTGCAATGACCCAGCAGCAGGCGAGGACTTCCCCAGGCGTGGTCACAGGTACACTACATATCTTAAACCTTCTTGTACGTGTACTGATGGATGCGGGGGCTACACATTCTTTTATTTCGAAGAGTTGTGCTGGTATGCTTGATTGTGTGGTATCAGCTTTGGATTGCGAAATGGGTGTTGGCACCCCGATGGGCATCGTGTACCTTGTGAATCAGGTGATTCAGAGGTGCCCGGTAAGAATTGAGGGTGTGGAT
Organism: Prinsepia uniflora; assembly: GCA_032719365.1. Lineage (NCBI taxonomy): Eukaryota > Viridiplantae > Streptophyta > Magnoliopsida > Rosales > Rosaceae > Prinsepia > Prinsepia uniflora. Next base: position 47,748,618 of record CM064861.1, on the reverse strand, counting down.
TTACCAGCAGACTTAATTATTCTGGATATCCACGACTTCGATATAATCCTAGGGATGGATTGGCTGTCGGAGCACGGATCGCTCATCGACTGCTGTAGCAAGCAAGTGATTCTGCGGAGCCCGGGTTTACCGGAGGTTATCTTTCAGGAGGAACGAGACGGTTCGCCTCCTGAAGTGATTTCGTCACTTACTGCTACCAAACTTCTTCGGAAGGGATGCCAGGGTTTCCTGGCGCATGTCGTGTCGGATCGGGTTGATACTCCGGGTATCGACGAGATACCGGTAGTGTGTGAGTTTCCGGATGTGTTCCCGGAAGACTTACCTGGATTGCCACCATCGCGGGAGATCGAGTTTACAATTGAACTACTCCCGGGTACCCGACCTATATCCCAGGCACCATACCGGATGGCGCCGGCCGAGTTGCGAGAACTCAAGACTCAATTGCAGGAGTTGGTGGATTTGGGATATGTCCGACCGAGTACTTCACCGTGGGGAGCACCGGTGTTGTTCGTAAAGAAGAAGGAGGGAAGTCTCCGTTTGTGTATTGATTATCGACAACTCAACAAGGTGACGCTAAGGAACCAGTATCCTCTACCCAGGATCGATGACCTTTTTGACCAGTTGCGGGGAGCTCAGTGCTTCTCGAAAATTGATTTGCGGTCTGGGTATCACCAACTGAGGATTTCGGAGGAGGATATTCCGAAAACTACTTTTCGAACCCGTTACGGACACTACGAGTTCCTTGTTATGCCATTTGGTTTGACGAATGCTCCAGCAGCATTCATGGATCTGATGAACCGGGTCTTCCGACCCTACCTGGATAAGTTCGTGATTGTGTTCATCGATGATATTTTGGTATACTCGAGGAGTGCCCGTGCACATGAGGAACATCTACGGTTGGTCTTGGAGAGGCTGAGACAAGAACAATTGTATGCCAAGCTGATCAAGTGTCAGTTTTGGCTGAGCAGTATTGGTTTTCTGGGACACGTGATATCGACGGATGGGATTTGCGTGGATCCCAAAAAAATAGAAGCGGTGACCAACTGGGCTAGACCGACAACGGTGACCGAGGTGCAGAGTTTCGTCGAATTAGCAAGTTACTACCGGAGATTCGTGGAGGGTTTCTCCAAAATTGCTGCACCATTGACTCGTTTGACTCGGAAAGGAGTGAAGTTTATCTGGGACGAGCAGTGCGATCGGAGTTTTCAAGAGTTGAAGGATCGATTGACCACTGCACCTGTCCTTGCATTGCCGGATGACAGTGGAGAATTCGTGGTCTTTAGTGACGTTTCACTGCAAGGTTTGGGCTGCGTGTTGATGCAGACTGGCAAGGTTATCTCCTACGCATCCCGGCAGCTGAAGACTCATGAGTTGAACTACCCTACCCATGATTTGGAGTTGGCAGCGGTGGTTCATGCCCTGAAAATCTGGAGGCATTATCTGTTCGGCGCAACGTGTCGGATATACACCGACCGCCAGAGTCTTAAATACTTATTCACTCAGAAGGAGCTTAACATGAGACAACGGAGATGGTTGGAGCTGCTGAAGGACTATGACTGTACGATCGAGTACCATCCGGGTAAGGCCAACGTGGTGGCTGATGCACTCAGCAGGAAGTCAGCAGGATCCGTTGCACACCTAGGGATGGTGTATCTTCCTTTGCTAGTGGAACTCCGGAAGGCGGGGAGTTATCTTGGGTACGGATGAACGTGGAGCTTTGTTGGCCAGCTTTCATGTACGACCTATACTGATCGATCGGATTATCGAAGCACAACTTCAGGATCCGATACTCTGTATTTACAGAATTGAGGTCGATGCGGATGGGAGACAGGATTTCACCATCCGGGACGATGGGGCACTTGTGAGATTGGGTCGTTTGTGTGTACCTGCAGTGGCAGAGTTACGGGCCGAGATTCTTGAGGAGGCCCATAGTTCGGCCTATGCTATGCATCCGGGAGGTACAAAGATGTACCGTACCCTCCGGAACCATTATTGGTGGCCAGGAATGAAGAAGGATATTGCCGAGTTCGTAAGCAAATGCTTAACCTGTCAGCAGGTTAAGGCGGAACGGCAGAGACCGTATGGGGCTATGCAGCCACTTCCGATTCCCGAGTGGAAGTGGGATCACATCACCATGGACTTCGTCTTTAAGTTACCGAGAACTCAGAGTGGAGTGGACGGAGTATGGGTGATCGTGGATCGGTTAACCAAATCAGCCCATTTTCTGCCAGTTCAGGAGACCTATAAACCTAATCGACTGGCTTAGTTGTTTGTGAAGGAAATCATACGATTGCATGGTACGCCGGAATCGATCGTGTCCGATCGTGATCCTCGTTTCACTTCCAGGTTCTGGCGAAGTTTGCAAGGTACTTTGTGGGAACAACCCTACGTTTCAGTACTGCGTTCCATCCACAGACCGATGGGCAGTCTGAAAGATTCAGACCCTGGAGGACATGATGAGGTCATGTGTACTACAGTTTGAGGACTCTTGGGATACTCATTTGCCATTGATGGAATTCGCTTACAACAACAGCTATCAGGCAAGCATTGGGATGACACCTTATGAGGTACTGTATGGTCGACAGTACAGGACACCTATATGCTGGACGGAGATAGGAGAGCGAACGGCTGTAGGGCCGGAATTGATGGACTTGACCTTGGAAACTGTTCGTGTTATCAAGGAGAGATTGAAGGCGGCACAGGATCGCCAGAAGAGTTATGCCGATCGACGGATTCGAGACTTGGAATTTGAAGTGGGAGATTTCGTCTTCCTGAAGTTATCACCGTAGAAGGGGATTATCCGATTCGGTCGACGGGGGAAACTGAGTCCGCGTTTTATCGGACCATATGAGATCGTTGAGAGAATTGGCAGAGTTGCTTACAGATTGGCGCTGCCTCCAGAACTATCTAGAGTTCATAATGTTTTCCACATATCGATGCTACGGAAGTACGTACGTGATGCTTCTCATGTACTTGGGGAACAACCTGTCGAACTACGGGGGGATTTGAGCTTTGAGGAACAACCAGTACAGATCTTGGATTGGAAGGACAAGGTACTACGGCGGAAGACGATCCCTCTCGTGAAGATTCTCTGGAGAAACCAGAATGTGGAAGAAGCCACATGGGAGCCTGAGGCTCAGATGCGAGATCAATTTCCTCATTTGTTTCTTTGAAATTTCGGGACGAAATTTCTTAAGGGGGGAAGGTTGTAACACCCCGGAAATTCAAGGATTTTAATATTGTAACAACCGTGAACGGCGGAGGAAGTGACGGCAGCCATGGCCGAATTGGAGGTACGGGTTTTAGTTGTTTTCCTTCCATTTTAATGTCATAGAACCTTAGGTTAGATTGAGACGAGTAGAATGGGACAAACGGGAGGAGAAACGGTGGCCGGAGCAGGGAGAACCGCCTAGGTCAAGCCGCGGGTCACGGCGACCCGGTTGCAGTCATTCGGGTCGACCCGCGAGGAGGCAGGGATGACTGATGACGTCATCCTGATGACGTCATCATGTCAGGGATGACGTCATCATGTCAGACAGTGGGCCAATGGGAGCATGACACGTGTCACTGTCAGGGCTGTCAGTGATGACGTCAGCGATGACGTCAGCAGGTACTGTAGCGGCGCGTGAAGCCCACGCGCAGCCACTTCAGGCGGCGCGTGAGGCCGCGTGGTAGGGAATCTGGGGAAGGTTCCAACATACAAAATCATCTATTCGATGTAACGAACATTTTGGGACTAGTTTCGTGTCAATCGGACACCATCTCGATATGTTTCGGGGCATCGGAAGGTTTAGGTTCGGTTTTAAAAATAGTTAAAAATACGGGAAAATTACGGGGCTTTAGTGGGAGGTTAATTAAGTAGTTAGTAACCTTCTATTACGATTTGGATAGGTTTGGGAGTCTTGGTGACGGTGATCGGCTCGGGAGCCGTATGGCACGCAAATCGAGGCGGCAGCTCGGACGGTCTGTGAGTGGACCTTGTTTTCTAAATTGGTGCTTGCATAAATGTTTATTATATGTTTTATTACTTGTTTGATGATGCCATGGGTGCATTTGTATGTGGTTACGTATAAGCACGTATTTCGAGGTTTCGGCCTTATACGGTGCTTATACGGGTCTGTATTTCTGTATTGATTTAAATGAACTGGATTTGAATTTCAAAAGGATAAACTCGGGTATGAGACCCATTTGGTTTTGTCTCGGGCATACGACCTCAGATTCCGGGCACGGTGCCCAGCTGATGTCCTATGTTCGGGCACGAGACCTAGTCACTTTTCGGTTTTGATTTCAGGTCAGGGAACCTTAAATGGATTCCCTGGTTCATGACGGTTTATGGGAACCGGCATGAACCCTTGTTATGGTATCGTGGTTCATGAAGGTTTATGGGAACCGGCATGAACCCTTGTTGGTTATTACGGTACATGACGGTTTATGGGAACCGGCATGTTACCTCGGTTATGTTATTACGGTACATGACGGTTTATGGGAACCGGCATGTTACCTGATTATGGATATTATGGATCATGAAGGTTCAGGGGAACCGGTCATGAATGTTTATGTTATGTATATATATATGTTCATCTACCTTCCTTTACTTCTATTATCTCCTCCGGGGAGGGTCGTTGGCCTGGGTGGACCCCGGAGTAGTCACGGAGCACCGACTGAGTGGAGTCACCCCCAGTTGGGTTCCTTACTCTCAGGAAGGCTATGGTTACTATTACCTCGAGTAGGATCAGTGGTCTGCGGACATTGACCTTGACTTTGAGATGACTCGGATTGAGACCCGGGTAGCACGCGCGTAGCTTTGGATACCGTGACAGGATTGGTTGTGTGACTTATATATATGTATGTGATGTATATATGATATATGATATGTGGTGTGCACAGGTGTGCACAGGATTTGAGCAGTGGCTCGTGTACTTGGTTTCTTTATGGTTTGGGGCCGAGTCCCTTATGGATTTGGGCAGTGGCCCGTATGGTCGTTTTCATTATGGTCCTTTCGACCTTGGTTTATATCTGCTTTGGGCTTAGTCCCACATATGGTTTGTTTTGGATAAATGGTTTTCGAATGCATGCATGCTTTTTAGTGGAGGGTACAAATGTCTTCTTATTAAATGTTTTTATAAACTCTTGTTTTGTCCACTCACAGTTTTTAATGTTTTGACTGCCCTTTAGGTTGACATCGGATGTGGACTGTAGCAGAGACCGAGATATCACATGCCTCCTCCGGATCCTGGCATACTCTGATAGCCCGGGGGTGTTGGGATGGGTCCTGTCAACGTGGTATCAGAGCGGGGTTGTCTCTATTCGAGCAACTGCGGAGCTCTTGGAATTTACGCAGGTCGAGGGTGTGATATCTCAATTAGCTACAGTTCGTGATCAACCTGATAGTTGGGGTGCCGATACGATAGTTAGTAGGATTGGATCGTGGAACATCTTGGTTCGGCATTCGATGCCGGGGTTGCCATAGTTCTGTCGTGGATGACAGGGTGGGACCCAACAAAGGGATAAACGTATTCTTATAGATTTTGATCGTGAGATGGTTAGTTGGGATCGTCTTCACGATGTCGTAGGATCGATTCCGACGACTGGTTGGGAATTATGACCATCGATGTTTGGATATTGTTGAGTTAAATGGATTTACTGCAGTTGGCAGTTAGTAGCCGGATTCAGGGAATCCTAGTTGGATTGACGGTAGGATTGGATTGACGTCTTTACGATGTCGGACCGCGGGGTCGGTCAGATTGTTAATTTTACTGCTTTTCGCAGTTGGGTTCAGAATGACCCTAGGTGTAATCGTGGAATCCCAAGGTAGGATGTGTATGGTTCGAAAATGTGAGTTGGCGAGTGGTGTGACTTGGACGACTATTCGAATTTGGATTCGGTAGTCGGTCTAGTCGTGTCAGCTTGTGTTGGGACTGCACTTCGCAGTCAGGATTGTACTTATCGGTTTGACCGAGTTGGTTGTCGTGCTACTTCAGTTGTGATGGGCTGTTGGTGCAACTAAGGTCGCGGGTGACCTGGTAGACGACATTGGCTTAGTCGAGTTACGACTGGTTAGAGTTCGGTTGGACAAGTTATCAGGGTTGGTACTTGTCGACGGAATCCCAGGTTTGGGATATAGAGTAGTTGGTACAGGCGGTTGATTTCGTTAGATGCGGAGTCTGGATATCGTGGTACTTGGTAGTTAGGTCTGCACGAGGTTGTGGCAGACGCTACTATCGATGGACTTAGTCGAGTATCATCAGGTCGTGTAGACTCAGGTTGTCGTGACGATGATACGAGGTGCGTGAGTAACGCATATGTACGAGCAGTGATTCTGGATTCGACTCGGTTACGGCTGATTGCGATCGCAGAATGAGATCGGGGACGTTCATGGGACGTTTCCTTTTCTCGTATGGGTTGTCAGGATGACTGTACCAAGAGTTGTTGGGTACGACGGAGACAGAGTTTCTCCTATTCGAGCAGAGGTACGGGGTCGTCGTTCGGTATGAGCGGAGATCCAAGATTGTCTGATTTGCACACTTTGTGCTGATGCTGACAGGTGATGATACTGGTACTAGTGCTGGTGTTGGTGCCGGTGATCGTGATGACGATGAGTTACGGATCGGGAAGTGACACTGTTGGAATAGGCATATGTTCGGTATCTGTGGTTCAGGAGTGGATCACGGATAGAGTTTAATTGGTGATGGACACGTGGTTGATGTCAGGGTATGTTGTTTCCAATCTTGTTGGAATTTCGGAATCGCGAGAGGTTGCGACTGAGGTGACAAGTGGAATGCGGGTTTTCCGCATCGGTAATGAGTATTTCGAAGTCCTTAGGGTGACTTCTCAGGTTTTTCCATGGTAGATGATGGCAGATGACGGTTGATGATGGTTTTGTCACCATTACATTGATCGTGTATTGGTTGGTGAACCCAGGATTTGTCTTGGGTCATCAGCATGTGTTGAGTATATCGAAGTTAGGTGACTCAGATTTCTCATTTTCTGCTTGGTGGCAGACGATGTTGGATTACGTGGTATGGTGAGTGCAACGGGGTTTTGGTTGCATTCACGTAGGATGGATTTTGATGTCATAGTCTTGTATCATCCCTGATTTTCCACGGTGGAATGCCAAGGATCGATACGAGGTGATTGGGGAGGACCCACAGTCTCGATCGTGACGTCTATAGTCGTTTGACGTAGTGGTGGATCTGGATCGTGATCTTGATGATCCAGATAGGTGGAGAGTTTATTACTCTTACTTGGATGTTGAGTGGAGCATGATGGGACTGAACTTCTTTTCGAGGTAAATCCCATATGGCTTATTACTCGCCTGAGTAGTTGTCCGATGAGTAGTTTTCCGACGTGGTCGGATATGGTCAACCTAGATGTGTTGATGTTGAGATTGGCTTCACTATGAACTCAATCAAATGTAATGTGTAATCGTTCGAGCCGGTATCCGATAGGTTCGGATATGGTGCGTCTTGGTAGACGTGAAAGATATTTCGGGTTTTGGAATCAGATTTCTGGATGACGATTCAGGATTTGATTTTGGAACTTGAAAGAGGATTTCTAGATTTGGGTTTTGGAATCGGATTCTGGGTGACGATTCAGGATTTGATTCTAGAGCTTGACTGTGGATTTTCTTTTTATGGATTTGGGTTCGGAATGGTCATTCCTAATACTAGTTTACGGAATGATGATTTTGGATTCGAATTTGGGAAATGGTTAGGGATATGATTTCTGGGTTTGGATTCGGGATTTCTTACGAAATTGCGGATTCGGATTCGGATTTGGAAATGGATAATGGGTCGGAGTTTCGATTTGTCTAATACTGGATTGGACAAATGGACTCCATCGTAGAAACGTGATTGGCTATGACCTAGGTGGTTGTAGTCTGATTGATGGGTAGATGTACGTACCTTGTACGTTGTTCGAGGTACGATACTAGGCAGACTTGTCGTGCCTGGTGACGGTATATAGGTGATACCGATGGTACGTTGGAGAGCGTGTTGATAGTCGGCTTGGTTCCGATACCATTGGATTAGTCGGGGTCGTGGACTGGACATTGGATACTGTGCATTGGGTCATAGTGGTTCTGATGGGTCTAGTTACACACAGGTCGAGTGAAATGCTTGTGGTTAGTGTAACCACGAGTGTGTGTCATATCAGTTTGCGACTAACGACTGTCAAGTGGTGACAGTTTGTCGGAGGTGTCAGCGTGGATCGTTGAGTGATTGGTAACTCCCAGTGGGAGTAGATGTCGGGATAGTTAGTGTTTGAGAAAGGAACCGTCGAGTTGCTGTGTTAACGAAAATGGTAGATTTAACCAGTAGTGTCAATTCAGAACGTATGACTACTGTCATTCGATGTGGTCGAACGTAGTCGATACGATATGGATGTTAGCGGTACCTCTGGCTGCAGACGAGTAAGTATTGTTCGGGTTAGTGGGTGTACTAGCGTACACGTGTTGCGAGGTAGGTCGATTCTACTTTCCAGGAGATGGATGTGGAATCAGAATAGTTGGCGTTTCGAGAACGGAACAAATTTAGGAGGGAAGAACGGTTAGATTAGGTTGGTTGGAATTTCGAGGACGAAATTAATTAAGGAGGGAAGGTTGTAACGACCCGTCCCAAATTCCAGGATTATATTAGTGACTAATCACGATTAGTGAGGCTAATCCGTGATTAGTTGGGCGAAATCGGACGAACGATGCGAAATGACCGTTTTGCCCCTAGTGGTGGCAAAACGTTGACTTTTCAATCAGGCGGTTAAATGGACTTTGACCGATAACCGTGACGTAGTTCGTGACGTCACGAGTTCGTAGACAGGTGGCACGTTCAATTCCGACATTCGAGGAGGAAGTTATGACGTTCGGAAGTTTAGGGGCATTTTGGTAATTTGGGTGAATAGGAGGTCAAAAGTTGACTTTTTGACCGGGAGGTCCGATGGCCGAGGGCTGAAGACCGTTACGTAGATAAGGACGATACGAATCCATAGGCAGGCGGCACACTGAAATCGGACTTCGAACGGGAGAGTTATAGGTCACGGAAGTTCGATTTCACTATGCACGAACTTCGAGACGGGGACGTTTTGGGCGAAATCTGATTGGGTGGATATTTTGGTTGGCCCCATGGATGAGTGACAAGTGTCACTCATCCTATTGGCTAATTCCCCCAAAATGTGGATCTAGGTATTTAAATATTAATATTTTGATTATTTTATATTTAATTTTAACAACCTTCAATCCTAGCCCTCCATCTCTCATCTAACCTCTAAATCTCAGCCATCCATTAAATCTCTCCTTCTCTCATCAGCCATCCTCCTTCATTTTTGTTCATCCTCCCACCCGAAACCCATAACCCCATTTTTCTTCATTTTCTTCATTTTCTTTCAAAAACCGAAACATACACACACCATCACCATTCATTGCTTGGGTGTGACCGTGAGTGAGTGGAGGGAAGGACAGAGAGGCTGGGCCGGCGAGTCACGGCGACGGACGACAGAGGACACGGCGGAGGAGCCGAACCCGTGAGGTAAGAAAACTTCAAAATTCGAAAATGAGTTTTAAGGGACGGTTTTGGGTTTCTGTGGATCCTAACACATTCTAGGGACTTAGGGGAGTCAAGAGGGATTGGTTTCGAGGCGTTGGACGGCCTGTAACAACCGTGAACGGCGGAGGAGGTCACGGCCGCCATGGCCGAATTGGAGGTACGGGTTTTAGTTGTTTTCTTTCCATTTTAATGTCATAGAACCTTAGGTTAGATTGAGACGAGTAGAATGGGACAAACGGGAGGAGAAACGGTGGCCGGAGCAGGGAGAACTGGCCGGGTCAAGCCGCGGGTCACGGCGACCCGGTTGCAGTCATTCGCGTCGACCCGCGAGGAGGCAGGGATTACTGATGACGTCATCCTGATGACGTCATCATGTCAGATCTGACAATGTCAGACTGACATGTCAGACAGTGGGCCAATGGGAGCGTGACACGTGTCACTGTCAGGGGCTGTCAGTGATGACGTCAGCAGGTACTGTAGCGGCGCGTGAAGCCCACGCGCAGCCACTTCAGGCGGCGCGTGAGGGGCGTGTGGCAGGGAATATGGGGAAGGTTCCAACATACGAAATCATCTATTCGATGTAACGAACATTTTGGGACTGGTTTCGTGTCAATCGGACCCCGTCTCGATATGTTTCGGGGCATCGGAAGGTTTAGGTTCGGTTTTAAAAATAGTTAAAAATACGGGAAAATTACGGGGCTTTAGTGGGAGGTTAATTAAGTAGTTAGTAACCTTCTATTACGATTTGGACAGGTTTGGGAGTCCCGGTGATGGTGATCGGCTCGGGGAGCCGTATGGCACGCAAATCGAGGCGGCAGCTCGGACGGTCTGTGAGTGGACCTTGTTTTCTAAATTGGTGCATGCATAAATGTTTATTATATGTTTTATTACTTGTTTTATGATGCCATGGGTGCATTTGTATGTGGTTACGTATAAGCACGTATTTCGAGGTTTCGGCCTTATACGGTGCTTATACGGGTCTGTATTTCTGTATTGATTTAAATGAACTGGATTTGAATTTCAAAAGGATAAACTCGGGTATGAGACCCATTTGGTTTTTTCTCGGGCATACGACCTCAGATTCCAGGCACGGTGCCCAGCTGATGTCCTATGTTCGGGCACGAGACCCAGTCACTTTACGGTTTTGATTTCAGGTCAGGGAACCTTAAATGGATTTCCAGGTTCATGACGGTTTATGGGAACCGGCATGAACCCTTGTTATGGTATCGTGGTTCATGACGGTTTATGGGAACCGGCATGAACCCTTGTTGGTTATTAAGTTACATGACGGTTTATGGGAACCGGCATGTTACCTCGGTTATGTTATTACGGTACATGACGGTTTATGGGAACCGGCATGTTACCTGATTATGGATATTATGGATCATGACGGTTCAGGGGAACCGATCATGAATGTTTATGTTATGTATATATATGTTCATCTACCTTCCTTTACTTCTATTATCTCCTCCGGGGAGGGTCGTTGGCCTGGGTGTACCCCGGAGTAGTCACGGAGCACCGACTGAGTGGAGTCACCCCCCAGTTGGGTTCCTTACTCTCAGGAAGGCTATGGTTACTATTACCTCGAGTAGGATCAGTGGTCTGCGGACATTGACCTTGACTTTGAGATGACTCGGATTGAGACCCGGGTAGCACGCGCTTAGCTTTGGATACCGTGACAGGATTGGTTGTGTGACTTATATATATGTATGTGATGTATATATGATATATGATATGTGGTGTGCACAGGTGTGCACAGGATTTGAGCAGTGGCTCGTGTACTTGGTTTCTTTATGGTTTGGGGCCGAGTCCCTTATGGATTTGGGCAGTGGCCCGTATGGTCGTTTTCATTATGGTCCTTTCGACCTTGGTTTATATCTGCTTTGGGCTTAGTCCCACATATGGTTTGTTTTGGATAAATGGTTTTCGAATGCATGCATGCTTTTTAGTGGAGGGTACAAATGTCTTCTTATTAAATGTTTTTATAAACTCTTGTTTTGTCCACTCACAGTTTTTAATGTTTTGACTGCCCTTCAGGTTGACATCGGATGTGGACTGTAGCAGAGACCGAGATATCACATGCCTCCTCGGGATCCTGGCGTACTCTGATAGCCCGGGAGGGCAAAGGTCGGAAATATCCCTTGTTTGACAGTTCGTGTCAGACGGGAGCAAGGTCATCCCGCACTAATCCCCGGGGGGATTGGGATGGGTCCTGTCAAACTCCCCCCTATCACCAATTGGTTTTAGGGTCGAACTCCCGAGTCTATATAATGGCCGGAATCCCGATCTCTAACATGGTATCAGAGCGGGTTATCCCACGTGGATGGCTTAATTGCCACACGTGCCACACGTTGCCCAGTCACTCGCTGCGTGGGGGCGTAGTGACGACAACCTGCTAGTGGTTGAAAAAAAAAATAGAGTTGAGAGAGGTATGAGACATTGGGCTCATACGAATGTGGGACAATGGGCTCACATCATCACGTGTTGGCTGGAAGAGCCGCCACACGTGAGGGGGCGTGTTGGGATGTGAGGATAAGAGTCCCACATCGGAAAAGAAGAAATAGAATGTGTGCCTTATATAGCCTTGGGCAACTCCCCCTATCACCAATTGGTTTTAGGGTCGAACTCCCGAGTCTATATAATGGCCGGAATCCCGATCTCTAACATGGTATCAGAGCGGGTTATCCCACGTTGATGGCTTAATTGCCACACGTGCCACACGTTGCCCAGTCACTCGCTGCGTGGGGGCGTAGTGACGACAACCTGCTAGTGGTTGAAAAAAAAAACAAAAAACAGAGTTGAGAGAGGTATGAGACATTGGGCTCATACGAATGTGGGACAATGGGCTCACATCATCACGTGTTGGCTGGAAGAGCCGCCACACGTGAGGGGGCGTGTTGGGATGTGAGGATAAGAGTCCCACATCGGAAAAGAGGAAATAGAATGTGTGCCTTATATAGCCTTGGGCAACTCCCCCTATCACCAATTGGTTTTAGGGTCGAACTCCCGAGTCTATATAATGGCCGGAATCCCGATCTCTAACATGGTATCAGAGCGGGTTATCCCACGTGGATGGCTTAATTGCCACACGTGCCACACGTTGCCCAGTCACTCGCTGCGTGGGGGCGTAGTGACGACAACCTGCTAGTGGTTGAAAAAAAAAACAAAAAACTGAGTTGAGAGAGGTATGAGACATTGGGCTCATACGAATGTGGGACAATGGGCTCACATCATCATGTGTTGGCTGGAAGAGCCGCCACACGTGAGGGGGCGTGTTGGGATGTGAGGATAAGAGTCCCACATTGGAAAAGAGGAAATAGAATGTGTGCCTTATATAGCCTTGGGCAACTCCCCCTATCACCAATTGGTTTTAGGGTCGAACTCCCGAGTCTATATAATGGCCGGAATCCCGATCTCTAACAAACACTGCATTCCTTACGAAAACCAAAGTAATTACTAGCTATATATAATTATCTAATAATAATGAACTATCTGTAAAAATGTGGACGTCCTATTGCCCGCCGGTGAAGATGCAAGCGATGTATGCATTGAGGATAATATAAAAGTTGAGGAATATATATTGCTATAACTAGCTATACACTCTATCCAGATATTTGCAGCGCATTAACACTTGTTTATTTAGAGTGAGTCTATTGATTATTGTTTAAATCATAATTTATTATTTTTCAGTAATTAACTAATCTTCTTGTACCAAAACTTGGAGAGTGGTTTATGATAATAATCATAATCTAATTATATGCCGCCATGTGAAAGCTTCAAGGGTATGAAGCTAGCTAGCTTCAATGTCAAACCTCCAGCTAGCAGTAGCAGTACTACTGCAAATTAATCTGCAACCCACAACCATACATGTGTGAAAGAGACTCTTTACCTAATTTAAATAGATTGACAATGACATAGCGACTTATACCAAATATTAGTCTTGCCAAATACCTATTGTTAATTATAGTATGCATGTTGAAGGAGAAAGTCATTCAGTAAAACAATATATGACTTCATACCTCGCCGTACTGCCCGCCGGACATGCGAGCTGACATTACCATGTGCATTGAAGGAAGTCGATATTATATAATTTTAGGACATGCTAACATAAAACCCCGCAAACTATAGGGTGTAAGATATAATCAACAACTTATATTTTACATAACAATTCAACTTAATCTCAAAGATCACAACTTCAATTAAATCAAGGACATAGAACAAGTAAATTATTCATAATGACTAATCACATACCTGAAATCAGCCATAATATAAACCTTGACCAGAAGTTTGTGTTCTCCTCTATGTCGAAAGCCGATTGCCTAAGCTAATAATTAGGTCATAGCACTGTATTTAGGTCAGACTTAGAGCGAGAGCATAAACGAACTTTAAGCTAGTCTTGTTCTAAAAGATTTCCTATTATATATAGTCAATAGAATCCATATGGCTAATAGGTAACAAAATATTTTGTATCGATGAAACATATACCATACCTAATTAGGAGTACCAAATTAATTGATGTGATTATCACTATAAGAAATATATGTGTTGGCCTACTATTTTTTGCCTTACGAATATGATTCTGTCACCTAAGGAAGTCTTATCTGACGATAATTAGAAGTTGTCGGGCAAAATAACAGCAAACTAGACACGAAGAAAACTGTGGTAAGGCATCCTTTTTTTCATAGGGCAATGTGTAACGACCTGGATCTCGAGGAAACGTGAAATTAGAAAATTTAAGGAGAAAATGACAATTTTGCCCTTGGGAAAGTGAAAATGTTGTATTTTTTATTAGGACACCGTTTGAGGGTTCCGAAAAGACCATTACGATGTTCTCGAGATCCTGAGTTCGTAGACAGGCAGCGCTAAAATCGGGAAAAGTTCGGACAAAATTGACCGTTTTTCCCCTAAGTCAAAAAGTTTTCTTCGTCAAAGTTAAAATGTTGTCTTTTTAACCAGGACGTTTTTAGGAAATTCCGAAAATGCAATTAGAAATGTCCTGGGTTCCCGAGTATGTTCACATGAGGCATACCGGAATTGGAGTTCAGATGGTTTCATTTTGGGTATGAGATGTGTAGGGGCAATTTGGTAGTTTGTTTAATGGAAGGAATTTTTGTAATTTTTGCTTGTGAGATTTCTACTTGTGGATGATTAGAATCCTTTATGTTTATGTGCACCGCCTGCCATGGACCCGTGGTGTGTGTTGTGTGGATTTTCTTGGTCGAGATAGAAAGAAAAACGCTGAGAGAAGAAAAGTGAGTGAGACGAGTTGGAGGAAGGGAACATAGAGAGAAGAAGAGTGATAGAAGTCTTTTCTGAGAACCTAACGAGGAACTCGTGAAGGATTTTTGGGTCTAGGGTTTTGTTAAGCTGTTTTTGACTAGAAACTGTGAAAACTAGTCCATAAACAGTTTTCTAGAGTCCCTACGATCCTAACAAGATGCTCAACTAGGATTTTGGACATTGAAACCCCCAGAAACCATGAAGGTGCACCATGGCTGATAATCAAAGAATCAAATAGTGTTTCTAAGGTCAGTTTTCCTTTTTTTAAGTTCATAGATATTTTGCTTAGATGATTTCGAGTAGATTAGAAGAAAAACAAGTGAAAATAGTTTAGTGTGGTGAGAGTTAGAACCAGGTCAAATCGCGGGTTGTACGACCTGTTTTTTAGAGAAAACAGGGTGGGGAAGATGAACAGTAACCGATATTGTAGCAAGCGCGTGGCTCCCACGAGCAACCACTTTGGGCGGCATGTAGAGGCGCATGGGTGCACTGGCGGGCGGCCAAATTTCAAGTGTGGTACTCACTAACCTCGTCCCCCACGGTCGTCTTACTCCAATTCCTCAAATTCTGCAGGCAATTTTGGCACTTACCCCAACACAACTTCACGCCCTAATGGACCTCAATGCTAGTCCTGCAACCGCCATGGACATATTGCTGCCCAATGTCCTCGACTTCACCAAACTCATGATCATGACCTTGCTCAAGCCTTTGTTGGGTTTCATATTACCTGTGTTGCTGCTGACCCCAACTAGTACCTTGACAGTGGTGCCATTCACCATATGACCCTCAATCCTGCTCCTCCACAAACTAAAACCCTTCTTCCACTGACCATGTCATGGTGGGCAACGGTGCCACTCTTCCTATCAATTATACGGGTAATCTCACATTTTCCTTTGGTTTCTATATCTTTAATCTATCAGATTTCCTTCATATTCCTACCCTACGCAAAAACTTGTTATATGTTTCTCAGCTCACTAGTGATGAGCAGGTCACTATCATATTTTCCCTACTCATTTTATCATCCAATACCTAAAACCAAAGATTATTCTATTCTAGGGCCCCTGTAAAAATGGGTTGTACCCCATCTGTAACAACCCGTCTCAAATTTACAGGATTAATTAAGAATTAAGCGAGGATTAGCGAGACTAATCGGGACTTAGTCGAGGATTATCGGATGTCTGGGGTGAAATTATGATTTTACCCCTAGACGAGGGTAAAAAGTTAACTTTTGACTCTGGAGGTCCAATGCACGAGGATCAAGAATCGTTACGTAGATCGAGTCGATAAGAGTCCGTAGACAGTCGGCACGTCGAAATCGGACATCGTACGAGAAAATTATGGGTCACGAAAGGTCCCGCGTACTATTTACAGTGGCATATTTTACGAGGCAAAGTTAACCTTTGTCCTGTTGTGGGCCCCAAATATTTGTTTCAGGCCCAATGGATGAGTGACAAATGTCACTCATCCATTGTTCACTCCTCTCACATACATGCATATGCACCCTCCCATTTCATTCGATCCAAAATCGAAACCCCTTCCCCATTTCAATCCATCCTCATCCCATTATCTTCTTGAGGACTCCTGAGAGACTAAGAGTGAGGCTGAGAGGTTAGTAGTAGCCGGCGGAACTAGGTGGTGGCCAGAAAAAAGTGAAAAAGGTAAAATCCGGAACCCATGGTTTTTTAAATTTATAATTTTGACTGTGGACGTTTAGGGTTGTTTATGATGATCTAGGGATGTCCTTTGAGCTCACACGAGCTGGCAGGTATCAAAATCGATGGGAAAGGACCACAGGATGGCGATGGGTTCAAGGTTGAAGATGGCCGTGACTTGTTATGTAACGACCCGTCCCAAATTTCGGGATTAGATTAGTGACTAATCAAGAATTAGTGAGGTTAATCGGTGATTAGTGGTGTACCTTCGGACGGATGGTGCGAACTGACGATTTTGCCCCTATAATGGGCAAAACGTTGATTTTTCGTTTTGGCTGTCAATGGACTTTGGCCGATCAATGTGACGTAGTTCGGGATGCCACGAGTTCATAGACAGGTGGCACGTTCTATTTCGACAGTCGAGGAAGAAGTTATGACGTTCGAAAGTTCATGGGTATTTTGGTAATTTGGTTAAAAGGGGTAAATAGTTGACTTTTGACCTGGGAGGTCTGATTGCCTAGTGTAACGACCCGTCCCCAAAATTAGGATTAAGACAGCGATTAGTGAAGGATTAGTGAGCTTAAGTAGTACTTAGTTGGGTACTTTTGGACCGATAGGGTAGAATGACGATTTTGTCCCTAGTTCGGGCAAAATGTTGACTTTTAGTTCGGGCGGTCAATTAGGTTTTGACCGATGACCAGGACGTATTTTAGGACATCACGAATCCGTAGACAGGTGGTACGCCCGATTCCGACATCCGAGGAGGAAGTTATGATGTTCGGAAGGTTGAGGGCATGGTCGTAATTTGGGTAAAATTGGGGGAACAGTTGACTTTTCGTACGATCGGGTTTTGACACGTTGACCTAGGGCTGTTAGATAGATCTTGTCGTCCTGAGTTCGATGACAGGCGACACGTATTCATTGGACTTACGAGGTGTGAGTTACGGGTCTAGAAAGGTAGTGGCAAAATCGTAAATTTAACTTAAAAGGAAGGGCATTTTGGTCTTTTTGCACCTTGGGATTTGTGCAACAGAGAGGGAAGATGGAGGGCTGTGATTGAGCCACTTGTGAGAGGAAAAGGGAGGATTGTGACACGTGTTGGAGGGCTAGAGGCTTCTAGGAAGCACGGTCCAATTATTTGGGGCTTTGTGACCGTGTAACTGTGTATGTGTTGTGTTCGAAGAACAGAAAATAGAGGCTGAGGAATTGGGAGATTGGGACGGTGATTTTGTGAGTTTGTGTAATTGGTGAGGGGGTGAGTGATCAGAGATCCAGAGGGAGACAAAGAGGAGGTTTGGAGGTACGGTGGCAGTGTGTGGGTGAGTTGTGAGCCACGGGAAAACCAGGGAGGAAAACAGAGTGAACAGAGAGATAGTGGTGGTGGTTGTGCCGTGTTCGACCAATCGAGGCCAGAGGAGGTGTACAGAGGCTGGAGGTGGACGGGAGGAGCCATGTCCTCACGGATGAGCTCACGACGGCGACAGGACAGCAGGTAATTTCTGATTTTCCTTTCTGTGCTCTGTTATGCCGTCTAGATTTCGACGCTAAGTCGAAGCCTTAGAGGTTGGATCGAGGAGTCCCGTGAGGTCTAGGGGATTCAGTGGAGTCCTAGGTAACTGCTGGTTGTGCAGCCGTGACGGGGAGTGCACGGTGGAGGCTGGAACGACGGAGAGTACTTTGTGTCCTCTGTTTTTCCGTTTTGCTTCAGACGTTAAGTCGTGGGGTTTGAGTGTGCGTCGACGGTTTTGGTGAGTTGGGTGAGGTTTCGGATGGCCCTAGGATTGGTTTAAGCTACCCACCGTGACGGGGGGAGACCTGGGTGGCCGGAGAAGGAAATAGGGGACAGTACGGGTTTCTGTTCGAGTTTGAGTCGACGAGTTGTAGTTCGAGTTGAGGTGTCTGAGCAAGGGGAAATGGTAGTCTAGGTCTGGACGAAACAGTGGGTGAAGAAAGGAGCAGTTTTGGTGGCGGAACGGCGGAGAACCGCTCACGCCGGTTCAAGTTGCAGGGACTGTGTTGAACCGGGTCGACGCGAGGAAGACGATGCACTGTAGCTGGCGCGTGAGGGCCACGCGCAGCCACTTTGGGCAGCGCGCGGGGGCATGTGCGGCGGCGGCTGGGAAATCAGTCAACATAGTTTTTGGTCTAGGTGTGGTGACGAGTCCGTTGGAATTGGTTTCGAGTTGATCGGACGTCGTTTGAGGTTAGTTCCGCGAGGGTGAAGGTTTAGGGTTTCGGTTCGTTACGGTTAGGACTCGGGGATTTTCGGGGAAAATTAGGAGAGTCTTAGCAGACGTGTTAGTAACGTACTTCGCTGGTTATTGACAGGATCAGGAGTTCCTGAGGAAGCTGAGGAACGTACGAGACGTTCGGGACGCGATTGAGGGCTCGGTACTGTGAGTGGACCCCTTCTCTCAACTCGCGCATGCATAACTGCTTTTAATTACTTCCTTTATGATTTTAATCATGATTTTATATTCGTTGAATATGTAATGTGGTTTTGCATAAATTGTACGGTTTTCGAGAAATAACGTATTTGGCACATTTTACGAGGAAAGTGTGGTTTTTGAATATTGAAGCTATGGTTTTGGGATTTCAAATGATAAATGGTTTTCCATGATTGTAAGTGAATTTTGATACGTGATTTCGATGATCAGGGCTTTCAGTTTTAGAATCGGATTTCGGAAAGCGGAATTTGGTTTTAAAGTTGGGAAGTGGAATTCCGGATTTGGGTTTGAAATGACGGTTCGGGATGCCGTAAGGGCATCAGAGCAGTGATTTCGGATTCGGGTTTGGATATGGATGTCGAAATGGTTTCAAACAGTTTTGATTGGATTTACTGGATCTAGTTATTGGGTTTAAAGTCTCGGATATATTGATATTTTCCCCCGTAGGCCTGGATTGAGTTTAAAGACTCGGGAGTTTAAAGACTCGGATAGGTCCAGCAGGTTTGATCGGCAAATGATTGGTTGAACTTTATGTTTCACGTTACGGTTTTATGATGCTTATGATATGATTTCTATAACCGTTTTTATAGTGTTCTGTTTCTTATGATGTTTTATAGCGATTGGTTTATAACTGTTTTAAGAACTGGGTTATGCATGTGATTTCAAAAAGGAGGGCCAAACCCGGTTTTATTACAAAATGTTTTTTGGAAACTCTTTTATTATTTATGGTCCACTCACACCTTATGTTTTAAATTGCCCTCCAAGTCATGGAGCTAGAGCGGGGTTTCAGCGTCGAGGCAGCGTCTGAGGCATTGAAGTCGCGAGAGGGATCCCGGAGTGTTTTAAACTTGTCCGTGTGCGTGTATCTAGTTTATCGGTTTTCTTTCTTTTGTATTTAGTACTATGCCCTGTTAACTTTAACTTCGGGATGTTTTGTATAGTTTTTCCTGCGTCTGACGGTGTAGTTTAGTAGTTTACTTTGATTTGTGTCGGGGTGTCAGACGGGAGCAGGATTTACCTCGGTATTCGGGGTGAAACCAGGGTGGGTCCTAACACCTAGGGCCGAGGACCGTTACGTAGATTGGGTCGATACGAATTCATAGACAGGCGGCACGCCGAAATCAGACTTCGAAAGGGAAAGTTATGGGTCACAGAAGTTCGATTTCACTATTGCACGAAGTATAAAATAAATGCCTTTTGGCATTAAGTGGGCCCCAGATATTTTAAATTGGCCCAATGTATGAGTGACAAGTGTTACTCATCCATTGCTCACTGCCTCCCATACATACATCGATCATTCCCTTGTTTTATACAAACCAAACCCAAACCCGATCTCATCATTTCCGTCTCAAATCATCACCCAATCCTTTCCCTCACCTGACGCAATCCATGAAGGAGACAGTGGCTGGAGTGATCAGCTGAGGAGGGCGTGGAGGCAGCTGGGCCGCCGTGCACGGTGGAGAGAGGAGGTATGCTCGGTTTTGCCCATTTTCCTTATTATTTCGATTTGGGCTTCATGGACGGTTTTGGGTGTTTGGATGAGGATTTTTAGGTTGTTAGGAAGATATTAGGATGGTTTTGGATGGCTGTGAAGGGCTAGGTATCCCAGGGAGTGATCGGGAAACCTTGTATCGTGAAGGTAGGAATTGAACGGGCCAGTTTAGGGGTTTGTTCTTGGTTTTCTTCATACCATTAGACTCCTAGGGACTAAATAGGAAGTTTAGGATTGAAAAGGGAAGGAGCGGATGAAAAATGAAGGAAGGAGGACCCTGGACTGGTCACGCCGGTCTAGTTGCAGGTTTTGGACCGGACCGGCCGGTTTAGACTGGTCTGACTGAGGAAGGAGATGAAAAGTGCACCGGCACGTGGCTTCCACACGCAGGGACTTTGGTCGGAGTATGTGGGCACGTGGCCCACTTTCTAGGGAGGGTTCCAACATGTAATTTCATCTATTCGATGTAACGAACATTTTGGGACTAGTTTCGTGTCAATCGAACATCGTTTCAATAGGTTCGGGGTGTCCGAAGGTTTAGGATCAACTTTAAAAAAAGTTAAAAATTCCAGAAAATTACGGGGCTTTAGTGAGGGGTTATTTAAGTATTTAGTAACCCTCTATTGCGATTTGGACAGGTTTGGAGGTCCCGGTGACGACGATTAGCCCAGTGAGGCTTACAACACGCAAATCGAGGCCGCAACTTAGGATGGTATGTGGGTGGACCTTGATTTCTAAACTGTGATGCATGCATAAATGTTTTATATGGTTTATGGATATGATTCTATGATGTTTATTTGGATGATTGAGATTTATATGGTTTCACACATTTCGAGGCGATTTACGTGCTTGCACGTAAATCGAGGTATACTGTTTGCACTGATTTTCCTTGCTTGTAGTTTGGAAATGATTTCATGAAATGGATTTGGATTTGAAAAGGTAAACTCGGGTTTGAGACCTATTGTTTTTGGAAATCGTCGGACTCGAAGTCCCTTTTAGCTACTTTCTCGGGCCAGAGGCCCAATTGGTTTTTGAATTGATTTTGGATTTGGAAATATGTATCGGGCACTAGACCCAATTGATTTACGAACTCTCGGACCTGAAGTCCATTTGATTTGAAAAGGCATCAGGCTGGAGGCCCAATTGATTTACGTATCGAGCTCGAGTCCCAATTGGTTTACGAATTGGGCTCGGATCCCAGTTTACTTACGTATCGGGCACGAGGCCCATTTGGTTTACAAAATCGAACATGAGGCCCAGTTTGTATGTGGATTCGGGCTTAGGGCCCAGTTATGTTTTAAGATTGTGATTTCGGGTCGGGGACCCATAAATGGATTTCTTATTCATTACGGTTTATGGGGACCGACATCAACCCTTGAAAGGTTTTTATGGTTCATGACGGTTTATGGGGACCGGGCATGAACCCTTGAAAGGTTCTAAGAATGATTTCAAATGGGTTTTTGTATACCATCCTATATATATATGAATTGTCTCATTCGGGGATGGTCGTTGGCATGGGTGGACCCCAGAGTAGTCACGGAGCACTGACTGAGTGGAGTCGCCCTCGTTGGGTTCCTTACTCTCAGAAAGGCTATGGAATATAACCCCTAGGAAGGGTCATTGATCTACGGACATTGACCTGGGTGGACCCTGGGGAGACTTGGGCTTTGAGACCCCGGGTAGTACGTGCGTAGCTCTAGATACCGTGACAGGATTGGTTATATGAAATATATGATAAACATGATTTCTTGGTTTTGCAAAATTGTGTTTTATGATTGATAAATGGATTTCGGCTCAGTTCCCACATATGTTTACTATGTTACAGTTTTCTTTAAATGGATTTGGGCAGGGGCCCTCATGGATATGGTTGTTTAAACATATGTGGTTTGATAAATGGTTTTCCTATGCATGCATGCTTTTTAGTGAAGAGTATAAAGGTCTTTATAAAATGTGTTTTATGAGCTTATTACTTTTTGTCCATTCACAGTCTTTCTATTTTCAATGCCCTTCAAGTTGAATAAGGGGCGGACTGTAGCAGAGACCGAGACATCACATACCTCCTCCGGATCCTAGCGAACTTTGGAAGCCGGAAGGCTAAAGGTTCAAATTTTCCCTGGTCTGACACTCCGTGTCACATGGGATTAGGAGCGTCCCTCGTTAATCCCATGGGGATTGGGACGGGTCCTGACATGTTATGCTTGGATAGGTAATTTCGAGACTTTTTCTTCTGATCCTGAGTCCATGGGTCGATTTCTGGGAGGTAGACCCAGCAATAGGTTCAAAAATGGTAGAAAACGGTTGGGTTTTGACGGTTTTAGCATCGGGTCAGGGTCGCGAGTTTGCCCGACCCAGTTGAAGAAATCTGGGTTAACCCGGTTCAGCGAGGACGATGATGACGTGGTAGGGTGACGCCATCATATGTCAGATGTCAAGCCACGTGGTAGGGCATGTCAGTGATGTGGACCAATTAGATGGTGCCACGTGTCACTGACATGTCAGGCACGTGGACCTGTGAGCTACTGACACGTGGCACTATTTGCTGGAACGTGTCAAATGTCAAATAGTCAGAGATGATATCATGCTGACGTCAACAATAACTTTGACCACTAACTTCTAACGTCAGGGTTGACTTTTGACCAGCCACATTTGACCCGCACATGGGGGCACGTGTGTCAGGGCCCACCCCTAATCCCCCGAGATTAAGGGCTAACCCCGCTCCCGTCTAACTTACGCATGACACGAAGGCCAATTGGACGTCCAACCTCCATGTCACACGTAAGTCGGACAAGGGATTTTCGATCCGACCGTCCAAAAACTTCCGAACTTCCCAGAGCGCGCAGAGTCTATTGTGGGTGGGTATCGAAAACACGAAAAGACTGCGAGTGGACAAAATAAAGTATAATTTAGAAAACAGTTCAATAAAACAATTACATTTTTACCCTCCACGTAAAAACCAATGCATGCATATCCATTCAAGTCATGAAACCATTCATATCAAAAACCATCAACGAAACCATTATCAAAACCCGTATCGAACCCGTTATTCAAATCCAGGCCTCAGCCTCAAATCAATCTCAAATCTGAGAACTCTGTCCCAAAACTCGTCAAATCCACTTCATCCGGGCCACTGCCCAAAACATCAGAAAACAGTGAAAACCAGTGAAAATATCAATCATACAAGTTTACTGGATCTCAAGTGCGCCCGAGTCTTTAAACTCAAAACACAATGCGAAAATAGCCAGGCCTTCCCGGGATATCCGTGTCTTTAAACTCAAGACAAAATCACAGGCCTCGGGGGGTATCATGATCATCGAGTCTTTAAACTCAAAACATATACCGAGTCTTTAAACTCAAAACGTATCAATCCAGGGCCCTCCCCCCCGTCAATCAATCCGAGTCTTTAAACTCAAAACCAGATCCAGTGGGTTTTTCTCTTTTTTCCGGGTCTTTAAACCCAAACCATTTTTCATCCAATCAGTGAAAACCACAGAAAATCCACAGTCGAATTCGCAATAATGATTCCGTAAGCCGGCATCCGGAACCATTGTCCCAAACCCAAGTCCAGACTTCCTTTCCAAACCTCAAAAACGAATCCAAAACATCATTTCTAAAATCACAAGAGCAGGGCTCCAAGCCCGAAATCACTTTTCCGAAATCCATTTCAAAACCTTGAAATCAAATCATCTTTCAAATCCCGAAATCAAAGCATTAAAACCATCGTCAAATCACAAGAGAAATCGAAGCCTCGTAAAACGTAAAATTTCAGTAAAATACCTCGAAAAACGTGTAAAACCGTAAACTATCAAAATTATGAAGCAAATCATAGAATCACGTATGAAAACATATAAAAACATATATGCATGCATCAAGAGTTAGAAAACAAAGTCCACTCACATACCATTCCAACGTTGCCTCGATACGCGAGCACCTACGCCGTTCCCGACCATTCCGCTATCCTCGGCTTTCCTAAACCTGTCCAAATCCCATACAAAGGTCACTAACTACTTCACAAAGGTTATACTAAAGCCCCATAATTTTTCCGTATTTTTAACTATTTTTAACCGAGCCCTAAAACCTTCGGACAACCCGAAACATATTGAGACGATGTCCGATTGACTCGAAATTAGCGCCAAAATGTTCGTTCCATCGAATACTTTAAAAGTCATGTTGGGACCTTCCTCAAAAGGTGCACCACATGCCCTCACGCGCCGCCCAAAGTGGCTGTAACGACCCGTCCCAAATTCCGTGATTAGATTAGTGACTAATCACGATTAGTGAGGCTAATCCGTGATTAGTAGAGCGAAATCGGACGAACGATGTGAAATGACCGTTTTGCCCTTGGTGGTGGCAAAATGTTGACTTTTCAATCGGGCGGTCAAATGGACTTTGACCGATGACAGTGACGTAGTTCGTGACGTCATGAGTTCATAGACAGGTGGCACGTTCAATTCCGACGTTCGAGGAGGAAGCTATGACGTTCGGAAGTTTAGGGGCATTTTGGTAATTTTGGTTGAAAAAAGGCAAATGTTGACTTTTTGATCGAGAGGTCCGATGGTCGAGGACCAAAGACCGTTACGTAGATGAGGACGATACGAATCCATAGACAGGCGGCACACTGAAATCGAACTTCGAACGGGAGAGTTATAGGTCACGGAAGTTCGGTTTCACTATGCACGGACTTCGAGACGGGGCTGATTTGGCAAGATCTGATTGGGCAGATATTTTAGGTGGACCTATGGATGAGTGACAAGTGTCACTCATCCCATTGGCTAGATCCCCTAAATTGTGGATCTATATTAATTAATTATTATTATTTTATTGGGTTATAATTTAATCCACCCACCATTCAATCTTGGCCATCCATTTCAATTTATCTTTAAATCCTCACCCTCCATCTCTCATTCTCCTCATCTGATCTCCTTATCCTTCTTTGTTCATCCTAAAACCCGAACCCCCCCATGTATGCATTTTCTCCATTTTCCTCCAAAAACACACAAACCACACCACACACATACCACCACACCTCACCATTAATCTTGTGAGTGACCTTGAGGAATGACGGTGATGATGAGGACTCGACGGCCGGCCATGGTGGCCCACGGTGGAGGCCACGACGGAGATGAACCCATGAGGTAAGAAAACTTTGAAAATTCACATTTGAGTTTTAATGGTTTTTACTCCATTTCGTTTATTGGGTAAGGTTTCTGGGGACTTTAGGAGGTTAATGGGATTAGTTTTGGGGCTAGGGATGGCCGGGAAAGGCCATGAACGGTGGAGGAAATTCCGGCCACCATTGATGGCGGATGGAAGCTCGATTTTGGGTGGTTTTCCTTCGGTTTTTAATGTCTAAAATATAGGAAATAGGATTAGGATTATATTAGAATCAAAATGGGATGAAATGGACCTTGAATCGGTCCAAAAACTAGGAAAAAAAAAAAACGACAGATGAACAGTGTTTTGCTACAGTAAACCTGGTTCAGTTGGAGGTAGGAGACGATGAACAATGTTTTCGGCCTTCTAGGGACGCGTGGGCCATAATTTGGGAAAGTGTTCAACAATGGAAATCTTCTATTCGATGTAACGAAGATTTTGGGACTGGTCTCGTGTCAATCGGACATCGTTTCGATAGTTTTCGGGGGTGTCAGAAGGTTTAGGGTCGGTTTAAAAATAATTAAAAGTTCGGGAAAATTACGGGGCTTTGGTAGGAGGTTAATTAAGTAGTTAGTAACCTTCTATTAAAATTTGGACAGGTTTGGGAGTCCCGGTGATGGTGATCGGCTCGGGAGAGCCTATGGCACGCAAATCGAGGCGATAGCTCGGACGGTCTGTGAGTGGACCTTGTTTTCTAAATTGGTGCATGCAAAAATGTTTATTATATGTTTTAAATACTTGTTTGTGATTCCATGAGTGCAATTGGATGTGTGGTTACGTATAGGCACGTATTTTGAGGTTTCGGCCCTATACAGTGCCTATACGGGTCTGTATTTGTTTATTGTTCTAAATGAAAGGTTTTGGATTTCTAAAAGGATAAACTCGGGTATGAGACCCATTTGGTTTTGTCTCGGGCATATGACTCTATTTACGACCTTCGGGTCTAAATCGTGGTCGCGACGGGTGCTATGTGCACGGCGATCGACGATACGACGCTCGCCTCCAGATTGGGATGTGTTCTTTCTGGAGAGGTCACGATGCACGATTCGTTGTCGAGCAGCCTGGGGAGGCTCGACTTCGGAGTGCTGACAGTTCAGGATATCGATCGGTGATGAGTGCACCATGATCTTATGGTGGTCGCGTCAGTTGATACGTTCACAGCGACATACCATGATTGAGGGCGGTCCTGGATGGATGGTTGTACACATCACTATGATCGGAGTCGTGACTGACCCTTAGACATCGGGCACGGTGCCCAGTTGAGTCATATGTTCGGGCACGAGACCCAGTTACTTTACGATTTATGATTTCGGGTCAGGGACTCTACGTGGATTTCCAAGTTCATGACGGTTTTTGGGAACCAGCATGAACTTCCGAAAGGTCATTATGGTACATGACGGTTTATGGGAACCGGCATGAAACCTTGTTATGGATGTTATGGATCATGACGGTTTTGGTGAACCGGGCATGAATGTTTATGTTATGTATATATATGTTCATCTACCTTCCTTTACTTGTTCTATTATCTCCTCCGGGGAGGGTCGTTGGCTTGGGTGGACCCCGGAGTAGTCACGGAGCACCGACTGAGTGGAGTCACCCCCCAGTTGGGTTCCTTACTCTCAGGAAGGCTATGGTTACTATTACCTCGGGTAGGGTCAGTGGTCTGCGGACATTGATCTTGACCTTGAGAAGACGCGGATTGAGACCTGGGTAGCACGTGCGTAGCTTTGGAAACCGTGACAGGATTGGTTGTTTGAATTATATGTATATATGATGTATGCTATATGATATATGATGTGTGTTTACACAGGTTTTGGGCAGTGGCTCGTATGGTTGGTTTCTTATGGTTTGGGCCGAGTCCATTGTGGATTTGGGCAGTGGCCCGTATGGTCGTTTTCATGATGGTTCTTTCAACCTTGGTTTTGGGCTTAGTTCCCACATATGGTTTATTTCGGATAAATGGTTTTTGAATGCATGCATGTTTTTTAGTGAAGGGTACAAAGGTCTTTTATGAAATATGTTTTTATAAACTCTTGTTTTGTCCACTAACAGCTTTTAATGTTTTGACTGCCCTTCAGGTTGACATTGAATGTGGACTATAGTAGAGACCGAGATATCACATACCTCCTCCGGATCCTGGAATACTCTGATAGCCCGGGAGGGTAAAGGTTGGAAATATTCCTTGTCCGACACTTGGTGTCAGACGGGAGCAGGGTCATCCCGCAGTAATCCCGGGGGGATTGGGTTGGGTCCTGTCAGTGGCTGCGCGCCCAGCACTGTTCATCTTCAACCTCTGCCGAACCGGATCCAGATCGGTTCGGTTCAGGCCGGTCCAGTTGAACCGGCGAGGGCTGTTTTTGTCCAATTATTAACCGTTTTCAATCCTACTTAATCTAACACGTTCGTCTCTTCAATTCCAGTGATTCTTTATAGTTAATTAGTGAAAATGGGTGCTAAAGATTACCTCCCAAACATCGTGCAAAAACTCGAACGTTTCTCCTCACTGTTGCTCTGATTCCACCCTTTCCAGACTCTGGTTTCGATACCATTCACATCCTAGCAGTCTTAGAGGAAGTTCTCAATCACCAAACCCGAATAACGGTCATGAAATCGCGAAACACCATTGTCGAATGAGAACTTGCTGGTTTTTCAATTCTGCAGCCACCGTCCACGGCGAGCCTCCATTTTAGGATTAATCGACTCCTAAGCATCTCAGAAATAGCATCTACTACTCAATTAGTCTCAACAACCCTTCAATTCGATTCTAAAGTTCCAAACTCTACAGGGGACTTGCGGGTTCTTACCTCGGTTCAACCACCAACGTGCACGACAGCCAACCACGACTGCACCATCGTACTCCTCCCCTGCCACTCTCTCTTTTCGCTCACAAGGTAAGCAAAATGGGTGAAGATCGAAGGAAAGCAATGGAGGAATCCTTCTTTGTTTTCCTCTGTTTGTACAGCCACAAACACACTCGTGCACAATTTAAAACCCGTCGAGCCTTCTACACCCATCCAGCCTCTGCCAGGTGTCCAAAACCTGTGGACACACCATTAAAAGCAAGCCAAGTGTCCCACTTCCATTGGGCACAGCTCTCAAGGTAGAAAATATCCAGAATGCCCCTTGCTGGCCAAATTACCGTTTTGCCCCTCACCTTTCTAGACCACAACTTATCTGTCCGATATCCGATGAAGGGGTGCCACCTGTCGTTGTATTCAAGACGTCGAGACCTACCTAACAGTCCTCGGTTTGCGTGAAAAATAATGGTCAAACAAAAAGTCAACAAATTCCCTTCTTTTAAGTAAATTACGAAAATGCCCTCAACCTTCCGAACATCATAACTTCCTCCTCGAATGTCGGAATGGGGCGTGCCACCTGTCTATGGACTCGTGACGTCCCGAACTATGTCACGGTCATTGGTCAAAGTCCATTTGACAGCCCGAACTAAAAGTCAACTTTTTACCTATTTTAGGGGCAAAATCGTCATTCTGCGTCGTCCGTCTGAAAGTATCCAAAAGTAACCAACTAAACACCTATTAACGTACTAATTCGTCACTAATCACTTTGCTAATCCCGACTCCCGGGATGGGTCGTTACAATCTACCCTCCTTAAAAAGAATTTCGTCCCGAAATTCCACATCTCTGTAACTAGCGGGGCGAAAGCCAACTGATCTTACACCTGGGTCTCCTGCCCGGTGTCCAGCATCTGTCAACCCAAAGTATCCTTACAGTGCCCAAACTGCCACCTCATTTTTTTCTCGTGAAGTAACTCAACCAACTTTTAGTTCATCGGGACAATCGCACTAGGGTCATCACAAATCCATCATTCCCGCGATATTCCCAACACCACACCAACCGATTCTCACAGTTCGACCATCACTAGGTACGCACCACAGAGCACTTCCTCAACTGTATGTCCAACATATCCAACCTCTGTCTTGTCATCTTATCCGACTGACTAGGTTTCAAGCCACTGCATCCAATTCAATCGACTTATATACCACACGTCTAGATTGTGGGTTCTCTTCAATAACCTCATATCGATCAGTTATAATCCCTCATTTCCCATTTCCTTCCGCCATCCTTCAACGGAACTCACAATGGTCCCCAACCATGCCATCACAACGACTATAATACTTCTTAACACCATCTCCTAACACTCGCTACACCCAGCGTCACCAAGTACCTCTCTACTTCAGAACACAACACAAGTGTCTACACTTAAAGGGAGTTTGCAAATCCTGGCAGTTCAACCACAAGTTCCCCAACTCAACTCTAGAGTATCCACCACACAATCAAATGTCCAACTCGGAACCACCTGATTCCCGAGGCCGTCCAAACGTCAACTCCACTATCCTTAGGCGACCCTCAACATCTACGGATAACGACCACGTGTCCGCACCCAAACCAGTCACATGTCTGTTAGTCACTGTGTAGGCACATCCAAGAAGTATCAATCAACACTCCTTCTGACGATCACATCACATCCTGCCCTAGGTTCCACTCCAAGCACCTGCGAGGATACAAGTCACCAACTCTCGGAATCACAATCAACGCTTACGAACCTCAGACTCCTCAGTAACTACCCTCAAAATCGTCGATCACCAAATCTCAAACAATTTCCAAGCACGGCCTTCGGCATTAACCCTACTAATGGTCAAACATGTCCATACCAACCTAGCCCGATCCAACACGAAGCCTAGGTCCACTGTGCTTCCGCTGCGCTACTCTGATCAACCAACGACATCCACTACCTCGACTGCACCTAGCAGCACCACCTCCAAACCGGTCGTAAGTCGGTCCAAACCACAAGGACTACGATACCACAAACACCAACTCACGGTTTCACTTAGGTACTTCTCACTACAATCCAGTAATCCCACGGGGTTCCTCAAATCATCCCTATCGTCTGGGATATCCAAACCCGCAACTGCCACTGGGTCACTACCGCCTTACCACTCGGATCGTCACACCCGAGTAAGACCATTCCTTATCGTGACCCTCCTCGCCAACATCAACCAGTATCCAACACTAGGGGGAAAATCCCTCGAGTCTCACAGTAGTTCCTAAACCCGGCCACTCAAGGCATCCGGCTACTCGTAGCCGCACAATTCCAAACTCAACCCAACTGACGAAAGGTCACCAACCCATACGATCAACATCCAAACACTAACAACCACTGCTAACTAACCACAACGAACGTACTATCACTATCGTATCCAGGTTGCTGTTGGGCTATTCCGCATCGAGACATCACATCCACAGTAGCATCACACCACCCAAGTCGACGAACCAACGACTCTGGGAACCAAACCACGCGCAGAACACATGAAACCTCGCTCTGATACCAATTGTCAGGGCCCACCCCTAATCCCCCGGGATTAAGGGCTAACCCCGCTCCCGTCTGACTTACGCATGACACGAAGGCCAAATGGACGTCTAACCTCCATGTGACACGTAAGTCGGACAAGGGATTTTCAATCCGACCGTCCAAAAACTTCTGAACTTCCCAGAACGCGCAGAGTCTACTGTGGATCGTACGTGTGATGTCTCCGACTCTCTCGATCGATAGGCCGTGCCGCAATAACCTAGAGGGTATCAAAAACACGAAAAGTCTGTGAGTGGAAAAAATAAAGTATAATTTAGAAAACAGTTCAATAAAACAATTACATTTTTACCCTCCACGTAAAAACCAATGCATGCATATCCATTCAAGTCATGAAACCATTCATATTAAAATCCATCAACGAAAACTATTATCAAAACCCGTATCGTCATGAAATCGCGAAACACCATTGTCGAATGAGAACTTGCTGGTTTTCCAATTCTGCAGCCACCGTCCACGGCGAGCCTCCATTTTAGGATTAATCGACTCCTAGGCATCTCAGAAATAGCATCTACTACTCAATTTGTCTCAACAACCCTTCAATTCGATTCTAAAGCTCCAAACTCAGCAGGGGACTTGCGGGTTCTTACCTCGGTTCAACCACCACCGTGCATGACAGACAACCACGACTGCACCATCATACTCCTCCCCTGCCACTCTCTCTTTTTCGCTCACAAGGTAAGAAAAATGGGTGAAGATCGAAGGAAAACAATGGAGGAATCCTTCTCTGTTTTTCCTCTATTTGTACAGCCACAAACACACCCGTGCACAATTTAAAACCCGTCGAGCCTTCTACATCCATCCCGCCTCAGTCAAGTGTCCAAAACCTGTGGACACACCATTAAAAGCAAGCCAAGTGTCCCACTTCCATTGGGCACAGCTCCCTAGGCAGAAAATATCCAGAATGCCCCTTGCTGCCCAAATTACCGTTTTGCCCCTCACCTTTCTAGAACCACAACTTATCCGTCCGATGTCCGATGAAGGGATTCCTTCTATTGTTGTACTCAGGGCGTCGAGACCTACCTAACGGTTCTCGATTTGCGTGAAAAATAATGGTCAAACAAAAAGTCAACAAATTCCCTTCTTTTAAGTAAATTACGAAAATACCCTCAACCTTCCGAACATCATAACTTACTCCTCAGATGTCGGAATCGGGCGTGCCACCTGTCTACAGACTCGTGACGTCCCGAACTATGTCATGGTCATCCGTCAAAGTCCATTTGACCGCCCGAACTAAAAGTCAACTTTTTACCCATTTTAGGGGCAAAATCGTCATTCGACGTCGTCCGTCTGAAAGTATCCAAAAGTAACCAACTAAACACCGATTAACGTACTAATCCGTCACTAATTACTTCGCTAATCCTGACTCCCGGGACGGGTCGTTACAACATGGGCATATATTTCGAGGTGGTATGGGGACCATTTTAAAGGTTTCGACTATTCGAATCCAATAGTGGTGGTTTCGAGTCGATCAGAGATTGTTAGGTTGTCAAATTGAGGTTTAAAGCCTAGGGAAGCGTGTTCGGGAAACATTGAGTTTTCCAGGAATGTTGGGTGTTCTTGATAAGGACTTTTCTAGGTTGGTAGTAACCTTTGAGTTTATTTTGGACAGGTCCAGATGACCCGGAGAGGTTGAATTACCTCGAAGAGGCTAATGCCATGCGTATCGAGGTGCAACTTGAAGGGTCAATGAGTGGACTTTTTTTTGTGAATATAATGCGTGCATAAATTTTTTATATTTGTTTATGAACCTGATTTTAGATGCCATGAGTACATGTGATTTAAATATGAATTGTTTGGCATTTTCGGAGGAAAATGCGTTAATGCACGTAGTTCGAGATTTCTATGTTATGTGATATTTGGGCTTCAGCCAAGTGTTCTATGTGCATATGCTTTACATGATTTTATAGGATTTTGGGAGTTTCACAGAGAAGCTTGAAATCAGGGTTTGAGACATGATTTTAAAGGATTTCACGGCGATGCGTGAAATCGAGATTCGGGCACGAGTCCTAGTTGAACGACCTTGACTTGATTGAAGTCAAGGATGATTTTGAAAATGTTTTGGAAATGAGAAATGGTTTTTGTATTTGGAAATATCTTTCGAGCATATGACCCAGTTTATTTGAGGTTTGACTTGGAGTATAGTCAAACGTGAGATAAGTTGGGTTACGACCCAGTTACGAGATTTCGAAAGATATTTCGGGTATGAGACCCAGTTGTAAATTGGATAGGATTCGAGGAATCCTATGTGTGATACTACAGGTTAGAGTCCAAGATGATTGGGTTAGAGTCCCAGTCGATGATGACATTCGAGTTCGAGTCTCGGATGATATGATGCTCGCCTCCGGACTGCGGATGTGTTCCTTCTGGAGAGGTCACAATGCACTGCTTGTGGTCGAGTAGCCACTGGAGGCTAGGGTCGATGGAGGCTCAACTTAGAAGTGTTGATGTTATTTGAGATCGATCGATGATATGTTCACGATGATCTAGAGATGGTCGCGACGGGAGATGTGTTTACGGAAACATACTAGGATTGTGAGTGATCCTGAGCTATTTGAACATGTGCTAGGATTGGAATCGTGACTGACACTAAGATGAGGACGGGATGAGTTCCCATGTGTTCTATAATTTGGGCTGAGACCCCGTACTTGTTTTCTATGATGTGGTTTTGGACTGAGACCCTATATGATTTGGTTTTGGGGGGAGACGCTACTGAGGTACTGGCTTCGATTGAGAAGCATTTATAACTGAGATTTGTTTTGGGAAGCAATACGTCTTGCTTCGATGAAAATATTTGAAATAATGTTTTATGATGCATGCAGGTTTTTACATGAACGGTATAAATGTGTCTTTCATTAAAATGTTTTTTATAAACTGCCATTTTTGTCCACTCACAGCTTTTATGGTTTTTAATACCCTTCAGGTTGATCACGGATGCAGGCTGTAGCAGAGATCGGGACATCACATGCCATCACCAATCCTGGCGTACTCTGATGAACCTCGAGTGGGGGATGAGTTTATCCCTGGTCTGAAACGCGGTGTCAGATGGGAGCAGGCGCATCCCACGATAATCCAAGGGGATTGGGATGGGTCCTGTCATAGTGGGTTGTAGTAGCGATTGAGACATCACATGCCACCACCAATCCTGGTGTACACTGATGAACCCCGAGTGGGGGACGAGTTTATCCCTATTCTGACACGAGGTGTCAGACGGGAGTAGGCACATCCCACGATAATTCAGGGGGATTGGGATGGGTCCTGTCAAAGTACTATCAGAGCGTGAGATTGCTCTTAGAGTGACGCGCAGGTGCTAGATGTGATGTCTCTACAGTGGTGACAACCGTCATCATCCTGATTGTTAGAGTGAGAGTACGAGGATTCAGCGGAATCGAGCCCTGGTTAGGTTACGTTTGGCGCATGATGCGATGGTTTAGGGTTCAATTGGAACATGATGCCGTGTTTTAGTAAGGTTTGATCTCGAGTAGGATCGATGTTCATGTGAACCCAACGGCTTAGAGCCAAAGTGTTACTGGTGGACTAGGTCCTAGTGTGACGACTTTGAGAGTCGGGACCATTAGACGGTCATGTCAGATTGAGGATTTTGATTGTCATAGTATGCCATGTTTAGTATGTTGATTCCTGGAGGGATTTTGATTGGCAGAGGATGCCACGGTATAAATGTTGTGTGGCATGGTGTGTCGTGATGGTGACATGCCATGGTTGGGCAGTGTTAGACACTGAGTAGGGCCAAGTTTCTTGTGGGCCCAGTGGCTGGAGAACGTAGAGTTACGAGTAGACGAGATCCTTAGATGGATGCTAGTTGGTTAAATACCAGTTTTTTGAGTATGCTGACTTTTTGGACTCCAGAGTGATGGATCGGTCAGCGGGTTCGTAATAACCGTAGTTTGAGATTGATTGGACAAGTTACCAAGAGTGTGGTATTTATGGACCGATCGAGGATACTATGCATTAAGCTGCTGGTACCTGCGATGAGTTGACCGCATGGGTATGGAGTCTCGATAATGGAACATTTGTGGGATTGGTCTACACTCGGTTATGGCAGACGTTACTATCAATAGACGTGGACAAGTCCTATGGAGTTGGATAGCTCATGTTACAATGATGACTGAGACAATGGAGATTCACCAATCGTGACGATGATACAGAGGTATATGAGTGACGATAAGTACAAGCAGAGATTCTGGATTCGGCTCGATTACAATTGAGTGCGATCACATAAGGAGATGTTGAGCTTTTGGTGTTGCCAAGTGTGCCTCACTACCTCAGTGGAGGTGAGTGAGATGAGTGAGATATACTTGGATGAGTGATAGGTACCTTAGTTATCCTTGGACGGATCGCACGAGTGTTGGGTGCTGGAGTTGATCCCATATGAGTTGGGACATGTGAATCAGTATGCCGACGGGGATGGTGATGGAAGAAGCCGAAGAGAATCAATGGAAGTGTTTAGCCTTGAAAAAGGATTAAGCTTTACAGAAACTATCAGAGAATACTCTTAGTCGGATTAGGTGAATTTACTTTTTCCATTTGCTTGGCCAGATCTCCTGGCTTGGCCAGATCTCCTGGCTTGGCCATCAACATGATGCGAGACTTGAGACACAAGGGTATGCTCAGGGGTTGTAACTATAAAGGTTGAACGTGAGAATCATGTAGTGATGAATGACATCCTTTTGGATGTGCATAAACGGTATGAAATAGACATGCGATACTTGGTGTTTATGCTACCGCAGGATAACGTAGGATGAATTTTGATGTCATAATCGTGGATCATCCTTGATTCTTCCCTATGTGGGATGACGAGGAGAGATATGATAAATAAAGGGTTGAAAGAGGGTGTAAGACCCTATGACCCGAAACCTGGTCATTAGTTGAGAATGAGAGCTAGTATGGATCGTAGGCAAATCGAGTGGTGTTGTGACGATCGAGGTGATCAAGATAATTGAGATGACCGTGTCAACCGTGAGTCGAGTAAACGGAAGCGAGTTTGGACCGCAGGAATGATGAGGTATGAGAATACAAGACAAAGGTTGGATATGTGAATGAGTATGGGTCGAGGAGATTGGGGATCACGGTGATTGTGGATCGAGAAAAAGATTACGACGATACATTGAGTATCACCTAGGAAAAGGTGAAAAGCCGATGCCTCGAGTAGGATGTTGGCAGACTTGATATCACTCCGGATAGAGAGATTGTGCTGGTGGTAGATGACCACAGAGTGTTGTTGGACAGTGTGCTAGTGAGACAAACAGGTTGGATCATCCCTGGAGTTGGTCAGGTGACCACGATGACTCCGAGAGGACGTTGAGTATAGTGAAGTTTAGCCAGGACATATGATTGGAGTGTGAACAGTAGTATGTTCTTGGACGTTGTCAGAGTGCAGTCCTTGAGTAGGCTTGGGTGGTGCCTTGATGATTGATATGATGTGGGTGCACCTATCAGTAGTGCACATTGGACGATGGGGTTGACCAAGTATGATTGTTATAGTAGGATCCTTAGATGGAGTCCTGGATAAACATGAGATAATAATCGAATTGGATCCGAGGGTGACAGTACGACAAGGACAATGATCGGACATGGTCCGACATAATGATATTTTGAATGGACGTCGAGTATTGTGTGCTATAGTTGAATGTATTGAGAGGGTTCAAGGATTGTATGAGCCGAGATGCTTAGGGCCGTGTGGGCCAGAAGAACCCTAGTGATTATGCATATGCTTACCTCTACTAGTAAGTATTCGATGGAATCCAGATACACCAACGACGGGTGAGATGTCGACATGTGTATCGACAGGGTACGCAAAACGACCATTTGGGGAATGACATGAGATACGATGTGGGGACTCGAGAGCGAGTCGAGATCAGAGTGGTGCAGTGAAAACTCAGTAGAGCCAAGGGTTGTCGGCTAGTTAAGATAGTTTTCGTGGACTTAGAGAGTTTTAGAAGAAAGTTGTATCTCTTTGAACAGTGGGTTACGGTTGCAGACCGTTTAGTGACAAAGGATAGAAGATCCCTCAGTGTGAGCAATGATGATAGCTTGAGATAGCAGGATCTAGAGGATGATTATCTGATCGGATGCTAAGCAGAAGGTCAGCTTCGATTGTCAGATGAGAAGTACCATCAGGCTGAAAAGTTGACTACTACGTCAGCTTTGTATAGCAGACTTGTTGGAGTAAGTGACAAGTGAGATCGACAAGTGTCGGTGTCACAAGTGAGACTTACGAGCCGACGTGTGATTTCTCGAGATTCAAAAATCGAAACTCGGTTGGTGAGAACTGAGTTAGAGCTTCGGAAGCTCCGGTGATAGTGGGTGCCGACGTGTATGGTGGGTTATGTTGGACGTACACATTTACACGAGAGTGCCACGAGTGGGAGATATGATTGGATTTCCACCGTTTAGTTGTGGAATTTGGGTCAGTGTGAATTTCGAGGACGAAATTTTTTAAGGAGGGAAGATTGTAACGACCTATCTCAAATTTACGGGATGAATTAAGAATTAAGTGAGGATTAGCGAGACTAATCGGGACTTTGTCTAGGACTATCAGACGTTTGTGGCGAAATTATGATTTTCCCCTAAACGAGGGTAAAAAGTTAACTTTTGGCTTGAGATGTCCAATGCATGAGGACCGAGGACTATTACGTAGATCGAGTCGATATAAGTACGTAGACAGGCGGCACGTTGAAATCAAACATCATACGGGAAGGTTATGCGTAACGAAAGGTCCCGAGTACTATTTATAGTGGCATGTTTTATGAGGCAAAGCTAACCTTTGTCCTGTTGTGGGCCCCAGATATTTTTTTAGGCCCAATGGATGAGTGACAAGTGTCACTCATTCATTGTTCACTCATCTCACACACATGCATCTGCACCTCTTCCATTTCATTCGATCAAAAACTGAAACCCTTTCCCTATTTCAATCCATCCTTATCCCATCATCTTCTTAAGGACCCTTGAGAGACTGAGAGTGAGGTTGAGGATGAGACGGTGATGCTGAGAGGTTGGTGGTAGACGGCGGAGCTAGGCGGTGGCTGGAAAACCGTGGAAAAGGTAAAACCAAGAACACGTGGTTTTTGAAATTTTGAATTTGGGTTGTGGACGTTAGGGTTATTTCTGATGATCTGTGGATGTCCTCTGAGCTCACACAAGATGGCAGGTATTGAAATCGATGGGAGAGGACCATGAGATGGCTCTAGGTTTGAGGTTGAAGATGGCCGTGACTTATCGAACTTAGATAGGTAATTTCGAGACTTTTTCTTCTGATTCTGAGTCCATAGGTCGATTTCTGAGAGGTAGACAAAGCTATAGGATCAAAAATGGCAGAAACCGATGGTGTTTTGATGGTTTTAGCACCAGGTCACGGTCGCGGGTCTACGCGACTCGGTTGCAGAAATCTAGGATAACCCGGCTCAGCGAGGACTATGATGTTGTGGCAGGGTGACATAATCATGTGCCAGATTTCAGGCCACGTGGCCAATGGAAGGCTGCCACGTGGCAGTTGTCAGGCCCAGTCAGCCTGACATGTCAATGACGTGGACCAATCAGGCTGTGCCACATGGCACTAGCATGTTAGACACATAGACCCATGAGCTCTGACACATGGCACAGTCAGCTGACATGTGTCAGATGTCAGACTATCAGAGATGACGTCATGTTGACATCAATAGTAACGTCAACGTTGACTTTTGACGAACCACATTTTACCCACGCATGGGGGGCATGGGCACCCATTTTGAGGTGGGACTAGGACCATTTCAAAGGTTTTGACGATACGAATCCAATGGTGGTGGTTTCCAGTCGATCATAGATTGTTAGGTTGGTCAAATTGAGGTTTAAAGCCTAGGGAAGCATGTCCAAGACACGTTGACGTTTTTGGGAATGTTGAGGGTTCTTGATCAGGACTTTTCTAGGTTGGTAGTAACCTTTGAGTGTGTTTTGGACAAGTCCAAATGACCCGGAGAGGTTGGATTAGCTCGAAGAGGTTTAAGGCATGCGTAACGAGGTGCAACTTGGACGGTCTATGAGTGGACTTTGTTTTATGAATATGATGCATGCATAAATGTTTTATATGTGTTTATGAACATGATTTAAAATGCCAAGAGTGCATGTGATTTAAATGTTAATTGTTTGGCATTTTCGGAGGAAAATGCGTTAATGCATATAGTTCGAGATTTCTATGTTATGTGATATATGGGCTTTGGCCAAGTGTTCTACGTGCATATGCCTTACATGGTTTTATATGATTTTGAGGGTTTCACGGAGAAGAGTGAAACCGAGGGTTTGAGACACGATTTTAAAGGATTTCACGGAGATGCGTGAAATTGAGATTCGAGCACGAGTCCCAGTTAAACAACATTGACTTGATTGAAGTCAAGGATGATTTTGAGTGTGTTTTGGAGATGAGAAATGGTTTTCGGATTTGGAAATATCTTTCAGGAATATTACCCAGTTGGTTTGAGGTTTGACTTAGAGTATAGTCAAACGTGAGATAAGTCGGGTTACGACCCAGTTACGAGATTTCAAAAAATATTTCGGGCATGAGACCCAGTTGTAAATTTGATAGGATTCGAGGAGTCCTATGTGTGATACTACGGGTTAGAGTCCAGGATGATCAGGTTAGAGTCCCGGTCGATTATGACATTCGGCTTCGAGTCCCGAATGATATGTCGCTTACCTCCGGACGACGAATGTGTTCCTTTCGGAGAGGTCACGATGCACTGCCTGTGGTCGAGCAGCCGCTGGAGGCTATGGTCGAGGGAGGCTCTACTTAGTAGTGTTGATGTTATCTAAGATCGATCGGTGATATGTTCACAATGATCTAGAGATGGTCGCGGCGGGTGATGTGTTCACGACGACATGCTAGGATTGTGAGTTGTCCTGAGCTATTTGCATTTGTTCTAGGATTGGAATCGTGACTGACATTGAGATGAGGATGGGATGAGTTCCCATGTGTTCTGTGATTTGGGCTGAAACCCCTTACTTATTTTCTATGATGTGGTTTTGGGTTGAGACGCTGTATGATTTTGTTTTGGGCTGAGACCCAACTGAGGTACTGGCTTCGATTGAGAAGCATTTTTCACTGAGATTTGATTTGGGAAGAAATTTGTCTTGCTTCCAAGAAAATATTTGAAATGATGTTTTATGATGCATGCAAGCTTTTACGTGAAGGGTATAAATGTGTCTTTCGTTAAAATGCTTTTTATAAACTGCATTTTTTTCCACTCACAGCTTTTAAGGTTTTTAATATCGTTCAGGTTGATCGCGGATGCGGGTTGTAGCGGAGATCGAGACATTACATGCCACCACTGATCCTAGCGTACTCTGATGAACCCCGAGCGAGGGATGAGTTTATCCCTGGTCTGACACGCGATTTCAGACGGGAGTGGACACATCCCACGATAATCCAGAGGGATTGGGATAGGTCCTCTTACCATCACTCCTCGTAGCACTCCCCAACCTTAGGCCTTGCTGACCACTAAATCTAGTTCCCTGTGCCACGACTGCTTGGGTCATCCATCTCCTCAAGTGCACAGTTTGTTAGCTTCCTAGACTTCCATCATCCCTACTGCTCCCTTCGAAACTTTAGGCTTTTACAATAGTAATAGCTAGACTATCTTTCAATTATGTTGTGTGCACATCAATAAAGTCTTTCGATTTAATACACTGTGATGTTTGGATGCCCCAAGTTCTGTCAGTTTCTAGTTTTCGATATAATGTAATGTTTATTGACGATTTTACTAGGTACACTTGGATTTTTCCATTACGCCTCAAATCTTATGTATTTACTCACTTCTCCAATTTCCTAACCTATGTTCAAAACCAATTCTCCACCACCATCAAACAATTTCACAGTGATGGTGGCAAGGAGTTCGATAACCACTTTTCTAAGTCCCTATGTTCTCACCATGGCATCCATCACTGTTTTTCTTGCGCCCATATCTCTCAACAAAATGGTCTGGTTGAAAGGAAGCACATGCACATTTATGAAATGGCAGAAACATACTGCTCACTGCTGGCCTGCCCTATTCTTATTGGGCCGAAGCAGTGACTACTGCAGTTTTCCTCATCAACCTTCTCCTAACTCCAGTCCTTAAATGGAGCTCCCCTAACTTTAAACTCTACGATAAAGACCATTCTTATCATCTCCTTCTTCTTTTTTGGGTCAGCTTTATTTGTATATTAGCCATTCCACCAAACACAAATTGGAACCCAGGTCCCTTCCATGTATCTTTCTTGTGTATAGCTCTCACCATAAAGGATATCGCTGTCTTCATGTCCCCACTGGTAAAGTATGCATTAGCTGCTATGTTGTTTTCAATGAACACCATTTTCCTAATGTTAGCACTTCCTTTCCTCCAAACTCTAATCCCTAATTTCTCATTTGCCTATATTATCCCACCCACCATTACTTCTACAAACACCACTGAAACACAATAGCCGTTCCCCCTTCTCCACAGCCCCATCCCACTCCTACTCACACTACCTCTACCACATCACCCACCAACACCTCAACTGATTCCTCAATTCATACTCAGACTACTCACCAAGCTCCAGGTTCTAGTCTGGTACGTCTTAGTGACGTGAGTCGGTTGACTTTGGAACAAACTAAGGAATGAGATTGGTTAGTGAACTGCCAGGATTGTCTTTGGAGTTGGTCATGTAACCACGATGACTCCGAGAGGACGTTGAGAGTAGTGAGGATTGGTATGTGGTTGGACGTTGCCAGAGTGCAGTCCTTGGGCAGGCATAGGTAGTGCCTTGACGATTGATATGATGTGGATGCACCTATGTGTACTGCATGTTGGACGATGGGATTAAACATAGTTAATCGGTATGTCGAGTTGACATTTACCAGAGAGGATGAATGTTTTGTCTAATGGATAGAGTCCTAGATGGACATGAGATGGTGACAATTCGACGAGGATTATGGTTGAATGTGTTCCAATATGATGATGTGCTGACTGGACGTCGATATCGTGTGATCGAGCAAAGGGGATTGAGAGGGTTTAGTGATTGTGTGAGCCGAGTGCTCAGGGCCATGTGGGCCCGAGGAACCCTAGTGATTTTATATGTGATTACCTCTACGAGCAAGTATTCGATGAGGTCCAGATACACCCAGGATGGGTGAGATGTCGATTGTGTATCGACAGGATACGTGAGACGACAGTTTGGGACTCGAGATGAGTCAAGATTTCAGCGTAGGCCCTTAAGTGACATGAGATATGATTGAGAACTCAAGAGTGAGTCGAGATCAGAGTGTTGCCCGAAAGCGCAGTGGAGCCGGGAGTGGCCAGCTAGTCACGATAGTTGTTGTGGACTTGGAGGCTTTTAGAAGAGAGTTGTATCTCTATGAACAGTGAGAGTCGGCTTGAGTATGGGAAAATGAGGAAGTTGACTGATATGAGTACCGAGGCGATAAATGTCGCAGATTTGAGTATGGCATACGAGGTGAGATTCGTGCCATTGTGATGACAGGATCTAGTGGATGATTCCCTGATCAAACGCTAAGTAGAATGTCAGCTTCGATTGTCAGATGAGAAAGGTTGTCAGGCTAAAAAGCCAATTTGATGTTAGCTTCGTATAGCTGACATGTTAGAGTGAGTGATAGGCGAGATTGACGAGTGTCAGTGTCTTTAGTGAGACTGCCGAGCTGAAGTATAGGTGTGTCGGACGTGTACGTTTACACGAGAGTGCCCGAGTGGGAGATAGGATTGGATTTCCACCGTCTAGTTGTGGACTTGGGTCAGTTTGAATTTCGAGGACGAAATTCTTTTAGG
Source organism: Prinsepia uniflora (assembly GCA_032719365.1). Classification (NCBI taxonomy): domain Eukaryota; kingdom Viridiplantae; phylum Streptophyta; class Magnoliopsida; order Rosales; family Rosaceae; genus Prinsepia; species Prinsepia uniflora. The sequence continues at coordinate 47,705,885 of CM064861.1, read as the reverse complement.
GAAGATTGTAACAATCTGTCCCAAATTTTTCGAATTAATTAAGAATTAATTGAGAATTAGTGAGGCTAATCAGTGATTAGTCGAGAATTGTCGGACGTTTAGGGAGAAATTATGATTTTGCCCCTAGACGAGGGTAAAAAGTTAACTTTTTACCCGGGAGGTCCAATACACGAGGACCGAGGATCGTTATGTAGATCCAGTCGATACAAATCTGCAAATAGGTGGCACGCCGAAATTGAACATTCGATGGGAAACTTATAGGTAACAGAAGTTTTGAGGCACTATTACACATTTTACCAGAAGAGTGACATTTGTCCTTTTATGGGCTCTAGATATTTTTGAGCAGGCCCAATGGATGGGTGACATGTGTCACTCATCTGTTGCCCATAAACACACATACATGCACCCAACCCCCTTCTCTGTTTCATTTCATCTCACCTGAAACCCAAACACCATAACCCACCCCAACCTTTACAAACCTTCATCATCTATTATTAGCCTGAACGGGGAAGTGAGAGAGCGGGTTGAGACGAGCATGATGGTGGCCATGGCGAGGGCCACCGTAAACGGTGGCGAGAAACCCGAGAAGGTATGGTTTTTGTTCTAAATTCGAAATTGAAATTTGAGTGTGTATGTTATGTTTCCATTGATTGAGTTGTGTTTTTGGTGGTGGTAAGAGTCCTTGGGGAATGAAATCGAGGGCTGAGGACGGCGGAGTAGCCCAAGCAGGGAGCTGGAATTCTCGCCAGACCGTTCATCATTCAACAGGTGAGTTTTAGCCCTTGTTTCATGATTCCAATGTGGGGGATCAGTTTCTGGGATCGAGACGATGATAGGGGAAGCAACGGGATCGATTTTGGTGGTCGGAGGTGGAAGAATGAACCGGGTCAAGGTCGCGGGTCTGCGCAACCCAGTTTAGGAAAATGGGTCGACCCGGATAGAGGATAGGGATGATGATGTCATTAATGACGTCATTAGATAACATCAACACGTCAAACGTGACATGTCAGACGGACACATGTCAGTATCAGATGTTAGTGATGATGTCACTGCTGACATCAGTGATGATGTCAGCGTTGAAAGCTGATGTCAGTATTGATTTTGCTAACGTCAGTGTTGACTTTTTGGTCAACGTTGACTAGCCACTTTGACCCACTCGTGGGGGCGCGTGGGCACGCATTTTGAGATGGGACTAGGACGATTTTAAAGGTTTTGATGATACGAATCCAATAGTGGTGTTTTCGAGTCGATCAAAGATCTTTAGGTTGGTCAAATTGAGGTTTAAAGCCTAGGGAAGCATGTTCAGGACACGTTGACTTTTCGGGGAATGTTGGGGGTTCTTGATTAGGACTTTGATAGGTTGATAGTAATCTTTGAGCATGTTTTGGACAGGTCTAGATGACCCATAGAGGTCAGATTAGTCCGGAGAGGCTTAATGCACGCGTATCGAGATGCAGCTTGGACGGTCTGTGAGTAGACTTTGGTTTATGAACATGATGCATGCATTAATATTTTATATGTGTTTATGAACATGTTTTAGATGCCATGAATGCATGTGATTTGAATATGAATTATTTGGCATTTTCGGAGTAAAATGCGCTATTGCATGTAGTTCGAGATTTCTGTGTTATGTGATGTTTGGGCTTCAGCCAAGTGTACTACATGCTTGTGTTTTATTCCAAGGTTTCATGGAGATACGTGAAACTGAGGAATTGATTTACGATTTTGGAGGATTTCACGGAGATGTGTGAAATCGAGATTCGGACACAAGTCCCAGTTGAACTATGATTTGAAAGTATTTTGGAAATGAGAACTAGTTTTCAGCTTTGGAAATATCTTTTGGGCCTATGACCCAGTTGATTTGAGGTTTGACTTAGAGTACAGTCAAACGTGAGATAAGTCGGGCAGAGACCCAGTTTTGAGTTTTATGAAAGGTATTTCGGGCATGAGACCCAATTGTGGATTTGATAGGATTCGAGAAATCCTGAGATATGAAGTGTCGTAGGACACTGGTTTTCATGCTGTGACCCATTTGGTGATGTTTCATGTTTTGAAGCCCTAAGGATGATGGCATTCGGGTGAGTCCCGGATGATATGATGCTTGCCTCAGGACTGCAGATGCGTTTCTTCCTGAGAGGTCATGATGCACTTCTTGTGGTCGAACAGCCACGAGAAGTAATGACCAAGGAAGGCTCGACTTAGGAGTGCTGATGGTATCCTCTAAGATCGATAGGCGATGTGTTCACGATGGTCTAGAGACATTCACGGCGAGTGATGTGTTCACGGTGACATGCTAAGATTATGAGCGGTCCTGAGCTATATGTACACATGCTAGGATTAGAATAGTGACTGACATTGGGATGAGTTCCCATGGGATGTGTTCCCACATGTTCTATGGATTGGCTTGAGGCTTCGTTCTAGTTTTCTGTGATTTGTTTTTGGGCTGCGGCCCTGTATGATTTGGTTTTGGGCTAAGACCCTACTGAGATGGAGGCTTCGATTGAGAAGCATTTTTTCACTGTGTTTTGATTTGGGAAGTAATACGTCTTGCTTCCGAGAAAGTATTTGAAATAATTGTTTTATGATGCATGCATACTTTTACGTGAAGGGTATAGAAGTCTTTTTGATATAAATGATTTTGTAAACTACTGTTTTGTCCACTCGCAGCTTTTATGGTTTTAATACCCTTTAGGTTGATAGCGGATGCGAGCTGTTGTGGAGATCGAGACATCACATGCCACCGCCGATCCTGGCGTACTCTGATGGACCCCGAGTGGGTGACGAGTTTATCCCTGGTCTGACACGCGGTGTCAGAACGGAGCAGGCATGTCCCACAATAATCCAGGGGGATTGGGATGGGTTCTGTCACCCTACCATCTGAATAGTCCTTGCTCTTGCTGTATCTAACAACTTTCTAAGATAGATGCATGTAACCAACGTATTTCTCCATGGTACCCTCAATGAAGAAGTGTACATGCTCCAGGCCCCTGGCTTCACTGATCCCAACCGTCCTAACCTTGTATGTAGACTCCATAAAGTTTGTTATGGGCTCCAACAAGCCCCATGGGCCTATGTTGTCCGTTTTCATTCCTTCTTGCTTCATTATGGCTTCCAATAGAGCAGAGCTGATCCATCAATGTTTGCTTACAGTTAGCAATCTACTCTTATGTATCTCCTGTTGTATGTTGATGACATAATCCTAATAGGGAACTCCCAACCTGCAATCACCCCTTTCATGACTACATTGGCCCGTGCCTTTGCCATCAAGGACTTAGGTCCTCTTCATTACTTCTTGGGGGTCGAAGCCAAGTCAATAGGGATTGGACTACACCTAACTCATACCAAGTATACCCTATACATTCTGCAGGGCAGTGGTCTGACTGATTGCAAGCCAGCCCTCACCCACGTTGACAGGACCCGTCCCGATCCCACGGGGACCACAAGGGGACGTTCCCTGCTCCCGTCTGACACCCAAAATAACATACCAATTTTAACCTCAAATGTTCAAATTAATAAATAACCAAATAAAGTTATACATCAAATCCAAATTTAACAGATGTCAGACAAGGGATGAAAACCAAATTACAAATTGCGAGCACGACTCTAAAATAATCCTGCGGGTCAAACCACTCGGCAGGGGTTCAGATACGCAGAAGTAGATCTATGCCTCCACCTCAGGATCCTCCTCTACCTCAGTAGCACCGCCTGGAGGGGTTACCAAAACATTAAGGGTGAGTGGGCCGAAACTCAAGTTTATAAAACCGTTTAATAAGTAAAACATATAATTTACCCCTCCGTTTTCCAAACATGCATGCATCAGAATTTAAAACCATAAATTATATAATATGAATCATAAGGCATGTAATAAAACCATAAACATAATTTTAGCCGCTGCACTATACACTCCAATCCTGACATCCCCGATGTCTGACGTCCCTGACGTCCAATAAGGTCACAGTCCCAAGGCTACGCATGCCACTCGGGTCTCAATTCCGAGTCCAATCCCCGAACCCCATCCGGGTACGGCATCCCAGATGCCTAGCGTCCTAGACGCTTGACGTTCTAGACGTCATATCATAGCAATCCTGCTCCTGAGTCATTTTACGGTCTGGTTCTTCCGTAGAATGACCCCTCGCAGGCAATGCGCCGTGACCACTCCAGGGTACCACATCCGGAGGAGACAGTATCACATGAGTGGATCTATACAGTGCAGTACCAAATACATTTTATCGTTATCCACATGCAAAACATAGATATATATAGATAAAATCCAAAACCAATCTTTAAGTTTCATCAGACGGGTCTCAACCCAAATACCGTGAAACGTGCCATAACCATAACTTCAATATCATCAAAACCGTTTCATGATTCCAGCATGTGTGTAACAACCCGTCCCGAGAATCGGGATTAGTAAAGTGATTAAGGTGTGATTAGTGAGGGTAATCAAGGGTTAGGTGGTCCCGAGGGGTCCGGGAACTTAGAATGACGATTTTGCCCCTAGGTCGGGTAGAAATGTTGACTTTTATTTCGGGTGGTCAATTGGGGATTGACCAGTGATCAGGACGTAGTTTAGGACGTCACGAATCCTTAGGCAGGTGGCACGGCCGATTCCGACATCCGAGGAGGAAGTTGTGATGTTCGGAAGGTTGAGGGCTTAATCGTAATTTGGGTAAAGTAGGGGGAAAAGTTGACTTTTTGGATGATCGAGTTTTGGTAGGTTGACCTAGGATGGTTAGGTAGCTTTCGACGTCCTGAGTTCGATGACAGGCGGCACGTATTCATCGGACTTACGATGTGGGAGATATGGGTCTAGGAAGGTAGTGGCATAACCGTAAAATTGAGTAAAAAGGAAGGGCAGTTTGGTCTTTTGGTTCTGGGGATTTGTGCAGAGAGCAAGGAGATGGACGGCTGGGGTTTAACCAAGTGGGATCAGGATTGAGTGGATGGTGACATGTGGCATGTGTGTAGAGGCTTCTGGTGCGATCCTGTGTGTTCACGGTCCTAACTATTTGGGTGAACCCGTGTGTGTGTAGTTCTTCGACAAACAAAGAAAACAGAGGGTGAGAGTTTGAGATCAATTGATCGATCTGGGTGCAAGGGTGAGTAAATAGGGAGTTGTGAGAGTGATAGTGAGGCAAGGCGGAGCTGGTGGCCGTGAATTGGTGGTGCAATCGTGCACGGCGGCACGGCGGAGGTGTGGAGGAATTTTGGGGGAAACAGGGAGCTTGTGAGGTTGAGGTGGTGGCTACGCCGTGAGGCGAGGCAAACCAAGGCAAGGGGAGGCTGAGGAGACTGCAAGGAGTCCAACGACCACAGTGGTAGGCGGCAGTGCGCACGGCGGAGCTGCAATCGAAGGGTAAGGCTTCTTTGCTCTGTTTTGCCGTGAAACTTCAGTTGGAAAGTCGTGAGTCTAGGCTTAGTGTCGATGGGATTGAAGGTCAGGGTTATGTCCAGGGAGGTCCTAGGTGTCGACTGGGATGGTCGCCGTGACGGGGGGTGTTCACGGCGGAGCTCGGTTGAAGTGGAGTCTCTGTTCCTCTGTTTAGCCGTAAACTTCAAACGGTGAGTCGACGAGTTTGGGGGTGAGTCGAAGGTAACAGAGGTGTGGTCTAGGTTCAGTGAAGTCCTAGGATGAGTTTGGTGTAGCCACCGTGAAGGGAGGTGAGCTGGGTGGCCGGGAAGGAAAACAGGGGCAGTAGGCCGTCTGATTTCGAGCTTCAGTCGACGGTGTAGAGGCCGTGTCGAGGTGAACGGAGTACGGGAAGAGATAGGGCAGGTCTGAACGCAGCTGTGGGTGAAAAGAGGGGTTGATTTGGTGGCCGGACGGCGGAGATCAATTCTCGCCGGTTCAGCCTGCGACGGCCGGTTCAGCACAGGTTGAATATGGTACTGTAGCCGGCGCGTGAGGGCCACGATCAGCCACTTTGGGCGGCGCGTGGAGGCGCGTGCGGCGGTGGTTGGGAAAACGATCAACAGGACTTTTGGTCTAGGAGTTGTGGTGAGTTCAATGGAGTTGGTTTCGGGGCAATCGGAAGTCGTTTGAGTGTAGTTCCGCGAGGGTGAATGTTTAGGGTCCCGGGTGTTAAGTCTTTGGTTCGGGGAATTTTAAGGAAATTAGGTAGTTGTGTCGTAGACGTATTCGTGACATAATTTGACGGTGTTTGACAGGATCGGGATTACCCGAGGAAGCCGAGGAACGGGCTGGACGTTCGGGACGCGAGTAGGGCTCAGTACTGTGAGTGGACCCCTTTCTTTAAACTCGAGCATGCATAACTGTTTTCTATAACTGTTTTATGGTTTTGATTATGATTCTATGTTATCGAATATGTTTGGTTGGTTTTACATTATTACACGTTTTTCAAGGAAATTGGTTTTTAGCACGTTTTACGAGGAATGGTTGGTTTCTGGAATTTATGCTATGGTTTTGGGATTTCAAATGATAAGTGGTTTTCAATGGTTATAAGTGGATTTTGGAACATGATTTCAATGATCAAGGTTTTCGGTTTTCGAATCGGATTTCGGAAAGCAGAATTTGATTTTAAAGTTGAAAAGTGGATTCCGGATTTGGGTTCGGAATGACGGTTCTGGCTGCCGGAAGGGCATCGAACCAGTGATTTCGGATTCGGGTTTGGATGTGGATTGGTGAATGGTTTTCAAATGGATTTGGGATTGGATTTGCTGGATCTGGATATTGGGTTTAAAGACCCGGATATATGTGACGGGGGACCGGCCGGATTGGGTTTAAAGACCCGGATTGAGTTTAAAGACTCGGGAGTTTAAAGACTCAGATATATATATATTGATATTCCCCCGTAGGCCTTGAGTTTAAAGACTCGGGAGTTTAAAGACTCGGATATGATTAAGGCCTGGATTGAGTTTAAAGACTCGGGAGTTTAAAGACTCGGAGAGGTCCAGCAGGTTCGATCGGGAAATGAGAATTTGATACGGTTTCTGATACTCATGCTATGGTTTCTTATGATATTTTATAGTGTTTCTGTTTCTTATGATGTTTTATAACGATTATTTTATAACTGTGTTCATAACTGTTGGTTATGCATGTGGTTTCAAAACGGAGGGTTAAACTCGGTTTTCTTATAAAATGGTTTTGAACTTTTTGTACTTTCTGGTCCACTCACACTTTTGTTTTAAATTGCCCTCCAGGTTGTGGAGCTAGCGCGGGGTCTTGACGTCGAGGCAGTGTCCGAGGCATAGAAGTGACGTGAGGGATCCTAGAAGAGTTTAAAGGCTTCTGTGTGCGTGTAATTTATCGGTTTTATTTTCCTTGTAATTTAGTGCTATGCTCTGTAAACGATAAGGTTGGGATATTTTGTAATTACTCCTGCGTCTGACTGGGTTCGAGTGAGTTTTACTTGAGTTTTGTGTCGGGGAGTCAGACGGGAGCGGGATTTACCTCGGGTTTCGGGGTGAAACCGGGGTGGGTCCTGACAATGTGAATATATAAGTAAAAAAGAAAACATTTAAGCATGCAAGAGTTTAATGAAATCGGGCCCACTCACAGTACAATCCTGCTGAAAACCGAACTTATACCCTCGTTCTGGTACTATTGTACAATCCCTGTCAAGTCCAAAGTATACGTAAAGGTCAATATAAGCCCCTAACATTTAACCATGAAACCGACCCGGAAAAGCGGCCCGAACGCGCTTCCCGAGGCACTAACACCTTATTTTGACCAACATAATGATCTCCGATCGACCCGAAACCACCGCCATTGGATCCGGATCATCGAATGACATGTTAGTACGACACTGGTCCACGTCACTGACATGTCAGTGACATGTGGCAGCCCCTGATTGGGCCACATCACTGACATGTTAGTGCTGACTGTGCACTGACATGTGACACGTGTCGGCTGAAGAGTGGTCCACGTCTCCTGACAGGTCTGACAGGGTGCCATGTCATCACCTCTGTCCTCTTGACGGGTCAACCCGTTTCTCTGCAACTGGGTCGATCAGGCCCGCGATCTGACCTGGTCACCAATCCTCCATTTCTCAACCATTTTAGTTCTAGTTTCTTCCTAAGTGTTCGTCACAATCCCAGAAACGGTTCTATGGAATCAAAACATTAAACAAGGGCTGAAACAAAGGCTTACCCCGATGGACAGAATCTGGGTTTCCCGTCGCCTTTTAACCTCCGTTCAGGCCTCCTCTGGTCACGAAACACGTTCTAAAGTTTCCTACCAGTCCATAGAATTGAATAGGATCAATAGAACTCGACAATACACGCTGGAAATCAAGCTTCCAAATTCTGAGTTTTAAAACAGTTTCGGGTTAGAAACAGCCTACCTCGTCGCCGTCTGCTGCCGTTCACCGCCGTCTCTCAGCCCTCACCAGCCCAGCCCAGCCACACACGAACACAGAGAATGAGTGATGAGCTGGGGTGTTTGTTCGAAATGGATCGTGTGTGTGCTTCGAGTAGAAGAAATATAAAGCATGGAGGGAAACTGATCAAACGGAATGGACGGTCCAGATTAAATCTCAGGGATGAAATCAAGGGTTGGGAGGAAATCTGGGAACTTTTGATGAGTGGGTAAGATCAAAAGGTGGGTTAAACTCTAATTAATCCCATAGTGGAGCTTGATCCAATCTAGCCAATGGATGAGTGACACTTGTCACTCATCCAGGTGTCCTCCAATCACAATAACAGAATAAAATAATCGACACAAAAACCGAGATGCGAACCTCTCGATTTCACATTTCTGACCATCACTTCCTCGTACGGAGTCCAATTTCGGCGTGCCGTCTGTCTACGGACTTAGGACATCGAGACCTACCTAACGGTCCCTGAGTCATGTGAAAATTAGTTGCCAAACGAAAAGTCAATATTTTCGCCCCTATCGTCCTAATTACGGTAATTCCCCTGAACTTCCGATAGTCATAACTTTTTCCCTGATCGTCCGAATTGGACGTGCCACCTGTCTATGAACTCGTGACGTCCCGAACTACATCACGGTCATTGGTCAAAGTCCGTTCGACCCACCAATCAAAAAGTCAACAAATTGGGCAATACAATTCACAGGGGTAAAAACGTCAATTCATTCAATAATTTACAAAATTAGAATCCTCGAATTTCCGGGGTGTTACAACCTTCCCCCCTTAAGAAATTTCGTCCGGAAATTTCAAAGAAACAAATAAGGAAATTGTTCCCGCATCTGAGCCTCGGGCTCCCATGTGGCTTCTTCCACATTCTGGTTTCTCTAGAGAATCTTCACGAGAGGGATCGTCTTCCGACGTAGTACCTTGTCCTTCCGATCCAAAATCTGTACTGGTTGTTCCTCAAAGCTCAAGTCCTCTCGGAGTTCGATAGGTTGTTCCTCCAGTACATCAGAAGGATCATGTACGTACTTCCGCAGCATCGAGATGTGGAAAACATCGTGAACTCTAGAAAGTTCTGGAGGTAGTGCCAATCTGTAAGCAACCTTGCCAATCCTTTCCACAATCTCATATGGTCCGATGAAACGCAGACTTAGTTTCCCCCGTCGACCAAAACGGATAATCCCTTTCCACGGAGATAACTTTAGGAAGACAAAATCTCCCACTTCAAATTCCAAGTCTCGAATCCGTCGATCGGCATAACTCTTTTGGCGATCCTGTGCCGCTTTCAATCTTTCCTTGATAACCCGAACAGTTTCCTGGGTTAAGTCCATCAATTCTGTCCCTACAGCCGCTCGCTCCCCTATCTCCATCCATCATATAGGTGTCCTGCACTGTCGACCATACAGTGCCTCATAGGGTGCCATCCCGATACTTGCCTGATAACTGTTGTTGTAAGCGAATTCCATCAATGGCAAATGAGTATCCCATGGATCCTGAAACCGTAGCACACAGGACCTCATCATGTCCTCCAGGGTCTGAATGGTCCTTTCAGACTGTCCATCGGTCTGTGGATGGAAAGCAGTACAGAAACGTAGGGTTGTTCCCAAAGTAGTTTGCAAACTCCGCCAGAACCTGGAAGTGAAACGCGGATCACGATCAGACACAATCGATTCCGGCGTACCATGCAATCGTATGATCTCCTTTACGAACAATTGAGGCAGTCGGTTAGGTTTATAAGTCTCCTGAACAGGCAGAAAATGGGCTGACTTGGTTAACCGGTCCACAATCACCCATACTCCGTCAACTCCACTCTGAGTTATTGGTAACTTAAAGACGAAGTCCATGGTGATGTGATCCCACTTCCACTCGGGAATCGGAAGTGGCTGCATAGCCCCATAAGGTCTCTGCCGTTCCGCCTTAACCTGCTGACAGGTTAAGTATCTGCTCACGAACTCTGCAATATCTTTCTTCATTCCTGGCCACCAATAATGGCTCCAAAGAGTACGGTACATCTTTGTACCTCCCGGATGCATAGCATAAGCCGAACTATGGGCCTCCTCCAGAAGCTCGGCCCGTAACTCTGCCACTGCAGGTACACACAAACGGCCCAACTTCACAAGTGCTCCATCATCCCAGATGGTAAAATCCTATCTCCCATCCGCATCGACCTCAATCCTGTAGATACAGAGTGTCGAATCCTGAAGTTGTGCTTCGATGATCCGATCAATCAGCACTGGTCGTACATGAAAGCTGGCCAACAAAGCTCCATGCTCATCTGTATCCAAAATAACTCCCGCCTTCCAGAGTTCCACCACCAAAGGAAGATACACTATCCCCAAGTGTGCAACTGATCCTGCTGACTTCCTGCTGAGTGCATCTGCCACCACGTTGGCCTTACCCGGATGGTACTCAATTGTACAGTCATAATCCTTCAGCAGCTCTAACCATCTCCGTTGTCTCATGTTAAGCTCCTTCTGAGTGAATAGGTACTTTAGGCTCTGGTGGTCGGTGTATATCCGGCATGTTGCGCCGAATAGGTAATGTCTCCAGATTTTTAGAGCATGAACCACCGCAGCCAACTCCAAATCATGGGTAGGGTAGTTCAACTCATGAGTCTTTAGCTTCCGCGATGCGTAAGCGATAACCTTACCAGTCTGCATCAACATGCAGCCCAAACCTTATAGCGATGCGTCACTAAAGACCACGAACTCTCCACTGTCATCCGGCAATGCAAGGACAGGTGCAGTGGTCAATCGATCCTTCAACTCTTGAAAACTCCGATCACACTGCTCGTCCCAAATGAACTTCACTCCCTTCCGAGTCAATAGAGTCAATGGTGCAGCAATTTTGGAGAAACCCTCCACGAATCTCCAATAGTAACCTGCTAACCAGAAAAAACTCTGCACCTCCGTTACCGTTGTCGGTCTAGCCAAGTTAGTCACCGCCTCTATTTTCTGGGGATCCACGCTAATCCCATCCATTGATATCACATGTCCCAGAAAACCAATACTGCTCAGCCAAAACTGACACTTGCTCAACTTGGCGTACAACTTTTCCTGTCTCAACTTCTCCAACACCAACCGTAGATGTTCTTCATGTGCTTGGGCACTCCTTGAGTACACCAAGATATCATCGATGAACACGATCACAAACTTATCCATGTAGGGTCGGAAGACCCGGTTCATCAGATCCATGAATGCTGCCGGAGCATTCGTCAAACCGAAAGGCATCACTAGGAACTCGTAGTGTCCGTAACGGGTTCGAAAAGCAGTTTTCGGAATATCCTCCTCCGAAATCCTCAGTTGGTGATACCCAGACCGCAAATCAATCTTCGAGAAGCACTGTGCTCCCCGCAACTGGTCAAAAAGGTCATCGATCCTAGGTAGAGGATACTGGTTCCTCAGTGTCACCTTGTTGAGTTGTCGATAGTCAATGCACAAACGGAGACTCCCTTCCTTCTTCTTCACGAACAACACCGGTGCTCCCTATGGTGAAGTGCTCGGTCGGACGTATCCTAAATCCACCAACTCCTGCAACTGAGTTTTGAGTTCTCGTAACTCGGCCGGTGCCATTCGGTATGGTGCGTGGGATATAGGTCGGGTACCGGGGAGTAGTTCAATTGTAAACTCGATCTCCAGCGATGGTTGTAATCCAGGTAAGTCTTCCGAGAACACATTCGAAAACTCACGTACCACCGGTATCTCGTCGATACCCGGAGTATCAACTTGCTCCGACACGACATGCGCCAGATAACCCTGGCATCCCTTCCGTAGAAGTTTGGTAGCAGTAAGTGAAGAAATCACTTCAGGAGGCGAACCATCACGCTCCCCCTGAAAGATAACATCCGGCAAGCCCGGACTTCGCAGAATCACTTGCCTGCTACAACAATCGATGAGCGAGTCATGCTCCGATAGCCAATCCATTCCCAAGATTACATCGCAGTCGTGGATATCCAGGATAATTAAGTCCGTTGGAAAATCCACATCCTCAATTCTCACCGGGCACCTCCGAATCACCTTATTCACAAGGTACATGATGCCCATTGGGGTGCCAACACCCATCTCGTAATCTAAGGATGATACCACACAATCAAGCATACCAGCACAACTCCTCGAAATAAAAGAATATGTAGCCCCCGTATCCATCAATACACGTACAAGAAAGTCTGAGATATGTAGTGTACCTGTAACCACGCATGGGGCGGTCCTCGCTTGCTGCTGGGTCATTGCAAACACATGGGCCCTAGGCCCTCCATTCCGTCCGCGCCCGCGCGCGCCACGCCCAGCACCACGGTCACCTCCCTGACCTCGACCTCTGTTAGTGTGGGAAGCCGTGCTCTGCACCACACTAGAGCCCCCAGCGTCGTTGTTCTTGGACAACATCGGGCAATCACAGGCATAGTGGCCCTCTTCTCCGCAAGCAAAACAGTTTACTGGCCTTGGCCTGTTCGAATGCCCACCAGAAGCACCGCTCCAAGATGAACGCTGCCCAGATTTGAATCCTGATCCTCTGCCCTGAGAGCCCCCACGTCGACCTGACCGGCCACGACCCTTAAAGAATGAGGGTGCTCCCCTGTAGCCTCCTCCCTTAGTGTTCTTCTGGCCTGTCGGTCCAAGATGTGGACGATCCCGACGACGCCCCTCGCCCGAAGGCTGTCGTGTCTGGTGTGCCGCCAGACTGGCCTCGACACGCACCGCAACGTCGACCATGTCTCTCAGAGAAGCATGACTGGCAGCAGTCACACTTGCCTGAATCTCCCCTCGGAGTTCAAGCTCAAACCTCTGGCACTTGTCTTCCTCAGTGCTTACGAAAGGTGCAGCGAACCGGGAAAGTTTGCCAAAAGTTTGCTCATAGTCCGCAACGGACATATCCCCCTGCTCCAGCCGCAGGAACTCCGCCTCCCGTGCTGCCCGAAACGATCGTGGGTAATACTGGTCCAGAAATCGGGAACGGAAGACCTCCCAGGTAGTGGTGTGGACAGACCATCCAGACATTTCAAGGCCATGCCACCACTGATAGGCTCCTCCTTCCAGTAAGAAGGCCGCCAAGGTCTCCCGCTCACCCGGAGGGCAGTGCATCACCGTGAAGATCCTTTCCCACTTGGTGATCCAATCATGAGCATCTTCGGGGTTTGATCCCCCACTGAAAGGAGTGGCTCCCAAACGCTGAGCCCGCTCAATGCTTGAGCATTCCATTTCCCTTTCCAGATCCTCGTCAGTTCGTGTATGAGGAATCCTCCTTGGAGGCATAACCAACTGTCAAGAGGCATAGATCAGATAACATTATCCTTAAACTCGAAAAGTAACTAGTACTAATCGCTAGTCTAGCATGCTGACCACAACCTAGTGCTCTGATACCAAGCTGACAGGACCCGCCCCGACCCCACGGGGACCACAAGGGGACGTGCCCTGCTCCCGTCTGACACCCAAAATAACATACCAATTTTAACCTCAAATGTTCAAATTAATAAATAACCAAATAAAGTTATGCATCAAATCCAAATTTAACAGATTTCAGACAAGGGATGAAAACCAAATTACAAATTGCGAGCACGACTCTAAAATAATCCTGCGGGTCAAACCACCCAACAGGGGTTCAGATACGCAGAAGTAGATCTATGCCTCCGCCTCAGGATCCTCCTCTACCTCAGTAGCACAGCCTGGAGGGGTTACCAAAACATTAAGGGTGAGTGGGCCGAAACTCAAGTTTATAAAACCGTTTAATAAGTAAAACATATAATTTACCCCTCCGTTTTCCAAACATGCATGCATCAGAATTTAAAACCATAAATTAAATAATATGAATCATAAGGCATGTAATAAAACCATAAACATAATTTTAGCCGCTGCACTATACACTCCAATCCTGACATCCCCGATGTCTGACGTCCTTGACGTCCAATAAGGTCACAGTCCCAAGGCTACGCGTACCACTTGGGTCTCAATTCCGAGTCCAATCCCCGAACCCCGTCCGGGTATGGCATCCCAGATGGCTAGCGTCCTAGACGCTTGACGTTCTAGACGTCATATCATAGCAATCCTGCTCCTGAGTCATTTTACGGTCTGGTTCTTCCGTAGAATGACCCCTCGCAAGCAATGCGCCGTGACCACTCCGGGGTACCACATCCGGAGGAGACAGTATCACATGAGTGGATCTATACAGTGCAGTACCAAATACATTTTATCGATATCCACATGCAAAACATAGATATATATAGATAAAATCCAAAACCAATCTTTAAGTTTCATCAAACGGGTCTCAACCCAAATACCGTGAAACGTGCCATAACCGTAATTTCAATATCATCAAAACCGTTTCATGATTCCAGCATATGAATATATAAGTAAATAAGAAAACATTTAAGCATGCAAGGGTTTAATGAAATCGGGCCCACTCACAGTACAATCCTACTGAAAACCGAACGTATACCCTCATTCTGGTACTATTGTACAATCCCTGTCATGTCTAAAGTATACGTAAAGGTCAATATAAGCCCCTAACATTTAACCATGAAACCCTAGACTAAAACCGGCCCGGAAAAGCGGCCCGAACGCGCTTCCCGAGGCAAAAAAACCTTATTTTGACCAACTTAATGATCTCCGATCGACCCGAAACCACCGTCATTGGATCCGGATCATCGAAACCTAAAGAATGGTGGTGGTCCCACCAAAAATACTGTTCACACGCGCCCACACGCTCTGGTCAACGGAGGAACAGTCCTGCTGACGTCATCGCTGACGTCATGCTGACGTCATCTGACAGCTGTCAGGTCTGACGTGTCAGACTCTGACAGGTGCCACGTGTCAACACACGATTGGTCCACATCATGCTCTGTTAGGCCACGTGTTAGATCTGACATGTGCCACGTGTCAGCACGGCACTGGTCCATGTTAGTGACACGTGGCAGCCCCAGATTGGACCACGTCACTGACATGTCAGTGCTGACTGTGCACTGACATGTGACACGTGTCGGTTGAAGAGTGGTCCACGTCACCTGACAGGTCTGACAGGGTGCCACATCAACACCTCTGTCCTCTTGACGGGTCAACCCGTTTCTCTGCAACTGGGTCGATCAGACCCGCGATCTGACCTGGTCACCAATCCTCCATTTCTCAACCATTTTAGTTCTAGTTTCTTCCTAAGTGTTCGTCACAATCCCAGAAACGGTTCTATGGAATCAATAACATTAAACAAGGGCTGAAACAAAAGGCTTACCCCGATGAAAAGAATCTGGGTTTCCCGTCGCCTTTTAACCTCCGTTCAGGCCTCCTCTGGTCATGAAACACGTTCTAAAGTTTCCTACCAGTCCATAGAATTGAATAGGATCAATAGAACTCGACAATACACGCTGGAAATCAAGCTTCCAAATTCTGAGTTATTAAAACAGTTTCGGGTTAGAAACAGCCTACCTCGCCGCCGTCTACCACCGTTCACCGCCGTCTCTCAGCCCTCACCAGCCCAGTCCAGCCACACACGAACACAGAGAATGAGTGATGAGCTGGGGTGTTTGTTCGAAATGGATCGTGTGTGTGCTTCAGGTAGAAGAAATATAAAGCATGGAGGGAAACTGATCAAATGGAATGGACTGTCCAGATTAAATCTCAGGGATGAGATCAAGGGTTGGGAGGAAATCTGGGAACTTTTGATAAGTGGCTGAGATCAAAAGGTAGGTTAAACTCTAATTAATCCCATAGTGGAGCTTGATCCAATCTAGCCAATGGATGAGTGACACTTGTCACTCATCCAGGTGTCCTCCAATCACAATAACAGAATAAAATAATCGACACGAAAACTGAGACGCGAACCTCCCGATTTCACGTTTCTGACCATCACTTCCTCGTACGGAGTCCGATTTCGGCGTGCCGCCTGTCTACGGACTCGGGACATCGAGACCTACCTAACGGTCCCTGAGTCATGTGAAAATTAGTTGCCAAACGAAAAGTCAACATTTTCGCCCCTATCGTCCTAATTACGGTAATGCCCCTGAACTTCCGATAGTCATAACTTTTTCCCTGATCGTCCGAATTGGACGTGCCACCTGTCTATGAACTCGTGACGTCCCGAACTACTTCACAGTCATTGGTCAAAGTCCGTTCGACCCACCAATTAAAAAGTCAACAAATTGGGCAATACAATTCACAGGGGTAAAAACGTCAATTCATTCAATAATTTACAAAATTAGAATCCTCGAATTTCCAGGGTGTTACACTTGTTGCTCCTAAATAGGTTCTCTCTGCTGTTGTTGGTCAACCCTCTAAGATGAGTGACACTTGATTCAATCTAGCCTCAATCCTCTAATCCCATAGTGGAGCTTGATCCAATCTAGCCAATGGATGAGTGACACTTGTCACTCATCCAAGTGTCCTCAAATCACAATAACAGAATAAAATAATCGACACGAAAACTGAGACGCGAACCTCCCGATTTCACGTTTCTGACCATCACTTCCTCGTACGGAGTCCGATTTCGGCGTGCCGCCTGTCTACGGACTCGGGACATCGAGACCTACCTAACGGTCCCTGAGTCATGTGAAAATTAGTTGCCAAACGAAAAGTCAACATTTTCGCCCCTATCGTCCTAATTACGGTAATGCCCCTGAACTTCCGATAGTCATAACTTTTTCCCTGATCGTCCGAATTGGACGTGCCACCTGTCTATGAACTCGTGACGTCCCGAACTACTTCACAGTCATTGTTCAAAGTCCGTTCGACCCACCAATTAAAAAGTCAACAAATTGGGCAATACAATTCACAGGGGTAAAAACGTCAATTCATTCAATAATTTACAAAATTAGAATCCTCGAATTTCCAGGGTGTTACACTTGTTGCTCCTAAATAGGTTCTCTCTGCTGTTGTTGGTCAACCCTCTAAGATGGCTCTACCTATCGACAACTTATAGGTGCCCTCCTCTATCTAACTTTAACAAGACTAAATATCTCCTTCGTTGTTCTACAGGTTGCCTAGTTTTTGAGCTCTCCTACAGATGTCCATCTAATAATCGTCAAACGGATCATCCGCTACCTGAAAGGCACCCTTGGAGATGGCATTCACATCCGCATGTCCCTACTTCTCTTGCGGATTCATGCATTTTCTAATGCAGACTAGGTTGGATGCAGAGATACTAGGCGGTTTATAACCGGTTTCTGTATATTCTTTGGATCCAATCTAATTCCCTAGTGTGCAAAGAAACAAAGGACTATTTCCCGCTCTAGTTTAGAGGCAGAGTACTGGACTGTAGCCTATGCTTGTGCAAATAACCTATGTATCCTAAGTCTCCTGCGAGAACTAGGTGTTCTTTTCGCTATATGTTTTTCAGATGTATTGTGACAACTTGAGTGCCACTTACATTACAAGAAATCCAGTCTTTCATGCACGCACAAAGTACATCGCCTTAGACTATCATTTTCTACGAGAAATGGTGGCTTTAGGGACTCATCAAGTCTAGTTTGTTCCCTCTGCAGCACAGCTTGCTGACCTCTTCAACAAAGGGCTTCTTGTCAACCGACATTTCACCCTTACTTCCAAACTTGTCACCCACGAGATGCCACGTTTGCCGGGGGATGTAGAATAGTATACCTGCGTACACTATACTTAGGTATTTAGTACACTGTAACATTGTATAACTTAGTACAATATAGATTAGACATACACATACATTGGATAGATGTCCCTAGATAGTTACCTAGGTAGTTATTAGGCAGTTATGTCTTAAAATCAGATAAGGGAGAGAACTGTTTGTAGATATCTTAATCCCAAAACCTGTATAAATATGCCCTTCGGCAGATCAATAAAATTAATCAAAATTCCTAGAACTCTACAAAATTAATTAAACAAAAATAGGTAAATGAAAAAAACAAATTACCAACTTGGTTATGCTTGAGTTTCTTGGAGAATGGAGATGGAAGTTTGTTTGGAAAAAACTAATATATGGAAGCTTAGAGGATTGGGATAAAAATGAAAAAAGCAATGTCAAGTTCGACAACTGAGAATGAGTACGAGTTGATTATGAAACATAAATTTTCAAAATTGAAAAGGCTTTATAAGTGATGTTAGTTGCTAGACTCATTATAGCTTAATTACAGAAGAGTGTTTGCCTTCTTGGAGGAATCTTAGGAGACTGTTCGTCTTGTTTGAAAGCTGATCTCAAGACCTCCTCAAAGAATTCCATGTGTGAAGGGTGGAATTTCTTTGAGCTTAATTAGGTATATTTTTACCTTATAATTCATCCAAATTTCCAAATTAATTATAATCCTAAAAATTCTTGTTAGTGTGAAATTGTAAATAGCATGTAATATATGTTGATAATTTTGAAAACTTAATTGAATACATTAGAATTTGAGTGTAAATTTGTGAAGTTCTTAAATATCTTAATTAAATACCAATGGAATTTTTTTTTTATGTCTTCTAAAACACTCGGAAATGTTAACTGAATATATAACTGTTTGTTCTAATCAAACGTACAGCTGTGTGCTAGCAGCTTTAAATTAAATTGCAAGTGGCCATTACCTCTCTCTCTCTCTCTCCCTACAAAGACTGAGGCTGTGACTGGTGAACTTTGTTCTAATCAGTCATTGATCTTCTAGTTTTCTTAACTTTGGTCAAGGAAGGATGGCGGAGATATTTCTGAATAGTTTTTCTGCGGAGGGAATGCTTGTGAAGGCGGCTTCACTTGCCGACGAACCACTCAGTCTTGCTTGGGGATTTAAAGAAAAGATAACAAGCCTTCAACAAACACTCTCCATGATTCAAGACATCACCCGTGATGCTGCTCACCAACCACAAGATCGGAGCGAGGAAGTCGAAAAGTGGGTGGAGAAACTCAAGGTCCTAGCTCATGGTGCTGACGATGTGTTAGATGAGATCAACTATGAATTTCTCCGGTACAAACAAGAAATACAAAACCATACGGCCAAAAAGGTGGTCAACTTCTTTTCACTGTCTAATCCAGTTGGATTTCGTCTTAAAATGACACGTGCTATTAAGAACATCAACGCATCGTTGGTGGATCTGGAGAGCCAGGCATCTGTCATTGGACTAGTTTCCAACAAAATAGCTGCAACCCCTCGAGGAATTCGATTGGAGGACAGGAGAACCAACTCATTGTTTGAGGAAGATGAAGTCGTTTTTGGAAGGGACGAGGTTGTGTCTGATATAGTCACAACCTTGACCAACTCCAACAACGTTAATCAAGACGGTGTTTTGGTTATGGCCATTGCGGGAATGCCAGGGTTGGGAAAAACAACTTTGGCCAAGTCAGTATACAATAAGCTTTCTGTAGGCACGCACTTCGATGAAAAGATCTGGGTCTGTGTCTCACAAACTGATCTGGACTCCAATTTATTTTTGAGTCAGATGTTAGAAATCGTTGCGGGTAGAGCTGTTGATCATGAGATACGGAGTCAGGAGGCGGCAGTGCTTCAAGGCCTCCAGGACGAATTGAAAAACAAGAGATGTCTTCTTGTACTGGATGATGTTTGGAACGCAGATTCCGAAAAATGGAGTAAGTTGATGGGTCGTTTGTCAGCACTCAATCTCAGTCGAGGAAGCGCCATCATTGTTACTACCCGCAATGCGAAAGTGGCAGAGATTACGGCAACAATTCCTCACTGTGATCTGGGAGTTCTTTCAGAAGATGACTGCTGGTCCATAGTGAAGAAGAGAGCCTTTGCCTTTCCAGATAGCAGGTCTCCTATGGCTACGGATCCTGATCATGAGGCACTTGGAAAGGAGATTGCAAAGAGGTGCGCAGGTGTACCATTGATGGCAGAGGTAAGGATATATTCTTCGCCACATTTATTTGAATGAAGTTTGTTATACTTTCTTATGCGACATCTTAGTAATCACAAATACATATGAAGCACAAATAGTCCCATTCAAAATATAGAAATATAATTTGGTGTCTTACTTTAGTTTGAATAACAACAGTTCAAACAGTAATGTCGTTATTAAAAAGTGAATACAACTCTGTGGTTAATATGTATATATATATATATTTTAAATACTTGTACGCTTCTACTCAAATTCATTAGAGTTATGTTGCACTTTGCATAAATCCAGCACAATGTTCATACGAATGTACTCATATTTTCATTTAAACTACTATATGGATGTTCACTAATTGTTATAATGTCTGATTTAGTCTATTAATTAATTTACCATGTTCCAATAGGTTTTTGGAGGCATGTTGCGTTCAAAGAATCATTTAGATGAATGGTCGTCAATTTCAAAAGGTAGAATATGGGACTTGCCAGAAGGAAGGGAAAGAATCATATCTGAGTTCAAGTTGAGCTTCGATAGTTTGAAATCACCATTCTTGAAACAATGTTTCACGTATTGCTCAATGTTAACGAAAGATTCAGAAATTGAGAGGGATAATCTGATCCAAGTATGGATGGCTCAAGGATTGCTTCACCCTTCTCCTGAAGATGGCGATCTAGAGATGGAAGACATAGGCAATAAATATTTTGATATTCTGTTGGAAAATTCATTATTTCAAGATCTTACAAAGGATGACTTTGGGATTGTTTCCAAATGCAAGATGCACATTCTTGTCCATGATTTTGCAGAACTTTTATCAAAATCTGAGAGCTTGACGAGGGATTCCAATGAGATGACTGGCAAGCTGACGATTCGACATGCTGCACATATCCCAACTTCAGTTTTCGAAACAATTCCTAAAAGAAGTTTCAAGGGACTGCGCTCATTGATTTCAAATGGCGAAGTTCCTAGCATGTTACCTAAGTTCAGAGCTCTACATGTCTTAAATCTGCATGAGGCTGGTATTGAGGAGTTGCCACCTTCAATTGGCAAGCTGAAACAGTTGAGGTATTTGAATGTTTCTAGAACAAAAATTAATGCACTCCCGAAATCGATTGGCAAGCTCCATAACTTACAGACGTTAAGAATGGAGTACTGCAGAAATCTTAAAGTGTTTCCGACAGAAGTGCAGGACTTGGTCAACTTGAGACACATTTATTTTGGTCCTGCCCAAACAAAGAGACAGGTTAATTTTGGCTTGTACAGGGAAGCCCATGTTGGGGTTGGGCAATTGACTAATCTTCGAACGTTGCCTTATTTTATTGTGAGCCCTTATCAAATCGGTCGTGGAATTGAGGAATTGGAGGGCTTAAACCAGCTGAAAGGTGAGCTG
This sequence comes from Prinsepia uniflora, assembly GCA_032719365.1. Taxonomy (NCBI): domain Eukaryota; kingdom Viridiplantae; phylum Streptophyta; class Magnoliopsida; order Rosales; family Rosaceae; genus Prinsepia; species Prinsepia uniflora. Next base: position 47,684,403 of record CM064861.1, on the reverse strand, counting down.
ATTATTTATGATCTGGAACATGTGAGGGATGGAGAAGAATCTAAGAAAGCAAATCTATTGGGGAAGAAAAACATAAGGAAGTTAACACTTGCATGGGGGGAGGAAAAGAGACCAAGCAAGAACAATGAAGATGATGTACTACAAGGTCTCCAGCCACACCCTGAGCTGGAAGTCTTAGAGATTCGCAACTACATGGGAGCTAAGTTTTCATCATGGAAGCCACTCAACAACTTGGAAAGGATTCGATTAATTCGGTGCAACCAATGTGAAGAAGTCCCAATGCTTGGCCATCTAGCTAAGCTCATACATCTTGAGATTGATACTGTGAGTAATCTAAAACGTCTTGGTGCTGAGGACTATGTCTATAATGATGTTGGTGCAGTAGTTACGAGACGCGCTATGGAGACGAAGAGTTTATTTCCAGCTTTGAAGGCACTCAGAATCTGCCTGGCCTCAAATCTAATCGAATTGGTGCAAGAAAATGTGATGCGGATTGAAGAAATAGTGGTGTTTCCTTTCCTTGAGAACTTGACTCTCTTGGAGTGCCCTCAACTGAGAAATGTGCCATTTTGTATTCCTTCCATCCGTCATTTGGAGATTATCATGTGTCACAAATTATCATGCCTTTCGAGTCTGCTAGAAAAATGTACCTCACTGCAGATTTTGAAAATAAGCAGCTGTGATAGTCTGACATCCATTTCAATTCAGGGTTTGACATCAATTCGAAAATTGGAGATTACTTCATGTGGTGGATTAACATCATTGAAACTACAAAGAGGACTTGAGGAGTTGTCGGTAAGTTTCTGCAGAAGCCTAGAATTATTTCCAACTTTACAAGGATGCACATCCCTTCGTGAATTGGCCATTGCAGATTGTGATCGCCTAAAAAGTACGTCATCTGGTGGGGTGGAATGTTGTACCTCTCTTCGTAAGCTAAGTGTCCAATGTTGCAAAAAGCTGAAGCATTTTTGGGAAGATGGGCTAGGCGGTCTCTCTCTTCTAGAGGAGTTGACTATAAGTAGTTGTCCTAGTCTGGAGTTCATTCCAGTTACACAAGAAATTGCAGATGTCCAGAAATTGGTGATTGAGGGTTGTTCGAAAATGAGGATACATAGTTGCCCTAGTGTAACATCCATTCCAATTTCACCCTCCCTCATTGAATTGCTAATTGAAGATTGTGCTGAATTATCAAGCTTGCCAAGTGGTCTTAAATATGTTCAGCAGCTGAGTATCTACAATTGCCCTATGCTAACATGCATTTCAATTGATGTCCTGACCTCCCTTCGCAAATTGGTTATAAAAAGCTGTGGACCAGTATTGTCCATCACTAGTAATAGCAGTCTTGATGAGAAGTTGTCTTCTCTTGAGGAGCTGAAATTAGTTGGTTGCCCTAAACTGGAGGAGTTTTTGTTACATGGCGGCATAACCCTCCGCGAACTGACCATTGCAGATTGCCATGGCTTAACAAGTAGTGCAAACAGTGGGCTAGTATCTTGTACTTCTCTTTGCTCGCTGCGTGTCCAGCACTGCCAAAATTTGAGGAGTTTAGCTGATGGGCTAGACAAACTCTCCCTTCTTGAGGAGTTGACTATAGAGTATTGTCCAAGTCTAGAGTTCATTCCAATTACTCAAGGAGGCATACCATGTCTTCAAAAACTGGAACTTAAGAAATGCCAGAAGTTAACAAGCTTGCCAGGCGGGTTGAAATATTGCTACTCACTTGAGAAGTTGACAATAAGTGGCTGCTCCAATCTACCAACCGGTCCAGCAATTTCAGAAGTCCTCCCGCCATCCCTGCTTGAATTTGTAATTGAAGATTGTGCTGAATTATCAGACAAAAAAGAAGAGTTTCAAGTAACTCAATGCCCTAAGCTGAAAAGCATTTCGACCTCCCTTAGAAAATTGGTTATTGCAAGTTGTGGACATGAACTATCCATCAACAATAGTAGTAACTTGGAGAAGTTGTCTTTACATGGTTCCACATCCCTTCTTCGTTCACTCTGCATCGAAGATTGTCAAAATTTGAGAGATCGTACTCTTCGTTTTGCTCTAGGAGATGTAGGGAATGTTTTGGAGAAGTTGACTATAAGGAACTGTCCTAGTCTAGAGATGTTTCCACCAATTCTAACAAAATGTCATCGCATCCGGGAGTTGGTGATCGATGGTTGTGAGAAGATATCAAGCTTGCCGAGTGGGTTACAACGTTGCAGATCTCTTAAGAAATTGAAAGTAAGTGGTTGTTCAATTCTCACATCCTCTATTTCAAGGTTCGATGTACTCCCACCATCCCTCCTTGAATTAGTGATTGAATTATCAGGCCAACACCACTATTATTTGGAAAGTTTGATCTCTCTTCGGAAGTTGGTTATTCTGAAAGTCTCTAACGGGCCTGAATTGTTCATCACAAGAAGTAGTAGTCTTCAAAATCTGTCTGTACATGGAGACGGTTGCGCATCCCTTGGTTCCTTGCATATCTCAGATTGTGAATCTTTGAAGCATTTTTCGTTCAAAAAAGAATTTCTCTGTACATCCCTTACTCACTTGTGGATTGAAAGGTGCCACAATTTGAAATCTCTGGCAGATCTAGAAGTGTCCAGCTTGAAATCTCTTTCCATGCTCTCAATATATGAATGTAAGGGATTAAAATATTTGCCTAGGGGGCTACACACTCTGACTCATTTGAAACGCATGTCAATTGGCCATTTTTCGGAGGAGCTGGAATCTTTTCCTGAGTTTGGAATTCCACAACAACTTGAAAGACTAGATTTGTGTGGGTGGCCAAAGCTCAAGTCACTGCCTGAACAAGTTGAACAGCTCAGTACTTCTCTAACAAGCTTGTTGATAGCTTGTTTTGATGGGGTTGAGGCATTTCCAGAGTCGTTGGGTAACCTAACTTCTCTCACTGAGCTGTATATTTGGAGTTGTAAGAATATGATGGAGCTATCCGGTGTCAAAGCTTTGCAAAGCCTCACCGCATTACAAAAGCTACAGATTAGTGATTGTCCCTCTCTGAAAGAACTTTGCGCCCAGGAGAGCCGCCCAGACTGGCTCAAGATTTCTCACATTCAAGATATTACAGGCAACCTCTTCTCTCAAATAAATTATCCATCAATGATTGTGTTCATTCTCTGCTCTCTTGATTGTTTCTTCAGTTCGCTGACCAAAAAATTTTCTTCACTTTTCTTTTATTCGGTAATTGCAGTTTTTGAATGATTTATAGTTTACCAACAAGAGTACTAGACGAGCACCGTTGGACTGCGTATTCCAATATTGCTTCAAGCTTTGCATTCAGGCTAGGGTGCCAAAGTAAGCATTCAAATCCAGTACCTTCTCTTCTCTACCTGGCCTCGATTAACATTTTAATAAACCCAATTTGTTTGTTTCCAGAGGCCATTGCTGGATTGGAAGAACCGGCATTGAAGGCAAACTCTTTCCGGATAATTAACTTTTCCTTGCATCGTAGGTACTTGTTTCTTGGGTGATAATGCAGATATCTAGTGATAAGTATTTGATGAGAACTATTACAGTGCCAATCATATCATACATTTCCAGTACACTGTTGACTGTAGGCGTTCGTTAGTTGGCCTTAAGATATGTGGAAGAACAAGCTAGTGAGGTTTGCATTAAGGCTCTTATTCAATTGGACAACAAGATAGTGATGTGCAACAGAGGCTCACCTTGTTAATTAGCTGTGTTGCAGCTTAATAAGAAAAAACTTAAACATGTAGGGCACTTATCATGAAGAACACTTTTCTTTCTTATTTTTAAGGCATTGAGTGCCGGTCAAAGTTTCGGAAGAACTTGTGAGTTTGGATACACTTGGGTTCCTCCGTTTTCATATGTTGTCTGCAGCTCAATTGGTAACGCCCGGATCAAGAGCAATGAAGATCCTTAAGTTGGTTACTTTGGGTGCTGTACAGGAGGTTGGTGGTGGAGACACAAGTTCAATTCTGTTCCCTTTTGGTTTCTCTTTCTATTCTTATTTTGGAGAGTGAGGTTGGGTGTATAATCTTTGTGTATTGAGTGATAAAACACGATTTTTTAATGTTGTCCTTGATTATACTGGATTTCTTCGTCTTTTCCTGACTGGATGCAAGCTATAAAGCCGAACCAGTATAAAACCTTGTGTTGTTAACTTACCATTTCCTGTATTACCGACCAAAAACAATGCTGTTTAAGAAAGGAAAAACTACAAAAGAAACCAGAGCAATTTGCTAGAATCATAAAGTAGCATTAGATTAAAAATGAACCATATTATACAGAACAATATGACATTAAATGTTCTAGCAAGCTAGAAGAATATGATGAAATAAACATCCTTAAAATATTTTTCCAGCACTAGAAACAATGCAGTTAGATAGGCCCAAACATATTTAGTTAGCCAACAAGTTGCACATGCCAAACAGCTATTATTTTGTTGGGAAATAAAAACAAAACTCCCAAGTCTTTGTTTATTTGTTAAGAAGTAGGTACCAACAAATAAGGCAACGGATAGAGCAAGCTTATAATACTTATTCAAGCTTGCTCTGTCAATTTCAAGCTTGTACAGACGTACTCCTGTTTCTCATATATGCATGTCATCATTATCATAAGTATAATGATCATGTCATCATGTAATCATGAAATTAAAGGGTAGATGAACTTATCTTTGTGAGGGAGAAACTTTCTGTGCCAAAATCTGAGATTTTGGAGGGTCACAACCGAAGTGATCTTTGGGTGGGAAAATATTCCAAACGACATGTCGTTATTCACCAAACGACATGACAAAAACAACACGTTGTTTATATAAATGGCATGACTAAAAACGATATGTCGTTTTCTTGATAAACGACATGTCATTTTCGTACTCCTGCAACACCGCTTCGTCGTCATCTCTCTGCCATTTGTGTTTGGGGCGAGATTCTTCTCCGAAAACTTGGATCGCTCAACCCACCTACAAATTTGGAGCGCATGCTTTCTTGGCTAGCGGTATCCCAAATCTGGGCCTTGACGATCTTCTCATCAACGTGGATACTCCGAGTGGCAAACTCGACACCGATTGTTGACTTAGACTCGAGGCTGAACTCGTTGCGCGTGAACCTGGACAAGAGGTTGGATTTTCCGACGCCAGAGTCCCCTATGAGCACTACCTTAAATAGATAATCGTAATCATCATCTGCTCTATACGCCATGCCTCCTTGCTCTCCGCTCTAAATTCGACTTTCAAGTTCGATTTGATTAGAGGGTCGGATCGAATTGGGTCGCCGATTTAGTGATTTATCAATTGGGAGACCGACTCGGAGACATGGAAGAATGAAGGCCATCACCTCATCCGCTGTGAAGAGTAGCTGACAGAAATTAGTCCCCTCTATCACCCCTAAATGGTCCCCCTCCAGCCCACCATTTTCTGCCATGGACATATCCAATCCAACCCCACAAACAAAATCCAAAACTGAGTTGGAAGCTTTGCTTTTGGGTTTCGGATTGATTACAAGGATATTAGGTTTTTAGGAGAAAACATCGGAAGCTTCTTGTTTATGAGAAGAAATTCGATTCGATCATGGGAGTTGGAGCAAAGGATGGGCGTTGTAGAAGAAGATAGGTGTTTAGGCTTTCTTGAATGTCGGCAGAGAGTGGACTAGGGGGAAAATATGAATTAGGATTTTTTTTTCCAGTTGGTTAGGCTTCGTGCTGATAACGTGTTGTGAACACAATCAAATCGTGCGATATTCATTCACCTAAATCCCTTTATATAATGCTAGGCTTAGGATATAATACATAGACGAAAATGACCTTACATAAAAATAACCATATAATTTAGTATATTTACAACACTAGCTATTTTATTCTATAAAAAGCGGTTTGATTTCCCTCTGAGAATAATTTTTTTCTTTTCCAAAAGCAAAAAAAACTTTTGCAAGCATACGCAACAGTTGCAAACTAGCCCTTAATTAAGAGTGACCTTTCCGTTCTTATTTTTCGTGTGTCGTAAGGGATATTGCTATATCTGGGCCATTCCAGTGACTTGGCAACGTTAAAGGACAAAATTAAAATATAACCTTGATTACATTTCTGAAAGAGTTAAATAAAATACAAAAGAAAACAGAGAGAATAAGAAGAGGGGTAAGAAAGTTGCAAGCAAATGAGTCATATTCATTCATAATTCAAATTCAGTACATATAATTAATGCGCCCCCATGATAAAAAGGATCAAAATATCAGAATCCACCATTTATTCATCGACAAAGCCAATACATCCATTTACTTTTTGACAATGAGTTTGGCTCTTGCATGTCCCTCGTTGATTTGGAACTGCTCCCCGATGCCAAAATGAGCCATCAACAACCAAACAAAAGTGACAAGTTCTCCACCTTTACTCAGCAATTGTGCATTTGTGCATGCTCATTTGCTCTACAATGACTTGCAGTATACGCCAGCAATTCCACCCACACCCTACTCATCAGTTCCCATTTATTCTTCATCAACTTCTTCAAGTCTTTGGCCAAAATACATGCATCGAACAACACAGACTTGCTCCTGTCCCCTTTCACATCAATAGGTTGAACAGCGGTATTTATGTCAAGGAGCCCTGTACAAGCCTCTTCTTTCGAAACTTTTGAATAATCCCTTCGGCTAAAGAATTTATTTGCTTCTGCACACGTATCCCGGGACCTTGTTTGCCCAATTCCTGCTACAGAGGACATCATAGTAGGTTGCATGACTAACAGATACAACATGTAATCAGACAGGGTCTTACTAAATTGACGGTGATCTTCCTGATAGTCGGTAAGGGCCCCCTCATCCTCGACATAGCACAAGTCTGTCGCAATGTGCCACAATAGAATGCTCTGGTCATACTCAACTTCAGCAACATAGTGCAATAACCTTTTGATCACTTTTTGTTTTTCCTCATCACCATTATCCACACCAGGATTTCTGTACTTGAGAACCCATTTGCTATCCTCAAGAACCCAGTCACCTCTTGCTGAGCCTATTTTCTTCGCAGTTTCAGGATCATCTGCGAGCAGGGATTTTCCTCTCAACTCCTTAAAAATGAAATTCCACAGCTTTTGTTCGAGTGGTTCTCTGTACTTGTACTTTATCCTATCTAGACGATCCTTGAGCCCAAAAAATTCAACACATTTAATGGACAACATACTCCAGTGCCGAATAATCCAGCTGGATGAGATTTTTTCACGTTCCTTGAGGGAGTAATCTATCAAGTTGAATATAGAGACAGATTCACACCACCTCCCGAATAGAAATCGCCGACTCCACTCCAAACACTTATTTGTTATTGTACTGCTTGCTTGGCTGTTATTAGTTGTAGGCCACAAAGATGATCTCTTGAAATTGAGGTAGTTTTCTAAAACAAATGTGGCTATACAATTTTCCTACCAATACTTATTCAGAGCAGCAACGGTCCAAACGGAGAATATAAGCATGAAAAGAGCTACTAAATCCAGGCCTATGGCACCAAAAAGCAAGGTGTAAGTGATTCCAATATCAAACTTATTTGGCACCCTGGGCTTGTCCAATTTGAAGAACAAGACAACGGCTGCAACAACGGCAGCGAAGGATATCAGCCGAAAGATATATCCTTTCTTAGAATGCACCACAACAACCTTGGTAAAGAGAGCTTCATACATGAAGTTGAGCTCAATAGCCATCACCTCAAAAGCTTGTTCTGAGGTTCTATCATGGAAGAATTTACGGCTTTCCTTGCGTTCTTTGAAGCTAAAAATGAGATCCACAATGAGACCCCTGAAAATTAGATAGAGGCGATGAGCCTGTCTCACTTCAGCAATCTTCGAATCCAACTCAAGTACTTCTTCAATGACATGATTTTCAGCCCTGGATTCCACTGTGAGCTCTATGTGAGTAGGAAGTTCGACCTTTTTGTTTGAGGAGTATTCTTCCATCAACTTGGCATAATTCGGGCCCGGGTCAGGCTTTTTGATCATGGCCTCCTTGAAATTATTCAAGCTTGCTCTGTACAAGCTTATAATACTTATTCAAGCTTATAATACTTATTCAGCTATTATGTGAGTAAGAAGTAGGTAACTATTATTCAAGCTTGCTCTGTCACTTTATACAAAGACTATAAAGTCCAGGTCTTCGGATTCAAACTAATGGTATTTTAAAAGCTCCACCAGGCCACTATGTTCTTCTGCAAATTGTTTACTTGCAACTTCTTCCCTGCTATTATTTCAGTTTCAGCACTGAAGGTAGTTTCAAACATGAGACTTACAGTTGATGAACTCCTTTAAGCAGCTGGCTCACATATACCTTCTGCAATAATTGGATTGTGTTACCAACCCTACAGGTTTTTCTTCTCTATCCTTTATCATATCATCAGCTTTCTGATTGCACTTTTTCATTTTCTTTTTTCTTGAAGAGCCTCGATCAATTTCACATTATAATGAAAAAGAAAGCCAGTGAGATTGGAAATCTTAAACAGGTTCTAGGAGTTTAAATTGTTTAGATGAGCTGGGTTCCCTGTGACCCCAGACTTATATAACTGGCACATTGCTATGTTCTACCGAACACAACTTGGTCATCAACTGATTATAGCTATAGTTGCTAAAATTCTAATATTCTTGAATAGCAACTCGGTATTCATTTCGCACATTTTGTCTTGATAATACTGCAAGAACTAAACCCGAAATTCGTATTACCCTGTCCAGCGGTTTTCGAAACTCAGAAAGTAGAGACCAAAAGGAAGGGAGCATAGAGGATATCAGATAATGTTTAACTTCGTTCCCACAGTCCTCAAGAAACTATGGGACAAGAACAACCTGAGGTTCTTTATCTTCTTGAGCCTCTCATTACAGACCATTCTAATTCTTGGCGCACCGTTGAGAAAGTGAACCCCCAACATGTTCACAATCTTGATCATCTGGTCCTCATACTTGCTCGCTGACTGGGTTGCTAACTTTGCGATTGGATTAATCTCAAACAGCAAAGGCGGTGCTACTCCAGCTACGACAGACTTTACTCATGATCTACTCGCATTTTGGGCTCCCTTTCTTTTGTTACACCTCGGCGGTCCAGACACAATTACTGCATTTGCTCTGGAAGATAACACTCTCTGGCTAAGGCACTTTCTGGGCCTGATCTTCAAGGTTATAGCTGCAGTTTATGTTTTCGGTCAATCATTTCCCGACAACAAGCTGTTTGTCCCAACGTTACTCCTGTTTCTTGCTGGAATCATCAAGTATGCAGAGCGGACTCGCAGCTTGTACAGAGCAAGCTTGAATAATTTCAAGGAGGCCATGATCAAAAAGCCTGACCCGGGCCCGAATTATGCCAAGTTGATGGAAGAATACTCCTCAAACAAAAAGGTCGAACTTCCTACTCACATAGAGCTCACAGTGGAATCCAGGGCTGAAAATCATGTCATTGAAGAAGTACTTGAGTTGGATTCTAAGATTGCTGAAGTGAGACAGGCTCATCGCCTCTATCTAATTTTCAGGGGTCTCATTGTGGATCTCATTTTTAGCTTCAAAGAACGCAAGGAAAGCCGTAAATTCTTCCATGATAGAACCTCAGAACAAGCTTTTGAGGTGATGGCTATTGAGCTCAACTTCATGTATGAAGCTCTCTTTACCAAGGTTGTTGTGGTGCATTCTAAGAAAGGATATATCTTTCGGCTGATATCCTTCGCTGCCGTTGTTGCAGCCCTTGTCTTGTTCTTCAAATTGGACAAGCCCAGGGTGCCAAATAAGTTTGATATTGGAATCACTTACACCTTGCTTTTTGGTGCCATAGGCCTGGATTTAGTAGCTCTTTTCATGCTTATATTCTCCGATTGGACCGTTGCTGCTCTGAATAAGTATTGGTAGGAAAATTGTATAGCCACATTTGTTTTAGAAAACTACCTCAATTTCAAGAGATCATCTTTGTGGCCTACAACTAATAACAGCCAAGCAAGCAGTACAATAACAAATAAGTGTTTGGAGTGGAGTCGGCGATTTCTATTCGGGAGGTGGTGTGAATCTGTCTCTATATTCAACTTGATAGATTACTCCCTCAAGGAACGTGAAAAAATCTCATCCAGCTGGATTATTCGGCACTGGAGTATGTTGTCCATTAAATGTGTTGAATTTTTTGGGCTCAAGGATCGTCTAGATAGGATAAAGTACAAGTACAGAGAACCACTCGAACAAAAGCTGTGGAATTTCATTTTTAAGGAGTTGAGAGGAAAATCCCTGCTCGCAGATGATCCTGAAACTGCGAAGAAAATAGGCTCAGCAAGAGGTGACTGGGTTCTTGAGGATAGCAAATGGGTTCTCAAGTACAGAAATCCTGGTGTGGATAATGGTGATGAGGAAAAACAAAAAGTGATCAAAAGGTTATTGCACTATGTTGCTGAAGTTGAGTATGACCAGAGCATTCTATTGTGGCACATTGCGACAGACTTGTGCTATGTCGAGGATGAGGGGGCCCTTACCGACTATCAGGAAGATCACCGTCAATTTAGTAAGACCCTGTCTGATTACATGTTGTATCTGTTAGTCATGCAACCTACTATGATGTCCTCTGTAGCAGGAATTGGGCAAACAAGGTCCCGGGATACGTGTGCAGAAGCAAATAAATTCTTTAGCCGAAGGGATTATTCAAAAGTTTCGAAAGAAGAGGCTTGTACAGGGCTCCTTGACATAAATACCGCTGTTCAACCTATTGATGTGAAAGGGGACAGGAGCAAGTCTGTGTTGTTCGATGCATGTATTTTGGCCAAAGACTTGAAGAAGTTGATGAAGAATAAATGGGAACTGATGAGTAGGGTGTGGGTGGAATTGCTGGCGTATACTGCAAGTCATTGTAGAGCAAATGAGCATGCACAAATGCACAATTGCTGAGTAAAGGTGGAGAACTTGTCACTTTTGTTTGGTTGTTGATGGCTCATTTTGGCATCGGGGAGCAGTTCCAAATCAACGAGGGACATGCAAGAGCCAAACTCATTGTCAAAAAGTAAATGGATGTATTGGCTTTGTCGATGAATAAATGGTGGATTCTGATATTTTGATCCTTTTTATCATGGGGGCGCATTAATTATATGTACTGAATTTGAATTATGAATGAATATGACTCATTTGCTTGCAACTTTCTTACCCCTCTTCTTATTCTCTCTGTTTTCTTTTGTATTTTATTTAACTCTTTCAGAAATGTAATCAAGGTTATATTTTAATTTTGTCCTTTAACGTTGCCAAGTCACTGGAATGGCCCAGATATAGCAATATCCCTTACGACACACGAAAAATAAGAACGGAAAGGTCACTCTTAATTAAGGGCTAGTTTGCAACTGTTGCGTATGCTTGCAAAAGTTTTTTTTGCTTTTGGAAAAGAAAAAAATTATTCTCAGAGGGAAATCAAACCGCTTTTTATAGAATAAAATAGCTAGTGTTGTAAATATACTAAATTATATGGTTATTTTTATGTAAGGTCATTTTCGTCTATGTATTATATCCTAAGCCTAGCATTATATAAAGGGATTTAGGTGAATGAATATCGCACGATTTGATTGTGTTCACAACACGTTATCAGCACGAAGCCTAACCAACTGGAAAAAAAAATCCTAATTCATATTTTCCCCCTAGTCCACTCTCTGCCGACATTCAAGAAAGCCTAAACACCTATCTTCTTCTACAACGCCCATCCTTTGCTCCAACTCCCATGATCGAATCGAATTTCTTCTCATAAACAAGAAGCTTCCGATGTTTTCTCCTAAAAACCTAATATCCTTGTAATCAATCCGAAACCCAAAAGCAAAGCTTCCAACTCAGTTTTGGATTTTGTTTGTGGGGTTGGATTGGATATGTCCATGGCAGAAAATGGTGGGCTGGAGGGGGACCATTTAGGGGTGATAGAGGGGACTAATTTCTGTCAGCTACTCTTCACAGCGGATGAGGTGATGGCCTTCATTCTTCCATGTCTCCGAGTCGGTCTCCCAATTGATAAATCACTAAATCGGCGACCCAATTCGATCCGACCCTCTAATCAAATCGAACTTGAAAGTCGAATTTAGAGCGGAGAGCAAGGAGGCATGGCGTATAGAGCAGATGATGATTACGATTATCTATTTAAGGTAGTGCTCATAGGGGACTCTGGCGTCGGAAAATCCAACCTCTTGTCCAGGTTCACGCGCAACGAGTTCAGCCTCGAGTCTAAGTCAACAATCGGTGTCGAGTTTGCCACTCGGAGTATCCACGTTGATGAGAAGATCGTCAAGGCCCAGATTTGGGATACCGCTAGCCAAGAAAGCATGCGCTCCAAATTTGTAGGTGGGTTGAGCGATCCAAGTTTTCGGAGAAGAATCTCGCCCCAAACACAAATGGCAGAGAGATGACGACGAAGCGGTGTTGCAGGAGTACGAAAATGACATGTCGTTTATCAAGAAAACGACATATCGTTTTTAGTCATGCCATTTATATAAACAACGTGTTGTTTTTGTCATGTCGTTTGGTGAATAACGACATGTCGTTTGGAATATTTTCCCACCCAAAGATCACTTCGGTTGTGACCCTCCAAAATCTCAGATTTTGGCACAGAAAGTTTCTCCCTCACAAAGATAAGTTCATCTACCCTTTAATTTCATGATTACATGATGACATGATCATTATACTTATGATAATGATGACATGCATATATGATAATATATAATGATATATATGATGGTATATGATAAATCCATGATGCTGTGCTGTTATATATGTTGAGGATGATATGCTATGATTATAATGATGGTGGTATGGCGATAATGATATAGTATATGATAAATTCATGATGTAAATAATAAAATATGATATAATATGGATGATGATGTATATAATACATATACACATGATAATTTGATGATATGATGCCATGTTATGATGTATATATCATGATGATATGCGATGGTGCGATGATGTAATGTATATGATGATATTAGATGATGATATGATATGATGCATGCTGATGATATGAGATGTTTTGATGATGCTATGATGAATATTTGTATGATACTATGCTGCTATGTATGATGTTAATGATGATATGATGATATACTAATGTTATGATATGTTGATGATGTCATGATATTAAATGATATAAACGAATATATGATGATGATGATAGATGATGTGGTGACATGATATAGATATAATAATGGTGATGATCATACTATGGTAATTGTGATGACACTCAACTGGGCTTGCCAGCAGCAAGCCAGCCTATTGTCGAACTTTGCGACCTGAAGGCTCAGCTGACTAATACTACAAGTCTAGATAGCTGCAGCCCAGAAGGTTAGGCGAGAAGAAGGCCCAGCAGGCCGAGAAAAAGGGGTCACGCCCAGAAGGCCTATATTTTCGTACAAGCCCACGACTCAAATTAGCCCGACCCGGTCAGCTCTGACCAAATCGGTCCAACAAAATCAGTCTAAATGAATTGCAATGGTCTCACCATATTGAACCGGTTCTGTCGTATCAAATTGGTCTAATCAAACCGCACTCGTCTATTTGAACCGAATTATTCTAATCGAACAGCCCAATCGAATCGAACCATATGAATCAGACCATCACATTCTTAAAAGAAAAGAAAACATTTTATTTTCTTTCTTTTCTTTATTTTTCACTTATGTGTTTGAAGCATGGATCTTAATACCTGAAGCATTATGTAAATTTATTTAAACTTTATGCCCAAAACATTTATTTAAAGTATGAAATCATCTTATGCCAGAAGCAATCATTCAAATTATTATTACGTCCTATTTAATTACATTGTTTAATATTTTTAAATTTATATATTTAATTTATTTAGAAAATGTATGTGTTTAAATGAATCAGATGTTCATCAATAAACTAGAGTTTTATAAATGAACTCATACTTCATACTAATCACCGAACCCGCAGTTTCGGCACAGCTATAAAAAAAGGGACCTGCAGATTCCTTCATAAATTCACTGGATATAATAAAACAAGTAGATTTTACATTTTAAATCTGATTTATTATACCATTTGCTAGAACCTGAAGTTCTTATTTGATGCTTATGGATAAGTTTTCTCAAAGCATTGAATGCAATGATTTTTCCTTTATATAGACTCTAGAAGAATGGTTTACTCATCATAGGGACAATTTCTTTTCCTGAAGCAAGACATGAATGACCCATCATCCATTCTAAGGATTTCAAATCTACGTGTGAATATAATTCGGAAAATGTAATTTTTTGCTCGAATATGATGTAATTCAATTCAAACACTTATTCTCATGCATGTGACCCATTGAATTAAATCTATAAATATGTATATTTTGTGGGGACGTTTATTGTCTAGCTGACAATGTTATACTCCGAGAGATATGACAAAAGAACGTTGTAGAATGGTATTGAATTACGATCAATAAGATTTTTTTTTATTCCCCAAGTTCTAGAAGAACTTTGTCGAGATTTACGGATATTCGAGCTAACGGTTATCATATTGAAACCACTAATGACAAGAAAGTAGAATATCTTTGCATAACCTCCAATCAGTATGGCCAGAAGCATACACTAGAGAAACTAGCCAGAAGCTAGCCAATAGTTAGCTAGAAGCTAACTAGTACGAGAAATTGCTCATTATGATATGACCGGTTGGGACACCTAGGTCAGGGTAATGATGCACCATATCCTCAATATATTGCACGAGCATCCTCTTACTCGTAAACACCTTTGTGTTTAATGAAACACTATGTCGGGTTTGCTCGTTAGCAGAAATCGAATATTAGACCATTATATGCAAAGATGAGTTAAGACTCCACTATTCCTTATACAAAATACAAGGGAAATTTTGTGGACTTTCCAACCACCATGCATACCGTTTTGAAAAAAACTTTCATGGTTCAGATTGAAATACCGACAAAGTGGTCACATGCTACACTTTTGTCCACATGCATACTGCGTTTACTAAACTCTTAGCCAAAATCAACACATTGAGGGCCACACCACCCGGATTCTCTTATATAGTCTTTGAGACTTGATAATACCAGAGAGTTTACATCGAAATCATTCGATGATTATTGCATGCCCCTTGGGATTGATGCTGAACACCCCCAATGGTCTCACATAAACACTAATTCACCTTGGTAATGCGCACCAAGCTTTTAGTTTCTCGCGGGGGCAACGCAATTTTGCATGCATTAATGTTGGTCCAGTTGAGGTCAACGCCACCCAACAATGTTATGCGTTACAGCTGGTGACTGGGTACGAACTAGCTGCTTTGTACTTACGCTTTTATGGGTGTGCAGTTACGTGCCAATTGTGCCGCCACAACGTACACATATGAGACCTCAACAAAGGAGGGGCATACATGTTGGTTATGAATCCCTATCCATTATACGCTCTTTAGAGTCCTTGCTAGGCAATCTTATTATTGCTATATTTGCAGATAGTCACTTTGATGAGGCAGTCTTCCCGCCGTTAGGGGAAGATCAGAACGTCAAATGTTCCTGAAGAACGACGGGAATTGACGTGGAACATCCCCACTATGTCTCATCTTGATCCCAAAAATACACAAAGTAAGTATGATGTGTGATTTACAGAGTGTAAGTAATAATACTGTAACGACCCGGAAATTCGGAAAAGGAAAATTTGGAAAATTTGAATGAAATGACGTTTTTGCCCCTAGAATTGGGCTAACGGTTGACTTTTGGTTCGAACGGTCAAACGGATTTTGACCGATGACTGTAACGTAGTTCGGGACGTCACAAGTTCATAGACAGGTGGCACGCTCGATTCCAACATTCGAGGAGAAAGTTTTGATGTTCGGAAGTTCAAGGATAATTTGGTAAATTGGTTAAAAAGGGGGCCATTTGTTGACTTTTGGATCGAGACCGTGTTTGGACCTTCCGCAAGTACTGTTGGGTAGGTCTAGAGACGCTGAATCCGTAGACAGGCGGCATGCGTCAATCGAGATTCGAATGGAAAAGTTATGAACCTCGGAATGCTAAGGGCATTTTGGTAATTAGCCATGAAAGGGCATTTTGGTCAATTGTGTTTTAAGGGGGGAAAATTTGTCCTTTTGCTAATGTGCTGAATTAGAAAATTGGGTGACTTAGTGATGTGCTTACGTGACATCTGTCACGGGTAGGATATGGATTAGTGGCAATGAAGATTTGGGCGGTGTGGATTTAAAATTGAAAAACAAACAAGTCGTGCAGGTATGTGTACTTGTGAAGAAAAACAGTGTAGTATGCACAATCTCCCTGCTCGATCAACTGGTTAGAGGAATAATGAAAGAGAAATTGAGAGGAAGACAAAACAAGTCGAAGAAGAAATGGGGAGGAAAATTGCGAATGAAACCTAGAGAACCTGAGACCTAAACCCGTGGAACCCAATTGTTTCAAAAATTCGAATTTGAATTTATAGCTCAAGATGCTTCAAATTGAGATTGAATTAAGTCTTCTGAGATCATTTCAATTGGAAATAACTCAAATTCAACGACAATTGGTGGCGTTTCGGCCTAGAACGGACATGGTGGAAATCGGGAAATCACGAGCTTGAGTTGAGTAATTGGGGGTAAGTTTTTGTGAAATTGATTTTGAAATCATCCTTAGAATGAGTCTAAGATGCTGTGTGACTAATTAATTGAAGGATTGGATGATGATTTGAGGAACTCAGATGATGAATAGACCTTGAACCCTTGATGCTTGATCGAATGACTTCGAGGTAAGGAATCACAAAATTGAATGTATAGACCTTTAATTAAGGTTAAACCGATACGATTAGCTGAATTAATTGAAGAATTTGAGTGGAAATTGACAGGATTCCAATCGGGTCATCTCGCAGGTTGCAGGACCCGTTTCACATACAAATGGGTGAAGACGGTAACTGTAGCAATTACTGTGCACGACGTGTGGGCTTCACGCGCAGCCGCTTGTTGGCAGAGCCTGGGGGCGCTTGAGCTGGATTTTCGAGGTGAGTTCAACATGACTTTTGTCCTATTTAATGTAACGAATATTTTTGTACTGTTTTCGAGGAAATCGGACACCATTTCGATATTGTTTCGAGGGTCCAAAGGTTTATGTTACGTTTAAAATACATATTTAAATCTAGGAAAAATTGGGGAAAATTATGGGAAGTATATTGGGATGTTAGTGACCCTTGATAATGATTTTGGACAAGAATGATGACTTCCGAAAATTACAGAAAAACGTGTAGCTCGGAAAGCGAGCGATACGGACGGTGTGTGAATGGACTTTTATTTTCTACCCAGAATGCAAGCATACATGTTTTAAATGCTTTATGATATGAATTGAAATGATTTGGGCACTATTTTCGAGAAAAACATGAAATTGTTGGTTTGGGCGAAGGCCTGGGATTTGAGATTGGTTTTGACTCGGATTATGAGTCGGGAAATTGATTTGATGGATTTGAAATGCTTTGTGCATAAATTGTATAGATTTATGTGAAAATGGCAACTGAGGTTGCGGTTACGCGGATTTGCGTGAAATTGATATTTTGGGCGTAAGACCCAATGGAAATGTGATTTTGATTGGATTGGTATTTCCATGTGATTACATGATGATATTGTTGGTTTTCGGATTTATGAAATAATCGAGACTCTGGTTTTACGGATTATGTTTTGGGTTGAGACCTTGTGTTGAAAATGGTTTTGATTTCAAATGCAACTGTTTTTGACTGGTTTTCATGATGATGATATGTTGTTGATATTAGATCTTTCGGGGTGGAATATGTTTCCCCCGGAGTGCACCCTAGATATTAGGGATGCTGGTTGGGAATGTATTTCCCTGGAATAAACCCTGGAGGTCACGTAGCACTGTCTGTTGTCGTGCAGTCGAGGGAGGCTCGACTCAGATCGGTTAGTGATGTGTTCACAACGATCTCGATTGCCGGTTGGTGATGTGTTCACAGCGGCGGATGCTCGGATTTTGAGTGGTCCTTGGACCTATTGATTTGCACTCGTTGCAGGGATAACGTGACTATATGAGATTAGATATGGAAATGAGTCCCGTGGTTTTATTGAGATTTGTGATTTATAAACATTTGTGCCCATATTTATTTTACTCATGATTTATGATATGCATGCATGTTTGTGAAACTTGAGGGTAGGAATGTATTTCGATAAATGTATTTCTAAAACTTTGTTTTGTCTACTCATACCTTTTCTGTTTTATTGACCCTCCAGGTTGTCGCGCGATGATCGAGGCTATTCGAGAGGTGGGGGCATAAGTGGGCACAGGTGCGGTTATCCCTTGTTTGGCAAGTGTTGAGGGTAATTTCAGAACTTCAGTTGACTTGTCAGATAGGAGCAGGACCGGGCACGGTTATCTATGTCCTTCGAGGATGGGTCCTGTCAAATTGGTATCAGAGCACTAGGTTGCTGATTTTGTTTCCTCATCATGCCTCTGAAACGTAAGCCTCATGCGCGACCTGGTAGTGGGACGAGTGTACGAGGGTATATGAGACCTCGTGATAGACCTCGAAATGGGATTGACCCTGGATTGGGGGTCAAATGTTAATCAGTGTACACTGTGAAATACTAACTGGTAAACACGGATTTGTGTGGGTCCCAAGAATGAATAAGCCTATAGGCTAAAAAGGTAGCACAATTGGGCAAGTTGGACCCGGGATGAGATTATTCTCAGTGAATTCCTTAAGTGGAATGTATGAGTTTAGAATATGGTGGGATATCCCTTAGGCCTTAGAGGTCGTATAAGATGTGATTCACCAGCGGAATTTGCTCGGTGATCGGGTATGCCAATGATGGCATGGATAATTGTTATGAGATTGGACTCAAAAGGAGTCAAGATTGGACTCAAAAGGAGTCAAGATTGGACTCGAAAGGAGTCGAGACAGGAAAATGAGAATCAAAGTGAGTCAGGATATTGGTTAGGACTCGAGATGAGTCACGTTAATGTATCAGGGCTCGGGATAAGCCAAAAAGGTTGAAATATGACTATGATTTTTGACACGATCGACCCTTTGATTGAGACATGTTTGGCACCTGGGATGCCAAGGATTGGGACAGAGTTGGGATAGAGTCAAAGACTAACGGGTTATCCATTTATGGATTGGCATTGTTTAACCCTGTTTATTGGACTTATGGACTTGGATGGGTCGTGTCAATTTCACTTAATGATCGAAAGTTCGGGCAGAGACCCGTAGTATACAGAGAATTAGACTTAGGAGATGGTCTAGTGCAGTGGGACGCCAGTTAGGTCCACTGGGTGATAAAATGTTAAGGTTAATTGTTGCTCATAATTGTAAGTCGTCTGGTCACATCATAAAGAAATGGTTATATCGAATGATAAAGTGATAGAGGCATCAGTTGGGGTGCAATGGAGCAAGGATTGACTCCTGTACTGATGGTTGATGTGACAGGCGAGGGAAGAGTTGGTGGGGGCCATGGTGGACCGTAAGGGCATGGTCAGATTGGGACCACATGCCCGAGGATTACAGTTACTTAGCAGGAGGCCTGAGTAGCCCCTAGAGTGATGACCTGGATACCTATTACTCGTGGTCATGACGTATGTATTCGGTAGGTCCCAGGCTATCCACTCTTCCATATTTTGAGATTGTGCATTGGACAGATATGGAGATGTCCGTGATTGGTTAAGGTATGGCAGTCGGTGAATCGACTGAAGCTATGGATGTGATACCTAAGGGGGGTAGACCTATTGATGTGAGGCTACCCAGGATGACAGGTGTTATTCGCCAAATGGCTGACCTAGGATTCTTGGACTTGGATGGTTTGGATGTAATCCTTGGGATGGATTGATTGATGACTCACGATACCTCTATCGCGTATGTCGATTAGAGAGTGATATGTGGAGTCCAGGATTACCAGAGGTTGTATTTCAGGGAGACTCGAGGATGTTACCTTCTAGAATGTTATTGAACCTAACAATCGATGGATTGTTGGTATGAGGTAATCAAAGTTCACTGGTCAGATGTGTGATATATGTGATTGGTGTATGAGATGCCTAGTCATGGCTGATGATGTACAGATTTTGGAATATGTTTCCTGAGATTTTTCTAGAATGAGAGATTGAGTTTATGATGGAAATCATGTCGAGATACGAGTTGTTTCTCGAACACTTTGGTATGTGGCACCTATGGAGTCATAAGGACTGAAGGTGCAAGTACAGGACTTGATAGAAACTGGTTCGTTCGGCCTAGTGTTGTCGTGGGGAAACCAGTGGTATTAAAGAGGAAAAAGGGATGATGGTCTGAGCTTATATGTCGATTTTGGACAACTTAACAAGGTAACAGTACGGGATGAGTATCCCTTATCATGAGCTAATGATTTGTGGTTATGTTGGACATATGTGATTATTGGGCCTAGTGAGAGTGGCCAACATGGTGATGAATAACAGTCATGAGTAAAAGATAAATATGATGTCCGAATTGTTGTGGCTAAGGTTATTCAATGGTCATGCCTTTGGATGAGCAATTGAACAAGTTATGTTTGTGAGTTGATGAGACAGGTATTCTGCCCACATTTGGCTGATGTATGGTACCATGATTGATGATTGATTGGTGTATGCATATGTACGGATGGGCGTGTGATATATTGGGCAAATGTATTGAATGCCCTCAGAGAAAAGAAAAGTATGCGGTTGAATAAGTGTTAGGTCTGGTCGACCAGAGTAGGTTTGTGGAACATATACTAAGAACAGTCGGGATTAGTGTGAATCCCAGAGGAAACAGATGTATTGGTCAATGGGAAATGATTCAAGACAATCACGAAGAAACATGAGTTGTTTTGAGATTGGATGGATACCATCGAGGATTGTAGAGGGGTTCTCTACAATGTGTTGCCAGTTATGGGGATTGACCCGGAAGGAGGTCAGAGTTATTGGAAATAAAAAAAAATATAAAGTAGAATAATTACAAAGTGGAGAAACAGTGACTTATGTTCGATGTGACCCTTTCCGTGTGCATAGTGATATGTCACTATGAGATTTGGGATTTGGTGAGGTGTACTTCGGTAGCATAAGGCTGGAATTGCCGATGCTAGCTGAACCCTCAAGAGTTTTACTTTCCTTGCATGATTTGGGACTGACTATAGTGACCCAAGTATCGAGTATACAGAGGTCATACCTCTAGAAAGGAATGTACGCGTACTGTATTGACCATTAGGATTAGAAATGATTGATAGATAGAAAAGCTTAATGTGTGATGAGGCGATGGTCAGGATACATTGAGATTATGATCGCGTTGTCGGGTCAGGTATCATTCGCAGGGAGGCGAATGAGATAGCTGGTCAAGAATTGACATGTTTGATAACGTAAGGATAGGTGAAATCCTGGTATTAATAGAACTCCATAGGATTGGAGTGATACATGGTTTTGGGTCATTGCTACTGGAATCCAACTGCAGGATCATACTTGGTGTGTCAAGACCGGTCCCAAATCCTCCGGGATTAACGTGGGACCCGTCTGATCCCGTCTGACACGAAGTGTCAGACCAGGGAAAATTTCATCTCTAGCCCTCGCCGAGGCTGTCAGAGTGCGTCAGGATCGTAGGAGGAGGGGAGTGATGTCTCGTCTCTGCTACAGCCTGCATCCGCGATCAACCTGAAGGGCATTAAAACACGAAAACTGTGAGTGGACAATTTAAACATTTCTTTAAAAACCTTTACATACAAAGACATTTATGCCCTTCATAAAACCATACGCATGCATTCGAAAACCGTTTAGTAAAACATTCATAAAATCATTGGGGTCCAATACTGAACAAGCGCTATGTGCGCAATCGCATCCTATCGTGTCACACCACAACTAATCCGGGCATCCACTGCTAGTCGACATCCCACCGGGATTCGACACATCGAAACATGGCAACGTCGCCAAACTGAATCACACGTTCCTATTCCCAAATGTGGTAAGTGTAGTCGTACAGGGTCATCGTAAACCGGGCGACCCTAACCTCTGACCTCACTGGTATGACTCCGTACACCCTCTAACCGACACGACACTACCGTCGAGTGGTCACGACTCTCAAGTCGTCATACGTTCTCTACCGATCCACTGGATCCTAATTCCAGTACCACTACGGCTCTAAGCCGTTATATTCCACATGAACATTGATCCTCCTCGGGGTCAAACATCGAAAAAAACGTGGCATTCAATGCCAATCGAACCTTAGACTATCGTATCACATGACAAACATACTCTAACTAAGGTTCACTTTTACCGAATCCTCGTACTAATGCCCTAACTACCAGGTTGATGACGGGCTGTTATGACTTCAGAGACATCACATCCTCGACCTACGCATACTCCACGAGCAAAACATGCTCTGATACCAACTTGTCAGAATCGGTTCCAAATCCCCCGGGATTAACGTGGGACCCGCCTGATCCTGTCTGACACAAAGTGTCAGACCAGGGAAAATTTCATCTTTAGCCTCGCCGAGGCTGTCAGAGTGCGTCAGGATCGTAGGAGTAGGGGAGTGATGTCTCGTCTTTGCTACAGCCCGCATCCGCGATCAACCTGAAGGGCATTAAAACACGAAAACTGTGAGTGGACAATTTAAACATTTCTTTAAAAACCTTTTCATACAAAGACAATTATGCCCTTCATAAAACCATACGCATACATTCGAAAACCGTTTAGTAAAACATTCATAAAATCATTCAATTTATCAAACATATTCTTGAAATCATTCAAGGGTTCATGCCCGGTTCCCATAAACCGACATGAACCATAAATCCATTTGGTTCCTCGACCCGAAATCACAATCTAAAACCCGTAGGTCAAATCAATAGGGACTCAGCCCAAATCACATCAAGTGGGTCTCAGCCCAAAACCTTTCTCAAAATATCACAAACGGGGTCTCCGCCCCAAATCACTTTCACAATTTCAAATACGGGGGTCTCCGCCCCAAATCACTTTCTGAAACATAAAACACAGGGTCTCCACCCTCAAATCTCGTATAAGGGGTCGTAGCCCCAAAGACAGGGTCTCCACCCTCAAATCACTTTTCCATAAAATCTCATACGTATCGTCATACGTATAACCCATCCTAGGCACTTCCGGAGAAGATGCCAACTCGGGGCTCACAGCCCCTAGGGAACACATCCCCGATATAGTCACGATATCAATCTCTATACTAGTGTGCACACTACTCGGGGTCTCACTTTGAGTCTTCTCTCAGGAATCTACATCTGGGAGGCTCAATCACTGGATCTAGTCCGAGCTCTCTCTTTGGATCTAGTCCACATATCTCACCGGAATCTGGTCCGGGACCACAACATAAGTAACCTCCACTCCTGGAACGGGATCCCTATGGGGATACCCATTCTGGTTTGTGGATCGTGACTCTCCAGGTCGACGCTGGAGGAGACCATATAATCAAATGGAGGGTTCATTCATTTCAAGTACTTTCTTTCTTTCTCAAAACTCATTTCAATTGGGTCTCAAACCCGATTCATCTCAACGGGATTCCTCGAATCCGATTCAAATTCATTTCACAGGCCTCGGCCAAAATCCTCAGTTCAACTGGGTCTCATGCCCGAATTCTCATTTCATAAACCGAATTGGGACTTAAGCCCGATTTCACAATCAACAGGGCCCTAAGCCCGATACTATAACCAAATAGGACCTCACGTCCGATTTCACAAACAACGGGTGTCAGGACCCGTCCCAAATATCACCACGATATCCGGGACGAACCCTGCTCCCGTCTGACAATCACACTTAACGTACCAAAATAACCTTAATACCACTATAAGTATAACTATCAGACGAAGGAGTAAATATATACAACTGTACGTCAGAGCATAGTTCTACAAAATAGGCACAAAATCCTACTGTGCTAGTCTCGCAACGGAAGAACGTCGTAAGCTCTATGCCTCGATATCTACCTCAACGTTCACCCCAGCGCTATCACCACGACCTGGAGGGAAAATTTAAACCAAAAGTGTGAGTGGACTAGAATACGTAAAAGTTTTAAAATCAGTTTATCACCAAATCACAGTTAAGGAAAAACAATAAGAACATTTGTTCCCTCCGTTTTAAAACAGGCATGCCCAACTAAGTATTAGAAAATCATAACATGAAACATCATAAGAAACAGAAACACTATAAAACAGATATAGAAATCATAGTACGTGCATCATAAAACCATATCATAACTATGAACGTCAAACCATCATGTTCCGATCAAACCTGTTGGACCTATCCGAGTCTTTAAACTCAACCAGGCCTCAAATCAAATTCCGAGTCTTTAAACTCCCGAGTCTTTAAACTCAATAGGCCTACGGGGGTAATATCATAAAAATCCGAGTCTTTAAACTCCCGAGTCTTTAAACTCAATCCGGGCCCGTCCCCCATCAAATCAGTATCCGGGTCTTTAAACCCATATCCAGATCCAGCAAATCCAATCCCAATTCAGTGTAAAACCATTTCTAGATTCATAGCCAAATCCGAATTCGAAATCCCCGGTTCGAAGCACATCTGGCGTTCAGAACCGACATTCCGAACCCAAATCCAGAAATCCATTTTTATACCAAAAACCACAAGAAATCATCAATCATTAACATTTATAGGTTAAAATCGCAAATCTGGCATCAAAATTCGAAAATAAGCTTTTCTCGAAAAATGTGCAAAATCCCGAAAATGTCTCGAAAAATGTGCAAACACATCAACCACATATAATCATCATTAAGAAGCACAAAAACATATTTCATATCATAAAACATCCATAAAACAGTTAGGCATGCTCGAGTTTATAAAAAGAGTCCACTTACAAATTAGGACGCGTCAATCGCGCTCCGTGCGCTCCTCGACCGTCTCGGGTGCCTCCCGTCCTATCAAAATGCACCAAATAGAGTCACAAACACATTAAGGATGCTAACCCTAATTTCCCCAATTTTTTGGGAATTTAATAATATTTTAATCCTAGACCCTAAACCGTCCGGATTCCCGAACAACCTCCTAACATCATCCGATTCACCCAAAAACCATACCAATGAACTCCTTAGGACATTTAGAACTAAAACCATGTTGGAAACTTGGCCGGAATCCTCCCCACAGGCCTCCACGCGCCGCCCAAAGTGGCTGCGCGTGGACCTCACGCGCCTGCTACAGTGCTTCTCCTTCCTCGAGCCACCCGGTTCAACACAGTTGAACTGTCGTGACCGGTTCTCCTCCGTTGATCCACCAATCCAGTCCAAACCAATCCTACGCTCATCGTCCAGTCCCTAGCAACCTTCCCATGTCTCTACATCGAACCATCACGGCCTAAAACCCACCGTTCACGGCTTCGAAACAGACGGCCCGTGGCCCCTGTTTTGGCCGCCGGCCGCTCAGGTCCTCCCCCGACACGGCACCACAACCGCACGACTCCTGGGACCTCCAGGAGTCTCACCCTGGCCTCCAAATCCCTCGACTCTAAGCCCAACTCCACGACTTTCGAATTGAAACTCACGGAAAAACAGGGGAAGAAAACTTACCCTTTGATTCAGTCTCGGTCGTGAGCACCGCCACGTACCACGGTGCTTGTTGGGTTCCTTGCAACTACCTGAGCCTCCTATTGGCTTGAATCGATCCACCGCAAGGCACAACCACCGCCACAGTCTCACGGCTTCCCTGTTTTCTCAGACTTCCGCCGTACCACCGTCGTCTCTCTGTGCACGGTTTCACCCCAAAATCACGATCAACACCTCACCCTCGTCTCACTATCACTCTCTCAATTAACTCTTCACTCACCCTTGCACTGAATCAATCAATCTCTCCCAGTTTCTTCTCCTCTGTTTCTCTGTGTATTCGAACAATTGCACGGTTTGAAAACGTGCAAAGTGTGGCCGTGCACACTATAGAATTTCCTGGACCCTTCCAGCCCCTTGCACGTGTCCATCATTCTTTGGTCAGCACAAAATATCCCTGCCACTTGCCCTTATCTGATTGGGCTGAGGGTAAAGACCAAAATACCCCTCCTGCACAAATTACCATTTTACCCTCACACTTTCCAGACCCGTAAATATTCCGTCCGACGTCCGATGACAGCGTGCCGCCTGTCGTTGTACTCAGGACGTCGAGACCTATCTAACGGTCCTCGGTCTACATGAAAATCACAAGTCCTCCATAAAGTCAACATTTTCCTCCATTACTCGAATTTACGGTAACGCCCTCAATCTTCCGAACGGCATAACTTTCTCTCCGATTATCCGAATTGAACCTGCCGCCTGTCTATGGACTCGTGACGTCCTAAACTACGTCACGGTTAAGGGTCAACACTCATCCAACTGATAAATCAAAAAGTCAACTTTTGGCCTACTATTCACAAGGGCAAAATCGTCATTTATATACAGATATTTACAAAATTACATTTATACCCTTCCCGAAGGTACGGGTTGTTACAATCTACCCCCCCCCCTCCCCCCAAAAAAGAATTTCGTCCTCGAAATTCAGTGAAACAAATAAGGGTATTGCTCACGCATCAAGGCCTCGGGTTCCCAAGTAGCTTCTTCCACCTGATGATTTCTCCACAATACCTTCACTAAGGGAACCGTCTTCCGTCGTAAGACCTTATCCTTCCGATCCAAAATTGCTACTGGCTGTTCTTCAAAGCTCAAGTCTTCCCTCAGTTCAACAGGTTGTGCTTCCAGAACATGCGAATCATCCCGTAAATACTTCCGAAGCATAGAAACATGGAAGACATTGTGTACTTTTTCCAAGTCTGCTGGTAAGGCCAACCGATAAGCAACATGACCAATCCGCTCTAAGATCTCATAAGGTCCAATGTAACGAGGACTCAACTTCCCCCGTCTGCCAAACCGTACGATTCCCTTCCAAGGAGATAACTTCAAGAAAACCCAGTCTCCTACTGCAAACTCCAAATCTCTGATCCTACGGTCGGCGTAGCTCTTCTGTCGGTCCTGAGCTGCCTTCAGTCGATCTTGAATCAATGCCACTTTTTCCCGCGTAAGATCTACCAGCTCGGAAGTAGTGAGTCTCCTCTCACCAACCTCCGTCCAACACAATGGAGTCCGACACTGTCGCCCATACAAAGCCTCATAAGGAGCCATCCCAATGCTCTCCTGATAACTGTTATTGTAGGCGAACTCCATCAAAGGCAGATGTGATTCCCAAGTACCCTGAAACTGCAAAACACAAGCTCGCATCATGTCCTCGAGAATCTGAATAGTCCGCTCAGATTGTCCATCGGTCTGAGGATGAAAAGCAGTACTGAAATGCAACTTTGTCCCAAAATCTTCCTGTAAGCTCTGCCAAAAACGGGAAGTAAATCTCGGATCTCTGTCAGATACTATCGACTCTGGAGTCCCATGCAGCCGGATAATCTCATCTATAAACAACTGTGCAAACTGCGTCAACCTGAAATTCTCCCGTACCGGCAAGAAATAAGCAGACTTCGTAAGTCTATCCACGATCACCCACACACCATCGTGTCCCTTTGGTGTTCTGGGAAGCTTGAATACAAAATCCATCGTCATGTGATCCCATTTCCACTCGGGAATCGGCAAAGGTTGCATTGCTCCATAGGGTCTCTGCCGCTCAACTTTCACCTGCTGACAAATCAAGCATCTACTAACATACTCTGCAATCTCACGTTTCATTCCCGACCACCAGTAATGTTCTCGAAGTGTACGATACATCTTGATCCCACCAGGATGCATCGCATAAGCTGAACAGTGAGCCTCATCCAAGATCACCTTCTTCAAAGTTTCGTCTTCGGGTACACACAATCGTCCATCCTTGACCAAGGCTCCATCCTCGCGAATCTCAAAGTCCTGTCTCTCTCCAGCCCCGGCCTCGATCCGCATGATGCCCAAAATGGGGTCCTCAAACTGAGCATCAATAACCTGATCAATCAAAACAGGTCGCACATGGAAACTCGCTAAGAGTGCTCCCTGATCATCCACGGTCAACTCTACTCCTAGCCTGCGGAGCTCAACCAACAAAGGTAATCGTACTGTCCTCAAATGCGACAAAGCAGCTGACTTCCTGCTCAAAGCATCGGCTACCACATTAGCCTTCCCTGGGTGATACTCGATAGTACAGTCGTAGTCCTTAAGCAACTCCAACCATCGGCGCTGTCTCAGATTCAACTCCTTCCGAGTGAACAAATACTTCAAACTCTTATGATCAGTGAAAATCCTGCACCTCTCACCGTACAAATAATGTCGCCAAATCTTTAGTGCATGAACCACCGCCGCCAATTCCAAGTCATGTGTAGGGTAGTTCATCTTATGGGGTTTCAACTGCCGAGAAGCATAAGCAATCACTTTCCCGTGCTGCATCAATACGCAACCCAAACCTTGTAGAGAAGCGTCACTATACACCTCGAACTCCCCACTGTCGTCTGGAAGGGCTAACACAGGAGCAGATGTCAACCGCCTTTTAAGCTCCTGGAAACTCTGTTCACATTTCTCATCCCACTCAAACTGAACGCCTTTACGAGTCAACCTCGTCAACGGTGCTGTAAGAATAGAAAAGCCCTCAATAAAACGCCGATAATAACCTGCCAAACCCAGAAAACTCCTGATCTCTGTCACCGTCTTGGGCTGTTCCCAATTTGCTACCGCCTCAACCTTCTGAGGATCCACTCTGATGCCCTCGGCTGAAATCACATGGCCTAAGAATCCAACACTGGTCAACCAGAACTGGCACTTACTCAACTTCGCATATAACTGATGCCCTCTCAAGGTCTCAAGCACAATTGTCAGATGTTTCTCATGCGCCTTTGCACTCTTCGAATACACCAAAATATCATCAATGAAGACAATCACAAAACGATCCAAATACGACCGGAACACTCGGTTCATAAGGTCCATAAAAGCTGCTGGGGCATTAGTCAATCCAAACGGCATCACAACAAACTCGTAATGACCGTACCTGGTCCGAAAAGCTGTCTTCGGTACATCCTCATCTTTAACCCTTAACTGATGGTAGCCGGAGCGAAGATCAATCTTCGAAA
This sequence comes from Prinsepia uniflora, assembly GCA_032719365.1. Classification (NCBI taxonomy): domain Eukaryota; kingdom Viridiplantae; phylum Streptophyta; class Magnoliopsida; order Rosales; family Rosaceae; genus Prinsepia; species Prinsepia uniflora. Next base: position 47,655,504 of record CM064861.1, on the reverse strand, counting down.
AGTACTGTGCTCCCTTTAACTGGTCAAACAAATCATCAATCCGGGGTAAATGATACTTATTTCGAATAGTTACCTTATTCAACTGTCTGTAATCAACACACAATCTCAAACCTCCATCCTTTTTCTTCACAAACAGTACCAGCGCTCCCCACGGCGACATACTCGGTCGAATGAATCCTATATCGACCAACTCTTGTAACTGGGCCTTAAGTTCCCTCAATTCTGCAGGTGCCATGCGATAAGGAGTCTGTGAGATAGGCTGTGTACCTGGTAACAGATCAATCGTGAACTCGAGCTCTCGATAAGGTGGTAATCCTGGCAACTCCTCGGGAAAAACATCGGGAATCTCCCGCACCACTGGTATATCCTCCGCCCTCACTGGCGTAGCACGAGTATCCACCACATGGGCTAAATAACCCTGACACCCTTTACGCAACAGCTTACTAGCCTCAAGTGCCGAAATAACTCCAGTAGGAAGAGCACGTTGATCCCCCTGAAACGTAATCTCTGGTAATCCTGGACTCCGAAAAGTCACTCTCCTATCGAAACATTCGATAGAAGCATGATGTCTCGTCAACCAGTCCATACCCAAAATAACATCAAAGTCCCGTAGATCCAAAAGTAACAAATCCGCCATTAACTCAACCTCACCTACCATCACCAGACACTCTCTCAACACCTGAGTCACTACCAACACCTCCCCAGTAGGTGTACTCACCCTAAAGCACAATCCAAAGGAGACACCTCCCTCTCCGTCACCAAACTACAACTCCGAGCTATAAAAGAATGGGTCGCCCCGGGATCTATCAAAGCAAAAACAGTGTGACCATGTATGGTGAGTGTACCTGTCACCACTCCCGGTGCTGATCTGGCCTCCTGCTGGGTCATAGCAAAAACTCGCGCCTGAGGTCCCGATGACCTACCGCGCCCCCCAGAACTGCTCGTGGCACCACCGCCACCCCTAGGGCCTACTACCCCTGATACTGAAGCAGTACTCCGCCCGGGTTCTGCTGCACCTCTACCTGCTCCACCCTCCTGAGCTAACAATGGGCACTCCCTCCAAAAGTGTCCTCGCTCTCCACAATAGTAGCAAACATCCCTACCAGGTCCACCGGTCTGCCTCCCAGTAGAAGCAACTGATGTTGCACTCGCCTGAGGAGTCGGCTGTGCCCTAGATCCCCGAAATCCAGAGCCCTGAAAACTGCCTGGTCTGCCAAACCGGGCTCCAACCGCCGATGACGAACCACCAAAATTGCCCCGCTTTGGGGTCCTCTGACTTGATGCTCCAGGAAATGAATGCTCTCGGCGTCGAACACTACCCGAGTACTGTGGCCTAGCAGGCAAACTAGCCTCCACTCTGACAGCAGCATCAGACAGCTCCCGGAATGTAGCAAAAGAGCCGGCTGTCACAAATGCAGGAGCAAATCGGGATAACATCTGGAATCTCTGCTCATATTCAGCCACTGTCATGTTCCCTTGCTTCAACTGAAGAAATTCTGCTTCTTTAGCATCCCGAAAAGAGCGGGGGTAGTACTGATCTAGAAACCGCTCCCGGAAAGTCTCCCACATCACCGTATGTGCATCCCAGCCGGACAACTCCAGCGTATACCACCACTCATACGCTGCTCCATCCAGCAGAAACGTAGCCAACAAGACCCGGTCCTCTGGAGGACAATGCATCACCCTGAAAATACGCTCAAGCCGGGTGATCCATCGATCAGCTTCCTCTGGATCGGCCCCACCGCTGAACGTAGTAGCCCCAAGCCGCTGGGCTCTCTCGATCGAAGCACTCTCAGTCCCTCACGCCGCTTCATCTTCAGGTCGTGGAGGGGGTTCACGTCTCGGAGGCATGATCGAACGTACACTGAAAGAGGCATAGAGTCAGTAAAACAACCTAGATACAACACAAACCGACAAACCTATGCTCTGATACCAATTGTCAGGACCCGTCCCAAATATCACCTCGATACCCGGGACGAACCCTGCTCCCGTCTGACAATCACACTTAGCGTACCAAAATAACCTTAATACCACTATAAGCATAACTATCAGACGAAGCAGTAAATATATACAACTGTACGTCATAGCATAGTTCTACAAAATAGGCACAAAATCCTACTGTGCTAATCTCGCAACGGAAGAACGTCGTAAGCTCTATGCCTCGATATTTGCCTCAACGTTCACCCCAACGCTATCACCACGACCTGGAGGGAAAATTTAAAACAAAAGTGTGAGTGGACTAGAATACGTAAAAGTTTTAAAATCAGTTTATCACCAAATCACAGTTAAGGAAAAACAATAAGAACATTTGTTCCCTCCGTTTTAAAACAGGCATGCCCAACTAAGTATTAGAAAATCATAACATGAAACATCATAAGAAACAGAAACACTATAAAACAGATATAGAAATCATAGTACGTGCATCATAAAACCATATCATAACTATGAACGTCAAACCATCATGTTCCGATCAAACCTGCTGGACCTATCCGAGTCTTTAAACTCAACCAGGCCTCAAATCAAATTCCGAGTCTTTAAACTCCTGAGTCTTTAAACTCAATAGGCCTACGGGGGTAATATCATAAAAATCCGAGTCTTTAAACTCCCGAGTCTTTAAACTCAATTCGGGCCCGTCCCCCGTCAAATCAGTATCCGGGTCTTTAAACTCATATCCAGATCCAGCAAATCCAATCCCAATTCAGTGTAAAACCATTTCTAGATTCATAGCCAAACTCGAATTCGAAATCCCCAGTTCGAAGCCCATCCGGCGTTCAGAACCGACATTCCGAACCCAAATCCGGAAATCCATTTTTATACCAAAAACCACAAGAAATCATCAATCATTAACATTTATAGGTTAAAATCGCAAATCTGGCATCAAAATCTGAAAATCAGCTTTTCTCGAAAAATGTGCAAAATCCCGAAAATGTCTCGAAAAATGTGCAAACACATCAACCACATATAATCATCATTAAGAAGCACAAAAACATATTTCATATCATAAAACATCCATTAAACAGTTAGGCATGCTCGAGTTTATAGAAAGAGTCCATTCACAAATCAGGACTCGTCAATCACACTCCGTGCGCTCCTCGACTGTCTCGGGTGCCTCCCGTCCTGTCAAAATGCACCAAATAGAGTCACAAACACATTAAGGATGCTAACCCTAATTTCCCCAATTTTTCAAGAATTTAATAATATTTTAATCCTAGACCCTAAACCGTCCGGATTCCCGAACAACCTCCTAACATCATCCGATTCACCCGAAAACCATACCAATGAACTCCTTAGGACATTTAGAACTAAAACCATGTTGGAAGCTTGGCCGGAATCCTCCCCACGCGCCTCCACGCGCCGCCCAAAGTGGCTGCGCGTGGACCTCACGCGCCTGCTACAGTGCTTCTCCTTCCTCGAGCCACCCGGTTCAACACAGTTGAACTGTCGTGACCGGTTCTCCTCCGTTCATCCACCAATCCAGTCCAAACCAATCCTACGCTCATCGTCCAGTCCCTAGCAACCTTCCCATGTCCCAACATCGAACCATCACGGCCTAAAACCCACCGTTCACGGCTTCGAAACAGACGGCCCGTGGCCCCTGTTTTGGCCGCCGGCCGCTCAGGTCCTCCCCCGACACGGCACCACAACCGCACGACTCCTGGGACCTCCAGGAGTCTCACCCTGGCCTCCAAATCCCTCGACTCTAAGCCCAACTCCACGACTTTCGAATTGAAACTCACGGAAAAACAGGGGAAGAAAACTTACCCTTCGATTCAGTCTCCGCCGTGAGCACCGCCACGTACCACGGTGCTTGTTGGGTTCCTTGCAACTACCTGAGCCTCTTATTGGCTTGAATCGATCCACCGCAAGGCACAACCACCGCCACAGTCTCACGGCTTCCCTGTTTTCTCAGACTTCCGCCGTACCACCGTCGTCTCTCTGTGCACGGTTTCACCCCAAAATCACGATCAACACCTCACCCTCGTCTCACTATCACTCTCTCAATTAACTCTTCACTCACCCTTGCACTGAATCAATCAATCTCTCCCAATTTCTTCTCCTCTGTTTCTCTGTGTATTCGAACAATTGCACGGTTTGAAAACGTGCAAAGTGTGGCCGTGCACACTATAGATTTTTAAATCCTTTTATGTTTCAACTTTCATTTAATCAATTAATTGTGTAGATTTTTATAGATTTTTCTATTAGAGCTTATTTTTGTAGAGTCCAGATTCCGGGTTTTATTGTTCTTATCTTGACAATTATATATTGTTACTTTGTTGGCTGTTAGATAGTTATATATAATATACTAGTGATTGATTTTCTGATTTTGTTGAAAAAAAAGATTGAATATGTTTCCTAAAAAACATCTCTCTGGACATTACTCAAGATAGGCTAAATGGTTTAGCATTATTATGTATTGAAAATGATATGCTGAAAAATATTGACTATAAAAACATAATTGATGGGCTAAAAAACATCTCTATGGACATGACTCAAGATAGGCTAAATGTTTTAGTATTATTATGTATTGAAAATGATATGCTGAAAAATATTGAATATAAAAGTATAATTGATGATTTTGTTTCTAAAAGTGCAAGAACAAGACATTTGAAGTGGTAAATTATGTATTTGTGATTTCATTATAATTTTATTTTTGGTAGGAGCATGATGCTGGTTAAATGACGAAGCTCTTAATTAAAGATTATTCTTATATTGAATATGCAAACTTGTATAGAATGACTGAAGTTTGCTGGTTTCAGCAGCTTATTGCTACTATGTGACAACTATTTAGAAATGATAGTTTTAGCTGTCTCAGGGAAGTTTTGTAAAGTATAGGAGTTGTTACTTTTTTTTTAAACAATGTATTGTTTTAAACATGAGGTACACTTTTTCCTTTGTCCGGAGTTTTTTCCTAATGGGTTTTTTTCTCTGATAAAGGTTTTAACGAAGCCTCATAATATATATAAAAAATATAATCAATTTATACAAATTTATATTTTAAATAATTAAGTATATAAATTAAGGGCACATTTTTTATTCTTGCCCTAAGCCTCTATTTGTTTATACCGACACTGCATGTGAACATAAATATTATTATACCGTTGTGCTTGTGGTAGGATGTTATTATTGAAAGCTAGATTTGACATGAAGTTGAGCATTGTCTTTAATATATTTTTGTACTTCCTATAGTACTCTAATTAACAAATTTCCAAATATCATCGTGTATGCTTTCATTGTGTTTCTGATGACACATGTTTTCCCTTAGTTGAGCAAACATCCACTTCCAACTCATGCCAACTCTATTACCACCGCTGCCATCACTAGCAGCTCCTCCTCCACTCAAAGACCACCATCACCTCATCCTCCTCATCCACACCTACATCCATCCCTGCACCACCGCCACTACCTCTAATACTTTCAACATCATGCCCCTTTTAGTTATCTTCCACCACTACAACTCTTTCACATCAGAATTTACATATCGGGACCGACCGTGCGCCACCGCCACTACCTCTAATACTTTCAACATCATGCCCCTTTTAGTTATCTTCCACCACTACAACTCAGGCCCGACCTTGCGCTCCTACAAAGTCTCGGGTGCCTCCCGTCCTGTCAAAATGCACCAAATAGAGTCACAAACACATTAAGGATGCTAACCCTAATTTCCCCAATTTTTCAGGAATTTAATAATATTTTAATCCTAGACCCTAACCCGTCCGGATTCCCGAACAACCTCCTAACATCATCCGATTCACCCGAAAACCATACCAATGAACTCCTTAGGACATTTAGAACTAAAACCATGTTGGAAGCTTGGCCGGAATCCTCCCCACGCGCCTCCACGCGCCGCCCAAAGTGGCTGCGCGTGGACCTCACGCGCCTGCTATAGTGCTTCTCCTTCCTCGAGCCACCCGGTTCAACACAGTTGAACCGGCGTGACCGGTTCTCCTCCGTTCATCCACCAATCCAGTCCAAACCAATCCTACGCTCATCGTCCAGTCCCTAGCAACCTTCCCATGTCCCTACATCGAACCATCACGGCCTAAAACCCACCGTTCACGGCTTCGAAACAGACGGCCCGTGGCCCCTGTTTTGGCTGCCGGCCGCCCAGGTCCTCCCTCGGCACGGCACCACAACCATACAACTCCTATGACCTCCAGGAGTCTCACCCTGGCCTCCAAATCCCTCGACTCTAAGCCCAACTCCATGACTTTCGAATTGAAACTCACGGAAAAACAGGGGAAGAAAACTTACCCTTCGATTCAGTCTCCGCCGTGAGCACCGCCACGTACCACGGTGCTTGTTGGGTTCCTTGCAACTACCTGAGCCTCCTATTGGCTTGAATCGATCCACTGCACGGCACAACCGCCGCCACAGTCTCACGGCTTCCCTGTTTTCTCAGACTTCCGCCGTACCACCGTCGTCTCTCCGTGCACGGTTTCACCCCAAAATCACGATCAACACCTCACCCTCGTCTCACTATCACTCTCTCAATTCACTCTTCACTCACCCTTGCACTGAATCGATCAATCTCTCCCAGTTTCTTCTCCTCTGTTTCTCTGTGTATTCGAACAATTGCACGGTTTGAAAACGTGCAAAGTGTGGCCGTGCACACTATAGAATTTCCTGGACACTTCCAGCCCCTTGCACGTGTCCATCATTCTTTGGTCAGCACAAAATATCCCTGCCACTTGCCCTTATCTGATTGGGCTGAGGGAAAAGACCAAAATGCCCCTCCTGCACAAATTACCATTTTACCCTCACACTTTCCAGACCCGTAAATATTCCGTCCGATGTCCGATGACAGCGTGCCGCCTGTCGTTGTACTCAGGACGTCGAGACCTATCTAACGGTCCTCGGTCTACGTGAAAATCACAAGTCCTCCAAAAAGTCAACATTTTCCTCTATTACTCGAATTTACGGTAACGCCCTCAATCTTCCGAACGTCATAACTTTCTCTCCGATTATCCGAATTGAACCTGCCGCCTGTCTATGGACTCGTGACGTCCTATACTACGTCACGGTTAAGGGTCAACACTCATCCAACTGATAAATCAAAAAGTCAACTTTTGGCCTACTATTCACAAGGGCAAAATCGTCCTTTATATACAAATATTTACAAAATTACTTTTATACCCTTCCCGAAGGTACGGGTTGTTACAACGGGGCCTTAAGCCCGATATCTCAACTAAATGGGTCTCAGGCCCGATATCATAAATCAACGGGGCATCAAACCCGATAGTACCACTAACTGGGCCTCAAACCCGAATCGTAAACCAACTGGACCCTCGGTCTGATTCCTCGTCAATTCAAATGGACTCCAAGTCCGAGACTTTGTAAATCAAAGGGGTCTCACACCCGATTTCATATTTTCAAATCCAAAATCCATTCATGAAACCTTCGTTGAAAACATGGTACGCAAAGATACGACATAAAGCCGAAAACCTCGAAAAACGTGCAAATATGTCGATCCTAAGCTACCACAAACAAATGCACTCATGGAATCACAAAATATATTCTAAAACAATTATAAAACATTTATGCATGCATCGAATTCATAAAACAAGTCCACTCACAGACCGTCCGAAGCCGTGCCTCGATACGCGTGCCATAATCGTCTCCCGGATCAAACGTCGCCTCCAGGATTCCCGAACCTGTCCAAATTAATTTAGAGGGTTACTAACTACCTAAATAACACCTCACTAAAGTCCCGTAATTTTCTGGAATTTCTAACTATTTTTAAACACGACCCTAAACCTTCGGACGTCTCGAACTATATCGAAACGATGTCCGATAGACACGAAACCAGTCCCAAAATGTCCGTTACATCGAATAGATGATTTTGTATGTTGAACACATACCCAAAAACCCTAGCACACACCGTCACGCGCCCCTGGAAGTTGCCTGCGCGTGGGCCCACGCGCCGGCATTGTTCATCGTCTTCAAGCTTGGGACGGCTGGTTCAGACCGGCCGGTCCAGTTCGAGCCTGCAACTGGACCGACGTGACCGATCCAGGGTTCTATCTTCCTCAATTTTCATCCAATTTCTTCCAATCCAATCCCTAAATTCCTATTTTCTCATTTCCTACCCATTCCAATTAACCAAACTAGCTAAAACACCCAAAATCATAACGGTTCGATTTCTTCCTCACGATCCACATTTTCAAAACTCATCCCAGGGCTTATCGACGTCTCACCACTCCCAAAACCTTCCTAAAAACTTCCTAGAAACTTTATTAACTCAAAACTAACACCTAAAACGGCCCATAACAACCGAAATCGAAAATGAATTTAAAATGGGCAAAACCGATACCTGCACGGGTTTTGGGCCTCCGCCGTGCACGGCAGCGCCGTCCTGGTAGGCCACCACCTCCGTCAATCTTCTCCTCACTCCCTGGTCTCTATCATGGTCGAAATGGGAAGGTTTGGATTGGTTTGGTTTCAAGGGAATGAGATCGGGTTTGTTTGGGAACAAAGAAAACGATCGATGAAAAATGCAAAGGAAGGAGATGCATGTATGTAATCATGTTGGGCAATGGATGAGTGACACTTGTCACTTGTCACTCATCCATTGGGCCAGAAGCAAAATATCTGGGCCGACTTAAGTCCCAAAAGTAACCCGTTTTGTAATTCGTGCAATAGTACTTTCGTACTTCCATGAACCGTAACTTCTCCGTCGAACGTCCGAATTCGACGTGCCCCCTGTCTACGGATTCGTATCATCCCGATCTACGTAACGATCTCCGGCCCTCGGCCATCGGACCACTCGGTCAAAAAGTCAACATTTGGCCCAAATTACCAAAATGCCCTTGAACTTCCGAACGTCATAACTTCCTCCTCGAACGTCGGAATCGAGCGTGCCACCTGTCTATGAACTCGTGATGTCACGAACTACGTCACAGTCATCTGTAAAAGTCCATTTGACCGTCCGAACAAAAAGTCAATGATTCACCCATTCTAGGGGCAAAATCGTTATTTCGCCCGAACGTCCGATAATCCTCGTCTAATCTCCGATTAGTCTTCGATTTGCAAGGCTAATCTGTCATTAGCTCTTAATTAATCTCGCTAATTCGAGACGGGTCGTCACATGGTGTATGATGTTGGATGAAGTCGAGGTTAAGGAATGGATATGATTCATGATATCGTATGAATGATTGTACTGAATGCCGGTTATTGGTAGGATGTAAGCATCAGTGACGCCTATGATGATAAAAACAACAAAAGGAAAGGTTCAATTCATGATATTGAGTGACCCTAGAAAAAAGGGTATGGAGTGACTGACCCTGAGGTATCGGGCACGAGACCCAGTGACTTTAAGTTTATGTTTTCGGGTCGGGGACCCTAAATGGATTTCCGGGTTCATGACGGTTTATGGGGACCGGGCATGAATGTTTTCGATATATATATATATATATATATATATATATTCATATACCTTATTTGGAATGTCTCCTCCGGGGAGGGTCGTTGGTCTGGGTGGACCCCGGAGTAGTCACAGAGCACTAACTGAGTGGAGTCGCCCCCGTTGGATTTCTAACTCTCAGGAAGGCATGGATTGTAACCTTAGGGAGGGTCATTGATCTACAAACATTGACCTGAGTGGACCCTGAGAGACTTGGGCTTTGAGACCCAAGGTAGCACGCGCGTAGCTTTAGAAATCGTGATAGGATTGGTTATGTGATTTATATGTATGTTCTATAAGTTATATGATATATGATGTACAGGTTTTAGGCTGAGTCCCACATGGATTTGGGAAGTGGGCCCGTGTGATTAGTTTCATTTACGTTTTTTGGGCTAAGGCCCTAATGGTTCGGTAACTGCTTTTCGAATGCATGCATGCTTTTTAGTGAAAGGTACAAATGTCTTTATGAAAAAGTTTTTTTTTTATTTTATAAATTATTGTTTTGCCCACTCACAGCTTTTAAATGTTTTGACTGCCCTTCAGTTTAACAGCGAATGCGGGCTGTAGTAGAGATCGAGACATCACATACCTCCTCCGGATCCCGGTGTACTCTGAAGCCTGAGAGGGCTAATGTTGGAAATTCCCTTGTCTGACACTCCATGTCAGATGGGATCAGGAACGTCTCGTATTAATCCCAGGGGGATTGGGATAGGTCCTGACACTGCCTACAAGGATAGACGTCTCAGTAAGACGCGTCGTCCCAGACGGACGAGGTACAATCATGGAGGCTAACCAGTCAAATGTCCCTGCCTAGAAGCGAGGTAGACTAATAGGTTCGAAGGATTCTCATCCCCGGAAGAGGATAAATTTGGCAAAATCGAATCATTTCAAAATATCAACTAATCCTTCTCATAAGATAATTCTGAATTATGAGTCTGTGATGGCGTTGGGGGACTCTCCAACTTCAGAACCCACTCTGGAGAATAAAGAGATCTCGGTAAATCATGCATGTTTATGTGAGATAGGGAGTCCGAATGATATTATCATCGATGACTTATATGTATTCATGGTAGGTACCGAAATAATAACTAGAATTGAAATCGAACTTTACTCCGTTGATGAATTAATTCCAACATAGAGAAGAATGGCCAAAATGGAAAGAACCAATCCAAGTCGAATTAGATTCCTTGACAAAAAGGAAGGTGTTTGGACCTGCAGTTCCCACACCTCCCCATGTTAAACTTGCAAGATTTAAATGGGTATTTGTAAGGAAGCGTAATGAGAAAAACGAGATTGTGAGATATAAAGCTCGTCTAGTGGCGAAAGAATTTTCTCAATGCCCTGGGATTGATTATGAGGAGATGTATTCTCCTGTAATGGACATTATAACGTTCCACTATCTTATCAGTTTGGTAGTTTCTAAAAAACTGATATGCAACTTTTGGATGTGGTCACATCTTATCTCTATGGGGATCTAGATACAGATATATATATATATATATATATATGAAAGTTCCTGAAGGACTTAAGATATCTGATGCAAATAGTTCCAGACCACATAACACACTCTCCATCCGTTTGAGGTGTTCATTTTATGGATTGAAACAATCCGGACGGATGTGGTATAACCGTCTAAGTGAATATTTGATCTGTAAGACCCGTGTCCTGGAGGGAACGATGAACAATCCTACATTCCTGCGAGGGGGAATGGTCTGGGTGAGGATGGTGGTGTGCCTTAAAGGTGTAGGCACACGCCTATCTAGCACTAGGCCTTTTGGGAGCTCAAGTGGCTTTGGGGGGGATTGGAAGCCCAAAGTTAAGTGAGTTGAGGCTAGTGCAATTCCATGATAGGTGACCCCCTCGGAAGTTGCACCATGAGCTCCCGAAAACAAAACCGTGAGGGCGAGGCCCAAAGTCGACAATATTATGCTAGATGAGTCGGGTCCTGACCGAGGAGGGTATGGTCCTGACAATTTGGTATCAGAGCCAGTCCCCGACCGGGAAGTTTGCCAGCGAGGACGCTAGGCCCTAAGCGGGGTGGATTGTAAGACCCGTGTCCTGGAGGGAACGGTGAACAATCCCACATTCCTGCGAGGGGGAATGGTCTGGGAGAGGATGGCAGTGTGTCTTAAAGGTGTAGGCACACACCTATCTAGCACTAGGCCTTTTGGGAGCTCAAGTGGTTTTGGGGGGGATTGGAAGCTCAAAGTTAAGCGAGTTGAGGCTGGTGCAATTCCGTGATGGGTGACCCCCTGGGAAGTTGCACCATGAGCTTCCGAAAACAAAACCGTGAGGGCGAAGCCCAAAGCGGACAATATAGTGCTAGATGAGTCGGGTCCTGACCGAGGAGGGTCGGGTCCTGACCGAGGAGGGTCGGGTCCTGACATGATCAGATTGGGATATGTTAATAATGAACTGTGCCCATGCGTGTTTATTAAGAAAACAAGTTCCGGGTTTACTATAGTAGCAGTTTATGTCGATGACATGAATCTGATTGATACTCCTGAAGAGATCCAAGAAACCGCTAAGCACCTGAAGTTAGAATTTGAAATGAAGGATCTTGGGAGAACACACTTCTGTCTCGGCCTGGAGTTCGAGCACCGTGCATATGGAATTTTGGTCCATCAATTGAATTACATCCATAAGATGTTGAGACGCTTTAATAAGGATAAAACGAAACCTTGAAGCATGCCCATAATCGTCCAAAGTCTAAATCCTAAAAAGGACCCGTTTCGTCCAACAGATGATAACAAAGAGATATTGACACCAGAAGTGTCATATCTAAGTTCAATAGATCCATTATTGTATTTGGATCAATGCACTAGACCAGACATTTCATTCGCTGTGAACTTGCTAGCTAGATTTAGCTCTGCGCCAACACGTCGCCACTAGAATAGCATAAAGGATATCTTCTGATACCTTAGAGGTACAATGGATATGGGCTTATTTCTATCCATATGCACCGAGGAATGAATCAAACCCCCTTGGTCCTTGGAATGATGCACGCCTTTTGGGTATACTGATGCAGGTTATCTATCAGACCCACACAAGGCACGTTTCTAATCAGGTTATTTCTTTACCATTGGGAACACGGAAATATCTTGGAGGTCTACGAAACAGATCCTTATTGCTACATCTTCGGATCATGCAGAGATTTTAGTCCTGCACGAAGCAGTTCATGAATGCATATGGCTAAGAGCCATTACTGGTCATATCCGAAGAACTTATGGACTGAATTCCACCCATAATGAACCGACAGTTATCTACGAAGATAATCATGCAGATTGTTCACCAAGTCATTACCAAAAGTCACATTCCAGCAGCATATGCGAGGTTTTGGTTTACGTAGACTGGTAGATCTACCTAATTTGTAGTTTTCAAAGGGATTTAAGATCAGGGGGAGCATCCAGAAGTATACCAAGTATCCAGAAGTATACTGAGTATCCCGAAGTATACTCACATGATCATCGTGTACTCTTTTGTCCTACGACCAAGGTTATTTTGTCCCATTAGGTTTTGTTACCTGGCTAGGTTGCACATTTTGGTATGATCACCCTGCTAACAATGCATCCTGAAGATGCTATGATTTGACTCATATGCATTTGCACATCTTTTCCGTTCGACCACGGGTTTTTCCCACTAAGTTTATCGGGTAAGGTTTTGGTGGAGCAACACTAATGCATTTTATCTCAAAGGCATACTATCTACCTGTATTTCAGAAGAGGCGACATCAACTACCTCAGAAGATTAGGATGTGATCATTTACACGCACGTTGCACTATTTGTCCTTCGACCAGGGTTATTTTTGTTCCATAGGGTTTTTGTCACCTGGCAAGGTTTTAACGAGGCAACTCAGAAGCGCGTAGCCCAACGACACCATTACATGAAATATCCAAGGAGGAGTGTTGTAAATATACTAAATTATATGGCTATTTCTATGTAAGGTTGTTTTAGTCTATGTCTTATATCCTAACCCTAGAATTATATAAAGGGATTTAGCTGAATGAATATCGCACGATTTGATCGTGTTCACAACAGCATTGTACAGACAGTAAAAACATTCAAATATCAAGACATGATAGTGGATACATCTGCCCAGACAACACTTCCTCGTAGTGATCTGAATTTAGTAATTACACTTACCAAAAGATGTGGGATTGGTTTAGTTGTCCATTTCGATCTCATGGCATCCGGTTATCACCATATTCTTGACATCGGGAAACAGTTGCTTCAACCTCGGCAATCCTGTTTTCAATTTCTTCAAATGCTTGAGACGCAAGAATTCCACTTTCCACACCTCGACAGTCTCCCCATGATCCAAGCTACCAAGTTCTCCGCCCCGTATGTACAGCTTCATTAAGTTTTTCAGTTGGCTCGGTATCAGCCATGTTGGCAAATCCACCAGGGGCATGCCTTGAAGATCCAATTTTTCCAACTCCGCTAGAAATAAGAAATCAGATGATTCCTTCAAAATTTTGTTTTTGAACTTCTTAGTAACCACTCCCCACGATATTTTGAGGCGCCGGAGAGATGAAATGTCCTTCAACCCTCCAAATTCGTTGTCTTCAATTACGGCTTCATTCCCAATGTGTATACTGAGCCTCTTGAGTTTCGTCAGCTTGGAAAGAGCACCAAGTCTGCAAGCAGTATTTTTCTTGGATCCTATGAGAAAACCCTTCAGTACTTGGAGAGAAGAGAGCCTCTCAATCCCTTTGGGCCGGCCTTCTAGCAAGTGACACTCTGACAAATCCAAATGTGTGAGGTTCCTTAATGATGAGATAGAGGGAGGCAACTTCTCTAAGTTGTGGCATGCTCTGAGGTCAAGAATTTCAAGGCTGGGAAGATGAAGGATAGACGAAGGGAGCTCAGTAATTCTTGAGATCCCTCGGAGACTAAGATACTTGAGGTGCTTATTCTGAGCACCCAAACCTTTGAGTGAGGCTTCATCTTCCAGTTCGATGTGATGTGTGGCAGAGTTCTGCCACCTCCCTAGCTGCAGAACGGCAACCTTGCTCAACTTTTTAAGCCATTTTTTCTTCAAATCAAGATACAGAACGTTTAAATTGAAGACTGCCAACAGTTCATCTACTTTCAGGCCATCATCTCCCTGAGGAATGGGTTGATCAAAAACCAAGCATGCACGCCGACAATAAGTTGATGAAAAGTCATAAAATGGTGTCCTTTGGGAATCAAAGCGGAAGAGATTGGACTCACTGGCCAAGGTGATCAGCATGCGACGAACCCATGGGTGCATTGTATAATCTTTTGAAACTTCATTGGATGATGCATTTGGGTATGTTTTATAAATGAAACCCCTTGACATAAATGTCTCGAAGATTTCTTCCCCTACCTCTTCTGCTGTCTGCACTCGTGTTTTCTTTACAAAGCCTTCTCCAATCCACCAGTAAATCAGAGGCCTCATCTTTATCTTAGCCCGATCAGGAAATACTGAGAAAGAGAGGAAGCACAGCTTCATTTCCGTGCTCTCAAGATCTTCATAACTCCTTATGTTAGCCATGGCTGGACTCTCGCGGATCTTATCCTCCAGGCCCATTTTCGTCCAATCCTGTGACATCTTCCTACTAAATAGTCCAACTGATCCGGTTCGGACCAATGTAAATGTGACTGATCATGGCTGGTCCCTTGCTTGGGCATTCGGTCGAGCAGAGGAGATGAGTCATTGAAGATTTGTTTGACATTTTCATCCATGAGAAATAATGCCTTTTTGGTTTCCTCTGTCTTCTCTCCCAAGATAATTATGCCAAGGCAGCGTTCTAAGGTAGTGAATTGATTGAAAATGAGCTTGATCAAAGTGCTTCACTCTCGCTAGCAAATGCTTTTCTTTCATATCTTTGATCTGGTCTTCAATCTCCTTCAGCTTGTCAATCGCGTCAGCATCTGTTATGGCCTTCTTGGCTTTGTCCAGAAGAAGCAGCAAATTCGGCATGAACTTCTCTGGATTTATTGAGCTTGACATTATGCAATGAATTTCTTTGAGGAGCCTACAGAGCTGCAATCTATCTCTGCCAACAAACCAAATTTAATTAATTCCAAATTATCAAAATGATAATAGATTATAAGCACCAAGAACCTGCACTGACAGCCCCTTGTCAACTATATATCAAATTTTCTTGCCCTTTCCAAATTTTTTTTTATCTAATTGGGGCAGTTAATAAACTGAAATTGAATGATTCAGGTTTTGGACAAACAAATGAACATGTTCACCAAAAATCTGCACTTGAAAATTTGAATTCCTCTCCGGCTAGCTGTGTTGCTTTCCTGCTTGATCAATGGAAGGATGATGGAGCTCTGGTATCAACCGTTGTCACAGTTAACACCAACCAAAATAGAGATCCCACCCTGCCTGCCATGAATGTATCGAGATCCACCATGTCCAAGGCCAACCACATTTGACTTTCTCAATTGAACTACCGGCAACAATGCAACTAGGCAACTAGCTCACTGGCTTTCACATGAAATGTCAGACAACTAATTTTTCATTATAAAAATGACTGTTTCGTACAATTCGCTCCTGACTAGGCATTTTAATAACAGACTAGGCAGGAACTAAATATTAATAATAGACCAATGCATGTGACTCTGAATATTTAAATCACTCTTCTTTCTTGGGGATATAGGTCTTTAGTTACATTTCCACCTTCATTGTATCATTCGTCTATCCACACCTACTCTCATATCCAGATTTAACCTCGATTTTCATTTCCTTAAGGAGGGTCTACTGTAATTTGATCAAAAGGTTCGCACATACCATCACCAATTCACCATGTTGTAGGTACTTGACGTTAATTTCGGCAGTTTAATCATTTATGTAAAAAGACTTGTTGCAAAAGCAGAGAGGGCATGACAAGCAAGTGGTAGCTAGGAAAAAAGAAAAAAGAAAAAAGGAGGGAGACACACACACCTGCTTTGGTTACGGATACAGAGGCTTACAATAAATCCAGAAAAAAGAACGAAAGAAATATAAAGCGCAATAAAAACTAAATCCAACGACGGAGTTGGAGTGTTAGATCAACAAGGAGAGGAATGGCATTGGATGTTGCTGACTATCTGTGGACAAAGTTCCTGAGCTCTCTTCAAAATGCAGATACAGAATTATCAGGTTCGACTTTCATCTCCTACTTGGGAGCAATCAAAGATGTTGTCAAAGACATAGGTGCGGTGCCAGAACCTTATAACTCTGAAAGTCTCCGTATCCTGTACCAGCTCAATGACGCATTGGCCGAGTGTCGCATCTTCATATGGGAATGCAAGAAGAGTAATAAGAAGCTCTTAATCTTCAACCCTGTGGCCCATTATTTGACCCACAAGATGAAGAATCGGCTGATTAAAATCAAGCATGATCTTGACGAGTTGGCGAGGACAATAAAACTGGATGTTGAGAATCTGGCAGCGGGGCAGAGGAAATTCGAAATGCACCAGTTATGATGAGCGTGAGAAAAGCACCGATGCTTTCGTCAGAAGTTTTTGGGTTTAATGAGTATGCAGAGAGAATTGAGGGCTTGCTCTTGGAAGGGGGTTCTGGTGGTGGATTTAAGGGAATTGGGGTGGTCGGGATTGCTGGTGCCGGTAAGACTACCCTGGTGCAAAAGGTTCTGCAAAGCAAGAGGGTGAAGGATGAGTTTAATCCAATAATTTGGTTATCCTTCTCGGATATGAAGGAAAAGGGGGAAAATGAAGAAGATGAGCAGAAAGAAAAAGAAAAAAAAATGAGGAAAAAGAAAATGGAAATGAAGAAGCACAAGAAAAAAAGCAGAGGAAGAGGGAAAGAAAAATGAACAGAAAGACGTAAATGAAGATGAAGAAGAAGAAGAAGGAAAAGGAAAAGAAGAGAAAATGGAAAAAGAAAAATGGAGGTGGAGGTGGAGGTGGAGGTGGAAAAGAACAAGAAGAGGAGAAAGAATTGACAAAGGGAGGAGACCAAGGAAACAATGACCAAGATGACGGAGATGAAGAAGACGTAGATGAAGGAGACTACCAAGAAGTAGATAAAAATGTAGATGACGAAGATGAAGACGAAGAAGAAGAGGAGGAGGGTGAAGACAAAGATGAAGACGAAGACGAGGAGGAGGAGGAAGAAGACGAAGACGACATAGACAAAAAAGAAGAAGAAGAAGAAGAAGAAAATACAGAAGAAAAAGAAGAGGAAGATATTAGGAAACAAAATAAGTATATCATTTGTTCTACACGTTTTGTGTAGTCTACTTTAGTAGGTTTCCTTGGTTCTTGGGTCAAAGCATTAATTGTATATTTTGTATCCAAATAGGAGTAGGTTTCTTTCTTCTCGGTTTGTGTATATATACTTACTTATTTCACATGAATAAAATAACTCTTATTCAACCAATTCATTCTTGACAGAAGAAGATTTTAGTAAGTTCAAGTTTGAGACACATTGTGGACAATGTTGGGATTGGTAAGCTCTTAGTAAGGCTTAACCAACTTGTGTCCGGTAAGAGGTATTTGATTGTGTTAAATGATGTGTGCAATGGCCAGAATAACGTTGGAGAATGCTTATGGAACAGATTGTTCAAGGCTAGAGGCGACGAGGTCATTGTTACTAGTTGAGTAACGGAAGCGGCACTGAAGCTGGTGGAACAAAACAAATTAGTTCTTGTTAAGCCTCTTGACGGAAAATACTGCTGGAGTATATTCCAGCAGACTATGAATGAAAAAGGTTTTTCTAGTAGCTCACTTGCTCAAACTTTGGGAGTCATTATTGAGGACGAAGTTAAGGATGAATGTCATGGTTTGCTTGTCGCTACCAAGACACTCGCAGATATCATTGCCGAAAACTTACACCACTGCCTGCCATAAACACGCATTCCGAAAACATTGCCGGAAGTATTTCCGAGATGACATAGTACTATAGTAGGTAGCGGACGTGTTGTTGGTTTTCAAATCTGCTTCTTTTAATCAAAGAAAATTGTTTCGTAAGAGAAAAATGAATTATCATTAATGTTCTTCTCAATTATTATTATTTTTTAGGTTTCTCGATCGTATTTTCTTGCTTTGTGTTTGCTGGGTTTTAAGAAATGGGAGTCGGGTCAGGTCGCAAGTCTGCACGACCCGATTCCAGAAAATGGGTGTGACCCGCGAGAGAAATGGGAGTGACGTCATCAGGTTTGAGTCCCAGTTGTGGTTTACGTATATGATATGTTGAAATGGT
The DNA here is from genome assembly GCA_032719365.1 of Prinsepia uniflora. NCBI lineage: Eukaryota > Viridiplantae > Streptophyta > Magnoliopsida > Rosales > Rosaceae > Prinsepia > Prinsepia uniflora. The sequence goes on along the minus strand of CM064861.1, from coordinate 47,636,920 downwards.
TTATGGAAGTAATACTTCGAGCATGAGACCCAGTTGTGGATTTACGATGGTTTTATGGAAACATAATGAATGAAACTATATTCCGGGCGTGGGCCCCTTTGAGAGGTTTTGAGATGATTTGTGAAATGTTTTCCATATACCATCCTTATGTTTGTATTGTCTCCTCCAGACGATTTGATAACCTTGAGTAGTCACGGCGCATTGCCTGAGAGGGTCCATTGACCTGGGTGGACCTTGGGGAGACTCGGACTTGAGACCCCGAGTGGTACGTGTAGCCTTAGAGATCGTGATAATAGTATTGATTAGACATCTGGGATGTCAAGGATTGGTTAAACTGTATTTCAAAGAATTAGTTATTTAGTATTAACGGATTTGGGCGGTGACCCACATACTTTGGTTTTACGGTTTTGGACTAAGGCCCCAATGATTTATGGAAGGAAATTGCTTTTCTTAAGAAGCATTTTTCACTGAGATTGGGATTTGGAAAACCTAAAATTTGGTTTTAAGTAAAAGGCTGAGTTAATTGGATTTCAAATGCATGCATGTTTTTTTGTGAAGGGTATAAATGTCTTTTCGTGTAATGTGTTTTTATTAAATTATTTATTTTCATCTCCTTACAGCTTTTCATGGTTTTTAATACCCTTCAGATTGATCGCGGATGCGGGCTGTAGCAAAGACCGACACATCACATGCCACCACAGATCCTGACGCGCTTTGGAAGCCCCAAGATGGTCAAGGTTTGGGTTATCCCTTGTTTGGCACGTGCTGTCAAATGGGAGCATGGCCCATCCCGCGTTAATCTCAGGGGGATTGGGATGGGTCGTGTCAGTCACCTAAGTAGTCAAGCACCTCAACGACTTGGGCATGGACCAGCTTCTTTTTTTTCCTTGATCTACACATTTTCAGCTTAGAGGGTCTCAAAGTTGCTTGAGCTCTGAGATTTCCTCGTGGTTAGCTCCATGGGAAGAAGTCGAATAACAACTTGCGACATCCCAAGCTATCCCGGTAACAGCCTCTAGGAAGATCTTCCTTGGACGCTTACCAAGTTATCGCTTTAGGATGTCGATTGACTTCCCTATATCAAGTAGCTGCTACTTCAACAACACCTTGGGCTATTGCTGCATTAGAGCATGTCTAGAGGTAGAGACAAGAGCAAGGGGCTAGAGGCAAAGTTTAGCCCCTCTATGTGACACTATTCATGTTTTGTCTAAGGCTGTTTTTTGTGTTTCTAATGGGAAGAGGCAAGAGATTAGAATTTTAATTTTTTGTAACTTATTTTTTTTAAAGATAATAATGTAATTTTTTAAATATTATATATTATAACTGAAATGTATAATATATGAGTATAAAGAATTTGAATTTAAATTGGAGAAAATAAAATGTGTAATATGGGATGATTAAACGATGAGTATTTATTGAAGTAAATATTAATTTTTTTTACCATAAATATTAATTTTGAATGAGTACTTGAATTGCCATATTTATATATTTTTTTAAAACACAAGACAAGGGGCCTTTGTAATAAAAAGAGCCTTTGCATCCTATATATTAAAAAAAAAAAAAGCAAAACAACATCTTGGTTAGGAATACAAAAAAAGCCGTTGTCTTGCAAAGATGAACCCAGGTTGAGGGCCACATGGCATGATCCTATTAGATGATGGGTACAAAATAGATGTTGCAAGTAAGGGCTGCATGTGATGGAAAATGGGTAAGAAGGTGGGCTAGCAGCCTAGCCTGGTCTATCAAGGGGGCAAGAATAGCCCTGGGGCCTGCCCTTGCCTTGGCTACAATTGATGCACTAGAAACTAATATGCATGAGTTAAGGGCCACATAGTGCCTTGCCTGATCCAAAAACTCCGCATTAGATATGCTTTTAGCTCAACCTGTGGAACGTGGTCAAAAAATCCAAAGAAGTCCATTGTGATAACCATTGACTCGAATATTCTTAAAAACTCAACATTGTTCTTCTGAAACTTGAGAATATAAGGCTTTGTCAATGGTAAATGCAGTCCTATTAGAAAACATAAAATGGACTTTACCAGAGCCTTTATCCAAGTTTGATTGGCTAAATATAGTTGTCACACGGGCATGATTAGGCATTAAGTTTGAGATTCTCGGAAAGATATCTGCATTTCGCAATAGGATTAAGGCATTGACATCCTCCATCAAATTAGCACAGATTTTTTGAAGTCTCAATCTCTTCATCATCTTCATCATACTTAGGTTTAGGTAACCCTTCATCATACCAGGGCTTAACATGCGGCGAATCTCCTTGGAAAAGAAGAGTTATTTTCCCCATTTTTTTTGTAAATATACTAAACTATATGGCTATTTCTATGTAAAGGTATTTACGTCCATTTGTATATCACGAACCCTAATCCTATATAATGGGTTTGTACTGAATGAAAGGTGATTGAAGCCTCCATCCCATTTTTTTTCATACGTTTCGCAACATGTTATCATCATGACTCTTTCCAACTGAGAATTTGGTCTTCTTGATCATTTAAACGATGAACCCACTCTACCTCTCTCTGCCAATTTCCTACTCTATCTCACCACGAGATTTTTGATATCATTGGCGAGAGATTAACTGATTACATATACCCACCACCAAATCCGGTAAGAAATATTCCACTACGACATCGTCGAGTTTGCCACCTCTATAGACACCATCTTCAATCAACCCAGGCGACCAAACCACGACCGAAAGGTGCTCGTCGAACGCATAACACGGCGTGTCGCGCTCCCAGCAAAGAACGCCAGTGGCGCTCACGGATGCCCATCAAGGGTCCTCGACGGAGACTGACGAAGTCTCGAATCGACCCGAATTCGGAGACGTCAAATCGATGAAGGCTTCAGACCTAGTTACTAGTTCTCGTCGTCGTCCTTTCTAGATCGGATTCTTGGGTCGAGCAGCGAGAACTCGCACGGAGGTCGAAATCTTTGGCTGTTCCTCGGTAGTTTTCTTCAAGTGGCTTCAATGGAGAAACGACGCCGAGAATGAAGGCTGTGTACTGTTTTCAATGAAAAACGACGTGTCGTTTTAGAAAAACGGCATGTCGTTTCCAAGAAAAGGACTTGTCGTTTGGAATGAAAAACAACATGTCGTTCAGTAAGAAAACGACATATTGTTTCAGACATTTTCCTATACAAAGTTTGCTTCGGGTTTGGTGCTCCGAAAACCCAGATTTCGACCCAAAAGATAAGTACATCTACCCTTTAATTTCATGATTACATGATGATTGCATGATAGTTATGTTTGTGATGGGATGCTATATATGTAATGAATATGGTGATAATATGCCGAATCAATGTGATAATATGATGATGCTATGCGATTAATATGGTGAATATATGATGAAATAAGAACATATGATGGTAATGTGCGAAAATGATACATATGATTATGATCATGATATGATAATGATAATGATGTCACATGGTATATGATATGATGATATACATAATAATAAAATATGATATTATGATATATGATGATCTTATAATTCTATGATGTTTTGATGATTTATATAATATATGATGTATGGTGATATACAATGATGGCATGATAATGGAATGATAGTATGAAGTATATTGATACATACATGATATGATGTTACATATGATGTATATGATGCATATATGTGATATAATGTATATAATGATATGATGATGATCATGGTGATATGCTATGATTATGATGAGGATATAATATGATGTATATATGATAGGATGATGTTGATCATGGATAATGTTGTAAATTATAATGTGGATCTTATATGATTTGTTATACATAAATATAAGGATATGATTATATGACATAATGATTCATGATGGATAAAGATATGATGTTGAGATGATCATGGCATGATGCCATGCCCTATTCTTAAATATCATACCATGCCCAATTCTAAAATCCAGTGCGGCTATATAAAAAACCTTAGAAAATTCTAAGGCAAATTTGTTTGGTCTTTCACACATTGGATTGATAGTCCAACTATGGAGCCTCAAGCCCAAAGAACCACCTAGTGCAGCAGGCTACAAAAAGCCCACAATCCAAAAGGCTAGGCGATATAAAGGCCCAGCAGGCCTACAAATTAAAAACTAGAAAAAAGGGAGGAAGCCCAGAAGGCTACCGACTTAATCCAAACACAGAAGACCATACGAAATTAATAAAGAGGTTCAACCTACACCAGTACTCATAGCTAACCTAGGTGGTTTTTAGAAGGCTTGTAAGCCCAGAAGGTGTGGCCCATACTAGTACGGCCCTATAGCTAGTGAGCTTAGAAGGTTTACATCTAAGGCCTGATCCAACCAGCCTAAACTCAAAAGTAGGGCACTTGTACTTATATGTTATAATGCATTACAATTTATTATTAAACGCTCAATACTAAAAGTATTCGTTTATACATATCACACCCTATAATGCTAGAAGCATTAATTTCATTTATTCTCACATGCTATTTAATGTTGCTTTATTTAGCAAATGTATGTTTAAATGAACTAGACGTTCATCAATGAACTAGATGTTCATCAATGAACTAGAAATTTCATAAATGAACCAATAATCTATAAATGAACCAGTAGTTCATACTAATCATCGAATCAGTAAATTCGGCAATTTCTATGACAAAAAGAGAACCCGATGTTTCCTTCATAAATTCAACAAACATCATAAAACCAGTAGCTTTTATATGTTTACAATTCGATTTATTATATCAAGTCATAGAACTTACCATTCTTATTAGTTGCTTATGGACGAGTTTACCCAAAGCACTAATTATGATAATTTGATCATTGTAAGCACTCTGAAAGTGCATGATAATCATCATCATCATATCTTGCCTGAAGAAAGAAATGAATGACACATCATCCATTCTAAGGATCTCAAATCCACACATGAATACAATTCGAAAAATGTGGGTTTCGCTCGAATATGATTTAATTCAATACAAACACTTATTCTCATGCATGTGACCCATTGAATTAAATCTATAAATATGTACGTTTTGTGGGGGATGTTTATTATCCAGCTGACAATGTTATACTCCGAGAGATATGAAAAAAAACGTTGTGGAATGGTACTGAATTACAATCAATAAAGATTTCTTTTTATTATCCAAATTTCAGAAAAACTTTGTCAAGATTTATGGATATTCGAGCCAACAGTTTTCACATTAAAACCACCAATGACAAGAAAGTGGAATACCTTTGCATAACCTCCAATCAGTATGACTAGAAGCATACACTCGAGAAACTAGCCAGGAGCTAGCCAAAAGTTAGCTAGGAGCTAACTAGTATGAGCAATTTCTCATTATGGAATGACCGATTGGGACACCCAAGTCAAGATAATGATGCGCTGTATCCTCAATATATTACACCCAAGTCACTTGGGTCTCATCCTAAATCCAGTATACATGGGTCACAGCCCAAAATCGATCTCTATAAAACATCATATATATATATATATATATAACCCATCCTTGGCATCTCATATGCCCAATGTAGAACCCGTCACGATATATCTAAAGTATGCATACTACTCGGGTCTCATCTCCGAGTCTACTCCCAGGATCTAAGACGTCTGGGAGGGCCTGTCACCGGACCCTGCCCGAGACTATCTCATAGCTCTCACGGTCGCCATAATCATCTCAATCACTTCGATCCTCTTGATCGTCACCACACAGCTCGATCCTCTTAATCGTTACCACACAGCTCGATCCAATCTTGCCTCGTTCCTTTTAATGTTCGACCCTCATAGGATCCAATATCTACTTTCTCAATCAACGTAACACGACCCATACCACTAACATGGGTTCACTACCTCGGACACTCGCTCTTCACATCAGGTGATGTAAAACACCAACTTCTTTCCTAGTCATTCAAGTTTGACTCACAGTCTAGGTGTTCAGTTCTTACACCTTCTTTGAACCCTTGACTGTCATATCACTCATCATTGACCCACATAAGGAAAGCCTAAGATGATGACATAAAAGTTCATCCGATGTCATCCTACAGCACCAAACACCGTCTTCTGAAGAGCAAAGAATGAGAAGTCTCCCCCATCTACTTCGGAATGCCCATCACCAATGCGGAATCAAGTACTCTCCTCATCGTCTCACTCACAACTTCTCTTGATTCCGAAGTTCCAACCATGTTGGAAGCATAGCTATCTTTTCCAACCATTGGACCTAATTCCCAAGCGAGCATTCTACCATTGGACTTATCCTACCAAGTCTTGTCCCCAGACTCCCAAGTGCTCAACTCACTCGGACGCCAACCACGTTTCCGTAAACAGTTTAACACCCGAATTTCATGTCCGTTTAAGATCGTTTATGCACATCAAAAGGATGTGGAATGTATGACATCCTTCTCTACCTGATTCTCACTTTTCAACCATTATGGTTATACCCCTGAGCACACCCTCGTGTCTCACGTCTAGCATCACTAGGAAACTTGTCACTAAACCAAGTATAACCCATACCTCACACTGAGCCACACGAGATCCTCTCCATCCCACTCAATGCTTACCGAACTCACATGCTCGCCACTCTAGGCGCATCTACTATCCCGGTCATCATCCAAGCCCTTATTGGCATTACACAATTGAGACACACTCAGTGTCATTCGGATTCATCCAATCAATATTGGATTCCCTCCAATACGTCTCTGACATCTCCCACTCATCTCAGTCACCTCCACGGAGGTAGTGCGGCATACTCGCCAACAACCAAAACTCAACATCTCTTTCTGTGATCGTACTCAGTCGTAACCGAGTCGAATCCAAAAATTACTGCTCATAGTGTTCATCACTCACACCCCTCCGTATCCTTGTCACGACTGACGAATCTCCATCGTCTCAGTCATCACGGTAACACGAGCCTGTCCCCTCGATAAGACTCGACTACGTCCATCGATAGCAGCGTCTGCCACAATCGCGTGCAGCTCAATCCCAGAAACACTCCGCTATTGAGACTCCATATCCATGCGGTCAACTCACTGCCGATACCAACCGCTCAACAAGTAATATCCACTGGCTGGTCCACCCCAGGGTTCGATTCCCCTAAATCCTCATACTCTTACCCTAACTATCAGGTTGATGACGAGCTGTTATCACTGCAGAGACATCACATCCAACACCTGCGCGTCACTCTGAGAGCAGGACATGCTCTTATACCAAGCTGACATTAGGGTACCCCATGGTAAACCTGCTCTGATACCAAGCTGGCACGACCCCTCCCGAATCCTCCGGATTATAGTGGGACGTGCCTACTCCCATCTGACACTGCGTGTCAGACCAGGGATAAACTCGCCACCCATTCGAGATCCATCAGAGTACGCCAGGATCGGTGGTGGCATGTGATGTCCTCATCTCTACGGCAGCCCACATCCGCTATTAACTTGAAGGGTATTAAAACCATAAAAAAATATGAGTGGATAAAAATAAACATTTTATAATTACATTCATATCGAAAGGACATTTATACCGTTCATGTAAAAGCATGCATGCATTTGAAAACCATTTCTCATTAATTTAAATCATTAGGGCTTTAGCCAAAAACCGTCAACCAAAGTATATAGGAACTCAGCCCAAAACCAATCATGTAGGACTCAGCTCAAAACCAAATCTGTAGGGACTCCACCCAAATCAAGTCACGTGGGTCTCAGCCCAAATCCAGTATACGTGGGTCTCAGCCCAAAACCGATCTCCGTAAAACCTCATACATATATATATATAACCCATCCTCGGCATCTCATATGCCCAATCAAGAACCCGTCACGATATATCTAAAGTATGCATACTCTCAGGTCTCATCTCCGAGTCTACTCCCAGGATCTACGACATCTGGGAGGGCCTGTCACCGGACCCTGTCTGAGACTATCTCATATCTCTCATGGTCGCCACAATCATCTCAACCACTTCGATGCTCTTAATCGTCACCACACAGTTCGATCCTCTTGATCGTTACCACACGGCTCGATCCAATCTTGCCTCGATCCTTTTAATGTTCGACCCTCATAGGATCCAATATCTACTTTCTCAATCAACGTAACACGACCCATACCACTAACATGGGTTCACTACCTCGGACACTCGCTCTTCACATTCGGTGACATAAAACATCAACTTCTTTCCTAGTCATTTAAGTTTGACTCACAGTCTAGGTGTTCAGTTCTTACACCTTCTTTGAACCCTTAACTGTCATATCACTCATCATTGACCCAAATAAGGAAAGCCTAAGATGATGACATCAAAGTTCATCCGATGTCATCCTACGGCACCAAACACCATCTTCTGAAGAGCAAAGAATGAGAAGTCTCCCCCATCTACTTTGGAATGCCCATCACCAATGCGGAATCAAGTACTCTCCTCATTGTCTCACTCACAACTTCTCTTGATTCCGAAGTTCCAACCATGTTGGAAGCATATCTATCTTTTCCAACCATTGGACCTAATTCCCAAGCGAGCATTCTACCATTGGACTTATCCTACCAAGTCTTGTCCCCAGACTCCCAAGTGCTCAACTCACTCGAAAGTCAACCACGTGTCCGTAAACATTTTAACACCCGACTTTCCTGTCCGTTTAAGACCGTTTATGCACATCAAAAGGATGTGGAATGTATGACATCCTTCTCTACCTGATTCTCACTTTTCAACCATTATGGTTATACCCTTGAGCACCCTCGTGTCTCACGTCTAGCATCACTAGGTAACTTGTCACTAAACCAAGTATAACCCATACCTCACACTGAGCCACTCGAGATCCCCTCCGTCCCACTCAATGCCCACCGAACTCACATGCTCGCCACTCTAGGCGCATCTACTATCCCGGTCATCATCCAAGCCCTTATTGGCATTACACAATTGAGACACACTCAGTGTCATTCGGATTCATCCAATCAATATTGGATTCCCTCCAATACGTCTCTGACATCTCCCACTCATCTCAGTCACCTCCACGGAGGTAGTGCGGCATAATCGCCAACAACCAAAACTCAACATCTCTTTCTGTGATCGCACTCAGTCGTAACCGAGTCGAATCCAAAAATTACTACTCATAGTGTTCGTCACTCACGCCCCTCCGTATCCTTGTCACGACTGACGAATCTCCATCGTCTCAATCATCACGGTAACACGAGCCTGTCCCCTCGATAAGACTCGACTACGTCCATCGATAGCAGCGTCTGCCACAATCGCGTGCAGCTCAATCCCAGAAACACTCCGCTATTGAGACTCCATATCCATGCGGTCAACTCACTGCCGATACCAACCGATCAACACGTAATATCCACTGGCTAGTCCACCCCAGGGTTCGATTCCCCTAAATCCTCATACTCTTACCCTAACTATCAGGTTGATGACGAGTTGTTATCACTGCAGAGACATCACATCCAACACCTGCGCGTCACTATCGGGTCTCATCTCCCAGTCTATTCCCAGGATCTACGACTTCTGGGAGGGCCTGTCACTGGACCCTATCCGAGACTATCTCATATCTCTCACTCCTAGTATGTGCTCCCTCTTGGAGTCACTCATCCCAGGCAGTGGATTGTGACACTCCAGAATCATCGACGTCTAGAAGAAACTATTCATACGGGAGGGTATATACATATAAGTGAAAACATTCCATTCTTTCAAATCATAGTTCAACTGGGTCTCATACCCAAACATCTCAACAGAATTCCTCGAATCCGATTCAAATTCAAATCTCACAGGCCTCAGCCTAAATCCACATTTCAATAGGGTCTCAAACCCAAATTCTCATTTCATAAACTACAACTGGGACTCAAGCCCGATTTCACAGTCCACTGGGCCTCCAGCTGATATCACAATCAACTGCGACTCATGCCCGATATCATAATTCAACTGGGCCTCGAGCCCGATATCACAATCAACTGAGCCTCAAGCCCGATATCATAATCAACTGGGCTTCAAACCCGATATCATAAATCAACTAGGACTCAAGCCCGATATCATAACTTTTAGGCCTCAAGCCCGATCATATAAGCCAAATGGGCATCCAGCCTGATATCTCATGAAATGAAATGGACTCCAAGTCCGACAGGTTCCAAATCCAAATAGGTCTCATGCCCGGTTCCTTATTTCCAAATCTAAAACCATTTCATCAAACCATCATTGAAATACCAGCACGTATACGCACAGTACAAAATCATAAACCTTGAAATACGTGCAAATACGTACATACTAAATACCACAATCAAATGCACTCATGGCATCTCAAATCATGTTTATAAAACATATAAACCAGTTATGCATGCATCACAATATAGAAAGCAAGGTCCACTCACAGACCGTCCAAGTTGCGCCTCGATACGCGCGTCATAAGCCTCTCAGGGCTAATCGCCGTCACTGGGAATTCCAAACCTGTCTAAATCACACTAGAGAGTTACTAACCACCTCAATAATCTCTCATTAAAGCCCCATAATTTTTCTAAATTTTTAAACATTTTTAAACTCGATCCTAAATCTTTGACATCCCGAACTATAACGAAACAATGTCCGACCGACTCGAAACTTACCCCAAAATGTTCGTTACATCGAATACATAAAATCACATGTTGAACACTTCCCCAAATAGTGCTTCACGCACCCCCATGTGCCGCCTAAAGGCACTGCGTGTGGAGCCCACGTGCCCTATATAGTGCATCTTCAACCTTCGGTAGACCCGGTCCGAACAAGGTCTTTGGTTTTCGGTCCGACTGGACCGCGAGACCGGTCCAGTGCTCTATCTCCCTCAATTTCGATCCGTTTTCATCTATTCCAATTCCTACTTCTTCGTCTCATCATTCTCTATCTTTCTACGTTCTCAAAACATACAAAAAGGGACGAGAAATTACATCCCCGATCGAAGAACACACGGCCTGTTTTCCGGTCGTCCGTCTGGGCTACTCCGCCGTTGTCCTCCATCCAAAGCCATCCCCCTCGACTCTTAAGCAACCCAGGAACATCATCTAATTGTCATAACTCACCCAAAACATACCAAACTAAAAGTCAAAATTTTGAACGTAAAAGGCTTACCTTCGCAGTTTTACGGCCACCGTGTACGAGGGCCCCTGATCCTACCACCGTCCAGCTCGTCTCGACCTCCTTTCCATTTTTTATTCACTAGTCACGATCATCAAGTTAGGTTGAGAGAGGTTTGTGAGGGATGGGGTTGTACGGTTATGGGGTTCGGGTTTGAATGAATGAACAAAGAACATGATATGCATGTATGTGGGATGGTGTGCAATGGATGAATGACACTTGTCACTCATCCCCTGGCCTGCACAAAATATCTAGGTCCACTAAATGACAAAAGTCAGCCCTTGACCCGTAACTTTCCAGTCGAATATTTGATTTCGATGTACTGCTTGTCTACGGACTCGTATCGACCCGATCTACGTAACGGTCCTCGGTCCTCGTGCATCAGACTTTCTGGGTCAAAAGTTAACGTTTTACCCTCGTTCAAGGGCAAAATCGTAATTTCATCCTGAACGTCCGATAATCCTCGGCTAATCCCCGATTAGCCTCACTAATCCATAATTAGTCTTAATTAATCCCTAAAATCAGGGACGGGTCGTTACAATTATATGAAAAGATGAGTAAAGACTCTACCCTTTCTTGTACGAAATACAAGGGGAAATTTTGTGGAATTTCCAACCACCATGCGGACCGTTAAAAAACTTTCATGGTTCAGGTTGAGATACCGACAAAGTGGTCACATGCTACTCTTTTTTCCACAAGCATACTGCGCTTGCTAAACTCTTAGCCCAGATCATTCAATTGAGGGCCACACCACCCGGATTTTCTTATATAGTCTATAAGCCTTGATAATACCGTAGCGTTTACATCGAAATAATTCGATGACTATTGCATGCCCCTTGGGATTGATATGAGCATTTGGTTCCCCATGGTCACACCCATAATGGTCTAGTGGAAACATTTATTAACCTTGGAAATGCGCACCAAGCTTCTAGTTTCTGCGCAGGGGCAATGCAATTTTGTATGCAGTAATTTCGGTCCGATTGAGGTCCACTGCCATCCAATCCGATTTTACGTTACAGTTGGTGACTGGGTACGAACTAGCAATTTCGTACTTACGCATTTTTGGGTGTGTAGTTACATAATAATTGTGCCACCACAACGTACACATATAGGACCTCAACAAAGGAGGGGCATACACGTCGGTTATGAATCCCTCTCCATAATATGCTCTTCAGATCCCTTGACAGGCGATCTCTTTCCCGCAATATTGCGGATACTCACTTTGATGAGACAGTCTTCCCGCCGTTAGGGGGAGATATGAATGTCAAACGTCCTAGAAGAACGATGTGAATTCACGTGGAACATCCCCACTATGTCTCATCGTAATCCCCGAACCACACAAAGTAAGTATGAAGTGCGAAAAATTCTAGATTGACAGAGTGTAGCCAATAATATACTAGATGCTTTCTCTAATATAGTTAAAGTGACGAGATCACATATACCTGCTGCAAATGTGCCTGCAAGGATAGTTGTCCAAGTGGGACGCGTCGTCTCAGACGGACGAGGTACGACCATGGACGCTAACCAGTCATATGTCTCTGCCCAGAATCAAGGTAGACTAATAGGTTCAAAATATTCTCATCCCTAGAAGAGGATATTTGGCACAATCGAATCCCTTCTAAATATCAACTGATCCATCTCATAAGATAATTCCGGATTATGGGTCTGTGACGACGTTGGGGGGCGTTCCAATGTCTGATCCCACTCCCGGGAATAAAGAGATCTCGGTAAATCATGCATGCTTATGTGAGATAGGGAATCACAATGATATTATCATCGATGATTTATATGTATTCGCGGTAGCTACTGAAATAATAACTAGAAATGAAATGGAACCTTACTTCATTGAAAAATGAATGCCAATGTAGTGAAGACTAGCTAAAAATGGAAAGAACCAATCCAGGTCAAATTAGATTCCTTGGAAAAAAGGAAGGTGTTTGGACCTGTAGTTCCCAAACCTCCCCATATTAAACCTGCAGGATTTAAATGGGTAGTCACAAGGAAACGTAATAAGAAAGACGGGATTGTGAGATGCACAACTCATTTAATGGCGCACAGTTTTCCCAACGCCCTGAGATTGATTACGAGGAGACGTATTCTATCATAATGAATGTCATAATGTTCCACTACTTTATCAGTTTGGTAGTTTCCAAAAAAAACTGAATATGCAGCTTATGAACGTGGTTGCTACTTATCTCTATTGGGATACAGAAAAAGAGATACATTTGAAAGTCTTTGAAGGACTTATAATATTTGATGCAAATAGTTTCAGACCATGAACACGCTCTCTGCTTCTTTGAGGCGTTCACTTTATGGATTGCGATAATCCGGACAGATGTGGTATAACCATCCAAGTGAGTATTTGATCAGAGTGGGATAACAAAGAATACCCATTCGTGTTTTTTTTAAGAAAACAAGTTCCAGGTTTGCTATTGATTGGTATTCCAGAAGAAGCCAAAGAAATTACTAAGCACCTGAAGTTGAATTTTCAAAATGAAGGATCATAGGAGAACGAAAATTTGTCTTGACCTGAAGCTCGAGTACCGTGCAAATAAGGTTTTTAGCCTATCGATTGAATCACATAAAGAAGATGTTGATATTACATCTAGAAAATCTCTTAGACACTTTAATGAGGATAAAGCGAAACCTTCAAGCATGCCCAAGATCATCCGTAGTCTAGACCTTGAAAGGACGTGTTTCGTATGGCAGATGATAACGAAGAGATAGTGAGACCTGAAGTTTCATATCTAAGTGCAATAAGCGCATAATTGTATATGATTCACATGCACTAGGCCAGACATTTCATTTGCTGTGAACTTTCTAGCTACATTCAGCTCTGCGCCAACACGCAGCCACTGGAATGGCATAAAAGACATTTTCTAATAATTTAATGGTATGCGAGATATGGTCTTATTCTATCCCTATGCATTGAGGAATAAATAAAACCTCATCGGTCCTCGGAATGATGCATTGCCTTATCGGGTATACTAATGTAGGCTAACTATCAGACCCACCTAAGGTATGTTCTCAAACTGGTTATGTCTTTACCATTGGGAACACAACAATATCCTGGAGGTCTAAGAAACAGACCCTCATTACTACGTTTTCGAATCATGCGAAGATTCTAACTCTTCACGAAGCAACTTGTGAATGTATATGGCTAAAGGTCATTACACGGCATATTCGAAATACTTGTGGACTGTATTTCACCAATAATTAACCTAAGATTATCTACTAAGATAATGTTATCTCCATCCAGCAGATGAGAACCGGTTTCATTATAGGAGACAATAACAAGCGATCATCCAATGCAACATTCCAAAAGCATGTTCATGTTATTGACACGTGTAGGTTGGCTGATCTAACAAGTTCTTAATTTTCAGGGGGGGTCGATATCAGGGGGAGTATCCTGGAGTATACCGAGTATCCTAAAGTATATTGAGTATTCCGAAATATACTCACAAGGCCATCGTGTACTCTTTTGTCCTATGACTAGGGTTATTTTGTCTCATTGGGTTTTGTTACCTAGCTAGGTTTTTAATGAGGCACACTTTTGTATGGTCACCCCACTTATAATGAATCCTGAAGATGTCATAATTCGACTCATATGCATTTGCTCATCTTTTCCCTTTGACCACGGATTTTTCCCACTGGGTTTACCGGGCAAGGTTTTGGTGTAGCAATTGTAATGCATTTTTATTTCAAGGACATTCTATCTACCTACATTCCAGAAGAGATGGCTTCAACTACCTCCTGAGATCTCGATGTGATTACGATCTTCGCGTGTTGCACTATTTTCCCTTCATTTAGGATAATTTTTTCCCCATAGGGTTTTTGTTAACTGGCAAGGCTTTAACGAGGCAACATATAGGCGCGCAGTCAACCAACGCACTATTACATGAAATATCCAACGGTGAGTGTTGTAACTATACTAAACTATATGGCTATTTCTATGTAATGGTATTTACGTCCATTTATATATCACAAACCCTATTCCTATATAATGGGTTTGTACTGAATAAAAGGTGATTGAAGCCTCCATCTTTTTTTTTCATACGTTTCGCAACACCTTTTGATTTTTGATCAAATATTTGTTCTTGAAAGTCTTCGTTGTAGTAATCTTCAATAGATCATTAGGCTTTAAAATTGTTCTCATTTTGATACCCCTAGATGATATTCTGAGAACTCTAATACCATGTTGGATCTCACAGATGAGAAGCTCGACTAAGGATGAAGAAGTTTCTCAAATGTAAAGACCCAGAAAGGCTTTCATGTATAATTTCGAGTCTCCTAGTTGAAATCAATTGGTTTACGATTAGTGTAGGATTCTTTTTATCTTCTTGTAAGTTCAATTGAGCGAATTCTGGATCGAATTTATTCTTGAATTTTAGTGATGATCACTGTGATGATTACTACATTTATCATTATAGCTATAGGATTTTCACTCAGATCCTTGAATTTCTTTACCCATCAAAAGCTGAAATGGGAGGATTCCTTAAAAAATCTCCTGCAATAGTGGACAAAGGAGCGATGTATTCTTATACTCGATGATCTTTCCTTGGACTGATGATTCTGAGAAATGTAGCAATCTCATGAGATGATTGTCGAGCCTCAATTTTGGTAGGGGAAGCACTATACTTGTTAGTACCTGTAGTGACAAAGTTGCAAAATCGTGAGAACGCTTGGTCGTTGTGATATGGCAATTGTATCTAAAGATGAATGTTGGTCCATATTGAAGCATGCAATATTTTCAGATGCTACTGCTCTCCACTCCTATACATCCTCATCTAGTGAAACTTGGAACAGAGATTTCCAAAAAGAGTACTGGTGTACCAGGCACCAGTAGTGGATTGTAGTTAATTATTTGAATTTTTTGTGTTGTTTTTTTTCTTCAAATTTTGTGTATTTACAATTATCATCTACCCTAAATGACAATTAACCTCTGTTCTTTTTGAGGGACTGTTTGGGATAAACAAATTAACATCAAAGACTGAAGCCATTGCCATCTCAGATCACATTCTTCCAAAATCATCCAATCGAGTTTTTGATAAGGGTGGCAATTTTGACACGACTTGATACATAACTCGAAATCCACACAAGATTTATTAGGGTCAATGACAGGACCGTCCCCTAAGGAACATTGATGACCGTGCCCGGTCCTGCTCCCGTCTAGCAAGTCGACTGAAGTTCCTAAGTTACCCTCAACACTTTCCAAACAAGGGATAACCATACCTGTGTCCACTCATGCCTCAACCTCCTAATCAGACTCGATTATCGCGCCACAACCTGGAGGGGCAATAAAAAACACAAAAGGTTTGAGTGGACGAAAATAAATCAGCTATAAAACATTGTACAGAAAAGACATTTCTACCCTCCACGTAAAACCAATGCATGCATTCGAAAATCATTTCATAATCCATTTCATTTTCGATATAAGAAAACCGTATATGAAAATCAAAATCATTTTCCTTTTCTCAAACCCTCGAGTCCTAGCCCGCAATCATAAACACACGGCATCAGCCCAAAATCATGAATCAAAATCAAGTACACAACATAACCCAAAAATCCATCAAGCCACATAAACCGGGCCATAGCCTAACACATCCGAAAACATCGGAAATCAACAATAAATCACAAGTCAATCAGTTTGCTGGATCTCAATTACCGAGTCTTTAAACTCACATATATCAGGCCTTCCCGGGATATCAACGAGTTTTTAAGCTCAAAACACAATCAATAGGCCTCGGGGGATATCACGATAACCGAGTCTTTAAACTCAAAACACATCAATCAAGGGCCCTCCCCCATCATCAATCAACCGGGTCTTTAAACTCAAAACATGATCCAGCAATAGTACCGGGTCTTTAAACCCAAAACCATTTGTAAATCACAACAAATCTAGAATCCATCGTAAAATAATTTCCCAAGTCAAATCCCAGATCACACTTAATCGAAATGGAACTTATGTCCGAATTTCACATTCAAATCCCCAATCATACCCGTCATCCATTCCTGAATCTGAATTCGCAATAATGATTCCGTAAGCCGGCATCCGGAACCATCATGCCCGAACCCAAATCCGGAAATCCACCTTCAAGTTTCCGAAACCCGAAATCTCGTTCATCAAGCCACTTTTATGAACTGGGCATCAAGCCCGAAATCACTTTTCCCAAAATCCGTTTTAATTCTTTGAAATCAAATAGTATTTCAAATACCAAATTCAAATCACCAAAATCACGGTCAAACCACAACATACTCGAAATATCGTAAAACGTGCAAATCAATAATAATCTCGAAATACGTGCCAAAACCGTAATTCATATTCTCAATCATGATCAAAACATTATTAAAACATGATACACGTAAATCACATAGAATTATCCACCAAACCATCATCAAAACATAGGTGAAACCATAGTCTCGAAATACGTGCAATTACGTATTGCATATCGAAATACGTGTAAATATGGAAATCGTAATTACCATAAACCACAATCATAATCATAGAAATCATAAATATAAAGCATAGGACGCACCGAAAGCTATCGAAACGATAACCGATTTCCTTGAAACTAGTGCCAAAATGTTTGTTACATTAAAAGGAGTAAGTTTCATGTTGAACGCACCTCGGGAATCGAGCCCACGCGCCCTCACGCACCACCGCAAGTGGCTGCGCATGGGAGCCACTCGCTGTTACAGTACCAGGTATTGTTCATCGTTTCCGGCCGATTGACTGATAAACGGGTCCGGTTGGCCCGCAACTTGACCCGGTTGAGTTCCTGTCCATTTCAACTTAATTGCATCAATTCATTTAGCCAGTAGGATCACTAGGTATCTAATTAGGGCTCAGTGACCTCAATTCTGTAATAACTTACCTTAATCCAGACGAATTCGAAATCGAACTTCGAAGAACAGGTGGGCACTGTTCCTACTTCAATCTCGACCAATTTTGATTGTTTTCTTGAAATTGATTCGCTCAAAAGCTTCATAGGGTTCGTATAAACTTGTTTCTTATGTCAATTTCTCCCTTCAACCCCTCCAGATTCATGACTCAAAGCTCAATTTTCTTCTCGGTCACCAGGTCCATTCCGAGCCAAAACAACATCATTTCTCTTTGTTCTTGCACTGGATCGACTTGAATTAATCCCAGAGAACTCAATAAACCTTAATTTTCCTTGGGCTGGCCTACAATTCGAAATTGAATTCTCACTCTCTCAAGGACCCGTTTCGGATTTTGAACTCTCCTCCCACCATTTCCATCACTTTACTTCCCCTCTCAATCTCAAAACTCTGTTCTTCCACCCTTAACTCCTTTCCTGCTCTTCTTTTCTCTCAATTGGTTATGGGGGAGGTCGATCAAACAAAATTGTTTCCTCTGGTCTCTGTTTTTCATTTCCAACACCACCCACCCAGTTTCAAGTTCCAATTCAAACACACCTACACACTAGTTTAAGTTTCCCACTGCTACACACACTTCCTTGTGCCACTAATCTGATTTTAGAGAATGACAAATGTCATTTGGTGGTATCACCATGGCTGAATCAGCCCATCACCGTCCCATTTCTGATTCAATGGTTCAATTACAATTTTGCCCCTGCTTTGACAATTTACCAAAATGCCCTTCCCACTTCTAGACTCGTAACTTGGTCGTCTGAACTCCGATTGACGCATGCCGCTTGTCTACGGACTCAGCTTCTCGAGACCTTCCCAATGGTCCTCGAATTACATGAAAGGTCCATGTCGTTTGAAAAGTCAACAAATTGTCCCTTTTTAACCAAATTACCGAATTACCCTTGAACTTCCGAACATCATAACTTTCTCCTCGAATGTCGGAATCGGACGTGCCACCTGTTTATAAACTCGTGACGTCCCAAACTACGTCACAGTCATCGGTCAAGGTCTGCTTGACTGCTCAAACCAAAAGTCAACTGTTCACCCGATTCCAAGGGCAAAATCATCATTTTCTTCAAATTTTCCAAATTTTCCTTTTTCAACTATCCGGGTCGTTACAACCTACCCCCTTAAAGAATGCCGTCCTCGAAATTCCAATCAATAGGTGTCATAATATTTTTCCCGAGGATACATGTCTAAGATGAACCCGAAACATAATTAACCTCAACCGGATATAAGTCACACCCAACTCACGTTCGAGTCCACACATCCAGGAAACACAAAAATTCGTCATATTTTCTCAATAAAATGCCATCCGCTCGTGACATGATACATCCTTATTCATATGTCACCAGGTCAACAAACTCATAAGGTTCAATAACTCGGAAACTCATTCCCCTCACTAGGTCAATTACACCATATCCCTTTTTCAGGGTCACTATGTATAATGATTTTAACATGTCCTCCTGATACCTTCCTATTACAAATAAGCACTCAGTACAATCATTCATACTATATCGCAAATCACATCCCTCTCTTGACTTCGACTCCATCATACACCAAGTGTGATCCTGCAGTTGGACTCCAATATTCCAAATTATCAGAAATCATGTATTACTCTAAGCCTATGGAGTTCCATAACTAACAGGATTTCACCTATCCTTAAGTTATCAAACATGACAATCCTCTCCCCAAATAATGCCTGATCCGCCAATGTGGTCATAATCTCAATGTATTCCAACCATCACCTTATCACACCTTAAGCCTTTCTTTTTATCAATCATTACTAATCCTGATGGTCAATACAACACTCGTATATTCCTTCCCAAAGGTATATGACCTCTGCATACTCAACCCCGTGGGTCGATCTCAACTCATACAAGGAAAGTAAAACTTCAAAGGGTTGAGCTAGCATCGACACACACCTCACCAAATCCCAAATCTCATAGTGAGTGATCGAACATAAGTCACTGTTTCTCCACTTGTAACCATTCTATCTCAGTTCTTATTTCCATTGACTAATACGTCTGTTTCCCCTGGGATTCACACTAATCCCGACCGTTATTCGCTCAACCAGACCTAACACTTATTCAACCATATATTTCGCCCTGAGGCATTCACTACATCTGTCCAGTATCTCACACACTCATTCGTACATAGGAGGACACCAATCAACCATCACTCATGGTACCATATATCATCTATGTGTGGTCAGACTACCCGACTTCTCATCTCCCAACTATCACCAGTTCATTTGGCTATCCAAGGGTATCACCATCAACTAACCTTAGCCATATCAAGTCCGAACATTATCTTTTTCTCTCTAACTCAAAACCAACAGTCACCACCATGTTGGCCTCTCTCAACAGGGTCAATAATCACAACCTTCCCACAAAACCACCAATCATTAACTCGTGATACAGGATACTTATCCCATACCGTTACCTTACTACGTTGTCTATAATCAATATGAAACTCAGACCATCATAAACTCAATCTCTCATCCTGGCAAAACCTCAGGAATATATTGAAAAATCCGTGCATCCTCAGCCCTCACTAGGCATCTCATACGCGAAGCACATACACCACACATATGACCAGCAACCGTTGAGTACCTCATACCAACCATCCATTGGTTATGAGGATCAAAATCATCCTAGAGGGTAACACCCTCGAGTATCCCTGAAACATAACCTCTGGAATCCTAGACTCCACATATCACTCCCTAATCAACATACTTGATAGAGGTCTCATGAGTCAACAACCAATCCATTCTAAGGATTACATCCAAATCATCCAAATCTAAGTCAATCACTAGGCGAATAACATCAGTCATCCTGGGTGGCCTCACATCGATAGGCCTACCCTCCTTACATCTCACCAATTTTTCCATATATACTTAACAAGGTTATCAAATAACTATTATCAAAGTATCACGTCGGTAACTCTAGTTAGTTCGACAATTTCCATACCATAACCAAGCATAAACGACACCATATCCGTCCAATAGCCAATCTCAAGACATGGAAGAGTGGATAGCCCGGGACCTACCCAATACATACGTTCTGGTTAAACTTACATCATGACCACAAATAATCGGTATCCATGACAGGACCCATCCCAATCCCCCCGGGATTAGTGCGGGATGACCCTGCTCCCGTCTGACACGAAGTGTCAGACAAGGGATATTTCCGACCTTTGCCCTCCCAGGCTATCAGAGTACGCCAGGATCCGGAGGAGGTATGTGATATCTCGGTCTCTGCTACGGTCCACAATCTGATGTCAACCTGAAGGGCAGTCAAAACATTAAAAGCTGTGAGTGGACAAAACCAAGAGTTTATAAAAACATTTTATAAGACATTTGTACCCTTCACTAAAAAGCATGCATGCATTCGAAAACCATTTAACCAAATGGACCACATATGGGAACTAAGCCCAAATCAGAAATAAACCAAGGTCGAAAGGACCACCATGAAATCGACCATACGGGCCACTGCCCAAATCCATAAAGAAACCAATAAGGGACTCAACCCAAAACCATAACCATACGGAAATCAAATACACGAGCCACTGCTCAAATCCTGTGCACACCTGTGCACACCACATATCAAATCTCATATATCATATCCTATATCATATATACATATAAGTCACACAACCAATCCTGTCACGGTATCCAAAGCTACGCGCGTGCTACCCTGGTCTCAATCTGAGTCTTCTCAAAGTCAAGGTCAATGTCCGCAGACCACTGATCCTACTCGAGGTAATAGTAACCATAGCCTTCCTGAGAGTAAGGAACACAACTGGGGAGTGACTCCACTCAGTCGGTGCTCCGTGACTACTCCGGGGTCCACCCAGGCCAACGACCCTCCCCGGAGGAGATAGTAGAACATGTAAAGGAAGGTAGATGAACATATATATACATAACATAAACATTCATGTCCGGTTCCCCTGAACCGTCATGATCCATAATATCCATAATCAGGTAACAAGCCGGTTCCCATAAACCGTCATGTACCATAATAACATAACCAAGGTAACATGCCGGTTCCCATAAACTGTCAAGAACCAGAATGACCTAACAAAGGTTCATGCCGGTTCCCATAAACCGTCATGAACCACAATGACCTTTCCAGAGTTCATTCCGGTTCCCGTAAACCGTCATGAACTTGGAAATCCATTTAGGGTCCCTGACCCGAAATCATAAATCGTAAAATAACTGGGTCTCGTGCCCGAACATATGACATCAGCTAGGCACCGTGCCCGATATCTACGGTCATATGCCCGAGACAAAACCAAATGGGTCTCATACCTGAGTTTATCCTTTTTGAAATCCAAAACCATTTCATTAAAACCAATAAAGAAATACAGACATGTATAAGCACTGTATAAGGCCGAAACCTCGAAATACGTGCTTATACGTAACCACATACAAATGCACCCATGGCATCATCAAACAAGTAATAAAACATATAATAAACATTTATACATGCACCAATTTAGAAAACAAGGTCCACTCACAGACCGTCCGAGCTGCCGTCTCGATTTGCATGCCATTCGGCTCCCCTAGTGGATCACCATCACCGGGACTCCCGAACCTATCCAAATCGTAATAGAAGGTTACTAACTACTTAATTAACCTCCTACCAAAACCCCGTAATTTTCCCGATTTTCTAACTATTTTTAAAACCGAACCTAAACCTTCGAACAGCCCGAAACCTATCGAAACGATGTCCGATTGACACGAAACCAGTCCCAAAATGTTCGTTACATCGAATAGATGATTTCACATGTTGGAACCATCCCCAAAATCTCCCCTACGCGCCCGCACGCGCCAGTGAACAGTGTCTTCTCCTACCGCGGTCAGACCGGTTCGGTCCGGTTTTCTCTGCAACTTGGACCGGCGTAACCGGTCCAGGTCTCCTTCTCCCTCATTTTCGGTCCGTTTGATTCCATTCCAATTCCTAAATTCCTATTTCTTCATTTCCCATCTAACCCAATTAACCAAAACTCTTAAAACCTTCGAAATCCGACCGGTCCAATTTGAACCTCACGGTTCGATTTTTCGAAATCCACCCCAGGGCTTCTCGACGTCTCACCACTCCCAAAACCTTCCTAAAAACTCCCTAGCAACCTTATTAACTCAAACCAAACGTCCAAAACCTCCCATAACAAACGAAATCGAAATTGAATTGAAAATGGTTAAAACCGATTACCTTGTGCTATTTTTCTCCTCCGCCGCCCACGGGGGCTTTGCCTGGCAGCCACCACGTCCTCAGCTCCTCTTCTCACTCTCTGGGCCGCTCAGTGAAGGTGACAGGTTAAGGGTTTGGGTTTGGATGAATGAAAATGGTGATCGGGTTTGGTTTGAAGGGAGGAGAATGAATGATCGATGAAGGTGGGAGATGCATGTATGTGGAATGGTAGCCAGTGGATGGGTGACAAGTGTCACTCGTCCATTGGTTGCTGAAAAGTAACTGGGCCCACTAAAGACAAACGGCCCTCGTAAAACGTGTCATCGTGAATAGTAACTTGGAACTTCCGTGAACCATAACTTCGTCGTCGAACGTCCGAATTCGACGTGCCGTCTGTCTATGGATTCGTATCGTCGTCATCTACGTAACGGTCTTCGGCCCTCGGCCATCGGACCTCCTGGTCAAAAAGTCAACATTTGACCCCCTTTTATCCAAAATTACCAAAATGTCCCTAAACTTCCGAACGTCATAACTTCCTCCTCGAACTTTGGAATTGAACGTGCCACATGTTTATGAACTCGTGACGTCACGAACTACGTCACAGTCATCGGTCAATGTCCGTTTGACCGCCCGATAAAAAAGTCAACATTTTGCCACCACCAGGGGCAAAACGCTCATTTCGCATCGTTCGTCCGATTTAGCCTAACTAATCACCGATTAATGTCACTAATCGTGATTTGTCACTAATCTAATCATGGAATTTGGGACGGGTCGTCACAACCTTCCCTCCTTAATTAATTTCGTCCTCGAAATTCCAACCGACCTAATCTATCCGTTCTTCCCTCCTTAATTAGTTTCGCTCTCGAAACTCCAACTATCCTGATTCCACATCCACCTCATGGAAAGTAGAATCAACCTCGAAACACGTGTACACTAGTACACCTACTAACCAGAATAAAACTTGTATGCACCCAGACGTACCACTAACACTCTCGTCGTATCAACTACGTTCGACCACGTCGAATGATAGTAGCCATACGTTCTGAATGGACACTACTTGTCAAATCTACCCTTTCGCTGACAGAAACAACCAGACGGTTCCTTACTCAATCTCTAATTATCCTGACGTCTGCTCCTAGTGGGAGTCACCAGACCTTACAAACCTATCCACACTAACACCTTCGACAAACTGTCATATTTGACAAACTGTCACCACTTGACAGTCGCCAGTCGAAAACTGACACTATACCCATTTGTGGTTACACTATCCACCAACTCACTCAACCTGGGTAAACACTTACCCACGAAGCATTTCACTCAATCTGTGTGTAACTAGACCCACCAGAATCGCTATGACCCAATGCACAGTATCCAATGTCCAGTTCACACACACGACTAATCCAATGGTATCGGGACTAAGCCGACTACCAACACGCTCACCAACCTACTACGGGTATAACCTATATCCGTCACCAGGCACGGCAAGTCTGCCCAGTATCGTACCTCGAACAACGTACAAGGTACATACAACTACCTATCAATCAGCCTACAACCACCTAGGTTGTAGCCAATCACATTTCTACTATGGAGTCCATTTGTCCAATCTAGTATTAGACAAATCGAAACTCCAACCCATCATCCGTTTGCAAATCCGAATCCGAATCCGTAATTTCGTAAGAAATCCCGAATCCAAACCCAGAAATCATATCCATAAACATGTCCAAATTCGAATCCGAAATCATCATTCCGTAAACCGGCATTAGGAATGACCATTCCGAACCCAAATCCATAAAAGAAAATCCATAGTCAAGCTTCAGAATCAAATCCTGAATCGTCACCCAGAATCCGATTCCAAAACCCAAATCCAGAAATCCTCTTTCAAGTTCCAAAATCAAATCCTGAATCGTCATCCAGAAATCTGATTCCAAAACTCGAAATCTTGTTCACGTCTACCGAGACGTACCAAAACTGAACCTCTCGGTTACCTGCTCAACCGATTACCCTATTAGCATCGATTGACTTCATAGGGAAGCGAATCCCAACATCAACACATCTAAGGCTGACCATATCCGACCACGTCGGAAAACTACTCATCGGACAACTACTCAGGCGAGTAATAAGCCATATGGGATTTACCTCGAAAAGAAGTTCAGTCCCATCATGCTCCACTCAACATCCAAGTAAGAGTAATAAAATCTCCACCTAGCTAGATCATCGACATCACGATCCAGATCCAACACTACGCCAAACGACCATAGACGTCACGATCCCCGATCGTCACGACGTCCAAAGTCCTCAACCATTTCCCACATCTAAAGAGATCAGTCAACGACGAGACACGTCGAGACTGTGGGTTCTCACTGACTACCTCGTATCGATCCTTGTCATTCCACCGAGGAAAATCAAAGATGATACAAGACTATGACATCAAAACTCATCCTATGTGAATACAACCAAACTCGCTGCATTCACCACGTCACGTAAACCAACATCGTCTGCCACCAAGCAGGAAATGAGAAATCTCATTCACTTAACTCCGAAATAACCAACTCTCCAGACGACCCAAGACAAATCCGGGTCCACCAACCAATACACGACCAATGTACTAGTGGCAACCAACAACATCTACATCATCAACATCATCTACTGTCAGGACTCACCCCGGTTTCACCCCGAAACCCGAGGTAAATCCCGCTCCCGTCTGACTCCCCACACAAATACTCAAGTAAAACTCACTCAAACCCCATCAGACGCAGGAGTAATTAAACAAAATATCCCGAAGTTATCGTTTACAGAGCATAGTACGAAAACACAAGGAACTAAAAACCGATAAATTACACGCACACGGAAGACTTTAAACTACTCCGGGACCCCTCGCGTGACTTCTATGCCTCGGTCACTGCCTCGACGTCAAGACCCCGCGCTCGCTCCACAACCTGGAGGGCAATTTAAAACAGAAATGTGAGTGGACCATAATAAAAGAGAAGTTCTAAAAGCATTTATCAGAAAACCAAGTTTAACCCTCCGTTTTGAAAACCACATGCATAACCAAGTTATTAAAACCATTAGAAACCAAAGTACCATATACCACATCATAAGAAACAGAAACACTATAAAACATTTATAGAAATCACAGCATATGTATCATAAAACTGTATCAGAATCCAGAAACAGCAATTCATTATTTTCCGATCAAACCTGCTGGATCTATCCGAATCTTTAAACTCCCGAGTCTTTAAACTCAATCCAGGCCTTAATCATATCCGAGTCTTTAAACTCCCGAGTCTTTAAACTCAAGGCCTACGGGGGAAATCAATATATCCGAGTCTTTAAACTCCCGAGTCTTTAAACTCAATCCGGGTCTTTAAACCCAATCCGGCCGGTCCCCCGTCACATATATCCGGGTCTTTAAACCCAATATCCCGATCCAGCAAATCCAATCCCAAATCATTTGAAAACCATTTACCAATCCACATCCAAACCCGAATCCGAAATCACTGGTCCGATGCCCTTCCGGCATCCAGAACCGTCATTCCGAACCCAGATCCGGAAATCCACTTTCCAACTTTAAAACCAAATTTCGCTTTCCGAAATCCGATTCTAAAATCGAAAACCTTGATTATCAAAATCATATTCCAAAATTCATTTATAATCATTAGAAATCACTTATCAATTGAAATCCCAATTGTGCTCAACCACCACCGTGCACCTCTCGTCACGGCAACACAACCAGACGGTTCCTAGGACTCAACTAAATCCCCTAAACCACTATAGACCCGACGATTCAACCCCTAGACTCACGACTTTCGATTCAAAACTCGACGGGAAAACAGGGCAAGTTTACAAGGATGAGGGATTACCTGCAACCGTCCACCACCGTGCTCGCCGCCGCGGTTCCTGGAGTCCACAACGTCGCCTCAGCCTCCTCTCGAGGTCAATCACACTTACACACGGCCACAGCACCAACAGCTCCCTCAGTTCCTCTCTGTTTTTCTCTGAAGTTCCCGTGGCTCTCAACTCACTCACACACCACCTGCACACTTCTAACCTTCTCAGCACCACCCCAGCATCTCTCAACCTCCTTCTGATCACTCTTCACTCACCAGAACTCATCAACATCCACGATCACCGTCCAATTTGCCTCACCGCCTCACTCTGTTTCTATCTGGGTCGAAGAAAACTCACACTTGCACGGTTGCACCCAAATAATTGGACCGTGCACATACTGGAACCCCCCCAGAAACCACTCCACCTTTAGCACGTGTCACCATCCTACCCTTCATCTCACATGTGGCTCAATCTCAACCCTTCATCTGTCCTTATCTGTTGCACACACCCCAGAGCACAAAAGACCAAAATGCCCTTCTGTTTTACCCAAAATTACAACTTTGCCACTACCTTTCTAGACCTGTAACTCCCACATCGTACGTCCGATGAATACGTGCCGCCTGTCATCGAACTCGGGACGAAGAGATCTATCTAACGGTCTTAGGTCAACTTACCAAAACCCGTTCGTCTAAAAGGTCAACGTTTCCCCCCTAATTTCGCCAAATTACGGTTATGCCCTCAACATTCCGAACATCACAACTTCCTCCTCGGATGTCGGAATCGGGCGTGCCACCTGCCTACGGATTCGTAACATCCTCAACTACGTCCTGGTCACCGGTCAACTCCCATTTGACCACCCGAAATAAAATTCAACATTTCTGCCCGACCTAGGGGCAAAATCGTCATTCTAAGTTCCCGGACCCCTCGGGACCACCTAACCCTTGATTAACCTTACTAATCACACCTTAATCACTCTACTTATCCCAATTCTCGGGACAGGTTGTTACAACCCTCCTGAACATCACCCTGACCTTCTAACCTCTCGACTCTCAACCAAACCTCACGACTTTCCAAATGAACTTTCACGGGAAAACAGGGCAAGGAAGCATACCTTTCGATTGCAGCTCCGCCGTGCGCACCGCCGCCTACCACGGTGCTCGTTGGACTCCTTGCAACCTCCTCAGCCTCCCCTCGCCTTGGTTTGCCTCACCTCACGGCGTAGCCACCACCACGAACTCTCAGGCTCCCTGTTTTCCCCAAAACTTCTCCGCACCTCCGCCGTGCCGCCGTGCACGATTGCACCACCAATTCACGACCACCAGCCTCCCTTCCGTCTCTTGTCCCTCCCTCACTCACCAGAACTCATCACCAGCCACGATCACTCCTCAATTTCTCCTCACAAGCTCACTCTGTTTCTCTGTGTATCCAAGAACTGCACAGGTTGCACGAGTGCACCCCAATTATTTGGGCTGAGACCACACAGGATTCTCCCAGAATCCTCTAGCCCCCTGCCACATGTCACCATCCACTCAATCCTCATCCCACTTGGTTAAATCCCAGCCATCCATTCTGCTTTCTTTGCACAAATCCCCAGAAACCAAAAAGACCAAAATACCCTCCTGTTTTACACATTTTTACGGTTTTACCAAAACTTCCTAGACCCGTAACTCTCGCCTCGTACGTCCGATGAATACGTGCCGCCTGTCATCGAACTCAGGACGACAAGAACTATCTAACCATGCTAGGTCAACCTACCAAAACCCGATTATACAAAAAGTCAACTATTCCCCCTAATGCCCTCAACCTTCTGAACATCACAACTTCCTCCTCGGATGTCGGAATCGGGCGTGCCACCTGCCTATGGATTCGTGACGTCCTAAACTACGTCCTGGTCACTGGTCAACCCCCATTTGACCACCCGAACTAAAAGTCAACTATTTTGCCCAAACCAGGGGCAAAATCGTCATTCTAGGCTCCTGGACCTTTCGGGACCACCTAACCACTGATTAACCTCACTAATCACATCTTAAACACTCTACTAATCCCGGCTCTCGGGACGGGTTGTTACATCTACCATCATCAATCATGGTAGAATCTGAGAAGTCACCCAAAATGACTTCGACATACCCAATACCAATGCGGAAAAACCCGCATTCCATTCGTCACCGCAATCGCAGCCTCTCACGATTTCGAAGTTCCAGCAAGATTGGAAGCAACATACCCGGACATCAACCATGTGTCCATAATCAACTTATCTATCCGGTTATGACCGTATATGTACATCCAAAAGGATGTCAATTCATCTTAATCTGATGTACCGCTCGACTAAAGAGTCACAACAGACTCCTGCTGTGATCTGCAGTCATATCTCTGCAAACCACCATATCTAACCAATTCTGACCAACTTTGGCCAACACTGACCAACTGGTTGCTAAACCCCGTGACAGATCGAGTCTGACCAACCGGTCACCAATCCCCCATGATATTACTCGATCCCCACTCCTCAACTACCGCTGGATCCTATCCAGTCTGTCACTGTCCATGAGCCACTCCCGGACCACAGATACCGAACATAGGCTCATCTCGACAAAGTCACATCCCGACTAGTAACTCATCGTCACCACAATCACCAGCACCAGCACTAGCACTAGTACTAGCACCCTCATTATCACCTACACTAGTATCAATATCAGCATCGGCACATGTGCAAAACTGACAACCCTGGATCTCCACTCATACCGAGCGACGATCTCGTACCTCAACTTGTATTGGAGAAACTCTGTTTCCCTCGTACCCAACACCTCTGGGTAGAGTCACCCTGATAACTCATACGAGAAAAGGAAACGTCCCCCGAACGTCCCCGATTCCCAATAATCGTAACTACAACCACACTAGGTAATAGCGCCTGCCACACACTCGTGCAGACCTAACTACCAGGCACCGCTATCGAGACCCCGCATCCAACGGAATCACTCGCCCGTACCAAATACTCCATATCCCCGCTCCGGGATTCCATCGACAAGTACCAACCCTGGTAACCTGTCCAACCAAACACTCACCAGTCGTAACTCGAATAAACTAATGTCGTCTACCAGGTCGTCCATGACCTTAGTTGTACCAACAATCCATCACAACTATGGTAGCACGACAACCTTCTAGGTCTAACCGATAAGTACAACCCTGACTGCGAAGTGCAGTCCCAACACAGGCTGACATGACTAGACCGACTAACGAATCCAAATTCGAATAGTCGTCCAAGTCAAACAACTCGTCAACTCACATTTCCGAACCATACACCCAAAGTAGGGTTCCACGATCACACGTAGAGTTCCCCTGAACCCACCTGCGAAAAGCAGTAAAATCAACAATCTGACCGACCCCGCGGTCTTGACATCGTAAAGACGTCAATCCAATCCTACCGTAAGTCCAACTAGGATTCCTCGAATCCGGCTGCCAACTGCCCTCAAACTAATCCTGCGACATCGTGGAAGACGATCCCAACTAACCGTCTCACGACCGAAATCTAACGTAATACTACGTTCACCATTCGTAGGGTTCCACACTGTCAACCCTGACAGAACTATGGTAACCCCGGCATCAAATGTCGAACCAAGACGATCCAATCATACTAACTATCGTATCGGCACCCCAACTATCAGCTTGATCACGAACTGTAGCCCCTTGAGATATCACATCCTCGACCAGCGTACATTCCAAGAGCTCCGCGGTTGCTCGAATAGAGACAACCCCGCTCTGATAAGCATCCTATGAGCAATCCTATGCTCTGATACCACATTGACAGGACCCATCCCAATCCCCCCAGGATTAGTGCGGGATGACCCTGCTCCCGTCAGACACGAAGTGTCAGACAAGGGATATTTTCGACCTTTGCCCTCCCAGGCTATCAGAGTACGCCAGGATCCGGAGGAGGTATGTGATATCTCGGTCTCTGCTACGGTCCACAATCTGATGTCAACCTGAAGGGCAGTCAAAACATTAAAAGCTGTGAGTGGACAAAACCAAGAGTTTATAAAAACATTTTATAAGACATTTGTACCCTTCACTAAAAAGCATGCATGCATTCGAAAACCATTTAACCAAATGGACCACATATGGGAACTAAGCCCAAATCAGAAATAAACCAAGGTCGAAAGGACCACCATGAAATCGACCATACGGGCCACTGCCCAAATCCATAAAGAAACCAATAAGGGACTCAGCCCAAAACCATAACCATACGGAAATCAAATACACCAGCCACTGCTCAAATCCTGTGCACATCTGTGCACACCACATATCAAATCTCATATATCATATCATATATCATATATACATATAAGTCACACAACCAATCCTGTCACGGTATCCAAAGCTACGCGCGTGCTACCCGGGTCTCAATCCGAGTCTTCTCAAAGTCAAGGTCAATGTCTGCAGACCACTGATCCTACTCGAGGTAATAGTAACCATAGCCTTCCTGAGAGTAAGGAACCCAACTGGGGGGTGACTCCACTCAGTCGGTGCTCCGTGACTACTCCGGGGTCCACCCAGGCCAACGACCCTCCCCGGAGGAGATAGTAGGACGTGTAAAGGAAGGTAGATGAACATATATATACATAACATAAACATTCATGTCCGGTTCCCCTGAACCGTCATGATCCATAATATCCATAATCAGGTAACATGCCGGTTCCCATAAACCGTCATGTACCGTAATAACATAACCAAGGTAACATGCCGGTTCCCATAAACCGTCAAGAACCAGAATGACCTAACAAAGATTCATGCCGGTTCCCATAAACCGTCATGAACCACAATGACCTTTCCAGAGTTCATGCCGGTTCCTGTAAACCTTCATGAACTTGGAAATCCATTTAGGGTCCCTGACCCGAAATCATAAATCGTAAAATAACTGGGTCTCGTGCCCGAACATATGACATCAGCTGGGCACCGTGCCCGATCTCTACGGTCATATGCCCGAGACAAAACCAAATGGGTCTCATACCCGAGTTTATCCTTTTTGAAATCTAAAACCATTTCATGAAAACCAATAAAGAAATACAGACCCGTATAAGCACCGTACAAGGCTGAAACCTCGAAATACGTGCTTATACGTAACCACATACAAATGCACCCATGGCATCATCAAACAAGTAATAAAACATATAATAAACATTTATGCATGCACCAATTTAGAAAACAAGGTCCACTCACAGACCGTCCGAGCTGCCGTCTCGATTTTCATGTCATTCGGCTCCCCGAGCCGATCACCATCATCGGGACTCCCGAACCTAACCAAATCGTAATAGAAGGTTACTAACTACTTAATTAAACTCCTACCAAAACCCCGTAATTTTCCGGATTTTCTAACTAATTTTAAAACCGAACCTAAACCTTTGGACAGCCCGAAACCTATCGAAACGATGTCCGATTGACACGAAACCAGTCCCAAAATGTTCGTTACATCGAATAGATGATTTCACATGTTGGAACCGTCCCCAAAATCTCCCCACGTGCCCGCACGCGCAGTCTGAAATGGCTGTGCGTGGGAGCCACGCGCCAGTGAACAGTGTCGTCTGCTACCGCGGTCAGACCGGTCCGGTCCGGTTTTCTCTGCAACTTGGACCGGCGTAACCGGTCCAGGTCTCCTTCTCCCTCATTTTTGGTCTGTTTGCTTCCATTCCAATTCCTAAATTCCTATTTCTTAATTTCCTATCTAACCCAATTAACCAAAACTCTTAAAACCTTCGAAATCCGACCGGTCCTATTTGAACCTCACGGTTCGATTTTTCGAAATCCACCCCAGGGCTTCTCGACGTCTCACCACTCCCAAAACCTTCCTAAAAACTCCCTAGCAACCTTATTAACTCAAACCAAACGTCCAAAACCTCCCATAACAAACGAAATCGAAATTGAATTGAAAATGGTTAAAACTGATTACCTCGTGCTATTTATCTCCTCCGCCGCCCACGGCGGCTTTGCCTGGCAGCCACCACGTCCTCAGCTCCTCTTCTCACTCTCTGGGCCGCTTAGTGAAGGTGACAGGTTAAGGGTTTGGGTTTGGATGAATGAAAATGGTGATCGGGTTTGGTTTGAAGGGAGGAGAATGAATGATCGATGAAGGTGGGAGATGCATGTATGTGGAATGGTAGCCAGTGGATGGGTGACAAGTGTCACTCATCCATTGGTTGCTGAAAAGTAACTGGGCCCACTAAAGACAAACGGCCCTCGTAAAACGTGTCGTCGGAATAGTAACTTGGAACTTCCGTGAATCGTAACTTCGCCGTCGAACGTTCGAATTCGACGTGCCGCCTGTCTATGGATTCGTATCGTCGTCATCTACGTAACGGTCTTCGGCCCTCGGCCATCGGACCTCCCGGTCAAAAAGTCAACATTTGACCCCCTTTTATCCAAAATTACCAAAATGTCCCTAAACTTCCGAACGTCATAACTTCCTCCTCGAACGTCGGAATTGAACGTGCCACATGTCTATGAACTCGTGACGTCACGAACTACGTCACAGTCATCGGTCAAAGTCCGTTTGACCGCCTGATAAAAAAGTCAACATTTTGCCACCACCAGGGGCAAAACGGTCATTTCGCATCGTTCGTCCGATTTAGCCTAACTAATCACCGATTAACGTCACTAATCGTGATTTGTCACTAATCTAATCATGGAATTTGGGACGGGTCGTCACAATCCAGGTCATCACTCTAGGGCTACTCAGGCTTCCTACAAAGGAATTACAAATCCCCGGGCATGTGGTCCCAACTGACCACGCCCCTATGGTCCATCACCGGGCCCCACCAACTCTTCCCTCTCCTATCATATCAACAGTCAATATAGGAGTCAACCCTCACTCTACCACACCCCAACAGTGCCATCTCACTATATCAATCAATCTTTACAACCATGTATTTATGATGTGACAAGACGACTCACAATCATAACTATTACTGTATCATTACCCTTATCACCTCACTTCCCACTGGCCTATCTCCTAAGGCTAAATCTCTGTCTATCTCGGGTCTCCACCCGAACCTCAGTCACTAAATGAAACTGACCCATAAGTCCAATAAATAAACGTAAACAAGATCAATCCATAATTTCATACTCATCAGTATCTGACCTTATACTAGTCCTTGGCATCCTAGGTGCCAAATATTCCTCAATCAAGAGTCTGCCATATCAGCAACCATAGGTTTATTCAACTTTTCCGGCTCCTCCCAAGCCCTGATACATTGCCATGACTCATCTCAAGTCCTAACCAATATCCTGACGCATTTTAAATTCCGGGTCGTTACAGCCCATCCGCACGATTAAAATTTTGGATCATTTTTAGGTCAACCCATGATGACACGTTAATAAACGGGTGGATTTCGGGTCAACCTGTTAACCCGTGTAATGACATATATATTGACCCATTTAATAAACGTGTCACTACTAACCCATATATCTTCCCATTTACCTACCTAAATACCTATTAAATCTTATATTTTAAATAGGCTAAACATCTTAAATAGGTTAAACGGGTCAAACAGGTCATAGCTTAATTGGGTTTCCAGTATGATCTGTTTATTAAATAGGTTATACGGGTTACCTGAGGTTTTAACAAGTCAGGTTCGGGTTGGACATCCTTGACACGATTATTAAACGGATCGGGTTTGGGTTGGGCATATTTGGATAAAATAGAGTTCATGACACGAAACAAACTTGACATAACACGACCCATTGCTAGCCCTAGTTTTTTTTATCACCAATTTGGGTTTCAATAGCCTCAATTGACCATATAAATGTAGACGTCAATGCAGAGAATTAAAGCTGACTTTGTTTTCTATCTTGAATTATGTGACTATATGGGTTAATGTTATGGCACAAAAACA
Organism: Prinsepia uniflora; assembly: GCA_032719365.1. Taxonomy (NCBI): domain Eukaryota; kingdom Viridiplantae; phylum Streptophyta; class Magnoliopsida; order Rosales; family Rosaceae; genus Prinsepia; species Prinsepia uniflora. The sequence continues at coordinate 47,602,079 of CM064861.1, read as the reverse complement.
TTGAAATAGAGACATTAGGGGAGACAATTACAAAGATAACTTGGAAGGGATAAGGTTCGGTTAGGATTGCACCTTACCAGAAATTACTAATAGGTCACTACAGATTCTTTCAGGATATTTGAGACCTCTGTGCCTTATTTAGGAAATTATTATTTAATAGGAATTTATTGTACCAACAAGTATTAGGAGGAATTTGTATTCTAATAGTAGCAAATGATTGGTCGTCAATTTTAGAAACTAAAATATTGGAGTTGCCACAAGTAAGTGCATAATATAATTTGGATTCACTATTTCTGAAACAATGCTTTACTTATTGCTCAATGTCGAAGAAAGTTTTTGAAATTAAAATAACTTGACCCTAATACTTTGGATGGCCCAAGGCCAAGGGTTGCTTCACCCTTCTTTTGAAAATGGTGATCGTGAGATGGATGACATAGGCAATGATACACTGTTGGAAAACTTTTTGTTTCAAGATTTTCGCCTTTCTGTTAGAAAACTTTCTATTTCAAGATTTTCCCCATAATCCCCCTCAATTCACATGGGAGGGCTTGCTCCCATCTGACACGTCATACAAAATCACTAAAGTACCTTTGAGATTTAAGTATGTATAATTACCACATGTTAGAGAAGGGATAGAGCTACCTTCTAAAAAGAATATCCAGAGTATGTAAATCTACGCAAATCTACATGATGCCTTAGACTACATGCAGCCCGCTTCCGCGATCAACTTGGAGGGTGCCAAAACCAAGAAAAAGTGTGAGTGAACAAAAAATAAAGTTTTGGAAAAACCATTTTTCGAAATCAATTATTAAACACTCCATTTAATAAAGTTATGCATGCATCAAATTTATGAATAAAACATGAATCTCAAAATACATGCAGGAATCAGAAAATCAAAAATTCCAAAACCTACCCCACAGAACGTCATACAAATCCACATCAAAGCAAACCTGCCAACATAACCATATCAAAATAACCAATCATATCAACTGAATACCAACATACTATATGACCCAACCTCGATGCCTGCAATTTGTATCATCATATCAATGTGCACTACCGGTAGGCTAATAGCCCTCGGGAACTATGGAGTCCCAGACGTGATGTCTGAGTCATGGTACCAGTCTCAGGAATTACAGAGCTTTATCTCAATGTCTGAGACTGCTCACAATATCGGTCTTGGGAACTACAAAGATTTAACTTGACATTCGAGACTTTCCAACCAATCTATCATCTTGAGGAGGGTCTCCACAACACATATCACATCATTACCATCGTCACACATCATCATATGAAACATCATCACAAGTACCGAGGAAACACAAATTTATCAACAATAATTCAAACCATAATTCCATATTTCGGCCCTTAGGCTAAAACCACAGTTCAATCAAAAAGTCGTAAAATGAACCATTAAAATATTCATAAAATCATTTAAAATCCCATTTTACCAAACACCGTCATAATTATATAAAGATGTTATAATGAGAGTAAAACCATCTCCCGAAATTGAGTAAGGATCCAAAGTATAATAAACCCAATTTCCTCGCAAAACATGTTATTTAAATATTTCTTAAACGTTCGTAAAATTCCCAAAATCCACATAAATAGTACGTAAAGTCCCATCAAACAATTCTCATTATAAATCGAATAAAAACCATATAAAAATGCATGCATAGAGTTAGGAAAACAAAAGTCCACACACACACACACGTTTCGCCGCTCGTTCCAAACACGAGCCGTAAGCTAATCCAAAGCCTACGGGATGTCCGGACCTATCAAATTCATACCCGAGGGTCACTAAGAATACATATATGTCCACACAATAAACCCTCAAAGACCCCGAAATCGAAAATGCGTCCCCAATATGTTTCCCTAGGAGAAAACCTCAAAAACACCAACCAAACAATCTCCGATCGACCTGAAACCACCGCTGTTAGATTTTGGACATCAAAACCTTTCAAACAAGATCGATTGACCTCGAAAATCGTGCCCATGCACCCACAAGCGCCGGTCAAAGTTTGATCAACGCTAGTCCACGCTGACATCACTACTCATGTCACCTGCAAACGTCACTACTGATGTCACCTGCTAATGTTATCCCTAGCTGACGTCATCCCTGGCATCTAATGGTCTTGAAAACTTGCCATGTGGCACCTCCTGACAGGTGCCATATGTCACCGCTGACATCACTATGAAATCATGCTAATGTCAGCCTCTACCATGTTAGTACTGACAACCTCTGGCAACTCGCCACATGGTACCAACCTTGGTCTGCCATGTGGCCTAACAAGATGACATGGTGTGCCACGTCATTATCGTTAACCTCTCGGGGGTTGACCTGAGAACTCGACCTGAATCGTGACCCGACTCATTCTCCATCAAAACTCAACCAAACTTTGCCATGTTTTCACCAATCTATTCGTCTCCTACCTAGAAACCGATCTACAAGCTTGAAATCAAGAAAAGCAACCTGAAATCTCATGTCCAAGGTCAAATCCTCACTGTTCAAATTCAAACTCGAAACCAGGCCCGTCCTGTTGTCCATCTTGTCCATTTTGGTCCCTACGAGCTCGCATGAACTCAGAGAAGATGAAGGTGGTTAGAAACTAGAGTTTCAACCCCTAAAATCACAGACCCGAAATTCAACATATATGGGTTCTGGGTTTTTATATGTTTCCAGCAGCTCTTGTTCTATTTCCTTCATCATTCTCAGTCCCAAAATCACTCACAACCTCTCCTCTACTCTCTGTGTCCCTCAAACTAGAACCACAATGCAGAAGACAATGAGAAATGGTAAGGTGGGGCAATAAGGGTGTGTGTATTTGAAAACCAAGGAGGAAGGTCCAAGAACTTAAGGGATACGGATCAGTGGGTGAGTGATAAGTGTCACTCATCCATTAAACCTGGAGACAAATATCTAGGCCCAAAAATAACAAAAGTCAACCTACCTCGTAAATCTTGTAACCGTAAAATTAACTAAATTGATCCTTGACCCGTGAAAAAATCATATGATGTCCAAAATTGACGTGCCGCTTGTCTACGTAATCACAATCTCATGATCTACGCAATGGACCTCGTTAAATGTGTGAATATCCTCCCAGGTCAAAAGTCATCATTCTTCCCTCTCTAGGGCAAAATCGTGATTTTACCTTGAGTAATCCCGATTATTCTCGATAATCTCCTAGTAATCCCGTGATTACAGGTCGGGTCGTTACAATCTACCCCCCATAAAGAATTTTGTCTACGAAATTAACACTGACCCATGTCCAAATGTGACGGCTTGGAAATTTAGAAAAGGTAAATTTGAGAATTTGAAACGAAAATGACGTTTTTCCCTTGTAAATGTGTTCAAAGTTGACTTTTCGTTTGGAGAAATTTTTGCACATTTTTTAGGACCGTTGTGTAGATCTCAAGACGCTGAATCTGTAGACAGGTGGCACATCGAAATCGGAGTTCAGACTTGTTAGTTACGGATTAAGGAAGGCCATGGGCATTTTGGTAATTCATGTTTAGAAGGACATTTTTGTGATTTTGGAATTCAAGGGTATTTTAGTCTTTTGATGGTTTTGCCGAGTTATTAAACTAGTGAGTCACTTCATTTAAAATGCGACACTTGTCACCCTTAGATGGAGCTGGGTGGCATAAGGTTGTACGTGTGTTTTTGAGGGTGTGGGTGTTAGTTCAAACTAACCAAAACCATTTTAGTTTTGATTGATCTCACCAGCCATTTGAAAAGGGACAACATAGAGAGAATTGAGAATGAAATTAAGAGAAAGGAAGAAAATTAAGAGAGAAATAGAAAGAAAAAACTAAACTAAGAGAGAAGCCTGAAAACCTGAAACCCAAACCCAGGAAAATTTGAAAGTTTGAGATTTCGAATTTGAATTGTTGGACCTTGATTACTGGAACTGGACTTCCTTTATGCATCCTGAGATTCCTCCGAACTAAACCACCATAAGAACGAAGGGAATTGACATGGAATGAACCCAGAACTATCGTGCGATACTTATAGATTTTTGAATCAAATTCGAGTAATTGGAGGTAATGAACTGTTAAATTGAGCTTGGAAACATGTTTATAAGAGTCCTATGACGATTTCTAGTTGATTATAATGAAGAAAACACCTAGAATTTGGCAGCATTGAAAGGGTTGAAAACCGAATCGGGCGATCTGTTTACAGAGAAACAGGTCAGAACGAAGATAAACAGTTATTACTGTACACTGGCGCGTGGTCTCACGCGCAGTCATTCCAGGCCGCTCGCGGGGGCGCGTGAAAACTATTCTGGGAATGTGTTCAACATACTTTTTACTGTTTTCGACAATATGAACCTAATGGCACAGGGTTTGAGACAATAAGACCCCGTTTCAGGGTACTTTGGGTGTCCAAAATGCGTAGTTTGTGTTTAACTATTATTTTTAAATCCCATGGTTTAGGAGATTGGTATACAAGGTCATGGAACAACTTAGTGACCCTTAATTGTTGTGTTTGATAGGCCAGACACTTCCAGAGACCTCTGAAGAGCGTACAGCTAGCGATTGAGCATCTTGGACGGTGTGTGAGTGGACATTATTTTTTATAAACTATTATGCATGCATAGTTAAATGTTTTATGTGATGTATTGCATGATTTGAGTTGCAATGATTGGATTGATGATTTGATATGATTACTTGATGATTTTATGAATTTAAATATCAATTTCGGGACATGATTTTACAGATTTACGTGAAAATGGCATTTTGGTCTTGAGACCCTATTGGAAATGGTTTTGACTTGGTTTTAAGTCAAGGATTGTTTGATAGGATTGGGATGTAATCCCTGGAAGGTTTTCATTGTGATAGTAATGAGTTCCCAGACTGTCGAAACTAGGGGGTTTCCCAGACGACCGAAGCTCCATTATCCCTTCATCCAAAGCTCCATTATCGAAGATACATGAACAGTACACCAAAGGGATAACGAGCCTATAACTCTCCTACTCAAGGCATCGACTACTGTATCCACCCATTCGACTGATACTCAAATGTACAGTCATAGTCTTTAACCAACTTTAGCCAACTCTTCTTCCTTGAGTTCAACTTCCTCGGAGTACCGATACATAAGGCTCAGGTGATCTAGAAAGATCTTGTACATCTCCCTAGGAGATAATGAGTCCAACTCTTCTTTACATGCGCCATTGCGGCAAGCTCCCAAACATGGGTAAAATAGTTCATCTCAACATATCTCATCTGCCTAGCTGCATAAGGAAAACCTTCACGTACAACATAAGTGGACAAACCAAACCAAGTTGACTACCTCTCGAGTCAATTGCGTCAATGGGCTACAATTACAGGGAAATCCTTTACCAAACGCCAGTAATACGCAACCAATTTGAGAGACTCCAAATCTCACTTACCGTGGTTGGTTGACGCTAATCCAAAACCATCTCGATCCTCCAAGGATCCATACTAGTCCTCTCAGCAGAAATTATATGACCCATAAGACGAACATAGGTCCACCAAAACTAATACTCAAACTGTCCATACCGAGTCCGAAAGTGGTTATATGAATAGCTAATTCCTTGTTCCTCGACTAATGACATCATAGTTCATATGATGGAGATGTGAATACGAATCCATATTGTACACGTCATCGTCATCCAAAACGATGGTTGCAAAATGGATTGAGTACCCAGAACCTCATCTTGAGGTGGCAACCTTGTAAATCATCCAAAATCACAACTGGAAATACCCGCACAATCGATATCTTCCCCAAGCGCACTGAGCCATCCGAGGACATCACAATACGTGCCCAATATTCTTAACAGTTATTTTGTAGTAACTTTTCAGCTCCCAAAGCTAAACTAATTCCCAAAGGAAGTATCCTCTATTTCCGACAAAAGAAAAATGTGGCAAAACAGGACTACCAAAGACAATGGTTCCTCAAAGCATTCAAGAGAGGCATAATAGTAGTCTGCCAATCCATCCCTAGTAGTCTGCCAATTTGCCTTAAAGCCAAAACCTTATATTCAAGGAAAACAATCTTAAATTACTGAACTAGCTCTAAGCATAGTACCAATCGGAGTACGAATACTCATGTCCCAACCTAGTGGGATCAACTCCCGATTAACAAAAATGTAAATCTTCTGGAGATAAAGGGTGTGGGTTCGTAAACCATCAAACCTCACGCAGTACGTGTGTCTGGAAGTCCCACAAGACTAAAAAAATACTAATATCTCAATCGGCCCTCTCGGGATCCTCTCTATCCTGCTCATCGACCACTGCAATCGTACGATTGCCATTCAAATACTCGGAGCTATAAGCTTCCCACTTCAAAGCTTCCTGGAAAATGCATCCTCCAGACGCCCTCGACGTCAAGCAGAATCATCCGAGTGTTGTTGGGATTTTGTCAAACTTATCTCCCTCTAAGATGCCACATCTACTAGAGTCTAGAATGTGGTAAGTCCTGAAACCAGCACCATCGCTCGAGTCATACTCCCAAGACCCGAGGCAACCAACGAAGCCTCATTGCCTTAATCATCGTCACACCCAGTGCGAACTAAGCCAAATCTAGAAATCTCTACTCATACCGAGCAAAAATCATATACCTCTACATCGAAGGCCGGAACCTTACCTCTTGTGTAAGAGTGGTAATTTCTTACATGACTCGTTACACGACTCAAAACCCACACGGAATTAACCCGAATCAACCTGACTCGATAAAAAATCGAGTCAAATTCGGGTAAACCCGTTATAACCTGTTTATTAAACAGGTGGGTTTCAGGTCAACCCGCGAATCCATTTAATAACCTATTAACCTATTTATTAAATGGGTTATTAAATGATAACCTACTAACCCATAAACCCGCGAGCCCCATTTATTACTTTATGGTTTTTAAAATGCCTAAATATAAATACTTCAATTTTATATAATTTGTAACCTAAAGACTAAATCCATATCAAACAATAGCACTTTGCTCTGAACTTCTGCTAAATCCTGTGAGAACCATCTTCTTGACCTAATAATGAAGAGTCTCCCCCTCCCTCTTTTTGTTTTCCCCGTATTGTAATAGTTATATTTAACAAAATTCATTTTTTCATAATATTTTCTCCTCAATTTTTGTTGTCGACACCTACGTTCAAGATGCGAAATGTTGTAACTTTGTTGTAAGATTTTGGGTAAGGATGGTTAACACGACCTATCCCAATCCCCCCGGGATTAACACGGGACGTGTCATGATCCCGTCTGACACGAAGTGTCAGACTAGGGAAAATTTAAACTGTTAGCTCGACCGGCATCTAGAGCACGCCAGGATCCGGTGGAGGAGTGTGATGTCTCAGTCTCTGCTACAGTCTGCATCCGAGCTCAACCTGAAGGGCATTAAAAACCAGAAAAGACTGTGAGTGGACGAAAAGCAACAAGTTCGATAAAAACACATTTCATAAAGTCCTTTATGCCCTTCACTAAAAAGCATGCATGCATAGGAAAACCATTTATCAAACCACATATGTTTCAATAACTATTAATAGGGTCGCAGCCCCAAGTTCTGTAAATTCAAGTCATACGGGCACTTGCCCAAAACCATTTACACAAATTCGTAATCATTTCAAACATATGTGGGAACTCAGCCCAAATCCATTTATTATTCACAAAACATAATTTCGCCAATCTAAGAAATCATGTTTAGCAATATCATATAACCAATCCTGTCTCGGTTTCTAAAGCTACGGCGCGTTGACAGGACCCATCCTAATCCCCCCGGGATTAGTGCGGGATGACCCTGCTCCCGTCTGACATGAAGTGTCAGACAAGGGATATTTCCGACCTTTGCCCTCCCGGGCTATCAGAGTACGCCAGGATCCGGAGGAGGTAAGTGATATCTCGGTCTCTGCTACAGTCCACATCTGATGTCAACCTGAAGGGCAGTCAAAACATTAAAAGCTGTGAGTGGACAAAACCAAAGTTTATAAAAACATTTCATAAGAAGACATTTGTACCCTTCACTAAACAGCATGCATGCATTCGATAACCATTTATCAAACCGTTCATTAGGGCCTTAGCCCAAAATCAAAAGAAACCAAATACACGGGCCACTGCCCAAATCCATGAAGATACCAAACACACGGGCCACTGCCCAAAACCTGTGCTCATCACATATCACATATTTATATCACATACACATATAATTCACACAACCAATCCTGTCACGGTTTCCAAAGCTACGCGCGTGCTACCCAGGTCTCAATCTGAGTCTTCTCAAAGTCAAGATCAATGTCCGCAAACCACTAACCCTACCCAAGGTAATAGTAATCATAGCCTTCCTGAGAGTAAGGAACCCAACTGTGGGGTGACTCCACTCAGTCGGTGCTCCGTGACTACTCCGGGCTCCACCCAGGCCAACGACCCTCCCCAGAGGAGATAATAGAAGTAAAGGAAGGTATATGAATACATATATATACATAACATAAACGTTCATGCCCCGTTCCCTTGAACCGTCATGATCCATAACATCCATTAACCAGGGTTCATGCCGGTTCCCATAAACCGTCATGTACCATAATGACCTGACAAAGGTTCATGCCGGTTCCCATAAACCGTCATGAACCACAATGACCTTTCCAAAGTTCATGCCGGTTCCCATAAACCGTCATGAACTTGGAAATCCATCTAGGGTCCCTGACCCAAAATCATAATGATGCGTGCCCGATGACTCAACTGGGCACCGTGCCCGATATCTATGGGTCAGTCACGACTCCGATCATAGTGATGCGTGCAACCATCCACCCAGGACCGCCCTCAATCCTGGTATCTCGCCGTGAACGTATCAATTGACGCGACCACCACAAGATCATGGTGCACTCATCACCGATCGATATCCTGAACCGTCAGCACTCCGAAGTCGAGCCTCCCTAGGCTGCCCGACCACGAATCGTGCATCGTGACCTCTCCGGAAAGAACATATCCCAATCCGGAGGCGAGCGTCGTATCGTCGATCGCCATGCACATAGCTCCCGTCGCTACCACGATTTAGACCCGAAGGTCGTAAATAGTGTCATATGCCCGAGACAAAACCAAATGGGTTTCATACCCGAGTTTATCCATTTGAAATCCAAAACCATTTCATTCAGACCAATAAAGACATACAGACGCGTATAGGCACCGTATAGGGCCAAAACCTCGAAATACGTGCCTATACGTAACCACACATCAAAATGCACTTATGGCATCATAAACAAGTATTAAAAACATATAATAATCATTTATGCATGCACCAATTTAGAAAACAAGGTCCACTCACAGACCGTCCGAGCTGCCGCCTCGATTTGCGTGCCATACGGCTCTCCCGAGCCAATCACCATCAGCGGAACTCCCAAACCTGTCCAAATTTTAATAGAAGGTTACTAACTACTTAATTAACCTCCTACCAAAGCCTCGTAATTTTCCCGAACTTTTAACTATTTTTAAACCGACCCTAAACATTCCGATGCCCCGAAACATATCGAGACAGTGTCCGATTGACACGAAACCAATCCCAAAATGTTCGTTACATCGAATAGAAGATTTACCATGTTGAACACTTTCCCAAATTATGGCCCACGCGTCCTCACGAGCCCCTAGAAAGGCAAAAACACTGTTCATCCTCTCCTACCTCCAACTGAACCAATTTTTCACTGTAGCAAAACATTGTTCATCCGTCGGTTTTCTCCGGTATTCGGACTGATTTTAGGTCCATTTCATCCCATTTTAATCCTAATATAATCCTAATCCTATTTCCTATCTTTCTAGCTAATTAAAACCGAATTAAACGCCCCAAAACCGTGCTTCCATTCGCCATCAATGGTGGCCGGATTTTCTCCGGCCGTTCACGGCCATTTCCGACCATCACAAACCCCAAAACTAATCCTATTAGCTTCCTAGAGTCCCCAGAAATGTTTCCCAATCCTTAGAATCGAACAAAAACTAACAAAACCGAAATTTGAATTTTTGGACATTTCCTTACCTCACGGGTTCACCCGCCGTGAGCCGCCGCCGTGAGTCACCATGGCCGGCCGTCGTGTCCTCCTCCTCATCCCAGTCCTGCCCTCACTCTCACACAGTCACACTTGATGGATGATTGTGGTGGTGTTGTGTGTTTGTATGGAAAGAATGAAAATGGAAAATGAAGAAGAAATATGGAGGGGGGTGCGGGTTTGAAGAAGAAAAGAAGAAAAATGATGGCTAATGAGAGGAGATGGAATTGATGGTGAGGATTGAAAGATTAAATATAGAATGGAGGGCTAGGATTGAATTAGGTATGGATTAGATTATAAAATTAATTAATTAATATTATTTAATTAAGTGAGATCCCCTTTTTAGGGGTTTTAACCAATGGGACGAGTGACACTTGTCACTCATCCATGGGACCCACTCAAAATATCTGGCCCAATCAGAAAAGGCCACCTCATCACCGCCTCGAAGTACGTGCATAGTGAAATCGAACTCCCGTGACCTATAACTTCCCCGTTCGAAGTCCGATTTCAGCATGCCGCCTACCTATGGTTTCGTATCGTCCCGATCTGCGTAATGGTCCTCAAACCTCGGCCATCGGACCTCTCGGTCAAAAAGTCAATATTTTGCTCCTTTTAACTAAAATTACCAAATTGCCCCTAAACTTCCGAACGTCATAACTTCCTCCTCGAACGCCGGAATTGAACGTGCCACCTGTCTATGAACTCGCGACGTCACGAACTACGTCACGGTCATCGGTCAAAGTCAGTTTGACCGTCCGAATGAAAAGTCAACGTTTTTTCCACGACCAAGGGCAAAACGGCATTTTGCATCGTTCGTTCGATTTAGCCTAACTAATCACTGATTAACCTCACTAATCGTGATTAGTCACTAATCTAATCTAGGAATTCGGGACGGGTCGTTACAACCTTCCCTCCTTAATTAATTTCGTCCTCGAAATTCCAACCGACCTAAATCCAACCGTTATTCCCTCCTTAATTAGTTTCATTCTGAAACTCCAACTATCTTGACTCCACATCCATCTCGCGGAAAGTACAATCTACCTCGCAACACGTGTACACTCGTACACCAACTAACCAGAATAATACTTACCCGTCTCCAGCTAGACGTACCACTAATACTCGTGTTGCCTCGACTACATTCGACCACGTCGAATGATAGTTATCACACGTTCCGAGTTGACACTACTTGTCAAATCTACCGTTTTAGTTGACACAAACAACTCGACGGTTCCCCATCAATCACCAACCTATCCTGCTATCTGCTCCCACAGGGAGTTACCAGATCATACTAATCGATCCACGCTGTCACCTTCGACAAACTGTCACCACTTGACAGTCGCCAGTCAAAATGTAACACTATGCCCACTTTTGGTTACACTAACCACCGACTCACTCAACCTGAGTATACGTATACCAACAAAACGCTCGACCTGTGTGTAACTAGACCTATCAGAAATACCATGACCCAACGCACAGTATCCAATGTCCAGTCCACGACCTCATCAACGTACTACTGGTATAACCTATATACCCTCACTAGACACCACAAGTATGCCCAGTATCATCCCTCGAACTACGTACAAGGTACGTAAATCTACCCATCAATCAGCCTACAACCACCTAGGTTGTAGCCAATCACGTTTCTATAATGGAGTCCATTTGTCCAATGCCGGGCTAGACAAATCAAAAACTCTGACCCATCATCTATTTACAAATCCGAATCTGAATCCGTAACTTTGTGAGAAATCCCGAATCCAGACCCAGAAATCATATCCATAACCATGTCCAAATTTGAATCTGAAATCATCATTCCGTAAGCTAGCATTTGGAATAACCATTCCGAACCCAAATCCATAAAAGAAAATCCACTGACAAGCTCATCGTCACCCAGAATCCGATTCCAAAACCCAAATCCAGAAATCTTCTTTCAAGTTCCAAAATCAAATCCTGAATCGTCATCTAGAAATCTGATTCCAAAACTCGAAATATCGTTCACGTCTACCGAGACGTACTATATCCGAACCTATCGGGTACCTGTTTAAACAATTACCTCAATACGTTCGATTGACTTCATAGGGAAGCCAATCCCAACATCAACACCTCTAAGGCTGACCAAATCTGACCTCATCGGACACCTACTCACCTGAGTAATACACCATATGGGATTCACTTCGAAAAGAAGTTCAGTCCCAACATCCTCAACTCAAACATCCAAGTAAGAGTGATAACTCTCCACCTATCTGGATCATCAAGATCACGATCCAGATCCATAACGATACCCAAAGTCCTAAACCAATTCCCACATCTAAACAGATTAGTCATCGATGAGACACACCGAGACTGTGGGTTCTCACTGATTACCTCGTATCGGTCCTTGGCATTTCACCTAGAAAATCAAGGATGATACAACACGATGACATCAAAACTCAACCTACGTGAATGCAACCAAAACTCGCTGCATTCACCACGCCACGTAAACCAACATCGTCTGCCACCAAGCAGAAAATGCGAAATCTCAATCACCTAACTTCGATATACTCATTATCAATGCGGAAAACCCGTATTCCTTTCGTCACCACAATCGCAAACTCCCACGATTCCGAAGTTCCAGCAAGATTGGAAACAACACACTTGGACATCAACCACGTGTCCCCTAACCAATTTAACTCTATCTGAGATCCACTCTGGGACCACAGATATCGAACATATGCCCATCACGACGGATGTCACATCCCAATACGTAACTCATTGTCATCACGATCACCGGCACCAGCGCTAGTATCAGCGCCAGCCCACAATACTATCGGTACACGCAACCAGGATCAGTATCGGCACACCATGTGCAAAACTGACAACCCTGGATCTCCGCTCATACCGAGCGACGATCCCGTACCTCTGCTCGAATAGGAGAAACTCTGCCTCCCTCGTACCCAACACCTTTGGGTACAGTCACCCGGACAACTCATATGAGAATAGGAAAACGTCCCCTGAACGTCCTCGATTCCCAACAACCGTAACTACAACCACTCTTGGTAGTAGCGCCTACCACAGACTCGTGCAGACCTAACTACCAGACATCACGATCTTGACTCCGCATCCAACGGAATCAATCGCCTGTACTAATTAGTCCGTATCCCAACTCTGGGATTCTATCGACAAGTACCAACCCTGATAACTTGTCCAACTAATCACTAACCAGTTGTAACTCGACTCAACCAACGTCGTCTACCAGGTCATCCACGACCTTAGTTGCACCAAACGACAACTGAGTAGCACAACAACCAAGTAGGTTTAACCGATAAGTATAACCTCAACTGCGAAGTGCAGTCCCAACACAAGCTGACATGACTAGACCGACTAACGAATCCGAATAGTAGTCCAAGTCAAACCACTCGTCAACTCACGTTTCCGAACCATACAACCCAATGTAGGGTTCCACAAACATACTCTAGGGTTTCCCTGAACCCAACTGCAAGCTACCAACTGCAGTACAATCCACAATCTGACCGTCTCCGCGGTCTTGACACGCGAAGACGTCAATCCAATCCTACCGTCAATCAACTAGGATTCCTCGAATCTGGCGGCCTCCAGCAGTATATCCGGCTAACTCAATAATATCCGACCATCGAATAGCCACAACATCCAACCAGTCTTCGGAACCGATCCTATGACATCGTGAAAGACGATCCCAACTAACCGTCTCACGATCACAACCTAACGTACGAATACGTTCATCCTTCCATAGAGTCCCACACTGTCAACCCCGGCAGAATTATGGCAACCCCGGCATCAAGTGCCGAACCAAGACATTCCACGATACACTCCTACTAACTATCGTATCGGCATCCCAACAATCAGGTTGACCACGAACTGCAGCCCATTGAGATATCACATACTCGACCTGCGTAAGGAGTAGTACGTAAAACACGCTCTGGAATTCAGAGTAACACGAGCAACAATGCTCTGATACCACGTTGACAGGACCCATCCCAATCCCCCCGGGAATAGTGCGGGATGACCCTCCTTCCGTCTGACACGAAGTGTCAGACAAGGGATATTTCCGACCTTTTGTAAGACCCGTGTCCTGGAGGGAACGGTGAACAATCCCACATTCCTACGAGGGGGAATGGTCTGGGAGAGGATGATGGTGTGCCTTAAAGGTGTAGGCACACACCTATCAAGCACTAGGCCTTTTGGGAGCTCAAGTGGCTTTGGGGGGGATTGGAACTCCAAAGTTAAGCGAGTTGAGGCTGGTGCAATTCCATGATGGGTGACCCCCTGGGAAGTTGCACCATGAGCTCTCAAAAACAAAACCGTGAGGGCTGGGCCTAAAGCGGACAATATTGTGTTAGATGGATCGGGTTCTGACAGAATGGTATCAGAGCCGGACCCTGACCGGAAGTGTGCCAGCGAGGACGCAGGGCCCCAAGGGGGGTGGATTGTAAGACCCGGTCTTGGAAGCAAGAACGGTGAGCAAGACCCGTGAGCTTGAGAAGCAAGAATGGTGAGCAAGACCCGTGAGCTTGAGAAGCAAGAATGGTGAGCAAGACCCGTGAGCTTGGAAAGGTAAGATCAGTGAACGATCCCACATCGCTCGGGGACGGAAATGTGAAGTACCTTATATGTGTGGGCATGTATCTATCTAACATGAGGCCTTTTGGGAGCTCAGTGGCTTTGCAGGGTATTGGAACCCCAAAGTTAAGCGAGTTGAGGCTGGTGCAATCCCATGGTGGGTGACCTACTGGGAAGTTGCACGTGAGCTCCCGAAAACAAAACCGTGACGGCTGGGCCCAAATCGGACAATATTGTGTTAGATGGGCCGGGTCGTGACAAAAAGGGACATCGAGTATGAGGGTTTCCAAAATAAATGGGTCTCATGCCCGAGTTTACCTTTTCAAATCCAAAATCATTTCATTATAACATTTCCAAAACCATAAGAACGTATAATCAGTGCAAAACCATAAACCTCGATTTACGTGTAAACACGTAAATCACCTCGAAATGCGTGTAATCATGTAAATCACTAACATCCAAATCATAATCATAGAATCACATCTATAAACCATATAAAATATTTATGCATGCCTCACAGTTTAGAAATCAAGGTCCACTCATAGACCGTCCTACGCTGCCGCCTCGATTTGGGTGCCATAAGACTTCCTGGGCTTATCACCGTCCCCGGGACTCCCAAACTTGTCCAAATCAATCTAGAGGGTTACTAACTACCTTATTAACCTCTCATTGAAGTCCCTTAAATTTTCTAAATTTTTTAACTATTTTTAAACTCGATCCTAAACCTTCGGACGTCCCGAACAATATCTAGACGGTATCCGATCAACTCGAAACTAGTCCCAAAATGTTCGTTACATCGAATAGATTAAAAGTCATGTTGAAATTTTTACCAAACCATGCTCCACGTGCCCTCACGCCCTCACGCGCCTACACTGTTCATCGTCCCCTACCTCCAGCCGACCGGGTTCAGATCGGTTCAGACTGGTTCGGTTGGACCAACTGGCAGTCACGGTTCAACGTTATAAACCCCCCATTTTTGGTCCATTATTGTTCATTTAAATCCTAAACTCTTTGTCTCACTCCTAGGAATCTATTCTTGTGATTAAAGCCTTGAAAACACACAAAAATGTACTTTGATGAACCATGGACGAACCGGCCACCTGCACCCTCCTACCATCGTCGTCTTCGGTTGTCCTAGCCCTGAAAATCAATCCCAAAAAATCCCTACGACCTCCAGAAAGCCATTTCCATTGTTACAATCGACTAGAACCTCTTAAAACTCAAAGTCAAAAATTTGAAATAGTTTACCCACGATTTCGGGTTTTTCCTCCTCCGTGGCTACCGTCGTGGCCTGCGTCCACCACGTCATCCTCATCACCCTCAGTGTAAGACCCGTGTCCTGGAGGGAACGGTGAACAATCCCACATTCCTACGAGGGGGAATGGTCTGGGAGAGGATGATGGTGTGCCTTAAAGGTGTAGGCACACACCTATCTAGCACTAGGCCTTTTGGGAGCTCAAGTGGCTTTGGGGGGGATTGGAACCCCAAAGTTAAGCGAGTTGAGGCTGGTGCAATTCCATGATGGGTGACCCCCTGAGAAGTTGCACCATGAGCTCCCGAAAACAAAACCGTGAGGACTGGGCCCAAAGCGGACAATATTGTGTTAGATGAGTCGGGTGTCAAGGATTTGATTGACATGTTTTGGGATATGATCCCGGGATGGTTTTCATTGTGCTTGTGATTGTGAATACCCAGAAGGTCGAAGCTAGGGGTGTTCCCAGATGACCGAAGCTCGGGGATATGATATGATTGTTATTGTTCCCAGGCAGCCGGAACTCGGGGTGTTCCCAGACGGCTGGTACTCGGGGTGAGATACTTTCCCAGATAGCCGAGGCTTGGGGTGTTCCCAGACGGCAAATCCTCGGGGTGATGCGTGCCGGGGCAATCGGAGCTCGGGGTGACTTCCCAGACGATTGAGGCACGGGTTATGGCCTACGAGTAGTGCCGGTGTGACAGTGTGATGGTTTGTGCACTTGTAAATAGTGCGGATTGATTGATTGATTGATTGATTAATTGTTGACCTTGTGCATGGTACTGTTTGATGTTGATTACGTACTGGTATTGAGTACGAGTTCTGGTCTGTATGGCCAGGTGATTATGTGTTCGTATGTTTTGGCCTGAGAGCCAGAATTTGATTTGTTATGTGGTATGGCTGGATGGCCAGTGTTGGTGTTTCATATGTTTTTCCCTATGCATGCAGGCTTAATAAACTGGAGGGTAAATGATGTCTTTTATCAATGTGATTTAATGAATATTATTTTGTCCACTCACACCTTTTCTGTTTTGATGACCCTCCAGGCTGTGGCACAACATTCGGGGCTGATCTCGAGGCGGAGGCATAAGAGGAAATCAGCGCAGCTATCCCTTGTCTGATAGGTGCTGAAGGATCGTTTTGGGACTTCAGTTGACTTGTCAGACGGGAGCAGGACCGGGTACAGTTTTCGAGGTCCAATTGGGACGGGTCCTGTCACTCAGTCCCTCACTAGAACCCAGAAAATGATTATAGTGGTGGGGTGGTGTGTGTTTGTGACTTTGTGTGTTTTGAGGGTGAGGTACAAATGGTGATCGGGTTTGAAGAAGAAGGAAAATGATGAAGTGTCATGAAGAAGAGCAAAATGAACAGTGGATATGAGAGGGGATGATAAGGATGGATGGCTGGGATTAAGAGATGAGTGAATTGTGAATTAAAAAATAATAAAAATAATATTATTCTAATCTCAAAACCCACCAATCAAGAATGAGATCCACAAGTTCGGGTTATGGGCCAATGGGATGAGTGACACTTGTCACTCATCCATTGGGTAGGAATTAAATATCTGGGCCCACTAGGATACAAAAGTAATCTGTCTAGTAAATCGTGCAATAGTTTCCTCGAACTTCTGTGAACCATAACTTCTCTGTTCGACATCCGATTTCAACCCGATACAAAAGTAATCTGTCTACAGACTCGTATCGACGCGATCTACGTAACGGTCCTCGGCCTTTGGCCATCGAACCTCCCGGGTCAAAAGTCAACATTTTGCCCACGACTAGGGGCAAAACGGTTATTTTACACCATCCGTCCGATTTCGCTCAACTAATCACCGATTAACCTTACTAATCCTTCATTAGTCACTAATATAATTCCGAAATTTAGGACGGGTCGTTACACACCACCTCATGCAGACTAATCCAATAAACACTCAGCTATAGAGACTTTGTACTCAAGTGGGAAACTCTCTGCATGTACCAATTGCTCTGAACTAACCGGACCTTATCCTCAAAAGTGTAATTTAACATCTAAATCGCCTCTAGCGTCCGTACGCCCTCTGCTCAAAGTTTAAGGTCCACTGATCGGTCCACCCCGGAATTCGACATATCTTCTCATGATTGTACTCGTAGATCGGATCTCACTAGTTGCCTCTAATTCCATACCAACTATCAGTCATTACTCAGAAAGTTGTCACATCCAGCCCTCTTCAGGGTCTAATCTCATGGAATCATGGCATACCGTGCCAAACGTAACCTAACCGAGGTTTGTTCCACTAAATTCTCCTAATATAACCCTAGCTATTAGGTTGATGACGGGTTGTTCCTCATAAAGTCATCACATCCGGCATCTGCGTAACATTCCAAGAGCAACCCAGTGCTCTGATACCAATATGACACGACCCATCTCCAATCCTCCCTGGATTAACGCGGGATGTGTCATGCTCCCATCTGATACCTCGTGCCAGACGAGGGATACACCTAACCCTCCTGGGGCTTCTAGAATACGCCAGGATCGGTGGCAGCATGTGTTGTCTTGGTCACCACAATAACCCGCATCGGCTATCAACCTGAAGGGTAGTAAAACAGGAAAAGCTGTGAATGGACGAAAATAAACAATTATAAAATCATCTCACCAAAAAGATATTTATACCCTTCACTAAAAGCATGCATGCATCAGAAAACAAGTTATAGCAACCACTTTCTTTAAATTAATGAATAGGGTTTTTCAATCTAATCATTGTAAAAACGTTATTCATTCAAGCCATTTCCTTAGGAGGGTCTTGGCCCAAAACCAGAACATGTGGGGTCTCGGTCAAAAAATCGTAAAATACAATTTAACCAATCCTTGACATCCCCGATGTCTAATCAATAATCTCACGGTTTCTAAGGCTAGGCGTGCCACTCGGGGTCTCAAGTCCAAGGTACTCCCTAGGATCCACCAATGTCCTAGTGATATCACTGGACACTATCCTAGGTGATATTCATAAATAGCAATCCTGATCTTGAGCCTCTCCTACTTGGAGAGAGGAGTGGCCCCTCTATGGCAATGCTCGCACTCCTGGTCCTGAGCCTCTCATCGGAGTAGCCCCTCCCAAACAATGCACCATGACTACTCTAGGATACTACGAGATGTCTAGAGGAGAGAATCCACTCATAAGGATGGTATATAAAACCGAAATCAATCCAGTGGAAAATCATTGTAAAACCATTTATACCTCAAATCATGTTTTAAACTTTTTAACAAGGTCTCAGCTCGAGGTATAGTTTCCACAAATCGTTTTCACAAAATGAAGATTCCCCGAATCCGATCCAATCCAAACTCATAGGGACGCTTCCCAAGTCATCTCAATTAGGTCTCAAACCCGAAATCTCCTTTCATAAACCATAATTGGGACTCAAGCCCTGTAACATAAACCAATTGGGTCTCAAGCCCGATACAACAATCAATTGGGCCCCAAGCCCCATATCTCATAAATCAACTGGGCCTTAAGCTCTGGATAATATTTCCAAATCTAAAACCATTTCCTCATTCAAATCATTTGAAATCACAAGTATGTATAAATACCTGGCCTAAGCCCAAGGTACCACATAAAGCATATATCTCGAAATACGTGCAATATAACATTTATATGAAAATTCCAAAATACCACAATCATATGCACTCAAAGCATCTCAAATCATGTTCATAAAACATATAAAATAGTTATGTATACATCATATTTAGAAATCAAGTGTCCACTCACAGACTGTCCAAACTGCGTGCCTGCAAGCTGCGCCGTAAGCCACTCAGGGCTATACTAAAATCTCCGTGTCGTTTGGACATGTTCAAAACATAGTTAAAGGTCACTACCAACCTAGACAAGTCGTAATCTATAACCCTCAATACCCCCAGAAACCACCACCACCATTGGATTAAAATTGCCGAAATCTTTCAAATGGGACCGATCTCACATCAAAATTCATGCCGATGTGTCTGCACACGACGGTCAAACTTCTCGGTCAGCTCTGGTCAAAAGTTAATGCTCACGTCATGGTGAACGATCAAAGTCAACGGCTGACGTCAGCCATATAGGTTTGACACCTGTCACGTTTGACACGTCTCAGGTCTAACAATGCCACGTGTCAGCCCTTGATTGGTCCCCGCGTCTGACACTGTCAATGCTGACGGGACCTGATAACTGCCATGTGTCATCCTCATATTGGCCACGTGGCCTGACAACCTAACAAATGATGACGTCACCCTACTGACGTCATCATCGTCTACCTCGCGACGGGTCAACCCAATTTCGTTGTAACAGGTTAGCTAGACCTGAGACCCAACCCGGTTCCAACTCCCCTATTTCTAACCCTTTTTCGATCGTGTTTCGTCCTACAGGATCATCTGGGTTCATAGAAGAGATCTATGGGTTTAAAATCATGAAAAACAAGCTAGAATTTACCTTCCAACAATGATTAGTAATTGATGATTTTCCAAATCAGTTTCCCGTCAATCCTGGCCTCCTCAGTCCTCGAAATCAACACCTACGAGTTTGTATAGTTCCCAGGAACATGTTTGAATGATTAAAATCCCTCAACAAGCCTTAGATGTAACGCCACGAAAATCCACAAAAATATAAAATATTAAATAATGTGTAAAATGACCTTTTTACCCTTGGATAAAGTTGACTTTTTGTTTAAAATACTTTTTGTGCATTTTTCGAGGACCGTTGTGTAGGTCCCGAGACGCTGAATCCATAGACAAGTGGCACGTCGAAAACGGAGCTCGTATGAAAAAGTTATGGGTCTGGGAAGTTCAGGGGCAAAATGGTCATTTGTGACCTCAAGGGTAAAATGGTAAATATGAACATGGAGTAATGAAGTGCCTGCAGTAGGATTAATTAAATGACTAATCTGCTGAATCAACCCTTAAGATGACTCAGGCAAAGTTGGGAGTGACACATGTCACTCACAAATGATCATTAGTGGCACTTTGTATTAATTAATGGAATTAATTTACTGTAGCACATGTTTATTGCAGTCATCGACTAAGCTCCAACAGAGAACACAGATAACTACCCTCCTTCATTTTGATCGATTAGCAGCAAAACAAAAGGAAAATCAGTGCACTAGAGTGATCAATTAGCGTGAATTGGAGAGAAAAATCGAAAGAGGAACAAAGAAAACCCAAATAGACCCATACTGGGAATACCCGAAAAACCACCCAAAACCTTAATTATCGATTTTGATTTTTGAGACGGTTTCGTTTGAAATTGAGGTGATATTAAGCTTTCTGGGAGCTAAGCGCATCAAACTGAATCGATTGGGAAGGAAATTGGTGGAGAATTGGTGACGAACATACCCTACGACTTCTTTGAAACTTTGAGCTTTAGTTCGATTACTTGGAGGTATGGAACTGTGAAATTGACTTCATAATTGTGTTTATAATGGACCTAGGATACTTCTAGTATGATCAATTGAAGAAAACAGGTTGGTTTTGGGTAGAACCCGAGTTAGGACCCGTCGGGTTTTCATCTTGAGTCAAGGAGTTTTAGGTCTTAATTGATTAAATTGAAGTTACAGAACCGTAAGTTAGATTGAACTGATGTTAATGAGTGAAAGAATGGACAAAATTAATGTTTAATTGAAGGAGATTACATCGGGTCAGATCGGGATGAGCTAGTAATATTATATTACTAGATGTGATGAGCTAGTAATATTACTAGATGTGATGAGCTAGTAAAAGAATGGACAAAATTATGTGATGAGCTAGTAATACTATATTACTTGTTTGACAGGCCCGAATACTTCCAGGATTTCGGAAGAGCACGAACAGCTTGAAACTGAACAATCTGGATGGTGTGTGAGTGGACTTTTGTTTTCTACCCTGAATGCATGCATATATGCTTTAAATGCCTTATACTATGATTTGAAACGATTTAGTATGATTAATGTTTCGATATGATGATTTTTGGATTTTTGGAATATTATATTATTTTATATGCTTTTGGGCACGATTTTCGAGAAAATTATAAAACTGATGTTTTGGGGCGAAGGCCCAGGATTTGAGCTTGATTTTGACTCGGATTATGAGTCTGGTACTAGATGTGAAGGATTTATATTATGATTGAGTTTGTGATTACACAAATTTGTGTGAAACTGGTTTACGGATGTTGACAACTGGTTTTGATATTAAATGTAACTGTTTTCACTGATTTTTATGATAATGATATGTAAGGGCTTTCGGTGTGGAATATGTTTCCCCCGAAATGAACCCTGGAGATAACGTTCGCCTCAGGGATGGAAGTGTTTACCCCGGAGAGGTCACGTAGCACGGTCTGTTGTCGTGCAGCCAATGGAGGCTCGACTCAGACCAGATGTGCTGGATTATATGGAGGTTAGTCAGTGATATGTTCATGACGACTTGGATTGCCGGCTGGTGATGTGTTCACAGCGGCGGATGCTCGGGATTTGAGCGGTCCTTGAGCTGATTTGCACGCGTTTCAGGGATAACATGACTATATATATATTGGACCTGGATCCTATGTTTTTATTGATGTTTGAGATTTATGTTCACATCTAAATTATTTGATTTATAAGTTATGATATGCATGCATGTTGTGAAAACTGGAGGGTAAGACTATATCTTGATAAATGTATTTCTAAACTTTATTTTTGTCCACTCACACTTTTGATGTTTTATTTGCCCTCCAGGCCAGTGCACATGTACTGAGGCTAATATCGAGACAGAGGAATAAACAGACCGTTGCGTACTCAGACACTTTGCAGCGTAGGATTTTGATCCCTACTTGTAAATATTCCATATGCTCTGTAAACCTGTTGACTAGGTCAACGGTCTCGGAATAATAAACTATCCCTTGTCTGACCATGTTTATCGTTTGTTAGGTTCTATATGTATATATGTAAAATATATGTGAAACTGCTTTTAGTACTTTCGAGTTATTGTCAGATGGGAGCAGGATCTTTCACGGTTATCGAGGGATAATCGGGATGGGTCTTGTCAAATTGGTATCAGAGCACTAGGTTGCGATCTGAGTCTTGCACATTGTGTGCATGTCTGGTTAACTGATCTGTTTTACGTACAGATACCTCAATATGCCTCCGTGACGCGAGCCTCCTGCACAGCCTGGCGAAATGATGGAGGGTCCAGACGTAGAGAGAGCTCAACGTTTGGGGGCCAAGAGTTTTACGGGTCAGACTAACCCAGATGAGGCTTATGAGTGGTTTACATAGTTGGAAAGGATTTTTGTGATCATGTGATGTCCACCAGGAGACATGGTTCCTTTAGCCACATTTATGCTGAGTAGTCAGGCGTATAGATGGTGGCGCGGCTTACAGTTGGCAGGATTGGATGCCAGTATCCTGAGTTGGGAGGACTTCTGGCACCGTTTCCTAAATCCGTTTTATCCTCGTTCTTTCCGTAATGACAAGGAAGTGGAGTTTCTTCAACTGAAACAAGTGCAGGAGGTTTGAGCAGGGGTTAAGAAATGAGATCCGTGGTGCCGTGACCGTAGGATCATATGCTTCTCTGAGGGAGTTCTCCGATGCGGCCGCCAGATTTGAGGTGACTTTGCTGGTACAACAACAGTTTTCAGGCTTCGGTCGACGCCGAGAGCGACAGTATCAGGGAGCGCCGAGTCAGAGATGGCCGAAGAGGGGTGGTTCTAGTTCTGGATCGTCTGGTGGCACTCGTCCGAGTTATGGTCGTGGGAATACACCGAGATTTGGGTCTCAATCTTCCGCAACAGTGCAGTCTAGCGAAGCATCAGTGGGATCAGCCAACCAACAGAACAGCGGGCCCAATCGGGGTAATGTGCTTGTTTGCTTTTACTGTCGGGAGCCGGGTCATTTCAAGAAGGACTGCGCACGTTTGGTTGGGAGTGGTACCGGTTGGGGCACTACAGAGCAGAGTCGGAGTACGGCATCGACTTCTGATACGACTAGGGGGAGAGGAGCTGGCCGAGGACGTGGTAACTCACGAGGACGTGGTCTGACGTGGGGACCACAGGCTCGAGTATTTGCTGTTACTCAACATGAGGCTCGATCTACCCCAGGAGTGGTGACAGGTATGCTTCCTATATTCGTTCATCATGCACGTACCTTAATAGATCTGGGAGCTACCTATTCTTTTGTATCCCGGGAGTATGCCTTATTAGCAGACAGAGAGATTTCCGCGATCGGTGGTGATATGGGAGTCGGTACGCCGACTGGTGATTTATATGTGGTTAACCAGGTGATACGAGATTATCTTGTGTTAATAGGGGGTGTGACCCTAGCGTCTGACCTCATATTGTTAGATTTATATGATTTTGATGTTATCCTTGGGATGGATTGGCTGACAACCCATCATGCCTCTATCGAATGTTTCGATAAGAGGGTTATACTCCGGAGTCCAGGATTACCGGAAGTCATATTCCAGGGAGATCGGCGAATGTTACCCGCCAAAGTCATATCAGCTCTTACAGCAGAGAGATTGTTGCGGAAAGGTTGTCAAGGTTATCTGGCACATGTGATTGATGTACGGGATACCCCAGTTAGGGTCGAGGACATCCCTATTATGTGTGAGTTCCCAGACGTGTTTCCTAAGGATTTACCAGGGTTACCACCGCATAAGGAGATGGAGTTCACCATTGATTTTGTCAAGGCCCACCCCTAATCCCCCGGGATTAAGGGCTAAACCCCGCTCCCGTCTAGCTTACGCATGACACGAGGGTCAAATAGACGCCTAACCACTGTGTGACACGTAAGTCGGACGAGGGAGTTCCGATCCGACCGTCCCGAAACTTCCAAATTTCCCAGAGTGCGCAGAGTCTACTGTGGATCGTACGTGTGATGTCTCCATCTCTCTCGACCAACAGCCCGCGCCGCAACAACCTGGAGGGTATCGAAAACATGAAAAGACTGTGAGTGGACAAAAATAAAGTTTAAGTTCAATAAAACAATTATCAAAAAACACATACATTTATACCCTCCGCGTAAAAACCAATGCATGCATATCAAATTTACGTCATAAAACCATGTACGAAAACCAAACACATTTTCTTTTTCTCAATCCGGGCCTCAGCCCAAAACCACAAAAAACCATTTCATCCGGGCCACTGCCCAAAACATCATCATCAAGTCTTAGTGAAAATCCAAAACACACTTAAAGCCACATTCTCATCCATCGAACCTGCTGGATCTATCCGTGTCTTTAAACTCCCGAGTCTTTAAACTCAATACAGGCCTCAATAATATCCGAGTCTTTAAACTCCCTAGTCTTTAAACTCAACAGGCCTACGGGGGAAATATCAATATATCCGAGTCTTTAAACTCCCGAGTCTTTACACTCAATCCGGGTCTTTAAACCCAATCCGGGCCCGTCCCCCGTCAAATCAATATCCGGGTCTTTAAACCCAATAACCAGATCCAGCAAATGCAATCCAAAACCATTTAAAAACCATTTCTAAATCCACATCCAAACCCGAATCCGAAACCACCGGTCTGATGCCCTTCTGGCATGCAAAACCGTTATTCCGAATCCAGACCCAGAACTCATTTCCTTCTCATGAGAAGCAAGATCGGTGAGCAAGACCCGTGAGCTTGGAAAGGTAAGATCGGTGAACGAACGCACATCGCTCGGGGAGGGAAAGGTGAAGTACCTTATATGTGTTGGCACGTATCTATCTAACACAAGGCCTTTTGGGAGCTCAGTGGCTTTGGGGGGGATTGGAATCCCAAAGTTAAGCGAGTTGAGGCTGGTGCAATCCCATGATGGGTGACCTATTGGGAAGTTGCACATGAGCTCCCGAAAAAAAACCGTGAGGCCTGAGCCCAAAGCGGACAATATTGTGTTAGATGGGCCGGGTCGTGACAGATTTTATTCCTGGTACACGACCTATTTCCTTTCCTCCTTATCGTATGGCACCAGCTGAGTTAAGGGAATTAAAGGTGCAATTACAAGATTTAGTCGATATGGGATTCATTCGACCGAGTGTGTCACCGTGGGGAGCCCCCGTACTGTTTGTGAAAAAGAAAGAAGGAAGCTTGAGATTTTGTATGGACTACAGGCAACTAAACAAGATGACGATCAAGAATAAGTATCCTTTACCTCGAATTGATGATTTATTTCATCAATTAAGGGGAGCTACATATTTTTTTTGAGATTGATCTTCGTTCTGGTTACCATCAACTGAGGATTCGAGAAGAGGATATTCCGAAAACATCCTTCTGGACTCGGTATGGTCATTATGAGTTTCTCGTGATGCCCTTTGGGTTAACTAATGCCCCGGCAACATTTATGGACTTGATGAACCGAGTCTTCCGGAAATACCTTGATCAGTTTGTCATTGTGTTTATTGATGATATTTTAGTGTATTCAAAGACTGAGAAGGCGCACGAGAAGCACCTGAGGCTTGTGCTTGGAACTCTGAGGGAGAATCAAATTTTTTCCAAACTGAGTAAATGCCAATTTTGGCTGACTAGTGTGGGATTTCTGGGACATGTGATTTCTGCGGAAGGAATTTATGTTGATCCCCAGAAAATTGAAGCAGTGGCAAATTGGGAACAACCCACAACAGTGACTGAAGTGAGGAGCTTTTTGGGTTTAGCTAGTTACTACAGACGTTTTGTGGAATGATTCTCTACGACTGCTGCTCCTTTGACTCTTTTGACTAGGAAGGGAGTTAAGTTCATTTGGGATGAGACTTGTGAGCAGAGTTTTCAGGATTTGAAGAAAAGATTGACATCCGTTCCAGTATTGGCCCTTCTAGATGACAGTGGAGAATTTGAAGTTTATACTGATGCATCCTTACACGGCTTGGGGTGTGTGTTGATGCAGCATGGTAAAGTGATTGCTTATGACTCTCGACAGTTAAAACCGCATGAGCGCAACTATCCTACCCATGATTTAGAACTGGTTGCAGTAGTGCATGCGCTGAAGATCTGGAGACATTATTTATACGGTGAGACCTGCCGACTGTTTACAGATCATAAAAGTTTAAAATACTTTTTCACCCAGAATGAGCTAAATGTGTGGCAGAGAAGATGGTTGGAATTTCTTAAGGACTATGATTGCACGATCGAATACCATCCTGGAAAAGAAAACGTAGTGGCTGATGCATTGAGTCGGAAATCAGCACATTCAGTAGCCCATCTACGGACGATACACTTGCCTCTATTAGTTGAACTTCGTAAGATTGGTGCTGTGTTGGGACTTGATAGTCAAGATGGTTTGGTAGCGAGTTTCCAGGTGTGACCAATCCTTATTGATCAGATCATTGATGCTCAATTTCAAGACACGACTTTATGTATCCTTCGAATTGAAGTAGAAGCAAGAGAACGGCATGATTATGCAGTGAATGAGGACGGAGCCTTAACAACGGAAGAGAGATTATGTGTACCTGCAGATGAAGCATTGAAAAAGGAGATTCTGGCTGAAGCCCATAGTTCAGCGTACGCTATGCATCCAGGAGGAACAAAAATGTACCGTACGCTCCGAGAACATTACTGGTGGCTTGGCATGAAACGAGAAATTGCTGAATATGTGAGTAAATGTTTGATATGTCAGCAGGTAAAGGCTGAGAGACAGAGACCTTATGGAGCACTGCAACCACTTCCTATCCCAGAGTGGAAATGGGATCATATAACCATGGACTTTGTGTTCAAACTTCCGAGGACGCCCAGAGGCCACGATGGAGTTTGGGTGATTGTAGACAGACTTACTAAGTCAGCGCATTTCTTACCTGTGAAGGAAGACTTTCAGATGACCCAGTACGCTAACTTGTTCATTAATGAGATCATCCGGTTACATGGCACACCTGCCTCTATTGTCTCAGATCGAGATCCACGATTCACATCTAGATTCTGGAAACGTCTACAGGAAGGTTTTGGAACGAGATTGCATTTTGGTACGCCGTTCCACCCTCAGACAGATGGACAGTCGAAACGGACCATCCAGACCTTGGAAGATATGATGAGAGCATGTGTTCTGCAATTCCAGGGTACTTGGGAGTCACATTTGCCATTGATGGAATTCGCCTATAATAACAGTTACCAAGAAAGTATTGGAATGGCACCTTACGAAGCCCTATATGGACGCCAGTGCAGAACCCCTTTGTGTTGGACAGAGGTAGGCGAAAGAAAATTGTCTAAGTCCGAATTGATTGATCTGACGACAGAGAAAGTTAAGCTCATCCGGGATAGACTCAAGGCAGCCCAGGACAAGCAAAAGAGCTACGTGGATCGACGAATCAGAGATCTTGAATTTGCAGCGGGAGATTGGGTTTTCCTGAAGTTATCCCCTTGGAAGGGTATAGTATGGTTTGGCAGGCGCGGGAAATTAAGCCCCCCTTTCATCGGACCTTATGAGATTATCGAGCGGATTGGCCGAGTTGCTTACCGACTAGCATTACCATCGGAGCTTTCCAGAGTCCATAATGTCTTCCATGTGTCAATGCTGCGGAAATATGTGTATGATGAGTCCCACGTATTAGAAGAGCAACCGATTGAACTCAGAGAAGACCTAAGCTTTGAGGAACAACCTGTGCAGATCTTATATCGGAAGGATAAGGTACTCCGCCGAAAGACAATTCCCCTAGTGAAAGTGCTTCGGAGAAATCAGAATGTAGAAGAGGCTACTTGGGAACCCGAAGCTCAGATGCGAGAACAGTATCCGTACTTGTTTCTGTGAAATTTCGGGGACGAAATTTGCTAAGGGGGGAAGGTTGTAACGCCCCGAAAATCCACAAAAATGTAAAATATTAAATAATGTGTAAAATGACGTTTTTACCCTTGGAGAAAGTTGACTTTTTGTTTAAAATACTTTTTGTACATTTTTCGAGGACCGTTGTGTAGGTCCCGAGACGCTGAATCCGTAGACAGGTGACACGTCGAAAACGGAGCTCGTATGAAAAAGTTATGGGTCTGGGAAGTTCAGGGGCAAAATGGTCATTTGTGACCTCAAGGATAAAATGGTAAATATGAACAGGGAGTAATGAAGTGGCTGCAGTAGGATTAATTAAATGACTAATCTGCTGAATCAACCCTTAAGATGACTCAGGCAAAGTTGGGAGTGACACATGTCACTCACAAATGATCATTAGTGGCACTTTGTATTAATTAATGGAATTAATTTACTGTAGCACATGTTTATTGCAGTCATCGACTAAGCTCCAACAGAGAACACAGATAACTACCCTCCTTCATTTTGATCGATTAGCAGCAAAACAAAAGGAAAATCAGTGCACTAGAGTGATCAATTAGCGTGAATTGTTGAGAAAAATCGAAAGAGGAACAAAGAAAACCCAAATAGACCCATACTGGGAATACCCGAAAAACCACCCAAAACCTTAATTATCGATTTTGATTTCTGAGACGGTTTCGTTTGAAATTGAGGTGATATTAAGCTTTCTGGGAGCTAAACGCATCAAACTGAATCGATTGGGAAGGAAATTGGTGGAGAATTGGTGACGAACAGACCCTACGACTTCTTTGAAACTTTGAACTTTAGTTCGATTACTTGGAGGTAAGGAACTGTGAAATTGACTTCATAATTGTGTTTATAATGGACCTAGGATACTTCTGGTATGATCAATTGAAGAAAACAGGTTGGTTTTGGGTAGAACCCGAGTTAGGACCCGTCGGGTGTTCATCTTGAGTCGAGGAGTTTTAGGGCTTAATTGATTAAATTGAAGTTACAGAACCGTAAGTTAGATTGAACTGATGTTAATGAGTGAAATAATGGACAAAATTAATGTTGAATTGAAGGAGATTACATCGGGTCAGATCGCGGGTTCCAGACCCGTTTATCAGATAAACGGGTGAGGGAGAAGCACTGTAGCAATGCACTGTTCATAGCGCGTGAGGGCGCTTGGCCGGGAATCTCACCTTGGGTCCAACAGCAATTTTGATGCTCTCGATGATACGGACCTCTTAGCGTTGGTTTCGGGTCAATCGGATATGAACTGAGAGTAGTTTTGCATACCCGAAGTGAATAGGTTACGTTTAAATAATATTATTTTATTTCGACGATTAGGAAGTTCGTACAGGGGATTATGTGATGAGCTAGTAATATTATATTACTTGTTTGACTGGCCCGAATACTTCCAGGATTTCGGAAGAGCACAAACAGCTTGAAACTGAACAATCTGGATGGTGTGTGAGTGGACTTTTGTTTTCTACCCTGAATGCATGCATATATGCTTTAAATGCCTTATAATATGATTTGAAACGATTTAGTATGATTAATGTTTCGATATGATGATTTTTGGATTTTTGGAATATTATATTATTTTATATGCTTTTGGGCACGATTTTCGAGAAAATTATAAAACTGATGTTTTGGGGCGAAGGCCCAGGATTTGAGCTTGATTTTGACTCGGATTATGAGTCTGGTACTAGATGTGAAGGATTTATATTATGATTGAGTTTGTGATTACACAAATTTGCGTGAAACTGGTTTACGGATGTTGATAACTGGTTTTGATATTAAATGTAACTGTTTTCACTGATTTTTATGATAATGATATGTAAGGGCTTTCGGTGTGGAATATGTTTCCCCCGAAATGAACCCTGGAGATAACGTTCGCCTCAGGGATGGAAGTGTTTACCCCGGAGAGGTCACGTAGCACGGTCTGTTGTCGTGCAGCCAATGGAGGCTCGACTCAGACCAGATGTGCTGGATTATACGGAGGTTAGTCAGTGATATGTTCATGACGACTTGGATTGCCGGCTGGTGATGTGTTCACAGCGGCGGATGCTCAGGATTTGAGCGGTCCTTGAGCTGATTTGCACGCGTTTCAGGGATAACATGACTATATATATATTGGACCTGGATCCTATGTTTTTATTGATGTTTGAGATTTATGTTCACATCTAAATTATTTGATTTATAAGTTATGATATGCATGCATGTTTGTGAAAACTGGAGGGTAAGACTATATCTTGATAAATGTATTTCTAAACTTTATTTTTGTCCACTCACACTTTTGATGTTTTATTTGCCCTCCAGGCCAGTGCACATGTACTGAGGCTAATATCGAGACAGAGGAATAAACAGACCGTTGCGTACTCAGACACTTTGCAGCGTAGGATTTTGATCCCTACTTGTAGATATTTCCTATGCTCTGTAAACCTGTTGACTAGGTCAACGGTCTCGGAATACTGAACTATCCATTGTCTAGCAATGTTTATTATTTGTTATGTTCTATATGTATATATGTGAAATATATGTGAAACTACTTTTGGTACTTTCGAGTTATTGTCAGACGGGAGCAGGATCTTTCACGGTTATCGAGGGATAATCGGGATGGGTCTTGTCATTAGAAAATCAAGTTTATATTTTGGGACCCAAAAAAATCGAGTTTTAATGACAATTGTGTAAAATCGAGTTTGAATGACAATTGTGTAAAATCCCAAAAAAATATGAATAGTTTCGATTTTTCTTCCGTGACCAATAACTTTTCCGTCGAACGTCCGATTTCGATGTGCCGCTTGTTTACGGAGTCGTGACGTCCCGATCTACTTAATAGTCCTCGGTCCTCGTGCATTTGACCCTCAAATCAAAATTTAACATTTTGCCTATTCCAAAGGTAAAATCATCATTGTAAAATTGTTATTTTATGCCGACCGTCCGAAAAATCCTCGACTAATTCTCGATTAGTCACGATAATCCTTAATTAGTCCTTAATTAATCTGTAATTTCGGGACGGGTTGTTACATGTAGACCCGTCGCGAGGAAGATGGCGAGTACCTTGCAACTGTATCCTTTCACGCGCATCAAGGCCACACATAGAGAGCCCACTGGCGCGTGGCGGCGGAGATGGGTGGTTCGGTTAATACGAAATATTTTTAGTTTATTTTCCTGGGTTTAATTATATAATTTTCAGAAATAATGGATACAGTTTGGGCGTGGATCCGATATTTCAAAGTATTATAGTAATATATAATTAGCCTCTAATTATGCCTTAATTATTCTTTAATATAGTATTGCTTATGTTAATCTTTGTTAATGATAAGGGTGTAATATAATATTGTAATGGAATGTGCTCAAGAATTAATGAGTTTGTGAACTATTAGGGAGACAGATTACAATAAATTATCATTAGTTAATGATATAAGATTATAGAAAAATAAAGATAGACTTTCAACCGAATACCGAACAAAATGAACTTTGGTTTCCCAATTTACTTATTTTATGTATAGACGGGAAAAAGGGTTGGATGAGGGTTGTTTTTCTCGAAAGGATAGATTAGTCTCGTCAGTTATTTCTATAATTAAGTTAGATCCCTTGTCCGACAAAAGGTTTTCGGACGGGAGCAGGACCACTACAATTTTTGTGATAATTAGGGACGGGTCCTGTTAAGATATCCTATTTAGAAGGTAGCTCTATCCCTTTTCTAACACATGATAAGTATACATACTTAAATCTCGAGGGTACTTTAGTGATTTTGCATGACGTGTTAGACGGGAGCAGGTCCTCTCACGCTAATCGAGGGGGATTATGAGGAAGGGCCTATCATTTTGCTATAAGAGTACTAGGTTGCTTTTTTGGGAATCGTACAATGGGTGTGTACGATAGTTTTGTTACCGACGTGATGCCTCCACAACGATAGCCCTGTCATAAGCCTAGTAACGAGGGGAAAGATAGGAAAGAGAGAAAATTTAAATGGGAAAAGACCTTGTATTGGTTCTGTTAGGCATTGGATGCCATGTTTTAGCGGGGTTGGACCCCGAGAAAGGCCGTTTTTGTGTGGGTCCAGTGGCTTGGAGCCGTAGACTTGTTGGTTGATTGGATCCCAAGATAGTGATTATTTGGAGTTATGACCAATGGTCAGTCAAGATGAATGTGCTGCTAGGAGCAGCATGGGTTGTTGAGGACCCAGGTTTGAGAATAGTTGAACGAAATTAGAAGGGAAGTCGCACTTGTGGATCAGATCTTCTAGTGACCAATTAGTGGATCTCACGCTTAAGCGGATCATATGGGTGATGGGTTGCCCTCATGATCATATGGTACTGATAGTAGTGTGCTTCTCGAATTGGTCTACACAGGGTTGGTGGTAGACATTGCTCTTTACGGATTTGGATGTGACTACCCAGACTTTCATACATCACATTTGTCCCTAGTTTTATCGAGAAGCCCAAGTAAGTCTGGCAATGGGTCGTGTCGTGTCTGGTTCGTGACGTGTCACGTACTCTATTTTACCTATTTAAACTCAACCTGAACCCAACCCATTTATTAATTGTGTCAACTCATATAAACCCGAACTGTTTATTAAATAGGTAACCCGAACCTACCCGTTTAACCCGTTTATTAAACGTGTCATGTTTAATAACCCGTTTAACTTATTTAACCCATCTAACATATTTAACATGTTTAACCCATTTAACCTATTTAACCATATATCCAACTTAATATTTGAAGCAGAATTTTCACTAAAATATTATACCAACCATCAACAAACTTCATAATTCAACAAACTTCATAATTTATAAGTTCATGCAATAATTTAGTAGCCATGACTAACAATACAATATCATCAATGTAATGTTAAGTTCCAAAATAAAATAAGCATCACATTTACTCATTTAGTACATAATACCAAATAAAATTAAGTAATTAATTAGAAAACTCTAAGGGAAAAGTTTCAGCAAAAAAAGTGTTAAAATTGATTAGTTCTTCGTGAATTGCACAAGAACACAGCAACTAATCAACACTTACAATAGAATGAAGAAAACATAAAAATTCAACCACAAAATTAATAACCCAAAAAAAAGACATGCTAGAATGTAATTTTTTAGTACCTAAATGCTATCCATCACTAGGAATGGTGTTAGAGCATTCAACAGATTGAGAATTATTGATACTAATTTCTAATTTGATGATATCCTTGGTGAGATCCTCCAACTTGGGTGCAAGTGCTAAATCATCTACAAAATTGAATATTTAAATGAGATTTCTTAATTAAGAAAACAATAGATAAGAAAAATCTAGCTAAAAGGTGAAATAAGAAAACAAACCATCTGAATGTGCCTGAAGTCTAACCATCATATATTGATGCCCGTAATGAAGGCTAAATCTAACAAAATTCCACCTCCTCCTCCTCATATTAAGAATTTAAATCCTAAATCCTAATTCATTCCAACGAAGGGCCCAGAAGGTCTCCAGCACCCGGGACCTCCAAAACACTCCTGCCTCTTTTGCATCCCCAAAAGCACAGTGCTCTTATTAAGTAGAGGCCAAAACCACTCAACCTAGCCTCCCATAAAAGTTTATGGACATCATGGTGTGCAATTGGTAAGCATATTAAGGTTATTTGACTTTATGAACATTGCCTCTATGTGTGACAAGTAATAACGAGAAAAAGAATGTGTTTGGGTATGACTTTGCCAAAACCTTTCATATCACTTATGTAGTTATACCCACCATTAGTTTCCCTAAGTAATTAACTATTATATTTCACAGAATTCATAGAGCATTTAAACTAGTTATGTTTCACAGTACTCTTAAGAAAAATTATCCACAATAAAATACTTTTATCCACTGAGTTAAGATATAGATTGAGGGTTGTTTGCTAAGATAAGAAATTAAGAGAAAAGTAGCAATTAAGTAATTTCAAACTCAGAAAGCGTATTTCCAATCTCTTAGAATTGGCTTTCATCTAACCAATTCCTCTAGTGAGTACCAATTATCTCTAGAATTCAATAAATATCTTTTTTTTATATATAAAAGAACATTTTTTATATCAAAAAATACATGAATACAAGAATAGTCCAGGACTTCAACTTTAAAAAAACATAATTTGCACCCACCAAAAAAATTACCAAACAAGTGCACACAAAAAAACCACCACATATATGATAAATTATACTCAAATAAAAATATTCACCTTGAGGCTTATGCGAAGAGAATTAATAGATGCCTCTATTAAGTATTTTTCAGCCTCATTCTGACATATCAAAACCTGTGACAACAATAGTACAAAGAAAATAACTTAAATTGTTGCAGAAAAATAAAATAAAAAGCTTGGTAGCATGTGCTTAACATCTCCATTACATTCTTTTTAAGAATATTAGAACCATCATATTTCTATCCAGGTAACTATAAATTATTTAATCTTGAGGTTTGACTTTGAACCGGCATAAAATATAGAACTACGATCTATCAAGAAAGTTGTTTCCTATCATATGGCATGGAAAAGATAAGTGTATGTATACCAAATTAGATTAAACTGAAGGAGAGAGGATGAAATTACTCAAAAATTATGCTCAAGATGATGCCCACGTTGTTAGCAAAAGCCTCCAATTTTTTATATATGTTATGTTTCTTAAATACAATAATCACCTGACACAACCTTTGTCTCGGAAATGGTAAAAATGTTACTAATAATAAGTACTAATGAAAGGGAATCATTGTAACGACCCGTCCCGAATACCGGGATTAGATTAGTGACTAATGAGGGATTAGTGAGGTTAATCGGTGATTAGTTGAGCGAAATCGGCCAGACGGTGTAAAATGACCGTTTTGCTCCTATTCGTGGGCAAAATGTTGACTTTTGACTCGGGGAGTCAAACGAACGAGGACCGATGACCGTGACGTAGTTTCGGACGTCAGGAGTCCGTAGACAGGCGACACGTCAAAATCGGACGTCGAACGGAGAAGTTATGGTCACAGGAAGTTCAATTGGACTATGCACGCATTACGAGGTAGAAATTATGTGGCAAAACCTAATTGAGCAGATATTTATGTGGGACCCATGGATGAGTGACAAGTGTCACTCATCTCATTGGTCATTATCCCTAAAAAGTGGATCTTAATCTTGATTGGTGAGTTTAACATGAAAATATTGTTTTTGGATTATTTTATAATTTCCTTCACCCACTTTCTCTCAATCTCAGCCATACATTTCCCTCACACTCCTCATCATCACTGTTCACTCATCTACTCAGCACCACCAAACCTCACCTTCCCTTCTCCCACCCGTACTTCATCCCAATTTTTCCCTCTCAAAACAAACACTCACATATCACCCCAAAATCCTCACACCATGACCCTTATCTGTCTTAGTGAACTAGTTTTTGTGACCAATGGAATGAGGCGAGCACGACGGTGCAAGTGACTGGGACGGAGATGTACGATGGCCTGATTTGGAGACAAGGCAACAAATGGCCGTTTTGGGAAAAATCAAAATGGAAAGCCGTGAAGGAAGGGATGTCGACCATTCCTGGGTTGTGGAGGTTTCTCCTGAGGTCGAGACAACCGTGACTGTGGCCACGGTGGGGCCCACGACGATGAGAGAGGTAAGAACTGTGTGGTGCCTTGTTTTTGTTCGTAAATGGCATTTTTGGTTCTAGCTAGTGTTGAAAATTTATAACAAAGGGAAATGGCTTCTGAGGGTCAAATGAGTCGATTTGGGACCTGAGCCAAGGTTGGGGGTGGCCAGAGACAGGAGATCACGGCGGTGGAAAATGGAGGAATTTTGCTTCCATCGGGAAGGTACTCTTAACGTCTCATTTCTGTGTTTTTAGTAGATGAATCAATTGCAAATGTTGGAACATAGATGTAGGAATTAAAAGGATTGAAATTGGAATTAAAATGGAGAAAAATCGGCCTCGTCGGTTCGGGTTGGACCTGGTTGAACTGGATTGGTCTGGACCAAATTTCCAGAGGTTGAAGACGATGAACAGTGCAGGCGTGTGGGCTTCACGCGCAGCCCCTTTGGGTGGCCCATGAGGGCGTGTGGGGGGTAGTTTCGGAAAGTGTTAAACATGACTTTTAATCTATTCGATGTAACGAACATTGTGGGACTGGTTTCGTGTCGATCGGACATCGTCTCGATATAGTTCGGGGTGTCCGAAGGTTTAGGATCTAGTTTACAAATAGTTAAAAATTTGAGAAAATTACGGGGCTTCAATAAGAGGTTAATAAGGTAGTTAGTAACCCTTTAGTATGATTTGGCAAGGTTTGAGAGTCCCCGTGATTGTGATTAGCCCGGGGAGGCTTACGACACGCAAATCGAGGCGACAACGTAGGACGATCTGTGAGTGAACCTTGATTTTTAAACTGCGATACATGCATAAATGTTCTATATGTTTTATGGATATGATTTCTATGATGATGATTTGGATATTACTGATTTACATGATTTCACGTATTTCGAGGTAATTTAGATAATTGCACGTAAATCGAGTTTTACAGTTTTGCACTGACGATATGTGCTTATGGTTTCAAAAATGGTTTAATGAAATGGTTTTGGATTTGAAAAGCTAAACTTGGGCACGAGACCCAATTGTTTAGGAAACCCTCGGACATGAAGTCCATTTTGTTAAGTTATTGGGTGGGAGGCCCAATTGGTTCGTGAATCGATTTCGGATTTGAAAATATGGAATCGGGAACGAAACCGATTTGATTTACGCACTCTCAGACTTGAAGTCCATTTGATATAAGAAGGCATCAAGCTGGAGGCCCATTTAGTTTTCGAATCGAGCTCGAGGCCCAGTTGATTTACGAATCGGGCACGAGGCCTAGTTGGTTTACGAAATCAGGCACGAGGCCCAGTTGGTTTATAAAATCAGGCTTGAGGCCCAGTTAAGGTCTATGTTTGTGATTTCGGGTCGAGGACCCACAAATGGATTTCTGGTTCTTGACGGTTTATGGGGACTTTGCATGAACCTTTGAAAGGTTTTGAGAATGATTTCAAAAAGGTTTTTCACATACCATCCTTATATGTTTATGGATTGTCTCCTCCGGGGAGGGTCGTTGGCTTGGGTTGACCCCGAAGTAGTCACGGAGCACTAACTGAGTAGAGTCGCCCCCGTTGGGTACCTTACTCTTAGGAAGGGTATTATGGATTATAACCCCCATAGAGGGTCATTGATCTACGAACATTGACTTGGGCGGACCTTGGGGAGACTTGGGATTTGAGACCCCGGGTAGCACTATAACGACCCGTCCCGAATTCCTACATTAGATTAGTGACTAATCACGATTAGTGAGGTTAATCGGTGATTAGTTAGGCTAAATCGAACGAACGATGCAAAATGACCGTTTTGCCCTTGGTCGTGGCAAAACGTTGATTTTTCATTCGGACGGTCAAACGGACTTTGACCGATGACCGTGACGTGGTTTGTGACGTCACAAGTTCATAGACAGGTGGCACATTCAATTCCGGCGTTCGAGGATGAAGTTATGACGTTCGGAAGTTTAGGGGTAATTTGGTAATTTTAGTTAGAAGGAGCAAAATGTTGACTTTTTGACCGAGAGGTCCGATGGCCGAGGGCTGAGGACCGTTACGTAGATCGGGATGATACGAATCCATAGGTAGGCGGCATGCTGAAATCGGACTTCGAACGGGGAAGTTATAGGTCACGGAAGTTCGATTTCACTATGCACGTACTTCGAGGCGGTGATGAGGTGGCCTTTTCTGATTGGGCCAGATATTTTGAGTGGGTCCCATGGATGAGTGACAAGTGTCACTCATCCCATTGGTTAAAACCCCTAAAAAGGGGATCTCACTTAATTAAATAATATTAATTAATTAATTTTATAATCTAATCCACACCTAATTCAATCCTAGCCCTCCATTCTATATTTAATCTTTCAATCCTCACCATCAATTCCATCTCCTCTCATCAGCCATCATTTTTCTTCTTTTCTTCTTCAAACCCACACCTCCTCCATATTTCTTCTTCATTTTCCATTTTCATTCTTTCCATACAAACACACAACACCACCACAATCCTCCATCAAGTGTGACTGTGTGAGAGTGAGGGCAGGACTGGGATGAGGAGGAGGACACGACGGCCGGCCATGGTGACTCACGGCGGCGGCTCACGGCGGGTGAACCCGTGAGGTAAGGAAATGTCCAAAAATTCAAATTTCGGTTTTGTTAGTTTTTGTTCAATTCTAAGGATTGGGAAACATTTCTGGGGACTCTAGGAAGCTAATAGGATTAGTTTTGGGGTTTGTGATGGCCGGAAATGGCCGTGAACGGCCGGAGAAAATCAGGCCACCATTGATGCGGATGGAAGCACGGTTTTTGGGTGTTTAATTCGGTTTTAATTAGCTAGAAAGATAGGAAATAGGATTAGGATTATATTAGGATTAAAATGGGATGAAATGGACCTAAAATAGGATTTCGAATGCATGCATGCTTTTTAGTGAAGGGTACAAATGTCTTCTTATGAAATATTTTTAAAAACTTTGGTTTTGTCCACTCACAGTTTTTAATGTTTTGACTGCCCTTCAGGTTGACATAAAATGTGGACTGTAGCAGAGACCGAGATATCACATACCTCCTCCGGATCCTGGTGTACTCTGATAGCCCGGGAGGGCAAAGGTGTCACGACCCGGCTCATCTAACACAATACTGTCCGCTTTGGGCCCATTCCTCATGGTTTTGTTTTCGGGAGCTCATGGTGCAACTTGCCAGGGGGTCACCCATCATGGAATTGCACTAGCCTCAACTCGCTTAACTTGGGGTTCCAATCCCCCCCAAAGCCACTTGAGCTCCCAAAAGGCCTAGTGCTAGATAGGTGTGTGCCTACACCTTTAAGGCACACCATCATCCTCTCCCAGACCATTCCCCCTCGTAGGAATGTGGGATTGTTCACCGTTCCCTCCAGGACACGGGTCATACAATCCACCCCCATTAGGGCCCAGCGTCCTCGCTGGCACACTTCCCGGTCGGGGTCTGGCTCTGATACCATTCTGTCACGACCCGGCCCATCTAACACAATATTGTCCGCTTTGGGCCCAGCCCTCACGGTTTTGTTTTCGGGAGCTCACGTGCAACTTCCCAGTAGGTCACCCACCATGGGATTGCACCAGCCTCAACTCGCTTAACTTTGGGGTTCCAATCCCCCCCAAAGCCACTGAGCTCCCAAAAGGCCTCATGTTAGATAGATACGTGCCCACACATATAAGGTACTTCACCTTTCCCTCCCTGAGCGATGTGGGATCATTCACCGATCTTACCTTTCCAAGCTCACGGGTCTTGCTCACCATTCTTGCTTCTCAAGCTCACGGGTCTTGCTCACCGTTCTTGCTTCCAAGACCGGGTCTTACACTTTTAGTCACGTTATCGGGCCAGGGGCCCAATTGGTTAGTGAACTGATTTCGGATTTGAAAATATGGAATCGGACACGAGACCCATTTGATTTACCAACTCTCAAACTTGAAGTCCATTTGATTTAACAAAGCATCGGGTCGGAGGCCCAGTTGATTTACGTAT
Source organism: Prinsepia uniflora (assembly GCA_032719365.1). NCBI lineage: Eukaryota > Viridiplantae > Streptophyta > Magnoliopsida > Rosales > Rosaceae > Prinsepia > Prinsepia uniflora. Next base: position 47,562,063 of record CM064861.1, on the reverse strand, counting down.
CGGGCTCGAGGCCTAGTTGGTTTGCGTATAGGGCTCAAGGACCACTTGACTTACGTATTGGGAACGAGGCCCATTTGGATTATGAAATTGGGCACGAGGCCCAGTTGGTTAAGGAATCTGGCTGAAGGCCCAATTGGTATATGAATTCGGGCTTAGGGCCCAGTTATGGTTTTTGATTGTGATTTCGGGTCGGGGACCAATAAATGGATTTTTGGTTCAGGACGGTTTATGGGGACCAGACATGAACCCTTGAAAGGTTTTGAGAATGATTTCAAAATGGTTTTCATATACTATCCTTATATATTATGGATTGTCTCCTCCGACGAGGGTCGTTGGCCTGGGTGGACCCCGGAGTAGTCACAGAGCACTAACTAAGTGGAGTCGCCCCTGTTGGGCACCTTACTCTCAGGAAGGCTATGGATTATAACCCCTGGGGAGGGTCATTGATCTACGGACATTGACCTGAGTGGACCCTGGGGAAACGTGGGATTTGAGACCCCGGGTAGCACGCGCGTAGCTCTAGATACCGTGACAGGATTAGTTATATGATTTATGATAAACATGATTTCTTGGTTTTGCGAAATTGCGCTTTATGGATAATAAATGGATTTGGGTTGAGTTCACACATATGTTTACTATGTTATGGATTTCTATAAATGGTTTTGGGCAGGGGCCCGTGTGACTTGAATTTACAGAACTTGGGGCTGAGTCCCTAAATATGGTTGTTTAAACATATGTGGTTTGATAAATGGTTTTACTATGCATGCATGCTTTTTAGTGAAGGGCATAAAGGTATTTTATGAAATGTGTTCTATCAAACTATTACTTTTCGTCCACTTACAGTCTTTTCTGTTTTCACTGCTGTTCAGGTTTATTACTGGTGCGGACTGTTTTCACTGCTGTTCAGGTCGATGAAACTTCGGGAGTTGGTTTTGACTAGACTACTAATAAATATACTTCCTTCTTCAGTGAACTTCTCATCACTCGGAAAGGGGTAAGCTTGTTAAGGTTAAGCTGAAGTGAGGAATGACTTGGTCGTGGAGGAATCACTACAGTAGTTATCAACATATATTGTTGGTTGGTGAAGGAGTAAGTGGTGACAAGTTCTAAAGCTTACGAGCTTGGGTTTCGACGATCGATGTGATCGAGACTTTGTGAGCGAGTTGGTTGGAGCTCGAGTTGGTTGTGGAACGATAGAGTTTGGGACTGTCCACTGTGGTCAAGACGATAGATTTTGGACTCACTCAGATAGGATGAGTGTATTGACTATTGGATAGAGGTTATCCCATGGTAAATTAGACAATACATTGAGTATCATTCAGGAAAAGATGAATAGTTGATGCCTCAAGTAAGATTTTGGCAGGATCATTATCGCTTCTGGAAAGTTGCCGGTTCGGGATTGGTACGTCTTGGTGGACGTGAGTTGGTACTCCAAAATTGAAGCGTGATTGGTTTGGTAACCTTGTAGTGGACGGACTAGATCCGATGTTTTTAGGGTGCGTGGTTTGGCTTGTGATTGTTTATTCGTACTACGTGATACGTAAGTACAATTCTTGAGCAGGCTTGAATAGTGCCTTATGGTTGTGTGTTGTGTGCACCTGTGCCCTACTTGCGTTGAACAGGGTAGTTGTGGACGCGTTGGTAATCAGATTAGTTCCAATATTGTTATTTTTTTAGAACGTGGACTGGACATCCAATACTGTGCATGTGAGCAGTGTGAGTTTGTGAGGGTTCACTGATTGTATGAGCTTGGAGCTCAGAGTTGTGGTTGGCCAGAGGAACCCTAGAGTTGAGTTGTGTTATCCTTGCTAGGGCAAGTATTCGATGGGGTCCAGATGCACTCGGGTTGAGTGAGTTGGTGGTTATTGTAACCACAGGATGAGTGAGATGTTAGTTTGGTATCAGACAACAGTTTGGAACTCCTCTCGAGTCTGGATCACAACGTTGGACACTGAGCGAGATATTGTACGAGGTAATCTAGTAGGACTCTAGAGTGAGTCGAGGTTTGTTTTGGTGACTCGAGCCGTGGTAGTGTAGTTGTAAGTACCGTAGGGTCACGACGGTGCGCCGTGATTGAGTTTGACGTCGGGACACAGCCTAGTGACGCGGAGGAGCTGAGATTTGAGATCTCTCAAAGAGAATAGGGTGTCAACTTGGGTTGTCGGTTGAGAAGAGTCGTCAAGCTGAAAGCCGAAAGGTGTCAGCTTGGTTTAGAAGGATTGTCGGTCTGATTTGTCAACTGAGCACGATTGTAAGTTGACCTGTCAACTTGGGGGTCAGCTTGGTATCAGTTGACCAGTGAGATGTACGTGTGTCGATGTCCTAGTTGATGTTTGGATTCCTGAGACTTGGTTTGCGTGAGTTGAATTTGGAGCTTTGGAAGCTCCGGTGACGGTTGGTCACGAGTTTGTTAGTTACGGTCACAGAGGACTGAGCTGAGTTTAAGCATTGGTTGTTAGATTGTGGTTAGCATCGAGTGGCGTTTAAGTACGAACGAGTACTGTGACTAGTAGATTGGATGTGTAGGTGTACACGAGAGCGCCTTGAGTTGGAGCAGGGTTAGATTTCCATAGTTTGGATATAGATTTGGTTCAGTTTGATTTCAAGGACAAAATTCTGTATGGGGGGAAGATTGTAACAACCCGTCCTGAAATTACGGATTAATAAAGGAATAATTAAGGATTATCGTGACTAATCGGGAATTAGTCGAGGATTTTTCGGATGGATGGTGTAAAATGACGATTTTACCCCTAAAATGGGCAAAATGTTCACTTTTGACCTAGGGGTCAGATGCAACGAGACCAAGGACCGTTACGTAGATCGGGACGTCACGAGTCCGTAGACAAGTGGCACGTTAAAATCAGACGTTCGACGGAAAAGTTATGGATCACGGAAGCAAAATTGGAACTATTCATGTATTTTCAGGATTTTATACAATTATCACTTTTGGATTGGTTCGAAAATCTAGGGGGACCAATAGATGAGTGACAAGTGTCACTCATCTGATTGACCCTGTAATGACCCGTCTCGAAAATCGGGACTTGATAAGTGGTTAATGACTGATTAGTGTGATTAATCGGTGATTAGTTGGGTAATTTCGGACGGACGGTGCGAAATGATGGTTTTACCACTAGAATGGGAAAAATGTTGACCTTTAGTTCGAGCTGTCAAATGGACTTTGATCGATGACTATGACGTAGTTCGGGATGTCACGTGTTCATAGAGAGGCGGCACATCCGATTCCGACATTCGAGGAAAAAGTTAGGACGTTCGGAAGTCTAGAGGTATTTTGGTAATTGGGTTGAAAATGGGCAAACTGTTGACTTTTCATACAACATGGTTTTGTCACGCATTTCTAGGGTTGCTAGGTAGATCTTGATCCCCTGAGTACAACGACAGGCGGCACGTTTTCATTGGACTCCGGACGGTTTAGTTATTGGTCTAAACGTGCGAGGGCTAAAATGGTAATTTTTGAAGGCAAGGCCATTTTGGTCATTTTGATGCATTAGGATCTGTGAACAGTTAGATTTGGACACGTGGCTGCCTTAGGAAGTGTGCCCACAAGATTTTGGACACCTGGCTTGTCCTGGATGGTTGTGGAACTCTCTCACTGTCTCTCAATAATTTAAAAATGGGTTTGCACGATATTTTGAAGGAAAACAGAGAACATATGAGAAACTGAGGGAAACCCATCTCTCCACTTCCTTTGATCATCATCAATTGTACATACTTTGTGATTGGGAGAAAGAGAGTGGAAGATGAGGAGTTTGGTGGTGCCACCGTGATAAGCCGTCGTGGACGGCGGGCGTGAACTCGTGAAACAGCCTGAAACAGAGCACCCGTGCACTGCCTCCATCCAATCACCCTCAAATGTGATCTTTTGCCCATGGTTTGTAAATAGGAATGAAAGGAGGAGCTAGGACAAAGTTAGTGATGCCCACGGCGAGGCACGACAGTGCACGTAAGACTACTTTCCAGTGGAAATCCTGTTTTATTTTGAAAATGGAAAATCGTGTTTTCGTATTAGTTAATCAAATTGGTTGTTGGGACAAGGTTCCTGGAGATCCTAGAAGTCGATTATGACCAGAACCACGGCCAACGGTGGCCGGAATCACCTGAACAGAGAGGAGGAAGAACTGGAGTCGATCCTTGGTCTGGAAGGTACCTTCTCGTGCTCATTCTCACGTTTTAATTAGCTAAATTGATTCGGAAGAATAATATGAAGCTAGACGACGTAACAGAATCGAAAAAGATGAAGAAACAAGTGAAAACCGGTCACACCGGTTCCAGTTGCAGAGATCGGTCTGAACCGGGTTGACCTAAGGTAGGAGATGAACAGTGCTGAGGCGCGGGAAGCCCACTGATGCTCTGGTTTAAAAATAGAGTGGATCGGACATCGTCTCGCTATTTTTCCAAATGTCCAAAGGTTTTAGGACAAGTTTAAAAATAGTTAAAAATTCGGAAAAACTACGAGGCTTTAGTATAAACTTTGTGAAGTAGTTAGTGACCTTACTATCGGATTTGGACAGGTTCGGGAAAGCCGGTGATAGGGGATTAGCCGGGAACGACGTAAGTGCACGCGTATCGAGACGGCGACGTAAACTGTCTGTGAGTGGACTTTGCTTTCTAAATTATGATGCATGCATAAATATTTTTATATGTTTTCTATGTTTTATTTCTATGTTTATGATTATAATATCAATGATTTACGGTTTTGCACGTATTTCAAGATGTTTACGTAATTCCACGTTTTACGAGATTATGGTTTTATGCCGTGATTTGATAATGGTTTCGATATTACGATTTTGAGCTTTTAAATATGATTTGATTTCAAAGGTTTAGGAATGGATTTCGAAAAGTAATTTCGGTAAATGTGATTTTCAATTTTGGAATCGGATGTCGAACAAAATGATTTGGGATTCGGTTTTGGAACTTGAAAAGTGGATTTCTAGATTTGGATTCGGAATGATGATTCCGGATGCAGACTTGGCTTCGGAATGGTGATTTCTGATTCGGATTTGGACATGGATTTGTAAATAGTTTTAAAATGGTTTTTAATTGGATTTGCTAGATCTGGTTATTGGGTTTAAAGACCCGGATATGATTGTGACGGGGGCAGGCCCGGATATGTGATTGGGTTTAAAGACCCTGATTGAGTTTAAAGACTCGGGAGTTTAAAGACTCGGATATTGTGATTTCCCCCATAGGCCTATTGAGTTTAAAGACTCGGGAGTTTAAAGACTCGAATTATATTGAGGCCTGAATTGAGTTTAAAGACTCGAATTGATATTGAGTTTAAAGACTCGAATAGATCCAGCAGGTTCGATTGATTGAAATGGGTTTCAAAAGTGTTTTCAAATTTGTTTGGATTTCTGTGATAACTTGATGGTTTTCAATAAAGGTCTTCAAATGGTTTCCAGATGATTTGGGCTGAGGCCTGGGATTTGAGAAAATGAAATGATTTCTAGCTTTTGGTTTCATAAATGGTTATAGTATCTTGAATAAGAAATAGTTTTATGAAATGGGTTTCATATGGATGCATTGGTTTTTAAATGGAGGGTATAAATGTATTTTCTTATGAACTGTTTTCTTAACTTATCCTTTATCTTTTTCCACTCACAGTCTTTTATGTTTATCGATACCCTCTAGGTTATTGGCGCGGTACGGCTGTTGTGAGAGAGATGGAGACATCACATAAGCGATCCACAGTAAGGCTGCGAACTCTGGTTAACTCAAGTTGGTTTTGGTACGTTGACCTGGTATCCATTGTCCAGCTTACATGTTATATGGAGGTTGGACGACGGTTTAGCCTTCGTGTCGTACGTGAGTTAGACGGAAGCATGACTTAGCCCTCTCAAGGGATTAGGGGTTGGTCGTGTTAGGCCCAAAGCCCAATTACTTGGATATTTTGAACATTTTCACTCATCTCCCTCATTTCTCTCTTGTGTAACCCGAAAGCCAAAAAACCCTCCCAAACACAACACACCTCACACCACCACATTATACCATTATCTTTTGAATTTAACTAAGAGAGTGAGAGAGAAGTGACGACCGAGAGACGACGAAGATGGGCTGAGCATAGAGGAGGACACACGACCAAGGTAAACATGAAAACCCATTTTTGGACCCAAAATCTAAACTCAATTTTCTAAGGCTTGTTGGGGGATTTTAATCATTCAAATATGTTCCTGGGAACCATAAAAACTTGTAGGTTTTGATTTCAAGGACTAAGGAGGCCAGGATCAACAGGAAACCGATTTGGAAAATCGACCATTACTAATCGTTGTTGGAAGGTAAATTCTAGCTTTTTTTTTTCATGATTTTGAACCCATAGATCTCTTCTAGGAACCCAGATGATCATGTAGGACCAAACAGGATCAAAAATGGGTTAGAAATAAAGGATTTGGAACCAAGTCGAGACGAGGGTCTAGGTACCCCGTTACAACAAAACCGAGTTAACCCGTGGCGAGGTAGACGATGATGATGTGAGTAGGGTGATGTCGTCATCTGTCAAGTTGTCATGCCATATGGCCAATAGGAGAATGACACGTGGAAGTTGTCAGGTCTAGTCAGCACTTATAGGTGTCAGACACATGGACCAATCAGGGGCTGACATGTGGTACTCACAAGCCTAACACGTGTCAGACCTGACAGGTGTCATACTTGTCAAGCTGACTTTAGCGTTGACTTTTGACAAAAGTTGATAAGGAAGTTTGACCAGCGCGTGGAGGCGTGTAGGCACAAATTTTAAGGTGGGACTGGTCCCATTCAAAAGGTTTTGACGATCTGAATCCAATGGTGGTGGTTTCAGGTCGATCGAAGATCATTAGGTTGGTCACATTAATATTTTTAACCAAGGGATGCGTGTTCGGGACACGTTGAATTTTCCAGGAGTTTTGAGGGTTTTTTATTAAGACTTGTCGGGGTTGGTAATGACCTTTAAGTATGTTTTAAATAGGTACGGACGACCAAGAGAGTTCAGTATAGCCCTGAGTGGCTTACGGCTCAGCTTGCAGACGCGCAACTTGGACAGTTTTTTAGTGGACACTTGATTTCTAAATATGATGCATGCATAATTGTTTTATATGTTTTATGAACATGATTTGAGATTCCTTGAGTGCATATGATTGTGGTATTTTGGCATTTTCATACTAATGCTATATTGCAGGTATTTTGAGATATATGCTTTATGTGGTACCATGGGCTTAGGCCAGGTTTTTATACGTGCTTGTGATTTCAAATGATTTGAATGTGGAAATAATTTCGAATTTGGAAATATTATCATGGGCTTAAGGCCCAGTTGATTTATGACATATCGGGCTTGAGGCCCAATTGTTGGTGGTATCGGGCTTGAGGCCCAATTGGTTTATGATATCAGGCTTGAGGCACAATTGGTTTATGATATCAGGCTTGAATCCTAGTTATAGTTGATGAAATGAGATTTCAGGTTTGAGACCCTATTGAGATGATTTGGACTGAGTCCCTATGAGTTTGGATTGGATCAGATTCGGAGAATCGTGATTTTGTGGAAATGGTTTGTTGAAACTATACCTCGGGCTGAGACCCTATTGAAATGTTTAAAACTTGATTTGAGATATAAGTGGTTTTACAATGACTTTACATTGGATTGATTTCGGTTTTATATACCATCCTTATGAGTGGATTGTCTCATCCAAACGTCTCGTAGTATCCTGGAGTAGTCGTGATGCATTGCCTGGGAGGGGTCGCTATGAGGAGAGGCTCAGGACCAGGAGTGCGAGCATTGCTTGAGAGGGGCCACTCCTCGCTCCAACATGGAGAGGCGCAGGATCAGGATTGCTAGTTATGGATATCACCCAGGATAGTGTCCGGTTATATCACCCAGACACTGGTGGATCTTGGGGAGTACTCGAACTTGAGACCGTGACGTTATTGATTAGACATCTGGGTTGTCGAGGATTGGTTAAACTCTATTTTACGGTTTTTTGGAAAAGACTCCACGTGTTTTGGTTTTGGACTGAGACCGTCTTGAAAAAATGGCTTGATTGAATAACGTTTTTACAATGATTAGATTGAAAAGCCCAAGTCATTAATTTAAAGAAAGTGGTTGTTATAACTTGTTTTCTGATGCATGCATTCTTTTTAGTGAATGGTATAAATACCTTTTCATGAAATGATTTTATTACTGTTTATTTTCGTCTACTGACAGTTTTTCCTGTTTTAATACCCTTCTCGTTGATAGCGGATGCGCCTGTAACAGTGATCGTGACATCACATGCTGCCATCGATCCTGGCGTACTCTGGAAGCTCTGAGAGGGTTAGGTGTATCCCTGGTCTGACACGGGGTGTTAGATGAGAGCATGATACATCCCGCGTTAATCCAGGGAGGATTGGGATGGGTCGTGTCACTGCAATTCGGGTCGCCCGACCCAACTACCCGACTCGGTTCCAAAACACTCCATTCACGCATGTTTTAAACGTTCTAATAGTCTAAACGTATCTACTTAAGTCCAGTAAAATATCTACGAGCTCAAAAGCAAGATTCCTTACCTCGATCTTCCAGTTCGAGCTTCATCTGTCACTTTGTCTAGGTACTATCCATGGTGTCTAGGTACTATCCATGGTGTCTAGGTACTATCCATGGCTTGTTCCACGTCCAAATCCTCAAGAGTATGATAACATCCTCACTTTGTCTCTCGTGGCCTAGAACCCAGAACCAGAAATGGAGACTACACGGGTTCTTCCTTACCTTTGTTGTATTCTGGGTTCCTGCCCTATGCTTTTCCCAGTTCCTTCATCTACTCTCTATCAATCTTCCTTCTATTCTCTAATTTTCTCCTCTAATGCACTCAAACCTCACAGGTTTTGAAATTTAGGGTGTTGGGTCACTTTCCTTGTTCTTTGGCTTACCTCCTCCGACTCGTCATGGACCAACACACACATATATATAGCTACGTAGATCAATGGGAAAAGGCTGAAAAGAGAAATCAAGGGTCTTCTAGAAACTCTCTAGCCTTTTCTTACACAATAACCATTTTGCCCCTAGTGGCCAAATTCTTGAAATTCCACTAGAAGTTTTGGACCCACAACGTAAATGTCTAACCTCAGTTTCTAGCATGTTGCCTGTCAGCGGACTCGGGAGATCGAGACTTTTTTAACGGCGCTTTTGGTGTTGCCAAAAACTGTCTTGATCAAAAAGTCAACATTTTGACATGGGGGTAAAGTTGTCATTTTCCTATTTTCAAATGTCTCGGGTGTTACATATCCAGAGTACGCAAATCTATTTGATGCCTCAGCCTTTAAGGAGGCCGCATCCGCGATCAACCTAGAGGGTTCCAAAACCAAGAAAAAATGTGAGTGAACAAAAACAAAGGTTTGGAAAAATCATTTTCTGGAATCAATTATTAAACCTTTCGTTTAATAACTCTATGCATGCATCGAATTTACAAATAAAACATGAATCTCAAAAATACGTGCAAGAACCAGAAAATCAGAAATTCCAAATCCACAGAAAGTCATACCAAATCCACACCAAAGCAAACCTGCCAACATAACTGTATCAAAATAACCAATCATATCAACTGAATACACCAACATACCATATGACCCAACCTCTATGCCTGCAATCAGTATCATCATATCAATGTTCACTACCTGTAGTCTAATAGCACTCGGGAACTACAGAGTCCAGACTCGACGTTCGACTGTAAACCGGCTCAGGAACTACAGAGTCCCAGACTTGACATTTGAGTCACGGTCCTAGTCTCAGGAACTATGGAGCTTTACCTCGACGCCTGAGAATGCTCACAATATTGGTCTCAGGAACTACGGAGCTTTACCTCAATTTCTGAGACCGTCAAACCAATCTAGCATCTTGAGGAGGGTCTCCACAACACATATCACATCATTACCATGCTCACACATTATCATATTACTCATCATCACAAGTATCGAGGAAACACAAATTTATGTCAACAACAATTCAACCCATAATTCCATATTTCGACTCTAATCCCATAACCAAAGTTCAATCAAAACATCGTAAAACGAACCATTAAAATATTCATAAAATCATGTAAAATCCCATTTTACCAAACACTGTCAAAATCATATAAACATGTCATAATGGGGGTAAAACCATCTCCCAAAACTGAGTAAGGATCCAGAGTATAATAAACTCAATCTCCTCACAAAACGTGTCATTTAAATATTTCTTAAACGTTCGTAAATTCCCAAAATCCTCATAAATAGTACGTAAAGAACTATCAAGAAATTATCATTATAAATCATATAAAAATCATATAAAATACATTCATAGAGTTAGGAAAACAATAATCCACTCACACGTTCCGCTGCTCGCTTAAAACACGAGTCGTAAGCTAATCCTGACAAGTCTGGGACTTCTGGGCCTATCAAAGTCGTACCGGAATGACAGGACCCAACATGAACACACAAGAATAGTACACTCGAGTCCTGCACACATTTAATAGAAACGTTGTCAGATAAGAGATAAACGCAAATTCTGCAAATTCATGCCTCCACCTCTCGAGCCTCAATCTCCGTGCAGCGGCCATGGAAGGTTACAAAACCAGAAAACCTATGAGTGGACAAAAAGAGAGGTTAAAAACATAATTTGAAAACATCCATCTTTTACCCTTTGCTTTCCAAAACCATGCATGCATACAAAAACCATTTCAAAACTCTTTCCCTTCGATTAGAATGAAACATAGTTTATATTCTCGAAATATGTGAAAATATATGTAAGGAAAATAACCGAAAATCCATCGTTAACCATAAATTAATTTAACCCTGAAATACGAACATGTCATAACATATGAATCTATCACATCAAAGCCACATAACTGAACCACATCCATTGTCACATCAATCTATACATGTCACAGTCAATCCAGCCTTAACTCACAATATCAAACATCAAGCAACTGCCCCACTGCCAGGCACATCACCAATTCACAACAAACACTCAACATCAATGCACTAGCACAAAAGCAATCATCACATGCTCCACATCAATCATCATATAAGTTATCATATCACAAGTGCACTACTTGTAGGAAATATACTCGGGAACTAGAGCCCTGCTCGACGTGTGAGCGATACAAACCTAGGAACTAGAGCCTTGCTGGACCTCTGAGTCATCACAACAATAAAAGTTTCATACAGTACCAGTCTTAGGATTCGGAGTCCCCGACTCGACGTTTGAGACCAATCAACCAGCTAACATCATCACACATAATCAACTCAAGTTCACATCACAATCATTATCACTACTTTACACCATCAACCCCAATAACACATACAACTCATCTCACATCACAAACAAAACCACAATCAGAATCTTGGACCCAAGCTCCAAACACAGCTCAAACGTTATTTCTCGTAAAATGAGCCATTAAGGCTACTTTCATAAAAATCGTCCATAAATCATAAAAAAAATTCTAAATAATTCATTTAACCTATTTTTCATGTCATGAATCTCATTATATTCCACATCCCAATTCAAACGGTGTTCGAAACATAGTTCACGAAAATTCTCGAAAAATGTGCAATAAAATATTAATAAAAGATTTATAAATCACCAAAAATCGAAGAAAATTCCCAACACTCCAATGTCATTCAAATCACGTAGAAACACATTTCAATCATATAAGTATTCATGTGTAATAGTTTAGGGAAAGAAAGTCCACGCACACCTCTGAATCGCCAAATTCATTTTTGCACGCATTCTCATAACTTCTGAAAATCTCAAAACCTGTAATGAATCACATTGAGAGGTTAAAAATCATCCTATATATCCTCTATTTTAATCCCATAATGTTTTGGGATTTTTAAACGTATTTAAAACGAACCCTAAACCTTCAAAACCCAAAACTACCCTGAAATGGTGTCCGATTTACTCGAATTCTATGCAAAAATCTTTGTAACGTTGAAAGGATAAAAAAACATGTTGGCCATGCCTCGAAACTTTCCTTCACAAGCCCCCACGTGCAACCCAAAGTCATTGTGCTTGCGAGCCACGCGCTTCTACGGAGAAATCACTGAAATCATTGTTCATCGTCTCATTTACCAGCATTCCTAGTTTTTAGGTCGCCCGAGCCTGTCATTTCTCCCTTGTTTTCAGTCTTTTTCTCTCCTACTTCGTTGATCCTACTCTACTTTAGTTTAGGAATAGATATAAGCCAACAAAATAGCTAGAAACTTACCCAATTTTCTTCGATCCGTCGCAGAACTCAAGGCTAGTCGCACCGTGCTGTCTGGGCAATCCTAGCGTCCAAATCCTCGACTGGGTGGCTTGTTCAAGTCGTAGGAACCCAGAAAAGAATGTGGTAGTCTCGTTCCTCAAGTTCCTTGATGAAAACTAGTTTGACGAATCCCAAACCCAAACATCTGTCTCAGGTCACCATGGGTTTTGGGCTCAGCAGCCTCCAACCACTCAAATTTTCACTATAGTCTCTTCCTCCCATTCTCCTTTCCTCCCCTATCTTCTCTGTTTCTCCTTTTCTCTCTGGATTTTTCCATCTCTTCTTCGGCTCTGTGTCTCTCTGCGAGTACACTCCAAAAGCACACACAACACAAAACTCACATTTTTAACACACACTTACACAAATCCAAGTCAGTGTCATAGTGTCCAAAGAGATAGGGACACTTGTCTCGGTCCTATAGGGCCACAAGAAAAAAACTCATAATAAATTACAAAAATACGCCCTCAACGAAAATGACCAAAGCGCCCCTTCGTAATTTAGACCTAAATCAAAACTGTTCGACTTCCGTTTCCGAGCTGCTGCCTGTCAATGTACTCTGGAGATTGTTACCTTCATAACGGTCCTCTTGGATCACTAAAATGAGGTCCAAGTAAAAAGTCAAGACTTTGACTTTGATAAAAAAAACTGAACTCTTTGACTTAGGGGCAAAACAGTCAATTTCGTTCGACATTTTCCCAATTTTAGCGTACCGCTTGTCTATGCATTCAGGATCTCGACACTATCATAAGGGTCCTGCTAGAACCCCCAATCGACGTCCCAATCAAAAAGTCAACATTTTAAGTTTTTGAAGGGCAAAATCATCCTTTTCTCCTAAAATTTTCAAATTCCACGTTTCCTCGTGATCCGGGTCATTACCATTTACCCTCGTTAAAAGAATTTCGCTCTCAAAATTCGCAATCAGGTTGAATCCACAAAGACCAATTCCGATCGAAACTCCAAAGCATTCACATGAGATCACTACCATCAGAACACCAACAAGTTAAAGCAATCAACACACAATCAGCCAACGGTCAACACTAATTCAACACAACGGTCATACATATCCTATTCATACTCTAAAGGGATTCCGAACAAAATCACACTTCCATCTCCACAATTTACCTATCGTGTTCGCCATTTCTTAAATCTTTCCTGAGATCTCACTTCACATCCAGGACTAACTCAACGTATCCATAACCAAGCTCAATCAATTAAAATTCATGCAGTAATCACGTCACACGACCACACCAAATCGGTATCCAACACTAACCACAAATTTCCTTGTCCAATCACACTTTTCAGCTCCTCCTCGAGCCTTAACCCTTACACTAGGCCCCTTTCCAGGTCCTAATCCACAATCCTTACCCATGTCCATAACTAACATATATGAACATACTAATATGTATAGTTCATACATGGTTCCTCACAAGGGATGAATATCATGTGGTCATATATGTTTTTACCTACTGAACCATAACACACAGAATTAACAAACACCTAGAAGTATACACATTTTCCAACATACAAAAATACACACAAATATACAATCATCATAATTCGACCCCATCAGTAAGAACCACTAACAGCCCCAAAACTCTTCTGGGCTAGTATACTCGTCTCATCACCAGGCTGTGCACGGGGCTCGCATCTCGGAGGCATGATATTAACAATCACAACTCAAATCCAAGCTCTGATACTAAGTTGACAGGACCCAACTCGAACACACAAGAATAGCACGCTCGAGTCCTGCGGCCATGTGGTAGAAATGTTGTTAGATAAGAGATAAACACAAATTCTGCTAATTCATACCTCCGCCTCCCGAGCTTCGATCTCTGTGCAATGGCCCTGAAAGGTTACAAAACCAGAAAACCTGTGGACAAAAAGAGATAGGTTAAATAACATAATTTGAAAACATCCATCTTTTACCCTCCATTCTGCAAAACCATGGATGCATAAAAAATAATTTCAAAACCATTTCACTTCGATTAGAATACATCATAACATATGAATCTATCACATCAAAGCCACATAAACGAACCACATCCATTGTCACATCAATCCATACATGTCACGATCAATCCAACCTCGACTATAACGACCCAACCTGAATTCTGGGATTAGATTAGTGACTAATGGAGAATTAGTGAGTTTAATCGGTGATTAGTTGAGCGAAATAAGACAGACGACGCAAAATGACCATTTTACCTCTAGATTGAGCAAAATGTTGACTTTTGAATCGGGGAGTTTGTATGAGGACCAATGACCGTGACGTATATCAGGACGTCACGAGTCTGTAGACAGGCGTCACGTCGAAATCGGACATTCGATGGGAAAGGGATGATTCACGGAAGGTTCGAGGCACTATTGCACATTTTACGAGACAAATGGCATTTTTCATTCAGTGGGCCAGATATTTTCCCCAGGCCCAATGGATGAGTGACAAGTGTCACTCATCCATTACTCCCATTGCACAGATACATGCATATCTCTTCCCTTTCTTTGTTTTTCATCTGTTTCATCCAACCAAACCCGATGAACCCCATAACCATTACCCTTACCTTTTTGATTTTGTGAGAGGCCATGAGAGGAGTTGAGGATGATCGATGGACTGAGAGAGATGGTGGCATGCTGCAGGGCCGCCGAAGTAGGCGGTGGCGTTCACGGCTAAGGTAAACCCATACCCTTTATATTTCAAATTATGGATTTTGGGATTTGGACATTTTGAATAGGTTCTAATGATTGGGTGATGGTCGTGGGGGTTGTATGAGTCATGTGGGACCAGGAACGGTGGCTGAGGACGGCTGAGCGGCCCGGATTGACGGTCGAGAAGATTTTTGGTAGCTGGCCACCGAATTTGGTTTCCAGCCAGGTATGCTCAATTTGAACCCCCCAAACATGTTTTTATGCACCCTAGGAACTTCATGGAACCCTTAGAATGAAGGTTTGGCCCTTGGTTATGCCCAAAACTTGGAATGGAATTTTGGGTTTAAAATGGATTATTGAACCAATAGGTTTTAGGCTAGTTTTCTTTGGTTTAATCACATAGATAGGTTGGAATTGATTAGAGGAAGGTTTAGGAATTGGAATGGACAAAAACAGATAAAAAAATGGAGGAGTTATGGGCTTAGACCGGTTACGCCGGTCTAGCCGGACTAGAGTTGCAGGGTTGGACCAAACCGGCTGGTTTGTGCGAGGACAGGGATGAAGTGCCCAGGCGTGTGGAGCCCAAGCGCAGCCCATTTGGGCAACGCGTGACGGCGCGTGGGCCATCCTTTAGGAAAGTTTTCAACGTGTAATTTCATCTATTCGATTTAATGAACATTTTAGGACTGGTTTCGAGTCGATCTGACATCGTTTCGATATAGTTTGGGACGTCCAAAGATTTAGGATCGAATTTAAAAATAGTTAAAATTTGGAAAAATTACGAGGCTTCAAAGAGAGGTTAATGAGGTAGTTAGTAACCCTTTAGTGTGAGTTAGACAGGTTTGGGAGTCCCGGTGACGGTGATTATCCTGGGAAGGCGTATTGGCACGCATATCAAGGCGGCAGCTCGGACGGTCAGTGAGTGGACCTTGTTTTCTAAATTGATGCATGCATAAATGTTTTATATGAGTTTAAATACATGTTTTGAGATGCCTTGAGTGTGTTTCGTTGTTGTAGTTAGTATTTACGTATTTGCACGTATTTCGAGGTTTTAGATTTTATACGGTACTTATACATGCTTGTAGTTGCGGTGATGGTTTAATGAAATGGATGTAGATTTGAAATGGTAAACTCGGGCATGAAACCCATTTGTTTTTTAAACCCTCGGACTCGAAGTCTATTTTAGTTACATTATCGGGTCAGGGGCACAATTGGTTCATGGATTGATTTCAGGTTTGGAAATATGGAATCGGGCATGAGACCCATTTGATTTACGAACTCTCGAATTTGGAGTCCATTTGATTTAATAAGGCATTGGGCCGGAGGCCCAGTTGGTTTACGAAATCGAGCTCGAGGCCCAGTTGGTTTACATGATCGAGCTTGAGGCCCAATTGGTTATGATATCGGGCATGAGTCCCAATTATGGTTTATTAAGGTGATTTCGGGTTCGTCGACCCTAAATGGACTTGGATTTGGAAACATGGATTTCTGGTTTCATGACGGTTTATGGGGACCGGGCATGGATCCTTTGAAAGGTTTGAAAGGTTTTGAGAATGATTTTGAAATGGTTTTTCATATGCCATCCTTGTATTTACGGATTGTCTCCTTCGGGGATGGTCGTTGGCCTGGGTGGATCCCAGAGTAGTCACGGAGCACTAATTGAGTGGAGTCGCCCACGTGGGGTACCTTACTATCAGGAAGACATTTATGAATTATAACCCCCAGGGAGGGTCATTGATCTGCAGACATTAACCCGGTGGACCCTGGGGAGACTTGAGGTTTGAGATCCTGGGTAGCACGTGCGCAGCTTTGGAAACCGTGACAGGATTGGTTTTATGATATTTGGTAAACAAGGTTTGTTGGATTTATGAAATGGTAATTGGATTTCAAAAATGGTATTTCTGTGTTTTATGGATTTAGGTAGTAATCTATTTGGATATGGATTTACGGATTTTGGTATTTTATGGTTTTGGGCTGAGTTCCCACGTATGACTTGGATTTACCGAATTGGGGGCTGAGACCCTAATAATGCTTATTTGAATAAATGGTTTGGTAAATGGTTTTCGAATGCATGCATGCCTTTCAGTGAAGAGCATAAAGGTCTTTTTATGAAATGTGTTTTATTAAACTATTTATTTTCGTCCACTCACAACTTTTGTTCTTTTTAATGCCCTTCAGGTTGATCACGAATGCGGACTGTAGCAGAGACCGAGACATCACACTCCTCCTCCGGGTCTTTGCGTGCTCTGGAAGCTCGGTCGAGCTGAAGGTTTTCAATTATCCCTTGTCTGACACTTCGTGTCAGACGGGAGCATGGTACATCCCGTGATAATCCCGGGGGGATTGGGATGGGTCGTGTCATCTACTCACAATATCAAACATTAAACCACTGCTCCACTAGCAGGCACATCACGAGTTCATAAAAAACACTCAACATCGATGCACTAGCATAAGAGCAATCATCACATGCTCCACATCAATCATCGAATCAGTCATCATATCACAAGTGCACTACTGGTAAGAAATATACTCGGGAACTGAAGCCCTGCTCGACGTCCGAGTGATACAGACTTAGGAACTGGAGCCCTAATCGACATCTGAGTCATCACAACAATACAAGTTTCTCACAGTACCAGTCTTAGGATTCAGAGTCCCCGACTCGACGCGACTAATCAATCAGCTAACATCATCACACATAATCAAGTCAAGTTCACATCCCAATCATCATCACTACTTAACACCATCAAGCCCAATAACATATACAACTCATCTCACATCACAAACCTAACCACAATCAGAATCTTGGGCCTAAGCCCCAAATACAACTCAAACCATATTTCTCGTAAAACGAGCCATTAAGGGTAATTTCATAAAAACCGTCCATAAATCATAAGAAAATCATAAACAATTCATTTCACCCATTTTTTCGTGTCATGGATTACATTCTATTCCACATCCCAATTCAAACAGTGTCTGAAACATAGTTTACAGAAATTCTCGAAAAATGCGCAATAAAATATTAATAAAAGATTCATAAATCACCAAAAATCTGATAAAATTCCCAAGCACTCTAATATCATTCAAATCATGTAGAAACACATTTAAATCATATAATTATGCATACATAATAGTTTAGGGAAAGAAAGTCCACGCACACACCTCTGAATCGCCGAATTCACTTTTGTACGCATTCTCATAATTTCTGAAAATCTCAAAACCTATAATGAATCACATTGAGAGGTTACAAATCATCCTATATCCTTTATTTTAATCCCCTAATTTTTTGGGATTTTTAAACATATTTAAAATGAACCCTAAACCTTCGGACACCCAAACTACCCCGAAACGGTGTCCGATTGACTCGAAACTTGTGTAAAAATGTCTGTAATATCGAAACGATGAGAAAAAATGTTGGCCATGCCTCGAAACTTGCCTTCACGTATTCCCACGTGCCACCTGAAGTCGCAGTGTGTGGGAGCCATGCGCTGCTACGGTGAAATCACTGTTCATCGTCTCTTTGACCCGCATTCCTGGTTTTCGAGTCACCCGACCTAGTCACTTCTCCCTCGTTTTTTAGTCCTTTTCTCTAATACTTCATCGATTCTAATATAATTTAGTTTAGGAATAGATCTATGCCATCAAAATAGCCAGAAACTTACCCAGCTTTCTTCCACCAGTCGAAAAACTCACCGCTAGTCGTACCGTGCTGTCTAGGCGATCCTATGGTCCAAATCCTCAATTGGGCAGCCTGTTCAAGTCGTAGGAATCCAGAGACAAACGTGATAGTCACATTTCTCAAGTTCCTTGATGAAAACTTGTTCGAGGGATCCCAAACCCGAACATCCCTCTCGGGTCACCATGGGTTCTAAGCTTAGGAGCCTCCAAACACTCAACTTTTCATTCTAGTCTCTCCCTTTCTCTTTGGATTTTTCCATCTCTTCTTCGGCTCTCTCTCTCTCTCTGCCGTCTACACTCCAAGAGCATACACAACACTAAACTCACGTTTTTAACACACTCACACAAAACCAAGTCGGTGGCGCAGTGTCCTAAGAGATAGGGACACTTTTCCCTGTCCAATAGGACCACAAGAAAAAACCTCATAAGAAATTACAAAAATACCCCCTCAATGAAAATGACCAAAGCACGCCTACGTAAATTAGACGTGAATCAAAATTGTTCAAATTCCATTTCTGACCTGCCGCTTGTAAATGTACTCGGGAGACCGATCCTTTCATAACGGTCCTCTCGGATCACTAAAACGGGATCCAAGTAAAAATGTCAACACTTTGAGCCTGACTAAGAAAAGTCAACTCTTTGACTTAGGGGCAAAACTCTCAATTACATCCGACCTTTTCCCAATTTTGGCCTATCGCCTGTATACGCACTCAGGATCTCGAGACCATCGTAAGGGTCCTTTCGGAACCCCCAAATGACGTCCCAATCAAAAAGTCAACATTTTAACTTTATCAAGGGCAAAATTGTCATTTTCTCCTTAAATTTTTCAATTCCACATTTCCTCGAGATCCAGATCAATACACCGAGGGTCACCAACAATCAATATAAGCCCACACAATAAACCCTCAAAAACCCTGAAACTGAAAATGCGTCCTGAACACGCTTCCCGGGGAGAAAACCTCCAAAACACCAACCAAACAACCTCTGATTAACCTAAAACCACCACCATTCGATTCAGGACGAAGAAAACGTTCAAAGATCGATTTGACAACTTTGGTCAATGCTTGGTGCCCACACGTACCGTTCAAAGTTTTGTCAATGCTGGTCAACGCTAATGTCATTGGTTACATCACCTTCTAGTGTTAGCCCTAACATCTAACAGACCTGACAACCTGCCACGTTTCACCTCCTGACAGGTGCCACATGTCCGCGCTAATATCACTACGACATCATGCTGACGTCAGCCTCTACCACCTCTGATAGCTCGCCATATGACACCAACCCTAGTTTGACACATGGCCTAACAAGATGACGTGGTGTACAACGTGGCCTGACAAGATGACGTGGCGTGCCACATGCCTAACAAGATGATGTGGCATGCCACGCCATCATCATTAACCACTCGGGGGTTATCTACGACACTACAACTGGGTCTCTCGACTCGAATTGTGACCCGACTCGTTCTCCGTCAAAACTCAACCAAATTTTGCAATGTTTCCACCAATCTACTCATCTCCTATCCAGAAACCGGTCTAAAAGTGTGAAATCAAAAGAAGTAACTTGAAATCTCATGGCCAAGGTTGAATCCTCACGGTTCAAATTCAAACTTGAACCTAGGCCCGTCTAATTGTCCATTCTCATTCATTTTGGTCCCTACTAGCTTGCATGAACTCATAGAAGATCAAAGTGGTTAGAAGCCAGAGTTCCATCCCCTAAAATCCAACACCCGAAATTCAACATATGTGGGTTCTCGATTTTTACCTGTTTCTAGTAGCCCTTGTCCTCTTTCCTTCATCATTCTTGGTCCTAAAATCACTCACAGCCTTTGTCCTACTCTCTGTGTCCCTCAAACCAGAACCACAATGAAGAAGATAATGAGAAATGGTGAGGTGGGGCGGTACAGGTGTGTGTATTTGAAAACAAAAGAAAAAGTTGCAAGAACTTAAGGGATAAGGATCAGTGGGTGAGTGACAAGTATCACTGATTCATTGAACCTGGAGACAAATATCTAGGCCCACAAAATAACAAAAGTCAACCTGCCTCGTTAATCATCTAACCGTAAAATTGACAAAACTGGTCCCTGGCCTGTAAAAACACCATCGATGTCCAAAACTGACATGGCGTCTGTCTACGTAATCACAATCCCGTGATCTATGCACTGGGCCTCGGTAAATGCGTGAATAACCTCCCTAATCAAATGTCAACATTTTTCCTTCTTTACTGGCAAAATCGTCATTTTACCTCAACTAATCCCATTATTCTTGATAATCTCCAGGTAAACTAGTGATTACAAGTCAGGTCGTTACAAATGGTGGTGTTGTGTATGGGTTTGCAAAATTTTTATCCTAATCTGAGAGCTTGACACCTGACTAAAATGAGATGGATGGTAAACTAATGATTCCACATGTTGAGCATATTCATACTTCTGGTGATGAAAGCACACGGATCTAGAATAGTGAGCCTACTTTGGGGGTTGTATGAAGGCTTTTCATTTTCCCTAGAATATATTTATTTAGGTTATTGGTATTTGATTAAGGCTTTAAATGTTATCATTTATGTTTGTTTTATCTTATTGATGTAGTATATCCCTATTTAAAGGGCTCCTATTGTATGTGAACATTGGTGAATGAATATATTTTGAAGTTTTATAAGAAGTGAGTGAGTTCTCCTTCTCAAATCAAGTGTTCGGCTTGGTCATGTTGAGTGAATCTACGAATAGTAACATTGATTGAATCTGCTGCCCCTGGTTGAGTAATTCCTGGGCTATCTATCCTCATACCTCCTATTTGTCCTGCATAAATTGGTACCAGAGCATCCTTCTTGGGCTAACAATCTCTGTTGAAGATGACAATCCATTTCACCGTCGTGCTCTGCATGATGAGTCGAGTGAAGAGGGCGTACGTGATGATGATTTCCATGGTAGGTTTCTTGATAATTTTGAGTGAGTTTTTTTTATCTTCACAAGTCAAATCCCCCAGATGTTTTCTTGGATGTAGATATTCCACATATTTGATTCTTGTTTAGAAGAGGAGTGTGAAGTATGTTCACAATTGAAAGCTTTTGAGGAAAAACTTAGTTGCTCTTAACGTAAAAGTTCAGTGTGAGCTTTTAAAGGAAGTTTTGAAAAAATGAATTGAAAATGAATTGATACAAGAGAGTGATACTCCAAAACGTACTGACTTTATTGGAGTTATTGCTTTTACTTCAAAGGATGCCATGAACTTCTTTAATCTTGTTAACTTAATGACCTTTGGCGTAAGGGAGTTTTGGCATTACAGATGCTATGCAGAATCGTTCAAGAAATTACAAGTATTCAAAATATCTATTCGTTTGGAGTGGAAGGATTCAATATCAAGAAAAAATCTTTGTATCCAACTTAAACCAATTTAAGCATTTGATAAATCAAAGTATCTCATTGTTTGGAAATGACGAATCCAGTTTCAAGTTTATCACGGAGTCTTCGATTTTTGTGATTAAGACTCGAGGTCTAGTCTTTTCCAACCGGAGTAGAATGATGCAAGCACACGGATCTAGAATAGTGAGCCTACCTTGGGTGTTGCATGAAGGCCTTTCTTTTTCCCTAGAGTATATTTAATTAGGTTATTGGTATTTGATTAAGGCTTTAAATGTTATCATTTTTGTTTGTTTGATCTTATTGATGTAGTATATCCCTATTTAAAGGGCTCCTTATGTATGTGAACATTGATAAATGAATATATTTCAAAGTTTTATAAGAAGTGAGTGAGTTCTCCTTCTCAAATCAAGCGTTCGGCTTGGTCGTGTTGAGTAAATCCAAGATTAGCTATGTCGAATGAATTCGTTGCCCATAGTTGAGTGATTCACAGGCTATCTACCCTCATACCTCATATATTTCCTGCATAATTTGGTTGTGAAGGATAAATTCTAGAAAGAAGATAAAGTTCCTAGTAACATGCTACCAAGGTTCAGAGGTTTACATGCCAAAATCTTTGTAAGGTCGACATTAAGAAGTTGCAAATTTCAATAGGAAAGCTCTACAGTAGAGATATTTGAACATTTCTCCAATATTAATCACAGTATTCCCCAAATCCATGAGCAAGTAACTTACAGACATTAAGAATGGAGTACTACAGAAAACTTAAAAATGTTTCCTAAGGAATTGCAAGACTTGATCAACTTGAGACACCTTTATTTTGGGCCTATAAAAAAAAAGTAGTTGTGTTCATTCTGGTTCATACAGGGAATCTCATGTTGAAATTGGGAAATTGACTAATCTTCGAACAATTCCTTATATTATTTCAAGTCAAGATCAAGTGGATGGTGGAATTGGGGAATTGGAAGGCTTGAACCAACTGAAAACTAGGTGAGCTATTTATGATTTGGAACATGTGAGGGACGGAGAAGAAGAGATAAAGAAAATTTAGTTGGGAAGAGAAACATTAAGGAAGCTAACACTTGTATGGGGCAAATAAAGAAAGCCAAGAAAGAACACTGAAGAGGAAGTACTAGAAGGCCTCCAATCACATCCAAATTTGGAAATTTAAGAGATTCACTATTTCATTCCACTCAACAACATAAAAATGACTTGATTACTTTGGTTTGACGAATGTGAAGAAGTCCCAAAACTTGGCCATCTACCTAATTAATCTTTTTTTGGTTAAACGGGCCAATATTCATTTCATAGAAAAAGTCCAAGAATACAAGTAGCACTAATAGACTTAATCCAAAAAATAAACAAGCCCAAAAAACCCTAGATGCTAAAGAAGCATCCGCTAGCTGCTGCCGCCTTGTAACTAGCCACCACATAGGAGCACAATCCAGTCTGGAGCTAGAGACATCAAGCAATCGAGCATGGTTTGGTGACATAGGGCTACCCAGGATCATCATATTCAAGCAATCAACTAGGTCGAGAAAAACCAACAAACTTCTCAACCCAAACGCCCAAATCGGAATTTGAAGGAAGGGTTGCAGGTGAGGAGTCATAGTGCCAGTACCGAATAGGGTAGGTAAGAAAGACATCCAAGTAAATTTGTTGGTGATGGATTTGGGAGAGAGGGATGATGAGGATGAAGGGATGGAATGGGGTTGTGAGTAAGCAAAGAGGCTGAAAAGAAAAGAGCCAAAAAAATGACTAGAGAGACTGAGCCACGGACGAATAATGCCTAGATAGAAAAAATCCCATCTCCTAAAACCCATCTCAAGCACTAGTCATCACAATTTTCATCACACTCTAATGTCAATGATGACGGAGGAGATCAAGGGAAAGGAAATGACAATCAGGAGAAGAGAAGATGTGTAACAACCCGACCCGTTGATTGGAAATTTTTGAGATTTATTTGAGATTTTATGAAAAATATCTGGATGATCGGACGAATTTACCACTAGGATGTGTATGGACTTACGATTTGGGGGAAGGGTATTTTAGGAATGTAAAAATATGGATATTTTGGGGATGTTTGGATAAGGATTACATCATTATCATCACTCTCTCTCTCTCTCCTTTCCCCTTCCCCTTCCAAACAAACACACAAATAACACACATACAACCATTAGTTCCCATCTTGATTTTGAGGGCTTTTGAGAGTGAACTGAGGCTGGGATCATGTTCTTGGGACTCTCATGATCACGATGGACTAAGTTTGGAAGGTGGAACGTGTAGGTCGTGGTCGTGGTGGGGAAGGAAAGCTTGGCCGAAACTTTTGAGGCTTATATCCTCAAATCTACGTAGATTTTCTCAATTCTTGTTTCATTTTCGGATTCCTTGGCTCGAGTAGATGAATTTCCATATAAAGTTTGTAAGCTTTGGTCGGGAAATGAGGGAGATATGAAGGTTTGAAGTTTTGGGCAAAAATGGAGGATTTCCGACCGGTGAGGGACGGTGTTGACGGTGGAGCATGGCGGCGCCGATCATCTTCTCCAACGAGTGATGTTGTTAGCATGAGGTCATGGTGACGTCACCTGGTGATGTCATGATGATGTCATCTGACACGTGTCAGGTGCCACATGGTAGGGGATCGATGGTGACACGTGGCACATGTCAGGGGCTCCCACGTGGTAGGGGTGTTAGACCTTGTCAGTGCCACATCAGCTAGGGCTGATGTCAGCAATGGCTTTTGCTGACGACAATGTTGACTTTTGCTAACGATAGCGTTGACCGTTGACTGGCACGTGGGGGCGCGTGGGCATGAATTTTGATGTTACACCGATCTTGTTCAAGAGATTTCGACATTCTGAATCCAATTTTGAGTGTTTCAGGTCCATCAAAGATCGTTTGATTGGTCAAATGGAGTTTTTTCTCCTTGGGAAGCGTGTTAGAGACACGTTCTAGGTTCCAGGATTTTGGGGGGTTTTATATATGGACTTATATGGGTTGATAGTGACTTTTTGGTGTGATTTGGAAATGCGCGAACGTCCCGGAGGCTTTGGATTAGCTTACAACTCATGGTTTAAGCGTGCGGCAATACTGTGAGTGGACAGTTTCTTTCATAACTCTGATGCATGCATATTTATATGTCTTGACTGGCCTTATGATATGATTACCCTGGAATATGACTATGATTTCGAATGCTGGATTTAACTTTTTTTTTTCTGAATATAGTATTGGATAAAGAATGGTTTGAGTATATTCTAGCTATGATTTCTGGTTATTGATTTCATCATGGTTATGGAAAATCGGGATTTGGGCATGGTGCCTTAAAGTAGACTGTTTTGGGTAGTGCCTGTGTGATAACTATTTTGGGCTAGTTCCCGTACGATATCTATTTTGAGTTATTGTCGTGTACTAAATTATATTCTGGTTTGGATTCTGTATGCTGGATTGGTTAACCTCAGGAGATTGGATAGCCATATTTGAAGTTAGACTCCGTAGATTCCCAAACGCGGGCTCGAACATAAACGAGGTGGACCCCACACGTACCGACAAGGTTGGACCATGTAGATCCTATACTCTCCTACTGGTAGTGCACATGGGATGCTAGTTGGACTAGCCATTGGTTGGACTAGCATGATGAGGTTTGACTTGGACTGGCTGGGCCAGCAATATCAGGTTTGGTATGTACTTT
Organism: Prinsepia uniflora; assembly: GCA_032719365.1. Classification (NCBI taxonomy): domain Eukaryota; kingdom Viridiplantae; phylum Streptophyta; class Magnoliopsida; order Rosales; family Rosaceae; genus Prinsepia; species Prinsepia uniflora. The sequence continues at coordinate 47,536,463 of CM064861.1, read as the reverse complement.
GAATTACAGTTTATTTAATGATTATGTGTAAAGGTCTTCAAAGTGGTTGAGAGCCGACGATTTCAGTAGCTTGTGATGTGAGGACCTGTCCTAATCCCCCAGGATTATCGTGGGACGTTCCTGCTCCCATCTGACACTGCGTGTCAGACCAGGGATAAACTCGACCTCCGCTGGGGTTAACCAAAGTACGGCAGGATCGGTGGTGTAATGTGATGTCTCGATCTCTGCTCCAGCCCGCATCCACAATCAACCAGAAGGGTATTAAAACCATAAAAGCTGTGAGTGGACAAAACAACGTTTATAAAACATATTTATATCAAAATGCATTTATACCCTTCATGTAAATGCATGCTTGCATCATAAAACCACTTTATTTCAAATCTTTTCTCGGAAGCAAGATGTAGTGCTTCCCAAATCAAAACATAGTGAAAACCGTTTCTCAATCGAAGCCATCATCTCAGTAGGGTCCCAACCCAAAAACTCAATCATAGAAAACTAGTAGGGGTCTCAGCCCAAATCATAAAACCTGTGAGATCTCTACCCAAAACATAGAACACGTGGGAACACATCCCATCCCCATTTCAGCGTCGTTGTGAACACATCACTCGTCGTGACCATCTCTAGATTGTCGTGAAGGCATCATCGATCGATCTCATCGCCGCGCACATAGCACTCATCGCGACCATCTCTAGATCATCGGGAACACATCACAAATCGATCTCTTCGCCACGCACATAGCACTCGTCGCGACCATCACTAGATCATCGGGAACACATCACTGATCGATCTCGTTGCCATGCACATAGCACTCGTCACCACCATCTCTAGATCATCAGGAACACATCACTGATCGATCTCGTTGTCGCGCACATAGCACTCGTCGTGACTACGACTCTGACCTGAAAGTCATCAATAAGGCCATATGCCCGAAAGTGCCACCAAATGGGTCATAGCCCACAAACCAGTGTCCAACGACAATTCATATCCCTGGATTTCTCGAATCGTATCAAATCCACAATTAGGTCTCATGCCCGAAATACATTTCGTAAAACTCATAACTGGGTCTCTACCCGACTTATCTCGCGTTTGACTGTACTCTAAGTCAAACCTCAAATCAACTGGGCCATATGCCCAAAAGATATTTCCAAAGCTGAAAACTAGTTCTCATTTCCAAGACATTATCAAATCATAGTTCAACTGGGACTCATGCCTGAATCTCCATTTCACGCATCTCCGTGAAATCCTCCAAAACCGTAAATCAGTTTCTCGGTTTCACGCATCTCCGTGAAACCTTCAAAATCACATATAACTCATGCACGTAGTATACTTGGCGGAAGCCCAAACAACAGATAAAATGAAAATCTCAAACTACGACACTAACACATTTTCCTCCGAAAATGCTCAACAATTATATTTAAATCATATGCACTCATGGCATCTCAAAACATGTTCATAAGTACATATAAAACATTTATGCATGCATCAAATTCATAAAACAAAGTCCACTCACAGACCGTCCAAGCTGCGACTCGATACGCACGCCATAAGCCTCTCCCAGCCAATCACCATCTCCGGGGTTCCCGAACCTATCCAAATCATACTAGAGGATTACTAACTACCTTAATAACCTCTCATAAAATCCCCCTAATTTTCTGGGATTTTTAGCATATTTTAAACTCGATCCTAATCCTTCCGACATCCCAAACTATATCGAAACGATGTCCGATCGACTCGAAACTTGTCCCAAAATGTTTGTTACATCGAAAGGATGATTTCATGTGTTGACCTCATCCTCAAAAAGTGCCCCATGTGGCCCCACGCACTGCCTAAAGGCCCTGCTCATGGGAGCCACGCACCACTGCACAGGTCGTCTTCAACTTTACGTCGAACCGGTCCGGACCGGTCCAACAGTTTGGCCGGTCCAACTGAACCGGTGTGACCGGTTCAGGCCTGTATCTCGTTCAATTTCGATCCGTTTTTACGCCTTTCAATTCCTATAGGTTCGTCCTTCTATTTCCTATCGATCCAACGGTTCAAAAGCATGAAAAATAGGCTGGAGATTACCTGTTTGATCGAGAACCTCACGGACCTATTTTTTCAACTCCTGTCCAGGCGGTTCCACCATACTCCGCCCCTGTTCTCGTTGTCCACCGGCTCGTACCACTCCCCACAAAATTCCTCAAATCATCAGGACCCGTTCAAAACATCCACAATCCAAAATTCGAAATATAAAGGGTCACGAGTTTACCTTCCTCTGCCGTCTATGACGGCTCAGCCTAGCCCTCACCATCGTCTGACCTCTCAGCCACCATATGTCACCCTCTCAGGCAGCCTAGCTGCTGGTTTCAATCAAAGGAAATTGGGAGGGTTAGGTTTGTGGGTTTTGGGTGAGATCGGGTGAAAATTCGATGAGGATGAAATGGGGTGATATGCATGTATATAATCATACTGGGAAATGGATGAGTGACACTTGTCACTTATCCATTAGGCTAGAAATAAAATATATGGGGCCCACTAAGTGTAAAAGGCCATTCGTTTCGTAAAACGTGCAATAGTACTTCAGACCTTCCGTGACCAATATCTTTCTCGTCGAATGTCCGATTACGACGTGCCACCTGTCTATAGATTCGTATAGACCCGATCTATGTAACGGTCCTTGGCCCTCATGCATCGGACCTCTCAGGTTAAAAGTAAACTTTTTACCCTCGTTCAGGGGTAAAATCATAATTTCACCCTGAACGTCCGTTAATCCTAGGCTAATCCCCAATTAGCCTCACTAATCTATAATTAGTGTTAATTAATCCTTAAAATCATGGACGGGTCGTTACATGTGAGCCTGAGGGCCTTTTATATTTATGTGGTTTTGGTTTGGAACTAGGGTTTTTATAGAAACTGCGGTTTTATTCGAAATAAATGTTTTATTGGCAATGCAAGCATGTTTTCTAAAACGGAAGGTTAAAAGATGTATTTCAGAAAATGGTTTTCCAACATTTTATTTTTTGTCTACTCACACTTTGTTTTTGGATTTGACACCCTCCAGGTTGATTACAGATGCGGGCCGCAAGGAGGTTGAGGAATCAGAGTGAATGCGTACTCTGTTTTGTCTAGCCATGTTGTGGTAGGATCCCTAGTCTAACACTTGGATAGGATATTTATGTTATTTGCAAGGGTAAATTGGTCCTTTTAGTAGGACGTGTCAGACGTGATTATGACCTTCCCTGCTAATCCAGGGGGATAAACAGCGCGGGTTGTGTCAATTTGGTATCAGAGCCCTGGGTTGCTCTCTGTGGGTTTGTGCATTGGGTGTCTACGATAGTTTCATTTCTGACGTGATGCCTCTACAACGACAACCCCATCATCAGTCTGGAAGCGAGAGTAAGCATATGAAAAGTGATAAAATCTAAATGGGAAAAGACCTTGGATTTGTTATGTTAGGCATTGGATGTCGTGTCTTAACGAGGTTGGACCCTAAGAAGTGTCGAGTCTCGTGTGGGCCTAGTAGCTCAGAGATAAAGAGTACTGGTGGATTGTATCCCAGGATAGTGATTACACAGAGTTATTACTGATGGTCGGTCAAGACTGGTGTACTTCTAGAAGCAGCATGGGTTGCTGACGACCCTTGATCACAAATGATTGAACATAATAATGAGGAACATGTACTGGTGGATCGGATCTCGAGGGACCGATCCGTGGATCTCACGCTTGGAGCTAATGGAACGGGGGAGGGTTGCCCGCATAAGCACATGATCCTTCTATCAATGCTCTTCTTTGATCGGTCTGCACAGAAATGGTGGTAGACATTGCTATCTAGGGATGTGGATGAGATTACCGAGAGTTGGGTGACCTTCGAGGATCATTTCGAACATTATTTTTGCCGTAATTTTATGGAGATATTGAGAGGCGGAGTCCTTGCGCTTAGAGTAGGGAGACTTGATTGTTGCTCAGTACGAGCGGAGATTTCTGGAATTAGCTTGGGTCGTACTGGGTGCGACAACGATTAAGGCAATGAAGATTCGTTGGTTTGTGTCGGGTTGCACTTGAGTGATAGTGCTTGCTGGAGGATTCACCATATTCTGGATTCTAAAAGATGTGGCACCTTAGATGGGGATGTGGACGAGTATGTCAAAATCCTAGCGTTGATCAGATGGCTCTAGCCGATGCCAAGGGCGTCTAGAAGATGCATTGGCTAAGGAGTTGGAAAGGGGAACGTTTCTAGCTCCGAGATTTTGCATGGAAACTGTGCGATGATGGTGGTTGTTGAGCGCAAGACGGAGAGGATCCCAAGAGAGGCGGTTGAGATTACAAGTATAATCTAGTCTGGTGAGACTTTCGGACACGCGTGTTACACCTGGATGAGAGATATTTGTTCATCTTGCCTAGTTATGTGTGAGTATGTTGAATTATGGAGTTACACTTCTTGTTGACCAGGAGTTGATCCCACTGGGTTGGAACCCGAGTACCAGTACCCCGACAGGTACTATGCTAGTGGTTAGTTAGGTGAATGGAGACCTTGCGAGTTTAGTGGGAAGGTTTTGACTGTAACACATACTGAACTCCCCTGACATTGATGATTTATACGTGATCCTATGGATGGATTGGTGGACTACCCGTTATTTCTTTGTCGAGTATTTGGGGAACCAGATGTATTGGGTAGTCCTAATTTGTCATGGTTGGTCATTTGGTGGGACTAGAGGATACATACTTCAGAAGTAACGGCTTGGAGGCTGAAAAGATATTACAGAATAGTTGAGAGGGATATTGGACACGCATTGTGAGGTTTTCGGATAGTACAGTGAGCTAGGGAAAATGTAGGTGATGTAGTAGTCCCCAGATGCGTCGTCGGAGGAGTTACGAGGTTGTTATCTCAGGATGAGCTTTTGAGTACTTAATCCATCTCGCAACCACCGCGTCGGATGGTACCGATAGTGTAGAGATCAGTGAGAATGCAATTATTTGATTGGCGGAATTGGGGTTAAGTTGACTAGGAATGTCACTGATGGGGACCCTGGTATTCTTTGCTGAGGTTCTATGGAACTTCGCGAGTTGAATTTAACGAGACAGATGAATGAGGACAATGTGAATATACTGCCTTGTCCTGAAAGTTCTTAGTGAACTTCTTGTCACTCATGGATGTTTAAGCTTGTAAGGCTGAGCTGTTCTGGGGAGTGATACGATCGTGGGAGGATCACGACAGTAGCTATCAACAGATATCATTGGTTGGTGATGGTGCTAGGTGTCACCTGATATTGATGTGTGTAGCAGGATTTGTATTCACACTAGAGACGGATGAGCTTTGATGTCATCATCTTTGAATTTCTTCAGGAGGAGGATGAGCATGGACCAAGTGGAGGAAATCAGTAAAATAGTAGTGTTTACCCTCAATAGAAATAGTGGTGTGCCTAGATAAATGAGTATCGGCTTTGGAAAACCCGTGTTGGTGATATGGGTTAGGTTGTATTGGCTGAGACAGTAAGCATGGATAGAGATGATCGAGATGATCAAGATGAACGAGAGGATCGAGTTGGTTGTGGATTAATCTAATTTGGGATGGGCCTTATAACAGGACCCGGCCCCCAAGGACATAGATAAATGTGCCCAATCCTGCTCCCGTCTGACAAGTTAACTGAAGTTCCGAAATTACCCTCAACACTTGCCAAACAAGGGATAACTGTACATGTGCCCACTTATGCCTTCACCTCTCGAATAGCCTCGATCATCACGCCACGACTTGGAGGGTCAATAAAACAGAAAAGGTGTGAGTGGACAAAACAAAGTTTTAGAAATACATTTATCAAAATACATTCCTACCCTCCAGTTTCACAAACATGCATGCATATCATAAATTATGAGTAAAATATATCTGGGCACAAATAGTTATAAATCACAAATCTCAATAAAACCACAGGACTCATTTCCATATCCAATCTCATATAGTCACGTTATCCCTGCAACGCGTACAAATCAATAGGCTCAAGGACCACTCAAAATCCGAGCATCCGTCGCTGTGAACACATCACCAGCCGACAATCCAGATTGTCGTGAACACATCACCGACTGATCTCCATATAATCCAGCACATCAGATCTGAGTCGAGCCTCCCTTGGCTGCACGACAACAGACCGTGCTACGTGACCTCTCCGAGGTAAACACATCCATCCCGGAGGGGAGCGTTATCTCCATGGTTCATTCCGGTGAAACACATTCCCAACCGGAAGCCCTAATATCTAGGGTGCACTTCGGGGGAAATATATTCCACCCTGAAATCCCTATATATCATCACCATGAAAACTAGTGAAAATCAGTTGCATTTGGAATCAAAACTATTTTCAATACAGGGTCTCAGCCCAAAACGTAGTTTCCTCAAAATCCGTACAACCAGAGTCCCGATTATTTCACAAATCCGAAAACCATGAATATCATCATGTAATCATGTCAGGACCCACCCCGGTTTCACCCCGAAACCCGAGGTAAATCCTGCTCCCGTCTGACAACCCGAAACATAACCAAAGTAAACTCACGATAAACCGCCAAACTACACAGTCAGACGCAGGAGAAATTATAACACATCCCGAAGGCGAGTTTTACAGAGCATAGTTCTGAGTACAACAGACAGAAAATTGGTAACTATAAACATGCACACGGAAAACTTTACAACACTCCGGGAACCCTTTCGCGACTTGTATGCCTCAGACGGTGCCTCGACGCTGAAACCCCGCTCTAGCTCCACGACCTAGTTATTAATGCAGTTATTAAAAAAATCATTTATAAAAAAAGCGGGTTTGGCCCTCCGTTTTGAAACCACATGCATAACCCAGTTATTAATGCAGTTATAGTTCCAATAAACCTCCTCATAAAAACATTTACAAAAACACTATAAAAATAGTTATAGAAATTATAGCATCAGCGTCATAAAACTGTATCAGAAAATATAAGTACCAAGCCATAACCAACCGATCAAACCTGCTGGATCTATCCGAGTCTTTAAACTCCCGAGTCTTTAAACTCAATCCCGGCCTCAATAATATCCGAGTCTTTAAACTCCCGAGTCTTTAAACTTAACAGGCCTACGGGGGAAATATCAATATATCCGAGTCTTTAAATTCCCAAGTCTTTAAACTCAATCCGGGTCTTTAAACCCAATCCGGGCCCGTCCCCCGTCAATCAATATCCGGGTCTTTAAACCCAATAACCAGATCCAGCAAATCCAATGCAAAACCATTTGAAAACCATTCTAAAGCCATATCCAAACCTGAATCTGAAATCACTGGTCTGATGCCCTTCCAGCATCCAGAACCGTCATTCCGAACCCAAATCCGAAAATCCACTTTTCAACTTTAAAATCAAATCCCGTTACCGAAATCCGATTCCAAAACCGAAAACCCTTGATCATCAAAATCATGTTCCAGAATCCCTTAATATTCATTGAAAATCATTAATCATTTGAAATCCCCAAAACATGGCATTATACTCAGAAATCGACATTTCTCGTAAAACGTGCCAAATATCGTAATTTCCTCGAAAACCGTGCAGTTATGTAAAACTAACATCACATATTCAACGATTATGAAATCACATGTAAAACCATAAAACAATTATAGAAAAACAGTTATGCACGCTTAAGTTTAGAGAAGGGGTCCACTCACAGTACCAACCCCTCAATCGCGTCCCGAACGTCTCGTACGTTCCTCTGCTTCCTCGGGAAGTCCCGATCCTGTCAACAACCGCCAAAGTACGTTACTAACACGCCTACGAAAGTCCACCTAATTTTCCCCAAAAATCCCCGGGTCCTAAACATAACGAACCGGAACCCTAAACCTTCACCCTCGCGGAACTATATCGAATCGACGTCCGAACAACCCGAAACCAATCCCTTAGACTCGTCACAACACCTAGACCAAAAACTATATTGACAACTTCCTCAACCGCTGCCGCACGAGCCCCCACGCGCCACCCAAAGTGGTTGCGCGTGGCCCTCACGCGCCAGCTACAGTGCATCGTCTACCTCAAGCCGACCCGGTTCGAAACAATTCCTGCAAATCGAACCGGCGTGAGCGGTTCTCTGCCGTATGTGCACCAAAACGGTTCCTCTCTTCACCATCTTCATCGTCCCATCCTCAGTAATCCAGTCCCCTCACTCAAACACCTCGACACGACCTAAAACCTGTCGACTCCAGCTCGAACAGAAACCCGTACTCTTCCCTTGTTCTCTTCTCCGGCCACCCAGGTCTTCCCCCGTCACAGTGGCTACCTTAAACCCTTCCTAGAACCTCACTGAGTCTCACCCAACTCAACAAAACCGTCGACTCAATCCCAGACTTCACGACTCAACGGTTGAAACAAAATGGAAAAACAGAGAACGGCGGGTACTCTCTGTCGTTCTGGACTCCGCCGTGCACTCCTCCTCCGCGGCTGCATAACCAGAAGACACCTGGGATCCTACTGAATTCCCTAGACCTCACTAGACTCCTCGATTCAACCCCTAAAGCCACGACTTGGCGTCTAAACCTAAACGGCAAAACAGAGCAAGTTAATGGGGATGAGGAATTACCTGTCCTCCGGTCGCCGTCGCAAGCTCCGCTGGGGTTAGTCGACTCTTCTCACCCCTCACGACACCACCACGAGTCCAATTGCACCGTACACGGCCACACCACCACCACGATCTCTCAATTCCTCCCTGTTTTTCTCTGATTTTTCCCCCTGGTTTTCCCGTGGCTCTCAACTCACCCACACACTGATTCCTCACCTCCCAACCTTCTTACTATCTCCCTCTCAATCTCTGATCACTCTTCACTCATCAAGTCACACAACACACACACCACCACCGTCCAATTCTCCCAACTCTCTCCTTTTGTTTCTGTCTAGTTCGAAGAACACACATGAACACACACGGGTACCCCAAATAATTGGGACCGTGTTCCCTAGAACCAACCAGGACCCCTACACGTGTCACCATCCCTTCAGCCTTCTCACAAGTGGCTCAATCTCAGCCCTCCATTTTCCCTCACTGTTGCACAAATCCCCATGTGCAAAGACCAAAATACCCCTCATTTTAAGTCAAAATTACCGTTGTGCCACTACCTTTCTAGACCCGCAACTCACACATCGTAAGTCCGATGAATACGTTCTGCCTGTCATCGAACTCAGGACGACGAGATCTAGCTAACCCTCCTAGGTCAACGTGTCAAAACTCGGTCATACGAAGAGTCAACTTTTCCCCCTATTTTAACCAAATTACGAAAGTGCCCTCAACCTTCCGAACATCATAACTTCCTCCTCAGATGTCGGAATCGGTCGTGCCACCTGTCTACGAATTCGTGACGTCCTAAACTAGGTCCTGGTCATCGGTCAAAACCTAATTGACCACTCGAACTAAAAGTCAACTTTTTGCCCGAACTAGGGGCAAAATCGTCATTCTAGGCTAACGACCTTATCGTAACCTACTAACCCCCGATTAAGCTCACTAATCTGATCTTAATCACCGTCTTAATCCTAATTTCCGGGACGGGTTGTTACAAATCACATGGGAATACCAATCCAATCAAAATTACATTTCTATTTGGGTCTCACGCCTAAAATATCACTTTCACGCATATCCGTGCAACCGCAACCTCAGTTGCCATTTTCACATAAATCCACAAAATATATCCAAAAAGCATTATAAATCCATCAAATCAATCACTGATTCATAATCTGAGTCAAAACCAATCTCAAATCCTGGGCCTTCGCCCAAAACAACAATTTCACAATTTTCTCGAAAATTGTGCCCAAAATGAATATAAAACAATGTAATATTCCCAAAATCCGAAAATCATCATATCGAAACATTAATCATGCCAAATCATTTCAAATCATATCATAAAGCATTTAAAACATATATGCATGCATTCTGGGTAGAAAACAAAAGTCCACTCACACACTGTCCATATCGCTCGCTTTTCGAGCGTCATGTTTTTCCGTAAATTCCGGAAGTCAACATTCCTGTCCAAAATCATTATCGGGGGTCACTAACATCTCAATATACCTCATATAATTTTCCCCAATTTTTTGGGATTTAAATACGTATTTTAAACGTATGCTAAAACTTCAGATACACGGAACACTATCGAAACGATAACCGATTTCCTCGTAACTAGTACCAAAATGTTCGTTACATTAAATAGGACAAAAGTCATGTTGACCTCACCTTGGAAATCGGTCCCACGCGCCCTCACGCCCCACCGTGAGTGGCTGCGCGTGAGTCCACGCGCCTGCTACAGTATTTGCTACAGTCGTCGTCCTAACCCGTTTGACTGTAAAACGGGTCCTGCAGCCGCGACTTGACCCGGCTAAATTCCTGCCAATTCTTCATTGATTTCTTCAATTAAGTCATCGAATAGCATCGTTAGACATCTAATTATAGTTCTGTAACCTTAATTTCAGTAGAACTTATCTCAATTCAGTCAACTTCGAATTCAAAGTATCGAACAGGTAAGCACTGTTCATTCATCGAACCTCATCAATTCCACTTAGTTTTCTTCAATTGATCCATGTAAAAGCTTCAATGGACTCTTCTGAACTCATTTTCGATGCCAATTGTAATGTTAATTCCTTCCAAGTAAACGAACTCAAAGATGGACTTTCAAATTAAAACCAGGGTCTGTCTTTGTTCATTCCTTTCCAATTCACTTCGATTTTGGTGTCATTCGACTCGGCTAAGGTCCAATAAGCTCGCCCAAACATTTGTTTCCACCAATTAATCACACAAACCCGAATTCGAAATTTAATGAAGGTTTGGTTTTCGGGTTGTTGAGTTTGGGTACAACTATGTTCGAAGCCCATTATTCATCCTTCACTGTCCTTTCATTTTTCTCTGTGAATTCCATTTAATTTCTCACAATCCCAGACTAAGGATTCAATTGTCACCTGAGTTCATGCTCTGTTTTTCAAACCCTTACACACACGACTTGTTTCTCAGTTTTAAAACCTTCACACCGCCAAATGATGCACGTTCACAGCCACTAATCATCTTATTAAAGTGACAAATGTCACTCTGTGGCAATCCCACGCCCAATTCAACCAGCACAGGTATCCAGTATTGGTTTAACATAATCTCAACATCAGCCATTTAACCGCCCAACTTAAATTACCATTTTGCCCTTCTTCTTACAAATTACCAAAATGCCCTTCATACTCCTAGACTCGTAACTTGGTCGTCCGAACTCCGATTGACGCGTACCGCCTGTCTACGGACTTAACGTCTCGAGACCTATCCAACGGTACTTACAGAAAGTCCAAACACATTCCCGATCAAAAAGTCAACAAATGGCCCCTTTTTAATCAATTTACCAAATTACCCTTAAACTTCCGAACATCATAACTTTCGCCTCGAATGTCGGAATCGAACGTGCCACCTGTCTATGAACTCGTGATGTCCCGAACTACGTCACAGTCATTGGTCAAAGTCTGTTTGACCGCTCAAACGAAAAGTCAACCGTTTGCCCAATTCCAATGGCAAAATCGTCATTTCCTTCAAATTTTCCAAATTTTCCTTTTTCGAATTTCTGGGTCGTTACACCTTAGCCAATGTTGACGATTGAGATTGGATTTACTCAAGCTAGATGAGTGTCATTGCTTGACGGGTGGAGGTTATCCCCATGAGTGCAGTTTGTTGACGGGATTGACTCGGAAGGGAGACAAATGGGTTTGAGATGATTAGCATGAGTGGGGTTCTCAGGAATTGAGGAACATTCGATTGCGGCTCTAGTTGGACTACCTTGGACGATAGTAGTGGTTCTGTAAATGATAGTGATGCATCGATACACAGGGTTAGATTATGTACTTATGTTGCACGTGAAGGTTTTGCTTATGCAACCAGACAGGTGTGATATCTTGCGATGAACTATTTACACTTGTTTTGGAACTTTCTATGGTGACATATGTACAAAGGAGTTGGAGTCACTATCTCCTAGGGTCAGATCTTTATAAATAATTCACTATCTCCAAACCCATTTCAAAGGAGTTGGAGTCACCATCTCCTAGGAGTTGAACTCTCTTACTGATGTGCAAGACCTTTATAAATAATCTGAGTTGGATGTATTGGTACTCCAAGGAAGTTTAACTCAAGACAGAGGAGTTGATTTGAGTGGGGTAAGGACTATGACTGGACATTTGAGTGTCATTTGGAATAGTGATTATAGTAACGGTTGCCATTAGCAAGAGAGTTGCAGGCTCATTATTGCTTTTGCGTGCGTTTCATCTACTTGGTTATTAGAGCTCCGGATAGAGGGTTTGTGATAATAGTAGAAGATCGTGAGGTGTTATTAAATAGTTTTCTTGCGAGACTTAGACTATTGGTTTGTATGTGTCCAACACAATTTCGGGATCTGACCCTTCGCATCATCATGATGGGGGTCGAGGTAGGTAACCAACGGGATTTTGCACTCAAGATGGGAACGTCTTGGAAGATGGAGGTTGGTTAACCTTGGAGGTTAACTGGGAGTTTGGATTGGTTAGTGAACTGGTCGATCTGTTTCTAGAGTTCTTGGGGGCATATGTTGGACATGTCTTAAGTGTTGGTCGAGTGACGGGGAGAACCCTGAGAAGAGTTTGAATTGGTAAGCGAGTTGTCCAGATCTGGGATCGGACGGACATGGTCTAGTGTTGGACCATTATGGGCAGATAGTGGTGTGATATCGTATTGGATCCGAGATTGATGTGATATGATAGTCGGATTGGGTCCGAGATTGACGTAATATGATCGTCGGATTGGATCCAAGGTTGATGCGATATGATATACAAACGAGATCTGGCATGGACACGGTATGGTAGTCAGATGGGATCCAAAAATGAAGTGAGATGATAAACAGATTGAATCCGATGTTGATGTTCAATTGAGATACTAGGACCTGGCATTAAGCATTGTGCTCTAGACGAGAGAGGCGTTAGAGGGTTTGGTTATTGGGTGAGCTTGGAGCTCAAAGCCATGGTTGGCAAGAGGAACCCTAGTAAAACTTATTTGTGATTATCTCAGCTAGAGAAAGTACTCGATGTGGTCGAAATACGAGGTGTCGAATTGGGGCTTGAGAGGAGTCAGGATCATGAAATTGGTCTCCTGATGAGTCGAGATACCGAGAGAGGACTCAAGGGCGAGTCGAGCATTTAGCATGGTACTCGGACGGAAGCAATGTAGCCGATGGATTATCGGCTAGTCACGACGATGCATCGTGGTTATGGTTGACTGATGGAAACCGTCTAGAGGAAGAGGACTTGTGTTTGCTCATAGGGAGTAAGATTACAGACTGGGCTCTGAGTCACACATGTGGGATGGTAGGTGAGGTCGACAAGTTTTGATGGATCGAACGAGATTTGAGACTTGGGTTTTGGGAGTTTTGTGGCTGGGTGGCCACACACCTATTTGGGTACGGTAACCAAAGATGAGCAAAGTTTCGGCATTGGCTGTTACATTACAGTAGACGCCGGGTGACGTTTGTCTGTTATGGGTCGTGGATAGATGTTGGACTTGTACGTGGACACGTGGGAGCATCGGGTTGGCGGCAGGATTGAATGTCCGCCATTTTGGCTTGGATCAATGTGAATTTCGCGGATGAAATTCTTTAAGGAGGGTAGATTGTAACAACCCGACCAGTAAATTTGGAATTTACGGGAATTTTTTGAGATTTATTCAGGATTTTACGGAAACTATTTGGATGAATGGAAAAATTTACACCTAAGATGTGTATGGACTTACTATTTGGGGGAACGTTATTTTGGGAATGTGGAAATATGGATATTTTGGGAATATTTGGATAAGGATTACATCAGTATCATCACTCTCATTCTCTCTCTCTCCTTTTCCCGTCCAAACAAACACACAAATAACACATATACAACCATTAATTCCCATTTTGAGAGTGAACTGGGGTTGGGATCGTGTTCTTAGGATTCTCACGATCACGATGGACTAAGTTTGGAAGGTGGAACGTGCATGTGGTGGTCATGGTGAGGAAGGAAAGCTTGGCAAGGTTTATATCTTCTAATCCATGTAGATTTTCCTCAATTCTAGTTTCATTTTGGATCCCTTGGCTCGAGTAGGTGAATTTCCATATAAAGTTTGTAAGATTTGGTTGAGAAATGAGGGAGATATGGAGGTTTGAAGTTTCGAGCAAAAATGGAGGATTTTCGACCAACGAGCGGCGGCGATGATGGCAGCGCACAACGGCCCCAGTCATCCTCTCCGGCGAGTGATGACGTCAATATGAGGTTATGATGACGTCACCTGGTGACATCATCTGAGACGTGTCAGGTGCCATGTGGCAGGGGATCAGTGGTGCCACCTGGCACGTGCTAGGGGCCGCTGTGATGACCCAAAAATTCATAAGAGGAAATTTTGGAAATATTAGAACGGAAATGACGATTTTACCCTAGCCTAAGTGGTCAAAGGTTGACTTTTTGGTCAAAATACAATTTGGACTTTCCGTGCAAACCATTGTGTAGGTCTCGAGACGCTGAATCCGTAAACAGGCGGAATGATGAAATCGGAGATCGGATGAGGAAGTTATGGGTCTGGATTGATGATAGGTATTTTTGTAATTTGAAGCCCAAGGGAATTTTAGTCATTTGTAGCTTAAGGGGCAATTTGGTCTTTTCTTCACCTTAATGAGTCGGCCATATTATAACTCATCCTTTTAATCCAGTGACATGTGGCATTTGTTTAAGCAAGGTTAGTGGCCATAAGATAAATTGTTGATATTGTTTCGAAGTTGGTCGAGAAAACAAATGGGGGAAAAGGAAGAATTGATCAATTGACTGATCATACAAGCCACTTGAGAGACACAGAGAGATAGGATGAAAAAGGAGAAGAGGGAGAAGCATGTTAAACCCAGAAAAAGAATCCCAGCCCCGAAAACACACTAATTGAATTTGAATTTGATTCTCGAGTTTGGAGGATTAATTTCGAAAACTAGAATTGCAAATCTCCTTCTGGGATTATTCCGAGCAGTTCTGTTGAGGACTTGTGGATGAGTGCTCAAGGACAAGTTACGATTGTGTTCAAAATGGAAGTTCAAAGTTTGAACAAATTCGATGGACTTAGGTAAGAAAATCCATGAAATTGAGCTCATATACTTGTGTATAGGATGATTCCGAGTAGATTGATGGTTTGAATTGTGAAAAATGGATTGAAATTCAGTGAAATTGAATCAGATCATGGAATCGGGTCGAAGGATCCGTGTGGAAGAAAACGGGTCAAAGAGACGATGAACAGTGTTGAACAGTGCAGGCACGTGGCTTTTATGCGCAGCAGCTTGCGACAGCGTGTGAGGGCGTCTGGGTAATATTCTCGAGGTACGGTTAACATAACTTTTAATCTAAATGATTTAACGATCATTTTGACACAAGTTTCGAGTCGATCGGACATTGTTTCGATATAGTTTCGAGGGTTCGAAGTGTTATGTTACGTTTTAATATGTATTTAAATCTCGGAAAATTGGGGAATTGTATTGTGAGGTTACTTGGGGATGATAATGACCCTTAGTGGTGTTTTTGACAGGATTAGTGAATCTTGGAATTACGAAGGAGTGTACAGTTGCTTGTTTTATAAACTGTCATGCAGGCATAGTTAAATGTTTTCCATGATTTGTTGCTTGCAATGATTGCATGATGATTCAATATGATTGTTTGTTGATTTTATGGATTATTTAATCAGTTTTTGGGCACGATTTATGAAGAACTATGTAAATGATGTTTTGGGCATAGGCCCGGGTTTGGAAATGGTATTTGACTTGGAATGTGAGTCAAGAATGATTATATTGACACGACCCACCCTCAATCCCCCAGGATTAAGGGAGAAGTCATGCTCCCGTGTAACTTACGCGTGACACGAAGGCAAAACCAACGTCCAACCTCCATGTGACACGTAAGTCGGACAAGGGATTCTCTACTGAACCGTACAAAACTTCCGGACTTCCCAGAGCGCGCAGACTCTACTGTGGATCGCGTATGTGATGTCTCCGTTTCTCTCGAACAACAGCCCGCACCGCAACAACCTGTAGGGTATCGAAAACATAAAAAGACTGTGAGCAGAAAAAAACAAGAATAAGTTATAAAACAGTTTATATAAAAGTACATTTATACCCTCCTTTTAAAAAACCAATGCATTCATATAAAATTCGTGTCATGAAACCATTTCATATCCAAAACCATCACCGAAAACCAGAATCATTTCATTTACTCAAATCCACATTTCAAATCCAGGGCCTCAACCCAAAATCATAAATCAAACATCAAAGTACGAGAACTCAGTCCCAAAATTCATCAAATCCAAATCATCCGAGCTACTGCCCAAAACATTTGAAAACCAGTGAAAAACATCAATCATGCGAGTTGCTGGATCTCAAGTGCGCCCGAGTCTTTAAACTCAAAACCATGCGCAAAATCAGGCCTTTCCGGGATATCAATGAGTCTTTAAACTCAAAACACAATCAACAGGCCTCGGGGGATATCATAATTGAGACTTTAAACTCAAAACATATACCGAGTCTTTAAACTCAAAACATATCAATCCAGGGCCCTCCCCCGTCAATCAACCGAGTCTTTAAATTCAACACCAGATCCAGCGGTTTTCTTTTCTTTTTCCTGGTCTTTGAACCCAAAACCATTTTTCAATCAAGTGAAAACCATAGAAAATCCATATCCGAATTCTCAACAATGATTTCGTAAGCTAGCATCCGGAACCATCATCCCGAACCCAAATCCATAATTTCTCCTTTCAAGTTTCAAAACCGAATCCAAAACATCTTTTCAAAATTCGATTCCAAAATCGAAAGCTCGTTTATCGAAATCGCATGAACAGGGCTCCAAGCTCGAGATCACTTTCTCGAAATCCGTTATAAATCATTGAAATCAAATCATATTTCAAATCCCGAAATCATATCATCAAAAACCGGATCAAACCACAAGAGGAATCGAAAACTCGTAAATTGGGCAAATACGTAATATCTCGAAATCCATGCAAAACCGTAAATCATCATGATCATAATCATAACCATAGAATCATGTATTGAAAAAATATAAAACATATATGCATGCATTATAAATTCGAAAGCATAGTCCACTCACAGACCATTAGTGTCGCCGCCTCGATACGCTCGCAATTACGCTGCCTGGGCTAATCCACTATCACTGGCTTTCCCGAACCTGTCCAAATCCCATTACAAGGTCATTAACTACCTCATAAAGCTTATACTAAAGCCCCGTAATTTTCCCTAATTTTTAACTATTTTTAAACGAACTTTAAAACCTTCGGACATCCGGAAACATATCGAGACGATGTCCGATCGACTCGAAACCAGTGCCAAAATGTTCGTTACATCGAATACTTTAAAAGTCGTGTTAGAAACTTCCCCAAAAGAGCCGTCACGCGCCCTCACGTGTAACGACCCATCCTAGAAACCGAGATTATATTAGTGGTTAATGACGGATTAGTGAAGTTAATCGGTGATTAGTTGGAGGTGTTCGGACGGACGGTGCGAAATGACGATTTTGCCCTTAGAATTGGGAAAAATGTTGGCTTTTTGTTTGGGTGGTCAAATGGACTTTAACCGATGATCGTGACGTAGTTTGGGACGTCACGAGTTCGTAGACAGGTGGCACATCCGATTCCGACATTCGAGGTGGAAGTTATGATGTTCGAAAGGTTGAGGGAATTTTGGTAATTTTGGTTAACAATGGGCATTTTGTTGACTTTTCGCATGACAAGTATTCTTCACGTAAATCTAGGACCGTTAGATAGGTCTCGAGTCCTTGATTCCAACGACATGCGGCATGTTTTATTTGGAGTTCGGGAAATTGAATCACAAGTCAAGGATTACGAAGGGCAAAACGGTAAATAGCCCTTGAGGGGCATTCTAGACTTTTCCTGCGCTGGGATTTGTGCCCAGTAATCAGGGGATACATGGCTTATCTGGATTGGTGATGTGGACACGTGGCCTGTCTTGGATGGTGGTGGAACCTTCTCACCGCGTTCATTATCGTTTAAACCAAACGTTTGTGGGTGCACAGTGTATTGAAATAGAGAACATAGTGAACAGAGTATGTGTGAGTAATTGTGAGAACCCAAACCTCTTCCTATTGTCCTTAATGTCTGAAATGAAGGGGAACATGAAGGTCAGACGTATTGGCTGGTGGTGTCACGGCAGTCCGCGGCGGCGGGTCTAGACAGGAGCTCTGAGGAAACCGTGAGTCCTGTTTTCACTAAAAATTGAAAAACTGTGTTTTCTTGACTGTTGAGCAATTTAGTTGGTTGGGAAAGGTTTTTGGAGGTCATGAGAATTCAACAAGCCCGGTTTTGCGTTTTAAGATGAACGGTAAGTAGACGTCCTTTGAAAACTTAATTTTGAAATCAATAATGGTGAAATGAGTTTTAGTAGTGATTACTTGATTTTAATGACTGGTTAACGTTTTGGAGGTGACTACTGGAGGAATGGGACCAAAACCATGGCCAACGGTGGCCGGAAGTGAGGGGACCGCCAAGGTGGTGGACGGCCGGTTTGAAATCTTGATCGAAGGTATGTTTTACAAGGAAAGGTTCATGTTCTGATCATGGTAATCAACTAGGAAGTAAAAGATGAACTTAAGGGATTAATTAGAATAAAAAAAAGGACCCAAAACCATGGAACTACAGTGGCGAACCGCTCGGTTAAAAATAGTTAAAAATACGGGAAAATTATGGGGCTCTAGTATGACCTTTCTGAAGTAGTTAGTGACCTTGGTATGGGATTTGGACAGGTTCGGGAAAGCCGAGGATAGCGGGATGGCCAGGAACGGCGTAAGTGCGCGCGTATCGAGGCAACGTCGGAATGGTCTGTGAGTGCACTTTGTTTTCTAACTCTTGATGCATGCATATATGTTTTTATATGTTTTCTATACGTGAATCTATGATTTTATTTATGATCTTGATGGTTTACGGTTTTGCACATTTTTCGGGGAAATTACGGAATTTCACGTTTTACGAGATTTCGATGGATATTGTGATGTGAACCTTGTTTTCATGATTTGATGTCGGAGTTTGAAATATGATTTAATATCAATGATTTAAAATGGATTTCAGAAAAGTGTTTTTGGGCTTGAAGCCCAAATCAGAGGTGGTTTTAAGAAATGTGATTTCGAGTTTTTGAATCGGAATTCCGGATGACGATTCGGGATTCGATTTGGGACTGGAAAGTGGATTCCGGGTTTGGGTTCGGAATCGTTACTCCGGATGCCGGCTAACGGAATGATGGTTTTAGACTCGGATTTGGAAAGGGATGATGAATATGAGTTCTGGGTTTGGATTCGGGATCCTGATGAGATTGCGGATTCAGATTCGGAAACGGGAAATGGTCTTCAAACGGTTTTGGATTGGATTTGTTGGATCTGGTTACTGGGTTTAAAGACCCGGATATGATTATGACGAGGGGCGGGCCCGGATTTGGTTTAAAGACCCAGATTGAGTTTAAAGACTCGGGAGTTTAAAGACTCGGATTATATTGAGGCCTGGATTGAGTTTAAAGACTCGGGAGTTTAAAGACTCGGATAGATCCAACAGGTTCGATGAACGAAAATGTGGTATGGTTTTCAATAATGGTTTTCCAAGGTTTTGGGCTATGCCCGGATGAAATGGTTTTCGAAGGTTTTGGGTTGAGGCCCGAGATTTGGAAAAAGCAACCTGTGTTTGGTTTTGCTTACCTGGTTTGCTTAACCGAAATATTGAATGGTTTTTATGACATGAATTTGATATGCATGCATTTTTTTCAAAATGGAGGGTATAACTGTAATTATTTTATTAAACTGTTTTTAAACTTATTATTGTCCACTCACAGTCTTTTCGTGTTTTCGATACCCTCCAGGTTGTTGCGGCACGGGCTGTTGATCGAGAGAGACGGAGACATCACACCCGCGATCCACAGTAGTTCGGTATACTCTGGGAAGACTGATTACTTTTCGGATGGTTGGATCGAGAATCCCTTGTCTGACTTACGTGTCACATGAAGGTTGGACGTCGGTTTAGCCTTTGTGTCATGCGCAAGTTAGACGAGATCAGGATTTAGCCCTTAATCCCAGGGGATTAGGGGTGGGTCTTGTCATCACGCGACTGCCAAAGGGGCTGCGCGTGGGAGCCACGCACCAAATCACTGTTCACCATCTTCTAGCTTAAGCGACCGGTCTGAACCGGTCTGCAAATCCGATCCGGCCGTGTACCGGCGTGAGCGGTTTTGTCCCATTTTAATTCCTTTTTAGTCCTTTTTAATTCCTACAGATTCGTTCTACTGTCCTTAATTGATTCACAAATATAAAACACGAAATTGGGGTCAGTATTATACCTCCCAAATGAACGATCAAGGTCCAATTTTCCATCGTCCATTCCCTGTGATTTCGGCCACCTCCTGCCGTGATTCCAAGCCCGAACAATTCCTTTTGATTTCCAAAACCACACCTAAAGCAACAAGTTAGGCATTAGCCATTAAATTCCAACTTTCCATGATCGAATTCAAATCATGAATTTACTGGATTTGACCTTACCGTCCATTCCAGACCCTAAATTCTATTCCAATGTGTTTTTCTCATCATCCTTTCCATATTTTGTTCACAAGTCTCTTAATGAGGATTTGAAGAGATTGAATCCAAAGCCACGCTGCTCTCTATTTCTCATAGCTCGAAACCCACCGTCCACGGCAGTCCGTGGTACAAGCACCACCACACTCCTCCATCTCTATTTTCCCACTTCCTTTCTCCATTCACAAATAACCATCACCTCCCTTAATGGAATTAGTTCTCACAATCAGATTATCTCTCTGTTTCTCATGTACCCCTAAACCGTTTAACTTATACATTTCAACCTTTAAAACACGTGAAACAAATAGGAGACGGTGGAAGAGGCTTCTCTTGCCTTCCAGAGAGGGACAAGTGTCCCAAAACTAGTGGGCACATCCCCAAAGACACCAGGTGGTACCATTGTACTGGTCACATATCCCTAAGCAGTGAAAAGACTAAAATGCCCCTACCTTCACAAATTACCATTTTTCCCTTAAGGTTCATAGACCAAAACCCGGGCCATCCTAAATCCAATGACAGCATTCCGCCTGTCGTTGTACTCAGGGCATCGAGACCTACCTAATAGTCCTCGAATTACGTGAAAAGTCCATGTCGTATGAAAAGTCAACAAATCGTCCCTTTTTAACCAAATTACCAAATTACCTTCGAACTTTCGAATGTCATAACTTTTCCCTCGGTTATCGAAATTGGACGTGCCACCTGTATATGGACTCGTGACGTCCCGAACTACATTACAGTCATCGGTCAAAAACCATTTGACCCTCCGAACGAAAAGTTAACATTTTTGCCCATTCTATGGGCAAAATCGTCATTTCGCACCGTCCGTCCGAAAGCATCCAACTAACCACCGATTATCTTCACTAATCCTTCATTAACCACTAATCTAATCTTGGTTTCCGAGACGGGTCATTACAATATAGATTGATTCGACAATTTTCGGATGTGATTTTACGGAACTGTGTGAAAATGGTATTTTGGATAAGAGTCCCTGTTGGAAATGGTTTGACTTGGGATTGGAGTCAAATGTGTATGGTACTTTTTGTGATGATTTGTGTTGTACTTGGTGGGGTGATGATATGTGTTGTATTTGATGATGAGATGGTATGTGTTATACTATGCTTGTGCACACTAGTACGTGTCCGGATGATGCGAGTGCAGTTCCTGGATGTGCCTCGGATGTTGCGGTGGTGGAGTTCCCGAGTACATGTACGTCTAAATGTACGTGTGAAGTTCCCAGACATGACTCGGATGTTGCGTGAGTGCAGTTCCCGAGTTGGCCTACACGAAGTACCATTGTGATGGAATGATTGATTGTGCACCTGTGAGTAGTGCTGTGATGATACTGTGGTTGATATATGTGCACTTGTTGAGTAGTGCTATTGTGATATTGTGACTGGTGTCTATGCACTTATGAGTAGTACTGTTTGAAGATGGTGATTGATATGTGAGTACTGATGCTTGGTACGGTTGATGATGGTTTTTATACTTGACTTAAGGGATGGTTGTATCCAGACATGTTTTCATGATTTAAGGAAATGGATTTCGGGAAATGTGGGCCATGAGAGTTTGAAAACTGATATGATTTTATTGGTCCACTATTTATGTTTGATTAGAAATCCGATTCCTATTTTTATTCTATGCATGCATGTTTTGTAACTAGAGGGTAAAAGAGTTTGTTTTCTACTCACACCTTTTATGTTTTTGATGACCTTCCAGGCCGTGGCACGAAAATCGGAGTTGATCGAGAGGCAGAGGCATGAGTGGGAATTAGTGCGACTATCCCTTGTTTAGCAAGTGCTAAGAGTGTTTTCGGAACACTAGTTGACTTGTCAGACAGGAGCAGTACTGGGCACGGTTATCAAAGTCCATTTGGAATGGGTCCTAACAACTTGGTATCAGAGCAGGTTGGTACTAATTTGTGTCGTCCATGTCATGCCTCCAAAATTCGAGCCCCTTGCACGGCCTGGCAATGAAACGAGATACGAGGGTATATGAAATCCCGGGATAGGTGTCGGGATTTGGAATTGTCCTTGGAATGGGGGTCAGATATTGAATACTGCGCTTTAGTAGTGTAGGACTTGTGTGGGTCCGGATGGTGAACGATCCTAGATGCTAGAAACATAGAATGGATGGGTGAGTTAGATCCGGATGAGATAGTTAATGAATCAATCGGTTAGAACGAGTATTTGATGTTGACCAAGCATGTCGATGGTCGCATGGATTATAAACGTTGGATTGGACCCGATAGGGGTTAAGATATTGGATTTAGACTCAGAATGAGCCAGAATTTTAGGTTGCGACTCTAGATGAGTCACTATATTGCATTAGGGATCGGGAAGAGCCGAAAAGATAAGATAGTGATTATGGTTTCGTATAATGAATGAACATTCGGGTATGAACCCATGGTATTGACAAAGACTGGATCTCCATAGTCGTTAGAAAGATACGTTCGAATTTTGGGGATGAAATTCCTTAAGGGGGATAGATTGTGACGACCCAAAAATTCGAAAGAGGAAATTTTGGAAATTTTAGAATGGAAATGACGATTTTACCCCTAGTCTAAGTGATCAAAGGTTGACTTTTTTGGTCAAAATACAATTTGGACTTTCCGTGAAGACCACTGTGTAGGTCTCGAGACGCTGAGTCTGTAGACAAGTGGCATGACGAAATCGAAGATCGAATGAGGAAGTTATGAGTCTAGATTGATGAGGGGTATTTTCGTAATTTGAAGCCCAAATGCATTTTAGTCATTTGTAGCGTAAGGGGCAATTTGGTCTTTTTGCACCTTAATGAGTCAGTTGTATTATGACTCATCCCTTTAATCCAGTGACATATGGCATTTGTTTAAGCAAGGTTAATGGCCATAAGATCAATTGTTGATATTGTTTCGAAGTTGATAGAGAAAAAAAATGGGGGAAAAAGAATAATTGATCAATTGTATGATCATACCAGCCACTTGAGAGACACAGAGAGATAGGATGAAAAAGGAGAAGAAGGAAAAACATGTTAAACCCAGAAAAGGAATCCCAGCCCCGAGGAACCAGAACCAAACCCGAAAACCCACCAATCGAATTTGAATTTGATTCTCGAGTTTGGAGGATTAATTAGGGAAACCGGAATTGCAAATCTCCTTTTGGGATTATTCCAAGCAGTTCTGTTGAGGATTTGTGGATAATTGCTCAAGGACGAGCTACGATTGTGTTCAGATTGGAAGTTCAAAGTTCGAAAAAATTCAATGGACTTAGGTAAGAAAATCCACGAAATTGAGCTCATATACTTGTGTATAGGATGATTCCAAGTAGATTGATGGGTTGAATAGTGAAAAATGGATTGAAATTCGGTGAAATTGAATCAGGTCATGGAATTGGGTCGAAGGACCCATGTTCAGGAAAACGAGTCAAAGAATGTTGGATTTAACTTGTTTTCTGAATATAGTATTGGATAAAGAATGGTTTGGGTAAATTCTAGCTATGATTTCCGGTTATTGATTTCATCATGGTTTTGGAAAACCGGGATTTGGGCATGGTGCCCTAGAGTTAACTGTTTTGGGCTGGTGCCCATGTGATAACTGTTATGGGCTGGTGCTCGTACGATATCTATTTTGAGTTATTGTCGTGTACTAAATTATATTCTAGTTTGGATTCTGTATGTTGGATTGGTTAACCTCAGGTGATTGGATCGCCATATTCGGAGTTGGACTCCGTAGATTCCCAGACGCGGGCTCGAATGTAAACGGGGTAGACCCCACATGTACCGACGGGGTTGGATCCTGTAGATCCCGTACTCTCCTACCGGTAGTGCACATGGGATGCTAGTTGGACTAGCCGCTGGTTGGATCAGCATGATAAGGTTTGACTTGGAGCTGGCTGGGTTAGTAATATCAAGTTTGGTATGTACTTTGAATTACGGTTTATTTAATGATTATGTGTAAAGGTTTTCAAAGCGGCTTAGAGCCAACAATTTCAATAGCTTGTGAGCTTGAGGGCCTTTTATATTTATGTGGCTTTTGGTTTGGAACCAGGGTTTTTATAAAAACTGCGGTTTTATTCGAAAGAAATGTTTTATTGGATATGCATGCATATTTTCTAAAACGAAGGGTTAAGAGATGTATTTCAGAAAATGGTTTTCCAACATTTTATTTTTTGTCCACTCACACTTTGGTTTTGGATTTGGCACCCTCTAGGTTGGTTACAGACGCGCGCTACGGGGAGGTTGAGGCATCAGGTTGAGTGCGTACTCTGTTTTTTCTAGTCAGGTTGTGGTAGGATCCTTGGTCTGACACTTGGATAGGATATTTACGTTGTTTGCATGGGTAAATTGGTCCTTTTAGGAGGACGTATCAGACGGGATGCCACGACTCGGCCCATCTAACACAATATTGTCCGCTTTAGTCCCGGCTCTCACGATTTTGTTTTCGGGAGCTCACGTGCAACTTCCTAGTGGGTCACCTATCCTGGGATTGCACCAATCTCCACTCTCTTAACTTTGGAGTTTCCTAGGAATCCAAAGCCAGTGAGCTCCCAAAAGGCCTCGTGTTAGATATATACATACCCACACATATAAGGAACTTCACCTTTCCCTCCCCGAACGATATGGGATTGTTCACCGATCTTGCCTTTACAAGCTCACGGGTCTTTCTTACCATTCTTGCTTCTCAAGCTCACGAGTCTTGCTCATTGTTCTTGCTTCCAAGACCGGGTCTTACAATCCACCCCCTTTGGCGCCTAGCGTCCTCGTTGGCACACTTCCGATCGGGGTCCGGCTCTGATACCATTCTGTCACGATCTGGCCCATCTAGCACAATATTGTCCATTTTGGGCCCGACCCTAAGGTATTGTTTTCAGGAGCTCACGTGCTACTTCCCAATGGGTCACCTATCTTAGGATTGCACCAGCATCCACTTGCTTAACTTTGAAGTTCCTTAGGAATCCAAAGCCAGTGAGCTCCCAAAAGGCCTTGTGTTAGATAGATACGTGCCCATACATATACGGCACTTCACCTTTCCCTCCCCGAGCGATGTTGGATTGTTCACCGATCTTTCCTTTCCAAGTTCACGGGTCTTGCTCACCGTTCTTGCTTCTCAAGCTCACCAGTCTTGCTTACTGCTCTTGCTTCCAAGACCGGGTCTTACAGGGGGAGCATGACCTTCCCTGCTAATCTAGGGGGATAAACGGGGCGGGTTGTGTCAAGATGAGGGGTTACTAGGGAAGGAAAAAGGAAAAGGGTAGGAGAGGAAAGGAGAGGTGGAAGTTTACTACAAATCCATCACTAAGAGATGAAGATTAGAGAAGTTTCCGCCTCAAGGCTCAGCTGGTTTTTAGAAAAAGGTTGGAGCATTTGGTTTTAAGAGAGAGAAAGCAAGAGTTAGTGTTTGTGAATGAATGGAAGGAAGAACCAGTGAACTTAACAACTAGTGGTGTTTCTTTGCCTAGAGGAGCTAGCTCTCATAGGATGCTCTCAAATGAGAAATGTTCCATATCATTTTTCTTCCTTCTCTAAACGTCAGATTACTATAGGCCATAGATTGTCAAACCAACAAAGTTTGACAGGAAAATGCATCTCTCTTCATAGTTTAGAAATAAACAATTGTGATAGTTTGACATGAATTTCAATGCATGGTTTGATATCCCTTTGAAAATTGATGATAGTGCTTGTAGTGAGTTAACATCAATGATCTCAAATGCGGATCGAAATTGTACTCACAACTTACAAGTCTCTCTTAAGGAACTATCTCTAAGTTAGTAGAGAGAGGTGTCTACTTTACATGGATATGCACAACCTCTGGAAACTAACTATTTCATACTGTGATGCGCTAACAAGAATTGTTCCTAGTGGGCTAGACACACTCATTTTTCTAGAGAAGAATAATATAGAAAATTGTCTTAGTGTAGAGTCCATTCCAATTATAGACGGCATTACATATTTCCAAAAGTTGGTGATTAAGGGTTATTGGAAAATAAAAATAAATGGTTGCTACAATCTGACGTCAAGCCCCATTTCATCATTCTCCTTTCAATTAGTAAATGAAGAATGTTGTGACGACCCAGAAATTTGAAAAAGGAAAATTTGGAAAATTTGAAGAAAATGACGATTTTGCCCTTGGAATTGGGCGAACGGTTGACTTTTGGTTTGAGCGGTCAAAAGTACTTTGACCGATGACTGTGACGTATTTCGAGACATCACGAGTTCATAGACAGTTGGCATGTCTGATTCCGACATTCGAGGAGAAAGTTATGATGTTCGGAAGTTCAAGGGTAATTTGGTAATTTGGTTAAAAAAGAGGCAATATGTTGACTTTTCAAATGACATGGAATTTTCATGTAATTCGAAGACTCTTGGGTAGGTCTCGAGACGCTGAGTCCGTAGACAGGCGGCATGCGTAAATTGGAGTTCGGACGACCAAGTTACGTGTCTAGAAGTGTGAAGGGCATTTTGGTAATTTGTAAGGAAAAGGGAAAAATGGTAATTGGTTAATTGAATAGGAAATGGGTCGGTGATTGGGCTGATTCAGCCATAATTATGCCACTAAGTGACATCTGTCACTCTCTAAGTAAGATTGGTGGCAAACGAATATGTGTGGCGGTGGAATGAATTGGAGAGTTTAAACTTTGTGTGTGTGTGTGTTTGAAAAACAGAGACCAGGCCACAACCTTGCTTGCTCGACCTCCACCAATAACTAATTGAGAGAAAAGAAGAACTGGAGAAGAATTAAGAGGATGAGATCATGAGAGAAACAGAAAGAAAAAGGGGAAGGAAAACCCAGAGAACCCGAGACTCAAACCCTTCGAAAATTGGAATTGAACAAAAACCAAATTTGGAATTTTGAGCTATAAAAAATGAAATTGAGATGGGATTGAAATTCCTGAGATCAATTCGAGTCGACCACTTCAAAAACGAAGGTAATCGAGGACGTATTGGCCAAAAACAGGACCTGCGAACTATTGGAATTTTCGAGCTTGAGTTGAGTAATTGGGGGTAAGTTTTTGTGAAATTGATTTCAGAATCATTGTTAAAATGAGTATGTGATGCTCCCTAACTAATTAATTGAAGTAATCGATGAATACAAATTTGAATACAGTTGAATTGGTTTCAAGTAATTAAGATTGAAATTGATGGAACAGACCCCAAAATTTCGGCGATTACGATGCCATGTGACGGATCAATTGAGGAATTCAAGTTGAAATTGGCAGGGATTGAACCGGGTCAACACGTGGGCTGAACAACCCGTTTAACAGGCAGTCGAGTGAGAACGATGAACAGTGTCTGCACTGTAGCAGCGCGTGAACTTCACACGCAGCCACTCACGGCGGCGCGTGGGGGCCCATGAGATCGAATCTCGAGGTGAGTTCAACATGAAACTTGCTCCTTTTAATGTAACGAACATTTTGGCACTAGTTTCGAGAAAATCAGTTATCGTTTCGATAGTGTTCAATGTATCTGAAATTTCCGTATACGCTTAAAATATGTATTTAAATCCCGGAAAAATTGGGGAAATTATATGAGATATATTGAAGTGTTAGTGACCCTAGATAATGATTTTGAACAGAAATTGTGATTTCCGGAATTTACGGACAAACATGCGGCTCGGAAGCGGGCCGTTTGGACGGTGTGTGAGTGGACTTTGTTTTCTAAATTTCAATGCATGCATAATTGTTTTCTATGCTTTCTATCTATGATTTCTATGCTTATGATTATGGTACTTACGATTTCCGTATTTACACGTATTTCGATATGCAATACGTAATTGCACGTATTTCGAGAATACGGTTTATGTTATACTCTGATGATGGTTTGATGGATGATTTTATATTGTTTACACATATCATGTTTTGTTAAATATTTGATGATGTGACATTGGGTTTGCATGTGAATTCGGGCACGAGACCCATTTCGATAAAATATGATTTCGGATTTGGTTTTAGAAATTGGATTACTATGGATTCTGAATTAGCTATGAATTACACATTGTTTTGGGTTTAAAGACCCGGTACTATTGCTATATCTGGTTTTGGGTTTAAAGACCCGATTAATTGATGACGGGGGAGGTCCCTTGATTGATATGTTTTGAGTTTAAAGACTCGGTTATTGTGATATCCCTCGAGGCCTATTGATTGTATGTTGAGTTTAAAGACTCGTTGATATCCCGGGAAGGCCTGATATATGTGAGTTTAAAGACTCGGTGATTAAGATCCAGCAGATTGATTGACTTGTGGTTTACTGTTGATTTTCGATGTTTTCGGATGTGTTGGGCAGTGGCTCGGTTTATATGGTTTTATGGATTTTGGGCTATGTTCTCGTACTTGGATTTTGATTCATGGTTTTGGGCTAAGGCCCCGTATTTATGGTTTCGGGCTAAGGCCCAAGGTTTGAGAAAAGAAAATTATTTTGGTTTTTATACACGGTTTTCTTATATTGGAAATGATTTTGACTTGTCAGACGGGAGCAGGACCAGGCATGGTTATCTATGTCCTTCGGGGATGGGTCCTGTCAATGTGTTGAATATCAAGCCTGCCATGTTTTCTCACCCTTGAATTAGTAATTGAAGATTGTGCTGAATATCAAGCCTGCCAAGTTTTCATGAATCTATTCAGGAGTTGAGTATATGAAATTTCCAGAATATAACATGATTCAAATTGACAGTTTTTCTATCAGTGGTACATGGTACTTTATAGAGTAGTTTTCTTTAAACGCTGACGCATCCCTTGGTTCAAAATGTATTGAGCAATGTCAAGATTTGAGGCATTTTTCAAGTGATGGGCTACAAACCTCCATCTCTCTTGTAAAGGTGAAATTAGGTTGTTGCCCTAACCATGAGGAGTTGTCTTTACATAGTTGCACATCTTTTCGTTCTCTATGCAATGAAACCACATATGTTTTTAGTAGCTTAAATTGGTTGGTTTTCTTAACCTTGATGAGTTGTCTTTACTTGGCTGCATATCCCTCCATGAATTAACCATTGCATAAAAAGCACTATAAAGAATGGACTACAATCTTGTGCTTGTCTTCATTTTCCAAGTGATCGTCTAGACACTCTCGCATCTAGAGGAGCTAACTATAAGGAATTTTCCTAATCTAGAACTCTTACCAATCGCAAGTGATCTTTGTGAGTTGGTGATTAAGGGTTGTCATAAGTTAACAAGCATGCTGAGTGTGTTCGAATCTCGCACCTCCTTTCAAAAGTTGCAAATATATGGTTACCTGTATTCGATTTCCATACCAACTTCACCAGCTCTTGTTGAATTTGCAATTGAAGATTGTGCTGAATTGTTAAGCCTACCAAAAACCAGAGATGGTCGTAAGTCTCTTCTTTAGGAGTTTAGTATATGAAACTACCCTAAGCTAACCCGCATTTCAGTAGAAAATCTTACCTCTCCACATAAATTGGTTATTGTAAGATGCAGGCTAGAATTTTCCATCATAAAGACATATAAATCAGACAATTATTCAAACATGTTCTCACTGTGCATCGAGGATTGTCCAAATTTGGAGCATTTAGGTGATGGGATATACATGCTCCATTCTATTGAGAAGTGAATATAAAGAATAGTCTAAATGTAAAGTTTATTCCGATTAAACACGGCATGGTAAATCTCCGAAAATGGATTATTTGGGAAAGCGTGCAAATTTTAAGCTTCTTATGGACAAGAGGGTTAACAAATTGCAATGTTCTTGAGATATCTTAGAACGAATTGATTTACAAGCCATGCCGATACTAAATTACTTGTGTTTACAGGGTTGCACTACTCTTACTTCATTATCATTAGGAGTTGTTCATATTTGAAGGGTTTTACACGAGATGGTGAGCTGCATAACCCCTTCTCTCTTGTGGAGCTACGAAGTGAAGATTTCCATAATCTAGAGGCCTTTCATAGTTGATACAACCTTAAATCCCTCTATGATTTTAGTACTAGTTTTTGTGATAGATTGACATGTCCCGCACCAAGTGGAATACACTCATGCATGTCTCTTTCCAAGTTGCAATTACTTGTATAATGAAATTTTAGTGGAATAATTGCATTACCAAAGTGGCTGGATGACCTTACATCTCTGACCTCCTTGTATATTAAGGATTGAAGAACCTAATGTGTCTACCTACAACCCAAACTATGCAACGCCTCACTAAATTAATCGAAAGCACTATGAGGGACGTCCTAATCTAAAGAAAAGTTGCGCCTAAACTAGGACTTGGACACTAACTTGGACTTGGACAAGGCCATGTCGACTGAAGCTAGCTTACGCTAGAAAAATCTAGCTACACATTTGCCTCTATTTGTGGCTAGGAATTAATCATGTCCAAAAGGTGGACTTTAGTATAGTTGGCAATCAAAAATGATTGTGTGATGACAACTAGTAGCCGCCACAATGTTTGTGGCTAGGATTTAATAGGTCCAAGGTGATGGACATGAGTAATCAGTTTATATACTCTATAAATAAAGTTGGTGCAGTTATTTATGATATGTATATGAGATAGAAAGAATTTTGTGAAGTGAATGAAAAAGAGAAGAAAGGAAAAATAGAGAAAGAAAGTGAAGGTAAAAGAGTTGTAGAAGAATACTAAAGTGTGTTCAGAGTGTCCTAACTTCTTTGGTGAGGAAGAGTGCTTGAAATATAATTGGTTTTTTTTTTCATTAGAGAGTTGTGTTGTAATCATATTTCATTAGTGAAATACAAGTATTGTGTTTACTTGTTTCATCTCTCCAACACTTGATTATTAGAGTTGTGTCCTCTAAGTTTGTTTAACAATTGGTATTAGAGCAATCCACATAAGGATCGGTTTTGGTGGAGTTTCATTCAGTTGTAAGGAGTTTAGTACTCTACAAGTGTGATCTTATTTGACATACCGATATTTTACAGGCACGATAGGTGATCTTCAAGTGATTGGAGGAATCAACTAGCTTAACATCACATGAGCGATGTGCATGGAATCTTACCAGCAAGGCCAAGATCTTTTGGAGGTCATCGACGGTAATGAAGTTAGCAGCGAGAAAAAGACACTAATGGTAACTTGCGCAAATGGAAGATTAAAGCAGGGAAGACTATGTTTTGGTTAAAAATAAAAATCTAAGATCATTTGTTGGAGTAAACTTCGGAAAGCCAAAACTCCAAAAGAAGCATGGGATAATTTTGCCACACTCTTTTCAAGAAGAAATGATGCAAGGCTACGTCTTCTTGAGAACGAGCGGCTATCAATCATGCAATGAGAAATGACTATTTCTCAGTACTTCCATAACGTAAATCACTTATGCCGTGAAATTAGATTTGAATGCTGCTATTGTTGAATGAAGGATAAAAATAATTATTATCCATGGCTTGAGACTCGAGTTTCGAGGCTTCTAGCCATTGTACAAAGATGGTCGACACAACTATCACTTGTTGAGTTTGAAAATTTTCTTACCGATCAAGAAGCTATGGCAAAGCAAATAGGAGGAGTCTCATTGAAAGGTGTGAAGGGTGCTCTATACCAACAAGAGTAAAGAAAGATTCAAGCAGTATGGTGAATTCAAAAAAAATGGTGACAAGGAAAAAAGTCATCAAGGAGAAGGAAATTCTCAGTCAAATGGAACTCCTAAGTATCACGATAATTGTGGAAAATTCAATAATAGTAGCTTTGAAGGTAAATGCTACAATTTCGGGAAGAAATGCAATATGACAAAAGATTGTTGGTCCAACAAAATGCATGTCGAGAGTAATGCTGCTACTTACTAACTAAAGGAGAAAATTGAGGACGGATAGGACATCGAATCATCCCTTGTCCTAGAAATAGATGAGTTGGCTCTCACAAAGATGAAACCTGAACGAATTGACTATAATAATGATTAGATTGTCAATTCACGCCGTTCAAATCACATGACAGGTGATAAAGAGAAGCTGCAGAATGTGTCAGAGTACAAAGGAAGTCGAGTGGTAGTGACAACCAATAACAAAAGATTACTGATAGCTCATGTTAGTAAGACAGTAATGTTTTCTCGCTATAATCCAAACTAGGTGCCATTTCAAGATTTCTACCATGTTCTAGGCATGAAGAAGAATTTGATCTCAATGGCGCATATGAGATCATCAGGCCACTATGTCTTGTTTGGTCCCCAAGATGTGAAGGTGTATTGACACGTCGAGCTTTCAGAAAAACCAATGACAGAGATGCGGGGAATTGAGACAATCTATGTAATGTCAACAGAGGCTGCATATGTGGTTATGGCTAGGAGGAACATGACATCATATTTATGGCACATGAAGTTGTTCACGTTAGTTATCACAAGCTAAGCGTGATGAAGAAATCAAAGCTTAAGGGTCTTCCTCCACTTGACGTGAGAACATATACGGCCTGTGCAGGATGCCAATATGTAAAGCACATCAACTACCAAAGAGGAGTCAAAGTTTAGAGCGAAAGAACTATAAGAGCTAGTTCACTCTGATGGGTTTGGGCCTGTTATGTAACAACCCGTACCTACGGGAAGGGTAAAAATGTAATTTCTGTGAAGTTTTGTAAAAAGGACGATTTTGCCCCTATGAATAGTAAACGAAAAGTTGACTTTTTGTACGATTGATTGGATGAGTGTTAGCCTTTGACCGTGACGTAGGTTAGGACGTCACGAGTCCGTAGACAGGCGGCAGGTTCGATTCGGACAACCGGAGGAAAAGTTATGATGTACGGAAGGTTGGGGGCGTTACCGTAATTTTGAGCTAATAGGGAAAATGTTGACTTTTTGGAGGATTTGTGGTTTTCACGTAGACCGAGGACCGTTGGATAGGTCTCGACGTCCTGAGTTCAACGACAGGCGGCACGCTGTCATCGGACGTCGGACGGAAAAGATACGGGTCTGGAAAGTCTGAGGGCAAAATGGTAATTTGTGCAGAGGGGCATTTTGGTCATTTTTCCTCAGCCCAATCAGATAAGGGCAAGTGGCAGATATTTTTGGGATGGCCAATAGCTGAGGGACACGTGGGGGACCCTAGATGGTTCTAGGAGGAACTTAAGTGTGCACGGCCACACTTGGTCATTTTTGAACCGTGCACCAATTCGAAGGAAACTGAAAACAGAGAGAAGTTTGGGTGAGGCGGTGATCGATCTGGAGGCTAGGGAGAGTGAGGAGTGACTGGTGAGAGTGACAGAGAGACGTGGGTGAGGTGCTGATCGTGTTTTGGGACTGGAATCGTGCACGGCGGCACGGTGGTGATGCGGCGAACATCTGAGGAAAACAGAGGAGACCGTGGACGGTGGAGGCTGTTGTGCCGTGTGGTGAGGCAAACCAGGGCGGTAGGAGACTCAGGAGGTTAAGGGGAGTCCCACGAGCACCGTGGTGGGTGACGGTTCTCACGGCGGCGCCGGAATCGAAAGGTAAGCTCGTTTACTCTGTTTTTCGTGGATTTTTCAAATGCAAAGTCGTGACGTTGGGCTTAGAGTCGAGGGATTAGGAAGTCAGGGTGTTGTTCAGGGAGGTCTTAGGCGTCGTTTGTGGTGGTTGCCGTGACGGGAGGTTCACGGTGGCTGGTGGTTCGACGGCTGGTCCGTTGTACCCTGTTTTAGCCGTGAGTTTCAAACTTGAAGTCGTGGACTTCGGGGATGAATCGACGGATTCTGTGAGTTGGGTAGGACTAAGTAGGGTCCTAGGGTGGTGCTGGTATCACCACCGTGAAGGGGGAAGCTGTGGACGGCCGGGAAGGAAAACAGAGCCCACGGGCAAGGTTTTTCGAGGTTGAAGACGAAGGGTTTTAGGCCGTGATTTCTGGCTTTTAGGACTGGGTTTGATTGCAGGGGACTGGACGAAGCTAGTGGTATTGAAATGGAGAAGAATGGTGGGTGAACGGCGGAGAACCGGTCACGCCGGTTCAACACAGTTGAACCGGTTGACTCGAGGTTGAAGGTGGACTGTAGCAGGCGCGTGAGGCCCACGCGCAGCCACTTTGGGCGGCGCGTGGGGGCGCGTGGGAAGGAATCCGGTTAAGCGTCCAACATGGGTTTAACTCTAAATGTCCTAAGGAGTCCAATGGTACAGTTTTCGGGCTAATCGGACGGTGTTACGGAGTGGTTCGGGAATCCGTACGGTTTAGGGATTCGGATTAAAATATTATTAAATTCCCGAAAAATTGGGGAAAATAGGGAAGGTATCCTTGATGTTATTGTGACCCTATTTGGTATCTATTGACAGGACGGGAGACTCCAGAGACGGTTGAGGAGCGCACGGAGCGCGAGTGACGTGTTGTAAACTGTGAGTGGACTCTTTCTTATTTCCGAGCATGCCAAACTGTTTTAATTACTGTTTTATGATTCTATGTGTGTTTTCATGCTTTAAATGATGGTTATACGTGATTGAGATGTTTGCACGTTTTTCGAGATATTTTCGGGGTTTTGCACGTTTTTCGAGAAAAAGCCGGTTTTCAGATTTTGATGCCATATTTGAGAAATTCACCCTATAACTGTTTTCTGATGATGGTAAATGGGTTATGAAACATGGTTAGGGATTGCCTATGGTTTTTCGTATGGAAATGGATTTTCCGGATTTGGGTTCGGAATGTCGGTTCTGAACGCCGGAAGGGCTTCGAACCGGGGATTTCGAATTCGAATCTGGCGATGGATTTTGAATTGGTTTTACATTGGATATGGATTGGATTTGCTGGATCTGGATATGGGTTTAAAGACCCGGATTGATATTGATGGGGGACGGGCCCGGATTGAGTTTAAAGACTCGGGAGTTTAAAGACTCGGATTTATGATATTACCCCCCATAGGCCTATTGAGTTTAAAGACTCGGGAGTTTAAAGACTCGGATTTATATGTGAGGCCTGGTTGAGTTTAAAGACTCGGATAGGTCCAGCAGGTTTGATCGGGTTATACTCTGGTTTCTTGTGGTGTTTTATAGTGTATCTGTTTCTTATGATTGGTTTTATAGTGTTTCTGTTTCTTATGATGTTTCATATTATGATTTTTCTAATACTTCATTGGCATGCCTGGTTTTAAACCGGAGGGAACAAATGATTTTATTTCCTTACGTTGATTTGCTGGTAAACGGTTTTAAAACTTTTATTCTTTTGGGTCCACTCACACCTCTTGTTTTTAATTTTTCCCTCCAGGTCGTGGTGATAGCGCTGGGGTGAACGTTGAGGCAGATTTTGAGGCATAGGGCTTCCGACGTTCTTCCGTTGCGGACTTAGACTTGTAGGACTTTTGGTGCCCATTTTGTAGAACTATGCTCTGACTTACTGTTGTATATATTTACTCCTTCGTCTGATGGTTATGCTTATAGTTGTATTAAGTTTCTTTTTGGTATTGTAAGTATGATTGTCAGACGGGAGCAGGGTTCATCCCGAGTATCGAGGTGATATTTGGGACGGGTCCTGACATGTTAAGTAATCATCAATTACCGAGATGCGATACATGGTGGCGTTTGTTGATGATTTTTCCAATATTTACGGGTTTCCTTTATAAAAAGAAAATCTGACAAACTTTAAAAGGTTTAGAGAGGCAGTTGAAAGAGAAGTAGGAAAGAATATATGTTGTTTACGCATGGATAATGGCTCAAATAAGTTATCTCAGTATCTACAAGAATATAGAATATGTCATCTGTTTACCTATGTGAACACTCCACAACAGAATGGTGTAGCAGAGAGAAAAAATTGAAATTTTGCAGAGATTTGTCGGGGCATGCTACATTCAAAACCAAGAAGATTTTGGTTAAGGGAATGAGAACTACAACTTATGTGATCAACAGACTTCCTCAACCAAGGATAGGATTTTTCTCATCCATTGAGAAATTGTGGGACCTTCAGCTAGTTACTTTCGAGTATTGAGTCATATGTGTTATGTTTTTATTCCAGGTCATTTACATAGAAAGTTTGGTAAGAAAACACAAAGATGCATCTTTTTGGGATACGACAACTAGAGAAAAAGGTGGAAGTGTTGTGATCCTATGAGTAGAAATGCTACACATCATGAAATGTGTGTTTGATGAAGCATCTTTGTGGTAGTTCTTAGAAAAGAAGGTGCTACCAGACTTAAGAGAAATCGGAGATAAATTGCAAGAGAAGAGGGGAGAGCAAATTACTAAAATTCAATCAATTTCAAAAGACCCTGACAATTCGCTCGCTGGTGAAGATATCGTGTAGGAAGTGACTTAAAATTCTTGGCAGACTAGTGTATATCAAGAACAGGAAGACATTGGACCTAGTGAAGTGAATCCTAACTCGGGAGGTCAACAAGAACAGGAAAGCCAAATTCTAAGTATGCTAATACAACTAGAGTATAAGAAGATGTTGAACCTGAGTTGTTTGAAGAAGCGTCACAACATTCCAAATGGATAAAAACTATGGAAGAAAATATATATGTACTTGAGAAAAATGAGATATGGGATTTGGTGGAAAATCCAATAGATATGAAACCCATATCTTCTAAATGGGTGTACAAAGTAAAGTGCCGCCTTGATGGATCAGTTTTGAAAGATACAAGACTCTGTCGGTAGCTTGAGGTTTCTCACAACAATATGATGCGAAGAATGAATTTTTGCATGGGTCTAGTGGAAAAACTTACAACAACAAGAGTCTTACTTGCACTTGCTGCCAACAAAGATTGGAACTTGTACTCAGGTGGATGTGATGAATGCATTTTTGCACGGGGAGTTAGATCAAGAAATCTACATGATTCAACCAACAGGGTTTGAGAACAAAGTTCATCTTGAAAATATGTTGTAAACTAAAAAAAGACACTTTATGGATTAAAGCAAACACCAAGTGTATGGTCTGACAAGAGGGCTGAAATTTTCAATCAAAGAGGTTATTCAATGACACCTGCAGATTCCAACTTATTCTCAAAACTGATGAAGGAAAACTAGTTATTGTGCTGGTATATGTGGATGATCTAATCATCACTGGTGACGATGAGGTAGAGATTCGTTAAACAAAGGAGCATTTTTCAGTTCATTTCCAAATTAAAGAACTTGGACAACTGAAACACTTTTTGAGGCTAGAGGTCAATAGATTAATAGAAGAGATATTTCTATGTCAACATAAATATGCAAAAGATTTTCTAGAGAAATTTGGGATGCTTGAAAGCATTCCAATCTCAACACCATTGGAGCCCAATGTGAAGATGTGTGCACATGAAGGCAAAGACTTGGAATATGCAACAATGTATCAAAAATAGGTACATAGTCTGATCTATTTGACATTGACTCAACCTGATATTTCATACGAAGTAGGCCTAATGAGTCAATATATGCAAACTCCGAAGAAGCCTCATTTACAAGTCGATCGATGAATATTGAGATATGTGAAAAGTACATTTGATTATGGTTTTTTTTTTTTTGCAAGTTAGTAGGATATTGTGATGCTTATTTTGCAAGAGATCTTGACATACGTCGATCAACTACTAGATACGTATTAAAACTTGACTTATCAACAATTTATTGGTGTAACCAATAGTGTCTCTATCAATTACCGGCGAGGAGTATAGAGCAGCAGTAATGGCAACTCAGAAAATTACGTAGTTGACACAACTGATGAATAATTTAAACTAAGAGATAGATTATGGAGTACAACTGTAGTGTGACAATCAACCAGCAGTGCATTTGGCAGAAAAACTGGTTTTTCATGAAAGAGCTGAGCATGTGAAAATGCACTATCATTTTTCAAGGAGAAGGTATTGGAAGGAGAGATTGAAATGAGACATATTATAGTTAATCAAATTCCAGAGTTGTTCACAAAAGCTTGAATACCGGCAAATTCGAAAAGTTATGTCATCAACTTCATGTAGTAGAATGATTAAGCTGGTGTTTATGGGGTGTTAAAGAAAAACAACCCTAGCTCAATACACTAGTGGTTGACTGCCACAAACTAGGACTTGGACATCAATTTGGATTGGACAAAGACATGTTGGGTGAAGCTAGCTTGTGCTAGAAAAAATCTAGCTACACAACCACCTCTATTTGTGGCTAGGAACTAATCATGTCCAAAAGGTGGACTTTAGTATAGTTGGCAATCAAAGATGATTATGTGAAGACAACTAGAAGTTGCCACAATGTTTGTGTCTGGGATTTAATAGGCCCAAGTTGATGGACATAGGAGTCAGTTTACAAAATTTATAAATAGAGTTGATCTAGTGACTTATGATATGTATATGTGCTAGAAGGAATTGTGTGAAATGAATAAAAAAGAGAAGAACGTAAAAATAGCGAAAGAAAGTGAGAGTAAAAGAGTTGTAGAAGAATGCTTAAGTGTGTTCTTCTAAATTTCCTAACTTCTTTGGTGAGGATGCGTGTTTATATTATAATTTTTTTTTCATTAGAGAATTGTGTTGTAATAATATTTTGTTAGTGAAATGTAAGTATTGTGTTTACTTGTTTCATCTCTGTAATAATTGAATATTAGAGTTGTATATTCTAAGTTTGTTCAACACAGGTCCAAGATTTCACACATTCAAACTATTATTAGTAATTTATATTCATTTTAGTTTCCCTCATATCGATAATCCTTCATTTCTTCTTCACTTCACTTCTCTCACTCTCAGTATCGACCAAAATTCATTTTCATATTTTTAATTGGGTCTCGAAGTATAATATAGCTTGATGATTGAAATCATGACATGCATTACCAAATTAATACTGCAACATTTTCTAATTCAAGTTTCACGTTGACAAGTGTGAGTAAACTTAAGAGTGACTCTCTATGTTTTGCTCTCTCTTCTCTCTAAAATCCCAAACACCCAATAAGCCCTAGATTCAAGGTGGAGTTCTTCTTTTGACCTTCACCTTTTGGTGGTAGATCTAAGCAAGAACTCTGCCCCTCATTGATTCTTGCCTTCTTCTCTTCCTCTTGTCCTATTTCTCCCACTCCCTTCTCTTCCCTGTCGACATCGCACCTTATCGCGATGTTGGGTGGTGTCTATCTATCTTCTTTGTGCTGGTTTGGGGAGGCTGATGTTTTCTTGGTGACGCGGTGGACGTTAGACCATATTCACGTGGAAGCACTGCCTCTGTGCAGGTTGCGAGGAAGGAGATTCCTATGTGCTCAGTGCTCTCTCGCGAGTGGGTGTGGTTCCAGGTGGAGCGTGTTCTTGCGGGTGAAGAACTTGGCTTGGAAAGATTTTTAATTTTAAGTTTTGTTTTAGGCACTGTTGTTCTTGTGTTTTTTATTTTTTTCCCCTAAATAGCCTCCCCTTATAGGTGCAGTATCCCTTTTTGTTGAAGCTGAATTCGTCCTTTAAACTCAAAAGACTCAAGGATCCCTGCAAACAAGCAAACAGTAAACTATCGTTCGTTCAATGATCGAGACCCGAGGGGTGTTCGACCAAGAACGCTCCAATGCTTAAGTCAGCTTCGAAAAAGAACTCTCACGAGCTTAAGTAGCGTTGAACGGAATTACCTGAAAAGTGAAATGAGCTCCGCTATTTATAGGAAATCCTTGGGAGCCTCGGAGCATTCTGATTGGTCGGTTGAATTTGTAATTAATAAATAATATATTTATAATAAAATATATTATTTAATAATTGTAATAATGGCTCATTATGATAATAATGATAATTATTGTGAGTTAATATCAATATTAATTGTTCGTTATTAAGAATAAAGACAATTAACTCCCGGAGAGAATATTAATATTACAGAGACTTTTAACCCGATTAAATAACGCATTTAGCTGGTAAATAGATTATTTAATATGTGGGTGACTACAAGTCATTTGTACTATTTCCAGAGGCAATTTGGTCATTTCGAGAATTATGAGCCACGTGGCAGCTCCACAATTTTCGGGTGATTTTGGATTCCATAAATGCCTCCACTTTGCCTAGGAATTCGGGAAATCCTAAGGGAAGTAGGTTTTTGGTAGTCCCAATAAATCTTGTTTGGAGTTGGACTCCGTCTTCTCATGTACTGTTCTTGAGATGGATTAATTCCATTGTGCTCGGAATATTACATCAAGTTGACGCATGTATGTACTGGGCACGAAGAATGACTTGAGAATTGGGCTAGCTTCTTTGGTTGGACTTGATTGATTGACCTTTCAAAATTAATTCATTGTGAATGAATTTAATTTTATTCAACTGACTTTGTAACATCAAAACTCCCTTCTTGAGTAGCCATTGGCATAGAGTAATGTACCATTTATAATTGATTCCTCTTTGATGAATAATGATTTAATGGAATTTTGTAACTTCCATTTCATAAAATCAATAGTCGTTGGCGAGAAATAAAAAAACTGATGGTGGTTTTAATAGTCATCAATTCACCCATTAATTTGAGGGACTTTTTTTTCTTTAAAAGGTAAGTGTTTGCAGCTCTTAATCTCAGAATCTCAAAACCTCAATTCCCAAAAATCTTCATATGTTTATGTTTCTGCAGATGGAAGAAACGGTGGGTCGTGCGATGTGGCTGGTGATGACTGAAAAACTGCTTTCTTTTAACCCTTGGCATTGTGCGGAGATGAGGAAGAATGAAAAAATTCCTTCTGTTTTTTCTTCTTCAATCTGATAGCTTTTTGTTGTGTTTTATTTGTAGGTGGACAATCAGAGGTGCCAGGCCAGCAGTGTGCGAAGACCAAAGGTAAATGACTAATGAGTGAAGAGAGAGAAATGTGCCTTTACTGTTCTTCCATAGCCATTGCCTAAATGGGGCTGCGTCAAATGAGTAGCAAGCGCAGGGGAAAGCCAAAGGTGAAAGCCTTTTTTTTTTATATGCAGCATTAATGGTTACTTTTTGCTTTTGTTTTGTTTCTCACGTGTATGCATATAATAATAATAATAATAATAATAATAATAATAATAATAATAATATATACATATCTCTTTTTTTAGTTTCGCCATTACAACGATTTTGAGAGATGAGTAAGTCTCATTGCGATGATTCAAGTGGCGATATGCTCCATTTTCAGAGACGGTCATTTCAAGATGTATGAATGCATACTTTTAACGGGGTCTCGAAGAACTCATTTTTATGAAGTAACAGTCGTAAGACCATCTGATGGCGTGTCCGGGATTTGTTGGAGCTTCTGACTTCAAGAGATGATGGACATAACATCAAGACACTCCTCTAACTGACTTGCTTGTGGTGCTTTGTGGATAGAAGAGCTTGACACATTAACAGACTTATCATCTTCAAGTGCGGATGGAGCCAACATCAAGGCCTTCTACAGGGGAGATGCAAAATTACATGACTTGAAGTGAGGCGAGTAACAAGGCGAGGCGTGTTCCAATTTCGAGGCAAGGTGCTCTACAGCGCAAGGCAAGGTTTGGAACAGGAGGTGATGCTCTGAACGACATGAAGTGTTCTTCCCAGCAACCATTCACTTGATGCTTGTTGGATTGAAGATTTCGACATATGAGGAGCAAGGTACACTATGACCTGTCTAGGCGTTTCATCGACAAGAGGCGAGGCACCCCATGACTTGAAGTTAGACACGTCGTAATACAAGAGGACACATGCCACAGTGCAAGGCGAGGCAAGGTATCCCATGATGCGAGACGATGTGCACGTGGAGCCATGGAGTGTATGAAGTTTCTCAAGGAGTTGTTTGGCCAGCGGATGACCTAAAAGAGGCACGACTTTCTAGACCTTGTTGAGCTCCAAATGGGGTGGCTGCAAGATGGAACATAAAGACGGAGGATCGATCATGCCCCTTGTGAAGCTCCAGATAGTGTACACCATTGCGTAATTGAAGGAAAAAGCTTGGAGATGGACCATGCATGTGGTGCTTGGAAGATAGAAGGGCATGCCATCTTCAAGTGCAGGTAAAGCCAACATCGAAGCCTTTGCAAGGGAGGCGAGGAGTCTCATCACAGCAGGACACATGTTCCAACTGTGCGAACACTTGCATGATTCCGAAGAGAAGTCAAACGGTTGAATGTTGAATCCCAACATTTGAGAGTCGATTGCCTGCTGCCATCACATGCCCCCCGCAACTTTGTGTTTTAGGGAAGATGAAGCGCAAAAGTTGGATATGGAAAACCGGAGCAAGATCACCACCAAAGAGCTGGAGTTTGAACTAGAGATGGAGCATGAGCTTGAATGAAGCATGAGTTGGAGGCTAAGAAAGTATATGTTCAATGGGATTTGAAGACTTGCATCCGTATTTACTTCATCTTTGTATATTGATTATCGCCTTTTCATTTTTGTATTCAATAACTAGTTTGAGCGATCGAGATGTGATTAGCCAACCATCCTTCAAATCAATAAATGAAAACGATTTTTATGAGAAATTACGAGCTCCTGTATCTTTTTCTAATTCTACTAACTTCCTTGATGTATCCAAACTTGTTCACTCATCAAATGCCTCTGTTGTAGCCATAGGCGTCTAAATTTGGGTTTAGCTAACTTAGCGTTCGTTTTGGTGTTGCCTTCAAGGAAGGGCTTTTGCTTCTTATTAGAAGGCTTGCAATGCTTCCAAGAGGAAGACTTTAAGTGCTCCTTGGTGGAAGGCTTTGAGTGCTTCCTGGTGGAAGGCTTTGAGTGCTTCCGGATGGAAGGCTTTGAATGCTTCTTGGCGGAAGGCTTTGAGTGCTTCCTAGCGAAAGACGTTT
This sequence comes from Prinsepia uniflora, assembly GCA_032719365.1. Taxonomy (NCBI): domain Eukaryota; kingdom Viridiplantae; phylum Streptophyta; class Magnoliopsida; order Rosales; family Rosaceae; genus Prinsepia; species Prinsepia uniflora. The sequence goes on along the minus strand of CM064861.1, from coordinate 47,493,397 downwards.
GCAAGGCGTAGGTTGAGATGCATTGCATAGCGAAAGCATGAGTCCTTTGCAGGGCAAAGTCTTGGTCGCTTTGCATGGAGAAGTCTTGGTTGCTTCGTATGGCGAAGGCTTGGACGCTTCGCAGGGCAAAGGCTTAGGTGCTTCGCATGGCGAAGGCTTAGATGCTCCGCAAGGCAAAGACTTGATGCCCCGCAAGGCGAAGGCTTGGATGCTTCGCAAGGTGAAGGCTTGGATGCTTTACAAGGCGAAGGCTTGGGTGCTTTGCAAGGCGAAGGCTTGGGTGCTTTGCAAGGTGAAGGCTTGGGTGCGTCGCAAGGCGAAGGCTTGGATGCTTCGCAAGGCGAAGGCTTGGATGCTTCGCAAGGCAAAGGCTTGGGTGCTTCGCAAGGCATAGGATTGGATGCTTCGCAGGGTGAAGGCTTGGATGCTTCGCAAGGTGAAGGCTTGGATACTTCGCAGAACGAAGGCTTGGATGCTTCGCAAAGCGAAGACTTAGGTGTTTCGCATGGCGAAGGTTTGGTTGCTTCGATGACGAAGGCTTTTGGCGCTAGGGGGCATAAGTTTTGAAAATTGTATATGATGAACAAATTAGTTCGTATAAATTCAGAACAATTTTTCAATCTTATTGATAATTTGAATGCATGGTACTTGAATTTAGAAGACAATCTTGAAAAGAAAACTTGAAGCCTTATATACTTCTACGTCTCTCTAATTTTGACATGCAGCTAGTTGATGCGGATCACCTTTGCTGCAGGTTCCTTTGGTCCTTTGCCAGCGTGTCGATCTGTGGCCTTCCCTTCGACGTACTCAGTGCAATATCCATCCTTGATGAGATTCCAGAGATATCTCTCGAAGGATATGCATTTCCCGATGTTATGCCCATAGCACTCATGGTAGGCACACCACTTTGTCTTATCAGCCTTCTCTTGATCGCCTTTGATCGGCTCTGGCTTCTTGAACCATGGTTTGTCCTTGATCTCATTATGAATCTGGTGGAATGGCATTGAGAATTGCAGATTAGGCTTTCTGATGGTTGAGTCGTTGGGAGTTTGGCTCGCCTTGCCTTTGTTGAACCCCCCATTGGAAAGTTTGCCACTAACATCCCCTTTGCACGGTGATGAAGGTTTGGAGTCTTTCTCACTCGTCTCAGCATGATCTGGCACATGTGCAGCACACTTTTCATCCTCCCAGCATGCATGATGCTCTGCTAGAGAGAGCATTTTGGTGAGATTTCGTGCATTGCCCATGACAATGTCTCCGCAGAGCTGGCTATCCCGGGGAAGCCCTTGTTTGAATGCCATTGCCGCAACAAGGTCGCAACAACCGACAATTCGAGACTTCTCCTCGCAAAATCTCCTTATGTATTGTCACAGAGTCTCTTTTGCTCTTTTTCGGACAGAGAAAAGATGGTCTTCCTTCACCTCGATTGTTCGAAGTTGTGCGTACTTCTTCACAAATGCTAGAGTCAACTCTTCAAAAGACGCAATCGACCTCCGGGGGAGATGATTGAACCAAGTCATGGCTTAGCCTTGAAGAGAAGCTTGAAAAACTTTGTACATTAGTGCATCGTTATGTCTGTGGGGGACCATGACTCTACCGTAGTCATCGATGTGTTTTACTGGGTCAAAAGCTCCTTTGAATGGAGTGAAGTTCGGCGTTGCGAACCTTTGAGGGAACGGCTCATCCTCAATATCTCTTACGAAAGGCGTGGATAGCTGAGTCTAACGACGTAGATCGTCCTCTAGATCGCCATCTCGTTGAACACAAATGTGCCGATCCAACATCCTTTGGACATCATTAGCTTGCAATGCACCTCGTTGAAGTAGAGAGTCATTATGAGTCGATCGTCGGGAACCTCCTCCAGCCTCTCCCCTTGACCTCTGGGGTCGCGCAGGGGGATAAGCTTAATCCACCCCCTCATTGCCATGGTGTAACGACCCGTCCCGAATTAACGAGATTAATAAAGGATTAATGACGGATTAGTTAGGCTAATCGGGGGTTAGACGATGATTAGCGGACGTTCAAGGCAAAATGACGATTTTGCCCTTGGAATGGGTAAAACGTTGACTTTTTGTTCGAACAGTCAAATGGACTTTGACCGATGACCGTGACGTAGTTCGGGACGTCACGAGTTCATATATAGGTGGCACGCTCAATTCCGACATTCGAGGAAGAAGTTGTGATGTTCGGAAGTTCAAGGGCGTTATGGTAATTTTGGCAAAAAGGGGCCAACGGTTGACTTTGACCCTGGAGGTCCGATGAACAAGGGCCGGGAACCGTTACGTAGAACACGACGATACGAATCCGTAGATAGGCGGCACGTCGAATTCGGACGTCCGACGGTGAAGTTACGGTTCATTGAAGTTCGAGGGAACTATTACACGTTTTTCGAGATGGGACTACTTGGCAACAAGTGGGGCGCAGATATTATTGGACAGGCCAATGGATGAGTGACAAGTGTCACCCATCCATTGCCCACCCACCCATCCACGACGGTTATGGAACTGGACCGGTCACGGCGGTCCAAGTTGCAGGAAAAGATCGAACCTTCCGATCAGCTGAAGGTTGAAGACGGGCACTGTAGCAGGCGCATGAGGCCCACGCGCAGCCACTTCAGGAGGTGCGTCCGAGCGCTTGGCAGGGAAATTGAGGATGGTTCCAACATGTCAAATCATCTATTCGATGTAATGAACATTTTGGGACTGGTTTCGAATCGATCGGACATCGTCTCGATATAGTTCGGGTTGTCCGAAGGTTTCGGTGCGCGTTTAAAAATAGTTAAAAATCCTGGAAAATTAGGGGGCTTTAGTGAGCGGTTAATTAAGTAGTTAGTAACCCTCTAAAGTGATTTGGACAGGTTTGGGAATCCCGGAGACGACGGTTGACCCGGAAAGGCGTACAACACGCATATCGAGGCAGTAGCGCGGACGGTCTGTGAATGGACTTTATTTCTGACATCAATGCATGCATAAATATTTTATATATGTGTTCATATGTGTTTTGTGATGCCTTGAGTGCATTTTGGTGGTGTGTGTTTACGTATGGGCACGTACTTCGAGGTTTTCAGGTTTTATACGTGCTTATACGCGCTTATGCTTTCGATTTTATGGAAATGGTTTTGAAAAGGTAAATAGGGCATGAGACCCAATTGGATTTTATTTTGACTCGGGCATGAGACTCTATTGATGACCTGCGGGTCTGAGTCGTAGTCGCGACGGGTGTTGTGTGCACGGCAACGAACGACGTGACGCTCGCCTCCAGATTGGGATGCGTTCCTTCCGGAGAGGTCACGATGCACGTCCCGTTGTCGAGCAGCCACTGAAGGCTCGACTTCGGAGTGCTAATGGTTTAGAGGATCGATCGGCGACGTGTGCACCATGGTCTCGAGATGGTCGCGGCAGTGATATGTTCACGGCGACATGTTAGGATTGAGAGCGGTCCTGGATTGATGGTGGCACGCATCGCTATGATCGGTATCGTGACTGACCCTCAGATATTGGGCTTGATTCCCAATTGATTTAAGAGTTCGGGTATGATACCCAGTTATTGTGAAATCGGGCTAGTGGCCCTGTTGAGTCTTATGTACGGGCAACAGGCCCAGTTGAATTGTGTTTGGGGCATGAGTTCCGTTTTTATGGTTTTGTATGCGAGTATGTATATACCCGCCTTACGAGATTATTGATTGGTCTCCTCCAGCGTCGACCTGGAGAGTTACAATCCACAGACTAGAGTGGGTATCCCCAAAGGGATCCCGTTCCAGTAGTGGAGGTTACTTATTATGTTGTGGTCCCGGACCAGATTCCGGAGGGATATGTGGACTAGTTCCAGAGAGAGAGCTCGGACTAGATCCAGAGATTCAGCCTCCCACATGGAGATTCCTGGGAGAAGACTCGGAGTGAGACCCCGAGTAGTGCGCACACTAGATAGATATGATGACATTGTGACTACATCGGGGATGTGATCCTTAGGGGCTGTGTGCCCCGAGATTGGCATCTTCTCCGGAAGTGCCTAGGATGGGTTATATATGTATATATGTATATGTGGATGAGTTTTCACTGAGACGGCGTTGGGCTGAGACCCACACGTATTGATTTTGGGTTGAGAGCCTTATGAGGTGGTTTTGGGACGAGTTCCCACGTGTTTTGGTTTGGGCGGAGGTCCCAAGTATTTGATTGACGGATTTCGAGCTAAGGCCCAAATGGTTTGATGGTTCATGACGGCTTATGGGAACTGGGCATGAATCCAAGAAATGGTTTTTGAATGCATACATATGTTTTGAATGAAGGGCATAAAGGTTTTTATGAAATGTTTTATAAAATATTTGTTTTTTCCACTCACAGCTTTTATGTTTTGAATGCCTTTCAGGTTGATTGCGGATGTGGCTGTAGCAGAGACGAGACATCGCATTCCTCCTTCGGATCCTGGCGTCCTCTGTTAGCCCCGGTTGGACAAAAGACGAAAATATCCCTGGTCTGACACTTTGAGTCAGACGGGAGTAGGTACGTCCCATGCTAATCCCGAGGGAATTGGGGCGGGTCTTGTCAACTTGGTATCAGAGCAGCGTGTACGTACAAATCGAGGATGTGATTTCTCTCCAATCGTAACAGCCCATCATCAACCTGATAGTTAGGGTACGAGTACGAGGATTCGGTCGAATCTACGTTAGTCCGTGTACGTTTGAGACGCGAGGCGATCGTGTGAGGTCAGTTTGACAGTGGAGGTAGTGAAATCCGTGGTGGTCAGAGGTCAGGGTCGCCCAATATACGATGACACTATACGACCACAACCACGACGGTTGGGAATAGGAACGTGTGATTCTATTTGGCATGTGAGGCCATGGCTCGGTGTGTCGAATCCTGGAAGGATGTCGACTGGCAAGAGATGCCGGATTAGTTGTGGTGTGACGCGATAGGATACGATTGCGACGACTAGACGTTGGGCAGTGTTAGGCACGGAGTATGGCCAAGTTCGTGTGGAGGTCAGTGGTTGAGAATCGTAGAGTTACGAGAGGATGAGGTCCTTAGGTTGTGGTTACTTGTTGTTGGGATACCAGTATCGGTGTACGACTACTCTTTGGAATCGAGAGCGAGGGATCTGATCGACGAGTACGTCGTGAGATGAGATATCGGTTTTCGAGGAGGACCGATAGGCGGAGGTTGTGTATTGAGTAGTTAGTACCGGCGGTGAGTTGACCGCGTAGTTTTGAGTCTCGATAGAAGAGTGCTTATGATATCTGTCTGTACGAGGTTGTGAGAGACGCCGCTATCGATGGACGTAGTCGAGTCGTATCGAGTAGGAAAGACCCTACTCAAACTGAGCATAGTCATAGGATTAGTTGTTTCGCACTCTGTTGGCGGTGATGCGAGGACTTTAACAAGAAGGGAAGATGAGCCACGAGCTGAGAGTAGCTCAATCGTGATGTGCTAATGGTAAGGTTCTACCATTACGCGACGAGAAGGATTCGTCGGGTAATATGAATTTGTCTCGACAATGGTATGGCGATGAATTGGTTGACTCGGTTGGCCATACCTCCTACGTTCGTGTACGCTGTGTGAGGAAAATCTGATAGTGAGAAAATAGAATGGGTCACTACAATATTTATCGACAGTTGTCATTGGTCGAAAGGATTGGACAATGTAAAGGCTCCTGTGGTGACTCGTTAGTTGGGTGGCACATCGGATTAGGATGAATTGACATCCTTTTGGATGTTCATAAACGGTATTAAATGAATAGGCGAGTTGGATTGTTTGCGGACATGTGGATGATGTCCGAGTTAGTTGTTGTGACCGGGTTGGTAGTCGTGCCCTAGCGTAGTAGTCGTGTGAGTTCGTTGGGCACTGAACGGGACAGAGAGGTTTCCGAGTAGCTCGGTGCGGGATTTACGCTGTACCTAGAGAGGTGACAGGTATCCTAGATCATTGAGAACCGGCGGTACATATGTTAGGTGCTGGATTGGGATCCCATAAGGACTGGGACGTGCGAATTAGGTTACCGACGTGAACGACGAGGGGAAAAGCCGGAAGGAATCACTGGAAGTGTTTAATCTTGAAGGGAAAGATTAATCATTACAGTAATCTTCAGAGTATACTCTTATTCGAGAAGAAGAACTTCTAGCTCAGGAACAGAACTGTTGGAAAAGTTAGGTATGCTTCCAACATGGTTGCAACTACTCTCGACTTAGAGACCGGTGAAGGAGACTTTTCATTTTCTGCTCTTTAACAGATCGTGTTGGTTGCTGGAGGATGACTTGGATGAACCAAGACGTTTGTTGGTTATTGGGTTTATTGGATTTTTCGTTTTCAAGTGATAAATTGGATGAAAGGTTGAATCTTTAGGTCATTTATGAGCCAAACATCCAAGTTGTGGGACAAATTTGTTGGAGTTGAGGAGAAGGGAGTGTTTGGTGTTGCATGACGTTGATGTGTGCAACATGTATTCTCATTCATATTTGACATGGGATGACTTTGATGTCATCATCTTCAACTTTCCTTATGTGGATTGATGAGGAAGTTGGTGTCACGTCTAGTGATGTGACAATCGAGTACCCAAGACGAGACAGATTGAGTAACGTGAGGATGGTCGAGTTGACGGACGTGATTGTGACGACCGTGAGGTACTCAGACCGAGGTCTGGTCGTCATTGGAGTGAATTTCCTTGCTGATTATGCTAAGCTAGGAATATAATAGAACTTCTAAGGATCCCTTAGTATAGTTGGTGAGATGACAGAGTTTGGAAGTGGGAATTAAGGTGAGTGAGGACGATAGGTGGGTATCAATCAGGAAGAGATGAATAGCCGATACCTCGAGATGGAATTGAGGATAGAGATTGTGTTATATTGAGGCTGGCTTGCGACGCACAATTGAATATCAGACCGATGAGTACTATGATCGGATGTGTTCCGACATATTGGTATAGTGACCGGACGTCGAATGTTGTGTGCTTAAGCAGAGTTAACAGAGAGGGTTCACATAGTTGGTGAGCCGAGAGCTCAGGGCCGTGTAGGCAAGTGGAACCTTAGTGCCTATTTGTATTTTCTGCGAAGACAAGTATTTGATTGGTTTTCGTGTACACCCAGATGGGTGAAGCGTCGATTGTGAATTGATAAGTTGAGTTGTACGATACGGTACGGGGACTCGAGTGCGAGTCGAGATTAGAGTGTGCAGTGGGAGCATAGTGGAGCCGAGCTTACTCATGGACGCTATAGCAATGATGAGAGTTGAGACGGAGCTTGGGAGCTTCAGTGACAGTACGTACCGAAAAGTACGCCGTAGTGACGGATGTGTACTTGCACACGAGGGTGGCTGTGAGCGGAAACACGATTGAATTTCCATAGTTGGTCGTGGAAATCGGGTCAATTTGAATTTCGAGGACGAAATTCTTTAAGGGGGAAGTTTGTAACGACCCGTCCTGAATTAACGATATTAATTAAGGATTAATGATGGATTAGCTAGGCTAATCGAGGGTTAGACGAGGATTAGCGGACGTTCAAGGAAAAATGATGATTTTGCCCTTGGAATGGGCAAAACGTTGACTTTTCGTTCAGACGGTCAAATGGACTTTGACCGATGATCATGACATAGTTCGGGACGTCACGAGTTCATAGACAGGTGGCATGCTCAATTCCGACATTCGAGGAAGAGGTTGTGACGTTCGGAAGTTCAAGGGCGTTTTGGTAATTTTGACGAAAAGGTGCCAACGGTTGACTTTGACCCTGGAGGTCCGATGACCGAGGGTCGAGTACCATTACGTAGATCACGACGATACAAATCCGTAGACAGGCGGCACGTCGAATTCCGACGTTCGACGACGAAGTTACGGTTGACGGAAGTTCGAGGGAACTATTACACGTTTTTCGAGATATGACTATTTGGCAGCAAGTGGGGCCCATATATTATTGGACAGGCCAATGGATGAGTGACAAGTGTTACCCATCCATTGCCCATCCAAACCAACTTATGCATATCCCTTCCCAATACATCGATCACCCATTTTCTTCATTCCAAACCCAAAACCGATCCACCATTTTCATCCAAACCCAAACCCTTGACCCCTGAACATTTGGGAGAGGCCAAAGAGATGAAGAGGACTGGCTGGACGTGGTGGCTGGCCAGGCAGAGCCGCCGTGTACGGCGGAGAAGAAAAACCCGAGCAAGGTATCGGTTTTAACCATTTTCAATTCAATTTCGATTTCTTTTGTTATGGGAGGTTTTGGACGTTTGGTTTGAGTTAATAAGGTTGCTAGGGAGTTTTTAGGAAGGTTTTGAGAGTGGTGAGACGTCGAGAAGCCCTGGGGTGAATTTTGAAAATTCGAACCGTGAGGGGCTTATTGGACCAGTCGGGTTTAGGATGTTTTAGGGGTTCTAATTGATTAGGTTAGGATCGTAGGATTAAATAATGAAGATTAGGAGCAATTAGAGGAAGAAATGGTGAAGATTGGATCGGTTATGGACCTGGACCAGTCACGCCGGTCCAAGTTGCAGGAAAAGATAGAACCGGCCGGTCGGATCGGTCGGCTGAAGGTTGAAGACGGGCAATGTAGCAGGCGCGTGAGGCCCACGTGCAACCACTTCACGCGACGCGTACGGACGCGTGGCAGGGAAATTGAGGATGGTTCCAACATGTCAAATCATCTATGACAGGACCCCGTCCCAACTGGACGTCAAAAACCGTGCCCGGTCTTGCTCCCGTCTGACAATTCAACCAAAGGTCCGAAACTACCCTTCAGTGCTTGCCAGACAAGGGACGTTTGCGCTGATTTCTGCTGCTGCCACTGCCTCACGATCAGTCTCGAACGTCGTACCACGGCCTGGAGGGTCACAAAACAGAAAAGGTGTGAGTGGACAAAAATGACCTCTTATAAAAACGTTTGCCAAAATACATTCTTACTCTCCAGTTTTCACAAACTTGCATGCATATCACAAAACATGAGTAATAGTATGAAATCATTCAAGTATGAACCGTGGACCGATAAAATCAAACATATTTTCCCATGGTCCATAAAACTCATGTTCACCAAATCAGTTCATGTTATAAAACATCAAATCCCGGCTCTCAGGCCAAAACATGTGAAAACATAATCACCTGGCCACAAGGACCAAAAACCCGTACTCAATACCAGTACATCATCACAAACAACATCAATCAGCACTAATCACAAGTGCACAATAAATATATCAATCCAATCAATCCGCACTACTCACAAGTGCACAAACTATCACAATCACATCTGCACTACTCACAAGTGCACAATCAAACCATCAACTGCACTACGCGTAGGCCAATATCCAGCCACTCTCTCGGGAACAGACACCTCTGGGCTCAACCCTTGGGCTCAGTCACATCTGGACGAACACATCCCCAGGCTCAGACCCATCCGAGTGGTACATCCAGGCTCAGTCACATCCGAGAAGCTGACTACCATAGGATCAACTCCCAATCTTACAATCACATCCCCCAAGCTCCGGTCGTCTGGGTAATCCCCCCAAGCTCCGACCGTCTGGGCATTTCACAATCACAATGAAAACCATCTCGGGAATTACATCCCAAAATATTTCAATCAAATCTTGTCTTCATACAAAGTCAAGATCATTCCTGACTGGGTCTTAAGCCCCAAAATACCATTTACACATAAACCGTTAAAATCACATTTTAAAACAATAAAATAATCCAGAAATCATCATTGACTTACCAACTAAGTCCAAATATCATTTTAGAAATCCATTTGACTCCGGGCCTAGCCCAAAACATCATTTGCACGTTCCTTGTAAAACGTGCCCGAAAGACTGATTAAAATAATCATAAAATCATAAGAAATCATTAATTTCATCAAATTCACAAGTGACTCCAAATCCGAGTCAAAATCACTATCCACTTGGGTCTCACGCCCAAAATATCATTTTCACACAAATCCATGCGTCAGCAACCTCAGTTGCCACTTTCACGTAAATCCATGAAATTTACCCTTGACTCATTCCCGAGTCACAACATCATTTTACAATCCACGACTCATAATCCGAGTCCAAACATTATTTTCAATCAAATTCAATACCGGACTCATAACCCGAGTCCAAACATCATTTTTAACCAAATTCATAATTTCTCGAAAATCGTGCCAAATATAATAATATAATAATCCATAAAATCGAGAAATCACCGGATTGAAACGTCAATCATGCCAAAGCATATAAAATCATATAATAAAGCATTTAAATCATATATGCATTCATCACGGTTAGAAAACAAAGTCCACTCACACGCACCGTCCAAAACGGTCCGTTTCCAAGCTGCACGTTTTTCCGTAAATTCTGTAAATCACAACTCCTGTCCAAAATCATTATAGAGGGTTACTAACATCTCAAAATACTTTATATAATTTTCCCCAATTTTTCCGGAATTTAAATACGTATTTTAAACGTAAAACAAAACTTCGGATATGCGGAACATTAACGAAACGATATCCGATTTCCTCGAAACCAACGTCAAAATGTTCGTTACAATGAGAGGATTAAAAATCATGTTGACCTCACCTTGAAACTAGGCCGTACGCGCCCTCACGCGCCGTCGTGAGTGGCTGCGCGTGAAACCCACGCGCCTGCTACAGTAACCGTCTTCCTCACCCGTTTTTCTGTAAAACGGGTCCTTTTGCCCACGAACAGACCCGGTTCAAATCCTATCAATTCCATACCAATTTCAACAATTGAACACTCAGTTAGCTTCGGTTTAAGTCCAATTAGAGATCTGTTATCATAATTTCACCAAAACTTACCTCAAACCTCAAGATCAAAGATGATCATTCGAAGAACATCTGGGTACTGTTCCCACTTCGAAGTTCATCAATCTCAACCGCTTTCCTTCAATTGATGCAACCAGAAGCTCCAATGGACTCAGGTAAACTCTTTCCCCATCTCAATTGCATCAATCCAAGGCTCAAATCCCACGACTCAAACTTGAACCATGCTCACTGTTACCAGACTCGTTCAGAGCCGATTGGGCCTCAATTCTCCTCGTTTTTGATCTGGATCAACTCGTCACAACCTCAGGAAGCTACTTACAAGCTCCATTTCGATCCTCACGACTCAATTCTCAAAATTCGAATTTTCCCTCCCAAAATTCACAAATTCGATTCTCACTCTCCAGCCTCTCTCTGTCCCTCGTGTTTGCCTTGCTGAGTTAGTCTCAATAAGCTCTCAAATTCCCCTCAGAACTGGTTGTGGAAGGGAGTTCAATTCTCTCAATTTTGTTTCCCCCAAATGTGCACCGTTTGAAGAACAAAGAAAATTAATGGAGGAATTTTAATAATTAAGTATAATTAATTAATAAAACATCATAATGATGTTATCCCTAAGACATGGATCTGTGTTTAAGCCCTTAATTTAAGGGATGAGTGACACTTGTCACTCATCCAGGTGTGTTCAATCATCGGGTACTATTCATAATAAAATAATATTTTAATAGGAATCCCGGTTCGTTCGATTAATCGAGTCCGTTCCCGTGACCATAACTTCGTCGTCGAATCTCCGATTTCGGCATGCCGCCTGTCGTTGGATTCGTATCGACGAGACCTACGTAACGGTCCTTGGCCCTCGTCCATTGGACTTCCCGGGTCAAAAGTCAAGATTTGGCTCCTTTTAGCCAAATTACCAAAATACCCCTCAACTTCTGAACGCCATAACTTTTTCCTCGAATGTCGGAATCGAACGTGCCACCTGTCTATGAACTCATGACGTCCCGGAATACGTCACAGTCATCGGTCAAAGTCCATTTGACTGCCCGAACTAAAAGTCAACATTTTGCCCAAGCTAGGGGCAAAACGGTCATTTTGCACATTTCGTCCGATTTCACTCAACTAATCCCAGATTAGTCATTCTAAATCATAATTAATTAATATTTGATCCCGATATTCAGGATGGGTCATTACAATCTATTCGATGTAACGAACATTTTGGGACTGGTTTCGAGTCGATCGGACATCGTCTCGATATAGTTCGGGTTGTCCAAAGGTTTCGGTGCGCTTTTAAAAATAGTTAAAAATCCTGAAAAATTAGGGGGCTTTAGTGAGCGGTTAATTAAGTAGTTAGTAACCCTCTAAAGTGATTTGGACAGGTTTGGGAATTCCGGAGAAGACGGTTGACCCGGAAAGGCGTACGACGCGCATATCGAGGTAGTAACGCGGACGGTCTGTGAGTAGACTTTATTTCTGAAATCGATGCATGCATAAATATTTTATATATGTGTTCATATGTGTTTTGTGATGCCTTGAGTGCATTTTGTTGTGTGTTTACGTATGGGCACGTACTTCGAGGTTTTTGGGTTTTATATGTGCTTATATGCGCTTATGCTTTCGGTTTTAAGGAAATGGTTTTGAAAAGGTAAATCGGGCATGAGACCCAATTGGATTTGGTTTTAACTCAGGCATGAGACCCTATTAATGACCTACGGGTCTGAGTCGTAGTCGCGACGGGTGCTGTGTGCACGGCGACGGACGACGTGACGCTCGCCTCCGGATTGGGATGCGTTCCTTCCGGAGAGGTCACGATGCACGTCCCTTTGTCGAGCAGCCATTGGAGGCTCAACTTCGGCGTGCTGACGGTTTAGAGGATCGATCGGCTACGTGTGCACCATGGTCTCAAGATGGTCGCAGCAGTGATATGTTCGCGGCGACATGCCAGGATTGAGAGCGGTCCTGGATTGATGGTGGCACGCATCGCTATGATCGGGATCGTGACTGACCCTCAGATATCGGGCTCGATGCCCAATTGATTTATGAGTTCGGGTACGATACCTAGTTATTATGAAATCGGGCTAGAGGCCCTGTTGAGTCTTATGTTCGGGCAACAAGCCCAGTTGAATTGTGTTTCGGGCATGAGTTCCGTTTTTATGGTTTTGTATACGAGTATGTATATACCCGCCTTACGAGATTATTGATTGGTCTCCTCTAGCGTCGACCTGGAGTGTCACGATCCACAGACCAGAGTGGGTATCCCCATATGGATCCCGTTCCAGTAGTGGAGATTACTTATTATGTTGTGGTCCCGGACCAGATTCTGGAGGGATATGTGGACTAGTTCCAGAGAGAGAGCTTGGACTAGGTCCAGAGAGAGAGCCTCCCAGATAGAGATTCCTGGGAGAAGACTCGGAGTGAGACCCCGAGTAGTGTGCACACTAGATAGATATGATGACATCGTGACTACATCGGGGATGTGATCCCTAGGGGCTGTGTGCCCCGAGATTGGAATCTTCTCCGGAAGTGCCTAGGATGGGTTATATATGTATATATGTATATGTGGATGATTTTTCACTGAGACGGCGTTGGGCTGAGACCCACGCGTATTGGTTTTGGGTTGAGACCCTTATGAGGTGGTTTTGGGACAAGTTCCCACGTGTTTTGGTTTGGGCAGAGGTCCCAGGTATTTGATTGACAGATTTCGGGCTAAGGCCCAAATGGTTTGATGGTTCATGACGGCTTATGGGAACCAGGCATGAATCTTAGAAATGGTTTTCGAATGCATGCATATGTTTTGAATGAAAGGCATAAAGGTTTTTATGAAATGTTTTATAAAATATTTGTTTTTGTCCACTCACAGGTTTTATGTTTTGAATGTCCTTCAGGTTGATCGCGGATGTGGCTGTAGTAGAGACGAGACATCGCATTCCTCCTTCGGATCTTGGCGTACTCTGATAGCCCCGGTTGGGCAAAAGACGAAAATATTCCTGGTCTGACACTTCGTGTCAGACGGGAACAGGTGCATCCCACGCTAATCCCGAGGGATTTGGGGCGGGTCCTGTCACATGGGCAGATTGTCTTGGAGTTTTATGCGGAGTCTGGTGTTGCCCCCTGCTCCCATGTGAGCGCTCCACCCGTGAAGTTGCCCCGATCCTACTTCCGAGCTGCTCCTGTACCGATGGCCTTGGGCGTTGTGTGCTCTTTTCTCGGCGAGTGTGACTTTCTTCCCCATAGTCGCTTAGTGAAGTGTCCCGTGAAATTGTTTGGCATCAGACCTTTTCCTTCCCCAGACGACTTGGAACACTCTCTTGCCTTCCACGCGAAGTTGGATGTCTCTCTGGTTCTCGGGCTATTCTTTCTTCTAGGAGTCGCCGCAAGGGCTCTGACTGGAGTTGAACTTGGCTGCTCAACCTTTCCACTTGCTGCGCCAGGTTGTCCTAGGGAGGTGGGTGGTGACTCCTTCCTGAGATGTCGTGGCGCCTATCCAAGAAGTCCTGCAAATCCAAGGTTGTTCTGGGCTGACTTTTCCTTGATGTTCCTCCCATCAACCGCCTGCCTGCTTGCTGCAAGGTTGAAGTTCCTTCCCCTTGCGCTGGCACTTGGGTTGTTGAAGAAGGCAACACTCCAAAGCTAAAGGTCAGCATCCTTCCTTGTGTCTCCATGGGCGTTTCTATGGACACTCGACGGGGTCGAATTGGGCGTTCTTCTGGAGTCTCAATGCGAGCATCATTCCTCGTCTGGGCAGTTGAGGCAGAAACACCTTCTCCAACTGAACGAACGGATCGCCGAACCCTATCCATGCTTGATCAGCGAATCTTGAATGGAAATTTGTCCAACGATGAACACGTTGAAGATCTTCGAATCAACGTTATGAACGATGAACGAAGTAGGATGAACGATGAACAATCGTGAGAGCTTCTTCTTGAATATCTTCAAGCTCTCAATGAGAGCACCAATTGTTGAAGCTGAATTCGTCCTTTAAACTCAAAAGACTCAAGGATCCCTGCAAACAAGCAAACAGTAAACTATCGTTCGTTCAATGATCGAGACCCGGGGGGTGTTCGACTAAGAACGCTCCAATGCATGAGTCAGCTTCGAAAGAGAAATCTCAAGAGCTTAAGTAGCGTTGAATAGAATTACCTAAAAAGTGAAATGAGCTCCGCTATTTATAGGAAATCCTTGGGAGCCTCGGAGCATTCTGATTAGTCGGTTGAATTTGTAATTAATAAATAATATATTTATAATAAAATATATTATTTAATAATTGTAATAGTGGCTCATTATGATAATAATGATAATTATTGTGAGTTAATATCAATATTAATTGTTCGTTATCAAGAATAAAGACAATTAACTCTCGGGGAGAATATTAATATTACGGGGACTTTTAACCCGATTAAATAATGCATTTAGCTGGTAAATATATTATTTAATGTGTGGGTGTCTACAAGTCATTTGTACTATTGCCATAGGTAATTTGGTTATTTCGAGAATTATGAGCCACGTGGCAGCTCCACAATTTTTGGGTGATTTTGGATTCCACACTTTTGTGGGTACAGTCTCCCCTTTGTGGGTGTAGTTTGATGGGGAGTCTTAGTAGTTATGTAAGACCCGTGTCCTGGAGGGAACGGTGAACAATCCCACATTCCTGCGAAGGGAGAATGGTCTGGGAAGGGAATGGTGGTGTGCCTTAAAGGTGTAGGCACACACCTATCTAGCAATGAGGCCTTTTGGGAGATCAGTGGCTTTGGGGGGGATTGGAACCCCAAAGTTAAGCGAGTTGAGGCTGCTGCAATTCCATGATGGGTGACCCCCTGGAAAGTTGCACCGTGAGCTCCCAAAAACAAAACCATGAGGGCAAGGGCAAGGAGACCTAAAGCGGACAATATCATGCTAGATGAGTCGGGACCTGACAGAGGAGGGTCGGGTCTTGACAATTTGGTATCAGAGCCAGACCCCGACCGGGAAGTGTGTCAGCGAGGACGCTGGGCCCTAAGGGGGTGGATTGTAAGACCCGTGTCCTGGAGGGAACGGTGAACAATCCCACATTCCTGCGGGGGGAGAATGGTCTGGGAAGGGAATGGTGGTGTGCCTTAAAGGTGTAGGCACACACCTATCTAGCAATGAGGCCTTTTGGGAGATCAGTGGCTTTGGGGGGGATTGGAACCCCAAAGTTAAGCGAGTTGAGGCTGGTGCAATTCCATGATGGGTGACCCCCTGGAAAGTTGCACTGTGAGCTCCCGAAAACAAAACCATGAGGGCAAGGGCAAGGAGACCTAAAGCGGACAATATCATGCTAGATGAGTCGGGACCTGACAGAGGAGGGTCGGGTCTTGACAAGTTAGCTGTGAGAAAAAGGATGATGCGCGGGGTTTTGGTGGACAATGCCCTTTTATTATTAGATTCTCGATTCCGCAGAGCCGAAAATCCTTTTAGTTTTTGTCCTTCGATGGCTTTGTTTGAATTTTCTTAGACTAGTTGATGATTGTCTAGTATATGCTCCTTAGATGTGGAAGATCCATCTTTGATGGAGTATGTCCCAACCAAAATTGTAATCTTTTTAAGGTGTTGAATGAACTGATGTGTTCTTTATCAATAAAAGTTTCGCAATGACAAGTGCAACATAAGCTATCCAAACCAACCTTATATGCTGAAAAGTCATTCTTGCGAAGAACCTTCTAACCAGTTTAAGTCATCAATTGATTTTCTCTCGTTTATTCAATTTATTTTCTTTTACACATCTACTCGTATAGAGTTATGGACCATACATTGTATCATATTGTAGCTTTAAATAATAATAATAATAATTTGTCTTATTTCATCTCAAGCCCCAGTTTCTCAGTTTCAGGTTTCAAGATTCTACTGCAATCAGATCAGTACTAATTGTCTGATTTGAGTGACTTTAACAAATATGAGCGAGAATCAAGTGGCGCGAAGTGCTGCCCTTCGTAACGCTGATCATGATATATTTGACCAGGCAGAGTATGTTGTAATGACATTTTAAGATGTATAAATTGGTAAGCATGAGATCGGTTTAATTGTAGTTAATGTATTGTTGTCGATCTAACAGCACGTCAGAGTTGTATTCTTACGAATTTCCAGCACATGTTCTATATGGTGCAACTTGATTGGAAAACACTTTACTTTAAGGGCACTTGGCATGAACACAACTTTTCCAGATGAAGCCTTGAATGATGTCTTGTACAAATAAGATTATTGAAGCAGTTTTATAAAAGGTTGAGTGATGGTGAAAGTTTAGAAGCTGCTATCTTGTGAGATTCTGATGTATTTGGGGTCTCTGTTGAGCAATGGGATGAGTTAAAAGAGAGTTCAATTTGATGTGGTTTGTAACATTCTACCCTTTTAAATTAATTCAGTTGATTATGGATGTCATAATCTGTGGATGTACTCATTTTTGGATAAACCGTGTAAAATTTTGTACTCTTAGCTACAACTTCAACTTCTGATGTATTTATTTGCTTTTTTTCTTTTTGAATTCATTATCCTTAGCTACAACTGCAGATGTGTAATGAGCCTCTTGAGATTCATCAACTACAAATTCTTTATATTTGGATGAGGAACTCTAAATTTCTATGAAGTCCATGCAAATTTAAGCTATGTTAGTAAGATATTCACGAAAAACAAAACATGTGGGCATTACAAGTAGATAGTTGAGCAACACATTAGCATAACAAACCACCAAATAAAGGATTTCCAAAAGTAACACCTCTAAAGGTGTAACTTATAAATCTCATCTATATGTTTTACAGCTAATCAATTTCAAAGTCTTTAGAACTTTCAAATTCCTCATTTTTAACTAATTTTGGCCAAATTACATGGAACTTTGAAGTTTCTCATCTAAACATATTAATCGCTCTCAAGCTCTGCCTCTTACTTAGCTTGCAAAACTTTCTCGCATTCATCATAGTTTTGTCTTCACGATATTTACTCAGTAATTGCTCTTCTTTGATTGTGAGTATTTATTATGAAGTTGGATAATATTTATGCAGATTTGATTCTTAAATTGGATCAATAATTAATAATGAACTTTTAGCTTGTTAGAGCATCTATAGCAGAGTAGTTAAATTTAGCTATTAGACAAATTGAACCAAAAATTTATTCAAAAATATAAAAATGGACATGCAGCAAACTAGATAAAGTTAACCTAAAATATAATTTTTCTATTAGGATTAGCTACTAATAGCGAACTGCCTCCCTCGGGCTATTTCTTCATCTCGTTTCACTTTCCTCTCTCCTTCATCATCTTCATCCTCTCTTATTCACAAACTATTTCCCTCATTCCCAAAACTCATCATCATTTGCATTCACAAGCGCTAAACTTTTTTGAGTTATCCAAAAATTCAAAGAAAAGAAAATTAATTTTCAAATTTTTTTATGTTCCTAAGTTTTTAATTGACTCGGACCTTTTGTATCGGGTTTGTGAAAAGTTAGATCTTTTCCAGTATTTGGCCAAGATTTTGATATTTTGCAACTTTCAAGTGATGATTGGGAAGGCCGAGTTGCTGATAACAGAGCTCGAATATGATAATTTTAAAACATTTCAATAATTACAAAGAAAAAGGAAGAAAATGGAGAAGCTTTACTATAAACCACAGTGATAACATTGAAAAAAAGGATGCTCCTTACGTTCTTGGAGGCGAAAAAATATCTTTCGCCAAAAATATCGTCTCTCAAATAAGGACTTGAAGTTTAGGGCTGTTACTCTCCTTTCCTCTTGAGATGGATTCCCATTTGAAATTTTAGTTTTTAATGTGGGTCCCAACTTATTCTTTTTTTACGAAAATAGAAAAACCTATAGGACAAAGCCTTTAAGGCATCCACTGGCAACAAAATCAAATCTCCAAGCAGGAACAACACACTACGGAAGAGAACTACACCATTCAAAGACTTCAATGGTAAAGTAACATATGACAGCAAGAGCAGCAGTAGTAAAGTTAGCTTCTCTGAACATAAGCCTAAAGGTTATAGAATGTAGGACTATTAATCGGTAATTTGGTTCGGTTATTTTGTTGAACTGAAACCAAACTGAATGGATGAAAGATACCGGTATCAGTTTAGTACCAGACACTTCCCTAATTTGGACCTAAAATTAAACAGGTCGATTGGTATCGGTTTGGAATCGATTTGTTCTTATTGTGTGAGTTTGAGCAATGAAGGGAAAGAGAACGTAAGAAAAAGGGAGAGATGGAGAGATTGGGGGGGGGGGGAGAGGGAGGGAGATTGAGCGAATCTTACCCTTCGATTATATTCGAGGTAAAGGGTGTGAGGCCTGAGGTGGCTAGGTGTAAGGCGATAGGTGTAAGGTCGAGGTGATAATAGCAAGGCAGAGGCGATGGACATGAAGCAGTGGCGAGGCAGAGATTAAGAGACGATGGGTGCGGCTACGTGACACGATCCATCCCAATACCCCCGGGATTACCGTGGGATGTGCCATGCTCCCATCTAACACGAAGTGTCATACAAGGGATAACCTAATGCCACTACCCATTCGGGGCTCTCAGAGTGCGCAAGGATCGATGGAGGAAGCATGCGATGTCCCGGTCTCTGCTGCAGTCGCATCAGTGATCAACCTAAAGGGCATTAAAAAAAACAAAGGTTGTGAGTGGACGAAAATAAATAAGTTCATAAAACATATTTCACAAAGATATTTATGCCCTTCATTAAAAAGTATGCATGCATCGAAAATCAGTAAGCAACCATTGGGGCCTTAGCTCAGAAAAAGTAAATCCAAGTGGGAACTCAGCCCAAAACCGTAAAACCAAATCATGTGGGTCTCTGCGTAAATCCATGAATACCGAAAACCAACTCATATATCCGATAAATCAGAAATCCAAATAATCCATAACCATATAAATATTATCTCAAGAAAACATGTTTAAACCATCTTGGGCATCCCAGATGCCTAGTGTCCCAGACGCACGTCCCAAACATCATATCTCACGGTATAAGCAACGCGTGCTGCCTGGGGTCTCACCGGGTCCATATCTCTGACTTCCCAGATGTCTGACATCTTAGACGTCAAATCATAGCAATCCCGCTCCTGAGCCACTATACGGTTCGGTCGCTCCGTGCAGTGACCCTTCGCATGCAATGTGTCAGGACCCACCCCGGTTTCACCCCGAAACCCGAGGTAAATCCTGCTCCCGTCTAACACCCCGACACAAAAACAGTCAGACGCAGGAGAAAGCACTCAATAAAACCGAAGTTAGAGTTTACAGAGCATAGTACGAATACAACGAAATAAAAACCGATGACAATTACACGCACGTCGAAGAAAAACTTAAACACTCGGGAATCCCGCTCGTCACTTCTATGCCTCAGATACTGCCTCGACGTTAAGACCCCGCGCTATCTCCACAACATGGAGGGCAATTTAAAACAGAAGATGTGAGTGGACCATAATAAAAGAAAAGTTCTAAAACCATTTATCAGAAAAACCGAGTTTAACCCTCCGTTTTGAAACCACATGCATAACCTAGTTATCAAAACATGCATAACTTAGTCATCATTTTCCGATCAAACCTACTGGACATATCCGAGTCTTTAAACTCCCGAGTCTTTAAACTCAATCCAGGCCTCAATAATATCCGAGTCTTTAAACTCCCGAGTCTTTAAACTCAAAAGGCCTACGGGGGAAATCAATATATCCGAGTCTTTAAACTCCCGAGTCTTTAAACTCAATCCGGCCCCGTCCCCCGTCAATCAATATCCGGGTCTTTAAACCCAATAACCAGATCCAGCAAACCCAATAACCCTCTGTCGTCTCGTCTCCACCGTGCACTCCCCCGTCACGGCAACCTCCGTAGACGGTTCCTGAGCCGTTTCTAAGTTTAACCCAAATCCCCAAAACTCTCGACCCAACCTCAGCCATCACGATTTCCGATTTGAACATCAACGGGAAAACAGAGCATAGACGCAGAGCTGAGGGAGTACCTGAAATCGTCCACCGCCGTGCTCGCCGCCGCGTTCCCTGGAGTCCACAGAGCCGCCTCAGCCTCCTCTCGAGTTCCTCTGCACCGTACACGGCCACCGCACCACCATAAGCTCACACCTCCTCCCTGTTTTCTCTCAATTCCCTGTGGCTCCCAACTCCCTCGCACACACCACCAGCACCGTCTAACCCTCTCAGCACCACCCCCAACATCTCTCTCACTCCTTCTGATCACTCCTCACACACCCACAACTCACCAACACCCTCGATCAGCCTTCAATTTTTCCTCACCGCCTCACTCTGTTTCACTCTGGTTGAAACACACACACGATCACACACGGGCTCACCTAAGTAATTGGAACCGTGCTCACACAAGATCCAACCAGAACCCTCTAGTCCCCCAACACTTGTCACCATCCAATCCATGCACTCCCACATGGTCCAATCCCAGCCGTCCATCTGTTCTCTCTCTGCACAAATTCCAGAACACAAAAGACCAAACTGCCCCTCCTTTTTACTCAATTTTACGGTTATGCCACTACCTTTCTAGACCCGTATCTCACACACCGTAAGTCCGATGAATACGTGCCGCCTGTCATCGAACTCAGGACAACGAGATCCACGTAACCATCCTCGGTCAACGTACCAAAACCCGATCGTCCAAAAAGTCAACGTTTCCCCTTCTTTTAACCAAATTATGGTTATGCCCTCAACCTTCCGAACATGATAACTTCCTCCTCGGATGTCGGAATCGAGCGTGCCACCTTCCTACGGATACATGACGTCCTAAACTACGTCCTGGTCACTGGTCAACACCCATTTGACCACCCGAACAAAAGTCAACATTTTTGCCCAAGTTAGGGGCAAAATCGTCATTCTAAACTTACGGACCTATCGGGACCACCTAACCCCCAATAAACCTCACTAAGCCTACCTTAATCACTATCTTAATCCCGACTCTCGGGACGGGTTGTTACAATCTATCCACCTAAAAAGAATTTTGTCCCCGAAATTCCACAGCTAGTTCCCGACACCTAGGGTCTCCTACCCGGTAATCAACACTAGGTCAATAATAACCTCTCCTGGGTTTCTTGTCTATCATCTCCACCTTGGGTATTTCACACCATCCCCAACTACTGTTACCACGGCCAACCCGCTCTATGTAACAACTGTATGGTGTACGCAAGGGAAACCCTATGAACAGAGAACAAAAGTATTTTACAATACCTCATATGGAGTACCCGAATAAATTCACAGAGCACATCCTCACGTACTACCCCACCTTTCCAAACCAACGCGGCTACTACGTCGGCCATTATCGGAATAAATCTACAAAGTCCTGAAGGCAAACTCTAGCTTGTGGGTTCTCTCCTTCAATAACCTCATATCGATCAGTTATAGTCACTCCTTTCTTATTCCCTCCGTCATCCTTCCATTGTAACACTCCTCCGGTCACCTAGGGAAAATCCTAGACACACTCCCAGACTCCAACAACAAAACTGAGTACAACACAAGCAAAGCTAATCAAGTACCTGTCCCCGCATCTGGTCCCGACTGAACTTCCTGCTGAGTCATCGAGAACACTCGGGCCTGAGATCCCGACGCTCTACCACGTCCCCTCGAACTACTAGTGGCACCACTACCTCCTCTCGGGCCTGCTGTCCCTGACGCTGTACTCTGTTCGGGCTCCGCTGCTCCTCGACCTACACCAGCTTCCTGTGGCAACAGTGGACACTCACGTCGAAAATGACCTCGCTCTCCGCAGTAGAAACACACATCCCGACCGGAAAGACCTGGTCGCCCTATCGATGCAACGGACGTCGCACTAGCTTGCGGAGTCGGCTGTGCTCGGTAACCCCGAAATCCTGAACTCTGGAAACTACCCGGCCTACCAAAACGATCATCGTCTGACGACGATGCTCCACCGAAGTTACCCCTTTTCGGTGTCCGCTGGCTCAAAGCTCCAGAAAAAGATGGCTCCCGGCGCCGCACCGGCAAACTAGCCTCAACCCTCACCGCAGCATCCGACAAGTCTCGGAGGGTAGCAAACGATCCAGCCGTCACGATGGCTCGAATCTCGCCTCGCAAGCCCAATTCAAACCTACGGCATTTCTCGGCTTTAGTGGCCACAAAAGCAGGAGCAAACCGAGACAACATCTAGAATTTCCGTTCATACTCAGCCACTGTCATATCCCTTTGTTGGAGCTGCAGGAATTCAGCCTCCTTGGCATCCCGGAAAGAACGAGGATAATACTGTTCTAGGAACCGTTCCCTAAATGTCTCCCAAGTCACCGTATGGGCATCCCAACCAGACAATTCGAGGGTATACCACCACTCATACGCTGCACCATCCAATAAAAATGTAGCCAACAACACTCGCTCCTCTGGCGGGCAATGCATCACCGCAAAGATCCGCTCAAGTCTGGTAATCCACCTCTGGGCTTGCTCAGGATCAGCCCCACCACTAAAAGTCGTAGCCCCGAGCCGCTGGGCTCGCTCAATCGTAGTACTCTCAGTTCCCCTCGCCATTTCTTCTTCATATCGTGGAGAGGGTCCACGTCTTGGAGGCATCGTCAACCGCACGCTGAAAGAGGCATAGAAGTAGTCAAACAACTAAAACACAACCTCACAAACCAACAGACCCAACAAACTCGACAAACCTATGCTCTGATACCAATTGTCAGGACCCACCCCGGTTTCACCCTGAAACCCGAGGTAAATCCTGCTCCCGTCTGACACCCCGACACAAAAACAGTCAGACGCAGGAGAAAGCACTCAATAAAACCGAAGTTAGAGTTTACAGAGCATAGTACGAATACAATGAAATAAAAACCGATGACAATTACACGCACGTGGAAGAAAACCTTAAACACTCGGGAATCCCGCCCGTCACTTCTATGCCTCAGACACTGCCTCGACGTCAAGACCCCGCGCTATCTCCATAACCTGGAGGGCAATTTAAAACAGATGATGTGAGTGGACCATAATAAAAGAAAAGTTCTAAAACCATTTATCAGAAAAACCGAGTTTAACCCTCCGTTTTGAAACCACATGCATAACCCAGTTATCAAAACAGTAGGATCCAGTACTCATAAAACATCATAAGAAACAGAAACACTATAAAACAGTTATAGAAGTCATAGCATAGGAATTATAAAACCATATTATAAACCCTGAATGTCAAAATCATCATTTTCCGATCAAACTTGCTGGACCTATCCGAGTCTTTAAACTCCCGAGTCTTTAAACTCAATCCAGGCCTCAATAATATCCGAGTCTTTAAACTCCCGAGTCTTTAAACTCAAAAGGCCTACGGGGGAAATCAATATATCCGAGTCTTTAAACTCTCGAGTCTTTAAACTCAATCCGGGCCCGTCCCCCGTCAATCAATATCCGGGTCTTTAAACCCAATAACCAGATCCTGCAAATCCAATCAAAACCATGTGAAAACCTTTTCTAAATCCACATCCAAACCTGAATCCGAAATCCCCGGTTCGAAGCCCTTCCAGAGTTCAGAACCGTCATTCCGAACTCAAATCCGGAAATCCACTTTTCAATCTTAAAACCAAATCTCGTTTCCCGAAATCCGATTTTAAAACCGAAAAGCTCAATTATCAAACTTATGTTTCAAAATCCCGTTATCATCATTGAAAACCAGTTATCATTTGGAAACCCCAAAACCACAGCTTTATTTTCAGAAATCAATATTTCTCGTAAAACGTGCCAATTACTTTACTTTCTCGAAAACCCGTGCAATGATATAAAACCACATCATAAATCCAACATCTATGTAATCGCATATATAAAACAAGTATAGAAAAGCAGTTATGCATGTTTGAGTTTAAGGAAAGGGTCCACTCACAGTACCGAGCCATCAATCACGTCCCGAACGTCCTGCACGTTCCTCGGCTTCCTCGGGAAATCCTGATCCTGTCAACAACCACCAAATTACGTCACTAACGCGTCCACGAGTATCCACCTAAAATCCCTCAAAATCCCCGGGTCCTAAACGTAACGAACCGAAACCCTAAACCTTCACCCTCGCGAAACTACTTTGATTCGACGTCCGATTAACCCGAAACCAATTCCAATGGACTCGTCACAACTCCTGGACCAAAAACCATGTTGACCACTTTCCCCAGAACCGCCACACGCGCCCCCACGCGCCGCCCAAAGTGGCTGCGCGTGGCCCTCACGCGTCAGCTACAGTGCATCCCCAACCTCGAGATGACTGTGCTGAACCGGCCGCCGTGAACTGAACCGGCGAGAACCACTCTTTGCCATCCGGCCACCATTCTCCTCCCTTCCTTCACCAGTCTCATCGTCCAGACCTGCCCTACCTATTCCCGTACTCCGTTCACCTCGACACGGCCTCTACACCGTCGACTGAAGCTCAAACCAGACGGCCCGATAAGCCCCTGTTTTCCTTCCCGGCCACCCACGACTTCCCCCTTCACGGTGGCCATCCCAAACTCTTCCTAGGACCCTTCTAAGCCTAACCCAGCTAACCAGAACCGTCGACTCTCGCCCAAACTTCACAACTCGCCGTTTGAAACTCACGGCCAAACAGAGTACATAGAACACCTCTGTCGTCTCGTCTCCACCGTGCACTCCCCCGTCACGGCAACCTCCGTAGACGGTTCCTGAGACGTTTCTAAGCTTAACCCAAATCCCCAAAACTCTCGACCCAACCTCAGCCATCACGATTTCCGATTTGAACATCAACGGGAAAACAGAGCATAGACGCATAGCTGAGGGAGTACCTGAAATCGTCCACCGCCGTGCTCGCCGCCGCGTTCCCTGGAGTCCACAGAGCCGCCTCAGCCTCCTCTCGAGTTCCTCTGCACCGTACACGGCCACCGCACCACCATAAGCTCACACCTCCTCCCTGTTTTCTCTCAATTCCCTGTGGCTCCCAACTCCCTCGCACACACCACCAGCACCGTCTAACCCTCTCAGCACCACCCCCAACATCTCTCTCACTCCTTCTGATCACTCCTCACACACCCACAACTCACCAACACCCTCGATCAGCCTTCAATTTTTCCTCACCGCCTCACTCTGTTTCACTCTGGTTGAAACACACACACGATCACACACGGGCTCACCTAAGTAATTGGAACCGTGCTCACACAAGATCCAACCAGAACCCTCTAGTCCCCCAACACGTGTCACCATCCAATCCATGCACTCCCACATGGTCCAATCCCAGCCGTCCATCTGTTCTCTCTCTGTACAAATTCCAGAACACAAAAGACCAAACTGCCCCTCCTTTTTACTCAATTTTATGGTTATGCCACTACCTTTCTAGACCCGTATCTCACACACCGTAAGTCCGATGAATACGTGCCGCCTGTCATCGAACTCAGGACAACGAGATCTACGTAACCATCCTCGGTCAACGTACCATAACCCGATCGTCCAAAAAGTCAATGTTTCCCCTTCTTTTAACCAAATTACGGTTATGCCCTCAACCTTCCGAACATCATAACTTCCTCCTCGGATGTCGGAATCGAGCGTTCCACCTGCCTACGGATTCATGACGTCCTAAACTACGTCCTGGTCACTGTTCAACACCCATTTGACCACCCGAACAAAAGTCAACATTTTTGCCCAAGTCAAGGGCAAAATCGTCATTCTAAACTTACGAACCTATCGGGACCACCTAACCCCCAATAAACCTCACTAAGCCTACCTTAATCGCTATCTTAATCCCGGCTCTCGGGACGGGTTGTTACACAATGCACCGTGACTTCTCCATTGTCCCACACACCTGGAGGAGACCATCCACATATCCTCGTATCAAGATGGTTTATGGAAAACACTTTTATCAAATCATTTCAAAACATCTCAAGGGCCCTGCCCGGAATTTCCATAAAACCATCACAAGTCCATAAATCCAATTTCTCAAATCCAAAACCATTTATTCAAATCCATTTAGGGTCCCCGACCCGAAATCACATTTATAAACCAACTGAGCCTCATGCCCGATTTCGTAAACCAACTGGGCCCACAGCCCGATTTCATAAATCAACTGGGCCCCGACCCAATTTGGTAAATCAAATGGGCCCCTAGCCCGATAATATAACTCAAATGGGTCTCAGCCTAATTTCGTAACAACTGGGCCCCTGGCCCGATTTCATAAAGCAACTGGACCCCCGGCCCGATTACGTAACTTAAATGGACTCCAAGTTCGAGGTTTCCAAAACAATTGGGTCTCATACCCGAGTTCATCTTTCCAATTTCAAAACCATTTCATCACATCATTCATGAAACCACAAGCACGTAAAACCACAATAAAATCGCCAGTCTCGATATGCGTGTAATACAGAAAACATCTCGAAATACGTGTAACATACGTAAAATAAATAATCACAATCATCATCATAGAAATCACGTATATAAAACATATAAAAAAATTATGCATGCATAGTATTTATAAAACCAAAGTCTACTCACAGACCGTCCTATACTGCGCTTCGATACGCGTGCCATAAGCCTTCCCAGGCCACACCACTATCACCGGGACTTCCAAACCTGTCCAAATCACACTAGAGGGTCACTAACATCTTCATTAACCTCTCATTCAAGTCCCGTAATTTTTCCAAATTTTTAACTATTTTTAAATTTGATCCTAAACCATCGGACATCCCGAAACATATCGAGACGGTGTCCGATCGACACAAAACCAGTCCCAAAATGTTCGTTACATCGAATAGATTCAAAGTCATGTTGGAAGTTTCCCCAAAATACCCTTCACGCGCCCCCACGCGCCGTTTGAACCCCCTGCGCTTGAAACCCACGCGTCGAATACTGTTCATCGTCAACCTCTGTGAACCCGGTTCACTGGTTCGAATCGGTTCAGCCGAACCGCTGAACCGACCCGACCGGTTCTCAGCCGTTCCTCAACTATTTTTAGTGATTTCAATTCCCACAAGTTCGTCTAATTGCCTAGGTTCGATTTCTAACTTCAAAATCAAGAAATAAGATCAAAATCTCACCTGTTGGAGAAGAAACAGTGACCGGCTACTTGCAACCGTGTTCCGCCATCGATTTCGGTCGTCCCAGCCCTCGAAACCATTCTCATTCGGCTCATCCGAGTCCCTAGGTTGTGTTAGGATCGAAAGAGATTCAAAACTACAACTAATACTCATGTTTCGATTTTTTAACACAAACGAGTTCTCAGGTTATACTTACCTCCGTCGTCATCCTCGCCGTGCCTAGCTCATCACCGTCATGTCCTTGTCCCTCTGGCCTCACACTCTCTCAGTCGTACTCACTCGACCTCAGGATGCAGAGGAATGAAGGTGTGGTTATGGTTTTGTGTTCTTCGCGGGTTGAGAGATGTCGAGAGAGAGAGAGAGAGAGATAGAGTTTGATGGTGATGAAGGATCAGCTGAGAGGGAATGAAGGGTGCAGATGCAATCTTGGAAATGAGATGGAAGGCTGTGATTAGAGTCAGATGAGATGGATGGCTAGGATGTGTTGAGGGGGGTAAAATATAATAATAGACCAATAGACAAGATCCACGTTTTGGGGGTTCCAAGCCATGGGATGAGTGACACTTGTCACTCATCCAGGGCCCCACCAATAAATATATGCTTAATCACAATAAAATAATATTTAATATGAATCTTGAAACGAAAATCCCCGATTTCGCTCCCGTGACAATAACTTTTCCGTCGAACCTCCGATTTCGATGTGCCGCCTGTCTACGAACTCGTGACGTCCCGATCTACGTCACGATCATCGGCCCTTGTACATTTGACTCCCCAAGTCAAAAGTCAACATTTTGCCCCTTTTTAACCAAATTACCAAAATACCTCCGAACTTTTGAACATCATAACTTCGTCCTCGAATGTCAGAATCGGACGTGCCACCTGTCCATGAACTCGTGACGTCCCGAACTACGTCACAGTCATCCGTCAAAGTCCATTTAACCGTCCGAACTAAAAGTTAACCTTTTTTCCCAAGACTAAGGGCAACACGATCATTTCGCACCGTCTGTCTGAAATCACTCAACTAATCCCCGATTAGTCATCCTAACCCATAATTAATTAATTTGTAATCCCGATATTTGGAATGGGTCGTTACAACCTTCCCCCTTAAATAATTTCGTCCTCGAAATTCCAACTAACTCGGTTCCACTTCCACCTCGTGGAAAACAAGTTCGACCTCACATCATGTGTACGTGTGTACACCCACTAACCAGCACAATACTCGTCTGCACCCAGAAGTTTCACCCACACTCACGACATATCGTATACACTCGACCACGTCGAGCGAAATTGACCACACAATTTGAGTTAAGACAATTCTACCGTTACGCTAACCAATTTTGTTGACACACTCAGCTTGACGGTTCATCTTAATCACCACTCCACTCTGACATATGTTCCCACTGGGAGTCACCAAATCTTACTCATCAATCCATGCTGACACATTCAGCCAAACTATCACCACTTGGCTAGTCGCAATTCAATCCGACCTCTCTACCACATTGAGAGTTACCAAATCTCACAAGCATTTCCTGAATTTTACCATGTCAACATTATACGTTCCATCACGTCGCGCTCAGCCATTACTCACAGCTCCATGGTCCCAATTTGGATCACCGACACACACTGACTTACTCTAGAGTCGCACCAAGGTACCTCGTACCAAAACTTCCTCATAACCCACGCTGCCATTAGTGAGAGTCACAGAGCAGTCGATCCACGCAAAACAACTCGTGGTTACACTAACCACCAACTCACTCATCCTGAGTATACGTATACCAACATCTCACTCGACCTTCATGTAACTGGACCCCATTGAATACCTGCCCAGCAGTAATACGCATCCCATCTCTTGGTTTCCATTAGTCATCCACGGCTCTGAGCACCTGCTCATGCAATCACTGAATCCGTCAAAATCACTCTGCCCAGCGCATAGTATTCAATGTCCGGTTCACGTCATCAACCAATCCAATGATATCGGAACTAAGCCGACTACCAACACGCTCAACCACACACCACTGGTACATCCAATGTACCGCCACCAGACACCACTCGGCCTATCTAGTATCAATCCTCGCACAACGTACATGGTACATACATCCATCCATCAACCAATCTATAACATAGCTCATAGCTAACACGCATCAATTCTGGAGTCCATCTGTCCAGCCTAGCACTAGACAGGCCAAATACTCCAACTCATCGCCTATCACGAGTCCCATGGTCACCCGACTAGTAACACAAAGTCTACTCCCAATCACATCATCCAATATGTACCAATCCAGCTCACGCAAGCCAAGGCATACTCATTCATGCCAAATGAGCATCTAATCTCACTCACGTCTACCGAGATGTACTAACTCTGAACCTATCAAATACCCATACATTCGATTACCATATCATATTTGATTGAATTCGAAAGGGAATACCAATCCCCATCATCCACATATCTAAGACTGACCAATCTGACCCTATCGGATACCCACTCATTCTAGTAATATACCACACGGGATTAACCTCGAAAAGAAGTCAGTCCCAACATCTTCATATCCAAATATCCAAGTAAGAGTAATAAACTCTCCACCTACCTTGATCAACAAGGTCACGATCCAGATCCATCGCCATCATTACCTGATCATTAACGTCACGATCCCATATTATGAATGTCACATCATCCGATCATCCACATAGCAATCCAGATCCACATCACGATTCTGATCATAAACGTCACGATCCTAGATCGTCACAATGCTCCATATCTTCAACATCACAATCCCGATCCACCTAGGAACCACACATACTCTCACTCAGCTAGCTATCAGGATTTAGGTCATAGGGTCTTACACCCTCATGGAATCTGCATACTATCGCATCATTACATAACTGCTTTACATCTCGTCACTCAGTCAAAGACGAAACATGTCTAGACTGTGGGTTCTCCCCAATTACCTCATATCGATCCTTGTCATCCCACATCATCTTTCTCCTCATTTTACCCTAACTGGACTCCCTCATCATATTTCCCTAGGTGGAATGATGACCTCAATTTTCACCACCAATCCACAATTAAACACAACTTATTGTGTCCAATGACCCAAAGCCAATCATGGGTCCACCCATCAATACACGCTCAACGTATTGGTGACAATAATCATCATCTGCCAGGGGCAGAAAATAAGAAGTCACCCCAATGACTTCAGAATACCTATCTCCAATGTGGAATCAAGCACCCTTCTCATCGTCTCAATCACAACTTCTCTTGATTCCGATGTTCCAACTATGTTGGAACCAACTCACTCGGACACCAACCATGTGTCTGCAACCAATCTATCACCCAGACATCATGTTCGTTAATAACCGTTTATGCACATCCAAAAGGATGTAATTCGTTACCATCTCGTTCTCACATGTCAACCTTTACAGGCTCAACTCTCGAGTTTCCATGTTATTCACAATCGCACAATCTCTCATCAACACTACCAATGATTCTCTTTGGCTTCTTCCAATTTCCATGAATTCTTTGCACTTCCTCGTGATACTAGAAACACACAACCACACAATTTTTGGAGTTGACGACAACTCCCCGAATCCACTAATTTCCATGACGTCCCTTGCGTCATCCAACAACTCCTCGTGTCTCAATCGTACCTTTTTATCCACTCATTACATTGTCATCTCATAACTGTTGGGACTTAACCCAACACATCTCAACTCCCTATTGGATCTTATCCAGTCCAACACTCACCCAATGCCGAATCTCAGATACCGAACGAATGTCCATCATGACGGAGTCACATCTCAACTCGTGGCTCATCGTCATCACAATCACCGGCACACGGTGAGTGAATCAGACAACCCTGAGTTGTTACTCATACCGAGCAACAATCACGTACCTCTGCTCAGGTTAGGGGAACTTTGCCTCTCTCGTACCCCACAACTATGGGTACAATCACCTAACAAACCATACAAGAAAAGAAAACGTTCCATGGACGTCATCGATTCGCAACAACCACGAATACATCCACCCTCGATGGTAGTACCTGCCACCCACTCGTGCAGATCCAACCACCAAACATCGCTATCGAGACTCTAGACCCAATCGGAATCAACCGCTCGTACCTACTACCATGTATCCCCACTCCGGGATTTCATTGACGAGCACCACACCCTGATAACTTGTCCAACCAGTCTCTAACCAATCGTTAGCTAATCTCAACTTGACTCAACTAGTGTCATCCACCAGGTCATCCTCGATGTCAGCCGTTCTCTACGGCACAATTTCAATCTACGAGTCACAATCTGCGGTTCTACCTGACAAACTACTTCGACTTCAGAAAGTCGCCCAATCCACGACAACTACGAACACACAATTTTAATTTATCAATCACAACTAAATTTCACCTTTCCAGTCCATCCATCATGAATTAGGGTTCCACAATCACACCCTAGGGTTTCTCTGAACCCAACTGCTCTCTGCAGTACAATTTACAACCTGACCGACCTTGCGGTCCTAACATCGCATGGACGTCAATCCAATCCTACCATCAACTCAACGGGGGTTCCACTACTAAGGTTATCAGCTAACTCATGTACTAACATTCCCCACACCAGCAATCACCACTAGGGTTCACATTCTTAGACCATCAATCAACTGAGGTTCATATTTCTAGATCACTACTCAAATAGGATTCCCCGAACCCAGCTGCGCCCAGCAGCACAACAATCTAATATCACGTGACCGAACCAACGGTCCCACATTACCAGTTCATCACATACAACCCCACTTGGGTCGAATCACACAAACACACGGCGTATCGGGCCAATCATACTATATCCACTATTCATGATTCATTCCCACTAACTATCAATCCAACATCCTAACTATCAGGTTGATAACGAACTGCAGCCCAAAGAGACATCACACCCTCGACCTGCGCTCACAAAAAGAACAAACCTGCTCTGATACCACTTGACACGACCCATCCCAATCCCCTCGGGATTACCGTGGGATGTGACATGCTCCCGTCTGACACGAAGTGTCAAACAAGGGATAACCTAATGCCACTGCCCATTCGGATACGTTTAAAAATACGTATTTAAATCCCAAAAAAAATTGAGTAAAATTATATGATGTATATTAAAGTGTTAGTGACCCTCGATATTGATTTTGGATAGGAATCATGATTTTCAGAATTTATGGAAAAACGTGCAGTTCGGAAGCAGGCCGTTTGGACGGTGTGTGAGTGGACTTTGTTTTCTAAATTTCAATGCATGCATAATCGTTTTTTATGCTTTATATTTATGATTTCTATGATTATGATTATGGTTTATGATAATTATGATTTCTGTATTTATACGTATTTCGATATGCAATACGTAATTGCATATATTTCGAGACTATGGTTTCTCCTATGCTTTGATGATTGTTTGGTGGATAATTTTATGTGATTTGTGCGTATCATGTTTTGATGATGTTTTGATTATGATTTTGAGTATGATTCATGGTTTTGACACGTATTTTGAGATTATTACGGATTTGCACGTTTTACGAGATTTCGAGTATGTTGTGATTTGACCATGGTTTTGATGATTTGAATTTGGGATTTGAAATATGGTTTGATTTCAAAGATTTAAAACAGATTTTGGAAAAGGTGATTTCGGGCTTGATGCCCAGTTCATAACAGTGGTTTTGATGAACGAGATGACAGGACCCATCCCAATCCCCCCGGGATTAACGCGGGATGACCCTGCTCCCGTCTGACACGAAGTGTCAGACAAGGGATATTTCCGAAATTTGCCCTCCCGGGCTATCAAAGTATGCCAGGATCCGGAGGAGGCATGTGATATCTCGGTCTCTGCTACAGTCCACATCCGATGTCAACCTGAAGGGCAGTCAAAACATTAAAAACTGTGAGTGGACAAAGCAAGAGTTTACAAAAACATTTTAACGAGAAGACATTTGTACCCTTCACTAAAAATCATGCATGCATTCGAAAACCATTTAACCGAAAGAGCCATATGTGGGAACTAAGCCCAAAACCATAATGAAAATGACCGTACGGGCCACTGCCCAAAACCATGAGGGACTCAGCCCAAACTAGAAATAAACCAAGTACACGAGCCACCGCTCAAATCCTATGTAACCACACATCACATATCATATATCATATTTATATCATATACACATATAATTCACACAACCAATCATGTCACGGTTTCCAAAGCTACGTGTGTGCTACCCAGGTCTCAATCCGAGTCTTCTCAAAGTCAAGATCAATGTCCGCAGACCACTGACCCTACCCGAGGTAATAGTAATCATATCCTTCCTGAGAGTAAGGAACCCAACTAGGGGGTGACTCCACTTAGTCGGTGCTCCGTGACTACTCTGGGGTCCACCTAGGCCAACGACCCTCCCCGGAGGAGATAATAGAAGTAAAGGAAGGTAGATGAACATATATATACATAACATAAACATTCATGCCCGGTTCCCCTGAACCGTCATGATCCATAATGACCTGACAAAGGTTCATGCCGGTTCCCATAAACCGTCATGAACCACAATGACCTTTTCAGAGTTCATGCCGGTTACCATAAACCGTCATGAACTTGGAAATCTATCTAGGGTCCCTGACCCGAAATCATCAATGTAAAACAACTGGGTCTCGTGCCCGAACATATGACATCAGATGGGCATCGTGCCCGATATCTAAGGGTCAGTCACAACTCCGATCATAGTGATGCGTGCAACCATCCATCCAGGACCGCTCTCAATCCTGGTATGTCGCCTTGAACGAATCAACCGACGCGACCACCACAAGATCATGGTGCACTCATCACCGATCGCTATCCTGAACCATCAACACTCCGAAGTCAAGCCTCCCCAGGCTGCCCGACCACAAATCGTGCATTGTGACCTCTCCGGAAGGAACACATCCCAATCCGAAGGCGAGCGTCGTATCGTCGATCAACGTGCATATAGCACCCATCGCGACCACGATTTAGACCCGAAGGTCGTAAATAGTGTCATATGCCCGAGACCAAACCAAATGGGTCTCATACTCGAGTTTATCCTTTTAGAAATCCAAAACCAGTTCATTTAGACCAATAAAGAAATACAGACCCGTATAAGCACCGTATAATGCCAAAACCTCGAAATATGTGCATATACGTAACCACATACAAATGCACCCATGGCATCATCAAACATGTAATAAAACATATAATAAACATTTATGCATGCACCAATTTAGAAAACAAGGTCCACTCACAGACCGTCCGAGCTGCCGCCTCGATTTGTGTGCCATACGGCTCCCCGAGCTGATCACCGTCACTGGGACTCTCAAACCTGTCCAAATTTTAATAGAAGGTTAATAACTACTTAATTAACCTCCTACCAAAGCCCCGTAATTTTTCCGAACTTTTAACTATTTTTAACCCGACCCTAAACCTTCTGACACCCCGAAAACTATCGAAACGATGTCCGATTGACGCGAAACCAGTCCCAAAATGTTCGTTACATCGAATAGATGATTTCCCGTGTTGAACACTTTCCCAAATTATGGCCCACGCGTCCCTAGAAGGTCGAAAACAATGTTTATTGTCTTCAACCCCGAAATCACGGCACTGTTCATCCGTCAGTTTCTCCGGTTTTTGGACCGATTCAAGGTCCATTTCATCCCATTTTGATTCTAATATAATCCTAATCCTATTTCCTATCTTCCTAACTAATTAAAACCGAATGAAACACCCAAAACCGTGCCTTCCAAGTTCGGCCATGGTGGCCGGACTTTCCACCGCCGTTCACGACTCTTCCCGGCCACCCCAAGCCCCAAAACCAATCCTAATCAACTCCTAGGGTCCCCAGAAACCTTACCCAATTAAATAAATCGAGTAAAAACCATTAAAACCAAATTTTGAATTTTCAAAGTTTTCTTACCTCACGGCCGAGCTCCGCCATCCACCACCGTGAGCCACCACCCTCCCCAGCCGTGGCTCGCCGTCCTTCGTCTCTCATCACTCCTCACGGTCATAATGATGTAAGTAGAGGGATGGTGTGATAGGTGGTGTGTGTGTTTGAAGAAAATGGAGGAATGGAGGGTATATGGGTTTTCAGGTTATGTGAGGAAAAACAAGGATATGAAGATGATGAAGATGACTTGATCTGATGAGAGAAGAGAGATTGATTAGATGATTAGATGAGTGGTGAGGATTTGAGAGATTATAAGGAATGGATAGTTAGGATTTAAAGTTGTTAAAATTAATTATATAATAATAATTATAATGTTATTTAATTAGTTAGATCCTAAAATTAAGGGATTTAGCCAATGGGATGAGTGACACTTGTCACTCATCCATGGGACCCACTCAAAATATCTGGCCAATCAGAATTTGCCAACTCAGCCCCGCCTCGAAGTACGTGCATAGTGAAATCGAACTTCCGTGACCTATAACTTCCCCGTTCGACGTCCGATTTCAGCGTGCCGCCTGTGTATGGATTCGTATCATCCCGATCTACGTAACGGTCCTTGGCCCTCGGCCAGTGGACCCCTCGGTCAAAAAGTCAACATTTGACCCCCTTTTAACCATAATTACCAAAATGCCCCTAAACTTCCGAACGTCATAACTTCCTCCTCGAACGTCGGAATTGAACGTGCCACCTGTCTATGAACTCGTGACGTCACAAACTACGTCACGGTCATTGGTCAAAGTCCATTTGACCGCTAGAATGAAAAGTGAACGTTTTGCCACGACTATGGGCAAAACGGTCATTTTGCATCGTTCGCCCGATTTCGCTCAACTAATCACGGATTAACCTCACTAATCGTGATTAGTCACTAATCTAATCTAGGAATTTGGGACGGGTCGTTACACGAGATTTCGGGTTTCGGAAACTTGAAAGTGAATTTCCGGATTTGGGTTCGGAATGGTTATTCCGGAGGCCAGCTTACGGAATGATGGTTCCGAATTCGGATTTGGAAATGGATGATGGATATGATTTGGAATTTGGACTACGATGGATTCTGAATTTGTTATGATTTACACATGATTTTGGGGTTTAAAGACCCGGTACTATTGCTGGATCATGTTTTGGGTTTAAAGACCCGGTTGATTGATGGCGGGGGAGGGCCCTTGATTGATATGTTTTGAGTTTAAAGACTCGGTTATGATACCCCCCCGAGGCCTATTGATTGTGTTTTGAGTTTAAAGACTCGTTGATATCCCGAGAAGGCCTGATTATGCGCATGGTTTTGAGTTTAAAGACTCGGACGCACATGAGATCCAGCAGATTGGTTGACTTGTAATTTACTGTTGATTTTCGATGTTTTCGGATGTGTTGGGCAATGGCCCAGTTTATATGGCTTGATGGATTTTTGGGTCATGTTATGTACTTGGATTTTGATTCATGATTTTGGGCTGAAGCCCCGTGTTCATGATTTTGGGCTGAGGCCCCGTGTTCATGGTTTCGGGCTAAGGCCCGAGGTTTGAGAAAAGAAAAATGATTTTGATTTTCATACACGGTTTTCTTGTACTGGAAATGAACTGAATTGTGAAATGATTTTTGAATGCATGCATTGCTTTTTACGTGGAGGGTAGAAATGTATTTTTTGTAACTTGTTTTATAAACTGATTATTTTTGTCCACTCACACCTTTTGTGTTTTTATTGACCCTCCAGGTCGTGGCACGATGATCGAGACTATTCGGGAGGTGGAGGCATGAGTGAGCACAGCTACGAGTATCTCTTGTTTGACAAGTGCTGAGGACAACTTTTGGGAACTTCAGTTGACTTATCAGACGGGAGCATGACCGGGCACAGTTATTGTTCCTCAGGGGACGGTCCTGTCACATAATCCCGATATTCGGGATGGGTCGTTACACTACGTGGATGAGATGGGGTCTGATTTCGTTCAATTCGATGAGGATGAGGCGTGAAGCCATGATGGTAAGGCTTGAGGGTTTTGTGATGGTGGTTGGTGAGATGTAAGCTCGTGAGATATGAAAGTCTGCAAATCGCGATTCTCAAGGATGCGAAAGATAAGAACGAGAGTCTGCGTCGACGGTTCTCAAGGTTGTGAGTGAAGAAAATGAAGAAACTCTACCTCTACGTGAAGAAGATGAACATCCCTAATTGAATGGAATGACTTTCAGAGAAGCTGAATATTGCTAAGAATTTTATGAAGGCGCCAAATTATGACGGAGAATAGCTTCAAGAATGTCATGACCCGACATTCTCCAATAGGATATTGTCTACTTTGGGCTCAGCCCTCACGGTTTTTTTTTTTCACGGAAACGGAAGCTCACTTGCAACTTCCCAGTGGGTCACCCATCTTAGGATTGCACCAGCCCCTACTCGCTTAACTTTGGAGTTCCCTAGGAATCCAAAGTCAGTGAGCTCCCAAAAGGCCTCATGTTGGATAGTTGCGCACCCACACGTATAAGGCACATCCCCTAGATCCTCCGGGCGATGTGGGATTGCTAACCATGCCCTCAAGACACGGGTCCTCACAATCCACCCCCCCTTGGTGCCCAAAGTCCTCGTTGATACACTCAATTCAAGCTAGGGTTGGGTTGTGATACCAAATTGTCACGACCTGACATTCTCCAACAGGATATTGTCCGCTTTGGGCCCAACCCTCATGGCTTTTTTCACGAAAGCTCACGTGCAACTTCCCAATGGGTCACCCATTCAGAGATTGCACTGGCCACTACTCGCTTCCCTAGGAATCCAAAGCCAGTAAGCTCCCATAAGGCCTCATGTTGGATAGATGTTCATACATATAAGGCGCATCCCCTAGATCCCCCGATGATGTGGGATTGCTAACCATGCTCCCAAGGCATGGGTCCTCACAAATAACGTTTCTAGAATCGCCTCCACATCCAAACTGATAATGTTTAGCTCCCTGGTTTTACAAAGGCCATTAATAAGGCCAATTCCCTCAGCTCTAAAATCATACATAAAACCAGAATTCCTGGTGCTTGCATGGACATGAAACCCATTATCATCTCGAATCATAAACCATGCTGCTAGAGCCTGCCTACCGGTGCAAACTGAACCATCAAAATTCAATTTGAAGTAATTTTGTGTATATGGAGTCTAGCAAATCAGTTTTTGGTGTCGAGAGGCATTGCAAATCTTCCTCCAATTTGCGATCAGATAGCTACGTCCCACAAAATTGGCGAAAATAAGAACATGCAAATGGGTAGAAGGTCTTTATTCAAAAATGTACTTGTCTTGTCCGTCTTAGGTTGGAAAAAGGAATGTGGGAATCTTGGTGGTTTAGCAATGGGAGCCAAGAGACAATATCCACATGCCCATTTGGCCCAAGAGTAGGATTTGAGTCGTTCCATATTTGAAGGGAAAATGGGCACTCCATAGAGATACTTATCAATTTCAATCTCATAATCACACAAGGTGCAGATTTGAGTCGTTCCATATTTGAAGGGAAAATAGGCACTCCATAGAGATGCTTATCAATTTCAATCTCATGATCACACAAGGCGCAGCTAGGGTCCTCAATATTGGGGTGATGATGATGTCGATCTCTAGTATTCAGGCGGCCTTGGCCAAGAAATAAGGACGTAGCACAAGCATGGGCAACTTGGGCTATATCCCAGGTGAATTTGTTTTTGATCCCTATGAACTAAGTTGATAGACCAGTTGGAATAAACAAAATTCAGCCCATTTCCAATTAATGCCTATTGGTCGCTGATCACCTATTTGTGTGAAACATTAAGTCCCACAAAAATCAGCCCAGCCAATTAATTCCTATTGGTCTTGGGTCTTCTATTTGTATGAAACAATGATTAAGTCCCACAAAAATCAGCCCCTGCAGCCAATTAATGCTTGGTTTGCAAACATAAAATTGAGCAATCGAAAAAAGAAAAAGAAAAAGGAAGTGTACGTTTGACAATTCCGCAAAGCTGGGAAGTGCGAACAAGAACTCAAGAAGAAAACGGCAAGTATTCTCCTCCTTCCAAGCTCTACTACTCTCCAGTTAATCTTTTCTTTTAGTTATTAGAACTTGTTAAAATTTGAGGTTTTGTTATTGATATTTTGTAATGAAAAAATTTGGGGATATTTAGGTTTTCCAAATTTGGGATTGAAATTTTGAATTTAAATTTTGTATTTGTAGGACGTAAGAGCCGTTTTAAATCTTATATTCTTAGCTAACCTATTTGTATGAATCTGAGTTGCTGATTTTAATTTTTTTCTTGATTACTCCATGATTTCCATTTTAATTTGGGCATTTTTTCTTCTGTTGCCTTTTCCACAGTTATTGTTCTCAAGCATGTTTTGTTCTTGATTACTCTGTGATTTTAATGATTGTATATGAAAAAATTGAAGAGTGCAACTTATGTAGTTTTATTTGTGTTTACATTACATGTTTAGTTTTCATTACTACTTTTTTATTTTTATTAGTTGAATAGTTTCCTTTATGTACTAGATACATTACAAAGTTTAAGCCTTTTATGTCCCCTTAATTGTATAATGTTTTCTTTTTCTTTTTGATTATCAATAGAATGCGCTAGACCATCTAATCCATAGAACTTTATATCTTTTTACTGAGTTTGTGTGCAGGAAAATTTAGCTCATCCCATTTTGAATTCATGGATCCGTCCCTACCAAGAAGCCAAGCGAAGAAACAAGCCTTGTGTGGAATAGTTAGCTTCCAAATCTTGTTCATTAGTTAGGCATCCCAACTTATTTTTGTTGATTTGATCTTTACTATTGTTTGGTTTAATTTATTTCTCCTTATATTAATCACGTGGTCCTCCACAAATAAGATTAAAATCTCCCTTTATTACTCTCAAATTTTCCAATTGAGTATGAGTTCGAACTCAATTTTCCACCCACAATGGAAGGCCTTAAATAATGAATAGACTTAATATATTTGACCATACTAACCACATTTAATGTAACATTTAATATGTTAAATCATATCAATCAATTAAATCATATTCTATATATTTTGGTTTTAATTTATTTTTTCCTTTTGCAAACAAAATGTTACATTAAGTGGGTCAATAAGATGATCAATTAAGTGTCTTCAAATAGAGGCATTCTTAATGATAATTAATAGCTATTAAATTAATAGGCTTTGTTAATTTGGAGTTTAGACATTTTTTGACTCATATGAATGTGATTATGATGCATTAATGTATTGAGTTTAGTAATAAATTTGGGAAATTGATGGAAATAGGTGGTTTGGCAAAAATGTATTAAAAAATAGGGGCCTCTAAAATATTTTTACAAATCTACACACTATATAAGTGTTATAGTAATTGAATAGTCAAATAACTTATGCAATTGAACATTCCACCAAGAAGAAACCTTAAACCCCAAATCATTCCTGCATTGTTCTCCTCTATTCTTCTTTCTCATTACAACAACCTAATACCCATCGAGAACGAAATCACGACTATCTTTTTCTCCAAATCATGAGTTCTTCTCCTCCATTCTTCTTCCTCATTGTAACAACCTAATAACCACGAGAACGAGATCGCGGCTACCTTCTTCTCCAAATCGAGCCTATCTTCTTCTCCAAATCGTGCCTACCTTCTTCTTCTTCATTCTTCTTCCTTATCGCAACAACCTAACTATCTTCTTCTTTTTCCTCCCAAATCTTGCTACGTAGACCGGCTTATTATCTTCATTTCACTCTAATCTTCTCACAACCCTCGTCTTCTCATCGCTTTTTTCTTCTCATCGCTTTCTTTCTATGTCCCTAATCTTTATCCTAATCATTATTTTGAAAGCCATAATTGAATTCGCATGTCTGAGGTTGGGAAGATGATGTTGGGTTGAAAGCCATACAAGTCATTCTCAAGTTAGTAGATCTGATATTAGAATAGATCTAATTTGATAGTGCCCCTATAGTCTAGTAGTCCTATAGTCTAGTAGTCCTATAGTGAGGAAAATGAATTCGCATGTCTGAGGTTGGGAAGATGATGCTGGGTTGAAAGCCATAAAAGTCATTCTCAAATCAGTAGATCTGATATCATAATAGATCTAATTTGATGGTGCCCCTATAGTCTAGTAGTCCTATAGTGCCTCTATAGTTCAGTAGTCCTATAGTGCCCCTATAATTTTTTCAATGATATATGTATGTTTTCTTCTGGATTTTTATTAGAGAACGCTATTTGTTATCATCATATTCCGGTAGTGTCCTTATAGTCTGTTTAGTGATATTTGTATATTTTCTTCTGTATTTTTATCAGAGGATGCTGCTTGATGTCCTCATAGTCCGACATTATTCTCATAGTCTGTTCAATGATATTTGTATGTTTTCTTCTGAATTTTTATTAGAGGATGATACTTGTTTTCCTCATGGTTGGGTAGTGTCCTCATAGTTTGTTCAATGATATTTGTATATTTTCTCACATAGGCACAATACCAATTAATTGAAGCATATGAACGAAGGAAAACGATGACTAACATTAGTGGCAGTAACTTAATGAAACATATACATATAGTGAAAATTGGGAAAATATGTGCCCATTTTACAAAAATAAGGTGCAAAACCTAATGGTCCCAAACCAAAATACATGTAAGAAAATACATTTTGTTAACATCCTTGAAACATGATTATTCGACATCTTCACAGCTTGGCTTTTTCCTTGCTGCTAGAACATGATTGTTATATTCTTGGTCCAAAGAGAGTTTGGCTTCAAAGACTTCATCCAAATTAATAAGGTCCTATTTCCTTTTTGAATCCACAAATACCCTTCTCCTCTTGAAGCAAACATCTCATCACGAAATTCATCACTTTTTTTCTTGAAATCCCCAATCGCTTTTTTTTAGCCTTAATCTCTTTTTTCAGTGTTTCCACCTTGGCAAATCTCCGCTCAGTTGTGAATGTACTAAATATGGTTGGAAGCTGCAAACATATACTGCCATATCATAATGAGGACATAAACACATCAATTTCACAAA
The DNA here is from genome assembly GCA_032719365.1 of Prinsepia uniflora. Taxonomy (NCBI): domain Eukaryota; kingdom Viridiplantae; phylum Streptophyta; class Magnoliopsida; order Rosales; family Rosaceae; genus Prinsepia; species Prinsepia uniflora. Next base: position 47,450,791 of record CM064861.1, on the reverse strand, counting down.
TAAAAGCAACTGAAACTTCCTAGACTATGATGACGCTATCAGATTTTGAAGACACTATAATACTATATGTCAGGGCCCACCCCTAATCCTCCGGGATTAAGGGCTAAACCCCGCTCCCGTCTGACTTACGCATGACACAAGGGCCAAACGGACATCCAACCTCCGTGTGACACATAAGTCGGACAAGAGAGTTCCGATCCGAGCGTCCCAATAACTTCCGAACTTCCCAGAGTGCGCAGAGTCTACTGTGGATCGTACGTGTGATGTCTCTGACTCTCTCGACCTACAGCCCGCGCCGCGACAACCTGGAAGGTATCGAAAACACGAAAAGACTATGAGTGGACAAAAATAAAGTTTAAGTTCAAAAACAGTTCACAGAAAACACAATTACATTTATACCCTCCGTTTTCAAAAACCAATGCATGCATATCAAATTCATGTCATGAAACCATGTACGAAAACCAAACACATTTTCCTTTTTCTCAAATCCCGGGCCTCAGCCCAAAACCATCGAAAACTATTATAACCAACGAAAACTATCCTTGAAAACCGTCATCATCAACCACAGAGAAAACCAAAACATATTGAACCACATTTCCATCCATCGAACCTGCTGGATCTATCCGAGTCTTTAAACTCCCGAGTCTTTAAACTCCCGAGTCTTTAAACTCAACAGGCCTACGGGGGAAATATCAATATATCCGAGTCTTTAAACTCAATCCGGGTCTTTAAACCCAATCCGGGCCCGTCCCCCGTCAATCACAATATCCGGGTCTTTAAACCCAATAACCAGATCCAGCAAATCCAATCAAAACCACTTGAAAATCATTTCTAAATCCATATCCAAACCCGAATCCGAAACCACTGGTATGATGCACTTCCAGCTAGGCATCACCATTTGGCCCAAAAGCCTATGGGCTTATGGGGGCCTGATAAGCCCGATGGACAAAAGCCCGGCCCGACCCGCTATGGGCAGTGGGCCAGCCCGGCCCGAGAGTTAGCGGGCTGGGCTTGGGCTTATGGTGTTCAAACCCGATAGGCCCAAGCCCGATAAGCCCAGCCCGACCCGCCCGTAATAAACCCGGTCCATAAGCCCGAAAATATAAAATATTAATTATTTAAAAATTAATACTCAACTCATTCTTAATACTAATATTTCAACCCAAACCCAAATCTCAGCCCCAAGTCCACCTAATTTATTTTAAAAAACCCAATACTCAATACTCAATACCCAATACCCAATACAAACCCTAACCACTCCTCCACCTACTTAATAAGCCCAACGTTTTTGGACCCTTAAGTATTTTATTTTAACGAGACCACATTTTTGCCCCTTGTGTATTTTTTTCATTATTAATATTTTTTTGTAATTTTAAAATTTGAGACATAATTTATTGCAAAAGCCTACGTAAGCCCGATCCAAGTGGGCTTAATAGGCCCGACCCGAAAAGCCCGATATAAACCCGGCCCGATAAAAGCTCGTGGGCTTTTTTTTATGTCATTAAGCCCGCCCCACCCGGCCCGCAAATTTAAAAATTATTTAATAAGCCAGACCCGGCCCGACCCAAGCCCAAAAAATTTGGGCCGGGCTTGCCCGGCCCCGCCCAATGCCGAAGCCTACTTCCGGCATCCAGAACCGTCATTCCGAATCCAAATCCAGAATCATATCCACCTCGTTTCCAGATCCGACTCCGCAACCATCATTCCGTAAGCCGGCATCCAGAATTCATTTCAAGTCCCGAATCGAATCCCGAATCGTCATCCGGAATTCCGATTCCAAAACCCGAAATCACATTTCTCAAAACCACTTTTTGAACTGGGCCTTAAGCCCGAAAACACTTTTCAAAATCCTTTTACTTTCTTTGAAATCAAATCGTATTTCAAATCCCGAAATCAAATTATTAGAACCAGGTTCAAATCACAATATCCATCAAAATCTCGTAAAATGTGAAATACAGTCATTTCCTCGAAAAACGTGCACAAACTGTAAACCATCACAATCATAAATCAAATCATAGAATCAAGTATAGAAAACATATAAAAACATATATGCATGCATCAAGAGTTAGAAAGAAAAGTCCACTCACAGACCATTCCGTCGTCGCCTCGATACGCGCGCACTTACGCCGTTCCCGGCCATTCCGCCATCCTCGACTTTCCCGAACCTGTCCAAATCCCATAACAAGGTCACTAACTACTTCACAAAGGTCATACTAAATTCCCATATTTTTAACTATTTTTAACCAAACCCTATAACCTTTGGATAGCCCGAAACATATTGAGACGATGTCCGATTGACTCGAAACTTGTCCTAATAGATTCATTACAACATTTAGACTCAAAACCATGTTGGAAGGTTCCTCAGATTCCTCCCCACGCGCCCTCACGCGCCGTCCAAAGTGGCTGCGCATGGGCTTCACGCGCCTGCTACAGTGTCATCGTCAACCTCTGTCCAGCCGGTTCAAACCGGGCTGGCTGACCTGAACCGGCGTGACCGGTTCTCTGCTATTCCTCCATCATTTTCAACCCTTTTCATTCCTTTAGCTTCGTCCTATCTTAATTAGTCAATTCCCCACCTAACAACTCAACATCGAAGCCTCTAACCAGTCGTCTTCAAGCTCGAAGAAAATTACCCGAAACCCCTGTTTCGGTTCCCAGCTAACTAGACAATCCCCCATCACGGCTTCAACCTTAAACGACTCCTAAAGACCTAATGAGTCTCACAACACTCACGAAATCCCTTGACTCAGCCCCAAAATCCACGACTTTTGAATTGAGCAAAAAGGGAAAAACATGGGAAATTGGCTTACCGTCGTTTTCACCTCCGCCGTTCGCACCGCCGTGCACCTCTATGTCCACTGGGTTTCCCTCAGCCGTCTTAGCTTCCCCTCGACCTTGATTGGATCAATATGGTCGTCTGTGATTGCACCACAATTTTGACCCTCTCTGTTTTCCCTGAGCCCTCACACCTCACACCCTCGTTGTTCCTTGCAAGATTTCCACTCGCCCGTTTCTCTCTTTTCCCTGCTCACTCTCACCCAGTCACAAACCTCACACACTCTCAGAGTCGATCAACAAACCTCACAATTTTCCTGACAGGACCGCCCCCGAAAGGGCATTGTTAACCGTGCCCGGTCCTGCTTCCATCTGGAAAGACGACTGAAATTCCAAAGTTACCCTCAGTACTTGCGAAACCAGGGATAGCCACACGTGCTTACTCATGCCTCCGCCTCTTGATCCGCCTCGACCAAAGCGACACGACCTAGAGGGTCAATAAAAACCAAAAGGTGTGAGTGGACAAAAATAAATTAGCTTATAAAACAGTTACGGAAAGACGTTTTTACCCTCCACGTAAAAACGATGCATGCATACAAAAATCATTTCGCAATCGGTTACATCTTTAACATAGGAAAAAAAACGTGTATCAAATTTCAACATAAGGAAAACTTGTATGAAACTCAAGATCATTTTTCCTTTCTCAACCATCGGGTCTTAGCCCGCAATCGTAAACACCGGGCCTCAGCCCAAAACCACGAATCAAACCAAATGCACAACATGATCCAAAACCATCAACCACATACCGGGCCATTGTCCAACTCAACCGAAACATCATAAATTAACAATAAATCACAAGTCAAACACTTTGCTGGATATCAAGTGCGCTCGAGTCTTTAAACTCAAAACTATGCGCATAATCAGGCCTTCGCGGGATATTAACGAGTCTTTAAACTCAACATAGGCCTCGGGGGTATCACAATATCCAAGTCTTTAAACTCACGAGTCTTTAAACTCAATCCGGGTCTTTAAACCCAATTTTCGGGTCCGCCCCGTCATCAATTAACCGAGTCTTTAAACTCAAAACGTGCTCCAGCAATAGCACCTGGGTCTTTAAACCCAAAACAGTTTTCAACGGGTCTTTAAACCCCAATCATTTTTCAATCACAATACCGCGGGATCCATCCCGAAATCGCATTTTTCACAACAGGACTCATGGTCCGAATTTCCACATTCAAATCCCCAAATCATACTTTACAAAACACAATCAAATCATCATTAAACACGGGGCATGCAAAAACATACCAAATCACTTTATTAAATCTTCTTTCATTCCCGAATCCGAATTCGCAATAATGATTCCGTAAGCCGGCATCCGGAAGCATCATCCTGAACCCAAACCAAGAATCCACTTTAAATTTCCGAAAACCGAAACCTCATTCATCAAAATTACTTTTATGCCCCGAGTATCAAGCTCGAAATCACCTTTTTCCAAAATCCATTTTAAATCCTTGAAATCACATCATTTTCAAATCTTATTATTAAAACCTCAAAACCACAATCATAATCACCAAAATCACGGTCCAATCACAACATACTCGAAATCTCGTAAAACGTGCAAATCCGGGACATTCCCAAAAAACGTGTCAAAACCGTAAACCATACTCACAACAACAATCAAAACATCTTAAAAACATGATATGCACAAGTCATATAAAATCTTTCGTTAAATCATCATCCAAAACACACGGGACCCATATCTCAAAATACGTGCAAATTCATGTGCATATCAAAAATACGTATAAAAACAGAAATCAAAATCAATCACCATTCATAATCATAATCATAGAAATCATAGAAATATTTATGCATGCATTAAATTTTGAAAGCAACGTCCACTCACACACAGTTCTTAAGGCTCGGTTTCGCGCCGCACGCATTCCCGTAATTTCCGGCATTTTCCAGAAAACTCGAATCTTGTCCGAATACACATTCCAGGGTCATTAAGGTCTCAAATAACAATATACCAATTCCCCATAATTTTCCGGGTATTATTCGTTAATTAAAAACGTAACCTAAACCTTCGGACCCTCGAAATAACATCGAAACGGTGTCCGATAAATTCGAAACTAACGTTAAAAGTAGGACAAAAGTCATTTTGAACTCACCTTGAAAAACCGTCCCACGCGCCGTCACGCGCCGCCTTGAGTGGCTGCGCGTGACACCCACGCGCCAGCTACAGTAACATCAACAGTCATCGTCCCAACCCTACAAGCCTGCAACCGGATTATTCGACCCACGACATGACCCGTTTAATTTTCCTTAATTACAGCTTGATTTCAACAATACAACTGCCCATTAGACTCGCTAAGGATCCAATCAAGGTTCTGTGAAATCGATTACCTCAAGACTTACCTCAATCCAGTCGAATCAACTCGACTTTTCGAGGAACACCGACTACTGTTCGAGACTTGATTTCGTCGCTTCCTAGCGATTTCTTTAAATTGGCTCACTCAGAAGCTTTGCAGGATCACCAGGAACCATTCTTCGACCTCAATTGCAAGCTCCAAACCGTCTAAGCATACCACCCCAACTGGAATCTCACCAGCTGAACTCAAGAACCGTCTGGCCTCTTCCCTTCACCATTTCCTTCACTGTTGATCCCGATCGACTCGTCTGGACGTCAAGAAGATCAGAATCACCTCTGATTCCATCAATTTGCCGCCCAATATCAAAATTGATTTTGGGTTCATAATTGGAATTTTTGGGCGGGTTCTGTGTTCCTGGGGTCCTTCTCCTAGTTTTCCTTACCATTTTAATTTCTCTGCTTCTCTCATTCTCCCCCAGCTCTCACATTTCTCCCAAAACCGCTATTGAGGAGACCGAAAATAGCAATGGTCCAACAGTCTCTGTTTTTCCCATTTCAAACGTCTCAGCGCCATTTGCTCCCCGCACTGCACCACAACCAACACAACCGTGCTCTGCCTTCTGTCCCTGTTCCCACGTTAACTGCATAAACACACAGACCACAACAGTGCTCCAATTCCAACATCACCCGTGCACACTCAAACGCATGCCCACTCTGTTTTTCTTACCTCAAAAACGCCAGCCCGTGCACTGCATCTCCCCACTCCAGGCACGTTTGTTTCCCACTCAGTCACATAAACAATTCCCTCAGTCCACTAGTACCCATCACAAGCAAATGGGTTCCATAAACAATTTGCACACTCAAACACCCACGACATGGCCGTGCAGGTTGTCTCCCACGGTGGTGAACAGTACCCAGCTGGTAAAATGTCTAAAATGCCCTCAGTTGGTAAATTACCAAAATGCCCTTCGACCTCCGTGACCCGTAACTTGGTCATTCGGACTCTGATCGACGCGTGCCGCCTGTCGTTGTACTCGGGGCTTCGAGACAAACCTAACGGTCTTCGATTCATGTGAAAATCAATTGTATTTCAAAAAGTAAACTTTTCCCCCTATATTGTCCAAATTACGATAATGCCCCTGGGTTTCCGAACGTCATAACTTTCACCTCGAGCATCTGAATCAGACGTGCCACCTGTCTATGCTCTCGTGACGTCCCAAACTACGTAACGGTCATTGGTCAAAGTTCATTTGACCACCCGAATTAAAAGTCAACGTTTTACCCACAACTAGGGGCAAAACGGTCATTTTGCATCGTTCGTCCGATTCCACCCGACTAATCACCGATTAAACCCGTTAATCATGATTAGTTGCAAATCTAATCCTGAATTCCGGGATGGGTCGTTACATTTCCTTTCCCTGTTTTTGTTCTTCGAACCAAATGCACGGTTCAAAACCAAGCATTTTGTAGCCGTGTCCATGCTAAACATCCAAGAAACCTCTAGCTCTCTCCCATGTGTTGACATGACCCGCCCCGATCCTCTCTGGGACCACATGGGGACGTGCCCTGCTCCCGTCTGACACCCAAAATAATGTTCCAATTTTAACCTTAAACGTTCAAATGCATAAAAACCAAATTAAAGTTTTACATCAAATCCGAAATAAACACCTGTCAGACAAGGGATGAAATCCAAACTACAAGTTGCGAGTACGACTCTAACATAAACCTGCGGGTACACCACCCAACAGGGGTTCAGGTACGCAGAAATGGATCTATGCCTCAGCCTCAGGTTCCTCTTCTACCTCATTAGCACGACCTGGAGGGGTTACCAAAACAATAAGGGTGAGTGGGCCGAAACTCAAGTTTATAAAATCGTTTAGTAAGTAAACATATAATTTACCCCTCCGTTTTCCAAAACATGCATGCAGCATTATTTAAAATCATTAATCATATAATATGAACCATAAGGCATGTAATAAAACCATAAACATAATTTTAGCCACTGCACTATACACTCCAATCCCGACATCCCCGATGTCTGACGTCCCTGACGTCTAATAAGGTCACAATCACAAGGCTACGCGTGCCACTCGGGTCTCAATTCCGAGTTCAATCCCCGAACCCCGTTCGGGTACAACATCCCCGATGCTTAGAGTCATAGACGCTGGACGTTCTAGACGTCCGTGACCACTCCGGGGTACCTCATCCGGAGGAGACAGTATCATAAGAATGGATCTATACAGTGCAGTATTAAATACATTTTATTGATATCCACATGCAAAACATATATGTATACATAGGTAAAAGCCGAACCGATCGTTACGTTTCATCAGACGGGTCTCATGCCCAAATACCGTGAAACGTGCCATAACTGAAATTTCAATATCATAAAAACCATATCTTGATTCCAGCATGTGAACATATAAGTAAGTCAGAAAACATTTAAGCATGCAAGGTTTTAATGAAATCGGGCCCACTCACAGTACGATCCCGCGATGAACCTGCGCGTACGAACTTGTACCGGGATTATCGTACAATTTCTGTCAGTCCAAATCACATGTAAGGGTCACTACAAGTCTTTAACGTTTAACCAAAAAGTCCGAAATAGAAACCGGCTCGGGGAACCCGTCAACACGTTTTCCGAGATAACCGGCCCTAAACTGACCCATCAAAGCTATCTCAGATCAACCTGGTTAATTCACCAAAAATGTTCAAAATGAAGAGAGGAACAAAAGTCATGTTGATCGTGATCGGAGATAAGGTCCAACGCGCCCTCACGCGCCGCCCAAAGTGGCTGCGCGTGAAAGTCACGCGCCTGACACTGTAGCTACAGTGTCACCACCTTCACCCGTTTGTCTGCAATACGGGCCTGCCACCCGCGGCTTGACTCGGTTAAATACCCATCAATTCTTACTCGATTTCAATCCAATTTGATCCTAACATGTTCATTAACTATCCAATTTAAGTTCTGAGTCAACAATTAACCTCACTGGTCCCTTAAATGGACCCTCGGCCCGTGATCAACCAAACGGGTCAATCACCAGAACTCCCTGGTTTCAAACCCATTGTCCAATTAACTTCATAGGAAGCATAATAGGATCAAAACGAACCAAAATGAACAATCAATTGTGTCTGAAAGTACCTGAAGGTTGTCGTCCCAAGCTCTGCGATTTCCCTGAAAACAGCAGTCACCGTCCCAGCTCACCCGTGGCTGATGGCCTTTGATTTCGATGTGGTTGAGTTCCAAACACTCCCAGAAGACTAAACCAGGCCATGGTTTGGTCCAACAGTCACCAGAAATCAAAACTCGATTTTCCCTCCAATTTTGCCCGTAATGGTTTCTCTGGTTTTCCTCACATGTTCTCAGTTCTTTCAGCATCAGAGTGATGCTCACTCACGTTCTAATCAGTTTTAAATAACCTCAGCCGTCCCAAAGGCTCGTGGAAGTCCAATTTGTCCACTGAAAATTGTTCCCCGAAAAAGCTTCGAATAACAATAATCAATTCGACCGTGCAGGGTGGACGGTTCAGGCCACGTTCTAAAGCATCAGACACACCTTCCTTTCCAGCACACACTTGCATAATCAATTGTACACTGAACCACCGCACATGGTGGTGCCGCCCATGTCCCCCGCGGTTTGCTACAGTACCAGGGCGAAATGACCAAAATGCCCCTGGTTCAAATAATTACCAAACTGCCCCTCACTTCCTAGACCCGTAACTCAGCCATACGAAGTCCGATTTCGGCGTGCCGCCTGTCTACGGACTCAGGATATCGAGACCTACCTAACGGTCCTTGAGTCATGTGAAAATTAGTTGCCAAACGAAAAGTCAACATTTTCGCCCGTGAAGTCCAACTTATGGTAAGGCCCCTGAACTTCCGATAGTCATAACTTTTTCCCTGATCGTCCGAAATGGACGTGCCACCTGTCTATGGACTCGTGACGTCCCGAACTACGTCACGGTCACTGGTCAAAGTCCATTTGACCCACTAATCAAAAAGTCAACAATTTGGCCATACCATTCACAAGGGTAAATGTAACGCCCCGGAAAATGCGAAAAACGAAAATTTAGAAAATTTGAGGAAAATGACGATTTTGCCCCTAGAATCGGGCGAACGGTTGACTTTTTATTCGAGCGGTCAAACGGACTTTAACCGATGACCGTGACATAGATCGGGATGTCTCGAGTTCATAGACAGGTGGCACGCTCGATTTCGACATCCGAGGAAAAAGTTATGACATGCGGAAGTTGGAGGGTAATTTGGTAAATCGGACATAGGGGCCGAAAGTTGACTTTTTGATTAGGGCATTGTTTGGACTTTCCGGAAATACCGTTGGGTAGGTATCGGGACGCTGAATCTGTAGACAGGCGGCATGCGTCAATCGGAGTCCGAACGAAAACGTTATGGGTATAGAACGATTAGGGGTATTTTGGTAAATTTTCTAAGGAAGGGTAAAATGGTAAATTTCAGTAAGGAAGTTAATTAAATAGTGCAAGTGATTGCTATCTTACATTTGCTGAATCAGTCCATCAAGTGAGTCATGTAATTCATCAAGTGACAAGTGTCACTTGTTAATGACGCTTAGTGGCATTTGATTGCCGTTAGAAATAATTAAATCATTATGAATAGATATGAACATATAGTTAGCACAAACACAGAACTTCTTCTTCAATTTGATCGATCAACCATTCTAGAGCGTGAGAGAGACTAAACAGAGGATAAAAAGGGAAGAATTAAGTGAGTATTTGAGTAACAATTGAGAGAAATCGGATTGGGAACCTCTGAGAATAAACCCGAAAAATCACCAAAAGACATCAAAATCGAATTCGTTCCCTTAAACACTTTTGATTGAAATTGAAGTGATCTTTAGCTTCCTGGGAGCTGGACGACTCGAACCCAATCAACTTGAACGAAAATTGGTGGTGAATTGGTGACGAGCAGCCCCTGCAATGGTGTCGGATTTGGGAGATTGAGTTCGACTACTTGGAGGTATGAAACGTTGAAATTGATTCCATATTTATACTTAAAATGGACCTGGGATGCTTCCTGTATGAACAATTGAATGATACGGGTTGATTTTGGGTAGAACCCGAGTTAGGACCCGTCGGGTTTCGAGGTCGAGTCGTGGACTTTGGGGCTTGGTTTCACGAAATTGAATTCATAGACCCTTAATCCATATTGGCTTGATGCTAATGAGTGAAAGAACGGAAATAATTGGGGTTGAATTGGCTAGGAATGAATCGGGTTGCATCGCGGGTCATAAGCTCCGTTTACCAGGTAAACGGGTAACAGGGACAACTGTAGCTGGTACTGTTCACGGCGCGTGGACTCACGCGCAGCCGCTTGCGGCGGCGCGTGACAAGTTTTCCGAGGAAGGTTTCAACAGGTGTTTTGTTCTCTGTAATGTAACGGACATTTTAAAATTGGTTTCGCGTCGATCGGACACCGGCTCGATAATGTTTCGAGGGTCCGACGGTTTATGTTATATTTTAAAATAATATTTAAATCCCGGAAAATTATGGGAAATTAATATGGTGTAAATTAAGTTGTTTATAACCTTGTATAATGATTTTGGACAGGATTCGGGATTCCTGGCACGTATCGGAAATTACGGAAACGCGTGCAGCTCGGAAAACGAGCGGGTTGGACGGTGTGTGAGTGGACTTTTGTTTTCTACCCTGAATGCATACATATATGTTTTAAATGCTTTATAATATGATTTGACATGATTTGGTATGATTAGTGTTCCGATATGGTGAATTCCGGATTTTGAGGAATATTATATTATTTTAATCGGTATTTTGGCACGTTTTCCGAGGAAATGTGCAAATGATATTTTGGGCTAGGCCCGGAGTCAAAATGATTTCAAAATGGATATTTTGATGAATTAATGAGTTAAGAATGATTTCTGGATTATTATAATGTTTTCTATATGATTTTATGGTTTTACGGATTTACGTGTAAAGGATATGTGGGCTTGAGTCCCGGTTGGTAATGATTTGACTTGGATTGGGTCATGGACTTGACTGACATGTTTTGGGATAAGATCCCGGATGGTTTTCATTGTGATTATGATTGTGACTATGGATACCCAGACGGTCGAAGCTAGGGGTGTTCCCAGACGACCGGAGCTCGGGGATATGATATGATTGTGATTGTTCCCAGACAGCCGGAGCTAGGGGTGTTCCCAGGCGGCTGGCACTCGGAGTGATAAGTATTCCCAGATAGCCGGAGCTCGGGGTGTTCCCAGACGGCTAATGCTCGGGGTTATGGCCTAGTGCGGATGTGATTATGTGATGGTTTATGCACTTGTGAATAATGCGGATTGATTGATTGAGTAATTTTTTGTGACCTTGTGCATGGTACTGTTTGATGATGATTATGATTATGATTGCGTACTGGTATTGAGTACGAGTTCTGGTCTGTGTGGCCAGGTGACTATGTTTTTATGTGTTTGGTCTGAGAGCCAGGATTTTGATTTGTTATGTGGTTTGGCTGGAAAGCCGGTGATTGTCATTCATTTTTTTTTCCCTATGCATGCATGGTTTGATAAACTGGAGGGTAAATGATGTGTTTCAAACGTATTTGAAATGATATTATTTTTGTCCACTCACACCTTTTTCTGTTTTGTTGACCCTCCAGGCCGTGGCACAACGTTCGTGCAGCTATCCCTTGTCTGATAGGTGCTGAAGGATCATTTCGGGACTTCAGTTGACTTGTCAGACGGGAGCAGGACCAGGTACGGTTTTCGAGGTCCAGTTGGGGACGGGTCCTGTCAGTAAAAACGTCAATTCAAATATTAAATTACAATATTAAAATCCTCGAATGTCCGGGGTGTTACACGTGTCCAATTCTCTCTGGACCAAAACATAAATATCCAATCCCACAAAGCCAATTGGGTCTTATCTGATTGGCCTTAAGGTGAAAAGACCAAAATGCCCCTAGGTCCAAAAATTACCATTTTGCCCTTCAACTTCTCAGACCCATAACTAATCCGTCCGACGTCCGATGACAGCCTGCCGCCTATCGTTGTACTCGGGACGTCGAGACCTATCTAATGGTCCCCGGTCTACGTGAAAATTAAAAGTCCAATAAAAAGTCAACCTTTTCCTTTATTTAGCCAAAATTACGGTAACGCCCCTAACCTTTCGAACATCATAACTTCCTCCTCGGATGTTGGAATTGGGTGTGCCACCTGTCTACAGACTCGTGACGTCTCAAACTACGTCACAGTCATCGGTCAATGTCCAATTGACCGCCCGAACTAAAAGGCAACAATTTGCCCAAACTAAGGGCAAAATCGTCATTTTACACTAACATGCCAAAAGTAACCTACTAAACACCAATTAGACTCACTAATCCGTTACTAATCACTTTACTAATCCTGACTCCTAGGACGGGTCGTTACATTATAGGGACACTATCAGACTATATGGGCACTATAGGACTACTAGACTATAGGGGCACTATAGGACTATTGGACTATATGGGCACTATCAGACTAGATCCTATTCTCATATCAGATCTGCAGGTTCGAAAATGGCTTTTATTACCTTCAACACAACATATAATACTATAGGGACACTATCAGACTATAAGGGCACTATAGGACTACTGGATTATAAGGGCACTATCAGACTAGATCTATTCTCATATCAGATATGCAGGTTCGAAAATGGCTTTTATGGCCTTCAACCCAACATCATCTTCTCAATCTCAAACTTGAAAATTCATCTTCCTCTCTCCCCAATTGGTTATTTGCTTTAATTTTTCGATTGCCGAACACATATTTAAACAAATTCACCAAAACACAGAACACCCAAAATAATGATTAGGAAAAAAAATTAGAGACATAGAAAGATGAGAGATGAACTGAAGATGATGAGCGAAGATCAAAATGAAAAAGATAAGTGAAAAGCGAAATAAAGATGATGGGCAAAATGAAAAGGATGAGAGCAAAATGAAGATGATGAGAGTGAAATAAAGATGACGAGCGAAATGAAGATGATAACGAGCAAAACGAAGATGATGAGCTGGTCTAGGTAGCAAGAATTTGGGAGGAAAAAAAAAGTCATGCTAGGAGCTTGGTTTTCTCTTCTCTTATTTAAGATGGACGGTTAATATAACACTTACATAGTGTGTAGATTTGTAAACATATTTTAGGGGCCCCTATTTTTGAATACGTTTTTGCCAACCCAACTATTTTCATCAATTTCCCATTACATTTTGAGAAAGGAAATCCGTATTTACACCAAATCCACCTAGTAGAATATTATGCCATAATAAATCGAACATTTATAGTTGAAACCAACATCATCATATCTTAGCTGTTAAATTGTCGGCAAATTATACTTTACTATGTTATGTTTTATACCTTATAACATTAATATACATAAACATTCAAATATTGCAATTCCCCTTGAACTCTATAAACCGTGATAACGTAATCCCTTCATTAACTATTTAGTTAAGATTTTATTAAAACAATTTTTTTCCATAAATTTTTAAAATCAATAAAATCAAATAAGTAATTTGTTTTGTTGGATTAAGTAATTTTTTAAATTATAATTAATTAATTATTATTCACATTATAAGTCTTATTTTGTTCACATTAACATTTAACTGAAATTTTAACACATTAAATAACAAAGTAATCATATGTTATATTTGTAGAATTAAAATTGCTAATTAAAATATTTGAAAGATGAGTTATAAATCCGTTATAAATCCGTTATAAGGTAACGTAAAGTGCAATTTGCCTTTATATTGTTGCAAGTTAAAATGGGCCGAGATACTAAAGCCCTTATAGTAGCCACCTACACCCCAAACTGACTCGGACCAGTTTTGAAGGATTTGAGTGTTAGGGTTGAGAACGGCGAAACCTAGCGTAGGCATCCCACTCCTCGTGACATCATCACTCCATCTCTCCGTCTCTTATCGTCGTTCTCGCGATTTCGCCGGTATCGAATTCGCCTGCAGCAGCGAGACGAGGAGAAAGGCCTTTCCGTGTTCAAGATTTTGTTGATTATGCCAATTTGGTATTCTTTTTTTGTCTTACCAATCTGATAATTGAAGCGCTGCTTTATCTCTGATTTCCTCAATAGTTTTTTTTTTCTTTCTAAATATTTCAATTCTCTAGCAGAATAGGCCAAAGTTCTTATATTTTGACTCAAAAGTTCACACTTTTTTAAACTGCGTAATGGATGCATAATCTCTGTTTGGATTCTGAGAATTTTGATGAGAAAATAGTAGAAAGACTGATGTTTTATGTACTTCTTGGTTGGGGTGCAGTTTGTTAAGATCCTATAGCTGGCTTAGACACTGAAGGAGAGAGCCGAATATGGGAGACTTCACAGTTATCTCCAAGGAGGACCAGAAGGTCCCAAAGTTACCCATCCCTGGAAAGCGCAACGTTCTCATCACGAGCGCCTTGCCATACGTTAACAATGTTCCTCACCTCGGAAATATTATTGGCTGTATTGATCGTTTCCTTAATTCTTTTTTCCTTCTAATTTCTCGGGAACCAAACACTCTTAATATTTCTTTTTGTTGGCCAGGTGTGTTGAGTGCCGATGTCTTTGCACGCTACTGCCGCCTCCGAGGATACAATTCGGTGTACATATGTGGAACTGATGAGTATGGCACGGCAACGGAGACTAAAGCTTTGGAAGAGAAGTGTAGCCCCAAAGAGATCTGTGACAAGTAGATATTTGCAGTGAAGTTTATATAGTTTGATAAACTTACTCCATTTTCTGTGTTTGATTTAGTCAATTTTTTCCTTTGAACTATTCCGTTCTTGTAGATATCATGCCATTCACAGGGAGGTTTATGAGTGGTTTAATATAAGCTTTGACAAATTTGGGCGCACATCGGCACCACAGCAAACAGAAGTATGTGAAGCGATTTTCAAGAAACTGTTGGAGAATGATTGGCTGTCAGAAAACACAATGCAGCAGGTATCATTGACTTGCTTTCATTGTATCAGTTCTTTCCAATTTGTTTAGTTTAGTCAGTGATTCTTTGCATGCATATTTATATTCATGCATTGCAATTGAGTTATGTTTTAAAACTTTTTTCCTGTAATTTATTATCCAGCTTTACTGTGACACATGCGAACGATTCTTAGCTGATAGGCTCGTGGAGGGGACATGCCCAACTCAAGGCTGCGACTATGCTTCTGCAAGAGGAGATCAATGTGAGAACTGTGGAAAGCTTCTGAATCCCACAGAACTAAAAGATCCTAAGTGCAAGGTACCAAATTTTTTTCCTATCCCTTATTAGTAGAAATTGGTATTATGTGTATACTATGTACATATGTAAACTGAATGGAAAGGAAAAAATCAAATTTCTATAAGTATTCTGTTTAACTGCCTGCTAATCCTACCTAATAGTATTCCAAGGTGAGAAAGAGTTCTAAATTCTGTATTTGGTCAAAATACTCGAGCCCTGTTCTTGCTGATAACTTTTTGCAGCCCTAAATTTTACTTGTCCCTTACATTTTGTTTTAAAGATAAAGAATTAATAAATAAGTGTTTCTGAGAGTACTTTCTTTTTCTCACATGTAAATTTGGATGCAGAAGTGCGGTAATCTTATTCCATTATTTTTCTCATTGTAGCTAATTGTATGCAGGTCTGTAAGTCAGCCCCACGAATTCGCTATACAAACCACTTGTTTCTCGAACTCCCTTTGCTCAAGGATAAATTGGAAGATTATATCATTAAAACTTCAGTGGCCGGGTCTTGGAGCCAGAATGCAATTCAAACGACAAATGCTTGGCTCAAAGAGGGGCTTAGACAACGATGTATTACCAGGGATCTGAAGTGGGGTGTTCCGGTTCCACATGATAATTTCAGAGACAAGGTTAATACATGTAATTGAAGTCATACTAATGTTTCTTAATGTTTTTCAAAATTTGTTACATTGGTTCCAACTTTGCTACTAGTAGGTTTTCTATGTGTGGTTTGATGCTCCTATTGGATATGTCTCGATTACTAAATGTTACACTAATGATTGGGAGAAATGGTGGAAGAATCCTGAGAATGTGGAGCTGTATCAGTTCATGGGCAAGGATAATGTGCCATTCCATACAGTAAGCACCTTTTTGAATAAGCCTCACATAATTTTCCATCATTCATTGCTCATTACCATCTTACTGGAATCCTACTCTCTAAAAGTCTGAAATTATAGAAGTTTTAAAGGAGAGGCTAATGTTATGATTTTAACCTAGTTATCCAAGTGTTTCACCATAGTTGCTCCTTTATTTTTTTATTTTACTCTGCTGGAAAAAGGCAACGATGGTTTTGATATTGGATCTTTAAAACTGCATATGCAGCCCAGCTCCACTATAAATCAAAGGAGCTCAGTCATCCTTGTGCTTAATTTTTGTAACTTGTT
Organism: Prinsepia uniflora; assembly: GCA_032719365.1. NCBI lineage: Eukaryota > Viridiplantae > Streptophyta > Magnoliopsida > Rosales > Rosaceae > Prinsepia > Prinsepia uniflora. Next base: position 47,434,250 of record CM064861.1, on the reverse strand, counting down.
TTCTCATGTTTGTGGCACAATTTCAAATTATTTGTGTTTTAGGTGATGTTTCCTTCCACTCTTCTTGGAACTGGTGAAAATTGGACTTTGATGAAGACAATCAGTGTTACTGAGTACTTGAACTATGAAGCAGGTTGGTTAACGATTTAGTAATGCTTTCACCATAATATAGTTATGTCAATTACTTATGCCTTATTTAAACCTGAATGGTTATGATGATTAAAAGTTACTGTGGATGCATGATTGTAGAAAATTTTATCTATGGAAGCTCAAATATTTTGCCCTTATGCATTATGTGCCAAGGGGAGATCTAAATTTTTTTTGGTTTTTACAGGAAAGTTCTCTAAGAGTAAAGGTGTAGGGGTCTTTGGGAATGATGCAAAGGATACAAACATTCCTGTTGAAGTGTGGAGGTATTACTTGCTAACTAATAGGCCTGAGGTAAGTTTGATGATCCATATTCATTGTTTGATTTTGGTTGTGATGTTTTGTAATGTATACCTGGTACAGGCCAGCATTGCAGAGACCGACCAAAATCAGAGAAAAGTAGGGAGTAGGATCAAGTAGGAATGGATATATTGAGTTCTAGGGCTGACAATAGGTCGTGTCGGGTTCGTGTCGTGTCATGAACTCTGTTTTACCTAAATATGTCTAATCCGAATCCGACCCGTTTATTAATCGTGTCAAGCATGTCTAACCCTAACCTGACTTGTTAATAACTCAGGTAACCCGTGTAATCCGTTATAACCCATTTAATAAACAGGTCGTACTGGAAACTCAATTAATCTATGACCCGTTTGACTTAGTTAACATGTTTAACTTATTTAAAATATAAGATTTAATAGGTATTTAGGTAGATAGATGGGTAGATATATGAGTTAGTAATGACACGTTTATTAAACATGTCAATATATAGATTAATATACGGGTTAACAGGTTTACTTGAAATTTACTCATTTATTAAATGGGTTAAGGTTGACCCGAAATCCACCCGTTTATTAACATGCCATAACGGGTTGATCCGAAAATGATCTGAAATTTGAATCGTGCGGGTTGACCCGTGTAAATTTCGTGCGAATTTCGAGTCATGTATCGAGTCGTCTCAAAAATTGCCACCCTTATCTTGGGTATACCCAAGACTCTTTGGTTTTCTGATTTATTATTGATAAAAGACTGCCTACAGAAATCTCCTTTATAGTCTATTTATTCTAGTACATAAGAATCCTAAAGTTGTTAGGACTCACCTAATTAATTCAATTCCTATCAGAACTACATTAAATGTAAAAAAAAATAAAGATAACAAACAATAGTAATGATTATCAAAATCCTGAAGAGCACTTATTTCTTTTAGTTAACGCTTCCTAGACTTAGAGGGTTTATTAGATGCTTCTGCATCAATATGCTTCTCTCTGTATCTTGATTATGAATTTGATTATATTTTTGATGAAATAGGTTTCAGACACACTATTCACATGGGCCGACTTGCAAGCAAAACTGAACAGTGAATTGCTGAATAATTTGGGCAACTTCATAAATCGAGTTTTGAGTTTTGTTGCTAAACCTTCAGGTCAGTCAGCCTCTAATTTCTGAATGTATTGACCAGTCAACTTATTAGTGTTTGAAAATAAATTACATGAGAAATGTTAGTAAATTAATTATAGAAGGAACCATTATATTGTTAGTTATTTTTCACTTCAATTTTTGCTTTTGTTGGGGGCTATAGCTTCAGTCGTAAAGCCCTTACCAGCACATTAATCACAGAGTTCAACTTTCTCCCTGCCCCTTCTCTTAATAAATTAGAAAGGAAACTGTTTTTGGATTTAGATTTTTCCTTGAGATGTTCTGCTACCATATAACAAAAGGTTATATTAATAGTTCTTGATAAATATAAAAGATAATTATGGTTATATTAATAATTCTTGATAAAGATAAACATAATTTATAGATAATACAACATGGCATTATCAAGGTTATATATAGCTCCTATGTAAACCAATTACGCATGTAATATCACAGGTTTAATCGGATGATAATTAAATTCTTCTTTGATATATTTTCATCATTGCTTACTTAATTATGCATGTTTTCTGGTTTAATAAATAAGCATGGTTTGTTTAAAATTTTGCAGCATATAAACTAACGAATTCCATGTTCAGATCAAGGATATGGTTCCATTATTCCAGACGCTCCGCTTGCAGACTCAGATCCTTTGACAGAGAAACTAGCTGAAAAAGTTGGTAAATACGTGGAGCAATATGTAGAAGCAATGGAGAAGGTGATTGATATTCAGAAAAATAATCTTGATGCAAATGACTGGAAGCTTCTTTTCCTAGCCATCACTAATCTCTTGCATTCTCATGACCTTACTATCTGCATCTTTTGTAGGTTAAACTTAAACAAGGACTCAAAACAGCAATGAGCATTTCTAGCGAAGGGAATGCATATCTGCAAGTAAGCATGTATATTTTTTTTTAATCTCTGTTTGATAGCCTTTGTATGGATATGATCTTTCCTTAAGTATATGGCTTGGGGATGGCCGCGAAACTGATAATTCAGCTGCTGCTAAGTTGTACCATCTACAATTATTATGCAGGAAAGCCAGTTCTGGAAGCTTTACAAGGAGGACCAACCTCGCTGTGCTGTTGTTATGAGAACTTCAGTTGGATTAGTGCATCTTCTTGCATGCTTGTTGGAGCCTTTTATGCCATCCTTTTCTAGCGATGTAAAATACTGTTCACAGATGATTGTGTTAATATGAAGTATTTTTTTAATCATGTGATATTACTATAATCATCCATTGTGATATTTGTTTTATTTAACTGTATTCAAGGTATTTAAGCAGCTTAATTTGCCCCCTGAGACGCACATATCACTTTGTGATGATAAAGGAGATATTGACAGGGCAAGGCGGCCTTGGGAGATTGTACCTATTGGTCACAAGATTGGGACACCAGAACCATTGTTCAAGGAATTGGTATGATTTCTGCTGTGCCCTGTTTTTTTTTTTTTTTTTTTTTTTAATTTTTCGGTTACACCCTATTGTTATATGAGGAATAGATGATTGACACCAGTGAGCGGCGTGTGAGGAAGAAACTACCTGATCCTGTTGGATTTAAAGTGATGGAAAATTTGTAACTTTAAATTCTACCGCAAGAAGAAGATAAAGAGTCAGCGAAGTGGCCACAGTATGTCATTGCTAGTGTTTAGGAGAGTTCTGAAGAATAGAAGAAACACCTTGTTGAGAATTGCAGCAAAATAGAGGAGAAAGCTGCTGATGTTATCAAAAGAAAAAGGTTATAAATACAAAAGTTAAGAGAAGGAAACCTGATAGGGGGATTTCAAATAGCTCTTGAACAAACAGTGCAAGATATATATTCTTAAACTAGCATAATCTATATATATTTTTTAAGCCTTTGTAAGTGACTGGCCGTAAAATTAAGCAAGCTTCAAGGCAAGTTTATAGGCTACACTTCCAAAATTTTGGTTCAGATTTATGTTAACTCTGCTTGCGATGATATGATTACTGCATACTTGTGTATTAGTTGATTCTCAGTTGTGAAACTTTTACATTTGGAGCACAGAAAGATGAAGAAGTGGAATCCTTAAGGAAGAAGTTCGCTGGAAGCCAAGCAGATAGAAAGGAGAGAGAGGAAGCTGAAGCAGTGAAGGTGGCTGCGCAACTCAAGAAAGCGAAAGTTTCAGGTTGGAATTTCCTAAAGTCTCACCATTTCAGTCCACAAGCTTTTGATATTAGCAAAGTTAAATGAAAAATAATATTTGAACCATCTTAATTGACCACACTACTGCAGCGCTCTGCTCATTACTGCCTAAATATATTTATTCTAATAAACTACTGTTGTAACAGACAAAGGTGGAAAGAAAAAGCAACAGGCCACAAAATCTTCAGCTGAAGCAGAGATTACCATTTCTAGACTTGATATTCGTGTTGGTCTTATTACAAAAGCTCAGAAGCATCCTGATGCTGATTCTCTTTATGTAGAAGAGATTGATATTGGTGAAGGACAGACTAGAACCGTTGTTAGTGGACTTGTCAATCATATACCTATTGACAAAATGCAGGTGAGTGTTAGCACTACAAATTTTTATAATGAAAAATTCGAATGAATTTCAATGGACTTTTTGGAATTGCTTATTAATCCATTACTTTATCCATTTCTGTGGCAGAACCGTAAGGTCTGTGTTCTTTGCAACTTGAAGCCAGCGGTCATGCGGGGTATTAAATCACAAGCAATGGTTCTTGCTGCTTCGAACGGTGACCAAACTACAGTAAGCTCACCTTTATACCTTTAATTAGTTTTTGCATCTTATGGCACTCATTGTTGTTATGGTAGGCTTTAACGATCTTGATGATAGCTAATTTGAACTTTTTGTCTTTGGCATTGCGGACTAAGAATATTGTGAGGATAGAAATATAAATTGCTGCTAAAAGGAAATAGTTTGTGCTCATATTTATCAGTGTTGTCCTTATTCTGCCTAAGGTCATGGCTTAATATTTGGGATTATATGTTTCTGTTTTAGTGCCGTAGAGAGTTTGATTTTTTGAAAGAAATTTAACAATAACAAACTGATCTCCATTTGTTTCTGATTAGTTTAAGTTTAGAAGAATTGTCTTCATAACTCAGGTTTCCTGAAATCTTAGCATTTGTGGACACTGTTGCGAACTCTTATTCATTAGCAGAGCCTTTCTCAAGCATGCAGCAGTATAAAGTTGTTTGTATATGTGCAATGATTCTGAATAATCCTTGATTTCTGGTTGTGAATGGACGTATACAGTTACTAATGTATTGTTGATCAATGATCGTCAATGTTGGGGCACTCTCAGGTTGAATTGGTTGACCCGCCGAAAGATGCTCAAGTTGGTGAGAGAGTCACATTTCCGGGGTTTGTAGGTGAGCCTGACGAGTTGTTAAACCCCAAGAAGAAGGTGTGGGATACCTTGCAAGTAGATCTGCACACCAACACTGAACTAGTTGCCTGCTACAAAGATATTCCGCTCACAACATCAGCCGGGGTTTGCACTGTAGCTTCTATTTCTGGTGGGTCAATTAAATAGAAAATCAATAATTCTCTCGAGATTGGAACGGAAAAGAGAAGAACAATGGTTTGACTTTTTTTGTTCATGGTTTTGTCATCAGTGTTGGTAGATTAAGAGTACTTTCATTTAACCTTGTATTTCTGGGTGTAAAATGGTAATTTAAAAGAGTTATTACCTATGAATTTTTGCTCATGGAGGGGAACATGCGGGGATTTGAAATTAAACTTCTTAGAGCTGAAAGCCTTAAACTGTTCAGAACAAAAAAGTGATGTGGTAGATGTTGGATACATATGATTTACCTTTAGACGTCGGATATTTAGTGTTTATTTTCTTTGAAATTAATATATATTTAGCTCAGTGGGTCTACTTCGTAAAATCACTGGACTTTTTGTTAGTGATTTCAAATTGGTCCCAAATTTTTGAAACATTTTAAACAAATACTAACTGATTTGAAGAAAGGGCGGGAATATCCTATCCTGGTCGTCATCAGTATGCCTTTGCGATGGTACTTGGTTTTATTCTAGATTTATTATTTAAAATACTTATTGAATCAACCACTTGTAAAATGTGTTCAGCATGATCTCATTAAATAGTGCACATAATTCTCATATAATAATAGAATTAGGATTTGGAACATTGAATAAGGACATTTATACATTTTTATTAATGATTAAATATATTTCGTATCCTTATATAAATAGTCACATCTTATACTATTTATAACATTCCCCTTTGGGTATTCTATGTAATTAGTGTTGTTTGACTATGCGTTTGTATGTTGCCTCGTTAAAATCTTGTTAACAAAAATCTTGTGGGACATAATTTTGGTCGAAGGAAAAAAAATACAACGCGTATTGATCGTGATTGCATCGGGATTTCCTGAGGCAGTTGAAGTTGTCTTTTCTAGAACATGGGTAGATAATACGTCTTTGAGATAATATGTATTAGAGTTGCTACACCAAAATCTTGTCCGGTAAACTCAGTGGGAAAAACCCGTGGTGGAAGGAAAAAAATGAGCAAATACATGAGTCGAATGGTGACATCTTTAGAATGCATTATTAATGGGGTGATTATATCAAAAGTGTGCCTCATTAAAATCTAGCCAGGTAAACAAAACTCAACGAGACAAAATAATCCTTGTCGTAGGACAAAAGAGTACATGATGGTTTTGTCAATATATTTCGGGATACTCAATATACTTCAGGATACTCGGTATGTTTCAGGATACTCCTCCTGATATCGACTCCAACTGAAAATTAAGAATTAGGTAAATCAGACAGTCTACACAAGCCAATACCATGAATATGCTTCTGGAATGTTACAGTGGGTGATGACTTGTTGTCTACTATAGTGAAACTTATCCCCATTTGCCTAATAGAGGCAGCGTTATCTTAGTAGATAATCATAGGTTCATTATTGGTGGAATTCAATACACAAGTATTTCAAATATTCCCCGTAATGGCTCTCAGCCATATACATTCACGATCTGCTTCGTAAAGAGCTAGAACCTTCACATGATTCGAAAACATAGTAATAAGGGTCAGTTTCTTATACCTCCATGATATTGTTGTGTTCCCAATGGTAAAGATATAACCAGTTTGAGAACACATCTTATGCGGTTATGATAGGTAGACTGCATCAGTATACCCAATAAGACAATGTATCATTCCGAGGACAAAAAGGGTTTTATTCATTACTCGATGTATATGGATAGAATAAATCCATATCTCAGATACCATTAAGGTATTAGAAAAGGTCTTTTATGCTATTCCAGTGGCAGTGTGTCGGTGCATAGCTGAATGTAGCTAACAAATTCACAGCGGATGAAATGTCTGGTCTAGTGCATTTGAATCAAGTATAATAATGCACCTAGTGCACTTAGATACGAAACTTTCTGGTCTCACTATCTCTTTGTTATCATCTACTAGATGAAACGGATCCTTTCAGGGTCTAGACTACGGATGATCATGGACGTTCTTGAAAGCTTCGCTTTATCCACATTAAAGTGTCTCCAAGATCTTCTAGATGTAATATCAACATCTTATATATGTGATTCAATCGATAGATTATAAACCTTATTTGCACGATACTTGAGCTTCAGGTCGAGACAGATTTTCGTCCTCCCAAGATCCTCCATTTCGAACTCCAACTTCAGGTGCGTAGCAATTTCTAGGGTTTCTTCTGAAATACCAATTAATAACGTACTTGGAACTTGTATACTTAATAAACACACATGTGTATTCTTCATTATCCCATTATGATCAAACACTCACTAAAATGGTTCTATCACATCCGTCTAGATTGTTTCAATCCATAAGTGAACAACTTAAACGAAAAGAGGGTGTATTCGTGGTCTAGAACTATTTGCATAAGGTATTTAAGTCCTTCCGGGAACTTTCAAATGTAGCTATGTATTCAGATCCCCATATAGATATGTAGTAACCACGTTCATAAACTGCATATTCATTTTTTTTTTGGAAACTACCAAACTGATAAGGTAGTGGAACGTTATGACGTTCATTACGAGAGAATACGTCTCCTCGTAATCAATCTTAGGGCGTTGACAAAACTGTGCGCCTTTAAATGAGTTGTACATCTCAAAATCTCATCTTTCTCATTACGCTTCCTTATGACTACCTATTTAAATCCTGCATGTTTAACATGGAGATGTGTGGGAATTACAGGTTCAAACACCTTCATTTTTGTCAAGGAATTTAATTCGACTTGGATTGGTTCTTTCCATTTTTGGCTATCTTCTTTACGTTGGCAGGCATTCATTCATCAACAGAGTAAGGTTCGATTTCATTTCTAGTTCTTATTTCGGTAGCTACTGCATATACATATAAATCATCGATGATAATATCATTCTGATTCACTATCCCACATAAGCATGCATGATTTACTGAGAACTATTTATTTTCAGGAGTGAGTTCAGACGTTGGAGTGTCCCCTAACGTCATCACAAACCCATAATCCGGAATTATCTCATGAGATGAATCAGTTGTTATTTAAAAAGGATTAGATTGTGCAAAATTTATCCTCTTCCAGGGATGATAATCCTTCGAACCTATTAGTCTACCTCGCTTCTAGGCAAGGACATATGACTAGTTAGCTGTCATGACTGTATCTCGTCCATCGAGGACAACTCGTCCAATTGGGACGATGCGTCCTACTAAGACGTCTATCCTTGCAGGCAAGTTTGCAGCATTTACATGTGATCTCATCACTTTAACAAGATTAGAGGAAGCATCTTGTAACGACCCAGACTTTCGGAAAAGGAAAATTTGGAAAATTTGAAGAAAAAGACGATTTTACCCCTGGAAAGTGGGCGAACGGTTGAATTTTGGCTCGAGCGGTCAAACAGACTTTGACCGATGACTGTGACGTAGTTTGGGATGTCACGAGTTCATAGACAGGTGGCACGTCCGATTTTGACATTCGAGGAGAAAGTTATGATGTTCGGAAGTTCAAGGATAATTCGGTAATTAGGTCGAAAAGGAGGAAATTGTTGACTTTTTGTTCGACCACGATTTTTCATGCAATTCGAGGACCGTTAGGTAGGTCTCGATGCCCTGAGTCCGTAGACAGGTGGCACGCTGAAAACGGACCTCGGACGGATGAGTTACGGTTCTAGAACGAGGAAGGGCATTTTGGTAATTTTGTGCAGGAGGGCAAAATGGTAATTTGCCAAGGCACAGTTTGAAAACAGCCGTGAGTGGTTTTTTTAGGGAATTGTTTAACAGAGTGAGTGACTTAGGTGGAAGGAATTGTTTAACAAATCAAGTGAGTGAGGGAACAGAGACAGGGCGAGTGCACGCCTATCTTGTTCAGTGTGTGAGTGTGTCTGAACTGGGGATTGAAACTGTGTTGGTGCTGTTGGAAAATGAAAAACAGAGCACCGGGAATTGTTTATGCAATTGAGTGACTTGAGCAGGGCGTGATCGACCTTCCCAAGACCAAATTGAGAGACAATGCGAACTGAAAAGGAATTGAGGGGAGGAATTCGAGTGGGAGGAAAGAAAGAAACGAGAAGGAAGACCCTAGGAGCACTGAACCCGCCCGAAAACCTCAATTACAAACTTAGAATCAAATTTTGAATTGGGCGGTCAATTGATGGAATCAGAGGTGAGGTTGAGCTTCCAGACATCCAAAGGAATCGAATGGGATTGCAGTGAAGGAAATGGTAAAGAGATGAGCCCAGACGACATTGGAGTTCAGTTTTGGAAATCCCAGTTGAGTTGGAAGGGCTAGAGGGATTATAGCCTGAAATTGAGATTGGAAACAAGTTTATGATGAGCTTGCGACTCTTCTGGCTGGATCAATTGAAGAAAAACGTTGAGGCTCGAGGAACTGTGATGCAGGAACAGTGTTCAGACGTTCATCGGAAACCTGAGCTCGATTGATGGCTTGAGGTAAGTTCAGATGTATTTAAGTTCACAGAACCTTAATTAGATCCATAACGAAGCTAATGGACAGTAGAATTGTAGAAATCAAGCAGGAATTAAGGGTGTTTTGGTCGGGTCGTCTCGCGGGCAAACCAGACCCGTTTATCAGCCAGACGGGTTGGGGCGACTACTGTGCACTTTACTGTAGCAGGCGCACGGACTCACGCGCAGCCACTCACGGCTGCGCGTGAGGGCGCGTGGGCCCGTTTCTCGAGTTGAGTTCAACACGACTTTTGTCCTATGCAATGTAACGAACATTTTAGCGTTGGTTTCGAGTTAATCGGACACCGTTTCGACATTGTTTCGAGGGGCCGAAGGTTTATGTTACGTTTTAAATTAATATTTAATTCCTGGAAAATTATGGGAAATTAGTATGGTGTTATTTGAGTCCCTAGTGACACTAAAGGTTGATTTCGGACAGGATTCGAGATTTCTGAAAAATTTCGGAAATTACGGAAAAGCGTGCAGCGCGAAAACGAGCGTTATGGACGGTGTGTGAGTGGACTTTGCTATCAAAATTTACTGCATCCATAAATGCTTCTATGATTTCTATGATTATGATTATGACTTGTGCTAATTACGATTTTTGTATTTATACGTATTTTGGTATGCAATGCGTAACTGCACGTATTTCAAGACTATGGTTTCTCTTATGCCTTGATGATTGTTTGATGATCGATTTTACATGATTTTTGCGTATCATGATTTAAGGATGTTTTGATTATGATTGTGAGTATGACTTACGGTGTTGACACGAATTTCGAGATTTTTACGGATTTGCGCGTTTTACGAGATTTCGAGTATTTTGTGATTTGATCATGGTTTTGATGCTTTGAATTCCGATGGATTCTGGTTGGGTTGTGAATTACATATGTTTTGGGTTTAAAGACCCGGTATAATTGCTGGATGATGTTTTGGGTTTAAAGACCCGGTTGATTGATGACGGGAGCGGGCCCGGATTGGGTTTAAAGACCCAGATTGAGTTTAAAGACTCGTGAGTTTAAAGACTCGTGAGTTTAAAGACTCGGTTATTGTGTTATCCCCCGAGGCCTATTGATTATGCTCTGAGTTTAAAGACTCGTTGATATCTCGGGAAGGCCTGATTATACGCATGGTTTTGAGTTTAAAGACTTGGGCGTACTTGAGATCCAGCAGATTGATTGACTTCTGAATTATTGTTGATTTCCATTGTTTTTGTATGTGTTGGGCAATGACCCGATTTATATGGTTTGATGGATTTTGGATTATGTTGTGTACTTGGATTTGATTTATGATTTTGGGCTGAGGCCCCTTGTTTATGATTGCGTGCTAAGACCCGAAGGTTAAAGAAAGGGAAATGATTTTGTTTTTTATACACGGTTTTCTTATATTGGAAATGAAATGGTTTGTAAATGATTTTCGAATGTATGCATTGGTTTTACGTGGAGGGTAGAAATGTATTTCTATAACCTGTTTTATGAACTGATTCTTTTTCGTCCACTCACACCTTTTAAGTTTTTATTGACCCTCCAGGTCGTGGCGCGTTGATCGAGGCTATTCGAGAGGTGGAGGCATAAGTGGGCACATGTTTGATTATCCCTTGTTTGGCAAGTTCTGAGGGTAATTTGAGAACTTCAGTCGACTTGCCAGATGGGAGCAGGACCGGGCACGGTTATCAATGTCCCTTCGGGGACGGTCCTGTTAATTTTGTATCAGAGCACTAGGTTGCTGATTCCGTTGCCATATCATGCCTCCGAAGCGTAAGCTACGTGCGCGACCTGGTAGTGAGATGGGTAGACGAGGGTGTTTGCGACTTCGTGATAGACCTCAGATGAGATTGACCCTGGGTTGAGGTTCACATGTCATGTAGAGTACACTGTGAACTACTGTTTGTTAGACATAGCATTGTGTGGGTCCCAAGGAAGAATGAGCCCAGAGGCTAGAAAGGTTGCACAATTGAGCGAGTTGTACTCGTGATGGGATTGTTTTCGGTGAAGTCCTTAAGTGGAATGCGATTTTAAAGAGTCTAAAATGTGATGGGATATCTTTTAGGCCTTATCGGTCGTATAAGATATGGTTGACCATTGGTATTTGCTCGGTGACCGGGTATGTTAGTGATGACATGATTGTTTGGTATGAGATTGGACTCAGGAGGAGTCGAGATATGGGTACGGGACTCAAAATGAGTCCGGATATTAGTTAGAAACTTGAGATGAGCCATGGTAAGGTATCAAGGCTCGGGAGGAGCCAAAAGGGCTGTTTGAGGAACGTTTGGCACTTAGGATGCCAAGGACTTGTATATGGTCAGATACTGATGAGTTAGGAAATTGTGGCTTGGTCTTGTTTAACCTTGTTTATTGGACTTATGGGTCAGTATCCTTAGTGACTGAGGTTCGAGCGGAGACCTGAGGTATACAAGGATTTGGACATAGGAGATAGTCCAGTTCAGTGGGACACAAGTCGGGTCCACTGGGAGGTAAAGTAACAAGGGTAATTATATAGTAATAGTTATGATTGTGAGTCGTCTTGTCACACCATGAAGAAATGGTTGTATAGATTGATTGTTACAAGTGAGATGGCACTGTTGGGGTGTGATAGAGTGAGGATTGTCTCCTATATTGACTGATGTTATGACAGGCGAGGGAAGAGTTGGTGGGGCCCGTAATGTACCATAGGGGCGTGGTTAGTTGGGACCATATGCCCAGGGGTTTGCAATTCCTTCGTAGGAATCCTGAGTAACCCTGGAGTGATGACCTGGATACCTATTACTTGTGGTCATGATGTAAGATTAACCAGGACGTATGTATTGGGTAGGTCCCAGGTTATCCACTCTTCCATGTCTTGAGATTGGCTATTGGTCGGATATGGTGTTGTTTGTGATTGATTTTGGTGTGGAAGTTGTTGAACCGACTCGAGTTACCGATGTGATACTTTGTTAATAATTATGTGGTAACCTTGGTAATTATATATGGTAAAATTGGTGAGATTTAAGGGGGGTAGACCTATCGATGCGAGGTTATCCAGGATGACTGGTGTTGGTCACCTAGTGACGGACTTAGATTTGGATGATTTGGATGTCATCCTTAGAATGGATTGGTTGATGACCCATGAGATCTCTATCGAGTATGTTGATTAGAGAGTGACATGTGGAATCTAGGATTCCGGAGGTTATATTTCAGGGGGACTCGAGGGTGTTACCCTTTAGGATGATTTTGATCCTCACAACCAATAGATGGTTGGTATGAGGTATTCAAGTTTGTTGGTTACATGTGTGGTGTATGTGTTTCGTGTATGAGATGCCTAGTGAGGGCTGAGAATGCTCACATTTCTCAACATATTCCTGAGGTTTGCCAGGATGAGAAATTGAGTTTACGATGATCTGAGTTTACATGTTAATTTTGGACAACTTAATAGGGTAACGGTATGGAATAAGGAATTCCGTATCACGAGTTAATGAATTGTGGTTTTGTGGGAAGGTTGTGAGTAGTGACCTTAATAAGAGAGGCCAACATGGTGGTGATTGTCGATTTTGAGTAAAAGAGAGAAAATGATGATGTTCGGATTTGATATGGCTAAGGTTAGTGGATGGTGATACCCTTGGATCACCAAATGGACTAGTTATAGTTGGGAGAAGAGGAGTCGGGTAGTCTGACCACATTTAGATGATGTGTGGTACCATGATTGATGATTGGTTGGTTGGTGTACTTACATGTACCGATGGGCGTGTAATGTACTGAATAGGTGTATTGAATGCCCTCAGAGAGAGAGAGATACTTGAATAAGTGTTAAGTCTGATAGACCAGAGTAGGTTTGGGAACGTGAGTTGGTCTGAGATTAGTTGGAGCCCACAGAGGATTGTAGGGGGTTACCATTTTTTCCAGTTATGGTGATTGACCTGGAAGGAGTCAGAGTTATTGGAAATGAGAACTGAGTGTTGATTGGTTGGTGTCCTCCTATGTACAGATGAGTGTGTGAGATACTAGACTGATGTAGCGAATGCCTCAGGGCAAAACATATGGTTGGATAAGTGGTAGGTATGGTCGAACGAATAACGGTCGGGATTAGTGTGAATCCTAAGAAAAACAGACGTATTAGTCAATGAAAATAAGAACTGAAATAGAATGGTTACAAGTGGAGAAATAGTGACTTCTGTTCGATGGTGATCCCTCTTGTGTGTATATTGAGATGTACCACGAGATTTGGGACTCGGTGATTCGTGTGTTGATGCTAGTTAAACCCTCAGCAGTTGACCTTCCTTGTATGAGTTGAGATCGACCCACGGGGTTGAGTATGCAGAGGTCATATACCTTTAGGAAGGAATGTACGAGTACCGTATCGACCTTTAGGATTGGTAATGATGTATAAAAAGAAAGGCTTAATGTGTGATAAGGTGATGGTCGAGATATATTGAGATGACAACCACATTGTTGGATCAGGTATTACTTGGGGAGAGGATTGTCATGCTTGAAAACCTAAGGATAGGTGAAATCCTGTTAGTTATGGAACTCCATAGGATTGGAGTAGTACATGATTTCTGATAACTTGGACGGTTGGCGTCCAACTGCAGGACCATACTTGGTGTATGGTGGAGTCGAAGTTAAGAAAGGGATGTGCCTTGCGATATAATACGAATGATTGTACTGAGTGCTTATTGGCAATATGAAGGAATCAGGAGGAAAGGTTAAACTCGTTACACGTAGTGGCCCTGAGAAAGGGATATTGTAACGACCCGAACCGAAAATAATAATATTTTAATGTAAAAAGACTGTTTTACCCTTGGGGGGAAACTTTGACTTTTTCTCGGGAAATAATTCGGACTTTGACCCATGACTATGACGTAGATCGGGACGTCACGAATCCGTAGACAGGCGGCACACCGAAATCGGAGTTCGTATGAAGAAGTTATGGTCAAGGAAGCGTTTTAGCGGAATTTACGAACCGAGAACAACAGAATAAAATATTAATTAATTACGGGAATCCGTGCCAAATTAATATTTAAATCGAACCGATGGATTGGTGACAAGTGTCACCCATCCAAAGCCTTACTATTCCAATAAAGCAACTAATACTATTTAATCCATTTTAATATTCATTATTTTTCCCTCCAATTAACCCTAGCCTTTGGATCTGCTGCTCAAATGAATCTTGGCCCTTCATTTTGTCTGATTTTTCTGCTTCATGCACGTTCTCACCTCTCTGTTTTCTGCTTTGCTTACAAACACACACAAACACATCCATTCCCCCTTCACAAACCCGTGCATTCTTCCCCTTTTCTCTCAAACCAGGCGATCGAACCAGCCCCTCTCACACCACCACCCGATCACCAGCAGCACCACCATCATCTACTCATCATCCCCGAGCATCACCGGCAGCCACCACCCCATTTCCCAGCCCTGAAAATCTCGTCCAAAACACGACCCGAAAACCTCAAGGAAACCGGTCCAGGAAGCAAACCTCCATAACCACCTCATCTCGACGCGGGAGGAGCTCCAGTCTGCACCGTGGGGATCCTAGGAGCCTAACTGGACGACGGCGAGGGCCACGGCGGCGTGACGGCGGCGGTAAGACCCAAAACCCGATAAGCCCGTTTTCCTTCCCTGTTCGACCCGATCGTGTTTAATGCTTAGAAATGGATTGTTAGGTGATAGACATGTCCTAGGGTGAGTGACGAGTCGTTTGGGACCGGGTTGGACGACGGAGACGCCGTGGATCACCGGAGACGACAACCGGACCGTGACCGTGAGTTTCAGAGATATTCTGGTGAGTTTTCTTCCACTTTCTTCTTGTTTTGAGGTTGTAGAACCATAGGACAGACCTAGACGATCCCATAGGGATCAACCCCGTCGAAAATGGTGGCCGAAATCGTGTGATGGAATCGGGTCAAACCGTGGGTCGACGGCGACCCGGTTCCAGTCAAACGGGTCGACCCGGTACTGTAGCATGATGACGTCATCATGCTGACGTCACTTCTGACGTCATGATGACGTCATCCTGTCAGATGTTGTCAGACCAGGGACCAATCAGAACGTGCCACGTGTCACTTGACAAGTGTCAGTGATGACGTCATGCTGACGTCAGCATGACGTCACTGCTGACGTCAGCATGACGTCACTGCTGACGTCAGCGGTACTGTAGCAGCGTTGACCCACGCGTTGACCAGGCGCGTGGGGGCGCGTGTGAACAGTAATTTTGGTGGGGCCGGTACCATTTTCAAGGTTTCGACGATACGGATCCAATGGAGGTGGTTTCGTGTCGATCGGAGATCGTTAAGTTGGTCAAAAGGGGGTTTGAAGCACCGGGAATAGTGCCCGGGACGCGTTTTTGAGGCGGATCTGTTCTAGGGTCTTGGTATTGATATTGTAGGGTCCTTAAGTAACCCTCAGGAATAATAATACAGGTTTATAGAGATCGTTGAGCAGCAAGGACCGAGTGTGAGTGGGCTGTTTGATTTATAAAAGGCTTGCATGCATAAACTGTTTTACTATTTCCACTGATGAGTCTTATGAACTGTTTATATATGTTATTACGATGTTTTGGGCATGAGACCCGTTTGGATTATATGTGGATTTTGTTTGGGATGTCCGGGGGACATAGGGTAAACTATACTGTTATTGTACTGTACTTTCCTACCTGTGTATATTGTCTCCTCCAGGGAGGGTCGTTGGCCTGGGTGGACCCTGGAGTAGTCACGGGGCTCTGACTGAGTGGAGTTGACCCCCGTTGGGCTGCTTACTCTCAGGAAGGCATGTTCATATACCTCGGGCAGTGACCGGGATACCGGGAGCTGATGTACCTAGAGAGTCTCGGGTGTGAGACCCTGAGTGGCAACGCGTAGCCTTAGAACCGTGACATCATTTGGGTTGGGTTTTTACAGTGCACTGATATGTTAGTTTCACCTTACGATTGTTATTGTGGTTCATTGGTTTATAATATTATGTTTTCACTGCATGCAAGATTTGGAAAACGGAGGGGTAAAACCTTATGATTATTTTATTATTAAATTGATTTCTAAACTGTTATTTTTGGCCCACTCACCCTTGTTTTACTGACCCCTCCAGACCCTGACACGGCAATAGAGGAGGAGGATCCGGAGGAGGAGGCAGAGGTTTAGTTTGCCTAGCTGTGCACCTGTACACCCACTTGTGGGTAGGTTGAGCACCGAATAAATGTACTCTGACTAGTGTGCTCACATGTTGTATTTTACTTTCCCTTGTCTGACAGTATCACTTTAAACACTGTGTTTGTACATTATCTATCTATGTGAGTCTTCGGTTTTTATTTAAGGGTACTTTTGGTATGTTTAGAGTCATTGTCAGACGGGAGCGGGTCACGTCACCGGGTCGTCCCAGGTGGGATTGGGACGGGTCCTGTCAGCTTGGTATCAGAGCATTAGGATTAGTAGTCAGAGTACTAGGTTAGCGGTTTGTACTTTGTACATGGTCGCTTTCGATGTCTTTTAACCTGTTTGCCTCTTCACAGTTGGATATGCCTCCCCGACGTGAACCCCGTGCACGTGTTGACGAGGGCAATGGAGGAAATGGAGACACTGCGAGCATTGAGCGGGCTCAGCGCCTGGGTGCTACGCACTTCAGTGGGGGAACCGACCCTGAGGAAGCACACCAGTGGATTGACCGCTGGGAGAGGATTTTCGAGGTCATGCACTGTCCTCCGGAGGAGCGTGTCGTACTGGCGACTTTCCTACTGGATGGGAGCGCCTATCGATGGTGGCACAACCTTGTTTTGGCCGGCTGGACTGTTCACACCATCCCATGGGAGACCTTCCGAGAGCGGTTTCTCAACCAGTTCTATCCGCGGTCGTTCCGCAACGCCCGTGAGGCGGAGTTTCTGCAACTCCGGCAGGGGGATCAGATTGTAGCAGAGTACGAGGAGACCTTCCTGATGTTATCTCGCTTTGCTGAGAACTTCGTGATCACCGAGGCAGACCGATGTCGCAGATTTGAGTGGGGCCTGCGACCTGAGATTCAGGCGATGGTGACTGCAACACCCTTTGCTTCCATGAGGGATCTGACTGATGCGGCGACCAGGGTTGAGAACAGTATCCTGGCTCGTCAGCGAGCTGAGGGGGAGACTCGGCGACGTGATCGCCCACACTTGGGATTTTCGGGCCGTCGTGGCTCGAAGGGAGGACATTCTGGTGGATCTTCGTCTTCTGGAAGCCGAGGACGTTCTGGTCAGTTCAGGAGTCCTCAGAGGTCTGGACAGCGTTTTGGAGCTTGGCAGCGATCTTACTCACCGATGAGCATCTCACCGGGAGGATACTCGGGTCGACCTAGGGAGGTCACATGCTTCGCTTGTGGGGAGCCGGGGCATTATGCTTCTGAGTGTCCACTGATTCGCGGCAGTACTGCGCCAGCACAGAGCACAGCATCCCAGACTGACAGCAGCCGGACACGCGGTGTTGTGCGTGGCCGTGATCGAGGGGCTAGAGGATGGGGACGACCTGCAGAGTCTATGGCTCGTGTTTATGCTGTTACCCAGCAGCAGGCCAGATCCATTCCGGGAGTGTTGACAGGTACTGTACATATTTATGGCATAGTTGTTCGTGCATTGATGGATTCGGGGGCAACTCATTCTTTTATTTCACCACGTTGTGCGAGTCTGTTGGGCCGTGAGGTGACCGCACTTGAGCACGAGATGGGAGTGGGGACACCGATGGGTGTGACCTACCGGGTGAACCAGGAGATACGAGCTTGTCCTGTGAAGATTGAGGGAGTCGAATTTCCGGCAGACTTAATCCTGATGAATGTTCACGATTTCGATGTGATACTTGGAGTCGATTGGTTGTCGGAGTACAATTCACTCATCGACTGTAGTAACATGCGGTTGACTTTGAGAGGTCCAGGATTACCGGAAGTGATATTCCAGGGAAAGTGTGGAGACGCATCACCCAAGGTAATATCTGCACTCACAGCTACTAAACTCTTACAGAAGGGGTGTCAGGGTTATCTTGCATATGTGGTAGAGTCTACGGATGAATCTTTGCGTATTGAGGATATTCCGATTGTGCGGGAATTTCCTGATGTCTTTCCAGGAGATTTACCTGGATTACCACCACCCAGGGAGATCGACTTTACGATCGAGTTACTCCCCGAGACTCGACCGATTTCACAAGCACCGTATCGTATGGCACCGGCAGAGCTACGGGAATTGAAAATCCAATTACAGGAATTGGTGGATCTAGGGTTTATCCGACCCAGTACATCACCATGGGGAGCGCCGGTCTTATTTGTGAAGAAGAAGGAGGGTAGTTTACGGTTGTGTGTGGATTATCGGCAGTTGAACAAGGCTACGGTAAGGAACCAGTATCCCTTACCCAGGATCGATGATTTGTTCGATCAGTTACGAGGAGCGCGATATTTCTCCAAGATAGATCTGAGGTCGGGATACCATCAACTGAGAATAGCCGAGGGGGATGTTCAGAAAACAGCTTTTCGAACGAGGTATGGGCATTATGAGTTCTTGGTGATGCCCTTTGGATTGACGAATGCACCAGCGGCATTCATGGACTTGATGAATCGAGTCTTTCGAGCATACTTGGATAAATTTGTGATAGTGTTTATCGACGACATCTTGGTGTATTCCAAGAGTGTCAGGGCTCATGAGGAACACTTACGAAGGGTATTGGGTAAACTACGACAGGAGCAGCTGTATGCTAAGTTAAGCAAGTGTCAGTTTTGGCTAAATAGTATTGGATTCTTAGGTCACATTATATCACCCGAGGGGATAAGTGTGGATCCTCAGAAAACGGAGGCTGTGACGAATTGGCCAAGACCGACCACGGTGACGGAAGTGCGAAGTTTTGTTGGGTTAGCAGGCTACTATCGGAGATTCGTAGAGGGTTTCTCCCAGATTGCCGCACCAATGACTCGGTTAACCCGGAAAGGCGTGAAGTTCGTATGGGACGATCCGTGTGAACAAAGTTTTCAGGAATTAAAGTTCCGATTAACCACTGCACCTGTCCTTGCATTACCGGACAGTAGTGGGGAGTTCGTGGTATATAGTGATGCATCGCTGCAGGGTTTGGGTTGTGTATTGATGCAGAATGGAAAAGTGATTGCTTACGCATCCCGGCAGCTGAAGACGCACGAGTTGAATTACCCTACTCATGATTTGGAATTGGCAGCGGTGGTTCATGCTCTAAAAATCTGGAGACATCATTTGTTCGGTGTGACATGCCGAATATTCACCGATCACCAGAGTCTTAAACATTTGTTCACTCAGAAGGAACTCAACATGAGACAGCGTAGATGGTTGGAGTTGTTGAAGGATTATGATTGTACCATCGAGTACCATCCTGGCAAGGCGAATGTTGTAGCTGATGCACTTAGCAGGAAGTCGGCGGGATCAGTTGCGCATTTGAGATTGGTGTATCTTCCTTTGCTAGTGGAACTCCGGAAGAGCGGAGTTATGTTAGGGATGGACGATCAGGGAGCCTTGTTGGCTAGCTTTCATGTGCGACCCGTGTTGGTCGACAGGATCATCGAAGCTCAACTACAGGACCAGATACTTTGTGATTACAGGAACGAGGTTGAATCCGGACAGAGACAAGATTTCTCCGTCAGGGGCGATGGAGCATTAGTAAAGCTTGGGAGATTGTGTGTACCTGCGGTACCAGAGTTGAGGAGAGAGATTTTAGACGAGGCCCACAGTTCGGCCTATGCTATGCATCCAGGAGGGACAAAGATGTACCGTACCCTCCAGGACTATTATTGGTGGCCAGGGATGAAGAGGGAGATAGCTGAGTTTGTCAGCAAATGTTTGATCTGTCAACAGGTCAAAGCAGAACGGCAGCGTCCGTATGGGGCTATGCAGCCACTTCCAATTCCACAATGGAAGTGGGATCATATTACAATGGACTTTGTCTTCAAGTTACCGAAGACAAGGAGTGGAGTTGATGGAGTCTGGGTAGTAGTGGACCGGTTGACTAAATCAGCACATTTTCTGCCTGTACGTGAGACGTACAAGCTCAACCGTTTGGCCCAGTTATTCATTAATGAGATCATCCAACTACACGGTACCCCAGAGTCGATCGTGTCGGATCGGGATCCGCGTTTCACATCCAGATTTTGGAGGAGTCTGCAAACTGCCTTAGGTACGAAATTGCATTTCAGTACGGCATTCCATCCTCAGACCGACGGGCAGTCTGAAAGGACGATACAGACTCTCGAAGACATGATGAGAGCTTGTGTATTGCAATTCCAGGATTCGTGGGCTGATCGATTGCCATTGATGGAGTTTGCCTACAATAACAGCTACCATGCGAGTATAGGGATGGCACCCTATGAGGCACTGTATGGTCGACAGTGCAGAACACCGGTATGCTGGATGGAGATCGGAGAAAGAACTGCAGTGGGGCCGGATCTGATGGATATGACCCAGGAGACAGTTCGGGTTATTCGGGAGAGATTGAAGGCGGCCCAGGATCGTCAGAAAAGCTATGCAGATCGTCGGATCCGAGATTTAGAGTTCGAGGTTGGTGACTTTGTCTTTTTAAAGTTATCGCCGTGGAAAGGGATTCTTCGATTTGGACGACGTGGGAGATTGAGTCCCCGTTATATCGGACCATATGAGATTGTCGAGAGGATTGGTCCAGTGGCTTACCGTTTAGCACTACCTTCGGAACTTTCCCGAGTACATGACGTATTTCATGTATCGATGCTACGGAAGTACCTTCGGGATGACTCTCATGCACTGCCAGAGCAACCACTGGAACTGATGACCGATTTGAGTTTCGAGGAACGGCCAGTGCAGATTCTGGATAGGAAGGAAAAGGTCTTAAGGAACAAGACGATTTCTTTGGTTAACGTACTATGGCGGAACCACGAGGTGGAGGAAGCGACATGGGAACCCGAGGAATTGATGAGAGGGCAGTACCCATACTTGTTTGAGTAAATTTCGAGGACGAAATTTCTGTAAGGAGGGTAGGTTGTAACGACCCGAACCGAAAATAATAATATTTTAATGTAAAAAGACTGTTTTACCCTTGGGGGGAAACTTTGACTTTTTCTCGGGAAATAATTCGGACTTTGACCCATGACTATGACGTAGATCGGGACGTCACGAATCCGTAGACAGGCGGCACGCCGAAATCGGAGTTCGTATGAAGAAGTTATGGTCAAGGAAGCGTTTTAGCGGAATTTACGAACCGAGAACAACGGAATAAAATATTAATTAATTACGGGAATCCGTGCCAAATTAATATTTAAATCGAACCGATGGATTGGTGACAAGTGTCACCCATCCAAAGCCTTACTATTCCAATAAAGCAACTAATACTATTTAATCCATTTTAATATTCATTATTTTTCCCTCCAATTAACCCTAGCCTTTGGATCTGCTGCTCAAATGAATCTTGGCCCTTCATTTTGTCTGATTTTTCTGCTTCATGCACGTTCTCACCTCTCTGTTTTCTGCTTTGCTTACAAACACACACAAACACATCCATTCCCCCTTCACAAACCCGTGCATTCTTCCCCTTTTCTCTCAAACCAGGCGATCGAACCAGCCCCTCTCACACCACCACCCGATCACCAGCAGCACCACCATCATCTACTCATCATCCCCGAGCATCACCGGCAGCCACCACCCCATTTCCCAGCCCTGAAAATCCCGTCCAAAACACGACCCGAAAACCTCAAGGAAACCGGTCCAGGAAGCAAACCTCCATAACCACCTCATCTCGACGCGGGAGGAGCTCCAGTCTGCACCGTGGGGATCCTAGGAGCCTAACTGGACGACGGCGAGGGCCACAGCGGCGTGACGGCGACGGTAAGACCCAAAACCCGATAAGCCCGTTTTCCTTCCCTGTTCGACCCGATCGTGTTTAATGCTTAGAAATGGATTGTTAGGTGATAGACATGTCCTAGGGTGAGTGACGAGTCGTTTGGGACCTGGTTGGACGACGGAGACGCTGTGGATCACCGGAGACGACAACCGGACCGTGACCGTGAGTTTCAGAGATATTCTGGTGAGTTTTCTTCCACTTTCTTCTTGTTTTGAGGTTGTAGAACCATAGGACAGACCTAGACGATCCCATAGGGATCAACCCCGTCGAAAATGGTGGCCGGAATTGTGTGATGGAATCGGGTCAAACCGTGGGTCGACGGCGACCCGGTTCCAGTCAAACGGGTCGACCCGGTACTGTAGCATGATGACGTCATCATGCTGACGTCACTTCTGACGTCATGATGACGTCATCCTGTCAGATGTTGTCAGACCAGGGACCAATCAGAACGTGCCACGTGTCACCTGACAAGTGTCAGTGATGACGTCATGCTGACGTCAGCATGACGTCACTGCTGACGTCAGCGGTACTGTAGCAGCGTTGACCCACGCGTTGACCAGGCGCGTGGGGGCGCGTGTGAACAGTAATTTTGGTGGGGCCGGTACCATTTTCAAGGTTTCGACGATACGGATCCAATGGAGGTGGTTTCGTGTCGATCGGAGATCGTTAAGTTGGTCAAAAGGGGGTTTGAAGCACCGGGAATAGTGCCCGGGACGCGTTTTTGAGGCGGATCTGTTCTAGGGTCTTGGTATTGATATTGTAGGGTCCTTAAGTAACCCTCAGGAATAATAATACAGGTTTATAGAGATCGTTGAGCAGCAAGGACCGAGTGTGAGTGGGCTGTTTGATTTATAAAAGGCTTGCATGCATAAACTGTTTTACTATTTCCACTGATGAGTCTTATGAACTGTTTATATATGTTATTACGATGTTTTGGGCCTGAGACCCGTTTGGATTATATGTGGATTTTGTTTGGGATGTCCGGGGGACATAGGGTAAACTATACTGTTATTGTACTGTACTTTCCTACCTGTGTATATTGTCTCCTCCAGGGAGGGTCGTTGGCCTGGGTGGACCCTGGAGTAGTCACGGGGCTCTGACTGAGTGGAGTTGACCCCCGTTGGGCTGCTTACTCTCAGGAAGGCATGTTCATATACCTCGGGCAGTGACCGGGATACCGGGAGCTGATGTACCTAGAGAGTCTCGGGTGTGAGACCCTGAGTGGCAACGCGTAGCCTTAGAACCGTGACATCATTTGGGTTGGGTTTTTACAGTGCACTGATATGTTAGTTTCACCTTACGATTGTTATTGTGGTTCATTGGTTTATAATATTATGTTTTCACTGCATGCAAGATTTGGAAAACGGAGGGGTAAAACCTTATGATTATTTTATTATTAAATTGATTTCTAAACTGTTATTTTTGGCCCACTCACCCTTGTTTTACTGACCCCTCCAGACCCTGACACGGCAATAGAGGAGGAGGATCCGGAGGAGGAGGCAGAGGTTTAGTTTGCCTAGCTGTGCACCTGTACACCCACTTGTGGGTAGGTTGAGCACCGAATAAATGTACTCTGACTAGTGTGCTCACATGTTGTATTTTACTTTCCCTTGTCTGACAGTATCACTTTAAACACTGTGTTTGTACATTATCTATCTATGTGAGTCTTCGGTTTTTATTTAAGGGTACTTTTGGTATGTTTAGAGTCATTGTCAGACGGGAGCAGGTCACGTCCCCGGGTGGTCCCAGGTGGGATTGGGACGGGTCCTGTCAGATATGGTGTGATTGACCTAGTGAGGGGAATGAGTTCCCGAGTTATCGAACCTTATGAGTTTATTGGCCTGGTGGCCTGATGACATATGTGCGGATTTAGCCATTGAATCATGTCACGAGTAGATGACCTGTAAACGAGAAGATCTGACAGATTTTCTTGTTTTCTGGATTGTGTGGACTCGAACGTGAGCTAGGCCACACATTCTGAGTAATTTTATGGTATGACTGCCCATGGGGCAGGGGTTTACAGAAGGATTGAGGTTGATTTCTATAAGTTGGGTATGACTTATACCCGGTTAAGAGTGACTATGTTCGGGATTATCGTAGACATATATCCTCAGAAAATTCTCTAGCTCCCACTAATTGGAATTTCGAGGACGAAATTCTTTAAGGGGGTACGTTGTAACGACACGGACTTTCGGAAAATGAAAATTTGGAAAATTTGACGAAAAAAACGATTTTGCCCCTAGAAAGTGGGCGAACGGTTGAATTTTGGCTCAAGCAGTCAAACATACTTTGACCGATGACTGTTACGTAGTTCGGAACGTCACGAGTTCATAGACATGTGGCACGTCCAATTTCGACATTCGAGAAGAAAGTTATGATGTTCGGAAGTTCAAGGGTAATTCGGTAATTAGGTCGAAAAGGAGGAAATTGTTGACTTTTTGTTCGACCACGATTTTTCATACAATTCGAGGACCGTCAGGTAGGTCTCGATGCCCTGAGTCTGTAGACAGGCAGCACGCTAAAAACGGACCTCAGACGGATGAGTTACGGTTCTAGAACGAGGAGGGGCATTTTAGTAATTTTGTGCAGGAGGGCAAAATGGTAATTTGCCAAGGCACAGTTTGAAAACAGCCGTGAGTGGTTTGTTTAGGGAATTGTTTAACAGAGTGAGTGACTTGGGTGGAAGGAATTGTTTAACAAATCAAGTGAGTGAGGGAACAGAGAGAGGGAGAGTGCATGCCTATCTTGTTCAGTGTGTGAGTGTGTTTGAACTGGGGACTGAAACTGTGTTGGTGCTGTTGGAAAATGAAAAACAGAGCACTGGGAATTGTTTATGCAATTGAGTGACTTGAGTAGGGCGTGATCGACCTTCCCAAGACCAAATTGAGGGGAGGAATTCGAGTGGGAGGAAAGAAAGAAACGGGAAGGAAGACCCCAGGAGCATTGAACCCGTCCGAAAACCTCAATTACAAACTTAGAATCAAATTTTGAATTGGGCAGTCAATTGATGGAATCAGAGGTGAGGTTGAGCTTCCAGACGTCCAAACAAGTCGAATGGGATTGCCAATGAAGGAAATGGTGAAGAGATGAGCCCAGACGACATTGGAGTTCAGTTTTGGAAATCCGAGTTGAGTTAGAAGGGCTAGAGGGATTATAGCCTGAAATTGAGATTGGAAACAAGTTTATGATGAGCTTACGACGCTTCTGGCTGGATCAATTGAAGAAAAGGTTGAGGCTCGAGGAACTGTGATGCAGGAACAGTGTTCAGACGTTTATCGGAAACCTGAGCTCGATTGATGGCTTGAGGTAAGTTTAGATGTATTTAAGTTCACAGAACCTTAATTAGATCCATAACGAAGCTAATGGACAGTAGAATTGTAGAAATCAAGCAGGAATTAAGGGAGTTTCAGTCGGGTCGTCTCGCGGGCAAACCGGACTCGTTTATCAGTCAGACGGGTTGGGACGACGACTGTGAACTTTACTGTAGCAGGCGCGTGGACTCATACCCAGCCACTCACGGCGGCGCGTGAGGGCGTGTGGGCCCGATTCTCGAGGTGAGTTCAACACGACTTTTGTCCTATTCAATGTAACGAACATTTTAGCATTGGTTTCGAGTTAATCGGACACCGTTTCGACATTATTTCAACGGTCCGAAGGTTTATGTTACATTTTTAATTAATATTTAATTCCCGGAAAATTATGAGAAATTAGTATGGTGTTATTTGAGTCCCTAGTGACACTAAAGGTCGATTTCAAACAGGATTCGAGATTTCTGGAAAATGTCAGAAATTACGGAAACGCGTGCAGCGCGAAAACGAGCGTTATGCACGGTGTGTGAGTGGACTTTGCTATCAAAATTTAACGCATGCATAAATGTTTCTATGATTTCTATGATTATGATTATGACTTGTGCTAATTACGATTTTCGTATTTATATGTATTTTGGTATGCAATGCGTAACTGCACGTATTTCGAGACTATGGTTTCTCTTATGCCTTGGTGATGGTTTGATGATCGATTCTTTGTGCGTATCATGATTTAAGGATGTTTTGATTATGATTGTGAGTATGACTTACGGTGTTGACACAGATTTCGAGATTTTTACGGATTTGCGCGTTTTACGAGATTTCGAATATTTTGTGATTTGATCATGGTTTTGATGCTTTGACCTTGGGATTTGAAATATGATTTGATTTCAAAGATTT
This sequence comes from Prinsepia uniflora, assembly GCA_032719365.1. NCBI lineage: Eukaryota > Viridiplantae > Streptophyta > Magnoliopsida > Rosales > Rosaceae > Prinsepia > Prinsepia uniflora. The sequence continues at coordinate 47,407,760 of CM064861.1, read as the reverse complement.
AAAATGGATTTTGGAAAAGGTTAATTCGGCCTTGATGCCCAGGGCATAAAAGTAATTTTGATGAACGAGATTCGGATTTCGGAAACGTGAAAGTGGATTTTCGGATTTGGGTTTGCAATGGTTATTCCGGATGCTAGCTTACGAAATACTGGTTTCGAATTCGGATTTGGAAATAGATGGTGGATATGATTTAAGATTTAAATGTGATGTTCGGACATAAGTCCTATTATGACAAAATGTGATTTCAGACTGGTTTTGAAATTTGAATTCCGATGGATTCTGGTTGGGTTGTGAATTACATATGTTTTGGGTTTAAAGACCCGGTACAATTGCTGGATGATGTTTTGGGTTTAAAGACCCGGTTGATTGATGACAGAGGCGGACCCGGATTGGGTTTAAAGACCCGGATTGAGTTTAAAGACTCGTGAGTTTAAAGACTCGGTTATTGTGATATCCCCCAAGGCCTATTGATTATTCTCTGAGTTTAAAGACTCGTTGATATCCCAGGAAGGCCTGATTATGCGCATGGTTTTGAGTTTAAAGACTCGGGCGTACTTGAGATCCAGCAGATTGATTGACATCTGAATTATTGTTGATTTCCGATGTTTTCGGATGTGTTGGGCAATGACCCGGTTTATATGGTTTGATGGATTTTGGATTATGTTGTGTACTTGGATTTGATTTATGATTTTGGGCTGAGGCCCCGTGTTTATGATTGCGGGCTAAGACCCGAAGGTTAAAGAAAAGGAAATGATTTTGATTTTAATACACGGGTTTCTTATATTAGAAATGAAATTGTTTGTAAATGATTTTCGAATGTATGCATTGGTTTTACGTGGAGGGTAGAAATGTATTTCTATAACCTGTTTTATGAACTGATTCTTTTTCGTCCACTCACACCTTTTGTGTTTTTATTGACCCTCCAGGTCGTGGCGCGTTGATCGCGGCTATTCAAGAGGTGGAGGCATAAGTGGGCACATGTTTGATTATCCCTTGTTTGGCAAGTGCTGAGGGTAATTTGAGAACTTCAGTCGACTTTCCAGACGGGAGCAGGATCGGGCAGGGTTATCAATTTCCCTTCGGGGACGGTCCTGTCACATCTGGCGTATTATTAGCTACTATGTAAATCTAGAATTCTCTGCACTTCATTCTTACTTTGTACAATTTGGGGATCAAGAAGAGACATAGTGAGGATGTTCCACGTCAATTCACGTCATTCTTCATGAACGTACGTTTGACGTTCTTATCTCCCCCGAAGACTATCTCATCAAAGTGACTATTCAAAATATAGCGGTAATGGGATCGCTTGGCAAGTGCTCTAAATAGCGTATTATGGAGAGAGATTCATAACCGACATGTATGCCCCTTCTTTGTTGAGGTCCCTTTGGTGTACGTTGTGGCGACACAATTGACCCGTAACTGCACACCCAGAAATGCATAAGTACAAAGCATTTGGTTCGTTCCTAGTCACCAGCTGTAACGCATAAGATCGTTAGGTGGCGTTGACCTAAACCAGATCAACATTACTGCATGAAAAATTACATAGCCACTGCGAAGAAACTAGAAGCTTGGTACGCATAAACAAGGTAATTAGTGTTTCTATGAGACCATTATGGGTGTGAATATGGGGAACTAAATGTTCATCATTAATCCCAAGGGGCATGCAATAGTCACCAGCTGTAACGCATAACATCGTTAGGTGGCGTTGACCTAAACCAGATCAACATTACTGCATGCAAAATTACATAGCCACTGCGAAGAAACTAGAAGCTTGGTAGGCATAAACAAGGTAATTAGTGTTTCTATGAGACCATTATGGGTGTGAATATGGGGAACTAAATGTTCATCATTAATCCCAAGGGGCATGCAATAGTCATCGAATATTTCGATGTAAACTCTCTAGTATGATCGAGTCTTATAGACTTTATAAGAGAATCCGGGTGGTGTGGTCCTCAATTGAATTATATGGGGTAAGAGTTTAGCAAGCGCAGTATGCGTGTGGACAAAAGGGTAGCATGTGGCCACTTTGTCGATATCTCAACCTGAACCATGAAAGTTTTTCAAACCGTTCGCCTGGTGGTTGGAAAGTCCACAAAATTTTTCCTTGCATTATGTACAAGAAAGGGTGAAATCTTGACTTATCTTAACATATAATGGTCTATTATTTGATTTGTAATAACGAGAAAACTGGGCATAGTGTTTCATTAAACACAAAGGTGCCTACTAGTAAGAGGATGTACGTGCAATATATTGATGATACGACACATCATTATCTTGACCTGGGTATCCCAATCGGTCATGTCATAATGAGCAATCACTCGTACTAGTTAGCTTCTAGCTAACTCTTGGCTAGCTTCTGGCTAGTTTATCCAGTCCATGCTTCTGGCCATACTGATTGGAGGTTATACAAAAATATTCCATTTTCTTATCATTAGTGGTTTCAATGTGATAACCGTTGGCTCGAATATTAGTAAATCTCGACAATTTCTTTTGGAACTTGGAGAATAAAATATCTCATTGATGGTAATTCAGTACCATTCAACAACGTTCTTTTGTCATATCTCTCTCGAAGTATAAGGTGTGTGATAACACTGTCAACCAGACATTAAAATTACCCACAAAACAAATATATATATATATATATATGTATATTTATAGATTTAATTCAATGGATCATATGCATGAGAATAAGTGCTTGTATTGAATTAAATTATATTCGAGCGAAAAAACCACATTTTCGAATTATATTCATACGAAATAAGTGCTAATAGTTCATTAGCCTTATGGGGTAAATGCTAAGCCTTGCTCATTAAGTTTACTGGGCTGATGTATTTAGGGCTTCATTATCATATCACCATCAGAAATACATCATCATAATCAGCATGACATCATCAACATCAAATCACCATATACATCATCATCATATAGATCAACATAATATCATCATTATATATCAATAGCATCATAGATGAGCATGCCATTTCATATAATAGCATTATAGCATCTCATCATTCCATTTCATATCGTCTCATCATGCTATATCATAATAACATGTTATTCACATCATCATCATTGTCATACCAACATTATCATAATCATCATCATCATGCGATATTATCATGAGTCATCATATATATCATTATATATATATATAAGATTATCATGTCATCATCATATATTAATATATATATATATATAATCATATGTTTATCATCATGTATTATCATATATATATATATATATGTATCATCATAAAATCATTATCATACTCATCATGGCAACATCAACATATGATCATCAAACATCAAAATAATCACAAATGGTGTGAATTAAATTCCCTTGTTGACCAAATAGCAAACACACTTTTTTTTTCGGTCAATGTCCAAGGTATTTTAGGCCAGTCTCAGTATAACTGTTTGAAGATCTTCGGAGGTCAGTCCCACAAGCACCATTAATTCATGTCGAAGCATGCCTCAATCTATGGTTTATTAATTAAAATATCTAATTGTCCCACACGGCTTCAAGTAGAAGAATAGTTTCAAAATTCACAAATGTCCACATATAATTCATGTTGTGAATGATTGATTCAATCCATATAATTAAATTATAAGAATATGCAATCTCGCTTCATATATCAAACCATCATCTCTTATTATCAAGATATTTTCAATTATAAAAAATAATCTTAAAATTTAAAAAGGACTTACCTGAGTTGAAGAGTACTCCACGAACACCCAGCCATGGACTCTGATCGATCTGTCTAGCAGTGACAAGCTCATGTCACCGCCATGGATCCCAAGTTCATTGTCTTCATTCTCGATACAAGCTCACCTGAAAACAAAATTGACGCAAACAAATAGGGAGATAGAGAGGAAGTAAACAGAAGGGCACTGAATCTGCGCGATGGCTACAAAATAGCCTCCCAACCGAATTGAGATCAAGTCGTCGGTCACTCCCCACCAAAGATAAGTTCCATAATTCTACTCTGCATAGTCGCGAACGACTACGGTCGCGCGAGAGTGGTAGTTTCACGGAATATTGCTGATCGTCGTTCCATCTTCATGAAATGGGCTTGCGGTGCTGTCAAGATGCGAAATTGGAATTGGTATTCCTTCTTGTGATTGGGATGCGGTCGAGATGCAGAAGTTGTTGCTGGAGACCCTATGATTGGCGTTGTGGAGATAATGGTGGGGTAAGATTGAGGGTTTGAAGGAAGGGTTGAGATTGAGGCAGTGTTGAGGGTGAATCACAATTTGGGCGCTCTTAATAGTTTTGAAGAGAATAGGAAGGCTGTGATCAAAATGGTGAATCACAATTTGGATGCTCTTCTGGAATCTGTATTCCTTCTTGGGATCTATAATTGATTCGGGGACTTGATCCCGGCTAGGTAAGGGTGTCATGAGAAGGAGATCAAATGGATAAGGTTTGATAAACGATCAATCTTCATTTGAGACCTTGTGATCGATCGACTTTGTTTGAGAAATTGTGTGGGAAGGAGAAACAAAGAAGAACAAGGAAAAACTGTAACGACCCGTCCCGGGAATTAGGGTTAAGGAAGTGTTTATGGTAAGATTAGGGAGCTTAATCGGGGGTTAGTTGGTTCCGATAAGGTCGTTAGCCTAGAATGACGATTTTGCCCCTAGTTTGGGCAAAAAGTTGACTTTTAGTTCGGGCGGTCAATTGGATTTTGATCGATGATCAGGACGTAGCTTAGGACGTCACGAATCCGTAGACAGGTGGCACGCCCGATTCCGACATCCGAGGAGGAAGTTATGATGTTTGGAAGGATGAGGGCATAACCGTAATTTGGTTAAACTAGGGGGAAAAGTTGACTTTTCGTACAATCGGGTTTTGACTTGTTGACCTAGGATGGTTAGCTAGATCTCATCGTCCTGAGTTCGGTGACAGACGACACGTATTCATTGGACTTACGATGTGTGAGATACGGGTCTAAAATGGTAAGGGTAAAATCGTAATTTTGGTTTAAGAAGAAGGACATTTTGGTCTTTTGCACATGGGAATTTGTGCAACAGAGAGGGACAATGGAGGGCTGAGATTGAGCCACATGGGAGAGGAATTGTGGGATGGTGACACGTGTAGGAGGGCTAGAGGTTTCTAGCATACACGGTCCAATTATTTGGGGTAATCGTGTACCCCGTGTGTGTGTGTTTGTGTTCGAAGAACAGAAAACAGAGGGAGGAATTGAGAGAAAATTGAGAGGTGATCGTGAGGGTTGGTGAGTTTTGTGAGTGTGTGAGAGTGACCAGAGAGTGAGAGGGAGTTAGTGAGGAGGTCTGGAGGTCCAGTGGCTGTGTGTGTGTGTGAGAGGTGAGCCACGAGAAACCAGGGGGAAAACAGGGAGGAAGTGAGTGATCGTGGTGGTGGTGTGGCCGTGTGCGGTGTAATTGGACTCGACAGGGAACAAGGACGACTCTGTGGACGTCAGGGAGTGCGGCGGTGAGCACGGTGGCGGTCGACGGCAGGTAAGTCCTTCTCCTTGTGTAAGTGCTCTGTTTTGCCGTGATTTTCAAATTGGAAAGTCGTGGATTTTGGGGTTGAATCGAGGAGTCTAGTGAGGTCTAGGGGACTCAGTAGGGTCCTAGGTAGCTGCTGGTTGTGCAGCCGTGACAGAGGAGTGCACGGCGGAGGCTAGAACGACGGAGAGTACCCTGTATTCTCTGTTTTTCCGTTTTTGCTTCAGACGTTGAGTCGTGGGTTTAGAGTACGAGTCGAGGGTTTTGGTTGGTCCTAGTCGACTTCTTAGGTCCTTAGGAAGACCTGGGTGGCCAGAGTAGAAAACAGGGGACAGTTTAGGTTTCTGTTCGAGCTTGAGTCGACAGGTTTTAGGTTGAGTCGAGGTGTTTGGAGTATAAGGATGGATAGCTTAGGACGGGACGAAGAGGATGGTGAAGAAATGAGGTGTTTTGGTGCAGGTACGGCGGTGAACCGTCCTCGCCGGTTCGAGTTGCAGGGACTGTTTCAAACCGGGTCGACCAGAGGTTGCTGGTGACACTGTAGCTGGCGCGTGGGGGCGCGTACGGCGGCGGTTGGGAAAACAGTCAACATGGTTTTTAGTCTAGGTGTTGTTACGAGTCTAATGGGATTGGTTTTGGGTTGTTCGGATGTCGATTCGATGTAGTTTCGCGAGGGTGAAGGTTTAGGGTTCCGGTTCGTTACGTTTAGGACCCGGGGATTTTTTGGGGAAAATTAGGTGGACCTTCGTAGATGTGTTAGTAACGTACTTTGACGGTTGTTGACAGGATCGAGACTTCCCGAGGAAGCTGAGGAACGTACAAGATGTTCGGGACGCGATTGAGGGCTCGGTACTATGAGTGGACTCTTTCCTTAAACTTGAACATGCATAACTGTTTTTCTATAATTGTTTTATGGTTTTATATGTGTTTTTCATGATTGTTGAATATGCTATGTTGGTTTTACATAATTGCACGGTTTCCGAAAAATAACGTATTTGGCACGTTTTACGAGGAATGTTGCTTTCTGAAAATAATGTTATGGTTTCGGGATTTTCAAATGATAAATGGTTTTTAATGATTGTAAAGGGATTTTGGAACCTGATTTCGATGAGCAAGGGTTTTCGGTTTTAAAATCGGATTTCGAGAAACGGAATTTGGTTTTAAGGTTGAAAAGTGGAATTCCGGATTTGGGTTCGGAATAACGGTTCTGGACGCCGGAAGGGCTTCAGACCAGTTTTTTTGGATTCGGGTTTGGATATGGATTTCGAAATGGTTTTCAATTGGTTTTGATTGGATTTGCTGAATCTGGATATTGGGTTTAAAGACCCGGATATTGATTAACGGGAGACGGGCCCGGATTGGGTTTAAAGACCCGGACTGAGTTTAAAGACTCGGGAGTTTAAAGACTCGGATATATTGATATTTCCCCCGTAGGCCTGTTGAGTTTAAAGACTCGGGAGTTTAAAGACTCGGATAGATCTAGCAGGTTTGATCGGTTGGTTATGGCTTGGTACTTATGTTTTCTGCTACATTTTTATGATGCTGATGATATGATTTCTACAACTGTTTTTATAGTGTTTCTGTTTTTATGATGAGGTTTACGTGATTGATAACTGTTTTAATAACTAGGTTATGCATGTGGTTTCAAAACGGAGGGCCAAACCCGATTTTCTTATAAATGGTTTTGGAAACTTTTCTTTTATTTATGGTCCACTCACACTTTTCTGGTTTTAAATTGCCCTCCAAGTCGTGGAGCTAGCGCGGGGTTTCGGCGTCGAGGCAGCGTCTGAGGCATAGAAGTCACGAGAGGGATCCCGAAGTGTTTTAAATTTTCCGTGTGCGTGTATCTAGTTTATTGGTTTTCTTTCTTTTGTATTTAGAACTATGCTTTGTAAACCTTTGACTTCGGAAAGTTTTGTATAGTTTCTCCTGCGTTTGACTGTGCTTGTTGGGTGGTTTACTTTAGTTACGTTACTTTTGTGTCGGGGTGTCAGACGGGAGCAGGGTTTACCTCGGTTTTCGGGGTGAAACCGGGGTGGGTCCTGACAAAAACAGTAATGGTTAGGAAGTCGTGCTAAAAACGTGTTGTAAAATACGTTCAAAATGATGTTATTAAGCAATTCACCTAATCCTTATATAGTAATAAGATTAGGGCTTAGTACATTGAATAGGGAAATATATACCCTTTCACTAATGACTAAATACATTTCGTACCTTTATATGAATAGCCACATCCTATACTATTTACAACAACACTAAATTTTTATTTGTTCCCAAAACGTCAAATTTTAATAATGGTTCTTTTTGAATTCCTATTTGTCAAATCTGTTGTACCAAAAGTTAGTCTTTTTTTACTAACGGTGTTTAGAGTACTTAGGTGGTATCTATGTGGCAAGGATGTGGCAAGACTTCAATGGGACGACTTGAGGATGAAGTTGGGATCTAATTTGGGCGGCAAAATTAGCTCCAATCGAGGGAAAATTGCAACTCTTGTGGGGGAAATTTTGAAAAATTAAGCTGTAATCACACCAAAAAGTTATGAATTGGGGCTTTATAAAGGTTTGTAAACCATAAGGCACCTACATCATCAATCAATTTGTAATTAAAATGGAGGCTCAACTATAGAGGAGAGTGGAAATTAGCAGCTGAGAAGATGCTTTTGTGGGAAGATGGGGAGAATAAAAACGTCATAAACAGACGAAAACCCAGGCTGGAGATTTTTCGTCTGTCCAGATACTATGCTAAGTGGTAATAGATGTAATATTTGAAAGGGAATTTGTTAGGATAATGAAAAGGAAGCTGGTTTTTTTTTTTTTTTTAAATATCAATGAGGTTGGAGATTTTGGTTTATGGGTTATGTTTATGTTCTTTGTTTTTTGTTTTCTGGGATTTTGATTTTGGTTTTTGGTTTCTGTTGGTCAGGTTAACAAGAAGAAAAATTTGGCTTGGTTTATGAGAAGAATATGAAATTGATGTTTTTATTGTTGTTGTTTTGATTGATTGATGATATATTCGAATTACTAATATGTTTTGCAGCAGAAAGGACAAGGTAAAGATAGAGAAAGATATAAAGATTGCGATTTTTGGGAATGATTTGATTCGAAAATGTGTAAGAGATCAAAAAAAATAATTATGGGGTTGTTAAGGAAGCTTGATAGAATTGAAGAGCAATTGTTTAAAGGGAAGAGGAAGGTGACCAAGTTTTGGATTGCACTCTTGGTTACTTGGGTCTTAGTGGTTGAAGTTATCTTCAATCCTTCACTTTAGTTATGTATTAGATTATATTTACTTGAGTGGAACTATTTCTTCATGTTTAGGGCCTTGTATTATGAAAATGTTAGTTTGGTGGATTGTGGAAATATGTAAGAGGTGTATAGACTACATTTTATGTATAGTAAGAATGGAATGGATAAATTAAGAATGAGAAATATCCCATAGTCATTCATATATTAAAGTTAGATAATAACAAACTAGATTTGGACCCCATAAACCATCATCTCATTTAAACAAACTGAAGAAAATGAGTACCAAACTGCTGTCCAACTGTGACTTCATATTAAAGTCTAAGAAAAATATGTTGACCATATTTGGAAGAGTTAGCAAAGGCAAATAACAAGTCCTTCCACTGAGCACCAAATTTCCATCAAAATAATTCTTCACACACTTTGCAGGTGACTTGAATCTCATATTCCTTTCACTTGCTCCGAGTGATCGATGTTGTGAACTATCCCTTGGGAGAGTAGTGTTAGGGGATTGGATGCACTGGTACAGGTTTGAAGCATGTGTGGTGCTTGTTCGAGTGTCATAAGCAGTGTTGGTAGTTGACAGGACCCATCCCAATCCCCCCGGGATTACCGTGGAATGTGCCCTGCTCCCGTCTAACAAGGGGTGTCGGACAAGGGATAACCAAGAGCCACTGCCCAAACGGGGCATCTAGAGTGCGCAAGGATCGATGGAGGAGGTGTGCAATGTCCCAGTCTCTGCTGCAATCGCATCCATGATCAACCTGAAGGGCATTAAAAACAAAAGCTGTGAGTGGACAAAAACCAGTAAGTTCATCAAATAGATTTATAAGACATTTATGCCCTCCAATAAAAACGTATGCATGCCACGAAAACCAGTAACCAAAACGTTTGCTCAACCGAGCCATTAGGGCCTTTGCCCAAAAACCGTTAACCAAAAACCAAGTGTGGGAACTCAGCCCAAAACAGTGGAATACCACCACCATACATATACGACCATGTGGGTCACCACCCACGACCATAAATGAACATCAATTCATTAAAATCACACAATCATAAATCCACCCGGAAAGCCATTTCATTAATTCGTATTTTACCATTACCATCACCAGCATCCTTGATGCTAGACGTCCCTGACGTCATGTCTCACGGTTTCATAAGCTACGCGTGCTGCCCGGGGTCTCTCCGGGTCCATAAATCTGACATCCCTGATGTCTGACGTCCCAGACGTCAATCATAGCAATCCTGCTCCTGAGTCATCATACGGTCCGGCTGCTCCGTATGGTGACCCTTCACAGGCAATGCACCGTGACTTCCCCAGTGTCCCAGACATCTGGAGGAGACCATCATATATCCATGTGTACAAATGGTATATGGAAAAACAGTTTTATTAACTCATTTCACAACATCACAATGGGCCCTGCCCGAATTTTCCATAAAACAACACATTTCCATTTAGGGTCCCTGACCCGAAATCACATTTATTAAATATAGGGTCCCTGACCCGAAATCACAATTTTAATCCAACTGGGCCCCATGCCCGACTTTATGAACCACTGGGCCCACGGCCCGATTACGTACTCAAATGGACTCCAAGTCCGAGATTTCCAAAACAAGTGGGCCTCAAGCCCGAATTCATCTTTCCACTATAAAAACCGTTTTATCATAATATTTATTTAACCACAAGCATGCAAAACCACAAATAAACCGTTAATCCCGATACACGTGAAGTACGAAAAACACCTCGAAATACGTGCAACATACCCGAAATCAATGCTCACAAATACCATCATAGAAATCATGTATATAAACCATATAACACATTTAAGCATGCATAGGATTTATAAAACCAAAGTCCACTCACAGACCGTTTTAACCGTGTGCCTCGATACACGTGCCACCGGCCTTCCCGGGCCACACCACTATCACCGGGACTCCCAATCCCGTCCAAATCACATTAGAGGGTTACTAACCTCATTATTAACATCCTATCAAAGTCCCGTAATTTTCCCGAATTTTTAATTATTTTTAAACTTAATTTAAAACCTTCGGACATCCCGAACAATATCGAGACGGTGTCCGATCGACACGAAACCAATTCCAAAATGTCCGTTACATTAAATAGGGCAGAAGTCATGTTGACCTCACCTCGAGATTCGTGCCCACGCGCCGCCACGCGCCGCCGTGAGTGGCTGCGCGTGAAACCCACGCGCCTGCTATAGTGTCACCAGCCCAACCCGTTTGTCTGGTAAACGGGTCCAATTCACCCGCGACACAACCCGGTTCCAATCTTGTCAATTCGATCATAATTCCTTCAATTGATCATTCATACAGCTTCGTTACAAGTCTAATTAGAGGTCTGAAACATAAATTACACGAAACCTTACCTCTAACCTCACGATCACAGATGATCATTCGAAGAACATCCCGAACACGGTTCATCATCAGAAATCCCTCAATTCCACACGATTTCCCTAAATTGATTCAACTAGAAGCATTAGTGGACCACGAGGAACAATTCCCCCACATCAATTTCGTCGTTTGATCAGTAAATGATCATGACTCAAGTACGAACACCGTCCACTGTGCAACCATGGAGTTTCATCGATCTCAGCCGGTTTCCTTCAATTGATGATCCCAGAAGCATCGTGGGATCATGAGAAATCATTTCCCCACAACAATTGAGTCAATCACAGCCCCAAACTCCACGACTCATGCTCGAAGTTCCTCACTGTTACAAAACCCGTTCAGAGCCAATTGGGCATGAATTCATCTCGTTCTTGATCTGAAACAACTCGTCTCAACCTCAGGAAGGTATTTCCAAGCTCCAAATCGATCATCACAGCTCAATTCTCAGTATTTGAATTTCCCTCCCAAAACCAAATTTTCGATTCTCAGCTTCATCTCTGCCTCTCGTGTTTCCCAGCCAAGTTAATCTCAAAACTCTCTCAATTCCTCACACTCTGGTTCAGAAATGGAAGGAAATGGTGGACGAATTCGAACTCCCCCCCATCTCTGCGTTTTGCTTGCACACGGGTAAGGACAGAAGAGAAATAAATGGAAAATAAAGGGTTTAATAATTAATTAAATATAATAAACATCATAATGATGTCTACCCCAAAACATGGGATCTGGTTTCAAGGGATGAGTGACACTTGTCACTCATCCAGGTGTGCTGAGTCAACGGTTACTATTCTATATTATAATATTATTTTATTCCCGGTTCGTTCGGTTAATCGAGCCCGATTCCGTGACCATAACTTCGTCGTCGGAACTCCGATTTCGGCATGCCGCCTGTCGTTGGATTCGTATCGACGATACCTACGTAACGGTCCTTGGCCCTCGTCCATCGAACCTCCCGATCAAAAAGTCAACATTTGGCCCCTAACATCCCAAATTACCAAACTACCCCTCAACTTCCGAACACCATAACTTTCTCTACGAATGTCGGAATCGAACGTGCCACCTGTCTATGAACTCGTGCCGTCCCGAACTACGTCACGGTCATCGGTCAAAGTCCATTTGACCGCCCGAACAAAAAGTCAACATTTTACCCACGACCAGGGGCAAAACGGTCATTTTGCACATTTTGTCCGATTTCGACCTACTAACCACTGATCAACCTCACTAATCAAGATTAATCACTAATCCAATCCCGGAATTCGGGACGGGTCGTTACAGTAGTTGCTAGTGGTGGCTTTGGATTGTTGGCTTGTGGTAGTGGCTGTACTAGGTGGTAGTGGATTTGGGCATGAACATTGGCCCGGGGCAGTAAATGGCTATGCTAATGGAGGATTTGAGTGTATTAGTCGACTTGTGGTAATGCCTGTACTAGCTGATGGTGCAATTGGGCATGAACGCTGTCTAAAGGCAGTGAGTGTTTTTTTTCTGGTGGAGGATTTGGGCTTGATCGTTGGCTTGTGGAAGTGCCTGTACTAGGTGGTGGTAGATTTGGGCATGAATGTTAACTTGGGGCAACAAATGGTGTTGCTGGTGCCGGATTTGGCCACAATTTTCGCGAATGGGAAACCCTATATTCCTCATTTCCCTGTGTCGTGCTTCTAGTTCCTCTTCAGACCTAATCAAAAACAATGACCAAGTAAACACGTAGTTAAGGAGCACAGTCACAAATCTTTGTTAATCACACCTCAGTTCGATCACAAATTGCTTCAAGCATAATTCAATTCAATGACTTCAAGCACAATTCAATTCAATCATAATATAATGTACATTAGGTTCATTAAACTTCAATCACAATGAAAGTCAGACTGCTAAGAAATGAAATGGTAAGTGTGGATCAAACTTAGACTACGACGATACGTTCTAGGTGTTAAGTGCTACGATAGCATATAATAAGGTTATTAAGTGATATGCAATCAAATGTTCATGGTTGTTAAGTGATACTATATTACTAGATTTATCTACTATAACAGGTTCTGCATGTGCTTGTGAAAGCACTCAAATAAACTTGTATTACAATAGTACGCTTACCGCCGCCTTGTCCAACCTAGCTTTGATTCCAACATTTTCTTTCCTCCTTTCTTTCTTACGTTTGAATTTTGCTTCAGCAATAAGTTCAACGAGTTCTATGCTTACATTTCATCTGTTTCCATCAGTACCACAATTACCACACTTAAGGGTAGAGTGGTATCAAGGGAACTTGATAGTATCTAAAGAAGAAAAAGAAGATTTGTTCTGACTTCTCTTTCTTTTCATCCTTTATCTCTCAGCTGCTAATGATATTTTGATGGCTTTTGGAATGGTACACCAATCTTATTCCACCAGTATTCACTACACATTAGTTTGATAATTCCTTCATAGGTACTGGTATAGGCAGCATTTGTGCACATACTTCTCTAGGTTGTCATTGAATCGGCTAATGGCACTATGGAGTGAGGAATCCCATTATGTTGTTATTTTCTGTAAGAACATAAGTGAGTATTCAAATCAACTGACGATTTTCTTCCATTTGAATGCTTAACTTGGAAGATGTTCCCACCATAATGACGCGGAATCAAGTAATGCCCTGCCATCTTATTAAGTTCCAGAAGAGCTTGGATTCTTTTACCAGCCAGACTTCTCATGGTCATGAATGCACTTGGGTATTGCCTAATTTTTTCCACCATATATATGATTGGACTAGGCCTAAATGGGAGAGTGGCTTTGTTGAAAGCCTTTAATAGTTTATTTAACAATCTTTCGCACTTATAGCCTGTCCTACAATGACTTTTACACCATTGTTTTACATCCCTTTCTTTTAGCCATTTGAGATCAGATACATTGAGAACTATTTTCTTCATCTCTTCATTGTACCACGATACTATTGTAATGACCCGTCCCGGAAATCAGGATTAGATTAGTAGTTAATGATTGATTAGTGAAGTTAATCAGTGATTAGTTGGATGCGTTCGGACGGACGGCGCGAAATGACGATTTTGCCCCTGGAATGGGCAAAAATGTTGACTTTTTGTTCAGATGGTCAAATGGACTTTGACAGGTGAGCGTGACGTAGTTCGGGACATAACGAGTTCATAGACAGGTGGCACGTCCGATTCTGACATTCGAGGAACAAGTTATGACATTCGGAAGTTTGAGGGTACTTTGGTAATTTGGTTAAATAGGGGAAATTTGTTGACTTTTTGGACGCCAAGTCAATTTCACGTATTTCGAGGACTATTAAGTAGGTCTCGATCCCCTAATTACAACGACATACGACATGTGTCATTTGGAGTTCAGGAAATAGAGTTACGAGTTTAAGTAATACGAAGGGTAAAATGGTTATTCAGGATGCCGGATTACGGAATGATGGTTTCGAACTCGGATTTGGAAATGGATATGGATATGAGTTCTGGGTTTGGATCCGGGATCCTGATGAGATTGCGGATTCAGATTCGGATATGGATAGTGGTCATGGAATGGATTTGCTGGATCTGGTTATTGGGTTTAAAGACCTGTATATGTTATGACGGGGACGGGCCCGGATTGGGTTTAAAGACCCGGATTGAGTTTAAAGACTCGGGAGTTTAAAGATTCGGATATTGATATTTCCCCCGTAGGCCTGTTGAGTTTAAAGACTCGGGAGTTTAAAGACTCGGATAGATCCAGCAGGTTCGAAGGATGGAAATATGGTTTTAAAAATATTTTGGTTTTCACTGAGATTTGATGATGATGGTTTTCGATCAAGGTTTTCCGATATTTTGGGCTATGCCCAGATGACATGATTTTTTACAGTTTTGGGCTGAGGCCCAGGATTTGAGTAAAGAAAAATGTATTCGGTTTTTCTTACGTAGTTTAAAGAACTTGAGTAGAGAATGGTTTTATAACTTGTATTGATATGCATGCATTGGTTTTTAATTGGAGGGTATAAATGTACTTGTTTTATGAACTGTTTTTAAACTTATACTAGATTTTTGTCCACTCACAGTCTTTTTGTGTTTTCGATACCCTCCAGGTTGTTGCGGTACGGGCTGTTGGTCGAGAGAGACGGAGACATCACACGTACGATCCACAGTAGATTCGGTGCACTCTGGGAAGTTTCGGGTGCTATTGGACTATCGAATCGGGAATCCCTTGTCCGACTTACGTGTCCCATGGAGGTTGGACGTCGGTTTAGCCTTCGTGTCATGCGTAAGTTAGACGGGAGCAGGATTTAGCCTTTAATCCCGGGGGATTAGGGGTCCTAACAATCTTCTTCAGTTGCAGCTTGAAAGCCAATCCTTTATGCGTGGCATTGAGATTCCTATAAAGATGCCTTAAATAAATGCTTGTGTTCTACATCAGGGAATATTTGGGTTGCTGGATCTAACCTCCGATTTTCTTATCTGAGAATCTTCTTCCATGTAAATGGTTGACCTCGAAGATGTTCCCACCACAATGACTAGGAATCAAGCTATGCCCTGCCATCTTATTGAGATTCAAAAGGGCTTGGATTCTTTTACCAACCATATACTTTCCCCAGTTACCACCTTCATGTCTTCCCTTGCTCATGAATCCACTTAGGTATTACCTAATTTTATCCACCATAGATATGCTAGGCTTAGACCTAAATGGAAAAATGGATTTGTTAAAGGCCTCTAATAGATTATTTAGCAATATGTCGCACTTATAGGCTATTCTAAAATGACTTCTACACCATTGTTTTGCATCCCTTTGTTTCAGCCATTATGAGCAGATACATTGAGAACTTTCATTTTCTTCATCTCTTCAATGTACCATGCTATTGTAGTGGCCTTATCAATCTTCTATAGCTGCAGTAATGCTTTATGCATGGCATTGAGGTTCCCGTGGAGATACCTTAAGCAATGCCTGTGTTCTGCATCAGGGAATATTTGGGTTGCTGCATCTAACTGCCCATTTTCTTATCAGTCATTATCACAATAGTCTTTAAAATTTGAATTTGAAGGTCCTCCTTCAACAACTGCATAAACCAACTCCGACAAATTGATGTTTTTAGCTTCATAGACAACATATGCGATGGAAAACATACCATTGTTGGGCTCCATTCCTACAACTGCAAATATCCAGCGTGATTCCCTTTATATGGCATATATCAAACCCAATGAAGGGTATGCAACCTTTCATCCAACTATCTTTGCAAGCTTACAAACACACATACACTCTCTAAAATCGGGGCCAATCATCAACTTCCAATTCATATTGATTTTTTTAGGTCCATTTAACCACTTCCATTACACGGGCTCTTGCCTTAAAGCATATTACCCTAGATGGTCTTATCCCATGTTTTGCATTCACCAAGTCCTTGAATTCTAACCAAACCCACTTGTTGCTTGGAATCTACCTCCCATACTTCCAAGATATCCACTTAACATTGGCATGTTTTTTAGTCCCTACACCGTAGCTGTGCTCACTCTTAAAATCGTTAATCTGCATAATCTTGCAGTCTCCTATCATTGATGCACATGTCATAAACTTACACCCCCTCCCACTAGCACAAACCACCCTAATTCTGCTAACCTGATTCCTTTTGGAAGTTAGTTTTCTTCCATTATTCACTAAGTACATACTTACAGCTTCCCTAAAAATGGCAGCTAATTAAAACATCTGCCCACTATCAAAATGAGGATCTGTCGTCTCCATATCAGGAATAAAATCTCGTCTTTAGAAAAGGTTTCTTATTTCTACTTCTCCTGTCCATTTCCCCAACCGAGTCTCCACTAGCAGCAACAAACCTAGGTGGCAAAGGAACATCTATTTCTTCAAAATTATCCTCACTCTGTGGAGGAGGAAGAACTGCATATTCATAATACATATGTAATATGTCCTCGTCATCACTTAGACATATTTCCTGCTCATCCCATTTACCATACCCATCATCTACAAAGCCTATAAGCTCCCTGGATTGCTCACTATCCTCACCACTCTCAGGGTTGCTATCATCTTCATCATCCTCATTTACCTTTTGTTTACCAGGTTCTTAACTATAATGGCCACCACTAGCTTGCACTTCAGGTTCTCTCAAATTTTCTTCCAATTCAAATTCTTAATCCACTTCTTTACTACTTTCATCTCCCACTCAAACTTCATATAATTCATCATCACTATCACCAGATTCACTGCTTTTTTCTTCATTACTCGCATATTCAAGCATATCTTCTACATCTTTCTCTGGAGTGTGCTTGGACTTGAAGCTTCATCTGTGGTTGGACTAGCTTTGGTGCTTGGACCAACTTCTCTTATCTATGGTTGGGCCAATATTTGTGGCTGGACCTTCATCTGTGGTTAGACCAACATCTGTGCTTGGACCAGCCTCTTTGTTTGCTTTAGCTTGGACTAGCTGGTTCAACTATTGTTGGACATGCTTTTGTTGCATACACCAGATCTTCTTCTTCCACTTTGCCTGTAGCATGGGAAGCACGCTTATACAATGCTTTATTAAATATCTATAAAGCCCTTTGAATAAGGCCCAAAAACTTTTGATATGTGCATAGCTTGAAAAACTGTCTACTAATGGCGTCTTGTGTGTAGAAATCCAACCTATTCGAATGTACCCTTCATGCACTACCACTCCCTTCATTTCTACTAGTGATGAGTACTCCAAACAACAATAGTCAAACCATTTTAATGCCCCATCAACATATGTGCACTCTCCGTGGTGTAATGTTATGGAGTCATTGTTAACACAGTCCCCTACACCAAGCAATCAAATATAAACCATTACAAGAATAAATATTCTATAACCAATATAAACTAAGAAATCAAACTCTGTTCTAAAACCATACCTTAAAAACATAAACCTAAACCATAAAACCATACCCTAAACCCTAGACATATACCTAAACCCTAATCCAAGGATCAAACCCATCTTCATACCTTACTAGAAATCAGACTCTAAACACTAAACCTAGGCCAAACTCTAAACCGGGCTCTAAATACTAAACCAAAACCAAAAATCATAAACCTACACCCTAAAGCCCAAACCCTAATCCCTAAACCCTAAACCATAAGCCCTAAACCCTAAACCCTAAACCCTAAACCCTAAACCTTAAACCCTAAACCATAAACCCTAAATCCTAAAACTTAAACATAAACCTAGACCTAAACCCTAATCCAAAAATGAGACCCAACTTCACAACTCACTACAATTCCATAAGTTCGCCTAAATCTATACTCAGACCCATATCCAACATCACAACTCAAGGCAATATCAAATAATCAACTCTAATCTATAATAGCCTACCTTATAATATCTTTTCCAAATAGCCCAACTCTAAACCCTTTACTCTAATCCAAAATGCCCAATCCTAAATCCTTTACAGAAATCCAAAATGCCCATCTCTATACCCCACCAAAACACTGTCACTATCAAAACTTTTTCAGCTAACACTCACAAATCATACAAACACTCACTAACAGCCACTTTCACAGGTTCATAGTTTCTAAAGAAAACGACCAAGAGTGCGGATAAGGATTTAAGGAACCCTATAAGGACGACTGGTGTGGGAGGATTAGTTGAGACTGTAAGTATTTTTTTGAGGAACCCCAGAGTAAGTACTGAGTCTGGAAATCGTGAGGTTAGGATTTGTGGTTATGTAGTTGTTGTGATTGGACCGATTTATAGCCAGATTGGAGATGGTGCTGCTGGACGCAGCCGAGGGGACTGGATGGCTTAGTAGCTGACTCTGGACGAGTCCAGTACGAGTGTGGTCTCCATTTGAGCATCGAGTCGCTCAGAGTTGTGTAGTACAGGAGATGTCAGTTCCTCCGACTCGAACATAGATTCAGGGTTTTGGCTCAATGGGAGCGGAGGATTAGGACTAGTGTACTATGAGCACGAGATCGGATATGTTGTGCCACGATCTAGGATGCCTGGACGGATGGGCACATTGAGTCGAGATTGTGGCTAGTTGTGAGGTACCGATGTTGGGTAGGAACCATTAACCGAGCAGGGATATGTGATGACCATTGGTAGGTCATGTTCGGTATGAAAGGTCAGGATACCGTTAGTTTGATCAGAGTAGAGCAGAGGAAGCGCGGTGGACCTATGCTTCATGTTAGAGCGGGCTAGGTTGGTATGGTCGGGTTTGACCATCCGTGAGGTTGATTTTCGTGGGCTATCCTGATGTGTTACAGATGCCAGGTGTGGCATTTGGGTGATACCGAGGCTGTGGTTGGTGATTTCCGAGCATAGTAATGGACGACTTCAAGGATAGTGACTGAGGAGTCCGAGGTGAGAGATTGTTGCTTGTGATCCCGAGAGTTGGCGACCCAGAAAGGAACCTCGGGAAGATTGAAACGTGATGACTGACATCCTTTTGGATGTACATAAACGGAGTTAACCGACATGCGAGTTGGTCGGTGAGTTGGTTTGGTTAAGGACATGTGGTCGTGATTTGTAAGAGTTGAGGACCTCCTAAGTATACTGAAGTTGACATTTGGACGGTTGTCTAATGGTGATATTTGTGTTGCGGATTGAGTTCCATTGTGGGAAAGGGGACATACTTCCAACCTGATTGGCATCTCGGAATCAGGAGATGTTGAGATTGAGATGATGAGATACTGTGGTGGATACTTTAGAGTTGAGTTGGGAAACTCGTTGTTGGGATGTCAAGATTTGTGACCTCCCTTGATATTGGGAATGTGTGGAGGTGTTCCTAGTACTTGGTGACGCCAAGTATGGCCTGTATGGCGAGTGTTGGACAAGGGTGTTACGATAGTTGTGTTGACATAGTTGACGACCAATGGGAGTTCCGTTGAAGGATGATAGAAGGAATTTGAGAAGGAGTGACTATAATTGATCATTATGAGGTTAGTGAAGGGAAACCACAATCTAGACGTGTGGTATTCTGGATTGATTTAATTCGATGCGATGGTCTGATGGTAAGAGTCATAGGGATGAGAAGTGGAATCCACTTAGGAGTGAGTGGATCGGGACTGGATAGCTTCTGGCTCAGGATTGAAGTATGCTGGATTTGGTGAATAAGATGGCAAGACAGAGGTTGGATATGTTGGACATGCAGATAAGGAGATTGCTCTGTCTTGTAGTAGTGGATGTTGCTGACTATCTTGGCCATATAGGAGTTATGCAGAACGTGTGTGGTCTGTCTCGCATACCTATGGTATAGGGCTTATATTTGGTACTGGGTTTGCCATGTATTCGTAGTTGAAATGTGATTAGATTTCATATTGGTCGGGAGACCCAGGAGACCGGGAGACTCGGACGGGACTCATGTTGGATTTCCCCGGAGGATGTGTAGTTCAGCCTAGAGGTCGGATAAGACCAACAGACTGCAAAAGTGGAATGTGATTGGTTCGTCGTCAGGTGGTAATCAGTACGGTTACGAGGACATTTTGTGTGCCCTGGAGTTACACTGTGAGGGTCACGGGTACACTATGATGTTATTGGTTGGACCTTGGATATCGTAGTGCGTGGCTGTTGCCGCTCTGGTTAATTAGTGGAAGTATCATAAAGATGACGTTGGAAGTACGTGAGGATATACTCCACGAGCTATATTGAGGTATTCTAAATTTGTTTTATGTAAGTTCATAGGGTCGTCCTTGCGGGTGCATAGTGGTATGCACCGCAGTTCTGGCTGGTGGTGATTGGTGTATGTATTTGATATGTGTACATACTGATCCGGCAGTGGTTAGACCATGCCGATGTAATTGGACGTGCAATGTGATGTTCCGTTATAAACGTGTTGGTAATTGGCTTAGTGTCGGGGGATGTTGTGGAGAGACGGATTATCGGCGTAGTTCTAATATGCTGCATTTTGGACGGAGCCTGTGGACGGGATCCAGAGGATCCAGAGTGATCTGTTGATTATTGCTGATGAGCTGGATGCTCAGAGCCACGATTAGCTGGTTCCCCCTGATGTTGAGATAGGTGATTCAGCGACGTGGGATTACAATGAACAAAAATTGGTAGGGTCCAGCTGCAAACAGGAAGAGTGGGACGTGAATGGTATTCCCACAGGTTGATTGTGTTGGTGGTTAATTGAACCACTAGTGAAATGATTGGTGGAATTAAGGGTATAGACGAGTACGTTATGACCACGGTACGGTCGACGCGGATCGCTGACGGAAGTTGTATGGAACGCTATACGAATCGTGATGCATAGGCATATCATGTCCGGTAGAAGCCATCTGGTGAATGGATGTACTTGAGTTTTATGTTTGTTGATGGCGAGTCGTTAGAGGTACTTCGGGCACGAGTTGGAAATGTGTTGATCCCGATGAGGAAGAGAGGATCCGCCAGATGGACTGAACATTGATTGAGAGTTTGCTTGGCCGAGTTGGGGGGACAGTTGGGAACTGTCCAGATAAGTTGGATTGGTAGGTCTTGAACAACGGGTAGGAGACCTAGGTGTGAGATCAGTTGAATTTCCCCCAGTTGGTTACGGAAGTACGAGATTCGAAATTTCGGGGACAAAATTCTTTAAGGGGGTTAGATTGTAACAGCCCGTCCTGGAAATCAGTATTAGATTAGTGGTTAATGACATATTAGTAAAGTTAATCGGTGATTAGTTAGGTGCTTTAGGACGAACAGTGCAAAATGACAGTTTTGCCCTTGGAATAGGCACAAATGTTGACTTTTTGTTCAAGCGGTCAAATGGACTTTGACCGATGACCGTGACGTAGTTTGGGCAGTCACAAGTTCATAGACAGGTTGCACGTCCGATCCCGACATCAGAGGAGGAAGTTATGACATTCGGAAGTTCAAGGGCAGTTCGGTAATTTAGTTAAAAAGGGGCAAATTGTTGACTTTTCAAACGACATGGACTTTTCACGTAATTTGAGGACCGTTAGGTAGGTCTCGATGCCCTGAGTACAACGACAGGAGGCACATCATCAGTGGACTTGAGATGAATTAATTATGGGTCTAAAGGTACAAGGGGCAAAATGGTAATTTATCATTTAGGGGCAAATTGGTCATTTCCTGCCTTGGGATCTGTGACCAGGTATATTGTGGACACTTGGATGCTTTGGAATGGTGGTTTATGGAGATTTGAACATGTGTCCCATCTCTAGAGGTCTGTGGAACCTTTGCTCAGTCGACTTACTTGATTTTAAAAGATTGGGAGTTTGGTTACACGGCTTGGCCATGAGAGAAAAACAGAACACAGAGTGAACCGTGAGGAACCCACTCCACAACTCCCTTCGATTTTCAGCTCTTGCCTTTTATGGGTGAATGAAAAAGATTGGAAACGATGAGACACAGATGGGGGTGGCGGCACGGCTGCCCACGACGGCAAGAGGCAGTGAAAAAGCTAGACAAAACCAGTGAGTCCCATGTTTCCTTGTGATAAGAGTGAAGTGTGATTTAAGGGATAAGGATCGAATTGGTTAATTGGGTCAGGTTTTTGAGATCGTCAGGAAGCGTTTGAGCTTGGTTTTGAGGCCTACAAATGGAAGGTAAGGTGAGTTCCAGAGAAACCTTCGTTTGAATTCAAAAATGGTGAAGCTTGTTTTCGTGTTAATTGATATGTTTGGGTTATTGGAAATTATTTTGGAGGTTAAGACAAAGCTAAAGAGCTTGGAAGTAAGAGAAATGGTGGTCGGGGAAGTGGACACTGGAACCTGGGAAAAATCTGATCGTATGCCGACTTGGAAGGTAATAAACCAACCCTATATTCGCGATTTAATTAGCTAACTCGATTATACATGTTTGAACGAACCTAATAGAATAAAAATGAATGAAAACGGACCAGAATTGGACCGTTTAAGAGGTTGAACCGTGGACGCTGGTTCGGCTAGACCAGGCTGGTCCAAACCGATTCAGACCGGGTCTGTCTCAAGGTAGGAGACGATGAATAGTAGGCACGTGAGGCCCACGTGCAGCCTCTTTGGGCGACGCGTGTGGGTGCGTGGTACTGAGTCTGAGGGAGGTTCCAACAAATATTTTAAATTATTCGATGTAACGAACATTTTGGCACTGGTTTCGAGTCAATCGGACATCGTCTTGATGTGTTTCGGGATGTCCAAAGGTTTTAGGGCTCGGTTAAAAATCGTTAAAAACTTGGGAAAATTACAGGGCTTTAGTATATACTTTATGAAGTAGTTAGTGACCTTATTATGAGATTTGGACAGGTTCGGGGAAGCCGGTGATAGCGGATTAGCTGGGAACGGCTTAAGTGCGCGCGTATCAAGGTTGCAGCGTAACTGGTCTGTGAGTGGACTTTTCTTTCTAACTTCTGATGCATGCATATATGTTTTTATATTTTTTCTATATGTGATTCTATGATTTGATTATGATCTTGATTTACGGTTTCGAACGGTTTTTGAGATATTTACGAAATTGCGCATTTTATGGGATTTCGATCGATGTTATGATTTCACTATGGTTTAAATGATTTGAGTTTGAGATTTGAAATATGATTTGATTTCAAGGATTTGAAATGGATTTTTTTGGAAAAATGATTTCGGGCTTGGAGCCCTGTTCATGTGATTTCAGAAATGAGATTTCGGTTTTGGAACTTGATTTCGGAAACGATGTTTCGGATTTGGGTTCAGGATGATGGTTCCGGAGGCTAGCTTACGAAATCATTATTGTGAATTCGGATATGGATTTTCGATGGTTTTCACTATTGATTGAAAAATGGTTTTGGGTTTAAAGACCCGGAAAGAAAAGAAAAATCGTTGTATCTGGTTTTGAGTTTAAAGACTCGGTTGATTGATGGGGGGATGGCCCTGGATTGATATGTTTTGAGTTTAAAGACTCGGTTATGATACCCCCCTGAGGCCTGTTGAATGTGTTTTGAGTTTAAAGACTCGTTGATATCCCGGGAAGACCTGATTATGCACATGGTTTTGAGTTTAACGACTCAGGTGCACTTGAGATCCAGCAACTCGCATGGTTGATGTTTTTCACTGGTTTTTCACTGTTTTTCAGATATTTTGGGCAGTGGCCCAGATGAATTGGATTTGATGAGTTTTGGGACTGAGTTCCCGTACTTTGACGTTTGATTTATGATTTTGGGTTGAGGCCCTGGATTTGAATTGCTGATTTGAAGAAAGAAATGATTCTGGTTTTCATTAATGGTTTTGGATATGAAATGGTTTCGTAACATGAATTTTATATACATGCATTGGTTTTGCATGGAGGGTAAACTGTCTTTCTGCTAAACTATTTTATGAAATTACTCTCTATTTTTGTCCACTCACAGTATTTTCATGTTTTTCGTTACCCTCCAGGTTGTTGCGGTGCGGGCTGTTGGTCGAGAGAGACAGAGACATCACATACGCAAACCACAGTAGAGTATGCGCGCTCTGGGAAGTTCGGGAGGTTGGAACGGTGCGTTGGAAAATCCCTTGTCCAACTTACGTGTCACATGGAGGTTGGACGTCGGTTTAGCTTTCGTGTCATGCGTAAGTTAGACGGGAGCATGACTTAGCCCTTAATCCAAGGGAATTGGGGGTGGGTCCTGTCAAATTGATATCAGGGTAGGTTCTCTTCGTTCGTTATCCGAGCAGGTTCCCTTCATCAATTTGGGTGTTGTGAGGCTACTGTGGATGTGATGTCTCGACGCGGAACAACCCGTCGTTAACCTGGACACGATAGTTATAGTATGTTCGTTATTAGTTAGTTAATGGCAATTGTTAGTGCCCGGGTGATCGTCGCTCGATACACGGTGTTAAGTATAAGTGACTGGGTGATATGTTTTTCAATACGCGAGGTGTGGTGAGAGATATGTCGGCTTAGGGCCGAAATAGTTAGCTTGTTTGGCGCTGGATATGCTTGATGATTGGACTTAAGGGTCGGATGTATGCCAGTGTGGTTAACCTGGATGGTAACCAGTGAATTACAACTGATGGTCGACTGAGGGTCGACTGGTTGGTCTGTGGGGCCCGATAGTCGCCGGTTGAGCTGGTGGTACATGTAGGCCGAGGAGGCCGGTTGACGATGGCTTGTTAGGCCGGGTTAGGCCGGATGTCGATAGTATGGATTGGTGACCTTTTGGTCGATTTGGTGTATATTGGATTGGTGCAGCTACGAGTAGCCAGATGCCTCTTGTTGCGAGGGTATAGGAAACGAATCTAAGGACCTAAGGGATTTCCTCCTAGCATTGGTTACTGGTTGATGCTGGTGTGAAGACTTTCCGATAAGCCGGGTGTGACGACCCGAATAGAAAGGTTATTGTGAGTTAGTGGTTGTCGCAGGTTTGTATAACCCGAGTGAGGATAAGGATTTAAGGAACCCTATTAGGACGACTGGTGTGGGAGGATTAGTTAAGACTGTAAGTATTTTTTTGAGGAACCCCAAAGTAAGTGCTGAGTCTAGAAATCGTGAGGTTAGGATTTGTGGTTATGTAATTGTTGTGATTGGATCGATTTACGGCCAGATTGGAGATGGTGCTGTTGGACGCAGCCGAGGGGACTGGTTGGCTTAGTAGCTGACTTTGGACGAGTCCAGTACGAGTGTGGTCTCCGTTTGAGCATCGAGTCGCTCAGAGTCGTGGAGTACAGGAGATGTCAGTTCCTTCGACCCAAACATAGATTCAGGGTTTTGGATCAGTGGGAGCGGAGGATTGGGACTGGTGTACTATGAGCACGAGATCAGATATGATGTGCCACGAGCTAGGATGCCTGGACGGATGGGCACATTGAGTGGAGATTGTGGCTAGTTGTGAGGTACCGAAGTTGGGTAGGAACCATTAACCGAGCAGGGATATGTGATGACCATTGGTAGGTCATGTTCGGTATGAACGGTCAGGAAACCGTTAGTTTGATCAGAGTAGCGCAGCGGAAGCGCTGTGGACCTATGCTTCATGTTGGAGCGGGCTAGGTTGGTATGGTCAGGTTTGACCATCCGTAAGGTTGGTTTCGTGGGCTATCCTGATGTGTTACAGATGCCAAGTGTGGCATTTGGGTGATACCGAGGCTTTGCTTGGCGATTTTCGAGCTTAGTAATGGACGACTTCAAGAATAGTGACTGAGGAGTCCGAGGTGAGTGATTGTTTCTTGTGATCCCGAGAGTTGGCGACCCAGAAAGGAACCTCAGGAAGATTGAAACGTCATGACTCACATCCTTTTAGATGTACATAAACAGAGTTAACCGACAGGCGAGTTGGTCGGTGAATTGGTTTGGTTAAGGACACGTGGTCGTGATCCGTAAGAGTTGAGGACCTCCTAAGTATAGCGGAGTTGACATTTGGACGGTTGTCTAATGGTGATATTTGTGTTGCGGATTGAGTTCCATGGTTGGAAATGGGACATACTTCCAACCTGGTTGGCATCTCGGAATCAGGAGATGTTGAGATTGAGATGATGAGATACTGTGGTGGATACTTTAGAGTTGATTGGGAAACTCGTTGTTTGGATGTCAAGATTTGTGACCTCCCTTGATATTGGGCATGTGTGGAGGTGTTCCTAGTACTTGGTGACGCCGAGTATGGCCTGTATGGCGAGTGTTAGACAAAGGTGTTACGGTAGTTGTATTGACATGGTTGACGACCAATGGGAGTTCCGTTGAAGGATGATAGAAGGAAGTTGAGAAGGAGTGACTATAATTGATCATTATGAGGTTAGTGAAGGGAAACCACAATCTAGGCGTGTGGTATTATGGATTGATTTAATTCGATGTGATGGTCTGATGGTTGAGTCGTAGGGATGAGAAGTGGAATCCACTTAGGAGTGAGTGGATCGGGACTGGATAGCTTCTGGCTCAGGATTGAAGTATGGTGGATTAGGTGAATAATATGGAAAGTTAGAGGTTGGATATGTTGGACATGCAGATGAGGAGATTGCTCTGTCTTGTAGTAGTGGAATTGGCTGACTATCTTGGCCATCTAGGAGTTATGCAGAACGTGTGTGGTCTGTCTCGCATACCTATGGTATGGGGCTTAGATTTGGTACTGGGTCTGCCCTGTATTCGTAGTTGAAATGTGATTAGATTTCATATTGGTCGGGAGACCCAGGAGACCGGGAGACTCGGATGGGACTCAAGTTGGATTTCCCAGGAAGATGTGTAGCTCAGCCTAGAGGTCGGATAAGACCAACAGACTGCAAAAGTGGAACGTGATTGGTTCGTCGTCAGGTGGTAATCAGTACGGTTACGAGGACATTTTGTGTGCCCTGGAGTTACACTGTGAGGGTCACGGGTACACTATGATGTTATTGGTTGGACCTTGGATATCGTAGTGTGTGGCTGTTGCCGCTATGGTTAATTAGTGGACGTACCATAAAGATGACGTTGGAAGTACGTGGGGATATACACCACGAGCTATATTGAGGAATTATAAATTTTTTTTATGTAAGTTCTTAGGGATGTCCTTGCGTGTGCATAGTGGTATGCACCGTAGTTCTGGTTGGTGGTGATTGGTGTATGTATTTGAAATGTGTACGTACTGATCCGGCAGTGGTTGGCACCATGCCGACGTAATTGGACGTGCAATGTGATGTTCCGATATAAACGTGTTGGCAATTGGCTTAGTGCCGGGGGATGTTATGGAGAGACGGATTATCGGCGTAGTTCCAATATGCTAGATTTTGGACGGAGCATGTGGACGGGATCTAGAGGATCCAGAGTGATCTGTTGATTATTGCTGATGAGATGGATGCTCAGAGCCACGATTAGCTGGTTCCCCCTGATGTTGAGATAGGTGATTCAGCGACGTGGGATTACAATGAAAAAAAATTGGTAGGGTCCAGCTGCAAACAGGAAGAGTGGGACGTGAATGGTATTCCCACAGGTTGATTGTGTTGGTGGTTAATTGAACCACTGGTGAAATGATTGGTGGAATTAAGGGTATAGACGAGTACGTTATGACCCCGGTAAGGTCGGCGCAGATTGCTGACGGAAGATGTATGGAACGTTATACGAATCGTGTTGCATAGGCATATCGTGACCGGTAGAAGCCGTCTGGTGAATGGATGTACTTGAGGTTTATGTTTGTTGATGGAGAGACATTATAGGTACTTCGGGCACGAGTTGGAAATGTGTTGATCCCGATGAGGAAGAGAGGATCCGCCAGATGGACTGAACTTTGATCAAGAGTTCGCTTGGCCGAGTTGGGGTGACAGTTGGGAACTCTCAAGATAAGTTGGATTGGTAGGTCTTGAACACCGGGTAGGAGACCTAGGTGTGAGATCAGTTGAATTTCCCCCAGTTGATTACGGAAGTACGAGATTCGAAATTTCGGGGACAAAATTAATTAAGGGGGGTAGATTGTAACAGCTCGTCCTGGAAATATGTATTAGATTAGTGGTTAATGACAGATTAGCAAAGTTAATCGGTGATTAGTTAGGTGCTTTCGGACGAACAGTGCAAAATGACAGTTTTGCCCTTGGAATGGGCACAAATGTTGACTTTTTGTTCAGGCGGTCAAATGGACTTTGACCGATGGCCATGACGTAGTTCGCGACGTCACAAGTTCATAGACAAGTGGCACGTCCGATCCAGACATCAGAGGAGGAAGTTATGACATTCGGAAGTTCAAGTGCAGTTCGGTAATTTAGTTAAAAAGGGGCAAATTGTTGATTTTTCAAACGACATGGACTTTTCACGTAATTTATCATAGACAGGCGGCACATCATCATCGGACTTCGGATGAATTAATTATGGGTCTAAAGGTACAAGGGGCAAAATGGTAATTTATCATTTAGGGGCAAATTGGTCATTTCTGCCTTGGGATCTGTGCCCAGGTATATTGTGGACACTTGGATGCTTTGGAATGGTGGTTTATGGAGATTTGAACATGTGTCCCATCTTTAGAGGTCTGGGGAACCTTTGCTCAGCCGACTTACTTGATTTTAAAAGATTGGGAGTTTGGTTACATGGCTAGGCCATGAGAGAAAAACAGAACACAGAGTGAACCGTGAGGAACCCACTCCACAACTCCCTTCGATTTTTATCTCTTGCCTTTGATGGGTGAATGAAAAAGATTGGAAACGATGAAACACAGATGGTGGTGGCGGCATGGCTGCCCACTACGGCAAGAGGCAGTGAAAAAGCTAGACAAAACCCGTGAGTCCCCTGTTTCCTTGTGATTAGAGTGAAGTGTGATTTAAGGGATAAGGATCGAATTGGTTAATTGGGTCAGGGTTTTGAGATCGTCAGGAAGCGTTTGAGCTTGGTTTTGAGGCCTACAAATGGAAGGTAAGGTGAGTTCCAGAGAAACCTTCGTTTGAATTTAAAAAAGGTGAAGCTTGTTTTCGTGTTAATTGATATGTTTGGGTTATTGGAATTTATTTTGGAGGTTAAGACAAAGCTAAAGAGCTTGGAAGTAAGAGAAATGGTGGTCGGGGAAGTGGACACTGGAACCTGGGAAAAATATGATCGTATGCCGACTTGGAAGGTAATAAACCGACCCTATATTCGCGATTTAATTAGCTAACTCGATTATACATGTTTGAACGAACTTAATAGAATAAAAAGGAATGAAAACGGACCAGAATTGAACCGTTTAAGAGGTTGAACCGTGGACGCCGGTTAGGCTGGACCAGGCCGGTTTCCAAACCGGTTCAGACCGGGTCTGTCTCAGGGTAGGAGACGATGAACAGTAGGCATGTGAAGCCCACGCGCAGCCCCTTTGGGCGGCGCGTGTGGGCGCGTGGCAGGAAGTCTGAGGAAGGTTCCAACATGACTTTTAAAGTATTCGATGTGACGAACATTTTGGCACTGCTTTCGAGTCAATCGGACATCGTCTCGATATGTTTCGGGATGTCCAAAGGTTTTAGGGCTCGGTTAAAATTAGTTAAAAGTTCGGAAACATTACAGGGCTTTAGTATAAGCTTTATGAAGTAGTTAGTGACCTTATTATGGGATTTGGACAGGTTCGGGGAAGCCGGTGATAGCAGATTAGCCGAGAACGGCTTAAGTGTGCGCGTATCGAGGCGACGGCGTAACTGGCCTGTGTGTGGACTTTTCTTTCTAACTTATGATGCATGCATATATGTTTTTATATGTTTTCTATATGTGATTTTATGATTTTATTATGGTTTAAATGATTTGAGTTTGAGATTTGAAATATGATTTGATTTCAAGGATTTGAAATGGATTTTTTTGGAAAAGTGATTTCGGGCTTGGAGCCTTGTTCATGTGATTTCGAAAATGAGATTTTCGTTTTGGAACTGGATTTCGGAAACGATGTTTCGGATTTGGTTTGACAGTTGGAAAGGAAATTCTTGATTTGGGTTAAGGATGATGGTTCCGGATGCTAGCTTACAGAATCATTATTGTGAATTCGGATATGGATTATCTATGGTTTTCACTGTTGATTGAAAAATGGTTTTGGGTTTAAAGACCCGGAAAGAAAAGAAAAATCGTTGGATCTGGTTTTGAGTTTAAAGACTCGGTTGATTGACGGGGGGGAGGGGGGGGGGGGGGGGGGAGGGCCCTGGATTGATATGTTTTGAGTTTAAAGACTCGGTAGATGTTTTGAGTTTAAAGACTCGATTATGATACCCCCCGAGTCCTGTTGATTGTGTTTTGAGTTTAAAGACTCGTTGATATCCCGGGAAGGCCTGATTATGCACATGGTTTTGAGTTTAAAGACTCGGGCGTACTTGAGATCCAACAACTCGCATGATTGATATTTTTCACTGGTTTTCAGATATTTTGGCAGTGGCCCAGATGAATTGGATTTGATGAGTTTTGGGACTGAGTTCCCGTACTTTGACGTTCGATTTATGATTTTGGGCTGAGGCCCTGGATTTGAATTGCGGATTTGAAGAAAGAAATGATTCTAGTTTTCATTAATGGTTTTGGATATGAAATGGTTTCATTACATGAATTGTATATGCATGCACTGGTTTTGCATGAAGGGTAAAATGTATTTCTGCTAAACTGTTTTATGAAATTACTCTTTATTTTTGTTCACTCACAGTCTTTTCATGTTTTTCGATACCCTCCAGGTTGTTGCGATGCGGGTTATTGGTCGAGAGAGATGGAGACATCACATACGCAAACCACAGTAGAGTATGCGCGCTCTGGGAAGTCCGGGAGGTTGGAATAGTGCGTTGGAAAATCTCTTGTCCGACTTACGTGTCACATGGAGGTTGGAAACCGGTTTAGCCTTCGTGTCATTCGTAAGTTAGACGGGAGCAGGACTTAGCCCTTAATCCTAGGGAATTGGGGGAGGGTCCTGTCACACCATGTTGTCCGATTCACACCCTAACAACAATTTACTCGATTGATTCAAGTTTATGCTTTTTCCCTCTTATCTAAACCCTAAATTTCGCCCAGCCCTTAACTTTTCCCCAATTCTATTTCACGAAATGGTTCAAGGTGTATGGTTTCCACGTCGCTATAGTGGAGACCACATGTGGGCCAGTTCCTTGCCACATAGATTCTACATAGGCACTATAAACCCAATTAGTAACGAAGATTAACTTTTGATGCAACATACTTGATAGAATGAGGGTTCAGGGAGAACATTGTTACGATTTGGCGTTTAAGGAGAAAATTGAGATTTAATGTCCAATTCGTGAATCATTTTGTGTAATAAGCCTTAACTCTATTGGTGGATCGAAGATTTTCCTGTTGGAATTGGGCACTTGCGAGCCTACTAAAAAGGCACTCTTGCAAGTAGCTCTTTATTGCTTGTATTTTCAATAAGGATGTTTTGGATCCTTTTTTCTCATTTGAGAATCTCTTCCCTTCTTCCATTTTGTCCCGTATTTCATCTTCTTTTTGTTTGTTTTGAGAAATATATTGATTTTTTTTCATCAACAAGTAGGTGAATTCTAAGGTTAGATAATATGAGAAAACATAAGTCAACTAGCTTATGTTTGATCCTCCAAAGATAATGGTAAAAAACTTCAAGGAAGCATGCAAAGACATTGGCTCAACATAGAGGGGTGGAGCTACAGTTGAGCCAGAGGTTGGTTCGCTCCATTCATTTTGGTAGATTTTAATGTAATATAAGTGTGTGTGTATATATATATATTATAATATATTTTAATTAATTAAAAATTTATTAACAAATGACAATTATTATATAATCGTATTCAAGTATATATTTTGTATTTCCAATCGATTTAGAAATATAATTTCAGGCTCTTAGTGGAAACATATATCATTATCATATATAATTTATAAAATCCTAGAGATACTTTGATATAGAAATTTCAAATCCCACAATTTTACGTATGTTTATTTTGTTTTAACACTTCAATCATAGTCTATTTTGAGCATGCAATGATTTTAAACTATGAATCTATCAAGGATAACTATGATTGTGATGAAATAGTAGCGTGATATATGATTTTTTTTTATATATAATTTAGTTAATTTGACATATATTATGAGTTGAATTATATTAATTTTTTTTAATGTGTTTGAAAAAGGCCCTTACACAGATATTCCTAGCTATGCCACGTTACTAAAATTTGACATATAACGATATTTGTTTTATACTAAGATTTTTGTCTTCAAAGTGTTCTGATATATGAATTGGGGCCAATTTCACTAAGAGGCAATGAAAGTGTGCTTGCCCAAAATGTTGTCGTAGCAGAATCCGGGGTCTCTGTTTGGTGGCTGGCTTCTAAAGGAGCAGATACACAAGTGTTTGGGTGAAGGGGATCTCTTCGCTATAGTCTAATGCAGTAGTGTACAGTGTGAGTGACTAGGGTAAGTGGAGTGAAGACTGAAAGCCTCAGGCCATGATGTCGCAGTCACACCCTTGATCGGTTGGTCCACCTAACTTTCCTTCTAGCTACCTTCAAAGCAGGCGCCCCACTATTAGAACTGCTATAATACGTAGTTAGAAATGGTTTCTATATTCAGACCCATAAACCTTCGATTGAATCAATTGAAAATGAAGCAAGTGGGCATTTTACTTTCGCTGTTCTTTTTTATGCCTCATTCGAGGACTTTAAATATTTTCTTTTGCGCCTAGCCCAAGTTCAATGTCAACAGGTTCATGTTCGAAGCGTGCAATTTAGAGTTAGAGTGGGGAATTGGACAGATCAACCTCTTCAAGCTAGACTTTCGAATACGAAACCAAAACACGAAGATGGTTCTACGACTTATGCAGCCATAAAAGTCATTAGTTTGTGTATTCCAGTTATCAAAATCAACCTTCAAGAAACCGATTATAGAGGGGGATATAGGAAGTAAAAACACTTAGAAAGTAAATGCTTGAATAGTAGCGTGATGAATTAAATTACAAGAGCATGAATAAACTATCTCTAGACTAAGTCATCGGCTAGAATTCGTTGTCGAGAGACCATCAACTGGATGAATATCCATTGGAAATCATACCAAAGGTGTTGGCAGAGCAGTAAAAAGTCATGATGATAGTAGGAAGTGAGATTGTGAGGGTCTCAAAGACTGGTTAGATATAGTTGAAATGAGTTAGATGGACTTCAAAACATTCTGCGGGAGCTAGTCAGGATAAAGTGTGGTGGTCAAAAAGTCTTCAGAAATAAACTTAGGATGCAAGTCAGGTTTGACTCATGAAGGCAAGCTTGGTGTTCTTGGTATAAGAACTGAGAAGGGTTGAAAGAAGAATTGAATATTTATCCTACATAGAAAAGAAAAGTTTTTCCAAGAAGGCGAGCTTTTGGTAACATAATATTATTTGATGGTTTTCAGTTGTTGAAATTGATTGAGTTTAATCAATTTGTTTGTTTGTTTTAGTTATTAGTTGTCCTTTGTGAAAAAAATGACTTCTTCTCTTTTTATAGGTAGCATGGGAATGCAGATGGTTGGCATGTGCATCTATGGGTGCATCTCCTTCACAACGACTTAGTCGCACAACTTCCCTACATTTTCTTCCGGTTTAGGAGTCGTGTAAGTGTGATTGCGTAAATCACCTCACTTTCCCATATCAACGAGTTATTGAATACGAGTTGGGCTTAGGCCTAAATTTAGATTGATTCTTTGATTTCTTAAAAACCTTCTCTAGGCATGTAGTGTCTTATTTTGGGTGCAAACATTGCCCTTTGAATTCAAAAGCCCTTGGATCAAAAGGCTTTCAGATTGTTCCCTCACTACTTGCGACTTCAACAACCCTATTATTTGTGTTTCTCTTTTCATTGAACCCTCAACGGTTCAACACAAATAATACGATGACACTGAAAATTTTCCCCTTTTTGAGTTTCTAAGCTCCTCCCCAAATCTCTTTTTAACCATATCTCCCAAATCAGCCATGAAAGGTAAGGATTCAGTGGGTTCTTCTTCTTCACAAGGGCTACCAAGTGGGATTTTGACGAAGGGTTCCAGGAGTCTCATGAATCTTGGAAGTAGATGTTGAGGGATTGTGAGGTAAAAAACATCATAGCCCATGAGCTCTTTCTTGGGGTGGAAGATGGGCATCGTCATACTCTGGCTCCCTGCTGGCATGGTTGGACTCTACTGGGGTCTAACAAATAATTTCAAGCTGCCGCTGTCTACTAATGTTCCTCCTTCCCTTGGAGAAAATCCCACCTTTCCTGGAATCGTCTTTTCCCTTCTGGCTAGAATTCCAAGATATCTCGTTGCCTCTTCCTATGGGTGGATAGAATAAGGAAATAGTTTCAAGCTAACCTCTAGTATAACGGTTGTAACATCGGGTAGGCATGTCTGACCTTTCCACATATTTGGATGTGAATCTTCTTAGTGCCACCATGTGTTTTTGGAATAACAACACTAACATATTTGATTTATGAGTTGGACCCATGACTCCAACTCTTATAGATTTGACGGTTCTATTTGGTCTGAATCCGTTCGGGAGGATTGTCGATTTTACCAATAAGTACACCCAATTGTACACTCCTGGAGATTCAATTCCAAAGATAATTAGTGGTCCTTCAAAGTTATGTCTCTCTGAGAGATGTTGGCTGAGGTCCATGATCACATATTTCCCATTGAGGGTGAGTTGGATGTGCTTTGTGATGAGGATAAGTACCTCTTGGATGACCTCATCGCTCGAGACAAGCTGATTCAATGCCTACAATGTTCTGCCTATGAGGATGTTTTTTACTAGGGTTTTTCTAATAGGGCTGCTGGAAACCTCACCTTGTGAACCTGTTATCCTTATAGATTTTCCTTTCTTTCAGTTATATAGGAGTAAATATAGTTCTCCATATTTTGGCCACCCCGACCATCTCTTGCTTAGTTAATCTAATGTCTTATTCTTTATAAATCTTTTGTAAGTACCTTTCTTTAAGTTGGTAACTAAAAGATAGTTTTTTTTAGAGATCCACGAATTTTTTTTTATTATGTCATATATTTTCTTTGAGCATTCAAGATCGGCCCCTTTGGCCATTCATTCGCTTTCATCCCTTCATAGGAAAATTATTTGTCGGATTTTAGCAAATTTGTTTTGAAGTTTCTAAGCCCTTTTGCAGCTACATTATGATCGTCACTTCGCAGAGTATCCTAGTCGGGATCTTTTCCATCGTCAGGATTAGAAGATTTTCTA
Source organism: Prinsepia uniflora (assembly GCA_032719365.1). NCBI lineage: Eukaryota > Viridiplantae > Streptophyta > Magnoliopsida > Rosales > Rosaceae > Prinsepia > Prinsepia uniflora. The sequence continues at coordinate 47,372,240 of CM064861.1, read as the reverse complement.
AACTGACTTTTTGCCAACTCATCCTTAATAAAGTCGACAACTGCCTTTTGGCTCCTACAGGAGTCTCAGATGTAGAGCTTGGGAGGGATGATTTCTTTGAAGTCTGACCCCATCCATCATCTTTCTCCCGTTTTTCACATGAGGACACATAAACTCCATGTTGGTTATTGGCGGGGTTGCCCCTAAGCTCGTCTGAGCCAACTTGTAGGCTTTAAATTTTCTTTGGATCCTATGCTTGACAATCCTTCCAAATTGCTTGCTTGGCTTTCCATTCTTACTAATCATGTACCATTTCCCATTTTGGATGATAGCCTTTCCTGGTCGGGCTATTGACTATCCCAAAAAAGTGTCCTTTCAGCCATCGGGATCTCGTTGGTTGGTTAGAGATTTTTGGTTGGCTGGCTATTTGTGTTTCTCGATATCCCTTAGCCTCTAGAAGATAGAATTTCAAGGGATCTTTCCTTTCGGATTATGAAGTCCGTATCTGGTTTTGGGATAGTCGAGAAGGTCCTAATCCCGTTCTTCTCTCAACCTTTTTAGTTCAAGGTCTCTCTTACCTTTTGGGGTCGCGATTTACTACACACACTCTATTTCTCACTTACTGCATATGGCCAAGTCCCTAATGATCGTAGCTAGCGACTCAAGGCTTCTGAGTTTCCTTGGGAGCATTTGGCTAACCTTCTTTGGTCGATCACATTGCCTTTTTTAAGATGTGACCATCGTAGGTCGACGATCTTTACTGATGCCATAGGGAACATATTAATGTCCTATATTATTGGCATTTTTGGTATTGGAGTGAGGGCGATATGCCCCTGGTTGATCAAACTTTGGATTGTATCCTTGAATTGGACACAATTTTTGATGGAGTGATGTGGTAATACATGTCACTTGATTTTTTTTTATCTCTTCTATTCTAGGCATCTCTTACTTGGGATCAGGCTTGATCACCTTTACTTTGACCAGTTCATCATATATCTCTCCAACCTTAGTCTGGTCGAATTGATATGATGTGAAATCGGGTTCTTTTGGCAAAGTATCCCCTAGTCAGATTAGCGGGTTTCTGATCTCGTATAGGCTTTACTAATGACTTGATGGTTACGAGCCCCTTGCCTGAAGTCTGGATTTTGGTTATAGCCACCTCTAGTTCCTACCTCTCTTTATTCTCAAAGGATTCATCCTCGACATCTTTGTGGTCTACCCAATGAACGAGTATCTTATTTTTATAGAAATGGGGTACTCTAGAGTTATGCTTATGTCATTGTTCTTCTTCCAGCAATCTCTCAAATTTCGACACAGATACCACTATCTCCTGCAAGTCTAAGAAAGTGGTATTGTCATACTTCTTCGTTAGTGAGAACCTTGGTGCTCTTTTTGTAATGGCCACCATTTAGCCATTGTTTATGAGGAACCTGCACTTGATCTTCATCCTTTTAAACCTGAAAATGAAACTCTCAGTATTCTCATGCTCTCCTTGTTTGGTGGTAGTTAGGTCACTGCTCATGAAATCAGGCTCAATCCGATAAAACTCCTCATGGAACTTGGCCTCCATTTGCCCCCAGGTGCGTATGGAGGCTTTTAGAAGTGAAATGCACTAAGAAAAAGCATCTCTAGCTAGAGAGCTACTGGACAATCATAACATGAGATAGGAATTATCCTCAAGAGCTACATATTGGGTTGAGAATCTCTCTCTATATATGACAGGACCCACCCCGATTATCACCCCGATAACCGAGGCGAACCCTGCTCCCGTCTGGCAATCCAACACAAAGACCCAAAAGAACCTCACAAAAACTCCAAATTTACATTTCCAGACAAGGGATAACTTAAAATCCAATAAAGTCACAGTCATACAGAGCATAGTAACAAACGAAAAGACAGAAACTACACTAAAAGTATCTACACGCACAACGGAAAAGCTTGTAATGGAAAAACGTCGGAAATAATCCGGGGTCACTCTATGCCTCTGGCTCTGCCTCAACGTCAACCCCCGCGCTAGCTCCATGACCTGGAGGGTATTTAAAAACAGAAAGGTGTGAGTGGACCAAAAAGAATAAAAGTTTCAAAACCATTTCATAAAAAAACCAGGGTTTTGGCCCTCCGTTTTGAAAACATGCATGCATAACCCAATGTATGAAAACATGTATAAATCATATCATTTCCATCATGGAAACCGCAGCAATATAAACACAGTATGGTAAACGTTATAAAACATTAGCAGCAAAACATAAGATACCAATATAATTATCTGATCAAACCTGCTAGATCTATCCGAGTCTTTAAACTCCCGAGTCTTTAAACTCAATCCAGGCCTCAATAATCCGAGTCTTTAAACTCAACAGGCCTATGGGGGACATATCAATATCCGAGTCTTTAAACTCCCGAGTCTTTAAACTCAATCCGGGTCTTTAAACCCAATCCGGGCTCGTCCCCCATCAATCATAATCCGGGTCTTTAAACCCAATAACCAGATCCAGCAAATCCAATCCAAAACCATTTGAAAACCATTTCGAAATCTATATTCAAATCCGAATCCGAAATCACTGGTCCGAAGCCATTCCGGCATCCAGAACCGTTATTCCGAACCCAAATCCGAAAATCCACTTTTCAACTTTAAAACCAAATTTCGTTTCCTGAAATCCGATTCAAAAATCGAAAACCCTTCAAATCATGTCTCAAAATACATTAACATCATTGAAAACCATTTATCGATTAAAATCCCAAAATCATGGTATCAAAATCACAATCATCACATTTTTCGTAAAACGTGCTAAAAATTGTAATTTCTCGAAAAACGTGCCATTATAGAAAATAGTTATAGCATATTCAAATAATCATGAAATCACATATAAAACCATAAATCAAGTAATTAAAAGCAGTTATGCATGCTCAGTTATAAGGAAGAAGTCCACTCACAGTTACCGGGCACGTCACTCGCGTCCTGTACGTCCCGTACGTTCCTCGACCTCCTCGGGGATTCCTGATCCTGTCACAAGTCACCATAACTCGTCACTGACACGTCAATGAAGGTTCTCCTAATTTTTCCCAAAATTCCCGAACTTCTACACGTACTTTAAACGGAACCTAAACCTTCGATCTCGTAGACCTAACCTAAAACAACGTCCGATTGTTCCGAAACTAGTCCCAAAAGATTCGTTACAACGATTAGACCAAAACCCTAGTTGGAAGTTTTCCCAGACAAGCCACCACGCGCCCCCACGCGCCGCCCAAAGTGGCTGCTCGTGGGCCTCACGCGCCTACACAGTAACCACTGTTCATCGTCTTCCTCAGCTGTTCGACCGGTCTGAACCGGCGAGGGCAATTCTTCGCCATTCCTCCACCATTTTCTTTCCTTTTTCCACCAAACTCTTCGTCCTCATCCTAGCAATTAAGTCCAATCCTAACAACTAAACGTCATGGCCTAAATCTCATCCGCCAAACTCGAATTTAAACCAGTCCAAAACCCCTGTTTCTACTTCCAGCCACCCGTGCAATCCCCCATCATGGCTTCGACTGCTACAAGTTCCTAAAGACCTACTGAACTCAATAGAACCTACAGAACAGGTCGACTCAACCCCTAACTTCACGACTTTAACTTTGAATCAAAACGGCAAAACAGAGGAAACAGAGAAACCTCACCTGTCTGTGCGCTGCCGTGAACGCCGTCGTATGCCAGCCCGTCCAATCTCTCGTCTCTGCCTGCTGATCACTCCCCCACTTTGAATTTGAACGGTTTGATCGAACACATCAACACCACCACCTCGATTCTTCTCTGTTTTCCTAAGAAACTCACACTTTCCTCACACACAAACACTCGACTCCCAGTCTTCTCAACCCAGTCCCTACACTCTTAACCTCCCTCTGATCCTCCCTCTGATCACACTCACACACTCACAAGGGTCACACCTCCCTGCAATTGATCGATTCCTCCCTCTCTGCCCAGTCTCTGTTTTTCCCACTTCGAACAAACACGATGCACACACATAAAATTGCACCGTGCACAAAGCCTAGAATCCACTACACACACCCCACGTGTCCACAATCCCATGGTCCCTTCTCAAAATATCCAATCCCTCCTGTACACTTGTCCTAATCCAGTTTTCACAAGTCCCAATGTGCAAAAAGACCAAAATACCCCTTTTGAGTCAAAATTACCATTTTGCCCTTCACTGTTCTAGACCCGTATCTCGCTCGTCCTACTTCCGATGAAAGCATGCCGCTTGTCGTTGAACTCCGGACAACGAGATCTACCTAACGATCCTCGGTCTACGTGAAAAAACCCCGTCGTACGAAAAGTCAACTTTTCCCCTTCGTTTAACCAAATTACGGTAATGCCCTCAACCTTCCGAACATCGTAACCTCCTCCTCGGATGTCGGAATCGGGCGTACCAACTGTCTACGGACTCGTGACGTCCCAAAATACATCACAGTCATCACTCAATGCCCAATTGACCGTCCGAACTAAAAGTCAACAATTTTCCCAAACTAGGGGCAAAATCATCATTCTGCTCTAACGGTCCAACTAACCCCGATTAAACTCACTAATCCAGTCCTAATCACGTCGCTAATCCCGCCTCCCGAGACGGGTCCTTACAATATATCCAAGGACGACGTATTACCATATCCACTAAAGAGTGAAAAAACTAGTGATTTCAAGTTCTTGAGAAAAGGATTATCCTGGTCCATGTACATGGGTAAGGCTTCCTCTATGTTGGGACATTGTCTCTCTTAGGAGGCACTAGTTTTCCTTGAATCATATTACTTATCTTGGCCATTTCAAACATGATGGGTTGATTCCTAATTACACAATTGGCCTTTGGTTAGGCTTGAACTCTTCTTCTGACCTCGTGTCATCCAATCTTCTCCAGTTATCAAAGTCACCCTTAAAGCCATTCGGGACACTCTTGGACATTTTAACCTTTGACTGTTCCTAAGAGGATGGTCCCTATTTTTCCCCACTCTCCTCTTTTTGGCTAGACTTCATGGGTTTTACTCATTTTCGGAACATTGACACGTGAGGCGCTTGATGAAAAAGGCCCCGTGATCACAGGTTCTAGAGGAGATACTCAAGAATCTGCGGTCTGTTTCCCTTTGTCTTGGCTTACAACCTCAGGAGGTAGGGTGGTGATACTTTCGACTCCACTTTTCCTTCCCTGGAGAGCTCCTGAACCTACTTGTTCAGAGCCTTTGATAAGCCTTTATTTGAGCATTATTTTATATCATTTTATACCCTTTCTGCGTATCTTTTAATGTAAAAATACCAAATGATAAAAATAAACTATTTTGTGAGAAATGTACAAAATTGGATAGAGCATGGAATTATGAGGGTTTTGGTGAAAGAATCATCTCAATCGGAGCTATATTGAAAAAGTTATGATTGAAGCAAAGAAAGCCTAAAATAATTGCAAGAAAATTCGGCAGCTTCCTATCAATTCCAGTCTAGCCCAGACCAGGCGAAGCCCAGCCTTGTGCATCACTCATGAAGCCCACCTGCTTGAAGCCCAAGTGACCCCATGACCCAAGTCGCGCTAAGAAGCCCAGCCCAATGCTCAGGGAAGCTTAACTTGCGTGCGTCGCACGTCACTGAACCCTCCATAATCTTTTGGCGCCCATGTACCGAATCCCAAATGCCCCAGCCTACGTGCTTCAGCCCACGTCTCGGCCCAACCGTCGCTAGTGGATCAGGCATTGACCCCACACACGTTGCCTGCTCCAGCCCATTCCTTTGCCAGCGCAAGGGTCGTGTCCGCACGCCACCTAGCCAGCCCACATCGAGTCATGTACGCCTGCTCAGTCCAGCCGGCACACCTCCTGCAGCCTCGTCCTCAACCCATTCTAACCACTCCAACCTACTCTACTTCCGCAGTTTTTCCAGCCAACAACCTTAATTTACAATGACAAACACACTATTTCACTAATTAATCTTTATTGTTTTTCTTATTTAATTTGAATTTTATTTTCTAGCTTTCATTGATGAACCACCTCTATAAATAGAGAGGTGATTCTCATTGTTTAGGGCGACTTCTTTGGGCACGTGTTTAATCCTTCCTAGAGGAAAACCTTAGCTAGGTAATTTCGAGGAAATTCGAGAGTTTTAAGTCTGAAATCCCTCGTGTTTCTTCCTCCATCTTCATAAGGTTCCTACTGATGTTCGATGATCCTTGTGAATAACAATCTATTGTTTCCATCCACCTCGGTATCTCAAGTTATTCTTAGATTCTGAAAGTGTAACCTTCTCTCTCTCTCTCTCTCTCTCTCTCTCTCTCTCTCTCTCTCTCTCTCTCTCTCTCTCTCTCTCTCTCTATCTCTCTCTCTCTCTCTCTCTCTCTCTCGCTCTCTACTTAAACTCTTGTTATTGTTATTGGTTTTACTGTGTTGATATTTTCTTTCTAACATTTGTAAATGTGAATACAATCTCCATGTGTTTTACTTTCTGAATTTCAGTTACTTCATGCGTTTTAGTGCTTAAAATTTAACTCAACATTAAATGTTTATTCGCTGTTCGATGCATTTAGAATAGTAGTGAAAAGATTTAATTTTTGACGCGCGTAATCCGATATTCGGTGCATTTATAGTATTGAAAAATGTATAAATGAGATGATGAAGGTACAATTTTGTGATTGGTTCAATGTGTGAAAATGCTAGAGTGTTGGTAATATATGTGTTTAAAGAAAGTCCATTGTACAAAGGTTAAAGTATGAGTAGTTTAAATAATGTGATTGATAATTCAGATTTACTTACGTAAAAGTGTCGGTTTTTTCTATGAAACTAATATATGGTTTGTAATTTCTAGTTAGTATGAGCATTCGCCTTTTAATTCTTAGTTTTCTAAAATGTAGCTTCTGCTACAGCTCTTTCCAAAAACCCCCCAAATCGTTTTATTCTCTAAATTCTTTAATTCTTTTACTATTTTATCATTTTATTCTTTGATTATCATTTATTCATTTTCATTAACCATTATTTAATGTCCTTAATTTCCCTGGTACAAAACGATCCCTATTTACCAATACAACATTTACACAAAAAGGGGTTTTAAGTCGAGCATATTCTTAAACTATGTGTTTATTTAAATGCATAGTTTGAGTATATCATTTTTTGTCGTCGTTGCCGGGGAAATTGAAAATCATTTTTAATGGGTTAGTGTATATAAAATGTTCATATGATACTTGTTCATAATTTTTATTTTTATACTTATTCATATTATACTTGTTCACACTTTTTTTATACTTGGTCATACTTGTTCATATTTTTTTAAAAAAATTTTGAATTGTTTATGTAAAGTTTTTGTTTTAAAATAAAATTAAAAAAATAATTTCGTTTAAAATAAAGAAAACATTTTTCATTACTTTAAATTATAAAAATAAGAATAAACTAATTAAAAAAAACATTCTCAAATTTTTTAGTCTCGGATATATGTGGATCACTTGTGCTTTGAAGTTTAAATTTTGATCATGAATGGAATAGGTGAAGTCTCGTTTGTTAACTCTCAGCCAAACCCTTCATGATATGTGGATTTCATCACCACCCACTGTAGATCCGAATCTATGGACATGAGGTTGATGACGGTTTTTGTTAACACTTAAGTTATCTTTGAATGAACACTTTCATCTGGTTTCGAGGGTGATGTCTAGGATAAGAGACGATACTCGTAACGGTTTTTCCGTCTTAGAAAGTGACATCAATTGAGTTTAAGCCTCGAGATGTCTTGAAACTAGCCTTGCCTCTTATGTTTATTCTTTCTAACCTGGTCCATTTTGAACTTGCCCAAATAGTTGAATAATGGTTCAAAATCTAAGATATTTACTTGGGTCATACGGACGTAGAAGTCTTTATCTAAACTCTGAGAATATTTAATACTGTTTCCTATTAAATGATTTAGAGTTGCATGAATCTCAAAGAATATTTTTCTTCAAAATCTTACTTTCGGGAATAGATAGTGTCCCTTATGGTTACTTTCTCCTTAACCTTTCATGATGTGTTTATTTCATCACCACACCGTAGACCCGAATCTATAGACATGAGGTTGTGGGCAGAGGTCGGAAACACTTGGGTTTGGTACATCCACTATGAAAACTTCCATTAGTTGGTCATGGTGTCTAGGAGGGTTATGATTGGTGACAAGCTTGGATTAAGAAAGGGAACACCAATGGAGTATATGCCCTAGCTAAGCTGGCCTCAGGGTCTTCTCGGAATTAGTCCTTACTTCTTGTGTTATTTTTATCCCAATTGTCCATGATTAACGTTGAATGGTGGAAGTGTGGTTTATCAGTACGCGCAAGTCGTAAGCCCACAAAAGTACTAGGAGAAGCGAAGAACGAAAGTTATTCATGACACTCTAAGGCTTTATCTATTGAATTTGTAAGTTGCATAACCTCTCTAAGGTTTTATGGTGCTCGAATTTCATCAGCGGGCCCTCCAAACTAAGTGAATCTAGCGAAGTGATATCGAAGGTGGAGGACATTCTTTTCATGCATCGTCACGTAACTCTTATCTCTTGTGCAGGTTCTAACAATTTCTCTCTTATGCATTCACACCATTCTTCATGTAGATACTTATATGTTGCACTAGTTTAGAATTTCTTGGAACTTGTGCATTTTCTTGCTATTTCCGTGACTCTACTTTGTGCATTCTACACTTGTTTACACTTTGTTATTTCTTACTTGTATATCTGTTGTTTCCTACTTGTATATATGTCGGTTACATTTGTTTATAATTTATCTTACATTACTTCTCGTGATTCCCTTAACTTGCACATTTCAAAACACTAACTCTAACTATTATAAAGACATTCTAAAACTTGCATCTTTAACTCAACTTGCATTCTAACTTAACTCTTTGGATGATATAGGTACGTGCTTATGAATGCTTACTCAGAAAGTTAGGCTTGATAGGTTGAGAAGGCAACTGGACATCTCACCAAACAACACAACCTTCATGGACGCACTTAAGAAAACCTGCTCATCTGGGCTTACATCCCCAATACTTTGTGAGTTCATAAGTGAGAAGAGTGAATCGGAGGAGGAACATACTCTAGAAATACCATTAACCATGAAAAAACAATCTGAGTATCCATGAGAAAACTTGCTCAAACACTGAGGGTATTGCTAATTTCAGCATCCAATACCCTGAATCTCAAGGTAACAAGAAGGACATCGAAATCAAGAGTGGAGTTCTACATCAACTTCCTATGTTTCACGGACTTAGGAACGAAAATCCTTACAAGAACCTCAAAGAGTTTCAATTCATTTGTGATAGCATGTGTTTCGACAATGTAGACTTGGATATCATGAAGATGAATTCTTTCCCGTTGTCTTTAGAAGATAAGGTACATGCATGGCTTCTTGAACTCCCATCAAACCATATCGATTCTTTGCCTAATTTGGTTCATGAATTCCTTACCGAGTACTTTTTGACCTCGAAGATTACGGTCTTGAGGAAGCATATCACAAGCATTAAGCAGCGAGAACATGATGAGAGCTTTAGCAAATATTACGAAAGGTTTACTGAACTATGTGCTCCATGCCCTACTCATGGGATCACTGGAAGCTATCTTTTAACCTATTTCTACGAAGGACTCAAGGCATGAGATAAAGGACTACTTGGTCCTGCAGTAAATGGGAGTTTCTTAGCTAAGAGCTTAGTGGAGGGTTGTGCCTTACTTGAAAGCCGAGCACTCAATGATGCACAATATGAAGGTACCGAGCGAACTCCAAGAAAGGAAAATGAGGTAAGTTCCAATGTTATTAATTATTCTAAATTAGATAAGATCACCTCTATGCTTTCAAATGTGTTATAAGTTAGGAAACAGGTAGCTCCGGTACGTTCCATATGTTCTCAAGGACACCTTGATGGCCAATACCCCTACATTGTAAGGGAGGAAGACAACATAACTGAGATGGTACATGCCATTGGAGGCTTCTAGGGAGGACCAAGGTTACAATTGGAGAGACCCAAACAATGTCCTGAACCCTCAGCACATGTCTACAGGCCCAAACTATGCCTAGAACCATTTCCAATGACCCACATGGCAACTAAGGCCCCCGATCCCATTTTCTAACTTTTCTCATAATCATGCAAATAATCATATATCTTCATCTTCAACCTCTAATCCTGATTACGATAAAATGATGGTTGCACTTTACCAAGCGCAGCAAACACTAATGGCTTTGACTCAGGCTCTTGTCACAAGTCAACAGAATAAGCAAAAAGACGTCGCTGATCTCAAGGAAAAAATAGGCAAGGTCATGGACTTCATGGGTAGGATCCAAGCCAGTGGGGTGCTTCCACCTCAACCTACGCCCAACCCAAGTGCAAGACCTGAGGCCAAAGATATTGTCAAATGAAGTGTTAAAGTGATTGGTGACATAGAGCAAGATCCAGCCATTTTTGAGGTTGAAAAGCACAAGGTGTCATCTAAGACCACCATGACACAACCACGAAATTAACCTACCCACTCACAAGGTAAGGACCTTATTCCTTCAAGTTTGGTTGTTACTCCCCGTTTGTGTGTGCACCATTTCCGAGTAGGTTTGGAAAGTCTAAGAAGGATGAATCAGACGAGGAAATCTTGAAAAGTTTTAAGATGGTGCAAATCAACATGCCCCTAATTGAGTGCATCAAGCAAGCGCCAAAGTACACAAAGTTTCTGAAAGAGTTATGCACTCCAAGGCACCAAATGAGGGAGAAGGAGGTTGTGATGGTAAGTGAGGTTGTTTCTGCTGTCATTCAACGACTATTGCCCCCAAAGTTGAAGGATCCAGGGATTTTTTTTGCCCCTACGTGATTGGCAACAAGTCTTTTTGATAAAGTCATGCTAGACTTAGGTGCATCCATATCCATTAATGTTATGCCATATTCTTTATATGTTGCCCTAGGTTTAGGTAAACTAAAACGTGACGATAGTATCATTCAATTAGCCAATCATTCTAACGTGTATCCTAAGGGATACGTTAAAGATGTTCTTGTGCAAGTTAACCAGCTCATCTTCTGACAGGACCCATCCCTAAACCCTCAGGATTAACGTGGGATGACCTGCTCCCATCTGACACCACATGTCAGACTAAGGATATTATGGTGAGCCACTCGGGGTTTCTAGAGTACACTGCTTCATGTGATGCCTCAGTCTCTACTACAGCTTGCATCCACGATCAACCTGAAGGGTACCAAAAACCATTTAAAATTGTGAGTGGACAAAATAAGCATTTTCAAATACATTTTGGGAAAATACATGTATACCATCCAATTAAAAGCATGCATCAATCAGAAAATATATAATCTCAAAGCATTTTCTTTTCATGTGATGCCTCAGTCTCTACTACAGCTTGCATCCACGATCAACCTGAAGGGTACCAAAAACCATTTAAAATTGTGAGTGGACAAAATAAGCATTTTCAAATACATTTTGGGAAAATACATGTATACCATCCAATTAAAAGCATGCATGAATCAGAAAATATATAATCTCAAATGCATTCTTAAAATCAAATCATTTTTCTTTTAAACCCAACATATGTGAAAACATCTGGACATAAAGAAATGCTCAAAAACATGACCAGTCCTTATATCCCACATCTGCATGATCTCATATCATCATCAGTCACATCATCCGTGCAACATATGAGGCGAGCAACATATCATAGGGACCACTCCAGGGAAATACATTCATAACCGGTGTCACATCAATATCAAGAGGATGGTCTCAGTGAAAACAGTTATCAAACCTCATAAACACATTTTCACAAACACGTTGCTTTCAAAACAAGCATGTGCCTCATGTAAGGTCTCAGCCCAAAACCAAATCTCATAAATCATTTCACCAGCATTTATTTCAAATATCTCAATATGGACTTTTCCCAAAGCATAGCTTTCACAAAGAAGTTTCCATAAAACCATTGTTCAAAACACTACTCAAATCACCTTTATTGAAATCTCAAAGCATGTAGAAAACTCTGCCTAAGTCCAAAGTACAGTATAAAGCATAAATCTCGAAATACGTGCACAACAACATTTTCAATGAAAATGATCAACAATCTTACTCAAATCATTATGCAATCATTTCATTCCAAACTATGATCATAAGACATTTAAAACATTATGATGCTCCATATTTATAAAAAAATATGTCCATTCACACAGGGCTCATCCTGTGTGCTCAAAACACGAGTCGTACGCCAATCCGAAGTCTCTAGGACGTCAGGGCCTGTCCAAATCACACCCGAGGGTCACTAACCCAAAACCCCGAAACTGAAAATGCGTCCTGAACACACTTTCCGAGGAGAAAAACCTCTAAAACACTAACTAAACGATCTTCAATCGACCTGACACCACCATTGGATTCAGAACGTCGAAAGTTCATGCCCACCACCACCATTGACCTCAAAATTCATGCCCACGCACCCACAAGCGTCAGTCAAAATTTTTTTAACGCCGGTCAATGCCGATTAATGCTAACGCCAGCCCTAGCTGATATCATTGCTGACGTCAGCCTGACATTTGGCAACCTGACAACTCCTGACAGCCTGCATCATGACACGTCAACTACCGCACCACCTGACGACCTCTGACACTATTCCACGTGGCACCACCTCACTGGTCCATGTGGTCTAACAACGCTAAGATGGACATGCCATGTCGATGCTAACTCAGCCTGACACCTCACCACGTGTCATCACCTAGTTGGCTACGTGGCCTGACAAGATGACGTGGCTTGCCAAAACTCGACCAAAAAACACAATTATTTTTCCATTCTACTCGTCTCTTACCCAGAAATCGATCCTCAATCCTAAAACATAGAAAACATACCTGAAAACTCCCATGACCAAACTTTGAACCTCCACTAGAGCTCATTCTTGGCCCCTTTTTCTTTGATTTTTTGTACAATACTCTCACAAAAACACAAAAAACACCAACATGGCCTTAGTTTAGGTTTCAAAACGTCCAATCCCAAAATCCAAATTTCAAACTTAAAACGGTTTCATGAGTTACCTGGTTTTTTTGGGTCGTTACATCTTCCTTGCGGATTTTTATGTCCTAGACATAGAGGATTTCCTTACGAATCAAGCGCCACTGATGTTGTTGGGATGACCATTCATGAGAACTGCCAAAACGAAGATTGACGTATTCAATGGTACACTAACTATGGAAGTCGATGGGGAGGAAAAAGGATTCAACATTTATGACGCCATGAGGTACCCTAGTTCCACTACTCAAACTACATTTTCTATTGATGTGTGCACTTTTTTTTTGCAGAAAAACATCTTGAGTCAATTCGAGAAGACACACTAAATATGGTGATTCAGGAAAGATTAGGCCTAACTCAACCTGGGGAATCCTTGGTTGAAGATAAGGATCACGAACTAGTCCCTCAATGAGGCGTCAAAATGATAAATCCTCTTATAACTTTGTCACTTTTAGTTAGTACTGATGAAACTCTTCCTTAAGTGGTTCATGCCCCTATTCTCGAGCACAAGGTTCTACCTGACCACATGAAGTATGCATATCTTGGCCTTGATGAGACTTTTCCCCTTATAGTGTATTCTGCAATGATTTAATCATAGAAAGAAAGATTGGTACGTGTTTTGATTAAGTATAAGACAACCATTGGATGGACTTTGGCAGACATCAAGGGAATCACCCCGAAAACCTGTGTGCATCGAATCTAGTTGGAAGATGATGAAAAACCCTCTCGTTAAGCTCAACGTCCCCTCCATCCTCTGATGATGGATGTTGTGAAGAAAAAGGAAATCAAACTCTTGGATTGTGGTGTCATCTACCAAATTGTAGACACTAAATGGGTCTCACCAGTCCAAGTAGTTCTGAAGAAAGTGGAGACACGGTTGTTAAGAACAACAAGGGTGAGCTTATACCGCAGAGAACAGTGACTGGATACAGAGTCTGCATAGATTACAAGTGCCTTAGCAAAGCAACCAGGAAGGACCACTTCCTTTTTCCCTTCATCGATCAAATGCTTGAAAGGTTAGCTGATCATTCTTATTACTATTTTCTTGATGGTTATTATCGAATCTGTATAGCTCAAAACGATAAAGATAAAACGACTTTCACTTGTCCTTTTGGCAGTTTTTCCTATAGGAGAATTCCCTTTGGCTTATGCAACGCCCCAGGAACGTTCCAAAGATGCATGCTTTATATTTTCTCTGAATATGTCGAAAAAATAATTTAAATATTTATGGACGTTTTCAGTGTCTTAGGGGATAGTTTTGACGCATGCTTTGAACTCTTAGAACTTATCTTACAAAGGTACATCAGAACTAATCTAGTTCTTAATGGGAAAAATGCCATTTCATGGTTAGACAATGGATAGTCTTAAGACATATCATCTCTGAAAGAGGAATCGAAGTTGATAAATCTAAACTTAATATTGTGTGCTACTTACCCTCTCCCACTTCTGTGATAGAGATTCGTTTATTTCTTGGCCACGTAGGTTTCTATAGAACATTCATCAAAGAATTTTCTCACATTGTAAGACCCTTGTACCAATTTCTTTAGAAGGAGACACCCTTTTTCTTTGATGCAAACTACCATGAAGCTTTTGAGAAGATTAAAGAACTCTTGACCACAACACCCATTCTTTGTGCCCTTGATTGGTCCTTACCCTTTGAACTAATGTGTTATGCCTCTAATTATAAAGTTTGAACAAAAGTAATTATTTACACTGATCATGCAGCACTGAAGTATCTCCTGGCCAAGAAGGAAGCTAAACAAAGGCTAATCCGATGGATTCTTCTTCTTCAATAGTTTGAAATCGAGATTAGGGAAAAAAAGGTATAGAAAACGTGGTAGCTCACCACTTGAGCCGTATGGTACATGAACAAGATCATGTGGCAATTCAAGAGATGTTTTCGGATGAAAAACTCTTAGGAATTGAGGTAAGTACTCCATGGTGTGCTTATATTGTCTATTATTTTGTCACCAAGCAGTTACCTACTACTCTAACTCGTGCACAAAAAGATAAACTCAAGAAGCATGCTAGTTACTATGTTTGGGATGAACCTTATATATGGAGACACTGTGCAGACTTTCCAATTAGGAGATGTGTCCCTAATACTAAACATAAGTCAACCCTAGAATTCTGTCATAACCATGCTTGTGGAGGTCACTTTGGATCTAGAAAAACTTCACTTAATGTACTAGGGTCTGGATTATATTGGCCTACACTTTTTAAAAATGCACATTCATTTTGTTTAGCATGTAATAAATGCCAAAGATCCGGAAACTTAGGACAAAGAGACGAAATGCCACAACATTATGTTTTAACTATTGAATTATTTGATTTTTGAGGCATCAATTTTATGGGTCCATTTCATCTATCTAATGGTTATCTCTATATATTAATTTCCGTTGATTATGTCTCCAAATGGGTGGAAGCTAAGGCCACAAGGACTAATGACTCTAAAACTGTTGTCGATTTCCTCAGAACTAACATTCTTTCTAGGCTTAGGATCCCATGAGTCCTAATCAGTGATGGTGGAAGTCACTTCTGCAACAAGACCATTGAAACCTTAATCAAATGGTATAGTGTCACTCACAGATTCTCCACACCCTATCATCCGCAAACAAGTGGAATGGTCGAGGTAAGTAATAGAGAGATCAACAAGATCTTACAGAGAATTGTGGCCCCTAATCGTAAGGATTGGAGCCAATGTTTGGATGTTGCACTTTGGGCATATAGGAAGGCCTACAAGACCCCTATAGGAATGTTACCCTAGAAACTGGTCTATGGCAAGGCATGCCACCTTTCGGTGGAACTGGAGCACAAAGCATGGTGGACTGTCAAGACTTTCAATATGAAGCTGGATGAGACCGGGTTACATGAGAAGCTCAAATTGAGTGAGCTTGAGGAAATCAGGAATGCTGCATTTTAGAATGCTCTGATCTACAAGGAGAAGACAAAGGCATTTCACGACAAAAATATCAAGAGTAAAACGTTTGACATTGGCAGAAAGTTTTTTTGTTTAATTCACGACTTGGACTCTTTACTGGCAAGTTATGTTCTAGATGGGTAGGTCCCTTTATTTTTACTAATGTGTTTTCCCATGGATCCATACAGATCAAATATGAAACTGCAAACAAGTTCAAGGTAAATTGCCACAGATTAAAGCCTTACATCAAGGCATTTAGAGAACATGCTGAGGAGTCAGAGAGAGTGTTGTGATCTCACATTATATGAGTAGACTGAAGCACTTGGTATAGGCTGGATGAATGTTAAACTTCAATCGCTTGTTGGGAGACAACCTAATATGTTCCTGAGTTGTGAAGGAGTCATCAACGCAGATTTGCTTTCTTTCTGTTAGGTCATAATTTATGCATGTTTTATCCATGATTTAATGCCTTTTACTTATGTTTTTTTTAATATTTCGTTATATGAAATTAGAGAAAATAATATATTTTGTGGTAAATGTGTAGATCAAATAGAGCTTAGAATTACGAAAATTTGGGTGAAAGAATCACCTAAATCAAAGTGGAAACGAAGAAGTTATGAAGGAATGAAAATGACACATGAATTCGGTGTCCATCCATCGAAATCAACATCAGGGGTCCTTACGCATGCATTGTAGTGCTGCCTCCAATTCGGTGTGCGCCTACCGAATACGCTGCCTAAGCCTTGGCGCGCGTATGCTGATGTTCTTCTTTCAGATTCGGTGGGCTTCCACCAAACCCTCCAAGCAGCAGCCCTGAGCCTTTGACCAGGCGTTGACTGGACTCTTTGACCACCAAATTCGGTGGTTGACCATCGAACTTGACTCCTGAAGCTTTATTTCGTGATTTTCCTCCCTTTTTAGGATAATTCCAACTTCCTTTCACACCTAATCTCCATATTATATAAGGATTTTAGTCCTACTTCCTTTAATATTCTTATTTTTAATTCCTTTACTTATATGAAAGGTTTTAGTTAGATTTCTTAATAATTTAGGAAGTCTTTTCCTTATAGAATTTAATTGTAAGCTTTTATTCGTGGTCCAAACATCTCTCCGGAATCTAGTCCGAGACCACATCATAATTTCCACTCCTGGAACGGGATCCCTATAGGGATACACATTCTGGTCCGTGGATCGTGACTCTCCAGGTCGACGTCTGGAGGAGACCAAATCAATCATATGGAGGGTATAATACATTTTCTTTCTCAAAACATATTTCAACGGGGTCTCATACACGATTCATCTCAACAGGATTCATCGAACCCGATTCAAATCCACTTTCACAGCCCTTGTCCTAAATCCACAATTCAATAGGGTCTCATGCCCGAATTCTCAATTCACAAACCAAACTGGGACTCAAGCCCGATGTAACAATCAACTGGGCCTCGAGCCCGATATCACGAATAACTGGGCCATAAGCCCGAAACCAGAAATCAACGGGGCCTCAAGCCCGATTTCACAACCAACGGGGCCTCAAGCCTGATATTACTATCTGTTGACACCATATCTGACCAGACCCACTGGGCCGTATACTTAAAGCCCTGATAAACGCTCAAGGCCCAAGAACACCATACTTGCGACAGCCCTAGCACCGGGCCCAATGCGGGATGCCACGTGGAAGCATATCCACTCTCGATTTACGTAACACGTGTCTGCACATAAATCGAGAAGCATTCGTCCCACATCGGAACTTTGGGAATTGAACATCCCACCTACCTATACATAAAGGGTACACATTTCCCAATAAAGGGAACTAAGTTTTACTATTACAATCACTCTACCGAACTTACCATTTACTGTTTCCTTTTACGAACAAAGTAACTGACTTGATCGTCGGAGAGCCTTAGGCCGGCACCACACCGGTGCCCGTACTAACGGAGACCCGCGATCCACTTGAGTTGAAAGGTCACAAGAGGGAAACGCGTAATTTGGTGATTGGGCAACGAGTACTCGACAGTTGGAACATTTAACGCTTCAACAGTTTGGCGCCGTCTGTGGGAAATCTGACTAAGGTTTCCCACGCTCAACCAGACCGAGTTACGACTCATCCACAAGTTATACCGAGAGTCAGCTCTTCGTCACCGAGCATGCAGGGCGAACACGACCTCGGTGAAATCACACCCAGGCAAGGCCCCAGAACGAGGGGAGAACCCTCTCCTAACTTCTTGCAGATAATCGAGAAACTCCAGAGCGACATGGTCGAGGTAAAAGCTAAGGGCACCCAGGCTGAGTCGAGGTGTCAGGTGCTCGACGATCGGTACACTGAGGTGGCCGAACAGCTACGGGTCGCACAGGCAGAACTCGCTGCCCACCGAGCACGCGTCGGTAGCACTGAGGCCGACAAGGTGGTGGCCGAATGCGCGGAGCGTGCCGAGAAGAATCGCCGACTGGTGGAAAAAGGAAAGGAACGCGCGGTCGCCGAGACGCGTAGGGGAAGGCATGGGGACACCGAGCCAAGCAAGAAACCGGCTCGGATGTTGATCATCCCCGGCAGTCAACCCGGTGACACCAGGATCTACCGGGACGCCCGAGACGCCCTCAGCGAGGGAGGGCGGAACCGGTCGGTCAACGAGCAACCATCACGCCGACCTGACCCTCGGTCGGAGGTGGCAAAGGGAGACCACAACCGAGGAAACATAACCGCTCGGTGGTCCGGCCCAAATGTCAGCCACGGGACCTTCTCGACGGGGGACCCTGTCCCCGTCACCGACTCGTCCATGGAGGCCGAGAGCACGGCCAAGTCCGCTCGGCATCTTGGCACCAGGACTAATCGCTCGGACAGGGGGAGGCAAACATCGAGGTCCCCTCGCAGCGACACCGAGCGGTCAACCCACCTCGGCCTCCCGCTCCCTCCTCGCCCAGAACCAACCCGCCGAAGGAGTACCAAGCGGTCAGGGCAGGCTGGGGACAGAACGACAAGCCTCAGGAACGATCCCGCCTGCGGGACACCGAGCGGTCTAGGCTGGTCGGTCAAAATGCAAGTATATGCCGAAGCATACCCAAACAGGGGTACACCTAGCGGTCACGGCGGGACGGTCACAGAAGGAGTGAGTCACAAAGCCCACCAAGCGGAGGTGGCACCGACCGGCCTTATACGGTCGACCGCGACCAAACATCCAGGGATAAACACCAATCCAAGACCGACTCGCTCGTCCAGCACCTCATGGACCGAGTCCGGACGCTTGAGGCCGGGACAGCCCGGGAAGCGAGACCAGCCTGGTCAAAAACCAGCCCGGGCCACTTCACAGAAAGAATCAACCAGTTCAGAATCGACCACGAGATTAAACCCTTGAAAATCCCCCTTTACAACGGGAAGGACGACCCGTGGAATCATCTAAACAACTTCTACTCGGCCATCGCCCTTAAGAACCTCGCCGATGAGGAACAGTGCCTCATCTTCAGTTCCACACTGACCGAGGCAGCGATCAATTGGTTCTACAAGTTGGAATCTAGGTCCATCGACTCTTTCGAGCAGCTCACCTCCACCTTCATGAACCAGTTCATGATACAAACCGACCGCCTGTCCTCGGCCGAGGACCTCTTCCAGCTCAAACAAGGTGAAAACGAGTCGCTGCAGCGATATGCAGCGAGATTCAGTCATGAACACTCTCGGTGCACGGAAACGGACGATCGAGCAGCTTTTAGGGCCTTCAAGGGCGACCTCCGAGACTCCCCATTCAGGTACGCAGCTCACACCCAAGGTTGGAAAACTTATAACGAAATAATGAAACAGGCGGCGGTCCACGCCAAGGCTGAGGCAATAAGCCAAAAGTCCAACGCTGCCAATGCCTACCAACCCCCACGAGCCGACTCGGTGAAAACATACCCACCGAGTGTCCCGGAACAGCAGGGCCCGGCACAGCGTCCGCAGGAGCAGGGGCAACAAAGCTATGGGGGAAAACAGAAAGACTACCCCCACAGCAACAATCTATACAGCCCTGGGAAGAAGGGTAAGAACCCGGGTCACCAGGAAAGACAGCAGGGGGAGCGGTCAAACAACGGGGAAAAACGGGTCCCTCGCTCCAAGTACGAGACTTACACCATTCTTAATACCCCCTACGAGAATGTCCTCCTCAATGTGGAACACATGATCTCGAAGTCTACTTGGGCACCAGCGAAAGGCAAGCTTGGCAAAGACACGGGAATTTATTGCCAATACCACAAATACAATGGCCATAGCATTGACCAATGCGTTGCATTCCGAGATCTGGTGAAGGCTCTGGCCCGAGATGGGAAGATCAACCAATTTCTTCAACACGCTCCGCCTCCACCTCGCAACCGACAGATCAACACGATCTCCGGAGGACCGTCAATCTCTTGCCCGCTCACTTCCAACCGGGCAAAGAAGAACTTTCTACGGCCACCAAACAGAATCAGCAGCTCTTCAGCATAGAGGAGGGAAGAGCCAAGAAAACAAATCGACTCGGTTGGGAGCCGATCACATTCTCCGAGGAGGAGGAGCGCGGGATCATCTACCCTCACGACGACCCCATTGTCGTTATGGCGGAGATATCTAACTTCGACGTACAACGGGTAATGGTCGACACTGGGAGCTCGGTGAACGTCCTTTTCATGCGAGCTTTCAAGAAATTGGGCATCCCAGAAGCAAGTCTGGACCGCTCACCCACGCCACTCTTTGGCTTCACGGGGGACTCCATTATCCCGCATGGAACGGTCACTCTCCCCCTCTCCCTCGGAACACACCCACGGAGGGCAACCGTACTGGCACCTTTTTTGGTGGTAGACTGCCCCGCGGCCTACAACGCCATTCTCGGGCGGGGAATACTCAACCAGATGAGGGCAGTCGTCTCCACCCACCTACTACAAGTAAAGTTCCCAACCCCTATGGGGATTGGTCAAGTCAAAGGAGACCAAATGGCTGCAAGGGCCTGCAATTCTGCCACCCTCATCCAACCTCCGAAAGAAACCATGGCAGTATCAGAGTCCGCGTTCGAGGCCGACCCCGTGAGCCCTCAGGACGCACAGAAAATCCGGGCCGAACCAATCGAAGATCCTTGGGACCATTCCGAAACACCCCATCCACAGCCCATTGAGGATGTCGAAGAGATAGTACTCTCCCACGACTTCGCGGACCGGAAGGTAAAGATTGGGGCAACTCTTTCGCCCGACCTGCGCTCACAACTGATCCGGTTTTTAAGGGACAACTCTGAGGTCTTTGCCTGGTCGTACGCCGACATGCCCGGCATCTCCACCAACGTGATCTGCCACCGGCTCAGTATCGACCCTACCTACAAACCTGTCGAACAGAAACGCCGCCTCTACGATGCTGAGAGGACCGAGGCTATGAAGGCAGAGATCATCAAGCTCAGCACCATCCACTTTGTCCGGAAGGCCGTCTATGCTGCCTGGGTTGCCAATGTTGTACTCGTCAAAAAACCCTCTGGGGCGTGGCGAATGTGCATTGATTTTACTGACCTTAACAAGGCCTGCCCCAAGGACAGTTTTCCTTTGCCCAAGATTGACCAACTGGTCGACGCCACGGCAGGGCACGGGCTCCTGAGTTTTATGGATGCGTACTCGGGCTACAACCAAATCTTTATGCATCCGGCAGATCAGATCCACACAACCTTCTGGACGGAACAGGGGTTATACTACTACAATGTCATGCCTTTCGGACTCAAAAACGCCGGGGCCACTTACCAGCGCCTAGTGAACTTCATGTTCGCCGACCAGATTGGGAAAACCATGGAGGTTTACGTCGACGACATGCTCGTCAAGAGTAAATCGGCTGACCTCCACATCCCCAATCTCTCGCGAATGTTTGACGTCCTCAAACGGTATCGAATGAGGTTAAATCCGGCGAAGTGCGTGTTCGGAGTCAGCTCTGGAAAATTTCTGGGTTTCATGATTAGCCAGTGGGGCATCGAGGCCAACCCGGAAAAAATCAAGGCCCTGGTCGATATGGAGCCGCCACGAACCCAGAAAGAAGTGCAAAGCTTAACGGGCCGAGTCGCAGCCCTTACACGCTTCATCTCCAAGGCCACGGACAGGTGCGTACCTTTCATCAAGGCCCTAAAGGGCAGGTCCAAACACATCACCTGGACCGAGGAATGCACCAAGGCCTTCACTGAACTTAAGGAATACATGGGAAAAGCGCCGCTGCTAGCAAGACCAGACACCGAGGAAACCCTTTACATGTATCTATCTGTCTCCGCTTCTGCCACAAGTTCAGTTTTGGTCAAGCGTAGGGACGGCGCCGAACATCCGGTATATTACGTCAGTAAGGCTCTGCAGGACGCCGAGACAAGATACTCTGACTTAGAGAAGCTCGCTTTCGCCCTCATCATGTCCGCCCGGAAGCTCAGGCCATACTTCCAGGTTCATTCCATCTTCGTCTTAACCGACAGACCACTCCGGCAAGGGCTTCAGAAGCCCGAAACTTCGGGCCGCTTACTGAAATGGGCAATAGAACTCAGCGAATTCGACATCACTTTCATTCCCCGCACTACCGAGAAAGGACAGGCCATGGCGGACTTTATCTCTGAGTTCTCCTACGTCCCGGCAGCGGCCGCAGCTGAGGTCCCACCATTTCCCCCTCTGTCCATAACACATACTTTGGACGAAGAGAACCCCCAACTCGACCCCACTCGGCCAACCTAGCTCCTTTATGTCGACGGGTCGGCTTGCCACAATGGGTCGGGAGCCGGACTTGTCCTTACCACACCGGACAAGGTCCGGATGGAGTATGCCCTTCGTTTCCAATTCAAGGCCTCCAACAATGCCGCCGAGTATGAGGCCCTCCTTGCAGGGCTCCGCCTCGCTAAAACCATGGAGGCAGAACAGGTCAAGATCTTCAGCGATTCACAGCTCATCGTCAACCAGATCAACAACGCCTATGAGGCGAAAGACTCTTCCATGGCAGCATATAGAGCACTGGCAAAGACCCTTCTGTGTAGTTTCCGTAGCTACGCTATCACTCGGATTCCACGCTTCGAAAACAGCCATGCTGACGCTTTGGCCCGGCTCGCATCCTCCCTCGATGAGAAGCAGAGTCGAAGTGTGCTGATCGAAATTCTGGATCAACCCAGTACACAATGCTCGGCGGTCTACGCCATCAACGCTAACGGCACGTGGATGGCCCCACTGATTAGATTCCTCGCAGACGGAACTCTTCCTTCTGACAAGATCGAGGCCAAAAAGGTCCGGAGACGGGCAGCCCGCTATACACTCATCAACGACCAACTCTACAAACGGGGTTTCACTTTGCCCCTCTTGAAGTGTCTCGTCCCGGAGGCAGGCAGAGCCGTTCTCTAGGAAATCCACGCCGGTATTTGCGGAAATCATTCTGGACCACGGTCATTGGCCCACATGGCTTTCCGGCAAGGTTTCTATTGGCCAACCATGCACGGAGACGCGGCCGAGCTTACCAAGCGGTGCGATAAGTGTTAACGGTTCGCCCCTCTCTTCCACCTACCTCCAGAAAACCTCACACCAATGGTCGGCCCCTGGCCCTTCTCACAGTGGGGACTTGATTTGATTGGGAAAATGCCGGCAGGAAAGGGCAAGACAGAGTATGCGGTGGTAGCGGTGGATTACTTTACAAAGTGGGTTGAGGCGAAAGCTTTGGCTTCTATCACCACGGCACAGATCGAAACGTTCGTCTTCCAGAACATTATCTGCCGTTTCAGTCTCCCCCACACAATCGTCACGGACAATGGGAAGCAATTCGACAACGCACGCTTCCGTGCCTTTTATGACAGACACAACATCCGCTTTTGCTTCGCCTCACCATCTCACCCTCAGTCCAACGGCCAAGTTGAGGCCATAAACAAGATCATCAAGCATACACTGAAAACGCAGCTGGACGAGGCTAAGGGCAAGTGGTCTGAAATTCTCCCCAACGCACTCTGGTCATATCGGACATCCTACCGCACATCTACGAATGAAACCCCCTTCTCGCTAACTTTCGGAACGGAAGCAGTCATTCCCGCTGAACTAAGCGAAACTTCTTACCGAGTGTCGTCCTATGAGCCTGAACAGAACCACCGTCAGATCGCACTCAGTCTAGACCTCATCGAGGAGCACAGGGAGCAGGCCAACCTCAGAAACATCGCCTGCAAGCAGCGGCTTTGCAACTACCATAACGCCAGAGTCAAACATCGGGGTTTTCAAGAAGGCGACTGGGTCCTCCGAAAAGTCAGCCTTGCCACCAAGGATAGCTCAGCAGGGACTCTCGGCCCAAATTGGGAGGGTCCATATCGGGTTACCAGAATATGCCGGCCCGGAACTTACGAACTGGAAGACCGAGATGGGCGAAGACTGGGCCACCCATGGAATGCCGATCATTTGAAGAAATACTACATTTAAGGCTGTATTTTTTCCTTCTTATGACTTGCTGTACTTTACCCGTTTCTTGCACCAGTTATTTATAAACTCTTCCATTTATCTAGCCTTTGTAACATAACATTACGACTCAAACCTATGAGTCGGGGTTCGGTCTTACTCGGCCTACACCCCAACACTTGCTATTCTGACTCAAACATTAGAGTCGGTGTACAGCCCTACTCGGCTTGCACTACCATTACGACTCAAACATACGAGTCGGGGTTCGGTCTTACTCGGCCTACACCCCAACACTTGCTATTTTGACTCAAACATTAGAGTCGGTGTATAGCCCTACTCGGCTTGCACTACCATTACGACTCAAACATACGAGTCGGGGTTCGGTCTTACTCGACCTACACCCCAACACTTGCTATTTTGACTCAAACATTAGAGTCGGTGTACAGCCCTACTTGGCTTGCACTACCATTACGACTCAAACATACGAGTCGGGGTTCGGTCTTACTCGGCCTACACCCCAACACTTGCTATTTTGACTCAAACATTAGAGTCGGTGTACAGCCCTACTCGGCTTGCACTACTATTTTGACTCAAACATACGAGTCGGGGTTCGGTCTTACTCGGCCTACACCCCAACACTTGCTATTTTGACTCAAACATTAGAGTCGGTGTACAGCCCTACTCGGCTTGCACCACCATTACGACTCAAACATACGAGTCGAGATTTGGTCTAACTCGGCCTACACCCTAACACTTGTGTTAACTCAAACATTCGAGTTCTTGTACAACCTTACTCGGCTCACCAACACTCAGAGACAGAACAGAGAGGGAAAATTCACACTGTTACTCGGTCTACAACTTTTGTTCCCAGAAAATCGGATTTCATTCATGAGTGCAGACCTATTAAGCTCGGCCTGCAAGAGCTTTACAAAAATTCGACCTCTCGGTCGTCCCCACTATTCCTAACTCAAAATAAAGAAAAATCACAAGGCACAGAGGCCCATCCTACACCAGCTCTTCCATCTGCTGCTCGTCGACCTGTTCAACCTCAACCGGCTGCTCTGGCTTTGTGAGAGGCTTTACTAGCTCGGCTCCTGGTAGGGCACTCGGCTGGGGAACCTCCTCTTCCTCTCCCCCTGACTCGTCCTCGAACATGTCGGCTGTAATATCCTGACCGAGCCAGGGGGTCTTCACGGTCAGCCCAGGGTTGTGCAGGAAGAGGTTGCGAAAAAACTCCTGCTCGCACTCGGCCGCGTACTCGTTCTTCAGCTGGTCGAACTCTTCGGAGGCTTTAAACTCGGCCACCGAGGTCTTCCTCGCCCCCTCTAGGTCGGCCTCCCTAGCCGTCTTCACCCGACACAGCTCCTTCCAGTGCTTCAGCCTGTCTTTCTCTTTGGCCTCAAGCTCGGCCTTCATCTGGTCTCTAGCAGCCAGGGCCTCCTGGGATTTCCACCTCTCGGTTTCCAACTTTCAGTTGAGGTCGGCCGCTTCTTTCATGGCCCTCTCAGCCTCCTGCAGCTTCGGGGTAAGCTCCTCCTGTTTTTTCCTCAGTCGGTCTTTCTCCCGTCGAGCACCCGCCACCCTCCTCTGGGCGTTCCCAAACTGGCAGTAGACTTCACCGAGGGCCTGCACGACACAAAACTTGGTAAGACACTCTGCCCAGGATCACACACTTGCAAAAAAAAACAAAAAAAAAAACAAACACATCGGCCAAAGATTACTTACATTGCTGAGCAGTAGTAACGCCTTCTCCATCTTTTGCTCCACCGACCGGCACTGCACCTCTGCCAGCTCTTCTAGAGGAGTGGAGGCCCCCTGGCAGACTCCGTTGAGCAGGGGCACCATCTACCTTGGACAACAGAGGGTGGCCTCGGCACTCGACCCCTCACCGATCACCTCTCCATCGGTGAACACACCAAGGTCCACGTCTCCCCTCCTCTGAAGCATTTCCATAATCCTCACGTCCAGTCGAGGGGGGGACGATGGAGGATTGAATTCTGGGGCCACCATGGTCCTCTTGCCCCCAAT
This sequence comes from Prinsepia uniflora, assembly GCA_032719365.1. Lineage (NCBI taxonomy): Eukaryota > Viridiplantae > Streptophyta > Magnoliopsida > Rosales > Rosaceae > Prinsepia > Prinsepia uniflora. The sequence continues at coordinate 47,345,976 of CM064861.1, read as the reverse complement.
GGCCTCCTGTGCCGACATGATCGTCTCAGCCTCCATCCTCGCCTTCATCCGCCTTGGTTCGGGAGAGCGCACTCGGTCTCCGTCCATTGCGCTCTGTTTCCTCTTGGGAGACCTAGGTCGCGGACTCGGTGGCCTCGGCTTGGAAGTTTGGCCCTGTTTTGACCGGTCGGACCGCTCCGACTGACCTCTCTCGGCTCTCTCTTTTTTCTTCTTGAGAATGAGCTCCAGGCGCTCGGTAGCCTTCGTAAGTGGGACAGACTCCGCGGAGCCCTGATCGGCCTTCATTCTCAACTGCTCACAGTTTTTGAAAATCCTACTCCCGAGATGATACGGCACTGCAACACCGAGACATAGGTCAGCCACAAGAAAAGCGAAGAACAAGCCACAACAACAAAAACAAAATTACCCTCGTCGGTGTCGATGAGGCCGGCCTTGTACTGAAACCCGGGTAACCGAAGGATTCGTCGGTTCCGATTCAACTCGTCCAAAATCTCCCTTACTCGGTGGACGACCGCTTTCTCCTCTGGCGTTATTTCTTCTTCTGGGAACAAACCTACACACCGAGAAATGATCAGCTACAACACTAATGCTACAACTGTCAACCTTGGGTCTGGAATTTGGACGGTATTGGGGGTCCCTCGGTGTTCCCCTCCCACTCCCCACCGACCAGGCAGAACTTCGTCTTGTACGATTTTTGGGAGGTCGGTATGTCCAGAATGAACTCCCCCCGTTTGCTCTTCTTGTGGTGGCGGACGAAGACCCACCCGGTACTCTGCTGCTGGAAGCCGAACTCGTACAAGTACATCAGTTGAGCATAGGTCGGCTCCGGTTGCTCGGCCCACCTGAAGGCCGTGTAGAGCGAGCAGAGCACAATCCACACGTTGGGATTGAGCTGACCGAGTGCCACCCCCATCTTCTTCACCATCCTACGCATCCAAGGGTGAAGGGGCAGCCTTACCCCGTGGTGCATCAGCTCGGTATAGAACAGTGCCATACCAGGTGGGGGGTTGCTCGGTCTTTCTTCTCTTGTGGGTAACCTTGTCGTCATCGAGTCGGGAACGCCAAACTTAATCCTCATCTTCATCAGGCCCTTCTCGGTCTCCTTGTTCACCATTTCGTCCACGGTGAAGGCCGCTAGCTCAATCGGCACGGCTACCAGGACCGACTCGTCCCCGTTTGTTTTCATTTTGTTCAGCCGCACTGTGCCCTTGTCACGGCCATGGGTCAGCTTCAACGCTCGGTGGACCCCCGCCTTTACTATCGTCTCGGCGTCTCCCAGCAGATTCCCACTACCTGACCTGCCCGTCGGCCCAGCCCCCGAACCGATGTCCGTGGTCCTACCCGACGACTCGGCCGTGCTGTGCACCGCCTCTACTCTCTTTTGTGCCTCGAACGAGTGGGCCTCGCCCTCACACCCGGAGGTGGGAATGGGCACATGTACACTACTACCCGACGACTCACCGCCCTGTGAGTCGTAGCATTTACCCTCCGATACCGAGTCACTCTCGACCGACATCTACAAAAGAAAACAGAAAAACCAAACTCAGCCAACCGACTCGTTCCTATGAAGATCTGACCACAACCTTCACCACGTTCATGACCAGTTCTTCACACCCTCCTACTTTAATCGAAAAACTAAACTTGGACAGGTGCTTACCTTGTTTTTTCACGGGGGACCGTAGGTCGGAAATCGCAAACACCGTACGCACCGCCGTCAAATGCTAGTCGGAAATCGCCTCTTTGTTTGGACAGAGTTTCTCAACTTTTCTCAAAAACACAAGTGAGGACATCGGTGAAGAGCTCCCCATATTTATAGCAATTGATGCACAGACTACGAGGCGTCACTCCCCTCAGTGACAGACACGTGTTGCAACCAAACATTCTGGCCGGACACGTGTCCACCATCTGTCCGAGGAAGCCTAACCGTCTTCCTACAGGTCGACACCGACTTCCGTACGCCGCTCGGTGTCCGGGACTGCTTAACAGACGCTGGTCCTCCCACCGACCCATGTACACCGCTCGGTGCTCTCATCCGTGGGCGGGTGTTGGCTCTATTCACCGACTTGTATACACCGCTCGGTGTTCTCACCCGCCGTACGAACGCTGGTCTTCCCACCGACCCATGTACACCGCTCGGTCTCCGTAGCTCCAACCCTGTTTTTGGCTCCCGTCACCGACCATGACGCCGCCACCGACCGACTGGGCCACTTTTCTGCCGAGTGCTCTTTATCACCGGCCGCCTACTAGCTACTTCCTCTCCATGACCGAGACTGTCTCGGCGGACTATCCCACCAGGGGACTTGGGGGACTACAGGTATACTTCCCACCAGGGTCTGGGAGAATGAAACAAGTCCCCGACCGAGAAATTCCACCTCAGTCAACGACTTGGGGGACTTCTGTTGACACCATATCTGACCAGACCCACTGGGCAGTATACTTAAAGCCCTGACAAACGCTCAAGGCCCAAGAACACCATACTTGCGACAACCTAGCACCGGGCCCAATGCGGGATGCCACGTGGAAGCATATCCACTCTCGATTTACGTAACACGTGTCCGCACGTAAATCGAGAAGCATTCGTCCCACATCGGAACTTTGGGAATTGAACATCCCACCTACCTATACATAAAGGGTACACATTTCCCAATAAAGGTAACTAAGTTTTACTATTACAATCACTCTACCAAACTTAACATTTACTGTTTCCTCTTACGAACAAAGTAACTGACTTGATCGTCGGATAGCCTTAGGCCGGCACCACACCGGTGCCCGTACTAACGGAGACCCGCGATCCACTTGAGTTGACAGGTCACAAGAGGGACACGCGTCATTTGGTGATTGGGCAACGAGTACTCGACAGTTGGAACATTTAACGCTTCAACACAGTCAAAGGGGCCTCAAGCCTGAGATTATAACTAACTAGGCCTTAAGCCTGAACTCGTAAACCAACGGAGCCCTCGACCCGATCGTATAACTCAAATGGACCCTCGGTCCGATTCCTCGTGAAATCAAATGGACTCCAAGTCTGAGAGTTCGTAAATCAAATGGGAATCATGCCCGAGTTCATATTTCCAAATCCAAAACCAGTACATTAAATCCTCCTTGAAAACCTAGCACGTACAAGCATCGTATAAAACTGGAAATCTCGAAACACGTGCAAATACGTAAATCCTAGGCTACCACAAACAAATGCACTCATGGCATCACAAAACATATTTTAAAACACTTATAAAACATTTATGCATGCATCAAGTTCAAAAGAAAGGTCCACTCAGGAATCGTCCGAAGACGCGCCTCGATACGCGTGCCATACGCCTCTTCCGGGCTAATTGTCACCTCCGGGATTCCCGAACCTGTCCAAATCGTAATAGAATGTTACTAACAACTTAAATAACCCCTCACTACACCCCCGTAATTTTTTGGAATTTTTAACTATTTTTAAACGCGACCCTAAACCTTTGGACGTCCCAAACTATATCGAAACGATGTCTGATTGACACAAAACCAGTCCCAAAATGTTCGTTACATCAAATAGATGAGATTACATATTGTGACTTTCTCCATCAGACTTCTCAAGCGCCCTCACACGTCGCCCAAAAGGACTACGCATAGGAGCCATGCGCCTCACTGTAGATCTCCTTCAACCTTCGGCCAGGCCGGTCCGAACCGACTAGCCCGGTTCACCCTGCAAATCCGGTCTGCCTGGACTGGCATGACCGGTCCAAGGTTCTCCTTCCTTCATTTTTCGTCCAATCTCTTCCTAATTGACCCCTTTCTTCCTATTTTCTCATTTCTTATCTATTCCAATTATCAAATCTAAGGAAAATCATGAAAAACCAGACTAACCAAAACTCTTCCACACGGTTCAAACTCCCCGACCACCTCCTGGGCTTCCTCAGCCGTGAACCACCCTCAAAACTATCCTATTATCTTCCTAACAACCCAATAATCATCTCCTAATCATCCAAAACTATCCATAACGTAAAAATCGAAATAAATGGGAATTTGGGTCTAACCGGGTAATCGGGTTGTTTCCTCTACACAGGGCCCTCCGTCGTCCACGGCGGCGTTGCCCGTCCAGCCACCACATCATCAAGTCCTCCACTCACTCTCTGGTTCTCACCCATGATCATGGAGGTTAAGGGTTTGGATTGGGGTGGATATTTGATCGGGTTTCTGGGAAGATCGAATGATGGAAGGGAATGGGAAGCAGATGCATGTATGTGATCATACTGGGAAATGGATGAGTGACAAGTGTCACTCATCCATTGGGCTCGAGAAAATATCTGGGGCCCACTTAAGTCCAAAAGTCTCCAATCCCATAAAACCCGCAATAGTTCCCTCGAACTTTCGTGAACCGTAACTTTTCCGTCGAACGTCCGAATTCAACGTGCCGCCTGTCTACGGATTCGTATCGCCTCGATCTACGTAATGGTCCTCAACACTTGGCAATCGGACCTCCCGGGTCAAAAGTCAACTATTTGCCTCCTTTTAACCAAATTACTGAAACGCCCTCGAACTTCCGAATGTCATAACTTCTTCCTCGAATGTCGGAATCGGGCGTGCCACCTATCTATGAACTCGTGATGTCCCGAAATACATTACAGTAATCAGTAAAAGTCCATTTGACCGCCTAAACCAAGATTCAATGATTCACCCATTCTAGGGACAAAATCGTCATTTTGCCCTGTTCGTCGGTTAATCCTTGTCTAATTCTCGATTAGCCTTCCTAATCCGTCATTAATTCTTAATTAATCCTGATAATTCGGGACGGGTTGTTACAATCTTCCCCCCTTAAATAATTTCGTCTTCGAAACTCAAATTGACCCGATTCCACAACCAAATTGTGGAATCCAACCATGTCCCCTCTACTCGGGTCATTGCACCCACACGAGAATACCCGAGTAACAGTACACGTCCGACACACATGCCGTACTCTTCGGTATGTACCGTTACTAGAGCTTCCCAAGCTCCAAATTCATTTTCGAGAAATACACGTCTGCTCGTACGTCTCACTCGAGACAGAACGTCGACACTCGTCGATCTCGCCTGTCACTTACTTTGACAGGTCAGCATTACCAGACTGACATTCAAATGAATTTTCAATCTAACACTCTGACACGTTCCATCCTACAGTCGTCAGGCTGAAAAACGCAGTCCCACTAAGGGTTGTCACGTCTAAGCTGACATCCTGTCTAGCACCCGATCAAACAACATTCTATAGATCGTGCCATCACAATGGCACGAATCCCACCTTGCAGATCATACTCAAACCTATGCCCATACTGACTCTCCTTAGAGTCCTATCAATCCATACCTATCCGAACTCATCAGATACCGATCAATCCATTACCACGATATGTCACAACCTCATGACCAGCCGAAAGCTCCCGGCTCCACTACGCTTTGATGCACTACTCTGATCTCGACTCGTTCTCGAGTCCTCGTATCGTATCTCGCATCACTCATTGATCTCCATTGACATCTAGACTCACCTCGAGTCCCCAATTGTCACTATCGAATCTAATCCGATCGCCACTCATGTCCATCTAGGACTCTATCCGATCTACAACATTCCCATAATATCGGGGCACTCTCAACCCGACATATCGATTGACGGTGGTCAATCCCATCATCCAACGTGCACAACACACCGGTGCGCCCACATCACAACAATCATCAAGGCCCTACTCGGCCTGCTCACGAACTGCACTCTGCAACGTCCAACCACATATTATTGCCCGTGTTCCAACCATAGTTTGGACCCCAGCCATCTGTCACCAGGCGCACAGAAATCCATCACCTCAGACACTCACTCGTCACATCCTATGACGCTAAATACCATCTACTCGTCAAGTCAATCAAATTTGACCCGCAACCTAGGTGTTCGGTTCTTACACCGTCTTTGAACCCTTAGCTATCATATCACTCCTCGTCGTCCCGCCTAAGGAAGAATCAAGGAGAATCCAAGGTGATGACATCAAAGCTCATCCTATTTCATCCTCCGGAACCCAGCACTATCTGCTAAAGAGTCACACTTAATGACCGCGGAATATCCATCTCCAATGCGGAATCAAGCACTTTTTTTCTCGTCTCAATCACAACTTCTCTTGATTCCGAAGTTCCAACCACGTTGGAACCATGCTTCTTTTCCAATTACTGAGCTCACTCATTTCATGAGCATTCCCGCATCCTATAGGTAACAATTTTCAAGTCCCCAACTCAGGAGGTATGGTCAACCGTAGTCAACCAAAACCAATCCACAATGGACTCTCAAGTCCTCAGCTCAACCGGACACCATCCACGTGTCAGTGAATACCATTTATGTAGATACACTCATTCCGAGTGGAATTCACGCGACTCAAGAATAAACCTTATATACTATTTACAGATGTGCATAAACGGCCTCTAACACTCGCATCTCGTACCTTTAATCAACCTGATCCAACTCTGACTCATAGAATTGGTCAGAATCCACTGACATCGGTTGGTAGGCTAAACAGATCGCAACGTCTGTCTTGATCTGAAGCCAATCTCTGCGTACTACCATATCTGACCAACCTACCCATACGTCATGTGACGTCACCTACGTCATCTGTTTATATCTTTTCATCCGAATGCCACTTAACCATTTCAACATTTAACGTTACCACTCCTAGGCACACACTCGTGCCCAAATTCCTGTATCATCAGGGAATTGGTCACCAAACCAAGTACTTCTGGTGCCTCGCACTGAGCCACTCGGGATCCTCTCTGTCCAGCTCAGTACCCACTGAACTCACATGCTCGCCACTCTGGGCACATCTACTATCTTGTGGCATACTGGTTTGCACGTCGCAACTCTATGGGATCAACTCCAGCACTCACACTCGTGTAATCCATCCAAGGATATATAGGGCACCTGTCACTCATCCACGTATATCCTACTCGTCACAGTCACCTCGCAGAAGAAGCATGGCAAGTGTGTCAACACCCAATGTCAGCATCTCATTCTGCGATCGCACTTCGCCGTAACCGAGTCGAATCAAGAATCACTACTCGTACTTTGCATCACTCACGTACCTCATATCATCGTCACGACTGAAGAATCCCATCATCACAATCGTCATGGTAACCTAAGCGTATCCAGCTCGATACGACTCGACTACGTCCAACGATAGCAGCGTCTGCCACAACCTCGTGTAGACCAATCCCAGAAATACTCTACTACTGAGACTCTGAATCCATGCGGTTGACTCACCGCCGGTACCAACCACTTAACACAACATCCACCGATCGGTCTAACTCAGGATCCGATCGACAAGTACCACACTCCTGGTAACTTGCCCAATCAATCTCCTACTAGGGCTATCACAAACCCGGCTACTCACTACAGCACAACCATCCTGACCGATCCCTCGCTCTCGACTCCGAAGAGTCGTCATACTCCGATCCTGATGTCCGAAAAACTAGTAACTACACTGTGAGGATCTCGTCCTCTCGTAACAGTACGACGTCCAGCCGCTGGCCTCCACAAGAACTTGGCCATATTCTGTGCCTAACACTGCACAACGGCTACATGTTGCAATCGTATCCTATCACGTCACACGACAGCTCCTCCGGCATCTCCTTCTAGTCGACATCCCTCTGGGATTCGACACACTGAAACATGGCAACAAATTCCAAATAGGTTCAAACATTCCTATTCACAATAATCTCACCCGGGTCAACCATGACCTCAGCTGCCCTCTGCAACACACTCTCCAATCTGACATGACACGACTGCCAATGGTCTCGACTCTCAGCACGTCATAAGGTATCTACTAGTCCACTGGGTCCTATCCACTAGTACACTATGGCTCTAAGCCGTTAGATTCGCAAGAAGACCGATGGTGATGGGAATCCAATCTCTTGAAAACAAGGCATCCTGCACCAAACGAACCCTAAACCATTGCACGTCGTGCCAAACATAACCTAACTAGGGTTCGATTCTACTGAATCCTTGTACTAATACCCTAACTATCAAGTTGATGACGGGCTGTTACGACTGTAGAGACATCACATGCTCGACCTTCGCGCACACCAAGTGCAAAACACACTCTGATACCACTGGTATCAGAGTACCATGCGTATCAAATGAGCCAACCACGCTCTGATACCACTTTTTCAGGACCCGTCCCAAATCCCCCGAGATTAACATGGGACGCGCATGATCCTATCTGACACGAAGTGTCAGACCAGGGAAAATTCTGTGTCTAGCCCTCATCCGCGATCAACCTGAAGGGCATTCAAAACATTAAAAGTCGTGAGTGGACAAAATAATATTTTAATCAAAACGTTTTCATACAAAGACATTTATGCCCTTCACTAAAAGCATATGTATGCATTCAAAAACCATTTATAAAAACAATCATAAAACCATTTGAAAACATTCTCAAAACATTTCAAGGGTTCATGCCCTGTCCCCATAAACCGTCATGAACCATAAAACCATTTATGGGTCCCCAACCATAAATCACAAACTTAAAACCATAAATCAATACATGGGAACTCAGCCCAAGTCAACATAAGTGAGACTCTGGCCAAATCAAGTAAACGTGGGTCTCAACCCCAAAACTGTTCCCAGTGAAATACTAAAACATCAAATATGGGTCTCCGCCCCAAACCATTTCCAAAATATCAAATACGAGGTCTCCGCCCCAAATAACTTTCTAAAACATGGAACACGGGGTCTCCGCCCCCAAATCACTTTCCATAAGAACCACATACGTACTCAAACGTATAACCATTCCGCGATACTTCCGAGAAGATGCCATATTGTATTAGGATTTTAGTCCTACTTCCTTTAATATTCTTATTTTTATTTCCTTTACTTATATGAAAGGTTATAATTAGATTTCTTAATTATTTAGGAAGCCTTTTCCTTATAGAATTTAATTGTAACCTTCTATTCGTAGTCCGAACATCTCTCCTGAATCTGGTCCGGGACCACATCATAACTTCCACTCCTGGAACGGGATCCCTATGGGGATACCCATTGTAGTCTGTGGATCGTGACTCTCTAGGTCGACGTCTGGAGGAGACCAAATCAATCATATGGAGAGTATAATACATTTTCTTTCTCAAAACATATTTCAACGAGGTCTCATACCCGATTCATCTCAATAGGATTCCTCGACCTGATTCAAATCCACTTTCACAGGCCTCAGCCTAAATACACAGTTCAATAGGGTCTCTTTCCCGAATTCTCATTTCACAAACCAAACTGGGACTCAAGCCCGATGTTACAATCAACTTGGCCTCGAGCCCGATATCACGAATAACTGGGCCATAAGCCCGAAACCAGAAATCAACGGGGCCTCAAGCCCGATTTCACAACCAACGGGGCCTCAAGCCTGATATTACAGTCAAAGGGGCCTCAAGCCTGAGATTATAACCAACTGGACCTTAAGCCCGAACTCTTAAACCAACGGAGCCCTCGGCCCGATCGTATAACTCAAATGGACCCTCGGTCCGATTCCTCGTGAAACCAAAAGGACTCCAAGTTCGAGAGTTCGTAAATCAATTGGGTCTCATGCCCGAGTTCATATTTCCAAATCCAAAACCCGTTCATTAAATCCTCATTGAAAACCTAGCACGTACAAGCATCGTATAAAATCGAAAATCTCGAAATACGTGCAAATACGTAAATCCTAGGCTACGACAAACAAATGCACTCATGGCATCATAAAACATATATTAAAGCACTTATAAAACATTTATGCATGCATCAAGTTCAAAAGAAAGGTCCACTCACTAACCGTCCGAAGGAGCGCCTCGATACGCGTGTCATACGCCTCTCCCGGGCCAATCGTCGCCTCTGGGATTCCCGAACCTGTCCAAATTGTAATAGAAGGTTACTAACTACTTAAATAACCCTTCACTAAATCCCCTTAATTTTTTGGAATTTTTAACTATTTTTAAACGCAACCCTAAACCTTCGGACGTCCCGAACTATATCGAAACAATGTCCGATTGACACGAAACCAGTCCCAAAATGTTCGTTACATTGAATAGATGAGATTACATGTTGGGACTTTCCCCATTGGACTGCTCACCTACCCGCACATGCCTCTCAAAGGGGCTGCACGTGGGAGCCACACGCCTTACTATAGATCTCCTTCAACCTTCGGCCAGGCCGGTCCAAACCGGTTGGCCCGGTTCACCCTGCAAATCTGGTCTGCCTGGACTTGCAAGACTGGTCCATATCTATTCCTAATTGATCCCATCCTTCCTATTTTCTCATTTCCTATCTATTCCAATTATCAAATCTAAGGAAAATCATGAAAAACCCGACTAACCAAAACTCTTCCTCACGGTTCAAACTCCCCGACCACCCCCTGGGCTTCCTCAGCCGTGAACCACCCTCAAAACTATCCTATTATCTTCCTAACAACCCAATAATCATCTCCTAATCATCCAAAACTATCCATAACGTAAAAATCGAAATAAATGGGAATTTGGGTCTAACCGGGTAATCGGGTTGTTTCCTCTACACAGGGCCCACCGCCATCCACGGCGGCGTTGCCCGGCCAGCCACCACATCATCAAGAGGGTTTGGATTGGGGTGGATATTTGATCAGGTTTGTGGGAAGATCGAATGATGGAATGGAATGGGAAGCAGATGCATGTATGTGATCATACTGGGCAATGGCTGAGTGACACTTTTTACTCATCCATTGGGCCTGAGAAAATATCTGGGGCCCACTTAAGTCCAAAAGTCTCCCGTCTCATAAAACGCGCAATAGTTCCCTCGAACTTTCATGAACCGTAACTTTTCCGTCGAACTTCAGAATTCGATGTGCCGCCTGTCTATGGATTTGTATCACCTCGATCTACGTAACGGTCCTCAACCCTCGGCCATCGGACCTCCCGGGTCAAAAGTGAACTATTTTCCTCCTTTTAACCAAATTTCCGAAATTCCTTCGAACTTCTGAACGTCATAACTTCTTCCTCGAACGTCAGAATCGGGCGTGCCACCTGTCTATGAACTCGTGACGTCCCGAACTATGTTACAGTGATCAGTAAAAGTCGATTTAACCACTTGAATGAAGAGTCAACGATTCACCCATTTAAGGGGCAAAATCGTCATTTTGCCCTGTTCGTCGGTTAATCCTCGTCTAATCCCCGATTAGCCTTACTAATCCGCCATTAATTCTTAATTAATCCTGATAATTCGGGACGGGTCGTTACACAATATATATATATATATATGTATAATATTAGTATTTTAGTTTTGAGTTAAGTTCCCTATGTTGTAAATATTGAAGTATTGAAGAACAAGGCCCAACATGTTAACACTTGGCCTATGATGATAAGAATGCACATATGCCTACGAATGAAGTCTTTGGTTGAGTCTTGGAACTACTACTTTTATCACCACTTTTCCTAAAAATTCCACACCTCTCTGCCTAGCCCCATTACAACCTTCAATAAAGACCTTATGATCCTTAAGATCGGTAAAATTTGATTTGTTGAGTCAATCACTTGAGTAAGCTTATGGTTTTGGTTCATTTGTGCAAGTATGTTTAATTTCTTATGGTGTTTGCTTGAGATTTTTACGAAGTACTTATTTCTATTATGTGAGTGGATTTTTCTCACATACCTCGAGTGTAAACACACACCCCTTATATTGAGTGAAATTTTGAGCGCATATCCTTATGATTTGATTCATACATGTTTTATTCGTGTTGAGACCCATTTCACCATGTTTACTTATTGTCCCACTTGTTGAAGCACTTGTCCCTTTGCATTAACTTTTGATTTCCATATGCTAAAAAATTGTTTACTTTTGTGTACATCTTTTATGCCATAAGTATATTAATGAAATTTGTGACAAATGGTTAAGGGCTTAGTTGTTTAAAAATTCTTAGTTTAATTTTAGTATTTGCTTGGGCCTATCAAAGTCTAAGTGTGCCTTTATTTGAGCATTATTTTATATCATTTTATACCCTTTATACTTATCTTTTAATGCAAAAATACCAAAAAATTAGGGAAAATAATATATTTTGTGAGAAATGTGTGGAATTGGATAGAGCTTAGAATTATGAGGATTTTGACGAAAGAATCATCTTAATCGGAGCTATATTGAAGAGGTTATGATTGAAGCAAAGTAGGCCTAAAAAATGAAAGGAAATTCAGCAACTTCCTACCAAATCCAGTCTAGCCCAGATTAGGGCGCTCAAGAAGCCCATCTGATCGAAGCCCAAGTGACCCCGCTGCCCAAGTCGGGTCAAGAAGCCCAGCCCAATGCTCAGCGAAGCTCAATCCGCGTGCATCATGCGCCTCTGAACCCTCTATTATCTTTTGGTTATCTTTTGGTGTACGTGAGTCGAATCCCTCCTACCCCAGCCTACACGCATCACCACACGTCGCCTGCTCTAGCACATTCTTTTGCTAGCGCAAGCCCCACGTCTGTACGTGTACAATTGATGAATTTCTACATATATTCATATGGCCAGCTACTGTATATATATACAATTTGACAGGGAGATAAGATCAGGCAGTTAACCTTATCCTGATCTTATCTGAACAGTAGTTAGTAACTAACTAACTGTTGGTAAGTACCTAAGTCACGTAGGTATTTCTAGGGTACACGTGTTGCCTAATTACATGGGTCTAGATATCAAAACAGGTCTAGAGTTAGGCTAGCCTACATCTGTACATATGGGTATAAGATTAAACTATCCTATGTCCCCTCGCAAACTAGGCACCCTATGGGTGACAAGTTTGGATGCAAACTGATTGTGAGGGGCAATAGGAAGGCCTTTGGTGAGGAAATCTGCTAGTTGATGAGCAGAGAGGACGAAGAGAACTTTGTGTGTGCTGGTAGCAACTCTTTCCCTGAGAATGTGATAGTCAAGTGCGATGTACTTGGTTCGAGCATGGAACACAGGGTTTGCCATCCTGTGGGCAGAGCTTATATTGTCACAGTAAAGATGAAGGGGCAATTGAGGGTGGACGTGGAGTTCTCGCAAGAGATTGAGGATTCAAATGGCGTTCGCACACCTGTAAGCCAATGCAAGGTATTCAGCCTCTGAACTGGAACAAGTGATAGCCTTCTATTTCTTGGCACACCAGGAAATGACGTTGGGACCCAGTAACAGACCTACGCGAGTTAGGGTAACCTGCCCAATCAGCGTCTAAGAAGGCTTGTAAGCTGAGGGGGAAAGCGGGAGCGTTGAACGTTGAGGCCTATGTCAAGGGTTCCTTTGTGGTACCTAAAGATCTGTTTTACTGCAGTGAGATGGACATCTGTAGGGCTGCTAATGAATTGGGAAACATTCTGGACAACATAGGATATTATGGTCATGTGAGTGTTAAGTAGAGAAGGGCACCCACAAGTTGACGGTAGATGGAGGGATCGGGTAGGGGTTGTCCAAGGACTGTTGAAAGTACTTACTTGGCTGCGACAGGGAGATGAGCAAGTTTGCAATTAGCCAGTCCACTGCGCTGTAAGAGCTCAACTGTGTATTCCTTTGAGTGAGACGGAGACCAGTAGGAGTAGAGGTGGCTTCAACACCTAGGAAGTAGTGCAAGGGACCCAAGTCTTTGATAGCAAATGCTTGGGCCAAGCAAGTCATGAAAGTAGATAGTGCACTTGGAGAGTTCGCTGTCAAGATTATGTCATCTATATACAAAAGAAGATATATTATACTGTTAGAGTGATGGAGAACAAACATGGAAGGGTCTACCCTGCTTTGGGTGAAGCCATATTGGAAGAGAAACATGCTGAAATGGGAAAACCATGCACGTGGGGCTTGCTTGAGGCCATAGAGGGGGCATATTGGAGCCAGCAAACATGATAAGGACGGTGGGGACCGATGACAGATTGGCCAACCAAGTGAAACAGTAAGAGCTAAGTCCCAATCCTCCTGGATTATCGTGGGACGTGCCTGCTCCCGTCTGACACCGCGTGTCAGACCAGGGATAAACTCGTCACCCGCTCGGGGTCTATCAGAGTACGCCAAGATCGGTGGTGGCATGTGATGTCCCGATCCCTGCTTCAGCCCGTATCCGCTATCAACCTGAAGGGTATTAAAAACATTAACGCTGTCAGAGGATGGAACAACAGTTTGTAAAATCATTTGTATCGCAAAGAAATTTATACCCTTCACGTAAAAGCATGCATGCATCCTAAAATCACTTCTTTCAAAGACTTTCCGAAAGTACAAGACTTTGCTTTTCAAACGAAACACAGTGAAAATTGCTTCTCAAACAAAGCCATCAACTCAGTAGGGTTGAGACCCAAAACCAATCTCAGTGAAATATATATCATAGAACACGGGGTCTTAGCCACAAACCAATCACACGATGAAACATCATATCATCATATATATATATATATATAACCCATCCTCGGCATCTCATATGCCCAATCAACAACCCGTCACGATATATCTACAGTATGCATATTACTTGGGTCTCATCAACGAGTCTACCCCCAGGATCTACAACGTCTGGGAGGGCCTATCTCCGGACCCTGTCCGAGACTATATCATATCTCTCACTCCTAGGTATGTGCTCCCTCTCGGAGTCACTCATCCTAGGCAGTGGATTGTGACACTCTAGGATCATCGACGTCTAGAGGAGGCTACTCATATGGGAGGGTATATACATATATGTCAGGACCCACCCCAGTTTCACCTCGAAAACCGAGGTAAACCCTGCTCCCGTCTGACACCCCGAACACAACACCAACGAAAACTACTAAAGTAACACAGTCAGACGCAGGAGAAACTATATAAAACATCTCGAAGTCAAAGGCTTACAGAGCATAGTACTAACTACAAAAGAAAGAAAACCAATAAACTAGATACACGCACACGGAAAATTTAAAACACTCAGGGGTCGCTCTCGTACTTCTATGCCTCCGACGCTACCTCGACGCCGAAACCCCGCTCTAGCTCCACGACCTGGAGGGCAATTTAAAACAGAAGGTGTGAGTGGACAATAAATAATAAAATATTTTTCGAAAACCATTTCATAATAAAACTAGGGTTTTAGCCCTCCGTTTTGAAAACCACATGCATAACCCAGTTGCTGAAAACAATTATAAATCACGTGAAGATCATTATAAAAACATTTACAGAAATCATATCATAAGCATCATAAAACCGTAACACAAAACATAAATACCAAGCCATCATTATCCGATCAAACATGTTGGATCTATCCGAATCTTTAAACTCCCGAGTCTTTAAACTCCCGAGTCTTTAAACTCCCGAGTCTTTAAACTCAATCCAGGCCTCAATAATATCCGTGTCTTTAAACTCCCGAGTCTTTCAACTCAACAGGCCTACGGGGGAAATATCAATATATCCGAGTCTTTAAACTCCCGAGTCTTTAAACTCAATCCGGGCCCGTCCCCCGTCAAATCAGTATCCGGGTCTTTAAACCCAATAACCAGATCCAGCAAATCCAATCCAAAACCATTTGAAAACCATTTTCCATTTCCACATCCAAACCCGAATCCAAAATCATTGGTCTGATGCCCTTCCGGCATCCAGAACCATCATTCCGAACCCAAATCTGGAAATCCACTTTTCAACTTTAAAACCAAATCTCGCCTTCCGAAATCCTATTTTAAAACCGAAAGCCTTGATCAACAAATCATGTTCCAAAACTCCTTTATAATCAGTGAAAATCGCCTATCATTTGAAAACCCCAAGTCATGGCATCGAAATCGTAAACAAAGTATTTCTCGTAAAACGTGAAGAACACCGTAGTTTCTCGAAAAAAGCAGTTATGCATGCTCAAGTTAAGAGAAAGGGTCCACTCACAGTTACTGGCACGTCACTCGCACCCCGTACGTCCCGTACGTTCCTCAGCTTCCTCGGGAAGTCTCGATCCTGTCACAATCACCCAAGAACGTCACTAACACGTCTACGAAGGTCCACCTAATTTTTCCCAAAAATCCCCGGATCCTAAACATAATGAACCGGAACCCTAAACCTTCAACCTCGCGGAACTACTTCGATTCGACGTCCGAACAACCCGAAACCTAGTTCAATAGATCCATTATAACATTTAAAACAAAAACCTAGTTGAACTCTTCGCCGGAAACCGTCGCGCGCGTCCCCACGCACCGCCCAAAGTGGCTGCGCGTGGGCCTCACGCGCCTACTACAGTGTCATCGTCTACCTCGGGTCGACCGGTTCGACTATACTGAACCGGCGTTCCCGGTTCTCCGCCGTCCGGACTCCGTTTTCCTTCCTTTCTTCACCATCTTCACCGTCCAGTCCTAAGCAATTTATTCCCCTCACTCACACACCTCGATACAGCCCCTACATCATCGTCCCTAACTCGAATTAAAACCTAAACTGTCCCCTGTTTCACACTCCGGCCAACCAGGTAACCCCCCGTCATAGCAACCACCCTAGGCGACTCCTAGGACTTCACTGAAGCTCACCCAACTCACCAAGTCCCGAGACTCGCACTCAAAACCCACGATTATCAGTTTGAAACTCGACGGCAAAACAGAGTACTTACACAGGGAGAAGAAATTACCTGTCACCGACCCCCACCGTGAGCTCAACCATGACGACACGACTCCTCCAGTCCACCTCCAGCCTCTGAACACCTCCACCAGCCTCGATTGGCCCCGTACACGGCAGCACCACCACTCGAAATCCACTCTGTTTTTCTGGTTTCCCCGTGAGCTCACACCACACACACACTCACTCCTCACCTCCCAACTTTCTCACTGTCTCCCTCTCAATCTCTGATCACCCCTCACTCACCAAACACACCAACACCCACGATCCACGTCCAACTCCTCTCAATTTCTCAGTCTCTGTTCTCCCTTCCCTTCGAACACTCACACACGGGTATACACGATCACAATGCCCAAATAATTGGACCGTGTTCCCTAGAACCAACCAGACCCTGAACACGTGTCACAATCCTCCCCATTCTCTCACAAGTGGCTCAATCTCAGCCATCCACTTGTCCCAATCTGTTGCACAAATCCCCATGTGCAAAAGACCAAAATGCCCTTCCTTTTAAGCTAAAATTACCATTTTGCCACTACCTTCCTAGACCCGTAACTCACACATCCTAACTCCGATGACTACGTGCCGCCTGTCGTAGAATTCAGGACGACGAGATCTACCTAACTGTCCTAGGTCAACGTGTCAAAACCCGGTCGTACGAAAAGTCAACTTTTCTCCCTAGTTTAACCAAATTACGATAATGCCATCAACCTTCCGAGCATCATAACTTCCTCCTCGGATGTCAGAATCGGGCGTGCCACCTGTCTACGGATTCGTGACGTCTCGAACTACGTCACAGTCATCGGTCAAAGTCCATTTGACCGCTTGAACTAAAAGTCAACATTTTGCCCGAACCAGGGGCAAAATCGTCATTCTATCTTAACGAACCTATCGTAACTAACTAACCACCGGTTAAGCTCACTAATCCCACCTTAAACACGATCTTAACCCTAATTCCCATGACGGGTCGTTACATATAAGCGTGAAAACATTCATCGAATCCGTTTCAATTCTCAATCTCATAGGCCTCAACCCAAATTCACATCTTAATAGGGGCTCAAACCCGAAATCTCATTTCATAAACTATAACTGGGACTCAAGCCTGATACCACAAATCAACTGGGCCTCAATCCCGATACCATCAATCAACTAGGCCTCAAGCCTGATGCCACAATCCAACTGGGCTTCAAACCCGATATCATAAGTCAACTAGGCCTCAAGCCCGATATCATAAACCAATTGGGTCTCAAGTCCGATATCACAAATCAACTGGCCTTCAAGCCCGATACCACAATTAACTGGGCCTCAAGCCCAATACCATTAATCAACTGGGCGTCAAGTGTAACGACCCGGAAATTCGAAAAATGGAAAATTTGGACAATTTGAAGGAAATGACGATTTTGCCCCTAGTCATAATGGTCGAAAGTTGACTTTTTGATCGAAACACTTTTTGGACTTTCCAAAGAGGCGATTGAGTAGGTCTTGGGACGCTGAATCCGTAGACAGGCGGCATGCGTCAATCGGAGGTCGGATGTGAAAGTTGTGGGTCTGCGAAGGTGAAGGGCATTTTGGTAATTTTGAAAGGTAAGGGTGAAATATTGACTTTTGACCCGGAAGGTCCAATGGACGAGTGCCAAGGACCGTTACGTAGATTGAGTCGATACGAATCCATAGACAGGCGGCACGCCGAAATTGGAGGTTCGACGACGAAGTTGTGGTCACGGGAGAGAAATCGATTAACCGAACGAACTGGGATTTCGATTAAAATATTATTAAAATAGTGAATAGTGATCAGTGTTTGTGGATGCTTGGATGAGTGACAAGTGTCACCCATCCATTATTTTGAAGCCTAAATTATGCTCCATGTTTAATGTGAAACATCATCATCATGCCTGATCATTTTTAATCATCTCTTATCATTCTTAATCACCATTAGCTATCTTCTTCTTCTGTTTCCTTCAAACCATGAACAAACAAGGGAAAACAGAGCATGAGTTTTCCTTGTATCATTCATTCCTTCCATAGCTGTTCTTGAGAGGGAAAGATTGAGAGAATTGAGGATTGAAATTAGCTAAGGAAAACACGAGGGACAGTGAGGGTGACTGGAAACTCATAATCAAAATTTTGGAGATTGGAGGGAAAATTCGAAATTTGATCTATGAGCTCTGAGGATCAAATTGGAGCTTAATTTAAGCTTTCTGGGATTGCCACGACCAGAATCATCTAAAGAACGAAGCAAATTGGTGCCCAATTGGCTCTGAACGGTCGAGACGATAGTAAGCAAATTCGAAGGTTGAGTCGTGATCTTGGAGAGATCAAATGATGAAATTGGACTGGGAAATATTTTCACTAGGATCCCATGATGCTTTTGGATGGATCAATTGAAGGAAAACAATGGTAAATTGTTGATATTGGAAGATGAACAGTGAATCGATGTTCTTCGAACATTCATCTTCGAATTGAAGGATTAAGGTAAGGATTGGTGAAAATAAGTTTACAGAACTTTAATTAAACTTAAATCGAACCTATTTGAATGTTCAATTGAAAGAAGTGATGTTGAATTGACAGAGAACATATCGGTTTATTACGCGGGTCGCAGGATCCGTTTACAAGAGAAACGGGTTGGGACGAAGGTACTATAGCAAGCGCGTGGGTTTCATGCGCAGCCACTTACGGCGACGCGTGACGGCGCGTGGGCATGAATCTCGAGGTGAGGTCAACTTGACTTTTGTCACATTTAATGTAACGAACATTTTGGCACCAGTTTCGAGGAAATCGGTTATCGTTTCGATAGTGTTCTGATTATCCGAAGTTTTAATATATGTTTAAAATACGTATTTAAATTCTAGAAAAATTAGGGAAAATCATATGAGATATATTGAAGTGTTAGTGACCCTCGATAATGATTTTGGACAGGAATTGTGATTTCCAGAATTTCCGGAAAAACGTACAGCTCGGAAGTGGGCCGTTTTGGACGATGTGTGTGAGTGGACTTTGTTTTCTTACCGTGATGCATGCATATATGTTTTAAATGTTTTATTATATGATTCGATATGATTTGACATGATTAATGTTTCAATCCGGTGATTTCTCGATTTTCTAGATTATTATATTATTTTTGGCACAATTTTCGAGAAATTATGAAATTGATGTTTTGGGCGTAGGCTCGGGATTGAAAATGATATTTGACTCGGGTTATGAGTCAGGGATTGAATGTCACGACCCGGCCCATCTAACAAAATATTGTCCGCTTTGGGCCCAGCCCTCACGGTTTTGTTTTCGGGAGCTCACGTGCAACTTCCCAGTAGGTCACCCATCATGGGATTGCACCAGCCTCAACTCGCTTAACTTTGGGGTTCCAATCCCCCCCAAAGCCACTGAGCTCCCAAAAGGCCTTGTGTTAGATAGATACGTGCCCACACATATAAGGCACTTCACCTTTCCCTCCCCGAACGATGTGGGATCGTTCACCGATCTTACCTTTCCAAGCTCACGGGTCTTGCTCACCATTCTTGCTTCTCAAGCTCACGGGTCTTGCTCACCGTTCTTGCTTCCAAGATCGGGTCTTACAATCCACTATTCACTTGGGTTCTCATGCCCAAAATAACATTATCACGCAAATCCATGTGTTGCAACCTCCATTGCCATTTTCACGTAAATCCACGAAATCCTTGACTCATTCCTGAGTCACAACATCATTCTCAATCCATGACTCATAATCCGAGTCCACACATTATTTCCAACCAATTTTAATCCCGGACTCACAAACCAAGTCCAAACATCATTTTTACCAAATTTCGTAATTTCTCGAAAATCGCCCAAAAATAATAATATAATATTCATAAAATCGAGAAATTACCGGATTGAAACACAAATCATGCCCAAGCATATAAAATCATATAATAAGGCATTTAAATCATATATGCATGCATCACCGTTAGAAAACAAAGTCCACTCACACACACCGTCCAAAACGGTCCGTTTCTGAGCTGCACGTTTTCCGTAATATCTGGAAATCACAACTCCTGTCCAAAATCATTTTAAAGGGTTACTAACATCTCAAAATACATCATATAATTTTGCCCAATTTTTCCGGGATTTAAATACGTATTTTTTAAAGTAATACAAAACTTCGGATACGCGGAACATTATCGAAACAATATCTGATTTCATCGAAACCAACGTTAAAATGTTCGTTACACTGAGAGGATCAAAAGTCATGTTGACCTCACCTTGAGACTAGGCCGGACGCGCCCTCACGCGCCGCCGTGAGTGGCTGCGCATGAAACCCACGCGCCAGCTACAGTGCTGTCGTCTCAACCCGTTTGTCTGTAAAACGGGTCATTTGACCCGCGAGGCGACCCGGTTAATTTCCTACCAATTCGACATTGTTTCCATAGATTGAACATTCAGTCAGTTTCGAATTAAGTTCAATTAAAGATCTGTGGACTCAATTTCAAACAATCTTACCTATAACCCCACGATCACAGTTGATCATTCGAAGGACCTCCGGCCATTGTTCATCATTCCAAAACCTTCACCGTCACACGATTTCCCTAAATTGATTTAACCAGCAGCATCAAGGGACTCAGGTAAGCATTTTCCCCAACTCAATTGCATCAAATCATGGCTCAAACTCCACGACTCAAGTTCGACATTCCTCACGGTTACCAAACCCGTTCAGAGCCAATTGGGCATCAATTCACCTCATTTTTTATCTGGTTCCTCTCGTATCAACCTCAGGAAGCTATTTCCAAGCTTCAAATCGATCATCACGGCTCAATTCATCCTAATCGAATTTCCCCCCTCAAAATTCGAAAATTCGAATTTCCAAATTTAAGCCCTCTTTCTGTCCCTCGTGTTTCCTTGATGATTAAATCTCAACACCCTCTCAATTCCTCACACACTGGTTCAAAAATGGAAGGAAATGGTGGACAATTTCAGGCTCTCTCATTCTCTGTGTTTTGCTTGCACACGGTAAGGAAACAGAAGAGGAATAATGGAAAATAAGAGGATAATTAATTAATTAAAAATAATAAAACATAATCATTTGGTCTCCCCCAAAATCATGGATCCATGTTTTGTGCCTGATTTTAAGGGATTTTATGATTATTTTAATCAGTCTTTCGGGCATGTTTTACGAGGAACGTGCAAATGATGTTTTGGGCTAGGCCCGGAGTCTAAATGATTTCTAAAATGATGTTTTGACTTAGTTGGTAAGTCAATGATGATTTCTGGATTATTCTATTGTTTTAAAAGGTGATTTTAAAGAAGTAAGTGTAAATGGTATTTTGGGCTTTGAGACCCAGTCGGGAATGATCTTGACTTTGTATGAAGACAAGATTTGATTGAAATGTTTTGGGATGTAATTCCCGAGATGGTTTTCATGGTGATTGTGATATTCCCAGACGACCGGAGCTTGGGGGATGTGATTGTAGGATCCGGAGTTGATCCTATGGTAGTCAGCTTCTCGGATGAGACTGAGCCTGGATGTACCACTCGGAGGTGTCTGAGCCTGGGGATGTGTTCGCCCAGAGGTGACTGAGCCCGAGGGGGTTGAGCCCAGAGGTGTCTGTTCCCGAGAGAGTGACTGGATATTGGCCTACGCATAGTGCAGCACTTGTGAGTAGTGCAGTTTGATTGATTGTGCACTTGTGAGTAGTGCAGATGTGATTTGTGATATTTTATGCACTTGTGAGTAGTGCGGATTGATTGGATTGATATATTTCTTGTGCACTGGTGATTAGTGCTGATTGGAATTGATTGTGATGACGTACTGGTATTGAGTACGGGTTTTTGGTCTTTGTGGCCAGTGATTATGTTTTCACATGTTTTGGCCTGAGAGCCGGAAATGATGTTTTATAACATGAACTGATTTGGTGAACATGTGTTCTATGGACTATGGGAAAATATGTTTTGATTTTATCGGTCACTCATGTTTTACGATATGCATGCAAGCTTGTGAAAACTGGAGGGTAGGATTGTATTTTGATAAATGTTTTTATAAGAGGTCATTTTTGTCCACTCACACCTTTTCTGTTTTCTGACCCTCCATGCCGTGGTACGACGTTCGGGACTGATCGTGAGGCAGTGACAGCAGCAGAAATCCGAGCAAACATCCCTTGTCTGGCAAGCACTGAAGGGGAGTTTCGGACCTTTAGTTGACTTGTCAGACGGGAGCAGGACCGGGCACGGTTTTTGACGTCCAGTTGGGATGGGTTCTGTCAAATTGTCAAGACCCGACCCTCTTCTGTCAGGTCCCTATTCATCTAGCACGATATTGTCCGCTTTGGGTCTCCTTGCCCTCACGGTTTTGTTTTCGGGAGCTCACGGTGCAACTTCCCAGGGGGGTCACCCATCTGAAATTGCACCAGCCTCAACTCGCTTAACTTTGGGGTTCCAATCCCCCCAAAGCCACTGAGCTCACAAAAAGCCTCATGCTAGATAGGTGTGTGCCTACACCTTTAAGGCACACCACCATTTCCTTCCCAGACCATTCCCCCCTCGCAGGAATGTGGGATTGTTCACCGTTCCCTCCAGGACACGGGTCTTACAATCCACCCCCCTTAGGGCCCAGCGTCCTCGCTGGTACACTTCCCGGTCGGGGTCTGGCTCTGATACCAAATTGTCAAGACCCGTCCCTCTTCTGTCAGGTCCCGATTCATCTAGCACGATATTGTCCGCTTTGGGCCTCCTTGCCCTCACGGTTTTGTTTTCGGGAGCTCACGGTGCAACTTCCCAGGGGGTCACCCATCTGAAATTGCACCAGCCTCAACTCGCTTAACTTTGGGGTTCCAATCCCCCCCAAAGCCACTGAGCTCCCAAAAGACCTCATGCTAGATAGGTGTGTGCCTACACCTTTAAGGCACACCACCATTCCCTTCCCAGACCATTCCCCCCTCGCAGGAATGTGGGATTGTTCACCGTTCCCTCCAGGACACGGGTCTTACATTGAAAATGATGTTTTGACTCGGATTATGAGTCAGGGATTGATTTCATGTATTTATATGAAAATGGCAACTGAGGTTGCGATCGCACAGATTTACGTGAAAATGATATTTTGGGCTTGAGACCCAATTGGATAGTGATTTTGACTCGGATTTGGAGTCACGTGTGAATATGATGAAATTGATGATTTTGATTTATAAAGTGAATTCTGGACAATGTTTTATGATGGATTTATGGAACTTGCTTTGTGAAAGCTATGTCTAGGGCGTAGGCCCTATTGAAATGTTTTTGATTTGATTTCAGACATAAATGATTTTCAAAGGAGATTACTGGATTTGGTGATTGTTCCACATATACCATCCTCTATGATTTGATAGTCTTCTCCAGACGTCGTAGATCCTGGAGTAGTCACAATCCACTGCTTGGAGATGAGTAGCTCTGAGGGAGGCTCACTCCTAGGAGCGTGGGATTATGATGATATCCTCCAGACGTCGTTCCTGGAGTTGATATCACCCCAGACGTCGTAGATCCTGGGGGATGTACACGGACGTGAGACATCGAGTTTGTACGCGTTGCATTGATATCGTGACGGGTTACTTGGATATTGAGATTGGATATCGAGGATTGGTGATATTGATGATTTATTGATATTTGTGTCCAGATACTTTATATCATGAACTGATTTGATGAACATGAGTTTTACGGACCATGGGAAAACATGTTTTGATTTTATCGGTCCATTATTCATACTTGATTAATTTCACACTATTACTCATGTTTTATGATATTCATGCACGTTTGTGAAAACTGTAGGGTAAGAATGTGTTTTGGTAAACGTATTTATAAAAGTTTGTTTTGTCCACTCACACCTTTTCTGTTTTATGGAACCTCTAGGTCGTGGCGCGATGATCGAGGCTATTAGAGAGGTGGAGGTATGAGTGGGCACAGGTGCAGTCATCCCTTGTTTGGCAAGTCTTGAAGGGTATTTTTGGAACTTCAGTTGACTTGTCAGACGGGACCAGGACCGGGCACGGTTATCTATGTCCCTCGGGGATGGGTCCTGTCATTAAGCCTGATATCATAAATCAACTGGATTTCCAGTCTGATAGTTTTCAACTCAAATGGGTCTCATGCCCGATTCCACGTTTCCAAATCCAAAACATTTCCATCAAACCATCATAGAAAACACAGCACGTATAGGCACAATATAAAAGTAGAAATCTCGTAACACGTGCAAATACGTGAATGTTAAATACCACAACCATATGTACTCAAGGCATCCCAAATCGTCGGTATAAAACATATAAAACATTTATGCCTGCAGCAATTCATTAAACAATGTCCACTCACAGACTGTCCAAGTTGCGCCTCGATACGCGCATCATCGGGCTAATCATCATCATCGGAACTCTCGGACCTGTCCAAATCATACTATAAGGTTACTAACACTTCCAATAACCTTCCATTAAATTCCCGTAAATTTTACTGATTTTTAAACCTATTTAAACTCGATCCTAAACCTTCGGACATCCCAAACTATATAGAAACAATGTCTGATCGACTCGAAACTTGTCCTAAAACGTTCGTTACATCAAAAGAATGATTTCACGTGTTGACCGTCTCCCCAAACTCTGCCCCACGTGCCTCCACGCGCCGTCCAAAGTCCCTGCGCGTGAAGCGCACGCACCGGGGAACAAGTCATCGTTAACCTTGTGATAGCTGGCCTGAACCGGTTCTCTAGTTTTCCGGTCCGATCGGATCGGCGTGACTAGTTCACCTCTATTTTCTCCTTATTTTCAATCCGTTCCAATTCCTATAGTTTCCTCTCATCCCATCCTATCGATTTATGGGTTCAAAACATTCAAAAAGGGCCTGGAATTTACCTGCCCGATTGAAGAACACACGACCAAGTTTTAGCCGTCCTTCCAGAGCCGTCCAACCGTCGAAATTCCTTACTTCCAATCCCCACAAGCTCGTCCATGTCCTAGAAACATAACCAAATGATTAGAAACAGCCCTAAATGTAGCCTAATTTTGAATTTTCAAAAATAAACACAGGTTTGGGTTTTTACCTGGGTTCTAGGCTTCCTCCGCCATCCACGGCGGTCTTGTCGCCTTCCATAGCCTCTCTCGGTCCCTTGCTCACCCTCAGCCACTCTCTTGGTCTCACATTGGATCAGATAAGGGAATGGGTTGTATTTGGGGCTTTCGAGTTTTGGTGAACAAATGAGAGAGACAGAGAGGTTTGGTGCATGAATGCAAAAGGGATGGGCATGTCAGGCATCCATTATGCGTGACACTTGTCACTCATCCATTAGGCTTGGTAAAATATATAGGGCCCACTCAGGACAAAAGTTCATCGGTTTCGTAAAACGTGCAATATTTCCTCGGAACTTCCATGAACCATAACTTTCCCGTCGAACGCCCGATTTCGACGTGTCGTCAATCTATGGACTCGTATTGATACGGTCTATGTAATGGTCCTTGGTCCACGGGAAATGGACCTCCTGGGTTAAAAGTAAAATTTTGCCCTCATTCAGGGACAAAATCGTAGTTTCGCCCTGAATGTCCGATAATCCTCGAATAATCTCCGATTAGCCTCGCTAATCCATAATTAATTCTTAATTAATCCCAAGAATTTGGGACGGGTCATTACAGCTAGAACCACTCTGATGGTTGTTGGTTTGACTACGGGGCTAAAGGTTTCATGGAAGTCAAGGCCCTCTTGTTGGTGAAAGCCTTTGGCAACAAGGTGTACTTTGTGGCGTTCAATGCAGCCATCTGCATGCTGCTTAATTCGAAAAACCCACTTGCAGCCCACGGCATTGGCATGGGAGGGTAGGGGAACCAGGGTCCAGGTGCGTTGCTTCATAAGAGCAACGTACTCAGCCTGCATTGCAACCATCCAGTCAGCATATTTGGAGGCTTGAGTGTAGGTGGTGGGTTTTATGAGATGGACTTTGTTAGTGGTTAAAGCTTACGGAAGGGATACTTGGAAGTAAACAGTGCGTTGCGAGATTTGGAAATCCCAGCTTTGCTGATATGATGAATATTTTGTGGGTGGTGATGATGGATGTGGGGTGATGGGTGCAGGGGAGATTTAGGGGAACTAACTGAAGTGGACAGGCTGGGAGAAGGGGCTGGTGATAGTGATAATGGTGATGAGGGAGGTGGGAAGGAAGTAGGGGGTGAAACTGGTTCGGTTGGGATTGGTGAGGTAGTAGGAAGGCTGTTTTCGACTAGAAAGGTGAAGGTGAAGATAGAGACAGATTGTGAGGACTTTGGATAAGGGAAGTCAGTTTCATTAAAGATAACATGACGATTGATGTAGACTTAACCTATGGGAACATGGAGGCAACGATATTCTGAATGGTGAGGGTTGTAGCCTAGGAAAACACATGGGAGGCTGTGGGGTTCCACCATATGTTTGGTCTAGGAACCAAGGAATGGGAAGCAGGAACAGCCAAAGGTTTTGAGGATGTGATAAAGAGGAGTGTGACCATAGAGTTTAGAGTATGGGGAGGTCCATTTAAGAGTAGGAGTGGGGAGAAGATTGATGAGAAAAACAACAGTAGTAATGGCATCTGCCCAACAAGAATAAGGCAGACCTGCAATATGGAAGAGTGATCTACCCATTTCGGAGATGTGACAGTGTTTTCTTTCTGCCAATCCATTTTGTTGAGGAATGTGGGGACAAGAAAATTGTTGGTGAATGCCTTAAAGAGAGCAAAAGGTTTGGAATTGAGTGCTGGCGTATTCTGTGCCACCATCACTATGAAACTGGGTTATTTTGGCTTGGAATTGTGTTTGTACATAGGAACAAAATTTAGTAAAATGGTTGTAGACTTCAGATTTATTTCTTAAAGGAAAGATCCAAGTAAAACATGTATAGTCATCAGTGAATAGGACATAATATTGAAAACCAGAGACTGAAAGGACATGAGACATCCAAACATCTGAATGTATTAAATCGAACGGTTTTATTGATTAATGAACAACAGAAGAAAAAGGACAGTCTAGTGCTATTGTTTAGAGCATAGTGAATACAAACGGGTACAAAATTTAAAGATAGAGGGGAACATAGGTTGCTGGTGGCTACCACCATGTGAAAACTTGGGAAGAAGAGTGTTCTAGCCGCTGGTGCCAAAGGGAAGTGGCTGCAGTAGTGAGGAAGACCTGTGGTGAGTTGGATCGGTGAGGGTGAATCATGTAGAGACCATCTTTACAAGGGCCCTGAAAGAGAATAAGATTGGTGAGAAAATTATGAATAAGAATGTGGTCGGGGAAGAAGGTGACTTTAACTTGATGGTCCCTAGTGAATTGTGAGACAGAAAGGAGATTCTTTTGAATGGAGGGGACATAGAGGACATCAGAGAGTTGAAAAGTAAAGGGGCTAGAGGAGAAGGAAACTGTACTAGCCTGGTGGATTGGAAGAATTGTACCATTACCAACCATGATTTGATCTGAGGAAGAAGTAGCAGGCTGTTATGGGCAAGGAGGATTCATTGTAACATCATGAGTGGCACTTGTGTCAGGGTACCAAGTTGGGTATGAAACATTGGCATGGTGGAGACTAGCAAATGCTTGGGGACAGATTGTGGTCTACGGATTGGAGCATTGAGAAGCAATGTGGCCAAGGCGGTTGCAGGACCAACATTTAGGACATGTGGGGCGGGTGGAAGGAAATGGGGAGGATCCTAGTACACCAGGGGAGAAGTTGGGGGAGGAGAACTGTGGATAACCACGATGGTTCGGGAATATGGAGCCACGACTAGGGCGTGGTCCTCATTAAACACTAGAGCAATGTTAGGTCATAATTTATGCATGTTTTACCCATGATTTAATACCCTTTTACTTCTATTTTGTTAATATTTTGTTCTATGCAATTGGAGAAAATAATATATTTTGTGAAAAATGTGTAGATCAAACAGAGATTAGAATTACGAGAATTTGAGCTAAAGAATCACCTAAATCGGAGTTGAAACGAAGAAGTTATGAAGGAAAGAAAATGGCATAGGAATTCGATGGCCATCGGCATTAGAGGAGTCCTTCGCGTATTACTGTACCAAGGGCCCATTCGGTAGGTGCTAGCCGAATGTGCTAGCCAAACGTGCTGCCTGACTCTTCACCGCGAGCATGCTGAAGCAACGTTTCCCGATTCGATGTGTGCCCATTGAAGCTCCCAACAGCAACCTTAGGCCTTTGACCAAAGGTTGATTGAGCCTTTGACCGCCCCAATTTCGGTGGTTGACCACCGAAAACGGTCCCTGAAGGTTTATTCCGAGTTTTTGGCCTTTGTTAGGATAATTCCAACTTCCTTTCACACCTATTCTCCATATTGTATAAGGATTTGAGTCCTACTTCTTTTTATATTCTTATTTTCAATTCCTTTACATGGAGGAAAGGTTTTAATTAGATTTCTTAATTATTTAGGAAGTCATTTCCTTATAGAATTGGATTAAAAACTCATATTTTTAAGAGGATTAATTATTTTCTTATAAATGGAGGTAATAGGGTTTTTGGAAGGAGGCCGAATTTACCACTTGAAGGTCCTCGAAACTCTGTCAAAATTCATACTTAGTTTATATACATAGTCTAGCCGTATTTTATGAGTTTTATGCTTTTGGATTCAAGCTTGTGCTAAGAACGATGTGAGGCTTGGCAGAAGAAGAGTGTTTGAGCCCGTTTTCCTACTCCTTTGTATTCTTTAGTATTTTTTTTATTAATTCTTTTATCTCTTTATGTTTCGTATGCATTCAATTATGTTATTCGTTAATCTAGTCATGTTTGAGTAGTGAAATTAGGGCTAGGCGTACTTGAAGCCCTAGCCATGTTAGTTCTTGTTTGATTTATGGCTCTTGATTATGATTGTTATGCATGCATGGATTTGTTGGATTACTGCGCTTCATGAACTCAATTTGTTCTTATAAGCTTAGCTACCTTATTTGTGTATAATTGTTGATGTAATTGCTTGACGGATCGATGTTTGTGTTTACCTTGCAATTTGTAGCATCACGTTTAAGAGGGGGAATCTTATTTGTAATGTAAACTCATGACTCACTAGAATTGCACGTCACTTTTCTAGGGATAGTGTATTGTCATCAAATCTTCTTCATGTTCCATGCATTATCACGCACCATCGGTAATAGTTGTTTAAGGGTGGGTACATCACACTTAAACATGCAATCTAAGAGAAGATAATATGTGTAGGGCAACCTTAGCCGGTCCCTTGCACGGGCACTTAATTCAGAAACATGCATAGTAATCTAATCAAGGAAATCTAACGGAACTATAATTGGTAAAGGGGGATAGAAACCCTAGCTCGACATAGTTAGTTATTATTAGTTAATTTACATCCTTCATAAAATGTAACAACCACCCACCCCCCCCCCCCCCCCCCTTGCATTTTAATTACTCCACTAAAGTCAATTTAACGAAATCAGATGGGATATTGTTGAGCAAGTCTCTGTGGGATCGACCTTTGCTTGCATTTGTACTAACTACACGTCTTGTGCGCTTGCAAAGTTATTACACATAGAGGTTTTGCCTAGTACATCTTTTGCGCTTGGTAAAATCTCTATCAAGAAACCACGTGGAGGAGCAGGTTAATAGGAGGCCGTGTATAAGGTTGTGGGCGGGTTGACACCAGCAAGTTGAAGGGTGGAGGCTTGTTGGGCTTCAAATGAGAGAATACGGGCTCTAAAGAGGCAGGATTAGGTAGAGGAACTGAACAGGCAGTAAGGGCAGTGGATGATGGATCCGATTGAGGAGAGGATTCAGTGGTGTTCAAAGAGGGTAAGGTAGGAAAGGGAGGTGAGTGAGTTCCTTCAACTAACCACCAGTAGTTATGGCCGATCAGAAAAGGCTTGATCTGGCTTCACTAGAGAAGATAGTTTGATTTGGTGAGTTTGATAGAAACTAAGGTTGAGACATGGTTCAGTGAGATTGAAGGAGAGGCACAAGAGTCACTAGCCATGGTAGGGAAAGGAAAGAGGAACAAACTATTCTGGTCGGATGTGTATGCTCTGATACCATGTAGAAATGATGAATTTTTTGTGTATATTCATATGGCCAGCGACTGTATATATATACAATTTGACAGAGAGATAAGATCAGACAGTTAACCTTGTCATGATCTTATCTGAACAGTAGTTAGTAACTTACTAACTGTTGGTAACTACCTAAGTGAGGTAGGTAATTCTAGTCTACATGTGTTGCCTAATTACATGGGTCTAGATATCAAAACAGGTCTAGATTTAGGATAGCCTACATCTATACATACGGGTCTAAGATTATACTGTCCTACAGTACGCCACCTACCCAGCCGACGTTGAGTCATGCACGCCTGCTCAGTCCAGCCTACACACCTGCTCTAGCCCAGTCTGTCAACCCACTCCAGCCTGCTCTACTTGCCTAGTTTTCCAGCCAACAACCCTAATTTACAGCAACAAACCCATTTTTTCACTAATTAATCTTTATTGTTTTTCTTATTTCATTTGAATTTTATTTTCTAGCTTTCATTGATGAACCACCTCTATAAATAGGGAGGTGATTCTCATTGTTAAAGGGACTTCTTTTGGCACTTTTTAAGCAATCCTAAAGGAAAACCTTAGCTAGGTAATTCCGAGGCAATTCGAGAGTTTTAAGTCCGAAATCCCTCGCGTTTCTTCCGCCATCTTCACAAGGTTCCTGTCGTTGTTTGATGATCCATGTGAATAACAATCCATTGTGTCCATCCACCTCGGTATCTCATGATGTTCTTAGATTCCGAAAGTGTAACCTTTGCTCTTTTTCTATTTAAGCTCTTATTATTGTTATTGGTGTTACTTATAATTCAATATATGTGATGGTATTTTGTTTTTAATATTTGTAAATGTGAATAAAATCTCCATGTGGTATACTTTCTGAATTTTAGTTACTTCATACGTTTTAGTGGTTAAACTTCAATTCAACGCTAAGTGTTTATTCACTGTTCGATGGATTTAGAATAAGATTGAAAAGATTAATGTTTGACACGTATTCAATCAAAATTGTAAGCTGAATCCTATTGTAAATGTTTATTTGTTGTTCGGTGCATTTATAGTATTGAAAACTGTATGAATGTAATTGAAATGATGAAGGTAGAATTTTATGATTGGTTCAATGTGTGCAAAAGCTAGAGTGTTGGGGAGATATGTGTTTAAAGAAAATCTATTGTACAAAGGGTAGGGCAGTAGTAGTTTAAATAATGTGATTGATAATTCGGATTTACTTACGTAAAAGTATCAGTTTTTTTCTATAAACTAATCTATGGTTTGTAAGTTCTAATTAGTATAAGCATTTACTTTTTAATTCTTAGTTTTCTAAAATGTAGTTTCGGCTACAACTCTTTCCAAAACCCCTCAAATCGTTTAATTCTTTTAATTCTTTAATTCTTTTATCATTTTATTCTTTGATTATCTTTTATTCTTTTTCACTAGCCATTATTTAATGTCCCTAATTTCCCTGGTACAGAATAATCTCTATTTACTAATACTACATCTACACAAAAAGGGTTTTTAAGTTAAGTATAGCGTTTATTTAAATGACAATTAACTCATAGGTTCTTACTAACATATAAGTTTATTCAAAAACTTGTATATAGAAAAATTAAACTCATTGGCCATTTGACTAGTTAAACGGCTATACAATTTAAAATAGATCATAGTTTTAATATAAATTGCAATTAATAACATCCAATTGTAAACTAGTCCAACAACAATCTAAAAAACACTTACCAAAATCTATCATGATTTCAACATTACTTTTTTTTTATAAGATTATATTGAGGATTATAAAAACATTACTCTTATTTATAATTTTATTTGCTCATTTTAAAAATAATATAAGTATCTAATCTAACTTAAAGTACGATAGTTAAAAGCAATACTTCTTCAAAAATAATTTTAAATTTGAAATTCTTTATGTTCCGATATTAAATAGTTTGGTTAATTTCGTATAGTTTAGGGTTTAATTCTCGAACTTTTTGCCAAAATTCAAGAATTAAAGCTCATATCGTATGATTTTCCACCACTATTTCATCCCCCCTCCAAAAAAAAAAATTATATACCCTACCATTGAACTCCAGACAATACAGACTTTATTTTTTTTTTATAGAAAAAATTTAATTGTAACTACTTACAATATATATATAATACATATATAATATTTATTATATCCATAATATAATAAAGGGCCCAAGAGGCCAAAGAAATCAAAGACTAAGGAGCACATGGGGTAAAGAGGACAAAAAAGACAAAGTTATTTTTAATTGTTTAAAGGAATTCTCAATAACTGACTCATCCTCTTTATTGAGATATAAAAGGGTAGATGTGGAATTTATTGCTTACAAATTCTGTTTAGGGACTTTTGAATAAAAAAAGTTTGAGATAAGGACTTCTTGTGTTTAATATACAAGTATTAAAAGTTTTAAATAAAAGTAAAAGTTATTAAGGGTATAATAATGATTTTCTCTTATTTAAATCCTTAGTTCGAGCGTATCAGCCTTCATCTGATTGCAGATGGGAGCTAGGGCGTGCTTGATGAATTCCATCAATTCTTCCTTAGCTAATTCTTGACTAGTGATATCCTCGATATTTCCATCTTGAGGAGTTTCCATATTGGCTTCCATTAATAGTGGTGCATGAATTTCTTGCTATGGCGTCAAACTCACAAATCTCCCTTTAGAATCACGTTTCCATCTGTATATCGGAACTTGGACATGCCAAAAGAGGCCCACTGGGCATACCAAATTATGTTCATGCCAAAATGTTATCGTAGCAGAATCCAGAGTCGCTGTTTGGTGGCTCGCTTTCAAAAGAGCGAATATGCAAGTGTTTGGGTGAGTTAGACAGATTAACCTCTTGAAGCTAGACTGTTCGAGTACTAAACTAAAGAACAAAGATGTTTCTATGACTTATGAAACCATAAAACTCATTTATTGGTGTATTCTAATTATCGAAATCGGACTTAAAGAAACCGATTGAAGAGGAGGAATGAGGAAGTACAAACACTTAGAAAGTAAATGCTTGAATATTAACATGATGAATTGAATTACGAGTGAAGTAAACTATCTCTAGACAAAGCCATATGATGGCTTTCTTGGTCAAGAGACCATAAAATGAATGAACATAAGTTGGAAATCATACCAAAGTTGTTGGAAGAGTAGCAAAAAGATATGATGATGATGTCAGAGAGTGAGATTGTGAGGGCCCCAAAGATTGATTTGATGCAGTCGAAATGAGGTAGGTGGCCTTCAAAACGTGTTGTGAGAGAAAGACAAGATGAAGTATGGTGGTCAAGAAATCTTCAAAAACGAATTTTTTCAGGACCCACCCCTAATCCCCCGGGATTAAGGGCTAAATCCCGATCCCGTCTAACTTACGCATGACACGATGGCTAAACTGACGTCCAACCTTCATGTGACACGTAAGTCAGATAAGGGATTCTCGATCCAACCATCCCAAAAGTAACCGAACTTCCTAGAGTGTACCGAACTACTGTGGATCGCGCGTGTGGTGTCTCTGTCTCTCTCGTCCAACAACCCGTACTGCAACAACCTGGAGGGTATCGAAAACACCAAAGACTGTGAGTTGACAAAAATAAATAATAAGTTCAAAAACAGTTCAATAAAACAATTACATTTTTACCCTCCACGTAAAAACCAATGCATGCATATCAATTCACGTTATGAAACCATTCATATCAAAAACAATCATTTAAAACCATTTGAAAACCCGAATCAAATCCCTCATTCAAATCTAGGCCTCAGCCTCAAATCACAAGTCAATCTCAAAGTACGGGAGCTCAGTCCCAAAACTTGTCATATCCATATCATCCGGTCCACTGCCCAAAACGTCTGAAAAACCAGTGAAAACCAGTGAAAATATCAATCATACAAGTTTACTGGATCTCAAGTGCGCTTGAGTCTTTAAACTCAAAACCATGCGCAATAACCAGGCCTTCCTAGGATATCAACAAGTCTTTTAACTCAAAACACAATCACAGGCCTCGGGGGGTATCACAATCACCGAGTCTTTAAACTCAAAACATATACCGAGTCTTTAAACTCAAAACATATCAATCCAGGGCCCTCTCCCCGTCAATCAATCCAAGTCTTTAAACTCAAAACCAGATCCAGTGGGTTTTTCTCTTTTCTTTTCCGGGTCTTTAAACCCAAAACCATTTTTTCAAGCAATAGTGAAAACCACATAAAATCTATCTCCGAATTCGCAACAATAATTTTGTAAGCTAACATCCGGAACCATCATCCCGAACCCAAATCTAGACTTCATTTCCAAGTCTCAAAACCAAATCCGAAATCCAGTTTCAAAACCGAAAGCTCATAAAAAGGGCTCCAAGCCCAAAATAACCTTTCCAAAATCCATTTCAAATCCTTTAAATCAAATCATATTCCAAATCCCGAAATCAAATCATTAAAACCATTGTCATATCACAAGAGAAATCAAAACCTTGTAAAATGTGCAAATACGTAAATATCTCGAAAAACGTACAAAACCGTAAACCATCAAGATCATAAAGCAAATCATAGAATCACGTATGAAAACATATCAAAACATATATGCATGCATCATAAGTTAGAAAGTAAAGTCCACTCACAGACCATTCCGACGTTGCCTCTATACGCGCGCACTTATGCCGTTCCCGACCATTCCACTATCCTCGGCTTTCCCGAACCTATCCAAATCCCAGCGCCAAAATGTTCGTTACATCGAATACTTTAAAAGTCGTGTTGGAACCATTCTCAAACACTGTGCCACGCGCCCACACGCGCCGCCCAAAGGGGCTGCGCGTGGGCCTCACGCGCCAGCATAGTGTCATCTTCAACCTTGCTTCGACCCGGTCCGATCGGTTCACGGTTCAGGCCGAACCAGCGTGGCCGGTTCACGGGTCTATCTGGTCCAGTTTTTTCCGTTTTCCTCCCTAACTAATTCTACAATCCTTTTTCAATGTTTCTAAAAGATCCATGAGTTCAGAATAGGAAAACCAAGCTAAACATCATACCTTTAATTATTTCCTTTCGAACCGGTCAAGGTCCCCTATACGGTTCCATGGTTCCAGCCATCAATCAACTCTGGTTTTGATCCTAACCGGTTCCTGGAGCTCCTAGAAACCATTTCCAATCAACCAACATGAGTATTAAGCTAAATAGATCGATTTACCATAATCAAATTCCAAGTTGAGCTTCTACGTGTTTTGTCCTTACCGTCCCTTGTAGGTCACGAAACCAAACCTATTTGATCCTCTAAACCTCCAAAAATCATCTCCCAACAACTTCATCGAGCTAAACCCATCGGAACACGACTGCCAATTCCAATTGTCATTCATGGCTTCACGGGTTTCCCCCGGTTTCTTCGCCACAACACGCCATCGTGGTCACCACCATGATCCTCTCATCTTCCTCTCCCACTTTGCTTCACAAACCTCGGGCAACTGCGGGCATTTGCATGATCGAATTGCACGACACACTCATCCTCTGTTTCCTGTTTTCCCCCACCGTACACGACTTGTTCCTTCGTTTTTAAAACAAAACAATGAGGCGGAAGGAGGTTCCACACACCTCTGGATTGGGCCAGGTGTCCCCAATCTGATGGACACAATGTCCCAAACAGCCAGGTGTCCAACACTGGCTGGTCACAGATCCTTGGGCACAAAATGACCAAAATACCCTTACTAGGACAAAATTATCATTTTGCCCTTCAAATTCCTTAACCCGTAACTATCTCATCCGAAGTCCGATGATGACGTGCCACCTGTCGTTGTATTCAGGGTATCGAGACCTTCCTAACGGTTCTCGAAGTTCGTGAAAATTCCATGTCATTTGAAAAGTCAACAACTTGCCCCTTTTAAACCAAATTGCCAAATTGCCCTCAAACTTCCGAACTTCATAACTTCCTCCCCGATTGTCGGAATCGGACGTGCCACCTGTCTATGAACTCATGACGTCCCAAACTACGTCACGATCATCAGTCAAAGTCCATTTGACCGCCCGAACTAAAAGTCAACATTTTTTCCCATTCCAAGGGCAAAATCGTCATTTTGCACCGCCTGTCCGAACGCAGCCAACTAATCACCGTTTAACTTCGCTAGTCCGTCATTAACCACTAATCTAATCCCGGATTACGGAACGGGTCGTTACAAATTTGGGATGCAAGTTGGCTTTGAAAGAAAGCTTGGTGTTCTTTAGGTAAGAACTAAGAAGGGTTGAGAAGAGAGCTGACATTGGTTTTTCCAAAAAGGCGAGATTTTGTATAAGAAAGAAAATTTTGAGGTTTTGTAATTGTTGAAATTGATTGAGTTTGATCAATTTTTTTTATTGATTTGTCGGTTGTCTATTGAGAAAAATGCTTCTTCTCCCTCGCATGTGAGTGTGGATGGTTGACACGTGCATCCATGCGTGCATCTCTATCGCGATGACTTAGTCACACATCTCCCTTGCCGCTTCTCATGGTTTTGACACTGTATTAGTGTGATTCTGTAAATCACGCTCGTGTTTTCTCATGTTCTAGATGTTGCATACGAGCTGGGCTTGGGCCTAAAGTCAGATTAGGTCTTTATTTTCTTAAAAACGTTCTTCAGGCCCATAATGATTTATTTTAGGTGTAAATGACAGGACCCACCCCGATTATCGCCTCGATAATCGGGAAGCATCCTGCTCCCGTCTGACAATCGAACCCAAAAGACCAGAAAACTAGTTAAAATTACAACACACCCATTGTCAGACCAGGGAGATTAAACAAATACATCCGACTGGACGTCAAGTCCACAGTTTCACAGAGCAATATTACAAAACAAATTAAAGAACAAGTCCTACTCTGTGAACTAACT
Source organism: Prinsepia uniflora (assembly GCA_032719365.1). Lineage (NCBI taxonomy): Eukaryota > Viridiplantae > Streptophyta > Magnoliopsida > Rosales > Rosaceae > Prinsepia > Prinsepia uniflora. The sequence goes on along the minus strand of CM064861.1, from coordinate 47,308,652 downwards.
ACTCCGCACGGAAAACTTTATGCCTCCGCCTCTGCCTCGGCGCTTGCCCCCACGCTTGTACCACGACCTGGAGGGAATTTAAAACATCAAGGTGTGAGTGGACCGAAACATAAGTTTAACAGGAAAAACAGTTTTTCCGAAATCGGGTTCGCCCTCCAGTTTTGTAATCCGCATGCATAACCAAATATTCAAAATTGTGTATTGAACTTTTGAAAACTCTTTTTCTGAAACACATGAAAAACGTTACAAGGATCGTCATAACTCATGTAAAACCATTTAATAATACCAGATTCCAGAAACCGTCATTTTGAAATATTATTTGCACAAATCAAGTAAAACGCAAATCAATAATCATGATTATGCCGTTGGATCCATCCGAGTCTTTAAACTCAACATTAGGCCTTCCCGGGATATCAACGAGTCTTTAAACTCAAAACACGATTAGTAGACCTCGGGGGTATCATAATATTCGAGTCTTTAAACTCACGAGTCTTTAAACTCAATTTTCGGGCCCGCCCCCAACATCAACATACCGGGTCTTTAAACCCAAAACCAGATCCAACCATCAACCGGGTCTTTAAACCCAAAACCGTTTTTAAAACACAATAAACCATGATTCATCACAACTGTTTCCCAATATCATTCCGAAATCATATCACAACATAGTAGGACTTATGTCCGAAGTCACATGCAATTTCCAACACATGCAATTTCCGAAAATTACTTCACAATATGATCAAACATCATAAATCCGAAACATGCATATTCATATCCAGATACTTCATCAAAATTATCACGCATGCATAGGCAAAAATCGAAATCTCGAAATGCGTGAGATACGATAAATATCTCGAAAAACGTGAAAACAGGTAAAACCGATATAACATCTCACCATCATAAAATCATATGTAAAACCATGAGATAAATAAGCAAAATAGTCATGCATGCCCAATTTAGAAATCAAAAAGTCCACTCACAGTCTTAGGACACGTCAATCGCGTCCCGCGCGCTCCTCCGTAGCTTCGGAAGTGTCCGGGCCTGTGAAAACGTACAAGAAGGGTTACAAACATCCCAAAATAACTCGTAGGATTTTTCCTAATTTTTCCGGATTTTTCGGCGAAAATAAACTTAAAGACTTAATCTTCCGGACTCCCGAAATTATCCCGAACGACTCCCGAACAACTCGAATCCTAAAGGTAAAATGTTAATTGGACTGAAAGGAACAATTTCCATGTTGACCGTGATCGGAGATGACATCGCACGCGCCGTCACGTGCCGCCCAAAGTGGCTGCGCGTGAAGGCCACGCGCCGTGCTACAGTGTCATCGTTCTTACCCGGATAGACTGATAAACGGGTCTATTACCCGCGACTCGACCCGACCAGTTCAAGCCCAATTCTCAATCAATTCCTCTCGTTTTTGATCCTATTATTTTCTCTAATCCATAAATTTTAGGTCTGTGTTGATGATTAACCTCGACTGTCCCTAAATCGATGCAATCTAGACTCGAACAGATGAACGGGTCGTCACTCAGAACTCACCCAACCCAGTGCCACAATCAAATTAGCTTCACCAGCAGCTTAAGGGAACCCAAACGAACCAAAACATCCAACCAATTAACCCCAAACTAACCTGGAAGTCGTCGTCCTCAATACTGTGTTTTTCCAGAAACTGGAACTTGAGTCCCTGAGCAAACCTCGATCAATCCTCCTCAATTCTTGCACGGTTGCGTTAGCAAGGATCCCAGAAGACTAATTCCACCCTCAGTTTGGTTCAACTCTCCTCAAAACCCAACCTTTGAATTTCCCTCCATTTCTGCGTTTTTCTCTTCCCCGTCTCAGAACCTCCCTCAACTCTCTCTCAGTCTGCCCAAATGATCGAAATGAGTTCCCAGACTCAAAGGCGACCAGGTAATCGATCAAAGCGGCCAGCAACCCGTGGGAAACCGTCTGAGATTTTTCTGAAAATGTTTCCCATGCACGCAGAAACCATGGCCAATTCAATCTCCCCCGTGCACTGAGCACTGCCCAAATCGTGCACCAAAGCCACTCAGTCCAGCCCCACTACCTCAAACGACATAAACAAAGCCCTGAGCCTTCCACTAAACCTTAAACAATTGAACGCACAAGACCCACGGCCGCTGCTCTGTTTTCCACGGTGGTGAACAGTACCCCGTGCGGAAATTACCAAAATGCCCCCAGGGCAAAAATTACCAAAATGCCCTCCAACTTCCGTGACCCGTAACTCGGTCATCCGACGTCCGTTTCAAGCGTGCCGCCTGTCGTTGTACTCGGGGCGTCGAGACGAACATAACGATCTTCGAGTCAAATGAATATCAATTGTCAAACAAAAAGACAACTTTTTCCCCTTAGCCCAAATTACGATAATGCCCCTGAACTTCCGAACATCATAACTTTCACTCCGAGCGTCCGAATCGGACGTGCCACCTGTCTATGAACTCGTGACATCCCGAACTACGTCACGGTCATCACTCAACGTCCGTTCGACCTCCAAATCAAAAAGTCAACAAATCAACCACACAAACACAGGGGTAAAAACGTCATTTTATTCAATATTTATAATATTACATTTCCAGAACGTCCGGGGCGTTACAGTAAACATAAAGAAGATATCATCATTACTCCTATTTGTAAAGCTTATGAACTCTTTTATATTAACAGATCCAAAATGTCAATGGCCAGAACGGTGCCTAATCGTATGCGCTAATGAAATCATTTTCTTAAGAGGTCCTACATAAATCTTACATTTCCTTAAAAATCTCTCTCTTGACTCTTTTCCAATTCAATTACTCTCTAATTTAGGAAAAAATTAGTACCCTAATGGCAAAGAAGCTACATAAGTTGTTATACGGATCAACATATAAAATAAAATAAACATTTACTATGCTACTCCAGAATTGAGATTCAAGTTCCCCAGAGATCAGAGAGTTGATGAAGAAAGTAGAAAAAAATAGATGAAGATTGCAAACATATGCCAACACCATGGCCCTTATTACTTTACTTTGGAGAGTTATTCTCTAGAGGGGCGGAGTTAGGAATGACAGGACCAGTCCCTAAAATACTTTGATAACTACGACTGGTCTTACTCTCGTGTGATAAGCAACTCAAACTACAAAATTTTCCCTCGGCGCTTATCAAATAAGGGATATTGGTACCTTTTTCAGTTCATGCCTCCGTCACTTGAATAGTCCCAGATTCCATGGAATGGCCTGGAGGGTTATTAAAACCATGAAAACATGTGAATGGACAAAAATAAGTACATTAAAACATGATTGTAAAACATAAGTAGTTTACCCTCCATTTTATAAAACCATGCATGCATATCTAAAACTGTATTAATGAACACTCGAGTCTGATAATAAACAACATTTTTTTAATAAAATTTCAATTAGAAAGTCGCATAAGAATAATTTAAACAATATTAGTAAATCAAAATCAGTAATTCAAATCGAATACAAAGGTATATCCAAATACCATACCTGTCATCACACATGACCAACCCATCGTCGATGCTCAATATAAATCATCATATCAACCACACTACCGATAGGAAAAACCACTCGGGAAAACAGTGCCTAGCACCGGATGCCCGAATATGGACCAACCTATGAAAACAGAGCCTAATTCTGAACATCTGAGTCATAGCCCAAATAACCAGTCTTAGGAAAATAGAGCCCAGTTCTGGATATCTAAGACTAACCAACTGCTCAGAGATATAGAGCCCGGCTCTAGATGCCTGAGCACCAAAACACATATCGAGAAATCATACATTTATAACATGTATCAATTCCTTAATCCAAAACCATGTTTCGTGCTAGAAGTTAAAGGTACATACCTTCGAGTTTCGGCCATGACTCAAGCTTCAACTCCACCATGTTCCTTCGTCCTAAATCCTTCATCCTTGTCTCAAAATGGTTGTAGGGGCTCACTGAGCTTGCCATGATCCTTAGTTTTGAGCTCGACAGGCTCAAAATGGTGTGATGATCATGGGGCCATTTTAGGACTTCACGGGGTTCAGGTATGAAGTATCTTACTCTCTTCCTCTACCACTTTTCCGCAGTTCCTCTTCTCTCCTTTCTTCCTACTTTCTTTCCTTCTAATCTCTTCTTCTTCTTCGCCTCCCTTCCCCTCATTCCTCTATTTTTCCTCACTTGGTTTTGTCTTGGCCACCACCTACCACACTTCAATCATACACACACATTTATATAGAAGAGTAGGTCAGTGGAAGGGCTAAGGGATAATTGAGGGAGAAGATTCTTGACACATATCAACATCACACAATATCTTCATGTAAAATTACTAAAATACCCTTAGTGCTAAAATTACTAAAATGCCCCTAATACGTTTAGACCCGTAATGAACTCATATGATCTCCGATTTCAGCATGCTGCCTATCTTCGGACTCATAATTTCGAGACATATGTGATGGTTCTCATGTGAAACTTCCAAAAAGTGTCGAAGTTAAAATGTCAACATTTGACCTTATAAAGGCAAAATCGTCATTTTCCTTTTTACTTTTCCAAGTTCTATTTTCTTGAATTTTAAGGTACTAGCCACTATACTGGCTTTCTGTAGATAGTACTCAATAGGATACTCATAATCCCTAACCAGATTCAATTAACCCTCTTCTCTAGGGTTTTAGGTCCTATAGGTGAAGAAATACTTTAAACTCTTAAAAGTCATGCACTTTTATCCATAAAGATCGTACCTTCGAATATTTAATGAGTGTGTTACTGTTATCAGCTCCAAGTCTAAGTGGGGTAGTCTAACCCATAAGGTTTTTTATTTTCTAAATGTGGAAGTAATAATCCTTTTATATCAGGCCCTCAATAGTTTTATAAACATGTATGCATACCATGAAACTTAAACAAACAAACAATCATGTTTTAAATCATAGAAATCATAGACCATGCGACCACAACAATCATAAAATATTCTTAACCAATCCACGGCCCTCAACCTCGGGGGATCTAGGTGGCCATCTCATGGTCACACATGGTAACTTCCGTATACTCTCTACAGCGACGAGAAAAATATCAACAAAGCATATGCAATTGTGTATTTGGAATCAAAGCAGAACACAACCCATTTAGTGGCCTAAAATCCGATCTACGACCATTTAATTTATGGGGTTTCTTTTCCTTCGAATTTCGCTAGATCCAGGGTTTTTTCCTTCCACTCCCATTTTCAACTATATGGACAGTGTATGAGTGGAATTTTCCTTTTCCTTAACATATGATTCATGCATATTTAAGTGTTTTACTTGATTTATTACAAGATTTATGTGATCTTGGTTGATTATGATTTTATATCATGTTTGGATATTTTTAAGGCATAAGGGAAGGAGAAGATTCTGGACACATGTCCACATCACACAATATTTACATGAATTTTGAGACCTACGTGACGGTCCTCACGAAATGCCCAAAAAGTTTCAGGTAAAAGAAATCAACATTTGACCTTATAAGGGCAAAACCATCATTTTTTCTTTATACTATTCCAAATTATTTTTTCTCGATTTTATAGGTCGTCACAAGGAATCATCCCAAATACGAGTTAGGAGGTATAATAAAAAATGATAATACTTGCATCTCACCTTGATGGTATTTTCTTGTACTACCCTTTCATTTTATTGAATTTTTTATACGTAATACAAAATTGGAACTGTTCATTCTCTAAATAATTATTTCAAGATCATTTCAGAATAAAATCCAAAAAATTCGAGATTATTTAGTTATTCATATGCATCAAATAAATCAACGATTTTATTGACAATTAAGATCTTCATGTCAAACCATCAATTTAGTTGATACATATGAATAACTCAATGATCTCCAATTTAGTTGATATTTGGACAATTGATGTAATTAGGTGGTTTGGCAAAAAATATTAAAAATTAGGGGTCTTTTAAATTTTTTTACAAAACTACACACTATATAAGTGTTATAGTAACCTAATAGTCAATAACTTATTCAATGGAAAACTCCACCAAGAAGAAACCCTAAACCCCAAATCGAATCTACCATTTACTCCTCCATTGCTTCTTCCTCATCACAACTGCCCAACCACCTACTGAGAACGAAATCCTCCTTCCATCATTGCTACTTGGCGGCCTCTTCTCCATCCTTACAACTCGGCGGCCTCTTCTCCTACACATCTTATTCCTTATCACTCTCATCTTTTCATCGCACTCGTTCATCATCAGCCACAACAACGAATTTGAACCAGTTATTTCATCCCTCGTATTTCTATGTCTCTAATTTTTGTCCCAATCATTATTTTGGGTGTTTTATGTTTGGTGAGTTTGTTTAAATATATGTTAGTTGATCCAAAAATTGAAGAAAATAACTAATTAGGGAATGAGGAAGATGAATTTGCAAGGGTGAGATTTGGAACATGATTCTAGGTTGAAGGCCATAGATGCCATTTTTGAATCTACATATCTGCTATAAGAATAGATCTAGTCTGATAATGTCCCAATAGTCCAGTAGTCTGATAATGTCCTCATTGTTTGATAGTACCTTTATAGGCTGATAGTACCATCATAGTATGATAGTGTCCTTATAGTCTAATAGTGTCTTCATAGTCTAATAGTGTTCTCATAGTCTAGGCATTTTCGATTGCTTCTATTTGTGAAATTGATGTGTTTATGTTCTCATTATAATATGGTAGTACATATTGGTAGTTTCCAACCATATTTAGTACATACACATCTGAGCGGAAATTTGTCAAGTTGGAATCAATGAAGAAGGAGGTTGAGGCAAAAAAAGTAGTGTCGGTTGAGGATTTAAAGAAAAGTGATGAGTTTTGTTTAAGATGCTTGTTGCAGGAGGAGAAGGGTTTGACATATGCCATAACCTCATGTTTTTGGATTTAAAGAGGAAATGAGACGTTATTAATTCTGATGAAGTGAGTCCAGCTCTTTTCAAACCGGAAATATAACAATCATGTTATACCAGCAAGGAAAAAGCTTTGTGAAGGTGTTGAATAGTCGTGTTTCAAGGATGTTAGCAAAATGTATTTCCTTACATGTTTTTTTGTGACACCGTTAGGTTCTGCAACCTAGTTTTGTAAAATGGGTGTCTATTTTCATGCTTTTTAATATGTGTATATGTTTCTCGTTTGTGTGAGAAAACATACAAATATCACTAAATGGGCTATGATAATACTATCAGAAGAAAACATACAAATATCACTGAACAGACTATGAAGACAATAAGTAGCATTCTCTAATAAAAATCAAGAAGAAACATACAAATGTCACTGAATAGACTATGAGCACGTTACTACACTATGAGGACAGCAAGTAGTATTTTTTGATAAAAATTCAAAAGAAAAATATACAAATATCACTAAACAGACTATAGGGTACTATAGAACTACTGGGCTATAGGGGTACTATCAAACAACTGGACTATTGGGACACTATCAGGCTAAATCTATTCTCATCTCAGATCTAAAGATTCGAAAATGGTATCTATAGCCTTTAATCGAGCATCATCTTCCCAAGCTTAGACTTGCAAATTCATCTTTCCCATTCTCTAATTGGTTATTTGCTTTAATTTTTAGATTGTTCAACACATATCTAAACCAATTCACCAAACAAAAAACACCTAAAATAATAATTAGAATATAAATTAGAGGCATAAAAAGATGAGGGATCACCTGAAGATGATGAGCGAAATAAAGATGATTAGCAAAATGAAGATGATTAGAGCGAAATGAAGATGATGAGCTAGTCTAGGTAGCAACATTTTGAAAGAAAAAAATAAGCCACGGTGGGAGTTGGTCTTCCCTTCTCTTCTCTAAGATGGTGAGAATTATTATAATACTTATATAGTGTGTAATTTTGTTAAAAAAAAAATTGAAGGTCCCTAATTTTGATTAAGCTTTTGTCAAACCACCTATTTCCATTAATTTGCTTGATTTTTTTTTACGTAAATGATCTTTAAACAATGATTTAGAATATGAACTATACATGTATAACAACAATTCGATAAATAAAAAAATTGCTACGAAGAGCTACAACCACCACCAAGTTGGGATTTGAGCATTAACGGAAGAAAAAAATTCCAGAAAAAACGAAAATCAATTTAGAGGTTTATTAGTTTTTGGTAAAGAAAAGAAAATGTAAAATTTATGAGTTGCAATTTAATAAAGCTTGAAAAAATCTCCTTATTTTCAATTCATAGAACCCGAAATTTCAGCCATAAAACATAGGCCATGCTTGTATTTCCTCCTTGCGATGCCTACTTGTTCTTCCTATTGTGATTAAAGACAGATCTCTAAACTGATGGAAGGCGGGGCAAAAGAGGTGCTATCAAACTTCTCTACCAAAACCATGAACATCAGTGGTAAGATTGCTACCAAATCTCTCAAATACACCGCCGTGGGAGTCGACTACAAGAATTTTGAACAGGCAAAACTGGGCACAAAATATACCATGCCATGATTGGAAAGTATATCAATCGATCCCATTGAAGTATAAATGAGAAAGAAAAGGAAATGATATTCTGATATTGATGGATGATGAAAAGAACATAGAAATCATAGATTTCTACTAAACATTCCAAGTCATGACTCAGATTGAACAGCACCACTTCGACAATTTGGAAATTAACTGGACTCAAAGGGGTATAGCATCAACAACCGTTTCTAAAATCTTCTTTTCCAGTTCTGTTTCATCGACCCACAAGGAACTCTTGCGTCTCAACAGTTCATTATTCTCCTTCTTCTTCTCTTCTCTCATTTTTATCTTCATCTTCCAGTTCTCAAGCTTCCCTGCTCTTTCTTTCAGCTGTGAATTTAGACACAACAAGACATGTAAGACAACAAGTGAAATAAACGGTGAAGAAATTTTTTTTTAAGAAAAAAAATATATTTCTACTCCCGAGGGTAGGCTCACAAGCAATAGTGACACGCATGAGTATGAGCATCAACCCAATTTACATTATATTTTACATGAGATATTGAACAATTTGCATACTTAATAAAGAACAAATCCTCAATGTTACTGCAAAAACTAGATGAAAAAAAATTGCATCCACAATATGTACACCTTTGGTAAGCTAACTAATGAAAACTCAATATGTGCACTCTAAAAGGAGTACTCTAGTCCTAAAGCCCGCCAAGAAAACTTAGAACAAGGTCACCACTTAGGATTGCAAACCGAGGAGCTATATAGGAATGCTCTAATCTCACCACTTTATATCACCTCCTCATTCATTAAGCCCTGGAACTCAATGACAGCATTAAAAATTATTTATTTGCTTTTATGAGAATATTTAATTCAAACTCATTAAAAGGCATGGAATGCATAATTTGTCCGCTAACAGGAAAACAACAAAAGAGATCACTTAATGATATCATAAAGTATACAATTGGGTTAGATCAATACACCCAAAACTAAATTTTAAGAATCAGCCCTCCAATCCGCATGAGTTGAGAAAACATTACATCCTACAAATCTGAAGGAACCATGGTCTAGGATGATGTCCAAGATCAGACTTAACCCCACAATGCCTCCTCCTCCGTTCCCACGATAGCCTCCAAGCATCTTTTTATTTTTCTCCATCCACACCACCCCATAAACAGCCAGAACACTAGATTCTATAACATTCATGCCTTCTTTCCCCACCCAAATGCATTGTCATTCTCAGTTAATAGCACAATGAAAGATAATGAAATTTCTCAACTCATTTTGGCTTCCCATAAGCCATCTCCACCATATATTGAAGGCAATATGGCAGTGAAGGAGCTCCTCTGTATAAATAATATACCACTGTGGACATATGATAGGTCTTCTCCTACAAATCAATGACAGTTACTGACCATACCAGGAGAAATAATTCAAGAAAACATTGCTATCTTGGATGGTACTCTAGCCTTCTAAATTCAAAAAACTCAGATTCGTCATTTTGAGAGTCATAATTTCTTATGCTTTTATGTGCCTACGTTTCCCCATCAGTAACAAAGATACTATCATATCAGGCTGTGCTAAAGTCCTAATTACAGGATCCGTAGTTCAAAAAAGCTTTCGATCTGCCAGCATTTAGATCTCAATTCAGTACTGAAAACCTCTCGGACTCAAACTCTGCTCTAGCTTTCCGACTTTCACATTCTTTCTCAAAACCAAAACTCTAAATCAAAAGATCCAAGAACTCAAATTTTCGTTTTCCCCGCATATAAACAATCAAAACAGAGAATCAAAACACAAAATAAAGGTATGTTTGAAGGAAAACCAAAGATAAGTAAAGTTTCAAGCCAATGCCAATCTAGAAAAAGAAACAAACTTAAGAACGCACCTTTCCCCTTTCCAATAATTTCTCAGTAAACAGTTCAACTTCAGCAACTCAGAATATCCCATTTACCTATCTACCAAAACGTTCAAAACAAGAAAATCCACGTACTAGGTCTCAAATCGATTCCAAATCCAACAAACATTCGTAACATTTCCCACACTTTCTCAGAAACCAAACATCGGCACAGATTCAAAAGGACAAAGAGAGAAGAAAGGACAATCCACATACCAGGGTTTGACGGAACTCCTGCTTTTCAACTTCACGCTGTTGAGCGCGGACCTTAGCAGCCTCAGCCTTCAGTTTCTTGCGCTCCTCATTTTGGATTCTAAGGGCTTCTTTGCGTGCCTCGTCCTTTCGAAGCTTCTCGAGCCTCATGAGCTCGACCTCCTTGATGTATTCCTTTCGGACCTCCTTGATCTGCTTGGCGTAGTCTCTGCGGAGCTGCGCAAGCTTGGCCTCGGCCTCCTTGGGGTCCTTAGGGGCCTCCCAACACCCGAGGAAGGAATTGGGTTCCATGTAATCATGATTCTGCTGGTAGCTGTTGTGATGCGATGGCTTGGTGCTTGTGGAAAATGACCTCAGGCGCAGGGTACTGTACAGCGAACGAGAGGTGATTGCCATTGTTGTGTGCCCGTGTCACTATGCCAGGGAGAGGGTTGAAGAGACCAAAAATCCGGGAACCAGAATTATAAGAAAGGAAGTTTTTAGGTTGGGTTTGAGCATGAAACTCAAGGCCCACTGAGATTGTTGTGTTGGGGCTTGACATGACTCAACCCCCAAGTAGGTTTTTAATTTTCACTTAAAATGTGGGTATTTTGAAACAAGACGGTGAAATTTTAATGAGATCCCTCTCTCCGTCTGCTTGGAGTCCATATAGTTAGGCTTCGGCATTGGGCCTGGCCAGGCAAGCCCGGCCCCATTTTTTTGGGCTTGGGCCAGGCCGGGCCGGACCGGACGGGCTTAATGACATAAAAAAGAGCCCACGGGCTTTTATCGAGCCGGGTTTATATCGGGCTTTTCGGGTCGGGCCTATTAAGCTCGCTTGGATCGGGCTTACGTGGGTTTTTACAATAAATTATGTCTCAAATTTTAAAATTACAAAAAAATATTAATAATGAAAAAAAATACACAATAGTGCAAAAATGTGGCCTCGTTAAAATAAAATACTCAAGGGTCCAAAAACGTTGGGCTTATTAAGTAGGTGGAGGAGTGGTTAGGGTTTGTATTGGGTATTGGGTATTATTGGGTATTGAGTATTGGGTATTGCGCTTTTTAAAATAAATTAGGTGGAATTGGGGCTGAGATTTGGGTTTGGGTTGAAATATTAGTATTAAGAATGGGTTGAGTATTAATTTTTAAATAATAAATATTTTATATTTTCGGGCTTATAGGCCGGGTTTATTACTGGCGGGTCGGACTGGGCTTATCGGGCTTTATCGGGCTCGGGCCTATCGGGTTTGAACACCATAAGTTCAAGGCCAGCCCGCTAACTCTCGGGCCAGGCTGGCCCACGGCCTATAGCGGGTCGGGCCGGGCTTTTGTCCATCGGGCTTATCGGGCCCCCATAAGCCCATGGGCTTTTGGGTCAAATGGTGAGGGCTACATATAGTTATTCCTAGTGCCGATCTGGTGGAAGGCAAAGGCGCACAGCCAAGGAGACAACTTTGATCTCTCGGTTTCTGTATTTTGATATTTTCTTATGAATTTGTTACTCGTTCTGATTCAGATCACTTGTATCATATCAAATTGAGAACCTCATAAATTAATTTTGATTTATTATTCAAAATACACCAAAAAAAGAACATGATGTCTCACTTTATACTTAAAATATGAACAATATTAATTTCGTTAACCCGTGAGTCATAGTGTAACTACACCCTTATAGAAGAGATATTTTATATTTTGGTTGTTTGTTGGACATTTTATTCTTATTTATTAGTCATTGAACTAGATTGTCCTTCTTTGTAAAATATTTTAAATTGTGTCCTTCTCTGTGAAAAAAAAAAAGTGGTTCCTCACATCAGATTAAGGGTGGCAATTTTTTACACGACTCGATACACTACTCGAAACCCGTACGAAATTTATCCGGGTCAATTCGCACGATTAAAATTTCGGGTCAACCCGTTATGACCCGTTTATTAAACTGGTGGGTTTCGGGTCAACCTGTTAACCCGTATAATGATCTGTTAACTCGTTTAATAAATGGGTAGATTTCAGGTTAACAAGTTAACCCGTATATTGGCTTATATATTGACCCATTTAATAAACGTGTCATTAGTAACTCATATATCTACCCATTTATCTACCTAAATATCTATTAAATCTTATAATTTAAATAGGTTAAACATGTTAAACGGGTCAAACGGGTAATAGGTGAATTGGGTTTTGAGTATGACCTGTTTATTAAATGGGTTAAACGGGTTACACAGGTCATTAACAGGTCGGTTTCGGGTTGGATATTCTTGACACGATTATTAAACGGGTCGGATTCGGGTTGGGCATAAATGGGTAAAACAGAATTCATGACACGACACGAACCCGACACGACACGACCCATTGCCACCCCTAATCAGATATATCAATATTTTCGTTTCAATAATAAGCAAATAGGCTGGGCAATCCAATTTTAGCCCATAGCCCATGCAAAACCACTTCTTTTTTTTGGTCAAGCAAACTCACTTCTAACCGTTCAAAAATAGACTAGGCAATGGCAAGCCTTGAGGCTAGCCTTATCCCTTTGAATAACGGGGCAAGCTCATGGGCCCATATTGTGAAAATAACAACCCATTTGCATGGTTCTTCTAACTTAAAGGCTCATTTTGGCAGCTAATATAAATGTGTCGCGTGGCGCGACAGTCTAAAAAACTAACTCTTTGTTGCTTTTATTTTTGAAAAAATAAATATATATATATATATATATTATTGATGAAAAGAGTCGTTGGGATTTTTTTTTAATCTTTTTTATAGACACCATTTAATCATCATTTATAATACATATTATTCTCTCTAATTCAAACCCAAATTCTTCTTATTTTTATTTTTTACATTTTGCTTAAACTTGTTATTCTCAAATATGGCAAGCACTAAACAAAATATGGTCAAATAATGCAAAAATGTTGTTGTGCAGAGTTAGGGCAACAATCACTTAGAGCTGATTAAACAAGCCACGCATTTTTGGTATGTGTTTCAAACCACTATGAAGAAAATTGGGAAGATCATGCAAAAGATATCAGAACAATCCATATATTTTCAAATAGGTGGAAAAATTACTAGCAAAGGGCTTCAATGAAAGCTGTCGATTATCACCATAATGGTTCCAATCAGATAGATGAGGTGAGAATTTTTGACAGGATCCGCCCCAAATCCCTTGGGATTAGCGTGGGACGTGCATACTCCCATCTAACACGAAGTGTTAGACCAGGGATGTAACGACCCGTCCCGAATATCGGGATTTAATAATATTTAATTATGATTTACTAATCTGGGATTAGTTGGGCGATTTCGGACAAATTGTGCAAAATGACCGTTTTGCCCCTAGGCGTGGGCAAAACGTTGACTTTTATTTCGGATGGTCAAATGGACTTTGACCGATGACCGTGACGTAGTTCGGGACGTCACGAGTTCATAGACAGGTGGCACGTTCGATTCCGACGTTCGTGGAGAAAGTTATGGTGTTCGGAAGTTGAGGGGTATTTTGGTAATTTGGCTTATTAGGGGCCAAATGTTGACTTTTTGATCGGGAGGTCCGATGGACGAGGGCCAAGGACCGTTACGTAGGTATCGTCGATACGAATCCAACGACAGGCGGCATGCCGAAATCGGAGATTCGACGACAACGTTATGGTCAAGGAAACGAACTAACGAACCGAGGCTCGGATTAAAATAATAATATAATAATGAATAGTGACCGTTGACCCTACACACCTGGATGAGTGACAAGTGTCACTCATCCCTTGAAATCAGAATCCATGTTTTTGGGGGAGACCTCATGATGATGTTTAATTAGTTTTTAATTAATTAATTAATCTTTTAATTTCCATTAACCTCCATATTTTCCTTAACCGTGTACAACCAAATCCAATACTCTCCCAACCAATTCCTCTTCCATTGCTGAACCTGAGAGTGTGAATTTGTGAGCAATTTGAGAGTGAATTCAACTGGGTAAACACGAGAGATTGACAGTGAGGAGGAACTGAGAATTCGGAAGATTTAGTTTTGGGAGGGAAAATCAAATTGGACGATTTGGGCTGCGATGATCGAATTGGAGCTTGGAAACATCTTACTGAGGTTGTGACGAGTCGATCCACGTCAAAAACGAGAAGAATTGGTGCCGTTTTGGCTCTGATCGAGCTTGGTGACAGAGGAAGAAATCGAGGATGAGTCGTGGAGTTTGGAGCTGCGATTGACTCAATTGTTGTGGGGAAATGACTCCTCATGATCCCACGATGCTTCTGGGATCATCAACTGAAGGAAAACGTTGGAGAATGGCAGAACTCCATTGTTGAACAGTGACGGTGCTCGAGTTTGAGTCGTGACGTTTGAGCACCGGTTTGATGCAATTGATGTGGGGGAATTGTTCCTCAGGGTCCGTTGATGCTTCTGGAATCATCAATTGGATGAAAGCTGCAGCAATTGAGGGAGTTCCATGATTGCACAGTAACCGGGTGTTCTTCGTGGATCATCGTTGAATCGTGGAATTGTAGGTAATGTTTTGTGTAATCAACGTTACAGAACCTTAATTTAACTTAAAACGAAACTAATGGAATGATCAATTGAAGGAATTAGGATCGAATTGACAGGATTGGAACCGGGTCGTCTCGCGGGTAAACTGGACCCGTTTACTAGACATACGGGTTAGGACGATGCACTGTAGCAGGCGCGTGGGTCTCACGCGCAGCCACTCACGGCGGCGCGTGACGGCGCGTGGGCACGAATCTCGAGGTGAGGTCAACATGACTTCTGTCCTATTTAATGTAACGAACATTTTAGCGTTGGTTTCGTGTCGATCGGATCCCGTTTCGTTATTGTTCGGGATGTCCGAAGGTTTTAAATCCAGTTTAAAAATACTTAAAAATTCGGGAAAATTACGGGACTTAATTAGGATGTTAATGATGAGGTTAGTAATCCTCTAAAGTGATTTGGACAGGATTGGGAGTCCCGGTGATAGTGGTGTGGCCCGGGAAGGCCTATGGCACGCATATCGAGGCGCTCGGTTAAACGGTCTGTGAGTGGACATTGGTTTCATAAATTCGATGCATGCATAACTGTTTTATGATTGTTATAATTATGATTAAATGATTTACTTTGGATATCGGTGAATTTAAAATGATTTCACGCATTTCGAGCTGAATTACGTATTTGCACGTAAACCGAGATTTTCTGGATTTTCACCGATTTCCATAAATGTGGTTGGATATGATTTCATGAAACGGTTACGAACTTGAATAATGTAAAATCGGGCCAGGGGCCCAGTTGAACTATGAAATCGGGCCAGGGGCCCAGTTAACTTGTGGAATCGGGCCAGGGGCCCAGTTGATTTCTACATGTGATTGCGGGTCGGGGACCCTAAAATGGAATTGAATAAATGTTTTCTGGTTTACATTTTATATATGTTCACATGCTGGAATCTATAAATGGTTTTGATGATATTTCGGTTATGGCACGTTTCACGGTATTTGGGCATGAGACCCGTTTGATGAAACGTAACGAATGGTTCGGATTTTATCTATGTATACCTATATGTTTTGCATGTGGATATCTATAAAATGTATTTGGTACTGCACTATATAGATCCTTCCATATTATATTGTCTCCTCCGGATGAGGTCACGGACGTCTAGTACGTCCAGCGTCTATGACGCTAAGCATCGGGGATGCTGTACCCGAACGGGGTTCGGGGATTGAACTCGGAAATTGAGACCCGAGTGGCACGCGTAGCCTTGTGATTGTGACCTTATTGACGTCAGGGACGTCAGACATCAGGGATGTCGGATTGGAGTGTATAGTGCAGTGGCTAAAATAATGGTTATGGTTTATATGCCTTATGGTTCATATTACTGGATTTATGAAATAACTCTTGGATTTTCTTTTGGAAATTGAAACTATGCTTTGGTTTCCGGGCTAAGGCCCTAATGGTTATTTCTAAATAAATATGGGATTATTGGTTTTGGTGCATGCATATGATTTTACTGAGGGGCATAAATGTCTTATAAATGTTTTAAGCAGACTTGTTTATTTTCGTCCACTCACAGCTTTTGTTTTCAATGCCCTTCAGGTTGATTCCGGATACGACTGCAGCAGAGACTTGAGCATCGCACACCTCCTCCATCGATCCTTACGCACTCTGGAAGCCCGTTTGGGAAATGGCAATCGGTTATCCCTTGTCTGGCGCCTCTTGTCAGACGGGAGCACGTCACATTCCATGGTAATCCCGGGGGGATTGGGATGGGTCGTGTCAAGGGATATTTTTGTCCTTTGTCCAACCGGGGCTATCAGAGGGCGCCAGGATTTGAAGAAGGAATGTGAATGTCTCGTCTCTGCTACAACCGCATCAGCAATCAGCCTGAAGGGCATTCAAAATACAACAGCTGTGAGTGGACAAAACAAAGATTTTATAAAAACATTTCATAAAAAACCTTTATGCCCTTCATTAAAAACATATGCATGCATTTGAAAAACCATTTCTAGGGTTCATGCCCGGTCCCCATAAACCGTCATGAACCATAAAACCATTTGGACCTTGGCTCGAAATCCTTCAATTAATACATGGGACCTCCTCCCAAACCAAAAACACGTGTGAAGTCGTCCCAAAGCCTTCTCATATGGGTCTCAGCCCAAAACTAATACGCATGGGTCTCAACCCAACATCGTCTCAGTGACAAATCATACACATATACATATATAACCCATCCTAGGCACTTCCAGAGAAGATGCCAACTCGGGGCACACAGCCCCTAGGGAACACATCCCCGATATAGTCACGATGTCTCTATATATAAGTATGCATACTATTCGAGGTCTCACTCCGAGTCTTCTCCCAGGAATTCTTCATCTAGGAGGCTCTGGCTCTATCTTCGGACCTAGTCCGATCATCTCCCAGGAATCTGGTCGGGACCACATGATAACGCCCACTCCTGTAACGGGATCCCTATGGGGATACCCACTCTGGTCTGTGGATCGTGACTCTCCAGGTCAACGTCTGGAGGAGACCAATCAATAAGCTCATAAGGAGGGTATATACATACCAGTATACAAAACCATAAAACGGGACTCATGCCCGATAATACAAATCAACTGGGCCTTCAGCCCGAACATAGGACTCAACAGGGTCTCTAGCCCTATTTCACAATAACTGGGCATCGAGCCCGAACTCGTAATTCAACGGGGCATCAAGCCTGATATCTCAGGGTCAGTCATGATCCCGATCATAGAAATGTGTGCAACCATCAATCCAGAAATGCTCTCAATCCTGGTATGTCACCGTGAACACATCACTGCCGCGACCATCTCGAGACCATGGTTCACACGTCGCCGATCGATCCTCTAAACCGCCAGCACTCCGAAATCGAGCCTCCAGTGGCTGCTCAACAACGGGACGTGCATCGTGACCTCTCCGGAAGGAACGTATCCCAATTCGGAGGTGAGTGTTACGTCGTCCGTCGCCGTGCACACATCACCCGTAGGTCATCAATAGGGTATCATGCTCGAGTCAAAACCAAATCCAAATGGGTCTCATGCCCGGTTTTACCATTTCAAAATCATTTTATTAAAACCGAAAGCATAAGCGCATATAAGTACGTATAAAACTTAAAAACCTCGAAATACGTGCCCATGCGTAAACACACACCAAAATACACTCAAGGCATCCCAAAACACATATTAAAAAATTTATGCATGCATCGTTTTCAGAAAGAAAGTCCACTCACAGACCATCCACGCTGCCGCCTCGATACACGTGTCGTACGCCACCCCGGGTTAATCGTCACCTTTGGGGTTCCCAAATCTGTCCAAATCACTTTAGAGGGTTACTAACTACTTAATTAACCCCTCACTAAAGCCCCCTAATTTTCCAGGATTTTTAACTATTTTTAAACGCGCACTGAAACCTTTGGATAACCCGAACTATATCGAAACAATGTCTGATCGACTCGAAACCAGTCCCAAAATGTTCGTTATATCGAATAGATGATTTCACATGTTGGAACCACCCTCAAATTCCTCACCACGCGCTCGCATGCGCCGCCTAAAGTGGCTGCGCGTGGGAGCCACGCGCTAGTGCTACAGTCATCTTCCTCTTCGGTCAGGCCGGTCCGAACCGGCGGGCCCGGTTTTCTCTGCAACTTAGACTGGCGTGACAGGTCCAGTCCTATTTCTTCCTTATTTTTCATCCGTTATTCTCTTAATCAATTCCATTCTCTCTAATTTGGTCCTGGAAACCTAACTATATAATTAAAACCCCAAAAAACCTACAAAAATCCCTAAACCCGATTGTCCCTCACGGTTTCTCAGCCTCAAACCTTCATCAAAATCATTCTATTACAGTCCTAATAACCCAATAAACCCATCCTAATCATTAAAAATAGGCCATAATGATGGAAATAGAAAAATGGAGAAAAACGGTTAAAACCGATACCTTGCTCGGGTTCCTTATCCGCCTTTCACTGCGGCACTGCCTTGGCTGGCCACCACGTTCCTCAGTCCTCCTCTCACTTTCTTGGGTCTCACAAATGATCATAGGGTTGAAGGCTTTGGATTTGGGGTGTAAGGTGATCGGGTTTTGGGTTTGGTGGATGGAATTGATCGATGAAGGAAGGGGAACGATATGCATGAGTTGTTTGGGCTAGGCAATGGATGGGTGACACTTGTCACTCATCTATTGGGCATTTCCAATAATATCTGGTCCCCACTTAAAACCAAAAGTCTCCCGTCTCGAAAAATGTGTAATAGTGCACTCGAACTTCCGTGAACCTTAACTTCGCCGTCGAAGGTCTGAATTTGACGTGCCGCCTGTTTACTGATTCGTATCGTCCTGATCCACGTAACTGTAATGACCCGTCTAGGAAGTCGGGATTAGATTAGTACTTAATGATGGATTAACGTAGATACTCGGTGATTAGTTGGATACTTTCAGACGGACGACGTCGAATGACGATTTTGCCCCTAGAATAGGCAAAATGTTTACTTTTAGTTCAGGCTGTCAAATGGAATTTGACTGATGATCGTGACGTAGTTTGGGACGTCACGAGTCTGTAGACAGGTGGCACGCCCGATTCCGACATCCGAGGAAGAAGTTATGATGTTCGGAAGGTGGAGGGCATTTTCGTAAATTAGTTAAAAAGAGGGAAATGGTTGAATTTTCGCACGACAAGGTTTCTTCATGCAAACCAAGGACCGTTAGGTAGATCTCGACGTCCTGAGTACAACGACAGGCGGCACGCCTTTATCGGACTACGAACGGTTAAGATGTGGGTCTAGAAAGGTGAAGGGTAAAATGGTAATTTTCCATTCAAGTGCATTTTGGTCATTTTCTCTGCATAGGAATCTGTGTCCACTGAGAAGTGGACACTTGGATGTCATTGGAGTGGTTGCCACAGAGGCTTTGACGCGTGGGTGTGTCTGGATGGCTTTAGAAGCCTCGTCACCGCCTTCTTTTGTTTCAAAATAAAATGAAGATGCACGATGAAGGGACAAAAAAACACAGAGGCCGTGAGTTCTAACCCCATATACTTGGGCCAGTTCTCATCCCTGCCCTGAGCTATTTGAATAAAAGAGGGAGCCCTGAGCTTAAGGGTCGTGGTGGTGCCGCTGTAGGAGGTGGGTATGCACAGTGGTGAGTGGTAGCTCTAAAAACCCATGAGGTAAAAGGAAGAACAGAGGACCGTGTTGTTGGAAAACGCGGGGGGTTTTAGCTTGGTTTAACATGAGAATAATGATGCAAGGTTGGAACTGGATTGGTGGTGATCAGGACAGAGTACGACGGCGACAGCAGGTGAGGTTTCGTGATTTTAGCAATTAAAGTCGTTAATGGCAAACTGATTTACAGAGGTTGAGAAGTAATTGGGTTCTTTGTATAAGGTGTTGGACGTCAAAAGGAAACGGTTGGACCTAGAAGCACGGTTTGGGGTGGCAGGAATATTGAGAACGCTGAGGGTGGGGAAACCTCTGGTTTTCTATAATTCGAGTAGGTAAGGGCAGGTTTTAAAATCGTGATTTCGTAACTTAGATCGATTAATTAAAGGGGGACAAAACTATTGAGCTAAAAAGGGATTGAAAACAAGCTGAAAATGGAAGGAACCGTGGACGCCGGTTCGACTGAACCGGCTAAACAGTAGAGGGAACCGAACCCGGTTCACCCAAGGACAAGGATGAATAGTGCAGGCGCGTGAAGCCCACGCGCAGCCCCTTTGGGCGGCGCGTGAGGGTGCGTGACACTGTTCATTAGGAAGTTGTCAACACGACTTTTTATCGTATCGATGTAACGAACATTTTGGTGCTAGTTTCGAGTCAATCGGACATCGTCTCTATATGTTTCAGGATGTCCGAAGGTTTTAGGGCTCAGATAAAAATAGTTAAAAATAAGGGAAAATTATGGGGCTTTAGTATGACCTTTGAGAAGTAGTTAGTGACCTTGGTATGGATTCGAGCAGGTTCGGGAAAGCCGAGGATAGCGGAATGGCCAGGAACGGCGTAAGTGCGCGCGTATCGAGGCGACGTCGGAACGGTCTGTGAGTGGACCTTGCTTTCTAACTCTTGATGCATGCACATATGTTTTTATATGTTTTCTATACTTGATTCTATGATTTGATTGATGATCTTGATGATTTACGGTTATGCACGATTTTCGAGGTATTTTACGGAATTTCACGTTTTACGAAGTTTCGATTTCTCTTGTGATTTGACGATGGTTTTGATGATTGGATTTTGAGATTTGAAATATGATTTGATTTTAATGGTTTCAAGTGGATTTTGGGAAAAGTGATTTCGGGCTTGGAGCCCTGTTCATGTGATTTCGGGCTTGGAGCCCTGTTCATGTGATTTCGGAAAACGAGTTTTCGGTTTTGAAATTGGATTTTGGAAATGAGATTTCGGATTTGGTTTTAAGACTTGGGAAGGAAGTCTGGATTTGGGTTCAGGACAGTGGTTCCGGATGCCGGCTTATGAAATCATTGTTGCCATTTCGGATGACGATTTTCTATGGTTTTCACTGGGTGAATGAAAAATGGTTTTGAGTTTAAAGACTCGGATTGATTAACGGGGGGAGGGCCATGGATTGATATGTTTTGAGTTTAAAGACTCGGTATATGTTTTGAGTTTAAAGGCTCGGTGATTATGATAACCCCCGAGGCCTGTGATTGTGTTTTGAGTTTAAAGACTCGTTGATATCCCGGCAAGGCCTGGTTATTTGCGCGTGGTTTTGAGTTTAAAGACTCGGGCGCACTTGAGATCCAGTAACTTGTATGATCGATGTTTTTCACTGGTTTTCAGATATTTTGGGCAGTGGCCCGGATGAATTGGGTTTGACGAATTTTGGGACTGAGTTCCCGGATTTGAGATTGATTTGTGATTTGAGGCTGAGGCCTGGTTTTGAATAGCGGATTTGACTTGGGTTTCAAATGGTTTTTCTTGGATGGTTTTTGCTATGGGTGGTTTCATGACTTGAATTGATATGCATGCGTTGGTTTTTGCGTGGAGGGTAAAACTGTAATTTCTTCTCAACGGTTTTCTAAACTTATTATTTATTTTTGTCCACTCACAGTCTTTTCGTATTTTCGATACCCTCCAGGTTGTTGCGGCACGGGCTTTTGATCGAGAGAGACAGAGAAATCACACCCGCGATCCACAGTAGTTCGGTATACTCTGGGAAGACCAGTACCTTTTCGGATGGTTGGATCAAGAATCCCTTGTCCGACTTACGTGTCGCATGAAGGTTGGACGTTGGTTTAGCCTCCGTGTCATGCGTAAGTTAGACGGGATCGAGATTTAGCCCTTAATCCCGGGGGATTAGGGGTGGGTCCTGTCAGTAACGATCCTTGACCCTCGGCCATCTAACCTCCTGGGTCATAAGTCAACCATTGGCCCCTATTTCACCAAATTACCAAATTGCCCTTGAACTTCCGAACGTCATAACTTCTTCCTCGAACGTCATAACTTCTTCCTCGAATGTCGAAATCGAACATACCACCTGTCTATGAACTAGTGACGTCCCAAACTATGTCACAATCGTCGGCCAAAGTCCATTCGACGGCCTGAACAAAAAGTCGACGTTTTGCCCATTCTAGGGGCAAAATTGCATTTCGCCCTGAATGTCTACTAATCCTCGTCTAATCCCCGATTAGGCTCGCTAATCCATCATTAATCCTTAATTAATCCTGCTAATTCGGGACGGGTCGTTACAATCTTCTCTCCTTCAAGAATTTCATCCTCGAAATTCAAACTGACCCGATTTCCACAACCAACTGTGGAAATTCACTCGTGTCCCCGCACATGGCCGCTCTCGTGTACAGGTACACGTCCGTCACTACGCCGTACTCATCGGTATTCGTGGTCACCGGAGCCTCCAACACTCCAACGTAACTCTCATTAGCTGTGTTCCGATCATTGGCTCTAGAGAGTCATCACGTCGACTTTTTAGTCTGATGGTTCTTCTCATCTGACAATCGGAACTGATGTCCTAATCAGCATCCGATCCGAAAACTATTCTCACTGCTCTCATGGAGCGATACTCAACCTCCGTTACTGTCACTAAGTCTACTAGCATACTCATGTCTAATCGGTAGCACTCGGCTCCACTATGCTCCCGCTGCACACTCTGATCTCGACTCGCTCTCGAGTCCTCGTATCGTATCTAACATCACTCAGCGATCTCAGCTGACATCTAGACTCACCTCGAGTCCCAACCAATGTACTACTCGTCCTGTCGATTGTGGGTCGACCTCTCACCCATTCGGGTGTACACGGAACTCCAATCGAATACTTGTCTCATCATAAAACACAAACAGGCACTAGGGTTCCACCGGCGTGCAGCCCACGAGCTCTCGGCTCACCAACTATCCGAACCCTCTCTGTCAACTCTGCTCAAGCACACAGCATTCGACGTCCGATCACTATACCAATATGTGAGAACACATCCGATCATAGTACTCATTGGTTTGATGTTCAATCATGCGTCACGAGCCAGCCTCAATCCAACACAATCTTTATTCTCACTTCCATCTCGAGGCATCGGCTATTCATCTTTTCCTGATCGATATCCACGTATCGTCCCCATTCCCTATGTATCCCCATATCCAATCTCTGTCTTGTCATCTCACCAACTATGCTAAGAGATTCGTCAACTGTCCGACCATACGATTCTCCTTTGCTCCTAGCTTAGCATAATCAGTAAGGCAATTCATTCCAATGACGACCAGACCTCAGTTTGAACATCTCACGGTCGTCACAATCACTTCCATCATCTCGATCATCCTCACGTTACTCGATATGTCTCGTCTTGGGTACTCACCTATCATATCACTGGATGTGACACCAAGAATCATCTTATCTCCAAGTCACTCAAATTTAACATCACTGTCATCTCCTTCCTCATCAATCCACATGAGGAAAGTTGAAGATGATGACATCAAATTCATCCAAGTTAGATGTGGATGAGAATACATGTTGTACACATCAACGCCATGCAACACCAAACACTCTTTTCTCCTCAACTCATTCAAATTTGACCCACAACCTGGATGTTTGGCGCATAAATGACCTAACGATTCAACCTTTCATCAAATTTATCACTTGAAAATGAAAACTCAAAGAAACCCAAGAATCAGCATAAGTCTTGGTTCATCCACACTTCATTGTTACATGAGAAATAATCATCCCAAAATCAAAATGAATCCGACCTTACATCAAACCCTATCCCAATTCTTATGGGATCCAAATCCAGCACCGAACACTCGTGCCGTCCGTCCACAACGATCTCAGGTCAGGTATCCTGAAGCTAGGTACAGTCCATACCTCGCCAAACCAGGTATTGGGTATACCTCGCACTGAGCCACTCGGGATCCTCTCCGTCCCACTCAGTGCCCAACGAACTCGTACGACTACCAACTCGGTCACATCAACTCACTCGGACATCATCCGCATGTCCACACACACTCCAATTCGCCTATCCTTTTACGCTTGTTTATGTACATCCAAAAGGATGTCAATTCATCCTAATCCGATGTGCCACCCGACTGCAGAGTCACAATAGGCTCCTGATGTGATCTGTAGACAACTCTCTGTGTACTGCCCAATCCTCCGGTCACTAATCCTCACGACAATCCTTACGTTGTCCATTCTTTCCAACCAACGACAACTGTCGACAACTACTGTAGTGACCCTTTCTATTTCTCACTATTAAATTCTCCTCAAATAGCGTACATGAACTCACGAGGTATGGTCAACCGTAGTCAACCAAACCATCTCCATAACGATTCCCGAGAATCTACACTAGCCGACGAAACCTTCTCGTCGCGTAGTGGTAATTCAATCATGAGCACGCCACGACTGAGCTACTCTCAGCTCGTGGCTCGCCGTCTCTTCTTTCTAACATCATCGCATCACCGCCACGCAGAGTGTGAATCAACCAATCATATGACCCTGCTCAAACTGAGCATTCACCACTTCTCTATGTTACCTCACAAGGTAGTGTGGCACACTGGCCAATGCCGAAGCTCCTCTTCTTCTGTAATTGCACTCGGTCGTGACCGAGCCAACTCCCCAAACCACTACTCGTACTGTACGTCACCCACGCACCCTCGTATCCTCGTCGCGATAACCTGATTCTATCCAACTCGATATGACACGACTATATCCATCTATAGCGGCGTCTTCCACAACCTTGTGCAGACCGATCTCTGAAGTACTCTGCTATCGAGACTCCAAAGCTACGCAGTCAACTCACCGCCGGCACTAACTGTTCAATACACAACATCCACTGCTCGTTCCACCTCGGAATCCGATCGACAAGCTCCGTTCTCCTGGTCACTCGTCCAACCACTCACCAACTAGGATTACTACAACCCAGCTGCTCGCTGCAATATGCCCATCTCGAGTGATCCCTCGCCTCGACTCTGAAGGATCGTCGTACTCCGATACTAGTATCCTGACAACCAGTAACCACAACCTGCGGACCTCGCCTCCTCATAACCTTACGACTCTCAGCCGCTAGCCTCCACAAGAATTTGGCCATACTCCGTACCTAAAATTGCACAACGGCTAGACGTCGTAATCGAATCCTATCGCGTCACACCACAACTACTCCGGGCATCTCTTGCTAGTCGACTCGAAACCAGTCCCAAAATGTTGGTTACATCGAATAGATGATTTCACATGTTGGAACCACCATCAAATTCCTCACCACGCACCCGTACGCGCCGCCTGAAGTGGATGCGCGTGGGAGCCACACGCCAGTGCTACAGGCATCTTCCTCTTCGGCCAGGCCGGTCCGAACCGACCAGCCCGGTTTTCTCTACAACTTGGACCGGCGTGACCGGTCCAGTCCTATTTCTTCCTTGTTTTTCATCCGTTCTTCTCCTAATCAATTCCATTCTCTCTCATTTGTTCCTAGAAACCTAACTATATAAATAAAACACCCAAAAACCTACAAAAATCTCTAAATCCGATTGTCCCTCACGGATCGTTTTTCCCAGAATTCCCCTAGGGCTCCCTCAGCATCCAACCTTCCTCAAAATCATTATATTACAATCCTAATAACCCAATAAACCCATCCTAATCATTAAAAACAGGCCATAATGATGGAAATCGAAAAATGGAGAAAATCGGTTAAAACCGATACCTTGCTCGGGTTCCTCCTCCGCCGTTCACGGCGGCACTGCCTTGGCCGACCACCACGTTCCTCAATCCTCCCCTCACTCTCTTGGGTCTCACAAATGATCATAGGGTTAAAGGGTTTGGATTTGGGGTGCAAGGTGATTGGGTTTTAGGTTTGGTGGATGGAATTGATCGATGAAGGAAGAGGAAGGATATGCATGAGTTTTTTGGGCTGGGCAATGGATGGGTGACACTTGTCACTCATCCATTGGGCTTGTCCAATAATATCTGGGCCCCACTTAAGTCCTAAAGTCTCTCTTCTCGAAAAACGTGTAATAGTGCACTTCAACTTCGGTGAACCGTAACTTCACGATCGAACGTCCGAATTCGACGTGCCGCTTGTCTACGGATTCGTATCGTCCTGATCCACGAAACGGTCCTCGGACATCTAACCTCCCGGGTCATAAGTCAACCGTTGGCCCATATTCCACCAAATTTCCCTTGAACTTCCGAACGTCATAACTTCTTCCTCGAATGTCAGAATCGGACGTACCACCTGTCTATAAACTCGTGACGTCCCGAACTATGTCACAGTCATCGGCCAAAGTCCATTTGACGGCCTGAACGAAAAGTCAACATTTTGCCCATTCTAGTCGCAAAATCGTCATTTCGCCCTGAACGTCCGCCAATCCTCGTCTAATCCCCAATTAGGCTCGCTAATCCGTCATTAACCCTTAATTAATCCCGCAAATTCAGGACGGGTCATTACAATTTTTGTGAAAACTTAAGTTCATTGTTTATAAAAGAATTATCATTATGTTTGATTTATGTTTTTAATTGATTAACAATTGAATCTACAATATATGTTTAGATGATATAAGCAGATGATAATTATAAAGCAAAATTGAATGCACAATTTAAACTTCATTACTATTGGGAGATATGTGAACACTGCGAGTATTTCATAAATCCATTATGCAGAGAGCTTGGAGTAACCACACCTTTTACAATTGGTTCATCAACCCTTGAAGCTCCAATTAATCTGGATGATGATGGGGAAGATGAAAATCCCCAAACCAATGTAGCTTCCTCTGTAAGGCCACCGAGAAGGAAGCATTCAAAAGAAACTCGAAGAAAGAAAGTCAAATATGGCTGATAATAGTCAATTTATTGTTTCCATTGAGGACATTGTGATGCAAAACTTAGAAAAGGCGACACAGAAGAAGAAGAAAAAAAAAATAAGATTATGCTAAGACGGTGGAATGTCAACAATAATTGGCATTGTGAAAAGTGGAAGAAAAATAAATAGAACGAGAATATAGAATTATGGAGAAAGTTAGTAAAAAGATGAGACCAAACAACCAAAATATTGAAGAAAGTGGCAATGGAAAATCACAAATGAATAATGGAGCAATATCAGTGTTAATTCTCATGAGAGTCAGGAAGGTGATTATCATCCTCAAAATGATCTACATCGGTTCACCCTTCTGTACTAGTTTGGTTTTTTTCATGAAATTAAATAAAGTGTTGTAAAACTTATTAAACTTGCACCATTATTTATGTAAGTTAAATTTGATAAAAACAAAGCATGTTCGATGACAAGACCCAACACGAAAAACAATACAAATAGCATACGCCGGTCCTGCACCTGTCCTGGAGGTTTTCAAACCCAATAAAGTGTGTGAGTAGATGAAAATAAAGCTTTGTAAAACATAGTTCGAAAACATACTAATTTTCTTCCGGTTTACTAAGCTATGCATGCACCAAGTTTACAGATAAAGAACAATCTCGATTAAGTACAGTAACTAGAAAACCAGTAATTAATGCAACGAAACCAAGGTATAGACTCCAAAAATATAAGCCATGTCAACATACCAACACATACATGATCACACTAATGCATAAGCACACCAATCACATAGAACTTGCCATATCGAATTCATCACATACCAAACCAACCAATCACATTCACGGACCCATCCTCGAAGTCTGCAAGCTAAATCATCATATCAAACGAGCACTACTGGTAGGCTGATATCACTAGGGAAATACGGAGCATTACCTCAACGTCTGAGTCACGGTCCTAGTGTTAGGAACTACGGAGCATTACCTCGATGTCTGAGACTGCTCATAAGTCTTAGGAACTATAGAGCATTACCTCAACGTCTGAGACTATCGGTCTCGAGAACTACGTAGCATTACCTCGACGTCCGAGAC
Organism: Prinsepia uniflora; assembly: GCA_032719365.1. Taxonomy (NCBI): domain Eukaryota; kingdom Viridiplantae; phylum Streptophyta; class Magnoliopsida; order Rosales; family Rosaceae; genus Prinsepia; species Prinsepia uniflora. The sequence goes on along the minus strand of CM064861.1, from coordinate 47,280,313 downwards.
CGTCCAACCGATCGGCATCTCGAGGAGGGTCACCACATCACATCTCACCTTATCATAATCATCACATATCATCAAAAAGATCACAATGGTCACAAATACCGAGGAACCACATATTGTAACGGCCCAGAACGTTAAATAGGGTAAAATCTCTACTTACCTTCCGAATCAAAAATTTAACCACCGATGTTGAACACGAAGTTCATTCCACAAGGACCACACATGTCTGTATCCAAGTCGGAATTAAACTCAAATATCCAACCTACTAGTATCCTAAAGTATTTGTATCCAATTCACATAAGACTTAGCTTATCCACTAAGATAATCAAAACTGCGCCTATAACCATGCGTTGAGAATCTTCCGAACTCTTTATTACTTAGGACTGTGCTTGACAATTTCACTTTCCAACTTCCTTCTGGACTATAATTCTCAATTCCAATCTCTTTTAGGTTGCAAACCAATATCATTTTCTGGGTCTGAGTTCTAGGTTAAATTTCAAATCCGGAATACCACTAACTTTTCAAACATGAAGTATCATCAAATATTATTCGTTAGCTAAAACACAGGGTCACTTAAAGGGGGTGGCACATGTATCTCCACAATTCTAACTCATAGCCTTGTGCCCTAAAACAAAGGTATACAAACTGCTCAAAACTCCTTGCATTATTTAATCATCTTTTTACACATCTCAATCCAGTACATTCAACAAGTTACTATTTAGACCTGGGGGATTCGTCGTGTGGGTACTCAAATAGCACCCAAAAAGTTCTACTATAATACCAATTCTATTCTCCTAACCATCTGATAACATCCAATTTACCAAGGTTTCAACATAACACACACATCATAACAAAAGTTCCAAGATATAAATATTCTTATTCACAAAAATCGTAGATTCCAATCAAACACTGTCGACACTGCGGTTCCTCGTGGTCCAATCATGTAGCTTACCAATTCATCGACAACTATCCTCAAAACTTTTCCAAATTCATGAAACTGTGCCATTAATTCCAATAAAAAGTGCATCCCATATCCACTTAGAAGTTAGAAGTAACTTCCACAATTGAATTCTTTACCTTCTAGCATAACGCAATATCTTTACACCAACTCTATCAAGATAAACTAATTTACCAACAATGTATTCTATAAGTGTGATACTTCCTGCTCCTTTCATAGGTATCATATAAGTTGAAGCATAATACGTAATGACTTTCTATCTAAGGTACTAGCCATTCTATAGGCGTCCTTTATATAACACCCATAATTCTATAACCAGTAAAGAGATACTTTACTCTTATGTAGAGTTCCAAACTATTATCTAACTCGATCATTCCTTTATTCCCAATTGGCAGTTCCGTGTCCACAATACAACCAAGTTGTATTCACCTATAGTCAACTCATCACGGTGTACAAACTTAAGTTTAATAATTAATATATCACCATCCGATACAATCTTTCACAAGATCAAATCGAGCAATCAGAAAACCCTTATTAAATCTACAACATTACTAGGGTAGTACCACGAGGGGGGTTTTCGAAAGTATCCAATCTCGCTTTTAGTTGTGGCAATAAATTATTTTCCCAAGGTATGGGGTATCTTTTTCAAGGTCAACACTGTTTTTGAACTATCAAGAAATAAACACAAATGTACTTATGTGTTTAACAACCAGTACGACCGGCTCACAATTACATCATGGGTTCCACCTTGGACCCAATCCCAATAGTCAAACTATAACAATCCTTCCCTATTTTGGCCTTTCCCGAGCCCCAATTTCCATTTCTGGCATTTCAAAGTCTTAACTTACCTCTAGCTTCTAGGGGTCCTAGTCATATAATTATAAGCATCACACAACTAATGTGCTAAAACAACAATCAATGCTTCATCCAACGTGCAAACAAGTTCAGCGACTCCACTATTGAGCTCACATACTGTTGGATAAAATAGACAACATAAATAAATATGAAATCTATTCTATTCAATTTTAATGTTGGAAGTACACAAATCGTGAAGATAGTATAACAAATAAGCAAGGGTCGAATCATACAATGAGTTGTCTTAATGTTTAATCCACATTATTGCTTAGATTAATTAATTAACTCAGACATTTATTAACATTAAAATAAAACACAAACACACACACACATGGGGAAGGGGGCAGGGGGGTTGGTTTAACGATTATTAAAAAAACAAATAAAATAATTTACACAAAACAAATAATATTTATGCCCTTCACTTAAAACTATGCATGCATACAAAAACCAGTTAATTTAAATATAATAAAAATCGTTTCTAAATCCAAAGTCATTTCATTCCTCTAATCATTATGGCCTTAGCACAAAACCTTAAAACCAATCATGTGGGAAATCAACCCAAAACCATAAATCATCACGTATGGGCCACTGTCCAAATCCATAAACACAGAATTACTATTTCATAAAGCCAATATATCTGTAATCCAAATACCAATCATTGGCATCCCAGATGCCTAGGGTCCTAGACTTTGATGTCCTAGACGCCATATCACGGTCTAAGCAACGCGTGCTGCCCGGGGTCCGGGGTCTCTCCGGGTCAATCTCTGACATCCCAAATGTCTAACGTCCTAGACGTCTAATAATAGCAATCCTGCTCCTGAGTCACTATATGGTCTGGTTGCTCGGTGCAATAACCCCTCGCAGGCAATGCGCCATGACTTCCCAGTATCCCAGATATCTGGAGGAGACCATCCACATATCCTCATATAAGGATGGTATATGGAAAACATTTTATAAAATCATTTCAAAGGGGCCATGCCCAGAATTTCCATAAAACCATCATAAATCCGTAAATCCAATTCCATTTAGGGTATCCGTGACACGCCACATCCCAATCCCTCTGGGATTAACGCAAAATGAGACATGCTCCCGTCTAACACACATGCCACCAGAGGTAACACGTAGGCAACACAAGGGACAACCTGAAATCCTAAGCCCAATGGGCCTCCAGAGTGCGCCAGGATTAGCCGAGGAATGTGAGGTTTCGGTCTCCGCTACAGCCCGCATCCGCTATAACCAACCTAAAGGGCATTAAAAACCATTAAAAGTTTTGAGTGAACGGAAATAAATAAGTTTATAAAACAGTTCACAAGAAAAGAAGACATTTATGCCCTTCACGTAAAACTATGCATGCATTCATAAACCAGTTAAGTTACATACAACAAAAACTATTTATAAAACCTAAGTCATTTCTTTTTCTCAAACACTAGGGCCTTAACACAAAACCATAAAATCCAATCAAGTGGGAACTCAGCCCAAAACCGTAAATCCAAATCATGCGGGCCACTGTCCAAATCCACAAACACCGAATTATTATTTCATAAATCAAATCAATCATGTTTACCAAATATCCATCCTTGGCATCCCAGATGCCTAGCGTCCCAGACGCTTGACTTCTTAGACGCCATATATATCACGGCTAAGCCACACGTGCTACCGGGGGTCTCACCAGGTCCATATCTCTGATATCTCAGATGTTTGACGTCCCAGACATCTAATCATAGCAATCCTGCACTTGAGTCACTATATGGTCCGGTCACTCCGTGCATGAACCCTCGCAGGCAATGCACCGTGTCTACCCCAATGCCCTAGACATGGAGTGAGACCTATCCACATAACCTCATTTCAGGATGGTATATGGAAAAAATCTGTTTTAAACCATTTCCAAAACAATCCCAAAGGGGCCATGCCTGGTATTTCCATGAAATCATCACAAATCCATTTATTCAAATCCATAAATTCATATATGGGTCCCCGACCCGAAATCACATTTATAAATTACAACTGGGCCTCATGCCCGATTTCATAAACCAACTGGGCCGTTGGCCGGATCATATAACTCAAATGGGTCTCAGGCCGATTTCTCATTAAATCAAATGGACCTCACGTCCGATAAATTCCAAATCTAATGGGTCTCATGCCCAAGTTCATCTTTTCAAATCCAAAACCATTTCATCAACCCATCACCGAAACCACAAGCACTTATACACACAATATAAAATCATAAACCTCGATATACGTGCAAATACGTAAAACCAAGCATCATATTCATATCCTCACAAAACACATATAAAAAACATATAAAACAGTTATGCATGCATCATATTTATAAAACAAAAGTCCACTCACATACCGTCCTAATTATCGCCTCGATACGCGTGCCATATGCCCTTCCTGCTAATCCACCATCACCGGGACTTCCGATCCTGTCCAAATCATACCCAAATGTTACTAACACTTCCAATAACCTCTCATTAAATCCCCGTAATCTTCTCGGATTTTTAAACCTTTTAAACATAAACCCTAAACCTTCGGATACTCAAAACTACTTCGAAGCGGTGTCTGATCAACTCGAAACTTGTCCCAAAATGTTCGTTACATCGAAAGGATGAAATTACATGTTAACCACATCCCCAAGAACTGCCCTACGCGTAGCCCAAAAGCACTGCTCGTGAAGCCCACGCACCGGGAACTGTTCATCTTCAACCTTCGATCAAACTTGTTCAAACCGGTTCTCTGTAAATCCGGTCTAACAGAACCGGCGAGACCGGTTCTCACTCTTTTCTACTCCTTTTCCAACCCTTCCAATTCCTACAGCTTCATCCCATTCTCTAGACTCGATCTATGGTGTCAAAACATGAAAACCAGACTTAGAACTCACCTTCCCGATCGACGATCAAACCGAGTTTTTCCTCCGTCCAGTTCCTATGATTCCGAATTGGGCCACCATACACGACGGTTCAACCCGTTGCCACCATCCACATCGCCTCACTTCACTATCTCTTTTTCGTTCACAAACTAAACACAGATAATGAGGATTGAAGGGCTAGTATAGGGTTGGGGTTCATGCTTTAGAAGAAAATCGCAGAGGATGAAGATGTTTGAACGAGCAAAAGAATGGAGAAGATGATTGAATCAGCAGAGGATAAAAACCCCATTTAATTGGGTTTTAGGCCTATCAGATGGGTAACACTTGTCCCCCATATGGTGGGTTCTTCTAAAGGTTCCCCAATCAAATTCTGCCACGTGTTGATTTTTCTCTATTTTTATAAATAGTGCCGTAAAACTTCCTAGACCCGTAACCTTCCCGTCGAACCTCCTACTTCGACGTGCCACCTGTTTACGGACTCGTAACGTCCCAATCTACATGACGGTCATCGGTCAAAGTCCATTTCACCACTCGGTTCAAAAGTCAACGTTTCGCCCATTCCTAGGGGTAAAATCGTCATTTTACACCGTCCGTCCGCGATTCTCCCGACTAATCCCCGATTCGTCTCGCTAATCTATGATTAATCACTAATCTAACCCCGAAATTCAAGGCGGGTCGTTACAAACTACCGCCTTATAAAAATTTTGTCCTCGAAATTTCAAACTCATCGAATCCCACATCCCAACTGTGGGAATCCCCGTCCTACATAAGAGTCCACACTCGACCACACTTCCCAAGTCGATACTGCTTGATAGATGCTACTCAATGACATTAGTAACTCAAACCGATACATTGAACACCACCTTGACAATCATACCACTCATACACTCTTAACAATAATCCCATTATACAAATACCTTCTAATTGTCACCGCTTGACAATACCACCTCAGTATCAGAGCTCCAACCATCATCTCTAATCATAATTCAGTCACCAACATCACCTCATACCACAACTACCTCAATGTAGCATAAGATTCTGCCGTCACATTAACACGAATTTCACCTAACTGAGCCAAGCTCAAATCTGCGGCATTTATTGGCTTTTGTGGTCCATATAGTCCCAACATTTCTCTCCATAAAGGTAGTGCCTCTAAATCTTCAATGCATGTACCACAACTGCTAACTCCAAATCATGCACAAGATAGTTCACCTCATGAGCTTTCAGTTGTCGGGATGCATATGCAATAACCTTTCCATGATGTATCAACACATATCCCAAAACTTGCAATAAATCATCACTGTAAACCTCGAATGCTCTACTATTGTCAAGGAGGGTAAAAAACGAGGCAGAAGTCAAGCGTCCCTTTAACTCCTGAAAACTCTACTCACACTCATCATCCCAAACAAACTTTACTCATTTCCTAGTTAACCGAGTCAACAGAGCTGTAATCGTAGAAATCCTTCTACGAATCGTCTATAGTAGCTAGCTAATCCTAAGAAACTCCTTATCACTGTCACTAATTTAGGCCACGCCCAATTAACCACTACGTCAGTCTTCTGGGGATCCACACTAATCCCATTAGTAGATATCACATGGCTAAGAAAATTAACACTGTTTAACCAAAACTGGCACTTACTGAGCTTCGCATATAGCTAATTATTTCTGAGTGTCCTCAACACGATCCTTGGATGTTCTGCATGTGCATTCTTACTTCACTATATCACCAAGAACACATAGTGGCCATACCTTGTCCGAAAGGCTGTTTTCAGTATAGCCTACTCCTTAATCCTCAATTGATGGTATCCGGACCGAAGGTTGATCTTTGAGAAATGCGTAGCTCCACTAAACTGGTCAAACAGATCATGAATCTGAGGCAACGAATACTTATTTTGCACCTTTACTTTATTGAGCTGCATGTAGTCAACAGAGAAACGTAAACTACCATCCCTTTTTTTCACAAACAAAACTAGGGCTCCCTAAGTGAAGTACTCAGTTGAATCAAACCCATATCTATCAGTTCCTATAACTGCACTTTCAACTCCCTTACTTTTGCTGGAGCTATTTTGTATGGTGTCTGCGATATTGGTTAAGTACCAAGAGGCAACTCAATCGTAAAGTCAACCTCTCTATAAAGAGGTAATCCAGTAGCTCCTCTGGAAACACATTAGGGAATTCCTATACTGCATGTATTTCCTCAATATTTTCCAGTTTCTTCTGAGTTTCCATCACATAAGCTTTTTCAACAGTTAAGACCGATATTACTCTGGGGGTAACGCTTCTCAACTTCCCTAAAACACCACTTTTGGCATCCCTAGACTCTGTAATCTTGCCTTTTATCAAAGCACTCAATAAAGGTTCGATGATTAGTTAGTCAATCCATCCCCAAAATCACATCAATGTCAAGCATGTCCAGTAAAATCAAATCTTTTTCAAGACAATTTCCTTCAACTACCATTGGAACACTCCCAATCACTCGATTCACAACTAGCACATCCTATGTGGGGGTACTAACTCCTATATCAAAACCAATAGGTGACATGTCCCTATCTACCAATGATGCAAACCTCCGGGAAACGACAGAATATGTAGCCCTAGGATCTATCAATACACGAGCAACGTGATAAAAAAAATAATGTACCTGCTACCACGCCCGGTGCCTCTTGGCCCTCCTGTCAGGTGATAGAAAATACCCTGGCTCGTGGTCCCAAAGGTCGACACCGATCCCTTGCACTGCTCCCGGCTCCGCTAGTCTGTGTTTGACTTCCTCTCGATGCGCCGGAAGTCTATCCTAGATCAGTAGTGTTCTATCCTATCATATCGTCCTCTGGGTAGTTCAGGAAAATCAATGGATCACATAAGGCTACATAGGTCTCCTCTCTTGCCTACCAGTGGATTGCACAGAAGCTCTACTAGGCTCAGTAGACATTTGAGACCTCGACCCAGAACTCCAAACACCTCTCGATCCAAACCATCTGCTACCTAAACCAGAAAGATAATTGCCAGAGGACCCTGAACTTATGCCACCCCTCCTCAGGGCTTTCTACCTATAAGTACCAGTATATGGGCTATCAAGTCTCTCCTTAGTGCCCTATCGTCGAGCTAGCAAATTGAACTCCACTTGGATCGCCGCATCAGACAACTCCATCATAGTAGCAAAGGCACCTACTGTAAATACAGCTCGAACCCCATCTCATAAACCCATCTCAAATCGATGACACTTGTCCACCTCAGTTGCCAAAACTGCTAGAAGAAATTGGGACTGGCTCAAAAAATTTTGTTCATATTAAGCTACTGTCATGCTTCCTTGCTGAAGGTGCAAGAACTCCATTTCCCTAGAATCTAGATAGAATCAGGGGCAAAACTAATGCACAAATCGATCTTTGAAAGTCTCCCAAGTCACCTCTTCGGCATCTCAGCCCGTCAACTGCAGCCCCCACCACCATTGATAAGAAAACTCATTAAGCTGAAAAGTGGAAATTAACACCTTGTCCTCGGGCGGACACCGCATTATCTCAAAAATCCTATCCAAACGCGTAATCCACTCCTCAGCCTAGTCCAGCCTCACCTCGTCTGAAAAGGTAGAAGCCCCTAAATGCTGGGCTCTCTCAATGTTCATGCCCTATTTGACCCACTCCCATTCGTCTTCTAGTTATGTCCGGATATCACGTCGAGAAGGCATATTCGTAACGTGATTCCTTCTTGAAAAAAACGCACTAAGTTCACAACCCTACACTTACAAGTGTAGTAAAGAGACAAAACCTATGCTCTAATACCAACTTGACATGACACCTCCTGAAAATCAGAAGATCCTGCTCCTATCTGATAGTTAAACAAAATCTACACTTGAAGTAAAACCAATAAAGATAAAAAGGAGAAGTTTAACACTGTCAGACAAGGGATATTCATAGACCTTTTAAAAAGCACAAGTGCTTGTACTAAATATAACTCAAAAAGGGTCGAGTCCTATTGTATAAGAGTACGCATAGTTTAGTCTTTTTTATGCCTCTGGTGACTATGTATATCCCAGTCCTCATCACGTCTTGGAGGGTAAGTAAAAATCTAAAACAAGTGTGAGTGGACGGAAAAGAAGTTCAAGGAAAGCATAGTTTAAAACATATATGTATACCACACTCTGTTTGTAAAACTATGCACACATAAAAGAAAGGTTTTAACAATAACAAATAGAAAGTAACTATGAAACATGTAAACACACCAGAAAAATCCAATAACACCAGTAAGCATGTCTACCAAAGAATCATAACTAGAACCACAACAGTACAACCCATCCTCGATGCCCGAAAATCAAATTATAATATCATATGTGCCCTACTAATAGGCCAAATCACTCGGGAAAACATAGCCCAGTTTTGGACTTCCGAGTACCAGAGAAAATAGAGCCCAGCTCTGGATGTCTCGGTGTGGACCAATCCCAAGAAAACAGAGTCCGACTCTAGACGTTTGGGTACTAGTCCAAGTAATCGTCTCAGAAAAACAAAGCCTTGCTCTAGACGTTTAAGACATATCGACCGCTCAGGAAAATGGAGCTTGGTTGTAAACGTCCGAGCATAACTGTATCTTGAGGAGGGTTGTCCAACATATCACAATCCATAAACATATATCTAGAATCATGTAATCATATCATATACCAATTTCATAATCAAAATTGTAATCGAATTCTTGCGTAAGCCCCAAGCAAAAAACATACCAAAACTTCGAAAAATGTGCCATCAAAATAAATCTTGAACGGAATTAAAAATCATATCCAAATCATAGTCAATCTAGCATCATTAAATCATATAGGAAACCCATCAAAATAGCCAAATATGCATGCACAATAGTTTAAGAAAACAAATGTCCACTTACATGTGTTATTTTACTGTTCAATTACGATTTAGATGCTCCTCACTAGCTCTGGAGGTCGTGTGGCATTTCAAAAATTACAATTCTAGGCCACAAAAGCCCCAAGTAGCTTCCCAATGCAAGCCCTAAGTCCCGAGAATTAAATTCAAATTTTTAAACATGAAATATACACTTTAAACCCTTAAAACTACCCTGAGACAATGTCTGGTCACCTCGAAACCCCCACCATTGGATTTAGGACGTTGAAAACAATCAATCAAGGGTCATCGTTCCTCGAGAATTGCACCCATGTGCCGGTGGAAGGATGGCGCCCTTCCCATGCGTACACACGCCCACACACGCGCACACGGACCCACACCCAGTACACAATCAGCACTGACACAGCCGACAGGTGGTGCCACGTGGCCTGACAGGTTCTAATGGAGTTTCCACATGGCTGACACGTGGTTGCCAAGCAGCATCCACTTGGTTGCCACATCACCAGCCATGTCAACGCCACATCGACAAACTGTCAATTTGAAATCTTCCATGTCAGCAATTTCCACGTCACTCGCCTTCTTCCTCGCGATGGGTCGACCCGAATGACTGGTTTCGTGTTTTTCTACCTATTGGGTCAACCCGGTGCTATCTCTTTTGATTTACATCCAAAAACCACCCTTCCAAACCTAATTGATGGTACTTCAACCCAGAAACAAAAATATCACCAAAAATTCACAATCAAATCACCAAAACATACTTAAAACATCTAGGAGAAGGATAAAAAAATCCGCGATCCTGTTCCAGCCCTGGTTTTGGGTTCTTCCTATGCTCAAAACTCACGTTCTTTGGCCCTAATCAATTTGAAAACCCTAAGAATGATGATGGGTGGCTGAGGTTTCAATTTCAGAGCCTAAAACTCGCAGTCTCCCACAGGGTACAAAATCACAAAAATAAAATCAGGTTACCTCACTTCTTGCCCAATTCTCAAGCTTTTGATGCTCTCCTACTTTCTTCCTTACTCCTTGATCTCACTTTTCCTATCAGTTTTTCTCTAATTATCCGACTGAGTGTCACCCAATTCACTCAACGAAAAGCCTTAGTTTTTTTCCAAAACTTCCACACATGCATAATGAACCCTAACTTGCATAAAATTCTCACAAACCTACCAAGTCGGTGCACAATCCCAATCTGATAAGGTTAGATGGCATTTAAATTAAAAAAAAAATTCCTTAAGAAAATGACTAAAATATCCTTTTTGGTGAAAAAAAGACCAAAATGCCCTTACTAGGCCTAGGCTCGTAATACAACTAAACAACCTTTGATTCTCGTTTAGTACTCGTCTACGAATTTAGAATTCCAAGACGTACTCAAACATACTCGCAAAAGGTCCAAGAGACTTCCAAAATCAAAAGTCAATAAAAGTCATCAAAAGTCAATAACCAAAGAATAAGGGCAAAATGGTCAATAACCACTAAAAGTTATTATAATACAATAACTGATGTTCTGATTCGTTATAAAATCCCTATAAAATCCATTACATAATATACCCTTCATATTCCCATAATATCATATAGTCTTAGTAGCATGCCACATATTGCATAACATTGTAAAAAAAAAATCCTTCGTAACCTGTAGCTACCGATACAACATGAAATCATTGCAAACAAAATTTAGTGATTGTTCGAAACACCTGATTTTTTAGCCAAATAGTAAATCCATAAAAGTATTATGCTAACCCAAAATATGCAAAAACCTTGGTCAATAGCACATTATAATGAACAAATTACCTCTTGCAAATCTTTAGTTATGGTGGGAGTATTAAATTTCTTAAAGTTACCTAGTAATGGTCATATACACTGCATCTAGAGCTTGGCTTCTTCTTTGTGATCTCTCCTTGTGATGGTATGTGTTTATTCTTTGGTCGACCTGACATAATTTTGCCAATGAGAGGTAGAAGAACAAAGTTACGAATTTCTTCAGGAGTATTCCATGGCGCAAGAGGCAATACAGGCTAAATGGATTAAGCATAAGTTGCATCCCAAGCAAACATTGTGTAATAAGGAGATGAAAACTTATATATCGAGAGATTAAGATGGAGAAAAATAGCGATTACATGCTTACATGCTTACATGGTGATTTCTCAAGGTCTAACTTCGTACAAGAACATGTTTTGTTCCCCAAATGTACAAGCCTCTTCAAAAATCCATTATTGACATTGTGCTCTGATTCATTAAACTTATCAACATTCATCCTAGCACCAACCACCTGTTTTTCCAATTTTTTCTCACCAAAATCTTGGCACAAAATTGACTTACATTTGGAGGCTCTATCTCTCCTTGTAGAAAACCATTGTTGAAGCATCACCAAAATATGTTCAACTATATGGATAAGTGGAAGCATCTTAGCAAACCTCAAAACCGAGTTTAATGATTCAACAATATTGGTTGTCATAACATTATACCTCCTACCATCACAATGAGCCCTAGACCACTTCAAAAAACCAATGTCTTCAAGATATTTGTACACTCTTGCGCAATCTATCTTCCTATATACAATTTCAAACTCTACAAGTCGCTAAGATTTGGCAGTATATTCAAAGTGAAATAGTCCATGACTTCCTTACTTTACTCTGCACTTGCTTTTCATGTTACACATAGACTGTGGGAAACCATCAAGATAAAGTCATCAACCACCATATACCATGACGAGTTACAAATATCTGAAACCAGTGATGCAATATTTTCCTTGTCAAACAAACAATGAACATATAAAAAAACAGAATTGCACACACTCCATGCAGAATGTTAACCAATTATATGACACAAAAGAAAAAATAGTAGCAAAACGTAGATGGGACATAACATACGTTAACACCACCAAACTAATTATAGTCTAGAACCAAATCAATTGAGCAAGGAAGTTCTTCGTTAATTACCTTGAAAAATTGGGAAACATTCACCTAGGTTCATTTTCAATTTTGGGTTCCTTGACCCACTATCGTGTCACCTTTGTTGTTATCTCATAGCCTCTATCTCACATTACAACAAAGAATTTATGATAAGATCAGTCTGTGTTTAGAATGACTTAAAATTCAAAACTGAAAATGACACTTCTTTATGAAATTTTCTAGAAAGGCAAACAGAAATATGGAGAAACAATAAAATTCTGAGCAAAATATTTAGTGAAGACTAGCCAACACATATGTGGATCAAATCACATTTTTGCCTTGATCACATTCAGAAATCTTAAATTTGTATTTCATATCAATAGTTTGAACAATGGGTAGAATTAATCAAGAAGATATATGAAACATACATAGCCCCAAATTGTTTTACCACAAATTTTCAGCAACAAAACCTCAAATTCTAACAATCACTAGAAACTGAGAGAAAAGGATTACCTAGAGAAGTAGAGAACCAATTTGGAAGAGCTTGCATTGAAGAACGGAAAAGGGTATACAGTAAGACCCATGTCCTGGAGGGAATGGTGAACGATCCCACATTCCTGCGAGGGGGGAATGGTCTAGGAGGGGAATTGTGGTGTGTCTTATAGGTGTAGGAACACACCTATCTAGCATGAGGCCTCTTGGGAGCTCATTGGCTTTGGGTTCGGTTAGAACTCCAAAGTTAAGCGAGTGGAGGCTGGTGCAATCCCATGATGGGGTCAATATGGTTGGGGACAATATGGTGCTAGATGGGTCGGGTCCTGACATAATGGTATCAGAGCTAGACCCCGACCAGGAAGTGTGCTAGCGGGGAGGTTGGGCCCTAAGGAGGGTGGATTTTAAGACCCGTGTCCTGGAGGGAACGGTGACCAATCCCATATTCCTATGAGGGGGAATGGTCTGGGATGGGAATTGTAGTGTGCCTTATAGGTGTAGGCACACACCTATATAGCACGAGGCCTTTTGGGAGCTCATTAGCTTTGGGTTTGGTTGGAACTCCAAAGTTAAGCGAGTTGAGGTTGGTGCAATTCTATAATGGGTGACCCCCTGGGAAGTTGCACCGTGAGCTCTCGAAAACAAAATCGTGAGGTCGAGGAGGCCCAAAGCGGACAATATCGTGCTAGAGTCAAGTCTTGAATGAGGAGGTTCGGGTCTTGACATATACTTCGAGCTTCAATTACAGCACACTATATCTTCCACCGCTCAAACTTCTATAATCAAGCTTGAATTGTGCTGAAATTCAATATGGCACCTGATAATTTGCTAATTAAGAGCTAAAAAATCTTAATACTTGTAATTATAATGATTGATCAAGGTCGTTCACTCTTATGAAGGTAAGTTTTCTGGGTTTTGGTCATTAGCTAGAAACCCAACGCTGGTCCTTAGGTTTTGTTCGAGAGCAGATCACAATGGGGTTGGTGGTTTTTGATGATTTGGTTGCAAAAGACGAAGAAAGAACAAAGGTATTTTTGGGTTCAAATCGCGAAGGGCTGGATAGGTTTAAAATTTTGTTCCCAAATTTCAGATCACAAAGGGCGCGTGAATTTTTGCCCTTCTCTTGGAATTTGGTCGTTTTGATCGTGATAGGGGAAGAAGAAAAATAAGGGTGTTTTCTTCTTCAAATGAAATGATGGGGCAATGATGGGGCTAGTTTTTTTTTCCTTTGTATGTAAAATTGGGTCGCTTGGGTAAATATATAAAGTAGGGTTTAACTTAAATAGACTTTTAAGAAATAGACATCTTGGAATTAATGTTCCCTAAAAAAGACATAAGCTAATTTCTGAAAAAATTAACATGTTAAAAAAATTATAAAAAGTACTAAAATAAATAACAAAACAATTTTTAAAAACCTAAACAAGAATTCATCTAACTCTCTCTTGAAACCCTCTTTTTCCTTCTTTTCTACGACAATGAAGAGGCCACTGTAGCAACACTGCTTCCAACCAACCTAGCCCTTACTAGTTACACCATTTTCTTCCCCTAGCCAAGCCAAAACTGTTCCTACCAACATCTCCGTCGAAGCTCGCCAATGAGGGAGATTCACGATAAAGAAACCTAAAAAGCGTGCCACCACTGCCCATGGCTTCTAGCAACACCACCATCTGACTCTGCATATGTGACGACCCGTAAATTTGAAAAAGGAAAATTTGGAAAAATTGAAGGAAATGACGATTTGACCCTTGTTATAAGGGCCGAAAGTTGACTTTTTGATCAGGACACTTTTTGGACTAGCCGTAAAGACCGTTGGGTAGGTCTTGGGACGCTGAATCCATAGACAAGTGGCATACATCAATCGGAGTTCGGATGACAATGGTACGGGTCTAGATACATGAAGGGCATTTTAGTAATTTGTTATGGCAGGGGCAAAATGGTAATTTGGCTATGATGGCTGATTCACATATGTTAATGTTGTTTAATCAAACGCTGGACACCTGTACTTGTTGAATTAGGCGTGGGATTGCCACAAGGTGACATCTATCACTTTAATAAAACAATTAGTGGCAAATGGATGTGTGTGCGGTGATGTGAATTAGCTAAGTGCAGGTAAAGGAGAATTAGACCCCGTGTGTGTTTTGGAGGAAAAAATAGAGACCTCAATATACCCAAACAAAGGCATCAACAATTCTCCTCCGATCGACAAATTGAGAAGGATAGAGAGAGAGGGAGAACAGAGACTTAACAACGAGAGTGGGGGTATGAAATAGTGAAGGAAACCCGAAAGCCAACCGTTTGAATTTTGAAATGGATTAAAATGCAATTTGGAATTAGAGGCTCGAATAATCGAAATGGAGATCTATATAAGCTTTCTGGGGTCATTTGGAATGGAACCATCCCAAAATTGAGAAGAATCGACGCAGGGAAGACCACGAACAGACATGGTGGAATTGAGAAATTTTGGAATTGAGAAATTTTGGGATTGAGTTCAGGTAATTGGAGGTAAAGGCTTTCAAAATTGAATTCAAAATCATCTTTAAAATGAGTCTATGATGTTGTTTGACTAATTAATTGAAGGATTCAATGATGCTTTGATGAACTCGGACGATGAACATCCTTTGAAACTTGAATTAAGTCGAGGTGGTTTGGAGTAACTAAGCTTGAAATTGATTTACAGACCCATAATTAAGTTAGTTACGAAGCTATTGGAATGTTCAATTGATGAAAAATATGTTGAATTGATGGAGAACTAACCGGGTCGAGTCGCGGGTTTCAGGTTCTGTTTTGCAGGTATTCGGGCAAGGACGGTAACTATAGCAGTTACTGTAGCCAGCGCGTGGGCTTCACGCGCAGCCACTCACGGCGGCGCATGAGGGCACGTGAGATCGAATCTCGAGGTGAGTTCAACATGAAACTTGCTCCTTTTAATGTAACGAATATTTTGGCATTGGTTTCGAGTCGATCAAACATCTTTTTGATATAGTTTCAAGGGTCCGAAGGGTTATGTTTTGTTTTAAATTCGTATTGAATTCCCGAAAAAAAATATGGGAAGTTAATATGATCTTAATTGAGTCATTAGTGACCCTTAAAAATGATTTTGGATAGGACTTGGGATTCCTGGAAAGTATCAGAAATTACGGAATGGCGTGCAGCTCGGAAAGCGAGCGATATGGAAGGTGTGTGAGTGGATTTTTGTTTTCTACCCAGAATGGATGCATATATGTTTTAAATGCTTTATTATATGATTTGAAATGATTTGGCATAATTAATGTTTCGATATGATGATTTCTGGATTTTGGGAATATTATATTGTTTTACATTATTTTGGGCACGATTTTCGAGAAATTGTGAAATTGTTGTTTTGGAGGAAAGCTCAGGATTTGAGATTGGTTTTGACTCGGATTATGAGTTAGGGATTGATTTGATGGATTCGTAATGCTTTTTGGATATATTTTATGGATTTATGTGAAAATGGCAACTAAGGTTGCGATTGCACGGATTTGCGTGAAAATGATATTTTTGGGCTTGAGACCTAACTGGATAGTGATTTTGACTCGGATTTGGTGTCACATGTGAATATGATTAAATTGATGATTTTGATTTATAAAGTGAATTCTGGACACTGTTTTATGATGGATTTGTGGAACTTGCTTTGTGAAAGCTATGTTTCGGGCATAGGCCCTGTTGAAATGTTTATGACTTGATTTGAGACATGAATGGTTTTAAAATAAGAATACTGGATTTGGTGACTGTTCCACATATACCATCCTCTGTGATTTGATAGTCTCCTCCAAACGTTGTAGATCCTGGAGTAGTCACGATCCACTACCTGGATATGAGTAGCTCCGAGGGAGGCTCAATCTCAGGAGTATGAGATTATGTTGATATCCTCCAGACGTCGTAGATCTTGGAGATGATATCACCCCAGACATCGTAGATCCTGGGGATGTACTCGGATGTGAGACTCCCGAGTTTGCACGCGTTGTATTGATATCATGACAGTTACTTGGATATTGAGGATTGGTTATATTTTTGATTTATTGATATTTGTGTCTAGATAATTTATATCATGAACTGATTTGATGAACATGAGTTTCAGAGCAAATGTGGACCATGGGAAACATGTTTTGATTTTATCGGTCCACTGTTCATACTTGATTGATTTCACGCTATTACTCATGTTTTATGATATGCATGCATGTTTGTGAAAATAGAGGGTAAGAATGTATTTTGATAAATGTATTTTGATAAATGTATTTATAAAAGTTTATTTTTGTCCACTCACACCTTTTATGTTTTTATTGACCCTCCAGGTCGTGGCACGATGATCGAGGCTGATCAGGATGTGGAGGCATGAGTGGGCACAGGTACGGTGATCCCTTGTTTGGTAAGTGCTGAGGGTAAATTCGTAACTTCAGTTGACTTGTCAGACGGGAGCAGGACCGGGCACAGTTATCTATGTCCTTCGGGGACCAATCCTGTCAGCATGTCCGCTAATGTCCTCAATCATGGCGCATCCCACTTTCACCCACGTCTCTAGCACTGTCCTAGCCTCCGTTGACACCATATTTGTGTCGTGGAACACAAAATGCAACTTGGGTCTAAAGAACTCCACATGGTAAGCCATCCATTCCTGGATCCTTGCCACTCTCAGTTTCCATAGAAAGACGAACCACAACACAAATACTTGTATTGATACAAAGAATGCTATTTGGACTCGTTGTAAGATCCTAGTGCCTCCTCCAACATCAAAATTTTTCAAATTTCGTGGACGTTTTTGTTTAGTGGGTTTTCAAATATGTGTGGAATCACTTAGAAATTTAGACGGAGAAGACGAAGGAGGTACAATTGGGTCATTATTCTCGGTGCTAGGGAGGGTTTTGATTTGTGGTTTTTTGTTTTTGTTTATTAATATATGGATTTTAGTAATTACTTTTAAGATATATATAAGTTTAATTACTATTTTTTGTCTACATGGCATCCATGTCAGCATAAAAAAGGACCGCACAAGTGCCACTTGGACATTTAACAGTTTTTTTTTATAAGATCGTTAACAGTAGGTATGTAGATGTTGTGTTTTGATAGTTTGGGTACCTAAATAATAAAATTATAGTTGGAGTATAAACTTGAAATGACCCCTATAACTTGAAGGGTTTTATGTAGTTTTTCCTAAAAAATATAACCATATAAATTAAGTAATACACAAAGGATAAGAGAGAGAAAAAATAAAAAAGCATGAAACAAAGACAACATACCACACAAAATTATTCCTTACAATCACAGTCACACATACATAGATAAACTTACCATTAAGTCAAGCCACACATACAAAGACAACCTTATAGGCAAAGCAAAGATACATGCAACCTTACAAATTAAAGTGAACCACAAATGAAGATAATATTACATGTTTTTTTTCGTTGTTGAAATGTGCTCACCTAGATTATATCAGAGTGCTTTATGAATAATATCAGAATGAATTTTTTCATGTATATCCACAAAGCCCTCAATATTATCCTTATCTCTTCCTATAGGCTCTAAAGCCTCCAGTGGTTTCTCATATAATCTTGCTCTCCTTGAATTCAATGGTTCAACCTAGTAATCCTCTTATTCATCACCATATTTGTCTCGCTCTCAATGGTTCAACCTCGTAATCCTCTTATTCATCACCATATTTGTCTCGCTCATCCTCTACAATCATATTATGCATAATCGCACAAGCCATCATGATGATTTGTTGGTAGATTTACTCCACATACTAGCAGCCCCCTGAATAATGCCAAATCAAGCTTGTAGTGTACCAAAATGTCTTTCAACATCTTTGCGGTACGACTCCTGATACTTACAAAATAATTTCTTCTTCTTAATAATAGCTCTTGGAGATGATTTGACAAACGTAGCTCATTTTGGCTAGAGACAGTATGCCAAATAGTAGCCAATATTATAGCCACGATCGTTGACATTGCACACCACAAGTAGTACTCATCCTACTGTGAGTTCATCAAACACTAGTGATGCTCCTATGACGTATTTATATCGTTATGAAATCTTGGACTTTCAAAGTAAGCATACCAGATCCATGTGTCAAATGAAGCAATTATCTCGAAGATTATAGTAGGAGTCCTTCTGTAGCCACAATAAGCTCCTTCCTAGCTTATTGGGCAATAATTCCATCTCCAATGTAGACAATTTTTTTTATACCATATTGACAAACTATGCCAAACTCGGAAGATCACTCATACCAAACCTAACCCACCTTTAAGGCCTATTACGACATTGAAGGCCACTTAGACCAAGACCAAGACTATCATCAAAACCCATGACAAAAGCCAACTAAGGCCCATATACAAAGCCTACCATTATGGCCCATGACCTAAACCTAGGTGATTTACTATAAATAGGGAGCCTTCTTCCCTCATAACACAAGCTCCATACTCTCTTTACATTAAATCACTCACCTCTCACTACATTCTAGTCTTCCCTAAGGCTACATACTTCTCCTCCTCTAAGGCTCAATGCCTAATGTATCATGTACAAACACTATATTATTAATGAGAAAAGTATACCACTATGGACGAGCCTAAATCAGGTGAACCACGTACATCTCATGTTCCTTGTGTGTGTGTGTGTGTGTGTGTGTGTGTGTGTGTGTGTGTGTGTGTGTGTGTGTGTGTGTGTGTGTGTGTGTGTGTGTGTGTGTGTGTGTGTGTGTGTGTGTGTGTGTGTGTGTGTGTGTGTGTGTGTGTGTGTGTGTGTGTGTGTGTGTGTGTGTGTGTGTGTGTGTGTGTGTGTGAAATCTTCTCAGACTTGTTTGGTCCATTTTAGGAACAAATAATTAGCGCCATCTGTGGGAAAAAGACTAAAATCCATATTGGTTTTCCTTTCTTCACATTCCCGCTGGAACCTACGCCATCCAAGAGCACTAATCATTCAACCACCCATGCAAATAAGCCTTTCTACTTACTTATTTGATTTTTCAATTCATTGTCATTTAATTAAACATATTGGGAGACTTCATCAAATACATATATGGACCTATTCATTCATTGAAGTAACCAAAATGGGTCAACCCAAGGTGGATCAACCCTTATAATTATATATGCACAATGCACATAACTCAAGATGGACAAAACAAACACCTAACAACTAAAGGACCGATCAACATCGAAGCCCAAATTAAGAGCAGATTATCTGAACCTATTTATCATCAACTGGGGGCCCTAGCTATACATGTGGTAGGCCAAAGTCAGAATTCTATTAGCCCAAGTCAACATCTGTTTAACCCAAGTCAACATCTGATTAGCTGGCTCCATCCTCAAGCATGGATCATAAAATTCAACCTCTATAGATGAGGTCCTTAGTCAACATGGCCACCATTGGTCGACAGAATCACCGTCCATCCAAGAAGGATCGATTGACACAACTGATATGTTGTGGCATCTCTACTCCATCGCCTCACTGAAAATCCTTCCATCTCTCCCATTGAATATCATCACACCCAGTTTCAAAATAGAATTCGCATACAAGAAGAGGAGAAAAAATATTCCGATCAAAGAAAAACATCAAAATTTCACTTTTAGAATTGGTCGGCAGGGAACCTAAATTCATATTCAGATGGGCCAGATCACGACTGATTGGTCAAACCATCTGAAATCTTCCTCAGGGGAGCACATACCCATCTTCCTCTACCAATCAACAAAAATTCATAAATCAAAGCAAACAAATAGATCAGACAATTACCAATCCAAATCAATTAGATCTTCTGCATCATTTACATCCAATAGAGCAGTGTAGAAACAAACAACATGGAAGGAAAGAGCAAACTCACAAACTTCAAAACCACCTACCTCCTACATCCAAGTGGGTCAGATTATGGTCCCTTTTGCGCCTCTTGAAAAATCATCTACCTAACTATATTCATTGAAGGAGCACAGACTCTGCTTCACTATGATAGGATGGGTCGACCCGATCATGTTCAAATTCGGGTATTGGAGACTCACTATCGAGCCACCAAAGAAAATATAGTGACCCCATGGTCGACTCCCTACCGCTGCTTCACCTCACCAGGCACTGCAGCGTAGCCTTACCAGCTAGTAGGTACTAATATCAAATGAGACCTTTACCCAATCTAAACCATATCCATCAAAGGGACCGTCATGCCAATAGCACTACAGATTCGACCAGATGCAATGTGGTCTACATGTGGTCAGTACCACTGTTGTCCCCTGAGGACAGGGACGATGAACAGTGCTGCACATAGGCTTCAAGCGCAGCCGCTTGCGGGCGGCGCTTGAGGGCGCATGGGGAAGATTCTGGGAAAATGTTCAACATGAATTTTAATCTATTCGATGTAAGAAATATTTTGGGACTGGTTTTGTGTCGATCAGACATCTTTTCGATATAGTTCGGCACGTTCGAAGGTTTAGGATCGAGTATAAAAATGTTTAAAAATTTGTGCAAATTACGAGGCTTCAATGAGAGGTTAATGAGGTAGTTAGTAACCCTCTAGTATGATTTGGACAGGTTTGGGAGTCCCGGTGATAGTGATTAGCCCGGGAAGGCTTATGGCACGCATATTGAGGAGGTAGCGTATGATGGTCTGTGAGTGGACCTGGTTTTCTAAACTGTGATGCATGCATAATTGTTTTATATGTTTTAAATATGTGATTTCTATGATGATGATTATGGTATCGGTGATTTACCTATTTTCACGTATTTCAAGGTTTACGATTTTCTACTGTGCTTATACATGCTTGTATGTCAATAATGGATTGAAGAACTGATTTCGGATTTGGAAATATGGAATCAGGCTTGAGACCCATTTGATTTACGAACTATCAGACTTCGAGTCCATTTTATTTAATAAGCCATCTAGCCAGAGGCCCATTTGGTTTACATGATCGGGCTTGAGGCCCAAGTGGTTTATGATATCGAGCATGAAGTCCCATTGTGGTTTATAAATATGATTTCGGGTTCAGAGATCCTAAATGGATTTGGATTTCGAAAAAGTGGATTTCTGGATTCTTGACGATTTTATGGGAAACCGAGCATTGACCCTTTGAAAGGTTTGAAAGGTTTTGCAATGATTGGTAAACGTTTTTCATATACCATTCTGTTATATTTGGATTGTCTCCCCCAAGGAGGGTCGTTGGCCAGGGTGGGCCCTGGAGTAGTCACGAAGCACTAATTGAGATGAGTCACCCCCGTGGGGTACCTCACTCTCAAGAAGGCATTATGGATTATAACCCTCAAGGAGGGTCATTGATCTACAGGTCATTGACCTAGGTGGACCGTGAGGAGACTTGGGATTGGAGACCCCAAGTAGCACGCGTAGCTTTAGAAATCGTTATAGTACTGATTGTGACATCGGGGATCTCAGGCATCAGGGATGCCGAGGATTGGTTATATGGTATTTGGTGAACATGATTTATTGGATTTGCGAAATGGTATTTCTACGCTTATGGATTTGTATTTATGCATTTGGGTGGTGGCCCACTTGGATCTGAATTTACGGATTTTGGTATTCTATGGTTTCGGGTTGAGTTCCCACATATATTTGGATTTATGGTTTTGGGCTAAGGCCCTAATGATTTATTTAAGTAAATGGTTTGATTACTGGTTTTCGAATACATGCATGCTTTTTAGTGAAGGGTATAAATATCTTCTTATGAAATGTGTTTTACTAAACTATTGATTTTCGTCCACTCATAGCTTTTGTTGTTTTTAATGCCCTTCAGGTTGATCACGGATACGGGTTGTAGTAGAGACCTAGACATCGCACTTCTCCGCTCATCTTGGCGCACTCTGGAAGCCTCGGTCGGGCTGAGGTTTTTAGTTATCCCTTGTATGACACTTCGTGTCAGACGGGAGCATAGTACATCCCGCGATAATTCCGGAGGATTGGGATTGATCAAGTCAAGTGGTATCAGAGTAGGTTTGCTCTTATGGTACACGCAGGTCAAGGATGTGATGTCTCTATGTGGTCAGCCCGTTATCAACCTAGTCGTTGGGTAATAGTATGAGAGTTAGTAGAAATGAATCATGGATAGTTTTGGTTCGGCATTTGATGCATGTGTATGTCATAGTTTTGTCGTGGGTTTCTGAGTGTGGGACCCTACTAAGGGATGAACGTAACAGTGATTTTGAGTTTTGACCATGGGACGGTTATGTCGGGATCGTCTGTCACGATATTGCAGGATTGGTTATGATGATAGTGTGGAGTTGTGACCATTAGATGGTCAGGCCATGTTTAGTTGGGAATTGTACTGCTGAGAGCAGCCGGGTTTCTCGAACCCTAATTGTGATTAATGGTGTGGAGAATGTGAGTGCAACGAAGTTGGTTTATGGGCTTAGTGGGTAACCCTAGTGTATGATGTATGGTTCAAAAATTTGAGTCGACGAGTGGTTTGACTTTGGTGACTTTTTGGAGTCAAGACCGTTGGTCGGTCATGTCCTGTCAACTTTGGTGATGGTACTGCACTCTACAGTCGAAGTTGTGATAATCGGTTAGGCCTAGTTAGTTATCGTGCTACCCTAGTTTGTGATGGATAGTTTGATGCTGTGAGGTCGTGGATGACCTCGTGGACGACACTAGTTGAGTCGAGTTGAGACTAGTTAGAGATTGGTTAGACAGGTTACCAGGGAGTGGTACTTGTCGATGGAATCCTGGAGTGGGGATACGGAGTAGTTAGTACAGGCAGTTGATTCCGTTGGATGTGGAGTCTCGATAGCAATGTCTGATGGTTGGGTCTGCATGAGATTGTGGCAGGGACTTACTATTGTTGAGAGTGGTTGTAGTTGTGGTTGTTGTGAATCCGGTGACGTTCAGGGAAAGTTCATTTTCTTGTATAGGTTATTAGGATGATTGTACCCAGAGTTGTTGGATATGAGGGAGGCAAAGTTCCTTTAACCTGAGCAGAGGTATGGTCGTTGCTCAGTATGAGCAAATATCTAGGGTTGTCTGATTTGTACACTGTGTGCTGGTGATTGTGATGACGATGAGCCACGAGTAGGGATGTGACTCTGTTGTGATGGGCATACGTTCAATATCTGTGATCCAGAAGTGGATGTGATGTGTCAGGACCCGACCCTCCTCTGTCAGGTCCCGACTCATCTAGCACGATATTGTCCTCTTTGGGCCATAGCAATACTCAACGGCAAGCCTGCGCCCTCAAGGTTTTGTTTTCGGGAGCTCACGGTGCAACTTCCCAGGAGGTCACCCATCATGGAATTGCACCAGCCTCAACTCGCTTAACTTTGGGGTTCCAATCCCCCCCAAAGCCACTGAGCTCCCAAAAGGCCTTGTGTTAGATAGATACGTGCCCACACATATAAGGTACTTCACCTTTCCCTCCCCGAGTGATGTGGGATCATTCACCGATCTTACCTTTCCAAGCTCACGGGTCTTGCTCACCGTTCTTGCTTCTCAAGCTCACGGGTCTTGCTCACCGTTGTTACTTCCAAGACCGGGTCTTACAATCCACCCTCCTTGGGGCCCAGCGTCCTCGCTGGCACACTTCCGGTCAGGGTCCGGCTCTGATACCATTCTGTCAGGACCCGGCCCTCCTCTGTCAGGTCCCGACTCATCTAGCACGATATTGTCCTCTTTGGGCCATAGCAATACTCAACGGCAAGCCTGCGCCCTCAAGGTTTTGTTTTCGGGAGCTCATGGTGCAACTTCCCAGGGGGTCACCCATCATGGAATTGCACCAGCCTCAACTCGCTTAACTTTGGGGTTCCAATCCCCCCCAAAGCCACTGAGCTCCCAAAAGGCCTTGTGTTAGATAGATACGTACCCACACATATAAGTGACTTCACCTTTCCCTCCCCGAGCGATGTGGGATCATTCACCGATCTTACCTTTCCAAGCTCACGGGTATTGCTCACCGTTCTTGCTTCTCAACCTCACGGGTCTTGCTCACCGTTCTTACTTCCAAGACCGGGTCTTACATGATTTGTTAGGATCCTAACCCAACCGTGAGTGTGATGACTGATGTGTTTGGATTGGTTTAGTTGTAAATAAATGAAACGGTATGACCGAATAGGCAAGTTGGGGTACCAAGTTAGCTTGGTACAGTCACGTGGTTGATGCACAAGTGAGTTGGTTCTAACATGGTTTCAAATTATCTTGATTCCGAAGTTCCTGAGGGTGACTTTCCATTTTCTGCCCATGGCATATGATGTTGTTGTCACCAGTACGTGGTCATGAATTGGTTGAGGAACCCATGATTGGTTTTGGGTAATCGAGAGAGGTTGTGATTGAGCCGACAAGGGGAGTGTTGGATTCAACGTTGGTGATGGATATTCGAAAGTCATTGGGGCTGACTTATCATTCTCTGCCCATGGTAGATAATGTCTGTTGCCACCAGTACGTTGATCGTGTATTGGTTGGTGGACCCGTGATTTGTTTTGAGTCATCACGAGAAGTTGGGCATTTCGAAGTTAGGTGAATGAGATTTCTCATTTTCTGCTTGGTGGAAGACGATGTTTGGTATTACCTGGTATGGTGAGTGCAGTGGGATTTTGTTTGCATTCACGTAGGATGAATTTTGATGTCATTGTCTTGGATCATCCTTGATTTCCTAGGTGGAATGACAAGGATCGATATGAGGTAATTGGAGAGAACCCACAGTCTCGATGTGTCTCGTCGTTGACTGATCTATTTAGATGTGAAAATGGTTGGGAAGCGATTTGGTAGTATACGGATTCAATGGGGGTGTAAAACCCTATAACCTGAAATCTGGACGTTAGCGGGTTGTGCATGTGTGGATCCTAGGTGGATCTGGATCACTATATGGATCAGGATCGTGATGTTGAGGATAAAGGGTGTTGTGACGATCGAGGATCGTGATGTTAATGATCTGGTGATGTTGTGGTGGATCGTGATGCAGTGCCGTGCTGGCAGACTTTGTCTCGTTGGTTATACTAAGCTAGGAGCAGAGGAGAAGCGTATTGTGGGACGGTTGAGGAACCTGGTAGTTAACTGGTGAGATGACAAGACAGAGGTTGGATATGTGCGTGTGGGGATAGATGGAGAGTTTATTGCTTTGTCTTGGATATTTGGATACGAGAATGTACGTACTGAGTACACTGTACGAGGACCGATACTGGATAGGCCTGAGTGATACCTGGTGACGATATATGGGATATACTAGTGGCATGTTGATGTACGTGTTGGTAGTCGGCTTAGTTCCGATATCATTGGATTGGTTGAGAACGTGAACTGGACCTTGGATATTATGCGCTGGGCCAGAGTGATTTTGATGGGTTCAATGATTGTATGAGCAGGTGCTCAGAGCCGTGGATGGCTAGTGGAACCCTAGAGTTGAGATGTGTACCATTGATGGGTAGGTATTCAATGGGGTCCAGTTACACACAGGTCGAGTGAGATGTTGGTATACGTATACTCAAGTTGAGTGAGTTAGTGGTTAGTGTAACCACAAGTGAGTATAATGTCAGTTTTGATTAGCGACTGTCA
Source organism: Prinsepia uniflora (assembly GCA_032719365.1). Classification (NCBI taxonomy): domain Eukaryota; kingdom Viridiplantae; phylum Streptophyta; class Magnoliopsida; order Rosales; family Rosaceae; genus Prinsepia; species Prinsepia uniflora. The sequence continues at coordinate 47,253,936 of CM064861.1, read as the reverse complement.
AGTGGTGACAGTGTGGGAAGTGTCGGCGTAATGGTAGAATTGTCAAGGGGTATCATCTCGGAAGGTGTGATCAATTTGTGATCATGTATCGCTTCCGAGGGGTTAATGTGTGGTCAATTTGTGGACTTGCACTTATTCACGTGGGGTGTATACGAGGATATACTAAATGTGAAGCCTGAATGTGAGGTCGAATTTGCTTTCCATGAGGTGGTTGTGGAATCAGAATAGTTGGAATTTCGAGGACGAAATTATTTAAGGGGGGAGGTTGTAACGACACGTTCCGAATATCAGGATTAAATATTAATTAATTATGGATTTAGAATGACTAATCGGTGATTAGTTGAGCGAAATCGGATGGACGATGTAAAATGATCGTTTTACCATTAGTCTTGGGCAAAATGTTGACTTTCGACTCGGGGAGTCAAACATACGAGGACCGATGACCGTGACGTAGATCGGGACGTCACGAGTCTGTAGACAAGCGGCACGTCGAAATCGGACGTCGAACGGAGAAGTTATGGTCACGGGAAGTAAAATTGGACTATTCACACATTTCGAGGCGTAAATTATATGGCTAAATCTGATTGGCCATCTCTCCCAATTTGTGGATCTAAAGGTGATTGGATAGTTAGGATTAAAATATTATTATTTTATGTTTTTCCCTCACGCCTCTCTCTCACTCCCAGCCGTCCATCTCTACCAATTCTTCCATCCTCACCGTCCATTCCATCTCATCTGATCTTCATCATCAAATTTCATCTCTTTTTTTCTCCAAAACCGTGCACCACCATTCTTCCTAAACAAACACACAAAGACGTACCACCTTATTGCCCTAACATCTTCTGTGATCACTGAGGGACCGTGAGTGAAGGATTGAGAACGGAGGGACTGATGGGACGACGGAACACGGCGGGGACCCACGGTATAGGTAAAACCCGTAACTCGTGTTTGACCTAAATTTGGAAGCTTGGTTTTGACGATTTGTTTTGAGTTTCTATTGATCCTAACGTGACCTAGGGACCAAGGCGACTCTGTTGGGATCATTTTCGAAAGAAATGGGTGGCTGGAATGGCTGCGAACAGAGCTCAAAAGTCGAGCTTGATGTTCAATCATTGAAGGTGAGTTTCCCTTCTGTGTTTTGTGTTTTTAAACCCATAGAACTTCTAGTTAGGTCCAGATGAAGGCATAGGAATTAAAAGGATTAAAAAACATGGAAAAAAATGGGGAGAATCGAGAACGCCTATTCAGGTTGGACCGGGTTGCAGGGAACCGGTCTGAACTAGTCTGGACCGAGTTTGACTGAGGACAGGGACGATGAACAGTGTTGTGCATGGGCTTCACGCGTAGCCGCTTGAGCACGCGTGGGGGCGCGTGGTGAAATTTCTGGGAAAGTGTTCAACATGACTTTTAATCTATTCGATGTAACGAACATTATAGGACTAGTTTCGTGTCGATCGGACATCGTTTCGATATAGTTCGGGATGTCAGAAAGTTTAGGATCGAGTTTAAAAATGCTTAAAAATTCGGAAAAATTATGGGGCATCAATGAGAGGTTAATGAGGTAGTTAGTAACCTTCTAGTATTATTTGGACAGGTTTGGGAGCCCTGGTGATAGTGATTAGCCCGGGAAGGCTTATGACACGCATATCGAGGTGACAACGTAGGAGGGTATGTGAATGGACCTTGTTTTCTAAACTGTGATGCATGTATAACTGTTTATATGTTTTACATATGTGATTTCTATGATGATGATTGTCGTATCGGTGATTTAGATATTTGCACGTATTTCAAGGTTTGCTGTTTTCTATTGTGTTTATACATGCTTGTATGTCAATAATGGATTGAAGAACTGATTTCAGATTTGGAAATGTAGAATCGGGCTTGAGTCCCGTTTGATTTACGAACTATCGGACTTCAAGTCCATTTGATTTAATAAGGCATCGGGTCGAAGTCCCAGTTAGTTTACATGATTGGGCTTGAGGCCCAAGTGGTTTATGATATCGGGCATGAGTCCCGTTGTGGTTTATAAATATGATTTTGGGTTTGGAGACCCTAAATGGATTTGGATTTGGCAAAAGTGGATTTCTGGATTCATGACGGTTTTATGGGAAACTGAGCATGGACCCTTTGAAAGGTTTGAAAGGTTTTGGAATGATTGAGAAATATTTTTCATATACGATTCTGTTATATTTGGATTGTCTCCTCCAGGGAGGGTCGTTGGCCTAGGTAGACCGTAGAGTAGTCACGGAGCACTAACTGAGATGAGTCGCCCCCATGGGGTTCCTCACTCTTAGGAAGGCATTATGGATTATAACCCTCAAGGTGGGTCATTGATCTGCGGGTCATTGACCTGGGTGGACCATGGGGAGACTTGGGATTTGAGACCTCGAGTAGCACGCGTAGCTTTGGAAACCATGACAGTGCTAATTGTGACATCGGGGATGTCGAGGATTGGTTATATGGTATTTGGTGAACATGATTTATTGGATTTGTGAAATGGTATTTTTGTGCTTACGGATTTGTATTTATGGATTTGGGTAGTGGCCCACTCGGATCTGGATTTACGGATTTTGGCATTCTATGGTTTTGGGTTGAGTTCCCACATAGGTTTGGATTTATGGTTTTGGGCTAAGGCCCTAATGATTTATTTAAGTAAATGGTTTGATTACTGGTTTTCAAATGCATGCATGCTTTTTAGTGAAGGGCATAAATGTCTTCTTATGAAATGTGTTTTACTAAACTATTGATTTTCGTCCACTCACAGCTTTTGTTGTTTTTAATGCACTTCAGGTTGATCACGGATTCGGGCTGTAGCAGAGATCGAGACATCGCACACCTCCTCTGATCCTGGCGCGCTCTGGAAGCCCTGGTTGGGCTGAGGTTTTTAGTTATCCCTTGTCTGAAACTTCGTGTTAGACGGGAGCATGGCACATCCCGCGATAATCCCTAGGGGGATTGGGATGGGTCGTGTCATTTGCCTCATAGTCCTTTTCCGAGTACAATCAACTCTGCCCAACAACGAATGGTGACGCCTGGCTTTGCAGCGATTCCCCCATGGGTCTGCAAGTCGTGATGTCATATGGAGTACCATGACCCGATCCGAGCTCTTTATCGGAGTTTTGCATGTTTTTCTATACGGTGAATGGCGGCGCCTAAGTATTCCACCTCTAGTGCTTTTAGCCGAAGGGGCAACCACCAGCCTTGGTCAAATAGACTACTATATCTAAGGAAGATAAGTTACATCCTCTCATTGTTTTTTCTTCTTTTTTTCAAGTCATTCAAATTAGGCTAAGATATAAAATTAAAAAAAAAAGAAAAAAAGGAAACACCTAAAAAATACTTGGGTCATCCAACATTAGGACATCCACACTTGGGCCGAGTACCATATATAGGCTCAAGCTAACCACTTGTACAAATTATGCCCTCCATCATCCAGTCATTATCCTTCATTTTGACTTCTTTTGATAACACATTTACTAGCTACAATTGTCCAATATAATTCAAATGGCGTTACACATCTATTTGATATGCATATAAATCCACACAATCAATTACCCAATTTTATATAGTATCAATTACTATTAAACCCAGAGTGCTAATTTGATTGGATCATATTTAGTTAGTGACAAACACATGCATAAATTAAATTCCAATATTTAGTAGATACTTAACCATATATCGCATTCATATATATTTTTTCTTATCATGTAAGTATACATTGGTGGCTTCTTCAGGGAAGCGAGCTTCGATCGGGTAAATACTATTCATAGCTACCGATTGGAAATATTACATGGATTCCCTATGGAAGCATTGTGACGACCCGTCCCGAATTAGTGGGATTAATTAAGAATTAATTTCGGATTAGCGAGCCTAATCGGAGATTAGACAAAGATTAACGAACGAGCAGGGCGAAATGACGATTTTACCCCTAGAATGGGTGAATCGTTGACTTTTTGTACAGGTAGTCAAATAGACTTTGGCCGATGACTGTGACATAGTTCGGGAGGTCACAAGTTCATAGACAGGTGGCTCGTTCGAGGAAGAAGTTGTGATTTTCAGAAGTTCGGGGGTGTTTTGGTAATTTGGGTGAATAGAAGCAAATAGTTGACTTTTGACCCGGGAGGTCCGATGGCCGAGGGCCAAGGACCGTTATGTAGATCAAGACGATACGAATCTGTAGACAGGCGACACGTCGAATTCGGACGTTCGACGGAGAAGTTACAGTTCACGGCAGTTCAGTGGTACTATTGCACGAAGTTCGAGACGGCTTGGGTTTTGTCCTAAGTGGGGCCCAGATATTTGTCACTAGCCCAATGGATGAGTGACAAGTGTCACCCATCCATTGGCCACCCCTTTTCTTTCATGCATATCCTATTCCTCTTCATCGATCATTTTCCGTCCACCAAACCCAAAACCCGATTACCTCCCAACCCAATCCAACCATCCTTCCCATCTGATCATGCTTGAGAGACCAAGGGAGTGTGAGGAGTGGAAGCTGATGATGGTGGCTGGGAGGAGGCAACGCCGCTATGGATGGCGGCCATGGACCGTGCAAGGTATCGGTTTACCCCTTTTTCCTTTCAATTTCGATTTGTGACGTTAAAGATGGTTTTAGGTGTTTGTAATGGGTTTATTAGGTTTCTTAGGATGTTTAGAGAAGGTTTTTGATGGGGTTTCACGGCTAAGGAAGCCTGGGGAATTTCTGAAAATCTTGGACCGTGAGGAACAAAATCAAACCGTGGGCTTTCTATGTTTTTCCTTATTTTGATCATCCAAACAAGTTCCTAGGATCATATTAGGAAGTTTAGGATTAATTAGGAAGAAAAAGGACCAAATGTAACGACCCATACCAAATTCCTAGATTAGATTAGTGACTAATCACGGATAGTGAGGCTAATCCGTGATTAGTTTAGCGAAATCGGACGAACGATGCAAAATGACCGTTTTGCCCCTATGCATGGGCAAAATGTTGACTTTTCAAATCGGAGCGGTCAAATGGACTTTGACCGATGACCGTGACGTAGTTCGTGACGTTACGAGTTCATAGACAGGTGGCACGTTCAATTCCGACGTTCGAGGAGGAAATTATGACGTTCGGAAGTTTAGGGGCATTTTAGTAATTTTGGTTAAAAGGGCAAAATAGTTGACTTTTTAACTGGGATGTCCGATGGCCAAGGGCTGAGGACTATTACGTAGATAAGGACGATACGAATCCATAGACAGGCGGGCACGTCGAATTCGGACGTTCGACGGCGAAGTTACAGTTCACGGAAGTTCCAGGTTACTATTCATGGCGACACGGTTTACGAGGCGAAGAGTGCAGTTTTGTCTCTAGTGGGCCCAGATATTTGTCCTGATGCCCAATTGATGAGTGAAAAGTGTCACCCATCCAATGGACACCAATTTCATTCATGCATCAATCCCTTCCCCGTTCATCCATTTCTCCCATTTTTCCCAAACCAACCCGATCACCATTTCTCACCCAAATACCAAACCCTTGACCTGTGAGCTTAGCTGAGAGGACAGAGAGATGAAGAGGACCGGCTGGACGTGGTGGCTGGCCCAGGCAGCACCGCCGTGCACGACGGGGGAGAAAAACCGATCGAGGTATCGGTTTAACCATTTTTTCCATCCAATTTCCATTTTACGTGTTATGGGTCGATTTGGATGTTGGTTTTGAAGTAATTAGGTTGTTAGGAGGTCAATAGGGAGGTTTTGAAAGGTTTTGGATGTTGAGGAACCCTGGGGTGAGGTTTTGGATTTTTGAACCGTGAGGTCCATTTTGGGTTCACGGGTTCTAGGCGGTTTTATGGGGTTTTGTTTAATTGGGTTAGATAGGAAATGAGAAAATAGGAATTTTGGGATTAAAATGGAAGAAAACGGATGAGAAATGAGGATTGTAGGACCCTGGACCGGTCACGCCGGTCCAGTTGCAGAAAAAGACCGGACCGGCCGGTTCAGACTGGCTACGCGAGGTTGAAGACGGGTACTGTAGCAGGCGCGTGAAGCCCACGCGCAGCCACTTCAGGCGGCACATGCGGGCGCGTGCTAAGGTTTTTGGGGATGGTTCCAACATGTCAAATCATCTATTCGATGTAACAAACATTTTGGGACTGGTTTCGCGTCAATCGGACATCGTTTCGATAGTTTTCGGGGTGTCGGAAGGTTTAGGTTCAGTTTTTAAAATAGTTAAAAATACGGGAAAATTATGGGGCTTTAGTGAGAGGTTAATGAAGTAGTTAGTAACCTTCTATTACAATTTGGATAGGTTTGGGAGTCCCGGTGATGGTGATCGGCTCGGGAGAGCCTATGGCACGCAAATCGCGGCGGCAGCTCGGACAGTCTGTGAGTGGACCTTGTTTTCTAAATTGGTGCATGCATAAATGTTTATTATATGTTTTATTACATGTTTGATGATGCCATGGGTGCATTTGTATGTGGTTACGTATAAGCACGTATTTCGAGGTTTCGGCCTTATACGGTGCTTATACCGGTCTGTATTTCTTTATTGGTCTAAATGAAAAGGTTTTGGATTTCTAAAAGAATAAACTCGGGTATAAGACCCCTTTGGTTTGGTCTCGGGCATATTGACACTATTTACGACCTTCGAGTCTAAATCGTGGTCGCGACGGGTGCTATGTGCACGGCGATCGACGATACGATGCTCGCCTCCGGATTGGGATGTGTTCCTTCCGGAGAGGTCACGATGCACGATTCGTGGTCGGGCAGCCTGGGGAGGCTCGACTTCGGAGTGCTGACGGTTCAGGATAGCGATCGGTGATAAGTGCACCATGATCTTGTGGTGGTCGCGTCGGTTGATTTGTTCACGGCGACATACCAGGATTGAGGGCGGTCCTGGATGGATGGTTGCACGCATCACTATGATCGGAGTCGTGACTGACCCTTAGATATCGGGCAGGATGCCCAGTTGAGTCATATGTTCGGGCACGAGACCCAGTTGTTTTACACTGATGATTTCGGGTCAGGGACCCTAGATGGATTTCCAAGTTCATGATGGTTTATGGGAACCGGAATGAACTCTGGAAAGGTCATTGTGGTTCATGACGGTTTATGGGAACCGGCATGAACCTTTGTCAGGTCATCGTGGTACATGACGGTTTATGGGAACCGGCATGAACCCCTGGTTATGTTATTATGGATCATGACGGTTCAGGGGAACCGGGCATGAATGTTTATGTTATGTATATATATGCTCATATCCCTTCCTTTACTTATTCTATCTCCTCCGGGGAGGGTCGTTGGCCTGGGTGGACCCCGGAGTAGTCACGGAGCACCGACTGAGTGGAGTCACCCCCAGTTGGGTTCCTTACTCTCAGGAAGGCTATGATTACTATTACCTCGGGTAGGGTCAGTGGTCTACGGACATTGATCTTGACTTTGAGAAGACTCGGATTGAGACCTGGGTAGCACGCGCGTAGCTTTGGAAACCGTGACAGGATTGGTTGTGTGAATTATATGTATATGTGATGTATGCTATATATGATATATGATGTGTGTTTACACAGGTTTTGGGCAGTGGCCCGTATGGTTAGTTTCTTATGATTTGGGCTGAGTCCCTTATGGATTTGGGCAGTGGCCCGTGTACTTGATTTCATTATGGTTTTTCTGGATAAATGGTTTTCGAATGCATGCATGCTTTCTAGTGAAGGGTACAAATGTCTTCTTATTAAATGTTTTTATAAACTCTTGTTTTGTCCACTCACAGCTTTTAATGTTTTGACTGCCCTTCAGGTTGACATCGGATGTGGACTGTAGCAGAGACCGAGATATCACATACCTCCTCCGGATCCTGGCGTACTCTGATGGCCTGGGAGGGCAAAGGTCAGAAATATCCCTTGTTTGACACTTCGTGTCAGACGGGAGCAGGGGTCATCCCGCACTAATCCCGGGGGGATTGGGATGGGTCCTGTCAACGTGGTATCAGAGCATAGTATTGCTCGTAGGATGCTTATCAGAGCATGGTTGCTCATGTTACTCTGAATTCCAGAGCGTGTTTTGCGTACTACTCCTTACGTAGGTCGAGGATGTGATATCTCAATGGGCTACAGTTCGTGATCAACCTGATAGTTGGTGGTGCCGATACGATAGTTACTAGGATTGGATCGTGGAACGTCTTGGTTCGGCATTCGATGCCGGGGTTGCCATAGTTCTGTCGTGGATGACAGTGTGGGACCCTACAAAGGGATAAACGTATTCTTATAGATTTTGATCGTGAGATGGTTAGTTGGGATCGTCTTCACGATGTCGTAGGATCGGTTCCGACGACTGGTTGGGAATTATGACCATCCGATGTTCGGATATGGTTGAGTTAGATGGATTTACTAAAGTCGGCAGTTAGCAGTCGGATTCGAGGAATCCTAGTTGGATTGACGTCTTTACGATGTCAAGACCGCGGAGTCGGTCAGGTTGTTTATTTTACTGCTTTCTGGAGTTGGTAACTTGTAGTTGGGTTCATATTGACCCTAGATGTGATTGTGGAACCCTACATTAGGTTGTCTGGTTCGGAAATGTGAGTTGGAGAGTGGTGTGACTTTGACGACTATTCAGATTTGGGTTCGTTAGTTGGTCTAGTCATGTCAGCTTGTGTTGGAACTGCACTTCGCAGTCGGGGTTGTACTTATCGGTTAGACTTAGTTGGTTGTCGTGCTACACGGTTGTGGTTTGGTGCAACTAAGGTCTTGGGCGACCTAGTAGAGGACATTGGTTGAGTCGAGTTACGACTGGTTAGTGATTGGTTGGACAAGTTATCAGGGTTGGTACTTGTCGATGGAATCCCGGAGCGGGGATACTGAGTACTTGGTACGGTCGATGGATTCCGTTGGATGCGGAGTCTAGATCGCTATATCTGGTGGTTAGGTCTGCACGAGTTGTGGCAGGCACTACTACTGAGAGTAGTTGTAGTTACGGTTGTTGGGAATCGAGGGACGTTCAGGGGACGTTTCCTTTTCTCGTATGAGTTGTCAGGATGACTGTACTCATAGTTGTTGGGTACGAAGGAGGCAGAGTTTCTCCTATTCGAGCAGAGGTGCGGGGGTCGTCGCTCGGTGTGAACGGAGATCCAGAGTTGTCAGTTTGCACATGGTGTGCTAGTGTTAGTACTGATGCTAGTGTGGATGCTTGTGTGTTGATGCTGACAGGTGATGATATTGGTACTAGTGCTGGTGCTAGTACTGGTGATTGTGATGACGTCGAGTCACATCCGTCGTAATGGGCATATGTTCGGTATCTGTGGTTCAGGAGTGGATCTCAGATAGAGTTAAACTGGTTAGGGGACAAGTGGTTGATGTCTGGGTATGTTGTTTCCAATCTTGTTGGAACTTCGGAATCGCGAGAGGTTGCGATTGAGGTGACGAGAGGAATGCGGGTTTTTCGCATTGGTATTGGGTATTTCGACGTCATTTTGGGTGACTTCTCAGTTTCTACCATGGTAGATGATGGTAGATGACGGTAGAGGATGGTTGCGTCACCAGTACGCTGATCGTGTATTGGTTGGTGGACCCGGGATTTATCTTGGGTCATCAGGTGGAGTTGAGCATATCGAAGTGGGGTGACTGAGATTTCTCATTTTCTGCTTGGTGACAGATGATGTTGGTTACGTGACGTGGTGAATGCAATGAGTTTTGGTTGCATTCACATATGATGAATTTTGGTGTCATCGTGTTGGATCGTTCTTGGTTTTCCTAGGTGGAATGACAAAGATCGATACGAGGTAATTAGTGAGAACCCACAGTCTCGACGTGTCTCGTCGTTGACTGATCTGTTTAGATGTGGGAATTGGTTTAGGACTTTGGGTATCGTTATGGATCTGGATCGTGATTTTGATGATCCAGATAGGTGGAGAGTTTGAGTGGAGCATGATGGGACTGAACTTCTTTTCGAGGTAAATCCCATATGGTATATTACGCCTGAGTAGGTGTCCAACGAGGTCAGATTTGGCTAGCCTTAGATGTGTTGATGTTGGGATTGGCTTCCCTATGAAGTCAATCGATGGTAATGTGGTAATCGGTTGAGCAGGTAACTGAGAGGTTCGGTTTTGGTACTTCTCAGTAGACGTGAACGATACTTCGAGTTTTGGAATCAGATTTCTGGATGACGATTCATGATTTGATTTTGGAACTTAAAAGAGGATTTCTGGATTTGGGTTTTGGAATCAAATTCTGGGTGACGATTCAGGATTTGATTCTAGATGTTAAATCAGGGAATTTGGGGAAGTGTCCAACATGTTAAATCATCTATTCGTAGTAACGAACATTTTGGGATTGGTTTCGTGTCAATCGGATATAGTTTTGATATAGTTTGGGCTGTCCGAAGGTTTAGGTTCGCGTTTAAAAATAGTTAGAAATTCCGAAAAATTACGAGACTTTAGTGAGGGGTTATTTAAGTAGTTAGTAACCCTCTAAATTAATTTGACAGGTTTGGGAATCTCGGAGGCGACGATTGGCCCGGGAGAGGCGTAAGGCACGGGTATCGAGGCGCGGCTTCGGACGGTCTGTGAGTGGACTTGTTTTATGAATTCGATGCATGCATAAATGTTTTATAATTGTTTAAATACATGTTTTGTGATGCCATGAGTGCATTTGTTTGTGGTGGCCTAGGATTTACATATTTGCACGTATTTTGAGATTTCTGGTTTTATACGATGCTTGTACGTGCTAGGTTTTCAATGAGGGTTTAATGAAATGGTTTTGGAATTGGAAATATGAAATCGGGCACGAGACCCATTTGATTTACGAACTCTCGAACTTGGAGTCCATTTGATTTGACGAGGAATTGGACCGAGGGTCCATTTGAGTTATACGATCAGACAGAGGGTCCCGTTGGTTTACTAATTCAGGCTTGAGGCCTATTTGGTTGTAATATCGGGCTGGAGGCCAAGTTGACTGTAGTATCGGGCTTGAGGCCTTGTTGGTTGTGAAATCGGGCTTGAGGCCCTGTTGTTTTATGGTTTCGGGCTTAGGGCCCAGTTAGCTGTGGTATCTGGCTTGAGGCCCTGTTGATTGTGAAGTCAGGCTTGAGTCCCAGTTCGGTTTATGAAATGAGAATTTGGGCATGAGACCCTGTTGAACTGTGGATTTTGGACGAGGCCTGTGAAACTGGATTTGAATTGGATTCGAGGAATCCCATGGAGATGAATCGGGTATGAGACCCGTTTTGAGAAAGAAAGAAAGAGATTTGAAAATGACTATGAACCCTCCATATGATTATATGGTCTCCTCCAGACTTCGACCTGGAGAGTCACCATCCACAGACCAGAGTGGGTATCCCCATAGGGATCCCGTTCCAGGAGTGGGAGATATGAGTTATGATGTGGTCCCGGACCAGATTCTGGAGAGATATTCGGACTAGATCAAGAGATAGAGCTCGGATTAGATCCAGAGATTGAGCCTCCCAGATGGAGAATTCTTGGGAGAAGATTCGGAGTGAGACCCTGGGTAGTGTGCACACTAGTATAGAGATGATATTGTGACATATATTGGGGATGTGTTCCCTAGGGGCTGTGTGCCCCGAGTTGGCATCTTCTCGGAAGTGCCGCGGATGGGTTATACGTATGTCGATACGTATGAGATTTATGGAAAGTGATTTGGGGGCGGAGACCCCGTGTTCCATGTTTTATGAAAGTGATTTGGGGCGTAGACCCCGTATTTGATATTTTGGAAAGTGGTTTGGGGCAAAGACCCCGTATTCTGGGTTTTGGTATTTCACTGAGAATGGTTTTGGGCTGAGACCCACGTATGTTGATTTGGGCTGAGTTCCCACATGTATGGATTTACGGGTTTTTGTGATTTCGGGTCGGGGACCCATAAATGGATTTACGGTTCATGACGGTTTATGGGGACCGACATGAATCCTTGAAAGGTTTTTATGGGTCATAACGGTTTATGGGGACCGGGCATGAACTTTTGAAAGGTTTTGAGAATATGTTTGACAAATGGTTTTATGAATGTTTTGGTAAATGGTTTTTGAATGCATTTATATGCTTTTAGTGAAGGGCATAAATGTCTTTGTATGAAAATGTTTTTAAAGAAATGATTGTTTTGTTCACTCACGACTTTTAATGTTTTAATGCCCTTCAGGTGGATAGCGGATGCGGGCTGTAGCAGAGACGAGACATCACACTCCTCCTACGATCCTGGCGTACTCTGGAAGTTCCGGTGAGAGCTAGAGACGGAATTTTCTCTGGTCTGACACTTCGTGTCAGACGGGATCAGGCACGTCCCACGTTAATCCCGGGGGATTCGGGACGGGTCCTGACAAGCATGCTATGATCGAAGAACGCTATCACAAGCTGCTAATCGGATGCACTACTTGAATTCCTCAGGGAAGCATACTCCGATTGGCAAATAGTTACCGATCGGACGCATAACTTAACTTCTTTCAAAAAGCATACTCTGATTGGTAAACACTATCATTAGCTAACAATCAGACGCATTATCCTTCTTCCTTAGGGAAGAATGCTCTTATGGACAAACATTATTATAGCTGCCGATCTGACGCATTACTCGACTTCCTCAAAGAAGTGTGCTCTAATCGGCAAACGTTCTCAGTAGCTACTAATCTCTTCCTCAGGGAAGCATGCTCATATCTACAAAAGTTATCATTAGCTACTATTCAAACGCATTACTTGACTTCCGTAAAGAAGTCTGCTCAAATCTCTAAACGTTATCAGTAGCTACCAATCAGATGCACTACCTGACTTCCTTAGGGAAGTGTACTTCGATCGGTAATGTAACGACCCGGACATTCAAATAGGGAAAATTTGGGAAATTTATAAGGAAAATGACGATTTTGCCCCTAGAATTGGGCGAATGGTTGACTTTTTATTCGAGCGGTCAAACGGACTTTGACCGATGCCTGTGACGTAGTTCGGGACGTCACGAGTTCATAGACAGGTGGCACGCCCGATTCCGACATTCGAGGAAAAAGTTATGACATACGGAAGTTTGAGGGTAATTTGGTAAATCGGTCACTAGGGCCGAAAGTTGACTTTTTGATCGGGAAAATGTTTGGACATTACGGGAAGACCGTTGGGTAGGTTTCGGGATGCTGAATCCATAGACAGGCGGCATGCGTCAATCAGAGTCCGAACGAAAAAGTTATGGGTCTAGAACGAGGAGGGGCAGTTTGGTAATTTGTTATGATGAGGGTAAAATAGTAATTTGTCTTGAACGGTGTAATTAACTAATCAAATATCTTTTAATTGGCTGATTCAGCCTAATTGGATGAGGATTTGGTCATATGGTGACACTTGTCACCATAAGTGTGAGATTAGTGGCTTAGGATGTGGATGAGTGGCACTACATTAATTAATTAATCCTTAGCATAGAGAATGGTTGATCATTAGCAGTTGTCGACTAAGAACAAAAACAGAGAAGATAAAACCTCCTTCAAACCTTGATCGATCTTAGAAAACCAGGGAACAATTAAGTTAGGAATTAAGGGTAATTGGGAGTGGAAATTGAGTGAAAAACCGAGAGGATTATTGAACAAACTGAGCTGCATCCATCACTGAGAAACCCGAAAATACCAACCAAGAACATAAATCTCGAATTCGATCTTTCAGACGTTGAGGAGTGAAATTGAGCTTGAATTCATCTCTCTGGGAGTGAGACGAGTCGAACCAGATTGAGAATGTAAGGAATTGAGGGTGTTTTGGCGTAGAACAGAGAGGATGAGGTTTCGGGATTTTTGATCTTGAGTCGTGGATTTGAGGCCATGGAACTGTGAAATTGATCGTGGAAATATGTTTCTTTGAACTCCACGATGCTTCCTGATGCATCAATTGAAGAAAAACATGGATCAATGATCACGATTAGATGATGAACAGTAACCGGCTATGCGTTGATGTTCAAGCTCGAATCGTGTGAATTCAGGTGAGGTTTGAAGTTATTGACTTCACAGAACCCTAATTAAGTTTACAACGATGCTAACAGACGTTTGAATTGGTAAAAATCATGACGAACTGATGGCAATCGAACCGGGTTACCTCGCGGGTCGCAGGACCCGTTTACCAGTTAAACGGGCGAAGAAGGTAACTGTTCACGGCACTGTAGCAGGCGCGTGGCAACCACGCGCAGCCGCTTGCGATTGCGTATGGAGGTGCGTGAGGGGGAATCCCGAGGTGAGTTCAACATGAAACTTGTCCTAATTAATGTAACGAACATATTTGGTTTTGGTTACGAGTCGATCGGACGCCGTCTCGATAATGTTTCGAGGGTCCGAAGGTTTAAGTTACGTATTAAATTAATATTAAATTCCTGGAAAATTATGATAAATTAATATGATGATAATTAGGTCCCTAGTGACCCTGAGTGAAGATTTTGGACAGGATTCGGGATTCCTGGCAAGTGTCGGAAATTACGGAAACGCGTGCAGCGCGGGAAACGAGCAATCGGACGGTGTGTGAGTGGACGTTTGTTTTATAAACTATGATGCATGCATAGTTAAATGTTTTCCATGATTGATTGCATAAATTGACTTACAATGATGTCCTGATGATGTGGCATGATTATGTGTGATTTAATGAATATTTTAATCGGTCTTTCGGGCACGTTTTTCGAGGAAATGTGTCAATGGTATTTTGGGCTAGGCCCGGAGTCAAAAAGGTTTTAAAAGGATGTTTTGACTTATTGGGTGAATCAATGATGATTTCTGGATTATTTTACTATGTTCAATGTGATTTCACGGATTCGCGTGATATTGATGTTTTGGGCTTGAGACCTAACTGGATAGTGTTTTTGACTTGATTTGAGGTCATGGATATGATTGATATATGTTGTGATATGGATTGTGATTGCGGTTGTGGATATTGGATACTGGATCATTTTGGATGATGCGAGTGCAGTGCCTAGACGTGACTCGGATGATGCGAGCGTGCAGTTCCCGGGTATGGTACGTCTAGAGGATGCGTGTGCAGTCCCCAGACATGATGGATATGACTCGGATGTTGCGAGAGTGCAGTTCCTGAGGGACTCGGATGTTGCGAGAGTGCAGTTCCCGAGGTTGGCCTACGCGTAGTGCCGGTGTGACAGTGTAATGGTTTGTGCACTTTTGAACAGTGCGGTTTGATTGATTGATTGATTGAGTAATTGATTGTGACCTTGTGCATGGTACTGTTTGATGTTGATTATGATTGTGTGCTGGTATTGAGTACGAGTTCTGGTCTGTGTGGCCAGGTGACTATGTTTTCATGTGTTTGGCCTGAGAGCCGGGAATTTGACTTGTTAGATGGTTTGGCTGAAGGCCAGTGATTGTGTTCCATATGTTTTTCCCTATGCATGCAGGTTTGATAAACTGGAGGGTAAATGATGTCTTTTAAAATGTGTTTTAACGAATATATTTTTGTCCACTCACACTTTTCTGTTTTGATGACCCTCCAGGCCGTGGCACAACGTTCGGGGCTCATCTCGAGGCAGAGGCATGAGCGGAAATGCAACTATCCCTTGTCTGATAAGTGCTGAAGGATCGTTTCGGGACTTCAGTTGACTTGTCAGACGGGAGCAGGACCGGGCACGGTTATCGAGGTCCAGTTGGGACGGGTCCTGTCAGGTAAACACTATCATTAGCTACCAATTGGACGAATTACTCATCTTCCTCAAAAAAGTATGCTCTGATTGGTAAACGCTATTATTAGAAGTATTACTCCACTTGCTCAAAGAAATGTGCTCCAATCGACAAACGTTATTAATAGTTGCTGATCAGATGCATTACTTGACTTCCTAAGGTAAACATGCTTTGATCGGCAATGCTACCACTAGCTATCGAACAGACTCGATATCACTTGACTTTTTTAGGGAAACGTGCCCCGATCAGCAAACACTATCATTAGCTACCAATCAAATGCATTACTCACCTACCTTAGGGAAGCATGCTTGGATCGGTAGATGTTATCACTAGCTGTATCAGAAGCACTACTCAAGTTCTTCAAGGAAATGTGCTCATATTGGAAAACTCTATAGTAGCTACTGATCAGACGCACTAATTGGCTTCTGAAAGGAAGCATGTTTGAACGGAAAATGCTACCACTAGCTACCGATCAGACGCATCACTCATAATTTATTCGGCAGGGAAGAATGCTATTGTTAGTAAATGCTACCTTCTCGATAACACCACTAACAGGCTTCGGGTACCACAAATAAAATCAATCTTTTTAGCTCTCACTAACATGATTCTCACTCCAGTGATAGACGAAGCACTTACAATAACAACATGTGCATTTCCTAAGGTACACTTCCTCAATCAAGAACCTGGGGATTTATGAGGTATACCTCTAGTTGCTCGGCATGTATCAGCATGGTTTAAAAGTCCTTGATCGAGGAAATCCACTCAGTTAACGTGTTAGAGGACATATGTTGATATCATCTGATTGACAAGGCCAGACTCGGAAGATCACTTAGACTAAGCTCAACCCACTTCAAGGCCCATCCCGACAATGGACACTTGGACCAAGACCAAGACTATCATCAAAGCTCATGAAGAAAGCTATCAAGGCATATGTACAAAGCCCACCATTGTGGACCATGACCAAAACTTAGGTAATTTACTATAAATAGGGAACTTTCCTACTTCTTAATACAAGCTCCAGATTATCTCTCTATATTAGATCTCTCACTTCTTTCTACATTCTAGTCTTCCCTAAAGCTACATACTTAGTCTCCTCTAAGGCTTAATGCCTATTGTATCATGTACAAACACTACTTAATAAGGAGGATGAGGATCAAGCCAAAGGCAAAGAGGCTGAGGAAGAGAAGGCCGAGGAAGGGTCCAAGGAGCAGAAGACCGAGGAAGAGAAGGTCGAGGAGGAGGAAGTAGAGGAGGAGGATGATAAGAGACTAGATGCTAGTCCAGTCCATGTAGCAATCCCGCTTAACAAGATCATCCCACACTATAAATCAACTATGGATTACGCCGAAGGAGAAAGATCATACTAGGTATAGGGAGTTTACATCATACTAGAGAAGATTTAAGTTGACTATCCTCTTTATCATAGATCTACCGTGCCTACCTCTTGATAGGTCGACCCTATTTTATATTAACGCATTTGAACATGGCGTTAATCTATATATGCACCCCTAACTATAGAGCATCATCCTCGGCCTAGGATAACCCTCGACTAGCTGATGGTGAATAGTTGGATCACGCTAGTCAACTTCTAGACTTTGTTCCAACTATGCGAAAAAGAAGAGCTGAGCCAGGGCCAGTTGTACTATCTCTATAAGTTCCATTGCTAGATGTATGAGATGGGCTAGTTTCAAATAGAGTGTGTAAATAAAGGGAAGAGAGGGGCATTCATCGTGGATATCTCATCGTCCCAAAAGAGCTAGAAGCATCAATACTGTCGGATATCCATCCCAATGGGAGGGGGAGCTAAGGACGTTGAAGCAGATGATCCAACCTTTCTTCAAGCTGGAAGGTTATGAGTGTCAACCGTAGAATAGGCCTTTTTTCGGTTCAACTCTAACAATAGTCTGAATAGTTTCTTGTGCTCAGCATGTGCATTTAATGGAGGGAGTTTCAGCGAAGAAGAAAAGGCATGTGGAGAGATTCGAAATCGACTGTCTCCCCTAGAGTATAGTTCGTGAATATTTTGACATTCAAACAACGTAATTGTGGTTAGCCTTATCAAACTACCCAGTAAGCATTGTATTTGGAATAGTTGACCGGTTTGTTCTTTGATGTGTCGAACTTTCCTAAATTATATTTTGATTTTTCAATTCATGAAAAGGTTCTGAAGCTAGCTGAGCAAAATATGGCTGATGCAAAAGTGAAGCATGCTGCTGCCGAGGAGTGGAAGAAAGTCGAGCAGTTAGCGGTTGCAAAAGAGAAGGGGAAGGCAGCATCTTCAAAGTTGAAGATGACATGACCCATCTTGGAAAACACTATGTATAACATACCCGGGTCATGCTCCCGTCTGACTAATAACCTAAGATACCAAAAGTACCCTTGAAACCCCGTCAGACAAGGGATATTTGTATACTCATGAGCTTATACCTCTGCTCTGACAGCAGCATCGATTCTCATGCAACGACCTTAGAGGGTTTCAAAACCAATCAAAAAGTGGGAGTGGACGAAAATAAAGCTTTTAAAAACATCTTATTCAAAAACATACTATTTACCCTCAATTTATAAAAACTATGCATGCAACAGAATAGTTCTCAAATCTCGAAAAAAACAAATCAGAAAACAAGTAAATTTCAGAATACGTATAATTAGTAGAAAACATGTCCATCTAAAACTCATGTCATGTACCAACACAAATGTAAACATACCAACATCTAGCCATATCAGTCACACTACACTCGCCAACATATCAAATTAATCAATCATATCAACTGACCCAACCTACATGCCTGCAGCTAAATCATCATTTCAATGTGCAATACCGATGGGCTAAGTCACTCGGGAATTACGGAGCCCAGCTCGACGTTTAAGTCACAGTCCTAGTCTCAGAAATTACAAAGCCCGGCTCGACGTCTGAGACTACTCAAGGGTCTTGGGTATTACTGAGCATTATCTCGACGTCTGAGACCGTCAAACCAATCAATATCCCGAGAAGCATCATCAAATCAAATCACAATCACACATATATCTAGAATAAGTCATACATATACTCAAGTCATATCACACATCCACTCCATAGTCACATACTATAACATGTACTCATTCCATATCATGAACTCGGTTTAGAAACTAAAACCCAACTCAAAACCCGGGCTAAATTCCAAATAAAAAATACGTCCAAAGACCTCGTAAAACTAGTCATTTGAATATTCCAGTAAATCATATAAAACCCCAATTCACCAAACACCATCAAACTCATATAAACATGGTATATCGGCTATAAAACCATTTTCTAAGACTCAGTGATAAATCGTAACACAATATACCCAATTTCCTCTCAAAACGTGCAAGGTTGCAACTTTCGTAAAATCACCACAAATCCATCAAAATTGTGCTTAAACTATAAATAAATCATCATTAAGTAAAACACATCTTAAATCATGGAAAATCACATAAAAATTGCATGCATAAGATTCAGGGAAAAGAAAGTCTACTCACACGTACCTTACACGCAGTGGAAACCGCATTGCACGCTTCCTCGTAAAATTCGAGAATGTCATTTCTTGGAAAAAAAAATATCACTTCTAAGGGCCACTAATCATCCCAATTGGCCCACATATTAATCCCATAACTTTTGGGGATTTTTAAACGAATTAAAAGAAGTCATAAACCTTCAGACAGTCAAAAGGGCCTAGAGACGATGTCTGATCGCCTCGAAGATTTTATGGTTGGATTTGTAACATTGAATACATAAAAAACCATGTTGAAACCACCTTGAAATTCCCCCTCATTCGCCCTCACACGCCACCTAAAGTGGTTGTGCGTGGAACCACATGCCAGCTAATCTATTTTACTAGAAGCAAGGATGAGATCTATGTCAAAGAAATGGCAAGAACTCAACTAGAAAATCAAACCCGAAATCAAGCACTTTGGCTTAAACTCCAACCTTCATCCTAGAGGGCTTCCTGTGTCCAAACTCCCTCTTTGTGGCTTCAAAATGATCATACCAACCCCCAAAACCCTGTAGTTGCTTAGTTCCCAAGCTCCTTGCCCAAAACTAAGGACCCGTAAGCAAAACCATGAAACTATGGTTTCGGGTTTCTTGGAAAAACCCGTTTCCTCTTCCCTTCCACTCAACTCTGATCTCTCTATCTGTTTCTCTTTCATTTTTTTCTCCATCTCTAGTTCTCCGTCTCATTGGCTCTTTCTCTCTATCTCTGTTTCTGATGGAAACACAACTATGTGTTTTCTTGGCATTTGGACCATGCTCACCGAAGACCAAAATCACACACACAACACATTTATACACAGAGAACTGAGTCGGTGGAGGGCAAAAATATCAGGCCCTTCTGGACTTGACACTTGGCAACATAACATAGGTTCCTAATGCAAATGACCAAAATGCCCTTCCACTTAAATTACAAAAATATCCCTAAGGGTTTTTGACCCGAGACAACCTCATACGTCCTTTGATTTTGGAATACCGCCTGTATACAAACTCAGGGTCCCAAGACCTTCATAACGGTCTTCTCGAATTTCACAAAAAAGGTCTCGTTTAAAAGTCAACATTTTGACTTTTCCAAAGGCAAAACCGCCTTTTTACCCAATTTTGCCAAATTTTCTTTTCCTCAGAGGTCTGGGTCATTACAACCTAACCCCCTTTAAAAAATTTCATCCCCGAAATTTCAAAGTCACTAATCGAGGGAAGTTCCTCCAATTCTCCAACAAGAAATAACTTTTGAAAATCACTAAGCTTCGAAGACACTAGTCATTAATAGCCTTTCCTACAATTAACAAGTATTTGCATGTCTTAGAATATAGATTCAAGCATTAATAGAAATATGACCCTCAAATCAATACAAGAGCCATCCTGTTACGTTCTTTCATCAAGATTCGAAAATCATCCATTAAACACTAGCTAACCCCAAAAACTGGGCAGATCATCACCTAAATCATAACCAATAACGTCAATGACAAACAACCACCAATGCTCAACATCAATCACAGTGATCAATATCATTACTCACAAGTGCATATACCTCAACCACTATGTCACAATACCAACACTAAACATAGGCCAACTCGGGGATTGCACTCCCATCAATCAGACACTTGCCAATACTCACAATGTAATGACCAAACACAAATTTTTGGGATTAATTAAGATTAAATTGAGGAGTAGCGAGGTTAATCTGGAATTAGTCGAGGATTATTGAACGTTCGAGGTGAAATTACGATTTTACCCCTAGACTAAGGAAAATTGTTAACTTTTGACTCGGGAGGTCCAATGCATGAGGATCGAAGATCGTTACGTAGATCGTGACACAACCCATCCCAATCTCCCCCGAGATTAACGTGGGATGCGTCATGCTCCCGTCTGACACGAAGTGTCAGACAAGAGATAATACGTACCTCAGCCCATACGAGGCTACTAGAGTGCGCCAGGATCAGTGGAGGAGTGCGATGTCTCGGTCTCTGCCACAGCCCACATCCGTGTTCAACCTGAAGGGCAATAAAACCATTCAGAACTGTGAGTGGGCGAAAATCAATAAGTTCATAATACGCATTCCATAAAGATAAATTATGCCCTTCACTAAAAAGTATGCATGCATCGAAAACCAGTAATCAAAACATTTACTCAAATAAGCCATTAGGGCCTTAGCCCAAAAACCGTAAATCCAAAACCAAGTGGGCCACTGCCCAAATCCATATACATAAATCCGACCGAAAAACCATTTCCTAGATCCAATAGTCCATATTTACCACATAACCATCCTTGGCATCCCAGATGCCTAGCGTCCCAGACGCTTGACGTCCGAGACGTCATATCTCACGGTAATAAGTAGTGCATGCTACTCGGGATCTCTCCGGGTCAATATCTCTGACATCCCAGATGTCTGACGTCCCAGACGTCTAATCATAGTATTCCTGCTCCTGAGTCACTATACGGTCGGGTAGCTCCGTATAATGGCCCCTCGCAGGCAATGCACAGTGACTTCCCCAGTGTCCCAGACACCTAGAGGAGACCATCACATATCCTCGTATCAAGATGGTATATGAAAAGTAGTTTTACAAGTCATTTCAAAACATCTCAATGGGCCCTACCCAAAATCTCTATAAAATATCACAAAACTATTTAGGGTCCCCGACCCGAAATCACATTTATGAAACATAGGGTCCCAGACCCGAAATCACATTTATAAAACTCAACTGGGCCTCATGCCCGATTTTGTAAACCACTAGACCCCGGCCCGATCACATAATTCAAAAGGGTCTCAACCCGATTTCGTAAACCAACTAGGCCCCTAGCCTAATTAAATAATTCAAATGGGTCTCATGCTCGAGTTCATCATTCCAAAACAAAAACCATGCCATAGAACCATAATTAGACTCACAATCATAAGCCATAGCATAAACTCGTAAACCTCGAAAAGCGTGTAAATATGGGATTACCTCGAAATACGTGCCATCATGTAAACCACCAGTGCCACAATCATCATCATATAAATCACGTATGTAAAACATATAAAATAGTTATGCATGCATCATAGTTTAGAAAATGAAGTCCACTCACATACCGTACTACATTGCCGCCTCGATACGCGTGCCATAGGCCTTCCCGGGCCACACCACTGTCACTGGGACTTCCAAACCTGTCCAAATCACACTAGAGGGTTACTAACCTCTTCATTAACCTCCCATTGAAGTCCCGTAATTTTCCCGAATTTTTAACTATTTTTAAATTTGATCCTAAACCTTCGGACATCGCGAAACCTATCTAAACAATGTCCTATCGACTCGAAAATAGTCCCAAAATGTTCGTTACAATGATTACATAAAATCACATGTTGAGCACTTCCCTAGACTAGGCCTCACGCGCCGCCCAAAGGGGCTGCGCGTGGGAGCCACACTTCTACTATTCATCTTCTTCAACCTCTGTCAAGCTGGTCTGAACCGGTTCAAACCGGCCTGATCCAACCGAACCGATGAGGGCAGTAACGTCCTAATTTGTCTAATTCTCGTCCGTTTCTACCCAATTTAAGTCCTATAACTTCCTTACACAATTTCCTATCAATCTACTTGCTTAAACAATGAAATAAAGGCTAGAAGCATACCTCCTCGAACCTTGATCAAAACCTCGAAGTTCCTCCGACGTGTGACCATGATCCTGGCCATCCCCTGCCGTGAATTCAAGTCCATCCAACTCATTTTGACTTCCAAAACCTCATCCAAAGCACCAATTTAAGCATCAGCCACTAAATTCCAACTTGCCATTATCGAACTCAAATTAAGCTTTTACTGGTTTTGACCTTACCGTCCATCGTAGGTCTCGAAAGGGTGCTTCCTCAACTCATCAGGCCTCTGGCAACGCAACCCAACCACGGCAAATGATTAATGACGGCTAGAATCAATGGTACCATTTCAGCTTCGAACAGGGTTCCACGGTTCAGTTCACCGGTCCATAGCCACCGTACATGGCTGCTCAACACGGTGGCACTACCACAATCCTCATCCTCTAGTCTCTCATCCTCATTCCGACATCAAAGCCATTTGAGGACAATGGAGGGGGGTTTCATTCACGATCACTCACGAACCCCTGTTTTCAAGATTGCCTCACGGTTTTATCTCCCCAGCTACCACCGTCGTCCACGACGGTCACTGTCACTGGTACCACCCATACTACCAGCCCTTACATTCCAACTTCCCTTCACAAATTATTTGCAATAGATGAGGATTAGAAGGTTTATGGGTGAGGAGGGTTCACGGTTTTGGAGAGATTACAGAGAAGGGGTGTTTGCACGATTATGAAGAAGATGGTGATCAGATGGGATGATCGAACGGTGAGGATAAGAAGATAGGAGAGATGGATGGCTGAGATTAAAAGGTGAAAATAATATAATAATTAGCCAATGGGACAAGATCCACCATTTAGGGAAAAATAAGGGTGGGATGAGTGACACTTGTCACTCATCCAAGGGTCCAGATTACTTTTAGGTTTAAATCAAATTATATTATTTTATTATTATTTTAATCAAGCCCTCGGTTCGTACGTTTAATCAGTTTCGCTCCTGTGACCATAAATTTTTCGTCCGACGTCCGATTTCGGTGTGCCGCCTGTCTATGGATTCGTATCGACCTGATCTACGTAACGGTCCTTGACCCACCATCGGACCTCCCGGGTCAAAAGTTAACATTTTACCCACGCCTAGGGGTAAAACGGTCATTTTACACCGTTCGTTCTAATTCTTTCAACTAATCCCCGATTAGTCATTCTAACCCATAGTTAATTAATATTTAACCCAGATATTCGGGACGAATCATTACAGATCGAGTCGATACTAGTCCGTAGATAGGCGGCACGTTGAAATCGGACATTCGACGGGAAAGTTACGGGTCTAGAACAGTTAAGGTACTATTGCACATTTTACGAGACAAGTGACTTTTGTCTTATGTGGGGTCTAGATATTTTGAATAGGCCCAATGGATGAGTGACAAGTGTCACTCATCCATTGCTTCCCATGTTAAATACATGCATACCATCCCATTTCATCTTCTTTGTTCTCCCATGCCTAAAACCCTTAAACACAAACACTACCCACCCCAACATTCACAAACCTTCATCCCCTATACGATTTGAGAAGGGAGAGTGAAAGGGAGGCTGTGATGGCGACGGTAAGGATGGTTGAGCTGTCATGGACGACATGGGAAGGTAAACCCCAAGACCCATTTTCATTTTGAAATTCGAATATTCGATTTGGACGTTGAGAATTTTTCTGATGATTGGGTGGTGTCTATTGAGTCCTTGCGAGGGTCTAGGGATCGAAAGAGAAGAGAATGGACGGCGGAGCAGCTTAGGCAAGGAGCTGGAAAACTAGTCGTGTGTGGTGGGCTTCGAACAGGTAATTTCAGACCCTTTTCCATGTTTTGAGGTCAATGATCCCTTCCTGGTAGGGGTGGCAATGGGTCGTGTCGTGTCGGGTTCGTGTCGTGTCATGAATTCTATTTTACCCATTTATGCCCAACCTGAATCCGACCCGTTTAATAATCGTATCAAGAATGTCCAACATGAACCCGACCTGTTAATGACCCGTGTAACCCGTTTAACCCATTTAATAAACAGGTCATACTCAAAACCCAATTAACCTATGACTCGTTTGACCCGTTTAACCCGTTTAACATATTTAATCTATTTAAATTATAAGATTTAATAGATATTTAGGTAGGTAAATGGGTAGATATATGGGTTAGTAATGATACGTTTATTAAATGGGTCAATATATAAGCCAATATACGGGTTAACCTGTTAACCCAAAATCTACCCATTTATTAAACGGGTTAATAGGTCATTATACGGGTTAACAGGTTGACCTGAAACCCACCCGTTTAATAAATGGGTCATAACGAGTTGACCCGAAAATGACTCGAAATTTTAATCGTGCGGGTTGACCCAGATAAATTTTGTGCGGATTTCGAGTCATGTCAAAAATTGCCACCCTTACTTCCTGAGATCCAGATGATCATGTAGGATCAAACAGCTTTGAAAATGGACCAGAAATGTGGGAGTTGGAACTAGGTCAGGGTGCGGGTCTACGCGATCAGGTTCAGTCATCCGGGTCGACCCATTCATGGGGGCGTGAGCACATATTTTGAGGTGGGACTAAGACCATTTTAAAGGTTTCAACGATATAAATCCAATGGTGGTGGTTGCGAGTCGATCGGAGATCGTTAGGTTGATCAAATAAAGGTTTAAGCCTAGGGAAGCGTGTCCGAGGCACGTTGACTTTTTCGGGAATTTTGGGGGTTCTTGATATGGACTTAGATAGGTTAGTAGTAACCTTTGAGTGTGTTTTGGACAGGTCTGAATGACCCAAAGAGGTCGGATTATGCCATAGAGGCTTATGGCACCCGTATCGAGACGCAACTTGGAAGGTCTGTGAGTGGACTTTGTTTTATGAATTTGATGCATGCATAAATGTTTTATATTTTTTTATGAACATGATTTGAGATGCCATGAGTGCATGTGTTTTAAGTATGAATTGTTTGGCATTTGCATAGGAAAAGGCGTTATTGCACCTAATTCGAGATTTCGATTTTATGTGATATTTGGGATTCGGCCAAGTTTTCTACATGCATATGTTTTACATGATTTTATATGATTTTGAGGGTTTCACAGAGAAGCGTGACACTGAGGATTTGAGAAATAGTTTTAAAGGATTTCAAGGGGATGCGTGAAATCGATATTCGGGCACGATACCCAATTGAAAGACCTTGACTTAGCGTGAAGTCAGAGATGATTTGAAAGTGTTTTGAAAATGAGAAAAGGTTTTCGGACTTGGAAAAATCTTTTGGGCATACGACCTAATTTATTTGAGGTTTGACTTAGGGTATAGTCAAACGCGAGATAAGTTGGGCTACGACCCAGTTATGAGATTTATGAAAGATATTTCGGGCATGAGACCCAGTTGTGGATTTGACAGGATTCGAGGAATCCTGGATTATATTTTGCGCATGAGACCCAGTTGTGGATTTGATCGGATTCGAGGAATCATGGGATATAAAGTGTCGTTGGACATTGGTTTTTGGGCTGTGACCACATTGGTAATATTTTGGGTTGTGACCCATTTGGTGATGTTTCGGGCTTGAAGACCTATTGATGAAATTTTGGGTTAGAGTCTCGGGTGATCGGGTTAGAGTCCCAGTCGATGATGATGACATTTCGGGTTCGAGTCCCAGGTGTTACGAAGCTCACCTCCGGACTGCAGATGTGTTCCTTCTAGAAAGGTCACGATGTACTACCTGTTGTCGAGCAGCAGCTGAAGGCTATGGCCGAGGGAGGCTCAACTTAGGAGTGCTAATCTTATTCTCTGAAATCGATCAGTGATGTGTTCACGATGGTCTAAAGACAGTCGCGGCGGGTGATATGTTCACGGCGTTATGCTAGGATTGTGAGCAGTCCTGAGCTATTTTCACATGTGCTAGGATTGGAATCGTTACTGACACTGAGATGAGGATGGGATGAGTTCCCACATGTTCTATGATTTGGGCAGAGACCCCGTACTTGTTTTCTATGATTTGTTTTTTGGGATGAGGCCTTGTACGCGTTTTCTGGTTTGGGCTGAGACCCTGTTTGATTTGGTTTTGGGCTAAGACCCTACTGAGATATTGGCTTCTATTGAGAAGCATTTTTCACTGAGATTTGATTTGGGAAGCAATACACCTTGCTTCTGAGAAATTATTTGAAATGTTGTTTTATGATGCATGCATGCTTTTACGTGAAGGGTATAAATGTGATTTTCAATAAAATGATTTTTATAAATTTTTTTTTGCCCACTCACAGCTTTTATGGTTTTTAATAACCTTCAGGTTGATCACGAATGAGGGTTGTAGCAGAGATTGAGACATCACATGCCACCATCGATCCTCGCGTAGTCTGGCTAACCCCAAGTGGGTGACGAGTTTATTCCTAGTCTGACACACGGTGTCAAACGGGAGCATGCAGATCCCACGATATTCCAGGAGGATTGAGATGGGCCCTATCAAAGTGGTATCAAAGCGTGAGATTGCTCTTAGAGTGACGCGCAGGTGCTGGCTGTGATGTCTCTGCAGTGGTAATAGCCCATCATCAACCTGATAGTTAGGGTGAAAGTATGAGGATTCAGTGGAATCGAACCCTAGTTAGGTTACATTTGGCACATGATGCGATGGTTAAGGGTTTGATTAGCATAGGATGCCGTGTTTTGGTGAGGTTTGTGACAGGACCCGTCCCAATCCCACTGGGACCACCCGGGGACGTGACCCGCTCCCGTCTGACAATGACTCTAAACATACCAAAATTACCCTTAAATAAAAACCGAAGACTTAAATAGATAGATAACGTACAAACACAGTGTTTAAAGTGATACTGTCAGACAAGGGAAAGTAAAATACAACATGCGAGCACACTAGTCAGAGTACATTTATTCGGTGCTCAACCTACCCACAAGTGGGTGTACAGGTGCACAGCTAGGCAAACTAAACCTCTGCCTCCTCCTCCGGATCCTCCTCCTCTATTGCCGTGTCAGGGTCTGGAGGGGTCAGTAAAACAAGGGTGAGTGGGCCAAAAATAACAATTTAGAAATCAATTTAATAATAAAATAATCATAAGGTTTTACCCCTCCGTTTTCCAAATCTTGCATGCAGTGAAAACATAATATTATAAAGAAATCATAACAAATGAACCACAATAATCGTAAGGTGAAACTAACATATCAGTGCACTGTAAAACCCAACCCAAATGATGTCACGGTTCTAAGGCTACGCGTTGCCACTTAGGGTCTCACACCCGAGACTCTCTAGGTACATCAGCTCCCGGTATCCCGGTCACTGCCCGAGGTATATGAACATGCCTTCCTGAGAGTAAGCAGCCCAACGGGGGTCAACTCCACTCAGTCAGAGCCCCGTGACTACTCCAGGGTCCACCCAGGCCAACGACCCTCCCTGGAGGAGACAATATACACAGGTAGGAAAGTACAGTACAATAACAGTATAGTTTACCCTATGTCCCCCGGACATCCCAAACAAAATCCACATATAATCCAGACGGGTCTCATGCCCAAAACATTGTAATAACATATATAAACAGTTCATAAGACTCATCAGTGGAAATAGTAAAACAGTTTATGCATGCAAGCCTTTTATAAATCAAACAGCCCACTAACACTCGGTCCTTGCTGCTCAACGATCTCTATAAACCTGTATTATTATTCCTGAGGGTTACTTAAGGATCCTATAATATCAACACCAAGACCCTAGAACAGATCCGCCTCAAAATCGCATCCTGGGCACTATTCCCGGTGCTTCAAACCCCATTTTGACTAACATAACGATCTCCGATCGACACGAAACCACCTCCATTGGATCCGTATCGTCGAAACCTTGAAAATGGTACCGGCCCACCAAAATCACTGTTCACACGCGCCCCCACGCGCCTGGTCAACGCTGCTACAGTACTGCTGACGTCAACAGTGACGTCATGCTGACGTCAGCATGACGTCATCACTGACACTTGTCAGGTGACACGTGGCATGTTCTGATTGGACCCTGGTCTGACAATATCTGACAGGATGACGTCATCATGACGTCAGGAGTGACGTCAGCATGATGACGTCATCATGCTACAGTATCGGGTCAGACCCGTTTGACTGGAACCGGGTCGCCGTCGACCCACGGCTTGACCCGATTCAACCGTACGATTTCGGCCACCATTTTCGACGGGGTTCATCCCTCTAGGGTCGTCTAGGTCTGTTCTATGGTTCTACAACCTCAAAATGGAAAGAAAATGGGAGAAAACTCACCAGTTCTTCTCTGAAACTCACGGGCAAAGTCCGATCGCCTTCTCCGGTGATCCACGCCGTGTCCGTCGTCCAAACCGGTCATGATCGACTCGTCTCTCGCCCTAGAACATGTCTAACACCAAACAATCACTTTCCTAGCACTAAAACAGGTTGGTTCGAAACAGGGGATTAAAACGGGTTTTCGGGTTTTCGACCTTACCGCCGCCGTGTCGCCGCCGCAGGCCGTGCCGTCGTCCAGTTAAGCTCCTGGGGTCCTCACGGTGTAGACTGGAGCTTCCCCTGCGTCGAGATGGTGTGGTTGTCGAGGTTTGCTTCTTGGACCCGTTTCCGTCGTGTTTCGGGTCTGAGTTTTTGGACGGGATTTCGGACGGGAAAATGGGCTGGTGGTGGCTGGTGGTTGCACGGGTTGTGAAGACCAGATGATGGTGGTGCTGTGGGTGGTCGTTTGGTGCGAAGAGGATGGCTGGTTCGTGTGTTTGGATGGAGAGAAAATGGAAGAAATGCACGGGTTTGTGGGGGGATGAATGTGTGTGTTTGTAAGAAAAGGCAGACAGAGATCGTGCATGAACAAGGGAAATCAGAAGAAATGAAGGGCCAGGATTCATTTGAGCAGTAGATCCAAGGGCTAGAAACAATTGGAGGGAAAATAATTAATATAAAAATGAGCTAAATAGTGTAATTTTCTTTATTGGAATAGTAAGGCTTGGATGGGTGACACTTGTCACCAATCGATCGGTTTGATTTAAATATTAGGTTGGCACAGATTCCCGTAATAAATTAATATTTTATTCCGTTGTTCTCGGTTCGTAAATTCCGCTAAAACGCTTCCTTGACCATAACTTCTTCATACGAACTCCGATTTCGGCGTGCCGCCTGTCTACGGATTCGTGACGTCCCGACCTACGTCATAGTCATGGGTCAAAGTCCAAATTGTTGCCCGGGCCAAAAGTCAAAGTTTCCCCCTTCAGGGGCAAAATAGTCTTTTTACATTAAAATATTATTATTCTCGGTTCGGGTCGTTACAACCTACCCTCTTTACAGAAATTTCGTCCTCGAAATTTACTCAAACAAGTATGGGTACTGCCCTCTCATCAATTCCTCGGGTTCCCATGTCGCTTCCTCCACCTCGTGGTTCCGCCATAGTACTTTAACCAAAGAATCGTCTTGTTCCTTAAAACCTTTTCCTTCATATCCAGAATCTGCACTGGCCGTTCCTCGAAACTCAAATCTGTCATCAGTTCCAGTGGTTGCTCTGGTAGTGCATGAGAGTCATCCCGAAGATACTTCCGTTGCATTGACACATGAAATACATCATGTACTCGGGAAAGCTCCGAAGGTAGTGCTAAACGGTAAGCCACTGGACCAATCCTCTCGACAATCTCATATGGTCCGATATAACGAGGACTCAATCTCCCACGTCGTCCAAATTGAAGAATCCCTTTCCACGGCGATAACTTTAAAAAGACAAAGTCACCAACCTCGAATTCTAAATCTCGGATCCGTCGATCCGCATAGCTCTTCTGACGATCCTGGGCCGCCTTCAATCTCTCCCGAATAACCCGAACTGTCTCCTGGGTCATATCCATCAGATCCGGCCCCACTGCGGTTCTTTCTCCGATCTCCATCCAGCATACCGGTGTTCTGCACTGTCGACCATACAGTGCCTCATAGGGTGCCATCCCTATACTCGCATGGTAGCTGTTATTGTAGGCAAACTCCATCAATGGCAATCGATCAGCCCACGAATCCTGGAATTGCAACACACAGGCTCTCATCATGTCCTCGAGAGTTTGTATTGTCCTTTCAGACTGTCCGTCGGTCTGTGGGTGGAATGCCGTACTGAAGTGCAATTTCGTACCCAAAGTAGTCTGTAGACTCCTCCAAAACCTGGATGTGAAATGCGGATCCCGATCCGACACGATCGACTCTGGGGTACCGTGTAGGCGGATGATCTCATTAATGAATAGCTGGGCCAAACGGTTGAGCTTGTACGTCTCACGTACAGGCAGAAAATGCGCTGATTTAGTCAACCGGTCCACTATTACCCAGACTCCATCAACTCCACTCCTTGTCTTCGGTAACTTGAAGACAAAGTCCATTGTAATATGGTCCCACTTCCATTGTGGAATTGGAAGTGGCTGCATAGCCTCATACGGACGCTGCCGTTCTGCTTTGACCTGCTGACAGATCAAACATTTGCTGACAAACTCAGCGATCTCCCTCTTCATCCCTGGCCACCAATAATAGTCCCGGAGGGTACGGTACATCTTTGTCCCTCCTAGATGCATAGCATAGGCCGAACTGTGGGCCTCGTCTAAAATCTCTCTCCTCAACTCTGGTACCGCAGGTACACATAATCTCCCAAGCTTTACTAATGCTCCATCGCCCCTGACGGAGAAATCTTGTCTCTGTCCGGCTTCAACCTCGTTCCTGTAACCACAAAGTATCTGGTCCTGTATGTCAGGACCCACCCCGGTTTCACCCCGAAACCCGAGGTAAATCCCGCTCCCGTCTGACTCCCCGACCCAACACCCAAGTAAAACTCACGCAAACCCAGTCAGACGCAGGAGTAATTAAACAAAATATCCCAACCTTATCGTTTACAGAGCATGGCACTAAATTACAAGGAAAAATAAAAACTGATAAAGTACACGCACACAGAAGCTTTTAAACTCTTCTAGGATCCCTCACGTCACTTCTATGCCTCGGACACTGCCTCGACGTCAAGACCCCGCGCTAGCTCCACAACCTGGAGGGCAATTTAAAACAGAAAATGTGAGTGGACCAGAAAGTACAAAAAATTCAAAACCACTTTATGTGAAAACCGAGTTTAACCCTCCGTTTTGAAACCACATGCATAACCAACAGTTATGAACACAGTTATAAAATAATCATTGTAAAACATCATAAGAAACAGAAACACTATAAAATATCATAAGAAACCATAGCATGAGTATCAGAAACCGTATCAAATCCTCATTTCCCGATCGAACCTGCTGGACCTATCCGAGTCTTTAAACTCCCGAGTCTTTAAACTCAATCCATGCCTTAATAATATCCGAGTCTTTAAACTCCCGAGTCTTTAAACTCAAGGCCTACGGGGGAAATCAATATATCCGAGTCTTTAAACTCCCGAGTCTTTAAACTCAATCCGGGTCTTTAAACCCAATCCGGCCGGTCCCCCGTCACATATATCCGGGTCTTTAAACCCAATATCCAGATCCAGCAAATCCAATCCCAAAACCATTTGAAAACCATTTACCAAATCCTTATCCAAACCCGAATCCGAAACCACTGGTCCGAAGCCCTTCCGGCGTTCAGAACCGTCATTCCGAACCCAAATCCGGAAAAATATCCATTTTCATACCAAAACCACATGTAATCACAAATCACATTTCATAACCCACTTATCATTATCAGAAAACCTTTATAGGTGGAAATCCCTCAAATGTGGCATCAAAATCCGAAAACCAGCATTTTCTCGAAAAACGTGCAAAATCCCGAAAACGTCTCGAAAAACGTGCAAACATCTCAATCACGTACAATCACGTAAAACCATCATAACATATGCAATAAACATAGTGTCTTAAGTAAAACCATCAAAAACGATTATAAAAACAGTTATGCATGATCGAGTTTAAGGAAAAGGGTCCACTCACAGTACTGAGCCCTACTCGCGTCCCGAACGTCCAGCCCGTTCCTCGGCTTCCTCGGGAAATCCCGATCCTGTCAAACACCGTCAACTTACGTCACTAATACGTCTACAAACACTCACCTAAATTCCCTCAAAAATCCCCGAATCGAAAACCGAAAACCCGGGACCCTAAACATTCACCCTCGCGGAACTACACTCAAACGACTTCCGATTGACTCGAAACCAACTCCATTGAACTCAACACAACTCCTAGACCAAAAGTCCTGTTGATCACTTCTCCATACGCCGCCGCACGCGCCCCCACGCGCCGCCCAAAGTGGCTGCGCGTGGCCCTCACGCGCCAGCTACAGTACACCGTCAACCTTGAGCAGACCCGGTTCGCACCAGTGATCTGGACCCTGAACCGGCGAGAGCGGTTCTCCTCATTCCGTCCACCAAAACGACTCCTCTCTTCACCAACAGCATCGTCCCATCCTAGGCTACCCCTTCCCGTATGTCACTCACCTCGATTCACCCTAAAACTCGTCGACTCAACCTTGAACAAAAACCCGTACACTGCCCTGTTTCTTACTCCGGCCACCCACGACTTCCCCCTTCACGGAGGCTACACCAACCTCTTCCTAGGACTCTACCAAACCTCAACCAACCTTCCTGGACTGTCGACTCAGCCCCAAACTCGACGACTCGCCGTCTGAAACCCACGGCCAAAACAGAGGACACAGACACCTTCGTCGTGCCTGCCGCCACCGTGCACCACCCATCACGGCAGCACAACCAAACTACTCCTAGGACTCAACTAAAACCCTTAGACCACTCTAGACTCAACGATTCAACCTCCCAAACCACGACTTCCACGTTGAAACTCAACGGGAAAACAGAGTATCGACACGGGAATGAGAGAATTACCTGCCTCCAGTCGCCGTCGTGAGCTCCGCTGGTAGTGGTTGACTCCTCGCAACCCACACGACACCACCACGGACTTAGTTGCCCCGTACACGGCTGCCACCGCCACAATTCTCACAAATTCCTTCCTGTTTCCCCCTGATTTTCCCGCAGCTCTTGACACCCTCACACACAGCCACCACACCATCAACCTCTCCCACTGCTTCCCTCTCACTCTCTGATCACCCTCACACACTCGCAATTCATCAGCACACACACCACCACCCTCAATTTCCTTCACGATCTCTCTCTGTTTTCTGAACCAGCACCACACACAAACACGGGTGTACCCCAATTAATTAGGACCGCGCACGTACAGGATTCCACCAGAATCCTCTACACACCTGCCATGTGTCACCATCCCCCTTCCAAGCATTCCCACATGGCCCAATATCAACCGTCCATTCCTTTCTTTCTGCACAAATCCCAATGTGCAGAAAGACCAATTTACCCTTCTTTTTAACTCATTTTACGGTTTCGCCACTAACGTTCTAGACCCGTAACTCTCGCCTCGTAAGTCCGACGAAGACGTGCCGCCTGTCATTGAACTCAGGACGACGGAATCTATCTAACCATCCTAGGTCAACCTACCAAAACTCGATTATTCGAAAAGTCAACTTTTCCCCCTAATTAACCCAAATTACGGTTATGCCCTCGACCTTCCGAACATCACAACTTCCTCCTCGGATGTCGGAATCAGGCGTGCCACTTGCCTATGGATTCGTGACGTCCTAAACTACGTCCTAGTCACCGATCAACACTCAAATCGACTTCCCAACTAAAAGTCAACTATTTGCCCTAACCAGGGGTAAAATCGTCATTCTACGCTCATGGACCCATCGGGACCACCTACCCACTGCTTAACCTCAATAAACACACCTTAATCACTATCTTAATTCCGGCTCTCGGGACGGGTTGTTACAATCTACCCACCTAAATAGAATTTCGTCCCCGAAATTCCACAGCTAGTTCCCAACACCTAGGGTCTCCTACCCGGTAAAGAACAACCTCTCCTAGGTTCCCTGTCTATCATCTCCACCTTGGGTATTTCACTCCATCCCCAACTACTGTTACCACGCCCAGCCCTAGCTATGTAACAGCTGCATGGAGTACGCAAGGGAAACTCTATGAACAGAAAACAAAGGTATTATAAAATACCTTATTTCAGAGTACCCGACAGAAGTCATAGAGTACATCCTCGTATATAACCACCCTACCTTCCCAAACCAACTCGACTACTAACCCAAACAATCGTACACCCACCTCCCTCGGCTGCTATTCCGGCCACGGTCGGAATAACTCCACAAAGTCCTAAAGGCAAACTCTAGCTTGTGGGTTCTCTCCTTCCATAGTCTTAGATCGATCAGTTATAGTCACTCATTTCCTATACTTCCCGTCAACCTGCTACGGAACTTACTGTACACTCCAAGTCCTCTAGGCGAACTCCTAGACTCTACCCTGGGATCCTACCACCACCTAAGTACAGCACAACCAAAAGTAAAACAAGTACCTGTCTCCGTATCTGGTGTCGACTGACCCTCCTGCTGAATCATCGAAAACACCCGGGCCTGAGATCCCGACGCTCTACCACGTCCCCTCGAACTACTCGTGGCAGTGCCACCACCTCCTCTAGTGCCCGCTGTCCCTGACGCTGTACTCTGTCCGGACTCCGCTACTCCTCTGCCTACACCACCTTCCTGTGGCAACAGTGGACACTCACGTCGGAAATGACCTCGCTCCCCGCAGTAGAAACACACATTCCAGCCTGGTCCACTGCTCGGTCTCCCCGTGGACGCTACCGACGTCGCACTCGCTTGCGGAGTCGGCGGTGCTCGGTAACCCCAAAATCCTGAACTCTGGGCACTGCCAGGCCTACCAAAACGATCATCGCCCGACGAGGACGATCCACCGAAGTTACCTCTTTTCGGTGTCCGCTGGCTCGAAGCTCCAGGAATAGATGGTTCCCGGCGTCGCACCGGCAAACTAGCCTCAACTCGCACCGCAGCATCCGACAAGTCTCGGAGGGTTGCAAAAGATCCAGCCGTCACTACGGCTCGAATCTCACCGCGCAAACCCAACTCAAACCTATGGCATTTCTCGGCTTCAGTGGCCACAAAAGCAGGAGCAAACCGAGACAACATCTGGAACTTCCGTTCATACTCTGCCACTGTCATATTCCCTTGCTGGAGATGCAAAAACTCTGCCTCCTTGGCATCCCGGAAAGAACGAGGATAATACTGCTCCAGAAATCGTTCCCTGAACGTCTCCCAGGTCACACTATGGACATCCCAACCGGACAACTCAAGAGTATACCACCACTCGTAAGCTGCACCATCTAGTAAAAAGGTAGCCAACAACACTCGCTCCTCCGGCGTACAATGCATCACCGTAAAAAATCCGTTCCAGTCTGGTAATCCACCTCTGGGCTTCCTCAGGGATCAGCCCCACCACTAAACGTAGTAGCCCCGAGCCGCTGGGCTCGCTCAATCGTAGTACTCTCAGTCTCTCTAGCTACTTCTTCAGGTTGTGGAGAGGGTCTGCGTCTCGGAGGCATCGTCAACCGCACGCTGAAAGAGGCATAGAAGTAGTTAAGCAACTAGAACACAACCTCACAAACCAACAAACCCCACAAACTCGACAAACCTATGCTCTGATACCAATTGTCAGGACCCACCCCGGTTTCACCCCGAAACCCGAGGTAAATCCCGCTCCCGTCTGACTCCCCGACCCAACACCCAAGTAAAACTCACGCAAACCCAGTCAGACGCAGGAGTAATTAAACAAAATATCCCAACCTTATCGTTTACAGAGCATGGCACTAAATTACAAGGAAAAATAAAAACTGATAAAGTACACGCACACAGAAGCTTTTAAACTCTTCTAGGATCCCTCACGTCACTTCTATGCCTCGGACACTGCCTCGACGTCAAGACCCCGCGCTAGCTCCACAACCTGGAGGGCAATTTAAAACAGAAAATGTGAGTGGACCAGAAAGTACAAAAAATTCAAAACCACTTTATGTGAAAACCGAGTTTAACCCTCCGTTTTGAAACCACATGCATAACCAACAGTTATGAACACAGTTATAAAATAATCATTGTAAAACATCATAAGAAACAGAAACACTATAAAATATCATAAGAAACCATAGCATGAGTATCAGAAACCGTATCAAATCCTCATTTCCCGATCGAACCTGCTGGACCTATCTGAGTCTTTAAACTCCCGAGTCT
This sequence comes from Prinsepia uniflora, assembly GCA_032719365.1. Lineage (NCBI taxonomy): Eukaryota > Viridiplantae > Streptophyta > Magnoliopsida > Rosales > Rosaceae > Prinsepia > Prinsepia uniflora. Next base: position 47,217,193 of record CM064861.1, on the reverse strand, counting down.
TTAAACTCAATCCAGGCCTTAATAATATCCGAGTCTTTAAACTCCCGAGTCTTTAAACTCAAGGCCTACGGGGAAATCAATATATCCGAGTCTTTAAACTCCCGAGTCTTTAAACTCAATCCGGGTCTTTAAACCCAATCCGGCCGGTCCCCCCGTCACATATATCCGGGTCTTTAAACCCAATATCCAGATCCAGCAAATCCAATCCCAAAACCATTTGAAAACCATTTACCAAATCCTTATCCAAACCCGAATCCGAAACCACTGGTCCGAAGCCCTTCCGGCGTTCAGAACCGTCATTCCGAACCCAAATCCGGAAAAAATATCCATTTTCATACCAAAACCACATGTAATCACAAATCACATTTCATAACCCACTTATCATTATCAGAAAACCTTTATAGGTGGAAATCCCCCAAATGTGGCATCAAAATCCGAAAACCAGCATTTTCTCGAAAAACGTGCAAAATCCCGAAAACGTCTCGAAAAACGTGCAAACATCTCAATCACGTACAATCACGTAAAACCATCATAACATATGCAATAAACATAGTGTCTTAAGTAAAACCATCAAAAACGATTATAAAAACAGTTATGCATGATCGAGTTTAAGGAAAAGGGTCCACTCACAGTACTGAGCCCTACTCGCGTCCCGAACGTCCAGCCCGTTCCTCGGCTTCCTCGGGAAATCTCGATCCTGTTAAACACCGTCAACTTACGTCACTAATACGTCTACAAACACTCACCTAAATTCCCTCAAAAATCCCCGAATCGAAAACCGAAAACCCGGGACCCCTAAACATTCACCCTCGCGGAACTACACTCAAACGACTTCCGATTGACTCGAAACCAACTCCATTGAACTCAACACAACTCCTAGACCAAAAGTCTTGTTGATCACTTCTCCATACGCCGCCGCACGCGCCCCCAACGCACCGCCCAAAGTGGCTGCGCGTGGCCCTCACGCGCCAGCTACAGTACAACCGTCAACCTTGAGCAGACCCGGTTCGCACCAGTGATCTGGACCCTGAACCGGCGAGAGCGGTTCTCCTCATTCCGTCCACCAAAACGACTCCTCTCTTCACCAACAGCATCGTCCCATCCTAGGCTACCCCTTCCCGTATGTCACTCACCTCGATTCACCCTAAAACTCGTCGACTCAACCTTGAACAAAAACCCGTACACTGCCCTGTTTCTTACTCCGGCCACCCACGACTTCCCCCTTCACGGAGGCTACACCAACCTCTTCCTAGGACTCTACCAAACCTCAACCAACCTTCCTGGACTGTCGACTCAGCCCCAAACTCGACGACTCGCCGTCTGAAACCCACGGCCAAAACAGAGGACACAGACACCTTCGTCGTGCCTGCCGCCACCGTTGCACCACCCATCACGGCAGCACAACCAAACTACTCCTAGGACTCAACTAAAACCCTTAGACCACTCTAGACTCAACGATTCAACCTCCCAAACCACGACTTCCACGTTGAAACTCAACGGGAAAACAGAGTATCGACACGGGAATGAGAGAATTACCTGCCTCCAGTCGCCGTCGTGAGCTCCGCTGGTAGTGGTTGACTCCTCGCAACCCACACGGACACCCACCACGGACTTAGTTGCCCCGTACACGGCTGCCACCGCCACAATTCTCACAAATTCCTTCCTGTTTCCCCCTGATTTTCCCGCAGCTCTTGACACCCTCACACACAGCCACCACACCGTCAACCTCTCCCACTGCTTCCCTCTCACTCTCTGATCACCCTCACACACTCGCAATTCATCAGCACACACACCACCACCCTCAATTTCCTTCACGATCTCCCTCTGTTTTCTGAACCAGCACCACACACAAACACGGGTGTACCCCAATTAATTAGGACCGCGCACGTACAGGATTCCACCAGAATCCTCTACACACCTGCCATGTGTCACCATCCCCCTTCCAAGCATTCCCACATGGCCCAATATCAACCGTCCATTCTTTCTTTCTGCACAAATCCCAATGTGCAGAAAGACCAATTTACCCTTCTTTTAACTCATTTTACGGTTTCGCCACTAACGTTCTAGACCCGTAACTCTCGCCTCGTAAGTCCGACGAAGACGTGCCGCCTGTCATTGAACTCAGGACGACGGAATCTATCTAACCATCCTAGGTCAACCTACCAAAACTCGATTATTCGAAAAGTCAACTTTTCCCCCTAATTAACCCAAATTACGGTTATGCCCTCGACCTTCCGAACATCACAACTTCCTCCTCGGATGTCGGAATCAGGCGTGCCACTTGCCTATGGATTCGTGACGTCCTAAACTACGTCCTAGTCACCGATCAACACTCAAATCGACTTCCAACTAAAGTCAACTATTTGCCCTAACCAGGGGTAAAATCGTCATTCTACGCTCATGGACCCATCGAGACCACCTACCCACTGCTTAACCTCAATAAACACACCTTAATCACTATCTTAATTCCGGCTCTCGGGACGGGTTGTTACACTGTAGTTGAGCCTCGATGATCCTGTCGACCAACACGGGTCGCACATGAAAGCTAGCCAACAAGGCTCCCTGATCGTCCATCCCTAACATAACTCCGCTCTTCCGAAGTTCCACTAGCAAAGGAAGATACACCAATCTCAAATGCGCAACTGATCCCGCCGACTTCCTGCTAAGTGCATCAGCTACAACATTTGCCTTGCAAGGATGGTACTCGATCGTACAGTCATAATCCTTCAACAATTCCAACCATCTCCGCTGTCTCATGTTGAGTTCCTTCTGAGTGAACAAATGTTTAAGACTCTGGTGATCGGTGAATATTCGGCATGTCACACCGAACAAATGATGTCTCCAGATCTTTAGAGCATGAACCACCGCTGCCAATTCCAAATCATGAGTAGGGTAGTTCAACTCGTGCGTCTTCAGCTGCCGGGATGCGTAAGCAATCACTTTTCCATTCTGCATCAATACACAACCCAAACCCTGCAGCGATGCATCACTATATACCACGAACTCTCCACTGCTGTCTGGTAATGCAAGGACAGGTGCAGTGGTTAATCGGAACTTTAATTCCTGAAAACTCTGTTCACACTGGTCGTCCCATACAAACTTCACTCCTTTCCGGGTTAACCGAGTCAATGGTGCGGCAATCTGGGAGAAACCCTCTACGAATCTCCGATAATAACCTGCTAACCCAACAAAACTTCGCACTTCCGTCACCGTGGTCGGTCTTGGCCAATTCGTCACAGCCTCCGTTTTCTGAGGATCCACACTTATCCCCTCGGTTGATATAATGTGACCCAAGAATCCAATACTATTTAGCCAAAACTGACACCTGCTTAACTTAGCATACAGCTGCTCCTGTCATAGTTTACCCAATACCATTCGTAAGTGCTCCTCATGAGCCCTGACACTCCTGGAATACACCAAGATGTCGTCGATAAACACGATCACAAATTTATCCAGGTATGCTCGAAAAACTCGATTCATCAAGTCCATAAATGCAGCTGGTGCATTCGTCAGTCCAAAGGGCATCACCAAGAACTCATAATGCCCATACCTCGTTCGAAAAGCTGTTTTCTGAACATCCCCCTCGGCTATTCTCAATTGATGGTATCCTGACCTCAGATCTATCTTGGAGAAATATCGCGCTCCTCGTAACTGATCGAACAAATCATCGATCCTAGGTAAGGGATACTGATTCCTTACCATAGCCTTGTTCAACTGCCGATAATCCACACACAACCGTAAACTACCCTCCTTCTTTTTCACAAATAAGACCGGTGCTCCCCATGGTGATGTACTGTGGGTCGGATAAACCCTAGATCCACTAGTTCCTGTAATTGGATTTTCAATTCCCGTAGCTCTGCCGGTGCCATACGATACGGTGCTTGTGAAATCGGTCGAGTCCCGGGGAGTAACTCGATCGTAAAGTCGATCTCCCTGGGTGGTGGTAATCCAGGTAAATCTCCTGGAAAGACATCAGGAAATTCCCGCACAATCGGAATATCCTCAATACTCAAAGATTCATCCGTAGACTCTACCACATAAGCAAGATAACCCTGACACCCCTTCTGTAAGAGTTTAGTAGCTGTGAGTGCAGATATTACCTTGGGTGATGCGTCTCCACACTCTCCCTGAAATATCACTTCCGGTAATCCCGGACCTCTCAAAGTCAACCGCATGTTACTACAGTCGATGAGTGAATTGTACTCCGACAACCAATCAACTCCAAGTATCACATCGAAATCGTGAACATTCATCAGAATTAAGTCTGCCGGAAATTCGACTCCCTCAATCTCCACAAGACAAGCTCGTATCTCCTGGTTCACCCGGTAGGTCACACCCATCGGTGTCCCCACTCCCATCTCGTGCTCAAGTGCGGTCACACGACCCAACAGTCTCGCACAACGCGGTGAAATAAAATAATGAGTTGCCCCCGAATCCATCAATGCGACGAACAACCATGCCATAAATATGTACAGTACCTGTCAACACTCCCGGAATGGATCTGGCCTGCTGCTGGGTAACAGCATAAACACGAGCCATAGACTCTGCAGGTCGTCCCCGTCCTCTAGCCCCACGATCACGGCCACGCACAACACCGCGTGTCCGGCTACTGTCAGTCTGGGATGCTGTGCTCTGTGCTGGCGCAGTACTGCCGCGAATCAGTGGACACTCAGAAGCATAGTGCCCCGGCTCCCCACAAGCGAAGCAAGTGACCTCCCTAGGTCGACCCGAGTATCCTCCCAGTGAGATGCTCATCGGTGAGTACGACCGCTGCCAAGCTCCAGAACGCTGTCCAGACCTCTGAGGACTCCTGAACTGACCAGAACGTCCACGGCTGCCAGAAGACGAAGATCCACCAGAATGTCCTCCCTTCGAGCCACGACGGCCCGAGAATCCCAAGTGTGGGCGATCACGTCGCCGAGTCTCCCCCTCAGCTCGCTGACGAGCCAGGATACTGTTCTCAACCCTGGTCGCCGCATCAGTCAGATCCCTCATAGAAGCAAAAGGTGTTGCAGTCACCATCGCCTGAATCTCAGGTCGCAAGCCCCACTCAAATCTGCGACATCGGTCTGCCTCGGTGATCACGAAGTTCTCAGCAAAGCGAGACAACATCAGGAAGGTCTCCTCGTACTCTGCTACAGTCTGATCCCCCTGCCGGAGTTGCAGAAACTCCGCCTCACGGTCGGCGCGGAACGACCGTGGATAGAACTGGTTGAGAAACCGCTCTCGGAAAGTCTCCCATGGAATGGTGTGAACAGTCCAGCCGGCCAAAACAAGGTTGTGCCACCATCGATAGGCGCTCCCATCCAGTAGGAAAGTCGCCAGTACGACACGCTCCTCCGGAGGACAGTGCATGACCTCGAAAATCCTCTCCCAGCGGTCAATCCACTGGTGTGCTTCCTTAGGGTCGGTTCCCCCACTGAAGTGCGTAGCACCCAGGCGCTGAGCCCGCTCAATGCTCGCAGTGTCTCCATTTCCTCCATTGCCCTCGTCAACACGTGCACGGGGTTCACGTCGGGGAGGCATATCCAACTGTGAAGAGGCAAACAGGTTAAAAGACATCGAAAGCGACCATGTACAAAGTACAAACCGCTAACCTAGTACTCTGACTACTAATCCTAATGCTCTGATACCAAGCTGACAGGACCCGTCCTAATCCCACTGGGACCACCCGGGGACGTGACCCGCTCCCGTCTGACAATGACTCTAAACATACCAAAATTACCCTTAAATAAAAATCGAAGACTTAAATAGATAGATAACGTACAAACACAGTGTTTAAAGTGATACTGTCAGACAAGGGAAAGTAAAATACAACATGCGAGCACACTAGTCAGAGTACATTTATTCGGTGCTCAACCTACCCACAAGTGGGTGTACAGGTGCACAGCTAGGCAAACTAAACCTCTGCCTCCTCCTCCGGATCCTCCTCCTCTATTGCCGTGTCAGGGTCTGGAGGGGTCAGTAAAACAAGGGTGAGTGGGCCAAAAATAACAGTTTAGAAATCAATTTAATAATAAAATAATCATAAGGTTTTACCCCTCCGTTTTCCAAATCTTGCATGCAGTGAAAACATAATATTATAAAGAAATCATAACAAATGAACCACAATAATCGTAAGGTGAAACTAACATATCAGTGCACTGTAAAACCCAACCCAAATAATGTCACGGTTCTAAGGCTACGCGTTGCCACTCAGGGTCTCACACCCGAGACTCTCTAGGTACATCAGCTCCCGGTATCCCGGTCACTGCCCGAGGTATATGAACATATGCCTTCCTAAGAGTAAGCAGCCCAACGGGGGTCAACTCCACTCAGTCAGAGCCCCGTGACTACTCCAGGGTCCACCCAGGCCAACGACCCTCCCTGGAGGAGACAATATACACAGGTAGGAAAGTACAGTACAATAACAGTATAGTTTACCCTATGTCCCCCCGGACATCCCAAACAAAATCCACATATAATCCAGACGGGTCTCATGCCCAAAACATTGTAATAACATATATAAACAGTTCATAAGACTCATCAGTGGAAATAGTAAAACAGTTTATGCATGCAAGCCTTTTATAAATCAAACAGCCCACTCACACTCGGTCCTTGTTGCTCAACGATCTCTATAAACCTGTATTATTATTCCTGAGGGTTACTTAAGGATCCTATAATATCAACACCAAGACCCTAGAACAGATCCGCCTCAAAATCGCATCCCGGGCACTATTCCCGGTGCTTCAAACCCCATTTTGACTAACATAACGATCTCCGATCGACACGAAACCACCTCCATTGGATCCGTATCGTCGAAACCTTGAAAATGGTACCGGCCCCACCAAAATCACTGTTCACACGCGCCCCCACGCGACTGGTCAACGCGTGGGTCAACGCTGCTACAGTACTGCTGACGTCAGCAGTGACGTCATGCTGACGTCAGCATGACGTCAGCAGTGACGTCATGCTGACGTCAGCATGACGTCATCACTGACACTTGTCAGGTGACACGTGGCATGTTCTGATTGGTCCTTGGTCTGACAATATCTGACAGGATGGCGTCATCATGACGTCAGGAGTGACGTCAGCATGATGACGTCATCATGCTACAGTATCGGGTCAGACCCGTTTGACTGGAACCGGGTCGCCGTCGACCCACGGCTTGACCCGATTCAACCGTACGATTCCGGCCACCATTTTCGACGGGGTTCATCCCTCTAGGGTCGTCTAGGTCTGTTCTATGGTTCTACAACCTCAAAATGGAAAGAAAATGGGAGAAAACTCACCAGTTCTTCTCTGAAACTCACGGGCAAAGTCCGATCGCCTTCTCCGGTGATCCACGCCGTGTCCGTCGTCCAAACCGGTCATGATCGACTCGTCTCTCGCCCTAGAACATGTCTAACACCAAACAATCACTTTCCTAGCACTAAAACAGGTTGGTTCGAAACAGGGGATTAAAACGGGTTTTCGGGTTTTCGACCTTACCGCCGCCGTGTCGCCGCCGCAGGCCGTGCCGTCGTCCAGTTAAGCTCCTGGGGTCCTCACGGTGTAGACTGGAGCTTCCCCTGCGTCGAGATGGTGTGGTTGTCGAGGTTTGCTTCTTGGACCCGTTTCCGTCGTGTTTCGGGTCTGAGTTTTTGGACGGGATTTCGGACGGGAAAATGGGCTGGTGGTGGCTGTGGTTGCACGGGTTGTGAAGACCAGATGATGGTGGTGCTGTGGGTGGTCGTTTGGTGCGAAGAGGATGGCTGGTTCGTGTGTTTGGATGGAGAGAAAATGGAAGAAATGCACGGGTTTGTGGGGGGATGAATGTGTGTGTTTGTAAGAAAAGGCAGACAGAGATCGTGCATGAACAAGGGAAATCAGAAGAAATGAAGGGCCAGGATTCATTTGAGCAGTAGATCCAAGGGCTAGAAACAATTGGAGGGAAAATAATTAATATAAAAATGAGCTAAATAGTGTAATTTGCTTTATTGGAATAGTAAGGCTTGGATGGGTGACACTTGTCACCAATCGATCGGTTTGATTTAAATATTAGGTTGGCACAGATTCCCGTAATAAATTAATATTTTATTCCGTTGTTCTCGGTTCGTAAATTCCGCTAAAACGCTTCCTTGACCATAACTTCTTCATACGAACTCCGATTTCGGCGTGCCGCCTGTCTACGGATTCGTGACGTCCCGACCTACGTCATAGTCATGGGTCAAAGTCCAAATTGTTGCCCGGGCCAAAAGTCAAAGTTTCCCCCTTCAGGGGCAAAATAGTCTTTTTACATTAAAATATTATTATTCTCGGTTCGGGTCGTTACAGTTTGATCCCGAGTAGGATCGATGTTCGTGTGAATCCAACGGCTTAGAACCGTAGGTGTTACTGGTGGATGGGACCTAGTCGACCAGTTGTCCCAGTATGACGACTTTGAGAGTCGGGACCGTTGAGCGGTCATGTGAGATAGGGGACTGTGTCAAAGTGGTATCAGTGGAGGTCGTGGACGACCCTAGTTGAGACTGTTGAGAATAGGAACGTTTGATCCTATTTGGCATGAGATGCCATGTTTCAGTGTGTTGAATCCCGGAGAGATTTTGATTGGCAGAGGATGCCACGTATCAATGGAGGTCGTGGACGACTCTATTTGAGACTGTTGAGAATAGGAACGTTTGATCCTATTTGGCATGAGATGCCATGTTTCAGTGTGTTGAATCCCGGAGATATTTTGATTGGTAGAGGATGCCACGGTATAGATGTTGTGTAGCATGGTGTACCGTAATTGTGGCATATGGTTGTTGTACAGTGCTAGACACCGAGTAGGGATAAGTTCTTGTAGGCCCAACGACCGGGGACCGTAGAGTTATGAGTGGATGAGGTCCTTGGATTGTGGTTACTAGTTGGTTGGATACTAATATCGGAGTATGACAACTTTTCGAAGTCAAGAATGATGGATCGGTCAGGATGGACGTGCTGCAGTAAGGAGCCGGATTCGTGATAAACTCAGTTTGAAATTGATTGGACAAGTTACCATGAGAGTGGTCTTGTGGAGCTATCAGGGATATTATGCGTTGAGCGATTGGTATATGCGGTGAGTTGACTACATACGTATGAAGTCTCAATAGCGGAGTGTTTCTGGGATTGGTTTGCACGCGATCGTGGCAGATACTGCTATCGTTAGATGTGGACGAGTTTTATCGAGTTAGATAGGCTCATGTTACAGTAACGACTGAGACGATAGAGATTCACCAGTCATGACGATGATGCAGAGGTGTGTAAGGGTCGCTTAGTATGAGCAGAGCTTTGGGAGTAGATTCGGTCTACACTGACTGCGATGACGATTGAGGCAATGAGGCTTCATCGGTTTGTGTCGGATCTTGGGAGTAAGACTCGAGTGATGAGGTTTAGATGAGCCGTTTGGAGTCCCAATAACGATCGAATGGGTCTAGACAACGCGGAGGTTTCTTGGAAATTCGTGTACTTAGGAAGCTTGGACGAGGATTGCCTCGAGCTCTGAGCCTTAAGTGGTAGGAATTGAGCTGACCGTTGGATGATGTAATGACATTAATAGGGTCTACTGGTATACATCAGTGGACCCCAGGTGAGTCTGCGAGTCAGAATTGGATGGAGTAAACCAACCAGATATCCCGAGGTTCCGTGACTGGCGTAACCGAGGGTCTGGGGACCAGTTCCCTAGTGATGTGAGATTTGAGGCACGGGTGTGTGCTCAGGAGGTGAACCTATAAAGATTGAAACGTGAGAATCAGGTAGTCGTCTTGTGCTACCTTTTGGATGTGCATAAACGGTATAATTGGACAAACGAGTTGGATACTAAGGTTAGATGGTTTATGGACACGCGAATGGATGTCCGAGTGAGTTGAGGACGTGAGAGTCCAATGGGGATCGATTTTGGTCGACTGTGGGTGACCATACCTTCTGAGTTTCATATAAGCTTGTTTGAGGAGAAAATCTGAGTGATAAGACAGGATCATCAGGGTGATTATGCTTCCAACATGGTTGCAACTTCTATGATTCTGAATTCGTTGAGGGAGACTTCTCATTTTCTGCTCTTTAGTAGGTGATGCTTAGTGTCGCAGGATGACATAGAATGAATTTTGATGTCATCATCTTGGATCATCCTTGATTTTCCCTATGTGAGATGAAGAGGAGTGATACGACAGATAAAGGGTTCAAAGAGGGTGTAAGGCCCTATGACCGGAAATCTGGTCATTAGTTGAGAATGAGAGCTAGTATGGATCCTAGGTGGATCGAGTCGTGTGGTAACAATCGAGATGATCGAGATGACTGAGATGATTATGGTGACCGTGGGTCGAGTAAACCGAAGCAAATTGGAATAACAGGAATGATGAGGTATGAGAATGCAAGGCAGAGGTTGGATATGTGAATAAGTATGAGACATGAACGATACATGGGTATCGATCAGGAAGAGATGAATAGCCGATGCCTCGAGTAGAATGTTGGCAGGTTCGTTACCACTCCAGATGGAGAGATTGATGGAGTGTTGTTGGATAGTGACATGTAACCGACAGGTTCGAGTCTGGTACGTCTTAGAGACGTGAGTCAGTTGACCATTGGAATGAACCAAGGAATGAGATTAGTTAATGAACTAGCTAGATTATCTTTGGAGTTGGTCAGGTGACCACGACTTCGAGAGGACTTTGACTATAGTATGGTTTGGCCAGGATAGATGATTAGAACGTGGACGGTAGTGCCTGGATGATTGGTGTGATGTGGGTGCACCTGTGAGTAGTGCACGTTGGACAATGAGGTTGACCAAGTCTAACTGTATGGTAGGACTCTATCTGAGGATCCTGTTGGAACGAGGTCCGATGTTGATTGTACATTGAGTACAAGGATCAGACACTGAATACTATGCCCTAGAGCAAAGTGGATTGAGAGGGTTCAGTGATTATGCGAGCATGGAGCTCAGGGCCATGTGGGCCAAAAGAACCTTACTGATTATTTATGTGACTATCCCTGCTAAGGAAAGTATTTGATGGGGCCCAGATACACCTTGGATAGGTAAGATGTCGGCATGTGTTTCGAAAGGATAAGTGATGTGACAATTTGAGACTCGAGATGAGTCGAGATTTCAGCATAAGTCACTAAGTGACATCAGATACGATGTGGGGACTCGAGAGCGAGTCGAGATCAGAGTAGCGCAACGAAAGCACAGTGGAGCCGGGTGTTGCCGGTTGGTCACAATAGTTGTCAATGGGATGGCTTCCTTATGAAGTCAATCTGGCATATTGTGGTAATTGAATAAATTAGTATCTGACAGGTTCAGATTGGTATGTAGTGATGGGACTTGAGTGAGAGTCAGCATGAGTATGGGAAAAGGGGGGAGTTGACTGATATGAGTACCGAGGCCGATAAATGCCGCATATTTGAGTATGGCATGTGAGGTGAGATTCATGCCATTTGACAGCAAGATCTAGAAGATGATTGTCTGATCGGACGCTGAGTAGGATGTCAGCTTCGATTGTCAGATGAGAAGAGTCATCAGACTGAAAAGTTGAATATGATATCAGCTTAGTATATCAAACCTGTCGGAGTGAGTGACAAGTGATATCGACGAGTGTCGGTGTCTCGAGTGAGACTTATGAGCCGACATGTGGTTCATGTTGAGTGACAGAGAGTACCGACATGTACTGTGGTTTATGTCGAACGTGTATGATTACACGATAGTTCCCGAGTGGAGACAGGATTGGATTTCCAACTGTTTGGTTGTGGAATTTGGGTCAGTTTGAATTTCGAAGACAAAATTCTTTAAGGAGGGAAGATTGTAACGACTCGTCCTAAATTTTTGGGATTAATTAAGATTAAATTGAGGATTAGCAAGGTTAATCGGAAATTAGTCAAGGATTATCGGACGTTCGGGGTGAAATTACAATTTTGCCCCTAGATGAGGGTAAATGTTAACTTTTGACTCGGGAGGTCCAATGCACAAGGATCAAAGACCATTACATAGATCGAGTCGATAAGAGTCCGTAGACAGGCGGAACGTCAAAATTAGACATTTGACGGGAAAGTTACGGGTTTGTAACGGTTGAGGTACTATTGCACGTTTTACAAGACGAGTGACTTTTGTCTTATGTGGGGTCAAGATATTTTGAATAGGCCCAATGGATGAGTGAAAAGTGTCACTCATCCATTGTTTCCCATGTTACATACATGCATATCATCCCATATCATCTTCTTTGTTCTCTCATGCTCAAAACCCTTCATCATTGCTTCCCATGTTAGATAAGACATCATTATCTTAGCTCATACCAGCTTAAATCCTTCAATTCTAAGGGTTATTTAGTAATGGAATCATTTGCGAGCTAGAAGGAAATCAAGGCCATGAAGGAGAATGGACCAATTGCTCCAGAACTTTGGCTGCACCGCCACCACCTCTATTTTCTCTACCAAGAACGAGCAAAAATTGACCAAAGATTACTTTTATGATCATGTCGAGAAGATTTCACTCTTCTTTGAAGAGAAAGCTTTTGGGAATGATGGAAAACTACATGGTTAAGCCTCTTGTTCGTGAAGCAAAAATTAACCGACAATTACAACTACTTCTATGATCTATATTGTGTACTTCATTCTTCAAGGAATCGTTAAGAAAAAAAGTCCATAAAGGCTAAGCTTTTTGTTCATTTGGATGAATAAAGCTGAGCCATAATTCATACCCTTCTTTTTAGACTTGTTATTTTAGGCATTGACATCGTTTTAGGTCTAGTTTTCTATCGAATCTTGTACAATATTTGTATGAAAATTTACTATCGCAGTCTATGGTGCCTACTACCCGAGACTTTATACTCGGCGAAAATTAGAGCATTTCTAATGGAGCAGTTTTTTGTTTGGGCTAAGCTTGTTTTGGCCTTCAGCCCACTTAATTGAGTTTCTAAGAGCACGTCTAATGTTACCAAAGGAGCCCGGGCTAGGTAATAAATAGCCTCTAAACTAGGCAATCCAACTTGTAATGGATTAGGGCAAGCCTGGGTAGGGTTGGGCTATAAGCAAGCCTTGGGGTTAGTCTGACCTCTCACATGGCCTAGGCTGGGCTCCTAGTCCACAACCAATACCCATGTGCATCCAATGTAAGGTTGCCATGTGCCCTTTTCTTTTCGAAAGTGTAGTTGTTTGGCTTGTTTTGTACATTTTTATTTATTTATCCAAGTTCATGAAAAAAATATTTAATATTTTTAAAGGATAATGATCATCATTTAAAGAATAATGACCATTCAATGAACATTTTTCTATTTTTTTTATAATTTATCAAATTTAATGTTTACTTCTATAAATGCTCAATATTTAATTATCATATATCACATTTTAAATTTGATAAAATAAAGATTCGCCATTGTCATAATGTCTAATGTTTTTTAAACAAAATAAGATTTCTTCATCATTGTATAGGTTTTCTACATTATTATTATATTATATAAAAAAATTAAAGATTTCTACAATATTATCTTAAAGAAAATAATTACGAAATTTTTTAGTTCTTATCCCTTACCCATCTCCATTAGAAACATAGTAAATAGTTTTGGACAAAATGTCATGAACAGTGTCATTTGAGGGGCTAAATCTTGCTTTTAGCCCCTTACTCTTACCTCTACAATTAGACATGCTCTAATGGGGAGAGTTTTGGATTAGCCAAGGCTAACCCTTGGGTAAGGATAACCCCTCTGCATGCCATGGCTGGTTTGGTGACTCACTAAGTAAAGTTGCAGCCCACTTGTTCATTCAAAGTAGCTATAATGAAATGGTACCACGTGACATCATAATTAAAAAAAGTAGCACTTTTTTAAAGAAAAAAAGTTAAAACTTTAAACTACCGTTAGGATTTTTTTTAATTTTTTTTATTTAAACTCATATGAATACTCATTCTTTAATCATCATTCATCACACATTTCATCATCCTCCTATTGAAACTAAATTCTTTCTACTTATATTTTTTATATTTTTGTTCACCCCTCCTCACTAGATGGTTTTATTTATCAATTTAAATTAATAGTTTTAATTTTTATTTTACTTACACTATTTTTAATGCAATTTAAATTTGATAAAATAAAGTTTTTTGGTTGTCATAATGTTTAATTTTTTTTTAATAACCATCTAAGTTTTTTTGGAGCTAAACAATGGAATTTCATTAATGGAAGAAAAGGAATACACCACCAGAGTTAAACAGCGAGCTTCAATAAAATCTTGCCATAAAACCGACTAATCAGGAAAATCCGGTTAAGGAAAATTCGCTAATCAAATTGGTTGATATCTCAACCCATACTGAGCAAAACAATGAGCAACTTTGTTACCTTCCCATCGTTGGAACTAAATATTAGAAATCCTCAACTGTTCCATCATCCACATCACATCACTCAGCAGCACACTGATTTCACTCCAATCATTAAGCCCCACTTGAAGTAATTGGAACCACATGCTTGGCAGTTTGCTAAGGATTACTCTTAGTTCAACATCCCGATTTATGACCATTTAAGTTAAGTAAGATAAAGAGAAATTAAATAGTATTTGAATATATTATATAAGATTTCTATATTATTATATTTAAGAAAATAAGTCACAAAAAATTTGAGTTCTTGCCCTTTGCTCCTCTCTTTTAGAACAATAAAAAATAATATTGGGTAAAATGCATGAACAATATAAGAGAGAATGGTTAAACCTTGCATCTAGTCCATTACCCATGCCTTTACCGCTCAATGCTCTTACAACAATCCTTCCCTACAGGCACCATGTCCTTTCTCTACATTTTCTTTTTAAATTTTGGCACCATCCCTTTTTTCTGCATTGCAAATGATGCCCATAGTGATGTTATCTGAGACAGAAATAGCTCCAACGTTTGCGTTGGTTTTTTTTTAATAATTTTTTTTAATTTTATTTAGTTTTTATTATTATATACGTTTTTAATGTTTATTATTATTTTATGTCACATGGCATTTATTTGGATTTTTAAAATTAAATATGGATCCCACTTTATTTATACGAATTTAATGAAAAATCGAGATACAACTATAATGTTTTAAAGAGTATAATGTAATAAAATACACGATTTGAAAGTATAAATATAATTGAGGTATTTAATATAAATTACAAAATAATAAAGTGTAATTTGTCTATAAAAGAAAGGAGGAAAAACTTAAACTAAGGGGGTGTATTCGATTAAGATATTTAAGTATTTTTAAAGATATTTTTTAAATGATAAATTCTAAAGACATTTTGAAGATCTTATAAATTGGTATGAACATTTGAGTATTATCCAATTTTTTTTTTTATAAATTCTATTATAGACTTTCTCTTTATTTGGATAATTTTGGAGGATATAGATTAACAAATTTTGGTGGATATCGTGATTTCTTTATTTTATTCTCTCTTTTTGTAATGTTTTCTTTCATTTGAACATTAATGGCGGGATCTGTCTCTCTATCATTATAATCCTAAGTCATACATTCAGTAGAGGCTGATATCACAAACTCACATTTATCACATATTTTTATTGGAATTGATCACACCTTATAATTGATCTATTGTATGCTTCGAAATCGTTCTAAGGTGGTTCTAGAATTTTCTAAATTTTACTTGATTTTCTAGAAAATATGAGATTACTATGAAATTTCGTCACCAAAAGTTGAAAAAATACTTTTGATGACGAATAACCTGAAGAACACCGTGACAAAAAGAGCAAAATTGACGATTCCTAGAAAAATTCTGCAGAATTATGGCGAAATTTTTTGTAGAATTGTGGCAAAAAAACCAGTACGAAAAATATTTTTTTGCTACCTTTTGACGCATATTTCTTCAAATTAATTTTTACTATAGAATGAACATTCACATAAGAAGGGGATGTTTTTGAGAAAAATTTCTTATAAAGTTCACAATAAATCCCTCCATTTAAAACTAAACATTTTTAGTCTTATCATATTTATATTTTTAACGTTCAATCTCACTAAATCCACAACTTAAACAAGTCTTTAAAAAATAAATCCTAATTGAATACACCAAAACTTTTTAAAAGTTTAAAAAAATATTTAAATGTCATAATTGAATGCACTTAAATTTTTAAAATTTCTAAAATTATTTAAATATCATAATTGAATATAATCTTCTAAAAATATTTAAATATTTTAATTGAATATACCCTCATAAACTCGCCAAATAGCATCCCTACTCCTTGAAGATACATAGTACTAAGGGTGTTAATCGGTTAGAAAAAATCAACTGAAAAATCGCATTGAACCTTAATTGGACTGAAAATGCTGAATCGAATTAAAACCAAAATTAAATAGTGAAAATTGAACCGAACCGGGTCTAAATCAGTTCAGTTTCGATTTTTGATTTGACGAAACTGTACCGAACTGAAGAATTGAACTAAAAGAACGGGCTTCTGTTGTTTGGTTTTAATGCAATGGGCTTCTATTTTTGGTTTTAGTAGTTGGTCCTATCCAACCCAATTAGAAAGAAAAACATTGGAAGGTGGAAGCCCATGATGCAAAACGACGCCGCTTTGTATCCATCCTTAATCCCTAATTCCTATCCCTCTAATATCTCTTAACTCTCTTGAATTCTCATTCCCTCAACCTCACACATAGCACGGTTGCATGCCGTCACTGCATCTCTCAATCTCTCAACCTCATCTCTATCTGATTTCGTCTCGCCCCATCGCTCACCGCCTTACCATGATGAACCACTGTGTCTCTCATTCTCGCAATCTCATCTCTCTCCGATTTCATCTCGCCCAATCTCTAACCCTCACGAACCCTTACCACTCACTAGATGGGCTCATGAGTCACGACCTCACACCTCTCCCTCGTTTTCTCTAGCTCCTTCTCCCTCGTTTTCTCTAGTTCCCTCTCCCTCAACCTCTCTGTCTTCGTCGAAGCTTATCTTCGACCTCTCTCCTTCTCCCTCGTTCTCGCTAGCTCCCTCTCCCTCAACCTCTCTGTCTTCATCGAAGCCTATCTTCGACCTCTCTGTCTTTGTTGAAGCTAATGACTCACACCTTTGCTCGATCTCTCCCTCTCCCACGACCTCTCCATCTCCCTCAAGTCCTCCACCTCTTTGTCTTCGTTGAAGCCCATTCTCAATCTCTCCGTCTTTGTCGAAGCTCATAGCCTCAGCCTTGATCTATCCCTCACCCTCTCCGTCTTCCTCATTCTCTCAGTCTCAGGCGAAACTGGTTCAAAATCGGTTCAAAATCGAATCGAACTAGTTTAACCAATTTTTGGTTCAAACAATTTTGATACTGAGAACCGGACTGAATCGATATTGATTTCTCAATCAGTTCGGTCTTGATGTTGGCAAAAAAACCGAATTGAAAAACTGATTGTGAGGCGTAATACATTAATACATTACATAGATACGCGCTAAGAAACAATAACCTAAACTTAAACTGGAAAAACTTCCATCCACAACATAAGGTTTTCGCGCCTCCCTTAACCCCTCTCTCACATTCAATCTTCAACTTCCTTCTGGGACGACCAAGTGGAGATTCTGGACTGATGTTTCTTACTGGGTATTGAGTAAAAAGCTGGTTGCTTTCAAACTCCAAAACACCCTCTCACATTTTTTTTTATCTGATCCTCTCACATTCACTCTACTTCTTCCTCGCCATGTACGGACGCCCTTCTCGCTCCTCCGGTGGTGCGTGGGGTCAGCCACCACCACAGCAACCTCAAAATCCTAATTTTTTCCCCCAAAACCCTATCAATTCATCATATATCTATCCTTCAAACCCTGTCTTTATACCCCACAATGTCCAGAACCCCTACCAAAACTTCCCTCCAAATAATTTTCCAATCCAAAACCCTAATTTCCCTCTCCAAAACCTTAACTTCACTCCTCCTCCCCAGCAGTTTTTAAGCTCGGCGGCTTTCCGGCCTCCAAACTCGAGAGAGATGCTCGAGAGAATTGACCGCGCCGTGGGGAAGGCTCGCGACGAGCTTGCGGCCGCTGGGGAGCATGTCTCCGCGTGGAAGGTCTCGCAGTCTGCGCTTCTGATGCTAAAGGTTGAGTCCTGGAGTTCTCTGGGGTTTCAAATGCAGCAAGTGCCGTCTTTGCACCGCCTCATGCTCACTGAAGGGAAGGTAATGACACTCTCTTCTGTTTTGTATTATAATTTTTTTTGGTTTTTAAATCAGATTTTCCTTAATGCTTTCTTTGGTTGCTGAGAAAGTATGGGAAAAGAATCGTAATTGATATAATAAACCTTCAATTGTGATTAAAAAAAACACTTGCTCATCAGTATACTGAAAACATTGTATTGAGAAAAAAAAAATGCTTAAGAGGTGCCTGCTAAACTTGTGGCATCAATAGCACTGAATATGAAACAAAAATTGGCGGTACTGTTATGGAAGGGACTTGGTTTTTTACTTCAACTGTAACATAAATGGACTAACCAGCTGCTGAGACGGAGCAACTAAACCTCTCGATTTTTTTTGGGGGGAGGGGGGGGGGGGGGGGGGGGGGGGGGGGGCGGGGGTTATTTTTGTAGTTGTGAAAATCTGAGGAGGCTTGCTATCTATATTCAATAGTAATCTATCATTAGTTGTCAAGGTTGACTAACCACTCTGTCGCGCTTGTTTATATAGGATATTCCATTTGTAAAGTAATACAATCAAGAACTAGGAACTTGTATCTTTTCCCTTTTCTCTTATTATCTCAACAAACCATAAAAAACGAAGGATACAATATTAACATTTTTTGTTTTTTCTGTATTTTATCTTAAAAGATCTGTTTCTCTGTGTCTTAAATCACATCAATCTTTACTTTTTTTCTTTGGAATTTAGATAAATGCGTTTATCCATTGTTTCGTTGGGGTTCAAAGCATTACTTCATTGTATGATTTGGAAGTAGCAGTCTGCAAGAGTGAAAGAATTGAACAGTTTGAAGAGCTGGGATTGGGCCCTTTGTTGCGACACCCACTTGTGTTGCATTATTTCTCGGTGCAGGATGATACGAATAAAGTGTTTAAGATAACTAGCTGGGAGATAATATCTCTACTTTCTGAGTTTATGGATATGTGTACAAATAAAAAATTGAGTGCTGAAGAAATTTTAGATTTCATTGTTAAGAAGCGATCAGTTGCAAGCAAGGAAGAGCTTGGAATACGAATTAACAGCATCGGGTATGGCACACATTTTTGCTTCTTTGTCACTCTTCCTTAATTTTAAGGATTTAAATCCTGCTGTAAATTGCTCAAGTATAGGGATTTAATTCATGCTGTTTGTCAACTATTCTAAATTATAAATTCTCGTTTGTGTTTCTGCTAACCTCTCAATTGGTAGATTTTATAATCATGATTTAAATAGTGCTAAATTTACATTATGTTTTAATTTTCTGGGTCAAGAAAATGTCATGATTATGTGATCATCTCATTTATTTATTTTAATTATGTATGAAATTTGAGAATGCAATTGATTGAAGTAAACTTTTATCATCACAGGAATTATATTTCTGCCATTCGGAAAGCCAGGGGATTAGAAAAGAAATCTGAGATGGCATTTAAGCAAAAAGAAGATAAAAAAAGTAGGTTGCGTCCGCATTTTTCCGCACAGAAAAATCTGATAGACCAACGTTACAGTGCCATTTCTCAGCGTGTTGAATCATTTTGTGGCAAGCACATTAGATTTGATCCTTCAAGCTCAGAGGATGAAGGTAGTGATGATTGTTTATCTGAAGATGACCATGAAAATAATGACCATGCTACAGGTAGACAGGTGAACGTCTCATTACAGTCTGTTAAAAGTTCTGACCGAGTAAGTAGATGTCCTTACCCATCTGCAATTGAAGAGCGGGCACGGCTTGGATTGGGCCAGCTTTCTCCAGCCAGTGGCAGCGAAAAGCATAATGAGAGTAGTGGGTCAGTCAAAAAGAAAAGAAAATCTGATAACATAAACAGTGCAATCTCTACTTCGCACAAGTTGCGCAAGAGAGATAAGTTACCTGATCCCCTTCAAGTGGAAAATGGCAGGGAAAGCAATGTGGATAGCAATTTGCATGAAAATGATCTTACAATTGACAATAATGATTTGAGGACGTTCATTACAACCTGGAAGGAAGCCTGCCGGGAGCACACTGTGGATGAGGTATGTTTCTGCTCTTGTTTTGGTATTTAAACGACTGATTAGAAATGAGTTTTACAGTATGGATCGAACATCTGTCAACAGTTTAGTATCTACTTATGTAATGATTTTAGGTGGCTGCATATTTTTATTTTTTACAGAATATTTAATGAAGTTTTTTTTTTTTTCCCATAAATGATACCAAAATTTCTGCTTTGCTTATAAATGGTATCTACTTATGTAATGATTGTGCTTCGGAATTTGCTCCATTTTCTGGCTAGAAGTGCTGATTTCTTTTATGACTGAATTTGACTTTGTGGAAGGTTGTGGCTATAAGTCTCTATTTAAATTATTTGCATTACATTTGCTAAATTTCTTGTATTACAAAATTTGCGCCTTGTTCTTTCTTCATGATTTCTTCGTGGTTTTAAATCAGCCTTAGCACGGGTGCTATAAATATTTCTATCAATTAGTTAGTATGACCTGAAGTTGTAGTCAAAATGGGACTGATACAACAAATCTTCTGATAACATTTTGACAATTGCTGCAGAAGTTTATATATTTGAAATGCAAGGCTTAGAATTCTTGATGTGGGATTTGACATTCTCAACAATTTGACTAATGTTTGCTGTTTTAACAATTTTGCTTCTCTTGTTTTCTCCCTATTGTTTCTACAAATATGGGGTTTCAGAAAATATCTTCTGTTCTTGTAGGTACTTGATAGGATGCTGCAGTTTAATAATACTAAAGCTCAGAAGAAGGAGAAAATCAAGTCAATTTTTTCTTTATATCCTTTAATTGGATTACTAAATGTTGCTGTAAGTCATCCGAGTCAGATTATTATTAGTTTACTAACTTCATATATGTTTAATTCTCGGTTTAGTTGTTTAATATTTAATTCCTGAAGATGAAATATGGAGATGCATATATGCTTATTGTATGTATTTGTTTTGGTATTACTCTTGTTATAGATATACAGGCAAGATCATGGGACTTTTGTTGTTGTTTAGGTGTCTGATGGATTGTGCGTCCATATTGTATTTGTGCAAAAAAGGGGCTGATCGAGAGTATTGGAAGTATTCATGAAATGAACATAGAGAGTAACTAATAATGGTCTTGATAATGATTATTTTGTTTATAGATGGCATACATGTTATTGGTCTTGTATATTATGTTAGATTCTTTTTTATGTTACTCTATCAATCTTCCACCTCTATTGTGAGGTAACTATTTATGATCACTTATACCGAAGTTGATACTTCCATGTTGCAGGTCTCATCTATCAAATGTGGTATGTGGGATAGCGTGTATGATAGATTCCAAACAGTTGGTCCATATGAGTTTGGTGATAGCCTTACTGATACTGATGCCTGTCCTGACTATGTGAGCATAGATGTTAAACCAATTACTAAAGATGAACCCAGAATGAAGGATCCATCGATCATCACTGCAGATGTTGTTGATCATTCGGAGAGTAAGTATTGTTTTTTTTAATGACAAAAAGAGAAACTGAATTATGGCATGGTTACTTAACTGGTATCAAGGGTCCTACGGATCCTATACAGGATCCCAGCCGATCACAAGAGATCACAGCCATCTCTATGTGATCTGCTGTATCTAGGAATCCTCTTTGATTCCTTCCTCTTGTAATTACTTCCTAGTTAATCTCTATTTACCTTTCCTAGTTAGGACTCTACTTTTCTATCCTAGTTAGGACTCTACTTCCACTTGTATAAATAGGCTTCTCTGTATACTCAGTAAATTAATTAAAACCACAAGTATTATTCATACTTTACATGGTATCAGAGCTCTAACGCTCTCACGAGTATCTCGACTCCTTTAGCCTTTTTTTTTCCTCCTCTATTCCCACCATGGCTGCCCCACCCAACTCCTCTGTCATCATCGATCCTCCATCTTCTGAAACTGCTCCCCCTCTTTCCGCACTCATCACCATCAATGCCTTGGCCCAGCTTCCCCTGAAGCTCACCTCCACCAACTACTTTCCATGGCGTGCTCAGTTCAACGCCATCCTCCTTGGCTATGACCTTATGGGGTTTGTTGACGGAACCTTCCCCTGCCCTCCAGCCTCGAACCTTGCACTTCGCACCTTCTGGGTTCGCCAGGATCAGCTCCTCCTCAGTGCCATCCTGGCCTCTGTCTCCCCACAGGTCATCACCTTGATTGCTGCCGCAAAAACCTCTGCCGCAGCCTGGGACCGCCCCACTCGCCTGTTTGCCAGCACCGCTCGAGCCCGCGTTCTCAGCCTTAAAGAACGCCTTACCTTGCTCCGTCGTGAGTCAAGGCCCGTGTCCGAGTACCTCCAAGAGGTCCGCATCCTCTCTGATGAAATCGCCGCTATTGATGCTCCTCTCAAGGACGATGACCTTCTCCTCCACGTCCTCAACGACGTTGGTCCTGAATTTCGTGAAATCGCTGCCGCTGTCCGCTCTCGTGACACTCCTGTCACGTTTGAGAACCTCCATGATATGCTGGTTCAGCATGAAGCTGCCACCCACCGTGAGCTTCCACCAACACCCTCCCCACCCATCACTGCCAACCCCGCTCACTCAAATCGCAACTCCCCTGCCTTCCGCCACAATCGCGGTTCCTCTGGACATCGCTCTCAGCCTTCTGATGGCTCCCGCTCCAATGGCTCTCGTTCCCACTCCTCCTCCTCTGATTACCACCGCAAGCCGCAGCAACCCGGCAGTGGCTATCGCGGTTTCTGTCAATGGTGTGGAACCCAGGGTCATAGCGCCAAACGGTGCCCGCAGCTTCAGCACTCCTCTGCCGCGCCACCTGTTGCCAATTCTGCAACTCAGGCAAGCTCCTCCAGCTGGCTTCTAGACTCCGGTGCCTCTCATCATGTTGCCTCCAGTCCTCAACACCTGTCTGACGCCACTCACTATCACGGCCCTGATGAAATCATCATCGGGAATGGTAAGGGACTCGGTATCACTCACACTGGCTCTTTCCGGTTACCTTCCCCTCCCTCCCACCCCCTTTCCCTTCACAATGTTCTCTGTGCTCCCTCTATGTCTCGCAATCTTATTTCCATATCTAAATTTACCCAGCAAAATAATATCTCTATTGAATTCTTTCCTCATTCTTTTCTTGTGAAGGATCTCAGCACGGGGGCGGTTCTCTTTCAAGGCCCGAGTAAGGACGGTGTGTACGAATGGTCCTCCTCCCTCCCTTCCCAACCTCATGCTTTGGTGGGCGTGGTTGTCTCCCCTAATCTTTGGCATCGTCGTCTAGCTCATCCCCATTTTAAAGTTCTTCAAACTGTTCTTAATCAATCCAATGTCTCTATTTCCCCTCATTTATCTTCTACTCTATGTAATTCCTGCTTATGCAATAAAAGTCATAAACTTCCATTTGGTGTCTCTTCCTTACATAGCTCTCGGCCCCTTCAGTTAATTTACACTGATGTCTGGGGGCCTGCCCCCTCTATTTCCATTGATGGCTTTTCCTATTATGTTTTGTTCATTGATCACTTCACTAAATACTCCTGGCTTTATCCCCTACGCAAAAAATCTGATGTCTATTCCACTTTCATTGATTTCAAAGTCCTGGTTGAAAAATTCTTTAACCAACCCATTGCCTCTCTCTACACCGATGGCGGTGGGGAATTCATCAAACTCAAGCCCTATCTTGCTACTCACGGCATAAACCATTACCTCACCCCCCTCTCACCCCTCAGCACAATGGTGTCGCTGAACGGCGACACCGTCACATTGTTGAAACCGGTCTCACCCTACTTCACACTGCCCATCTTCCTCAGTCCTACTGGTCTTATGCTTTTCGAACTGTGGTTTATCTTATCAACCGACTCCCCACCACCATTCTCCACAATCAATCCCCCTACACTGCCCTCTTCCATCAGCCTCCTAACTATTCCCGCCTTCGCACCTTTGGTTGCCTATGCTTTCCCTGGCTTCGCCCTTATGCACCCTCCGAACTGCACCCCCGGTCTACCCCCTGTCTCTTTCTTGGCTACTCACTCCAACAGAGTGCCTACCTCTGCCTTGACACCAGCACTAACCGCCTGTACATCTCTCGTCATGTTCAGTTTGATGAGTCCAGCTTTCCTGGTCACAATGACAGCCCCTCCTCTCTCTCCATCACCTCGGCAACCTTTGACTCCTGGCTCTCTACCCTTCCCCTGGTCTCCTCACTATCCTCTGCGCCGTCCACCTCTGCTCCTCCCCCTGCACTGGAACCCCTCGACACACCGTCCTTGCACGCTCTTGAGGCTGGACCTTCCCCGGCTCAGGTCCTGCCCCTGCCTGCCTCGGCTCCACCTACTTCTGGCTGCTCCCCTCTGCCAGACCCAGCCCCTGCTGCCTTGCCTCTCACCACTGAACCTCCACCTCTCCGCACCTACTCCCGGCGGCCCCCTAGACCCCCTGCCCCCATCACCCCCTCCTCCCCTCCTCCCCCTCCCCCCCACCCGCACTCACCCGATGCTCACCCGCACCCAAACAGGTACTGTCCCCCCTGTTCCCTCCTATGCCCTCACAGCCACTACCCGGTTCCCTCTCCCCCCTTTGGTTGAGCCAACGTGTGTGTCCCAGGCTGCCAAAGATCCTCAGTGGCGTCAGGCCATGTCCCATGAGCTCAATGCTCTGATTCAGAATGGTACTTGGGACTTGGTGCCTCCTCACCCCTCCCAGAATATTGTTGGTAATAAGTGGGTGTTCAGAATCAAGCGTACTCCTACGGGTGCTGTTGACCGTTACAAGGCGAGGCTAGTTGCTAAAGGCTACCACCAGCGTCCTGGTGTGGACTTCACTGCCACATTCAGCCCGGTGGTCAAACCTACTACCATTCGGACTGTCCTCCACATGGCTGTCACTCATGGCTGGCCCCTCCGCCAATTGGACATCAACAATGCCTTCCTCCAAGGCACTCTCCATGACGATGTTCATATGGCTCAGCCCGCCGGCTTTGTTGATCCCCAGCATCCCACATATGTTTGCAAGCTGCGCAAGGCCATCTATGGTCTCAAACAAGCCCCCCGGGCCTGGTACCAGGAGCTCACTACCTTTCTACACTCTCATGGCTTTGTTAACACTCAGTCTGATGCCTCCCTTTTTATACTCCGCAAGGGTCCTCATGTGCTGTATTTTCTAGTTTATGTTGATGATCTCATTGTGACAGGAACCAGCCCTGCGCTCATCTCCACCTTCATTCACACTTTGGCAGCCCGGTTCTCTGTCAAGGACCTAGGATCCCTTCACTACTTCCTTGGTGTTGAGGCCCTCCCTACTGCCTCTAGTCTGTTCCTGTCCCAGCACAAGTACATTCACGACCTTCTCACCCTGGCTCGTATGGATGGTGCCAAACCCGTGGCCACCCCTCTGGCTGTTTCCCCTACACTTCAGCTTCGTGTTGGCTCCCCCCCAGCCGATGCTACCCTATTCCTCCGTCTTGTGGGCAGCTTGCAGTATCTCAACCTCACTCGGCCTGATGTGTCCTATGCTGTGAATAAACTCTCTCAGTTCATGCATGCTCCCACTGACCAGCATTGGCAAGCACTCAAGCGGGTCCTACGGTACTTGAAGGGTACCCTCACTTATGGACTCCATCTCCACCGCCACACCGCCAGCCACCTTCATGCGGTTGCTCATTCCTTCCACACTCTTCATGCCTTCTCTGATGCCGACTGGGCCGGTGACCCAGACGATCGTAAGTCCACTACGGCCTATCTTGTCTACTTAGGTGGCAACCTGATTTCTTGGAGCTCTCGCAAACAACGGGCAGTTTCCCGATCCTCCATTGAGGCCGAGTACTGTGCTGTTGCTGCCACGACTGCTGAACTTCTCTGGGTGCAGTCTCTTCTTCGTGAACTGGGCCTTTCCATCCCCCGACCGCCCAGCATCTCGTGTGATAATATTGGTACCACCTTCTACTGCTCCAACCCCACACTTCATTCTCGCATGAAGCATGTTGCCATTGACTACAACTTTGTCAGGGATCAGGTCAGCCGTGGTCTCCTCCAAGTCTCTCACATCTCCACCGACGATCAGCTGGCTGACGCCCTCACCAAGGCCCTTCCCAGACCTCGCTTTCAGCTCCTACGATCCAAGATCGGTGTCGCCGACGGCTCCACCGTCTTGCGGGGGCGTATCAAGGGTCCTACGGATCCTATACAGGATCCCAGCCGATCACAAGAGATCACAGCCATCTCTATTTGATCTTCTGTATCTAGGAATCCTCTTTGATTCCTTCCTCTTGTAATTACTTCCTAGTTAATCTCTATTTACCTTTCCTAGTTAGGACTCTACTTTTTTATCCTAGTTAGGACTCTACTTCCACTTGTATAAATAGGCTTCTCTGTATACTCAGTAAATTAATTAAAACCACAAGTATTATTCATACTTTACAACTGGAAAGGTATTTGAATTATTCCGATTCCTGACTTCCAATACCTTTACCCATAGATATTGTTCTAATTCGTGATTTCCCTGTGTTCACTAGCACATTCAGAATTTACAATCTGTAATTCAATACGTGAAAACCATGAAGTAGATGGAATACAAGGGTAGTAGATCCTGTACCCTTTCCTTCTCTCACATATTTTGGACTAACCTGACTCCCTGCGATCTCATTCCAAGTAAACATGCCATTGTAGTAAATAATAAACATCTTACAGTATGTGGATAAGGAGTCCACATCAATAACATCAGTAATAGCTACAAGTACAACATAGCTCCTAAAAATACAAAGAGACTGCATTGAACTCTAGAGAAAAATGTGAAAACCACAAAGTGATCTGCAACCACTGTAATCCTCGTAGATAATTCTTTGAATCTGCAAGCCACTGAAAACCAAATGGAGGCCGTAAATGAACCATTCATCCACTGTCGATCCCCTCTTCCACCCCTTCATTGTTCATACTGCTCAAATATTGTCCTATTTTATCCCATTCCGACAGTCTACAATAGATCTAGTGTCAAAGAACCCAACCATGTCTTACTTTTTTACCTTTTCCCAAAACTTTATGCTCGTCAGCAAGCAAATGGGATGATCCTGTTCATATTAGCTTGGCTAAAAAGATTCTTCCACCAGTCTTGTTTAACTGGACTGTGTAAGAATACATGGCATGCACTTTCTCCTCCCACTTTGCACTGAACTCACGAATGAGGACAAAAGAATGCATAAGGCCTCCCCTTTTGGATATGTATCATGGTGATTAATCTTCCAACCACCATCTGTTCCAGAATATTGGCTAATCTTTCTGTTTAGTGATTTCATCTGACAATTGGAAAAATGGATTTCAGTATCAAGTTTGTCTTGTAAATATTATCCAATTGTATAAATAGTTGGGAGAATACAAGAATTCTACATTGAGTTCACACAATCAAGTAAAATGCAATCCATGAATAACTGGATCCATGGACAGCTGATATTTTGTTTCTTCTGAAAAATAATGATTCAATTATAAGATAATTGTTTTATTTTTTCTTATATATTTCTCTCATGAAACCTGTATGCCATATCATGGTCTGTAATTATGTTTCACAGGTGTTCCTGCTGAGGACATAATCAGGAAAGTTACTATGTACTTTGAGAGTGATCAAGGAAGACATGACAATGGGCAACCACTTCAGGAGAGGATATATATCTTCTTGAAAAAGCTTTGGAATTGCCAGCATTGGTTGATGAACGAATTTTGTGTCAAGGAATTTAAATCCCTCGGTTATGGGGAGTTTTTAGTGTTCTTAGAAAAATATGCTTGTCTACCACAGGAGCTGTGCAAGTTGTTGACTGGAGATGCTATTGGGAAGTGTCCTTTGGATGTTTGCGTAATCCAGCACCATTTGGTTACTTTAGTATCTCAAGCTTTACATAGTTTGTGGGAGGATGAAAAGGTTACCGAGCAAAACATATTGCTGCTGCTTAGGAAGCAGTTCCCATTGGTTAGTTTTAAAACTATTGGAAATGGTTCAGTGGAAGATTTCTTAAACATTGTGGGAAAGCATAAAGACGCTGCGATTTCCAAATGTGTTCTATATTCAATGACTTTATGTGGAACGAGTTATGCCAGAGTCTCGTCAGCAAACGTTGAGAATATCCTATGGAATTTGTCCAATACTGACAGCGGCCAGAAAGCGATGTCCCGTGATTTTATTACACCCAATAAGGCAATTGAAGTCTTACTTAGGGCACCCATGATGTCTGATCTACAATTATGGTCACATTGGGATGTTTTGTTTGCTCCCTCTCTTGGTCCTCTTGTACCATGGCTACTGAAGGAGGTTAACACAGATGAACTGTTGTGTTTGGTGACGAAAGGTGGAACAGTGATTCGGTTAGATCATTCAGCTACTGTGGATTCCTTCTTGGAAGCTGCCCTTCAAGGATCCTCTTTTCGAACAGCAGTGAAAATGTTATCTCTGTTTTCACTAGTTGGGGGAGAAAAACATGTCCCTATGTCCCTTTTAAAAATTCATATTAAACATGCATTTGAGGTAATTGTGAAGAACTATCTCGACGATATGGAAGTACATGGCTATAAGAATTCTGTGAATTGTGGACAAGTACTGTCTGGACAAGAAATGGTTGATGAAGTTGCTACTGATGGATTCCGTGGTAAATTACAAAAGGACTTGAGCAACATGAATAGTGCAACGCCTGTTATTTCAAGATTTGTCCTTGAATGTCTTGGGTATCTACCGGCAGAGTTTCGTGAATTTTCTGCTGATGTATTGCTCTCTGGAATGCAATCTGTTGTCAAACATGCTGCTTCAGCCATTCTAGGTGAATGCAGCCAATTAGAGCAGCGGCTCATGCTTCACGAAGTTGGGCTGTCTCTTGGTGTAGTGGAGTGGGTTAATGACCACAATGCATTTTGTTCCAATGAAAGTACTGAAGGCTTCACATCTAGGGCTTCATGTTTCGATGCTGTTAGGTACAATCCGGGGTCAACCTCAAAGAATACGCAAGATGTGTCAAATACATTTTCCTCTTCTGAAGGGAGGATGGGTGCATCTGTTAAAGAAGATGAGCAAAAAGTTGGTTCTGCTAATATTGGTTTAAATATTGGTGGTGCAGAAGCTTCTGATTCTAGAGTTGGCAGTGGTTACACAGAAGGTTCTACTGAGCTTAGTGAAAATGAAGATGCCGCCCAGGTGATTGAGTCAATCAGGAGAGATGAATTTGGCCTTGATTCAAGCCTATCAAATGTTGAAAGCATCATGTTAAAGAAGCAGCATGCTCGCTTAGGGAGAGCTCTTCATTGTCTTTCACAGGAATTGTATTCTCAGGATTCACATTTTCTTCTTGAGCTGGTAAGGGTGCTTTTTCCTTTTCCTTTCATTGTCTTCAGTGCAGTCAACTATGCAAGGTATGTCATTTTTTTTGTTGTGGTCCACTCTTTCACTTATCATATTACCAAATGTCGTCTGGTATCCAAGGCTTAGAATTCTCAATGTGGGATATTACTCTCAACAGTTTTCATTTATAATATTTATCCTTATAATACTTTGTCCATGCTAAAAATTTAATTTTGTATTTTGTATGGCCTGTATATTTTTGATACCACAGTTGAGTTTAAAACAAGCCTTTAATACCTTCGTGATGTTGAAGTTAATTTTATACTTCCAAGCTTTTTATGTATTTATTCTTCTTTATTGCCTCAGGTTCAAAATGCTGATGATAATACCTACCCAACAAATGTGGAACCCACTTTAACGTTCATTCTTCAAGAGTCAGGTATCGTTGTTTTAAATAATGAGCGAGGCTTCTCTTCCCAGAACATTAGAGCACTTTGTGATGTTGGAAGCTCAACCAAGAAAGGATCTAATGCTGGATATATAGGCCAGAAGGGCATTGGTTTTAAATCAGTATTTCGGGTTGGTCGTGGAAACAGTTCTCTCCCTCTCCTCTCTCTATTTCTCTTATTACTTCTATGAATTGTTCACTGTAGTTTTTATTGAAATTTCTCATCTTCATTATGCTGTTGAAGGATTCATTCCTAGTTTATAGGAGCCTTGGTTCACTGGATACACGATGCTCGGAAAATACATGGTTTATGCTTTATTAATTTGTGCGCATTACTGCAGGTCACAGATGCTCCCGAAATTCATTCTAATGGATTCCATATCAAGTTTGATATAAGTAAGGGCCAGATCGGTTTTGTTTTGCCAACAGTTGTACCTCCTTGCAGTATTGACCTGTTTAGTAGGCTTACTTCTAGTGACAGTGATCAACCAGATTGTAACTGCTGGAACACTTGCATTGTTCTTCCTTTCAAATCAAAATTATCGGATGGAACTATCATGAAAAGCTTTGTAAATATGTTTTCAGATCTTCATCCATCTTTATTACTCTTTCTGCACCGCCTACAGTGTATCAAGTTTCGGAACTTGCTTGATAACTCACTTACCGTCATGAGAAAAGAAATTGTGGGAGATGGTATTGTTAAGGTTTCACATGGGGAAGAGAATATGACATGGTTTGTAGTATCTCAGAAATTGCAAGCAGAATTTATGCGTAGTGATGTAAAAAATACAGAAATTTCGATAGCATTGACATTGACGGAATCATGTAATGGCGATTATAGTCCAGATTTAGGCCAACAACCTGTTTTTGCATTTCTTCCTCTGAGGACTTATGGCCTGAAATTTATTCTACAGGGTGATTTTGTACTTACTTCATCTAGAGAGGAAGTGGATGGGGATAGTCCCTGGAACCAGTGGCTATTGTCAGAATTTCCTGGTTTGTTTGTGAATGCAGGGAAGTCTTTTTGTGCTCTTCCATGTTTCAGTGAGAATCCAGGAAGAGCTGTAGCAGCTTATATGTCTTTTGTTCCCCTTGTTGGGGAGGTGCATGGTTTCTTTTCTTCTCTTCCTCGATTGATTATTTCTAATTTGCGTATGTCAAATTGCTTACTCCTAGAAGGAGGATGTAATGAATGGGTTCCTCCTTGCAAGGTCCTAAGAGGTTGGAATGAGCATGCTTATTCGCTTCTTCCTGGCAGTTTAGTTCATGAGCATCTTGGCCTTGGATTCTTAGATAGAAATATAGTTCTGCCGGATTCACTTGCAAGTGCTCTAGGTATTGCGGAGTATGGACCCAAAGTTCTTCTTCAAGTTATGGTCTCTATATGTAATACGCAAAATGGTCTCAAATTAATGGGGTTGGATTGGCTGATCTCTTGGCTGAGGGAACTTTATGCAATGTCATTCAATTCTTCTGTTGAAGCTTCATTTGGTTCGGGAATGCAGATGGAGCTCATAGAAAACCTTCGGAAAATTCCTTTCATCCCTCTTTCAGATGGTACATATGGTGCTGTGGAGGAAGGCCCGGTTTGGTTACATTTTGATGCCTTAAGCACTTGGCTTGAGGTTCAGCATGACCTTGAGTCTTTTCCAAATTTGTATAAAAAACTTAGGATCGTAAGCCCTTCTCTCCTGTCTGCAGTGTCTGCAGATATGTCATCCATGGATGTAACAGTTGAAAAACTCACATGCATGCTACGTAGAATTGGTGTCCAGACATTGTCCGCACACGAAATTGTCAAAGTGAACATCTTGCCAGCTATATCTGATGACAGAATTACCGATAAGGATAAAAATTTGATGACTGAATATCTCTGTTTTGTAATGGTCCATCTACAGTCAAGCTGCT
Organism: Prinsepia uniflora; assembly: GCA_032719365.1. Classification (NCBI taxonomy): domain Eukaryota; kingdom Viridiplantae; phylum Streptophyta; class Magnoliopsida; order Rosales; family Rosaceae; genus Prinsepia; species Prinsepia uniflora. Next base: position 47,185,502 of record CM064861.1, on the reverse strand, counting down.
CTGATTGCCATGTTGAAAGGGAATACATAATCTCAGAAATACAAGATAAAGCTTACATATCAACAAATCATGGCTTTAAACGACCTTCGATGGTGTCAATCCATTTCAGTAAGGAATTTGGAAATCCTGTGGACCTAAAGAGGTTGATTAGTATGGGGGATATGAAGTGGCATGAGCTTGACGTCTGCTACATGAGACATCCAGTCACAAAATCACTCCCATGTGAACTGAAGAATTGGAGGGAATTTTTCCACGAAATTGGGATTATGGATTTTGTCAAAGTAGTTCCAGTAGAGAAGGAAATTGCTGATATTTCAGATGGATTAGCTAAGAAGATGATATGGGACAAGAAATTAATTTCCCTTCAATCAATTGTCAGAGATTGGGAGTCCCCTGAATTGCTCGACTTATTGTCAATATTGGTGAGAGACGGCAACAGAAAAGGCTCTGAATATCTCTTAGAGGTTCTTGATAGTTTATGGGATGATTGCTATAGCGAAAAAACTACAGGATATTTTGTTTCTAAATCTGAATCAGAAAGGAGGCCCTTCAAATCATCATTTATGAGTAGCATCTGTGATGTGCAATGGGTGGTATCATCAATGGATGATTTACTTCACTATCCTAAAGATTTATATCACGATCATGATGCGGTGCGATCAATTCTGGGGGAGTATGCTGCATTTGCTATTCCAAAGGTTAGTGTCGTATGCCCACACAGGGAATTACTTCCCATTTTTTAAAGTTATTATTCATCCAATACTACTGCTCCAAGATTTATCAGATTGCAACTTAATTTAATAGAATCCATATGTGAATTTGACCTGAACTGAAGTAGCAATCCTATTATGGTTTTTTCCTCTCCACCCCTTTGTACATGTATATCATCCCTGTGACTGTTTGATGAGGAAATTTAAACAACCGTGACATTTTGCAATATTACTAAGAAATGCTTAACAGTAAATTAAACGGAGTGATTAGCATGATAAAACCACTAAACAAAGGGTTTCCATGTGACTCCTATCAAGTAGTTACTTAGATAGGACTTACAAATCTTCTTAAGCGCATTGCATCTAATCATTTGCAGTGTATTTCCAACTAATTTAGCCTAAATCCCTTGATACTTTGAAGCTGCTCATCCAAACATAGGCTAGAAGTTTGAAATGTCAAGACAGAAAGTAGCAAAGTTTATATATGGTATTATGGTAATTTAGCTGAATGTTTCTCTCTCTTGATTTGTTTTATTGTTAAATCCTAGAAGTTTTTGTTCACCGCTCCTCTCTCAATAAAGTGGTCGAAGGAAAAAAGAAAAGGAGTCTGTACTTTAATTATTCTTTCTACATGCTTTGTTTATTGCTCCTTGTTGCTTGATTGATTTTTCTTGTCAAGCTCTATACACTATTTGAAAATTGTCAATAGAGCTTATACAATAATACTGAATCACTCTGGCATGAAAAGTATTTGGATGAATTGAAGCCACAATTATCATAAATGTTGAACCTTTAAGTCTTAGTCTGGATAAAATTAATAGTTATCTCCAACTTTGACTTCTTGTGATATGGCAATACATATGTTTGGAAGGATTATTTAGTTTTCAATTTTTTTTTCTATCATCTAATTCTTTTATCATTTTATTCTCTATTCTGCAATGCTTTTCATATTCACTCAGATTTTTATTAAAGTTTTGACTTTAAAATTTTGAAAAATTATACCACTTTCACTAGATCTGGTGTGATTGGAATTTTTTTTTCTTGTTTCGGAATTGAAGCTTACAACTTTCTGTTTCTCTCTAATCTGTTCTTTATGAGATATGGAAATTTTCTGTGTATTGAGTAATTGTAAATTGTGTACAGAGGTTCTTTAAGTAGACTTCTAGAGAACTAAACTAGGTAAGTACATCTTAGACAAACTAGGAAGGAATCAAGTAGATACAAATTTACATAGGAAAGAATCCAGGGGATTCTGTGGACTTAGGCCCAGCAGATCAGGGAGATTGATCCTCAATCTCCTGTGATCGGCTGGGATCTTTATCACGCCCCCGCAAGACGGTGGTGCCGTCGGCAACACCGATCTTGGATCGTAGGAGTTGAAAGCGGGGTCTGGGCAGAGCTTTTGTGAGAGCATCAGCAAGCTGGTCGTCCGTGGAGATGTGGGAGACATTAAGTAGACCACGGCTGACTTGGGTGCGAACAAGTGATAGTCGATTTCAAGATGCTTCATGCGAGTGTGAAGAGTGGGATTGGAGCAGTAGAACGTAGTACCAATGTTGTCGCATGAGATGGTCGGCGTCCCTGCTGTGGAGATGCCCAGGTCACGTAGCAAGGCTTGAACCCACATAAGTTCTGTAGTGGCGGATGCCACAGCACGGTATTCAGCCTCTGTAGAAGACCTGGAAACAGCACGTTGTTTGCGTGAGCTCCAGGAGATTAGGTTACCACCCAAGTAGACAAGGTAGGCAGTGGTTGATTTGCGGTCTTTGGGGTCACCAGCCTAATCCGCATCAGAGTAGGCATGCAGGGTGTGATAGGAGTGGGAGACGGCATGCAGCTGGTTGGTGGAGGCTCGGTGCAGGTGTAGGCCATAGAACAACGTGCCCTTCAAGTACCTTAGCACCCGTTTGAGAGCCTGCCAATGCTACTCAGTGGGAGCATGCATAAACTGTGATAGTTTGTTCACAGCAAAGGACACATCTGGCCGTGTGAGACTTAGGTACTGAAGACTGCCTACTATTTTCCGAAAGGGAGTGGCATCAGTGGGTGGGGAACCGTCCTGCAACATGAGAGTGGGGGAAACAGCCAGGGGGGTGGAGACAGGTTTGGCACCATCCATGTGTGCCATGGTGAGGAGGTCCTGAATGTATTTATGCTGGGACAGAAACAGACCAGTGGTTGTGGGCAGAACCTCAACTCCAAGGAAGTAGTGGAGGGCTCCCATATCCTTGACCGAAAAGCGAGCAGCTAGGGTATGGATGAACTTGGAGATGAGTGCTGGGTTGTTTCCTGTCACAATTAAATCATCAACATAGACAAGGAAGTAGAGGACAGTAGAGCCTTGCCTGAGAATGAAGAGTGAAGCATCAGATGGTGCTGGGGTAAAACCATGGGACACTAGGAAGGACTGCAGCTCCTGATACTAGGCCCGAGGGACTTGCTTCAGGCCATAAATTGCTTTGCGAAGCTTGCAGACATAGGAAGGATGTTGAGAATCAACAAAACCCGTGGGTTGTGCCATGTGAACATCCTCATGAAAGGTGCCTTGAAGAAAGGCATTGTTGACGTCCAGTTGGCTTATGGACCAGGCCTGAGTAACAGCAAGGTGAAGAACAGTCCGAATGGTGGTGGATTTGACTACGGGACTGAAGGTGGCCGAGTAGTCTACCCCTGGCCGCTGGTGAAACCCCTTAGCAACTAAGCGGGCTTTGTACCGGTCCACAGCACCCGTGGGAGTACGTTTGATCCTGAAGACCCATTTGTTACCCACAATGTTTTGGGTAGGGTGAGGGGGAACTAATTCCCATGTGCCATTCCGGATAAGAGCATTCATCTCTGCTGACATTGCTTGTCGCCAGTGAGGATCCTTGACAGCCTGAGATACACAAGTAAGCTCAACCATTGGTGAGATGGATTGGGTAGTGGTGGCCAAGGCATAGCTGGGTATAGGCCGTACAGTGCCGGTTTGGGTGCGGGTTAATAAGGATCCCCCAGAATCCCCGGAGATTGAGGATCAATCTCCTTGATCCTGTGTTATCTTAGGCCCAAAGAATCTCCCTGATTCTTTCCTAAACTTGTACATTAAATCCTGTAGATACTTTCCTAGTCTAGGTCTCTGATTTCCTTCCTAGTCTAAGTATGTATTTCCTAGTTAGTTTAACCTAGCATCTGTATAAATACCTCTCTACACTGTAAAGTTATTATTCAAGAAATACAAGGAAATTTCCTACCTCTTTATGGTATCAAAGCCTTAAGGCTCCACCGAGCAGAAAACCCTTCCGTTTTTTTTTCCTTTCTTTTTCTTCCCAAAAATCCTCCTTCCATGGCTGCTCCATCGCCAGCACCTGTCATCCAAACTCCCTCACCACACCCCGATATCACTAACCCTTTCTCCTCTCTTATCTCCATTAACGCTGCTCAGTTTACACTCAAACTGACAGCAACCAATTTTTTCCCTTGGAGAGCACAGTTTAATGCTCTCCTGCAAGGTTATGACCTTATGGGATACGTTGATGGCACTCGCCCCTGCCCACCCCCCACTGAAACCCTTCCTCATGCTCTCTGGTACCGCCAGGATCAGCTGATCCTCCATGCCATTCTTGGCTCTGTTTCTCCTCAGGTTGTTACCCTGATTGCCGCTGCAAAAACCTCTGCAGCCGCCTGGACACGCCTCACACGCCTCTATGCTAGCAAAGCTAGAGCCCGTGTTTTAGGCCTCAAAGAGAAGCTAACTCTTCTTCGCCGGGACAACCGACCAGTCAGTGACTACCTGCAGGAGGTTCGTCTCATTTCAGACGAACTCGCTGCTATTGATGCCCCACTTTCCGATGATGACCTCCTCCTCTATGTCCTCAACGGCGTTGGCTCAGCCTTCAAAGACATTGCAGCTGCAGTACGCTCTCGAGACACCTCTGTTTCGTTTGAAAACCTACATGATATGCTGGTTCAACATGAGGCAGCCACCTCTCGTGAAGCCCCTGCTTCCCCGCACTCTGTTATCACCGCCAATGCTGCTCAAACCACCCGCCACTCCTCCTACAACCGCTCTCCTCGCGGGTCCTCTGACCACCGCACCTTCAACCCTACTTCTGACAGCCGTGGCTCTGCTTCTCAGCGCTCTGCCCAGCCCCAGGCTTACCCACGCAGGACCAACAGCAACCAGGGCGGTGGTTACCGTGGTTTTTGCCAATGGTGTGGCACTCAAGGACATAGTGCCAAACGTTGTCCCCAGCTGCAACGTCCATCTGCTGTTCCACCAGTGGCCAATCCCACCTTTCCCGGCCACTCCACCTCCTCCTCACCCTGGCTCCTTGATTCCGGCGCTTCCCACCATGTCACTGCTTCCCCACACAACCTCTCTGCTGTTTCTGAGTACCAGGGGCCCGATGAGATTCTGATTGGTAATGGGACAGGGCTTGACATCACCCATGTCGGCTCTGCCACTCTTCCCTCTCCCTCTTCTCACACTTTCTCTCTTACTAATGTGCTGTGTGCTCCTAAAATAACTCGCAACATTCTTTCCATTTCCAAGTAATCAAGCTCACAATACCTCTATTGAACTTTTTCCTCATTGTTTTCATGTCAAGGACCTGAGCACGGGGGCGGTTCTTCTTCAAGGCCCGAGTAAGGATGGCGTGTATGAGTGGTCGTCTACAACCCTGCAGCAACCTCAAGCACTGGTGGGTGTAGTGGTCTCTCCCAACCTCTGGCATCGCCGCCTTGGCCATCCTCATGACAAAGTTCTCACCACCATTCTTCGTCAGTCATCCATCAAACTATCCTCCCAGCTTCCTGAAACTAAGTGTCTGTCCTGTCTCTGTAATAAAAGTCATAGGTTGCCGTTTGGCACCTCTTCCCTTAAGAGTCACCGTCCCCTTCAACTAATATATACTGATGTTTGGGGCCCTGCCCCCTACACTTCTGTTGATGGTTTTTCATATTATATCATCTTTGTTGACCACTTCACTAAATATACATGGTTATACCCTCTCAGAAAAAAATCAGATGTTTTCTCCACTTTCATTGACTACAAAAACCTCGTTGAAAAATACTTCCAGCACCCCATTCAAACACTCTATACAGATGGTGGTGGTGAATTCACAAAGCTCAAACCCTTCCTTGCCACCCACGGTATTAATCATCTCCTCACTCCACCTCACACTCCCCAACACAATGGCATGGCTGAACGTCGCCATCGCCACCTTGTTGAAACTGGCCTCACCCTCCTCCATCAAGCTAACCTTCCACTCTCCTACTGGACCTATGCCTTCAAAACAGCAACCTACCTCATCAACCGCCTCCCCACTTCCACTCTCAAAAACCAGTCACCATACACGGCTCTCTTTCACCTTCCACCCAACTATCACCGCCTCCGTACCTTTGGCTGCCTCTGTTTTCCCTGGTTACGTCCGTACAACACCAACAAAATGCAACCCCGTTCCACTCCCTGCCTCTTCCTTGGTTACTCTCTCAACCAAAGTGCATATTTGTATTATGACACTTCTGCCCATCGGCTCTATGTCTCCCGCCATGTTCAATTTGATGAGTCCACCTATCCAGGTCTCCACCACTCCTCCCAAGTTCCTCCTGTTACCCCCCACAATATCCAAGGTTGGCTCTCTTCTCTGCCCCCTGTCACCTTCCTCCCTGCCCCTGTCTCTGCTGCTCCACCAGTGCCCACACCGGCTGCCACATCAACAGCAGGACCCTCCGACACGTCCTCCTCATCAGGCCTTGACGCAGCAACTGCTCCAGCAACGGTCCAGCCCATCCCACTGCTCATCCGGTCCCCCTCCACCACCACAGCAACCGGCCTGCCCCCCCAACCAGCCACCACCACTGCTGCATCCTCTGTTCCTGCACAACCCCCTCCTCCTCTTCGAACCTACACACGGCGACCCCCTCGGCCGCCTTCCACATCCGCCTCCTCGGCCCCAGCTCCCCCAGCCCCCACCCATACCATGCTAACCCGCAGCAAAACAGGCTGTCTTCCCTCTGTGCCCACCTATGCTCTCACCGCCACTGCCCATCCTCTCCCAGACCTCCCTGAGCCTACCTGTGTCTCCCAGGCCGTGAAACACCCACAGTGGCGTGCAGCAATGTCCGATGAGCTCAATGCTCTTATAACCAATGGCACCTGGACCCTTGTACCCCCACAACCCAACCAGAATGTTATTGGAAACAAATGGGTCTTTCGGATCAAACGAAAGCCCAATGGCACCGTGGACAGGTTCAAGGCACGCTTAGTGGCTAAGGGTTACCACCAGCGTCCCGGAGTGGACTACTCAGCCACATTCAGCCCCGTGGTGAAGCCCACCACCATCCGGATCATTCTTCATCTAGCCGTGACCAATGGCTGGCCTATACGTCAGCTGGACGTGAATAATGCATTCCTGCAGGGCACTCTTCATGACACCGTTTACATGGCCCAGCCAGCTGGGTTTGTGGACCCTCACAACCCAACCTATGTCTGCCAACTCCGGAAAGCCCTATATGGCCTCAAACAGGCCCCACGGGCCTGGTACAAGGAATTGCACTCCTTTCTTCTGGCCCAGGGCTTTGTCAATGCCCTTTCGGATGCTTCTCTCTTCCTACTCAGGCAAGGTTCCAACACAACTTATTTTCTGGTTTATGTTGACGACCTTATTGTTACAGGCAACAACTCAGCACTCATTTCCCGGTTCATATCTGCACTGGCCAACCGGTTCTCAGTAAAAGACATGGGCACTTTGCACTACTTCCTTGGCGTGGAGGTCATCCCTACCACGGATGGCCTCTTCTTATCCCAGCACCAGTACCTCCAAGATATCCTCACCTTGGTGCACATGGACGGAGCCAAACCTGTCTCCACCCCCCTTGCTGTTTCACCACCCCTCCACCTCAACGATGGCTCCCCACCTGCTGATGCCACCCTATTTCGAAGAGTTGTGGGCAGTCTGCAGTATCTGAACCTCACCAGACCTGACATTTCCTTCGCTGTCAACCGCCTCTCTCAGTTCATGCACGCTCCTTCAGAGCTCCATTGGCAGGCCTTGAAGCGTGTGCTTCGTTATCTCAAAGGCACCCTCCTCTTTGGCCTGCATCTTCATCGCCAATCGTCCAACCAACTTCATGCCGTCACCCATTCCTTCAGTACTCTCACTGCCTTTTCCGATGCGGATTGGGCAGGTGATCAAGACGACCGCAAATCCACTACAGCCTACCTTGTGTACCTCGGAGGAAACCTGGTGTCATGGAGCTCCCGCAAACAGAGGTCAGTCTCCCGCTCTTCCACAGAGGCAGAATACCGCGCAGTCGCATCCACAACTGCGGAACTCCTTTGGGTTCAGTCCCTCATGAAGGAACTTGGCATCACCCCCAACGGGAAACCCACCATCTCCTGCGATAATATAGGCACTACCTTCTACTGCGCAAACCCCGCTCTACATTCCAGGATGAAGCACGTGGACATAGACTTTCAATTCGTCCGTGACCAGGTCACCCGTGGCCTCCTACAAGTCCATCATGTGCCCACTGATGATCAGCTAGCAGATGCACTTACCAAGCCCCTGCCCCGGCAGCGTTTTCACCTGCTCCGCACCAAGATCGGCGTTGCCGACGGCACCACCGTCTTGCGGGGGCGTAATAAGGATCCCCCAGAATCCCCGGAGATTGAGGATCAATCTCCTTGATCCTGTGTTATCTTAGGCCCAAAGAATCTCCCTGATTCTTTCCTAAACTTGTACATTAAATCCTGTAGATACTTTCCTAGTCTAGGTCTCTGATTTCCTTCCTAGTCTAAGTATGTATTTCCTAGTTAGTTTAACCTAGCATCTGTATAAATACCTCTCTACACTGTAAAGTTATTATTCAAGAAATACAAGGAAATTTCCTACCTCTTTACGGGTCAGCATAGGATGAGTGCGGGTGGGTGGTTGTGGTGGGGATGGGGAAGGGGAAGAGGGGTCATTGGTTGGGGATAGAGCAGGGGAGGTGTTTAGTGGTGCAGAAGTGGGTGGAGGAGGGGGCTGGCGACGGCGGTAAGTGCGGAGGGGAGGGGGGGGGGGGAGTTGCTGCAGGTGCGGGGGGGCAGACAGGAGGGCTGCCAGGGTCTGGGATGGTGAGAGGCAGTGACGGAACTGCTGCAGGAGGTGCTGTTGCTTCAAGGCAGGGCGGGAGTGCTGTGTCCATGGGGTCCAGGGGGACTGTAGGAGTGGCAGGCGAGCTAGTAGGTGCTGCTGGTGAGCTGGCAGGTGCAGTGGTGTCGGAGGAAGGGAAGTAAGACACGGGAGGAAGGGTGGACAACCAAGCATCAAAGTTGGCAGAAGTGACATGAGGGAGATGGGAGGAGGTGGCAAGACCCCGGAAGGTGTTTTCATCAAATTGAACATGGCGAGAGACAAACAGTTTGTGAGAGGAAGGTTCAAAACAGCTATAGGCACTCTGATTGAGAGAGTAGCCGAGGAAAATGCAAGGAGTGGAACGAGGATGCATTTTGTTGGAGTTATAGGGTCGCAGCCATGGAAAACAGAGACAGCCAAAGGTACGAAGTTTGGTGTAGTTAGGTGGCTGGTTGAATAGAGCAGTATATGGAGTGGTGTTTTGGAGAATGGGGGTTGGAAGCATGTTGATGACATATACAGCAGCCTTGAAGGCATACGGCCAATAGGTGAGGGGGAGATTGGCCTGATGAAGGAGGGTGAGACCGGTTTCAACTACATGGCGGTGGCGTCTTTCAGCAATGCCATTATGTTGGGGGGTGTGGGGAGGGGTGAGAAGATGGTTGATGCCATGAGTGGTGAGGAAGCTTTTGAGTTTGACAAATTCCCCACCACCATTAGTGTAGAGCGAAGCAATGGATGTGGTGAAGTAGTTTTCAACCAGGTTTTTAAAGTCAACAAAGGTGGCAAAGACATCAGATTTCCGTTTAAGAGGATAGAGCCAAGTATACTTGGTATAATGGTCTACAAAGATGACGTAGTAGGAAAAACCATCAGGGGAAGGATACGGGGCAGGACCCCATACATCAGAAAAGAGTAATTGAAGTGGGCGGGTGCTAGTGAGAGAAGAGACACCAAAGGGAAGCTTGTGACTTTTATTGCATAAACAAGAAGGACATACAGAATTGATAGTTTTGGGGGGGTACATTTAGAGAGCAGAATTTAAGAACAGATTGTAGAATTTTTGGACTAGGATGGCCGAGACGACGGTGCCATAAGTGAGGAGAGACCACCACACCCACCAGAGCTTGAGGTTGTTGATGGGAAGAGGGAGACCACTCGTACACACCATCCCTACTCCGGCCTTGAAGCAAGATCGCCCCTGTGCTGAGGTCCTTCACATGAAAACAATCAGAAAAGAATTCAATGGAAGTATGGTTAGTTTTGTTGAACTGGGAAATGGATAGCAGATTGCGGGTCATATGAGGAACACAAAGGACGTTACGTAGGTGAAAGGAGTGGGAGGAGGAGGAGGGGAGGGAAGTATTACCAGTGTGGGTGATTTGCAGCCCCTTACCGTTGCCAAGAAGAATCTCATCAGGACCATGGTAATGAGTGGCCTCAGAGAGCTGTTGAGGGTGAGGTGTCACATGATGGGAGGCGCCGGAATCAAGGAGCCAAGGAGAAGAGGAGCTCTTGACAGTTGGATTAGCCACATGAGGTTGAGAGGATGAGTGCTGGAGCTGGGGACAGCGCTTAGCACTGTGGCCTTGGGTGCCACACCATTGGCAAAACCCACGATAGCCACTGCCTGGGTTGCTGTTGGACTTGCGCTGGTTGTTGTGGGGCGGGCCAGTGCGCTGGGAAGAAGAACCACGGCTGGGAGAAGACTGGTGGGAGGGTCTGGTGTCTGAAGTACCGCGGTTGTGGTAGTTGTAGGACGAGCCACGGGCTGATTGGGTAGCGTTGGCAGTAATGGTGGTGAGAGATGAGTTAGGGGCAGCTCTGTTGGCTGCGGTTTCATGCTGAACCAGCATGTCATGCAGGTTTTCAAAGGGGACGGGAGCATCCCTGGATCTGACAGCAGCAACGAGATCTTTGAAATCTGGACCAACACCATTGAGAACATGAAGGAGGAGATCATCATCAGACAAAGGCGTGTCAATTGCGGCGAGTTCATCAGCAATGGTACGAACCTCCTGAAGGTAATCAGAAACAGGCCGGGAGTCCTGGCGAAGGAGAGTTAAGCGTTCCTTAAGTCCTAGTACACGAGCCCTGGCTGTGCTCGCGTAGAGACGAGTGAGGCGGGTCCAGGCGGCTGCTGAGGTGGGTGCAGCAGCGATGAGGGTGATGACCTGGGGGGATACAGATGCCAAAATGGCATGAAGAAGGAGCTGGTCCTGGCGGATCCAGAGTGCACGAAGTGCAGTTTCTGGGACAGGTGGGCAGGGATGGCTGCCATCCACATAGCCCATGAGGTCATACCCACGGAGGAGGGCATTGAACTGGGCACGCCATGGAAAGAAGGTGGTGGAGGTGAGTTTGATAGGGAGCTGAGCAGCTGTGTTGATGCTGATGAGGGAGGGAAGAGTAGGGTGGTTGATGTCAGTTGGTGGTGGTGGGATGTTGGCGGCTACAGGATTAGGGTTTGGGGCGGCGGCTGGATTAGGGTTTTGGGTGGCTGCGGGATTAGGGTTTTGGGCGGCCATTGAATTAGGGTTTACCTAGGGTTTGCTCAGTGGAGCTTTAGAGCTCTGATACCATATAAGATATGGAAATTTTCTGTGTATTGAGTAATTGTAAATTGTGTACAGAGGTTCTTTAAGTAGACTTCTAGAGAACTAAACTAGGTAAGTACATCTTAGACAAACTAGGAAGGAATCAAGTAGATACAAATTTACATAGGAAAGAATCCAGGGGATTCTGTGGACTTAGGCCCAGCAGATCAGGGAGATTGATCCTCAATCTCCTGTGATCGGCTGGGATCTTTATCATTCTTTTTGTTCTCTTTAGTGACTCTAAATTTAGGTCTACATTCCACTCCTTTGTAGCAACCCCTACCCTTTCTTCCATCCTACAGCCTTGCCTTTGAAAGGCTTACTGTTTGATTTGTTTGTGTTATGTAACATGCATGTGAGACAACAATATAGTGAGACAATAAATACTTTGGATATAGAAATTATGATGTCATATGTATAAAAATTTCAATTTCCTTTGACGTTTCTGCTTAATCTGTTTTTCTTTTTCTGTTGAAATAGGTGAGAAATGAGAAGTTTGTACATGAAATTGGGTTTAAGACAATTGTTTCTCTCAAGGATGGTCTGGAGGTTTTGAATATATGGCAACGTGCGGACTCATTCAGGGCCAGGTATGATTATGATTTTGCCCTCATTTAGTCGGGAGTGACATTGTTAGCTTTGGTATCTTACATTTGATTGTGGGTCACCAATATTTAAGAATGCTACAGAGCAAAGAAAATAAACAGCTTAAACCAAAAACACTGGTTCTGCATTAGTTTCCTTTTTGGGAATTGGATCCTCGTTATTGGAGTGCTTTTCAGGAGAAAAATATAAGTCTTACTGTAGTCTTGCTGTATATTAAGAACCTTTGCAAAGATTTCTAATTCTCGGACTATTTTGCCATTTTTGTCAAGGATATATTAATAGTGAAACTTGTTTTCTGATGCTTGTGCTTAAATGCTTTTCGTTATGTTTGCTATCAACTGTGATTTTTAACCTAGAAACATTTTTATCTTTAGAGTTTTGATATACATTCTGTTCTCTTGGGAGGGGGGATCTTTTTCTTTTCACTCTTAAATCCTCATATCCAAATTCACTTGTATGTGTTCAGGTTCTTTTCTGAAAAGGTAATTTTCAACTAAAACTAATCATGTGTGAAGGTATCTATGCTATTTGAATAGTTTCCGTCGTTTTCCCAAGAAAATTGCATAAAGAAAAGCTATTATTAGAAGTGCATCTTCTGGTACCTCGGGCTTGCATTCGCTGTTCGAGACCATATGAAATGTTTATGCTTCTTTATTTGTAGCATATTTTAATTGTCATTTATTTTCTGTCCTCCAGCTTAGCGCAAATGTTCAAATTTTACACATTAATCTGGAATGAAATGGCTGCTTCAAAGGAGAAAATTGCAGAGGATTTCTGTTCAGGGCCTTCTATATTTGTTCCATACCCATCTAGCTTCAGGCATGAGGATGTGGTATCTGGTACATTGTTATTGCCGGAAGAAGTATACTGGACTGATTCCACGTCCTTTTTACACCAAATCAGGGAGGTTCATTGTCATTGCAGCTCAACTGTTGATGATACGTATGGCCCCTTAAATAAGACGCTGTGCAATTTCTACTCAGGCCTTCATGACTTCTTTGTTGATGGCTGTGGAGTACATGAGACCCCTCCTCTCCGAAGCTACCTTCAGATTTTGCTACATTTATCAAGTGTTGCTTTGCCCTCACAAGCAGCTAATGCAGTAAGTAATCAAGTTTAGAGCGACAATACACAATTCAATCTGCAGTGTCCTAAGTGTTCAGTGTTCCTTGTCACAGGTTTTTCAAGTTTTCTTGAAGTGGAAGGATGGACTAGAATCAGGACTGAGTGCCGAGGATGTTGTTTACTTGAAAGATTCTCTTGCAAAGATTGAATGTACGGTGCTTCCTACTGTTCAAGATAAGTGGGTTTCTCTACATCCATCCTTTGGTCTTGTGTGCTGGTGTGACAATAAGAAATTAAGCAAGCAGTTTAAGCACTTGGATGGCATTGATTTTCTAGACTTTGGTGAACTGAATAAGGATGATGAAGAGATGCTATGCACAAAGGTATCCGTCCTCATGCATACTTTGGGGATTCCTGCTCTTTCCGAGGTAAGATATCACTCTGTGTGCATGCACACATGGGTGTGTGAGTCCATGTGTGTGTTTGTGTGTGAAACATAAGCAACATGTTTGAGTTGTAAATGAAACTTATTTCATAATAATCTTTAAGGCTTCATTCATTTTATGAGGGATTTGGATTTCATAATAAGGCTAAATTTGTTGGTTAGAGTATTGCAATGCATGCATGCTCGGATTTTAATAAGAAGAAATGTGAAGCAAGCAAATGGATTTGAAATGACTTTGTACGTATAATCATTTGAAAGCCTTTCATTAGTACTACATCTAGTTATTTCTAATCCTATCAATCTAGTGTTTTCCATTTTTGGTAGCAAATTTAGTCTTATTATCAAATCCAAATCCAGATCCAAATTCAAATCCTTCTTAGAAAATTGGAGCCTAAGCTTTTTTATTTAGCACATATGCATTGAGTAATGTTTTCTATTATAAATCAAGGATCATACGTGGTGACTCCTAATTAAAAAGAAAAATGAAAAAATAAATCAGAGAGAGTGACTTTACACCTGAATCTTCTTCTTACTTGCTCATTCATAAGCAGGTTGTAAGTCGTAAGCCAATATATTCTGGTTTGGAAGACTCTAGCTTTAAAGCGGCATTGCTGGATTGGTCTCTTCCATATGCACAGCGCTACTTACATGGTGTACACGCAGATAAATATTGTCAACTCAAGCAGTCTGAATTTCATATCCTGAACCATCTGCAAGTAGTAGTAGTTCAAAAGCTGTTCTACCGGAATGTTATAAAGAGTACTGGAAGTGAATCCAAGAAGCAAGTTGAATGTAGTAGTCTTCTGGAGGTAAGAACAACAAAATAAAAATATATATACTCTGAGTCTCTTTTTTCAATCAAATTCTCTTATTAAGTGTTTTTTCTTACATTTTTATGATGTTTCACCAACCACTGGTTGTAATTGGGGTGATGAGGACATTTATATGTTATCTTTCTTCCATACTCTTATTCCTTTGGTCTGATAAATACAGGGTAACATTTTATATACAACCCAAGAGTCGGATTCTCATGCATTATTTATGGAGCTTTCTCGTTTGTTCTTTAATGGAAGCCATGAACTACACTTGGCAAATTTCCTCCATATGATCACAACCATGGCAGAATTGGGTTCAACTGAGGAGCAGACAGAGTTTTTCATCTTGAATAGCCAAAAAGTGCCGAAACTTCCTGATGGAGAATCTGTTTGGTGCCTTTCTTCTGTTAATTCAATTGCAGACAGTGATAAATCACTGCAAACAAGATTTACTTCAATAGAAGAGAATGTTCAAAACAGTTTGAAATCCAAAAGTAAAGCTAGAAACTGGCCTCCTGTTGATTGGAAAACTGCACCAGGGTTTGGATATGCTCGTGCAAATGGTTATAAGACACAAGCAACAGTTTCACAGCCTAGCACCACCTTACAAAGTAAAGTGGATGATGATTCTGAAGGTATCATCAGACAAACAAAAAATTTGACACCCACTTCAGTTGACGCTAGTTTGATCATTGAAGATTATTCAGCAACAACATCAGCAGCTTTAGTTTTTCCAGACTCCCATCATCTGCAAGAAGATCGTGGTGGGGCTGGCAACGAGGCTGGCTTTGGAATGCATATTGAGTTTGATCCCATTAGTTCCGGGCTTGTCTCTGACCCTGCTGACTTTGCTTCATCTAATTTTAGCAAGAGAGATCAGCTTAGGTTTGGTACGCCCAATTCAACGCAAGCAATTCTAACCGGGAGGCTAGGTGAGTATGTTGCTTTCAAGTACTTTGTTGAGAAAGCTGGCAAGTCAGTTGTGAAGTGGGTTAATGAACATACCGAAACTGGGCTACCGTATGACATAGTTGTAGGGGAGAAGGAAAATGGTAGAACCTATATTGAAGTTAAAGCAACCAAATCTCCACGAAAAGACTGGTTTGAAATATCAATGAGAGAGTTGCAATTCGCTGTTGAGAAGGGGGAAGCTTTCAGCATTGCACATGTCACTTTGGGTAATAATGATGCAAAGGTATCAATATTCAACAATCTGGCAAAGTTGTGCCAGCTTCACAAACTGGGATTGGCTGTATTGATGCCTGAGCAGCAGAGGGAGTTTTCCGTTGTGTCCCAGTCGTAATAGGTACTTCCCGGCCTCTCTTCTTGTCTGACATTAACTCATGCCCAAAAGGTACAAAGATTATAGCTGAATACCAGCTATGCATTTTGGAACTGCATGCCCAATTTCTGCTTCGCAATTGATTCGTTAGCGGATGATCTGACTATTTAGCCGGATCTTATTGCATGAACTGGTAGGCCAGTCCGGTTGATTTGCAGCCCATTAGCCGGATGAAGCTTAGTGTGCTGTAATAATTGACGGATGCTATGATACGGAAAGCTGAGAATGACATTTGAAGACCTCTTCCCTTCAAACAGTCGGAATTCGTCATATTTAAAGGAAGAATCGAGTCATGTCGATTGATTCTTATGGGAGAGTGGCCTCTATTGTTTTATGTTGAATTATGTATATATTTACTGAAGTTTACTAATTTGTTTCTGTTGTTTAGATGTCGGTTGTTTATTTATCTGCCTTCAAAGGTATTGTATTGTATGCTTACAATAAATAACAATAAAGAATAAAAGACCAAGTTTTATTAAGAAGCAAAAATAATTGTATGTATGTAAAATATACCTTCATTATTTTGGCTATGAACAATAGACTATTTAATGGTTTAATAATGAAGATGATAGAATATTTTAAATGCACGTATATAATAATTGCTTAAGAAGAGCCATTGGTCTATTTATATGCTTGGCAGAAATATTTTTAATGCTCACAAATCCAGGAAAATGACATGTTTTTTAAGCTAATCAGAGTGAACAAAAATATTTGTTAATTATTTATAATTTAAATAAGAAAAAGAAAACTAATAAAATAATAAAAAGCTAATTTTCTAGATTATCTCCTTCCTTATTCACGATTAGAGCTGTTAATCGATTAAAAAAAACAACCGAAAAATTGCACCAAGGTTGAACCAAATGGAAAAATACCGAACCAAAGAAAAACGAAGAAAAAAAATTGAAAATTGAACCGAATCGAACCAGAATTAGTTCAATTTTGGTTATCAGAGATCCCAAAATTGGACCAGATTATATCGAACCGAACTGAAAATCCGAACTTGGGGGTGAAATAGTGCGTTTTGTTAATTTAGAGTCCAATAAAACGAAAAAGTGTGTTTTGTGAGGTTAGGGTTCGATACTTCGTTACTAATGATGTAACGACCCGAAAATTTAATTTTTGAAAAATGAAATAAAATTACGATTTTGCCCATATAAAGGTCAAGTGTTGACTTTTTGACTTGAACACTTTTAGATGTTTCACGAATACCATTACGAAGCTCTTGGACTCCTAAGTCTATAAACAGGCGATATGCCGAAATCAGAGATTGAATAAGTTCGATCCGGGTCAAAATTGAGTAGGGGTATTTTGGTAATTATAGCTACGATGTATTTTGGTAATTTCACATGGAAAATGATATATGATGGTGACATGTGTCTAGATTAATCTGCTATTTTCCCACCTTTATCTCTCAACCGACATACTCTACTATATTTAGTGGTGGTTGGTGTGTGTATGAGGAGGTTTTCGGGGGAGAAGAACCGAAAATGAAAATGGAGAAAAAAGGAAGAAATAACCAGAGAAAGAGGGAAAGAAGAAGGAAAAAGGAAAGATGAAGAGGGAAAGAAAAAAGGAAGAAAATAAGGGACGTCTGGGAAGAACCCAGCAGCTAAGCTCGAGAAACCCAAAATGTGACCCGTGAGGTGTTAGACCATTCTGGGACATCCATATTAGAAATGAAGTTCCTTATCATCCTCCCTAGACTTAGGCAGGAGCCCAAACTTCACAATTTGGATTGTGAGGAAGCTGCAAGATGGATAGTCGAACCATGGCCGAACTTGAAGGTAAGCTTCTCTAATTTCTAGTACGATATATTTAGTTTTAAGGTTATAAAGATGTTCCTAGGTTCGAAGCGATCCAAATCGATGTATAGAATAAGATTTGGACGTAAAACGAAGGAAATACAACTGGGTCAACCTGTGGGATCGGAAAACTTGGAAACTAGGAAAACAGGTCGACTCGCTTGAGGTTGAAGGTACACCTGTGACAGGCGCGTGGCCACCATACGCAGAGAGCCTTGACGGCGAGTGAGGGCGAGTGCAACGTCTTCTTAAGTTGGGGTAACCATGAAAATTCTTCATTTCTACATTCTGAATCTAATGGTACCAATTTTATGATGAATTGTTACATATTTATTAGAGTTTAATATGTGCAAAGGTATATTGTTGTTAATTTCGATGTTTGTGGATATTCCATAATTCCGGGGAGTTAGTCATAGAATCTTTATGTGATGAAAACGTAAGTAAGAGACTCAATTTGAAATCAATGTTGGATTAAGACTTGGAAAGAGTCAAACTGATTATTATACATAATTATTAAATTATTTATTTTATTATATGATTTCAAATAAATTTTCAAGAAATATTTAATGAATTACGGCTTAGAAGAAGTCGAACTAACATACTTCATTACTTGATTAGGTTAGTGCGTTGGATGTGGGCGGTGTCCCCACAAGGGATGGAATTTGTTTGGTTAACCTATCAAGTTGTGAATATAGATACATTCAGGAAAATCCTTTGTCTGATAAGAATTAATGATAAGTCTTGGCAATTCTAGATTTCTGTTAGACAGGAGCAGGATCCTAAATGTTTATCGAGGTAATTTCAGGAAGAGTCATATCAAATGAAGCTCTTAACCTTCAGCCTTCACTCTTCACCTTCAATCTTCCTTCACGCCCGTACCTCGCTTCTTCGTCTTCCTCTTAGTCTCACCCAGTGTCGCACCCATCGAAGCTCATTCAGTCATTCTTCACGCTAAACCCATCAAACCGATCAAAACCAGGCCTCGTACATCTCATCCATCACACACAGAGATTGGACTTTGCACTTCTTTCGCCTCTTCCTCTTCGTCTTTATTCACATCTTCGTCTTCGCTTGTAACGACTTGTCCCGAAATTATGTGATTAATAAGACTAATTAGGGATTAATTAAGACTAATCGGGAATTAGTCGAGGATTATTGGACGATCGAGGTAAAATGACGATTTTGCTCCTAAAAAGGTAAAAAGTTGACTTTTGACTTGGGAGTTCAATGTCACGGGGACGGAGATCCATTACGTAGATCAAAACGATACAAGTCTGTAGATAGGCGCCATGTCAAAATTGGACATCGTACGGAAAAATTACAGTTCACGTATGATTTCAAGAACTATTTACGATGACACGTTTTACGAGGCAAGTTGACATTTGTCCTTTAACGAGCCCAGATATTTGGTCCAGGCCCAATGGATGAGTGATAAGTGTCACTCATCCATTGCGCATTAACTTCATTCATGCATCTCCCCCCCTTCCTGTTTCATTCCTCTTACCCGAAACCCACAACCCAAATCCCACACCCTCATTCCCTCACCCTTTGTCATCGGTGTGAAAGAGAGAGTTACAGAGGGAGACGAGACAGAGAAGACGGTGACAAGAGTTGGGACAACCGTGCACGGTGGCTGGAAAACCTAAGGTAAGTCGATTTGGGTTCAAAATTCGAATTTGGGTTTTAGGGTTTGTTGGATGATTCTAATGTGTAGAATCGATTCCTAGGGACAAGATGAGCTCACAGGGATCAAAATGGAGGATTTTGGTTGCTGCTAGTGCCTGAAAACAGAGTTGAAAGTTCATCCGAAATCACCAAGCTTAGAAGGTAATTTCGAGACCCTTTTAGTCAATTTTGAATCCACAGTACGGTTACTGGGATCACTGTGATCCTACAAGAAGAAAAATGGTCGAAAATGGCTGAGGAATGAGTGAGATCAAGTCGGGTCAGTTCGCGGGTCGAATTGACCCGTTACAGAGAAACGGGTCAACCCGTCTCAAGTCAGAGCTATCAGTCTACGTGGCCAATCAAGTGATGCCGCATGGCATGCTGTTAGGTTGAGTTAGCATGTCAGACAAGGAGACCAATCAGGGGGTGTCACGTGGCATGCTTTCAGGCCTGACATTGTCAGACCCGTGGACCAATTAGAGAGTGACACGTGACAAGTGCTAGACCTGACAGGTGTAAGACTTGTCAGGCTAACGTTAGCATGGCATCAGCCGTTGACCGTTGACCAATGACGTCAGCTTTGAGTTTTCTGACGTCAGTGTTGACCGTTGACTTTTGTTGATCGGAACTTTGACCAGCGTGTGTGGGTACCTGGGCACGAATTTCGAGGTGAAAATGGTCATGTTCGAAAGATTTCGACGATTTGAATCCAATGGTTGTGGTTTCAGGTGGGTTAGATGTCGTTTGGTAGGTCATTTAAAGGTTTTAGTCTCGAGAAGTGTGTTTGGGATACGTTGGCCATACCGGGATTTGTGAGGGTCTATGATATGAACTTATAGAAGTTGTTAGTGACCTTTGGGTATGGTTTGGACAGGTCCGGACATCCTAGAGTGGCTTACGACGCGGGTTTCGGAGCACGCATCGGGGACCGACGGTGAGTGGACTTTGCTTTCTAAATGATGCATGCATATATGTTTTAATTTTTTATAAACATGGTTTTAAATGCAATGATTGTATAGTAATTTGAATGATGTTTTGTGAATTTGATCATGGTTTGAAAATGAATTATTTACGAATTTTTGTGAGAATGTAGATCGGGCTTGAGACCCTATTGAAATGATTTTGGGCTTGTGACCTAGTTGAAAAATAGAAAGATAGTCCATTGGAAACCATGTTTCGGGCCAAGGGCCCTATTGGGGCTTTGGACCCCGTTTGATGTGAAACTAGACACCGTTTCTATGTGATTTGTGGAAATTGGATTTGGGCTGAGACCTGATGCAAAATAACTGTTTTGGAGTTGGGAATCGACAGTTTTGAAAATGTGTTTCCACGGATTTTAGACCATTCTCCGAGATGATGGCTATGACTCCGGTAGGGATGTGTTCCCCGGATAAGGCCTCCGGTAGGAATGTGTTTCCCTTGAGAGGACCCTATGAGATGATGGATATGACTCCGGTAGGAATGTATTTCCCCGGAAAGTGCCTCCGGCAAGAATGTGCTTCCCTAGAGAGGACCCGATGAGAGGATGGCTATGACTCCGGTAGGGATGTATTTCCCCGGAGAGGGCCTCTGGTGGGAATGTGTTTCCCCGGCGAGGACCCAGATGAATATGACTCCGGTAAGGATGTGTTTTCCCGGAGAGGTCACGATGACACTATATGCAGGAGTGTCGGGTTATTACACTGAGACGTCGAGTCAGAGACTCCGAGCCTAGTGCCGCACCTAGACGTCGAGCCGCGGACCCTAGAGCCAGGTGGAGATCGGTTGTGTAAATATGAGTCGAACTCGTGTCGATATAAAAATCGTGACAGTAATAATAATGGATGATTTGACCGTATGAGACTGATGTCGAATATTGACGGATAAAGATGGGTGATTTCCCTAATAGAGACAGATGATTTGACGGACAGCGACAGATGACGGATATAAGAATAGGTCTCGTGGTTTTTGACTAATCGATTGTGTCCAGTTGTTTGTTTTAACCTGTGTTGGTGTTACCCTGAAAATGCTTTTTTTCCGTATGTGTTGTTTTCACTGTAAAAAACTGGTTTTTAATTGGTATACATGCGTGCTTTGTAAAATGGAGGGTGAAAGCTTTATTTGGTAAATGGTTTTTAAATAAATGCTTATTTTTGTCAATTCACGTGTTTTGTCTTTTTGGCACCCTCCAGGTTGATCCTGATGCGGGCTGTAGCAGAAATCGAGTCAACAAAGGCTGCCATAGATCTTTGATTACTCTAGTAACTCGGGGCGGGTTACAATTTTATCCCTAATTTGGCATGTGCATCAGACGGGAGCATGGCACATCCGACAATAATCTAGGGGGATTGGGATGGGTCCTGTCAAATTGGTATCAGAGCACTAGATTGCTCTTAGAATATTGCACATGTGCCAAATGTGATGTCTCTATGGTAAAGAGAGCCCATCATCAACCTGGTAGTGAAGGTAGGAATAGGAAAGTTAGGTGGAAATGAACCTATATGTGGTTTTTGTTTGGAATAAATTCTATTGGCATGGTATACCGTGGTTTTTTATTGACGTAGTATGCCATGTTTAAGTGTGTTGGATCCCGAATGGATTTTGTGTCAGGACCCGTCCCAACCACCCCGGATTAACGAGGGACATTCTTAATCCTGTCTGACACGGAGGGTCAGACTAGGGAAAATTTGAAGCTTTAGCCTGACCGGCTTCCAGAGTACGCGAGGATCTGGAGGAGGTATGTGATGTCTCAGTCTCTGCTACAGTCCACACCGGATTCAACCTAAAGGGCATTGAAAACAGAAAGGTTGTGAGTGGAGGAAAAGTAATAAGTTTAGTAAAAAGCATGCATGCCTAGGAAAACCATTTACTAAACCACATATGTTTTAATAACCAAATCCATACGGGCCCCTGCCCAAAACCATTTACAGAAATCTAGAACATAATAAACATATGTGGGATCTCAGTCCAAATCCATTTATCAATCATAAAACATAATTTCGCAAATCCAAGAAATCAAGTTTATCCATATATATCATATAACCAATCCTGTCACGGTATCTAGAGCTACGAGCGTGCTACCCGGGGTCTCAAAGCCCAAGTCTCCCTAGGGTCCACCCAGGTCATTGTCTGTAGATCAATGACCCTCCCTGAGGGTTATAATCCATAGCCTTTCTGAGAGTAAGGAACCCAACAGGGGCGACTCCACTCAGTCAGTGCTCCGTGACTACTCTGGGGTCCACCCAGGCCAACGACCCTCCCCGGAGGAGACAATTCATATATAAAGGATGGTATACGAAAAACCTTTTGAAATTATTCTTAAAACCTTTCAAGGGTTCATGCTCGGTCCCTATAAACCGTCATGAGCCATAAAACCTTTCAAGGGTTCATGCGGGTCCCCATAAACCGCCATGAACCATAAATCCATTTATGGGTCCCCGACCCGAAATCACAATCTTAAAACATAACTGGGCCCTAAGCCCGAATCCACATACAAATTGGGCATACGGCCCAAATCGTAAACCATTTGGGCCTCGTGCTCGATTTCGTAAATCAAATGGGTCTCGTGCCCAATTCCATATTTTCAAATCCGAAATCGATTCAAGAACCAATTGGGGGCCTCTGGCTCGAGAACGTAGCTAAAAGGGACTTCGAGTCCGAGGGTTTCCAAAACAAATGGGTCTCGAACCTGATTTTACCTTTTCAAATCCAAAACCATTTCATGAAATCATTTCCAAAACTATCAGCACGGAAAATCAGTGTAAAACAAAAAACCTCGATTTACGTGTAAGCACGTAAATCGCCTCGAAATGCGTGAAACCATATAAATCACAATCATCCAAATCCTCATCATAGAATCATAACTATAAACCATATAAAACATTTATGCATGCATCACATTTTAGAAATCAAGGTCCATTCACAGACCGTCCTAATCTGCCGCCTCGATTTGCGTGCTGTAAGCCTCACCGGGCTAATGTTCGTCATTGGGACTCCCAAACCTATCCAAATCAGTTAAGAGGATTACTAACTACCTTATTAACCTCTCATTGAAGTCCCGTAATTTTCCCAAATTTTTTAGTATTTTTAAACTCTATCCTAAATCTTCGGATGTCCCGAACATTATCGAGACGATTTCCGATTGACACGAAACTAGTCCCAAAATATTCATTACATCGAATAGATTAATTTACATGTTGAACATTTCCCCAAAAAGCCCACCACGCGCCCTCACGCGTCGTCCAAAGGGGCTCTGCGTGAAAGCCACGCGCCAACAGTGTCATCCCTAACCTTGGCAACCCGGCCGGTTCAGACCGGTCCAGACCAGTCGGGTCCAACCGAACCGGCGATCACGATTCACAGCCATTTCTCCCCCAATTTTGATCCTTTTCAACCCATTTTCATCCCTAAAGGTTCCTCTAATCATTTCCTATTCATTTATGCCTTCAAATCCATCCAACACATACAAAATCGTACCTCCTAAATCGGCCAAAACTCCTCCATTTTCCACCGTTGTGTCCTCCCTTCTCCGGACACCCCCAGCCTTAGCTCAGGTCCCAAGTCGACTCCTTTGACCCTCAGAAACCATTTCCCTTAGTTAGAAACGTCCAACACTAGCTGGAGCCATATATGCCATTTTAGAACGAAAAATAGGGCACTGAGAATTTCTTACCTCCCTTGCTGTCGTGGCCTCGCCGTGGCCACCGTCACTGTCAACTTCACATCAAAAACTTCCTCCCATCAGTCATCGAGTTTATCTGACCTTAAAAACCTTCCCACCATTTTGAACCCCGAAACAAGACTCGGGTTTGATTTCCTAGCCACCGTCGCCGTCCACGACGGTCAGATTCACTGCCACCATTCTTTTTCTCTACTCCCACTCTCCAACTTTTGTTCAGACATCAAGGATGATGCTTTAGAGGATTTGAGGGTGTTTGTGGAATGGGTTTCACGGTTTATAGCAATGGTGAAGTGTGATCGATGAAGAGGGAGAGGGTGAGATTTAGGTGGTTTGAACAGATGAGTGGACGGTGAGGATGAGGGGTGTGATGGAATGGATGGCTGGGATTGAGAGATAGTGTGTAAGGGAAATTATAAAATAATCCTAAAACCAATATTTTAATCCTAAACCCACCAATCACCATTTAGATCCACTTTTGGGGGTTAAAGACCAACAGGATGAGTGGCACTTGTCACTCAACCAAGGGGTCCCACATTGAAAAGTCAACAAATCAGATTTCTCCAAGTGTCCTCGTCTCGTAATACATGCATAGTGCAATGGAACTTCCGTGACCCAAGACTTTCCCGTCCGACGTCCGATTTTGATGTACCGTCTGTCTATGGATTCGTATCGACCCAATCTACGTAACAGTCTTTGGCCCTCGGCCATCGGACCTCTCGGATCATAAGTCAACATTTTACCCACAACGAGGGGCAAAACGGTCAATTTGCATCGTTCGTCCAATTTTGCTCGATTAATCACCGATTAACGTCACTAATCCTTAATTAGTCACTAATCTAATCCCGGAATTCAGGACGGGTCGTTACAACCTTCCCTCCTTAATTAATTTCGTCCTCGAAATTCCAACTACACCGATTCAATAACCACCTCGTGGAAAGAAAATTCGATCTCAACTCATGTGTACGCTCGTACACCAACTAACCATAACAATACTTATTTGCGTTCAGACGTTCCACTAACGCTCACGTCGCATCGACTACACTCGACCATGTCGAGTGACAGTAATCCCACGTTCCGAGTTGACACCACTTGTCAAATCTACTATTTTGCTGACACAAACAACTCGACGATTCCTTGCTCAACACCGAACTATCCTGACGTCTGCTCCCATTGGGAGCCACTAAAATCACTAAGCGATCCACATTGAAACATCCGACAATCTGTCATCCCTTGATAGTCGCCAGGCGAAAACTAACACAATACTTAGTTGTGGTTACATTAACAACCAACTCACTCAACCTGGGTTCACATTTACCAACACAGCACTCGACCTGTGTGTAACTGGACGCATCAGAAACACTATGACCCAGTGCACAATATCCAATGTCCAGTTCACGTCCTCGACTAATCCAATGGTATCGAAACTGAGCCGACTACCAACACGCTCACCTATTTACCTCTCGTATATCCTATATACCGTCACCAATCACCACAAGTCTGCCTGGTATCGTACCTCGAACAATCGTACAGGGTACGTACATCCACCCATCAACCAGCCTACAACCTAGGTCGTAGCCAATATGGAGTCCATCTGTCCAATCCGCTACCAGACAAATAAAAAATCCAACCCATCATCCATTTCGAGTCCCACGGTCACCCGACCAGCATCAATATGTTTACTTCTAATCACGTAATCCAATATGTACCAATTCGACTCACGCCTACCAAGGCGTACCCATTCATGCCAACTGGCATCCAAACTTTACCCACGTCTACCAAGACACACCAAAATCGAACCTATCAGTTACCCGCTCATTATATTTGATTGACTTCATAGGGAAGCAAATCCCATCATTCACACATCTAAGGCTGACCAAATTCGATCCCGTCGGAAACCTACTCGCCCGAATAATATACCATACGGGATCAACCTACTCGCCCAAATTCGACCCCATCATCCTCAACTTAAATATCCAAGTAAGAGCAATAAACTCTCCACCTATCTTATCATCAAGATCACGATCCTCGATCGTCACAATGCCCAAAGTCCTCAACATCAAAATCCCGATCCACCTACGATCCACACATGCTCACTTAGTTAACTATCCACCTGAAGTCTGGTCATAGGGTCTTACACCCACTTTGACTCCTTCGTCAGTCACATCACCCCTCAACATTTCCCACATCTAAACAGATCAGTCAACAACGAGACACGTCGAGACTGTGGGTTCTCTCCAATTACCTCGTATCGATCCTTGGCATTCCACCTAGGAAAATCAAGGATGATCCAAGACGATGACATCAAAATTCATCCTTCGTGAATGCAACCAAAATTCGCTGCACTCACCACGCCATGTAAACTAACATCATCTGCCACCAAGCAGAAAATGAGAAATCTCCTTCACCTATCTTCAAAATACTCAACTCATGCTGGATCCTATCCAGTCCATCACTATCTGAAATCCACTGCCAGACCACAGATACCGAACACATGCCCATCTCGACGGAGTCACATCCCGACTCTTGACTCATCATCATCACAATCACCGGCACCAGCACCAACGCTAGTACCAGCACCAACACACTAACATCAACATTAGTATAAGCACACCGTGTGCAAAACTGATAACCCTGGATCTCCGCTCATACCGAACGATGACCCCGTACCTCTGCTCGAATGGGAGAAACTCTGCCTCCCTCGTACCCAATAACCCTGGGTACAGTCACCCTGACATCTCCTACGAGAAAAGGAAACGTTCCCCGAACGTCCCCCGATCCACAACAACCGTAACTACAACTACTCTCGGTAGTAGTGCCTGCCACAGACTCGTGCAGACCTCACTACCAGACCTCGATATCGAGACTCCACATCCAATGAAATCAATCGCTCGTACTAACTACTCCGTATCCCCACTCCGGGATTCCATTGACAAGTACCAACCTTGGTAACTTGTACAACCAAACTCTAACAAGTCGTAACTCGACTCAACCAATGTCATCTACCAGGTCGTCCATGACCTTAGTTGCCCAACTATCCTTCACAACTAAGTAGCACGATAACCAACTAGGTCTAACTAATTACTACAACCTCGACTGCAGAGTGCAGTTCCATCACTAAAGCTGACATGACTTGACCGACCGACGGTCTCGATTCCGAAAAGTCGTCAAAGTGAAACCACTCGCCAACTCACCATTCCGAACCATACATCCTACCTTAGGGTTCCACGATCACTACCTAGGGTTCCTCTGAACCTAACTACAGAAGGCAATATAATCCACAATTTGACCGACCCCGCGGTCCCGACATCATATGGACGTCAATCCATTCCTATTGTCAGCTCAACTAGGGTTCCTCGAACCCGGTTGTTTCTAGCAACATATCCATCTAACTCAATTAGATCCGACCATCTAATGGTCACAACACCGAACTATCATCAAAACCGATCCTACGACATAGTGAAAGACGATCCCAACTAACCTTCTCACGATCAAAACTCCAAAGTACTGTTACGTTCATCCCTTCGTAGGGTCCCACACTGTCATCCACGACAGAACTATGGCAACCCCGGTAACAAATTCCGAACCAAGACATTCCATGATTCGGTCCTACTAACTATTGTACCGGCATCCTAACTATCAGGTTGATAACGAACTGTAGCCTATTGAGACATCACATCCTCGACCTGCGCGTCACTTAAAGAGCAAACCTCCTCTGATACCACTTGTCAGGACCCGTCCCAACCCCCCCCCCCCCCCCCCCCCCCCCTCCCCGCCCCGGATTAACGAGGGACGTTCCTGATCCCCTCTGACACGAAGTGTCAGACCAGGGAAATTTGAACCTTTAGCCTCACCAGCTCCCAAAGTACGCCAGGATCCGGATGAGGTATGTGATGTCTCGGTCTCTGCTACAGTCCGCACCGGATTCAACCTGAAGGGCATTGAAAACAGAAAGACTGTGAGTGGACAAAAAGTAATAAGTTCATAAAACACATTTTATAAAGACCTTTATGCCCTTCATGAAAAAGCATGCATGCATATGAAAACCATTTATCAAACCACATCTGTTTAAACAACCATATCCATACGGGGCCCTTGCCCAAATCCATTTACAAAAAACTATAACATAGTAAACATATGTGGGAACTCAGCCCAAATCCATTTAGCAATCATAAAACACAATTTCGCAAAACCAAGAAATCATGTTTATCATATATTTCACATAACCAATCCTGTCACAGTATCTAGAGCTGCGCGCGTGCTACCCAGGGTCTCAAAGCCGAAGTCTCCCCAGGGTCCACCCAGGTCAATGTCCATAGATCAATGACCCTCCCTGGGGGTTATAATCCATAACCTTTCTGAGAGTAAGGAACCCAACGGGGGCGACTGCACTCAGTCAGTGCTCCGTGACTACTCTGGGGTCCACCCAAGCCAACGAAAATTCATATATAAAGGATGGTATACGAAAAACCTTTTGAAATCATTCTTAAAACCTTTCAAGGGTTCTTGCCGGGCCCCCATAAACCGTCATGAGCCATAAAAACCTTTCAAGGGTTCATGCCGGTCCCCATGAACCGCCATGAACCATAAATCCATTTATGGGTCCCCGACCCAAAATCACAATCTTAAAACATAATTGGGCCCTAAGCCCGAATCCACATACAAAGGGGGCCTCCAGCCCGAATCGTAAACCAATTGGGCCTCGTGCCAATTTCGTAAACTAAATGGGCCTCGTGCCCGATTTCGTAAACCAAATGGGCCTCATGCCTAATACATAAGTCAATTGGGCTCCGAGCATGATTCGTAAACAAACTGGGCCTCGAGCCCGATACGTAAACTAACTGGGCCTTTGGCCAGATGCCTTGTTAAATCAAATGGACTTCAGGTCTGAGTGTTCGTAAATCAAATGGGTCTCGTGCCCGATTCTATATTTCCAAATCCAAATCGATTCAAGAACCAATTGGGCCTCTGGCCCGAGAACGTAGGTAAAAGGGACTTCGAGTCTGAGGGTTTCCAAAACAAATGGGTCTCGAACCTGAGTTTACCTTTTCAAATCCAAAACCATTTCATGAAATCATTTCCAAAACTATCAGCATGGAAAATCAGTGTAAAACTGAAAACCGCGATTTATGTGCAAGCATGTAAATCGCCTCGAAATGCGTGAAACCATATAAATCACAATCTTCCAAATCATCATCATAGAATCATAACTATAAACCATATAAAACATTTATGCATGCATCACAGTTTAGAAATCAAGGTCCACTCACAGATCGTCCTAAGCTGTCGCCTCGATTTGAATGCCGTAAGCCTCACTGGGCTAATCGTCATCATCGGGACTCCCAAACCTGTCCAAATCAATCTAGAGGGTTACTAACTACCTTATTAACCTCTCATTGAAGTCCCGTAATTTTCTCAAATTTTTAAGTATTTTTGAACTCGATCCTAAACCTTTGGATGTCCCGAACATTATCGAGACGGTATCCGATTGACATGAAACCAGTCTCAAAATTTTCATTACATCGAGTATATTAATTCACATGTTGAACACTTCCCCAAAAGGCCCACCATGCGCCCTCAAGTGCCGCCCAAAGGGGCTGCGCGTGAAAGCCACGCGCCAACAGTGTCATCCCTAACCTTGACAACCCGGCTGGTTCAGACTGGTCCAGACCGGTCGGGTCCAACCGAACCGACGGTCACGGTTCACGGCCATTTCTCCCCCAATTTCAATCTTTTTCAACCCATTTTCATCCCTAAAGGTTCCTCTAATAATTTCCTATTCATTTATGCCTTCAAATCCATGGAACACATACAAAATCGTACCTCCTAGATCGGCCAACACTCCTCCATTTTCCACCGCCGTGTCCTCCCTTCTCCGGCCACCCCCAGCCTTAGCTCAGGTCCCAAGTCGAATCCTTTGACCCTCAGAAACCATTTCCCTTAGTTAGAAACGCCCAGCACTAGCTGGAACCATATATGCCATTTTAGAACCAAAAATAGGGCACTGAGAATTTCTTACCTCCCTTGCCGTCGTGGCCTCGCCGTTGCCATGGCCACCGTCACCGTCGACTCCACATCAGAAACTTCCTCCCATCACTCAATGATTTTGTCTGACCTTAAAAACCATCCCACTAGTTTGAACCCCGAAATAGGGCTCAAGTTTGATTTCCTAGCCACCGCCGCCGTCCACTACGGTTGGCTTCGCTGCCACCATTCAGTTTCTCTGCTCCCACTCTCCAACTTTTGTTCAGACACCAAGGACGATTGTTTAGAGGATTTTAGGGTGTTTGTGGAATGGGTTTCACGGTTTGTAGCAATGGTGAAGTGTGATCGATGAAGAGGGAGAGGGTGAGGTTTAGGTGGTTTGAATAGATGAGTGGACGGTGAGGATGAAGGGTGTGATGGAATGGATGGCTGGGATTGAGAGAGAGTGTGTAAGGGAAATTATAAAATAATCCTAAACCCAATATTTTAATCCTAAACCCACCAATCACTATTTAGATCCACTTTTTGGGGTTAAAGACCAATAGGAGAGTGACACTTGTCACTCATCCAAGGGGCCCCACACTAAAAATTCAACAAATCAGATTTCGCCAAGTGTCCTTATCTAGTAATACGTGCATAATGCAAACAAACTTCTGTGACCCATAAACTTCCCGTCCGACGTCCGATTTCGACGTGCCACCTGTCTATGAATTCGTATCGACCCAATCTACTTAACGGTCCTCGGCCCTCGGCCATCGGACCTCCCGGGTTAAAAGTCAACATTTTACCCACGACCAGAGGGAAAACGGTCATTTTGCATCGTTCGTCTGATTTCGCTCGACTAATCACCGATTAACCTCACTAATCCTTGATTAGTCACTAATCTAATCTCGAAATTCCGGACAGGTCATTACATTTTGATTGGCATTCCATGTCGTGGTTTAGTAGTGTTAAACCTTGAGTAGGGCTGGATAGACACTAAGTAGGTGTTAGGACCCGTCCCAATCCCACCTGGATTAACGCTGGAAGCACCTGATCCCTTCTGACACGGAGTGCCAGACATGGGAAATTTCCAATTTCAATGCGCTTAGAGCTTCAGAGTACGCAAGGATCCGGAGGAGGAGTGTGATGTCTCGGTCACTGCTACAGCCCGCATCCACGATCAACCTGAAGGGTATTCAAAACATTAAAAGCTGTGAGTGGACAAAACAAATATATTATTAAAACATTTTCACAAAAGACATTTATACCCTTCACTAAAAGCATGCATGCATTCGAAAACCATTTACCACACCATTAGGGCCTTGGCCCAAAATCGTAAATGAAAACAATTATACGGGCCACTACCCAAATCCATGTGGGACTCAGCCCAAAACCATAAATCCGATCATATAACATATAAATATAATATATAACCAATCCTGTCACGGTTTCTAAAGCTACGCGCGTGCTACACGGGGTCTCAAATCCCAAGTCTCCTCAAGGTCCACCCATGTCAATCTCCGCAGATCAATTACCCTCCTTCGGGGTTACAATCCATAAGCCTTCCTGAGCGTAAGGTACCCAACGGGGGTGACTCCACTCAGTTAGTGCTTCGTAACTACTCCGGGATCCACCCAGGCCAACGACCCTCTCCGGAGGAGACAATCCAAATAAAGGAGGGTATATGAACATATACATATATATATATATATATATATATCGAAAACATTCTTAAAACCTTTTTAAGGGATTCATGCCCGGTCCCCATAAACCGTCACTAACTTGGAAATCCATTTAGCGTCCCCGACCTGAAATCATAAACGTAAAGCGACTAGGCCTCAAGCCCGAATTGATGAATCAACTAGGCATCATGACCGATATCTCGGGGTCAGTCATGATTCCAATCGTATTGATGCGTGCAACCGTCCGTCCAGGACCGCCCACAATCCAAGTATGTCGCCGTGAACGAATCATTCGACGCGACCACCACTAGATCATGGTGCACTCATCACCGATCGATATCCTGAACCGTCAGTACTCCGAAGTCGAGCCTCCAGTGGTTGCTCGACAACGGGTCGTGCATCGTGACCTCTCTGAAAGGAACACATCCCAGTCCGGAGGCGAGCGTCGTATTATCTGTCGCCGTGCACATAGCACTCGCTGCGACCATGACTTAGACCCATAGGTCATCGATAGGGCCACATGCCCGAGACAAAACCAAATGGGTCTCATACCTGAGTTTATCCTTTTTAAATCCAAAACCATTTCACTTAAACTATCGTAGAAAGCATAGCACGTATAAGCACCGTATAATACCGAAACCTCGAAATACATGCAAATACGTGCCAATACGTGAACACACACAAATGCACTCATGGAATCAAAAAACATGTATAAAAACATATAATAAACATTTATGCATGCATCAATTTAGAAAACAAGGTCCACTCACAGACCGTCCGAGCTCTCGCCTCGATATGCGTGCCATACGACTTTGCAAGGCCAAACACCGTCATCAGGACTCCCAAACCTGTCCAAATCACTTTATAGGGTTACTAACTACCTTTTTAACCTCTCACTAATGCCCCGTAAATTTCCCAAATTTTTAAGTATTTTTAAACTCGACCCTAAACCTTCGGACGTCCCGAACAATATCGAGACGGTGTCCGATCGACACGAAACCAGTCCCAAAATGTTTGTTACATCGAATAGAATAATTCACATGTTGAAGTCATCCCCAAATGACCCACCACGCGCCCTCACACGCTGTCCAAAGGGGCTGCGCGTGAAGCCCACGCTCCTACTGTTCATTGTCCCTGTCCTAGGGTGAACCGGGTTCACTTGGTTTCGAACCGAACTGGATTGGTACTACCGGTCTAGCATCCATTCTCCCTCATTTTTAGTCCTTTTCCCTTCCTTTTGAATTCCTATCTTTATGTCTAGTCCTTAGCAACTTATTTGAATTAATAAAACTGAGGGAAACCGTCAAGAACATACATTCCATGATAAAAAATGGCGACGGTCCCTGCAACCTCAATCCGCCTCGTCTCCGGCCACCTCCAACCTTGGTTCTGGTTCCATTTGACTCGTCTAGGTCCCTAGGTCATAGCCCATTCCATCAAAAGGGTCGAAGCAATCTAAAATTGAACCTTGGATTTTCAAAATATAACTTACCTCACGGGTTTGACTTTGGGCCCTCGCCACCGTCCACGACAGTCCTCCTCGACGACCTCATTATCATAACCTCTCTTCTCTCTTACACTCTCATTCACAAACCAAGTTCTACTAATGATGTTTAGAGGGGTTATAGGGGGGGATGGTTGTACGGGTTTTTGAAGGAAAACAAAGAAGATGGTGAAGTCGTTGGTGAGAGTCAGATGATGAAGAAGATGATTGAATGAAGGGTAGAGATGATAGGAAAAGATAAGGATGGATGGTTAGGATTAAAATATGGGAGGAGTGGGAGTTGTAATATAATAAAAATAATATTATTTTATTCTCAAAACCCACCAATCAAGAATGAGATCCACAAATTGGGGTTATGGACCAATGGGATGAGTGACACTTGTCACTCATCCATTAGGCAGGAATTAATTATCTGGGCCTACCAGGATACAAAAGTAATCCGCCTCGTAAATCGTGCAATAGTTTCCTCGAACTTCCTTGAACCATAACTTTCCCGTCCGACGTCCGATTCTGGCATGCCACCTATCTATGGATATGTATCGACCCGATCTACGTAACGGTCCTCGGACCTCGGCCATCGAACCTCTTGGGTCAAAAGTCAACATTTTTCCCATGATTAGAGGCAAAACAGTCATTTTGCGTCGTCCGTCCGATTTCGCCCAACTAATCACTGATTAACCTCACTAATCCTTGATTAGTCACTAATCTAATCCCAGAATTCAGGATGGGTCGTTACAGTAGGGCCAAGTCTCTTATGGGCTCATAGGTTGAGGGTAGCAGAATAACTACTATCCGAGAGTTACTGGATGGTTGGATACCAGTTACCCCAGTGTGGTGACTTTTCAGAGTCGAGGCCGATGGATCAGTCAGGATAGATGTGCTGCAGTGAGCAGCCGAGGTCGTGGGTGACCTGAGTTGAGATTTGATTGGACAAGTTACCAGGAGAATGGTATTGGTGGATCGGATTCTAGGGCGGACCGATTAGTGGATTACAAGCTTATGAGCGGGTTGTAGCGGCGTTGAGCTACGCTCTTGAGGACATGATTTGGTCAGCCCTGAGTAATTGGTACAGGTGGTGAGTTACCGCACGAGTGTGGTGTAACGACCCGTCCCGGGAGTCGGGATTAGCGAAGTGATTAGTGACGGATTAGTACGTTAATCGGTGTTTAGTTGGTTACTTTTGGATACTTTAAGACGGACGACGCCGAACAACGATTTTTCCCCTAGAATGAACAAAAAGTTGACTTTTAGTTCGGGCGGTCAAATGGACTTTGACTAATAACCGTGACATAGTTCGGGACGCCACGAGTCTGTAGACAGGTGGCACGGCCGATTCCGACATCCGAGGAGGAAGTTATGATGTTCAGAAGGTTGAGGGCATTTTCGTAATTTTATTAAAAGAAGGGAATTTGTTGACTTTTTGTTTGACCATTATTGTTCATGCAAACCGAGGACGGTTAGGTAGGTCTCGATGTCCTGAGTACAACGACAGGGGGCACTCCGTCATCGGACATCAGACGGATAAGTTGTGGTTCTAGAAAGGTGAGGGGCAAAACGGTAATGCCCTCAACCTTCCGAACATCATAACTTCCTCCTCGGATGTTGGAATCGGCCGTGCCACCTATCTACGGACTCGTGACGTCCGGAATTATGTCACGGTCATCGGTCAAAGTCCATTTGACCGCCCGAACTAAAAGTCAACTTTTTGTCCATTCTAGAGGCAAAATCGTCATTCGGCGTCGTCCGTCTGAAAGTATCCAAAAGTAACCAACTAAACACCGATTAACGTACTAATCCATCACTAATCACTTCGCTAATCCCGACTCCCAGGATGGGTCGTTACAATCTACCCTCCTTAAAAAGAATTTCGTCCCGAAATTCCACATCTCTGTAACTAGCGGGGCGAAAGCCAACTGATCATACACATGGGTCTCCTACTCGGTGTCCAGCATCTGCCAGCACTGGGGTCATCACAATTCCATCGTTCCCGCGATATTCCCAACACCACACCAACCGATTCTCACAGTTCGACCATCACTAGGTACGCACCACAGAGCACTTCCTCAACTGTATGTCCAACATATCCAAGCTCTGCCTTGTCATCTTATCCGACTGACTAGGTTTCAAGCCACTGCATCCAATCCAATCGACTTATATACCACACGTCTAGATTGTGGGTTCTCTTCAATAACCTCATATCGATAAGTTATAATCCCTCATTTCCCATTTCCTTCTGTCATCCTTCAACGGAACTCACAATGGTCCCCAACCATGCCATCACAACGACTATAATCCTTCTTAACACCATCTCCTAACACTCGCTACACCCAGCGTCACCAAGTACCTCTCTACTTCGGAACACAACACAAGTGTCCACACTTAAAGGGGGTTTACAAATCCTGGCAGTTCAACCACGAGTTCCCCAACTCAACTCTAGAGTATCCACCACACAATCAAATGTCCAACTCGGAACCACCTGATTCCCGAGATCGTACAAACGTCAACTCCACTATCCTTAGGCGACCATCAACTTCTACGGATCACGACCACGTGTCCGCACCCAAACCACTCACATGTCGGTTAGTCACTGTGTAGGCACATCCAAAAATTATCAATCATCACTCCTTCTGATCATCACATCACATCCTGCCCGAGGTTCCACTC
Source organism: Prinsepia uniflora (assembly GCA_032719365.1). Lineage (NCBI taxonomy): Eukaryota > Viridiplantae > Streptophyta > Magnoliopsida > Rosales > Rosaceae > Prinsepia > Prinsepia uniflora. Next base: position 47,149,879 of record CM064861.1, on the reverse strand, counting down.
CAAGCATCTGCGAGGATACAAGCCACCAACTCTCGGAATCACAATCAACGCTTACGAACCTCAGACTCCTCAGTAACTACCCTCAAAATCATCGATAACCAAATCTCAAATAATTTCCAAGAAAGGGCTTCGGCATTAACCCAACTGATGGTTAAACCTGTCCATACCAACCTAGCCCTATCCAACACGAAGCCTAGGTCCACCGTACTTCCGCTGCGCTACTCTGATCAACCAACGACATCCACTACCTCGGCTGCACCTAGCAGCACCACCTCCAAACCGACCGTAAGTCGGCCCAAACCACAAGGACTACGATACCACAAACCCCAACTCACGGTTTCCCTTAGGTACTTCTCACTACAATCCAGTAATCTCACGGGGTTCCTCAAATCATACCCGCCCTCCAGGTTATCCAAACCCGCAACTGCCACTGGGTCACTACCGCCTTACCACTCGGATCGTAACACCCGAGTAAGACCATTCCTTATCGTGACTCTCCTCACCAACATCAACCAGTATCCAACACTAGGGGGAAAATCCCTCGAGTCTCACAGTAGTTCCTAAACACGGCCACTCAAGGCATCCGTCTACTCGTAGCCACACAATTCCAAACTCAACCCAACTGACCAAAGGTCACCAACCCATACGATCAACATCCAAACACTATCGCCCAACCGGCCACATCCATCAAACAAAACCAGTGCCAACACACTAACCGTTCCGACCCTAAGCCGACGTACGTCATACCTCGAACTGCGTATCGAGCGACTAACATCCAGTCACTAACAACCACTGCTAACTAACCACAATGAACGTACTATCACTATCGTATCCAGGTTGCTGTTGGGCTGTTCCGCTTCGAGACATCACATACACAGTAGCATCACACCGTCCAAGTCGACGAACCAACGACTCTGGGAATCAAACGGCTCGCAGAACACACGAAACCTTGCTCTGATACGAATTGTCAGGGCCCACCCCTAATCCTCTGAGATTAAGGGCTAAACCCCGTTCCCCGTCTAACTTACGCATGACACGAAGGCCAAACGGACGTCCAACCTCCATGTGACACGTAAGTCGGACAAGGGATTTTTGATCCGACCGTCCGAAAACTTCCGAACTTCCCAGAGCGCGCAGAGTCTACTGTGGATCGTACGTGTGATGTCTCCGACTCTCTCGATTGACAGCTCGTGCCGCAACAACCTGGAGGGTATCAAAAACACGAAAAGACTGTGAGTGGACAAAATAAAGTATAATTTAGAAAACAGTTCAATAAAACAATTACATTTTTACCCTCCACGTAAAAACCAATGCATGCATATCCATTCAAGTCATGAAATCATTCATATCAAAACCCATCAATGAAAACCAATATCAAAACTCGTATCAAACCCGTTATTAAAATCCAGGCCTCAGCCTCAAATCCATCTCAAATCCGGGAACTCAGTCCCAAAACTCGTAAAATCCACTTCATCCAGACCACTGCCCAAAACATCAGAAAACAGTGAAAAACCAGTGAAAATATCAATCATACAAGTTTACTGGATCTCAAGTGCGCCCGAGCCTTTAACTCAAAACACAATGCGCAAATAGCCAGGCCTTCCCGGGATATCCGAGTCTTTACACTCAATAAAATTACATCACATCCATTGTCAGACCAGGGAGATTAAACAATACAACCCACTGGACGTCAAGTCCATAGTTTCACAGAGCATAAATTACAAAACAAGATAAAGATCAAATCCTACTCTGTGAACTAAACTACACCGCAGCGGAAAACTTTATGCCTCTGCCTCGGCGTTAGCCCCCAGACTTGTACCACAACCTGGAGGCTATTTAAAATAGCAAAGTGTGAGTGGACTAAAACAAAAGTTTCCAGAAAACAGTTTAATGAAATCGGGGTTCACCCTCCAGTTTTATAACACGCATGCATAACTAGATATTCGAAAATCGCATACTAAACATTCGAAATCCCTTTTTCCGAAATCATATGGAAAACGTTACAGTAAACAGCCATAAACTCATGTAAAATAATATTATATTACCAAAATCCAGAAATCGTCATATCGAAACATCAATCATACCAAAATCATATAAAACTGAATCAATAATCACAATCAAGCCGTTGGATCCATCAGAGTCTTTAAACTCAATATCAGGCCTTCCCGGGATATCAACGAGTCTTTAAACTCAAAACATAATTAATAGGCCTCGGGGGTATCACAATAACCGAGTCTTTAAACTCACGAGTCTTTAAACTCAATCCGGGTCTTTAAACCCAATTCGAGTCCGCCCTCGTCATCAATTAACCGGGTCTTTAAACCCAAAACCAGATCCAACAATCATACCAGGTCTTTAAACCCAAAATCACGTGGAAAAATTATAAGAAACTAGGATCCATCAGGATCCATTTTCCAAAACCATTCCAAAATCACATTTCGTCATAAAAGGACTTATGTCCGGATTTCACATGCAAATCCAAATCTTACTCACAAATCATCATTAAAACATAACATGCACATAATCATCTCAAATCACTTTATCCAACCATCATCCATGTACAGGAGAAAAACGTAACCTCGAAATACGTAAAAACATGAGAATCTCCTCGAAAACGTGCATTCATGTAAAACCGAAATATAGAATACTCAATATCATAAGATCATATTTAAAACATAAGACAAGTAAATAAAAACAGTTATGCATGCTCGGTTAGAAATCAAAAGTCCACTCACGGATTTCGGACGCGTCAATCGCGCCCCGTGCTCTCCTCGGTAGCTTCGGGAATGTTCGGGCCTGTCAACAAGTACAATAAGGGTTACAAACATCCCCAAAAAGCTCGTATTAATTTCCCTAATTTTTCAGGATTTTTCGACGTAATTTAACTTAAGGCCCTAAACTTCCGAACCCTCAAAACTATCCCGAACGACACCTGATCGACTCGAACTTTAAATGAAAAATGTTCAATAAATTGAAAGGATCAAATCTCAAGTTGACCGTGATCGGAAATAAGGTTACACGCGCTGTCACGCGCCACCCAAAGTGGCTGCGCGTGAAAGCCACGCGCTGCTACAGTGACATGCTACAGTGTCACCATCTTCACCAGACTGGCCTGTTAAACGGGTCCTCCACCCGCGACTCGACCCGACCAGTTACCCCTCAATTCTAACTCAAAACCTTCCCTTCTTCCACCTAATCATTCCTTAACATGTTAATTTAAGGTCTCATTCCTTATTTATCTTCGATTTGCCCTAAATCGATCAATCCATACTTGAATAGTCGAGCGGGCCGACTTCTGCAACTCACCCAACTTAGCCCCATTTTCAAATTAACCTAGACAGAAGCTTTAGGGGACCTAAACGAACACTCTAACACAACCAATTGAATAAACACTCACCTGGAAGTCGTCGTCCTGAACTCTGAAAATTCCCAGAACCAGGGGCTTCAGTTCTTGGCCAATTTGTGATCGATTTCCTTCGAAATCGATGTGGTTGAGTTCCTGTTGATCCCAGAAGACTAACACGATCCTTGTTTCTGTCCAACTCGTCTCACAAATTGAAAATCAATTTCCCTCCAATTTCTGGTTTTTCTTCCCCGTCAGTCTTCTCTCAAACTCTCAGCTCTCTCTCTTGTTCAAAATGACCCCCAGCAACTCCTGAGTCTCTGATAATCGAACTGTGCGGCAAACAACCCGTGGGAATCCTTCTGGCATCTCTGGGAGTTGTTTCCCGCAAACAGACCCCAAAACCAGTTTTTAAATTGCCCGTGCACGGTTCTTCGTTTCATTCCACACCAGCACGTCCCCATTACCTCAAAACCCATAAACAATTCCCCTGTCCAGTCCACTAAGCAGGTTAAACAATAGCCTGATCAGAGCACTCACGGCATGGTTGTGCAGTCTCTGTTTTCATGGCAATCAAATAGTACCCCTGCAAAAATAACCATTTTGCCCTCACTTGACAAATTACCAAAATGCCCCTCCTCTTCCGTGACCCGTAACTTGGTCATTCGATGACCGTTTGACGCGTGCCACCTGTCGTTGCACTCAGGGCATCGAGACCTACCTAACGGTCCTCGAAATGTGTGGAAATCAGTTGTCGATCAAAAAGTCAACATTTTCCCCCTTTTCGTCCAAATTACGAAAATGCCCTTGAACTTCCTAACGTCATAACTTTTTCCCTGATTGTCGGAATTGGACGTGCCACCAGTCTATGGACTCATGACGTCCCGAACTACGTCACGATCATCAGTCAACATCAGTTTGACCCACCAATCAAAAAGTTAACAAATTGACCATACTAATCACAGGGGTAAAAACGTCATTTCATTCATTAATTTGCAAAATTACATTCTCCGAATTTCCGGGGCGTTACATCCGATCACCTCAAAAACTGTATCGTTGGAGTCGTAAGGTCGAAAACATGAAGTTTCATGTCGGTTGGATTTTCAGAGGGTATGGCATGTGCCCCCAAGTACCGATAATAGTGTTGCACATGGTGGCTACGTGTCACATTGTTCATCGTCATCAACCTCAGTTCTCGGCCCAGGTTCCTGGTTTTTGGGTCCTCGATCCAATGACCATGATCCAATTATAGAATTCAATTCTCACGTCCATTGTTCACATTCAAACCGCCTAAAAATACCTACCCAATGACCTCAATCTTAAACCAGCATATTCACACGATCACTCAGGTCTTTATTCAGGTTGCAGTGGGGCTAGGCTAGGGCGTTTTTGAAGAAGAGGGTAGGCTTTCAACGAGTCCACGACATGTCAAGGCATGAGAGGCCGTGAACTAAGCTATTGTCAAGATCCCACTTACTTGTAACCTACAACAACATGATAAAGAAATTTCTAATTTCCTTGGTTCAAGTACTTTATTTGTTTCTTTTTTTTTGTTTTTTTTCTTTCTTTTGTTCTTTTCTATTGACAGAATGAACACATTATTTTTTTTCCTTCTGTTTTTTTTGGGGTTTTTTTACTCCTTTTTTTCATTTTGTAACTTGAACCAAGGCCCTCAACAACATTTCCTCAACCATACATTCCATACATCAACATAATAGCAACACCAATTTTTGACAATAACGCTCATCACAACTCTTATTTGGGACAACCTCGCACAAACATGAACTTAGGGTATGTCCATGATTTTGAGCTGAGTGTTTTGGGGAGGTTATAATGTAGGCGATGAATCTGGGGAGGTTATAATGTAGGCAATGAAAGAAAAACTAGTGTTTGGATGCAAAAGGGCTTTAAGGAAGCATGCAACATGGGTAGGGAAAGGCATTTAGGAGCTATACATGCATAGCCTAAATCATTTCATGTGAACATACATGCATTCAATCAAGAGCATCTTAAGATTATGTTCATAAACACCAATGTAGAGAAATAATGAGATCCATCCAACAATGAATAATGATAATGAAAAACGATTCAGCAGAGTAGAAACAATGAAATCACTCACAAAGAAGGCATATAGGCACAAGATCTCACATGGGTAGTCTCCACTAATGTTCGATGATTACTCGATCGCAAATGTTCAATCAACTCAATAACTTAAGCATAGCAAAGTGTTTAGTGCATATAGGAACTCAAAAATCCATAACACCAGATAGGCAGCATAGAAAGTTCACATGTTTCTAAGTTCTCATTAACCACAAAGTGAAAAGTACTAGCATGCAAAAACTACGACTCAAAATAAACAAAACCATGGCAATAACAAAAAAAAAGCAGAAAAGTAGATAGTTCCTGGATTGCTGCCCCCAAAGCTGAATGTTTCCAAAACATACAAGTTCAAAACACACCCCCAAACCTAAAGAACATAGAATCCTCGATGTGTGGAATTAAAGCATGAAAACATAGGTTTTAAGGTTGACAAATGTAATGGAAAAAGCAGAGTTTAAGAGAAGCAAACCAGGGCTAAGGTACTTCCTAGGAGTTCTGGATTTAACGTCTAGGAAATATCGGACGAAGTGCTCCTAGCGTTGCACGAGCTGAAGAGGGTCCACAGAAGCTGGTGGGAGGGATGAATAGATGTGCTTGAGCCGGTGGCCATTCACCCTGAATGAAACTTGTCGCGTGGGATGCCGGATGTCTACTGCACCATGGAGGTACACATGGGTTACCTTATAAGGGCCTATCCACTGAGACTGTAATTTCCTCGGGAAGAGTTTGAGCCGGGAATCGAATAGTAGGACTCGCTGGCCCACATGGAAGGTCTTAGGCTGGATGTGCTGGTCATGGAACGCCTTGGTTTTTTCCTTGTACAACCGGGTGCTCTCGTAGGCCTCATTCCTCAGCTCATCCATTTCACTTTACTGAAGCTTCCAATGACGATCAGCTTCATCAATGTCCATGGACATTTGCTTGATTGCCCAAAATGCCTTATGTTCTAACTCCACGAGCAAGTGACAGCCCTTGCCAAAAACAATCCGGAACGGGGACATGCAAATAGGATTTTTGAATGTCGCCCGGTAGGCCCACAGAGCATCGTTCAAAGGAGAAGACCAGTCCTTCTGATTAGGATTGACCGTCTTCTTGAGGATGGCTTTGATATCACGGTTGGAAATCTCAACTTGCCCACTAGTTTGGGCATGATAAGAAGTGGAAACCCAATGCATCACCCTGTACTTTTTAAGCAACAACTCAAATGGTCGGTTGTAGAAGTGGGTCCTTCCATCACTTATGATTGCTCGAGGGGCGCCAAAGCGCGTGAATACGTTGGATTGAAGGAAGTTCAATAGCACTTTGGCATCATTAGTCTTAGTGGCCACTGCCTCGACCCACTTAGACACAAATTCCACTACCACCAGAATATAGAGATTCCCAAACGATTTCGGGAATGGTCCCATACAATCAATGCCCCGCACATAAAAAATCTCAACAACCAAAATAGGTTTGAGAGACATTTGGTTTCTTGGTCCCAGATTGCCTTGCCTCTGGTAGTTGTCACACGTGAGCACATACTCGTAGGAGTCCTTAAACAAAGTGGGCAAGAAGAATCCATATTGCAACACCTTCAGTGGTGTCTTCTTAGCCCCGAGGTACCCACCACATGGTTGGCTATTACATGCTTCTAGAATAGGTTGTACCTTGTACTCCGGGATGCACCTGCAAATAATCTGATCTGAGCAGTATTTCCACAGATAGGGATCATCCCAAAAATAATAATTAGCTTGCTTCGCAACCTTGTCCTTTTGGTACCGACTTGGATGAGGGGGAACCTGCCTAGCCACAAGGAAGTTGATGAGATCAGTATATCAGGGGGTCATAATCTTGGATCAATTGAAGCTTCTTATCGGGGAAGCTCTCGGAAAGGGGGGAGATGATCTATTTCCTCATTTGAGCCATCAATGAGATGGCTCATATGATCATCTACTACATTCTCAGTGCCCTTCTTATCTCATATTTCCCAATCGAACTCTTGTAAGAGGAGCATCCATCTTAACAATCGGGGGTTGGCATCCTTCTTACTAAGAAAATACTTGAGGGCAACATGGTCTGTGTAGATGATGACCTTAGTTTGAATCAAATATAATCTGAACTTCTCCAAAACAAAGATCACAACGAGAAACTATTTCTCCGTGGTGAGTAGTTCAGTTAAGCATCGTTTAACGTGCGACTCACGTAGTAGATCACGTGGGGGAGCTTATCCACTCTCTGTCCCAGCACGACCCCGACTACAAAGTCAGATGCATCACACATCAACTCAAAAGGCAGGTCCCATCAGGGAGGCATCATTATCGGGGAGGCTGTGAGTTTTCCTTCGAGGGAGTCGAATGCCTCATGAAATTCCTTGGTGAAATTGAAACTCACATCCTTGGCTAAGAGATCACACATGGGACGTGCAATCTTCGAGAAGTCATTAATGAACCTCTGGTAAAAACTAGCATGCCCCAAAAATGAGCGAACATCTTTGGCAGTGGTAGGGTAAGGGAGCCTCTCCACAACGTCTAGCTTTGCTTTATCCACTTCTATCCATTCGTCGGATATTACATGGCCCAAAATTGTCCCATGTTGGACCATGAAGTGGCACTTCTCCCAGTTCAAGACTAGGTTACTCTCTTGACACTGAGTTAGCAATCTGGTCAAGTTGGTGAGGCACAACTCGAATGAGTGGGCAAACACAAAGAAGTCATCCATGAAGACTTCAATTATATTCTCCACCATGTCGGAGAAGATACTCATCATACACCTTTGGAAGGTAGCAGGTACATTGCAGAGGCCAAACGGCATCCTCCAATAGGTAAAAGTGTCATAGGGGCAAGTGAAGGTCGTCTTCTCTTTGTCCTCAGGTACAATGAGGATCTGATTGTATCCCAAATAACCATCCAAAAAGCAATAATGGGAATGGCCAGCCAAACCTTCCAACATCTGGCTAGTGAAGGGGAGTGGGAAATGGTTTTTTCTACTGGTGGCATTTAATCTCCGATAGTTTATGCACACTCGCCACCCTGTTTGGGTCCTCTCAGGGACTAGTTCATCGTGCTCATTCTTAACAACTATGATGCCACTCTTCGTTGGCACCACCTGTACTGGACTCACTTACCTTGAGTCACTGATTAGGTAGATGATCCCAACATGTAGCAATTTAAGGATCTCCTTCTTAACCACTTCCTTCATCCGAGGGTGCAGCCTCATTTTAATATGTCTTAAAGGTTTGGAATCATGTTCCAAAAGGATCCGATGCATACATTTTTACAGGCTAATTCTCTTGATATCAATGATTGACCAATCGATGGCAGTATGATAAGAGTGAAAGACTTGGACCAACTGATCTTCTACTTTGACACTTAGGCTAGAGGAGATGATGACTGGTAGGGTTTAGTTGGCTCCTAGAAAGGCATACTTAAGATGCTTAGGAAGAGGCTTAAGTTCTAGAGTGGGTTGCTCTACCATGGAAGGTTGGCTCTTGGTGGTGGGCAGTGCTAATGGCTCAAATGGTTCTCGAAATGGAGGCATAGGGACAGAAGCATTGAGATAATTGAGCTCATTTATAACCCTCTATCAGAAAGGGCCATCACATGCAGGAGTTGCAATCAGTGCACACTCCATTGCGTCCTTGGTGCATGCCTCAGCCAAAGTTTTTTGCAACAATGTCTCCAATGAGTTGAGGGGCAAATCATCAATAGGCTCGGAAGGGAATTGGATGGCATCATGAATGGAGTAAGTGCGTACTTTTTCCATTACCATAATGGAAACTTTCCTAAGCTTGACATTAATCAAGCATTCAACAGTGGCTAGAAGATGGGGTAAATAATGAGAGGAGATCCCCCCGATTGTATCTGAGTTTTCCAGCCTCATGACATAGAAGTCATTCGGAATACATGTGTCCCCAATCTGTAGGAGGACAGCCTCAAGTACCCCGACAAGCTATGTTACAGAGGAATTTTAAAATCGAACACACAAATGTGTGGGCTTAAACTCTCCCAAGTCCAAGGACTAGTAGATGTGGAAGGGCATGACGTTGATTGATGACCCAGTGTCACACAAGCAGTGATCAAATCGCATGGATTGAATGACACACGTCAATGAGGGGGCTCCAGGATCCTTTAACTTAGCAAGAAAATGTTGAAGAGTAGCAACATACGCTTGGGGGAAGTCCACTACATGAGTACAACCGAGGATACACCTTCCTGCGACAATATCTTTGATGAGTTTGGCAAACATAGGAATGTGCTGGAGGATCTGGAAGAAGGGAAGAGTGATTTATATCTTTTTCAACTAAGTGATTATTTCCTCTTCAAACTTTTCCTTCTATTTATCTTTAGGCTGGAACCTACGGGGGAAAGGGACAGGGATCTTAGGAGGCACTTCAGAAGTCACGTTCTTGGGTTGCTTCTCTCGAAGGGTATTAGGGCTTGGAATTCAGGTTCTAGAGAGGTGAGGGAAAACTTGGCTGGGCACCTAGCCTAGAAGATGTGGAAACACGTGGCTGGGAATGGATGGTGGTGGTGGTGGGTCAGCTCTAGAATGGGAAGATTCGAGTATGTCATGGCTGCTCGGTCCTTGTCTAGAGGGCGCTTTCCTAAAAATTGGCTCACATGGAGGCTCTTGGTGATCAACAGGAACTTGAGTGATCACATCCGTATGGGGTAGTGGGGAAAGTCTGGGGATTTCAGTACCACTCCTCAGAGTGATAGCATTAACCAAGGGACCATGTGGTCTGTACGATCCTTGGGATCCATGAAGCCCGTGAGGTCCTTTAGGATTGACAAGTGGTTGGCTCGAGAACTTCCCTTGTTCCCGCTAATTCAGCTGCTTGGCCATTTGCCTTACTTGCCTCTCCAAATTTACAATGGCATTGTCAGTCTTGGCCTGGCTTCCTCTTAGCTCCTGTGCTAAGGTACCCATATTCTTGGTCAATTGAGAACTCTGTTGGGCTAGGGTTGCTATGGAATCTTGCCACGATCCTCCCCAGGTTCCATGGCTCGAGGAGGGGCCTTGTGGTTGGATAGGGGCTGCTTGCATGAAAGGGCCTTGGTGGTTAAATTCTAGTGGGGGCAAAGGGTTGGAAGTATTCTGATTACTCCACTGAAAGTTGGGGTGATTCTTCCACCCGGGGTTGTATGAGTTGAAGTATGGGTCATTTTGAGGTCTCGGGGCATGGTTGTAACCACCGACGTAGTTAATGTCCTCTGAAACCACACACTCCTGAGCATTTTGTCCTTGCATTGAAAACAGCGCACACACGCTAAGCCCATTGCTATTTTCATTGCATAACTTCTTAACCATGGCAGTCAGCTGGGCTATGGTACTGTCTTTATCATCTCTCTTTCCCTCTGACAGAGGTTTGCAAGAGTGTTCACGATAGCTGAACCTCTTCTCTCTTTGAGCTATGCGCTCGAAAGCCATCCGGGCTTGCTTAGTGGTACCCTCTATGATACCCTAAGTCTGGGAGTCCACTAAGTTCCTATCCCCCATACTAATCCCCTCGTAGAAATACATCCTGAGGTGCTCATCAACAATGTTGTGGTGGGGGCAAGCTCTCAACATTTTGTTGAACCTTTCCCAGTATTCATAAAACGCCTCATCAAAGATTTTTCGAGGTTTCATGATCTTGTACTTCCACTTATTAGTTTTCTCCATTGGATAATAATGAGTGAGAAACTTGGAGGTCGATTCTCTCCAAGTGTGGACAGAAGCTGGGGTAGGGAATGAAACCTAGCCTTCACTCTATCCTTAAGGGAAAATGGAACAATCTGAGCCTGATCTCATTCTCAGTCATTCCATTTATCCTAAGTGTGAAACATACTTGAATTAACTCCTTAATATGTAGGTGAGGGTCCTCACCTTCTAAACCTTTAAAAGTAGGGAGCATGTTAATTGTACTTGACTTTAGCGCAAAGTTCGCTATTATGCTCTTGGGGAACATGATAAGGAATTGATCCTCTGAAATGTGAGGTGCTGCATAATCCCTCAAAAGCCGAGGAGCTGGTGGCCCCACAATTAGCCTCTCAGGTGGTGGCTCGGCCATGTATCTTGGTTCACGGGTTGGGCTCCTATGAACCGATGAACTGCGTGATGAAGGGGTGGTTGTGATCCTGGTTGTTGAAATGGAGCCTGGACTTAACCCTAGGTGGTAGCCTAGAGTTGAGCTTATGCACGGTACCTAAAAAGAAAAGAAAAAAGAAAACTAAGTCAAACTTTTTAAACCAGTGGACACCGTTGAGGGACAAGTCCTAGACAACGGCGTCAAAAACTTGATGGAGGTTAAGTCAAACACAATGATGATTATGCTAGACAAGGTATCCACGTGTAATAACTTTGCAAGTGCACAAGTCGTTTTAAGAGTATAGTGATATGCAAAGGTAGAATTCTAGAGAGACTTGTTCAAAAGTGTCAAATTCAGTTTAGTTTCTGTTAACTTAGGCGAGATGTAAATGCAGTGGGGGTTATCGTTTAATTTCTCGATCTGCGGGTCAATTAATTACTGAAATGATGAAGTTTCTTTAAAAGATAGATTAAGGTTACTATCCACCCTACCACTTGTTATTGTCTTTAGTCCTCATTAGCCATCTTCATTTAAGTGCTCAAATTAGGTGCCCGTGCTTAGGGCAGGGCGTATGCTCATTAAACACTTTTATCCTTTCTTAGTTATGTTCTTGAGGTGGGGCATATGCTCTCGGGAACCTACCACATGTTTTGGTGATGCAATGCACACAAAAAGGATTTGATTACACCATATTAGCCTAAGAATATAAATAAGCTCAAGCTTCACAGATTCAATCTACAACTAAAAGCCCACCTTTTAATCTTGATGCTTAGATTAACTAGATAGATATGGTGATCCAACCTAGCACATGTCATCTACATTTTTATTCATATAGGTTAGCTACTCTTACATACAATCCAGTGAGTTAATTAAGCATAGTAGATTGATTCAATTCTAACACACGATGAATATTAACCAACAAAGTCAATTAACAATAATTCATGATATGGGCTTCAAGTAGCCCTAACCTCTAGGGACTACTCACACATGCTCGAAATTAAAGGCATAATTGAGATGAACATAAAAAACAATAGAAAGCAAAGCAATAAATTAGAATTGAAACAAAAGTTATAAAGAACTTGAATTACAAAGAACAAACGTAATCGTAAGCATAAGTACAACTGATATTAAATGAACGGAAATAAAAGGACAGAATAACTAAGTAAATTGAAGGAAGGATGAACTTCCATGAGAAAGTCACCATCCGAGTATTGGAATTCGGGAATGCAAAGGAACTAGTCTTTGAACCCCTTGGATCAACACAGAGTTGGCAATATGAACATGAGGATTGTGGGACTTCCACAAGAAAGCCTCCAATCCCTAGGTTTTAGGGACGTGAAATTGCAAAGGAACTTGTAGTTGAATCTCACACCCTTAGGGAATTAAAGCAATTGAATTACAAGGAACAATGAGAACATAAACATGATTCAATAGAAGAATCAATGCTAAGAATTGAAATACGATAAGAATTAAATATTAATCCAAGAAACAATAAGAAACTATTGCATGAACATAAACATAAAAGAACTCAACATAAGAATGAATAATCGTAAAGAAAGCAAGGAGTATGAATATGAAAACGTAAAGAAATAAGTGCTATCAAATTGAAATTACAAGGACTAATGTAAGAGTATAAAACGTACAAATAAATAAGTGCAAAAATTAGAAAATAAAATAGCAAACCGAGAGGATTGGAGACTGTAAACTGTGAGGTTTTGGGGTGGAGATGAAGAGTGTTTGGGGCTGGAAATCGTGAGGTTTTGTGGCTGAGTTTGGGCATAGCTTCGGCTATCTTTTTATAGGGAAAAGAACTCGGCCTTAATGTGCACTAAGGGTGCTGGAATTTGGCCCTGGAATTTGGCGCTGGAACATGTGCTAGAACCTGGACCTCGGTGTGCTAGAATTTGGCCCAAAGCTGTTGGAAATTTGGCCCTTGGGCCTCAACTTGGGCCTTTTCCCTTTGTTTTAGCTTAGGTTTGATCCACACTACTAACCTGCACATAACTCACAAGATGAATTATTTTCTCCTATTTTATGACATAATCAAACAAAAGCTAAGTAAAAAGGGCATTGAATCATAAATAAAACATGTACAATTAACAACCTATCATGGATGTTCTTCATTCAGGACGCGCGCGCTGAGGGCAGCACCTCAGGATCGATAGACGCTGGCCGAATCCTAATGAGGGCTGGGCCAAGCTTGGCCACACGTTGGTTTGAGCCAGGACATGCATTAAGGTGAAGGCTTTCGGCTTGGGTCGTGGATCATATGGACTGGGTTTGCAATTTTGGGATTTAAGCGAGTTGAATTTGGTAGCCCTCTACCGAATTCCTTTAAATAATTTGGTGGCCTAATAACTTCTTCGTTATAAATCTGATTCAGACGATTCTTTCGCCCAAATTCTCATAATTTCAAGCTTTATTTATTTCTGTAAATTTCCCACAAAATATGTTACTTTCTCCTATTGATATCATTAAAACCAAGTATGAAGGGTATAAAATGACGTAAAATGGTGCTAAATTAAAGGCTTATCAACAACATAATCTCGCTTAACTTTGGAGTTCCCAGGAGATCAAAAGCCAGTGAGCTCCCCAAAAACCTCGCTGCTAGGAAGACATCATCAACACATATAAGGAACTTCACCTTTCCCTTCTTGAGTGATGTGAGATTGTTCACCATTTTTGCTTCCCAAGTTCACGGGTCTTGCTCATCGTTCTTGCTTCCCAAGCGGGTCTTGCTTACTATTCCTGCTTTCCACACTTACAGGTCTTACTCGTCGTTCTTGCTTCCCAAGCTCATGGGTCTTACATATATTTTTAAGACATTGAGCTTGAGAAAGTAATGCAAAGAAAAATTCCGCACAAATAAAAAATACACTGGTGAGAGTGGATCCCTTTTTCTCAACCTTCTAGTTGGAGTAATATGCCTAATCACTTATCCACTAACTAGCACTGAATAGCTAATCGTAGAAGTGTAAATCATTATTAAGGACACCATTTTTTTTGCAAATCCAAGTTTTCTCAACGTAGCCTCAAAGTAACACCATTCGAACCAGTCATAAGCCTTTGACATGTCAAGTTTCATAAACATCTTTTCCAACTCACTACTACCTTGCCTTCAAATTGCATGTATACTTCCGAATGCAGTGATGATGTTGTCAGTAATTAATCTAGAGGGTACAAAAGCACTTTGATACTCCGATATAAGGGTAGGCATGATACTCTTTATCATGTTCACAATAATTTTGGAGATAATCTTATAAATTACTCTATATAAAGCAGCTGGTGTGAATTGTATTACTTGGTTTGGATATCCCCTCAAGATTATAAAGGAGATAGAAGTATGATTGATCTCTTGGACACTTGTACCATCATTTAGCACTAACAAGCAATAAAAGGTGACATCGTCTCAGTTTGTAAGAGTCACAAATGAAATCCTTTTGTGCTTCAGACCCTCAGTTTGGAGTTGACATCGTCTCCTCTCACCCATCATTTATGGCTATTCTGGTTGGTATTATAAAAAATGAGAATGTCAATGTTATTGTGAGGAAGGTAAGTAATCGATTTTTCTCGTATTTGTACAAAACTGACTTCAAGTGACACTCTAATTTCAACTATTTTAGTTTCTTCTAGAAAACTTTAGCATTATTCTATTCCATTATGATGGGAATGTAGATGGGTGGTGGGATCTTGAGGGGAGTAACGAGGCCACACATACTTTTGCCCGGAACCAAAAAAAGTGGTAAGTTGTTGCACATGGTTCTAGTTTGAGGCTCACTTCAAAAAGTTTAGGAAACCATTTTCGTTCAAGAATATAGTATACGTCCTTAATATGCTAAGATGAAAAAGCGTGTAACTTCCGTTCTCTGGTATTGAAATTCACAATTGCATTTTTCATAAGGCAGTCCTATTCTTATTGTTCTATCATTTTTCTTTATTTCTAAAATCTCTTTTATTTTTCCCATTTTCATGCTTTATTGACAGGTGGTTTGCTAAACGCTTTCTACATCCAGATGTTGTGTCCAGTTATGATCACATATTCCTTTTTAATATTAGTAGTGTCTAGTACATTTTGTGTGTGTTATTATCAAGATCTGTTCCTGCCCAAAATATATTTCTCATTTTAGGAGTCGACTGTCCTAAGGCAACCCTCATTGGGCCTTCGAATGGAACCTGGTTTGCGGAGAGAGAGGGGTTAAACACTCGTGGGGATCTCTTCTTTTGGTGAATGATGTAGAGATGCTAGACGTTTTTGAGTGTAATGGGCCTTGAGCTAGGGTCGATCCCTAGATGGACGAACCAGGGAGAAAATGGGCCTTTGGACTCAAAATGCATGTGTGCAAGTAGTATAAGACTACTACTAGTTAGTGTAAATGGATTCCGCTTTTGGCCCAAGAACCTTTCTTCTGATCAATACGCTTGTGAGGCAGGCGGATAAGACTTCTCCTGCACTGTACTTTTCCATGCCTTTTTTAAGGACTTAATATTTTCTTCCGACGATGCCCAATATCAGAAGGTTATTTTTCCATGACATTTAGGTTGGAGACATTGTTATTCAGTAGTTAAGTTGGCACTAGTCCCAGATTCCCTCAAGTCGGGATCGAGGTGTTTCGACCAACGCACAAAGATGGTATCCCAACTGATGAGTCGTGAACCACATTTGGATGGTATCTTCCGATTACCAATCACTTTGTGAGAAAACTTGGTTTGTATGGAGGTGGATAATGAGAGTACGACTACAGGAATATAAAAGTACTAGAAGTCGAAAAGAGTTTTTGTGAGCTGGTAGTTGATAATATTAATCCTTCTGACATTAGATGGTCAAAAAGAAGATTAACCTTCCGCAAACCTTAGTCGAACTAAAGCCCATGAATTGGTCAGTCAAAATGAGGGCAACCTTTGTGACACTAGTTGGTCAGAAAGAAAGTTAATGTAGGGAAATGTATCCAACCTTTATGATGCTCCTGGTTAGAAAGATGACTAGGCGGTTGCATAAATGCCTCGAGGGGGTGAGAAGAAAAGCTGCATCTTGATTTTCTACGTCAAAAGAAGCAGTTATTTCCACAAGGGCGAGCTGTTTTAAACCATGAAACCTTGGTTAAAGGTGTTCATAAGTTCATAAATTGATGGAGATTAATTTGCTGAGTTTGATTGGTTGGTTGGCTGTCCTTTGAGAAGTTAGGTTGCTTTCTTTTTATAGGCAGTGGGAAGTTCTCAGCTTGCCAAGTTGGGTCTTGTGTGGGTCCCATTTCTCCATTTTTCTCTGCCGGGATACTCCTCATGCCTCAATTTTCTTCGTATGTGTCAGCATTGCCCAAACTTTCTTTTTCTCCAGGCTCAAGACCTGTTTGGGTTGGTCTTCTGTTGGTTTTGGACCTTCAATTTGTGTAAGCTGATGGGTCAATTATTCAACAACATTTGACATGATCCCCTATTCCTTTACTTACCTTTTGCTATGAATCATTTAATAACATAGGAGAAAATGACCTTTTTGATGAGAATTGTGTAGGATGTCAATCATAGGCCAAAACAAGTTCGATTGTGAAGAAAGGCCCCAAATTGAGCCCAAAGGTGAAGAACGACCCCAACTGAGGTCTTGTTCCAACATCGTGTCACTACCGTGCCACCAGACCCATGCTAGGCCACTAGGACCCGCCACTACGACCCTAACAATGTTACTGGCATGTCGCTAGACCTATAATGAGAACCTGAAGCCAAGACCTTATCACCAACATGTCAATTGTGACATGCCGGGATCATGTCACTGGGTGCCACCGTGTACCTATGCTGTTCCAGGGCCGTGTTCCACCTTTGTTTCAAGTTCAAAGGTCGTGTTCTAAGTTTTTTCCATGATTCAGGTTGTGTTCTAGACCATGTGCTAGTGACATGTCACTGGTGACATGCCTAGAAGGTTTCATGTTCCAGCTATTGCCCTCCAAAGAAATAGGCCCTAGGCTAGGCAATGACTAAGCCACGTCCCTAATGATCTATTTTGAGGATTTGTTCCAGTTTTTTCCATCGAAGACCACCCGTCTTCCATTTCTTCATGTTAAGTCTCAGTCGAGGACCAAGACTAGGTTCATGTGCCAGTACTGTGTTCTAGTGACATGTCCCTAGAACTTCGCCTAGACCCATGGGATGTCCTAAAGAGAATCAGCAATAGATGTCTTCAAGGAATCCTACTAGAACCAAGAATCAATGACATGGATCAAGATCTTTAGCAGTGAAATAGGAGTCCATGTGAATTTCGTGTACCTCAGGAATTGTACCCTAAGTTTTAGCGATTGACTTAGGGCCCAGTTTAAGTCCCCATTTGATTAAAAAGTAGCTAGGGTTTGGTCCCCTATTTAAGACCTGGTTTCATTCATTCTAAGGAGGACGTTTTCACACCCATTGGCCCCTAAACTCTGCCAACTTGTAGACTTAATTTACTTAACTTATTTTTGCGGTTTAAGGACTTGAAGGGTGACTTGATCGTGTGAAGTTCACCATTCTCTTCATTTGTAACTCAGTATCTTCATTCCATTCACTTTGTTATTCAATGCTTTCTTTCATCAAGTCTTTGTCTAATTGAAGCATGTGTGAGTAGTCCTTTAAGGATTGGGGCTACTTGAAGCCCTAACCATGAGTTTTTGTACTTAGATTCTTGTTTGATTATCTTCACCGTGTGAGTTGAATTGGTTTGATCTACGATGCTTAATGAACGGAATTGGGTGTGTGTAAGAGTAGCGAACTTATGTGCATTGAAATTGTAGATGACTTGTGTTAAGTGAGACAGGCATATCTATCTAGTTAATATAAGCATCACGGCAAAAGGGTGGACTCCTAGTTGTAGAGCCTAGGGCTATATTTATACCCTTAGGTTAGTGTGGTGTCATCAAATCCTCTTTGTGTGCAAAGCATCATCAAAATGTTGTGGTAGACACTTGAGAGCATATGCCCTAGCTTGAGTATACTATGTAAGAGAGGATGAATGTGTCTATTGAGCATATGCCATGTCCCTGTGGGATCGACCTTTGATGTGCCACTATACTCTCTACGCGTCTTGTGGACTTGCGAAGTATTACATATAGAGAACAAGTCTTGCATAATCATTGTAGGACTTTTTATGTATCATGTTTTTGGCGCCGTTGCGTGGGACTTGCCCCTCAACGATGGCTATTTTGTTTGATCCAATTGACTTTGTGTGTTCTTTTACTTCAAGTGTCTTGTATGCACTCAAATCTAGGGATTGACCTAGGATCAAGTTCAGGCTCCACCACACCATCAAGGATCACATCCATACCATATTCAAGGAATTCATCAGTCCACAGGAGTCCTCTATGTGAGCTATGACAAATGGAGGAACCACCACCAAGGAAACCCCTTGCACGGCCATCCCAAGGCTTCTAAGGGACTATGGTGCACCCCATGTATCTAAGGACCAGTTCCCCATTGTGTTCCCTAAGAGCACCATTGTAAGCTTTGAGCTTAAGTCAGGTACTATCCATTTGCTTCTTGTCTTTAAAGGTTTAGAAGGTAGATCCTCACCTATATATTAAGGAATTCCTTCAAGTGTGTTCCACACTAAGGATCAATGGGATGATTGAGGCTGATATCAGACTCAGACTGTTCCACTTTTCTCTCAAGGATAGACCTAAGACTTAGTTTCACTCCCTAGCCCCAGCTTCTATCCACACTTGGAGAGACTTGACCTCCATGTTTCACTCCTTACTATCCAATGGAGAAGACTAATGAGTGGAAAGCTAAGATTATGAACCCTATACAACTTTTTGATGAAGCTTTCTATGAGTATTGGGAGAGGTTCAACGAGATGTTGAGAGCCTCCCCTCATCACAGCATTGATGAGAAGCACCTCATGATGTACTTCTATGGGGGGATTCTATATGGGGGATAGGAACATGGTTGATTCCCAATCTAAAGCAATCTTAGAGGGAACGACTAAGCAAGCCTGTATGGCCTTTGAGAATATTGGTCAAAGGGAGAAGAGATTCAGCTACAGGGGACACTCCTTTAAGCCCATAGTAGAAGCTAGACGTGATGAGAAGGATTCCACCATTTCCCAACTTGCTGCCATGGTTATGTAGCTTTGCAATGAGAAGGCTAAGGGGGTGATTGTTTGTGATATGTGTTCCATGTAGGGACACACCTCTTAGGAGTGTGTAGAAGACATCAAATAAATACGAGGGTACAACAATGGCCCAAGACCTCGTAATGACCCTTACTCCAACACTTACAATCTAGGGTGGAAGAACCACCGAAACTTTAGGTTGAGTAACTAAAACACTGCCACCCTTTGCCACCACCAGGATTCCAACAGTAAGGTCCTCCCTTGCAAGATCAACCATTTCAACCTAAAGGCCCCTCCTCGAGCCAAGTAACCTCAAGAGAATCATGAAAGGATGCCCTAGCTACCTTAGCCCACCAGACTGCCCAACTGACCCAAAATATGAACACCCTAACTCAAAAACTAAGAACAAACCAAGCTAAACATGAAAAATCCATAGGTAATTTGGAGAGGCCAATGGGTTAGATTTTCAATCAGTTCAAACACCGTTAGTAAGGGAAGTTCCCTAGCCAACCCTTGATCAATCCCAAGGGACCTCATGGACCACATGGTCCTACAGCCTATGCCATTACATTGAGAAGTAGGACACAAATGTAAGGACCGTCCTATGTTCCTCATGATGAAGAGGTAGTCCAAGGACCTGCTGATCACTTAGAGCTTCGATTTGTGCCAAGCTTCATGGACTTTCCCTATGGATAAGAGCAGAGCACTAAGGAAATCCCAGCCCCTTTGAGGCTCCAAGTTAGCCCACAAGTGCCTAACCCTAATTTGGCAGATCTGTTCCACAAGAGCAAGTTCAAAGCCTTCCTATTGGGCAAGCTCAAATAGTCCCAAATACACCGCCAATACAAGGTAATGTGTTCCCACAAATCGCTGGCCGTGTAGCCCCTAAGTCCATTCCCAATTTGAACAAGCCACCCAAGCAAGTGTCCTTGACTTGCCTGCCAAGGTACCCCTTCCTTTCCCTCGTAAGTTCCAAACCAAAGACAAGCACAAGGAAGAGTTTGAAGAAGAGATCATCACCATGTTGAAGAAGTTGCAAATCACTCTTCCCTTCTCTCAAATCCTCTAGCATATTCCTATCTTCTTCTAGCTCATCAAGGACCTAGTGGAAGAGCGGCGTGGCTTTGGTTCTACATATCTAATGGACTTTCCCAAGGCATGTGCTGCTCCCCTGCCCTGCTCAAGATGCCAACCAAGCTCAAAGATCCTGGACCTTCTTCCTTTTCTTTTGTCATTTAAACCAAAAGGTTTGAACATTGCTTATGTGACACGGGAGCCTCCGTTAACATCATGCCCTTCCACATCTATAAGTCCTTGGACTTAGTAGAGTTGAAGCCCACTCACTTGTGTGTTAGATTGGCCAATGCCTCTGTCACCAATATTGTTGGGGTACTAGACGATGTCCTAGTGCAAATAGGGGACACATGTATCCTTGCTGATTTCTACATTTTGATGATGGATCATGTAGACAAAAATGGGGAACCTTCTCTCATTTTTGGCAGGCCTTTGCTTGCCATGGCTGAATGCTCTATTGATGTCAAGCAAGGAAAAGTTTCCATTGGGGTAATGGACCAAGTGCGGACCTATTCCATTCATGATGCCATCCAATACCATTTTGAGCCCATTATGGATTTCCCTCTCAACACATTGGACATGCTGCTGCAAGAGACCTTGGCTGCGTCATGCATCAAGGATGAGATGAAGAATTTCTTGACCAAAACTCCTGCCCATGATGGCCCCTTAAGATAAAGGGTCATGGAAAAGCTTAACTATCACAACACTTCAGTCCCTATGCCTCAGTTTAGGGCCCTCTTTGAATCCATGGCCCTTCCTACCACCAAGATCCAACCTTCCATGGTAAAGCCTCCCATCTTTCGCCACTCATTTGAGTTGTGCCTAGCCAACTTGGACAGTGTGCTTACAAGGTGCCAAGAGAGTAACTTGGTCTTGAATTAAGAGAAGTGCCATTTCATGGTCCAGTAAGAAATTGTCCTAGGCCATGTCATATCCAAGGAAGGGATTGAAGTATACAAGGCTTAGCTAGACATAGTGGAAAGGCTCCCTTACCCTGCCACTATCAAAAGGGTCTGTTCCTTCCTAGGGCATGCAGGTTTCTATAGGAGGTTCATCAAGGACTTCTCCAAGATTTCACGGCTTATGTGTGTTTTACTTGCCAAAGAGGTGCATTTCCACCTCACTAAGGAATGTTGTGAGGCATTTGACACCCTCAAGGATAAGCTCACTGTCTCCCCTATCATCATGCCTCCTAGATGGGACATGCCCTTTGAGCTTATGCATGATGCATCTGAATTTTCAGTTGGGGCTACGTTGGGACAGAGAGTAGACAAGCTTCCCCATGTGATCTACTATCCAAGCCGCACCTTGAATGATGCACAGTTGAACTACTCTATCACAGAGAAGGAGCTGCTTGTTGTGATATTTGTCTTAGAGAAGTTTAGGTCCTACCTAATTCAAACCAAGGTCATTGTCTATATAGGTCGTGCTACCTTGAAATATTCGCTCAGGAAGAAAGATGGCAAGCCTAGGTTGTTAGGTTAGATGCTGCTCTTACAAGAGTTTGATTTGGAAATAAGGGACAAGAAGGGCACTGAGAATGTAGTAGTTGATCATATGAGTCATCTCATTGATGGATCCAATGAAGAAGTTGGCCAACACCCCTATCCGAGAGCTTCCCTGTTGAGCAACTCTTTATGGTCCATGACTATGATCCTTGGTATGCTGATCAGGTCAACTTTCTAGTGGATAGGCATTTTCCCTCCCACTTGAGTAGGTATCAAAAGGACAAGCTTGTAAAGCAAGCAAAGTACTATGTTTGGGATGATCCCTACCTGTGGAAACATTGTTATGATCAAATCATCCGTAGATGAATCCCTGAGCATGAGGTACACCCTATTCATGAGGCTTGTCATAGCCAAGCTTGTGGTGGACACTTTGGGGCTAAGAAGATAGCCTTGAAGGTCTTACAAAGTGGGTTTTTTCTAGCCAAATCCTTTTAAGGACTCTTATGAGTTTGTGCTCACTTGTGAGAGGTGCCAACGTCAAGGAAACTTCGGCCCTAGGAACCAAATGCCCCCCAACCCTATCCAAGTTTTGAGATCTTTGATATGTGGGGCATTGACTTCATGTGACCTTTCCCAAACTCTTATGGTCACTTATACATCCTAGTGGCAGTTAATTATGTGTCCAAGTGGGTGGAGGCGGTGACCAACAAAACCAATGATGCTAAGGTTTTCTTGAGCTTCTTGCAAACCAACATCTTCACAAGGTTTGGAGCCCCTAGAGCCATAATCAGAGATGGAGGGACTCATTTTTTCAATAGACCCTTTGAGTCTTTGTTTAAGAAGTATGGAGTGACACATCATGTCTTAACTCCCTATCTTCCACAAAAAGTGGACAAGCTGAGATCTCCAACCTTGAGGTCAAAGCCATCCTCCAAAAGACTGTGAATCCCAATAGGAAGGATTGGCCTTGCCGTTTAAATGATGCCCTTTGGGCTTATAGGATAGTATACAAGACCCTTATTGGCATGTCCACTTTTAGGCTTGTCTTTGGCAAGGGATGTCACCTGCTTGTGGAGTTTGAACATAAGGATATTTTAGCTGTCAAGCAGATGTCTATGGACGTAGATGAGGCAGTCCTTCATAGGAAGCTTCAACTGAGTGATTTGGAAGAACTAAGGAATGAGGCCTATGAAAGTGCATGGTTGTACAAAGAAAGAACCAAGGCCTACCATGACAAGCACATTCAACCAAAGACCTTCTAGGTGGGATAACAGGTAGTTGATAAGCACCTAATTGTTCATCTTTTTATATCAATTTATTTTATGGTTGACTTTGTTGGAACCTTAATTACATTCATTATAACTCATTTTACGATTTGCAAGTACTAATTACACAAATTGATAATTTGGGACTAATTACATGATTTAATACTAAGATAAGAATTAATTAGTTTGCAACACAATTAGCCCTAGCGTGTCCTCTTTGTTGAGTACAGCGCCCATGCGCCAAACTCCACCGAAAAGCATCTCATGCATCTCATTTTACATCTACAAGGCCCAGCTGTCCATTCACAACTTCAGGTCGAATTCCATCTCGCGTGTGGCTCAGGTTCACAATTACACCGCAGCAGCCCACCATTCCAACTATCCAATATCTTATGCGCGTCTCGCCCATGAACGAGGCTTCAATTTCCTTGCCTTCATTTAAGCCCAGGACGCGTCGAAACCCATCACTTCAGCCCATAACTTCCAGCCGTTTGTTCGAAATATCTGCAACCCATCTCGCGCGACCAATTTCCAATTAAAATAAGGAAACAATTTCCCCTTTTTAATTAGGATTAGGATTGAATTTAGATTACCTTTTTATTTATAATTTGTTCTAACCTTTAATTAGGATTTATATTAGCTTTTTCTTTAGGATTTGAATTACTTATTTTATTAGGAATTGAGCTAGGGACTTGTCCTATGCCTATAAATAGTTAGCTTTGATTATTTTTCAAAAGTCACTCATTCTTTGTATCAGAACTCTACTCAACCAATTTTCCCCTTTCATTATATTCAAGATTTTAAGTGTATGAAAAGTTACACCATACTTCACCTTCTACACCTTCATTCATGACTAAGTTGAGGAGACCTCGCTTGTCTCACCAAATAGTGCCCAATCACTTCGTATCCATAGGGAGCCCCGAAGAAAAAAAGTGTAACAAAACCTCTTTACCTTGTAGTTACTTCTTACACTTGAATATTGGCTATATGAATTGACTTCTAACAATAATTTTAGTTTTATGATTTGTTTGTTTCAATATTCTATGTGTTCTATGATTCTAGTTTTTGTTATATTTGTGTGTTCGCGCTTAATGCTTGACTAGATATAGGGAGCTCCGAGTCTAGGTCATTGAAAGTGTCGTCGGGAGCCCCGGGCACGTACTTAAGAGAATATGCAAGTAACCCGCAAGATTAAGATTCTAGGATTTCGTAGGTTGAAGTTAATACAATCATGAATGAGTTAGGTTTAAAGATGAGTTGATCATGTAAATAATAGATTAGGTTAGTTTAGATTAGTTAATCATGTAGGATAATAGAAACAATCAGCTATCCCATAATTAAATAATCAAATGATAATCATGCTTAGGTACCCTCAATCCCGGGTTAAGAACGATCTCTACTTATCAATGCTACATTTACACAAAAGGGTTTTAATTTGCATATGTTATCATTAAGTGTTCAGTGTGACTTTATGTTTACTTTAATGCTTAGTTTTAGCGTATGAAAACTACCCTTTGACACTCGACTCAAACTCTTCCCTAGAAAACTCCAGTCTAGATGGACAGGACCCTATGTGGTCACCCATGTTTACCCTCACAGGGCAATGGACATTTAGTACCTTAAACATCAAGATCCATTCAAGGATAATGACCACCGCATGAAGCACTTCTATCCAGCCCTTCCACCAGCCAACATGACAGACCCTATCCTAATCTCCCTAGATTAAATGGGATTTGCCTACTTTCGTCTGACACTACGTGCAAGATAAAGGATTAAACCATAACCCACTCGGGGTTATCTAGAGTACGCAAGTATCCGTAGTGGCATGTGATGCCTCGATCTCTGCTACAGTCCGCATCCGCGATCAACTTGAAGGGTATAAAAAACATAAAAGCTGTGAGTGGACAAAAACAACCAGTAATAAAAACATTTTATCGAAAATACAATTTATACCCTTCACGTAAAAGAATGCATGCATCAGAAAATAGGTATATCAAATACTTTCTCAAAAGCAAGTTGTATTGCTTTTCAAATCAAACCAGTGAAAAAAATGCTTCTCAATCAAAGCCATTTCCTCAGTAAGGTCTCAGCCCAAAACCAAATCTTACAGGGTCTCGGCCAAAATCAAATCACATAGGGTCTCAGCCGAAATATAAAACACGTGGGACCTCAACCCAACTATAAAACCATGTGGGATCTCAGCCCATCATCATCAGTGACGATTCCAATCCCAGCAACACGTGCCCATAAGCTCAAGGACTGCTCTGATTCTGAGCGTGTCGCTGTGAATACATCATCAGTCGAAAATTAGAAGATTGTCGTGAACATATCATCGATCGATCCTATATACCGCACTCCTGAGTTGAGCCTCCCTCGGCTGCCGCCTCTCTTGACTGATCGACAGCAGGTGCATCATGACCTCTCTGTCGGAGGCGAGCATTATCTCCAGAGTGCTCTTCGGGGAAACATATTCACAATCGAAGGCCCTCTAATAAAATTCGAGTCTTTAAACTCAAAATTATAGCATCACCAATAGGGACACAAGCCCGAATATCATCAATAGGGTCATAAGCCCGAAATATCATCAAATGGGTCACAAGCCCGAAAACAATGTCTATCAACACTTCATAAACCTATGATTCCTCAAATCCTATCAAATCTACAACTAGCTCTAATGCTCGAAATATCTTTCATAAATCCAGGATTCCTCGAATCCTATCAAATCCACAAGTGGGTCTCATACCCGAAATATCTTTCATAAATCTCACAACTGGGTCACAGCCCGATATATCTCACGTTTACTATACTCTAAGTCAAACCATAAATCAATTGGGTTATACGCTCGAAAGATATTTCCAATTTGAAAACCATTTAACGCTCGAAAATCGTCAGTCAAATCCTTGGTTTCACTCCCGAATATCGATTTCACACATCTCCTTGAAATCATTGAAAATCGTTAGTCAAATCCTTGGTTTCACGCCACTCCATGAAACCATCGAAATCACGTAAAACATATGCACGTAGAATCTTCGGCTAAAGCCTAAACATCATATAAAACATAAAACTCGACATACGTGTCATACTGCATTTTATACAAAAATGCCAATCAAATAATATTTAAAGCATGTGTAATCAATGCGTCTCAAATCATGTTCATAAAACATATAAAACAGTTATACATGCGTCATATTTCATAAAACAATGTCCACTCACAGACCATCTGTGATGCACGCTCCGAGGCTAATCCATGCTCTCCGGGATGTCCGTACCTGTCGAAATCATATCCAAAGGTCACTAACCATCGATACAAGTCCTAATCATAAACCTTCACACATCCTGAAACGGTCAACGTGTCCCAAACACACTTCCTGAGGAGAAAAACCTCCATTTGACCTATCAAACGATCTCCGATCGACCTGAAGCCACCACCATTGGATTCAGATTGTTGAAACCTTTCAACCATGTCCAGTTTTACCTTGAAATTTGTACCCACGTGATCAACACCGGTCAACGGAAATCGACGGTGACATCATCCTAACAGGTCTGACACATGTCAGGTCTAGCAACATGCACGTGGCACCATGATTGGTGCCTCGTGCCATCCTTCGACACTGCCACGTCATTTGATGATGTCATCTACTGACGTCATCACTGACACGTGTCACTCACACGTCAGCTTTGACAACTTGACACTATGCCACGTGGCACCACCTCGTTCATCCAGGTGGTATGACAATGCTGACGTGGACCTTCCGCGTCAGCTACCACATCAACTGACACACTCTAACAGCTCGCCACGTGGCACCATCTCATTGACACACTCTAACGATTCACCTTAATTCCAAAAAGGGTTCTATGACGTCAAAACTAGAAGAAAAGGTTTGAAAATACCTGTTCCAATCCAAACCTTCACCTCTTCAGTTTGAACCACCACCCAGACCTACGCAGCCGTCCTTTCTCGTCCGTTTTGGCCACTACATGATCGTATGAGCACAACCAACACGACCATATCATCAGAATGAGCCCTAAACGTCCAAAAATTGAAATCCAAAATCCAAAAGTTCATGGGTTATGGGTTACCCGGGTTTTTGGATTTCCAGCTGCCGCCATGGCTCCGCCTTGTCCTCCACCATCTCGTCCATCTCTCCCTCACACTCAGCCTCACTCTCAGTCATTCTGTGGCCTTCAAACAAGGAGATGGGAAAATGATTTTGGGTGGGTACGAGTTTGATGCACAAAATGAAGAGAATGGGAGATGATGCATGTATGTATGGGTTTAGGCTAAAGGATGAGTGACACTTTCAGCCTCACTCTCGATCCTGCCTCACTCTCAGTCATTCTGTGGCCCTCATCTATTGGTCCAGGCGAGATCTTTTGGGCCCACTAAGGATAAATCAAAATTCAACTATCTCGATTTTCGTGTAATTATGAATAGTTCTAGGAACCTTCCATTACCCGTAACTTTCTCGTACGATGTCTGATTTCGACGTGCCACATGCATTGGACCTCCTAGGTCAAAATTTAACATTTTGCCATTTCTTAGGGCAAAATCGTAATTTTACGCAAATCATTAAGTAATCCTCGAGTAGTCCTTAATTAATTCTTAATAATTCGTCATTAACCTTAATTAATCCTATAGATGCAGGACGGGTCCTTACAATCTACCCTCCTTAAAATAATTTTCTCCTCGAAATTCCAATCGACTTTAATCCACGCAAAAATTGCGGAAATCCAATCCTGCCTCCAACCTGGGGCAGACATGAGCATCTCTATCCACTGTATGCACCAACAACAATGTCACTCGACGTTACTACAATCCAATGGTCAATCTTAAGTCTCAACGAGACATCGATACTCGTCGATCCCACTCGTCGCCTACGCAAGTGTGCTCAGAATTCAAATGGACAAGTCAATCTTACCATGCTGCTCGGCTAACAGTCTATGCCGACAATCCTACTTTACCAAGCTGACATCTTATACAGTTTTTCAGCTTGACAATCCTTCTCAGCTGACAATCCCAGCTAACATCGCGTTCAACATTCAATCTGTCGTTTCTACTCAACATCTCATCTGGCAATCATGCTTTCGATCCTGCTGTACCAAAATGACGTCACATGTCTTGTCTTACAAGACGGTTTCCCAACGTCTAAAATAATCACGACGCCTAATATTTTCACGATACTCAATACACTGACGACACACCGTTGTTCCCATCTGGTAACTCACAGCTGCACTACGCTTCTGTTGCGCAACTCTAACCTTGACTCGCTCAAGAGTCCTAAGATCGTATCTTGTGTCACTCAACGACCAACGCTATGATCCCGAATCTTTTCGAGTCCCAAAATTTTATCTCACTTTTCTTGTCAATACACCGAGATGCATCTGAACCCCCTCAAATACTTGCTCCAGCAGAGTTAACCACATATATGATCAATAGGGTACCCCTGGCCCATCATGGCCCTGAGCTCCATGCTCGCGTACTCACTGAACCCTCTAAAACCACTCTGCACTAGCGTAGAGTATTCAATATCCAGCCCTCGTACTCAATGTACCATCAACATCAGACCTTTTCTGATTACCATATTATATCCATCTTGGACTCAATCTGATGATCATACCATATCAACCAGATGATCAACACTCAGCAATCTTGTTGTCCATCGTGCACTACTCACTAGTGCACTCACATCCCAACAATCACCAAGGCACTACTCAGGCCTTCTTAAGGGCTGAACCCACGCAACTTCCATCTATGTGTCAATATCCACATACCACAATGATCCCGGATCTAACCCGTCTGTCAGGTGACTAGCACGCCAACCAAGATCCATCACAGAACTCTGTCTGTGATCTCTAAGATCCTGTAATGTGCTGTAACTACTAACTCAGCAACCTTCCGAGTCCATCATGTTGACGACTGCAATCACAGGGACAACCTTCACCCGACAATCAATGACACTCATCTAGTCTGAGTGAATCCAATCTCAACTGTCATTGTTGGCCGTTGCCAATCCAACGCAATCTTTATTGTGAACCAATTAATTCCATAGCCCACATTGGTCCAAAATGTCTTGATGCATAAGCATCTCGATTATCTTGATCCACCATCATTTGTGATCCTTGATCACCTCAATCCATACTCATATCAATCCTCAACAATCTCAATCCTCGGTGGATCCATACAATCTCTCTCAGCCATCATAACATGACCCATAACAGCTATACAGGTCCACCAAAACTGATACCCACTCATCATGTTAGGTGATGGTGTCAACTTCCGTTCTTCAACTCATTCAAATCTGGCCCTTTACACGCTCTTTGAACCCAAACCTGGAAGTCTTTTCTTCTTCTTGATGAGGACTTCTAACCAACCTATAATATCCGTTGACAGCTACTGTAGTGCTCTTCCCAGGTCATATCACTCCTCAAATCATCTCAATTCTGACAAGCTTATACATCCATGAGTGACGAGAAGTTCACTAAGAACTTCCAGGACAAGGAAGTGTATTTACATTGTCCAACTGCCTTGTCATATCTAACTCTCGAAGTTCCATCGAATTTCGACAAGGAGCCTAATAACGCCCAAACTACGCATTAAATTTAAACACGTAATTCGAGTATTATGCAATTTAAACCCTTTTTGTGTCATTTTAGTATTGGTAAATAGAGATCGTTCTTATCCGGGGAAATCAGGGAATATTAATAATATGTTAGTGAGAAAGAATAATGAACAATCAAAGAATAAAATAATTAATGAATTAATGAATAAAGGAATAAATAATAAATTAATTAAAGAATAAATGAATTAGAGAATAAAAAAATAAAAGAATAAAGAATTAAATGGGGGATTTTGAGGGATTGTAATTAGACAAATACAAGTAAAAACATATATAAAACTAATTCTAATTTTACTTTAACCTATGTACAAGTGACCTTCTTAAAACACACATCTTACCAACACTCTAGTAATTGCAAATATTAAAACAATCACAAAATTTTACCTTAATCATCTCAATTACCTTCATATATTTTTTCAATATCATAAATGAACTAACAGCGGCCGACACTTACAATATGATTTACCTTTAGTTTTTGACTGAATGCGCCGACAACGATCAACATTAAGTCTCTTCAATTTTACTCTAAGTGCACCGACATCGGATTAAACACTTAACATCAAATTGAAGTATGAAGCACTAAAATGTATAAGATAACTAAGATTCGTAAAGTAAGACACATGGAGATTGTATTTAACACTTACAAGTATTAGCAAGAAAATACCACACATATGTTAAACTATAATTAAAACCAATAACAAAAATAAGAGTTTAAGTAAATGGAGAGCAATTGTTACACTTTCAAGGTGGATGAAAACACTGGATTGTTATTCACACGGTTCTCCGACAGCGGACGAAACCTTGTGAAGATGGAGGAAATAAAAAACGGGAAAATGGACTCAAACTCTAAACTTTCTATTGGAAATATTTTGTCATAGTTTCTGTTAAGGAAAGCTCAAATGTGAGCCTCAAAAAAGTGTCCCTAAACAAGTGAAATGAACCCTTATTTATTGGAAAAAAAATCAAATTAAACTCTAAAAAATAAAATAAAAATAAATAAAAATAAAAATAAATAATTCAAAAGTGAAATGATGAGATTGGATGATTTTTGGGGAAAAGAAGTTTGAAAAATCAGCCAAAATGGTTGAAAATCAACAAATAAGGCTGCTGAAGTGACTCGACGACAATTTGCTAGAAAAAGCTGTAGATCTCGGGGGTTGTAGGCTGGGAAAGAGGGGGGTAGCTCGGCGGCTGTTGAGTGGTCAGAGGAGCATAGGTCGGCGCCTGACGTAATAAATGAGGATTGCTAGTCAGCACGCGTGTGCTGGGGAGAAACAAAGCGCTTCAGGAAGCGCGCGCCGAACCGACAGCCAAGCTTCAAGAAGCGCCTGTTGACACTTCGGTTGACCTGGACGCGTAAATTTGGGTCGGATAGGTGGGTTGGGCTTCATAGGTTTTTTGGCAGGATTTCTGGGCTTCAGCAGCATCCCACCGAAATTGAATGTAATTTTCGGTGGCCTCCCTTATTTTAGTCATATCTTTTTCGTTAAAACTCCGATAGAGATGATTCTTCTGCCAAAATGCTCAGAATTCCATGTTTTATTTATTTCTGCAAAAATCCCACAAAATATGTTATTTTCTCCATTTTTTTTATTATTTTAATATTAAAAGTTAAGTATAAAGGGTATAAAATAATATAAAATAATGCTTAATTGAAGACCTATCAAATACCCGCACACTTAAACTTTGCTAGTCCCTAGAAAATACTAAAATTAAACTACGAATTCAAAACTAGTAAACTCTTAACGAATTGTCTCAATACTTTATTAGTATAATCCTAGCATAAAAGATTTTCACTTAAACCATTTAAGCATATGGAATTCAAGAGTTAATACATGATAACAAAATGTTTTAACAAGTAAGATAATGAGTAAATATGGTGAAAGGATCATAACATGAATAAAAAAAGTATGAATCAACTCACAAGGATATGCACTAAAAAATTCACTCAATTTGTAAGGGTTTGTGTTTGCACTCAAAGTATGTGAGAAAAGATGCTCACAAGATAGAAATGAGGTACTTTTGCAAAATCTCAAACAAACACCTCAAGATAAAAATTAAACATACTTACACAAATGAATCAAAACCATAAGCTTACTCAAGTGATTGACTCAACTAATCAAAATTTACCATCTTAAGGATCATAAGATCTTTATAAAGATTGTAATGGGGCTATGTTTAGAGGCAAGGAGTATATAGGACAAGTGGTGCTCAAATTCGTTCCAAGAATCAGTAGACTCCCAAAACATAACTTCCCGACCTTAGTGCAATGATATCATGAATTCATCTCTTCGAACATAGGCCAAAGTTCAACATGCTGGGCCGCATAATCATTCGGATTTACAAATGTAAAGGACTTAACTCAAATATTATATAATCAAACCTTATTACCTTGATTGAGACTCAAACAATTTTTTTTTCTTCTCTTTCTTTTTTTGATTTATATGTATATATATATATATATATCAAGGTAATAACATGTGCTAAAATAAAACAATATTTGAGTAATTAAATCCACATAATATACATAAAATTCTTCAAAATATCATCATTTTTTTCTTCACACTATCTTTATGTCTTCAACCGAGTCCTTGAAACAAGGATGAAAGAGGTATATACTAAGCTCAAGTGTTTAGATAATCATGGTGATGAAAGAAAGGTTTAATGTAACGACCCATCCCGGATGTTGGGATTAGTTTAGTGATTAATAACTGATTAGTGAGATTAATCGGTGATTAGTTGAGTGATTTCGGACGGACGATGCAAAATGAACATTTTGCCCTTAGATTGGGCTAAATGTTTACTTCTAGTTCGAGCAGTCCAATGGAGTTTGGCCGCTGACTGTGACGTATTTCGGGATGTCACGAGTCCGTAGACAGGCGGCACGTCCGATTCTGACATTCGAGGAAGAAGTTATGACGTTTGGAAGTATATAGGCATTTTGGTAATTTAGCCTCAAGGGCATTTTGATCATTTGGTTGCCTAGGGATCTGTGCCCAATGATAATTGGACACTAGGATGTCTTGGAAAGTGTGCGCAATGGATATGGGACACTTGTCTCTTACTAGAAGGCCGTGGAAGCCTCTTCACTGTCTCTCATCAGTTTTTAAGATTGTTGCACGATTTTGGAAAAAAAAAACAGAGAAACAGAGTGGTTGTGTGTGTGTGAGTGAAACCCAACCCCCTCAAACGTCCTCTTCTACCCATGGTGTGTGATTGAAACAGAAAGATTAGATGGTGAGGAGAATGGTGGTGCCACTGTAGTGAGTGGCCGTGGACGGTGGCCCTAAACCAGTGAGGCACAACATGAAAACAGGGGACCTGTGGACCCGTGAGAAACACTTGATCCAGACACCTTGAAAACGTGATCGTTTGCTCATTGTTTCTGCATAGAAAGGAGAGGTGAAGTTCAGAAACGTCTAGTGGTGGCCACAGTAGCCCACGACGGTGATGGTAGGGTACGTAGCCGTGAAATTCTCGATTGCATTCAAAAATGGTAAATTTAGTTTTAGCTGTTTTTGACTCATGTGGTTAATTGGAACATGTTTTGGAGCTCAAACCAAGGCTGTTAGGCTTGAACTCACGGCCAATGGTGGCCGGAATCGCTGGAACTGGACGGAGGGAACTCGACAGTTTAATCACGAATCGGGAAGGTGAGTTTCAGCTTTGGTTCCATTGTTTAGATGTCATAAAAGGATAGGGGATAGATAGACGAAGATATAGGAGTTATTAGAATCGAAAATGGACTGAAAACAAAGAAACTATGGAATCGAATCGCTCACGCCGGTTTGGTTGGACCAGACCGATCTGAACCGGTCTAAGCAGAGGTTGAAGACGATGAACAATGCAGGCGCGTGAGGCCCACGCGTAGCCCCTTTGGGCAACTCGTGACACAGGTTTTGGGGAAGTTGTCAACACAACTTTTAATGTATTCGATGTAACGAACATTTTAAGACTGATTTTGAGTCGATCGAACATCATTTTGATATGATTCGGGATGTCTGAAGGTTTAGGATCGAGTTTAAAAATAGTTAAAAATTTGGGAAAATTACGGGGATTTAGTAGAAGCATTATGAAGTAGTTAGTGACCTTAGAATGTGATTTGGAAAGGTTTGGGAAGTGCGGTGATAGTGGATTAGCCTAGAATGATGTATGGAACGCGTATCGAGGCGGCAGCGAGAATGGTCTATGACTGGACTTTGTTTTCTAAATTACGATGCATGCATAAATATTTTATATATTTTATATACGTGATTTCTATGTTTATGATTGTGATATCTATGATTTATGATTTGCACGTATTTCGATATATTTTACGTATTTGTACGTTTTACGAGATTATGGTTTTATGCTATGATTTGATGATGGTTTCGATACTATGATTTTGGGATTGGAATTATGATTTGATTTCAATGGTTTATAAATGGATTTGGAAAAGTGATTTCGATAAACGTGATTTTTGGATTTGGATTCGGAATGATGATTTCAGATTCGGTTTGAGATTCGGAATGGTGATTTCGGATTCAGATTGGGAAATGGATTTATGGATTTGGATTTGACATAGGAAATGATTTTAAAATGGTTTTGGATTGGATTTTCTGGATCTGGTATTGGGTTTAAAGACCTGGATATGATATGTGCCAGGGGCGGGCCCGGATATGTGATTTGGGTTTAAAGACCCGGTGAGTTTAAAGACTCAGGAGTTTAAAGACTCGGATATTGTGATTTCCCCCGTAAGCCTATTGAGTTTAAAGAATCGGGAGTTTAAAGACTCGGATTGATATTGAGGTTTGTTGAGTTTAAAGACTCGGATATATATTGAGTTTAAAGGCATGGATAGATGTAGTAGGTTCGATTGATGGAAATGAGTTTTAAATGATTTTGGATTTCTGTGATACACTGATGGTTTTCAAATGGTTTTCAGATGTTTTGGGTTGTAACCCGGATGACATGGATTTGATGGTTTTGTGCTAAGGCCCGGATTAGAGGAAACGAAAATGATTTTGGTTTTCATAAACGATTTTTATTATCTCGGAAATGAAACGGTTTTCGAATGCATGCATTGGTTTTACGTGGATGGTATAAATGTCTTTTTCTTATAAAATGTTTTCTGAACTTGTTATTTATTTTTGTTTTTGTCCACTCACAATCTTTTCTGTTCTCGATACCCTCCAGGTTGATGCGGTGCGAGCTGTTGTTGGTGAGACGGAGACATCACACACGCGATCCATAGGGGTTCTGCACACTCTGGGAAGTCGGAAGATAGTTTTGGACGGTTCGCCTGGATATCCCTTGTCTGGCGTACGTGTTCAATGGAGGTTAAACAAGTGTTTAGCCATCGTGTCACATGTGGATTAGACGGGAGCATGACTTATCCCTTAATCCCTGGGGTTGGGGGTGGGTCGTGTCATTTAATGTGGGCTCAAAGGGGTTAAAACTAAGGGGGTCGCAACTTGTGCGCACAAAATAGGGAACGTGGATGTTTGAATTTTTGGTGTTGACCCTAATGCCTTAATCATATCCAAAATCAGAGAGTTTATTGACTTAAAAGCTTTGAAAATCACATGGAATAAGTTCTAGTACTCTAGAGTTCATTAAGATCTATTGCAAGCCGTTTTGAGGAATATGTATATCAATTTAAACAAAGAACTTATGAATCACTAACCAAAGATGTATATAAGGTTCTAAAGCTCACATAAGGTCCAAATGATTCATACTTATCTTAACATGCTTGTTTATGTACGAATTTACATGCATTATCTACAAGTTATAACACTTAATCACAAAGTATTAATAAACAAATTCAAGTTGCAGTGATCGTCTTTATATCCATAACATACTTATTTCCCTTCATTATTATCATTAACAGGTTAAGGGGCAACTTAAGACTCGTAAAAACACTAAAGAAAAACAAAAAGACTCAAGAAAGCCAAAAACAAATTAAATTATTATTTTTTTTTTAATTTTTTTTAATTTTTTTCGAGAAAACTTTATAAAACAATTTAATTGCAGAAATAAAAATTGTAAACCATTCCCCCAGACTTAAATTCTACATTGTCCTCAATGTAAGCAAGTAGAAAGTAATTGAACATAGAATTAAAGTAAGGAAGATGATTTACAAAAACGAAGTAAGAAAAACATGAAATAAACAAAGTAAAAGAGAGTGAAGGGTTGAAAGAAAGCAAATCTGCGTTGATGACTCCTTCACAACTCGGGAACACATTGGGTTGCCTCCCAACAAGCGCTTGAAGTTTAATGTCCATCCAGCCTAGACCAAGTGCTTGGCTCATATGATGTAAGATGGTAGCATTCTTTCTGACTCCACAACATGTTCTCCAATTGCCTTGATGTAAGGTTTCAATCTGTGGCCATTGACCTTGAAATCTTTTCCCGTTTCAATGCTTTTGATCTGTATGGCTTCATGGGCAAACACATTAGTAACAAAAAAAGGACCTACCCATCTGGAAAATAATTTACCTGGAAAGAGTCTAAGCTGGGAGTTGAATAGTAAAACTTTCTGGCCAATGTCAAACATTTTACTCTTGATCTGTTTGTCATGAAATGCCTTTGTCTTCTCTTGTAGATTAGAGCATTTTTTAATGCATCATTTCTGATTTCCTCAAGCTCACTCAGTTGAGCTTTCGATGCAACCCGACGTCATCTAGCTTGATGTTGAAAGTCTTGACAGCCCACCATGCTTTGTGCTCCAGTTCCACTAGAAGGTGGCATGCTTTTCCAAAGACCAACCTATAGGGTGACATCCCTATAGGAGTTTTGTACGCCGTCCTGTATGCCCAAAGTGCATCATCCAACCATTGGCTCCAATTCTTACGACCAGGGCCCATAGTTCTCTCTAAAATCTTCTTGATCTCTCTATTACTGACTTCAGCCATTCAACTCGTTTGAGGATGGTAAGGTGTAGAGACTATGTGAATGACACCGTACCGTTTCATTAAAGCTTCAATGGTCTTGTTGCAGAAATGACTTCCACCATCACTTAATAGGACCTGTGGGAACCCAAACCTGGAAAAAATGTTAGTTCTGAGGAAATCTGCATCGGTTTTAGAGTCATTAGTCCTGGTGGCACTAGCTTCCACCCATTTTGATACATAATCAACAACAAGTAAGATATCGAGATAACCATTAGATTGAGGAAATGGACCCATATAATCGATACCCCAAACATCAAATATTTCAACAGTTAAAACATAATGTTGTGGCATTTCATCCCTTCATCCATTCATCCTAAGTTACCGGATCTTTGACATTTATCACAAGCTAAACAACATGATTGTGCATCTTTAAACAGTGTGGGCCAATATAATCCAAATTCTAAAATTTTCAGTGTAGTTTTTCTAGATCCAAAGTGACATCCACAAGCATGGTTATGGAAAAATTCTAGGACGGACACATCTCCTAATTAGTAAATCTGCACAATGTTTCCATAAATAAGGTTCATCCCAAACTTAGTACCTAATATGCTTCTTGAGTTTATCTTTCTGTGCACGAGTGAGAGTGGTAGGTAACTGCTTGGTGACTAAGTAATTGACAATATCAGCATACCAAGGAGTACTTACCTCTATTCCAAAGAGTTGTTCATCCAGAAACATCTCTTGAATCACCTCAAGATCTCATTCATGTACCATACGGCTCAAGTGGTCAGCTACCACATTTTCTACACCTTTCTTGTCCCTAATCTCGATGTCAAATTCTTGAAGAAGAAGAATCCATCAGATTAGCCTTGGTATAGCTTCCTTCTTGGCCAAGAGATACTTCAATGCTGCATGATCAGTGTAAATAATTACTTTAGTTTGAAGTAAATAAGAACGAAACTTATCTAAAGCAAACATAACAACAAGCAACTCCTTCTCAGTAGTGGTGTAGTTCATTTGGGCATCATTCAAAGTTCTGGATGCATAGTAGATGGCACAGGGCTTCTTGTCTCTCCTTTGTCCGAGTACGGCACCAACTACATAATCAGAGGCATCACACATTAGTTCAAAGGGTAGGGACCAATCCGGGGCATAAATAATAGGAGCAGTGATTAAAAGATTTTTAAGCTTATCAAAAGCTTCCTAACAATCATCATCAAAGACGAAGGGTGTCTCTTTCTGAAGCAATCAGCACAAATGCCTTGCAATGTGGGAAAAGTCCTTGATAAATCTTCTATAGAAACCTGCGTGACCAAGAAATGAATGAATCTCTCTCACAGAAGTGGGAGAGAGTAAGTGGCGCATAATATCAACTTTAGATTTATCAACTTCAATTCCTCTCTCAGAGATAATACGGCCTAAGACTATCCCTTATCTAACCATGAAATGACATTTTTCCCAGTTAATCACTAGATTAGTTTCAACACATCTTTGTAAGATAAGTTCTAGGTGGTCTAAACATGCGTCAAAAATATTCCCAAAGACACTGAAATTGTCCATAAATACTTCAATTTTTTTTTCGACATATTCAAAGAAAATAGAAAGCATGCATCTTTGGAACGTACATAACGCGTTGCAAAAACCGAAGGACATTCTTAGATAGGCAAAAGTGCCAAAAGGACAAGTGAAAGTCGTTTTTTCTTGATAAATTTGAGCAATACCGATTTGATTGTACCCGGAATATCCATCAAGAAAACAGTAATAAGAGTGACAGCTAACCTTTCAAGCATTTGATCGATGAAGGGCAAAGGGAAGTGGTCCTTCCTAGTTGCTTTGTTTAGGGGTCGATAATCTATGCAGACTCTGTATCTGGTCACTGTTCTCTGGGGTACGAGCTCACCTTCACTGTTCTCAACAACTGTGACTCCACTTTTCTTCGGAACTACTTGGACTGGTGAGACCCATATACTGTCTGAAATTGGGTAGATGACACCACAGTCCAAGAGTTTGATTACCTCTTTCTTCACGGCATCCATCATCAGAGGATGGAGGCGACGTTGAGCTTCACGATAGGGTTTTGCATCATTTTCCAACAGGATTCGATGCGCACAAGTTGTAGGGGTGATTCCCTTGATATCTGACAAAGTCCATCCAATGGCTATCTTATACTTCGTTAAAACATGTATCAATCTTTCTTCTTGTGATTGAGTCAGTGCAGAAGACACTATGACGAGCAAAGTGTCATTAGGTCCAAGATAAGTGTACTTCAAGTGGTTAGGTAGAACCTTAAGCTCTAGAATAGGGGCCTGAACTACTGAAGGAAAAGTTTCATCAGTACTAACTGAAAGTGACAAAGGTGTATGAGGATTTACCATTCTAGGTGCTTCATTGAGGGCCATGACTTCTTTCCAAATCAGAGGCTCTAGTTCATAGTCCTTGTCTTCAACCAAGGCGTCCCCCAGTTGAGCTAGGCCTACTTCTTCCTGAATTACCATATTGAGTGTGTCTTCTCAAATTGATTCAAGATGTTTCTCTGCAAAAGAAGTGCACACATCAATAGAAAAAGTAGTTTGAGTAGTGGAACTAGGGTACCTCATGGAATCGAAAATGTTGAAGCCTATTTCCTCTCCATCGACTTCCATAGTTAGTGTGCCATTGAAGACATCAATCTTTGTTTTGGCAGTTCCCATGAATGGTCGTCCCAACAACATCAATGGAGCTTGATTCATAAGAGAATCCTCCATATCTAAATAAAAATCCGCAGGGAAAATGAGCTGGTTAATCTGCACAAGAACATCTTCAACATATCTCTTAGGATACACGTTAGAACGATCGGCTAATTGAATGATAACATCATCATGCTTCAGTTTAGTATGACTTTATCAAAATATTTTTTATCAATAATGAAAGGAACATAAAAACTCCCCGGATCCTTCAACTTTGGGGGTAGCCGACGTTGGATTACAACAGAAATTGTTTCACCCACCATCACAACCTCCTTCTCCCTCATTTGGCACCTTGGGGTGTACAAATCTTTCAAAAACTTTGCATATTTCGGCACTTGCTTGATGCACTCGATAAAAGGCATGTTGATTTGCACCCTTTTGAAGATTTCCAAGATTTCCTCATCGGATCCATCCTTCTTAGATTTGGCAAGCCAACTTGGAAATGGTGCATGCACAAACGGGGAATTAGTAACAACTGAACTTGAAGGGATAGGGTAATTACCTTGTGTGTGGGTAGGTTGAACTGGTGGTTGTGTCGTGGTGGTCTTAGTTGCCACCTTGTGCTTTTCAACCTTAGAAACGGTTGGATCTGACTCTATTTCACTGAGAACTTTACCACTTTGAGTGATAATTGCATTGGCCTCAGGTCTTGCATTCGGGTTGGGCGTAGGTTGAGCTGGAAGCACCCCGCTAGCTTGGATCTTACCCATGAAGTCCACGACCTTGCCCATTTGGTCCTTGAGACCAGCAATGTCTTTTTGCTGATTTTGCTAACCTATGACAAGAGCCTGAATCGACGCCATTAGTGGTTTCTGTCCTTGGGAAAGAGCAGCCAGCGTTTTATCATAATTAGGATTAGAAGATGAAGATATATGATTATTTTCATGATTATGAGAAAAGTTAGAAAATGGAACCGGGGGCCTTGGTTGCCATGTGGGTCTTTGGAAATGCTGAGGGTTCAGGGCACGATTTGGGCCTGTCGACATGTGCTGAGGGTTTAGGACATTGTTCGTATCTCTCCAACTGTAACCTTGGGCCTTTGGCCCTCCTTGAAAGTCTCCAATGGCGTGTGCCATTTCAGTTCTAGGGTCTTCCTCCATTGAAATGTAGGGACATTGGTCCTCAATACTGCCTTGAAAGCATATGGAACAAACCGGGGCTACCTGCTTCTTTATTTCCAACACATTCGAAAGCATATAGGTGATTTTATCTAACTTAGAATCATTTATAACACGGGAACTTACCTTATGTACCTTTCTTGGAATAGGCTCGGCACCTTTGTATTATGCATCATTGAGAGCACAGCTTTCAAGTAGTGCACGACCGTCTACTAAACTCCGAGCTAAGGAACTTCCATTAGCTACATCATCAAGTAGTCCACTATCCCAACCTTTGAGTCCTTTTTAGAAGTACGTTAAGAGATAGCCTTCAGTGATCCCGTGAGTTGGGCATGAAGCACACAGTTCCTTAAACTTCTTATAGTACTGGCTAATGTTCTCATCATGCTCTTTTTGTTTGATTCCAGTGATCTCTTTTCTTAAAACTATAATCCTTGAGGCAGGAAAGTACTTGGTAAGAAATTCCTGAACCAACTTCTCCCAAGAGTCAATATGATTGGGTGGGAGACCCAAAAGACATACCCGTGCTCTATCTTCCAAGGACAACGGGAAAGTTTTCAGCTTCTTGTTTTCCTAGTCCGCATCATCGGGACACACATTACCAATAATGAATTGGAACTCCGTTAAGTGTTTGTGTGGATCTTCGTTTCTAATTCCATGGAACTTGGGTAGTTGATGAAGGACTCCACTCTTAAGATCAATATCTTTCTTGTTGGTTCTAGGCTCGGATACTGGATGCAGAAGTTTGTAGTGCCATTTGTGTTTGCACATGTCTGCTCCCGGATACTCAGATTTCTTTCTAGGATTAATGGTGTTCTGAAAGTCTGTTCCTCGGTT
The DNA here is from genome assembly GCA_032719365.1 of Prinsepia uniflora. Lineage (NCBI taxonomy): Eukaryota > Viridiplantae > Streptophyta > Magnoliopsida > Rosales > Rosaceae > Prinsepia > Prinsepia uniflora. The sequence goes on along the minus strand of CM064861.1, from coordinate 47,108,359 downwards.
GAATTACTCTTCTCACTTATGGACTCACAGAGTATTGGGGATGGAGGTCCGGATGAGCCGGTTTGCTTAAGTGCGTCTCTGAATGTTGCGTTGCTTGGTGAGATGTCAAGTTTCTTTCTCAACCGATCAAGCTTAGATTGATGAGCACTCATTCATAAGTACATACCTATATTAAAACAAAACACTAAGTTAGAAGGCAAGTATACACAAGTAAGTAGCTAGTGATAGTAGTTGTTACAAAAGTTAAGGTTAGCGTTAGGAATATATGTTAAGGAAACCACAATTAGCAAGAAAATGTGAGGTATAAACATGTATGACTGCATAAAGTTAAGTCAGAATTAACATATACAAAAGAAGAGATAATAAAAGTATGAGAGTATATATTGCATAAAGTATCACATAAATGGAAGCCATAATTAACAAAAAGTCACGGTAATGGCAAGAAAGTGCACAAGTTCCAAATGCATCTAAACTAATGCAACACAAAAGTATTTACATGAAGAATGGTGTGAATGCATAAGAGAGAAATTGTTAGAACCTGTCAAGACATAAGAGTTATGTGACAATTCATGAAATAATGGCCTACACCTTCGATCTCACTTCCTTAGATTCACTTAGTCTAGAGAGCCCGGTGATGAAATCTGAGCATCATGAAATCTCTGGGAGGGTATGCAAACTAATAATGCAATAAGTAGAGCTTTAGAGTGTCTTGAATAACTTTTCCCTTCCGCTTCTCATAGTACTTTCCTAGGCGTACGGCCTGTGCGTACTGATAACCACCATTCCACCATTCAACGTTAATCATGGCCAGTTGAGATAGAAGTAACGCGAGAAGCAAGGATAATTTCAAGAACACCCCGAGGTTTAAACTCCATTGGCGTTCCCTTTCTTAATCCAAAACTTGTGACGAGTCATAACCCTCCTAGACACCATGATCAACCGAATGACAATTTAGTGAATGACCAAGCCCAAGTGTTTACGAACTCCGCCCCAACCTCATGTCCGTAGATTTGAGTCTATGGTGTGTGGTGATGAAATCCGCACATCATGAAGGGTTAAAGAGAAAGTAAATAAGAGGGGCACTACTTGTTCCCGAAAGTGAGATTTTGAAGAAAAATGGGCACTAAGATTCATGCAACTCTAAAACATTTAATAGGAAATAATATTTACATTTTAGGAAAGTCAAAGATATATAAAGTTCCAAAATTTTTTATTTTTTTATTTTTTTACAATAACAAATAAATAATAAATAGAAAATAATAATAGAATAAAATGAACAAGCATAATATACATCTCATGAACTAATATAATATGGCAAGCATAAAACATAAAAGTTATGAACAAAAATATATACAAAAGTATGAACAATATAAATCAAGTATGTAAAATTATAAACAAAGTATGAACAAGTAACATAAGAGTTTGAATTTTCATAAACTAATATAAAAATAAAAATTATGAACAAGCATACAAATAAAAATTATGAATAAGTATAATAATTATAAACAAGTACAAAGAATAACAAGTAACATAAATACAACATTTTTATGCTACAGAAAATAAAAGATATGAACATTTTTATGTATAGGAAATTATAAACAAATAGGAACATTTATAAACATAGTAAATATAAATATTTACTATATATACACTTACACATTATCAAATCAAGTATGCACAATTATAAACAAATTAAATCAAGCTTGATATATATATATATATATATATATATATATATATATTGTGTTCTGTTGTTTTTATTTTATGTTTTTTATTCCGAATTTTTATTATTGATTTATTATTATTATTATAATTTTTTTCTGAATTTATTTATAATTTTTATTATTAATTTTTTATTTAGAGTTTAACAAAACAATAAATGAATAAACAAATAAATAAAAATAAAGTAATTGTGAACAAGTAATATACATGTAACGCTATGAAAGTAAACAAATAAAATGTGAACACTATAAGTAACAATTAGAAAAATATAAACAAGTAATATGGAATCAAGGGTAAAATTAAATAAATAAAAGTTAAGAATATGTACACTTTATTTACAAATATAAACAATTTTATACATACTAACACATTAAGAATGATTTTTAATTTCCCCAGTGATGGCGCCAAAAATTGATACCCCCAAACTACACATTAAATTTAAACACGTAATTTGAGTATTATTCAATTTAAAACCTGTTTGTGTCGTTGTAGTATAGTGGTAAGTATTCCCGCCTGTCACGCGGGTGACCCGCGTTCGATCCCCGGCAACGTCACCAAAAATTGATAATGCCCAAACTACGCATCAAATTTAAACACGTAATTTGAGTATTATGCAATTTAAACCCCTTTTGTGTCATTTTAGTATTGGTAAATAGGGATCGTTCTTATCCGGAGAAATTCGGGAATATTAATAATATGTTTGTGAGAAAGAATAATGAATAATCAAAGAATAAAATAATTAATGAATTAATGAATAACGAAATAAATAATATATTAATTAAAGAATAAATGAATTAGAGAATAAATGAATAAATGACTGAATTGATGGATTGTAATCATACAAATACAAGTAAAAACATATATAAAACTAATTCTAATTCTACTTTAACCTATGTACAAGTGACCTTCTTAAAACACACATCTTACCAACACTCTAGTAATTGCAAATATTAAAACAATGATAAAATTTTACCTTAATCATCTCAATTACCTTCATACATTTTTCAATATCATAAATGCGGCAACAGCGACCGAGACTTACAATATGATTTACCTTTAGTTTTTGATTGAATGCGTCGACAGCGATCAACATTAAGTCTCTTCAATTTTACTCTAAGTGTATCGACATCGGATTAAACACTTAACATCAAATTGAAGTATGAAGCACTAAAATGTATAAAATAACTAAGATTCATAAAGTAAGACACATGAAGATTGTATTTAATACTTACAAGTATTAGCAAGAAAATAGCATACATATGTTAAACTATAATTAAAACCAATAACAAAAATAAGAATTTAAGTAAATGGAGAGCAATTGTTACACTTTCAAGGTGGATGAAAACAATGGATTGTTATTCACACAGTTCTCCGACAGCGAACGAAACCTTGTGAAGATGGAGGAAATAAAATATGGGAAAAATGAACTCAAACTCTAAACTTTTTATTGGAAATAGTTTGCCATAGTTTCTCTTAAGGATGGCTCAAATGTGCGCCTCAAAGAAGTTTCCCTAAACAAGTGAAATGAACCCTTATTTATAGGAAAAAAAATCAAATTAAACTCTAAAAAATAAAATTAAAATAAATAAAAATTACAATAAATAATTCAAAAGTGAAATGATGAGATTGGCTGAGTTTTGAGGAAAAGAAGTTTGAAAAATCAGCAAAAATGGTTGAAAAATCAGTAAATAAGGCTGCTGAAGTGATTCGGCGGCGAGCTGCTGGAAAATGCAGCAGATCTTAACGGCTGAAGGCTGGGAAAGAGGGGGGTAGCTCGGCGGCTATCGGCTAGTAGAAGGAGCATAGGACGGCGCTTGACGCATTAAATGAGGATGGCTGGTCAGTGCACTCGCGCTGGGGAGAAACATAGCGCTTCGGGAAGCACGTGCCGAACCGACAACCAAGCTTCAACAAGCGCTTGTCAACACTTCGGTTGGGCAGGACGTGCGAATTTGTTTCGGACAAGTGGGCTGGGCTTTGCAGGTGGGTTGGGCTTCGTAGGTTTTTGGGCTTCAGCAGCATCCCACCGAAATTCAAAGTAATTTTCGGTGGCCTCCCTTCTTTTGGTCATATATTTTTCATTAAAACTCTGATTGGGATGATTCTTCCGCCAAAATGCTCAAAATTCCATGTTTTAATTATTTCAGCAAAAATCCCACAAAATATATTATTTTCTGAAATTATTTATTATTTTAATATCAAAAGTTAAGTATAAAGGGTATAAAATACTATAAAATAATGCTTAATTGAAGAGCTATCAGAGACTTGGCTTTCCTTAACAAAGACATTCCAAGTTAACTGCATCCCAATTCCACTTAGTTCACTATTTTTAGTCACAGGACTCCCAACACTCTCGATTCTGTCAGTACCTTCAGGCAAGGTATCAGAAAACTCTGTACAGTCGAAACTGCTCCATGCTCACCGAGCTAACTGGGGGTGTCATAACACGTGTCCCACGTCCCTAGCAACCATATGACAAGATACTTTTGGCGTCCAAGTCGTAACTCACCCGAACCTCAATCGACGTGTCTTAAGAACCAATCTGTCTTTTCTCACACCTTATCCAAAATTGAACAGTCTCGGTTCACTAACCTGTGCTCAACATAGTACTGGTCGAAGTACTAGCTTTGTTAATATTTTGTTCTATAAAATTGGAGAAAATAATATATTTTGTGAGAAATGTGTAGATCAAATAGATATTGGAGTTACGAGAATTTGGGCGAAAGAATCACCTAAATCGGAGTTGAAACGAAGAAGTTATGAAGGAAATAAAATGGCACAGGAATTCGGTGGCCATCCACTGAATTCAGCATCAGAGACTTCACGCGTGTCACTATAGCGTGCCTATCGATTCGGTGTGCGCCTACCGAAGTACCAAAATCCTTTTCAGCCCGCGCGTCCTGAAGCTTTCCCGTCTAGTTCGGTGGACGACCACCGAACGCCTTCACATCTCCTTGGCGCCTTTGACTTTCGTTGACCACACCTTTGACTGCTCCGATTTCGGTGGTTAACCACCAAAAATGGTCCGTGAAGATTTAATTCCGAGTTTGGGCTATTTTTAGGTTAATTTTAAGTTCCTTCCACATTTATTCTCCATATTGTATAGGGATTTTAGTCCTATTTCCTTTCGTATTCTTATTTTTAATTCTTTTACTTGTAGGAATGGTTTTAATTAGATTTCTTAATTATTTAGGAAGCATTTTTCTTATAGAATTTAATTAAAAAAACTCCTTTTTTAAGAGGATTACTTATTCTCCTATAAAGGGGGGCATTAGGGTTTATTGTATAGGGGGGGGGGGGGGCGAATTTACCTTCCTAGGTCCCAAAACTCTGTCAAAATTCATACTCAGTTTCTATACATAGTTAGCCGCATTTATAAATGTTCATTCTTTCGGATTCAAGCTTGTGCTAAGGAGGACATAATGTCAAGACCCACCCCGGTTTCACCTCGAAAACCGAGGTAAATCCTGCTGCCGTCTGACACCCCGACACAATACCAAAGCAACCAATAAAATACCCTGTCAGACGCAGGAGAACTTTAAAACATCCCGAAGTTAAAGTTTACAGAGCATAGTACTGAATACAACAGAAAGAAAACTGGTAACTAGATACACGCACACGGAAAACTTTACAACACTCCGGGATCGCTCTCGTGACTTCTATGCCTCAGACGCTGCCTCGATGCCGAAACCCCGCGCTAGCACCACGAGCTGGAGGGCAATTTAAAACAGAAGGTGTGAGTGGACCAGAATAAAAGAAAAGTTCCCAAAACCATTTATAAGAAAACCGGGTTTGGCCCTCCGTTTTGAAACCACATTCATAACTCAGTTATTAAAACAGTTATAATTCACATAAACCTCAACATAAAAAACAGAAACACTATAAAACACAGTTATAGAAATCATATCCTCAGTGTCATAGAACTGTATCAGAAAACATAAGTATCAAGCCATAACCAACCGATCAAACCTGCAGGATCTATCCGAGTCTTTAAATTCCCGAGTTTTTAAACTCAATCTAGGCCTCAATAATATCCGAGCCTTTAAACTCCCGAGTCTTTAAACTCAATAGGCCTACGGGGGAAATATCAATATATCCGAGTCTTTAAACACCCGAGTCTTTAAACATAATCCGGGCCCGTCCCCCGTCAAATCAATATCCGGGTCTTTAAACCCAATATCTAGATCCAGCAAATCCAATCAAAACCATTTGAAAACCATTTCCGAATTCACATCCAAACCCGAATCCGAAATCACCGGTCTGATGCCCTTCCGGCATCCAGAACCGTCATTCCGAACCCAAATCCGGAATTCCACTTTTCACTTTTAAAACCAAATCCCGTTACCGAAATCCGATTTCAAAATCCCTTTATGAACATTTAAACCATTTATCCATTGAAATCCCAAATCCATAACATCATATTCAGAAATCACATTTTTCTCGTAAAACGTGCTGAAACCAAACTTCCTCGAAAAATGTGCAATTATGTAAAATCAACAAAGCATATTCGATAACATAGAATCATGATTAAAACCATAAAAAAATTATAGATAAACAATTATGCATGCTCGAGTTTAAGGAAAGGGTCTACTCACAGTTACCGAGCCCTCAATCGCGCCCGGAACGTCCTGTACGTTCCTCAGCTTCCTCGGGAAGTCCTGATCCTGTCAACAATCACCCAAGAACGTTACTAACACATCTACGAAGGTCCACCTAATTTACCCCAAAAATCCCCGGGTCCTAAACGTAGCGAACCGAAACCCTACACTTGCAACCTCGCGAATCTACTTCGATTCAACGTCTGATTAACCCGAAACCAATACCGATAGACTCGTCACAACACCTAGACCAAAAACCATATTGACCATTTTCCCAACCGTCGACGCACGCGCCGCCCAAAGTGGCTGCGCGTGGCCCTCACGCGCCAGCTATAGTGTCACCAGCAACCTCTGGTCGACCCGGTTCGACACAATCCCTGCAACTCGAACCGGCGTGAGCGGTTCACCGCCGTTCCGCCACTAAATCAACTCCTCTCTTCACCATCTTCATCGTCCCATCCTTAGCAATCCAGTCCCCTTACTCAAACACCTCGACTTAGACTACAACTCGTCGACTCAAACTCGAAACCAAAACCCGATAAACCCCTGTTCTTCCTCCCAGCCAACCAGGTCATCCCCCGCCACAGAAACCACCGTAGAAGGTTCCTAAGGGCCTAAGAAGTCGACTAGGGCCAACCAAAACCCTCGACTCGTACTCAAAACCCACAACTCTACGTCTGAAGCAGAACGGAAAAATAGAGAACGACGAGTACTCTCCGTCGTTCCAGCCTCCACCGTGCACTTCCCCGTCACGGCTTCACAACCAGTAGTTACCTAGGACCCTACTGAGTCCCCTAAACCTCACTAGACTTCTCGATTCAACCCCTAATTCCACGACATTCGATTTGAAAATCGACGGCAAAACAGAGTACTTACACAGGGAGAAGGAATTACCTGCCGTCGAGCGCCGCCGTGCTCACCACCGTACTCCCTGAAGTCCACAGAGTCGTTTTTGTTCCGTGTCGAGTCCAATTGCACCAACACACGGCCACACCACCACCACGATCTTCCGCTTCTTCTCTGTTTTCTCTGAAAACCGACTGCCCCGACCACCGTGTTCTTGCACGATTTCACTCCCCCAAACACTCACCAGTTCACTCTTCCACCCTCTGATTACTCCTCACTTACCAGAACACACCAACACTCACCATCGTCTCTCAATTTTCTCTCAATCTCCCCCTCTGTTTCTCCCTGGTTCGAAGAACACACACTGCACGATTTAACCCCACATTATTGGACCCGTGCACACAATCCTGGAATCCTCTAGTCAAGCCCCACGTGTCACCATCCTACCCTTCCTCTCACAAGTGGCCCAATCTCAGCCATCCAATTTTCCCTCTCTGTGCACAAATCCCCAGACAACCAAAAGACCAAAATACCCTTTCTTTTAACCCAAAATTACGATTGTGCCACTACCTTTCTAGACCCGTAACACACACATCCTAACTCCGATCAATACGTGCCGCCTGTCATTGAATTCAGAACGACGAGATCTACGTAACGGTCCTAGGTCAACATGTCAAAACCCGTTCGTACGAAAAGTTAACTTTACCCCCTAGTTTAGCCAAATTTCGGTTATGCCCTCAACATTCCGAACATCATAACTTCCTCCTCGGATGTCGGAATCGGGCGTGCCACCTGCCTACAGATTCGTGACGTCCTAAACTACGTCCTGGTCACCGGTCAAAGTCCATTGGACCACCCGAATTAAAAGTCAACCTTTTTGCCCGAACCAGGGGAAAAATCGTCATTCTAGACTAACGACCTTATCGGAACCAACTAACCCCCAATTAAATTCACTAATCTCATCTTAATTATGGTCTTAATCCTAACTTCTAGGACGAGTCGTTACAACCTACCCACCTAAAAGGAATTTCGTCCCCGAAATTCCACAGCTAGTTCCTGACACCAAGGGTCTCCTACCTGATAAACAACACTAGCTTAACAACAACCACTCCTGGGTTTCCGATCTATCATCTCCACCTTGGGTATTTCACCACACTCCCACTCTTACCACCTCGCAGAACAACAGACCCTAACCCTGCACGTGCAACTAAACTTTATGGTGTACGCAAGGGAAACTTTACAAACTAAAGAAACAAATGTATTTTAGAATACCTCATTTTAAAGTGCCCAAATAGAGTTTATAGAGTACATCCTCACGTACCACCACCTCACTGCTTCGCCTTCGGTTCCCTCAACTACGGTTCCACTCACCTGCCTGTCGACAGAAATCTACAAAGTCCAGAAGGCAAATGCTAGATTGTGGGTTCTCTTCTCTTCAATAACCTCATATCGATCAATAACCTCATATCGATCGCCAATCTCACTCCCAGTCGTCTAGAGTAACGTCGAAACCAAACAACACCAAATACAACTCAACCAAGGAGAGTAAACATACATGTCTCCTCACCAGGAGCCGACTGAACTTCCTGCTGAGTCATCGAAAACACTCGAGCCTGAGGTCCTGACTATCTACCACGACCTCTCGAACTACTGGTGGCTCCTCCACCTCCTCTAGTGCCTACCATCCCTGACGCGGACGTTGTACTCCGTCCAGGCTCCGCTGATCGTCCAGGCTCCGCCGATCCTTGACCTACACCACCCTCATGTGGCAACAGGGGACACTCACGTCGGAAGTGACCTCGCTCCCCACAGTAAAAAAAAACATCCTGACCAGGTCTAGGTCTCCCTGTAGACGCAACAGACGTCGCACTAGCTTGCGGAGTCGGCTGAGCTCGATAACCACTGAATCCTGAACTCTGGAAACTACCAGGTTTACTGAAACGATCATAGCCCGACGACGACGCTCCACTGAAGTTAGCTGTCTTCGGTGTCCTCAGACTCGAAGCTCCAGAAAAAGATGGCTCCCGGCGTCTCATCGGCAAACTAGCCTCAATCCTCACTGCAGCGTCCGAGAACTCTCGGAGGGTAGTAAACGATCCAGCCGTCACTATGGCTCGAATTTCGCCTCGCAGGCCTAACTTAAACCTACGGCACTTCTCGGCTTCAGTAGCCACAAACGCAGGAGCAAACCGAGACAACATCTGAAACTTCTGTTCGTACTCAGCCACACTCAGATTCCCTTGCTGAAGTTGCAGAAACTCAGCCTCCTTAGCATCTCGGAAAGAACGAGGGTAATACTGGTCTAAGAATCTCTCCCGGAACGTCTCCCAGGTCACAGTGTGGGCGTCCCAGCCAGACAACTCGAGGGTATACCACCATTCGTACGCCGCACCATCTAGTAAGAACGTAGCCAGTAACACTCGCTCCTCCGATGGGCAATGCATCACTGCAAAGATCTGTTCAAGTCTCGAAATCCATCTTTGAGCTTCCTCAGGATCAGCCCCACCACTAAAAGTAGTAGCCCCGAGCCGTTGGGCTCGCTCAATCGTAATACTCTCTGTCTCTCTTGCTGCTTCGTCTTCAGGTCGTGGAGAGGGTCTACATCTCAGAGGCATAGTCAATCGCTCACTGAAAAAGGCATAGAACCAGTCAAACAACCGAAACACAACCTCACAAACTCGACAAACTTAACAAACCTATGCTCTGATACCAATTATCAGGACCCACCCCGGTTTCACCTCGAAAACCGAGGTAAATCCTGCTGCCGTCTGACACCCCGACACAATACCAAAGCAACCAATAAAATACCCTGTCAGACGCAGGAGAACTTTAAAACATCCCGAAGTTAAAGTTTACAGAGCATAGTACTAAATACAACAGAAAGAAAACTGGTAACTAGATACACGCACACGGAAAACTTTACAACACTCCGGGATCGCTCTCGTGACTTCTATGCCTCAGACGCTGCCTCGATGCCGAAACCCCGCGCTAGCACCACGAGCTGGAGGGCAATTTAAAACAGAAGGTGTGAGTGGACCAGAATAAAAGAAAAGTTCCCAAAACCATTTATAAGAAAACCGGGTTTGGCCCTCCGTTTTGAAACCACATTCATAACTCAGTTATTAAAACAGTTATAATTCACATAAACCTCAACATAAAAAACAGAAACACTATAAAACGCAGTTATAGAAATCATATCCTCAGTGTCGTAGAACTGTATCAGAAAACATAAGTATCAAGCCATAACCAACCGATCAAAACTGCAGGATCTATCCGAGTCTTTAAATTCCCGAGTCTTTAAACTCAATCTAGGCCTCAATAATATCCGAGCCTTTAAACTCCCGAGTCTTTAAACTCAATAGGCCTACGGGGGAAATATCAATATATCCGAGTCTTTAAACTCTCGAGTCTTTAAACTTAATCCGGGCCCGTTCCCGTCAAATCAATATCCGGGTCGTTAAACCCAATATCTAGATCAAGCAAATCCAATCAAAACCCTTTGAAAACCATTTCCGAATTCACATCCAAACCCGAATCCGAAATCACCGGTCTGATGCCCTTTCGGCATCCAGAACCGTCATTCCGAACCCAAATCTGGAATTCCACTTTTCACTTTTAAAACCAAATCCCGTTACCGAAATCCGATTTCAAAATCCCTTTATGAACATTTAAACCATTTATCCATTGAAATCCCAAATCCATAACATCATATTCAGAAATCACACTCTTCTCGTAAAACGTGCTGAAACCAAACTTCCTCGAAAAACGTGCAATTATGTAAAATCAACAAAGCATATTCGATAACATAGAATCATGATTAAAACCATAAAACAATTATAGATAAACAATTATGCATGCTCGAGTTTAAGGAAAGGGTCCACTCACAGTTACCGAGCCCTCAATCGCGCCCCGAACGTCCTGTACGTTCCTCAGCTTCCTCGGGAAGTCCTGATCCTGTCAACAATCACCCAAGAACGTTACTAACACATCTACGAAGGTCCACCTAATTTACCCCAAAAATCCCCGGGTCCTAAACATAGCGAACCGAAACCCTACACTTGCAACCTCGCGAATCTACTTCGATTCAACGTCTGATTAACCCGAAACCAATACCGATAGACTCGTCACAACACCTAGACCAAAAACCATATTGACCATTTTCCCAACCGTCGACGCACACGCCCCCACGCGCCGCCCAAAGTGGCTGCGCGTGGCCCTCACGCGCCAGCTACAGTGTCACCAGCAACCTCTGGTCGACCCGGTTCGACACAATCCCTGCAACTCGAACCGGCGTGAGCGGTTCACCGCCGTTCCGCCACCAAATCATCTTCTCTCTTCACCATCTTCATCGTCCCATCCTTAGCAATCCAGTCCCCTTACTCAAACACCTCGACTTAGACTACAACTCGTCGACTCAAACTCGAAACCAAAACCCGATAAACCCCCGTTCTTCCTCCCAGCCAACCAGGTCATCCCCCGCCACAGAAACCACCGTAGAAGGTTCCTAAGGGCCTAAGAAGTTGACTAGGGCCAACCAAAACCCTCGACTCGTACTCAAAACCCACAACTCTACGTCTGAAGCAGAACGGAAAAACAGAGAACGGCGAGTACTCTCCGTCGTTCCAGCCTCCACCGTGCACTTCCCCGTCACGGCTTCACAACCAGCAGTTACCTAGGACCCTACTGAGTCCCCTAAACCTCACTAGACTTCTCGATTCAACCCCTAATTCCACGACTTTCGATTTGAAAATCGACGGCAAAACAGAGTACTTACACAGGGAGAAGGAATTACCTGCCGTCGAGCGCCGCCGTGCTCACCACCGTACTCCCTAAAGTCCACAGAGTCGTTCTTGTTCCGTGTCGAGTCCAATTGCACCAACACACGGCCACACCACCACCACGATCTTCCGCTTCTTCTCTGTTTTCTCTGAAAACCGACTGCCCCGACCACCGTGTTCTTGCACGATTTCACTCCCCCAAACACTCACCAGTTCACTCTTCCACCCTCTGATTACTCCTCACTCACCAGAACACACCAACACTCACCATCGTCTCTCAATTTTCTCTCAATCTCCCCCTCTATTTCTCCCTGGTTCGAAGAACACACACTGCACGATTTAACCCCACATTATTGGACCCGTGCACACAATCCTGGAATCCTCTAGTCAAGCCCCACTTGTCACCATCCTACCCTTCCTCTCACAAGTGGCCCAATCTCAGCCTTCCAATTTTCCCTCTCTGTGCACAAATCCCCAGACAACCAAAAGACCAAAATACCCTTTCTTTTAACCCAAAATTACGATTGTGCCACTACCTTTCTAGACCCGTAACTCACACATCCTAACTCCGATCAATACATGCCGCCTGTCGTTGAATTCAGGACGACGAGATCTACAGAACGGTCCTAGGTCAACGTGTCAAAACCCGTTCGTACGAAAAGTCAACTTTACCCCCCTAGTTTAGCCAAATTACGGTCATGCCCTCAACCTTCCAAACATCATAACTTCCTCCTCGGATGTCGGAATCGGGCGTGCCACCTGCCTATAGATTCGTGACGTCCTAAACAACGTCCTGGTCACCGGTCAAAGTCCATTGGACCACCCGAATTAAAAGTCAACCTTTTTGCCCGAACTAGGGGCGAAATCGTCATTCTAGACTAACGACCTTATCGGAACCAACTAACCCCCAATTAAATTCACTAATCTCATCTTAATTATGGTCTTAATCCTAACTTCTGGGACGGGTCGTTACACATAAGGCTTGGGAGAAGAAGAGTGTTTGAGCCCCTTTTCCTACTCCTTGCTATCTTTTAGTATTTGTGTTTATTTATTCTTTTAACATTTTATGTTTCTAATGCATTTAATATGTTATTCGTTTATTCAATAATGTTTGAGTAGTGTAATTAGGGCTAGGGTTACTTGAAGCCCTAGCCATGTTAGTTCGTGTTCGATTTCTGGCTCTTGATTATGATTGTTATGTATGCTTGGATTTGTTGGATTACTGCGCTTTATGAACTCAATTTACGCATATAAGTTTAGCTACCTTATTTGTGTATAATTGTCGATGTAATTGTTTGACGGATCACCTCGATGTTTGTGTTCACCCTGCAATTTGTAGCATCACTTTTAAGGGGGGACTCTTATTCGTAATCTAAACTTATGACTCCCTAGGTCTTCGCATCACTTTTCTAGGGATAGTGTAGTGTCATTAAATCTTCTTCATGTTTCATGCATTATCACGCACCATCGGTAATAGTTGTTTAAGGGCGGGTACATCAAGCTTAAAAATGCAATCTAAGAGAAGATAATATGTGTGGGGTAAGCCTTAGTCGGACCCCTGCACGGGCACTTAATTCAGATACATGCATAGAAATCTAATCAAGGAAATCTAACGGAACTTTAATTGGTAAAGGTGGATAGAAACCCTAGCTCGACTTAGTTAGTTAATCTTAGTTAATTTACTTACATTCATTCAACGTAACAAACCTCCCATTTCATTTTAATTACTCCACTTAAGTCAATTGAGTTAAACGAAATTGGATATCATTGAGCAAGTCTTCATGGGATCAACCTTTTCTTGCATCTATACTATCTACATATCTTGTGCACTTGCAAAGTTTATTACATGTAGAGGCTTTTCCTAGTACATCGTTTGTGCTTGGTAAAATCTCTATCAACTCTTCAATTAAAAGCATGCATGCATCAGAAAACATTTATTTCAAATACTTTCTCAAAAGAAAGTTGTATTTCTTTTCAAATCAAATATAGTGAAAAAATGCTTCTCAATCGAAGCCATTTCCTCAGTAGAATCTCAGCCCAAAACAAATCATACAGGGTCTCAACCCAAAACAAATAACATAGGGTCTCAGCCCAAATATAAAACACATGGGACCTTAACCCAACTATAAAACCATGTGGGATCTCAGCTCATCATCATCAGTCACGAATCCAATCCCAACAACGCGTGCCCATAAGCTCAAGGACTGCTCTGATTCTGATCATGTAGTCGTGAACATATCATCGATCGATCCCATACACCACACTCTTGAATCAAGCCTCCCTCGGCTGCCGCCTCTCTCGGCTGCTCGACAGCAGGCGCATCGTGACCTCTCTGTACATCGGAGGTGAGCATTATCTCCATAGTGCTCTCCGGGGAAACATATTCACAACTGGAGGCCCTATAATAAAATCTGAGTCTTTAAACTCAAAATTCTATCATCACCGATAGGGACACAAGCTCGAATATCATCAATAGGATCACAAGCCCGAAATATCATCAAATGGATCACAAGCCCGAAAACAATGTCTATCAACACTTCATAAACCCAGGATTCCTCGAATCCTATCAAATCTACAACTAGGTCTAATGAACAAAATATCTTTCATAAATCTAGGATTCCTCGAATCTTATCGAATCCACAACTAGGTCTCATGCCCGAAATATCTTTCATAAATCTCATAACTGGGTCACAGCTCGATATATCTCATGTTTAACTATACTCTAAGTCAAACCATAAATAAACTGGGTTATACACCCGAATGATATTTCTAATCTGAAAACCATTTTAGGATTCAAAACACTTTTCCAAAATCATATTTGACTTCAAACCAAGTCAAGGTCTTATCAACTAAGACTCATGCCCGAATATCGATTTTCACGCATATCCGTGAAATCATTCAAAATCGTTAGTTAAATCATCAGTTTCAAGCCTCTCCGTGAAACCATTAAAATCACATAAAACATATACGCGTAGAATCATCGGCCGAAGCCTAAACATTATATAAAACGTAAATCTTGACATATGTGCCATACTGCATTTTCTACAAAAATGCCAATCAAATCATATTAAAAGCACATACAATCAATGCATCTCAAATCATGTTCATAAAACATATAAAACAGTTATGCATGCATCATATTTCATAAAAAAAAAGTCCACTCACGAATCGTCCATTCTGCGCGCTCTGAATCTCGCGTTGTAAGCCACTCCGGGGTTAATCCATACTCTCAGGGACGTTCAGACCTGTCCAAATCATATACAAAGGTCACTAACCATGGATACAAGTCCTAAGCATAAACTTTCACACATCCTGGAATGGTCAACGTGTCCCAAACACGTTTCTCGAGGAGATAACCCTCCATTTAACCTATCAAACGATCTTCGATCGACCTGAAACCACCACCATTGGATTCGTGTCCATGCTCCCTTACGCGCTAGTGAAAGTCCTCAAGGGCTGGTCAACGTTGACGTCGTGGCGATGTCATCTACTAACGTCATCCTGATAGGTCTAACACCTTTCAAGTCTGACAACCTGCCATGTGGCACACCCTGATTCGTACCACCTGTCACTCAGACACCCTACCACAAGGCACCACCTCATTGGTCCATGTGTTCTAACAATGCTAATGTAACGACCCGTCTCGAATTCTGTGATTAGATTAAGACTAATTACGGATTAACGAGGCTAATCGGGAATTAGTCGAGAATTAACGGACGAGGAGAGAGGACGAGCCATGAGCTTAGGGTATCTCAGTTTTGATATGCCCGTGGTTGGTTTCTACCATGGCACGACGAGGAGGATTTGTCGGCTAGTGTAGATTCTTGGGAATCGTGATAGAGATGGTTTTGGGTGAATGCGGTTGACCATACCTCCTGAGTTTTTTGTACGCTGGTTTGAGGAGAAATCTGATGGTGAGAAATAGAATGGGTCATTATAGTAGTTATCGACAGTTGTCGTTGGTCGGAAAAGATGGAAGTGCTTAGTTGAAAGGAAAGGATTAAGCATTACAGTAATTATCAGAGAATACTCCTAGTTGGAGGAGGACTTCGTTTTTTCCACTAGCTCAGTAATTGGAAAAGTTAGGTATACTTCCAACATGATTGCAACTACTCTCGATTCTGAAGTCGATGAAGGAGACTTCTCATTTTCTGATTTTTAGCAGATAGGGCTGGGTATCAGAGCATGACATAGGATGAACTTTGATGTCATCATCTTGGATTCTCCTTTATTTTTCCCTAGGTGGGATGACGAGGAGTAGTTATGACAGCTAAAGGGTTCAAAGAGGGTGTAAGAACCGAACACCTAGGTTGTGGGTCAAATTTGAATGATTTGAAGAGCAAGAAGAATTTGGCGTCAAGGGATCTGACAAGTGAGTGCCCGAGGTGAGTGAGATCGAGTCATGTGATCGAGATGACTGAGGTGATTATGGCGACCTGTATTGTAAGATAGTTGAGGAATCTTTGGAATGTGTGAGGTGACAAGAAAGAAGTTGGATATGTAGAGAGGGTAGCCATACTGTGTTGGTCATGAAGAGGCGGGTAACGAGATTCGGAATGGTGCGTCTGGGTAGACGTGGTTTGAATAAACCGCATTGGTTGTCGTGAGTGCCTGATACTAAGCCATACATGCATACTGGGGTACAAAAAGAACATGGGTACATGAAATCAAATTGGAAAATTGACCCACATTCCGTGTAACGCCCCGAAAATTCGAAGGATGTATATTTGTAAAATAATAAATGAAATGACGTTTTTACCCTTGGGAATAGTATGGTCAAATTGTTGACTTTTTGCTTGGGAGGTCGAACCGATGTTGGCCAATGACTGTGACGTAGTTAAGGACGTCATGAGTCCATAGATAGGTGACACGTCCGATTCCGACGTTCAGGGAAGAAGTTATGACGTTCGGTAGTTCAAGAGCATTTTCGTAATTAGGTCAAAAAGGAGGAAATTGTTGACTTTTTTTTACGTATTTCACGTTCTTCAAGGATCTTTAGGTAGGTCTCTATGCCCTGGGTCTGTAGACAGGTGGCACGCTGAAAACGGACCTCAGACGGATGAGTTACGGTTCTAGAACGAGAAGGGCATTTTGGTAATTTTGTGAAGGAGAGCAAAATGGTAATTTGCCAAGGCACAGTTTGAAACAGCCGTGGTGGTTTGCCGTGGGAATTTTTTAATCCGTTTAGTGGATTGTTCAGTGAATTTTTTAACGTTGTGAGTGACATTGGTCATTGAGAAAGACTGATGAGTGCTAGGCGTGCTGGGTGAACTGAGGGTAACAGAGCACATGAGGAATTTTGAATTGGTTTTGGGTCTGTTTGCGGGAAACAGAATCACAGTGGGACTGAGAGATTCCCACGAGCTGTTGGGTGGACGGTTTGAATATGGGGAGTTAGAGTGAGTTGAGAGGATCAGATTAGAGAGGAGAGAGCTGATGAACTTCAGAGAATACAGAATCGGGAAAATTGGGAAAATTGGAGGGAAATTCGAAAATTAATTTGTACATCGAGAGGAGTTAAACAAAGGTTAGAAACAGTCTTCTGGACTGATTTTGACTACAACCACACCAAAATCGAAGGAATTTGATCACGGTTTGGCCAAGAACCCAAGTTCCAGTTTCTGGAAAATTTCGAGCTTGAGGACGACCACCTACGGGTAAGTATTCATGAAATTGGCTATGATTTAACGTTTGGTTAGGTCATACAAAGCTTCTGTATCAATTAATTTGATAACTGAGTTGAATTGAGTGAGGTTTGAAAGTTTGACCCGTCTGTTTGATCTTGAGAGAAGAGTTGGATTTAGAGCTTGTTGTGTGTAATTAATAATGGAGAACATAAATTAAGTTACCATGGAAGGTTTTCGGTGGAAAAACTAAAGGAATTAAGTGAGAATTGATAGAGTTTCAATCGGGATGTGTCGCGGGTTTGGGACCCGTTTAACAGAAATACGGGCGAGGAAGATGACACTGTAGCATCACTATGCATGGCGCGTGGCTTTCATGCGCAGCCATTTTGGGTGGCGGACGAGGAAGATGACACTGTAGCATCACTGTGCATGGCGCGTGGCTTTCACGCGCAGCCACTTTGGGCGGCTCGTGAGGGCTCGTGAGGCCGTATCTCCGGTCAAGGTCAACTTATGATTTCATCCTTTCAGTCCAATGAACATTTTGAGTTAAATTTCGAGCCGAACGGACGTCGTTCGAGATAATCTGGGTGGGTCCTGTCATTCCGAGTTGGGGTCAGCTGCTTTGCGAAGCGACTCCTCTCTGACAAGGGAACCGTTCAATGCAGAGTGTTTTCTCTGCTGAGGGAAGTAGGGTGTATCTTGATCCCATATACACCCCGTATAGGCGAGACGTCTATTGTGTGTCGACAGGATGAGTAGTACGACCATTGAGACTCGAGGGCAGTCCAGGTATCAACGGAGATCGCTGATTGACACGAGATACGATACGAGTACTCAAGAGCAAGTCAAGATAAGTGTAGCGCAACGGAAGCGCAGTGGAGCTGTGCGTTAGTAGCTAGTCACGATCGTGATCGTGGACTTAGAGGATATTAGAAGGGAATTGGTAGTCCTCTGAACGAAGGAATACGATTGCGAACTGTTTGAGTGACAGGTGTGACGTCGACATTCTGTCTCTAATGAGACTTATGAGCCAAAGTGTGGTAGTGTTGGACGTGTACTTTTACACAGGAACTCTCGTGATGTGTGCAACGATGCACGTGCGGGGACATGATTGGATTCCACAGTTTGGTTGTGGAATTAGATCGGTTTAAATTTAGAGGATGAAATTATTTAAGGAGGGGAGGTTGTAACGACCCGTCCCGAATTCCGGGATTAGATTAAGAAAAATTACGGATTAGCGAGGCTAATCAAGAATTAATGGAGGATTAACAGACGTTCAGGGTGAAATTAAAATTTTTCCCTTGAACGAAGGTGAAAAGTTGACTTTTGACCTGGGAGGCCCGATGGTCGAGGGCCGAGGATCGATATGAGTCTGTAGACATGCGGCACGTCGAATTTGGACGTTCGATGGAAAAGTTATAGTTCAAGGAATTTCCAAGGTACTATTCATGATGGTATGTTTTACGAGGAAAAAGTGGACTTTTGTCCTCAAGTGGGCCCAGAACGTTTCCCCAGGACCAATGGATGAGTGACAAGCCCATCCATTGTTTCCCTTACACAGACATATGCAACCACCCCCCTTCTATTTTTATTCGATCGACCATCCAAACCCAGTTAACCCCAAGTCCAAACCCTTCCCATATGCATTCATCTGAGGCCAGGACATGAGCTATGGGTGAGTGATGGACCAAGAGAGACGATGGCAGGATGGCCAGCCGCCGTGGACGGTGGTGGAATGCACGGCAAAGGTAAACCCGAACCCCCTATATGTTTTTGAATTTGGATTTTTGGATTGAGACATCAGGGGAGGGTATTTGTTGATTAGGATAGGTTTAGGAGGTTGGTAGGAAGCTTAGGAGAAGGTTTTGGAGACTGAGGACGGCTGAACAAGCTCGGAACGGCGGCTGGGAAGTTTTCGGTGGCTACCCACCGAATTCAAATTCCGGCCAAGTTAACCCAAATCAAACCCCCAAACCTTTTTCTAGTGATCCTAGGAGCCTATTGGAACCCTTAGGTTGGAGGTTGGACCCCTAGAAGTGCCCTGAACATAGGTTGAAATTTTGGGTTCAAAATGGTATTCAGAACCAATGGGTTTTAGGCTTGGTTTCTTCGATTTGAGGACATGGTTAGATAGGAAATGAAGAAAGGAAGCCATAGGAGTTCAAATGGGTGAAAACGGGTGAAAAATGAAGGGGCTAGAGAGTTGGACCGGTCACGCCGGTCCACGCAGACCGGCTATGCAGGCTGAACTGGAACGGCTGGCTGGCACGAGGAAGAAGAAAGGACTGTGCTGGGCGCATGGCTCCCACGCACAACCCCTTCAGGTGGCACGTTTGGGCGCGTGGTCCACTTTTTTGTGAAACTTCCAATACATGAAATCATCTATTCGATGTAACGAACATTTTGGGACTGGTTTCGTGTCGATCGGACATCATTTCGATATATTTCGGGGTGTCCAAAGGTTTAGAATCGACTTTAAAAATAGTTAAAATTTCCAGAAAATTATGGGGTTTTAATGAAGGGTTACTTAAGTAGTTAGTAACCCTGTATTATGATTTGGACAGGTTCGGGTGCCCTGGCGACGGCAATTGACCCGGGAAGGGCGTATGACACGTGTATCGAGGCGCGACTTCAGACGGTCTGTGAGTGGACCTTGTTTTCTAAATTGATGCATGCATAAATGTTTATTATGTGTTTTAATATATGTTTTGTGATGCCATGAGTGCATTTTTGTGTGTTTACGTATTTGCACGTATTTCGAGATTTCAGCCTTATACGGTACTTATATGTGTTTGTGGTTTCAGTTTTAATGAAATGATTTTGGATTTGGAAATATGAAACTTGGGCATGAGACCCATTTGGTTTTGTCTCGGGCATGTGGCCCTATTGATGACCTACGGGTCTGAGTCGTGGTCGCGGCAAGTGTTATGTGCACGGTGACGGACGATACGACACTCACCTCCGGACTGGGTTGCACGCATCACTAGGATTGGAATCGTGACTAGCCCTGAGATATCGGGCTCGATGCCCAGTTGAGTGATGAGTTTGGGCATGAGGCCCAGTTGGTTTACGTTTATGATTTCGGGTCGGGGACCCTAAATGGATTCCTGGGTTCTTGACGGTTTATGGGGACCGAGCATGAATCCTTTGAAAGGTTTTAAGAATGTTTTCAAAATGGATTTCATATACCATCCTTTATTTATGGATTGTCCCCTTCGAGGAGGGTCATTGGTCTGGGTGGACCCCGGAGTAGTCACGGAGCACTAACTGAGTGTAGTCGCCTCTGTTGGGTACCTTACTCTCAAGAAAGCTTATAGATTATAACCCCCAGGGAGGGTTATTGATCTGTGGACATTGACCTCGGTAAACCCTAGGGAGACTTGGGATTTGAGACCCCGGGTAGAACGCTCGTAGCTTTAGAAACTGTGACAAGATAAGTTATATGTTTGTACGAGGTTTTACGGAAATGGTTTTGGGCCGAGACCCACATGTGTTGAATTTGGGGTGAGACCCTATGTTTCATAATTTGAAAAGAGACTCATTCTGGGTTTCCTTATTTTGGATTTTGGGCCAAGGCCCTAATGGTTTGGTAAATACTTTTTGAATGCATGCATGCTTTTTGAGTGAAGGGTATAAATAAATGTCTTTTTGTGAAAATGTTTTTATAAATTCTTTGTTTTGTCCACTGACAGCTTTTAATGTTTTGAATGGCCTTCAGGTTGATCAGGGATACAGGATGTAGCAGTGACCGAGACATCCCATTCCTCCTCCAGATCCTGGCGTACTCTGAAGCCCGAGCAGGCTAAAGTAAAAAATTCCCTTTGTCTGACACTCCGTTTTAGACGGGATCAGTCGCATCCCGCCTTAATCTCGGAGGGATTGGGATGGGTCCTTACAGCTAACGTAGGCCTGCCACATCAACTGCCACGTCAACATACACACTATAATAGCTTGCCATGTGGCACCATCCCATTGGCCCACGTGGTATGACATGTCTAACGTGGCACAGCCACGTCACTGCTGACTTGACCTGATCGCCTGCCATATGTCACTCTCTGGTTGGCGACGTGGCCTAACATGTCTTACAAATGATGATGTGGATTACCACGTCATCATCGTCAACCTCTGGTTGGGTCGACCCGCTACCATGTAGCAGGTTGTTTGACCCGCGAGCATGCCCCAACTAGAACTCAGCTGTCCAGCCACCATTTCACCCCATTTTTTTTCCTAACAATTTGCCTTGATCCCAAAAAAGGTTCTATGACCTCAAAACCAGAAGAAAAGGTCTGAAAATACCTATTCAAATTCAAACCTTCACCGCTTAAGTTTGAACCACCACCTAGATCTGTTCAGCCGTACTTTCCCGTCCGTTTTGGTCCTTATAGGCTCCTATGAGCTCAACCAACAGGTCCAAATCATCAGAGTGAGCCCTGAACGCCCTAGAATCAAAATCCAAATTCCAAAAGTTCATGGGTTACGGGTTACCTAGGTTTCCTGGGTTTCCAGTCACCGTCCATCTCTCCCTCACAATTAGGCTCACTCTCAGTCACTCTGTGGCCCTCAAACAAGGAGATAGGAAAATGGTTTTGGGTGAATACGGGTTTGATGCACATAATGAAGAGAATGGGAGATGATGCATGTATGTATGGGTTTGTGTCGAAGGATGAGTGACACTTGTCACTCATCTATTGATCCAGGACAGATCTTTTAGGCCCACTAAGGCCAAACCAAAACTCAACTGTCTCGGTTTTTGTGTAACTATGAATAGTTCCTAAAACCTTCCGTGACTAGTAACTTTTCTATACGATGTCTGATTTCTACGTGCCTCCTGTCTATGGACTCGTATCGTCTCGATCTACGTAATGGTCTTCAGTTCACGTGTATTAGACCTCCCGGGTCAAAAGTAGATATTTTCCCTTAATAGGGGCAAAATGGTAATTTTACCCAAATCTTTCGATAATCCTCGAGTAGTCCTTAATTAATCCTTAATAATTCGTCATTAACCTTAATTAATCTTGTAGATTTGGGACGGGTCCTTACAATCTACCCTCCTTAAAATAATTTCGTCTTCGAAATTCCAATTGACTCTAATCCGCTCCAAAACTGTGGAATCCAATCCTGCCTCCAACCTGGGGCACACATGAGCATCTCTATCCACTATATGCACCAACATCAACATTACTCGACGTTATTACAATCCAATGGTCAATCACAAGTCTCAATGAGACATTGATACTCGTCGATCCCACGTGTCGGCTACGCATGTGTGCTCAGAATCCGAAATAACATGTCATCTTACCGTCCTTCTCGGCTGACAGTCCAGGCCTACAATCCTGCTATACCAAGCTGACATCTTATACAGTTTTTCAGCTTGACAATCCTTCTCAGCTGACAATCCTAGTTGACATCTCATTCAGCATTCAATCTGTCGATTCTACTCAACATCTTATCTGATAATCACGCTTCCGATCCTGCTGTACCAAACAGACATCACACGTCCTGTCTCACAATATGGTTTCCCAACGTCCAAAACACTCAGGATGCCCAACACATTTACGGCATCCAACATTTTGATGATACTCAATACATTGACGACACATCGACGTTCCCAACAGGTAACTCAAAGCTCCACTATGCTTCCTTTGCGCAACTCTAACCTTGACTCGCTCTAAAGTCCCAACATCGTATCTCGTGTCACTCAACAACCAACGCTGTGATAATGACTCTTTTCAACTCCCAAACTATTATCTCATTCATCCTGTTAATACACCAAGATACATCTGGATCCCAACGAATACTTGCTCTAGCAGAGTTAACCACATATATAATCACTAGGATTCTTCTGGCCCATCATGGCCCAGAGCTCCAAGCTCACATACTCACTGAATTCTCTGAAACCACTCTACACTAGCACACAGTATTCAATGTTTGGCCTTCGTACTCAATGTATCATCAACATCGGACCTCGTCCGATTACCATATTATGTCCATCTTGGACTCAATCTGATGATCATACCACATCAATCAGATGATCATACCACATCAATCAGATGATCAACACTCTATAATCTCGTTGTCCATCGTGCACTACTCACTGGTGCACTCACATCCCAACAATCAGCAAGGCACTACTCAGGCCTTCTTAAGAACTACACTCACGCAATGTCCGTCTATGTGTTAATATCCACATATCATAATGATCTCGGATCTAGTCCGTCTGTCAGATGACTGGCACACCAATCATTCGGTAATCCTCGAGTATTCCTTAATTAATCTTCAATAATCAGTAATTAACCTTAATTAATCCTGTAGATTCGAGACAGGTCCTTACACAACACAAGACCCTTACTTGGCTAGCAAGGAGCTCTTCGATAGGGTGCCAACACCGTCTTTCCTAAACGTTAAATCAATCGCTCCTAGGAGTCACCCTAGCCCTAGTTTGTTTACTTTCTCTTGGTTATGTTTCCTATGTTTTCACCCTTCTAACTTATGCATACATGCTTTGTTTTGTGTCACGCATCGAGGACTATGTGTCATTCAGGTTTGGGGGTTCGGGCTTCACTCTTATGTTGGAAACATTTAGGTTTGGGGGTACCAATCCCGGAAACTATCTTTACTTTTGTGTTATCCTTACTTTTGTGTAAAACTTTTTGTTTTTAGCTAGTCTTGTGCACTACTTGGTTAATAGGAACTTATAAACGTGTGGATTGTCTATCCTGCCTATTTGAATGTTGGATCATTGAGTTCCCAATTGCCATGCACATTTCCGTACTTAAGTAGTTAAGTTGACAAAGCACTTAAGATTGAGTACTCTTGGAACAGTAGTGGAGATTGCCTATGTGATATCTTGTGCCTTTATGCTTCCCTTGTGAGTGATTTCATTGTTTCTACTCATGTACTTTATCACTTTTGTTCTTCATTATTGGATCTCATCATCTCTTTGTAAGAATGCTTATAAACTTAATCTCTTAAGATGCTCTTGATTGAATGCTTAAATGTTCACTGGACATGATCTAGGCTATGCATGTTTAGCTTCTAAAGGCCTTATATTTTCTCCTTGCATGCGCTCTTAGCCCCCTTGAGGCCAAACACTTGTTTGTTCTTTCATCACCAACAATCTATCCACCTAATTCTTAGCTTAATACTATGGCCATACCCTAAGCCCATGCTTGTGTGAGGCTACCTCAAATGTGAGTCTTGATGAGAGGTAGTGTCAAGAATATGTAATGCGGTATATGAGTTGGCAATTGAAGTTTATGTATGCAATGTAAAGTTGAGGCAATGTTAAGTTGAGGCAATGTTAAAGGCCTTGGTTCAAGTCAAAGAAAAGAAAAGAAAAATAAAAGAAAGAAATTCAAAGAAAATAAGAAAAATAGAAAAATAAAAAAAAGAACAAAGAAAGAACTTGAACTAAGGAAGCCCCAGTCCTCCTGATCAAGTGGACCTGGGCCACAAGTTACAAGTTGAGATCTTGATACTAGCTAAAGTCATGGCCTCTCATTCCGTAGAGCACCATGGGCTCGTTGAACTCTATCCTTTCCTTCAAGACCCCCATAGCCTAGCCTCATTGCAACCATCAATGAAGACCTAAGTGATCTTGTGAACGTGCTGGTTGAAGGTTGAGGTAAGTATCTTTGTTCTTAAACATCAATTCCTCCTTGAGATCTTTAAATTCAGAAATTTCCTCTATTCATGTAAACTCATATGTGATCACTTTGATTCCTATACATAAATTCTTCACATATGCTTGTATGAGTGAAACCCTAGGACTCTTGTGCATTTAGTGGCATCTTGTAAGAATTAGAGTCAAGGAGAAAGGATTCTAGGATGCTTGACCACATGTGTTTTTCAACATGATCTCTTAAGCATGGTACTAACACTTTACACTTGGAACTCACGATCTTATGCATCTTATAGTTGATTAAGATGGTTTGCAATTTTTGTTCTTATTAGCATTGAGGTGTATAAACCCTAGCATGTTAGTGTCAAGGTAAAATGTTTGTGGGGATCATGTTGTTAAACCCCAATGAGACACAACTCCTCCTACTAGGTTAACCTAGGGGTTCAAATGTTTATCTTAACTAGATCGAGTCCTTATTTTGATTGCTTTGCTAAGGGACTAGAAAAGATTAGGCTTGGGGTATTTGATAGGCCAATAATTCAACAAAATTTTGACCTGAACCCTTATTCCTTTACTTACCTTTTTCTATGAATCATTTAATAATATAAGAGAAATTGACCTTTTAGTGAGAATTGTGCATGATGTCAATCATAGGCCAAAACTAGTGCAATTGTAAAGAAAGGCCCCAAATTGAACCAAAAGGTGAAGAAGGACCCCAACTGAGGTCTTGTGCTAACATCGTGTCACTGTCGTGCCACCAGGCTCATGCCAGGCCACTAGAACCCTACTAATGTCACTGGCATGCCACTGTACCTAAACCAAGAACCTGAAGCCAAGACCTTGTCACCAGCATGTCATTGGTGACATGCCGGGATCATGTCACTAGGTAGCACTATGTGCCTGTGCTGTTCCAAGGACGTGTTCCACCATTTTTCCAATTTCTAGGGTCGTGTTCCAAGTTTGTTCCCTGATTGGGGCCATGTTCTAGGCCATGTGCCAGGGGCATGTCACTTGTGACATGCCCAAAATGACCAATTCGTTTTTCAGGTGTTGCCCTCCAAAGAAACAGGCCCTGGGCCAACCAATGACTAAGCCATATCCCTAATTATCTATTTTAAGGTTTTGTTTCAGTTTTTTTCCATTGAAGACAACCGTGTTTCATTTCTTCAAGTTAAGTCTCAGCCGAGGACCAAGACCAAGTCCTTGTACCAGTACCCGGTGACATGTCACCATAACTTGGCCCAGGCCCATGCGATGCCCCAAAGCGAATAAGCAATATACGTTTTCAAGGAATCCCACTAGAACCAAGACTTAATGATACTATCAAGATCTTTAGCGGTGACATAGGGTCCATGTGAATTTCATGTGCCTCAAGAAATTGTGCCTAAGTTTTTGCGATTGACGTAGGGCCCGATTTAAGTCCCCATTCGATTAGAAAGTAGCTAGCGTTTGGTCCCCTATTTAAGCCATGATTTCATTCATTCTAAGGAGGCCGTTTTCACCTCTGTTGGTCCCTAAACACTGTCAAATTGTAGACTTCATTTACTTAGCTTATTTTTTGTAGTTTAAAGACTTGAAGGGTGACCTGATTGTGTGAAGTTCACATTCTCTTCATTTGTAACTCAGTATCTTCATTCCATTAATTTTGTTATTCAATGCTTTCATTAATCATATATTTTTCTAATTCAAGCATTTGTGAGTAGTCCCTTTAAGGATTAGGGCTATTTGAAGCCCTAACCATGAGTTGTTGTACTTAGATTCCTATTTGTTTGTCTTCGTTGTGAGAATTGAATTGGTTTGATCTACTATGCTTAATGAACTCAATTGGGTTTTTGTAAGAGTAGCTAAATTATATACATTGAAATTGTAGATGACTTGTGCTAGGTGAGATTGACATATATATGTAGTTATTGTAAGCATCACGACTAGGGGTAGACTCCTAGTTGTAGATTCAACCCATGAAGCCTAGAGTTGTATTTATACCCTTAGGTTAGTGTGATGTCATCAAATTCTCTGTGTGCAAAGCATCACCAAAACGTTGTGGCAAACACTTGAGAGCATATGCCCTGCCTTGAATATACTAAGTAAAAGAGGATGAATGAGTCTATTGAGCATATGCCTTACCTTAGGCACGAGCACCTAATTCACACTAAATGAAGATGGTTAATGGAATCTAAGGAAGATAAAAAGTGGTAGGATAGATGGTTGGCCCTAATTCTATCATTAAAGAAATTTAGTAACTTAATTATTTCATTACTTGCAATCTAAGCAATCCGAGAACAAACTCCCTTATTGTCTTACTTTTCACCATAAGTCACTTTGATTGAACTTGTTGGACATTGTTAATCAAGTTCTTGTGGGATCGATCTTTGTTGTGCCACTATACTCTCTACACGTCTTGTGCACTTGCAAAGTATTACACATAGAGAACTAGTCTTGGATAATCATTGTTCCACTTTCTATCTATCATAAGCCCTTGATCTGGGCCCAATGAAGATTTTTTTCGAGTGTAAATTGGATAAAAAAATACTCACTAGCTATAGCCTATAATGTAGTTTTTCGATTTTGTTTCTCAGATGCCTTGCAATTGTAAGAGAAGCGGGACTAGAGATATCTCAGGCAGCTTTGCATCCTAACTAATGTGATACACATCAGCGAATTACAGTTAGTGCTCGGAAAAAAAAATTGCATTGGTGAGTATAGTCATTTTAGAACAATTATATCTAAAATGTATTTACTTGTAAAATTTTTGGCTCAACTTTTTCTTGAGTAATTCGTTCAAAACTGAAATTGTACCAAACAAAATTGATACAAATACAATCTATTGTATCAATTTCATATTGTGAAATATCAAACCGGTTAAAATTAATTGGTGTAGTTCAGATATCACCTACATACCGTACCATACCGTACTGCGCCAAAGGCTAGTAGCGACCAGAAATAACTAATATTCTTGGAACTTTCTGATTTAAATTCGTTACTCGTGCAGAAGTGCATAAATTTCGCATTATTTTAATATCAAAGCACCCACATGACTAATAACTTTATCAATATGGAAAGTAAATGAGAGTCCATTGAATTGAGAAAAGTAGAAAAGCGAACGAGAGTATGATGAAGTCCAATAGACGAGCAAAAAAAATTTACCCAAGAGCTTAATTGTTGATAATGTACTTTGAAACTAAATAAGAATGTAGAAGAAACATTGAGAAAAAAAATGAAGTAGTTATTCCCAGTAACGAAAATATTGGCTCTATCGCCCAGTAAATCCGAGAATCAGCATCAAAACAAGGGGGAAGAATTTTCTTCCCCTAATATCTAACTAATCAACCAATATCGAAGAATATCGTTGATAATCACCAACATCGACTGATAGCCACTAACACCAAAATACAGAGCAATCTAATTGGCGTATTCAGTGAGCATCTAAGGATGGGAGGGATGGATTTTTCTTGCCCAAGAGATTCTTTTGAAGCTGGTTTCATAGCTTAATTCGAGCAGAGATGACGACTATAGTAGCAAAGTTCAGTGGGTTCATGGCTGTGTCTCTCCTTCAGTGTCGAACCTCCACTATGATGGAGACCAGATATGGGGTCGACTCGAGTTGGGAGAGGCTTGAGTGGGGTGGTGACGCTAGGTTTGGTCGTGGTTGAGTTGATGGCTGGTATTGGTCGTATGGTTGCAAAGAAAAAAAGGAAGATGAAGACATGAAGATGAGTCTTCTCTAGAGAGAATACAAGTACAAATGGAAAAGAGAGAATGAGTGGAAGAATGATCGGTTTAAAATTTAAGTAATAAATTACAATAAAGTATAATTAATTATTAACTCTAAAAAATCAATCACTCAAAATAAAGCTCTAACAAATCAATACTATTATTTCTGATTTCTTCCGAGCTGGTTTATTGTTAAATGCCTTACAAATATAATTTTATTCATATTAAATATATTGTTAATTTTATTCATATTAAATATATTGTTAATTTTATTCATATTAAATATATTTTTAATTTAATATTAATTAATATGTTCTCTATTAATTTGACAAAAAATGTATAGGTATTCGAATCTGGTAAATATCTATTTTTTTAAATCCAACGAGTAAATTATCATTAGTATGAAATTATCAATAAAATTATATTTTAATCTCTGTCTATGTTTAAGGTTTTCTATTATTATTCATCATCAAATCATATTGTATCATATTATATATCATACATTTATTATATCAAAATCATTTTATAATTTTTATTAGTCTTATATAACTACTTTAGATTATTAAGTTTTTCGTAAAGTTTCATTATAGAAACCACCTACCGGTTTAGACCACCTCTGCTATCGCACTAGGCAGGCACCACAAGAGTTGGGCTAGAGACTCAAAAATTCTTCTTGAGCTGCCAAGCCTTGAACAGCTAGAACTATAACATCCCCGCAAGGAAACCTGTGAACAAACTTATTCTGCCTATGCCACACCTTCCGACATACAAACACAAATTTTTCTATCTCAATAGTGCAAGACTTATGTAAAAAAAGTCTAGTAATTCCACAAAACGACCCCTAAAGGGCATTCCATCAAAAGAAATGTTGGTGCACCGCCACACTATCTAACTCTGCTTGCAAACACAAAGTGAATGGAAGAAATCTTCACTCTTCTTGGAACACCGGCAAAAAGTCCAGAAGAAAGAACCTTCCTGAGAAGAAGGTTGACCATCGTATAAAGAATTTCCAGACTTTCCTTCCAACATAAGATTTTCAACTTATTTGGGACTCCAAGTTTCCATAGATGTTTCTAAAAGCACTCTGAACTCTCCGAGTCTGAACACTTTTCCACAACCCCCAACCATTCTTCCATCAGCATCAAAGCCACATGGTAACTAGACTTAACTGAATACATCCCATTTTTGGTGTCACAATCCGACTCGCCTAGCATGATATTGTCTGCTTTGGGCTCATGCCCTCATAGCTTTATTTCTGGGAACTCAACCGCAATTTTCTAGTAGATCACCCATCCTATGATTGTTGTAGCCCAACCTCGCTTAACTTTGGAGTTTTAAAGGAATCCATAGCCAGTGAGCTCCCAAAAGGCCTCTTAGTAGGAGGAGAATGCCCACACATATAAAGCACCTCACATTTCCTTCTCCGAGCAATGTGGGATCGCTTACTGATCTTACTTCCCAAGCACACAGGTCTTACAATCCACCAACCTTGGGGCCTATCTTGCTCATCGTTTTGTCATGACCCGACTCACCTATAACGATATTGTCCTTTTTGGGCCCATGCTCTCAAGGCCTTGTTTCTAGGAACTCACATGTAACTTCCCAGTGGGTCACCCATCTTGGGATTGCTCCAGCCCAATCTCATTTAATTTCAGAGTTTCAAAGGAATCCAAAGCTAGTGAGCTCCCAAAAAGCCTCGTGGTAGGAAGAAACGTGCCTACACATATAAGGCACTTCATCTTTCCCTCTCCGAGCGATGTGGGATTGCTCACCTTTCTTTCTTCCCAAGCTCACGGGTCTTACTCACCGGTCTCGCTTCCCAAGCTCACGGGTCTTATAATCCACCCACATTGGGGCCCAACGTCTTCGTTGGCACACTTCCAGTCGAGGTCTAGTTCTGATACCATGATGTCATGACCCGACTCTCCTAGTACGATATTGACCACTTTGAACCCATCCCTCCGCGGCTTTGATTTTTGGAACTCACCCGTAACTTCCTAGTGGGTCACTAGTATATGATTGCTCTAGCCCAACCTTGCCTAACTTCAGAGTTTCAAATCAAACCAAAGCCAATGAGCTCCCAAAAGGCATCGTGCTAGGAAAAAAACATGCCCACACATATAAGTCACTTCACCTCTGCCTCCCAAGCGTTGTGGGATTTCTCACTACTCTTGCTTACCAAGCTCACGATTCTTGATCACCATTCTTACTTCCCAAGCTCAATGTTCTTGCTTATTGTTCTTACTTACCAATCTAATGAGTCTTACAATCAATCTCTGGGAAAACCAAAGTTTATAATAGGTCAGAAAGTTGAGGGTTTCAGGATCCAATTATCACTGAACACTCCAATAGAGGCTTCATCCTCTACACGGAACATCATAGCCTTATAGATGACCACTCTTTCCAAAAGAATTGACAGCTTGGCCATAGATAGGGTCGACTCAGGCATGCATGAAGTCCCGATCATGGAAGTAAGGAGCTTTGAAAATCTTAGAGACTAGAGACTGCAGGTGTTCCAATAGCAGCTAAGCATGCTTTCCTACCATGGCCTCATTGAAAGCTTCAATATTCTTAAAACCCAGCCTTCCCCACTGTTTAGGATGACACAACTTTTACCATGCTAGCTAGTGAATTCCTCAGCGACCAACCTTCCCTCACCAGTACCTAGAAATCTCAGCTGATCATCCCTTACAAAGGGACTTTGGGAGTTGAAATGCACTCATCGAATAGGTGGGCAAATCTTGAGACAAAATCTTCACCAGAAACTCCTTACTAGCTGCCGACAAGAGCTTTGCATTCCATAAAAAGGATACGAGTACGCAGTACATTGCGAACGTTGAAGAATAGGTTACGCTTATTCTTTGAAATAACTGTTGGTAGAACCAAATACTTCTCATGAAAATCAACCGCCCTGATACCTAGAAAATTAGATATTAGACTAGCTAATATCTATCACTATGGCGACTAAAACATATTGCAGATTTATCAAAATTAATCAATTGTCCTGAAAGGGCTGAAACACGCCCATACTCTTGCATCACTCGTTGAAGATTCACACATTTCGCTAGTTGGGCATTGCAAAAGAGAAGACTGTCATTTGAAAAAAAAGA
This sequence comes from Prinsepia uniflora, assembly GCA_032719365.1. Classification (NCBI taxonomy): domain Eukaryota; kingdom Viridiplantae; phylum Streptophyta; class Magnoliopsida; order Rosales; family Rosaceae; genus Prinsepia; species Prinsepia uniflora. Next base: position 47,076,346 of record CM064861.1, on the reverse strand, counting down.
GGTAAGATATAACTGGTGCCCATGGTGCCACCCGACCCCATGTATATGCCCTTCCAGATAGGCTTTGGGTAAGAGAATATAGAACCTTTCAGCACAAATGACGAACAAGTAAGGAGAAAGAGGATCACCCTACCTCATCCCCCGACTAGGTATAATATTGCCTGGAACTTTGCCCCTAACCTATATAGAATAACTCACCGTAGTGACGCGGTTCATACTTAAGGACACCAGTCTATTAGAAAAACCCAGTTTCATAAACATTCCCTCAAGATATTCTCGTTCAGCTTGATAATAAGCTTTAGACATATCAAGCTTAAGAACCATCTTCTTTAAGTCACTACCTCCGCAACGCTGGATAGCTTGAATACTCTTAAATGCAGTAAGTACATTATCAGTAATTAACTGAGAAGGGACAAACACACTATGATACTCTGATATAAGAGAAGGCATACAAGTTCAACTTGTTCATAATTTTCTTCAAAATAAACTCTACGAAAAGAAATAGGTTGGAATTTGTTACCTGTTTGGGTGGCCAAATTTTTGGAATGAGAGAGATTAGATTATGGTTGACCACATTGATGCTTAAGCCCTCATTCAAAACCCCAAGATAAAAACACGATGTACCGTCCCGTACTGTCTCTCAAAAATACTGATAAAAAAGGACCAACATCCCATCCCACCTATAGGCCTTGGTAGGGAGCATCCTAAAGAGAGCAGCTTCAATGTTATAGAAGTGGAAAGGCCTACAAAGTGACTCATTCACCGTAACCCCAAGAACTAATTGAACCGCATTAACTACACTAACCAAATTTTTTCCTTTAAAATATTCAAACAGGTTGGAGTAATACTACACAAAGGCCTTATCCACCTCGGCATCAGACAAACACCAGACCTTTTGTGAGTCAAACACCCCTTAATAATGTTTTTACGACCCTTGTCCTTTTCAAATTAATGAAATAATTTTACATTCATGTCCTCTTCACACAACCAAGAGACTCTAAACCTCTACCTCCAAAGCATCTCCTTCCTAGCCTTTAAACTATCTAATTCCAAATCTAGTTGACGTTGATGTTGTAACTCACAGGTAGACGGCTCAGGATGGAAACCATCCAATTGTGCTTGAAAATGTTGGATATGACATGGTATGCTTCCAAGGGTATTATGGCTCCATATTAGCAAAGAAGACTGTACCCGTGCTATATTTCCAGTAACAGACTCAGATCCACAGAACCCCTAGCAATCAAAAACATTCTCTTAACACCTCTCAGTATTTTCCTATACCTCCTCAAAGAAAAAAAACCGACAACATCGAAGTTAACCTTCATTAGGGCATAGTCGAATACAAATTGGCAAATGAAAGGAAGCCCACAAGTTTAAGTGAACAGACAAGACACCATGAAACAAACTGCAACGACTCGTCCTGGGAGTCGAGATTAGTGAAGTGATTAGGGACGGATTAGCTGAGTTAATCGATGGTTAGTTGGCTACTTTTAGACTTTGGGCGTAGAATGACGATTTTGCCCCTAGTTTGGGCAAATTGTTGACTTTTAGTTCGAGCGGTCAATTGGGTATTGACCGATGACTGTGACGTAGTTTGGGACGTCACAAATCCGTAGACAGGTGGCGCGCCCGATTCCGACATCCGAGGAGGAAGTTATGATGTTCGGAAGGTTGAGGGCATTTTCGTAATTTGGTTAAACGAAGGGGGAAAAGTTGACTATTTGCACGACAAGGTTTTTACACGTAGACCGAGAACCGTTAGGTAGATCTCGTCTTCCTAAGTTCAACGACAGGCGACATGCTTTCATCGAACGTAGGACGAGTGAGTTACTTGTCTAGAACGACGAAGGGCAAAATGGTAATTTGGAATCACAAGGGGCATTTTGGTCTTTTGGTGCCTTGGGATTTGTGCAAAGGAGATGAGGACAAGTGTGCAGTGTGTGATTGGATATTTTGAGATGGGACCATGGGATTGTGGACACGTGGGGTGTGTGTAGTGGGTTCTAGGTTGCACGGGAAAAAATTAAATTGGTGCTGTGTGTGAGTCGTGCACTCGAGAGAGAAACAGAGACTGAGTGGGAGAGGTGGAATCGATCAATTACAGGGAGGTGTGATCCTTGTGAGTGTGTGAGTGTGATCAGAGGGAGGTTGAGAGTGCAGGGTTGTGTTGAGAAGACTGAGAGGTGAGTGTTTGTGTGTGAGGAGTGTGCAAGTGTCTCAGGGAAAAAGAGAGGTGTCGAGGGTGTGGTGCAACCTTCAGTGATAAAGTTGATCCAATTGGGTTTGAGGGGAGGCTAGGACGGCTCTGTGAACTCCAGGGAACGCGGTGGCGAGCACGGCGGCGGCCGAAAAGCAGGTAATTTATTGAATTTCCCTAGTTGCTCTGTTTTCCAGTTTAGGTTCAAACGTTAAGTCGTGGTGTTTGGGGTCGAGTCGAGGTGTTTGGTGAGTTCTAGTGGACTCAGTAGGTTCCTAAGAAGCTTCTGGTTGTGAAGCCGTGACGGGGGAATGAATGGTTGGCCAGGAATCGAAACAGGGGATTTGGACGGGTTTCTGTTTCGAGTTGGGAAGATGAGATTTAGGCAGTGATGTTGTGCTTGGAGTAGGGAAATGGATTGCTTAGGGTAGGACGAAGCTAGGGGAGTTGAAAGGAACATAAATGGATGGAGGACGGCGGAGAACCGGTCACGCCGGTTCAGACCGGTCTGACCATCGAAGAAGACGATGAACAGTGCTCTGTGTGCAGGTGCGTGAAGCCCACGCGCAGCCACTTTGGGCGGCGCGTGAAGCCCACGCGCAGCCACCTTGGGCGGCGCATGGGGGCGCATGGTGGCTGTTCTGGGGAAACTTCCAACATAGTTTTTGGTCTAATCGTTGTAACGAATCTGTTGGGAGAAGTTTCGGGACGAACGGACGTTGTTTTGGGTTAGTTCTACGGGATCGAAGGTTTAGGGTTCCGTTTTAGTTACGTTTACCGTTCGGGAAAATTGGGGAAAATTAGGAGAACCTTCGTTGACATGTTAGTAACGAGTTTTGGTGACTTGTGACAGGATCGGGAATCCCCAAGGAGGTCGAGGAATGTACGGCACGTACGGGATGCGAGTGACGTGCCCGGTAACTGTGAGTGGACTCTTTCCTTAACTGAGCATGCATAACTGCTTTTAATTACTTTTTTTTTATGGTTTTACAGGTGATTTCATGATTATTGAATATGCTATAACTGTTTTACATAATTGCACGTTTTTCGAGAAATAACGTATTTGGCTTGTTTTACGAGAAAGACTTTGATTGCTGATTACGATACCATGATTTGGGATTTCAAATGATAAATGGTTTTTCAATGAATATAATGTAAAAGACATGATTTGATAATCAAGGGTTTTCGATTTTAGAATCGGATTTCGAAAAACGAGATTTGGTTTTAAGGTTGAAAAATGGATTTCCGTATTTGGGTTCGGAATGACGGTTCTGGATGCCGGAAGGGCTTCGAACTAGTGGTTTCGAATTCATATTTGCATATGGATGTAGACATGGTTTTCAAATGGGTTTGGATTGGATTTGCTGGATCTGGTTATTGGGTTTAAAGACCCGGATTATGTTTGACGGGGGACTGGCCCGGATTGAGTTTAAAGACTCGGATATACTGATATTTCCCCCGTAGGCCTGTTGAGTTTAAAGACTCGGATTATATTGAGGCCTGGATTGAGTTTAAAGACTCGGGAGTTTAAAGACTCGGATAGATCCAGCAGGTTTGATCGGATAATGATATTGGTATCGTATGCTTTACTGCTAATGTTTTATAATGTTTTCATACTGTGTTTATGTTGTTGCGGTTTCCATGATGAAAATGATATGATTTATAAATGTTTTTCAGACACTGAGTTATGCATGCATGTTTTCAAAATGGAGGGGCCAAACCCTGGTTTGTTGATTAAATTGTTTTTGAAACTTTTATTCTTTTGGTCCACTCACACCTTCTGGTTTTTAATTGCCCTCCAGGTCTTGGAGCTAGCGAGGGGGTTGACATTGAGGCAGTGTCGGAGGCATAGAGCACTATAGCGTACTCTAGAGTTATCCCAGAGTGTTTTCAGCTTTCCATTGTGCGTGTAGATACTTTTAGTGTAGTTTCTTTACTTTATCTTGTTTGTACTATGCTATGTATAACGGTTGACTCTTGGATGTTTTAAATTCTCCCTTGTCTGGCAATGAAATTTGTGGGTTTTTGTGAGGTTGTTTCAGTTTTTCGTGTTGGGTTGTCAGACGGGAGCAGGGTTCACTTCAGTTATCGGGGTGATAATCGAGGTAGGTCCTGTCACAAACATTGGAACACACCATTACTAACTATGCGATCAAGTCTGACCTACACATACCCATCCCCTCTCCAACGTTTACTCAAAGTAAACCTCCTATGCTTAAACGAAATTAAGGCCAAACCACAATCCTCCAAAGCATCACAAAACCCACGGATCTATGCCATCTATCAAACCAAGCAACCCTGCCATTCAGAGATCGCCTCAACTTCATTAAACCCCACCCACTAATCATGGTGTTTCTCGATCATAATCTAAGCAGTGAAAAAGTGCCCAAGAAACTCGGGGTGATCGTAGAAACCAATGAACTGGAAAGTAGACCTTCCCAAACCTGAAATAAAATCATTAATATGTTCAATAGAGTAAGATCAAATATTTAACTCAATACTGTGAGCCTATAGAAGCACAAGTCCACCTACCATGCCCGTCCGACTTACACTAAAACCACCTACCACACCTAATGCTTGCTTAATAAAGTTCATCTGATGGGTAGTCTTCTTCGTTTTCATTAAGAAAGAAACCCAAGGTTGTTTGGCTCTAAAAAAAGTACTTCATGGCCCGAGGGATGCGTGGGCATCTCATTCCATGTACATTCTAGCATAGAACACTCAGTCTTCGTGATGGATTGCCCCTACAGACCCCATCAAGATTGTGTAAGATTCCACTACATGCTTGCCAGAAGAGACACAGGAGTTCGAAGAAGCATTCCACAAAAATTGTTTTTTCTTTTGAGGACAGAGGTTGAGCCAAGGACCACCTCCACCCCCCCCCCCCCCCCTCCCCCCCCCCAAAAAAAAAATCTAGCTCTAGATGACAACCATCTTCCTAACTAGCCCTCCCACAACCTCCATATTTCTCGCAAAAACTATCTTAGCAAGAGGCGGCAAACCCTCGTGGCTTCCACTCTTGGAACACTCTCCATCTGAGGACCCATGTAGCTGAGAATCAATAAGGGTCTCTTGTAGCACCGATAAAGGATTCGGTCCCAAAACAACCCCAAAAACTAAGTCCCTACCCTAGAGTCCACACTGGTGAGGAGCCCCCATGGGCTTCAGTCCCTTCTCCATGGTTGACTCATATAGTGATAGGACCCCTCCCAAAACTACTAGACAACCTTGAGGGATCCTGCTCCCGTCTAACAGTTACCATTTCAAAAGACAAAAAAGACAAGGAAAATTCATAACCTCAAATGTTCAACTGTCAGACCAGGGATACATACTTCCATATATACAAGTACAGAGCATCAGTTTGGAAAACATAACAATATAAAACTCTTACACTAACAACTCAACCACGTTTATGCCTCCATTCCAAAAGATTCCCTTGAAGTCGTCGTGCCACGGTCTAGAGGGCAAGTAAAACCATAGAAAGTGTGAATGGACGAAAAAAAAATATTTAAAAACATTCTTCTAAAAATAACCCATGTATACCCTCCGTTTTAGAAACATGTGCATGCATACAAGTTACAAACCCCTATAAACTACAAATAACAACGACCTCAAAATACGTATCCATATCATAGCCAAAATCACACAAATCCATACACGTCAAATCAATCAATCATACAAATATTATCAATCGCCACATCAACATCACATGACAGGACCCGCCCCGATCCCACAGGGACCACAAGGGGACGTGCCCTGCTCCCATCTGACACCCAAAAATTCATACCAATTTTAGCCTCAAAAACATCAAATGCATAAATAACCAAATTAAAGTTATACATCAAATCCGAATTAAACAGATGTCAGACAAGGGATGAAATCCAAACGACAAGTTGCGAGCACGACTCTAACATAAACCTGGGGGTACACCACCCAACAGGGGTTCAGGTACGCAGAAGTGGATCTATGCCTCAGCCTCAGGTTCCTCCTCTACCTCATTAGCACGACCTGGAGGGGTTACCAAAACATTAAGGGTGAGTGGGCCGAAACTCAAGTTTATAAAATCGTTTAGTAAGTAAAACATATAATTTACCCCTCCGTTTTCCAAAACATGCATGCAGTATTATTTACAATCATTAATCATATAATATGAACCATAAGGCATGTAATAAAACCATAAACATAATTTTAGCCACTGAACTATACACTCCAATCCCGACATCCCTGATGTCTGACGTCCCTGACGTCCAATAAGGTCGCAATCACAAGGCTACGCGTGCCACTCGGGTCTCAATTCCTAGTTCAATCCCCGAACCCTGTTCGGTTTACAGCATCCCCGATGCTTAGCGTCATAAACGCTGGACGTTCTAGACGTCCGTGACCACTCCGGGGTACCTCATCCGGAGGAGACGGTATCATATGGAAGGATCTATACAGTGCAGTACCAAATACATTTTATTGATATCCACATGCAAAACATATGAGTATACATAGGTAAAATCTGAACCGATCGTTACATTTCATCAGACGGGTCTCATGCTCAAATACCGTGAAACGTGCCATAACCGAAATTTCAATATCATCAAAACCATATCTTGATTCCAGCATGTGAACATATAAGTAAATCAGAAAACATTTAAGCATGCAAGGGTTTAATGAAATCGGGCCCACTCACAGTACGATCCCGCGATGAACCTGCGCGTACGAACTTGTACCGGGATTATCGTACAATTCCTGTCAGTCCAAATCACATGTAAAGGTCACTACAAGTCTTAAACATTTAACCACAAAGTCCGAAATAGAAACCGGCTCGGGGAAGCCGTCCAACACGTTTCCCGAGGCAACCGGCCCTAAACTGACCCATCAAAACTATCTCAGATCAACATGGTTAATTCACCAAAAATGTTCAGAATGATGAGAGGAACAAGAGTCATGTTGATTGTGATCAGAGATAAGGTCCAATGCGCCCTCACGCGCCGCCCAAAGTGGCTGAGCGTGAAAGTCACGCGCCTGACACTGTAGCTACAGTGTGACCACCTTCACCCGTTTGTCTGTAATACGGGCCTGCCACCCGCGGCTTGACCCGGTTGAATACCCATCAATTCTTACTCGATTTCAATCCAATTTGATCCTAACATGTTCATTAACTATCCAATTTAGGTTCTGAGTCAACAATTAACCTCACTGGTCCCTTAAATGGACCCTCGACCCGTGACCAACCAAACGGGTCAATCATCAGAACTCCCTGGTTTCAAACCCATTGTCCAATTAACTTCACAGGAAGAATAATAGGATCAAAACGAACCAAAATGAACAATCAATTGTGTCTGAAAGTACCTGAAGGTTGTCGTCCCAAGCTCTGCGATTTCCCTGAAAACAGCAGTCACCGTCCCAGCTCACCCGTGGCTGATGGCCTTCGATTTCGATGTGGTTGAGTTCCAAACACTCCCAGAAGACTAAACCAGGCCTTGGTTTGGTCCAACAGTCACCAGAAATCAAAACCCGATTTTCCCTCCAATTTTGCCCGAAATGGTTTCTCTGGTTTTCTTCATCAATTCTCAGTTTTCTTAATCGCTGAGTGATGCTCACACATGTTCTAATCAGTTTTAAATAACCTCAGCTGTCCCAGAGGCTCGTGGAAGTCCAATTTTTCCACTGAAAATTGTTCCCCGAAAAAGCTTCGAATCACAATATTCAATTCGACCGTGCAGGCTGGACGGTTCAGGCCACGTTCAAAAGCAAAAGACAGCCCAGACTTTCCAGCACATATTAGCATAATCAATTGTGCACTGAACCACCGCACATGGTGGTGCCGCCCATGTCCCCCGCGGTTTGCTACAGTAACCAGGGCGAAATGACCAAAATGCCCCTAGTTCAAATAATTACCAAATTGCCCCTCACTTCCTAGACCCGTAACTCAGCCATACGAAGTCCGATTTCGGCGTGCCGCCTGTCTACGGACTCAGGATATCGAGACCTACCTAACGGTCCTTGAGTCATGTGAAAATTAGTTGCCAAACAAAAAGTCAACATTTTCGCCCGTGAAGTCCAACTTACGGTAATGCCCCTGAACTTCCGATAGTCATAACTTTTACCCAGATCGTCCGAATTGGACGTGCCACCTGTCTATGGACTCGTGACGTCCCGAACTACGTCACGGTCACTGGTCAAAGTCCATTTGACCCACTAATCAAAAAGTCAACAATTTGGCCATACCATTCACAAGGGTAAAAACGTCAATTCAAATATTAAATTACAATATTAAAATCCTCGAATTTCCGGGGTGTTACATCACAACTCTGCAGCATTCTCAAACACAACCACAATCTCAATCAATCATATCTCAAGTGCACTACCAGTAGGCAATTACACGGGAACTAGAGTCCTGCTCGACGTACGAGTGACATTGACCTACGAACCAGAGCCCTACTCGACGTCTGAGTCGTCACAACAACACAAGACAAGAATATATCCATATGGGACCATATCAGTATAATAATCATAGTCACTAGTCTATGGATTTGGAGCCCTGGCTCGACGGCTAAGACCCAGATCCAACAAGCATTATCGAGAAACACATGTTCACATCATAACTCACTATCACATTTCATCACAACATATCACATCATGTTTCACAATCCATATCCACAATCAGAATCTCGAGCATAAGCGCTAAATACAGTTTAAATGCACTTCTCGTAAAACGTGCCAATAAGGCCAAAACCTCATAAAACTGTCTGAAAAATCATATAAAACATAGTTTCATAGAAAAACCACTTTATTTCATTATTCAAACCTTGTTCAGCTCAAATCTATAATTTAAGTAAAAAACCGAGAAAAAACCAATCAAGACGCATCTTAAAACGAGTCGTCAAAGGGTTTCCAAAACCATTCAATTTCGTAGGAATCCACTCATAATTCAATAGTAGACACCAATCAACCACAAAGAATGCTCAGACTCAAAGATCACGTCTCAATTATAGTTCATGAAAAGCCACGAAAATCATGTAATAAAATATTCATAAAAATTCATAAAATTCTCCGAAATTCCAATAAAATATTCAATCACATAATTATCATCAAAACACGTAGGAAAATATTTAAAACTCATAAATATGCATGCACAATATTTTAATAAAATAAAACGTCAACTCATAGTGTAGTTTTGTCGCTTAATCGCGTTCCTTGTCAATCCCAGGGGTCCCGTCTCTTCTCCAATAACACAAAACAAAGTTATTAAGGTTTCTCGAACCTTTAGGTAACCTCCCGACATAAACCCTGACTTCTGAAAATTTTCTACTAATTTTTAAATAATAAATATACATTTCGGACACCTGAAACTACCCCAAGACAGTGTCTGATTGCCTCGAAATTTGCGCCAAAATGTTCGTTACAACGATTGCATTGAAATCGTGTCAACCCTTTCCAAAATACCACCGCACGACCCCCACGCGCCCCCACGCCAAAATTTTCTTCAACTTCTCTTTAGCTCGTTTTCCCGCAATTCAGGTTGCCTGACCCAACTCTAAATCCCACATTTCTAGTCTTTTTTCAAATCTGTTTTGGCCAATCTTCTCTAAATTAGCTTAGGAACAAATGTATACAATCAAATAACTAAAAAATTACCCAAAATTAGGTCACCATCGAGGACTCGCGGTCGAGGTTCGTTCTCGGTTTTTGGGCACTTCTCACGTCCAAAACTGCACCTAAAGTACTAGTTAGGATCACAACGACCTAAGGAACATGTTCAACAATTCAACTTCAAGCTTACCTCATCAAACTTGAGCTGTTCAACCCAAAACCCAAAAAATTTCATGGGTTCATCACCTTTCCTCCTCAAACTCAACCTCTTCTTCTTCCTTCTAGACCTTCCTCTTTGCCTGCTTCTCCTCTGTGTTTCATTCACTCTCTTTCCAACTTTTCTTTCTCGGCCAAAACCATCAAAACACCCAAAAATATCAATTTGAATCAAAGCATAATATTGATAACCCCTCACCAAGTCGGCAGCACACCAATCTAGGGGATAAGCGATACTTTTCCCTATCCAATTGGTTCAACACAATAACTCAAGAAAAATTTCCCAAAATACCCTTCTTATAAAAATTACCAAAATGCCCCTACGTGTCCTAGACCAAAAGAAAATCCATACGAACTCTGTTTTTGACGTGCCGCCTGTCAACTTACTTGGGTGATCGAGACCTCACTTGTAACAACCCGTACCTTCGGGAAGGGTATAAATGTAATTTTTGTAAAGATTTGTATAAAAGGACGATTTTGCCATTGTGAATAGTGGGTCAAAAGTTGACTTTTTGATCGACCGGTTGGATGAGTGTTGACCGTTGACCGGGACGTAGTTTAGGACGTCACGAATCCGTAGACAGGTGGCATGTCTGATTCGGACAATCGGAGAAAAAGTTATGATGTGCGGAAGATTGAGGGCGTTACCGTAATTTCGATTAATCGAGGAAAATGTTGACTTTTTCTTGGACTTGTGATTTTCACGTAGATCGAGGACGGTTAGATAAGGTCGGATGCACTAGTTACGGGTCTGGAAAGTTCGAGGGCAAAAAGGTAATTTTTATACCTAGGGGCAATTTGGTCTTTTTCCCCTTAAGCCCAATCAGATAAGGCCACTTGTCTTGAGTGGGATTGGATAGTTTGTACTGATGTCCATAGCAATTTGGACACGTGGAGATGGCTAGATGGTTCTGGGAGTGTCTAAAATACACACGGCTACAAATTGTCCAATTTGATCCCGTGCATTTGGCTTCGACACAGAGAAACAGAGAGTGAAGAATTGAGAGAACTTGATCGATTCTGTGTGGGTGTGAGAGTTTGGTGGATTGAGAGAGTGACAGAGAGACAAGAGTGAGCTGTTGATCGTGTTTTGAAGTGGAATCGTGCACGGAGACACGACGGTGGACGGTTGGAATTTCTGGGAAAAACAGAGAGACGGTGGACTGTGGCGGTGGTTGTGCCGTGTGGTGGCTCAAACCAAGACAATAGGAGGCTTAGGTGACAGCAGGGAACTCAACGAGCACCGTGGCACGCTGCAGTGCACAAGGCGGAGACAGAATCGAAGGTATACCCCGATTCCCCTATTTTCCCGTTTTTCTTATTTTCCAAAGTCGTGGACTTAGGGATAGAGTCGAGGGACTTGGAGGTCAGGGTGAGACTCCTGGAGGTCCCAGGAGTCGTTTGAGTGTGGTGCCGTTCCGGGGGAGGACCTAGGTGGCCGACGGCCAAAATAGGGGACACGGGCCATGTTTTTCGAGGACGATGTCGAAGGGTTTTAGGCCGCGATTTTCAATTGTTAGGACGGGGTTAGATTGCTAAGGACTGGACGATGCGATTGGGATTGGATTGGACTGAATTGGTGGAGGAATGGAGGAGAACCAGTCACGCCGGTTCAACTGTGTTGAACCGGGTGACTCGAGGTTGAAGAAACACTGTAGCAGGCGCGTGAGGCCCACGCGCAGCCACTTTGGGCGGCGCGTGGAGGCGCGTGGGGAGGATTCCGGCCAACCTTCCAACATGGTTTTGGTCCTAAATGTCCTAAGGAATGTGATTTTCGGGTTAATCGGACGATGTTATGAGATAGTTAGGGAATCCGGACGGTTTTGGGTCTAAGATTAAAATATGAATAAATTTCCAAAAAATTGGGGAAATTAGGGTTAGTATCCTTGATGTATTTGTGACCCTATTTGGTGACTATTGACAGGACGGGAGACGCTTGAGACGGTCGAGGAGCGCACGGAGCGCGATTGACACGTTCTGATTTGTGAGTGGACACTTTCTTTCTCATGAGCATGCCTAGCTAGTTTTAATTATGTTTTAATGTTTCAAATATGTTTTTATGCTTTTTGGTGGTGATTATATGTGGTTGATATGTTTGCACGTTTTTCGAGATATTTTCGGGATTTTGCACGTTATTCCTGATTTTGAAGTTAAGTTTCATGTTTTCACTCTAGAAATGTTTTTTGATGGTTATAAGTGGATTATGAAGTATGATTTTGGAAATCAAGGTTTTGGTTTTGAAATCGGATTTCGAGGAACGAAATTTGGTTTTAAAGTCGGAAAAAGTGAATTTCCGGATTTGGGTTCGGAATGACGGTTCTGAACACCAGAAGGGCTTCAAACCGGGGATTTCGGATTCGAGTTTGGATGTGGATTTAGAATTGATTTTTAAATTGGTTTTGGATTGGATTTGCTGGATCTGGATATTGGGTTTAAAGACCCGGATTCTGATTGACGGGGGACGGGCCCGGATTGAGTTTAAAGACTCGGATAATCATGATATTACCCCCATCGGCCTATTGAGTTTAAAGACTCGGGAGGTTAAAGACTCGGATTATACTTGAGGCCTGGTTGAGTTTAAAGACTCGGATAGACCCAGCAGGTTTGATCAGACTTGGATATTTGTGGATTTGGTTTTATGATATGATTTTGCTGTACTGTCTTATGTTGTGGTTTTCTGATACTTAGTTGGGCATGCATGTTTTTAAAACGGAGGGTAAAATCTTATTGTTTTCCTTAACTATTTTACTCCTAAATCGAGTTGAAACTTTTATTTCTTTAGTCCACTCACACTTTTGGTTTTAACTTACCCTCCAGGTCGTGGTGAAAGCGCTGGGGTGAACGTTAAGGCAGGAATCGAGGCATAGAGCTTTTGACGTTCTTTCGTTGCAAGACTAGCATAGTAGGAATTTGTGCCCATTTTGTAGAACTATGCTCTGACTGACAGTTGTATTATATTTACTCCTTCGTCTGATAATTATGCTTATGGTGGTGTTAAGGTTATTGTGGTACTTTAAGTGTGATTGTCAGACGGGAGCAGGGTTCGTCCCGGGTATCGAGGCGATATTTGGGACGGGTCCTGACAATTGGTATCAGAGCATAGGTTTGTCGGTTTGTGTCGGTACGAGGTCGTTTTTAGGTTGTTTTACTAACTCTATGCCTCTTTCAGCGTACGTTCGACCATGCCTCCGAGACGTGAACCCCCTCCACGAAGTGAAGAAGAGGAGAGTGCGTCGATTGAGCGAGCCCAGCGGCTCGGGGCTACTACGTTAAGTGTAATGACCCGAACCGAGAATAATAATATTTTAATGTAAAAAGACTATTTTGCCCCTGAAGGGGGGGGGGGAAAAACTTTGACTTTTGACCCGGGAAACAATTTGGACTTTGACCCATGACTATGACGTAGGTCGGGACGTCACGAATCCGTAGACAGGCGGCACGCCGAAATCGGAGTTCGTATGAAGAAGTTATGGTCAAGGAAGCGTTTTAGCGGAATTTACGAACCGAGAACAACGGAATAAAATATTAATTTATTACAGGAATCCGTGCCAACCTAATATTTAAATCCAACCAGTGGATTGGTGACAAGTGTCACCCATCCAAGCCTACACTATTCCCATAAAGCAACTTACACTATTTAATCCATTTTTATATTATTTATTTTTCCCTCCATTTGTTTCCAGCCGTAGGATCACTGCCCAGATTGAATCCCAGCCCTCCATTTCTTCTGATTTTTCCTTATTCATGCACGATCTCTGTCTTTCTCCCAAACACACACAAACACACACATTCATCCCCCCATCACCCGTGCATTCTTCCTTCCATTTTCTCTCGACCAAGGCGATCAAACCAGCCATCCTCATCACACCAGACGACCACCCACAGCACCACCGTCATCTGCTCACCATCATCGTGCAGCACCAGCGACAGCCACCCTATTTCCCTGCCCCGAACGGCCGTCCAAAAACACGACCCGAAACACGACGGAAACGGGTCCAAGAAGCAAACCTCGACAGCCACACCACCTCGACGCAGGGGAAGCTCCAGTCTGCACCGTGAGGACCCCAGGAGCTTAACTGGACGACGGCGTGGCCTGCGGCGGCGGTAAGGTCGAAAACCCGAAAGCTCCGTTTTACTCCTCTGTTTCGAACCAGCGTGTTTTAGTGTTAGGAAATTGATTGTGTGATGTTAGAAATGTCCTAGGGTGAGAGACGAGTTGATCAGGACCGGTTTGGACGACCGAGACGGCGTGGATCACCGGAGAAGACGATCGGACCTTGGCCGTGAGTTTCAACGACGAACTGGTGAGTTTTCTCCCGTTTTCTTTCTAGTTTGAGGTTGTAGAACCATAGAACAGACCTAGACGACCCTATAGGGATGAACCCCGTCGAAAATGGTGGCCGAAATTGTACGGTTGAATCGGGTCAAGCTGTGGGTCGACGGCGACCCGGTTCCAGTCAAACGGGTCTGACCCGGTACTGTAGCATGATGACGTCATCATGCTGACGTCACTTCTGACGTCATGATGACGTCACTTCTGACGTCATGATGACGTCATCCTGTCAGATATTGTCAGACCAGGGACCAATCAGAACATGCCACGTGTCACCTGACAAGTGTCAGTGATGACGTCATGCTGACGTCAGCAGTGCTGTAGCAGCGTTGACCCACGTGTTGACCAGGCGGATCCAATGGAGGTGGTTTCGTGTCGATCGGAGATCGTTATGTTAGTCAAAATGGGGTTTGAAGCACCGGGAATAGTGCCCGGGTTGCGATTTTGAGGCGGATCTGTTCTAGGGTCTTGGTATTGATGTTATAGGGTCCTTAAGTAACCCTCAGGAATAATAATACAGGTTTATAGAGATCGTTGAGCAGCAAGGACCGAGTGTGAGTGGGCTGTTTGATTTATAAAAGGCTTGCTTGCATAAACTGTTTTACTATTTCCACTGATGAGTCTTATGAACTGTTTATATCTGTTATTACAGTGTTTTGGGCATGAGACCTGTCTGGATTATATGTGGATTTTGTT
Organism: Prinsepia uniflora; assembly: GCA_032719365.1. NCBI lineage: Eukaryota > Viridiplantae > Streptophyta > Magnoliopsida > Rosales > Rosaceae > Prinsepia > Prinsepia uniflora. The sequence goes on along the minus strand of CM064861.1, from coordinate 47,061,323 downwards.
TGGGATGTCCGGGGGACATAGGGTAAACTATACTGTTATTGTACTGTACTTTCCTACCTGTGTATATTGTCTCCTCCAAGGAGGGTCGTTGGCCTGGGTGGACCCTGGAGTAGTCACGGGGCTCTGACTGAGTGGAGTTGACCCCCGTTGGGCTGCTTACTCTCAGGAAGGCATGTTCATATACCTCGGGCAGTGACCGGGATACCGGGAGCTGATGTACCTAGAGAGTCTCGGGTGTGAGACCCTGAGTGGCAACGCATAGCCTTAGAACCGTGACATTATTTGGGTTGGGTTTTACAGTGCACTGATATGTTAGTTTCACCTTTGGATTATTATTGTGGTTTATCTGTTATGATTTCATTATAATATTATATTTTCACTGCATGCAAGATTTGGAAAACGGAGGGGTAAAACCTTATGATTATTTTATTATTAAATTGAGTTCTAAACTGTTATTTTTGGCCCACTCACCCTTGTTTTACTGACCCCTCCAGACCCTGACACGGAAATAGAGAAGGAGGACCCGGAGGAGGAGGTAGAGGTTTAGTTTGCCTAGCTGTGCACCTGTACACCCACTTGTGGGTAGGTTGAGCACCGAATAAATGTACTCTGACTAGTGTGCTCACATGTTGTATTTTACTTTCCCTTGTCTGACAGTATCACTTTAAACACTGTGGTTGTACGTTATCTATCTATTTAAGTCTTCGGTTTTTATTTAAGGGTAATTTTGGTATGTTTAGAGTCATTGTCAGACGGGAGCGGGGCACGTCCCCGGGTGGTCCCAGTGGGATTGGGACGGGTCCTGTCAGCTTGGTATCAGAGCATTAGGATTAGTAGTCAGAGTACTAGGTTAGCGGTTTGTACTTTGTACATGGTCGTTTTCGATGTCTTTTAACCTGTTTGCCTCTTAACAGTTAGATATGCCTCCCCGACGTGAACCCCGTGCACGTGTTGACGAGGGCAATGGAGGAAATGGAGACACTGCGAGCATTGAGCAGGCTCAGCGCCTGGGTGCTACGCATTTTAGTGGGGGAACCGACCCCGAGGAAGCACACCAGTGGATTGACCGCTGGGAGAGGATTTTCGAGGTCATGCACTGTCCTCCGGAGGAGCGTGTCGTACTGGCGACTTTCCTACTGGATGGGAGCGCCTATCGCTGGTGGCACAACCTAGTTTTGGCCGGCTGGACTGTTCACACCATTCCATGGGAGACCTTTCGAGAGCGGTTTCTCAACCAGTTGTATCCACGGTCGTTTCGCAACGCCCGTAAGGCGGAGTTTCTGCAACTCCGGTAGGGAGATCAGACTGTAGCAGAGTACGAGGAGACCTTCCTGATGTTGTCTCGCTTTGCTGATAACTTCGTGATCACCGAGGCAGACCGATGTCGCAGATTTGAGTGGGGCCTGCGACCTGAGATTCAGGCGATGGTGACTGCAACGCCCTTTGCTTCCATGAGGGATCTGACTGATGCGGCGACCAGGGTTGAGAACAGTATCCTGGCTCGTCAGCGAGCTGAGGGGGAGACACGGCGACGTGATCGCCCTCACTTGGGATTCTCGGGCCGTCGTGGCTCGAAGGGAGGACATTCTGGTGGATCTTCGTCTTCTGGCAGTCGAGGACGTTCTGGTCAGTTCAGGAGTCCTCAGCGGTCTGGACAGCGTTCTGGAGCTTGGCAGCGGTCGTACTCACCGATGAGCATCTCACCGGGAGGATACTCGGGTCGACCTAGGGAGGTCACATGCTTCGCTTGTGGTGAGCCGGGGCACTATGCTTCTGAGTGTCCACTGATTCGAGGCAGTACTACGCCAGCACAGAGCTCAGCATCTCAGACTGACAGCAGCCGGACACGCGGTGTTGTGCGTGGCCGTGATCGAGGAGCTAGAGGACGGGGACGACCTGTAGAGTCTATGGCTCATGTTTATGTTGTTACCCAGCAGCAGGCCAGATCCATTCCGGGAGTGTTGACAGGTACTGTACATATTTATGGCATGGTTGTTCGTGCATTGATGGATTCGGGGGCAACTCATTCTTTTATTTCACCGCGTTGTGCGAGTCTGTTGGGCCGTGAGGTGACCGCACTTGAGCACGAGATGGGAGTGGGGACACCGATGGGTGTGACCTACCAAGTGAACCAGGAGATACGAGCTTGTCCTGTGGAGATTGAGGGAGTCGAATTTCCAGCAGATTTGATTCTGATGAATGTTCACGACTTCGATGTGATACTTGGAGTTGATTGGTTGTCGGAGTATAATTCACTCATCGACTGTAGTAACATGCGGTTGACTGTGAGAGGTTCGGGATTACCGGAAGTGATATTTCAGGGGGAGTGTGGAGACGCATCACCCAAGGTAATATCTGCACTCACAGATACTAAACTCTTACAGAAGGGGTGTCAGGGTTATCTTGCTTATGTGCGGGAATTTCCTGATGTCTTTCCGGGAGATTTACCTGGATTACCACCACCCAGGGAGATCGACTTTACGATCGAGTTACTCCCTGGGACTCGACCGATTTCACAAGCACCGTATCGTATAGCACCGGCGGAGCTACGGGAATTGAAAATCCAATTACAGGAACTGGTGGATCTAGGGTTTATCCGACCCAGTACATCACCATGGGGAGCGCCGGTCTTATTTGTGAAAAAGAAGGAGGGTAGTTTGAGGTTGTGTGTGGACTATCGGCAATTGAACAAGGCTACGGTAAGGAATCAGTATCCCTTACCCAGGATCGATGATTTGTTCGATCAGTTACGAGGAGCGCGATATTTCTCTAAGATAGATCTGAGGTCAGGATACCATCAACTGAGAATAGCCGAGGGGGATGTTCAGAAAACAGCTTTTCGAACAAGGTATGAGCATTATGAGTTCTTGGTGATGCCCTTTGGACTGACGAATGCACCAGCTGCATTCATGGACTTGATGAATCGAGTTTTTCGAGCATACTTGGATAAATTTTTGATCGTGTTTATCGACGACATCTTGGTGTATTCCAAGAGTGTCAGGGCTCATGAGGAGCACTTACGAATGGTATTGGGTAAACTACGACAGGAGCAGCTGTATGCTAAGTTAAGAAAATGTCAGTTTTGGCTAAATAGTATTGGATTCTTGGGTCACATTATATCACCCGAGGGGATAAGTGTGGATCCTCAGAAAACAGAGGCTGTGACAAATTGGCCAAGACCGACCACGGTGACGGAAGTGCGAAGTTTTGTTGGGTTAGCAGGCTACTATCGGAGATTCGTAGAGGGTTTCTCCCAGATTGCCGCACCACTGACTCGGTTAACCCGGAAAGGGGTGAAGTTTGTATGGGACGATCAGTGTGAACAGAGTTTTCAGGAATTAAAGTTCCGATTAACCACTGCACCTGTCCTTGCATTACCAGACAGCAGTGGAGAGTTCGTGGTATATAGTGACGCATCGCTGCAGGGTTTGGGTTGTGTATTGATGCAGAATGGAAAAGTGATTGCTTACGCATCCCGGCAGCTGAAGACGCACGAGTTGAACTACCCTACTCATGATTTGGAATTGGCAGCGGTGGTTCATGCTCTAAAGATCTGGAGACATCATTTGTTCGGTGTGACATGCCGAATATTCACCGATCACCAGAGTCTTAAACATTTGTTCACTCAGAAGGAACTCAACATGAGACAGCGGAGATGGTTGGAATTGTTGAAGGATTATGATTGTACCATCAAGTACCATCCTGGCAAGGCAAATGTTGTGGCTGATGCACTTAGCAGGAAGTCGGCGGGATCAGTTCCGCATTTAAGATTGGTGTATCTTCCTTTGCTAGTGGAACTTCGGAAGAGCGGAGTTATGTTAGGGATGGACGATCAGGGAGCCTTGTTGGCTAGCTTTCATGTGCGACCCGTGTTGGTCGACAGGATCATCGAGGCTCAACTACAGGACCAGATATTCTGTGACTACAGAAACGAGGTTGAATCCGGACAGAGACAAGATTTCTCCGTCAGGGGCGATAGAGCATTAGTGAAGCTTGGGAGATTGTGTGTACCTGCGGTACCAGAGTTGAGGAGAGAGATTTTAGACGAGGCCCACAGTTCGGCCTATGCTATGCATCCAGGAGGGACAAAGATGTACCGTACCCTCCGGGACTATTATTGGTGGCCAGGGATGAAGAGGGAGATAGCTGAGTTTGTCAGCAAATGTTTGATCTGTCAGCAGGTCAAGGCAGAACGGAAGCGTCCGTATGGGGCTATGCAGCCACTTCCAATTCCACAATGGAAGTGGGATCATATTACAATGGACTTTGTCTTCAAGTTACCGAAGACAAGGAGTGGAGTTGATGGGGTCTGGGTAATAGTGAACCGGTTGACTAAATCAGCGCATTTTTTGCCTGTACGTGAGACGTACAAGCTCAACCGTTTGGCCCAGCTATTCATTAATGAGATCATCCGACTACACGGTACCCCAGAGTCGATCGTGTCGGATCGGGATCCGCGTTTCACATCCAGGTTTTGGAGGAGTCTACAGACTACTTTGGGTACGAAATTGCACTTCAGTACGGCATTCCACCCACATACCGACGGACAGTCTGAAAGGACAATACAAACTCTCGAGGACATGATGAGAGCCTGTGTGTTGCAATTCCAGGATTCGTGGGCTGATCGATTGCCATTGATGGAGTTTGCCTACAATAACAGCTACCATGCGAGTATAGGGATGGCACCCTATGAGGCATTGTATGGTCGACAGTGCAGAACACCGGTATGCTGGATGGAGATCGGAGAAAGAACCGCAGTGGGGCCAGATCTGATGGATATGACCCAGGAGACAGTTCGGGTTATTCGGGAGAGATTGAAGGCGGCCCAGGATCGTCAGAAGAGCTATGCAGACCGACGGATCCGAGATTTAGAGTTCGAGGTTGGTGATTTTGTCTTTTTAAAGTTATCGCCGTGGAAAGGGATTCTCCGATTTGGACGACGTGGGAGATTGAGTCCTCGTTATATCGGACCATATGAGATTGTCAAGAGGATTGGTCCAGTGGCTTACCGTTTAGCACTACCTTCGGAGCTTTCCCGAGTACATGACGTGTTTCATGTATCTATGCTACGGAAGTATCTTCGGGATGACTCTCATGCACTGCCAGAGCAACCACTGGAACTGATGACAGATTTATGTTTCGAGGAACGGCTAGTACAGATTCTGGATAGGAAGGAAAAGGTCTTAAGGAACAAGACGATTTCTTTGGTTAAGGTACTATGGCGGAACCACAAGGTGGAGGAAGCGACATGGGAACCCGAGGAATTGATGAGAGGGCAGTACCCACACTTGTTTGAGTAAATTTCGAGGACGAAATTTCTGTAAGGTGGGTAGGTTGTAACGACCCGAACCGAGAATAATAATATTTTAATGTAAAAAGACTATTTTGCCCCTGAAGGGGGGAAACTTTGACTTTTGACCCGGGAAACAATTTGGACTTTGACCCATGACTATGACGTAGGTCGGGACGTCACGAATCCGTAGACAGGCGGCACGCCGAAATCGGAGTTCGTATGAAGAAGTTATGGTCAAGGAAGCGTTTTAGCGGAATTTACGAACCGAGAACAACGGAATAAAATATTAATTTATTACGGGAATCCGTGCCAACCTAATATTTAAATCCAACCAGTGGATTGGTGACAAGTGTCACCCATCCAAGCCTACACTATTCCCATAAAGCAACTTACACTATTTAATCCATTTTTATATTATTTATTTTTCCCTCCATTTGTTTCCAGCCGTAGGATCACTGCCCAGATTGAATCCCAGCCCTCCATTTCTTCTGATTTTTCCTTATTCATGCACGATCTCTGTCTTTCTCCCAAACACACACAAACACACACATTCATCCCCCCATCACCCGTGCATTCTTCCTTCCATTTTCTCTCGACCAAGGCGATCAAACCAGCCATCCTCATCACACCAGACGACCACCCACAGCACCACCGTCATCTGCTCACCATCATCGTGCAGCACTGGTGACAGCCACCCCATTTCCCTGCCCCGAACGGCCGTCCAAAAACACGACCCGAAACACGACGGAAACGGGTCCAAGAAGCAAACCTCGACAGCCACACCAACTCGACTCAGGGGAAGCTCTAGTCTGCACCATGAGGACCCCAGGAGCTTAACTGGACGACGGCGCGGCCTGCGGCGGCGACACGGCGGCGGTAAGGTCAAAAACCCGAAAGCTCTGTTTTACTCCTCTGTTTCGAACCAGCGTGTTTTAGTGCTAGGAAATTGATTGTGTGATGTTAGAAATGTCCTAGGGTGAGAGACGAGTTGATCAGGATCGGTTTGGACGACGGAGACGGCGTGGATCACCGGAGAAGACGATCGGACCTTGGCCGTGAGTTTCAACGACGAACTGGTGAGTTTTCTCCCGTTTTCTTTCTAGTTTGAGGTTGTAGAACCATAGAACAGACCTAGACGACCATATAGGGATGAACCCCGTCGAAAATGGTGGCCGGAATTGTACGGTTGAATCGGGTCACTACGAGTTCGTGATGATGCCTTTTGGATTGACTAAGCCCCAGCAGCTTTTATGGATCTCATGAACCGAGTGTTCCGGTCGTATTTGGATCGTTTTGTGATTGTCTTCATTGATGACATTTTGGTGTATTCGAAGAGTGCGAAGGCGCACGAGAAGCATCTGCGAATAGTGCTTAAGACCCTAAGAGAGCATCAGTTGTATGTGAAGTTGAGCAAGTGTCAGTTTTGGTTGACCAGTGGCAAGTGTCAGGCGAGGGCATCAGCGTGGATCCTTAGAAGGTGGAGGCGGTAGCAAAGTGGGAACAACCCAAGACGGTGACAGAAATCAGGAGTTTTCTGGGTTTAGCAGGTTATTACCGGCGTTTTATTGAGGGGTTTTCTATCCTTGCTGCTCCGTTGACACGGTTGACTCGAAAAGGAGTTCGGTTTGACTGGGATGAGAACTGTGAGCAGAGTTTCTAGGAGCTTAAGAGGCGGTTGACATCGGCTCCTATGTTGGCCCTTCCAGACGATAGTGGGGAGTTCGAGGTTTTTAGTGACGCTTCTTTACAGGGTTTGGGCTGTGTGTTGATGCAGCACGGGACAGTGATTGCTTATGCTTCCCGACAGTTGAAACCCCATGAGATGAACTACCCTACACATGACTGGGAACTGGCTGCGGTGGTTCATGCACTGAAGATTTGGCGACATTATTTGTACGGCGAGAGGTGCAGGATCTTAACGGACCACAAGAGTTTAAAGTATTTGTTCACTCAGAAGGAACTGAATCTGAGAGAACGCCGATGGTTGGAGTTGCTTAAGGACTACGACTGTACTATCGAGTATCATCCAGGAAAGGCTAATGTGGTAGCCGATGCTTTGAGCAGGAAGTCAGCTAGTTCTTTGTCGCATCTGAGGACGGTCCGGTTACCTTTGTTGGTTGAGCTCCGTAGACTAGGAGTAGAGTTGACTGTGGATGGTCAGGGAGCACTCCTAGCGAGTTTCCACGTGCGACCTGTTTTGATTGATCAGGTCATTGATGCTCAGTTTGAGGACCCTATTTTGGGCATCATACGGATTGAGGTAGAGGCTGGTGAGAGACAGGAGTTTGAGATTCGCGAGGATGGAGCCTTGGTTAAGGATGGACGGTTGTGCGTACCCGCGGATGAAGCACTGAAGAAGGTGATACTGGATGAGGCTCACTGTTCAGCCTATGCGATGCATCCTGGTGGGACCAAGATGTATCGTACACTTCGAGAGCATTACTGGTGGTCAGGAATGAAACGTGAGATTGCAGAGTACGTCAGTAGATGCTTGATTTGTCAACAGGTGAAAGCCGAGCGGTAGAGACTTTATGGAGCCATGCAACCTTTACCGATCCCCGAGTGGAAATGGCATCACCTGACGATGGATTTTGTATTCAATCATCCCAGGACACCGAAGGGACACGATGGCGTGTGGGTGATCGTGGATAGACTTACAAAGTTTGCTCATTTCTTACCAGTACGGGAGAACTTTAGGTTGGCGCAGTTTGCACAGTTGTTCATTGACGAGATTATTCGGCTGCATGGTACTCCAGAGTCGATCGTATCTGACAGAGATCCGAGGTTTACTTCCCGGTTTTGGCAGAGCTTACAGGAAGCTTTTGGGACAAAGTTGCATTTCAGTACTGCATTTCATCCTCAGACTGATGGACAGTCTGAGCGGACCATCCAGATTCTCGACGACGTGATGAGAGCGTGTGTCTTACAGTTTCAGGGTACTTGGGAGTCACATTTACCTTTGATGGAGTTCGCCTACAACAACAGTTATCAGGAGAGTATTGGGATGGCTCCTTATGAGGCTTTATACGGACGACAATGTCGGACTCCGTTGTGTTGGACCGAGGTTGGTGAGAGGAGATTGACTACTTCCGAGCTGGTAGATCTTACACAAGAAAAAGTGGCATTGATCAGAGATCGATTGAAGGCAGCTCAGGACCGACAGAAGAGTTACGCCGATCGTAGGATCAGAGATTTGGAGTTTGCAGTAGGAGACTGGGTTTTCTTGAAGTTATCTCCTTGGAAGGGAATCGTACGGTTTGGCAGACGAGGGAAGTTGAGTCCTCGTTACATTGGACCTTATGAAATCTTGGAGCGGATTGGTCCTGTTGCTTATCGGTTGGCCTTACCAGCAGACCTGGAAAAGGTACATAATGTCTTTCATGTATCTATGCTTCGGAAGTATATACGGGATGATTCACATGTTCTGGAAGCACAACCTGTTGAACTGAGGGAATACTTGAGTTTTGAAGAGCAGCCAGTAGCGATTTTGGATCGGAAGGACAAAGTCTTACGGAGGAAGACGGTTCCCTTAGTTAAAGTATTGTGGAGGAATCATCAAGTGGAAGAAGCTACCTGGGAACCCGAGGCCTTAATGCGCGAACAGTACCCATACTTGTTTCACTGAATTTCGGGGACGAAATTCTTTTTAGGGGGGTAGATTGTAACAACCCGTACCTTCGGGAAGGGTATAAATGTAATTTTTGTAAAGATTTGTATAAAAGGACGATTTTCCCCTTGTGAATAGTAGGTCAAAAGTTGACTTTTTGATTGACCGGTTGGAGGAGTGTTGACCATTGACCGTGACGTAGTTTAGGACGTCACGAGTCCGTAGACAAGTGGCATGTCCGATTCGGACAATCGGAGAAAAAGTTATGATGTGCGGAAAATTGAGGGCGTTACCGTAATTTCGATTAATCGAGGAAAACGTTGACTTTTTCTTGGACTTGTGATTTTCACGTAGACCGAGGACGGTTAGATAGGTCTCGATGTCCTGAGTACAACGACAGGCGGCACGCTGTCATCGGACGTCGGATGCACTAGTTACGAGTCTGGAAAGTTCGAGGGCAAAAAGTTAATTTTTATACCTAGGGGCAATTTGGTCTTTTTCCCCTTAAGCCCAATCAGATAAGGCCACTTGTCTTGATTGGGATTGGATATTTTGTACTGATGTCCATAGCAATTTGGACACGTGGAGATGGCTAGATGGTTCTGGGAGTGTCTAAAATACACACGGCTACAAATTGTCCAATTTGATCCCGTGCACTTGGCTTCGACACAGAGAAACAGAGAGTGAAGAATTGAGAGAACTTGATCGATTCTGTGTGGGTGTGAGAGTTTGGTGGATTGAGAGAGTGACAGAGAGACAAGAGTGAGCTGTTGATCGTGTTTTGAAGTGGAATCGTGCACGGAGACACGACGGTGGACGGCTGGAATTTCTGGGAAAACAGAGAGACGGTGGACTGTGGCGGTGGTTGTGCCGTGTGGTGGCTAAACCAAGACAATAGGAGGCTCAGGTGACAGCAGAGAACTCAACGAGCACCGTGGCACGCGGCGGTGCACACGGCGGAGATAGAATCGAAGGTATACCCCGATTCCCCTGTTTTCCCGTTTTTCTTATTTTCCAAAGTCGTGGACTTAGGGCTAGAGTCGACGGATTTGGAGGTCAGGGTGAGACTCCTGGAGGTCCCAGGAGTCGTTTGAGTGTGGTGCCGTGCCGGGGGAGGACCTGGGTGGCCGGCAGCCAAAATAGGGGCCACGGGCCATGTTTTTCGAGGACGATGTCGAAGGGGTTTAGGCCGTGATTTTCAATTGTTAGGACGGGGTTAGATTGCTAAGGACTGGACGATGCGATTGGGATTGGATTGGACTGAATTGGTGGAGGAATGGAGGAGAACCGGTCACGTCGGTTCAACTGTGTTGAACCGAGTGACTCGAGGTTGAAGAAACACTGTAGCAGGCGCGTGAGGCCCACGCGCAGCCACTTTGGGCGGCGTGTGGAGGCGCGTGGGGAGGATTCCGGCCAACCTTCCAACATGGTTTTGGTCCTAAATGTCCTAAGGAATCCATTGGTGTGATTTTCGGGTTACTCGGACGATGTTATGAGATAGTTAGGGAATCCGGACGGTTTAGGGTCTAAGATTAAAATATGAATAAATTCCCGAAAAAATTGGGAAATTAGGGTTAGTATCCTTGATGTATTTGTGACCCTATTTTGTGACTATTGACAGGACGGGAGACGCTTGAGACGATCGAGGAGCGCACGGAGCGCGATTGACACGTTCTGATTTGTGAGTGGACTCTTTCTTTCTCATGAGCATGCCTAGCTAGTTTTAATTATGTTTTAATGTTTTAAATATGTTTTTATACTTTTTGGTGGTGATTATATGTGATTGATATGTTTGCACATTTTTCGAGATATTTTCGGGACTTTGCACGTTTTTCGAGATAAAGCGGGATTCCTGATTTTGATGTTAAGTTTCATGTTTTCACTCTAGAAATGTTTTTTGATGGTTATAATTGGATTATGAAGTATGATTTTGGAAATCAAGGTTTTGGTTTTGAAATCGGATTTCGAGGAACGAAATTTGGTTTTAAAGTCGGAAAAAGTGAATTTCCGGATTTGGGTTCGAAATGACGGTTCTGAATGCCAGAAGGGCTTCGAACCGGGGATTTCGGATTCGAGTTTGGATATGGATTTAGAATTGATTTTTAAATTGGTTTTGGATTGGATTTGCTGGATCTGGATATTGGGTTTAAAGACCCGGATTCTGATTGACGGGGGACGGGCCCGGATTGAGTTTAAAGACTCGGAAGTTTAAAGACTCGGATAACCATGATATTACCCCCATAGGCCTATTGAGTTTAAAGACTCGGGAGTTTAAAGACTCGGATTATACTTGAGGCCTGGTTGAGTTTAAAGACTCGGATAGACCCAGCAGGTTTGATCAGACTTGGATATTTGTGGATTTGGTTTTATGATATGATTTTGCTGTACTGTCTTATGTTGTGGTTTTCTGATACTTAGTTGGGCATGCATGTTTTTGAAACGGAGGGTAAAATCTTATTGTTTTCCTTAACTGTTTTACTCCTAAATCGTGTTGAAACTTTTATTTCTTTAGTCCACTCACACTTTTGGTTTTAACTTACCCTCCAGGTCGTGGTGAAAGCGCTGGGGTGAACGTTAAGGCAGGAATCGAGGCATAGAGCTTTTCACGTTCTTCCGTTGCAAGACTAGTATAGTAGGAATTTGGGCCCATTTTGTAGAACTATGCTCTGACTGACAGTTGTATTATATTTACTCCTTCGTCTGATAATTATGCTTATGGTGGTGTTAAGGTTATTGTGGTACTTTAAGTGTGATTGTCAGACGGTAGCAGGGTTTGTCCCGGGTATCGAGGCGATATTTGGGACGGCTCCTGACAATTGGTATCAGAGCATAGGTTTGTCGGTTTGTGTCGGTACGAGGTCGTTTTTAGGTTGTTTTACTAACTCTATGCCTCTTTCAGCGTACGTTCGACCATGCCTCCGAAACGTGAACCCCCTCCACGACCTGAAGAAGCGGAGAGTGCGTCGATTGAGCGAGCGCAGCGGATCGGGGCTACTACTTTCAGTGGTGGGGCAGACCCAGAGGAAGCTCACCGATGGATCACCCGGCTTGAGCGGATATTCGGGGTGATGCATTGTCCTCCGGGAGATCGTGTGTTGTTGGATAATTTTCTGTTAGACGGCGCAACGTATGAATGGTGGTATACGCTGGAGTTGTCAGGATGGGACGCTCATACCGTGACTTGGGAGACTTTCCGGGAGCGGTTTTTGGACCGGTATTATCCTCGCTCCTTTCGGGATGCCAAGGAGGCGGAGTTCCTTTAGTTGAAACAGGGGAGCATGACAGTAGCTGAGTATGAGCAGAGATTTCAGATGTTGTCTCGATTCGCTCCTGCATTTGTGGCAACCGAGGCTGAGAAGTGCCGTCGATTTGAGCTGGGTCTTCGAGGAGAGATTAGGGCCATTGTGACAGCCGGCTCATTTGCTACTTTTCGGGAGTTGTCCAACGCTGCTGTTAGAGTGGAGGCCAGTTTTCCTGCCCGGCCACAGTACTCGGGCAGTGTGCGACGCCGTGAGCATTCTTTTCCTGGAGCGTCGAGTCAAAGGGCCCCGAAGCGAGGCAATTATGGTGGTACTTCATCAGCTGGTGGAGCCTGGTTTGGCAGACCAAGCAGTTTTCAGGGCTCTGGATTTCGGGGAACTAGAGCACAGCCGACTCCTTAGGCGAGTGCTACTTCTGTTGCTTCTACTGGGAGACAGACTGGTGGACCCGGTAGAGATGTCTGCTATTATTGTGGAGAGCGTGGCCACTTTCGGAGAGAGTGCCCGTTATTGGCCTAGGAGGGTGGAGCAGGCCGAGGTACAGCAGAGCCTGGGCGGAGTACTGCATCTGTGTCAGGGACAGCAGGTCCAAGGGGTGGCGGTGGTGCCACGAGCAGTTCGAGAGGGCGCAGTAGGTCATCAGGACCTCAGGCGCGAGTTTTTACTATGACCCAGCAGGAGGCCAGATCAGCACCGGGAGTGGTGACAGGTACACTTACCATACTTGGTCACACTGTTTTTGCTTTGATAGATCCCGGGGCTACTCACTCGTTTATGGCTCGGAGTTGTAGTTTGGTGACGGAGAGGGAGGTGTCTACCTTGGATTGTGCCTTAGGGGTGAGTACACCTAATGGGGAAGTGTTGGTAGTGACTCAGGTTCTAAGATAGTGTTCGGTGTTGGTAGGAGAGGTTGAGTTAGTGGCGAACTTGTTACTGTTGGAGTTACGGGATTTCGATGTTATCCTGGGTATGGACTGTTGACAAGACATCATGCTTCTATCGAGTGTTTCGATAGGAGAGTGACCTTTCGGAGTCCAGGATTACCGGAGATCACATTTCAGGGGGATCAATGTGCACTTCCTACTGGAGTTATTTCGGCACTTGAGGCTAGTAAGCTGTTGCGTAAAGGGTGTCAGGGTTACATAGCCCATGTGGTGGATACACGTGCTACGCCAGTGAGGGCAGAGGATATACTAGTGGTGCGAGAGTTTCCCGATGTTTTTCCCGAGGAGTTGCCAGGATTGCCACCTCATCGAGATATAGAGTTCACGATTGATCTTCTTCCAGGTACACAGCCTATTTCACAAACTCCTTACCACATGGCACCTGCAGAATTGAGGGAACTTAAGGCCCAGTTACAAGAGTTGGTCGATATGGGATTCATTCGACCGAGTATGTCACCTTGGGGAGCGCCTGTGCTGTTTGTAAAGAAAAAGGACGGAGGTTTGAGATTGTGTGTTGACTACAGACAGTTGAATAAGGTAACCATTCGGAATAAGTATCCTTTACCCCGGATTGATGATTTGTTTGACCAGTTGAAGAGAGCACAGTACTTTTCGAAGATTGATCTTCGCTCCGGCTACCATCAGTTACGGGTTAAAGAGGAGGATGTACCAAAGACGACCTTTCGGACTAGGTACGCTCACTACGAGTTCGTGATGATGCCTTTTGGATTGACTAATGCCCCAGCCGCTTTTATGGATCTCATGAACCGAGTGTTCCGGTCGTATTTGGATCGTTTTGTGATTGTCTTCATTGATGACATTTTGGTGTATTCGAAGAGTGCAAAGGCGCACGAGAAGCATCTGAGAATAGTTCTTAAGACCCTAAGAGAGCATCAGTTGTATGCGAAGTTGAGCAAGTGTCAGTTTTGGTTGACCAATGTTGGATTTCTAGAACATGTGATTTCAGCCGAGGGCATCAGCGTGGATCCTTAGAAGGTGGAGGCGGTAGCAAAGTGGGAACAGCCCAAGACGGTGACAGAAATTAGGAGTTTTCTGGGTTTAGCAGGTTATTACCGGCGTTTTATTGAGGGGTTTTCTATCCTTGCTGCTCCGTTGACACGGTTGACTCGAAAAGGAGTTCAGTTTGACTGGGATGAGAACTGTGAGAAGAGTTTCCAGGAGCTTAAGAGGCGGTTGACATCGGCTCCTGTGTTGGCCCTTCCAGACGATAGTGGGGAGTTCGAGGTTTTTAGTGACGCTTCTTTACAGGGTTTGGGCTGTGTGTTGATGCAGCACGGGACAGTGATTGCTTATGCTTCCCGACAGTTGAAACCCCATGAGATGAACTACCCTACACATGACTTGGAACTGGCTGCGGTGGTTCATGCACTGAAGATTTGGCGACATTATTTGTACGGCGAGAGGTGCAGGATCTTCACGGACCACAAGAGTTTAAAGTATTTGTTCACTCGGAAGGAACTGAATCTGAGACAATGCCGATGGTTGGAGTTGCTTATGGACTACGACTGTACTATCGAGTATCATCCAGGAAAGGCTAATGTGGTAGCCGATGCTTTGAGCAGGAAGTCAGCTAGTTCTTTGTCGCATCTGAGGACGGTCCGGTTACCTTTGTTGGTTGAGCTCCGTAGACTTGGAGTAGAGTTGACTGTGGATGGTCAGGGAGCACTCCTAGCGAGTTTCCACGTGCGACCTGTTTTGATTGATCAGGTCATTGATGCTCAGTTTGAGGACCCTATTTTGGGCATCATACGGATTGAGGTAGAGGCTGGTGAGAGACAGGAGTTTGAGATTCGCGAGGATGGAGCCTTGGTTAAGGATGGACGGTTGTGCGTACCCGCGGATGAAGCACTGAAGAAGGTGATACTGGATGAGGCTCACTGTTCAGCCTATGTGATGCATCCTGGTGGGACCAAGATGTATCGTACACTTCGAGAGCATTACTGGTGGTCAGGAATGAAACATGAGATTGCAGAGTACATCAGTATATGCTTGATTTGTCAACAGGTGAAAGCCGAGCGGCAGAGACCTTATGGAGCCATGCAACATTTACCGATCCCCGAGTGGAAATGGCATCACCTGACGATGGATTTTGTATTCAATCTTCCCAGGACACCGAAGGGACACGATGGCGTGTGGGTGATCGTGGATAGACTTACAAAGTTTGCTCATTTCTTACCAGTACGGGAGAACTTTAGGTTGGCGCAGTTTGCACAGTTGTTCATTGACGAGATTATTCGGCTGCATGGTACTCCAGAGTCGATCGTATCTGACAGAGATCCGAGGTTTACTTCCCGGTTTTGGCAGAGCTTACAGGAAGCTTTTGGGACAAAGTTGCATTTCAGTACTGCATTTCATCCTCAGACTGATGGACAGTCTGAGCGGACCATCCAGATTCTCGACGACGTGATGAGAGCGTGTGTCTTACAGTTTCAGGGTACTTGGGAGTCACATTTACCTTTGATGGAGTTCGCCTACAACAACAGTTATCAGGAGAGTATTGGGATGGCTCCTTATGAGGCTTTATACGGACGACAATGTCGGACTCCGTTGTGTTGGACCGAGGTTGGTGAGAGGAGATTGACTACTTCCGAGCTGGTAGATCTTACACAAGAAAAAGTGGCATTGATCAGAGATCGATTGAAGGCAGCTCAGGACCGACAGAAGAGTTACGCCGATCGTAGGATCAGAGATTTGGAGTTTGCAGTAGGAGACTGGGTTTTCTTGAAGTTATCTCCTTGGAAGGGAATCGTACGGTTTGGCAGACGAGGGAAGTTGAGTCCTCGTTACATTGGACCTTATGAAATCTTGGAGCAGATTGGTCCTGTTGCTTATCGGTTGGCCTTACCAGCAGACCTGGAAAAGGTACATAATGTCTTTCACATGTTCTGGAAGTATATACGGGATGATTCACATGTTCTGGAAGCACAACCTGTTGAACTGAGGGAATACTTGAGTTTTGAAGAGCAGCCAGTAGCGATTTTGGATCGGAAGGACAAAGTCTTACGGAGGAAGACGGTTCCCTTAGTTAAAGTATTGTGGAGGAATCATCAAGTGGAAGAAGCTACCTGGGAACCCGAGGCCTTAATGCGCGAACAGTACCCATACTTGTTTCACTGAATTTCGGGGACAAAATTCTTTTTAGGGGGGTAGATTGTAACAACCCGTACCTTCGGGAAGGGTATAAATGTAATTTTTGTAAAGATTTGTATAAAAGGACGATTTTGCCCTTGTGAATAGTAGGTCAAAAGTTGACTTTTTGATTGACCGGTTGGATGAGTGTTGACCATTGACCGTGACGTAGTTTAGGACGTCACGAGTCCGTAGACAAGTTGCATGTCCGATTCGGACAATCGGAGAAAAAGTTATGATGTGCGGAAGATTGAGGGCGTTACCATAATTTCGATTAATCGAGGAAAACGTTGACTTTTTCTTGGACTTGTGATTTTCACGTAGACCGAGGACGGTTAGATAGGTCTCGACGTCCTGAGTACAACGACAGGCGGCACGCTGTCATCGGACGTCGGATGCACTAGTTACGAGTCTGGAAAGTTCGAGGGCAAAAAGGTTATTTTTATACCTAGGGGCAATTTGGTCTTTTTCCCCTTAAGCCCAATCAGATAAGGCCACTTGTCTTGAGTGGGATTGGATATTTTGTACTGATGTCCATAGCAATTTGGACACGTGGAGATGGCTAGATGGTTCTGGGAGTGTCTAAAATACACACGGCTACAAATTGTCCAATTTGATCCCGTGCACTTGGCTTCGACACAGAGAAACAAAGAGTGAAGAATTGAGAGAACTTGATCGATTCTGTGTGGGTGTGAGAGTTTGGTGGATTGAGAGAGTGACAGAGAGACAAGAGTGAGTTGTTGATCGTGTTTTGAAGTGGAATCGTGCACGGAGACACGACGGTGGACGGCTGGAATTTCTGGGAAAACAGAGAGACGGTGGACTGTGGCGGTGGTTGTGCTGTGTGGTGGCTCAAACCAAGACAATAGGAGGCTCAGGTGACAGCAGGGAACTCAACGAGCACCGTGGCACGCGGCGGTGCACACGGCGGAGATAGAATCGAAGGTATACCCCGATTCCCCTGTTTTCCCGTTTTTCTTATTTTCCAAAGTCGTGGACTTAGGGCTAGAGTCGAGGGATTTGGAGGTCAGGGTGAGACTCCTGGAGATCCCAGGAGTTGTTTGAGTGTGGTGCCGTTCCGCGGGAGGACCTGGGTGGCCGGTGGCCAAAACAGGGGCCACGTGCCATGTTTTTTGGGGACGATGTCGAAGGGTTTTAGGCCGTGATTTTCAATTGTTAGGACGCGGTTAGATTGCTAAGGACTGAACGATGCGATTGGGACTGGATTGGACTGAATTGGTGGAGGAATGGAGGAGAACCGGTCACGCCGGTTTAACTGTGTTGAACCGAGTGACTCGAGGTTGAAGAAACACTGTAGTAGGCGCGTGAGGCCCACGCGCAGCCACTTTGGGCGGCGCGTGGAGGTGCATTGGGAGGATTCCGGCCAACCTTCCAACATGGTTTTGGTCCTAAATGTCCTAAGGAATCCATTGGTGTGATTTTCGGGTTAATCGGACAATGTTATGAGATAGTTAGGGAATCCGGACGGTTTAGGGTCTAAGATTAAAATATGAATAAATTCCCGAAAAATTGGGGAAATTAGGGTTAGTATCCTTGATGTATTTGTGACCCTATTTGGTGACTATTGACAGGACGTGAGACGCCTGAGACGGTCGAGGAGCGCACGGAGCGCGATTGACACGTTCTGATTTGTGAGTGGACTCTTTCTTTCTCATGAGCATGCCTAGCTAGTTTTAATTATGTTTTAATGTTTTAAATATGTTTTTATGCTTTTTGGTGGTGATTATATGTGGTTGATATGTTTGCACGTTTTTCGAGATATTTTCGGGATTTTGCACGTTTTTCGAGATAAAGCGAGATTCCTGATTTTGATGTTAAGTTTCATGTTTTCACTCTAGAAATGTTTTTTGATGGTTATAATTGGATTATGAAGTATGATTTTGGAAATCAAGGTTTTGGTTTTGAAATCGGATTTCGAGGAACGAAATTTGGTTTTAAAGTCGGAAAAAGCGAATTTCCGGATTTGGGTTCGGAATGACGGTTCTGAACGCCAGAAGGGCTTCGAACCGGGGATTTCGGATTCGAGTTTGGATGTGGATTTAGAATTGATTTTTAAATTGGTTTTGGATTGGATTTGCTGGATCTGGATATTAAGTTTAAAAACCCGGATTCTGATTGACGGGGGACGGGCCCGGATTGAGTTTAAAGACTCGGGAGTTTAAAGACTCGGATAATCATGATATTACCCCCATAGGCCTATTGAGTTTAAAGACTCGGGAGTTTAAAGACTTGGATTATACTTGAGGCCTGGTTGAGTTTAAAGACTCGGATAGACCCAGCAGGTTTGATCAGACTTGGATATTTGTGGATTTGGTTTTATGATATGATTTTGCTATACTGTCTTTATGTTGTGGTTTTAGGATACTTTGTTGGGCATGCATGTTTTTAAAACGGAGGGTAAAATCTTATTGTTTTCCTTAACTGTTTTACTCCTAAATCGTGTTGAAACTTTTATTTCTTTAGTCCACTCACACTTTTGGTTTTAACTTACCCTCCAGGTCGTGGTGAAAGCGCTGGGGTGAACGTTAAGGTAGGAATCGAGGCATAGAGCTTTTGACGTTCTTCCGTTGCAAGACTAGCATACTAGGAATTTGTGCCCATTTTGTAGAACTATGCTCTAACTGACAGTTGTATTATATTTACTCCTTCGTCTGATAATTATGCTTATGGTGGTGTTAAGGTTATTGTGGTACTTTAAGTGTGATTGTCAGACTGGAGCAGGGTTCGTCCGGGGTATCGAGGCGATATTTGGGACGGGTCCTGACATCACTAACGTCGTTCTCAGAATCCCCAAAAATTTTGTCAGTTGAAAAGTCAACCTTTTGACTTTGACTAGGAAAAGTCAAACTTTGACCAGGGGTAAAATGGTCATTTCCCGACTCGAAAAGGTTAGGGTCTTTACAACCTACCCCTCTTAAAAAAATTTGTCCTCGAAATTCAAATAATTAAATTCCCAACACAACAAAACTTAGCCAAAATTTTGGTCCTACTCTAGTACTTGTAATTCTTTTCATAATACTAATTCCGAAAATAGAAGATTCAAACTTAAAGGTAAATAACACACTTGTGACCGGGCCTGAGGGTTCACGAATCTCTATTCGTCTTAATGCAAAGGCTCAAGATTGGGACCTATAAAGGCGGCCATGTTCTCTGGTTCTACTTCCAGCTTCACTAGTTGGTGTTTGACTTCTCCTTTATGTACCGATAGTTTGGCCATGCACACCTGCGCCCTGTCCTGACATGTGATCACCTGGATAGTTCGGATAGTTTTTACGATAATGCCCCATTTTTCCACACCCAAAGAAGCGCTTCAGAATGCTTCTTCCTGCTTGTCTATTCAAAGATTGTATAGAAGTGCGACCAGATAAAGTAAGCGTATGCGACCTCAATCTCGACCTCAAACGTTGGGCAGCTTCTAATTCCGTTTCTTCCTTACCTTCTGAACCACTTGTATCCGTACCACCACGATCAAAATTTCCACCACTTAACATGTTCCCATGAGAAAATTTCTGGCTGGAAGTACCCGCGTACGGATTCTCATATTGATGGCTAGGAATAACTCCTTGAGAATGCCTCATCAAACCAGCCTCTACCCGGATAGTAACATCTGATAATTCCCTCAATGTAGCAAAGGAACTTACTGTCACCATAGCTTGAATCTCACCTCGTAACCCTAACTCAAACCATCGGCACTTATCTATGTCAGTGGCCATTAACGCTGAAGCATACCGAATAAACTCAAGAATCATTGTTCGTACCCTGCCATGGTCATACTTCCCTGTTCTAGTTACAAGAAGTCCAGCTCCCTACCATCATGATAAGAACGAGGTCAAAATTGCTGCAAAAATCTATCTTTGAAACTTTCCCATGACATTACCTTGGCATCCCAGCCCGTCACCTGCAACCCTCGCCACCATTGGTAAGCAAGTTCACTTAGCTGAAACGTAGCTATTAACACTTTATCTCTGGATGAACAACACATAACCTCGAATATCCTTTCCATTCGAGTAATCCAATCCTCTTATCTCTGGATGAACAACACATAACCTCGAATATCCTTTCCATTCGAGTAATCCAATCCTCTACATGTTCAGGGCTCACCCCGCCCGAAAATGTCGTTGATCCCAGACTCTGGGCTCTTTCGATATCTAGACCCTCACTAGCACTTCCTATTTTATCTTCAAACCGAGCACGGGAATCACGTCTGGGACGCATAATGGAAACCTAATCCCAAAGTCAAACATGTATGGGAGGCATAATAGGACCCCTCCCAAAACTACTAGACAACCTTGAGGGATCCTGCTCCCGTCTAACAGTTACCATTTCAAAAGACAGAAAAAACAAGGAAAACTAATAACCTCAAATGTTGAACTGTTAAACCAGGGATACATACTTCCATATTTACAAGTACAGAGCATCAGTTTGGAAAACATAACAATATAAAACTCTTACACTAACACCTCAACCACGTTTATGCCTCTGCTCCAAAAGATTCCCCTGAAGTCATCGTGCCACGGTCTGGAGGGCAAGTAAAACCATAGAAAGTGTGAGTGGATGAAAATAAATCTTTTAAAAATAACCCATGTATTGACAGGACCCATCCCAATCCCCCTGGATTATCGTGGGATGTGCCTTACTCCTGTCTAACACCATGTGCCAGACCAGGGATAAAACCGTAACCTGTTCTGGGTTACTAGAGTGCGCAGTGACTTGTGGAGGTTGCAGCGACATGTGATGTCTCGACCTCTATTACAGCCCGCATCCGTGACCAACCTAAAGGGGATCGAGAACATAAAAGCTGTGAGTGGAAAAAAATAATCAGTTTTAAAACCATTTAACGAAAAGACATTTATACTTTTCACGTAAAAGCATGCATGCATTAGAAACATTATCTTAAATACTTTCCTAAAAGAAAATAATATGGATTTTGAAATCAATACATAGTTGTCGATACCATATCGACCGACCACCCTCTACGCACAGGGCCCACCAGGACAGGACGGACGCCGACCGATGCCCCGATCGGCACCCCCACAAACGTGGCCCGCCGATCGGTAATGCCCTATAGACCCGCCATTCAGCACTTGATAGGGTACAGGCACCAACTGGCTGCAACAGTCACCTAACCAACTCTGCCATAACCACTCCCTGATGGGGGCAGGTTGAAACTCCAGCTGGCGCCTCCTCCAGATGTCCAGGGCTTGTCAGGTGACTCTGAGCCACAAAGCATAACCTGCTCCCGCAACAGTAGCCCACCTACCGCAGTTATGGCTACTTAAATACCTTGAAACCCTTCACAAAGGTAAGCTCTCAGAGACCTATGCAGATTATTGTATTTCCATGCCTTTCGGCGTGCAAATACTAACTTAGGCATCAGAGTCCCTTTCACGAGCACCAAACCGGTGTCTAGTCTCTGTAGGGTACCTGCCGAGCGGCAACGCCCCCAGCGGGCCCAAAGTACCACGCAGCTGGTCCCAGATTCCTCAGCGGGTCTCATCAAGTTGGTCCATTTCCAGATCAAACAATAGTGAAATATTTATCAATCAAAGCCATTTCCTCAATAGGGTCTCAACCCAAAACCAAATCACGTAGGGTCTCAACCCAAATCCAAATCTCATAGGGTCTCATCCCAAATCAAAACCACGTGGGATCTCAGCCCAAAACAATCTCATAAATCATCTCAATAGGGCCTATGCCCGAAACATAGACTCACATCCGGAATCTCATAAAAACATACTTAACCAATCCACTTTCTTCAATATCCAAATCATCTCACTAGTCACGATATTAGAACTACGCGTGCGACTTGGGATTACACATTTGAATAAACACATGGCTCTGGAGCCCTTGGCTCGACATCTAGATGTTCTAACTCAAGCTCAGAACCCTTGGCTCGATGTCTGAGCGATGGCATCTACAAGCTCGAAACCTCTGGCTCGACGTCTACAAAATTTCCATCTCTGACATTTCACAAGTCTCAAATCAGCTCAAAATATCTCAATGGGGCCTACACCTCAAAATATGGTTCATCAAATCAGTTTCCACAAAACCATCATAAAATCAGTGTTCAAAATATTTCCCAAATTCAGGATTTGTCAAATCCTATCAAATCCAAACTCGTAAATCCATAGCAGGGTCACAAGCCTGATATATCCTATCATAAATCTGAAAACAGGGTCACAACCCGATATACCATTTGTCACTTTTGACTATACTCTATGTCAAACCATAAATCAACTAGGCCACATGCCCAACTATCATGTCCAAATCCGAAAACCATTTCACAATTCAAATCATATTTCCAAATCACAAAATGTCAAAGGTGATTTCCAACTGGGACTCAAGCCCGAATAGCATTTCACAAATCTCCCTTAAATCATTCAAAACCGCTAATCAAATCTTTGATTTCACGCATCTCTATGAAATCATTCAAAACCGATAATTAAAAATCATTCAAATCATGATCCTATTAACGTATAAATCATCATGAAATACCTCATTCAAAACTATAAATAAACCGGGCATTTCAAACCATATTCATAAATCATTAAAACTTATATAATGCATGCATCATTTAGAAATCAAATTCCACTCACAGACCGTCCAAGCTGCGTGCTCACAATCCTCGCTGAAAGCCAATTCGAGGCTAATTCACAATCTCTAGGACGTCCGGGCCTGTCACAAATCATACCCAAATGTCACTATCGACCTACACAAGTCCAAATCATAAACCCTCAAAACTCCCAAAATAGTAAACGTGTCCTGAACACGCTTCCCGAAGCTTAAAACCCTCCAAATGACCTATCAAATGGTCTCTGAATCAACTTGAAACCACCACCATTCGATTAAGAACGTCTTAACCTTTCGTACAAAATTAGTTTCACCTCGAAATTTGTGCCCACGCGCCTACACATGTCGATCAAAGTCTGGTCCGTGGCGGTCAACGGTGGACAAGGCTAACTTCACGCTGGTCTACACCGATGTCAACTGCTGACGTCACCTGTTGACGTCAGCCTGAAAACTCTAACATCTGACAGTCTGGCAACATGACATGAGGCACTCCCTAATTGGTGCCATGTGTCGCTAACATGTCTGACATCTATCTGACTCACTACCACATGGCACCACCTCATTGCTCCATGTTGTTTGACAATGTTGATGTAGACCTACCACGTCAGGTGCCACATCACCTAGCAGATCCTGACACCCTACCATGTGGCACCCTCTCACTAGTCCATGTGGTCTGACATGGCTAACGTGGACCTACCACGTTAGCTGCTAACTCGACTGACACCTAGCCACGTGTCACCCTCTAGTTGGCCATGTGGCCTGACAGGGATAACGTGCCATGTCATCATCGTCTTCCTTCAGACGGGTCGACCTGTTTGACTATAATGGGTCATTCGACTCGCGAACTAGACCCAGGTAGAACTCATCCGTCCGGCCACCGTTTCCTCCAGTTTTCTTCCTGTACGCTCGTGTCTCTCCTCGAAACGGTTCTACGACCTCCAGTTTTCTTCCTCGCGGCCA
Source organism: Prinsepia uniflora (assembly GCA_032719365.1). Taxonomy (NCBI): domain Eukaryota; kingdom Viridiplantae; phylum Streptophyta; class Magnoliopsida; order Rosales; family Rosaceae; genus Prinsepia; species Prinsepia uniflora. Next base: position 47,037,518 of record CM064861.1, on the reverse strand, counting down.
ACCTTCTATCCTCTTTACCATCCGTTCTCACTTATTTTCGTCCCTACAGCCTCGTACAAACTCAAAGAACACGACCAGGGCTTCAGTCACAATCCAAAACGTCCAAAAAGCAAATTCAAATTTCAAACATAAAAAGGGTTTCGGGTTTAGCCTCTCACCACTGTTTCCCTCAGTCTCTCAAACCCTTTCTCTCACTTTGTCTCTCTATATGACCTCAAGCAAGAAGATGGAAGAATGGTTTTGGGTGGGTACGGGGTTAGATGAAGAAGATGAAGGGGAATGGGTGAGATGCATGTATGTAGTGAGTGGATCAATGGATGAGTTACACTTGTCACTCATCTATTGGTCCCCACAAGATATTTTGGGTCCCACATTAAATTCCCAAAAGTCAACCGTCACGATTTGTGTAACTATGAATAGTTCCTAAAATCGTTCTTGACCAGTAAATTTCCCATATAATGTTTGATTTTGACGTGCCGCCTATCTACAAACTCGTATCGTCTCTATCTACGTAATGTTTGATTTTATCCTGATTGTTCGATAATCCTCGATGAATTCCCGATTAATCCTTAATTAATTCTCGCTAATCACGAAATTCGGGACGGGTCGTTACACCCTACCCCCGTTAAAAAATTTCAACCTTGAAATTCAAATTAACTCATTTCCACATCCAAAACTGCGAAAATCCAAAGCCTGCCTCTAACTCGAGGCTCTTACGTGTATACGTACACGTCCAACATCCATCCACAATATGCACTAACCTAAACGTCACTCGATGTCAATTACAATCCAACGGTAAATGCTGCAGCTTAGCTCAATCCTCTGTGACCGTGTCCCATGAACGCATGACCAACCGTCACTAAATTCTCCAACGAGCAATCTCAATTCTCAAACTAGATATCGACACTCATCGATCTCACCTGTTACTCACGCAGGTGTACTCAGCATCTAAGCTGACAATCCTACTATACCAAGCTGACATTCTGCTCATAATCCTGCTGATCATCCTGCTCTACCAAGCTGACATCCTGCTCAGCTGACAATCCAGGATGACATTTGGTTCAGCAGGTGCATCATAAGTCGTCTCTAACTCGATGATCTCCAACTGTAAATCACACTCACGACACACTGTCATGTCTAGCTGGTAACTCAACGACTCCACTATCACCACTTGAATCACTATCAAAAGACTCGACTCGCTCCAGAGTCCTATCAGGGTACCTTATGCAATACCTCGTACTGCTCAGCGACCAACAATGCGATCTAACTCCTCTCGAGTCCCAAACTGTCATCTCACTCATCTTCTCGATACCTTCAGGATGTATCTGGACCCCATCGAATACTTGCCCTAGTAGAGATAATCACCAACACAATCAGTAGGGTTCCTCTGGCCCATCATGGCCCTAAGCTCCATGCTCGTACAATCTCTGAACCCTTTAAAGTCACTCTGCACTAGCGCACAATATTCAATGTCTAGTCCTCGTACTCCATTTATAATCAACATCGAACCCTGCACGATTACCATCATGTCCATCTCGAACTCAATCTGATGATCGTACCACATCAGTCAGACTGATCAATACTCATCAATCTCGCTATCAAACGTGTGAGTAGTGCACGTTGACCACATACCAATATCCATAGCTCAAACATAGCTCGGGTCTAATCCCTCTATCAGATCATGTCAATCGCGAATTCAATCCATTCATCATCTATCGGATTGGCATGGCAACCCAACACTAGATCACGTCTGTCTGATCCTAGACCTGGACAAATCACCTACTAACTCCACTCTTCCTGGAGTTCTTTCGGTCACTCGACCAACACTTGTGTCCCCCACATATTCTCATCGAGAACTCCAAAGACTAACCCACTCACGTCTACCAAGATGTACTAATCCAAACCTCGAATTCCATCTTGATGATGCAAAGGGTAGGACCTAGAAGCCATGATGTAACATCGAAGCCAGCCTATCTGTCTCACTGGAACACTGTCCAATAACACTTCATGGTCTTCTCCCACTAGTACAATACCTCTAACCAAAGCTCTAACATCAACCATCTAGGAATATTACAATTTAGAGATAACGAGCCTGCACACATCCTACTCGAGGCATCGGCTTCTAGACTCATCTTTTTCTGAATAATACTCTATGTATCCTCAACATCTATCAATCAGCTGCAGATGTCTCCTCTGCCTCGAGTTCCACTTCCTCGGAGTACCAACACATAAGGCTTTGCGATCTCTAAAATCATGCACATCTCTCGAGGAGATAGTGAACCCAACTCGCATGCATAAGCATCACCATGGAAAAACTCCCACCAACGTTCGAAAGAGTCAACCTAGAGCAATGATCACAATTCTGCTCACTCAATTATCATCTGCTACCAGATTGACTCCCTTCCGAGTCAATCCCGTCAACGGCTACAAGCACAGGGATAACCTCCACCTGGAAATCAGGTGACACTCATCCATTATGATTGAATTCAATCTCAACTGTCATGGTTGGCCGACGCCAATCCAACACTATCTCTATCCTCTCGATCCTCTCGATCCATAACCATCTTGGCCCACCTAAGGCCCATATTAGCTCTCTAAGCCAACGTAACATGACCCATAACACCAACACGGGTCCACCAAATCTGATACTTACTCATCAGGTTAGGTGACACCAAGCACCTTCTGCTCCTCAACTCATTCAAATTTGGCCCACAGCCTGGGTGTCAAGTTATTAAACAACCCTTGAAACAAAGAGAAATTGCAACCATGTTGCAAGCATACCTAGAAATCTTATGCTCCCGGCCTCCAAGCCGTATCTCACTAGAATTGGTTGTTGTCCGAGTACTAGTCACGTGTGTCCTAGAAAGCCAATCTTTCTTAAGGTAAAAAACTTATATGTCTTACCACCTTATCCAGTCTGAACAATCTCGGTCTACCATACTACACCCAACGTAGTACTGGTGGGAGTACTAGCTCGCTTGCCCCAACTCTTATGGGATCAACTCGTACTGCACACAACACTCGTACAATCCATCAAAAGATAACTAGGGTACCTGTCACCACTTTAGGCATGCCCCGTGCCCCCAGTAATCCAACCCAACAAAGAGGATACTATGTCCTCAATAGGCCACTCGGAATCCTCTCTGTCCGTTCATCTACCACTGTAACCGCATGTCTGCCACTTGACGATTTCTGATTGCTTCTAGCTCCTTGGAAAAACATCATCTAGATGCACTCGTCATCATCCAGAATCATCCAATCTGCTGGATTCTATCCAACTCATCTCAGTAGATATGAAGTGATATCTCGACACCATCGCCACCGACAAAACCTCATCGTCTCCTTCATCACTGTAACATGAGCATACCATGACAAGGTCGCAAACCTCTGCTCACGCGGAGCTACCATCAAATCTCATGCTCATGTCAGAGGAACTCTGCCTCTCAAGATAAACTCCATCTCTTTCGTATCTCAATAAGGCTGGTGTGAAAATAACGTAAAAACGTTCCTCGAACATCACCCAACTCTCACGAATCTCATCCATGTTTATCGATAGCAATTTCTACCACAATCTCATGCAGACCAATCCATGAAAAACTCATTGCTATCTATACCAAGCGCTTATAGCGGCGACCCATCACTCACTTGGGCGGCAACCCATCACCCGTACAATCCTCTCAACGTGTATAATCCACTGATCGGTCCACTCTACTATCCAAACCATAAGTACCACTCTCCTAGTAACTCGTTCAAGCAATCTCAAACTAAGGTCATCAACGACCTCGGTTGCTACCAGAAGCACATCCATCCTGACCAATCATCAGTCACGACTCTAGATGATCACGATACTGGCATCCACTCAACCAATAACTATTACCCAAGGATTCCATCCACTCGTAACTCTTCGTCTTTCAGATACTCGGCACACAAGAAACTCGGCCCTCCTAGAGACTACTTGGCCCTACTCAGCGTTGGACCTCACTAAAACACAACATAGGATGCCAAACAAAATTACATCTGACACATGCGCAATACCACAAGAGAAACCTGGTGCTCTGATACCAAACTGACAGGACCCATCCCAATTCCCTTGGATTATCGTGGGATGTGCCCTACTCCCGTCTAACACCACGTGCCAGACGAGATATAAAACCGTAACCCGCTCGGGGTTACCAGAGTGCATAGTGACTTGTGGAGTCCACAATGGTATGTGATGTCTCGATCTTTGCTACAGCTCGCATCCGCGACCAACCTAAAAGGTATCAAAAACATAAAAGCTATGAGTGGACAAAAATAATTAGTTTTAAAACCATTTAACGAAAAGACATTTATACCCTTCATGTAAAAGCATACATCCATTAGAAATAGTATCTTAAATACATTCTTAAAATAAAATAATATGGCTTTTCAAATCAATACACAGTGAAAATATTTATCAATCAAAGTCATTTCCTCAGTAGGGTCTCAGCCCAAAACCAAATCACGTAGGGTCTTAGCCCAAATCCAAATCGCTTAGGGTCTCAGCCCAAATCAAAACCACGTGGGATCTCAGCCTAAAACAATCTCATAAATCATCTCAATAGGGCCTCTCCCCGAAACATAGACTCACATCCGGAGTTTCATGAAAACATAACCAACCAATCCTCTTTATTTAATATCTAAATCATCTCACTAGTCACGATATCAGCGCTATGCGTGCGACTCGGGATTACACATCTGAATATACACCTGGCTTTGGAGCCCGTGGCTCGACGTCTAGGTTTTCTAACTCAGGATCTGAACCCCTGGCTCGATGTCTGAACAATGGCATCTACAATTTTGGAACCCCTGGTTCGATGTCTGCAAAATCTCCATCTCTGACACTCCTGCAAGCAGTGTCATCGTGACCTCTCCAAATTCGTAAATCCATAACAGGGTCCTAAGCCTGATATATCAAATCATAAATCAGATTTGGGTCACAATCCCGATATATCATATCATAAATCTGAAATAGGGTCACAGCCCGATATACCATTTCCTCACGTTTGACTATACTCTAAGTCAAACCATAAATCAGTTGGGCCACATGCCCAAATATCATTTCCAAACTGAAAACAATTTCACAATTCAAATAACTTTACCAAATCACAATGAGTTAAAGGTGATTTCCAACTGGGACTCAAGCCTGAATAGCATTTCAAGCATCTCCATGAAATCATTCAAAACTTCTAATCAAAACAACATTCAAATCATGATCCAACCAACATATAAATCATCATGAAATACCTCATTCAAAACTACAAATAAACTGGTCATTTCAAACCATATTCTTAAATCATTAAAACATATTTATGCATGCATCATTTAGAACTCAAAGTCCACTCAGAGACCGTCCAAACTGCGTGCTCACAATCCCGCTGTAAGCCAATCCGAGGCTAATCCACAGTCTCTAGGACGTCCAGACCTGTCCAAATCATACTCAAATGTCACTATCGATCTATACAAGTCCAAATCGTAAACCCTCAAAACTCACGGAACACTAAACGTGTCCCGAACACACTTCCCAAGGCTTGAAAACCTTTAAATGACCTATGAAACAATCTCTGATCGACTTGAAACCACCACCATTGGATTCATAAAGTCGAAACCTTTCTCACAAGACCAATTTCACCTCAAAATACGTGCCCACCCGCCCTCAAGTGGCGATCAAAGTTTGGTCCACGGTGGTGAACACTAACGTCAGCTGCTAACGTCAGCCTGACAACTCTAACATCTGACAGTTTGACAACATGACACGTGGCACTCCCTGATTGGTGCCACGTGTCCTGTCACGTGTCACTGACAAGTCTGACATCTCTCTAACACACTGCCACGTGGCACCACCCAACTGGTCCACGTGGTTTGACAATGCTCACTTAGAACTACAACGTCAGCTACCACGTCGCTTACAGATCCTGACACCCTACCACGTGGCACCTTCTCACAGGTCCACGTGGTTTGACATCGCTAACGTGGACCTACCACATCAGCTGCTCACTGGACTAACACCTGGCCATGTGTCACCCTCTGGTTGGCCACGTGGCATGATGGGCTCACGTCATGATCGTCCTCCTTCATACAGGTTGACCCGTTTAACTGTAACGGGTCGTTCGACATGCGAACTCAACCCGACCAGAACTCAGCCATCCAGCCACCGTTTTCCTCAATTTTTCTTCCTATACACTTGTCTCTCTCCCAGAAACTGTTCTCCGACCTCAAAATCACAAAACAAGGAATGAATCTCACCTGTCAACTTCGAATCCTCACGTCTAACCTTCTAGCCTCCTTCCAAGGCAGTACTACCATTCTTTCTCACTTACTAGATGAAGAAGATAGAGGGGAATGGGTGAGATGCATGTATGTAGTGTGTGGATCAATGGATGACTGACACTTGTCACTCCGATATTGGTCCCCATAAGATATTTTGGGTCCCACATTAAATTTCCAATAGTCAACCATTCTTAAACCGCAACTTTTCCGTACAATGTCCGATTTCGACGTGCCTCCTGTCTACGGACTTGTATCGTCTCGATCTACATAATGTATCTCGATTCTCGTGCATTTGACTTCCTGAGTCAAAAGTCAACATTTTCACCCTTCATAGGGCAAACTGGTCATTTTACCCCAATCATCTGATAATCCTTGATTAATTCCTGATTTATGCTTAATTAGTTCTCAAAAATCACAAAATTAGGGACGGGTCATTATAGGTTTACCCTCCATTTTAGAAATACGTGCATGCATACAAGTTACAAACCCCTGTAAACTACAAATAATCATAACCTCGAAATATGTATCCATATCATAGCCAAAATCACATAGATCCATACACATCACAATCAATCAATCATACGAACATTATCAATCACCACATCAACATCACAACTCTACAGCATTCTCAAACACAAACACAATCTCAATCAATCATATCTCAAGTGCACTACCCGTAGGCAATTACTCCGGAACTGGAGCCCTGCTCGACGTCAGAGTGACATTGACCTAGGAACTGGAGCCTTGCTTGACGTCCGAGTCATCACAACAACACAAGACTATAATATATCCACTTGGGACCATATCACTAGTATAATCATAGTCACTACTCTCAAGATCTGAAGCCCCGGATCCACGACTGAGACCCATCCAACAAGCGTTATCGAGAAACAAATGTTCACATCATAACTCACTATCACATTTTATCACAACATATCACATCATGCTTCACAATCCAAATCTACAATCAGAATCTCGGGAACAAGCCCCAAATACAGTTTAAATGCACCTCCTCATAAAACGTGCCAATAAGGCCAAAACCTCGTAAAACTATCCAGAAAATCTTATAAACCATAGTTTCTTAGAAAACCAATTTATTCCATTAATCAAACCTTGTTCAGCTCAAATCTAGAATTTAAGTAAAAAACCGAGGAAAAAAAAACAAGACGCATCTTACAACGAGCCCTCAAGAGGTTTCCAAAACCATTCAATTTCATAGGAATTCACACATAATTCAATAGTAGACTCCAATCAATCACAAAGCATGCTCAAAATCAAAGATCACATCTCAATCAGAGTTCATGAAAAGCCTCGAAAACCATGTAATAAAATATTCATAAAATTCTCCGAAATTTGAATAAAATACTCAATCACATAATTATCATCAAAACACGTAGGAAAACATTTAAAACTCATAAATATGCATGCACAATATTTTAATAAATAAAACGTCCACTCACAGTGCATTTCTATCGCTTAATCGCGTTTGTTGTCAATCCCGGGGGTCCCGTCTCCTGTCCAATAACACAACAAAAAGTTATTAAAGTTTCCTGAACCTTTAGGTAACCTCCCGACACAAACCCTGACTTCCAGAAATTTTCTACTAAATTTTAAATAATAAATATACACTTCGGACACCCGAAACTACCCCAAGACAGTGTCTGATTACCTTGAAACCTGCGCCAAAATGTTCGTTACAACGATTGCATTGAAAATCTTGTTGACCGTTTCCCAAAATACCCCCACACGCGCCCCCATGAACAACCTAAAATGGTTGCGCGTGGGAGCCATACGTCTGCACTGTAGCAGTGTCTTCAACCACTCGCCAGCCCGTTTTCCTACAGTTTGGGTTGCTCGACTCGGCGACCCAACCCGACTCTAAATCCCTTATTTCTAGTCCTTTTTCAAATCCGTTTCGACCAATAATCTCTAAATTAGCTTAGGAACAAATCTATACAATCAAATAACTGAAAACTTACCCAAAATTAGGTCACCTTCGAGGACTCACGGCCGAGCTTCATTCTCGGTTTCTGCGCACTTCCCACGTCCAAAAATGCAACTAAAGTACTAGTTAGGATCACAATCACCTAAGGAAATATGTTCAACAATTCAACTTCAAGCTTACCTCATCAAACTCGAGCTGTTCAATCCAAAACCAAAAATCTTCACGGGTTCATCACCTTGCCTTCTTAATCTCGACCTTTTCTTCTTCCTTCCAGATCTTCCTCTCTTTCTCTTCTCTCTTCCTTCCTTTTTGCCTGCTTCTCTTTTGTGTTTCATTCACTCACTTCCCAACTCTTCTTTCTCGGCCAAAACCATCAAAACACCCAAAAATATCAATTTGAATCAAAGCATAATACTGATAACCCCTCACCAAGTCGGCAGCACACCAATCTAGGGGATAAAGGACACTCTTCCCTGTCCAATTGGTTCAACACAATAACTCAAGACAAATTTACCAAAATACCCTTCTTATAAAAATTACCAAATTGCCCCTACGTATTCTAGACCAAAAGAAAATTCATACGAACCCTATTTTTGACGTGCCACCTGTCAACATACTCGGAAGATCGAGACCTCACTAACGGCGTTAGTGGAATCGCCAAAAAAATTTCCGGGTAAAAATTCAACCCTTTGACTTTAACCAAGAAAAGTCAAACTTTGAACAGGGGTAAAATGGTTATTTCCCAACTCGAAAACGTCTGGGTCATTACAACTGGCCTCTTTAAACACTGGCGTACCTACTCAGATTGGGGCTACTGCCAACACAGCAGTCCTTTCGTGCCTAGGCCCCATGTCACCAATCAAAAGACGAGTAGGGCCATCAGCATCCATTGGTTCTAAACTTGCGCCTATATAGGCTCGATCGACACCTGCTGGTTCTTAGACGCCAAGATAGGCTGAGACAGTAGGTCCACTATCGACAAAGAATATGCCCCACAATGAGGCCCGGTATCATTGCCTGAAACCACTCGGTCCCGTACAACCCAGCGACTCCAGCCCGTCTACCTGCTACTGTTTCAGAGGTCCATTGTCAAAACCCATCCCATCTTCAACAAACTCATGCATGCTGCCCCCAGTCCTTTTAAACACATCTCCAAATGACCTCGCAACGCCTGTGATACTTGCTGCCTCTGCCCGTTTAGGGCACAAACCCTTGGCCCTTGAAGTAAGCCCAAAAGTCTGACTACCCAACTGATTCTTTGGGTGGATGGAGTAAACCTTCTTGTCAAGTTTCTTCCACCGGCCTAAAAACTCTACCGACTCAGCAGGGAGGGAAGCCCATGAAGAGGAAGGAGGAACCCAGATGGTACAGTCGGCCATATTTTAATAGAAGAAAGGAAACCGTTTGTATTCAAGCTTGTACCTCACTGCAAGCTTAGTGGAAAATAGCTTCAAAGTGACAAATCGGCGACACTGCTCTGATGTCTGCAATTCCACTTGAACTCGCAGGAAGCTCCCAAGGCAACCGTCATTCAGTCCCTTTTCAACTCCCAAAATTTGACTGATATAGTTTCTAATTCATTCAGTCAGCGCCGACATAAAAAACACAGAAGGTATCTTTCTTACTCGAATCCAGAAAGCTTGAGCTACAAGGGAAACCTCTCCAAGGTCCATAAGACCATTAGTGGGAGCCAACACAAACATCACCATATGAAATGACCATAGGGAAGCCCGACAACACCTTCTTGTGATTACCATCTGAAGCAAAGGAAAACATAATCTTTCCAGCGTCCCCCATTGGTAGCACCGAGAAAGGCGCACAAACGAACCATATTTTACGAAGGGTTTCGATCACCACCTCCTTGTTGAATGCCATATTCAAAAGCACGCGACCCACCACCATGTACCGTGACGCCATTCGCATCCCAGCCTCCATGCTCAAATCGAGTTCATCAGCCTCGAACGCTCTTGTTCTTTATTCTTTCTTCATCTATGTTAGAATCTCATATTTATAAGATAGATAGACTTAAGTATGCTAATTAGTACATAGATTATAAACTATTCAAATGGTTAGTACATAGATTATAAACTATTCAAATGGTTAGTACATAGATTATAAACTATTCAAATGGTTATGGTGGCCATTCACATTGCTCATGTTTATACCATATTTACTATATAAACGCATAAAGTGGTGGGGTGGCTCGGGTGATCACGTTATTTCAATTTCAACTGGTCAAAGTTGAAAAACTACCTAGCAACGTACTATGTAGTTTATATAATCATTTTCTTGGTGACTTCGCAGCAAAGGACAGCTCCACAAGGAACAAGACCGAGAATGCAGCTCCAATCACTTACGATTAGGATCTCACATTATTGGACGGTCTCATTTTTAGAAATAGCTTTAATTTATATTATTAATTTATTTAAAATAATCCATTTAAAATTATTTGAAGTATTAAAATTAATTTTAAATAAAAAAATATAGCCAAAATGCAATTTTTGTTTTTTTTGGACAATAAATGCAATTTTTGTTAAGACCCAATGATTGATAAGATTACTTTTTTTTTTTAAACAAAGAAGGCCCATATATATTATTTAGACTTTTTATAATTCTGTACAAAATCATTTTCAATTTTTTAATGTATTAATAGTATATTTGTTTTAATATAGCAATTTGGATAAAACCGCATAAAACTAAAACATTGCTACATTTTATTAGAAAAAATATAATATTAAATTTGTTATTTGAGTTACATTACAGTTTCAAATTTTAAAATGTAAAATGTATTATTTAAAATAATTTTTTGACCAATAAACTAGCATCTCATTTGTAATTTATTTTTTAAAACGATAAAAACTTAAAAAATGGCCATAGGCCTCAAATTGCATTGGATCGTCCTGTTCCAATACCACCTTAGTTCTGGCCACATTCAAACTTCAAAACCTTAATGTGAATATGTTGGCTATGATTGATCTTGAGAATTTGGTGATAATGTTTATGTTTTTGTTGAGACTTGTGGCTTGTGCGTGTAGTTTCTTAAGAAACCAATACTCTTTAATTGTGAACGCACAAGAGGATTAAGGTAAGTTCCCCGCCTAGAGTCGCCTAGACTAACAGAAAACCGCCTAAGCCTCTAAGAACTAGGTCCCATCTTGCCGTCTGATTACCACAAAGCCAGTTTTAGAACATTGGAAAAACGAGCCTCTTTCTCTTGGCCACTGGATCAAATCCAATTACTGTAATTTCTCTGGCCCCAATTGAGCATCCAAAAACTCCACCGTTTGTTTCAGTCGTGACTACATTCTCAGATTAGGGAAATCGCCACCTTAAAACTACGAATTCTTGGGAAGAAAAGGCGAAAACATTTTAAGAATGCGGTACTTCATCTTTCAACCTTTTCTGAAGAAAGTACATAATGAAAATCCATTCTAACTATCACCTATCGAGATTCATCATAAAAAGTAAAAAAAAAAAAAACTGATTCCACTTCCATGTCTGATAGAAAAGATAAAATAAAACCTGGTCCATGGTTGAACATATGCAAAACCCAAATTCATGTACAATGTACTATGTACTAACAAACACACATTTTAGACAAATTGCCTCAAAAACTCTGTTGCCACCAGCCTCCCCCGGGTGTTCACCGACTTCTTTAATTCACTTGTCTCTTTATCAATATCCTGCAACCCAAAGAAGAGCAATGGGGTAAATTTTATGAAACTCCATCAGTCAATAAAAAAACCAACATCCTACCACTGACCAATTCTCATGTAATGAGTAAAAGGTGTAAATTTGAGCAACCATTTCAAGCACACAATGAACTAAAACATGAAATTTATAGGGTTTGGAAAAATGCTTGCCTCCATGAATTGTACAATAAAATCAATGAGCTTGTGTTTCTGCATGTCCTCACAATGGTAGTTCGTCACAAGAAAACTAATATCATAGCCCTGAATAGTGAAGTATCGAAGAAAGTAAATAAGGCTGATTTAGTTGCTGGGGGACTTCATATACGAAATATGCTGTCCTAGTAACTTAACACAACCTAGAAAAATTACATGAACATTATATTTTAAATACAATTCTTCGAGTCAAGTTAATGCCACCCACTTCAGCTTGTCAAGCACTACAATATTACAAAGTCTAATTTGAACTCAACGAAAGAAACTACACACCTGCACTGGCTTTCTCCTCAATACCTGAAATGCTTCTGCCCTCATTGACAAAAATCTAAGAAACTTTTTAGTTAGTATGTTTTCAAGCTCATCTGCCTGCTTTACCTATGCAAGAGAAAAAAAAACCCAAAAACAACAAAGATATAAAGAGAAAATAAATGGGATACTGATATAACAATGGAGGTGAAAACTGTAAGCAATCTGTTAAATTAAAGGGACAGTGTACGTACTACAATCTTGGGGATCCATTTCACAGTGTATATGCCCTAGCATTCTATATGACATACAAATCAATACCAAAATCAAAATGGTAAGCAAAATACAGCAGCATTGTCAGTGGACAAGAAATCCACCAATAGTACAGTAATAATCTTAATCAACCAGCGATCCAGCTAGCTAGAGAAAACTAAAACAATAAAAATTGTCAACAGACAGCAACTTCCCAATCTTTATGCAGAATACCCAACTGAATGTGCCTGAAGTCTAACCATCATATATTGATGCCCATAATGAAGGCCAAATCTAACAAAAAATCCACCTCCTCCTCATATTAAGAATTTAAATCCTAAATCCTAATCCATTCCAACTAAGGGCCCAGAAGGGCTCCAGCACACAGGACCTCCAAAACACTCCTGCCTCTTTTGCATCCCCAAAAGCACAATGCTCTTAATAAGTGGAGGCCAGAACCACTCAACCTTGCCTCCCATAAAAGTTTATGGACATCATGGAGTGCAATTGGTAAGCATATTAAGGTTATTTGACTTTATGCACACTGCCTCTATGTGTGACAAGTAATCACGAGAAAAAGTATGTTTTGGGTATGACTTTGCCAAAACCTTTCATATCACTTATGTAGTTATACCCACCATTAGTTTCCCTGACTAATTAACTATTACATTTCACAGAATTCATAGAGCATTTAAACTAGTTATCTTCCACGGTACTCTTAAGAAAAATTATCCACAATAAAAGACTTCTATCAACTGAGTGGAGATATAGATTGAGGGTTGTTTGCTAAGATAAGAAACTAAGAGAAAAGTAGCAATTAAGTAATTTCAAACTCAGAAAGCATAATTCCAAACTCTTAGAATTGGCTTTCTTCTAACCAATTCCTCTAGCAAGTACCAATTATCTCTAGAATTCAATATCTTTTTTATATATAAAAGAACATTTTTGTTATCAAAAAATACATGAATACAAGAATAGTCCAGGACTTCACCTTTAAAAAAACATAACTTGCACCCACCAAAAAAATTACCAAACAAGTGCACACAGAAAAACCACCACATATATGATAAATTATACTCAAATAAATATATTCACCTTGAGGCTTATGCGAACAGAATTAATAGATGCCTCTATTAAGCATTTTTCAGCCTCATTTCGACATATCAAAACCTGTGACAGCAATAGTACAAAAAAAAACTCAAATTGTTGCAGAAAAAGAAAATAAAAATCTTCGTAACATGTACTTAACATCTCCATCATATTCTTTTTAAGAATATTGGACCCATCAGATTTCTATCTATTCATTGACAACTTAAACATCCAGGTAACTATAAATTATTTAATCTTGAAGTTTGACTTTGAATAGGCATAAAATATAGAGCTACGAGCTATCAAGAAAGCTGTTTCCTATCATTTGGCATGGAAAAGATAAGTATATGTATACCAAATAAGATTAAACTGAAGGAGAGAGGATGGAGTTACTCAGAAATTATGCTCAAGATGATGCCCACATTGTTCGCAAAAGCCTCCAATTTTTTATATATGTTTCTTAAATACAATAATCTCCTGACACAACCTTTGTCTCAGCAATGGTAAAAATGTTACTAATAATATGTAATAATGAAAGGGAACCATCATTGCCCAAACGCTTACAGCAAAGTTACAACATCTGGCATCTTTAAAGTAGGTGTCGACAACAAAAATTGAGGAGAAAATATTATGAAAACAACGAATTGTGTTAAACATAACCATTACAATACGGGGAAAACAAAAAGAGGGAGGGGGAAGACTCTTCATTATTATGTCAAGAAGATGGTTCTCACAGGATTTAGCAGAAGTTCAGAGCTGGTCCTGCAAAATATGAAGAGAAGGTTTAACTATCTTGATAAAAGACCAGTCTATACATTTCTAAATTGCATTTACACATTGAAAACTAATCAAGCGTAATGATCAACAAGATTGTTCCAGAAGTTATGGTTCCCCACATTGTATCGCCTACAGAGCCTTAAAAAGAAACAAAATTACCAAACAAAAACCCAGATTCCCAATCTAAAAGAATATCAGATAGAGAAAAGCAGTTCTCTAGTAGCCACATAACCAGAACCTATTTGTTTTCCTGTACAACCTAAAAACTTTTAAAAATAAGGGTAAGGCACAGAAAATGTAGTAATAGTAAGATCAAAGAGCAACTCCAGAACATACTGCAGCTCAACTTCCGGCTTGTTATGCCTTTCAACTTCTTGACAAGGGAAATTCTGCAAGCAGAATATGGCATAAGAAATAAAATCAATCAGGCATTATAAGCATGTCTATTTCGTCTATTTCGTCTTTTTTCTTATTTTTCTTTTGTTAGAATAAGCATTTGAACAATAATTGCGTGAAGCAATGAAAAATTAGTCCCTTGGTCTAAGCATTAAGACTGCATGTGTATGCTTAAAAAATTAGTAAACAATCTTTTTCAGAACAAAGTCGCCATAAACCATAGTAAAAATTAAAAAAAGAAACAAAACAAAAAAAAATCTTATAAGGCCTCAGCAAGACATATTTAGCCATTAACAACCAAAACTTTTTTTTAACGGTCTACTAGCAACAAAACATCAAAATAGTCTTCAATAAGTGATAGACTACGAAGCAGGGACTGCTAAATTTACCCACTCAACATGTTTGTGTAGACCAATTCCTAAATGAATGTTGATGAAAATGTAAGCATCCAAATGAAAAACAGAGTTAGATTCGCGATTATTCCCAATCTTATATGACTAGCACCTAGAGATATGTCTAAAGGGTTTGGCTTGTACAGAAAGATACCAAAATTACTTCAAAAATAAGATACCTGTAGGCACATTGCGGCATCCAGCGTGTTCCGTATACATGTCAAGTTTAATCGCAACGTATTGGCCTGAAAATAAGAAGGGAAAAAAGAAAAACAAAATTCATCACTGAAATCAGCTCAATTGAGTTTAATTCAAGCCACAAGTTACAAGTTATAAAGAATCTAACAATGTCAGTGAACCATATTGTAAAGTAGGAAAAATATGCCCTAGAGATGTAAATTTGGTTCAATAATCTCAAATTTTCTTTAGGTTTGTTTGGTCACCGAGAAACAGAATGTGAAAAGCGGTTCCTAACTTTCTCAGCAACCAAACAGAAAGTAGAGAAAGTAACCAAATTATAATTAAGCAAATAAGAAGGATTAAGGAGGAAAGATCCGATCGGTTTACCATTTTAGGAGTAGGCAAGGTGATGCCGAATCCGAAGGACAGATTTTGGTGGAAATGATGGCGATATCAATCAGCAAACTGGTTAGGTGCTATTCTGCGCTTCTGAAGTGTAATTTGAGGAAAGTCGGTGCTAAAGTGCGCGTATTTTATAAGGAATCGAATACAGAACATGGAACATTGAAATGGAAATAAAGAAATTCGAACTGCCGGATTCGAACCCGGACCTAAGGATTTTTGCTTTCTACAACTACAAGTCCTCCGCAGGTCGGATTGTTGTTGAGATGGTTAACATAAAATTATTTATACAATATATATATATATATATATATATATGAAAATAATTATTCTTCCTTTCTGCATTTAAGTGAAAGCAGGTTAGTAATAGGGGAAGAGAAAAGTTGAGTTATTTTTTTTTTCCCTAAAACTCATAGCGGGTGTCTCAACACAAACTAGGGGATTGCATTTGATGGAACTCCAGGCGGTCATATGAGGCATTGGGTAGGGAACGAATCCATAGAGCTAGGGGATTGCATTTTATGGAACTCCAGGCGGTCATATGAGGCATTGGGTAGGGAACGAATCCATAGAGCTAGGGGATTGCATTTTATGGAACTCCAGCCGGTCACATGAGGCATTGGGTAGGGAACGAATCCATCCCCCTTATGGATCCCGATGTTGGTATGGGGTAGACACTTTTATGTTATATAATGATCATAAGAGATCGTCAATATGATCTAAACATTACATGAACAAATAATACTGGTGCGTGAATTACTAAACCCCGACTTGTGGTTAATTTTTTTAAAAAAATACAAAATAAATTAAAACAGCCAACTACCCCAGAGCTACTGTAACTTAAGAAGTCAAACTTTCAAGTCATGTGTGCCAAGGGCACACCCTTACTCTAAATCTGATCCATACTATCTTGAAGGCCAAAATTAGCCAAAATATCAGCCACAAAAATAGTTTTTCTAAAAGCATGAAAGAAGCTAATAGAATGAAAATAATTCCTCATTTCTTAATTGTCCTGATAATGCTTCTGACTCTCCAGAGAGGCTCAATTTTAGAGAGAACAAAGTCTATAAGAATCTTTGAGTCGTCTCGTACTAGAAGATTATGTCATCCAAGATCATAAGCTGCTTTTAGCCCTTCCAGCAACATTAAACCTTCCGCTACCAAGCTATTAGGTTTACCCGCATTTTAGCACCATCAACAATCGGGAGGCCTTGAGCATCTCTAATAACAAAACCAACAACAGCATTATTACTGGATTAAACTGAGCCATCAACGCTTAGCTTAAACCAACCAGCTTCCGGAGGAACTAGAAGCTACAGTTTGCTCCAGGCTAGACTTCCTATTGGCACCAAAGAACCTAGAACCAATCAACTTAGCAACAACAACAGTTCTAGCGCAGTGAGGCCTAACTTCAGAGAATACCGACTTGTTTTTAGCTTCCCGAATCTACCAGAAAGTCAATAAACATTGACTAAGGTGGGAGAGATTATTATCTAAATGGCTCAAAGAGGCTAAACAATGAGGCAAAGAGCCCTGACTAGGTCTAAGAGTAAGAGCATGCTCAGAAGCAGCCCAAACTTGTTGGGCGAAGGAATAATCACAGAATTAAGTGCTCAGCCGTCTTATCATTGAAACCACATACTCCACAGCTACATTCAGTACCCATAAAGAATCTTCGAAGCCTATCCATCGTATTAAGCTTCGTCTGATGTGAAGCCATCTAAAAATTGTAGCCTTAGAGGGAATCTTCATCTTCAAAATCTTCTAAAGTAACTTGGCTTGCAGGTGAACAACTAGATTCTCATTCAACAACTTCACAGCTGACTTGATAATGAACCTGCCTTTGGGCTCAGGACCCCAGAAGAACTGATCATTTACTACCTCACCGAAAAAAGGTAAGGGAATATCCTTGATGAGCTGAACAATTTCTAAAGGAACTAGAGCCTGGAGAGTTGGAATCTCCCACTTATGATCCATGATACATTTAGCTACAGTTAGATGCCAATCCAAATTATTAAATATTGGGGGGAAATTACGTGAGGAAAAGGCAGCATCCAATTACAAGGCCAAATCCACCTAATACCCTTACAGAGATGACCTTTGGCCTCTAAAATTCGTTTTCACGCCATAGAATGATTTGATGTTTTAATGCAAGAAATAATGGATTGTGACGAAGATAGTTAGCTCTCGTAATCTTCACCCACCAATTTTTGTTATGTGTTAATATTCTCCAGCCTAACTTGGTAAGAGCGAAAGAGTCCTCAATCTTCACTTGTGATTACTTGTGTTGATTCTTATAAATTAGAATCAAATTCCTCTATAAAAAATTAAATTCCATACGAATCTGTCTAATTATTAATCATGTTACGAATTAAAGGAGAAAATGAGGGGTGTACTCGTTCTTGGTGAGATTTTGGAGACAAATTTTGTTTACGGTTCTTGGCGAGCCCCAAAACATATGTTTGGTCATGAAAAGGTTGAATACCACAGGTGGTGGAAACTCTAGAGAAATAACGTGTTCCTTTGACCCTAGAATATGAAGAAGAGGAATCCCAACCATAGAAAATGTGCAAAACAGCAATGCAAATTTAAACAGGACATTCAAAAATTCTGCTCATGATACAACACAATCACAGCATATGAGAATCTTAGCTGTATAGGATTGCCAAAGATCTCCGGCATAAACAGACATCAGTTTCAAGAATAAAAGGTTGTATGTGCAGAATTTCAAAGAGGAATTCCAGATTGATCAAACCAGGAAACTTATTGAGCAAAAGATTGAATACCACAGGTGGTGGAAACTCTAGAGAAATAACGTGTTCCTTTGACCCTAAAATATGAAGAAGAGGAATCCCAACCATAGAACATGTGCAAAACAGCAATGCAAATTTAAACAGGACATTCAAAAATTCTGCTCATGAATCATGATACAACACAATCACAGCATATGAGAATTTTAGCTGTATAGGATTGCCAAAGATCTCCGGCATAAACAGACATCAGTTTCAAGAATAAAAGGTTGTATGTGCAGAATTTCAAAGAGAAATTCCAGACTGATCAAACTGGGAAACTTATTGAGCAAAAGATTGATTATATATACATAACAACACTCAAGAGAGACTAAATTCCTCAAGACGTTTGAATAATTATATATAAGGAAACTTCATTATGTTGGAAAACCATAGAAATTAATCTCTTTTTCTAGTAGTGCACTCTAGGGTAATGTCGCACTGGTGAAGCAAACATGATTTACAGTACCTGATAAAAGAAGAATGAAACAATGCATGGTGTAACATACCATAACATAAATATGGTGTAAGATAACTATGGAAAAAAAAAAAGAGTAAATCATTGGTACACCCTTGACAACCTTTACATTTATTTAAAACTTTTCTATCAATTTATTTTTGATGAAAAGTCCTTCAAACAATTAAAATATGCATCTTCTTCTTTATTTGGCTCTTTTTGTCCCATATGCCCCTTATTGTTTGATCTCTTTGACCTCTTGGGATGTTTATTATATTATCATATAATAATATTACATATGTATAAAAAAAAATATTACTAGTTAGAATTCAATTTTTTTCTATGAAACAAAAAATAAATTCCGTATTGTCTAGGATCCAACGGTAGGGTATAGAAAGATTTTTGGAGGGATGAGATGGTCGTGTAAAATCCTATGACGTAGGGTTAAATTCTTGGATTTTGGACACAAAATTCAAGAATTAAAATCTAAACCATATACAATTAACCAAATTATTTAATATCGGATGATAAACAAATTTAAAAATATTTTCGAAGAATTGTTGTTTTTAATTATCTTGTATGAAGTACAACCTTCAACTTGTACACAAAATAAAACAAAACTTCTTTCATGCACTTCGTTGTTCTATCAGTTTGGCACTAGATGCACTTTTGGTATATATATATATATATGTTCTTGCTCAAAATGTTTTTCTCGTTTTAGGAGTCGAATGTCTCGAAGCAATCCTTGCTGGACCTCCGCGCGGAACTCGGTCTGCGGAGCGAGGGAGGTAGACCACTCGTGGGGATCTCTTTTGCGGTGAATGGTGTAGAGATGATGGATTGGACTAAGTGTGATGGGCCTTAGCAAATAGGTCTTTCAGCTTTGGTGCAGGTGTGCCACTAGTAGAAGACTACTACTAGACAGTGTAAATGGGTTCTGTTTTCGACTCAAGAACCTTTCTTCTGATCAGTGCAATTTTGAGGCAGGCGGACAAGAATTCTCTTGTACTATTCTTTTGTATGCATTTTTCAAGCATTTAAAATATTCTTTTTCCAGCGATGCCTAAGTCAAAAGTTTATTTAGCCATGATATCCAGGTTGGCGACATTGTTATTTCTGCATTTAAATGGACGATGGTACCAGGACCTCTCAAGTCGGAATGGAAGTATTTGGACCAATGTACAAAGATGGTATCCTGACTTGGTCAGTCACGAACCACGCTTTGGATGGTGTATCTCGATGTACCATTTGCTACTTAAGAAAAATTGGTTTCAATTGAAATGGAAATGAAAGTATGAATACAAAAATGTAAAAGTACTAGAATTGAATAACAATTGAAATTATAAGTACATAAAAGTAAATTATTTTCTTTGCATTTCAAGCCCGTATCAACCAAGAAATTCCAGAAATCATCAACTAAAATGAATATCAGTTGGAAATCATGCCATGAAATGACAGAGAACTCAAACGCGACGCAAGATATCGAAAAATGAGGTTTGAGTTTCTTAGTGACCAGCCATGAGTTGGTAAGTGGGTTGACCTTCCGTGTAACTGGTAGTCAAGATGGATGTAAGATCCGTGTCTTGAAAGGAATGTTGAACGATCCCACATTCCTGTGATGGGGGAATGGTCTAGGAGGGGAATGGTGGTGTGCTTTAAAGGTGTAGGCACACACCTATCTAGCACGAGACCTTTTGGGAGCTTAGTGGCTTTGGGTTCAGTTGGAACTCTAAAGTTAAGCGAGTTGAGATTGGTACAATTCCATGATGGGTGACCCCCTGCGAAGTTGCACCGTGAGCTCCCGAAAATAAAACTGTGAGGGCAAGGGCAAGGAGGCCCAAAGTGGACAATATCGTGCTTGATGAGTCGGGTCCTGACCGAGGAGGGTTGGGTCTTGATAGAATGGTATCAGAGAGACCCCAACCGGGAAGTGTGCTTGCGAGGACGCTGGGCCCTAAGGGGATGGATTGTAAGACCCGTGTTCTGGAGGGAATTGTGAACGATCCCACATTCCTGCAATGGGGGAATGGTGTGGGAGGGGAATGGTGGTGTGCCTTAAAGGTCTAGGCACACACCTATCTAGCACGAGGCCTTTTGGGAGCTCAGTGGCTTTGGGTTCGGTTGGAACTCCAAAATTAAGCAAGTTGAGGTTGGTGTCATTCCATGATAGGTGACCCCATGGGAAGTTGCACCGTGAGCTCCCGAAAACAAAACCGTGAAGGCAAGGACAAGGAGACCAAAAGCGGACAATATCGTGCTAGATGAGTCGGGTCCTGACCGAGAAAGGTTGGGATTTTTGTAACGACTCGGAAATTCGAAAAAGGGAAATTTGGAAAATTTGAAGGAAAATGACGATTTTGCCCCTGAAATTGGGCGAATAGTTGACTTTTGGTTCGAGCGGTCAAACGGATTTTGACCGATGACTGTGACGTAGTTCGGGACGTCATGAGTTCATAGACAGGTGGCATGCCCGATTCCGATATTCGAGGAGAAAGTTATGATGTTCAGAAGTTTAAGGGTAGTTTGGTAAATTGGTCAAAGTGGCCATTTGTTGACTTTTTGATTGGGAACGTGTTTGGAATTTCCGTAAGTACCGTTGGGTAGGTCTCGAGACGCTGAATCCGTAGACAGGCGGCATGCGTCAATCGGGGTTCAGATGAAACAGGTATGGGCTTGAGAAAGTGAATGGCAATTTGATAATTTCCCAAAGACGGGTAAAATAGTAATTTGACTGGGCTTTGTGATGAGTCAGTGCAATTGTGACTCACTTTGGTTGTTATGTGACATCTGTCACAATCATATTGTGGATTAGTGGCACTTAGCTGCTGAGGATTAATTCAAACATGATTAGGCGGTGTGGGTTAAAATGGAAAAACAACCGTGTGTGTGTGCTTGTGAAGAAAAACAGAGCAGTGTGCTCAATCTCCCTACCCGATCAACTGGTTAGAGCAATAATGAAAGAGGAATTGAGAAAGAGGGAGAGAGAGAGAGAGAGAGAGAGACAGAGAGAGAGAGAGAGAGAGGGAGAACAGAATTAGAGAAGCAAAAGGGGATGGAAATTGTGACAAGAAAACCCAGGAACCCGAGGCCCAAACCCTTCGAATTTCCAAATTGATCAACAAGTTGAATTCGAAACTTTGAGCCATAAACACTGAAATTAACCTTGGATTAAGTCTCCTGAGCTCAAGGCGAGCTGAACCCAATCAAATTCAACGAAAATTGATGCTGTTTTGGCTCTGAACAGACCTAGTGACAGAAATGGAATTCGAGGATTGAGTCGTGCAATTGAAGGGTTAGAAGGATGAAATTGATTTTGAAATCATCCTTATAATGGGTCTACGATGCTGTGTGACTAATTAATTGAAGGATTGGCTAGTGATTTGAGGAACTCAGATGATGAACAGACCTTGAACCCTTGAGGCTTGATCGAATGACTTCGAGGTAAGGAATCACAAAATTGAATGTACATACCTTTAATTAAGGCTAAACTGATACAATTAACTTAATCAATTGAAGCAATTGAAGGAATCGACTAGAAATTGGCAGGAATCCAGCCGGTTCACGTCGCGGGCCAACCGAACCCGTTTATCAGTCGGAAGGGTTGGGACGACGATTGTACACTTTACTATAGCAAGCGCGTGGACTCACGCGCAGCCACTCACGGCGGCGCATGAGGGTGTGTTGGCTGGAATCCCAAGGTCAGTTCAACATGAAACTTGTCCTATTTAATGTAATGAACATTTTGGCACTGGTTTCGAGGAAATCAGACACCATTTCGATATTGTTTCGAGGGTCCGAAGGTTTATGTTATGTTTAAAATACATATTGAAATCCCGGAAAAATTGGGGAAAATTATGGGAGGTATATTGAGATGTTAGTGACCTGCGATAATAATTTTGGACAGGAATGGTGACTTCCAGAATTTATGAAAAAACGTGCAGCTCGGAAAGCGAGCGATATGAATGGTGTGTGAGTGGACTTTTTTTTTCTACCCTGAATGCATGCATATATGTTTTAAATGCTTTATGATTTGATTTGAAATGCTTTAGTATGATTGATGTTTCCATATGATGATTTCCGGATTTTAGGAATATTATATTATTTCATATGTTTTTGGGCACTGTGATATTCCTATTTTCGGCGAAGACCCGGGATTTGAGATTGGTTTTGACTCAGATTATGAGTCGGGAAATGATTTGATGGATTTGTAATGCATTCTGGATATATTGTGTGGATTTATGTCAAAATGGCAACTGAGGTTGCGGTTACGCGGATTTGCGTGAAAGTGATATTTTGGATTGTTATTTCCATGTGATTACATGATGAGATTGAGGGTTTTCGGATTTATGAAATAATCGGGACTCTGGTTTTAGGGATTATGTTTTGGGCTGAGACCCTGTGATGAAAGTGGTTTTGATTTCAAATGCAACTGTTTTTCAATGATTTTCATGATGATGATGGATTGTGGATATTAGGGCTTTCATAGTGGAATATGTTTCCCCCGAAGTGCACCCTGGATATTACGGCTTCCGGTTGGGAATTTGTTTCCCCGGAATGAACCCTGGAGATAACACTCGCCTCCGGGATGGATGTGTGTACCCCGGAGAGGTCACGTAGCACAGTCTGTTGTCGTGCTGCCGAGGAAGGCTCGACTCAAATCAGATGTGCTGGATTATATGGAGATCGGTTGGTGACGTGTTCACGACGATCTGGATTGTCGGCTCGTGATGTTCACAACGACGGATGCTCGGATTTTGAGCGGTCCTTGAGCCTATTGATTTGCACGTGTTGCAGGGATAACGTGACTTATGAGATTGAGACTGGATATGGAAATGAGTCCCTTGGTTTTATTGAGATTTGTGATTTATAACTATTTGTGCCCAGATTTACTTTACTCATGATTTATGATATGCATGCATGTTTGAGAAACTGGAGGGTAGGAATGTCTTTTGATAAATGTATTTCTAAAACTTTGTTTTGTCCACTCACACCTTTTCTGTTTTATTGGCCTTCCAGGTCGTGGTGCGATGATCGAGGCTGATCGGAAAGTGGAGGATGTTTTGGCATGTTTTGAGAGCCTCAGAAATTACAAAAATGCGTGCAAAGCGGGATTCAATTATATGGACGATGTGTGAGTGGACTTTTTTTTCCCTAAACTATTATTCATGCATACTTATATAATTTAAATGTGTTTTATGTGATTTTTATGAGTTTTATATTGTTGGAATTTTATGTGAATTTCAGTGATTTTAGGGATATTTTATTACGCATTTTTCGAGGATTTTCATAAATTCCATTTTGATTCCCGATTCGAATATGGTTTTGGGATATGAAATGTGATTTGGAAGATAATATTAATTGATTTTGGTGATTTCTATATAGTTTCTGGATGGTTTTCGGAAATAGTTTTAATTACACGCTTTATGGTGTTGTTTGAGTATGTGATTCCAGACCTTGGTATTAATTATAAATTTGGGATGAATAAGGTTTGAATTATGAAATAAGGTGGTTATGATGTATTTATGATTTTCTTATATTTTTTGGGGAAAATACTTTCTATGCACATTTTACGAGATACAGTGTGTAACTTGGTTTCAAGCTTAGGCCCGGGATTCTGGATTTTGGTTTTAAACTGTGATATGTATATGTGAGGTTTCTCGATATTTAGGATGTGTAATGTTATGTTGATGTGTGGTGATTGTGTGGATTGGATGTGAGTCTCAGACGTCGAGCTAGGGGTTCTGAATCTTAAGACTTTTATTTTGTGGGCGACTCAGACGTCGAGCCAGGGGTTCTAAATCTTAAGACTTTTATTGTGTGGGTGACTCAGACGTCGAGTCAGGGGCTCCAAATCCTAAGTCGGATTTCACTCAAACATCAAACCGGGATCCGAATCTCGAGTGAGTATGTGATGGCTTATCGGTAGTGCTTTTGTTATGTGGATATTTTTTGTGGATGCATACTGATGATGAGTTGGTTGTATGTGAATTATGTGGTGATATTGGATATGGATTGATTATGTGTGGTTTATGTGATTCTTTGTGATGCATGATGTACGCTATGATGCTTGTTGACTAGTTTGGTCCTCTCTCAGACGTCGATTTGGGTTCTAGTGGGGTAGGGGTTTCAAGTGTGACATTGTGATGATGGATTAACTGTGTAATGTATGGATTATGTGAGAGTTGTTTTCCGGTTAATCGCTTGCAGGATGTTGTCACATATTTCGCGCATTATAGACTGTATTTTGTTTTAATCGAAGTGAAATGGCTTTCGTATGCATGCATGGTTTTGAAAAATGAAAGGTAAAAGCTCGATGTATTCAAATTATGTTTTAAAACGTTTATTTTTGTTCATTCACAAATTTTATTGGTTTTGTGACCCTCTAGGGCTGTTGCACGGAAATCGAGGTTCGAGAGGCGGAGGCATGAACTAGCGGAAGTTGCATTTATCCCTTGCTTAACAAGGTTTACGTGAGGGGGGAGCAGAGCCCGAGTGTACTAATCTTATGTATCCGAGAGGGGTCCTGTTGATACACTAAATTAAGCATTAAAGTAAATACAAAGTCACACTCAACACTTAATAAAAACATATGCAAATTAAAACCCTCTTTCGTAGATTGTAGCAGTGATATGTAGGGATCGTTCTTAACCGGGGATTGAGGGTACCTAAGCATGATTATCGTTTGATTAATTAATTAGGGGGGTAGTCAATTGTTTTGATTATCCTAAGTGATTAACTAATCTAAACTAACCTAATCTATTATTTACATGGTCAATTCATCTTTAACCTAACTCATTCATGAATTTTATTAATTTCAACCTATGAAATCCTCTAATTCTAGCCTTACGAGTTACTTGCATATTATCTTAGGTACGTGCTCGAGGACAGCCCGACATACACTTTCAATGAATTAGGCTCGGGGACAGCCCGACATATCTAATCAAGCATTAAACACAAACATACACTCATAACTAAAACGAGAATCATAAAACACATAGAATATTGAAGCAATAAAAATCATAAAACCAAGAATAATATTAGAAATCAGTTCATAAACCAAGATATTCAAGCACAAAAGATAATTATAAGGTAAAGAGGTCGTGTTACACTTTTTCTCTTCGGGACACCCTATGGATACGAAGTGATTGGGCACTTTTTGGTTAGACAATCAGGGACAGTCTGACTATGCCACGGATGAAGGTGTAGAGGATGAAGTATGATATAATTAACCTTGCACGAGAAATCTTGAATTTATTGAAAAGGGAGAATTGGTTAAGCAGAGCTTTAGTACAAAAATGGACGACCCCTACAAATAACCTAAGCCTCTCTATTTATAGGATAAAATTAATTCTCAAATAAATAGGAGTTCACAATTTAATTCTAAAAGGAAAAGGATTAAACTAATTAAATTAAAGTCCTAAAGGTAAAAGGTATTCTAAATCCTAATCAAAGAATAAATACAAAACTTAATTAAAAAGGTAATAGAAACTCCTAAATTAAAAAAGGAAACAAATCCTAATTAAAAAAGGGAAATTCTTCTCCTTAATTTACTTAGAATTTGGGTTGCTTGGTGGAATTTTAGAAGATGGAACAACTGGAAGATGTGCAAGGCTTCAATTCCTAGTAGAACAAGTAATCATTCCCGCGCAGACTGACTATGCCTCACCAAAACAGGAATTCCTGTGGCTATGGGACTCCGATTTTAGTAATTCTTGAATATTGGAAACTAAACTCCTAGAGCTTTCCAACCATACCTTACTCACATTCTGATTCTATCTGAGGCGTTCACAGCGGTCCATGGAAGTGGGATAGTCTGCACAGGCAGATTTCTGCTTTGTAACTTTTAATCCACTTCTTCTTTTGAGTTTCTCC
This sequence comes from Prinsepia uniflora, assembly GCA_032719365.1. Lineage (NCBI taxonomy): Eukaryota > Viridiplantae > Streptophyta > Magnoliopsida > Rosales > Rosaceae > Prinsepia > Prinsepia uniflora. The sequence goes on along the minus strand of CM064861.1, from coordinate 47,010,525 downwards.
AAGAACGAATCTTGGCATAATCTTGACTCTTCTTGCACACATGGTCATAGTGTTAACCCATCCTGATGAATCTTGATCCAATCTTGGCATAATCTTGACCCTTCTTGCACACATGGTCATAGTGTTAACCCATCTTGATGAATCTTGATCCAATCTTTGTAAATCTTGGCCCATTCTTGATAGCGTATGCGGGTTTGCTCCAATTTCATCTCTTTACTCCAAATTCGTTGCTACCTAAAAATATTAAAACGAGTTAGAAATTGTAGAATTAAGGATATAACAAAGTAAGATGAAAAGGAAATTGAGATAAAAAGGTGATGAAATATGTGTTTATCAAATTCCCCTATACTTAAACCTTGCTAACCCCTAGCAAATACCAAAAACAATTGTCGGCTTTGAAAACTCATATATTTTTTTCTTTTTCTTAAAACTAAAAACTACTAAACTCTTAACCATTTGTCTCAAATTGTATCAACATAAGTATGGCATCAGAGATTTACACTAAAGAGCTATATAGCATATGGAATTCAAAAGTTAATATATCATAACAAAATGCCTTGACAAGTAAGACAATGAGTAAACTTGGTGAAATGTATCTCATCATGAATAAAACAAGTATGAATCAACTCACAAGGATATGCACTCAAGATTTCACTCAATGTGTATAGGATTTGTGTTTGCACTCAATGTATGTGAGAAGGGTGCTCACACAATAGAAAGTAAGTTACTTCATAAAAATTTCAAACATAAACCATAAGATAATGAACATACTTGCACAAATGAACCAAAACCATAAGCTTATTCAAGTGATAGACTCAACTAATCAGAATTTACTTATCTTAAGGAACATAAGGTCTCTATTTAAAGGTTGTAATGGGGCTAGGTGTAGAGGTAAGGAATTTTTAGGATAGTGGTGCTAAATTTGTTCCAGCTTTAACATGCATCATCTACTACAAGTCATAAACATTCACTCATAAAACATTAACAAATGAATTCGAGTTGTAGTGATGATCTTTTAGCCATGTTTTATCTTCTTCTTTTTCTTTATTATCATCGACAGGTTAATGGCATCCTAAGACTTTTAAAAACAAAAACTTAAAACACGCAATTTTTTTATTTTTTTCATTTTTTTAAGACTCATAAAGTTGTAAAACCCTCCCCCACACTTAAATTTGGCATTATCCTCAATATATTAAAGTAAAAGCATAGAATCAAGTATGAGATAGAGTTTTACGAAAATAAGATAAAAATAAAAACAAATGAAAATATAAGATAAGGGAAGAGAATGCAAATATGTTGTAGACTCCTCCATTGGGTTGCCTTCTAACAAGCGCTTAAGTTTAAGGTCTTCAGTCTAAACGAAGTGCTTCAATCAACTCATTCGATGCGGGGTCTATGCACTCTTTCGAACTCCACATCCTGCACAACAATTCCCTCGTGGTAGAGCTTCAATCGATAACCTTTTCTTTTGAACTCTTTTCCTATTTCTTCATGAATTAAGTTATTACTCAACTTTACAAATTAATTTCTTCGAATATACATATAGAACTAAGACGGTGTTTCCACAATTTACAAGTGTGAAAGTTATGCACAAGCATATTTACACAAACGAAATCACACAAAATATTTTTCATTCCCCGGCAACGGCGCCAAAAAATTGATACGCTAAAACTAAGCATTAAAGTAAATACAATTGATACGCTAAAACTAAGCATTAAAGTAAATACAAAGCATACTCAACACTTAATAAACACATATGCAAATTAAAACCCTTTTTTGTAGATTGTAGCATTGATAAGTAGAGATCGTTCTTAACCGGGGATTGAGGGTACCTAAGCATGATTATCGTTTGATTAATTAATTAGGGGGTAGTTGATTGTTTTGATTATTCTAAGTGATTAAATAATCTAAACTAACCTAATCTATTATTTACATGGTCAACTCATCTTTAACCTAACTCATTCATGAATTCTATTAATTTCAACCTATGAAATCCTCTAATTCTAGCCTTACGAGTTACTTGCATATTATCTTAGGTACGTGCTCGGTGACACCCTGACATATCTAATCAAGCATTAAGCACAAACATACAATCATAACTAAAACTAGAATCATAAAACACATACAATATTGAAGCAATACAAATCATAATACCAAGAATAATATTAGAAATCAGTTCATAAACCAAGATATGCAAGACCAAAAGATAATTATAAGGTAAAGATGTAACAACCCGTCCCGGGAGTCGGGATTAGCGAAGTGATTAGTGACGGATTAACGAAGAGAATCAGTGATTAGTTGGACATTTTTGGGATGGATGGCGCAGAATGACGATTTTGCCCTTGGTTTGGGAAAATTGTTGACTTTTTGTTTGGATGGTAAAATGGACTTTAACCAGTGACCGTGATGTAGTTCGGGACATCACGAGTTCATAGACAGGTGGCATGCCCGATTCCGACATCCGAGGAGGAAGTTATGACGTTCGGAAGGTTAGGGGCACTTTCGTAATTTGGTTAAAAGCAAGGAAAAAGTTGACTTTTTGAACGACAAGGTTTCTTCTCGCGAACCAAGGACCGTTAGATAGGTCTCGACGTCCTGAGTACAACGACAGGAGGCACGCTTTTATTGGACTTCGTACGGATAAGATATGGGTCTAGATAATTGAAGGGCAAAATGGTAATTTTACAAGGTAGGGGTAAATTGGTCTATTGGCTGTCTTGGGATCTGTGCCTAGTACCTATGGGACACTTGGCTGTTTTGGGGTGTGTGTCCATCAGATTGAGGACAAGTGTCCCACACTGGAAGGCTGTGGAACTTTGGTGACCGCCTCATTTTCTGTTTACAAATACGGTGTTGCGCGGGTTCGAGTGGGAGGAAAACAGAAAAATAGGGGAATGCGATTTGGGAGGAATCTTGGTTGCAAACATCTCTAATGGCGGGACCACTCTGAAGGAGAATGATAAGGGAAGTGAGAAGAGTGGGTTGGTGGCAGGATGTCGAGCCGTCGTGGGCGGTGGCCACGGCACTATGGAAGGCAGGGCACTCTGAACCCGCGAGATGATCTTGATCCAACCAGCTGCAATTGTGGTTCTTTGCTTCTAGTTTGTTCATCAAAGTTGTTGAGAGTATTGAGCTGAAGGTGGTGGTCACTATGGCTGTGCGCGATAGGTGTTCATAACGGTGAACGGAGGTAAGACCACCGTGAGCTCCTTGTATCGAATTGGTTATAAAATCGATATGGTGACCATCTCTGATCAAAGTGATTGCTCGATTAATGTTAGGAGGTCGAGAGGAGTTCAAAAAGGATTAAACTGGGGGTGTAAGTGGCTAGGAACACCAGAACACAGAGGATGAGGAGTTTTGGGTTTTTCTTTGATGTATGAAGGTAAGTTACAGACCTCAAATTTATGTTTTGAAGTCGTAGATGTAACGACCCGAACTTTCGTAATTATTATTTTATTGTAAAATGACCGTTTTGCCCCTGAGGGGAGGGGGGGAAAGTTGACTTTTATCTCGGGAAGTGTATAGGACTTTTACCCGTGACCGTGATGTAGTTTAGGACGTCACGAGTTCATAGGCAGGTGGCTCGTTCGATTCCGACGTTCGAGGAAGAAGTTGTGACGTTCGGAAGTCGAGGGGTATTTTGGTAATTTGGCCATTTGGGGGCCAAATGTTGACTTTTGACTCGGGAAGTCCAACGGACGAGGGCCAATGACCGTTACGTAGGTCTCGTCGATACGAATCCGTAGACAGGCGGCACGCCGAAATCGGACTTACGACGAAAAAGTTATGGTCAAGAACGTAACCGAACTAACCGAGACTCGGAATTAAAATCATAATAAAATATTAGAATCTGATTTACTTTAACCCAATCAATCTGGACCCTTGATGAGTGACACATGTCACTCATCTACCTCATCCACATCATCCCCAAAAACCAGGATCTGTGTTTGCCATTCCATTAATTAATTAATTTAATTTCCTTAAATCCTCACCTTCCATCCTTACACTCAGACTCAATCCTAGCCGTTGGTTACATTTTCTCCTGCTGTTTTTAAAACCATCTGAGACTCACACTCTCACATTTTCATTCTCTCAAAACCGTGCACCCTCTCACTCTCTGCACAAATACTTCAGCAGCTCACCACCCAACCTCCCTCACCAGGCAGCACCAGGCAACCCCCAGCAACCCCCAGACGGCCATCACCACCACCACGGCCACCCTGCAGGGCCGGGAAACCCACAAACCCGAGAAGGAACCCGTGCAGCCCAAACTAACCAAACCGTCCAAACCTTCACCCCTGCACTCGAACTAACTTAGGGATGGGTCAACTGGAACCATAGGACAACTCAGGACTGGACTGGGCAGCCCACGGCGACGACACGGCGGCGGTAAGCCCATAAACCCGAGAGACACCGATTTCCTTCCCTGTTTCGAAATATCCGTTTTTAACGTTGGAAATGTTTGTTTGCTTTTGAGACAAAACCTAGGGAACTAGACGAGCATTTTGGACCAGGGTTCGTGGCTGAAAGCTTAACGGCTCGCCGGAGAAGACGAACCAGAGCCGGCAGCCGGTTTCCCGTCGATTTTCAGGTGGTTTCTCGAACTTAAAAACCTGTTTTAATCCTACAGAACCATAGAACATGATTAAACGAGTTCATAGGAACAAATCCCATCGTTTTTGGTGGTCGGGTTGATGAGAACTGATCGGGTTGAACCGTGGGTCTGCGGTGACCCGGTTCTCAGACCCGGTACTGTAGCTGATGACGTCATCATGCTGACGTCAGCAGTGACGTCATGATGACGTCATCATGTCAAAAATCTGTCAGACCAGGGACCAATGGGCTGTTGACACGTGTCCTCTGACACTGTCAGTGATGACGTCATGCTGACGTCAGCATCATTGTAGCACTGTTGACTAGAGGGTTGACCGCCGCGTGGGGGGCACATGTGAACAGTATTTTGTGTGGGACCAGTGCCATTTTCAAGGTTTCGACGATACAGATCCAATGGCGGTGGTTTCATGTCGATCGGAGATCGTTAAGTTGGTCAAATTAGGGTTTGACGCCTTGGGAAGCGTGTTCGGACGGCTTTCCCGGGCCGGTTTCAGTCTAGGGTTTCTTAGCTGTTTAGTAGGGACTTAAAGTGACCTTTACGTATGCTTTGGACATGACAGGAATTGTACTTTAACCCTTGGACGGGGCTTTACGCTCGGGATTGCAGTGGGATTGTACTGTGAGTGGGCCTTTGATTTCACTAAACTTCGGCATGCATAACTGTTTTACCTTCTACTATATCTATATGTGATTCAAGTAAAAGTATCTGTTTATCTTGAGTATGATTTATGGCGCGTATTACGATGTTTGGGCATGAGACCCGTCTGGTTGTTTATGAATGGTTTTGAGTCATGTATATGTATAATGGATCTCGATATTATCTGTGGTACTGCACTGTATAGATCTACCCTAGGATTCTATCTCCTCCGGATGTAGGTACACCGGAGTGGTCACGGCGCATTGCCTGTGAGGAGTCATTCTACGGAGGGACCGGACCGTAGAGTGACTCAGGAGCAGGATTGCTACTATTGAACGTCTGGAACGTCAGGCATCTAGAATGCCATGCTCGGACTGGGTTTGGGATTTGGACTCGGGATTGAGACCCCGGGTGGCACGCGTAGCCATGGGACTGTGACCTTATCGGGCGTCTGGGACGTCGGGCATCTGGGATGTCAGGGTTGGGATGTATAGTGCAGTGACTAAGATTATATTATGTTGATGTTATTCTGCTTATGATTATACGGTTTTGTGGTCTATGATACTAATGCATGTCTTTTCGGCAAACGGAGGGGAAAAAGCTATATGTTTTCGAAATGGTAAACTATTTTGTAAACCTTGAGTTTCGGCCCACTCACCTTTGTTGTTTTACTACCCCTCCAGGTAGTGCTTTTGAGGAGGAGGATCCCGAGGAGGAAGAGGATCCCGAGGAGGAAGAGGCATAGGTTTACGTTGCGTACCTGAACCCTACTGCTGGGTAGGTTGGCACGTTGTGTGTCTAGAGTCGTGCTCAATAAACTGTATTCGGGAACTATCCCTTGTCTGACACTATTTGTATTCGAGTATTTGAGTGGCGTGCTATGTATGACTTAACTGTGGATTTTCTTTATACATTTCATCTTCAATAAGGGTATTTTTGGTATTTTAATGTCGGGTGTCAGACAGGAGCAGGGCACGTCCCGAGTGGTCCCAGGGGGATCGGGGCGGGTCCTGTCAACTTGGTATCAGAGCACTAGGTTGTTGTCAGCATGTTAGACTAGTGGTCAGTATTTAGTTTAAAAGATGTCAGTATCTAATCTATGCCTCTTAACAGTGGGTTATTCCTCCGAGGAGAATTCCTCAAACACGAACTAACGAGGAAATCGCGAGAGAGATGGAATGTGCTAGCATTGAGCGGGCTCAAAGGTTGGGAGCCACACCGTTCAGCGGGGGATCAAACCCCGAGGATGCCCATGAGTGGATTGCGAAATGGGAAAGAATCTTCACCGTGATGCACTGCCCACCTGGCGAGCGGGTGGCACTGGCGGCCTTCTTACTGGAAGGCGGGGCTTATCAATGGTGGCATGGTCTTGAGATGTCAGGGTAGACTGTTCACACCACCACATGGGAGGTCTTTCGTGCCCGATTCTTAGATCAGTATTACCCGCGTTCATTTCGCATGGCACGAGAGGCAGAGTTCCTGCGGCTGGAACAGGGAGATATGTCAGTGGCAGATTACGAGCAGACTTTCGGGAAGCTTTCCCGTTTTGCCGCAACTTTTGTGAGTACTGAGGAGGAAAAATGTCAAAGATTTGAGTTGGGACTCCGAGGAGAGTTACGGGCAAGTGTGACAGCTACTAGTTACGCGACTCTGAGGGACATGGTCGACGCTGCAGTTCGTGTCGAGGCCAGTCTGGCGGCACACCAGGCGCGACAATCATCAGGTGAGGGGCAGCGCCGGGATCGTCCACATCCTAGACCAACCGGCCCAAAGATCTCTAAGGGGGGAAATTACCGAGGAGCACCCTTATCTTTACGTGGTCGTGGCTGGTCAGGTCGACATGGAAACTCTCAAAGGGGCGGATCGAGATTCAGTTCTGGACAGCATCAGGCTTGGAGTGGTGCATCAGGAGGGTCTTGGGATGGACCGAGGACAGTTAATTGCTTTGCTTTTGGAGGAGCGGGCCACTATGCCCGATATTTCCCTTTACTGTCAAGGAACAACGAGACTAAAGGTGTTAGTGTGACACATAGTTCGACTTCCCACCCTACCAGAGGCCGAGGACAGAGTGCTGAGCGTGGCGCGCGTGGGCGCGGACAGACTGCGGGACCCAGAGCTCGTGTTTTTGCAGTGACTCAGCAGCAGGCGAGGTCAGCCCCTGGAGTGGTTACAGGTACTCTTCATATCTCAAATATTGTTGTACGGGTGTTAATGGATGCTGGGGCTACCCATTCTTTTATTTCGAAAAGTTGTGCGGGTATGTTAGATCGCGAGGTGTCAGCCTTGGATAGTGAAATGGGTGTTGGTACACCGATGGGCGTTGTGTACATAGTGAATCAGGTGATCCGGAGATGCCCAGTAAGGGTGGAGGATGTAGATCTGCTCGCTGATCTAATCCTTATGGATATCCATGACTTTGATGTTATCTTGGGAATGGATTGGTTGACTGAGCACGGTTCGCTCATCGACTGTTGTAGTAGGCGGGTGATATTGCGGAGTCCGGGTTTGCCGGAGGTTACTTTTCAGGGAGAGCACGACGGTTCGCTACCTGAAGTAATTTCTTCACTTGCCGCTATGAAGCTTCTACAGAAGGGATGCCAGGGTTATCTGGCGCATGTTGTGACGACGAAGAGTGATACTTTGGGTGCCGATGATATACCTGTGGTGCGGGAATTTCCGGATGTGTTCCCGGAAGATTTGCCTGGTTTACCACCACATCGGGAGATTGAGTTCACGATGGAACTACTTCCCGGCACACGACCTATATCACAGGCACCATATCGGATGGCACCAGCAGAGTTACGGGAACTGAAGATCCAATTGCAGGAGTTGGTGGACTTGGGATTCATCCGACCGAGTACATCACCTTGGGCAGCACCGGTATTATTTGTGAAAAAGAAGGAGGGGAGCCTCTGTTTGTGTGTGGATTATGGACAGCTCAACAAGGTCACGGTAAGGAACCAGTACCCCTTACCCAGGATTGACGATCTTTTTGATCAACTGCGGGGAGCACAGTACTTCTCGAAGATTGATTTACGATCTGGTTATCACCAGTTGAAGATTGCTGAGGGGGATGTCCCGAAGACAGCGTTTCGGACCAGATACGAGCATTATGAATTCCTTGTGATGCCTTTCGGCTTGACGAATGCTCCAGCAGCATTCATGGATCTGATGAATAGGGTCTTCCGATCTTATTTGGATAAGTTTGTGATCGTGTTCATTGATGACGTCCTTGTGTACTCGAGGAGTGCTCAGGCTCATGAGAAACACTTACGATCGGTGTTAGGGAAGTTGAGGCAGAACCAGTTATACGCCAAGCTGAGTAAGTGTCAGTTTTGGCTAACCAGCATTGGTTTTCTGGGACATGTAGTGTCAGCAGACGGGATTAGTGTGGATCCTCAGAAGACCGAAGCGGTGACAAATTGGGCTAGATCGACAACCGTGACAGAGGTACGGACTTTCGTTGGTTTGGCAAGATACTACCGGAGATTTATTGAGGGCTTCTCTAGTATCACTGCACCGTTGACTCGTTTAACCAGGAAGGGAGTAAAGTTTGTTTGGGATGAACGGTGTGAGCAGAGTTATCAGGAATTAAAACGTCGGTTAACTACCGCACCTGTTCTTGCCTTGCCGGATAACAGTGGAGAGTTTGAAGTCTACAGTGACGCATTATTGCAAGGGTTGGGTTGCGTGCTGATGCAGAATGGCAGAGTTATCGCTTATGCATCGAGACAGCTAAAGACACATGAACTGAACTACCCTACGCATGATCTAGAGTTGGCAGCGGTGGTTCACGCTTTAAAGATCTGGCGACATTATCTGTACGGGGTGACTTGCAGGATCTTCACCGATCATCAGAGTTTAAAGCATTTGTTCACTCAGAAGGAGCTGAACGTGAGGCAGCGACGGTGGCTAGAACTAATCAAGGACTATGATTATACGATTGAATATCATCCAGGGAAGGCGAACGTTGTGGCAGACGCACTCAGCAGGAAGTCAGCAGGATCGATTGCACACCTGAGGCTGGTGTACCTTCCTTTGCTAGTGGAACTCCGAAGAGCTGGAGTTATGCTGGGGATGGATGAGCAGGGAGCTTTGTTGGCCAGTTTTCATGTACGACCTGTGCTAGTCGATCGGATTATCGAGGCACAATTGGAGGATCCGACACTTTGTATTTACAGGATCGAGGTCGAAGCGGATGAGAGGCAGGACTTTACTATCCGACCAGATGGAGCTCTGGTGAAACTGGGCCGTTTGTGTGTTCCTGCAGTGGCAGAGTTACGGGCAGAAATTCTCGAGGAAGCCCACAGTTTGGCTTATGCCATGCATCCGGGAGGTACAAAGATGTACCGTACCCTCTGGGACCATTATTGGTGGGCAGGAATGAAGAAGGATATTGCAGTGTTTGTGAGCAGATGTTTGACCTGTCAGCAGGTCAAGGCGGAGCGGCAGAGACCGTATGGAGCAATGCAACCACTTCCGATTCCCGAGTGGAAGTGGGATCACATTACCATGGACTTTGTCTTCAAATTGCCTAGAACTCAGAGGGGATTCGATGGAGTTTGGGTGATTGTCGACCGATTGACCAAGTCAGCTCATTTCCTACCGGTACAGGAGACATTTAAGCCAAACCGACTGGCGCAGCTGTTTGTGAAAGAGATCATTCGACTTCATGGTACGCCGGAGTCGATAGTGTCTAATCGAGATCCGCGTTTCACATCTAGGTTCTGGCGAAGTTTGCAGAACGCCTTAGGTACAAACTTACATTTCAGTACAGCGTTCCACCCACAGACCGATGGGCAGTCAGAGAGGACTATCCAGACACTGGAGGACATGATGAGGTCTTGTGTACTGCAGTTTCAGGATTTGTGGGATACTCATTTTCCTTTGATGGAGTTCGCATACAACAACAGTTATCAGGCAAGTATCGGGATGGCACCCTACGAGGCACTGTATGGCCGACAGTGCAGGACACCTATCTGCTGGATGGAGGTAGGAGAGCGAGCAGCTTTCGGACCGGATTTGATGGACATGACCCAGGAAACTGTTCGAATCATCAAGGAAAGATTGAAGGCAGCGCAGGATAGCCAAAAGAGCTATGCGGATTGACGAATTCGAGACTTGGAATTCGAGGTTGGAGATTTTGTGTTCCTTAAGTTATCTCCATGGAAAGGAATTATCCGTTTTGGCCGACGCGGGAAGTTGAGTCCACGTTATTTTGGGCCGTTCGAGATCTTAGAGAGGATTGGACTAGTGGCATACCGGTTGGCATTACCTCCAGAACTTGCCAGAGTGCACGACGTTTTCCATGTGTCCATGTTACGGAAATACCTACTGGACGATTCACATGCCTTACCGGAACAACCAGTAGAACTGATGACTGATCTGAGCTTTGAGGAGAAACCAGTGCAGATTCTGGATCAGAAGAACAAGGTTCTGAGAAACAAAACGATTCGGTTGGTGAAAGTGCTGTGGAGGAACCATGACGTCGAAGAAGCGACGTGGGAACCCGAAGACTTGATGAGGGAGCAGTACCCGTTTTTATTCGAGTAAATTTCGAGGATGAAATTTTTGTAAGGTGGGTAGATTGTAACGACCCGAACTTTCGTAATTATTATTTTATTGTAAAATGACCGTTTTGCCCCTGAGGGGGGGGGGAAGTTGACTTTTATCTCGGGAAGTGTTTAGGACTTTTACCCGTGACCGTGACGTAGTTTAGGACGTCACGAGTTCATAGGCAGGTGGCACGTTCGATTCCGACGTTCGAGGAAGAAGTTGTGACGTTCGAGGAAGAAGTTGTGACGTTCGAGGAAGAAGTTGTGACGTTCGGAAGTCGAGGGGTATTTTGGTAATTTGGCCATTTGGGGGCCAAATGTTGACTTTTGACCCGGGAAGTCCAACGGACGAGGGCCAATGACCGTTACGTAGGTCTCGTCGATACGAATCCGTAGACAGGCGGCACGCCGAAATCGGACTTAAGACGAAAAAGTTATGGTCAAGAACGTAACCGAACTAACCGAGACTCGGAATTAAAATAATAATAAAATATTAGAATCTGATTTACTTTAACCCAATCAATCTGGACCCTTGATGAGTGACACATGTCACTCATCTACCTCATCCACATCATCCCCAAAAATCAGGATCTGTGTTTGCCATTCCATTAATTAATTAATTTAATTTCCTTAAATCCTCACCTTCCATCCTTACACTCAGACTCAATCCTAGCCGTTGGTTTCATTTTCTCCTGCTGTTTTTAAAACCATCTGAGACTCACACTCTCACATTTTCATTCTCTCAAAACCGTGCACCCTCTCACTCTCTGCACAAACACTTCAGCAGCTCACCACCCAACCTCCCTCACCAGGCAGCACCAGGCAACCCCCAGCAACCCCCAGACGACCATCACCACCACCACGGCCACCCTGCACGGCCGGGAAACCCACAAACCCGAGAAGGAACCCGTGCAGCCCAAACTAACCAAACCGTCCAAACCTTCACCCCTGCACTCGAACTAACTTAGGGATGGGTCAACTGAAACCATAGGACGACTCAGGACTGGACTGGGTAGCCCACGGCGGCGACACGGCGGCGGTAAGCCCATAAACCCGAGAGACACCGATTTCCTTCCCTGTTTCGAAACGTCCGTTTTTAACATTGGAAATGTTTGTTTGCTTTTGAGACATAACCTAGGGAACTAGACGAGCATTTTGGACCAGGGTTCGTGGCTGAAAGCTTGACGGCTCGCCGGAGAAGACGAACCAGAGCCGGCAGCCGGTTTCCCGTCGATTTTCAGGTGGTTTCTCGAACTTAAAAACCTGTTTTAATCCTACAGAACCGTAGAACATGATTAAATGAGTTCATAGGAACAAATCCCATCGTTTTTGGTGGTCGGGTTGATGAGAACTGATCGGGTTGAACCGAGGGTCTGCGGTGACCCGGTTCTCAGACCCGGTACTATAGCTGATGACGTCATCATGCTGACGTCAGCAGTGACATCATGATGATGTCATCATGTCAGAAAATTGTCAGACCAGGGACCAATGGGCTGTTGACACGTGTCCTCTGACACTGTCAGTGATGATGTCATGCTGACGTCAGCATTGACGTCATGCTGACGTCAGCATTGACGTCATGATGACGTCAGCATCACTGTAGCAATGTTGACTAGAGGGTTGACCGGCGCATGGGGGGCGCGTGTGAAAAGTATTTTGTGTGGGACCAGTGCCATTTTCAAGGTTTCGACGATACGGATCCAATGGCGGTGGTTTCGTGTCGATCGGAGATCGTTAAGTTGGTGAAATTAGGGTTTGATGCCTTGGGAAGCGTGTTCGGACGGCTTTCCCGGGCCGGTTTCAGTCTAGGGTTTCTTAGTTGTTTAGTAGGGACTTAAAGTGACCTTTACGTATGCTTTGGACATGACAGGAATTGTACTTTAACCCTTGGACGGGGCTTTACGCTCGGGATTGCAGCGGGATTGTACTGTGAGTGGGCCTTTGATTTCACTAAACTTCGGCATGCATAACTGTTTTACCTTCTACTATATCTATATGTGATTCAAGTAAAAGTATCTGTTTATCTTGAGTATGATTTATGGCGCGTATTACGATGTTTGGGCATGAGACCCGTCTGGTTGTTTATGAATGGTTATGAGTCATGTATATGTATAATGGATCTCGATATTATCTGTGGTACTGCACTGTATAGATCTACCCTAGGATTCTATCTCCTCCGGATGTAGGTACACCGGAGTGGTCACGACGCATTGCCTGTGAGGAGTCATTCTACGGAGGGACCGGACCGTAGAGTGACTCAGGAGCAGAATTGCTACTATTGAACGTCTGGGACGTCAGGCATCTAGAATGCCATGCTCGGACTGGGTTCGGGATTTGGACTCGGGATTGAGACCCCGGGTGGCACGCGTAGCCATGGGACTGTGACCTTATCGGGCGTCTGGGACGTCGGGCATCTGGGATGTCAGGGTTGGGATGTATAGTGCAGTGACTAAGATTATATTATGTTGATGTTATTCTGCTTATGATTATACGGTTTTGTGGTCTATGATACTAATGCATGTCTTTTCGGCAAACGGAGGGGAAAAAGCTATATGTTTTCGAAATGGTAAACTATTTTGTAAACCTTGAGTTTCGGCCCACTCACCTTTGTTGTTTTACTACCCCTCCAGGTAGTGCTTTTGAGGAGGAGGATCCCGAGGACGAGGAGGAGGAGGAGGAGGATCCCGAGGAGGAAGAGGCATAGGTTTACGTTGCGTACCTGAACCCTACTGCTGGGTAGGTTGGCACGTTGTGTGTCTACAGTCGTGCTCAATAAACTGTATTCGGGAACTATCCCTTGTCTGACACTATTTGTATTCGAGTATTTGTGTGGCGTGCTATGTATGACTTAACTGTGGATTTTCTTTATGCATTTCATCTTCAATAAGGGTATTTTTGGTATTTTAATGTCGGGTGTCAGACGGGAGCAGGGCACGTCCCGGGTGGTCCCAGGGGGATCAGGGCGGGTCCTGTCAGTAGATAAGTAGGGAAGGACTAGACGATTGGGTAGGATTAAACGATTTGGGAAAAGCTATAGAAATGGTGGAAAACCGTGGACGCTGGTTCGGTCGAACCGGACCGGTAAAAACCGGCTTAGACCGAGTCGGCGAGAGGACAGGGATTATGAATAGTGTCGCACGTGGCTCCCACGCGCAGTCCCTTTGGGCGGCGCGTGAGGGCGCGTGGGGCCATTTTTGTCGAAGGTTCCAACACCACTTTTAAAGTATTCGATGTAACGAACATTTTGGCGTTAGTTTCGAGTCAATCGGACATCGGCTCGTTATGTTTCGGGTTGTCCAAAGGTTTTAGGGCTCGGTTAAAAATAGTTAAAAATACGGGAAAATTATGGGGCTTGAATATGACCTTTGGGAAGTCGTTAGTGACCTCGTTATGGGATTTGGACAGGTTCGGGAAAGCTGAGGATAGAGGAATGGCCAGGAACGGCGTAAGTGCGAGCATATCGAGGCGACATCGGAATGGTCTGTGAGTGGACCTTGCTTTTTAACTCTTGATGCATGCATATATGTTTTTTTGCACGTTTTTCGAGGAAATTACGAAATTTCACGTTTTACGAGATTTTAATTTATATTGTGATTTAAACCTGGTTTAAATGATTTGATGTCGGGATTTGAAACGTGATTTAATATCAATGATTAAAATGGATAACAGGGTTTGGAACTTGTAATGGATTTTCGGGTTTGGGTTCGGAATGGTTATTCCGGATTCTATCTTACAGAATGATGGTTTCGAACTCAGATTTGGAAAGGGAGATGGATATGAGTTCTGGGTTTGGATTCGGGATCCTGATGAGATTGCGGATTCAGATTCGGAAATGGATAACGGTTTTTCAAACGGTTTTGGATTGGATTTGCTAGATCTGAGTATTGGGTTTAAAGACCCGGATTATATTTGACGAGGGACGGGCCCGAATTGGGTTTAAAGACTCGGATTGAGTTTAAAGACTCGGAAGTTTAAAGACTCGGATATATTGATATTTCCCCCGTAGGCCTGTTGAGTTTAAAGACTCGGAGTTTAAAGACTCGGATAGATCCAGCAGGTTCGATGGATGGATGATTTATACTAACGGTTTTCCGAGGTTTTGGGCTATGCCCGGATGAAATGGTTTTCGATGGTTTTGGGCTAAGACCCGGGATTTGAGAAAAAGGAAAATGTGTTTGGTTTTCGTACATGGTTTTATGACATACCTTTGATATGCATGCATTGGTTTTTGCGTGGAGGGTAAAATGTACCTGTGTTATTAAACTGTTTTTAAACTTATTCTTTATTTTTGTCCACTCACAGTCTTTTCGTATTTTCGATACCCTCCAGGTTGTTGTGGAGCGGTCTGTTGGTCGAGGATAACGGAGACATCACACTCGAGATCCACAGTAGTTTCGACGCACTCTGTCAAGTCCGGATACATTGAGGATGGTTCGACCGACAATCCCTTGTCACATGGAGGTTGGACGTCTGTTTAACCTTCGTGTCATGCGTAAGTTAGACGGGAGCAGGGTTTAGCCCTTAATCCCGGGTGATTAAGGGTGGGCCCTGACAAAAGAGGTCGTGTTACACTTTTTCTCTTCGGGGCACCCTATGGATACAAAGTGATTGGGCACTCTTTGGTGAGACACTCAGGGACAGCCTGACTATGCCACGGATGAAGGTGTAGAGGATGAAATATGATATAATTAACCTTGCACGAGAAATCTTGAATTTATTGAAAATGGAAAATTGGTTAAGCAGAGCTTTAGAAAAAAAATGGGCGACCCCTACAAATAACCTAAGTCTCTCTATTTATAGGAGAAAATTAATCCTCAAATAAATAGGAGTTTACAATTTAATTTTAAAAGGAAAATGATTAAACTAATTAAATTAAAGTCTTAAAGGTAAAAGGTATTTTAAATCCTAATAAAAGAATAAATACAAAACTTAATTAAAAAGGTAATAGAAACTCCTAATTTAAAAAGGGAAACAAATCCTAATTAAAAAGGGGAAATTTTTCTCCTTAATTTTCTTGGAATTTGGGTTGCTTGGTGGAATTTTAGAAGATGGAACAGCTGGAAAACGTGCAAGTCTTCAATTCCTAGTAGAACAAGTAATCATTCCCGCGCAGATTGACTATGCCTCACAAAAACAGGAGTTCTTGTGGCTGTAGGACTCCGATTTGAGTAATTCTTGAACCATTGGAAACTAAACTTCTAGAGCTTTCCAACCATACCTTACGTACATTCTGATTCTATCTGAGGCGTTCACAATGGTCCATGGAAGTGGGATAATCTGCACAGGCAGATTTCTGCTTTGTAACTTTTAATCCACTTCTTCTTTTGGGCTTCTCCAAGAACGAATCTTGACATAATCTTGAGCCTTCTTGCACACATGGTCATAGTGTTAACCCATCTGGATGAATCTTGATCCAATCTTTATAAATCTTGGCCCATTCTTGATATCTTATGCGGGTTTGCTCCAATTTATTCTCTTTACTCCACATTCTTGGGTTGCTACCTAAAAATATTAAAACAAGTTAGAAATTGTAGGATTAAGGATATAACAAAGTAAGATGAAAAGGAAATTGAGATAAAAAGGTGATGAAATATGTGTTTATCACCTGTCAATACCATCCAGAGGTTCCCCATCTCTATTTCCCTTTCTCCATTCAAAATATGTTCCATATAGAGAGGGGATAGAGAGAAAGTGAGAGAGAGAGAGAGGGAAAGAGAGAGAGAGAGAAAGAGAAAGAGAGAGAGAGAGAGAGAGAGAGAGAGAGAGAGAGAGAGAGAGAGAGAGAGAGAGAGAGAGAGACGAGCAGTGAAGTCCACCCCAACCTTCCATCATTGTGACACTTTTCACCTCTTTAATTAAACACATGTTGATTCATTCGTACAACTCAATTTGGACCCGAAGGTAATGGATCACAATTTTGACTTCATATTTGGATTATTTGGCTTAAATAGATTGATTTAAACTTTTAGAACATCAAATTTAGTTAAGAATTGAGAGAGATGTGGAGTTTTGAAAATTGGCCAGAAACGACAGATTCCGGCGAACTGTGAGGAAGATGACCAAGGCGCATGGGAAAAGAGCACCGCCACCACCACTGACGAATGGGGCACACTCTTGGGTTCCAATGAACACAATTTATCATGTTTTTGGCATTTCAAATCCTTTGGCGTAGGCTTTGGGTCAATCAAATATTATATAAGGGTTGTTTTGGATTTTGAAGTTGCAACAATTTTAGTTTAGACTAGTAGGTACCTCCTCGGGTTAAGAGATTCAAAAATGTGGTTTTTAGTTATCATTTGTAACCCCCTGATTTTTACTTTTGACGGGAAATACCTCTCTACAGCCTACAGAGGAGCACATAGCATGAGATTGAGCGTAATTGGACCCTCGGTGAGTGGACATTGGTTTTGTAAATATAATGCATGCCTAAACTTATACTTTAAATGATTTCTTATTCAATATGAATTTGATGAACTAAATCCTTATTCTGAAAATGATTACCAATGTTGAGAAGTTTCAGAAATTTTGAATATTTATTTTATTAATCCATTTCTAGGCATAGATTTTCAATAATGAATTGAAAACAACTTTTTTTATGGCTTTTGTTTTAGGCCTGGAAAGAAGGATTTCAAATGTGGATATGTACTACATTTTTCATTATGACATCATCCCCCTTTAGTAAAAGCATAATTTCCCCGATACATCACCTTGAGGTATCTTCGGTTATGTCACCCCGTGAAGTTGAGGTATCTTCAGTCACGCGGGTGTATCTCCGACACGTAGATTTGAGGTGTCTTTTGTCATATGCTCATTGAGTTTGTCTATGCTAGTAGTACGTGTGTAAGACCCGTATCTTGGGAGGAAAGGTGAACAATCCCACATCGCTTGAGGAGGGAAAGGTTATATGTGTGGGCACGTATCTATCTAGTATGAGGCCTTTTAGGAGCTCACCGGCTTTAGATTCCTTGGGAACTCCAAGTTAAGTGAGATAGGGCTGTAGTAATCTCATGATGGGTAACCCATTGGAAAGTTGCACGTGAGTTCCCAGAAACAAAACTGTGAGGGCTGGGCCTAAAGCGGACAATGTCGTGCTAGATGGGTCGAGTCGTGAAAATTTGGGTACGTCCACCTATCTTCTAGGTATTTTCATATAGGTGGAGAATGGGTTCCCATGTTAGACTTCTTAGCTTTCAGTGTGACGACCCGTCCCGAATTATCGAGATTAATTAAGACTTAATGACGGATTAGCCTTGTTAATCGGGGATTAGACGAGGATTAACGGATGAGCAGCGAAATGACGATTTTGCCCCTATAATGGAAAAATCATTGACTTTTTGTTCAGGAGGTCAAATGGACTTTGGCCGATGATTGTGACGTAGTTCGGGACGTCACGAGTTCATAGACAGGTGGCACGCTCGATTCTAACGTTCGAAGAAGAAGTTATGATTTTCGGAAGTTTGGGGGGATTTTGGTAATTTGGTTGAATATGAGAAAATAGTTAACTTTTGAACTGGGAGGTATGATGGTCGAGGGCCAACGACCGTTACGTAGATCAGGACGATACGAATCTGTAGACAGATGGCACGTCGAATTCGGACTTTCGACAGAGACATTACGATTCACAGAAGTTCGAGGGAACTATTGCACGTTTTACGAGACGGGAGACTCTTGGACTTAAGTAGGCCCTAGATATTTTCTCAGGCCCAATGGATGAGTATGGTCACATACATGCATCTGCTTCCCATTCCCTTCCATCATTCGATCTTTCCATAACCCGATTACCTTCATTCCCATCCAAACCCAATCTCCCCTATGACCATGATTGAGACCAAAGGAAGGAAGAGAGAGCAGGAAGAAGGGTGGTGGCTGGCCAGGGCAGCGCCGCCATGGACGGCGGAGGGGAAACCGTGCAAGGTACTCGGTTTTGTACATTTCCTTCCATTTTTAATTTGTGACGTTATGGATATAGAATCGAACCCTGGGTGTTTTGTGGGTTTTTCATGTTTTAATTCACATGTTTAGGTTCCTAGGATGAAAATATAGAGAATAGGATTGAAAGGGGTGAGATTGGACGAAAAATGGGTGAGAAACTAGGCCAGACCGGTCACACCTGTCCAACTGAACCAGCCAAACCAGTGAACCGGTCGGTCCCAATTTTATCGCAGGAAGAAGACGCACTATTCCCGGCGCGTGAGGCCCACGCCCAGGGCAGTCTTGGGGCGCGTGAGGGCTTGTGAATAGTCCTTTGGGGAAGGTTCCAACATGTGAAATTATCTATTTGATGTAAAGAAGATTTTGGGACTGGTTTCGTGTCAATCAGACATCGTTTCGATATAGTTCGGGTTGTCCGATGGTTTAGGAGCGGGTTTAAAAATAGTGGGAAATTCCGGAAAATTATGGGACTTTAGTGAGGGGTTATTTAAGTATTTAGTAACCCTCTAAATTAATTTGAACAAGTTCGAAAATCCCGAAGGCGATGATTGGCCCCGGAGAGGCGTTTGGTACGCGTATCGAGACGCTACTTCGGACGGTCTGTGAGTGGACCTTTCATTCGAACTTGATTCATGCATAAATATTTTATAAGTGTTTTAATATATGTTTTGTGATGTCATGAGTGCATTTGTTTGTGGTAGCTTAGGATCGACATATTTGCACGTTTTTCAAGGTTTTTGACTTTATGTCGTACCTTTGCGTACTGTGTTTTCAATGACGATTTAATGAATGGATTTTTGATTTGGAAATATGAAATCAGGCACGAGACCCATTTAATTGAAAACTCTCAGACTTGGAGTCCATTTGTTTTGAAGGGGAATCAGACCGAGAGTCCATTTGAGTTATACGATCGGGCCGAGGGCCCTGTTGGTTTACGAATCCTAGCTTGAGGTCCATTTGGTTGTAATCTCAGGCTTGAGGACCCATTGACTACAGTTTCGGGCTTGAGGCCCCATCGAGTTATGGTTTCGGGCTTAGGGCCCAGTTAGCTATGGTATCGAGCTTGAGGCCCTATTGATTGTGAAATCGGGCTTGAGTCCCAGTTCGGTTTATGAAATGAGAAATCGGGTATGAGACCTAGTTGAAATGTATTTTGAGAAATAAAATGTTTTGGAAAATGTATATATATATATACCCTCCATATTATTATATGGTCTCCTCTAGCCGTCGACTTGGAGAGCCACGATCCACAGACTAGAATGGGTATCCCCATAGGGATCCCGTTCCAAGAGTGGAAGTTATGATGTGGTCCCGAACCAGATTCCGGAGAGATGTGCGGACTAGATCCGGAGATAGAGCTGCGACTAGATCCAGAGATAGAACCTCCCAGATGGAGAATTCCTGGGGGAAGACTCGGAGTGAGACCCCAAGTAGTGTGCACACTAGTATAGATATGATGGATCATGACATATATCGGGGATGTGTTCCCTAGGGGCTATGTGCCCCGAGTTGGCATCTTCTTGGAAGTGTCGCGGATGGGTTATACGTATGTCTATACATATGATGTTTACAAAAAGTGATTTGGGGCGCAGACCCTGTGTTCCACGTTTAGAAAGTGATTTGGGGCAAAAACCCAGTATTCGATATTTTGTAAAGGGTTTGGGGCAGAGACCCCGTATTGTATCTTTTGGTATTTCATTGAGAATGGTTTTGGCCTGAGACCCACGTATGTTGATTTGGGCTGAGTTCCCACATGTGTTGATTTACAGTTTTAAGATTGTGATTTCGGGTCAGGGACCCAAATGGTTTTATGGGTCTGACTGTTTATGGGGACCAGGCATGAACTGTCAGGGCCCACCCCTAATCCCCCAGGATTAGGGACTAAACCCTGCTCCCGTCTGACTTACGCATGACACGAAGGCTAAACTGACATCCAACCTTCATGTAACACGTAAGTCGGACTAGGGATTCTCGATCCGATCGTCCAAAACTTCTGAACTTCCCAGAACGCCCAGAGTCTACTGTGGATCGTACGTCTGATGTGTCTAACTCTTTCGATCGACAGCCTGCGCCGTAACAACCTGGAGGGTATCGAAAACACGAAAAGACTGTGAGTGGACAAAAATAAAGTTTAAGTTCAAAACAGTTATCAGAAAACACATACATTTATACCCTCCGTTTTAAAAACCAATGCATGCATATCAATTTCATGTCTTAAAATCATATAAGAAAAACCAAACACATTTTTCCTTTTCCTAAAATCCCGGGCCTCAGCCCAAAACCATCGAAAATCATTTCATCTGGGCCACTGCCCAAAACCTCAGAAAACCATTATCATCAATTCTTAGTGAAATCCCAAAACAAATTTGCAACCACATTTTCATCCATCGAACCTGCTGGATTTATCCGAGTCTTTAAACTCAATCCAGGCCTCAATAATATCTGAGTCTTTAAACTCCCGAGTCTTTAAACTCAACAGGCCTACGGGGGAAATATCCATATATCCGAGTCTTTAAACTCCTGAGTCTTTAAACTCAATCCGGGTCTTTAAACCCAATCCGGGCCCGTCCCCCGTCAATCATAATCCGGGTCTTTAACCCAATATCCAGATCCAGCAAATCCAATCCAAACCGTTTGAAAATCATTTCGAAATCCATATCCAAACCCGAATCTGAAACCACTGGTCCGAAGCCCTTCCGGCATCCAGAACCGCCATTCCGAATCCAAATCCAGAACTCATATCCATCATCCCTTCCAGATTCAAGTCCGCAACCATCATTCCGTAAGATGGCATCCGGAATAACCATTCCGAACCCAAACCTGGAATCACTTTCAAGTCCCGAATAGAATCCCGAATCGTCATCCGAAATTCCGATTCCAAAACCCGAAATCCTCTTTCTCAAAACCACTTTTTGAGCTGGGCTTCAAGCCCGAAAACACTTTTCCGAAATCCATTTACTTCTTTGAAATCAAATCATATTTCAAATCCCGAAATCAAAACATAAACCAGGGCCAAATCACGATATTTATCAAAACCTCGTAAAACGTGAAAAACCGTCATTTTCTCAAAAAACGTGCAAAACCATAAACCATCACAATCATGAACCAAATCATAGAATCGAGTATAGAAAACATAGAAAAACATATATGCATGCATCAAGAGTTAGAAAGCAAAGTCCACTCACAGACCATTCCGTCGTCGCCTCGATACGCGCGCACTTACGCCGTTCCCGGCCAGTTCGCTATCCTCGGCTTTCCCGAACCTGTCCAAATCCCAATATAAAGTCACTAACTACCTCACGATACTCATACTAAAGCCCCATAATTTTCTCCTATTTTTAACTATTTTTAACCGAGCCCTAAAACCTTCGGACAACCCGAAACATATCGAGCCGATGTCCGATTGACTCGAAACCAGCGTCAAAATGCTCGTTACATCAATTATATCATTTCATATGTTGTCCACTTTCCCAGACTATGTCCCACGCTCCCTCACGCGCCGCCCAAAGGGGCTGCACTTGGGAGCCACGCACCCACTGTTCACCTCCTTCAACCTTGGTCAGACCGGGTCTGAACCGGTCCAGGTCGACCCGGTTCAATCCTGAACCGGTGTGAACGGTTCAACTGTTCTTCTTGCTTATTTTGTCCCTTTTTCAACTCTATTTGAGCCTAACCGTCTCTATAAGCCTTCCTAAACAATCCATGAATTCCAAATGAAGGAAAAACAACTAAAACCATTTACCTTAATCGGTTGTTGAACCGGCCGTCCAACTCTTCGACGGTTCTCTCACGTCCGGCCACCGTTGGCCATGGTCCCAGGTCCTACGAAGTCCCCTGAACTTCTAAATCATCACCCAAGTCAACAGATCAATCAACAACCTTGAATTTACACGAAGCCATTTTCGTTCTTAAAAAAAAAACCAGGAGATCGAACAGAAGCTTACCAGGCCCTTCAGGTCTCGACCATGATCTCATCCACTTCCCCAGTCCTCCAGTAACCCCTCTCGTCCACGACAGTCAACAATTAAGCTCCAAACCACCTCCCAAAGTTAAATGAAAATAGATGCTTCGCGGGTTTTTCCTCCATTCCCACCGCCAGACGCCGCCGTCGTGCCTCACCGTGGCCACCAGTCCACGCAGCCTCATTTCCCCTACAACTTTCCTTCTTACTTCATCCTCAATCGATCACATTTTGAGAGGGTTTAGGTTCAACAATTACCCCTGTCTTTGTTTCTTTGCCTCTAAAACCGTTTAAACCCGTAACTTATTGTACAACCAAAATCAAAGCGGTGGTGAGAGGGTTTTATGACCTTCCAGTGAACGACAGATGTCCCAAACTTAGTGGACATCACTCCCTAGAGCAGCCACTTGTCCACTAGCCATTGGGCACAAATCCCAAGACAGGATAATGACCAAAATACCCTTTCAAGTACAATTACCATAATACCCTTCGCACGTTTAGACCAGTAATTTAATTTCTCGAACTCCAAAAGCTACATGCCGCCTGTCGTTGGAATCAGGGACTCGAGACCTATCTAATGGTCCTCAGTCTACTTGTAAAAACTCGATCATATTAAAAGTCAACTTTTCCCCCTTATTTTAACTAAATTACGAAAGTGCCCTTGACCTTCCGAACATCATAACTTCCTCCTCAAATGTCGGAATCGGGCGTGCCACCTGTCTACGTACTCGTGATGTCCTGAACTACGTCACGGTCATCGATAATACCCAATTGACAGCCTGAACCCAAAGTTAACATTTTGCCCAAACTAGGGGTAAAATCGTCATTCTACACTAATTTTCGGGACGGGTCCTTACATGAACCCTTGAAAGGTTTGAGAATGTTTTCAAATGGTTTTATGAACGTTTTGATAAACGGTTTTTGAATGCATGCATATGCTTATAGTGAAGGGCATAAATGTCTTATTGTGAAAACGTTTTATTAAAATATTATTTTTGTCCACTCTCGACTTTTGATGTTTTAATGCCCTTCAGGTTGACCGCGGATGTGGGATGCAGCAGAGATCGAGACGTCACACTCCTCCTTCTATGATCTTGGCGTAATGGAAGCCTCGGTGAGGGCTAGAGAAGTCATATTCCCTAGTCTGACACTTCGTGTTCGACGGGATCAGGCGCGTCCCACGTTATTCCAGGGGGATTTGGGATGGGTCCTGACAAAGTGGTATTAGAGCAGGTTGGCTCTTGTGATACTCATGGTACTCTGATACCAAGTGGTATCAGAGCGTGTTTTGCTCTTGGAGTGCGCGCAGGTCGAGGATGTGATGTCTCTGCAGTCGTAACAGCCCGTCATCAACCTGATAGTTAGGGTATTAGTACGAGGATTCATTTTAATTGAACCCTAGTTATACTGTGTTTTGCTCGAGATCAAATGGATTAGGGTACGATTCGCATCCAATGTCGTACATTTCGCGTATATCGAATAAGTGAATCCCGAGTAGGATTAGTATTCGTGTGAATCTAACAGCTTAGAGCCGTAGTGTTACTGGTGAATAGGATGCAGTGGACCAGTAGACACCATATGACGACCCGAGAGTCGAGACCGTTGTCGATCGTGTCATGTCGGATAGAAGAAGGTGCTGCAGAGGGCAGCTGAGGTCAAGTTTGACCCGAGTGAGATTGTTAGGAATAGGAACGTTTGACCCTATTTGGCATGTGTTGCCATGTTTCAGTGTGTCGAATCCCGGAGGGATGTCGACTGGTAGGAGATGCCCGGAGTACTCGCGGTGTGACGTGATAGGATACGATTGTGAACAGCCTTTGTGCAGTGTTAGGTACGGAGTAGGGCCATGTTCTTATGGAGGCCAGCGGCTGAGAGCCGTAGAGTTACGTGAAGATAAGATCCTCAGAGTGTGGTTACTGGTTGTTTGGTACCAGTGTTGGAGTAAGAAGACTCTTCGGAGTTGAGAGTGAAGGATCGGCTAGGGTGTATGTGCTGCAGTGCGCAGCCAGGTTCATGACAACCCCAGTTCGAGAGTGATTGGCCCGACACTAAGTAAAATGAGGGGATTCGGTTCACGAGTACCATTGTGAGATGAGATTTGGAATCCTGAGGTGAACAGATTGGTGGATGTTGCGTGTGGAGTGGTTGGTACCGGCAGTCGACTACCGCATGGATTCGGAGTTTCGGTAGCAGGGTGTTTGTAAGATTGGTCTGCACGAGGTTGTGGCAGACGCTGCTATCGATGGACGTAGTCAACTCTTATCGAGTTGGATATGCTCAGGTTACCGTGACGATTGTGACGATGGGATTCATCAGTCGTGACGATGATACGAGGTGCGTGAGTGACGCATAATACGAGCAATGATTCTGGATTCGACTCGGTTACGGCTGAGTGTGATCGCAGAATGAGACGATGACGTTGGGTGTTAGCACACTTGCCACACTACCTCTGTGAGGTGACTGTGACAAGTAAGATATACCTGGATGAGTGACAGGTGCCCTAGATATCCTTGGATGGATTGTACAAGTGTGAGTGCTGGAGTTGATCCCGTAGAGTTGGGACGTGCGAACCAGTATGCAGACGGAATAGTAGATATGCCCAGAGTGGCGAGCATGTGAGTTCGGTGGGCACTGAGTGGGACAGGTAGGATCCCGAGTGGCTCAGTACAAGGTACCAGGAGTACTTGGTTTGGTGACCAGTTCCCTGATGATACGAGATTTGGGGCGCGAGTGTGTGCCCAGGAGTAGTAACGTTAAAGATTGAAATGCCTAAGTGGCATTCGGATGAAAAGATATAAATGGATGACGTGAGTGACGTCTTATGACGTATGGGTCGGTTGGTCAGATGTGGTAGTACGCAGAGATTTGGCTTCAAATCACGACAGACGTTGCGATCTGTTTAGCGTACCAACCGATGTCAGTGAATTCCGACCAATTCTGTGAGTTAGAGTTGGATCAGGTTAATTAAAGGTACGAGATGTGAGTGTTGGAGGCCGTTTATGCACATCCGTAAATAGTATACAAGGTTTAACCTTGAGTCGCTTGAATTCCACTCGGAATGAGTGTACCTGCAAGTGCGGTATTCACAGACGCGTGGATGGTATCCAGTTGAGCTAAGGACTTGAGAGTCCATTGCGGATTGGTTTTGGTTGGCTACGGTTGACCATACCTCCTGAGTTGGAGACTTGGAAATCGTTTGTCATAGGACGCAGAATGTTCGTGTAATGAGTAAGCTCAGTAATTGAAAAGGATACAGGCTTCCAACATGATTGGAACTTCTGAATCAAGAAAAGTTGTGATTGAGACGTTGAGAGGAATGCTTGATTCCGCATTAGTGATGGACATTCCGAGGTCATTGAGTGTGACTCTTTAGTAGATAGTGTTGGGTGCCAGAGGATGACATAGAATGAACTTTGATGTCATCATCTTGGATTCTCCTTGATTCGTTCCTAGGTGGGACGACGAGGAGTGATATGACAACTAAGGGTTCAAAGAGGGTGTAAGAACCGAACACCTGGGATGTGGGTTAAATTTGATTGTCTTGAGGAATATATGGTATTAGTGTCACTGGATGTGAAGAGTGAGTGTCTGAGGTAGCGAACCCATGTTGGTCTTGTGCTTCATCTTACGTCGACCGAGGAAGTTGATAGTGGATCGAGTAATGTGGTTGGACGTTGCCAAAGTGCAGTCCTTGAGTAGGTCGGGTGGCACCCTGATATTGATGTGATGTTGATGCACCGGTGTGTTGTGCACGTTGGATGATGGCATTGACCATGGTCAATCGAGATATCAGGTGGAGAGTGTCCCGAGATTATGAGTGTGTTGTAGATTGGATAGAGTCCAAGATGGACATAAGTGGTGATCGGATTAGATCTGATAGTGATAGGTTGAGACTCGAGGTGAGTCTAGATGTCAGCAGAGATCGCTGAGTGATGCGAGATACGATATAGGGACTCGAGAACGAGTCGAGATCAGAGTAGAGCAGCGAAGCGCAGTGGAGCCGGGAGTTGTCGGCTGGTCACGAAGTGGTGGCATGGCGTGGTAATGGATCGATCGGTATCCGACAAGTTCGGATTGGTATGGGCAGATGGGACTCTAAGGAGAGTTAGTATGAGCATAGGTTTTGGTATGGTCAGCAAGGTGGGATTCGTTCCATTGTGTTGGTAGGATCTACAGAATGTTGTCTGATGGGATGCTGAGCAGGATGTCAGCTTGGATGTGATAGCCCTTAGTGGGAGCACATAATTCGGCCTGACGACTGTAGGATGGAACATATCAGAGTGGCAGATTGAAAAGCCATTTGAATGTCAGTCTGGTATTATTGACCTGTCAAAGTGAGTGACAGGCGAGATCGACAATTATTGACGTTCTGTCTCGAGTGAGACGTATGAGCAGATGTGTAGTTCTCGGAAATAAATTGGAGCTTTGGAGGCTCCGGTGACAATACGTACCGACGAGTATGGCATGTGTGTGTGTACTGTTACACGGGTACTCTCGTGTGTGTGCAATGACCTAAGTCGAAGGACATGGTTGGATTCTATAGTTGGGTTGTGGAATTGGGTCGATTTGAATTTCGAGGACGAAATTCTATAAGGGGGAAGACTGTGACGACCCGTCCCGAATTATCGAGATTAATTAAGACTTAATGATAGATTAGCCTTGTTAATTGGGGATTAGACGAGGATTAACGGATGAGCTCGGCAAAATGACGATTTTGCCCCTAGAATGGGTGAATCATTGACTTTTCGTTCAGGAGGTCAAATGGACTTTGCTGATGACTGTGACGTAGTTTGGGACGTCATGAGTTCATAGACAGGTGGCACGATCGATTCCGACGTTTGAGGAAGAAATTATGATTTTCAGAAGTTCGAGGGCATTTTGGTAATTTGGTTGAATATGAGTAAATAGTTGGATTTTGAACAGGGAGGTCCGATGGCCGAGGGCCGAGGACCGTTACGTAGATCAGGATGATACGAATCCGTAGACAGGCGGCAGGTCGAATGCAGACGTTCGACAGAGATGTTACGGTTCACGACCGTTCGAGAGAACTATTGTGCGTTTTACGAGACGGGAGACTCTTGGACTTAAGTGGGCCCTAGATATTTTCTCAGGCCTAATGGATGAGTGACAAGTGTCACTCATCCATTGCCCAGTATGGTCACATACATGCATCTGCTTCCCATTCCCTTCTATCATTCGATCTTTCCACAACCCGATTACCTTCATCCCCATCCAAACCCAAGCTCCCCTATAACCATGATTGAGACCAGGGGAAGGAAGAGAGAGGAGGGAGAAGGGTGGTGGCTAGACAGGGCAGCACCGCCGTGGACGGCGGAGGGGAAACCGTGCAAGGTACTCGGTTTTGTACATTTCCTTCCATTTTTAATTTGTGACGTTATGGATCGTCTTAGTCGATTAGAATGGGCTTAATGAGTTGTTAGGGAAGTAATAGGATAGTTTTGGATGAGAGTTCATGGTTGTGAAACCCTGGGAGAAATCTGGGATTTTTGAACCGTGGGGTTTTTGTGGGTTTTTCTTGTTTTAAGAAGACGCACTGTTCCCGGTGTGTGAGGCCCACGGGCAGGGCAGTCTTGGGGCGCGTGAGGGCATATGAACAGTCATTTGGGGAAGGTTCCAACATGTGAAATCATCTATTTGAAGTAACGAACATTTTGGGACTGGTTT
The DNA here is from genome assembly GCA_032719365.1 of Prinsepia uniflora. NCBI lineage: Eukaryota > Viridiplantae > Streptophyta > Magnoliopsida > Rosales > Rosaceae > Prinsepia > Prinsepia uniflora. Next base: position 46,982,138 of record CM064861.1, on the reverse strand, counting down.
CGTGTCAATCAGACATCGTTTCGATATAGTTCGGGTTGTCCGAAGGTTTAGGAGCGAGATTAAAAATAGTTAGAAATTCCGGAAAATTATTGGACTTTAGTGAAGGATTATTTAAGTAGTTAGTAACCCTCTAAATTAATTTGGACAGGTTCGGGAATCCCGGAGGCGACGATTGGCCCCAGAGAGGCGTATGGCACGCGTATTGAGGTGCGGCTTTGGACGGTCTGTGAGTGGACCTTTCATTCGAACTTGATTCATGCATAAATATTTTATAAGTGTTTTAATATATGTTTGTGATTTCATGAGTGCATTTGTTTGTGGTAGCTTAGGATCGACATATTTGCACGTTTTTCGAGGTTTTTGACTTTATGTCGTACCTTTGCGTACTGTGTTTTCAATGACGATTTAATGAATGGATTTTGGATTTGGAAATATGAAATCGGGCACGAGACCCATTTGATTGGAAACTCTAGGACTTGGAGTCGATTCGATTTGAAGGGCAATCAGACCGAAGGTCCATTTGAGTTATACGATCGGGCCGAGGGCCCCGTTGGTTTACGAATCCAGGCTTGAGGTCCATTTGGTTGTAATCTCGGGCTTGAGGCCCTTTTGACTGTAGTATCGGGCTTGAGGGCCTATTGGTTGTGAAATCGGGCTTGAGGCCCCGTTGAGTTATGGTTTCGGGCTTAGGGCCCAGTTAGCTGTGGTATCGGGCTTGAGTCCCAGTTCGGCTTATGAAATGAGAAATCGGGTATGAGACGCAGTTGAAATGTATTTTGAGAAAGAAAGCATTTTGGAAAATGTATATATATACCCTCCATATGATTATATGGTCTCCTCCAGCCGTCGGCCTGGAGATTCACGATCCACAGACCAGAATGGGTATCCCCATAGGGATCCCGCTCCAGGAGTGGAAGTTATGATGTGGTCTGAAACCAGATTCTGGAGAGATGTGCAAACTAGATCCGGAGATAGAGCTCGGACTAGATCCAGAGATAGAGCCTCCCAGATGGAGAATTCCTGGGGGAAGACTCAGAGTGAAACCCCGAGTAGTGTGCAGACTGTTATAGATATGATGAATCGTGACATATATCGGGGATGTGTTCCCTAGGGGATGTGTGCCCCGAGTTGGCATCTTCTCGGAAGTTTCGCAGATGAGTTATACGTATGAGGTTTACGTAAAGTGATTTAGGGTGGAGACCCTGTGTTCCATGTTTTAGAAAGTGATTTGGGGTGAAGACCCAGTATTCAATGTTTTGGGAATGGTTTTGGGGGGAGACCCTGTATTGTATGTTTTGGTATTTCACTGAGAATGGTTTTGGGCTGAGACCCACGTATGTTGATTTGGACTGAGTTCCCACATGTGTTGATTTACGGTTTTAAGATTGTGATTTCGGGTCGGGGACCCAAATGGTTTTATGGGTCATGACAGTTTATGGGGACCGAGCATGAACCCTTGAAAGGTTTGAGAATGTTTTCAAATGGTTTTATGAACGTTTTGATAAACGGTTTTTGAATGCATGCATATACTTTTAGTGAAGGGTATAAATGTCTTATTGTGAAAACTTTTTATTAAAATATTATTTTTGTCCACTCACGACTTTTGATGTTTTAATGCCCTTCAGGTTGACCGCGGATGCGGGCTGTAGTAGAGATCGAGACATCACACTCCTCCTCTTACGATCCTGTCGTACTTTGGAAGCCCTGTGAGGGCTAAAGATGGCATTATCCCTGGTTTGACACTTCGTGTCAGACGGGATCAGGCGCGTCCCACGTTAGTCCCAGAGGATTTGGGACGGGTCCTGACATTCAGCCATTACTTTGAGATATCTTAGGCAAGGGTTAGGTGAGATTTTCCCGTTGTTCCATGGCTAGGAAGTTTCACTGTGAGGATGGTGAGGTATTTTGTTATATGTGTTATGTCCATATTTTCATACGATTTTAAGCTTCTTTGAGAAGAGTTTCAAAATTTTGGTTGCAGACTACAAAATATTGTAATGCTCGTATCTTCTTAGGTTCTTCCAAGTTTTAAACTTAAAATGGATTTTTCCATATGTTTTTGTACTATCTTTATAGTATACTTGTTTGAAAAATGAGTTTACATTATACATGCATGTTTTTACTTGTGGAGGGAAAAAGTATGTTTTCCTCAAAAGTCGTGTTTTCAGCTGTTATTTTGTCCACTAATAATTTTTCATTGTTTTATATCCCCTCCAGGCCGATGCAGTTGATGATGGTACTTATTGATGTGGAGGGATCCCTTTTCCGGCTGTGCTATTACCTACTAGCTTCAATTAGGTTCTATTAGGCTTTTATATTTATCTTTCCAACCTAGTTGCTTTGATAAACTATTAGAACTTATTATAAATTAGGATTGTGTGGATGGGTATTGGCGTGGTTGTTGGATGGGTTGGATGTGCTTTGGTAAGAAATCCTTCATCTGATAGGTGGAAGACGGTGTGACCATTTATAGGGGAGATTCAACCTAATTTTTCAGCAGAATTCTTGTTAACTCTTTAAGCGTCATAAGGGCAATCGAGGAATTCTCTCAAGTTTTTAGTGAGGACCATGGCTTTTCACAAATTCTCATAACTATCGTTGATTACTTAACAGAATACCCTGACCTAGCTATTGAAGAAGAGATGATTCCTCAAATCAACATGATGTACTCTAATGGATCTAAAACTAAAGATACAGCAGGAGCCAAAATATACTTGATTGATCTCGAAAGAGTTCACCATCAGTTCTCATTCCAATTAAAGTGGAAAAACATAACAAAAAACCAAGCAGAATACAAGGCTTTGATTATTCAGATAGAAATCCTAATTGAGATGAGAGCCCACCAAGTAGAGATTTATGAAGATTCAGAGTTGGTGCTCAATCAAATAACAAGGACCTACACATGCAAAAACATGTACCTAGCATGGAAATCGCTGTATTGGAATCAAAATTCATTACCCCAACTATAGAGCACATCCGTCAAGAAGAAAACTTAGCGGCCAACGAAATGGCCGAAGTAGGATCTAGAGTCTTACTACAAGAAGGATAGTTAGAGAACTGGATCAAAGTCAAAAGAAGGTCTCTACCTTCCATCCTAGAAAGAGATGCCAACTTAGAAATCATGGATATTGAGGTTGAACCCGATAAATGGAGATCACCATTTATCAAGTACTTAATTATCCATCTAACGAAGAAAGGAGCTTTAGAAATAAAGGATGCCACTACACCCTGTAGGATCAGACTTGCTAATAAGGAATTACAATGGTTCATTATCTCGATGTATTGGTCCTAAGGAAGCAAGTAGTGATGGGAGAAGTACACGAATGAGTGTGTGCGCCGGGCCAACTGGGCGCCCCAAAGAAAAATGGCGCTTTGAGTTGATTATCAAGCAAGGATTGCAAATATGTCACCATTATCCTCAAAAGTTGACAAAACCCTTCAATAAATTGTAGCATGTCCTTGAAAACTCAAATCACATATCCATGAAGTAGTAGCATTGGGTTCTGGAGCCAGAAGATCAAGAGTTTCCATTATGTTCCTTTTCTTTAAAACATATTTGAGGGCCATAAATTCTAATGAAACGATATGGGGATAAAGGATGAATCAAGATTTATAGTTGAAATAGTAGGAAGAAAGAAGAACTAAGCTAGCCTCCAAAAATACAGAAATTGGGTCCGACAAAGTTGCAATAGTGGGTGAAGGTGAATCCAAAAAGTTTTAAATTAAAACCTTCCAATTTTAGAGTGTGAGGTTTACACCTGAAAAATTCCACTATGGCTAGGAGTAAAAACCACCAATGTTAAAGACCCAATTATATAGAAGCCCAACCCAAACATCGCCTACTTGAGAGCATGGGAAAATTGGCGCGTAAAAGAAGAAAATTGGCTATGTTAAGTCTAAAATGTCAGAAGACAAGGGGGAGGAATATTACAAGATAATTGAAAACAAGTCCACATAGAAGCCCACATGGCAAACCAAGTTCATCCTAAACTACTTATAAAGGAGAATAAATCATCTTCTAAAAGGACAACCACTCGATCAAACAAACAAAAAAATTGATCAAACTCAATCAATTTCAAAACAACTACAAATCCTCAAAAGTTTCTTTGTCCAAAGGCTCACTTTTTTAGGCACAACTTGTTTCTTTCAATCTAGGATTAGGATTCATTTATCTTCTCTACCCCTCCCTCAATTCTTACTTCAAGAACACAAAACACTCCTTCATCTCGACTTGCTCCTCAAGCTAGTCTTGAAGATCCCATACACTTACATCATCCTAACTACCACTCAACTTAGTCTTTAAGGCATACAAGCATCCAACCCTTGAAATCTCGATGTCTTGATAATAATTTTCCAACATATGATGTAACGACTAGGAAATTTGAGAAAAGTGAAATTTGGAAAATTAGATAAAATGACGATTTTATCCTTATAAGGTCAAAACGTTGACTTTTTACCTGGACACTTCTTGGACTTCCCGTGAGTACCATTACGTCAGAATCGGACGTCAGATGAGGTTAGTATAGGTCTAAAATGATCAAGGGTATTTTGGTAAATTAAGCACTAGGGATAAATTTGTACTTTCACAATGAGATATTTTGTGAAAGGGACTTGTGAGTATATTTGTTTCCCCTCCCTTATCTCCTCAGCCACTGCCCACCGACTTTGGGTATGTTCATTATACATATATGTGTTTTGGTTGTGCATAGTGTGTGTGTGTGTGTGTGTGTGTGTGTAGTCAAGAGAGAGAAAAATGAGATAATTAAGGGAGAGAACCAGGGAAAGAGAATGACGAAAACAGAGAAAGAAAACGAGAAAGAAGAAAGGAAGAGAGACTATACAGAAATAGTGAAGGAGATAATAGAACGGTGAAGGGGGAACAAGGAGCCATGAAGTTGTCACTTCGGGTTCTTAGTTTTGAGCTAAGAACTTGGAATATAAACTGGTGTGTGTGCCCCTGGAGATCATAAAATCATTTTGAGGCAAGAAGGAAAGGTTTTAGATGTAGGAACGAGGTAGAAATGGACATGGAAACGATGGTTGAAGCGCAAGGAGTTGAACAATGTCTCGAGGTGAGTTTTTATTCAGTTTGAGTTCATGGATCTCCTTCTGGTAGTCCTAAGATGAATCTAGACATTTAAAAGATGAAAGATGAAAACGGTGAAGGAAATGCTGAGTTTGAACTGGGTCATGGTCATGGGTCGGATGACCCAAGTTGCAGGTCAATTAATCTGTCCAAGTTATAAGATGAACAGTGCTCCACACGTGAGGCCCATGAGCAGGGACTTTCAACGGCAGGTGGGAGCACGTGGGTCGGAGTTTGGAAATCCAACCATCATGAAACTTCTAGTATTTGATGTAACGAGTCTAGTGGTACAGTTTTCGAGGCGATTAGACATCGTCTCAGGGCAATTTTGACTATTTGAAGGTTTGGGGGTTGTTTTAAATTCATTTAAAATCCCGAAAATTGAGGGATTAAAATATGAGTTACTTGAGATAATTAGTAACCCTTAGAAGTGGTTTATGAAAGGCTGCCAAGGTTTCATAAATTACGGAAATGTTGCAAGTTGGATCAGACTGTGTAGGTTGTGTGTGAGTGGACTTTATTTTCCCTAAACTATTATGCACGCATATTTACATAAATTCAATGCCTTTCTATGTAATTTTGGTGATATTGATTTATTATGACATTTTGTGATTTTTGGTGATTTTGCGTAAGTTGTTTTATTGCATGTTTTATGAGGAATTTGCATATATCATGTTATGGGTTTATACTGAATTTTAGAATTGATTTTAGACTCGATATGAATTTCCTACAAGATTTTGGTGATATTTGATTGATGGGAATTTTTATATGAGTTTTGAAAATTTTATGGATTGACAAGACCCGTCCCTAATTTTCCTAAAAGCCGGTTCGGTCCTGCTCCCGCCTGACACATTTTTCAGACAAGGGATCTTGCAATTTTAACTTGGTTCAAATCCTCACTGAATAATCCAAACTAAATCCACCTTGCAGGGTTTTTCGCTCACATCCATCCCACTTCTCGTCACGTGGTGGTATTTACTAGTTAACCACTTTTGAACATATTTCTTTCCCTTCCATAAACCCTTTTATGTATCCTTACTATCAAATCTATCTTATCCACATTAGTGTTTCGTACGATATCCAAAAGTCGTGATTGACGCTATTCCCACATTTGCACATGACCTAACCATAACTTATATAACGACAATAACAACAATTCTCATCTAAGTATTTAGCTACTCATTTTATTACCAATTACTACTATAAATCTCCAAATTTACTTTATAAGTTTTCCTTATAATTACCCTTCATACAATTTACCATATCACTAATTAGTCCAAGTATTTATTAATTGTTCAACGGGACGTGTAACTCTCTAATTAGAATAAAAACCACTACATAATTACCTAACATAATTCCATGTAGACTTCTAAATACTTCACCTTCATACTTAGATCGCCACAACAAAATCCCAATAATATAGTCATTGAAATTACATATTCCACTAATTGTTTAATTCTATGTGTAAAACGGAAATGAAATTTCATTTCCACACAATATTAACGAAGCTATAACTTGAACACACAAATACAAAACCTTAAAAAAACTTCCCATACCTTTTTTATCCTTCAATATTTATTATGAAAGTATATTACACAAAATAGTATCATCCCCTAATTGAGTAAATTCCCCAAATTAATCTCTAATTATTAACTATAACACAAAACTTCATAAATCCAGAAACATACTCATATGGAAGTCAATTTTCCTAATTTTTATACCAACAAACTCATAAGAAGAAGGGAAACATTTTGTGTGTTGATCGTCCCTTCAGAAAAACGCCGCATGCGCCCTCACGCGTCGGCGAAAGCTCTCTGCGCATGAGGGTCACGCACTAGCACAATGATCATCACCATCCTCTCGCCAGGTCTGCAACTCGGGTCGCTCGACCCGACAGCCCAACCCAGCCCTAAAACCCACTTTTCAAGTCTATATTCTCCATTTAGACGTCTAGCAACATCTAGGGAGTTAAAGGAGTCGATCTATGAGACTAGGAACTAAAAAATGTACCTTGATCGTGCATTCCAAGATTTTGGCATTTCGGCCATGGCGACACATACATACTGTAGCCTTCCCAGGCCTCCACACAACGTTCTTTCGATCCCATTGTGGTCTTAGGAGCTTTACTAGTCGTCTAAGATACTTATATCAACATGGGAACGTCTCAAACTGTTGGGTGAATCAAGGTCATTGTTGGCCTCACGGGTTGAGTTTTGGGATCACCTAGAGCTCCACACTTGACTCTTTTCCTACCCCTCTTCGATCCTTGCCTTATCTCTTTCTTTTTTCCCAACATTTCCCTCTCTCCCTTTCTCTATTTTCATGATTTCCTTGTATTACATTTTTGTTTTTTGTTTTTCAGTTCTTCCCTCTCAAATGGGATACAAATCGTACACAACATATATATAGAATTAGGTCGGTGAGAGGGAGATTGGGGGAAGAAAGTCTGAAGAAGAATGAAGAATTCTAGAAAATGCTAGGCTTCTCATGCAAAATTACCAAAATGCCCTGGAGGGCAAAATTACCATTTTTCCTTCACCATTTTTACTTGTAACTCTCTCGTCCGATCTCGATTTTGGCGTGCCACCTGTCTTTGAACTCAAAATCATGAACCGTCGTAATAGTTTTTTTGGAATTCCCAAAATATTTTCGGGTCAAAAAGTCAATATTTTGACTTTTCCAAGGCATGTTTGTCTTTTACCTTGTTTTTCCCCTCCTGAAAAAATTTTGTCCTCAAAATTTTAAAATCGATCCAAACTTATCCTTATTACCCAATATATTATTTACATATAACAATTCATATCACAACCTCGTATACTCAAATTACATATTTGGGAATCAACAACATGTCACAAACCACATCCTACAATCAAACATATTCAAAAACCGGACCCAGGTCCATACATATTATATACCAAATCCTTGCAATATAATAACTCACCGCACATCATAAAAAGATCTTAATCAACCATACACATCAAAAACACATTGAAATCATTTTAAATATATAAGTATGCATACATAAAGTTCAACGAAAGTGAACATCCATGCTTCCATAAATCGATTCACTATATTGCCTATGGTCCATTTAGACTTAAGCATTATCGGGATCCCGTATGATTTTTACTTATTTCTTCAACCCATAATCAAACTTATCCCAATACCATTCAAGTACGAATCATTTCACATAGTGGCACTACGTGTAAGCCATAACCTTGAATATCATTTGAACTAAATCCCAAAAAAAAAAACATCAGTCATATCACTAAACAACATTCCCCCGGGGGTTTCAAACCACTATCCTTGTGGAATCCGACTCATGATACAGAGCCTAGCTCGACATCTTAGTCGTCACCACCATGCTAGTCTCAGGATACATAGCCCTGCTTGACGTCTAAGACTAAGTAATAACCACAAATATACACCACTTGGGATAGAGTCCAACTCGATGTCCATCTGTATATTAACTCAAGATATAGAGTCATACTCGACATCAAACTCAGCCTCAGTCTCAAGATACAAAGCCCCCGCTCGATGTCTGGGACTGACTACCACAATACCGGTCTCTGGATTTGGAATCCCGATCGACGTCCGAGACCAACCAACATCACCCACCCAGGATCTAGAGCCTAGCTCGACATCTGAGTGGTCAACTCACACCAAAACATTCTCAAGAAAGGGGACCTAGCCCGACGTCTGAGATTGTCCACAATCCGCTCAAACATAGAACTCATAACATCATATCAACTCAAATCATCACATCACGACATCATATCATTATTATTTATAATATCATCATTATCATTATGTCATCGTATCATTATCATTTATGCTCAACATCATCAATCATATATCAGCACGTTATATCATATGTAATCATCATTATAGTCATATTATCAATACATGTCAACATGACATTATCTTCTCATAAGCATATCTAATATTTATCATCACACATTTTCACATATTATTTCATCATTTTTATCAACATTTCATGATATCTTTGTACCAAGATCATATAAAAGCCATATTTTCCAAGAAATCATGCCAACACATATTCAATTTATTTTTATCATATACTCCTTTAAAAATTAAATCATCAATTGCCTTTAAACTTAACATCTCCAAGGTCCTTAATAATCATTTGAAACCAATTCCATTAATAAACTTTACTTTTATTTCCAACGAAGTTCAAATTACATAAAACATCCGAATCAATTCAACATCGTTTACTTGTTGCACACATCTATTTTATAGATCAAATCTACTATTCGAAACTCGGGCTTAAGCCCAAATCACATTTTATGGCCAAAACCAAAAACATAATTTCAAGTACAATCCTTTTAAGATGCATATTTGAAATTCATTTAAAAAAATCTCAAAAATCATGGAAAAGTGTCATTAGAAAATCAAATTAAATTATTACCACATAAATCATTTAACCATTTTCAGGAAAATCATATTTCAATTTATATTTTTAAACCAAGCATTGTTTATAAACTGATCCAGGAGGATCTACCAACAAAAATAAACATAATATAATATAATTCTAACTAATTATATTATATTATTTTCAATTATTTAAAACCATAAAAACTAATGCTTTATAACGAATTGTTATAAACCATAAAAACTTAATGGTTTCAAAATGAATTAGATTTTAGGCCATTCATTCTTTATGGCTTAAAATAATTTACTATTTTAGTTTAGTTAATTTTAGAAACCGAACCTTGTATAAATACGTAAGTTATTCATTGAAATGAATCAGGCAATTCTAAAGGCAGAACTCAAAGCAGTTCCTTAGCTTCTTCCTTTTGTTTCTCTAATTGCCTCTCGTTCCCTTATACCTATAAACTAGGAATTCATAGTTCTATCGACTAGAAGTTTTGGATCAAGTGGTATTAGAGCACCAGATCCGAGAGGGTGGCGGTGGTTTATGGTCTCAACTCGCAACCAACACAAAGCTTCTGGAGAAGAACTTTTGAGGTCCTTTGCTCGTACACCGAAAGCCAAGGTCCAAGAGAGACATTATGACTGGAGAAAACAAACAGGATATATCCAGTGATGGCGATCGCATCACTAAACTTGAGCAACAAGTTGAAAACTTGTCTGCATCAATCCTTAAACTCGTGGAGAGTATGAAGACTGGAAAACCTTCACATCCATCAACTTCATCTGAGCCTGATCACAAGCTCAAGAAAAAGGTTGCTGAGGATAGAAAAGATGAAGACGACACACAAGCTGATCCAATGAAAAATGAAGTTGAATCAGGTGATAATAAAAATTCTATTGATACCTTAAAGATTGATTTTAAGGTTGGCATCCCCATATATAAAGGAGATGTTGATCCTGAAAAGCTAGATAACTGGGTAGACACATTAGAAACTTATTTCACAGTTTATAAGTATTCTAATGTGCAAAAAATAAAATTTGCGAGTTTGAAACTTTCAAGCCATGCCCTTACATGGTGGAAGTCCTATCAGAGACGGTATGATGTCTCAGAATTGACTTGGAAGAACTTCAGGAAGCTTTTGAGAAAACAATTTTATCCAGTTGGCTATGAAGATGAAAGATGGTATAAGTGGCAACACTTCAGAAAAAGATTTGGGTAACCTGTACAAGAGTATACAACAGAGTTCCACAACCAAGCTATGGTTCTGGACATTGACGTCGACGACTACAACGTTCCTTGAAGTATACCGGAGGTCTTGCCGACTATATACGGAAATAACTAAAATTGTTCACTGTAGATACTATTGAAGATTCTACTGTGAAGGCCATAGCCATTGAGGCAAAAAATAAAAGAATTGACAAGAAGGATGATAGATCAAAACTTGTCAACAATACTGACTGGCAGAAAAAGGGGAAGCAGAGCAAGGAAGGTCAGACACAGAAGGTCTACTGTGATCACTGTCAAACCAGCAGACATGCCAAAGACAAGTGTTGGATACTCCATCCTGAGTTACGGCCAACGCGCGAGAAAAACAACCAGGGGAGAAATGGCAGAAAAGCCACCTTAACTGCACAGCAGGCAGAAAAGCTTCCAGAGTTGAAGCAACCTGGTGTTACACTTACCCTTATGACAAGACCAGCAGATACTAAAGACACGTACAACCTTTAAGAGCTGTTTCATGTGAATATTCAGGTGAAGCAAAGTGTTGTACAAGCTATTATTGACCCTGGAAGTCAGAAAAACCTGATTTCAGAGGCTTTAGTAAGAACAGTGGGTTTAAACACCACACCACATCCTAAGCCGTACCCGTTAGGATGGATTCAGAAGGATGTTGACTTACAGATCACGAAGCAATGTACCTTCAAATTTGCCATCACTAATCAATATATCGATGAGGTGACATGTGAGGTGGTTCCTTTGGATGTTTGTCAAGTCATATTAGGCAGTCCATATTTATGGGACCGAGATGCCATCCATTATCGAAGGCTTCGCAAGTATCGACTTGTGAAGGATGGGAAGGAGTTCCACATCAACGCTTGCAAGCCTCAAGCTAGAAATAATTTGCTTACAGATAATTTACTGACAGCTAACCAAGCCAAGAGGTTAGTCAATTCATGTGGGTGATTCTTTTTGTTGATGATTCGACAGCAAGATCAGAATTCTAGAGCTGTGACATTGTCTACATTGTCTTTATCTCCTACACAATGCTCAGACATAGGGAAATTATAGGGGAAGTTTAAGGACTTATTTCATGATGTGCAGGGTTTGCCACCACGGAGAGCTGTGGAGCATGAAATCCAGTTGGTAGGAGATTCACCTCTACCAAACTTGGGTTTGTATCGTACTTCTGTGACGGAATCTAACGAGATCAAGAAGAAAATTCAAGGACTTCTTCAACAAGGAGTCATCAAACCTAGCTGCTCACCATGTGGTTCGCCAGTGTTACTTGTTCCTAAGAAATACGGAGGCTGGCGTATGTGTGTAGATTATAGGGCACTCAACAAAATAACCATTAAGAATTGGTATCCATTGTTGAGGATTGATGACCTGCTAGATCAACTACATGGTGCACGCTACTTTACTAAGCTAGATCTCAAATCTGGCTATCATCAAGTCCGCATCCATGACGAAGATACTTGGAAAACTATATTCAAAACATAGCAGGGACTATTCGAGTGGTTAGTCATGCCATTCGGATTATGCAATGCTCCAGCTACCTTCATGTGATTGATGAATGAGGTACTCCACCCTTTCATTGATGACTTCGTCATTGTATACTTAGATGACATTCTCATATTTAGTGTCACATGGGAGGAACATCTTCATCATATTGCTCAAGTTTTGGAGGTTCTACGAACAAATCAGTTACAGTTAAATGGTAAAAAGTGTGAATTTGGGAAACAACACCTTGTATACCTCAGATTCATTGTTGGTGCAGGAGAACTGAAAGTGGACCTAGAGAAAGTGCAGGTGATTTCAAAATGGCCTACGCCCCAAACAGTGACTGAAGTCCGGAGCTTTATAGGTGCATGTCAATATTTATGGAAGTTTATTCGGCACTTTTCACAAATTGCAGCACCCTTACATTCTCTAACAAAGGCCAATCAAAAATTTGAATGGTTGAGAAACCATGAGGAATCTTTCCAGTTGTTGAAACGGAAGATTACAGAGGCCCCAGTATTGGCATTACCGAATTTGCAGAGACCATTTGAAGTGGAAGCAGATGCATCGAACTATGCTATGGGAGCCGTATTATTTCAAGATGGGAAACCAGTTGCATACCATTCTGAGATGTTTAGTGGACCGGTATTGAATTATCCGACTTATGACAAGGAGTTGTATGTAATGCATCAAGCAGTGAAGCATTGGAGAGCTTACTTGTTGGGAAAAGAAGTCGTAGTTCACTCAAATCATAAACCTCTTCAATTTTAAATACACAGTCTAAGTTACAGCAAGCTCGCCATATGAAATGGATGTCTTACCTACAACAATTCAATATTATAATAAAGTACAAGAAGGGAACAACTAATAAGTTGACAGATATGTTATCTAGACCACCTACACCAGTTAGTTCCGCATTGCTAGTGCTTATGAAAATCAAGCCCATTGTTCCTTCTGAATATGCCAAAGGGTATCACACAGATGTTGATTTCAACTCAGCCTATGCCAAGCTGCAACAAGGAAAGACTAGTGAGTTTCAATTGAAAGATGGACTAATGTATAAGGGAACACAATTGTTCATTCCAGAAGATGGCGACAGATTGCAGTGGATTCGAGAGGCTCATACTTCCAAAGTTGCAGGGCATTTTGGAGTTGAGAAGACTTTATTGAATCTTCGTCGTTATGTGTATTGGCCAAAAATGCATCTCGATGTTTCACGATACATTTGAGGTTGTGTTCTATGCAACACATCGAAGCCTTCCAACAGAAAGTTAGGACTGTATCTTCCATTACCAGTACCTACTCGACCTTGGGAGAGTATCTCGATGGATTTCTTAGGTGGATTGCCTAAAACCAAGTCTGAAAATGACTACTTGTTTGTGGTGGTAGATCGTTTTAGTAAGATGGTGATTCTTATTCCATGCAAGAAGACCATAACTAGAGAAGGAACTGCTAAGTTATTTTTCCAATATGTTTGGAAGCATTTTGGCTTGCCTACATCAATTATTTCTGATAGAGACAGTCGATTCTTAGGCCATTTCTGGAGGTCGTTATGGGGAATGATGGATACTAGATTGAAAAGAAGCACTGCATTTCATCCACATACAGATGGACAAACGGAAGTCATAAACTGAACTATGGCACACTTATTGAGGGGTTACAATTCCAAGCATCCGAAGACTTGGGATGAAAGTCTCCCTTACTTACAGTTTGCTTTCAACCGAGCAATTCATGGCTCCACACTCAAATCTCCATTTTAGGTTTGTTTGGGTTATTTGTCCCAGAGTTCTTTTGATTTAGCATTCACTATGAGTGACCAACCATTAAGTGGGAAAGAAGAAGAAGAACATATTCGAGCACAAAAATTTCTCGAACGAGTCAGAAAGATTCATACTGAAGTGGAGGCACAATTGAACCGTTCTCAGCAACGATATAAAGCTCACCATGATAGGCATCGTGTGCCATGTAACTTCAAATAAGGTGACCTAGTATAGTTACACCTTGGAAAGGAGCGGCTAACTGGTGAAGGCAAGAAACTTAAGCCTATTCGTTATGGACCGTTCAAGATCATCAAACAAATTGGTGATAATGCCTTTCAACTTGAATTACCTCCATACATCCATATGTACTCGATCATCAATGCCGAGAATCTTAAATTTTTTGAGCCATCTCTACTTGATGATGATCCCGAAGAAGACACTCATGTTCCATCAGTTGATGACTTGCGGATTGAACGAGAAGATCCTTTGCAGGAGGATTGTATATTGGAACAGAAGGTTCGTGACACTCAACATGGAAAGTATGAGTATTTTTGTATTGGTAGAAAAGGTCAACTTCCTAACAAGTCGAAATGATATATTCGAGACAAGGCAATAATAGAGTTTCCTCATCTCAATTTACCTTGACTAGGAGCTCAAGCATCTTAAATGGGGGAGCCATGATCCAGGAAGATCTACATGATCCAAGAGGATCTACCAACAAAAATAAACATAATATAATATAATTATTACTAATTATATTATATTATTTTCAATTATTTAAAACCATAAAAACTAATGCTTTATAACGAATTGTTATAAACCATAAAAACTTAATGGTTTCAAAATGAATTAGATTTTAGGCCATTCATTCTTTATGGCTTAAAATAATTTACTATTATAGTTTAGTTAATTTTAGCAACCGAACCTTGTATAAATACGTAAGTTATTCATTGAAATGAATCAGACAATTCTAAAGGCAGAACTCAAAGCAGTTCCTTAGCTTCTTCCTTTTGTTTCTCTAATTGTCTTAAAATTCCTCTCGTTCCCATATTCCTATAAACTAGGAATTCATAGTTCTATCGACTAGAAGTTTTGGATCATAAACAAAATCTCATAAGCGTATATTTCGATAAAACACAAACAACTTATTATCCTATCAATTCTTGTGAGAAAATTAATTAAGATACCAGGCTCACGATTCGCGAATAAAATACCCGATAGCCTAACTCTGATACCACATTGACAGGACCCGTCCCTAATTATCCTAAAAGCCGGACTGGTCCTGCTCCCGCTTGACACCTTTGTCAGACAAGGGATCTTGTAATTTTAACTTGGTTCAAATCCTCACTGAACATTCCAAATCAAATCCACCTTGCAGGGTTTTCCGCTCACATCTGTCCCACTCCCTATCAGGTGGTGGTATTTACTAGTTAACCAGTTTTGAACATATTTATTTCCCTTCCATAAACCCTTTATGTATCCTTATTATCAAATCGATCTTATCCACGATATCCAAAAGTCATGATACACGCTATTCCCACATTTGCACAACATGACCTAACCATAACTTATATAACAACAATAACAACAATACTCATCTAAGTAAGTATTTAGCTACTCATCTTATTACCAACCACTATTATAAATCTCGAAATTTACTTTATAAGTTTTCCTTATAATTACCCTTCATACAATTTACCATATCACTAATTAGTTCCAAGTATTTATTAATTGTTCAATGGGACATGTAACTCTATAATTAGAATAAAAACCACTACATAATTACCTAACACAATTTCAGGTAGACTTCTAAACACTTCACCTTCATACTTAGATCCCCATAACCAAATCCCAATAATGTAATCATCCAATTACATATTCCACTAATTATCTAATTCTAAATGTAAAACATAATTTCATTTCCACAAAATATTAACCAAGCTAAAACTTGAGCACACAAATACAAATCCTTAAAGAAAATTTCCCATACCCTTTTTATCCTTAAATATTTATAATGAAAGTCTAGTACACAAAATAGTAGCATCCCCTAATTGTGTAAATTCCCCAAATTAATCTCCAATTATTAACTATAACAAAAAACTTCATAAATCCAGAAACATACTCATATGGTAGCCAATTTCCTCAGGTTTTATAACAATAAACTCAGAAGAAGAAGAGGAACATTTCTTGTGTTGATCGTCCCTCTAGAAAAAGCAGCACCCACCCTCACACGTCGGTGAAATCTCCCTACGCTTGAGGGTCATGCGCCAGCACAATGATCGTCACCATCTTCTCGTCGAGTCTGTAACTCGGGTCGCCCGACTCGGCGGCCCGACCCAACCCTAAAACCCACTTTTCACGTCTATTTTTCTTGTTTTAGATATCTAACAACATCTAGGGAGTTATAGGAGTCTATCTATGAGACCAGGAACTAGAAAACATACATTGATCGCGCATTCCAAGATTTTGGCATTTCGGCCATGGCGGCCCATACTTACTGCAACCTTCCCAGGCCTTCCCACATTGTTCTTTTGATCCCAGCGTGGTCTTTGGAGCTTTACTAGATGTCTAAGATCCTTATATAAACATGGGAATGTCTCAAAACCACTGGGTGAATCACAACCATTGTTGGCCTCATAGGTCGAGTTATGGGATCACCTAGCGCTCCACCATTGACTCCTCTTCCTACCCCTCATTAATCCTTTCCTCATCTTTTTCTTCTTTCCTATCATTTCCCTCTCTCCATTTCTGTATTTTCTTGATTTCATTGTATTACATTTTTCTTTTTTATTTTTCGGTTTTTCCCTTTCGAATGAGATACAAATCACACACAACACACACACACGCACACACACACACACATATATATATATATATAATTAGGTCGGTGAGAGAAATATTAGGGGAAGAAAATATGAAGAAGAATGAAGAACGTTATAGAAAATGCTAGGCTTCTCATGCAAAATTATCAAAATGCCCTTGATGGCAAAAGTACCATTTTGACTAGTAACTCTCTCGTTCGATCTCTGATTTTGGCGTGCCGCCTATCTATGAACTCGAAATCTTGAGACCGTCATTATTCTTTGAATTCCCAAAAAATGTCCCAGTTAAAAAGTCAACATTCTGAATTCCCAAGAGAAAAATTATCTTTTTACCTTATTTTTTCCAATTTTACTTTTCTCGAGATCCGAGCAGTTACAATGTTGATAGCACATTTTACGAGGTTTGGTATAACTTGTTGTTTGTATTATGAAATTGATATAAGTTATAAATATGTGATTTCTGGATATATGTGGATTGTTGGGTTATGAACAACCATCCTCAGATTTATGAGTTACGCCCAGATGTTGTATCCCTAAGCAGCCACTCAGACGTTGTATCCCTGAGTGGTTGGATTTTGGGGTTGCACGATCATATGCTATATCCCTGAGCGTCCACTCGGATGTTGTATCCCTGAATGGTTGGCCTACCGGTAGTGTAGTGTGATATATGTGATTAGCGCTCAGATGTTGTATCCCTAATCAGATCCTCGGATGATGTATCCTGTAGTGGTTATGTGATATGGTGGTTGAGATTCAGGCATCGAGGATTGGTTGGTTGTATGTGATTACTGTGTTGTGGTGATTTGGTGATAGATTGTTATACTATTTTACTGTTGTTTACTCGTGTTTCAAGGTTCATGATTTATGTTTTGTTGTAATAGGAATTTGATGGTTTTTGTATGCATGCATAGTTTTATAAAATGGAGGGTGAATTACGTATGTTTTTGAACTATGTTTTAAAACAATTATTTTCGTCCACTCACATGTTTTCTTTGTTTTAAAACCCTCTAGGGTCATAGCACAAAAATCGAGGTTTTTCAAAAGGCAGAGGCATCAGCTGGCAGGAAGTAAAAGTATCCATTGTCTGACGACATCATGAGTGTCGTTGGTCTTTTGGGTTACTTATTAGACGGAAGCAAGTTCCGGGTGTGTTTAATGAGTTGTTTTTAGGGACGGGTCCTGTCAACTTGGCGTCAGAGCTTAGGTTTGAGTTGTGTTTGCACTTGTCATGCCTCTGAGATGTGAGCCTCGAGCACGGCCTGGTAGTGAGACAATTATCGGAATCCAGGATAGTTATATGGCTGGAAATGGATTTGGATTATCAGTTGAATAATGAATTTTACAGTCTATTTGAGCAAAAAATTAGAGTGAAAATTATTTCAATCAAGATTGCAATACATCAAGTAATCAATTATCCAAATCTAAAACCTAAGAAGTTGAAAATGAATAAGGTAAAAAAAAACTACACAAATAATCAAGAATGAGTGGTCCCTCGTGCTTGATAATCCTGAAACATCTGTCACGAAAAGTGGTCCAATGATCATTAACTTGAACATTTGTAAGCCTATCATGTGTTGCATTACCCTTTAACGTAGCTTCATTAACAAAAGCTAAAAAGCCCAAATCTTGACCTTCTAAAATAACATCATTAAGTTTCTCAATGCGAATAAAGTTATGCAACACAAAGCAAGCATTGATAATAGTAACTTGTGTTTTGATGTTGAAAAACGGTGATATACACAATACAAAATACATGAAAAAGCTAAAGCTCTCAAAGTAACATAAGTTTCTCATTTTCTACAGCATACACACCACCCATCATAATGCTACAAATTAGAGAGAATTATGCTTCTTTAACATTTAAAAACACCCCATCTTCATTGCCAAAGTGTCACGAAAAGTGGTCCATTGATCATTAACTTGAACATTTTTAATCCTATCATGTGTTGCACTATGCTTCTTTGACATTTGAAAACACAAAAAAAATTTGGGATTGGATTGGGCTGGGCCGGGTTTGTGTCAAATTTTGAAAAGTACCGGGCTGGGTTGAGCCAAACGGGTTTATACATATATATATATAATGTTGATGTATAAAATGTACCAATGAGAAACCCAAGTACCTTGTCAAGCCGAATTTTTATTGGGTTTCACAAGTCGGGCCAAATAAGCCAACTCGATTTGAGCTCAATTGGGTTTTTTAATTACTTGGAAAATAAAAAAATATGAAAAAAACTTAATATTGGAAAAAAGGTGCTCGAGATTATAAAACCTATTAGTTTAATGACCATATTATAAATTTGTGGGTTACAGAATATATTACAACTTTATCCTTGAATTGTCTCACTGTCTCTCACAAGTATAAACATGTATTTAGGAAATTAGGCTGCGGAAAACGAACTTCTAGAATTTATCTGGAATGTCTACCTCAGTTACTTGTAATTTTCTCTTTGGTATTTAACTTTTTAATTAATAATAGGTTTTATATATTTGGGCTTACGAATCGGGCTTATATAGTGTAACATCTCGGAAATTCTAAAAAGTGAAAAATGACCATTTTACCCCTAGTGGACAAAAGTTTACTTTTTGATCTGGACATTTTCTAGATATTTCGTGAATACCGCTACGAAGGTCTCGAACTCTTAAGTCCGTAGATAGACAATATTCCAAAAAAGAAGTTTTTTTAGCCTAAATAAAGTAGGGGTATTTTGGTAATTTTGGCAATAAAGGGTAATTTATTAATTTTACATTTGCACTGTGAATCATGTGTAATTTTGACATGTGTCTCTTGAGGTGTCTAGTAATCTTCCTCCAAAAATTGTTCATCGACCTATTTTGTGTGTATATATATATATATATATATTGTGAGCGTGTGAGGATGGAGTTCGGGTGGTGTAGGCCGAATGATGAGAAACCACCAAAGCACCAACTTGTGAGGGTCGAGGGAGTCAGGGATGAAAAATCAGGGGAAGAAAAGGGAGAGTCGGAGGGAGAGGAGTAAGAAAAACAGTAGAGAAGGGTAGGTTGCAAGCCTGGAAGGAATCCAAGACCCAAAACCCACGAGTTCAAGATTGGTGGTGGATTGTCACAATGTTCAACATCCCTATAGTGGTTGTTTAAGGATTCTAGTATGTTAAGCGAGTTCCTAGGATCATTTTGGAGTAAGAAGAGGGAATATGGATACAGTAAAAAGCCATGTATGAAGCTGGGAAAACTAGTCTAAACATTAAGGTAAGAGTTTCTGGTTTTTAGTTCTTCTTACATAGTTTTGTGATCATAGATCTCCTCTTGGATGAGTTTCGAGTAGTTTGAATGTAAAAGGGAACGAAACCAATGAGTTATGAGGAAAATATGATCGGGCCTGGTCGCGGGGTAGGGCGACCTGAGTTGCAGACCCAACTGGAGGTTGCTAGTGACTCTGATGTGTATTCGGCCCACGCGCAGAGCCTAGTGGTGGCGCATGTGGCGTCCTTTCGCCATCCAACCAACACAAAAATTCTTCGTCTTCAAATTCTGAGTGTATTTATATTAAATTTGAGTTAATTGGATGTCAGTTGGGTACGGTTTGCAAATTTTTTTTGTTATATTAGTTAATATTTGTATAAAAATTACAGCAAATTAAATGGGGATTGTTGGATAATTAATCCTAATAGTTTTAATGATTTATCAAAGTAAAAGTGTGGTGATTAGTCTTTGAATAGTTATTGGAGGAATTTACCATGATTTGATTCTTAAATGGAAATATACATTATGGGAAAGTAAAAGGATCGAAGCTTAATTTTCTTATAATTATTTGTGATCTTAAAGGGTAATTTATGATGAAATTGAAATATGGAAAATAAAGGAAATATTTATGAATAAATTCAAAGAATGGTGGTATATCATGAAATTGCATGATATGGTGCAACGACCCGTCCCGGGAGTCGGGATTAGATTAGAGTTTAATGACGGATTAACGAAGAGAATCGGTGATTAGTTGGACACTTTTGGACGGACGGCGCAGAATGACGATTTTACCCCTAGAATGGGCAAAATGTTGACGTATTTCGGAACGTCACGAGTCCGTAGACAGGTGGCACGCCCGATTCCAACATCCGAGGAGGAAGTTATGATGTTCGGAAGGTTGAGGCCATTTTCGTAATTTGGTTAAAATAGAGGAATTTGTTGACCTTTAGTTTGACCATTAGCTTTCACGCAAACTGAGGACCGTTAGATAGGTCTCGACGTCCTGAGTACAACGACAGGTGGCACGCCTTCATCGGACATCAGACGGATAAGTAGTGGTTCTAGGAAGGTGAGGGGCAAAATGGTAATTTAGACTTACAAGGGTATTTTGGTCTTTTTACCCCTTGGGATTAGTGCAACCGGATAAGGCCACATGGACTGAATTAATTGGATATTTTGGGGCTGTGTCCACAGGGAGGTTGACACCTGGTGACAGGACCCATCCCAATCCCCCCGGGATTAGTGCGGGATGACCCTGCTCCCGTCTGACACGAAGTGTCAGACACGGGATATTTTCGACCTTTGCCCTCCCGGGCTATCAGAGTACGCCAGGATCCGGAGGAGGTATGTGATATCTCGGTCTCTGCTACAGTCCACATCCGATGTCAACCTGAAGGGCAGTCAAAACATTAAAAGCTATGAGTGGACAAAACCAAATTTTATAAAAAAAAATTCCATAGAAGACATTTGTACCCTTCACTAAAAAGCATGCATGCATAGTAAAACCATTTATTCCAACACATATGTTTAAACAACCATAAATAGGGCCACAGCCCCAAGTTCCGTAAATCCAAGTCACACGGGCTCCTGCCCAAAACCATTTAAAGAAAACCATAACATAATAAACATACGTGGGACCTCAGTCCAAATCCATTTATCATTATAAACACAATTTCCGAAACCAATTGAAATCATGTTTATCCATTATATTTCATATCCAGAACCTGTCACGGTAAAATAAAGCTACACGTGTGCTAACCGGGGTCTCAAACCCAAGTCTCTCCAGGGTCCACCCAGGTCAATGTCCGTAGATCAATGGCCCTCCCTGGAGGTAACGAACCATGCCCATCCTGAGAGTAAGGAACCCAACTGGGGGGCGACTCCACTCAGTCAGTGCTCCGTGACTACCCCGGGGTACACCCAGGCCAACGACCCTCCCCGGAGGAGACAATCATATATAAAGGATGAAATATGAAAAACCTTTTGAAATCATTCTTTAAATCTTTCCAGGATTCATGCCCGGCACCCATAAGCCGTCATAATCCATAAAATCCTTTCATGGGTTCATGCTGGTTCCCATAAACCGTCATGACCCATAAAAACCATTTCAAGGGTTCATGCCGGTTCCCATAAACCGTCATGAACCATAAAAACCATTTGTAACACATAGCTGGGCGCTAGGCCCGAATCCACATAGAAACTGGACCTCCGGTCCGAATCGTAAACTAACTGGGCCTCCAGCCCGATTCCGTAAATCAAATGGGTTTCGAACCTGAGTTTACCTTTTTGAATCCAAAACCATTTCCAAAATCATAAGTACGGAAAATCAGTATAAAACTGGAAAACTTCGATTTACGGGCAAGCACGTAAATCACCTCGGAATACGTGAAACCATATAATTTACAAATATCCAAATCAAACTCATCAAATCACATTCATTATCCTTTTGTAAATCCAACACCATTTCATTCAGACCAATAAAGACGTACGGACCCGTATAGGCACCGTATAGGGCCGAAACCTCAAAATATGTGCCTATACGTAACCACACATCCAAATGCACTCATGGCATCACAAACAAGTATTTAAAACATATAATAAATATTTATGCATGCACCAATTTAGAAAACAAGGTCCACTCACAGACCGTCCGAGCTGCCGCCTCGATTTGCGTGACATAGGCTCTCCCGAGCCGATCACTATCACCGGGACTCCCAAACCTGTCCAAATTTTAATACAAGGTTACTAACTACTTAATTAACCTCCTATCAAAGCCCCGTAATTTTTCCAAACTTTTAACTATTTTTAAACCGACCCTAAACCTTCCGACACCTCGAAACATATCGAGACGATGTCCGATTGACATGAGACCAGTCCCAAAATCTTCGTTACATCGAATAGAAGATTTCCCGTGTTGAACACTTTCCTGAATTATGGCCCACGCGTCCTCACGAGCCCCTAGAAAGTTGAAAACACTGTTCATCGGCACTAACCTCCAGCAGACCGGTTTTACTGTTCATGCCGGTTCACCTGGTTTGGCCGGTCCAACTGGACCGGCGTCACCGGTTCACAGCCCTAGACACCCCATTTTTCATCCTAGTTCTTCCTTTTTGGTTCCTTTCATCCTATTTTGGTGTTTTCTATCCATTCCAATCCTTAAAACAACCTAAAAACTGCCTAAACCCATGGTTCGATTTTGAACCAAACGGTTCAAAGTTCCCAAAACTCTCCCATGGCTGCCCAGCCATCCCAAGCTTCCTTAAACCTTCCTAACATGTCCCTAGCAACCTAATGGACTCATTAAAACCATTAAAAACCAACCATAACATCAAAAATGTAAAAATGGATAAAAATGGACTTACCGTGAATCTCACGGGTTCTTCCTCCTCTCGCCGCCGTGGACGGCAGTTCTGGCCGCCCAGCAACCTCCTCAGCCTCCCTGGTCCTCTGCCTGGTCATGGGTGAAGAGTGGATGGGTTTTGGGTTGCACGGATGGGAGGAAAATGGGTGAGATCGGGTGGGTGTTTTGTGTGTGTTTGAAATGGAGAAAGGAAATGCACGGTCCATGAAGGAAAAGGAATGGCCTGTGGATGGGTGACACTTGTCACTCATCCATAGGGTAGGAACTAAATATCTGGGCCCCACTAAAGTCCAAAAGTTAACTCATTTCGTAATTCGTGCAATAGTGCACTTGAACTTCCGTGAATCGTAACTTCGCCGTCGAACGTCCGAATTCGACGTGCCGCCTATCTACGGATTCGTATCGTCCTTATCTATGTAATAGTCCTCGGCCCTCGGCCATCGGACATCCCGGTCAAAAAGTCAACTTTTGACCCCTTTTAACCAAAATTACCAAAATGCCCCTAAGCTTCCGAACGTCATAACTTCCTCCTCGAACGTCGGAATTGAACGTGCCACCTGTCTATGAACTCGTGACGTCACGAACTACGTCACGGTCATCGGTCAAAGTCCATTTGACCGCCCGAATGAAAAGTCAACGTTTTGCCCACGCCCAGGGGCAAAACCGTCATTTCGCATCGTTCGTCCGATTTCGCCCTACTAATCACGGATTAGCCTCACTAATCGTGATTAGTCACTAATATAATCATGGAACTCGGGATGGGTCGTTACACCTGGTGTGATTCTAGTGGGTTCTAGCCACTTTCACCGTTCATTTTAAATCGTGTGGGTCGGACCGTGCAAGGAGAGAAATAGAGACCGTGAGACAGTGAGGCAATCGATCGATTTCAGTGAGTGTGTGAGTCCTTGTGATCGAGTGTGTGTGAGCAGAGAAAATTTGAGAGGCTGGCGAGTGTTTCTAGGTGAGAGTTGTGTGAGGAAGGCTGAGAGGAAAGTGAGAAATCCAGGAAAAACAGAGAGGTTATAGTGCACGGCTGAGTGTTCAATCAATCAAGTCAATCGAATCTGGGTTTTTGGTGGTGTTCAGAGGGCGGAGGAGAGACGATAGGAAGGGTTGGACCACGGTGGTGCACAGAACGGGTAAGTTTCCCCTGGTTCCCCTGTTTTTCAGTTTGGGTTCAAATTGAAAGTCGTGAAGTTTGGGGACTGGATAGTGTTGCTTCTGGCAGCTTAAGGAAGTTCCTGCCAAGGTTAGGAGCTCGAAACCGTGACGGGAGGAGTGACTGGTGGCTGGAATTCGAAGGTCGTTTCCTCTGTGTTTTGCTTCGACTTTGGGAGGTGAGATTTAGACCCTGATTTTGTGTGTTCATTAGTTGAATCGATTGTTAGGAGTAGGACGAAACTAAGGGAATCAAAAGGGTTGAAATAGGACTGGATTTGAGTGAGAACCGGCCACGCCGGCTTGGTTCAACCAGACCGGTCTGAATTGGGTTGGCTGGAGGTAGGGGACGATGAACAGTGCAGGGGCATGTCTCCCACGCGCAGCCCCTTTGGGCGGCGTATGAGGGCGCATGGAGCCCCTTTTGGGGAAGTTTTCAACATGACTTTTAAAGTATTCGATGTAACGAACATTTTGGCGCTGGTTTCAAGTCAATCGGACATCGTCTCGATAAGTTTCGGGATGTCCGAAAATTTAAGGGTACGTTTAAAAATAGTTAAAAATACGGAAAAATTATGGGGCTTTCGTATGAGTTTTGTGAAGTAGTTAGTAACCTACTTATGGGATTTGGACATGTTCGGGAAAGCCAAGGATAGCGGAACGGCCGGGAACGGCGTAAGTGCGCACGTATCGAGGCGACGTCGGAATGGTCTGTGAGTGGACTTTGCTTTCAAACTTATGATGCATGCATATATGTTTTTATATGATTTCTATACTTGATTCTATGATTTGATTTCCATGATATTTTAAAAGGATTTCGGAAAGTGATTTCGGGCTTGGAGCCCTGTTCATGAGTTTTCGATTTTGAAACTGGATTTCGGATTTGGTTTTGAAGTTTGGAAAGGAAATCTGGATTTGGGTTCAGGATGATGGTTCCGGATGCTAGCTTATGGAATCATTGTTGCGAATTCGAAAAAGGATTTTCTGTGGTTTCATTGTTGTTTGAAAAATAGTTTTGGGTTTTAAGACCCGGAAAAAGAGAAAAACCCACTGGATCTGGTTTTGAGTTTAAAGACTCGGATTGATTGACGGGGGAGGGCCCTGGATTGATATGTTTTGAGTTTAAAGACTCGGTAAATGTTTTGAGTTTAAAGACTCGGTGATTGTGATACCCCCCCCGAGGCCTGCGCTTGTGTTTTGAGTTTAAAGACTCGTTGATATCCCGGGAAGGCCTGGTTATTTGCACATTGTATTTTGAGTTTAAAGACTCGGGGGCACTTGAGATCTAGTAAACTTGTATGATTGATATTTTCACTGGTTTTCAGATGTTTTGGGCAATGGCCCGGATGAATTGGATTTGATGAGTTTTTGGACTGAGTTCCCGGATTTGAGATTTAAGGCTGAGGCCTGGATTTGAATACCGGATTTGATTCGGGTTTCCGATAATGGTTTTCATTGATGGTTTTCAATATGAATGATTTCATGACTTGACTTGATATGCATGCATTGGTTTTTGCGTGGAGGGTATAAATGTACTTGTTTTACGAACTGTTTTTAAACTTATACTTTATTTTTGTCCACTCGCAGTCTTTTCGTGTTTTCGATACCCTCCAGGTTGTTGCGGCACGGGTTGTTGATCGAGAGAGATGAAGACATCACACCCGCGATCCACAGTAGTTCGGTACACTTTGGGCAGTCCGGTTACTTTTCGGATGGTTGGTTCGAGAATCCCTTGTCCGACTTACGTGTCACATGCAGGTTGGACGTCAGTTTAGCCTTCGTGTCATGCATAAGTTAGACGGGATCGGGATTTAGCCCTTAATCCTGGGGGATTAGGGGTGGGTCCTGACATATGGACAAATCATTTTAAATCTATATTGATCATATGAATATGTAATAATCTGTCGATATTGATCTTTTCATAGTTGGTGTTAATGGTAGATTTTTTAATTTATATGATATGTTACGAATTCATATAATGTTCAATAATCGAAGGTTGAGTGTAACTCGGATAAAATTGGGATAATATATGTCGTCACTTGACGAGGTAAGTGGGTTAGACGTGGGTGGTAACCCCGTAAGGTTGGATTTATTTTGGTTAAGATAATAAAATGTGAATATAGATAGTTGTCAGACAGGAGCAAGACCAATTTTTCATGGAATTTAGTGACAGGTTTTTTCCTATAGACGGATCAGACTGGGCTTTCTTGAGCCATATTTATCGGATATGTTGGATTTAAACACCTAAACTCAAGCCCGACCCACTAATTTTTGGGCTGGGTTGGGCTGGATCAACTCACTACTCCTAATTGATGGGACCGAGCTTCTGTTCACCGAGCCAACCAGGCTCCCACAAGCCCTTGGATTTTTGAGGCCAGTGTCGGGTCTATTAAGAGAAATGGGGGGTCAGTTGACCCCTTCAACCAATCAATTTCTCTCTTAAGAGATGTACTTGACCTCTTCTAGTTCCTATGAAATTTGGTTTTTTTATTTGTTTGTTTGTTTTTTTCCTAGATTTGAAGGTTTAGCTGTAGCAAGGAGAAGAAGGTGGTCCTACAAGTATTTTTTTTTTAATAAAAACTTACCCAAAATGATGTCGTTTTGGGTAAGGTCATTTAAAACAAATTCATGAGCTCATTGTCCCTCCCATTGGCCATTGCTCTTCCTTGCAGCTTGCCTTTATCAATTACCAAGGAAATTGCAAGTTAAAATAGATCTACATCTACTTTACCAATTTCTAAAAGACAAATCAAAGTCCTCTCTTCTCCTCTAGAGCAAATTGGTTGGAACATTTAGGGCTCCAATTAACTTCAAATTCCATATTTAATTGCCCAATTATTTAGTAATTCCACCATTACTTAATAAGTGAAATAACCAACAAGAGTATCTAAACTTCACCTTCTATCTTGGAAATTCCAATTTCCAAGTGAGTTTCAATTCAAGTTCTTTTCAAATTATTTTTAAATTCTTAACTCTTTGCATCAATTTTTTTATAAATTTATTGAAGTCGTGTTATGAATAATTCTTATATGCTTTTGTTTTGAATTTATTTTTATGCAAAAATATAAATTTTTGTTTGAATAATTTATATGAGTTTTGTTAATGAAAAAATAATTTGATTTTTTATTTCAATTGATATGAATTATATTTAGCTTATTTGATAATTGATATTATGTATAAATTTATGATTAGTATATTTTGGGTATTGAGTTCAACATTGGCGAGTATGTCTATGAATATGGCCTATAGGGAGCTTTTTATTTGTTAGCATGACTATAAGTTTTTGTAATGAACAATTATTCCTAATAGAATTAGGATATTTTGTGTTAATCTTATAGATATGGAGCGATATTTTAAGAGGAAATGTTTAGATCTTACTTCAAATATTTTTGGTAGTTCAAATTCTAAACAAAGTGAATTGAAATTGGTTTTGGGTAATCTTCCTAGAGACCTTGGAATTCGACCTCGAATGTTGGATTATGATCCTAATATACGAGATGAAATTCAAAGAGCATATCCACAAAAGGGTCTTTGTCAACCTAGAGATCACATTTTCCCCAAAACCAACTTTTCCTAATATGATTGTCATTTTAATAAACATTGTTATGATGAGTTTACTGGTTGGAATATAGTATAGAAAAAGATATTACATTTTGCCTTCCATGGTATCGTTTCAAACCCAATTTTGATCAAGTGAGTAATGAGGCCTTCACTGATAAAGGCTTCAAAAATTGGAAGAAAGGGAAAGAAAGAATGAGGGGCCATGTGGGGATTGTTGGTAGTTATTGCAGCCAACCTAAACAAGCTAGTCTAGATTTGATGAATCAGAAGCAGGAAATCCCAAGTGTTCTTATCAAGTAGTCAGACCAAGCTCGCATTGATTATCGTACTCTCCTGAGTGCATCAATTGATTGTATAAGGTTTTTGTTGACACAAGGACAATGGTATGAGGGGGCTGGCAATATGAAAGGTGAGTACAATAGTTTTAAAGCTAAGATTTTTAGAGAAAATTCATATGCATTTTACATTCATTGTTTTTAACATCGACTTCAACTAGCTCTTGTAGCTGTGGCGAAAGGAAATGTTGACATTGCCACTTTTTTCACATCAGCTAATGGTTTGGTGGGTTCAATTGAAGTTTCTTGCAAGCGTCGTCACACACTTAGAGATCTACTACAAAAAATACTTGAGCAAGCTCTTGAAGATGATTGTCTCTAGACAAGGCAAGACTTAAATCAAGAGACTAG
This sequence comes from Prinsepia uniflora, assembly GCA_032719365.1. Classification (NCBI taxonomy): domain Eukaryota; kingdom Viridiplantae; phylum Streptophyta; class Magnoliopsida; order Rosales; family Rosaceae; genus Prinsepia; species Prinsepia uniflora. The sequence goes on along the minus strand of CM064861.1, from coordinate 46,953,368 downwards.
CCTCAAACATGCTGATGACATGCGTTGGAACTCACATTATGGTACCTTACTTAGTATTATTTCCATGTACGACTCTGGGGTAAAGGTGCTTGAATTAATTGTTGATGATGGTTTCGCCGACAATATTGGTCATGCAAATAGGTCATTGAAGAAAATGCAAATTTATGAGTTCCTATTTTACCCAATTTTTATGAGGTCTATGATACGCTAAAACTAAGCATTAAAGTAAACGTAAAGTCACACTCAACACTTAATAAAAATATATGCAAATTAAAACACTTATTTTTGTAGATTGTAGCATTGATAAGTAGGAATCGTTCTTAACCGGGGATTGAGGGTACCTATGCATGATTATCGTTTGATTAATTAATTAGGGGGTAGTTGATTGGTTTTTACGTCCTACGTGATTAACTAATCTAAATTAACTTAACCTATTATTTACATGGTCAACTCATCTTTAACCTAACTCATTCATAAATTATGCCAATTCCAAAATCAACGAAATTCCAAAACCTAAGTTTAATGAAATACATGTACATTATCATAAGTGCGTGCTCGGGAATACGCCCTATACACTTTCAATGATCTATACTCAAGAATATGTCATATATCTAATCAAGCATTAAGCATAAACATAGTATGGAAGATTATTGAAATCAATACAAAATATAAAACCATAATAAAATTAATGATCAATCCAATAAACACAATATTCAAGTACAAAGAGAAAACTACAGGGTTAAGAGGTTGGGTTACACTTTGAATCCTCGGGAATAGGCCCTATAAATGCTAGGTGGTTCAACACTCCTGATGAGACACTCAGGAATACGACTTATATGTCAATGGACGATGGTGATTTATGGAGGATAGTGTAGTCTAATTTTGTAAGCAAAATCTTGATTTAAAAGAAAAAGGAAATTTGGTTAAGCAGAGTTTTGGTGTAAATAATGAGCGACTCTTACAAATAACCTAAACCTCTCTATTTATAGAAGAAAATTAATCCCCAAATAAATAGGAGTTCACAATTTAAATCTTAAAACGAAAAGGATTAAACTAATTAATATTGAAGTCCTAATTAAAAAGATAACATAAATCCTAGTTTAGAAAGGTAAAACAATTCTAATTTGAAAAGGGAAAATTATTTCCTTGTTTAATCTGGGAGAGTGAAGGTGGCTAGATGGAATTGGATTGTTGAAGAGGCTTGCAAAGTCAGTTGGCCAAAATTGATGTAAGTTGGGCTACTAAGTGGACGTTTGTCGGGCTTCGTTAGAAACACGCGCGAGCTAGTCTGGGGCTTGGACAGTTGCACGCTGGGCTAGTCGACGACAAGCTCGCAAGTGGGCCACACGGGCTACCGACTTGGATTTGGCGCACATGGAGATGGGTTGGTGACGCGCTGGACTCCTGGGCTTGATGTTCGCAAGCTGGGCCTTGCGCTGGGCTGATAGAAACGAGCTGGTGACGGGCTCCATATCAACTTGGGCTGATTGGTATTTGGACCTGCAAATTAGCCATCAATTATTATGTATATACTTAATTATTAATCTTATAATTAGTTATAATTATTTATTAATTAATTAACTCTAATAATTAATAAAAGAAAATAATAAAATGAGGTAGAATGAATCTAATTAAGATTCTAACAAAGTAAAATATAAAGGAAATTGATATAAAAAAAAATGATTAATTAAGTGCTTATCAAATTCCCCCACACTTAGACTTTGCTAGTCCCTAGCATATACTGAACCAAAGCAAGAATTTAAACAACCAAACCCTTAACCATTTGTCTCAACTGGTATTGATATAAATATGACATCAAAGATTCACATGGACGAGCTATATAGCATAAGGAATTCAAAAATTAATACATCATAACAAAATGCCTTAACAAGTAAGACAATGAGTATGACACGACCCAACACCAATCCCCCGGGATTAAGGGAAAAGTCATGCTCCTGTCTAACCCACGTGCGACACGAAGGCTATACATTCGTCCAACCTCCATGTAACACGTGGACCATACAAGGGATACTAGGTCGATATACCAACAACACCTTCAGGTTTCCCAAAGTGCGTAGAAACCACTATGGATCACGTGTGTGATGTCTCCGTCTTACTAACAACAGCCCGCACCGCATCAAACTGGAGGGTATCGAAAAACAGAAAATACTGTAAGTGGACAAAAATAAATAATAAGTTTAGAAAACATTTTATAAGAAAAGACATTAATACCCTCCATGAAAAACTAATGCATGCATTCGAAACTAATTTAGTTCCAAGATAAGCAAACCGTTTATGAAAACCAAAAATCCTTTCCTTTATCAAATTTCGTTTCACAAATCCTGGGTCTTCGCTCGAAACATCTGAAACCCATTTGGCAACCATCATTATTGAAAACCATCATGATATCTCCAAAACACATTTGAAATCCATTTCAATCAATCGAACTTGTTGGATCTATCCGAGTCTTTAAACTCAACAGGCCTCAATATCAATCCAAGTCCTTAAACTCTCGAGTCTTTAAACTCAATAGGCCGACGGGGGAAATCACAATATCCGAGTCTTTAAACTCACCGGGTCTTTAAACTCTAATCACATATCCGGGCCCGCCCCCGTCACATATCATATCCGGGCCTTTAAACCCAAAAACCATATCCAACAAATCCAATCCAAAACCATTTTATCAAATCTAAATCCACAAATACATTTCCAAATTCGAATCTGAAATCATCATTCCGAATCCAATCCGAATCCGAAATCATCATTCCGAATCCAAATCCATAAATCATTCACGTTTATTGAAATCCCTTTTCCAAATCCATTTATAAACCATTGAAAGCAAATCATAATTCAAATCCCAAAATCATGCTATCAAATCCATTATCAAAACATAGCATAAAAGCATAATCACAAAATACATATAAATACGGAAATCATCTCGAAATATGTGTCAATCATAAATCATCAATATCATAATCATAATCAAAGAATGTAACGATCCGGAAATTCGAAAAAGGAAAATTTGAAGGAAATGACGATTTTGCCCCTGGTTATGAGGACCGAAAGTTGACTTTTTGATCGGGACCTTGTTTTGACTTTCCAGAAGGACCGTTGGATAGGTCTCGGAACGTTGAATTCGTAGACAGGCGGCATGCGTCAATCGGAGGTCGGATGTGAAAGTTATGGGTCTGCGAAGGCTAGGGGCATTTCAGTAATTATGCAAGGAAGGGAAAATTGGTCTTTTTACCTGTTTGCTGACTTATCAGGGGCATTAGCCGTGCTTGGACATCTGTCCCTCAGTATTTGGATGAGAATTGGTTAGCTAGTGACATATGTCACAGTCAAATGTGGGTTAGTGGCTCTGGTTGCCGTTAAATAGAATAAACACAAATAAAGCTATATCTATCCATGACGTCCATTGTTGATCATAATTGATCAATTTAATCCCAGACGTGTAGAGACTGAACAGAGAGAATAAAAGGGGAATTGTAGAATGAAAAACGAGAAGAAAGAGGAGAGAACATTGAAATGAAACCCAGGAACCCGGGAGGAAACCCGAAACCAGATTTTGGGATACTTGAATCTTGATTTTCAAGTATTGGACTAATTGAAGTGAAATTGAGTTGATATTAAGTCTTCTGAGAGCTAAACGAATCGAATCAAATCAAATGGGAAGGGAATTGATGGAGATTTGACTGAGAACGAGCCTTGCGACAGTTCTGAAATTTTGAGGTTTGGTTGGATTGATTCAAGGATTTAGGATTCCTGGCAAGTGTCGGAAATTACGGAAAGGCGTGCAGCTCGGAATCGAGTGATTTGGACAGTGTGTGAGTGGACGTTTGTTTTATAAACTGGTATGCATGCATAATTACATGTTTTACATGATTGATTGCATGATTTGAGTTGCAATGAAGTTCTGATGATGTGTCACGATTATTTGTGATTTAACAATTATTTTAATCGGTCTTTCAGGCACGTTTTACGAGAAATGTGTGAATAATGTTTTGGGCTAGGCCCGGAGTCAAAAAGGTTTCTAAAAGGATATTATGACTTAGTTAATGAGTCAATGATGATTTCTGGATTATTTTATTGATTGAAAATGAGATTTTACGGATTTACGTGTAAATGGAAATTGGGCTTGAGACCCTGTCGGGAATGCTTTTGACTTGGTTTGAAGTCATGGATATGATTGGTATGTGTTTGTGGTATGGATTGTGTTTGTGATTGTGGATACTGGATCATGTTCTGGATGGTGCGAGTGTAGTTTCTAGACGTGACTCGGATGTTGCGTGAGTGCAGTTCCCGAGTATGTGGTACGTCTAGATGGTGCATGTGCAGTTCCCAGACATGACTGATATGACTCGGATGGTGCCTGAGTGCAGTTCCTGAGGTTGGCCTACGCGTAGTGCGGATGTGATTATGTGATTGTTTGTACACTTGTGAATAGTGCAGATTGATTGATTGATTGATTGTGCACTTGTGAGTAGTGTTGTTTGATGTTGACCGTGATTACGTATTGGTACTGAGTACGGGTTTTGGTCTTTGTGGCCAAGTGATTATGTTTTCACATGTTGGCTTGAGAGCCGGGATTTTATACTTGTTATGTGATTTGGCTGGAAAGCCGATGATTGTTATTCATATGTTTTTCCCTATGCATGCATGGTTTGATAAACTGGAGGATAAATGATGTATTTTGAAATGTGTTCCAAATGATATTATTTTTGTCAACTCAAACCTTTTCTGTTTTGATGACCCTCCAAGCCGTGGCACGACATTCGCGGCTGATCGAGAAGCGGAGGCATAAGCGGAAATCAGTGCAGTTATCCCTTGTCTGACAGGTGATGAAGGGTAGTTTCGGGACTTTAGTTGACTTGTCAGACGGGAGCAGGATCGAGTACGGTTATCAAAGTCCAGTTGGGACGGGTCCTGTCATAAAAATAACATATAGAAAACATGTAAAACATTTGTGCATGCATCATAATTTAGAAAGCAAAGTCCACTCACAAACCATTCCCGTTGGTGCCTTGATACGCATCCAATACGCCATTCCTGGCTAATCCGCTGTCACCGGACTTCCCGAACATGTCCAAATAACATTCTAAGGTCACGAACTACTTCAATATACTTCTACTAAATCCCCGTAATTTTCCCGAATTTTAACTATTTTTAAACTCGATCCTAAACCTACGGACATCCCAAATCATATTGAAACTATGTTTGATCGACTCGAAACTAGTCCCAAAATGTTCGTTACATCGAATACATTAAAAGTCGTGTTGACAACTTCCCCAGAAACAGTGCCATGCGCCCTCACGCGTCGCCAAAAGGGGCTGCGCGTGGGCCTCATGTGCATGCACTAGTCGTCTTCTTCCTCGCATGAACCGGGTCCGGTTCAGTCCAACTGTTCAACTGGTCCACCTGGACCGGTGTGACTAGTTCCGGGCTCTAACTCCTGCATTTTAACTCTGTTTTCGATCCTTCTTCTTCCATTAGCTTTGTCTACTCATTTCCAGTCGATCTACCACTTTAAAACATAAAAACCTAGTCCATCACTTACCATCCAAGTCGAAAAACAGACCTCCAAGTTTCCATCGTCATGTTCTCGCGACTCCGGCCACCTCGAGTCTCGGTTCCATGCCTAATAGCCTTGTTTTGAGCTCCAAAACATGTTCTAATTATCCAAACAAATCAATAATAGCTAAATCATACTTCACCTTTTTTGAAACCAAAAGAGACTTTCACGGAACTACTCACCTGCCGCCGCCACCATCGTACCCTGCTGTGACCACTACTAATCTTGTCTCAACCTTCCCTCTCATTCCCATTCAGAAGCCATGAGCTAAAGACCACATTTTCCAAGTGTTTGAAGTAAGTGTTTCTCACGGTCACGGGTCCCCTGTTTTCATGCTTTGCCTCACGAGTTTAGGGGCACCGTCCACGGCCATTCACTACGGTGGCACCACCATCCTCCTCACCATCTAATCTCTCTGTTTCATTCACAAGTCATGGCCAAAGGATGAAGATCGAGGGAATTGGGTGGAAGGATTCTCTCTGTTTCTCTTTTTTCCCCTAAATCGTGCACGAGTAATTCCCTTTGTTTTTAAATCCATTTTGAGGCGACTGAGAAATGTTCCACAATCCTCCAGAGATGGGACAAGTCTCCCACATCCATTGGGCACGAATCCCAATCAGGTATCACAAACTTACTGGCACAAATCCCAAGAGAGCAAAATGACCAAATTGCCCTTACATGGAAAATTACCAAAATGCCCCTAAACTTCCGAGACCCATAACTTCTTACTCGAATGTCAAAATCGGACGTGCCGTCTGTCTATGGACTCGTGACGTCCCGAGCTACGTCACAATCATCGACCAAAGTCCGTCTGACCGCCCGAAACAAAAGTCAACATTTTTCCTATTCCCGGGGCAAAACCGTCATTTCGCACCGTCCGTCCGAAATCACTCGAATATCACCGATTAATTTCACTAATCCTTCATTAACCACTAATCGAATCCCAAATTCTAGGACGGGTCGTTACAATCTTCCCCCCTTAAAATATTTTCGTTCCCGAAATTCCGGATCTCGAACATCCACAATTAGTGGGGGAAGTCAACCTATATCACACCTGGGCAAGAGGGACTTCTTCAAACCATAACCATAACCATCAACACACACGAATCTCATCTCGCTAGGATTTATCGAGCTCGGTCCCCTTATCCATCTATATCCACTTAACTATCCATACTGACTCCGTCCGCGATTCGTGCCAACCCCACCGGAGTCACAACGTACACGCTCACACCAACAACTCAACAAATCATCTCACCGGTGGTTCCACTAACCACCAACACAATCAACCTGTGGGAACACCATCCACATCTCACACTACCTATCTGCAACTAGACCCTATCACAAACCTGTTAAACCGTGATCAAACATCTCACCATCAGGGTCCCACCAACTAATCATAGCTCAAAGCATCCAGCTTGCGTACCATCACGGAATCCTACAACAACCAATCAGATCACTCGGGATCACCCTGATCTAGTCCATACACTCAGTAAATCAAGCACATCGCAACTACTCCGATCATCGATACAACCAAAAACACACCTCGGCACTAAGCCTATCACTAACACCTCTACTGGAACATCACGATGCACGTCCAATTGCATCGGAATTGTTCCGATTACATCGGAATTGTTCCGATTACTAATACAACCACTAACACATATCTCAGGTGCAGGCACCAATCACATCCAACAACAATCAAGGTGCCTTGTCACCAAAACTTCACAGGTATACCTCAAGCATATCCATCATACCGTATTTCCTTAATCACTAGACCATACACATCTAGACTAAGGGTTCTTTTCAATTCCTCATATCGATCAGTTATAGTCACTCTTTCTCGTCTTCCTTATTATCTTCCATTCGTCATCCTACAACGGAACAACAAGATGATCCTCACCCATGACATCAAAATTCATCCTTCATTAATCCAAAGTAAACACAATCCCTCCACCCGCACTAAACGCGGAGTCACCAAGTACTTTCTCTACTCCTTAACACATCCACATGTGTCTATGATCAGGGGGGTTCACAACGTCCTAAAACACAATGAGTCTCCTATCGACTCTAAAGTATCCATCACCTGATTTCGAGATTCCAACTAGGTTGGAAGTGTATCCACCTTTTCCAACCGTAGGACTCAATCCTCACTAATCTCGGGGAGTCATCAAGCACCTCAGCAGTACCAAATGCCAACCTCGGCATATGCCGACACATTCCAACACATGTTCCGACACATCCAACCTTTGCTGATTCATTCGTCACATACCTACCCATCAGGATGCGTCCAAGAAAACCAACCTCACTGATGGTCAAACCTGACCATACCAACCTAGCCTGATCCAACACGAAGCATAGGTCCATCGTGCTTTCGCTGCGCTACTCTGATCAAACTAGAACCATCCTAACCAAAGGGTCACAATTCCATACTATCACCTTATGATCGCCACCCGGTTCAATAGGCCAACTAGCCAGCTATCGTATTTAACTCATCTAATTATCATCAGGGTTAACCACCTTGGCACATATCCGACCATAGGGTCCAACCAACTATCGATCATATCTAGTGCCAAACACACTATTCTTTCCAGCTTACACGCTATCCTTACCAGCCTTAAGCTGGCACACGTCACACCCACATCGCGTTTCGGCCAACCAGCACCCAGTTGCTAGTGATCTCGCCACTAACGAATCCAATAACAAACGTACTATCACTCAAGCGTCCAGGTTGATAACGGGCTGTTCCGCGTCGAGACATCACATCCAGAGCAACATCACAACACACAAGTCAACGAACCAACTACTCTGGAAGCCATCACCTCACTTAGAGCGCACTAACATCGCTCTGATACCAAATGAAACGACCCACCCCCATTCCCCCCTGGATTAAGGGATAAGTCATGTTCCCGTCTAACCCATATGTGACACGAAGGCTAAACATCCGTCTAACCTCCATGTAACACGTGGACTAGACAATGGATACTAGGTCGATATACCAACAACACCTTCCAGTTTTCCAGAGTGCGCAGAAACTACTATGGATCACGTGTGTGATGTCTCCGTCTCACTAACAACAGCCCGCATTGCATCAACCTAGAGGGTATCAAAAAACAATAAAGACTGTGAGTGGACAAAATAAATAATAAGTTCAGAAAACATTTTATAAGAAAATACATTAATACCCTCCACGTAAAACTAATGCATGCATTCGAAACTCATTTAGTTCCAAGATAAGCAAACCGTTTATGAAAACCAGAAATCATTTCCTTTATCAAATTCAGTTTCTCAAATCTCGGGCCTTCGCCCTAAACATGTGAAAACCATTTGGAAACCATCATTATTGAAAACCATCATGATATCTCCAAAACACATTTGAAATATATTTCAATCAATCGAACTTGCTGGATCTATCCAAGTCTTTAAACTCAATATATATCCGAGTCTTTAAACTCAACAGGCCTCAATATCAATCCGAGTCTTTAAACTCCCGAGTCTTTAAACTCAATAGGCTTACCGGGGAAATCACAATATCCGAATCTTTAAACTCACCGGGTCTTTAAACCCAAATCACATATCCTGGCCCGCTCCCATCACATATTATATCCGGGTATTTAAACCCAAAAATCAGATCCAGCAAATCCATTTCCAAATTCGAATCCGAAATCATCATTCTGAATACAATCCGAATCTGAAATCATCATTCCGAATCCAAATTCAAAAATCATTCATGTTTATTGAAATCCCTTTCCAAATCCATTTATAAACCATTGAAAGCAAATCATAATTCAAATCCCAAAATCATGCTATCAAATCCATTATCAAAACATAGCATAAAAGCATAATCACGAAATATGTATAAATATGGAAACCGTCTCGAAATACGTGCCAATCATAAATCATCAATATCATAATCATAATCATAGAAATCATATATAGCAAACATGTAAAACATTTATGCATGCATCATAATTTAGAAAGCAAAGTCCACTCACAGACCATTCCCGCTGCCCGCCTTAATACGCGTGCAATACGCCATTCCCGACTAATCCACTATCACCGGACATCCCGAACTTGTCCAAATAACATTCTAAGGTCACTAACTACTTCAATATACTTCTACTAAATCCCCATAATTTTTTCGAATTTTTAACTATTTTTAAACTCGATCCTAAACCTTCGAACATCCCGAATCATATCGAAACGATGTCTGATCGACTCGAAACCAGTCCCAAAATGTTCATTACTTCGAATACATTGAAAGTGGTGTTGACAACTTCCCCAGAAAAAATGCCACGCACCCTCACGCGCCATCCAAATGGGCTGCGCGTGGGCCTCATGCGCCTGCACCAGTCGTCTTCTTCTTCGCGTGAACCAGGTCCGGTTTGGTCCAACTGTTCAATCGGTTTACCGGGACCGGTGCGACTGGTTCAGGGCTCTAACTCCTACATTGTACCTCCGTTTTCGATCCTTCTTCTTCCATTAGCTTTGTCTACTAATTTCCAGTCAATCTACCACTTTAAAACATAAAAACCTAGTTCATCACTTACCATCCAAGTCGAAGAACAAACCTCCAAGTTTCCATTGTTACGTTTTCACGACTATGGCTACCTCGAGTCTCGGTTCCACGCCCAATAGCCTTGTTTTAAGCTCCAAAACATGTTCCAATTATCCAAACAAATCAATAACAGCCAAATCATACTTCACTATTTTTGAATCCAAAAGAGATTTTCACATAACTACTCACCTACCGTCCTCGTCGTACCCCGCCGTGACCACCACTAATCTTGTCACGACCTTGCCTCTCATTCCCATTCAGAACCCATAAGCTAAAGACCACCTTTTCCAAGTGTTTGAAGTAAGTGTTTCTCACGGTCACGGGTCCCCTGTTTTCATGCTTTGCCTCACGGGTTTAGTGCCTTTGTCCACGACCACTCACTACGGTGGCACCACCATCTATTTCGCCATCTAATCTCTCTGTTTCATTCACAAGTCATGGCCAAAATATGAAGATCGAGGGAATTGGGTGGAAGGATTCTCTCTATTCCTCTGTTTTCCCCTAAATCGTGCACGAGTAATTCCCTTTGTTTTTAAAACCATTTTGAGGCGGCTGAGAAATGTTCCACAATCCTCCAGAGATGGGACAAGTGTCCCACATCCATTGGGCATGAATCCCAATGCACTAGGTATCTCAAACCTGCTAGCACAAATCCCAAGGCAACAAAATGACCAAATTGCCCTTACATGGCAAATTACCAAAATGCTCCTGAACTTCCAAAACCCGTAACTTCTTCCTCGAATGTCGGAATCGGGCGTGCCACTTGTCTACAGACTCGTGACGTCCTGAGCTATGTCACAGTCATCGGTCAAAGTCCGTCTGACCGCCCGAAACAAAAGTTAACATTTTGCCCATTCCCGAGGTAAAACCGTCACTTCACATCGTCCGTCCGAAATCACTCAAATAATCACCGATTAATTTCACTAATCCTTCATTAACCACTAATCTAATCCCAAATTCCAGGATGGGTCATTACAGAGTAAACTTGGTGAAATGTATCTCAACATGAATAAAACAAGTATAAATAAACTCACAAGGGATATGCACTAAAAAATTACACTCAATGTGTATAGAGTTTGTGTTTGCACTCAAGGTATGTGAGAAGGATGCTTACCTAATATAAAGTAAGTAACTTCATAAAAATTTCAAACATAAACCATAAGAAGGTAACATACTTGCACAAATGAACCAAAATCATAAGCTTACTCAAGTGATAGACTCAACTAATCAAAATTTACCTATCTCAAGGATCATAGGGTCTTAATTTGAAAGTTGTAATGGGGATAGGTGTAGAGGCAATGAATATTAAGGATAGCGGTGTTAAATTTTGTTCCAGGACTCAACCAAATTCACCATCACAAAAGCATAAGTACTTTCCATAGTCTTAGGCCAAATATCAACTTGTTGGGCCTTAATCTTCACTATCAACATCTTCAGAACTTGTAATTAGGGAAAAGGGCCGAAATTCTTCATTTAGGCCTCCAAAATTCATTGTTCCAAATCACAAGCGTAGGGGAGAATGGATTAATATAATAAGGTAAACTACAACACGAGCCTAAATTGATGGCTCTAGTTCAAGCAAGTAAGCTACAACACGAGATATGAGGGAGAATGGATTTAATAGTTTACTTGATCTAGTATCTTGTTTGTTGTGAAAAACATGATATTGATATTCCCAAGATAGATTATTTGTTCATTATTTGTGGGAGATCAAGACATGTAGCTCAAGGATCATAAACTTTCATCATTATCGTATGGACATCTTTGTAAGTATCCTCGATAAACAACTTGTGGAATTGAATAATTTCTTTAATGAGGTAAGTGTAGAGTTGCTTCTTTGTATGTCATATTTGAGTCCGGATGATTCCTTCTTAGATTTTGACAAACAAAAACTACTTCGGTTTGCTCAACTTTATTCTCAAGAATTTAATTCTCGAGAACTTCTCATACTTGAGGATCAACTTGGTGTTTATATTCATGATATATGTTCAAGTAGTGAATTTTCCCAATTGAAAGGAATTAAGAAGCTTGCAAGAAAATTGGGGAAGACAAGAAGGAATAGAACATATAATTATGTGCATTTGCTTCTTACTTTAGCTTTTGGTTTTTCCAGTTGCAATTGTTTCAGTGGTGAAAACATTTTTTGCTATGAATATTTTCAAAACTTTGCTCAGCAACAAGATGAGAAATCAACGGTTGAGCAATAATATGGTTGTTTACATTGAGAAAGATGTTTTTGTTTACATTTGATAACGAATGCGACATTTTCAAGATATGAAAACTTGTCGTGGACAATTATAAAGTTGTAATATTATCTCTTCCATGAATATGTGACACTTTTTATTTTGTTGTTGATGTGTGACACTCTTTTTCTTTAGTTAGATTGAAATCTGTAGTGAGGTTAAGGTTTTGAAAAGATCAGTTTTATACATCTTTTGTAGTCTTTTTTCTTATATTAATTAAAAGGACAAACTACTTAAAAGTACCAAAACTATAGGGTCTGATAGATGGATATGAGGTAAGTTCTTTTTCAATCATACTTGGTAATTAGGTTTAAATCTGTAAATAATTGTAATTTGATGTAATTTTTCAATGAAATTGGGTGCTAAGAAATTGTAGAAAAGGAGGAGTTGGTGCCTGCAATTTTTTTTAATGGCACGACCCAAAGTTGAATGAGAAGTCTCCCGATCCAATTTCATGTCTCTTAAATAAACTGAAGATAAAGGATAATGACCTTTTGAAGATGCAGATTAAAGCTGGTGTGGAGAGGCAGAGATGTTTGATGCTTGTAAATGCTTTTTCATGGATGTTGGTTTTATTATTTCTAGGAATGGTAATTAGTGGTTTAGGGGGAAATGATAGCGCTTTGGGTAGTAAGAGTGTTAATTTAGCTTTTGAGTTTTAAGTGTATTATGGAAGGGTATCACAAATGTAAAGATATACAGATTTTCAAGTTGTAACATGCATTATGCAAGTGTCTACATTATGAATAAGTGTGTTACTGCTTTCTGAAACCAATGTACATATATTAGCTCTTGATTATGAACACCTTTCCCTGTTTTATTGTAACAACCCGACCCGTAATCACGAGATTACCCAGAGATTAATGAGATTTAATCGAGGATTATCAGACGATTTGTGGTGCAATGACAATTTTGCCCCTAGAGGGGAAAATGTTGACTTTTGACTCAGGATATCGTTTGCACGTGGACCGAGACCCATTGCGTAGAACGCGGGATAGTGATTACGTAGACAGGCAGCACGTTGATTTTGGACATCGGGAGGCTATTTTACGGGCCAAAGATTATTTTAATCGATTTTTTGCAGTGCACGTACTTCGAAAAATATTACTTTGGTTGTTTGTTTGTTGTGGGACCCAAAATATCTAGTTGAGATCTAGAGGATGAGTGAGAAGTGCTACTCATCCTGTGACCCTCATCTTTCTCCCAAATTGTAAAAACACATACATGGCCACACCCGCACTCCTCCTCATGCTACCATCTCCATCTCATTCGCTCACGTTGTGAGGAGCCAGAGTGAGGGTAAAGGCCAGAGAGAGAAGGTGGAGGAAGGAGGAGCCATGGTAGCTGTTTAGAAGTCGAGAAACAGGTAAAAACTCGAGAACCCATTTCGGTTGTAATTTTGATTTTGGTCTTTGGACGTTGTAGCTTCAAACTAAAGCTTGGGTTGTGTTCCCGGTGGTTGTGCGAGTCGAATGAGCCAAGAAACATGAAGGATAAGTGCTGGAATCGTCTTAGGGACGAGTTCGAAGGAAACCCATGAGGTCCAAGTTTGGCTGGGGAAATCAAGGTAAGTTTTTTTTTTATAGTTTTGGGAGATCGTGGATCGTTTATAGGTCGATGATGATTAGTTTGGTCAAAAAATAGAGATAAACTGTGGAGAAACGACGTAGAATGAGTCGGGTTTGGAACTGGGTCGAACGACCCGTTACAGAGCTCTAGGTCGACTGGTCTGAGGATAGTAGACGAGGACGTGGCAACCCACGTCATCGCTATCAGGCCACGTGACGAATCAGGTGATGCCACGTGGGAACTTGTCAAGAGGTTATTAATGATGATGTAGCAAAGACTGACGTCGGTTAGGACACGTGGAACTTGTCGGGTGGTGACATGTGGCATCTATTGGGTGGTGCCACGTGGCAAGCTGTAAAAAAATGTCAGATGTCAGATGTCAAGTTGTTAGGCTGATGTTACCGGGGTGACGTCAACAATGACGTTAGCAGGTGACATTAGCAGGTGACGTCAGCAGTGATGTAAGCGTTGACTAGCGTTGATCAAACTTTGACTGGCATGTGTGGGTGCATGGGCACAAATTTCAAGGTAAAATCTGTCTTGTCTGAAAGGTTTCGATGTCCTGAATCAAATGGTGGTTATTTCAGGTTGATCGAAAATCGTTTGGTTGTTGTTTTGGAGGTTTTTCTCTTCAAAAAACTTATTCAGGACGCGTTTTCAGTTCAGGAGTTTGTGAGGGTTTATTGTATGGACTTATATTGATTGTTAGTAACCCTCGGGTATGTCTTTGACAGGCCCGGACATCCCTGAGACTTCGCATTGGCTTATAGCTCGTGTTTTGAACAAGCGACGATACATGTGAGTGGACTTTTGTTTACTTAACTCTTTGCATGCATTTTCATATGGTTTTTATATGATTTATAATGAGAATTTCTTGATGGTTCTGTACGTACTATTTATGTGGATTTTGGGAATTCTGACGAACGTATAAGAAATACCTAAATAACACATTTTGCGAGGAAATTGGGTTTATTATACTTTTGATCCATACAGAGTTTTGGAAGATGATTTTACCTCCATTATGACGAGTTTATATGATTTTGACGGTGTTTGGTAAAATGGGATTGTACATGAGTTTATGAATATTTTAATGACTCGTTTTATGAGGTCTTTGGACGCATTTGTGATTTAGGGCTTAGGCCCAAGTTTTGAGTCTAATCTTGAATGTTGAATTTGGTTTGGGTTATGGTTTTGTGATTGTTGGATACCTGTGATAAAACTAGTTGTGAATACTCGATATATGATATGATGTGAGGTTGATAGGGATAAGTGGTTCCTCGGTATTTTGACCATTGTGATGTTGGTGATGATGTGTGATGATTATGATGATGTGAGATGTGATGTGGAGACCCTCCTCGAGATGGAAATTAGTCGAACGGTCTCGGAACTCGAGGTAAAGCTCTGTAGTTCTCAAGATTGATATTGTGATGGGTAGTATCGGACGTCGAGGAAAAGCTCCGTAGTTCCCGAAACTTGTAAGGACTCTCAGACATAGAGGTAATGCTCCGTAGTTCCTGAGACTGGGACTGTGACTTAGACGTCGAGGTAGTGCTCCGTAATTTCTGAGCTGGTCCACACTCGGACATCGAGGTAATACTCTGTAGTTCCCAAGTGATATTAGCCTATCGGTAGTGCTCCTTGACGTGATGATTCAGCAGTTGGTTCGGTATGTTGGGTATTTCGGTATGGCTGGTGCTGTGTGATTGGTATGTTTCTGCACTGATGTGGTCATGTCATTGTTGAAATATTGACAGGGTTGGCTTTCTATTTTTTTGAGTATGTGCTTTAGTCTAGTCGTATATGTAGTGATGTTTGAAATGGTTTCATGTTGGTAAGGTTTATGACATTACTGATTTTCTAGTTACTGCACGTATTTTGAGATTCATGTTTTATTCGTAAATTTGATGCATGCATAGCTTTATTAAATTGAGGGTTTAATGATTGACTTCGGAAAAAAGGATTTTTCCAAACCTTTGTTTCTGTCCACTCACACTTTTTACTGGTTTTGGCACCCTCTAGGTTGATCGTGGATGCGGGCTGTATACAGGTTGAGGCATCACATGGAGTTGCGTACTCTGAGTATCTGAGGTATGAAGTAGGTTTATCCCTTATCTGACATGTGGTTAGCATGTTTTTTCGGTTCGCAAGGGCAATTGGGTCATTTGCTCATGAACGTGTCCGCTAGGAGCAGGTCCTCCCACGCTAATTGAGGGGGATTACGGGGAGGGTCCTATCATTTATGATAGTCCATTCCAAAACAAAATACATTTGTCACATCCCATGTTTTATGAACTTATATTCCAAAACATAAAACAGCAGACATATTTGTAACAACACATGTTTTATGAACTTGCATTCCAAAACATAAAACAGAAACTTACATTTTCACATAACTTGGTATAGTAAACAGAAGATAGAAGACATATTTCCAAAACATAAAATAGAAGACATATCAACTTGCATTCCAAAGCATAACAACATTCACATAAATGGCAACCCTTCAAACACAACACCTGTTTTATGAACTTGCATTCGGAAATATAAAACATATGACATATTTGTAACAACAGCTATTTTATAAACATACATTCTAAAACGTAAATAGAAAATTGTATTTTCATAGCACCTGGTACATTAAATAGAAGATAGAAGACATTTCCAAAACATAAAATAGAAGACAAAAGACATATTTCCAATACATAAAATAAAAGACATATCTACTTGCATTTCAAGATTGCATTCCAAAACATAACAGCATTCACATAAATGACAACCATTCAAATAAATTGTCACAACACAGTTTCAAACCTGCTTAATAACCTAGCTAAATTACCACACAAAAAACTGAGTCCAAGCATTCAACCAGTATAATCACATACATGGGAACCACAAAAAATTACAAGCCTCCATTATTCTCTACTCCTTATCTATTTCACCATTGTCAACCACTTCAAATCAATGTTGTTTTCTCCTTTTACTTCTTCTCAATTCACTCTTGCTACAACCAACACTTTTTGAGCCCTGACTTGGATCCTACATAAGGACAAAACATAAATCAGACACTGTTGCAACCAATACTACAACCAGCAGATAATTCGTTATATATACCTGATTTGATACAGCTTTGCTAGGATGACTCTTTTTCTTCGGTGTCCTTCAAGTTGATGTGGTTGATTCTTAAGTCTACATTAAAATAAAGTAATTAGAAATAAAACTAAATGTGACATTGCATAAATAAGTGAAAAGGGGACTTACATTTCGAGCAGTAGTATTTGCATCATTCCTGGTTCTACCTCGTGGTCTTGGTGGTAGTTTTGCCTTGGAGGCTAGTGCCAATAGTGGGTCCTTGCACTATGGGTTTGTGATGAACAAACACTACAGCACATAGCAATTCCATGCTTACCCAATTTTTTTTCCCACTTTGATCTGTAGGTTCTTATGGATACTTTACTCGAGATTTTCTAGGCCATCCTGGTTGCCTCTTATTTGTTGGTGGTTTTATACATGAATGGCCTATAGAGTGCCATAAGTTAGAGCCATTTGTAGCTTCAATTAAATTGTTGTAGCACTTCATGTATGTCTTCTTCGAGTATATTGGATCCACATATGACTCCACTAATGGGGCTTCCTTGTAATGTATGGTTGTTATCCCATGCACGCATGAGATTCTTGTGAGGTCCTACTTTCTGCATGAACAAGTGTGGGCCTCCAAATTTACTATCCCTTGGTCTCCTCTACGGCCATGAACCTCGTAGTTTCGTCCACCAGACCATCTAACACTGCAATTGACAGGAGCCAACCCGGAAAATACAAAATATCTCACAACCGGGTCCTGCTTTCATCTAACAGGCAATCTATAGTACCAAAAGTACCCTCGAGACCATGTGAGACAAGAGATATTCATACCTTTGCGAGCTTATGCCCCCGTTCCATAACAGCCTCGACCCTCGTGCAACGGTCTTGGAGGGTTTCAAAACCAAAGAAAATGTGTGAGTGGATGAAAATAAAGGTTTACAAAAACATCAAATTAAAAATATATCATTTACCCTCTGCTTTATAAAGTTATGCATGCACCAAGTTTACGAATAAAATATCACTTTCGAAAAAAGTGCAACAACCAGAAAAAACCAATGACAATGATATACCCACACAGACCTGATCATAAAAACACAACCGCACCCCAACCATATAATACCAGCCATACTAAACATCAACATAACAAATCAACCAATCATATCATTTGAATACACCAACATACCATATGGTCCAATGTAACGACCCGTCCCAAATTTTCGAGATTAATTAAGATTTAATGATGGATTAGCGAGACTAATCGGGGATTAGCTGAGGATTATCGGATGTTCAAGGAGAAATTACAATTTTACCCCTGAACGAGGGCAAAAGGTTGGCTTCTGACCCAAGAGGTCTGATGCCCGAGTGCTAAGGACCGTTACGTAGATCGGGTTGATACGAGTTCGTAAACAGGTGGCACGTTGAAATCGGACGTTCAACGAAAAAGTTACGGTTCACAGAAGTTCGAGGTAACTATTGCATGTTTTACGAGACAGATGGACTTTTTTCCTCAAGTGGGCCCTAGATATTTGAATCATGCCCAATGGATGAGTGACAAGTGTCACCCATCCATTGCTTACCTAACACAGATACATGCATATCCATTCCCTTTGTCTGTGTTCCTTCAACCAAACCCGATGAACCGCAAAAAAAAAACCCATTACTTTCCCCTTGATTCTATGTGAGGCCTTGAGAGGATTTGAGGGGAGTGTTGGACTGAGAGAGATGGTGGCTGGCTGTAGGACTGTCGTAGACGGCGGTGGGTGCTCATAGCCAAGGTAACCCGTGACCCTTTATAATTCAAATTTTGAACTTTGGGATTTGGACGTTTTGAATTGGTTCTAATGACTGGGTGATGTTGTGGGGAGTTGTTTGAGTCGTGTGGCATCGAAAATGGATGCTGAGGACGGCTGAGTCGGCCATACAACGGTTGTGAAGGCTTTTCAGTGGCTACCCACCGAATTTCATTTACAGCAAGGTAGGCTCAATCTAAACTCCTAAACCTTCTTATAATGATCCTATGAGCTTAATAGAACCCTTAGGATAGAGTTTGGGCCCTTGGTCATACCCAGAACATGGATAGGAAATTTTGGGTTTAAATGGATTATTGAACTAATAGGTTTTAGGATTATTTTCTTCGATTTGGGACATGTTTCAAGTCAATCGGACATCGTTTCCATATAGTTCGGGACATCTGAAGGTTTAGGATCGAGTTTAAAAATAGTTAAAAATTTGGAAAATTACGGGGCTTCAATGAGAGGTTAATGAGGTAGTTAGTAACCCTTTAAAATGATTTGGACAGGTTTGGGAACCCCAGAGATGGTGATTGGCCTGGGAAGGGCTTATGGTGTGCGTATCGAGGCGCAGCTTGGACGGTCTGTGAGTGGACTTTGTTTTATGAATTGATGCATGCATAAATGTTTTATATGTGTTTTATTTCGATGTTTTGAGATGCCTTGAGGACATATGATTGTGGTGTTCAGTATTTATGTATTTCCACGTATTTCGAGACTTCTAGTTTTATATCGTGCCTATACGTGCTATGCTAGCAGCAATAGTTTAAGTAAATGGTTTTGGATTTGGAAATATGATGCCGGGCATGAGACCCATTTGATTTTTTCTCGGACATATGTCCCTATTGATGATCTACGGGTCCGAGGTGTGGTCGCGAAAAGTGATGTGTGAACGGCGACGGATGATACGACGCTCGCCTCCAGACTGGGGATGTGTTCCTTCTGGAGAGGTCACGATGCATTTCCCGTTGTCAAGCTGCCACTGGAGGATCGACTTGGGAGTGCCGAAAGTTTATGAGATCGATCAGTGATGTGTGCACTATGATCTAGAGGTGGTCGCGGCAGTTGATTTGTTCACGGCGACATACCAGTATTGAGAGTGGTCCTGGACTGATGGTTGCACGCATTAGTATGATTGGAATCGTGACTGACCTTGAGATTAGTATATGATATCGGGCTGGATGCTCAGTTGATTTTTGGTATCAGGCATGAGTCCCAGTTGTGGTTATGAAATGAGTATTCGGGTTGAATTTTTTCACACTTATATGTATATACCCTCCCATATAGCGCGGATATGTCTCCTCCAGACGTCGTAGATCCTGGAGAGTCACGATCCACTACTTGGAATGAGTGACTCCAAGAGGGAGCACATTCCAGGAGTGAGAGATATGATATAGTCTCGGACTGGATCCGGAGACAGTCCTCCAGACGTCGTAGATCCTGGATTTTGGACAGATCCTCCCACACGTCGTAGATCCTGGGGGTAGACTTGGAGATGAGACCTCGAGTAGTATGCATACTTATAGATAAATCATGATGGGTATTGATTAAACATCAGGGAATGTCAAGGATGGGTTATATATGTATATGTATATGTATATGTATATGAGATTTCACAGAAACTGGTTTTATGATGCATGCATGCTTTTACGTGAAGGGTATAAATGCCTTTTTGTGAAATTGTTTTTATAAATTATTTGTTTTGTCCACTCACAGCTTTTAATGATTTTAATGCCCTTCAGGTTGATCGTGGATGCAGGCTAAAGCAGAGAATGAGACATCACACTCCGCCGATCCTGGCGTACTCTGGAAACCCCGAGTGGGCTTAGGCTGGAATTATCCCTGGTCTGACATGCGGTGTCAGATAGGAGCAGGCACGTCTCACGTTAATCCCGACCGATTTGGGACGGGTCCTCACATCCAACCTTGATGCTTGCAAGCTGAATCCTCGTATTAATGTACATTACTGGTAGGCTAATAGCACTCGGGAACTACAGAGTCCCAGACTCGACGTCTGAGTGTGGACCGGCTCAGGAACTACGGAGCATTACCTCGACGTCTGAGTCACGGTCCAAGTCTCGGGAACTACGGAGCTTTACCTCGACATCAGAGACTGCTCACAATATCGGTCTCGGTAACTACGGAGCATTACCTCGACGTCCAAGACCATCCAACCACTGGGACCTCGAGGAGGTTCTCCCCATCACATCATCACAGTCATCATAACCATCATCACAAACATCACAGTCATCATAACCATCATCACAAACATCATAACCATTATCCCAAACATCACAACCATCATAAATACCGAGGGACCATAATCCAATAATCGAATACCCTTAACACAAACCAAAACCATAAAGAAAAACCAAGGTCAAACCCTCGGGCCAAGCCCAAATCACATATACGTCCAAAATCCTCGTAAAATAAACCAATAAAAAATTCGTAAAATCGTATCAAATCCAAGCCAACCAATCATCGAAAAAATCATGGAAACATGATACAATCAAGGTAAAACCATTTCCCACAACTCATTGAGGTTCTGGGGTTTAATAAACCCAATATCCTCACAACACGTGTCAAATTAAAATCTCTATGATATCATCGAAATCTATAAAAATCCTTATAAAATAAAATTAATCCAATGCTAGTAAAAGAATATGTCACAATCATAGTTAATTCAAGTCCACGATCAAAATGAAAATCTAAAACATAACTTACAGAAAATCTCGTAAAACACGGAATAAAATAATAATAAAATATTTATAAAAATTACCGAAAATTCGATTAAATTTTCAACCATGAAATTACTATTAAACACATAAGAATACAATTTAAATAACTTAATAAACATGCATAGAATTTAAGGAAAACTAAAAGTCCACTCACACGTACCTTCCGCGCGACCGAACCAAACCACACACTTTTTTGTAAAATCCGAGAACTTCAACTCCTATTAAAAATCACGTAGAAGGGTCACTAATCATCCCACTTGATTCACATATTAATCCCACAATTTTCAGATATTTTTAAAAGAATTAAAACGGACATTAAACATTCAGACAATCAAAACTGTCCCGAGACGATATCTGAGAGCCTCAAAAGTTGTACCGTTGGATTCGTATCATCGATAACATGAACGTTTATGTTGACGCCACCTAAAAAATACCCCCCACGTGCCCCCAGTCGCCCCCACGCACCGCCCAAAGTGGTTGTGCGTGGGAGCCATGTGCTGCCCAAAGTGGCTGCGCGTGGGAGCCATGCGCGTCTATAGTGAACATTATTCACTATCTTCTTCACCCAAATTCCTGCTATTCGGGTCGCCGAGCCCAGTTCTAAATCCTCTATTTTACATCCCTTTTCAATATTTTTTAACCAATATCATGTAATATAACTCTAGATTGGAGCCATAAACTCAAAATAAAGAAAGAATATCTAAATATTGAAGATCCATACCTCATGTGATCGGCCACGCTTCCTCCTTGGTCCTGATGCGTTTCCAGCATTCAAAACCCATGGTTTTTCTTTCCCATAACATCGTACGGGCTCCAGAAAGCTATTAGCATAACTTGTTCTAGGGTTGATAGCTTATAACCAAAAACCCAAAGATGAACCTTCACGGGTCCATGGCTCCTCGATCACCTTTCCTCCTTCTCTTCTCACTATTTCATCACCATTTTTGTCCTCTCTTATTCCTCTGCAACTTCCCTTCATTCCCAGCATCATTTTTAGGCCCTACCTCCCTCAATCCTTAACTCTCTCTCTCTCTCTGAGAGGACCCATCCCAATCCCCTCGGGATTAGTGCAGGATGATCCTGCTCCCGTCTGACACGGAGTGTCAGACAAGGGATATTTCCGACCTTTGCCCTCCCTGGCTATCAGAGTACGCCAGGATCCGGTGGAGGTATGTGATATCTCGGTCTCTGCTATAGGCCACATCCGATGTCAACCTGAAGGGCAATCAAAACATTAAAAGCTGTGAGTGGACAAAACCAAAGTTTATAAAAACAGTTTATAAGAGAAGACATTTGTACCCTTCACTAAAAAGCATGCATGCATTCGAAAACCATTTATCCAGAAAAACCATAGGTGGGAACTAAGTCCAAAACCATAATGAAAGAACCATAATGAAAACGACCATACGGGCCACTGTCCAAATCCATAAGGGACTCAGCCCAAATCATAAGAAACCAACCATAAGGGCCACTGCCCAAAACCTGTGAAACCACACATATCACATAACATATATATATCATATATACATATAATTCACACAACCAATCCTATCACGGTTTCCAAAGCTACGCGCGTGCTACCCGGGGTCTCAAACCCAAGTCTTCTCAAAGTCAAAGTCAATGTCCGCTGACCACTGACCCTACCCGAGGTAATACTAACCAGCCTTCCTGAGAGTAAGGAACCCAACTAGGGCGACTCCACTCAGTCGGTCCTCCGTGACTACTCCGGGGTCCACCCAGGCCAACGACCCTCCCCAGAGGAGATAGAACAAGTAAAGGAAGGTATATGAACATATATATACATAACATAAACATTCATTCTCGGTTCCCCTGAACCGTCATGATCCATAACATCCATTAACCAAGGTTCATGTCGGTTCCCATAAACCGTCATGAACCAGAATGACCTGACAAAGGTTCATGCCGGTTCCCATAAACCGTCATGAACCACCATGACCTTTCCAGAGTTCAAGCCGGTTCCCATAAACCGTCATGAACTTGGAAATCCATCTAGGGTCCCTGACCCGAAATCATCAGTGTAAAACAACTGGGTCTCGTGCCCGAACAAATGACTCAACTGGGCACCGTGCTCGATATCTAAGGGTTAGTCACGACTCCGATCATAGTGATGTGTGCATACACCCATCCAGGACCGCCCTCAATCCTGGTATGTCGCCGTGAACGTATCAACCGACGCGACCACCACAAGATCATGATGCACTCATCACCGATCGATATCCTGAATCGTCAGCACTCCGAAGTCGAGCCTCCCCAGGCTACCCGACAACGAATCGTGCATTGTGACCTCTCCGGAAGGAACACATCCTAATCCGGAGGCGAGCGTCACGTCGTACGTCGCCGTGCACCCAGCACCTGCCGTGAAAACGACTCAGACCCGAAGGTCGTAACTAGAGTCATATGCCTGAGACCAAACCAAATGGGTCTCATACCCGAGTTTATCCTTTTGGAAATCCAAAACCATTTTATTTAGACCAATAAAGACATACAAACCCGTATAGGCACCGTATAGGGCCGAAACCTCGAAATACGTGCCTATACGTAACCACACATCAAAATGCACTCATGACATCACAAACAAGTATTTAAAACATATAATAAACATTTATGCATGCACCAACTCACAGACCGTCCGAGCTACTGCCTCGATTTGCGTGCCATAGGCTCTCCCGAGCCGATCACTGTCACCGGGACTCCCAAACCTGATAAAATTTTAATAGAAGGTTACTAACTACCTTATGAACCTCCTACCAAATCCCCGTAATTTTCTCAAACTTTTAACTATTTTTAAACTGATCCTAAACCTTCCGATGCCCCGAAACATATCGAAAAGTTGCCGATTGACACGAGACCAGTCCCAAAATGTTCGTTACATCGAATAGAAGATTTCACGTGTTGAACACTTCCCCAAATTACTGTTCATGCGCCCTCACGCGCCCCTAGAAGGCTCAGTTTACTGTTCATCGTCCCTAACCTTGGACGAACCGGTTCACCTACAACTGAACCGGCCTGGACCGGTTCAGCACCTAAAACCCGTCCATTTTTAGTCCTTTTCCTCCCTTTTTAATTCCTAAAGCTTCCTACGTTCATTTCCTATCATTCTAGCTAATTAAAACCGAATTAAACCTCCAAAACCGTGCCTTCACCGTCGTTAATGGTGGCCAGACCTTCCCCCGCCGTTCACGGTTGTTCCAGGCCATCCCAAGCCACGAAAACAATCATATTCAACTTCTAGGGTCCCAAGAAACCTTACCCAATTAAAGAAATCGAGTAAAAACCATTAAAACTCAAATTCGAAATTTCAAATATTTTCTTACCTCACGAGTTTCTCTCCGCCGTCCACTACCGTGAGCCACCACCGTCCAGCCCCTGATTCTTTCCTCTCATTCCCTCACGTTCACACACAAGCATGGAGGAGGATGAGCTAGGGTGATGGTGTGTGAGAGTGTGTGTTTTGCCGAAAATGGAGAAATGAAGAAAATTGAGGGTTATGGGGTTTTCGGGTTTTGAAGATGAACAAAGAAGAATGAAGAAGATAATGAAATCTGATGAGAGAGGATTAAATGGATGGTTAGGATTTGAGAGATTAAATTAGATGAATGGCTAGGATTTAATGTTAGAAAGTTTAATTATAAAATAATTAATATAATAGTATTTAATTATTTAGATCCACAATTTAGGGGTTTGGACCAATGGGATGAGTGACACTTATCACTCATCCATGGTACCCACTGAAAATATATGGCCAATTAGAAAAGGCCACCTCATCATCGTCTCGAAGTACGTGCATAGTGAAATCGAACTTCCGTGACCTATAACTTCGTCGTCGAATGTCCGAATTTGACGTGCCGCTTGTCTATGGATTCGTATCGTCCCGATCTACGTAATAGTCCTCGCCTGTAACAACCCGTACCTTCGGGAAGGGTAAAAATGTAATTTTATAAGATTTTTGTATATAAAGGACGATTTTGCCCTTGTGAACAGTAGGCTAAAAGTTGACTTTTTGAATTACCGATTGGATGATTGTTGACCCTTGACCGTGAAGTAGTTTAGGACGTCACGAGTCCGTAGACAGGTGGCAGGTTCGATTCGGACAATCGGAGAAAAAGTTATGACGTTCGGAAGATTGGGGGCGTTACCGTAATTTTGAGTAAATGCGGAAAATGTTGACTTTTTGGAGGACTTGTGATTTTCACGTAGACCGAGGACCGTTAGATAGGTCTCGACGCCCTGAGTACAACGACAGGCGGCACCCTGTCATCGGACGTCGGATGAAAGATTTACGGGTCTAGAAAGTGTGAGGGTAAAATGATAATTTGTGCATGAGGGGTATTTTGGTCTTTTTCCCTCAGCCCAATCAGGTAAGGGCAAGTGGCAGAGATTTTTTGTGCTGGCCTATGGATGATGGACACGTGGGAGTGGCTGGATGGTTCTAAAACGTTCCAAAGTGTGCACGGCCACATTTGCACAAAATCAAACCGTGCTTTGGGTTTGAACGCAGAGAAACAGAGGGTGAGAGATTGGGAGAGTTTGATCGATTCTGTGCAAGAGAGAGTGAAGAGTGATTTGTGAGAGTGACAGAGAGAAGTGTTTGAGCTGGTGATCGTGTTTTGGTGGAGAAATCGTGCACGGCGGCACGGTGGTGGTGCGACGAAGTTCTGGGAAAACAAGGAGACCGTGAGAGTTTGGTGGTGGCTACGCCGTGTGGTGACTCAAACCACGACCGTGGGAAGTTCAGGAGGCTGCAGGGAGTCCAACGAACACCGTGGCACGCGGCGGTGCGTACGGCGGAGACGGAATCAAAGGGTAAGTTTTCTTCCTCTGTTTTTCCCGTGATTTTTAATTTGGAAGTCGTGAAGGTAGGATGAGAATCGAGGGGATTGGTGAGTACAATGATGTTTAGGGAGGTCCTAGGAGTGGTTTGTGACGGTTGCCGTGACGGGGGTGTACACGGCAGAGTTCAGGCGACGGGGGGTACTCTGTACTCTGTTTTGGCCGTGAGTTCAAACGGGAAGTCGTGGACTTCAGGGGTGAATCGAAGGTTTCTGTGAGTTGGGAGTGACTCAGTGAGGTCTTAGGAGAGGTTGGAATCGCCACCGTGAAGGAGGAAGCACTGGACGGCCGGGAAGGAAAACAGGGGGTCGTCTGTGTTTTCTTTCAAGCTTCAGTCGTGAAGCTGAGGGTTGAGTCGAACCAGGAGAGTGAGGGGGATGAATTCCTGGTGCCTGGACGAAGCTATAGGAAAAGAGAGGAGATGAAATGGTCGGCCCAGACGGCGGAGATTGGATCTCGCCGGTCTGGGTTGCAGTCCCTGGTGCGAACCGGGTTCGATCGAGGTTTGGGGATGCCTCAAGCCGCGTGAGGCCCACGCGCAGCCACTTTGGGCGGCGCGTGGAGGCGCGTGGGGAGGAATCCGTCCATGCTTCCAACATGGTTTTGGTTCTAAATGTCCTAAGGAGTTCATTGGTATGGTTTTCGGGTGAATCGGACGATGTTAGGAGGTTGTTCGGGAATCCGGACGGTTTAGGGTTTATGAATAAAATATTATTTAATTCCCAAAAAATTGGGGAAATTAGGGTTAGTATCCTTGATGTGTTTGTGACCCTATTTGGTGCATATTGACAGGACGGGAGGCACCCGAGACGGTCGAGGAGCGCACGGAGCGCGATTGACTCGTTCTGATTTGTGAGTGGACTTTTTCTTTAAATCCGAGCATGCCTAACTGTTTTATGAATGTTTTATGATATTAACTATGTTTTTATGCTTCTTGTTGCTGATTATATGTGGTTGATGTGTTTGCACATTTTTCGAGACATTTTCGGGATTTTGCACGTTTTTCGAGAAAACTGGTTTTCGGACTTTAATGCCATATTTGAGGATTTCAACCTATAAATGTTTTCTGATGATGATACATGGGTGATGACTTATGCTTTGTGGTTACCTATGGTTTTGGTATAATAACGGATTTGGGTTCGGAATGTCGGTTCTGAACGTCGGAAGGGCTTCGAACCGGGGATTTCGAATTCGAGTTTGGTTATAGAATTGGAAATGGTTTTACATTGAATTTGGATTGGATTTGCTGGATCTGGATATGGGTTTAAAGACCCGGATACTGATTTGACGGGGGACGGGCCCGGATTGAGTTTAAAGACTCGGGAGTTTAAAGACTCGGATATTTATGATATTACCCCCATAGGCCTATTGAGTTTAAAGACTCGGGAGTTTAAAGACTCGGATTACATTTAAGGCCTGGTTGAGTTTAAAGACTCGGATAGACCCAGCAGATTTGATCGGAAAATGGTATTTTATAGTGTATCTGTTTCTTATGATATTTTATAGTGTTTCTGTTTCTTATGATGTTTCATATTATGATTTTTTAGTACTTCGTTGGGCATGCCTGTTTTAAAAATGGAGGGGAACAATGATTCTTATTTTTCCTTAACCTTGAATTAGTGATAAACTGATTTTAAAACTTTTGGTTATTCTAGTCCACTCACACTTTTGGTTTTAAATTTTCCCTCCAGGTCGTGGTGATAGCGTTGGGGTGAACGTTGAGGCTGATATCGAGGCATAGAGCTTACGACGTTCTTCCGTTGCGGGACTAGCATTGTAGGATTTTTGTGCCCATTTTGTAGAACTATGCTCTGACTGACTGTTGTATATATTTACTCCTTCGTCTGATAGTTATGCTTATAGTAGTAGTGAGGTTATTTTTGGTACTGTAGGTGTGATTGTCAGACGGGAGCAGGGTTCGTCCCGGGTATCGTGGCGATATTTGGGTCGGGTCCTGACATCGGCCCTCGGCCATCGGACCTCTCGGTCAAAAAGTCAATATTTTGCTCCTTTTAACCATAATTACCAAAATGCTCCTAAACTTCCGAACGTCATAACTTCTTCCTCGAACGTCATAACTTCTTCCTCGAACGTCGGAATTGAACGTGCCACCTGTCTATGAACTTGTGACGTCACGAACTACATCACTGTCATCGATCAAAGTCCATTTGACCCCTCGAATGAAAAATCAACGTTTTACCCACGCCATGGGCAAAACGGTCATTTTGCATCGTTCGTCCGATTTCGCCTAACGAATCACGGATTAGCCTCACTAATTATGATTAGTCACTAATCTAATCTAGGAATTCGGGACGGGTCGTTACAACCTTCCCTCCTTAATTAATTTCGTCCTCGAAATTCCAACCGACCTAATTCCAACTGTTCTTCCCTCCTTAATTAGTTTCGTTCTCGAAACTCCAACTATCTGGATTCCACAACCACCTCGTGGAAATAATTCGATCTCACGACACGTGTACACTCGTACACCAACTAACCAGAACAAAACTCGTCTGCACCCAGACGTACTACTAACACTCACGTTACACCGACTAACTCGACCACGTCGAATGACAGTAATCGTACGTTCCGAACTGAAACCACTTGTCAATATCAGAGCAACCTGAGTATCCTATGAGCTAACCACTTGTCAGATTTACCATTTCGCTGACACAAACAACTAGACGATTCCTTGCTCAAACACTAAACTATCCTGACGTCTGCTCCCACTAGGAGTCATCAGACCTCACACACCGATCCACGTTGACACATCCTACAAACTGTCACCACTTGACAGTCGTCAGTCGAAAACTGGCACTATACTCACTTGTGGTTATACTAACCACCAACTCACTCAACCTGAGTATACAATCACCAACATCTAACTCGACCTGTGTGTAACTAGACCCATCAGAAATACCATGACCCAGTGCACAGTATCCAATGTCCAGTCCACGACCTCAACTAATCCAATGGTATTGAAAATAATCTGACTACCAACACGTTCACCAAAGTACCACTGGTTTAACCTATATACCCTCACCAGACACCATAAGTCTGCCTGGTATCATACCTTGAACCATGCACAAGGTACGTACATCTACCCATCAATCAACCTACAACCGTCTAGGTCGTAGCCAATCACGTTTCTATAATGGAGTCCATCTGTCCAATCCGGAACTAGACAAATCGAAACTCCAACTCAACATCCATTTCCAAATTCGAATCCGAAATCATCATTCTGTAAACTAGCATTTGGAATAACCATTCCGAACCCAAATCCATAAAAGGAAATCCCCTGTCAAGCTCCAGAATCAAATCCTGAATCGTCACCCAGAATCCGATTCCAAAACCCAAATCCAGAAATCCTCTTTCAAGTTCCAAAATCAAATCCTGAATCGTCATCCAGAAGTCTGATTCCAAAACTTGAAATATCGTTCATGTCTACCGAGACGTACCAAAACCGAACCTATCGGTTACCTGCTCAAACAATTGATACATTACCCTCGATTGACTTCATAGGGAAGCCACTCACAACATCCACGCATTGCTAAGACTGACCATATCTGACCACGTCGGAAAACTACTCACCTGAGTAATATACTATACGGGATTTACTTCGAAAAGAAGTTCAGTCCTATCATGCTCCACTCAAACACTCAAGTAGGAGTGATAACTTACCAACTATCTGGATCATCAAGATCACGATCCAGATCCATAAAGATACCCAAAGTCCTAAACCAATTCTCACATCTTAAATACATCAGTCAACGACGAGACATGCTGAGACTGTGGGTTCTCTCCACTTACCTCGTACCGATCCTTGTCATTCCACCGAGGAAAAACCAAGGATGATGTAAGACTAAAACATCAAGATTCATCCTACGTGAATGCAACCAAAACTCGCTGCACTCACCACGCCACGTAAGCCAACATCTTCTGCCACCAAGCAGAAAATGGGAAATCTCAGTCACCTAACTTCGATATACTCATCTCCTCCTGATGACCCAGAACAAATCCCGAGTCCACCAACCAATACACGATTAGTGTACTCGTGGAAACCAACAACATCTACATCATCAACATCATCTACCATGGTAGAACCTGAGAAGTCACCCAAAATGACTTCGAAATACCCAATACCAATGCGGAAAACTCGTATTCCTCGTGTCACCTCAATCACAACCTCTCGCAATTCCGAAGTTCCAACAAGATTGGGAACAACATACCCGGACATCAACCACGTGTCCCCTAACCAATTTGGCTCTATCTGAGATCCACTCTAGGACCACAGATACCGATCATAAGCCCATCACGTCGGAGTCACATCCCGACTCGTAACTCACCGTCATCACAATCACCGGCAACGGCACCAGCACCAGCACCAGTACCAGTATCAGCATCGGCACACAGACATCGGTATCAGTATCAGCACCGGCACACAGGGTGCAAATCTGACAACCCTGGATCTCCGCTCATACCGAGCGACAATCCCGTACCTCTGCTCGAATAGGAGAAACTCCGTCTCCGTCGTACCCAACAACTCTGGGTACAGTCATCCTGACAACCCATACGAGAATAGGAAACGTCCCCGAACGTCCCCGATTCCCAACAATTGTAATTACAACCACTCCGGATCCCACTCTAGAATTCCATCGACAAGTACCAACCCTGAGAACTTGTCCAACCAATCACGAACCAGTCGTAACTCGACTCAACCGATGTCATCTACCAGGTCATCCATGACCTTAGTTGCACAAACAGTTCATCACAACTAATATAGCACGACAACCTACTAGATCTAATCGATAAGTACAACCTCAACTGCGAACTGCAGTCCCATCACTAAAGCTAACATGACTAGACCGACTAACGAATCCAAATCCGAATAGTCGTCCAAGTCAAACCACTCGTCAACTCATATTTCCGAACCATACACCCAAGGTAGGGTTCCACAATCACACCTAGGGTTCCACCGAACCCAACTACGAAAAGCAGTAAAATCAACAATCTAACCGACTCCGCGGTCTTGACATCGTAAAGACATCAATCCAATCCTACCGTAAGTCCAACCAAGATTCCTCGAATTCGGGTGCCAACTGCCATAAGTTCAACCAGAGTTCCACGAACTCGACTGCTAACTGCCGACTGCAGTAAATCCAAGTCCGACCAACCAATGGTCACAATTCCTAACCAGTCGTCGGAATCGATCCTACGACATCGTGAAAGACGATTCCAACTAACCATCACATGATCAAAATGCTAACGTACTGCTACGTTCACCCTTACTAGGGTCCCACACTGTCAACCACGACAGAACTATGGCAACCCCAGCATCAAATGCCGAACCAAGACATTCCACGATACAGTCCTACTAACTATCGTACCGATACCCTAACTATCAGGTTGACCACGAACAGTAGCCCATTGAGATATCACATCCTCTGTAACAACCCGTTCCGAGAATTGGGATTAGTAATCAGTAAGGTTAATCAAGGGTTAGGTTGTCCCGAGGGGTCCGGGAACTTAGAATGACGATTTTGCCCCTGGGTCGGGCAGAAATGTTGATTTTTATTTCGGGTGGTCAAATGGGAGTTGACCAGTGACCAGGACGTAGTTGAGGATGTTACGAATCCGTAGGCAGGTGGCACGCCCGATTCCGACATCCGAGAAGGAAGTTGTGATGTTCGGAAGGTCGAGGGCATTATCGTAATTTTGGAAAAAATAGGGGGGAAAAGTTGACTTTTCGTATAATCGAGTTTTGGTAGGTTGACCTAGGATGGTTAGATAGTTCTTGTCGTCCTGAGTTCGATGACAGGCGGCACGTATTCATCGGACTTACGAGGTGAGAGTTACGGGTCTAGGAAGTTTCGGTAAAACCGTAAAAATGTGTAAAACAAGAGGGTATTTTGGTCTTTTTGGCACCTTGGGATTTGTGCACAGAGGAAAGGAATGGACGGCTGAGATTAGGCCAGGTGGGAGTGTGTGAGTGGATGGTGACACATGGCATGTGTGTAGAGGATTCTGGTGGAATCCTGTGTGTTCACGGTCCCAAATAATTGGGGTGCAACCGTGCAGTCCTTCGAAACACAGAGAACAGAGGGTGAGAGTTTGGATCAGTTGATCGATCTGAGTGCAAAGGAGAGTGGTTAGGGAATTGTGAGAGTGTTAGTGAGGCAAGGCGGAATTGGTGGCCGTGAAATTGAGGTGCAATTGTGCACGGCGGCACGGCGGAGGTGCGGAGAAGTTTTGAAGGAAACAGGGAGGCTGTGAGTTCGAGGTGGTGGCTACGCCGTGAGGTGACTCAAACCAAGGCAGGGGAAGCTGCAGGAGGTTGCAGGGAGACTAACGAACACCGTGGCACGCGGCAGTGCGCACGGCGGAGCTGCAATCGAAGGTGAGATCTATTTACTCTGTTTTTCCCGTGATTTTCATTTGGAAAGTCGTGAGTCTAGGTTTAGAGTCGAAGTGATTGGAGGTCAGGGTTATGTTCAGGGAGGTCCTAGGAATGATTTGTGGTGGTCGCCGTGACGGTGGTGTCCACGGCGGAGCTCAGTCGCAGAGGGGTGCTCTGTTGCTCTGTTTCGGCCGTGAGCTTCGAACTCAAAGTCGACGAGTTTGGGGCTGAGTCGAAGGTAGAGGAGGTGTGGTCTAGGTTCAGTGAAGCCTTAGGGATCGTCTGGTGTTGCCACCGTGACGGGAGGTGACCGGAGTAGCCGGATCGTGAAACAGGGGTCTGAGGGCCGTCTGGTTCAAGCTTCAGTCGTGAAGCTGGGAGTCGAATCGAACCAGGAGAGTGAGGGGAATGGATTCGTGGTGTCTGGACGAAGCTGCAGGAGAAGAAAGGGAGTGCAATGGTGGCCGGACGGCGGAGAACGCTTCTCGCCGGTCCAAGCCACGGCGGCCGGTTCAGCACAGGTTGAAGGTGGTACTGTAGCTAGGCGCGTGAGGGCCACGCGCAGCCACTTTGGGCGGCGCGTGGGGGCGCGTGCGGCGGCGTATGGAGAAACGATCAACTTGACTTTTGGTCTAGGAGTTGTGTTGAGTTCAATGGAGTTGGTTTCGGGTTAATCGGACATCGTATGAGTTCGGTTTCGCGAGGGAGAATGTTTAGGGTCCCGGGTTTTAAGTCTTTGGTTCGGGGAATTTAGGTGAACCTTCGTAGACAGGTTAGTGACGTAATTTGACGGTGTTTGACAGGATCGGGATTTCCCGAGGAAGCCGAGGAACGGGCTGGACGTTCGGGACGCGAGTAGGGCTCAGTACTGTGAGTGGACCCTTTTCTTAAACTCGAGCATGCATAACTGTTTTTATATACGTATTTTATGGTTTTACTTATGAATCTATGTTTATTGAATATGAAATGATGTTTTTATGTGTTTGCACGTTTTTCGAGAAAAAGACGGTTTTGGCACGGTTTTCGAGAAAATGTTGGTTTTCGGATTTTGATGCCACATTTGGGGATTTCCACAGATAAAGGTTTTCAAATCATGATAAATGAATTATGAAATATGATTTGTGATTACATGTGGTTTTGGTATGAAAATGGATATTTTCCGGATTTGGGTTCGGAATGACGGTTCTGGATGCCGGAAGGGCTTCAGACCAGTGATTTCGGATTCGGGTTTGGATGAGGATTTGGTAAACGGTTTTCAAATGGTTTTAGGATTGGATTTGCTGGATCTGGATATTGGGTTTAAAGACCCGGATATATGTGACGGGGGACCGGCCGGATTGGGTTTAAAGACCCGGATTGAGTTTAAAGACTCGGGAGTTTAAAGACTCGGATATATATTGATTTCCCCCGTAGGCCTTGAGTTTAAAGACTCGGGAGTTTAAAGACTCGGATATGATTAAGGCCTGGATTGAGTTTAAAGACTCGGGAGTTTAAAGACTCGGATAGGTCCAGCAGGTTTGATCGGGAAAATGATGATTTGGTGATTTTGATACGGTTTCTGATACTCTTGTTATGGTTTCTTATGGTATTTTATAGTGTTTCTGTTTCTTATGATGTTTAAGAATGATTCTTTTATTAATGTGTTTATAACTGTTGGTTATGCATGTGGTTTCAAAACGGAGGGTTTAACTCGGTTTTCTTATAAAATGGTTTTTGAACTTTTGTACTTTTGGTCCACTCACATTTTCTGTTTTAATTGCCCTCCAGGTTGTGGAGCTAGCGCGGGGTCTTGGCGTCGAGGCAGAGTCTGAGGCATAGAAGTGACGTGAGGGTTTCCAGAGTAGAGTAAAGGCTTCCGTGTGCGTGTAGTTATCGGTTTTAATTTCTTTGTGTGTTCGTACTATGTTCTGTAAATGCTACCTTCGGGACTTTGTGTCTAATTACTCCTGCGTTTGACTAGATAGAATGTGAGTAGTTTTACTTGAGTTTTGTGTCGGGGAGTCAGACGGGAGCGGGATTTACCTCGGGTTTCGGGGTGAAACCGGGGTGGGTCCTGACATCCTCGTCCTGCGTACCACTCCAAGAGCTCCGCGGTTGCTCGAATAGAGACAACCCCGCTCTGATAAGCAATCCTATGCTCTGATACCACGTTGACAGGACCCATCCCAATCCCCTCGGGATTAGTGCGAGATGACCATGCTCCCGTCTATCACGGAGTGTCAGACAAGGGATATTTCCGACCTTTGCCCTCCCGGGCTATCAAAGTACGCCAGGATCCGGAGGAGGTATGTGATATCTCGGTCTCTGCTACAGGCCACATCCGATGTCAACCTGAAAGGCAGTCAAAACATTAAAAGCTGTGAGTGGACAAAACCAAAGTTTATAAAAACAGTTTATAAGAGAAGACATTTGTACACTTCACTAAAAAGCATGCATGCATTCGAAAACCATTTATCCAGAAAAACCATAGGTGGGAACTAAGCCCAAAACCATAATGAAAGAACCATAATGAAAACGACCATACGGGCCACTGCCCAAATCCATAAGGGACTCAGCCCAAATCATAAGAAACCAACCATAAGGGCCACTACCCAAAACCTGTGTAACCACACATATCACATAACATATATATATATCATATATACATATAATTCACACAACCAATCCTGTCATGGTTTCCAAAGCTACGCGCGTGCTACCCGGGGTCTCAAACCCAAGTCATCTCAAAGTCAAAGTCAATGTCCGCAGACCACTGACCCTACCCGAGGTAATACTAACCAGCCTTCCTGAGAGTAAGGAACCCAACTGGGGCGACTCCACTCAGTCGGTGCTCTATGACTACTCCGGGGTCCACCCAGGCCAACGACCCTCCCCGGAGGAGATAGAACAAGTAAAGGAAGGTATATGAACATATATATACATAACATAAACATTCATGCTCGGTTCCCCTGAACCGTCATGATCCATAACATCCATTAACCAGGGTTCATGCCGGTTCCCATAAACCGTCATGAACCAGAATGACCCGACAAAGGTTCATGTCGGTTCCCATAAACCGTCATGAACCACCATGACCTTTCCATAGTCCATGCCGGTTCCCATAAACCGTCATGAACTTGGAAATCCATCTAGGGTCCCTGACCCGAAATCATCAGTGTAAAACAACTGGGTCTCGTGCCCGAACATATGACTCAACTGGGCACCGTGCCCGATATCTAAGGGTCAGTCACGACTCCGATCATAGTGATGTGTGCAACCATCCATCCAGGACCGCCCTCAATCCTGGTATGTAGCCGTGAACGTAACAACCGACGCGACCACCACAAGATCATGGTGCACTCATCACCGATCGATATCCTGAACCGTCAGCACTCCGAAGTCGAGCCTCCCCAGGCTACCCGACAACGAATCGTGCATCGTGACCTCTCCGGAAGGAACACATCCCAATCTAGAGGCGAGCGTCACGTCGTACGTCGTCGTGCACCCAGTACCTGCCGCGACCACGACTCAGGCCCGAAGGTCATAACTAGAGTCATATGCCGGAGACCAAACCAAATGGGTCTCATACCCGAGTTTATCCTTTTGGAAATCCAAAACCATTTCATTTAGACCAATAAAGACATACAAACCCGTATAGGCACCGTATAGGGTCGAAACCTCGAAATACGTGCCTATACGTAACCACACATCAAAACGCACTCATGACATCACAAACAAGTATTTAAAACATATAATAAACATTTATGCATGCACCAATTTAGAAAACAAGGTCCACTCACAGACCGTCCGAGCTGCCGCTTCGATTTGCGCGCCATAGGCTCTCCCGAGCCGATCACTGTCACCGGGACTCCCAAACCTTTCCAAATTTTAATAGAATGTTACTAACTACCTTATTAACCTCTTACCAAAGCCCTGTAATTTTCCCAAACTTTTAGCTATTTTTAAACCGATCCCAAACCTTCCAATGCCCCAAAACATATCGAAATGATGTCCGATTGACACGAGACTAGTCCCAAAATGTTCGTTACATCGAATAGAAGATTTCGCGTGTTGAACACTTCCCCAAATTACTGTTCATACGCCCTCACACGCCCATAGAAGGCTCGGTTTACTGTTCATCGTCCCTAACCTTGGATGAACCGGTTCACCTGCAACTGAACCGGCCTGGACCGGTTCAGCACCTAAAACCCGTCCATTTTTGGTCATTTTCCACCCTTTTTAATCCCTAAAGCTTCCTACCTTCATTTCCTATCATTCTAGCTAATTAAAACCGAATTAAACCTCCAAAACTGTGCCTTCACCGTTGTTATTGGTGGCCGGACCTTCCCCCGCCGTTCTCGGCTGTTCCAGGCCATCCCAAGCCACGAAAACAATCCTATTCAACTCCTAGGGTCCCTAGAAACCTTACCCAATTAAAGAAATCGAGTAAAAACCATTAAAACTCAAATTCGAAATTTTAAATATTTTCTTACCTCACGGGTTCTCTCCGCCGTCCACCACCGTGAGCCACCACCGTCCAGCCCCTCATTCCTTCCTCTCATTCCCTCACGTTCACACACAAGAATGGAGGAGGATAAGCTAGGGTGATGGCGTGTGAGAGTGTGTGTTTTGCCGAAAATGGAGAAATGAAGAAAATGGAGGGTTATGGGATTTTCGGGTTTTGAAGATGAACAAAGAAGAATGAAGAAGATAATGAAATCTGATGAGAGAGGATTAAATGGATGGTTAGGATTTGAGAGATTAAATTAGATGAATGGCTAGGATTTAATGTTAGAAAGTTTAATTATAAAATAATTAATCTAATAGTATTTAATTATTTAGATCCACAATTTAGGGGTTTGGACCAATGGGATGAGTGACACTTGTCACTCATCCATGGGATCCACTGAAAATATATGGCGAATTAGAAAAGGCCACCTCATCATCGTCTCGAAGTACGTGCATAGTGAAATCGAACTTCCGTGACCTATAACTTCTCCATCGAACGTCCGAATTCGACGTGCCGCCTGTCTATGGATTCGTATCATCCCGATCTACGTAATAGTCCTCGGCCCTCGACCATCGGACCTCTCGGTCAAAAAGTCAACATTTTGCTCCTTTTAACCATAATTACCAAAATGCCCCTAAACTTCTGAACGTCATAACTTCTTCCTCAAACGTCGGAATTGAACGTGCCACCTGTCTATGAACTCGTGACGTCACGAACTACGTCACAGTCATTGGTCAAATTCCATTTGACCCTCGAATGAAAAGTCAACGTTTTACCCACGCCATGGGCAAAACGGTCATTTTGCATCGTTCGTCCGATTTCGCCTAACGAATCACGGATTAGCCTCACTAATCGTGATTAGTCACTAATCTAATATAGGAATTTGGGACGGGTCGTTACACTCTCTCTTTCTCTCTATCTCACGGACAACACCATTCATGGTGTTCAGCCCATGCCCACCGAAAATTCAAACTGCACACACAATTATATAAATAGAGCTTAGGTTGGAGGAGATGATTCCAAGACTTTATAGAGTTGACATGTGGCAGCCTTTTATTGTTCATGATTATAAAAGAACCAAAATGCCCTTGGTTGCAAAATTACCAAAATACCCATAAAGGTTTTTAACTTGAAACCACCTCAAACGATCTCCAATTTTGGCATGCTGCATGTCTACGGACTTAGAGTCCCAATACCTTCGCAACGATCTTCCCGGAATTCTCAAAGGAGGTCCACAAAAAAAGGTCAACATTTTGACTTTTATAGTGGCAAAATCGTCTTTTCACCTTAATTTTTCCAATTTTGTACTTTTCTCAAAATCTGGATCATTACAGCAATGACCTGACTCTACTCTCAGCTTTTGGATTTGGTTAAATACATTTGGACATATTTGATGGGGCCAAGTATCCATCTTATCTCTTCTCCGTTGAATCATTCCCATCAACAAGAACCTAATCATCTCAAACATAATGATGATTGGTTTATCTCTAGCTGACATTATTGTGTTGTTGAGTGTCTCGCAATAGTTGTTTTGTAGCATGTATGTCTTCGACCATGTTTTAAAATGGGACCTAGACCACTGATGTGGTGGTTTATCTACCAACCCTTTCCAAGCTCTTTCATCTAATGATTTGAGCTTCTTTATCTCTTGTAGGAAGCCCTGCACTGTTTTAGCTCTTGTACAATCCCACAACGCATCCTTCAACACTTTACCCTTGAAATTTTGGTTGTAGTTGGCCCACAAGTGCCTACAACAGAACTTGTGTTACGCAATAGACATCAATGACTCAATGGCTGTTTCAAGTCCCTTTTTTTTGTCAGTTAGGAAGCTCCACATAAAGCCATCAACCATTTCCAAGTCCACCTTTAACAACTCTAAGAACTAGGCCCAGGAATCCTTTGTTTCTGCTTCAACTATTACCACTGCTATAACTCAGGTCTCATTGTATGCATCTATTCCAATTACTATCAACAACTGTCCCCCGTAGATCCCCTTCAGATGACACACATCCAAGCAAATAAAAGGCCTACAACACTCTTTAAATATATTCTTGCAAGCCTCCAAGCAGATGTAAATTATCTTGAAGAGTTGATCACCATCCAAAAAATCACAAGCCAAATAAGTGGTTGTCCTAGGATTAGTTCTCTTCAGCTCTAATCCTAGAGCATATCATATTACTTTTGACAGAACCCGCCCCAATCCCCCTGGATTATCGTGGGACTTGCCTGCTTCCGTCTAACACCGCGTGTCAGACTAGGGATAACTCGTTACCCGCTCGAAGTCTATCATAGTACACCAGGATTGGTGGTGGCATGTGATGTCTCGATCTCTACTACAGCCCGCATCCGCAATCAACCTGAAGGGTATTAAAACCATAAAAGCTGTGAGTGGACAAAAATAACCAGTTTATAAAATCATTTCGTTAGAAGACATTTATACCCTTCACGTAAAAGCATACATGCATCATAAAACCACTTTATTTCAAATGCTTTCCGAAAGTAAGACATAATGCTTTTCAAATCAAAACACAGTGAAAACTGCTTTTCAACCGAAGTCATTAACTTAGTAGGGTCTCAGCCC
Organism: Prinsepia uniflora; assembly: GCA_032719365.1. Taxonomy (NCBI): domain Eukaryota; kingdom Viridiplantae; phylum Streptophyta; class Magnoliopsida; order Rosales; family Rosaceae; genus Prinsepia; species Prinsepia uniflora. The sequence continues at coordinate 46,913,511 of CM064861.1, read as the reverse complement.
AAAATCAAATTAAAGAAAACCATAACGACATCCCAGATGTCCAACCCATGTTAGTGAAACATCATATACATATATATATATATATATATAACACATCCTCGACATCTCATATGCCCAATCAATAACCTGTCACGATATATCTACAGTACGAGTACTACTCGGGTCTCATCTTCGAGTCTACCCCTAGGATCCACGACGTCTAAGAGGACTTGTCTCTGGACACTGTCCGAGACTATATCATCTCTCTCACTCCTGGGCATATGCTCCCCCTTGGAGTCACTTATCCCAGGCAGTGGATCGTGACACTCTAGGATCATCGACGTTTGGAGGAGACTATTCATACGGGAGGGTATATATGTATAAGTGTGAAAACATTCATTTCTTTCAAATCATAGTTCAAATGGGTCTCATACCCAAATCAAAATCCAGGATTCCTTGAATCCATTTCAATTCTCAATCTCATAAGCCTCATCCCAAATCCACATCTCAATAGGGTCTCAAACCCGAAATCTCATTTCATAAAATATAACTGGGACTCAAGCCCGATACCATAAATCAACTGGGCCTCAAGCCCGATACCACTAATCAACTGGGCCTCAAGCCGGATACCATCAATCAACTGGGCCTCAAGCCCGATATCATAAATCAACTGGGCCTCAAGCCTGATATCATAAACTAATTGGGTCTCAAGCCCGATATCGTAAATCAACTGGGCCTCAAGCCCAATATCATACTTTCAAATCCAAAATCCATTTATCAAGAAAATCATTCAATATCATAAGCACGGATAAAACCTAGCCTAAGCCCCAAGGTATCATATAAAATAAGAAATCTCAAAATACGTGCAATAACATATTTTCCTCTTAAAAGGCCAAACAATCCATATTAAAATCACATGCACTCATGGCATCTCAAATCATGTTCATAAACACATATAAAGTATTTATGCATGCATCAATTCATAAAATAAAGTCCACTCATAGACTGTCCATAATGTGCCTCGATATGCGTGCCATAAGCCTCTCTGGGCAAATCTGAACTCTTCGGGTCATCCGGACGTTCAAATCATACCCAAAGGTTACTACTAACGTATACAAGTCCATATCAAGAATCCCCAACTTTCCTAGAAAAGTCAATGTGTCTTGGACACGCTTCCCTAGGCTAAAAACCTCAATTTGACCAACCTAATGATCTTCGATCAACTCGAAACCACCACCATTGGATTCGTATAGTCGAAACCTTTAAAATGGTTCTGGTCCCACCTCGAAATACATGTCCATGCGTCCCCAAGCGCTAGTCAAAGGTTTGGTCAACATTGACCCAAAAGTCAACGCTGACGTCAGCATGAACAGTGAAAAGTCAACGGTTGACGTCAACGTCATCCCTAACACTTGTCAGTCTAACATGTCAGACCTGACATGATGACATCATCTGATGATGTCATCAATGATGTCATCTCTCCCATGTCCTCTATCTGGGTCGACCTACTTGTATTGTAGCGGGTCGCGTAGACTCGCGACCCGACCTGGGTTTTTCTCCCAACTCCGACCACCAATTTTGTTGTCGTTGGTTCTAGTGTGATCGTCCAGTCCTAAGGATCTGATCTATGGCTTCAAAATCATAAAAAGAAGTCTATAATTTACTTGTTCGAATCGAACTTCACGACCCAGTTTTTCCAACCTCTGCCCAGGCAGTTCCACCGTCCATCACCCTTGTTTTTTATATCCACGTACTCGTACAAACCCTACAAACATCATCAAATCATCAGGAACGGCCTAAACCTCCAAACCACAAAAATTTGAATTTGAATTCAAGAGGGGGTAATGGGTTTACCTCTCCCGTTGCTTCCCCCGTCGTCCACGGTGGTCCTACCGTCCCTGGCCTCCCCTCATCCTCTCCTTCACTCTGTCTTTCACCCTCAGTCTAGAAGCAAGGAGATTGAAATGGGGTTTTGGGAGGGTGGGTATGGGTTGGACGCACAAAATGAGGGGAATGGGAGAGATATGCATGAATGAAGGGAAGGGGGGCAATGGATGAGTGACAGTTGTCACTCATATTGGGCCTGTAATAAATATCTGGGCCCCACACCAAATGACAAATGTCTCATTGCCTCGTAAATTGTGCCACCATAAAATAGTATCCTGAAACTTCCATGACCCGTAACTTTCCCGTCGAATGTTCGATTTCGACGTGCCGCTTGTCTACGGACTCGTATCGACTTGATCTACGTAACGGTCCTTGGTCCCTCTTGCATTGGACCTCCGGAGTTAAAAGTCAACTTTTTACCCTCGTTTAGGGGCAAAATCTTAATTTCTCCCTGAACGTTCGATAATCCTCGACTAATTCCCGATTAGCCTCGCTAATCCATAATTAATCTCAATTAATCCCAAGAATTTGGGACGGGTCGTTACAACTTTGACATAGTACCATCTATTAACTCCATAGCCTTCTTCTTTGCCTATATGCCTTCATACAGCTGATACCAATTGCAAAATCAGCAGAGGCACCATCCACAATTGATGATATGGGCATCTTCGAATTCGAAGTTCTTTGTTGATAGGCTTTAGAAAGCCAAGTTGATATGGCTTGTCCATTTTCAAAGACTCTGGAGCAAATGTGTATGGGATTGTAGTGCTTGACAACCAATGTGTTATCACTAGAACTCACCCCTAGAGGCATACATTTCCTAGTTACAACCATCTGTTTGCATTCACACTTAAGTTTGTACCTTGCATTCTTTTTGTACTTGACATCTATTCCAGTTGATAGACAGTATTCCTTAACTTCTTGCCTGAATACCACACAATCACTAAACAGCATTCCCATATCCAAGCTTGGCTTGACTCTATCAGTGTGTGGATTGTACTTTGTAAACCTCTTGCTAGTTTTCCCTTTCGCAAAAGCTTCCTCTTCATCCACAACTGGATGTAAGGTTTCTTGAATTGTCTAATTCCCCTCTTCAAGCTGCTCATCCTCTATTTCTTCCACCAACACATCTGCACTAGCTAAAGTTGTAGCACGAGGAGGAGGTGTAGCTATTGTAGATCCAGGTTCTTGTGGTGCAGCCGATGTAGATCCAGGTTCTGGTGGTGCATCTAAAGTAAATCTAGGTTTTGGTGTTGTAGTTGTTGTAGATACACATTCTCGTGGTGTAGTTGTTGAAGTTGTAGCATGATCAGGTGGTGCAACTGATGAAGTCTTTCCAGCTTTTGCAGCTGCTGTAGATCCAACTGTTGTTGAGGTTCCGGGCTCTAATGTTGTTGAGGTTCTAGGTTCTTGTGCTGAGGACTAAGGGGCATCAGGTGCAGGCCTCCTCAATATCAACGAAAAAATCATCTAAGTGTGATACCTCTTGCACCCAAGCTTCTAAGCAGCTCCCTATTTTAACCTCTTCTCCTTCGTATGAATGGCTTTATTTGTCAATACCCGTCCCAATTCCCCCAGGATTAACGCGGGGACGCGCCTGATCCCGTTTGACACGGAGTGTCAGACAAGGAAATTCCAACATTAGCCCGCTCGGGGCTTCAGAGTACGCCAGGATCCGGAGGAGGTATATGATGTCTCGGTTTCTGCTACAGCCCGCACTCCGCGATCAACCTGAAGGGCAGTCAAAAAATTTAAAAGCTGCGAGTGGACAAAACAATAATTTATTAAAAATATTTTATCGAAAGACATTTATTCCCTTCACTAAAAAGCATGCATGCATTCGAAAACCATTTACCAAACCACTAGGGCCTTGGCCCAAAAACGTAAATGAACTGATCATACGGGCCACTGCCCAAATCAATGTGGGACTCAGCCCAAAACCTGTACACATCACATAACATATAAATATAACATATAACCAATCAAGTCACGATATCTAAAGCTACGCGCGTGCTACCTGAGGTCTCAAATCCCAAGTCTCCCTAGGGTCCACCCAGATCAATGTCTGTAGATCAATGACCCTCCCTGGGGGTTACAATTTATAAGCCTTCCTGAGAGTAAGGTAGCCAACGGTGGCGACTCCACTCAGTTAGTGCTTCGTGACTACTCCAGGGTCCACCCAGGTTAACGACCCTCCCTAGAGGAGACAATCCAAATAAAAGGAAGTTATACAAATATATATATTATATATACATATACATATAATATCGAAAACATTCTTAAAACCTTTCAAAGGATTCATGCCAGTGTTCCCATAAACCGTCACGAACCCGGAAATCCATTTAGGGTCCCCGACCTGAAATCACAAACGTAAATCAAAGGGGCCTCGAGCCCGAACTCATGACTCAACTGGACATCGAGCCCGATATCTCAGGGCCAGTCATGATTCTTATTGTAATAGAGGGTTACTAACTACTTAAATAACCCCTCACTAAGCCCCGTAATTTTTTGGAATTTTTAACTATTTTTAAACCTGATCCTAAACCTTCGGACGTCCCCGAACAATATCGAGACGGTGTCCGATAGACACGTAACCAGTCCCAAAATGTTTGTTACATCGAATATATTAATTCACATGTTGAATTCATCCCCAAAGGACCCACCACACGCCCTCAAGCGCCACCCAAAGGGGCTGCGCGTGAAGCCCACGCACTGGTGAACAGTGTCACCCCTAACCTTGGGTGAACTGGGTTCTCTGGTTTTGAACTAGACCGGATCAACCTCGACTGGGGCGACCGGTTCAGTGCTTTAATCCTCTCATTTTCTATCCAATCTTTCCCCTTTCAATTCTTAAACTTTTCTCTACTCAATTCCTATCGATCTAGCCATTCAAAGCACAAGAAAACCCAATGAAATCATACCTTCCATGATCAAACTGTAAGCTTGATCTTTAAGCTCGGTTTTCAGTTGTTCCAGGCGTCCATTCCCTTCGAAAACAATCCCAGACGAGTCATCATTGTCCCTAGGTCATATTAGAATTAAAAGGAACTCAAAACCACGACTAAAACTCAACCTTGAATTTTTTAAAATAAAAAGGGTCCTCGGGTTCGGTTTGACTCACCCCCGCAGTGGGCCGCCATCCTCATCACTCTCAGTCTCTCATTATTCCTCACACAAACGTATGGATGCAAGTGTAGTGGTGGGGTGGTGTGTCGTGTGTGTTTGTTTGCTCAAAGGAGAATGGAGAATGAAGGGGGGGGGGGGGGGGGGGGGGGGTTCGGGTTTGTGAGACGAAATAGAGAGGATGATGCTGGTAATCAGATGAGAGAGAGAAAGATGGACGGTCAGGATTGAGAGATTAGATGAGATGAATGGTTAAGATGAGAGGTGGGTAGGATTAATTATAAAATAATCTAGGATATTATTATTTAATTAAAATAGATCCACTTTTTGGGGAAGTGACCGATGTGATGAGTGTGACGACCCATCCCAAATTAACGGGATTAATTAAGGATTAATGATGGATTAGCGAGACTAATCAGGGATTAGACGAGCAAGGCGAAATGACGATTTTGCCCTCAGAATGGGCAAATCATTGACTTTTTGTTCAGACGGTCAAATGGACTTTGGTCGATGACTGTAACGTAGTTCAGGACGTAACGAGTTCATAGACAGGTGGCATGCTCGATTCCGACGTTCGAGGAAGAAGTTATGATCTTCGGAAGTTCGGGGGCATTTTGGTAATTTGGTTGAATAGGAGCAAATAGTTGACTTTTGACCCGGGAGGTCCGATGGACGAGGGGCGAGGACCGTTACGTAGATCAGGAGTATATGAATCCTTAGACAGGCGGCACGTCGAATTCGGACGGTCGACGGAGAAGTTACGGTTCACGGAAGTTCGGAAGTACTATTGCACGAATTACTAAATGGATGCTTTTTGGAATTAAGTGGGGCCCAGATATTTGTCATTGGACCAATGGATGAGTGACAAGTGTCACCTATCCACTACCCATTCCTTTTCCTTCATGCATATCCTCCCCTTTCTTCATCGATCATTTTTCTTCATTTCCAAACCCCAAACCCGATCTCCCATCCACCCCAAACCCAATCTCCCTTCCACCCCAAACCCGATCTCCCTTCCACCCCAAACCCAAACCAATCTCCCCTATGGCCATGACTGAGAACAAGAGAAGGAAGAGAGGACAAGATGATGGTGGTGGCCGGCTAGGTTGGCACTGCCGTGCACGGGAGGCCCAAACCCGAGAAGTACTCGGTTTATCCTTTTTTCCCATATTTTTCGATTTATGCATTATGGATTGTTTTGGATGATTAGGATGAGTTTATTAGGTTGTTAGGATGGTTTAGAGGAGGTTTTGGTGGTGGTTGGACGGCTGTGGAAGCTGTGGGAGGAAAATGAAAAGTTAGGCCGTGAGGCCCTTTGAACATGGATAGGATTTAAGGTGTTTTGTTTAGGTTTGATGATTGGAAATGGTAGGAAATGAGAAAATAGGAATATTGGGATTCAAAAGGAGAAGATTGGACCAAAAATGAGGATTGGAGAGGCCTGGACTGGTCACCCTGGTCCAGTTGCAGAACTTGAACCGAACCGGCCGGTCTAGACCGGTTCACTCGCTGGGGAAGATGAACAGTCGCCGCCGCGTCAAGCCCACGCGCAGGCCATCCTTGGGGCACGTACGAGCGCGTGGTGAGGATTTCGAGGATGATTTCAACACGTGAAATCATCTATTTGATGTAACGAACATTTTGGGACTAGTTTCATGTCAATCAGACATTGTTTCGATATAGTTCGGGCTGTCCGAAGGTTTAGGTTCGAGTTTAAAAATAGTTATAAAATCGGGAAAATTATGGGACTTCAATGAGAGGTTAATGCGGCTATTAGTAACCTTCTATTACGATTTGGACAGGTTTAGGAATCCCGAAGGCGACGATTGGCCGGGAGGACATTTTGGCACACATATCGAGGTGCGGCTTCGGACGTCTGTGAGTGGACCCTTCTTTAGAATTCGATGCATAAATGTTTTATAAGTGTTTTAATATATGTTGTGTGATGCCATGAGTGTATTTGTTTGTGGTAGCCTAGGATTTATGTATTTGCACCTATTTCGAGATTTACGGTTTTATACGATGCTTATACGTGCTAGGTTTTCAACGAGGGTTTAATAAATGGATTTTGGATTTGGAAATATGAACTCGGGCATGAGGGCCATTTGATTTACGAACTCTCGGACTTGGAGTCCATTTGATTTGACGAGGAATCAGACCGGGTCCATTTGAGTTATAAGATCGGACCGAGGGTCCCATTGGTTTACGAGTTCGGGCTTGAGGCCCATTTTGTTGTAATATCGGGCTGGAGGCCCATTTGACTGTAGTATCGGGCTTGAGAACCTATTAGTTGTGAAATCGAGCTTGAGGCTCCGTTGGTTTATGGTTTCGGGCCTAGGGCCCAGTTAATTATGGTATCGGGCGTGAGGCCCTGTTGATTGTAAAATTGGGCTTGAGTCCCAGTTCAGTTTGAGAAATGAGAATTCGGGCATGAGACCATGTTGAACTGTGGATTTAGGCCGAGGCCTGTGAAATGGATTTGAATCGGATTCGAGGATTCCTGTTGAGATGAATCGGGTATAAGACCCAGTTGAAATGTGTTTTGAGGAAGAAAGAAAGTGTTTTGAAAATGAATATGAACCCTCCATATGATTATATGGTCTCCTCCAGACGTCGACCTAGAGAGTCACGATCCACAGACCAGAGTGGGTATCCCCATAGGGATCCCGTTCCAGGAGTGGGGGTTACGATTTATGATGTGGTCCAGGACCAGATTCCGAAGAGATATGTGGACTAGATCCCGAGATAGAGCTCGGACTAGATCCAGAGATTGAGCCTCCCAAATGGAGAATACCTAGGAGAAGACTAAAAGTGAGACCCCGGGTAGTGTGCACACTAGTATAGATATGATTAATCGTGACTTATATCGGGGATGTGTTCCCTAGGGGTTGTGTTCCCCGAGTTGGCATCTTCTCGGAAGTGTCGCGGATGGGTTATACGTATATTGATACGTATGAGGTTTTATGGAAAGTCATTTGGGGGCGGAGACCCCGTGTTCCATGTTTTATGTTTTGGAAAGTGGTTTGGGGCAGAGACCTTGTATTCTGTGTTTTGAGTATTTCACTGAGAATGGTTTTGGGCTGAGTCCCACTGGTGTTTGATTTGGGCGGAGTTCCCATGTTTTGGTTACGGTTCTTTTGTGATTTCGGGTCGGGGGCCCATAAATGGATTTACGGTTCAAGACGGTTTATGGTGATCGGCATGAACCCTTGAAAGGTTTTTATCGGTCATGACGGTTTATGGGGACCGGGCATGAACCCTCGAAAGGTTTTGAATATGTTTGACAAATGGTTTTATGAACGTTTTGGTAAACGGTTTTTGAATGCATGCATATGCTTTTAGTGAAGGGCATAAATGTCTTTATGTGAAAATGTTTTTAATGAAATGTTTATTTTGTCCACTCACGACTTTTGATGTTTTAATGCCCTTCAGGTTGATCGCGGATGCGGGCTGTAGCAAAGACGAGACATCACACTCCTCCTCCTACGATCCTGGCGTACTCTGGAAGCCGGTGAGGGCTAGAGACGAAAATTTTCCCTAGTCTGACACTTTGTGTCAGACGGGAGCAGGTGCATCCCACGTTAATCCCGGGGGATTTGGGACGGGTCCTGACAATGAGTGACACTTGTCACTCATCCATGGATCCCACTTAAATATCTACCCAATCAGATATCGCCACGTCATCCCCGTCTCGTAATGCGTGCATAGTGCAATAGAACTTTCGTGAACCATAACTTTCATGTTCGACGTCCGATTTCAGAGTGCCGCCTGTCTATGGATTCGTATCGACCTAATCTACGTAACGGTCCTCGGCCATCGGACTTCCAAGGTCAAAAGTCAACATTTTACCCACAACCAGGGCAAAACAGTCATTTTGCGTTGTTCGTCCGATTTCGCTCAACTAATCACTGATTAACTTCAGTAATCCTTGATTAGTCACTAATCTCATCTTGGAATTCGGGACGGGTCGTTACAACCTTTCCTCCTTAATTAATTTTGTCCTCGAAATTCCAAATGTACCCGATTCCACAACCACCTCGTGGAAAGCAAATTCGATCTTACCTCTTGTATACACTCGTACACCAACTAGCCAGAACAATACTCGTCTGCAACCAGAAGTTCCACCAACACTCACGTCTTATCGTCCACATTCGACCTCTTCTAGTGAAAGTAATGCCACGTTCCGAGTTGATACCACCTGACAAATCTACTATTTCGCTGACAAAAACAACTCGACGGTTCCTTTCTCAAACCCAAATTTATCCTGACGTTTGTTCCCCCAACGAGTCACCAAAACTCACTCATTGATCCCCGCTGACACATCCCAACAAACTTTCACCACTTGACAGTCGTCAGTCGAAAACTAACATTATACTTACTTGTGGTTACTCTAACCACCAACTCACTCACCTGAGTATACCTTTACCACACCTCACTCGACCTAAGTGTGACTGGACCCATCAGAAACATTATGACCCAGTGCACAATATCCAATGTCCAGTTCACAACCTCAACTAATCCAATGGTATCAGAACTAAGCCGACTACTAACACGCTCACCAACGTACCACTGGTATATCCCATATACCATCACCAGGCACTACAAGTCTGCCCAATATCTTACCTCGAACGACGTACAGTGTACGTACGTCCATCCATCAACCAGTCTACAACCTAGGTCGTAGCCAAACACGTTTCAATTCTGGAGTCTATCTGTCAAATCCAGTACCAAACAGATCGAAAACTCCAACCCTTAATCCATTCCGAGTCTCCTGGTCACCCGACCAGCCTCAATATGTCTACTCCCTATCACGAAATTCAACACATACCAATCTGACTCACGCCTACCAAGGAGTACCCAATTCATGCCAACTAGGCATCCAACATTATCCACGTCTACCGAGTTGTACCAAAACCACCTAACGGTTACCTGCTCAAAAGATCGCCACGTTACGTTCGATTGACTTCATAGGGAAGCCAATCCCATCATTCACACATCTAAGGCTGACCAAATCCGACCCCGTCGAACACGTACTCGTTCAATTAGTACACCATGCAGGATTTACCTCGAAAGGAAGTTCAATCCCTCGTTCTCATAGCCAAAAAGTCAAGACACATCGTAGACACCTCGGTTCACTCAACTACCATTTCATACCGGATTGACTTCGAAAGGAGGTCGTCCCAACATTCCCATATCCAAATATCCAAGTAAGGGTAATAAAATCTTCACCTAACCTGACCATCAAGATCATGATCCTCGATCGTTACAATGCCCAATGTCCACAACATCACAATCCCGATCCACCTAGGATCCACACAAGTTCTACTTCAGTTAACTATTCTCCTGAAATCTGATCATAAGGTCTTACACCCTCTTGAATCTTTAGTTAGTCACATCACTCCTCAACCAATTCCCACATCTAAACCAATCAGTCAACGACGAGACACATTGAGACTATGGGTGCTCTCCAATTAACTCGAATCGATCCTTGTCATTCCACCTAGGAAAATCAAGGATGGTCCAAGATGATGACATCAAAAATCATCCTACGTGGATGCTAACAAAACTCGTTGCACTCACCACACCACGTAACCCAACATCGTCTGCCACCAAGCATAACATGAGAAGTCATCCTATATGACTTCAAAGTACCCATTACCAATGCGGAATCAAGCACTCCCCTTGCCGCCTCAAACACAACCTCTCTCGATTTCGAAGTTCCAACCATGTCGGGACCAACACGCTCGAACATCACCCACGTGTCCGTAACCAGTCTAACTCACTACCAAGTTCGCCTATCGACTTATACCGATATGTACATCCAAAAGGATGTGGATCATTACTACTCGATCCTCACGTCTCAATCCCTGCTGGATCCCGTCCAGTCCAACTCTATCCGTGATCCACTCCTGGAACACAAATACCAAACATATGCCTATCTCGATGGAGTCACATCCCGACTCGTGACTCATCGTCATCACAATCACTAGCACCAGCACCAGTATACTAGCATCCGCATCAGCATCAGCATCGGTACACACTACGTGAATCAGACAACCCTGAATCTTTGCTCATATCGAGCAATGACCCCATACCTCTACTCAAATTGGAGAAACTCTGTCTCTCTCGTACCCAACAACCATGGGTACAGTCACCCTGACAACTCATACTAGAAAAGGAAACGTTCCCTGAACGTCCCCGATTCACAACCACCACAACTACAGCAACTCTCGATAGTAGTGCCTGCCACGACTCGTGCAGACCCAACCACAAGACATCACTATCGAGACTCCGCATCCAACGAAATCAATCACCTGTACTAACTACTCTGTATCCCCACTCCGGGATTCCATCGACAAGTACCAACCCTTGTAACCTGTCCAACCAATCTCTAACCAAACGTAACTCGACCCAACCAATGTCGCCTACTAGGTAGTCCATGACCTTAGTTGCACCAACTATCCCTCATAACTAAGTAGCACGATAACTAACTAGGTCTAACCGATTACTGCAACCTCTACTGCGGAGTGCAGTCCCATTACTAAAGTCGACATGACTAGACCGACCGACGGTCTCGACTCCAAAAAGTTGTCAAAGTCAAACCACTCGCCAACTCACCTTTCCGGGCCATACATCCTACCTTATGGTTCCACGATCACACCCTAGGGTTCCTCTGAACCCAACTGTCCTCAGAAATAACATCCAAAATCTAACCGACCTCGCGGTCCTAACATCGTATGGACATCAATCTAATCATACCGTCAACTCAATTAGGGTTCGCATTTCCATACCATCACCTAAATGAGGTTCCTTCGCTCAATTGGGATTCACATTTCCAGATCATCACTTAAATGAGGTTTCCCCAAACCCAGTTGCTCCCAGCAGCATAGCCACCTAACTCAACAAGATCTGACCATCTAATGGTCACAACTCCCAACCAGTCTTCATAACCGATCCTACAACATCGTGAAAGACGATCCCGACTAACCGTCCCACGGTCAAAACTCTAAAGTACTATTACGTTCATCCCCCCGTAGGGTCCCACACTGCTAATCACGACAGAACTATGGCAACCCCGGCATCAAAAACCGAACCAAGACGATTTAATCCTACTAACTATCGTACTGACATCCTAACTATAAGGTTGATAACGAACTGCAGCCCATAGAGACATCACATCCTCGATTTGTGTGCACCGTAAGAGCAAACCTACTCTAATACCACTTGTCAGGACCCGTCCCAATCCCCCTAGGATTAACGCGGGACGCGCCTGATCCCGTCTGACGTGGAGTATGCTAGGATCCGGAGGAGGTATGTGATGTCTCGGTCTCTACTACAACCCGCATCCGCGATCAACCTGAAGGGCAATCAAAACTTTTAAAATTTGTGAGTGGAAAAAACAATAATTTATTAAAAATATTTTATCGAAAGACATTTGTACCCTTCACTAAAAAGCATGCATGCATTCGAAAACCATTTACTAAACCACTAGGGCCTTGGCCCAAAAATGTAAATAAACTGATCATACGGGCCACTGCCCAAATCCATGCGGGACTCAGACCAAAACATGTACACATCACATAACATATAAATATAACATATAACCAATCCTGTCAAGGTATCTAAAGCTAAACGCGTGCTACCCGGGGTCTCAAATCCATAGTCTCCCCAAGGTCCACCCAAGTCAATGTCCGTAGATCAATGACCCTCCCTGGGGGTTACAATCTATAAGCCTTCCTGAGAGTAAGGTACCCAACGGGGGTAACTCCACTCAGTTAGTGCTGTGTGACTACTCCGAGGTCCACCTAGGCTAACAACCCTCCCTGGAGGAGACAATCCAAATAAAAGAAGTTATATGAATATATATATATATATATATATATATAATAACGAAAACATTATTAAAACCTTTCAAAGGATTCATGCCCGGTTTCCATAAACTGCCATGAATCCAGAAATCCATTTAGAGTCCCCGACCCGAAATCACAAATGTAAATCAAAGGGGCCTTGAGCCCGAACTCATGACTCAACTGGGCATCGAGCCCGATATCTCAGGGTCAGTCACGATTCCGATCGTCGTGATGCGTGCAACCATCCGTTCAGGACCGCCCTCAATCCTTGTATGTCGTCGTGAACGAATCAACCAACGCGACCACCACTAGATCATTGTGCACTCATCATCGATCGATATCCTGAACTGTTAGCACTCTAAAGTTGAGCCTCCAGTGGATGCTTGACAACGGGTCGTGCATCGTGACCTCTTCGGAAGAAACACATCCCAGTTTGGAGGCGAGCGTTGTATCGTCCTTCCCCGTGCACATAGCACTCGCCGCGATCACGACTCAGACCCGTAGTTCATCAATAGGGCCACATGCCCGAGAAAAAACTAAATGGGTCTCATGCCCGAGTTTATCCCTTTTTAAATCCAAAACCATTTCATTTAAACAATCGTAGAAAGCATAGTACGTATAAGCACCGTATAAGGCCGAAACCTCGGAATACATGCCAATACGTGAAAACACACAAATGCACTCATGGAATCACAAAAAATGTATTAAAATAAGTAATAAACATTTATGCATGCATCAATTTAGAAAACAAGGTCCACTCACAGACCGTCCGAGCTACCACCTCGATACGCGTGCGATACTGCTCTCCCGGGCTAATCACAGTCACCGAGACTCCCAAACCTATCAAAATCGTAATAGAGGGTTACTAACTACTTAAATAACCCCTCACTAAAGCCTCGTAATTTTTCAAAAATTTTAACTATTTTTAAACCTGATCCTAAACCTTCGGACGTCCCAAACAATATCGAGACGATGTCTGATCGACACGAAACCAGTCCCAAAATGTACGTTACATCGAATAGATTATTTCACATGTTGAAGTCATCCCCAAAGGACCCACCACGCGCCCTCACGCGCCTCCCAAAGGGGCTGCACGTGAAGCCCACGCATCAGTGAATAGTGTCACCCCTAACCTTGGATGAACCGGGTCCTCTGGTTTTGAACCAGACCGAATCGGCCTGGACCGGTACGACCGGTTCAGTGCTTCAATCCTTTCATTTTCGACCCAATCTTTCCCCTTTCAATTCCTACACCTTCCTCTACTCAATTCCTATCGATCTAGGCATTCAAGGCACAAGAAAACCCAATGAAATCATACCTTCCATGATCAAACCGTAAGCTTGATCTTCAAGCTCGGTTTTTGGTCCTTTCAGACATCCATTCAATTCGAAAATTATCCCAAACGAGTCGTCATTTTCCTTAGGTCATATTAGAATTAAAAGGAACTCAAAACCACGACTAAAACTCAACCTTGGATTTTTGAAAATAAAAAGGGTCCTCGGGTTCGGTTTGACTCACCCCCCGCCGTGGACCGCCTTGGGCCACCGTCCTCGTCACTCTCAGTCTCTCATTATTCCTCACACAAACGTATGGATTCAAGTGTGGTGGTGGGTAGGATTAATTATAAAATAATATAGGATATTATTATTTAATTAAAATAGATCCACTTTTTGGGGAAGTGACCGATGGGATGAGTGACACTTGTCACTCATCCATGTGGCCCACTTAAATATCTACCCAATCAGATATCGCCACGTCATCCCCATCTCGTAATGCGTGCATAGTGCAATCGAACTTCCGTGAACCATAACTTTCTCATCCAAAGTCTGATTTCGGCGTGCCGCTGTCTATGGATTCGTATCGACCCGATCTACGTAACGGTCCTCGGCCCTCGGCCATTGGACCTCTCGGGTCAAAATTCAATATTTTACCCACGAGTAGGGGCAAAACGGTCATTTTGCGTCGTTCGTCCGATTTTGTTCAACTAATCACCGATTAACTTCACTAATCCTTGATTAGTCACTAATCTAATCCTAGAATTCGGGACGGGTCGTTACATTATCCCCGCTCTCAGCAAAACTATAACCTACTGATGCTTTAGAGTCCTCCACCTTGACCCATATGCCATCATCAATCTCATCTTCTTCATTAGGCAGTTTCCCCTTCTTTTTGTCAGTTTTTTTTGCACAGGTTCTTCACCTATTGTAACAGAACCCGTTTCTCGCCTCTCAGTTGGCACCCCACGTACAACCACCAAAGCCTTACCCTTATCTGGTCTTATGGTATGGTATAATACCATCTAGGAAACCTAAAGCCTTTACCATTCAGTCAATTTCAAACATACACATCATATCCTTCTCACAATAATTAATGTAGTCTACTTTGCCATCTACATATCTATCAATAGTCCACTTCCCACCATGGAATATCTTTAAGGTGAGGATACCTGATTTACCTACAATTTCACAATAATCTAAAGTAGCCACCAACCATAGGTTTTAGTTTACTTTCATACGTACCACGTCAGCCATAATTTTCTATAACAGAACTATTTACGACTATAAAGCACATAAAGCTATAAAACACATGTGGTTTATCATCCACAATTAGATTCCATCAACAATGCACAACCAATTACAACAATCATTCTATATTCAAGCAACAAAGCACAATCAATCACCCCTACAATTTTCATTCTCCACTAGCTGGGCATCAATCAATAAACAAACCAAAATATTCCTAAAAACTATCAAAGCATCCATATTTCTATATTAAACTATAACTAACAAATACAAATCTGAAAGGTTAATATGTAACGGCCTAGAAATTAAGGAAATGTAAATTTGGAAATTCCAATTGTAAATTGACATTTTTGCCCTTGTGTTATTATTAGTCAAAGTTGACTTTTTGTTTGGAATAATTTTTGCATGTTTTTCGAGGGTTGTTGTGTAGGTAAACAAGCACTGATTTCGTTGATAGGTGGCATGATGTAATTGGAGGTCGAACGAATTCATTAATGGTCTAAGAAGACTAGGGAAATTTTGGTAATTTGTACCCTAAGAGGGTCAATTTAATCTTTTGGTCATTGTGATGACTCACATGTGTAACTATGGATTGGTGACACGTGTCATCCACTTGGATTGGATTGGTGACACAAAAAAACGGTGTTGTCCTCCCACCAGTCTGTGTGTGGTGTTCAAACAAACCAAAACCAAAATTGGTTTGACCATTCCAGCACTCGAGAGACTACACAGAGAAATATAGAGAGGAAAAGAGTGAAGGAAAAGGGAAATAGAAGAGGGAGCAGAGAAGACCCAAAAAACCCCAAACCTGAAACAACCAGACCCATACCATAAGTCGAATTCCCATTTTTGAACCTGAGAACGAGGAATTGAAGCTACTGTTGTGTTATTTAGTCCTTGGCGAGCAGGATTGAATGGTTTTGGTATATAATTGGTTACAGGGAAGCGTGTGTTGAAGGATTGAAATTTGGCCTAAACGCATCGATATTAATAGTCGATTTTGTGTAAGTTTTTCATGAATTTGAGATCATATCCTTTTCTGGGAGTGAGTAGCTTCAATATTTTGCTTGGATATGGGACTGGTGTAGAAATGAGGAACTTTGAACTGGGTCATGGAACCAGGTCGGGTGACCCGTTTGCAGGAAACTGGTGAGGAAGATGAGTATTGTAGTAGTAATGTAGCAGAGCGTGAGCACCACGCGCAACCACTTTTAGCAGCGCATGTGGAGTAGTTTTGAGGTATGGTCAATACAAATTTTAATTTAATTGATGTTACAGACATTTGACGCAGGTTTCAAGTCGGTCGGACACCGTTTCGATACAATTTTGGGTGTTCGAAGTATTATGTTACGTTTTTAATTATGTATTTTATTCCGGAAAATTGGGATATTTTGATGTGAGGTTACATGAGATGTTAGTGACCCTTAGTGATGGTTTTTGACAAGATTGATTATTCCTGAAAATTTTGAAGGAGCATACAGCTTAGAATCAAACCGTGTGGATGGTGTGTGAGTGGACGTTTGTTTTATAAATTATGATGCATGCATAGTTCAATATTTTCTATGATTTATTGCATGATTTGATTGCAATGATTTGAGTAATGATTTTGAATAATTAACTAATGATTTTATGAATTTATTTATTGGTTTCTAAACACAATTTACGGTGCTTGGTGAAAACAATATTTTGAGCGTAGGCCCGGCTTCAAAATATTGACTATGACTTAGAATGTGAGTCCATGTGGATTTGAAAGAAAGATTTTGGTTTGATCCATGATTGATTGCAAAGCTAGTGGATTAATGTTATATTTGTCTCTATAATTGATATTATATTGAGTTTAAAGACTCGTGAGTTTAAAGACTTGGACTCGGGAGACCTGACATAACAGTGAGTTTAAAGACTCAGAGTTTAAAGACTTGTTAACCAGGGATGCCTCATATATACATTGTTGAGTTTAAAGACTTGGAGTTTAAAAACTTGTGCTTATGTTAATGTTTGATTTGTTGGTCATGGTGGTTGTTTCCAAGCAGCCGAAGCTCGGGATATTTCCCAAATGGCTGATGCTCGAAGGAGTCAATTATTGATTTATTTTGGTTATTGATATTGGTATCCATGTTTCTTAATGTGATTTGATGTAATGGATTTCGGGAAATGTGGGCCACGGGCTTGATACATGTTATAATTAAGGGTCCCACGGTTTGTAATGTGATATGATTTGAAATCTGGTTGTTCATGTATAACCCTATGCATTCATGTTTTATAACGGGAGGGTAAAGGGTTTATTTTTATCGAAACGTGTTTTAAATGTTTATTTTGTCCACTCACACTTTTGATGCTTTGATGACCCTTCAAGCTATGGTACGAAGATCAGGGTTGATCGAGAGGCGGAGGCATGAATGGGAGTCAGTACGGTTATCCCTTGTTTGACAAGTGTTAGGGGTATTTTTGGGACTTTGGTACACCTGTAAGACAAAAGTAGGACCAGGCACGGTTATCAAAGTATTTTTCGGTGGAGTCCTGCCAATTTGCTATTAGGGTTCGACTCCGACCAGAAATGTACCAGCGAGGGCGTTGGGCCCCAAGGTGGGTGGTTTGTAAGACCCGTATCTTGGAAAGAACGGTAAGCAATCCCACATCACTCGGGGAGAGAAAGATGAAGTGCCTTATATGCGTAGGTAGATATCTTCTTGACGTGAGGCCTTTCTGGAGCTCATTAGCTTTGGGTTTGGTTGGAACTCCAAAGTTAAGTGAGATTAGGCTAGAACAATCCCAGGATGAGTGACCCACTAAGAAGTTGCGCGTGAGTTCCCAGAAATAAAGCCATAAAGGCTGGGCCCAAAGAGGACAATATCGTGCTAGGGAATCGGTTGGTGAAAGAATGGTATCAGAGCAGTGTGGTGTTGATTGTGTTGTCCATGTCATGCCTCCAAAATGCGAGCCCCGTGCACGGCCTGGTAATGGGATGAATATATAAGGGTAAATAAGATCCGAAGATAAACTTCATGATGGAATGGACCCAGGACTTGGGGGGTCATATCTTTAATACTGCGCTCTGATAGAGGAGGACTTATGTAGGTCCAGATAGTGAATGTGCCCAGGGGGTAGAAATGTAGCATGGATGGGCGAGTTAGACCCAGATGAGATAGTTAAGTGAATTCCTCAATTAGAGCGAGTATTTGATGTTTTTTTTATGTATGATAGGAGATCCTCAATAGGACGTGGTACACCCAGTAGTGGTTTGCTAGGTGACCAAGCTTGGTAAAGGTGGCATGGATTATGAAAGTTGGATTGGACTCAGAAGGAGTCAAGAAATTATTTTGGGACTCGAGATGAGTCAACGCATTGTATCAGGGCTCAAGAAGAGCCAAAAAGTTGAAATAAAGATGATGGTTTGGCATAGAGAATGAGGGTTCAGGTAGGGGCCCGAGGTACCAATACGGGCTTAGTCTCCATAAGTGTTAATACACCGAAGGGTGATGTGTATATGGTAAATCAGATAATTCAGGAGTATCCGGTGGTTGTGAATGTTGTCAGCTTGGTGGCTGATATGATACTCTTAGACTTGTATATTTTGATGTGATACTTGGGGTAGACTGGTTGACCAATCATCATAATTCTTTTAAGTGTTTTGATAAGAAATTGATGACAAGACCCATCCCGATTATCCTTCGATAATCGTGAAGAATTCTACTCCCGTCTGACAATAACTCTAAAGTGCCAACAGAAACCTTACATACATACATATATCACATAACAAATGACAAACATTGTCAGACAATGGATAATTAAGTTTTCTAGGACCGTTGACCTCATAAGTTTGACTGGTCAACCAGTTTACAGAGCATAGGTAATATTACAAGTAGGGATCAAAATCCTACGTTGTAAGGTGTCTGAGTGCGCAACGGTCTACTTATTCCTCTGCCTCGTCACTAGCCCCTGTATCTGTGCACTGGCCAGGAAGGCAAATAAAACATCAAAGGTATGAGTGGACAAAAAGAAACTTTTAGAAATACATTTATCAAGATACATTCTTACCCTCCAGTTTCATAAACATGCATGCATATCATAAATCATAAGTAAAATATCAAGGCACAAACATAAATCTCAAACATCAATAAAACCACGGGACCCATTTCCATATCCAATCTCATATAGTCACGTTATCCCTGCAACGCGTGCAAATCAATAGGCTCAAGGACCGCTCAAAATCCGAGCATCCGCCACTGTGAACACATCACCAGCCGGCAATCCATATCGTCGTGAATACATCACCGACAGATCTCCATATAATCCAGCACATCTAATATGAGTCGAGCCTCCCTCAGCTGCACGACAACAGACCGTGATATGTGACCTCTTCGGGGTACACACATCCATCCCGGAGGCGAGCGTTATCTCCAGGGTTCATTCCTGGGAAACTCATTCCCAACCGAAAGCCCTCATATCCATAACATATCACCATTATGAAAACCAGTGAAAAACAATTGCATTTGAAATCAAAACCATTTTTGATACAGGGCCTCAACCCAAAACATTTCCACTGGGTCTCACCCCCAAAATATCATTTTCACGCAATGTTGGGTAACCACAACCTCAGTTGCCATTTTCACATAAATCCACAAAATATATGCTCAAGGCATTACAAATCCATCAAATCATTTCCCGACTCATAATCCGAGTCAAAAAAAATCTCAAATCCCGGGCCTTCGCCCAAAATAGCAATATCATGGTTTTCTCGAAAATCGTGTCCAAAATCATATAAAATAATATAATATTCCCAAAATCCGAAAATCATCACATCGAAACATCAATCATGTCAAATCATTTCAAATCATATCATAAAGCATTTAAAACATATATGCATGCATTCAGGGTAGAAAATAAAAGTTCCACTCACACACCGTCCAAATTGTTCAATCTCGAGCTGTTCGTTCTCTTCCGACGTCCTGGGAATATTTCGGCCTGTCAAACAAAGTAATTTAAGATCACTAGGTTATCACATAACCCCACATACGAATTCTCTATTCGTCAGAACTTAATAATATTATTTAAACATAACCTATAAGCGTCGGGTACTCGAAACTACTCCAAATTCATATCTGATTGACCCGAAACCAACGCCAATAGGTTCGCATCATCGAGAACATCAAAAAGTATGTTGGACCCAAAGTCAAAAACCCAGCCATGCGCCCTCACGAGTCGATTACACTGGTTGCGCGTGAACTCACGCGCCGATGAACAGTACTTCTACTGTTCATCGTCCCAACCCGGTCGTCTGGTAAACGGGTCTGCGACCCGCGCAGCAACCCGATCAGTTCCCAGCCAATTCGACCTCAATTCCTTCATTTCTTTCACTCATTTTTACCTATTCAATGTTCCTTAGGGATCTGTAACATCAATTTCATGAAATGGATCCTCATATCACTCTACTCGAAGTGAATACCCAATGGGTTCTAAATTGGGTTCTATCTAATATCAAGCCGTTTCAATCAATTAAGCACACAGGAAGCATCCTATATCCATTCTAAACATGAATTCGAAACTAATTTCAAGATTGCTTACCTCCAATCACTCGAACTCAACCTCCACAATTCACGGATGTCTCAGGGTCTGTTCTTAGTGTTGTTTCATCAATTTCCTTCAAATTCAATGGTGGTTCAACTCGTCTCAATCCCAGAAAGCTCAATTCATAATCAATTTCACTCAGAACTGTCTAACAATTCGAATTCGACATTAATGTTCATAGGTAGTTTTTCGGGTTTCTCAGTGTGGTTTCAGCTGGGTTTTTCTCTGTTTCCCTCTCTTTTTTCACTCACAAATTCACTTAGTTTCTCACTCAATTTGCACTTGTTTCATTGTGTTGTTGGGACAATCGATCAATTTGGTTCTCTGTTCTTTGATGTCTAATACTCAGCCATGAAGGCAGTGCTGATTTTATCATTATCCCTTAATCCCATTTAACTGCAAACGGCAACAATTGCCACCCATCACAATTTGCAAGTGACAAATGTCACTGCATTACCCACCTGACTCACCCACATGGCTGATTCAGCCAATTAACCGCTTAATTAACTTGGCTGCCCAAAATTACCATTTTACCCTTCACGTAACAAATGACCATTTTACCCTTTAACTTCACAGACCCGTAACCTTTTCACCCGAGCTCTGTTTTCGACGTACCACTTGTCTACAGATTCAGCGTCCCGCGACCTACACAATGGCCCTCGAAAAATATACAAAAAGTATTCCAAACAAAAAGTCAACATTTAACCACACCCCTCCAAGGGTAAAAACGTCATTTTACATATTATTTTAATATTTTACATGATTTGGATTTTTTGGGGCGTTACAACCTCCCCCCTTCAGAAATTTCGTCCCCGAAATTTCAAGGAAAAAAATACGGATACTGCTCTCACATCTGTGTTTCGGGTTCCCATGTAGCCTCTTCCACGTTCTGATTTCTCCAAAGAACCTTCACTAGGGGAATCGTCTTTTGGCGAAGCACCTTATCCTTCCGATCCAAGATCTGTACAGGCTGTTCCTGAATGTTTAGGTCTTCCTTGAGCTCAATGCGTTGTTCTTCTAATACATGGGACTCATCATACACATATTTCCGCAGCATTGACACATGGAATACATTATGGACCCTGGAAAGTTCTGAAGGTAATGCTAATCGGTAAGCAACCCGGCCAATCCTCTCAACAATCTCATATGGTCCGATTAAATGGGGGCTCAATTTCCCGCGCCTGCCAAATTGTACTACGCCTTTCCAAGGAGATAACTTCATAAAGACCCAATCTCCAACTGCAAATTCAAGATCTCTGATCGGACGTTCCACGTAGCTCTTTTGTCTATCCTGGGCGGCCTTAAGTCTCTCTCTGATGAGCTTAACTTTCTCTGTCATCGGATCTATCAATTCAGACCTAGACAAATTTTTTTCGCCTACTTCTGTCCAACACAAAGGGGTTCTGCACTGTCGTCCATACAAGGATTCATAAGGTGACATCCCAATACTCGCATGGTAACTATTGTTGTAGGTGAATTCCATCAATGGAAAATGCGACTCCCAAGTACCCTGGAATTGCAGAACACACGCTCTCATCATATCTTCCAAGGTCTGGATGGTCCGTTCCGACTGTCCGTCTGTCTGAGGGTGGAACGCCGTACTAAAATGCAATCTTGTCCCAAAAGTTTCCTGTAAACTCTGCCAGAATTTGGATGTAAATCGTGGATCTCGATCTGATACGATAGAGGCAGGAGTGCCGTGTAATCGTATAATCTCATTAATGAATATTCTGGCATACTGGGTCATCTGAAAGTCTTCCTTCACAGGTAAGAAATGCGCTGACTTGGTGAGTCTATCCACAATTACCCAAACTCCATCGTGGCCTCTGGGCGTCCTAGGAAGTTTAAACACAAAATCCATGGTTATATGGTCCCATTTCCACTCTGGGATAGGAAGTGGTTGCAATGCTCCATAGGGTCTCTATCTCTCAGCTTTTACCTGCTAACATATCAAACACTTGCTCACATACTCAACGATTTCTCGTTTCATACCCGGCCACCAATAATGGTCTCGAAGCGTACGGTACATTTTGGTCCCTTCTGGATGCATAGCGTACGCCGAACTGTGGGCCTCTTCCAGAATCTCATTCTTTAATACTACATCTGCAGGTACATATAACCGTCCTTCTTTTGTTAAGGCTCCATCATCGCTAACTGTATAATCCTGATGTTCCCCTGCTTCCACTTCAATTCGAAGAATACATAAGACAGGGTCTTGGAATTGGGCATCAATATTCTGATCAATTAGGATTGGTGGCACCTGAAAACTATCTAACAAAACACCTTGGCTATCAAGTCCCAACATAACACCAGTTCTACGAAGTTCAACCAATAAGGGCAAATGTATCATCCGCAGATGGGCTATAGAATGTGTTGATTTCCGACTTAATGCATCAGCTACCACATTAGCTTTTCCACAATGGTATTCAATCTTGCAGTCATAATCCTTAATCAGTTCCAACCATCTTCTTTGCCTCACATTTAATTCCTTCTGTGTGAAAAAGTACTTCAAACTTTTATGATCAGTAAACAGTCTGCATGTTTCATCGTATTAATAATGTCTCCAGATCTTTAGCGCATGTACCACTGCAGCCAGTTCTAGATCATGGGTAGGATAGCTACGTTCATATGGTTTTAACTGTCGAGAGGCATAAGCAATCACCTTCCCATGTTGCATTAACACACACCCCAATCCGTGTAAGGATGCATCAGTATACACTTCGAAGTCTCCACTTTCATCTGGAAGGGTCAATACCGGAGCGAATGTCAATCTTTTCTTCAATTCCTGAAAACTCAGCTCACAAGTCTCATCCCAAATGAACTTAACTCCTTTCCTGGTCAAGTGAGTTAATGGGGCAGCAATCGTAGAAAATCTTTCTACAAAACGTCTGTAGTAATCGGCCAACCCTAAAAAGCTCCTCACATCGGTCACTGTTGTAGGCTGCTCCCAGTTTGCTACTGCCTAAATCTTCTGGGGATCAACACAAATTCCTTCCGCAGAAATCACATGTCCCAGAAAGCCCACACTAGTTAACCAAAATTGGCACTTACTCAATTTGGCGAAAAGCTGAGTCTCCCTTAGTGTCTCAAGCACAAGTCTCAGGTGCTTCTCATGTGCCTTCTTACTGTTTAAATAAACCAAAATATCATCAATAAACACAATGACAAACTGATCAAGATATTTCCGGAACACTCGGTTCATCAAATCCATAAATGCTGTCGGTGCATTGGTTAACCCAAATGGCATTACTAGAAACTCAAAATGACCATACGGAGTTCGGAAGGCTGTTTTTGAAATATCCTCTTCTCGGATCCTCAAGTGATGGTAACCAGAACGGAGATCAATCTTGGAAAAATACTTAGCTCCCCTTAGTTGGTCAAACAAATCATTGATTAGGGGCAAAGGATACTTATTCTTCATTGTCACCTTGTTTAGTTGCCTATAATCCATGCATAATCTCAAGCTGCCCTCTTACTTTCTTACAAATAGTACGGGGGCTCCCCACGGTGACACACTCGGCCGAATGAACTCCATGTCAACTAGATCTTGTAACTGCACCTTCAATTCCCTTAACTCGGCTGGTGCCATACGATAAGGAGTCAAGGAAATAGGTCGTGTATCAAGGATCAAATCAATAGTGAACTTCATCTCCCTATGCGGTGGTAACCCTGATAAATCCTCAGGAAACATATCTGGGAACTCACATACTATTGGGATGTCCTCGGCCCTAGCTGGGGTATCCCGTACATCAATCACATGTGCCAAATAACCCTGGCAACCTCTCCGCAACAATCTCTCTGCCGTGAGGGCTGATATGAGTCTGGAGGGTAACATTCTCCGCTCTCCCTGAAATATCACCTCTGGTAACCCTGGACTTCGGAGTATCACCCTTTTATCGAAACACTCGATAGAGGCATGATGGGTTGTCAACCAATCCATCCCAAGGATAACATCAAAATCATACAAATCTAAAATTATTAGGTCACACACTAGGTTCACACCCCTATCAATACAGGATAACCTCGTATTACCTGGTTTACCACATATATATCACCAGTCGGCGTACCGACTCCCATATGACAACCAATCGTAGAGATCTCTCTATCTGCTAATGAGGCATAATCCCGAGAAACAAAAGAATGGGTAGCTCCCAGGTCTATTAAAGTACGTACAAGATGACCAAAAATAGTAAGCATACCTGTCACCACTCCTGGAGTTGCTCGGGCCTCCTGTTGAGTTACTACAAATACTCAAGCTTGTGGTCTCGAAGTCGGACCACGTCCCCGTGATCCACCACGTCCTCTACCAACTCCTCTCCCACTTGTCGTGTTTGAGGTCGAAGCTGTACTCAAACTCTACTCTGCAGTGCCCCAACCTATACCACTACCACTGGCCAAACGTGGGCAGTCCCTCTTGAAGTGGCCCGACTCCCTACAATAATAGGAAACAAGAACATTACCCCGGTTGGGCCCACTATTCTGTCGGTTTGCTGATCCCACTGACGCATCACTAGACTGAGCTGTCGCAGGAGGTTGAAACCCAAATCTTGGTGTACTCCCACTACCAAAACTCGGACGGGTGCCACTAGAAGATCCAGAACTAAAACTACCCCTCTTAGGCCATCTCTAACTCGAAGATCCCTGATACTATCGCTCTCGGAGCCGACCAAAGCCTGAAAACTGCTAATGTACTGGCAAGGTCACCTCAACTCTAGTGGTAGCATCAGATAACTCTCTCAGGGTAGCATAAGATCCTACTGTCACAGCACCACGGATCTCATTTCTCAATCCCTGCTCAAATCTTCTGCACTTGTCCTCCTCGTTTGCCACATACAGAGGAGTGAAACTAGATAGGTTCAAGAATTTCTGTTCGTAGTCAGCCACTGACAGGTTTCCTTGTTGCAGCTGAAGGAACTCCACTTCTTTGGCATTGCGAAAGGAACGAGGATAAAACTGGTCTAGGAAACGGTGCCGGAAATCTTCCTAACTCAGGGTGCGGGCATCCAACCCCGTCAGCTGTAATCCGCGCCACCATCTATAAGCCTGATTACTCAGCATGAAAGTGGTTAATGGAACCATGTCTCCTGGTGGGCATCGCATGATCTCGAAAATCCTCTCCAATTGCGTAATCCACTCATAGGCCTCGTCTGGGTTGGTCTGGCCAGTAAAAATAGTGGCCCCCAAACGTTGAGCTCTATCCACGTCTGGACCCTCCATCTCATCGCCACGTTGTGCATGAGGTTCACGTCTCGGAGGCTTATTGAGGTATCTGTAAGTAAAACAGATCAGTATACCAACACATGCACACAATGTGCAAGACTCAGACCACAACCTAATGCTCTGATACCAATTTGACAAGACCCATCCCGATTATCCTTCGATAATCGTGAAGAATCCAGTTCCCGTCTGACAATAACTCTAAAATGCCAACAGTAACCTTACATATATACATATATCACATAACAAACGACAAACATTGTCAGACAAGGGATAATTAAGTTTTCCAGGATCATTGACCTCATAAGTTTGACTAGTCAACCAGTTTACAGAGCATAGGTAATATTACAAGTAGGGATCAAAATCCTACGCTGTAAGGTGTCTGAGTGCGCAACGGTCTAATTATTCCTCTGCCATGTCACTAGCCCCTGTATTTGTGCACTGGCCTAGAGGGCAAATAAAACATCAAAGGTATGAGTGGACAAAAGAAACTTTTAGAAATACATTTATCAGGAAACATTCTTACCCTCCAGTTTCATAAACATGCATGCATATCATAAATCATTAGTAAAATATCAAGGCACAAACATAAATCTCAAACATCAATAAAACCACGGGACCCATTTCCATATCCAATCTCATATAGTCACGTTATCCCTGCAATGTGTGCAAATCAATAGGCTCAAGGACGGCTCAAAATCTGAGCATCCGCCGCTGTGAACACATCACTAGCCGGCAATCCAGATCGTCGCCAATACATCACCGACCGATCTCTATATAATCCAGCACATCTGATCTGAGTCGAGCCTCCCTCGGCTGCGCGACAACAGACCGTGCTATGTGACCTCTCCGAGGTACACACACCCATCCCGGAGGCGAGCGTTATCTCCAAGGTTCATTCCGAGGAAACTCATTCCCAACCGGAAGCCCTCATATCCATAACATATCACCATTATGAAAACCAGTGAAAACAGTTGCATTTGAAATCAAAATCATTTTCGATACAGGGCCTCAACCCAAAACATTTCCATTGGGTCTCACGCCCAAAATATCATTTTCACACAAATCCGCGCAACCACAACCTTAGTTGCCATTTTCACATAAATCCACAAAATATATGCACAAGGCATTACAAATCCATAAAATCATTTCCTGACTCTTAATCCGAGTCAAAACAAATCTCAAATCCCGGGCCTTCGCCCAAAATAGCAATATCATGGTTTTCTCGAAAATCGTGACCAAAATCATATAAAATAATATAATATTCCCAAAATCCGGAAATCATCACATCAAAACATCAATCATGCCAAATATGTAACGACTCGGACATTCGAAAAAGGAAAATTTGGAAACAGTTGAAGGAAATGACGATTTTGCCCTTGGAATAGGGCGAACGGTTGACTTTTGGTTCGAACGGTTAAACGGACTTTGACCGATGACTGTGACGTAGTTCGGGACGTCACGAGTTCATACACAGGTAGCTCGTCCGATTCCGACATTCGAGGAGAAAGTTATAATGTTCGGAAGTTTAGGGGTAATTTGGTAAAGTGGTTAAAATGGGCCATTTGTTGACTTTTTGATCGAGACCTTATTTGGAATTTCCGTAAGTACCGTTGGGTAGGTCTCAAGACGCTGAATCCGTAGACAGGCGGCATGCATCAATTGGGGTTCAAATGAAAAAGTTATGAGCCTGAGAAAGTGAAGGGCATTTTGGTAAATTGTCAAAGAAGGGTAAAATGGTAATTTGAGTTGGGCGGTTAAATGGCTGGGCTAGATTTGATGATGCAACTGTTTTGGTGACTCATGTTGTTCTTTACGTGACACTTGTCCCTTGGCAAAGAAGGATTGGTGGCAAGTGAAATTGGACGGTGAGGATTGAAACTGAGAAAAGAAATAAATCATGCATGTGTGTGTTTGAAGAAGAAAACAGAGTAAAAACAGGTTTGTGAGGAATGAGATGGAATTGAGAGAGAAAAATGAAAGAATAGGGACGGAGGAATGATGTGCTTCGAACCCAGCTGTACCCAGAAAACCATGGAACCCGAATTCACAAACCTTTATTTCCTTTTCGCTTCGGGTTTTTCAAATCAGCCACTATTTGATCAAATTGACCTTGGATTGCACAGTGCTTAATTGTTCTTCGACATTCGAACTTAAAGTCGACTGGATTAAGGTAAGTTCCATTGAAATTAATGTTACAGAACCCTAATTAGACTCCTAACGATGCTAGTTGATGGTTCAATTGAAGGAATCGATGACAAATGGGCAGGAATCCAGCCGGGTCATCTCGCGAGCCAGCCGGACCCGTTTACTAGGAATCTGAGCGAAGACGACGACTGTAGCACTTTACTGTGCAGGCACGTGGCTCCTACGCCCAGCCACTCACGGTGGCGCATGGCGGCGCATGAGCCCAAATTTCGAGGTAAGGTCAACATGACTTTTGTCCTATTTAATGTAACGAACATTGGCACTGATTTCGAGAAAATCGGACACCGTTTCGATATTATTTGGAGGGTTCGAAGGTTTATGTTACGTTTAAAATACGTATTTAAATCCTGGAAAAATTGGGGAAAATTATATGAGGTATATTGAGATGTTAGTGACCCTCGATAATGATTTTGGACAGGAATGGTGACTTCCAAAATTTACGGAAAAACGTGCAGCTCGGAAAGCGAGCGATAAGGACGGTGTGTGAGTGGACTTTTGTTTTCTACCCTGAATGCATGCATATATGTTTTAAATGCTTTATGATATGATTTGAAATGATTTAGCATAATTGATGTTCCGATGTGATGATTTCCAGATTTTGGGAATATTATATTATTTTATATGATTTTGGGCACGATTTTCGAGGAACCCATGATATTGCTGCTTTGGGCGAAGGCCCGAAATTTGAGATTGGTTTTGACTCGGATTATGAGTCGAGAAATGATTTTATGGATTTGAAATACTTTGTGGATATATTTTGTGGATTTATGTGAAAATGGCAATTAAGGTTGCGGTTACACAGATTTGCGTGAAAGTGATATTTTGGGCGTGAGACCCAATGGAAATGTGATTTTGATTGGATTGGTATTTCCATGTGATTACATGATGACACTGATGGTTTTCAGATTTGTGAAATAATCGGGACTCTGGTTTTATGAACTTTACGGAAACTATGTTTTGGGCTGAGACCTTGTATTGAAAATGGTTTTGATTTCAAATGTAACTGCTTTTCACTGGTTTTCATGATGGTGATATGTTGTGGATATTAGGGCTTTTGGGGTGGAATATGTTTCCCCCAATGTGCACCCTGGATATTAGGGCTTCCGATTGGGAATGCATTTCCCCAGAATGAACCCTGGAGATAACGCTCGCCTCTGGGATGGATGTGTGTACCCCGGAGAGGTCACGTAGCATGGTCTGTTGTCGTACAGCCAAGGGAGGCTCGACTTAGATCAGATGTGCTGGATTATATGGAGATCGGTCGGTGATGTGTTCACGACGATCTGGATTGCCAGCTGGTGATGTGTTCACAGCGGCAGATGCTCGGATTTTGAGCGGTCCTTGAGCCTATTAATTTGCACGTGTTGCAGGGGTAACGTGACTATATGAGATTGGATCTAAGACTGGCTATGGAAATGAGTCTCGTGGTTTTTATTGTTCATGATTTGAGATTTATAACTATTTGTACCCAGATATATTGTACTCATGAGTTATGATATGCATGCATGTTTGTGAAACTGGAGGGTAGGAATGTATTTTGATAAATGTATTTCTAAAACTTTGTTTTGTCCACTCACACCTTTTCTGTTTTATTGGCCCTCCAGGTTGTGGCACGATGATCGAGGCTATTCGAGAGGTGGAGGTATGAGTGGGCACAGGTGCAGTTGTCCCTTGTTTGGCAAGTGCTGAGGGTAATTACGGAACTTCAGTTGACTTGTCAAACGGGAGCAGGACCAGGCATGGTTATCTATGTCCTTCGGGGACGGGTCCTGTCAAAATCATTTCAAATCATATCATAAAGCATTTAAAACATATATGCATGCATTCAGGGTAGAAAATAAAAGGTCCACTCACACACCGTCCAGATTGTTCAGTCTCGAGCTGTTCGTTCTCTTCCGACGTCTTGGGAATATTCCGGCCTGTCAAACAAATTAATTTAAGATCACTAGGCTATCACATAACACCACATACGAATTCCCTAATCGTCGGAATTTAATAATATTATTTAAACATAACCTATAAGCGTCGGGTACTCGAAACTACTCCAAATTCATATCCGATGGACCCGAAACCAATGCTAATAGGTTCGTATCATCGAGAACATCAAAAAGTATGTTGGACCCAAAGTCAAAAACCCAGCCACGCGCCCTCACGCGGCGATTACACTAGCTGCGCGTGAACTCACGCGCCGATGAACAGTACTCCTACTGTTCATCGTCCCAACCCGGTCATCTGGTAAACGGGTTTGCGACCCGCGCAGCAACCCGATCAGTTCCCAGCCAATTCGACCTCAATTCCTTCATTTCTTTCACTCATTTTTATCTATTCAATGTTCCTTAGGGATCTGTAACATCAATTTCATGAACTGGATCCTCATATCACTCAACTCGAAGTGAATACCCGATGGGTTCTAAATCGGGTTCTATCCAATTTCAAGCCATTTCAATCAATTAAGCACACAGAAAGCATCCCATATCCATTCTAAACAAGAATTCGAAACCAATTTCAAGATTGCTTACCTCCAATCACACGAACTCAACCTCCACAATTCGCGGATGTCGCAGGGTCTGATCTTAGTGTTGTTTCATCAATTTCCTTCGAATTCAATGGTGGTTCAACTCGTCTCAATCCCAAAAAGCTCAATTCACAATCAATTTCACTCAGAACCGTCTAACAATTTGAATTTGACATTAATGTTCATGGGTAGTTTTTCGAGTTTCTCAGTGTGGTTTCAGCTGGGTTTTTCTCTATTTCCCTCTCGTTTTTCACTCACAATTTCACTTAGTTTCTCACTCAATTTGCACTTGTTTCATTGTGTTGCTGGGACAATCGATCAATTTGGTTCTCTGTTCTCTGATGTCTAATACTCAACCATGAAGGTAGTGCTGATTTTATCATTATCCCTTAATCACATTTAACTGCAAACGGCAACAATTGCCACCCATCACAATTAGCAAGTGACAAATGTCACTGCATTACCCACCTGACTCACCCACATAGCTGATTCAGCCAATTAACCGCTCAATTAGCTTGGCTGCCCAAAATTACCATTTTACCCTTCACGTAACAAATGACAATTTTGCCCCTTAACTTCACAGGCCCGTAACTTTTTCACCCGAGCTCCGTTTTCGACGTGCCACTTGTCTACGGATTCAGCGTCCCACGACCTACACAATGGTCCTCGAAAAATATACAAAAAGTATTCCAAACAAAAAGTCAACATTTAACCACACCCCTCCAAGGGTAAAAATGTCATTTTACATATTATTTTAATATTGTACATGATTTGGATTTTTCGAGGCGTTACAATTGACATTCCATAGTCCAAGATTGCCAAAGTTGGTGTTTTAGGGTGATCAGAGAGCGTTAGCTTATGGAGTCATTTAGCTCTTACAACGGATAGACTGTTGAGGATGGGTTGTTAGGGCTATGTGGCTTGTGCCTTGGATACCCGTGAGGCTCTAGTATTGTTTGTACGAAAAAATGATGGTACCCTGAGATTCTGTATAGACTACAGACAAATTAATAAGGTGACAGTGAGGAATAAGTATCTCCTACCATGGATTGATGATTTGTTTGACCAGTTAAGAGGGATCAAACACTTTTCAAGGATTGATCTTCGGTCTGGTTACCATTAGTTGAGGAATGCACCAGGGACATTTATGGATTTAATGAATTGAGTGTTCCAAACATATTTGGATCGTTTTGTGATAGTGTTTATTGATGACATTCTGGTGTATTCGAACAGTATGAAGGCACATGAGAAGCACTTGATGATTGTGCTGAATACACTAAGGGAGAACCAGCTATACGCGAAGTTGAGTAATTTTCAGTTCTGGTTTACCAGTGTAGGCTTTTTGGGACATGTGATATTAGCTGAAGGAATTAGTGTGGACCCCCAAAAAATAGAAGCAGTGGCCAGCTAGGAACAACCAAAGACTATATCTGAGATTAGAAGTTTCTTGGGATTAGCTAGTTACTACAGATGGTTTGTAGAGGGATTCTCTACGATAGCTACCCCGTTGACTCGATTAACCAAGAATGGGTTAGATTTGTTTTGGATAAGAACCGTGGGTAAAGTTTTCAAGAATTGAAGAGACCGTTGACTTTGACTCCGGTGTTGACCCTTCCTGACGATAGTAGGGAGTTCGAGATCTACAATGATGCATCATTATAGGGTTTGGGGTGCGTGTTGATACAGCATGGGAAGGTCACTATCTATGCCTCCCAATAGTTGAAACCCCATGAGTTGAACTACACCACACATGATTTGAAACTTGTTGCAGTGGTACATGCGTTAAAGATATAGAGACAATATTTATATGGGGAGACGTGCATGATTTTTACCAACCATCAGAGTTTGAGAAATTTCTTCACTCAGAAAGACTTGAATACGAGATAAGGCAATGGTTGGGATTGATCAAAGATTATGATTTCACTATTGAGTACTACCCATGGATAGCTAATGTGGTAGTTGATGCCCTAAGAAGGAAGTCAACGAGTTCTGTAGCTTACTTGAGAATGGTTTATTTTCCATTATTGGTATAACTCCGTAGGGTTGGAGTTATTCTTGGGGCAGGTGATCAAGTAGCCTTGTTGGCTAGTTTCCATGTGTGGTCTATTCTGATAAATCAAATTATTGAAGCTCAACTTCACGATTATACCTTGTGTGTTATTAGGGTTGAGGTTGAAGCTGGGGACATGCATGACTTGACTCTCAGAGATGATGGTGCTTTACTGTAAGTGTGCCGATTGTGTGTACTTGAAGATTTAGAATTGAAAAAAGGAGATCTTGGAAAAAGCCCATAATTCAACCTATGCGATGCATCCAGGAGGAACTAAAATGTATCGCATGTGGCCTGTTCTGATAAATCGGATTATTGAAGCTCAACTTCAGGATCATACCTTGTGTGTTATTAGGGTTGAGGTTGAAGCTGGGGACATGCATGACTTCACTCTTAGAGATGATGATGCTTTATTGTAAGTGAGCCGATTGTGTGTACTTGAAGATTTAGAATTGAAAAAAAGGAGATTTTGGAAAAGGCCCATAATTCAACCTATACGATGCATCCAAGAGGAACTAAAATGTATCGCACTCTCAGGAAGCACTATTGATAGACAAGATTAAAAAGGGGAATAGCAGAATTTGTTAGCAGATTGCTGATATGACAACAAGTCAAGCTAAAAGGTAGAGACCCTATGGATCTTTGCATCCGGTCCTGATCCTTGAGTGGAAATGGGAACATATTACCATAAACTTTGTGTTTAAACTTCTTAGGGCTCGGAGAGGATCTAAGCTTTGAGGAGCAACTTGTATAGATTCTGGACTGGAAGGACAAAGTGCTACGACATAAAACTATTCCTCTTGTGAAATTTTTGTGGAGGAATTACAATGTGGAGGAAGCCACGTGGGAACCCGAAGCATTAATGCGAGAGCATTATCCACATTTATTTATCTAAATTTTGGAGACGAAATTCTTTAAGGGGGTAGATTGTAACGGCCTGGAAATTAAGGAAATGTAAATTTGGAAATTCGGATTGTAAATTGAAGTTTTTTCCCTTATGTTATTAGTAGTCAAAATTGACTTTTTGTTTGGAATAATTTTTGAATGTTTTTTTAGGGTCGTAGTGTAGGTCTCGAAGCACGGATTCTGTAGACAGGTGGCACGATGGAATTGGAGGTCGAACGAATTCGTTACGGGTATAGGAAGGTCAGAGTATTTTGATAATTTTTGCCCTAAGATGAGCAAATTGGTCATTTTGTCATTGTGATGACTCACCTGTGTAGCTATGGATTGGTGACACGTGTCACCCACTTGGGTTGATTGGTGGCAAGGCCCAGCGGTGCTGTCCTCACACCCGTGTTTGTGTGGTGTTCAAACTAACCTAAACTAAAATTGGTTTGATCGTTCCAGCACTCGAGAGACTACACAGAGAAACATATAGAGGAAAAGAGTGAAGGAAAAGGGAAATAGAAAAAGGAACAGAGGAAACCCAGACAACCCAAAACCCTTAACATGTAGACCCGAATAACATCCATATACCCATAAATCGAATTCCCATTTTTGAACCTGAGAACGTGGAATTGAGGCTACTGTTGTGTTATTTAGTCCGTGGGTAGCAGGATTGAGTGGTTTTGGTATAGAATTGGTTGCAGGGAAGCATGTGTTGTGATAGGTCTTCAATTAAATATTATTTCATATTATTTTATACCTTTTATACTTGACTTTTATTATTAAATTAATAAATAATTAGAGAAAATAATATATTTTGTGGAATTTTTGCAGAAATAAATAAAGCATGAAATTCAGAGCATTTCGACAAAAAAATCATCCCAATCGGAGTTTTAACGAAAAATATATGACTAAAAGAAGGGAGGCCACCGAAATTTGCTTGAAATTTCGGTGGTAAGCAAATTTCGGTGGGAAGCTGCTGAAATCCAGAAGCTCAAACTAAAAATCAGCATCTTTCCCCAAAATCAACATCTTTTCCTCAAAATCAACATCTTTTCCCCAAAATCCACCAAATCTCATCATTTCCATCACTTCTTCATGTATTATTTTATTGTTATTTTTATATTTTAATTTTGTACTTTATTTAAACAATTGTGGCACTCTCTCTATAAATAGGGAGGCCATTTCATGTATTTGGTGTGTCTCCATTAGTCCCATTTTTCCATTTCTTCCATTTTTCTTAGTTTTTAGTTCTTGGTTTAGTTCTTTTGTTTATCTCTTTTGAGAGACATTTTTGAAGACCATTTTAACTTCTTGTAGATTTTCTTATTAATTAGTTTCCTTTTAATTCTTATTCTTAATTTATGTTATTTTTATATTATTTCTTAATTTCATTTCTTCTTTACTTTGTTCTTGTGATTTTTCTTTGAGATCTCTTAAACACATTTTTATGTTTTCCTTAAGAAATACCTAGGCCAAATATTTCCGAAATAATTCTAGAATTTAAGTCCGCATTCTTATGTTTTATCCTCCATCTTCATAAAGTTCTAGCCGCTGTCGGTGTTCCTTATGAATAACATTCCATTGTTTCCATCCACTTTCGGAATCACAAGCTGTTCT
The DNA here is from genome assembly GCA_032719365.1 of Prinsepia uniflora. Classification (NCBI taxonomy): domain Eukaryota; kingdom Viridiplantae; phylum Streptophyta; class Magnoliopsida; order Rosales; family Rosaceae; genus Prinsepia; species Prinsepia uniflora. The sequence goes on along the minus strand of CM064861.1, from coordinate 46,878,087 downwards.
TGGGTTCCAAAAGTGTAACTTTATTCCCTTTACTTAAATTCTTGTTATTGTTTTGATTTTACTTATAATTCAATATATGTGTTGGTATTTTCTTTCTAATATTTGTAAGTAAGAATGCAATCTCCATGTGTTTTACTTTTTGAATTTCTTTTACTTCATATGTTTTAGTGCTTAAATTTCAATTCGATGTTAAGTGTTTTATCCGCTGTCGGTGCACTTATAGTAAAATTGAAGAGATTAAATGTTGATCGCTGTCGGCGCATTTAATTATAAATTTAAGGTGAATCATGTTGTAAATATTTGAAGCATATTGATGTTTGACGTACATTAATGATTGATGCATTTATAATATTGAAAGATATATATAAGTATTTGAGATGATGAAGGTAGGATTTCGTGATTGGTTTATTATGAGCAAAATGTCAGAGTGTTGGCAAAATTTGTACTTGAAGGAAGTCTATTTTTAGGAGTATTTTAATTAATGTGATTGTTAATTCGAAATTACTTACGTAAAAGTGTGGATTTTGTCTATGAAACCACTCTATGGTTTGTAAGTTCTAATTAGCATGAGAATTTGCATTTTAATTCTTAGTTAGTGTTTTCTTTAGTTTAGATTAAAAATCTTTTCAAAACCCCCCTTTTTAATTCTTTATTCTTTTATTCTTTTAATTCTTTATTCTTTGATTCTTTTATACTTTTATTTTAATTCTTTATTCTTTAATTCTTTAATTCTTTAATTCTTTATTCTTTTATCCCTTTATTCTTTAATTCATTAATTTATTCATTATTCTTTCCCACTAACACATTATTAATGTTCCCTAATTTCCCCGGTTAAGAACGATCCATATTTACCAATACTACATCTACACAAAAAGGGTTTAAATTGCATAACACTCAAACTACGTGTTTAATTTGATGCGTAGTTTGGGCATTGTCATGTTGTAGGACTGGAATTTGGCTGAAACTCATTAATATTGATCATCAATTTTGGGTAAGTTTTTCGTGAATTTGAGATCACAGATCCTTTTTCGGGAGTGATGATACGCCAAAATCTAAGCATTAAAGTAAACACAAAATCACACTCAACACTTAATAAAAACATATGCAAATTGAAACCTTTTTTTTTTGTAGCTTGTAGCATTGATAAGTAGGGATCGTTCTTAACTAGGGATTGAGGGTACCTAAGCATGATTGTCGTTTGATTAATTAATTAGGGGGGTAGTTGATTGTTTCTATTATCCTACGTGATTAACTAACCTTATCTAACCTAATCTATTATTTACATGGTCAACTCATCTTTAACCTAACACATTCATAAATTATGTCAATTCCAAACTCTACGAAATTTCATCACCTTAGTTCTACGAAATACAAGCATATTATCTCAAGTACATGTCGGGAATTGCCCTAGACACTTTCAATGATCTAGACTCAGGAATTTCCCTAGAGATCCAATCAAGCATTAAGCACAACATACAAGTATAACAAAAACTAAATTATTGAAACACATGGAAGATTATTAAAATTCATATAAGATATAAAACCAGAATTATATTAGAGATCAATCCAACAAAACGATATTCAATAGAAAAAGACAATTACAGGGTAAGGATATTAGAGATAAATCCAACAAAACGATATTCAATAGAAAAAGACAATTACAGGGTAAGGGGATCATGTTACATTTTTTATCTCGGGAATTACCTTAGGGATGCAAAATGGCTCGACACTCCTTGGTGAGACAACCGGGAATTGCCCTAAATAGTCGCGGATGAAGGTGTTTGTGGTGGAGTATGGTGTAATTGGTTATTGCTAAAGAAATCTCGAATTATAGAGGAGGAAAATTTGGTTAAGTAGAGTTTTGGTACAAAAATGGGCGACTATTTACAAATAACCTAAACCACTCTATTTATAAGAGAAAATTTATCCTCAAATAAATAGGAGTTTAAAATTTAATTCTAAAAGGAAAAGATTTTCTAAATATATATATAAAAAAACTAATTAAAAACCTTTCCTACAAGTAGAAGGGGTGAAAATAATAAAACAAAAGGAAATAGGATTGAAATCCTAATACAAAATGGAAAATATGTGTGAAAGCAACTTGAATTTATCCTAAATATGCCTAAAACTCGGAATTAAAGCCTTAGGATTAGATTTGGTGGTCAGCCATCGAAACAGGTGGTTAAAGTTGGTGGGAAGAAGTTGGTCAACGCACAGTTAACTCGGGTCCTAGGCGCTGGGTTGCAGAAGGGACTTTCGGTGGATGCTAGTCGAATCGTGAAGAAGAAGCTCTGGACATGAACACCAAACAACACTAATTTACCTCGGTACACACGTGCCGAAACAATCTTCTTCAGGTCAGGAGGCACGCACCGAACCTAGTATTGGGCTGTCTTTTTGGTTTCGATAGGTTCTACCGAATTTCCTTGCCTTTTTCGGTGGCTTCCCTTCATTCAATCATAACTTCTTCAATATAACTCCGATTGAGGTGATTCTTTAACCTAAATTCTCGTAATTCCGAGTTTTATCCAATTCTGCACATTTCTCACAAAATATATTATTTTTTACAATTATTTGGTATTTAAACATTAAAAGGTAAGTATAAAGGTTATAAAATGATGCTTAATTAAAGGTTTATCAAGTGAGTAGCTTTAATTTGATACTTGGATTATGGGAATTGGTGCAAAAAATGAGGAACTTTGAACCGGGTCGTGGAACCAAGTCGAGCACCTATTTGCAGAAAACGGGTGAAGAAGACGAGTACTATAGCAGTATTGTAGCAGCACATGAGCACCATGCGCAACCACTTTTGGCGACGCGTTGGGGCGTGTGTGGGGTAGTTTTGACGTACAGTCAACATGCTTTTTCATTGAATTGATGTGACGGACATTTTGGTGCAGATTTCGAGTCGATTGGACACCATTTCGGTACAGTTTTGAATGTTCGAAGTGTTATGTTATGTTTTTAAGTATGTATTTTATTTCGTAAAATTAGGAAATTTTGAAGTGAGGTTACTTGGGATGTTAATGACCCTTAGTGGTGGTTTTTGACAGGTTTGGTGATTCCTGAAAATTTCGAAGGAGCGTACGACTTGGAATTGAACCGTGTGGACATTGTGTGAGTGAACGTTTGTTTTATAAATTATGATGCATACATAGTTAAATGTTTTATATGATTTGATTGCAATGATTAACTAATGATTTTATAGATTTATTTATTGGTTTCTGGACACGATTTACGGTGTTTGGTGAAAATGATATTTTGGGCGTAGACCCAGCATGAAAATAATGATTTTGACTCAGAATGCGAGTCTATGTGGATTTGAAAGAAAGATTTTGGTTTGATCCATGATTGATTGCAAAGCTAGTTGATTGATGTCATATTTGTCTCTATAATTGATATTCTATTGAGTTTAAAGACTAGTGAGTTTAAAGACTCCTCCTATGAGGCCTGACATGATATTGAGTTTAAAGACTCGTCGACCCGGGATGCCTGATATATACATTGTTGAGTTTAAAGACTCGGAGTTTAAAGACTCATGCTTATGTTGATGTGTGATTTGTTGGTCATGGTGGTTGTTCCCAAGCAGCCGAAACTCGGGATGTTTCCGAGACGGCTGATGCTCGAGAGAGTTAATGATTGATTTGGTTTGGTTATGGATATTGGTATCCATGTTTCGTAATGTTATTTGATGAAATGGATTTTGATAAATGTGGGCCATGGGCTTGTTACATATTATAATTATGGGTACCACGGTTTGTGATGTGATATGATTTGAAATCCGATTTTTCATGTTTTACCCTATGCATGCATGTTTTATAATTGAAGGGTAAATGGTTTATTTTTATCAAAACGTGTTTTAAACGTTTATTTTGTTCACTCACACTTTTGATATTTTGACGACCTTTCAGATCATGGCACGAAATCGAGAGGCGGAGGCATGAATGGGAGTCAGTATAGTTATTCCTTGTCTGACAAGTGTTAGGGGTATTTTCGAAACTTCGGTTGACTTGTCAGACGGAAGTAAGACCAGCACTAACCGTATCAGAAGCCTTCATCCTCAATTGCGAACTCAAAACTTCTTCTTCCTCTGGGTTTTTCCGCATTCGTCCTCAACCGCGACCTCAAAATATCAATGGCGCCCAATTTGCGATTTCTAGGTAGGCCTGTCAAATTGGCATTTTGAATTTGGGATGCTTTGGTCTTTTTGGCACTTTCGATCTGGGGGAGGAGCTCACACAACAGATTTGTCTAATCCCCAAATTGCCCATTGATATTTGCCACTTCAGTTCTAAAAACGGCCTTATAATTTGAATTATTTTATATAATTTTTCCTAATAAAAATTACACACTTCTCTAAAAAAAAAATTTGAAGGCATTATTTTGATTTAACAAATTTTAAAAGTTCTTTAAATATTGACGCTCTCGGGATCATTTCCTGGACCTGCCGATCCAAATGGTGACTGGTGAGGGCAGCAAGCTACCCAACATTTCAATACCGGTCGGATAACTTAAAAAGCACGCACCGACCGAACCTACCCAACACTGAATGAATGCATCTTCGTACCCAAATTAAAGAAAATGTGGAAGTTGGAAGTGTAAGAAGCTCAATTCTCAAACCATGCGAAGGTGACCCAGCTACGATTTCTCGCTTCGATCCTGAACCTTCCCGTTAACCAAACACAAGTAATCCTAATTCTTTTTTGTTGGTTGATTTGATGCAGACCGGGGCTTCATAATCGGCAGAATGCGAAGCTAGCAGGTGGTGGAGGAGTGGTGAGGGGCATGGCTGGGAGGCTATTGATCGCCGTTGTGGTTGTCTTGATTTGCACCATTTCTTTTCTGGTTACAACGACGAGCAATGGCGGTGCCCGATCTGGCTTTCGCTTTGAGGTTAGTTGGAAGCTGAAGTTTTGGAATGAACATGTTCAATTTTGGAAATGCGATCTGTTTTGTTTCTGAGAAAAGTCGTTTACATTATTTCGCCTGATTAAATGTTTTATGTTAGTTATTCTTAGTAGATAATTAGTTTCAATATTCCCCTTTCTATGTTCTTGCATGAATTAGCGACAATGATAATAAAGTGAATTGTTTGGATTGTTGGCCTCGGGCTCGAGCTTTAAAGTCGATGCTTTACTTAAAACTATACTAATTTTTTTGGAAAATTTTACTGATAATTAGATACGATGAAATTAGGAGTTTCATTTGAGTTAATCAGGGTTTTTACTCTTTGGGGAGGTTTCTAGAGATGTATATCATGCAGAAGTAGTGATTTGTGTGCTAGTTAAGATACTTGGGTACATTCAAATGGCCCCTGGAAACTAAATTCCTTTTGCTTTTTTTTTATATATGGACTGAGCATTATCTTTTTCATGGATAAGATTGTTGGAACTTCAGGATCTGTAATGTAAACAGTACGTTTACGTTGCAGAGTCGGAATTTTCTAACAATCACAAAAGAAGATTACGAGGATGATGATCCAATATCTTCTAAAATAAATTACATAACAAATCAAGAGATGGAGCATAAAGCGCTGAGTTCATATCCAATTTTACATTTTTTAATAAAAAAAGAAATCAAATTCCTAAGTACCCTTTTGAGATTTTTTTTTTTATTATTTGGTATAAGAAACAAATCTTCTGTATCAAGAAGATGCAGTACAATCTTAAGCGAGCAGGAGTCCACTTCTACATAACAAACCATCAAGACAACTAAAGAGTCCACATAGACTACTTAACAGATCCTCTCCAATCTAAGAAAATAGCAGAAAAAAATAACTCTCTAAACTCTGAAGCTACAGATGCCCAGAAACCCATCTTCTCCACGAACACTCCACATTCTCACCCACGGCATTGTCAAACATCCTTCTATTCGTTTCAGCCCATAAAACATCTCGACAGTACTAGGAGTTTTCTTTTGATGATAATAGATCAACAATATTAGGAGTACTCTATGGTTTATTTGTGGTGGTCCATGTAAAAAATTTGGGAAGATGGAAGCTAAGATGAAGTTTTATGTTGTCAAGCCATTATTCATTTGTGTGAAATAGGGAACAAAGAGACCTACTATAGTTAATTTGTGATTGTAAATCATGTATCCTTTGTTTTCCAAAGAATCTTGAAATTTTGTATGCAGATGGTCTGAAGTTAAAGAATTACTGTAACAATGGAATGCTTGTTAATTGTTTATTGAAACTTTGGCTCATAATTCACTTATTATATATATGAAGATGAAATTGGATGAACTTTGGAGAAGTGCTGATTCTGGTGGTTGGAGGCCATCATCAGCTCCACGATCTAATTGGCCCCGTATGTCTTTCCCTTTTTCTCAATGAATATTATTTGTTGGTTTGTACAGAATTCATTTGCAAATTGTTCTGATGCTTCTACATGGTGACAGCTCCTCCAAGCGAGACTAATGGCTACCTACGTGTACGCTGTAATGGTGGTCTCAATCAACAACGTACAGCGGTATGCATCCTTTTCTTCCCCCATGGTATATATTTTCACCCATGTTCTTACGAGGGAAATGTTTTCCTTATATTACTCTGTTGGATGTTTTAGATATGTAATGCTGTTCTTGCAGCAAGAATCATGAATGCTACCCTTGTGCTGCCTGAGTTGGATGCAAACTCTTTTTGGCGTGATGACAGGTATCTGTTTTGAGTGCTTGTATTGACCCTTCACTCACTTATTCAAAGTTTTTTTCGCTTGGTGTATTTAAATTCACTTAATTTTTTGGAACTATTGACTTGAATATTCTGATTGAGGCTATTAAACCAAGAGAGATAAAGTAGATAGAATCATGAAAAACATGTAGCTATACAGTCAGATGTGTGACATAAAATTAGCTGCCTCAGTTCCTAGGTTTGTAATGTTTTGATAAACATGGAGGAATAAAGAGATTTTTAGATGGAATCTGTTGCTCTAAGGCATCACCTTTCTTTTTCATTAAAAGTTACTTAAAAAGTTGCCTCATTAGAGATTTTATTGACATGGCCTTAAAATTTCCAGTTTATTCAGTAATTGATCTAGGAGGACTCTTCGCTTGGGGTTTCGTTTAATCGTTTCAATAGTTACAGACCAATCTTGAGTTTTTGTAGGAAACAAATTTCTGATTTTGTTGAAACAAGTGGATTCTCCACTCGTGGATTTTCTCAATCTGAGTTTCAATACTTGCATACTGGAATTAGGTAAAGTAGATATTAATATTATGCAAGGTTTTGCAGCACATGATGGTGGCAACAACCAAAGCAACTGAACGGCTTATATTTCTAACAGCTCATTTGATGAGATTAACATCACAATGTAGAGGCCCTTCTATTAATGTGGTAGCTCAGCTACTGTTCTTTGGTGATGCGCTAGTTTTTCATATATTCTAATAACTTTTTTGACTCTACCATAATTTGAGCAGTTTAAAATCCAACTTTTGGCATTGTTAAATAGAAATTACAGCTTCAAGATAACTGTGATTTCTTGTAGAACCTTTGGCATCTTGTTCATATGAATATCTCCCTTCATACTTTAGGGTAGCAAGAAAAAATAATATGTTTGGTTGGGAAAAAGAAGGATTTTGTTCTGATGAACTTCGATTAATGTTTCTACTGTGCTCTCATTGTTAATTGAATGCTGGTTCTATAAACTATATTAAATATTTAATGATTTTAACCACAGTGATGTTCTCTTTTACTTGTTCAGTGGTTTCCATGGTATCTATGATGTTGAGCATTTTATCAATTCATTGAAGTATGATGTGAAAATTGTAGAAACAATTCCTGAAATTCATAAGAAGGGGAAGACCAAGGAGATAAAATCTGTACAGGTAATAATCTGTATTTATTATCATCACATTCATAATCAGAAATCAATTTGAGTACTCGCTTTGAAATGTTTACACTGTCTTCATCTAAACTTTGTCTCAGCTTCGTCCGCCAAGAGATGCTCCTATCAGTTGGTATACGAAAGATGCTCTTGCAAAAATGAAGGATCATGGTGCTATTTATCTTACACCCTTTTCACATCGTTTGGCGGAAGAAATTGACAACCCTGAGTATCAACGGTTGAGATGCAGAGTTAACTATCATGCTCTGAGGTTTAAGACGAATATAATTGGGTTAAGTCAATCAATAGTTGATAAGCTTCGGTCACAAGGTCACTTCATGTCCATAGATCTTCGTTTTGAGATGGATATGCTGGCATTTGCTGGGTATGTTCTAATCTGATTATTTTTCTATGCTATTGTTTGCATCTCCATGAGGGTGGCGTCAGATGTAAGGTATGGTTCACTGTTAGCATATGGTAAAATGTCTGCTGGCAAACAAGAATGCGATAGAAGTGAAATTAGGAAACTAAACAACACATATTCACATGTGGAATACGCTTTTGTAAACGCAGATACATTGGATGAAATTAAATGAAAGATTTGATGGTACTTCTGTAAAATATTTAGGGTGAGGTGGGAGTAGGGGTTCCCTTCATTCGGCTCCTGCCATAGTTTCCACCATGACTAATGTAGGATATAGAATGGTTTAATACTAATTTATTAGAACGAAAAAGAGGAAAAAGAAAAACTTAAAACAACAATTTAGGAACTACAAATTCAAATTTAGTCTTTTATTTTTAGTATTCATTGGCCAAACGAAGCTTCCAAGCACAAAAGTGCTACCTATGTACACCCACTACAATGAGATAAGTTTTTAGTATCCTTACATAAAATGAGGAATAACTAGACTGTTCTCCTTTATATCATGCCATGAATTCTCCTATTTCATAGGCACTAGCTAGCATGGAGTACCATCTGTTTCATGAATGATGCAGTTCTTAAGTTCAGATTTTGAAAAGTAGTGTTATCTGAGGACTTCTTAACGTCTGGTACAATTATTCTGCAGCTGCTTTGATATTTTCAACACGAAAGAGCAAGAGATTTTGAAAAAGTATCGGAACGAAAATTTTGCACCCAAGAAACTTGTATACGAGGAAAGAAGAGCCATTGGAAAATGTCCATTAACTCCAGAAGAGGTAAGATTATCTTTCCTGTTTTATTGGACAGGAAAAAAGTTACTTTGTAGTTATACTGCCAGTATATGTAGAACTTCAGGATTAAAAGCTGGAAGGCTGTTATGTTGCGTCATTATCTTGTTATGTTTTTCTTACCATTTTAAGATATCAGGCAATAGCTGACATTCATCTCTAAAATACTAACAAAGTTATCCCACCCTTTTCTCTGCAGGTTGGTCTCATCTTACGTGCAATGGGATTCGATAATTATACCAGGATATACCTAGCTGCTGGTGAATTATTTGGTGGGGAGAGATTCATGAAACCATTTCGGGCTTTGTTCCTGCACCTTGAGAACCACAGTTCTGTGGATTCGTCAGAAGAACTTGCAGAAAACTCCCAGGGATTGTTAGGGTCTGCAGTAGACTACATGGTTTGTCTCCTGTCTGATATATTTATGCCTACATATGATGGCCCAAGCAACTTTGCCAACAATCTCCTTGGACACCGCCTATATTATGGCTTTCGGACGACAATTAGACCCGATAGGAAAGCTCTTGCTCCAATCTTCATTGATCAAGAGAAGGGACGGACAGTTGCTTTTGAAGAGGCTGTTAGGCAAGCCATGCTCAAGACTAACCTTGGGGGGGGGGGGGGGGGGGGGGGGGGGGGGGCCACAAGAGGATCTCACCTGAGTCTTTCTATACAAATTCTTGGCCAGAATGTTTCTGCCAGACATCTCCAAAGAATCCAGCTCATAAATGTCCACCAGACAATGTTTTGGAAATTCTTGACACCCAGTTGAATGAAGCTACTAATGGCTTGGACTCCGTGGCCCAATCAAATTCAACATCTGTGACAGAAAGATGAGAAGTAGTCTCAGTATTTTTTAATGGCTGATTGTTCCACCACCGTAACGAATCCCTGTATGCCTTATTGACAAGGAATGGTTTCCATAATTGTACTCTGCCTTTCAGGTAATCATTACATCCATATTTTCGTTGTGTTAAAGTTTTTTTTTTCTTATTTAAAATAGTTTTTCTTTGTTTCCCTCTTTGATTAACACTTCCATATTGTTCAATTCATCATTCAGATATTTATGGTCATTTCATTACTCGATCATAGAATTTGATGGTTTTGCATTGGCTGACATTCTGGTTTCAACTTTCGTGGCTATTTCAGACAGGTTCACGTTGGTGATTGGAGGCTGTTATATGTTATGCAGGGTTCAGACCACGGTGATGCAGTATATTGACAAAGAAATTTGACACAGATGCATGCGCTGGAGGACACGGCCATCAGATTTGTTGCGTTTGTGATTTGAAAATATACTTCTGATTTGTGAATTGCGATGCTATATGATGTTTGATTGGCCATGCTTCTGTTACTCAGGACTAAATAACTAATCATAGTCTATAGATTTTTCAGTCTTACCGCAACAAAATGCACTTGATATATCTATGCATTATGGAAATCCCTAGTTTTGTCTGTTTTTGTTTGAGGAACTCGGAAAATAACTGTATTTTCGTTATATATGTTTGATCTGCGAGTCCTAAGTGTCCTGAAAACATTGGATCTTTCTTTGGTCTTGGAAATTCTTTGGCCATCATGTTGCTGAGATCGCACGGGTGGTTTTCCCTACCAAGGTGGAAAGAGGCCTTGGTATAAAAGGTAAGACACAAAAGTTAAACACGTTGTTAATCACACCACATAACAGCGTGACGGTTACACTTAAAAATACCGTTACACTTAAAATACCGTTACACTTAAAAAATACTTCTAGCGCTACAATCTTGTTATTGATGGCCTCATCCTGCTATCCTCTGATATTATGCTCAGTTGAGTCCAGTCTGGATACGTACTGTGCTCAGTTTTACTTTGTTGCTGCCTACCCTTGTTCCTAAGCTATCACGGTGTTGTTGTTTGCTTTGCTGGTCCTTTCTAGGGGATTGGTGCTTGCGTTGGTTGTCTTGGCCTGTGGCTTGGGGTCCATCGCTGGTCTTGTCTAGCCTCTCTTTTGGATAAGGCTCGTGTCTGGCCGACCATGTCTTTCATGTGATCTCTTAATGAAGTTCCTATGCATTGGATATTTAGATGCACACATAACACGATCGGACCTTCGTACTAAAAAATCCTTCACCTTTTGTTTGGACTGTTGCTTTTAGGCTTGTTTTGGTTTTGTTGCTGTTATTTCGTTCCTTACCGATCAGCTTCCTTGTCTTCGGCCTTTTGTCGTTGTTTCCGTTTGCTCCTCTTCGTCTTCTTTTGCTCTGGCCCTTGGTCGTCCACCAACCTCTTCCTCTGCAAATGGCATCGAATTCCACAAAAAATAAAAGGAAATGGATGGAAATAGATGGTTTGGTACAAATTTATTCAAAAATAGGAGCCTTTAGAATATTTGTGCAAAACTACACACTATCTCTCGTTTGGTATGCCGTACTGTACTGACTATTTCAATCGGATAGACTAATCTGTCCACCGGATAGATTGATTATTTAGTCGGGCGTTTGGTACTTTTCCGGATTAGAATGCCGACTATATTATACTTACCGGATTATATTATAGTAATTGACGAAATACTTATATCTTAAATATTAATTATGTATGTCATTATTTTTATTATTATTTATTTTAAAAATTATTATTATTACTATTTATTACATTTTTATTAATTAATTATTTTTAATTTTATCATTATTATTTATTAAAATATCATTAATTATTAATTTATTATTATTAGTATTTATTACTTTATTACTTTTTATTATTAATATTTACTAAATTAATATTTTATTATTATTATATTACTATTTATTATTATTATTATTATTATTATTATTATTATTATTATATTTTACAAGATTACTAGTTATCCGACTATTTAATACGGATAATTTCGAGCGTATTATTTTAGCGTGTCTAGACCGTATAAAAATATTCAACCGTATTAACTTATACGGTGACTAATTAATACGACTGGTACCAAACACAGGTTTCTGATTATTTAGCCTATACGGACCGTAATACGGCGTACCAAACACAATATGTATTATAGTTTACTTTCACCATCTTAGAGAAAAGAGAAGATCATCTCCAACCATGTCTAATTTTTTTTCCTTCCAAATCTTACTACCTAGACCAGCTCATCATCTTCATTTCTCTTTCATCGTCTTCAATTAGCTCATCATCTTCATTTGCCCATCATTTTTAGTTCAACCCTCATTTATCTTTGTTTCTAATTTTTGTCCTAATAATTATTTTGAGTTCAGTAAATTTGTTTAAATATGTGTTGGGCAATCCAAAAATTAAAGCAAATATCAACTGGGGGGTGAGGAAGATGAATTTCTAGGTATAAGATTGGGAAGGTGATGTTGGGTTAAAGGCCATAGATGTCATTTTCGAATCTGCATATCTAATATGAGAGTAGATCTAGTCTGAGTACAGTAGCCTTCTGATAGTGTCCCTATAACCCAGTAGTCATATAGTGCCCATATAGTCTATTTAATAATATTTGTATGTTTTTCTTGTGAATTTTATCAGAGGATGCTACTTGATGTCCTCATGGTACAATAGTGTCCTCATAGTCTATTCAATGATATTTGTATGTTTTCTTCTGGATTTTTATTAGAAGATGCTACTTGTTATCCTCATAATTTGCTTATGTTTTCATAGTCTGTCCAATAATATTTGTATGTTTTCTCACACAAGACTATATTTTCCAACAACAATACCAAATAATTGAAGCATTTAAACGAAGGGAAGCGATGACTGATATTAATGGCAATAACTAAACGAGAACATATAAACACATTTAAAAACTTGAAAATAGGCGCCATTTTACAACAGTAGGTTGTAAAACCTAATGATGCCACCAAAAAACATATAAGGAAATGCATTTTGCTAACATTCTTGAAACACGACTATTCGAGATCTTCATAGCTTTGTTTTTTTTTTTGTGCTGCTAGAATATGATTGTTATATTTCTAGTTTGAAGGGATAGAAAACAAATTCATACTCTGATAAGATTACTATAATCTAGTTAAGTAGTTCAAATTTGTTTAAATATGAGGGATGAACTAACTAATTCAAATTTGTAGTTGTGGTTGATGATGGACGAGAGCGATGAGAAAATGGGAGTGATGAGGAAGAAGCAATAGAGGAGAAGAAGCCGCCGAGTCGCATGGATGGAGGGAGGATTTCGTTCTCGGTGGGTGATTGGGTAGTTGCAATAAAGAAGAAAAATGGAGAAAAAATAGTCGCGATTTGGGATTTAAGGTTTCTTCTTGGTGGAGTATTCAATTGAATAAGTTATTGACTATAAGATTATTATAACACTTATATAATGTGTAATTCAATAATAATATTTTGAATAAATTTTTACCAAACCATCTATTTACATTAGGGGTGGTAATGGGTCGTGTCGTGTCGGATTCGTGTCATGTCATGAACTCTATTTTACTCATTTATGCCCAACTTGAACCCGACCCATTTAATAATTGTGTCAAAAATATCCAACTCGAATCTGACCTGTTAATGACCCGTGTAACCCATTTAATAAACATGTCGTACTCAAAACTCAATTAACCTATTACCCGTTTAACCTGTTTAACATGTTTAACATGTTTAACCTATTTAATTTATAAGATTTAATAGGTATTTAGGTAGGTAAATTGTGACGACCCGTCCCAGATTAACGGGATTAATTAAGAATTAATGACGGATTAGCCTCGCTAATCGAAGACTAATCAGAGATTAGACGAGGATTAGCGGATGTTCAGGCGAAATGACGATTTTTCCCCTAAAATAGGCGAATCGTTGACTATTCATTCAAGCGGTCAAATGGACTTTGGCCAATGACCGTGACGTAGTTCGTGACGTCACGAGTTCATAGACAGGTGGCACGCTTGATTCCGACGTTCGAGGAAGAAGTTATGACGTTCGGGGAAGAAGTTATGACGTTCGGAAGTTTAGGGGCATTTTGGTAATTTAGTTAAAAGGAGCAAATAGTTGACTTTTGGACCGGGAGGTCCAATGGCGGAGGGCTAAGGACCATTACGTAGATCGTGACGATACGAATCCATAGACAGGCGGCACGTCGAATTTGGACGTTCGACGGCGAAGTTACGGTTCACGGAAGTTCAAGTGCACTATTGCACGAATTATGAAACGAGTTAACTTTTGGACTTTAGTGGGGCCCAGATATTGAGGCCCAATGGATGAGTGACAAGTGTCACCCATCCACATGCCATCTTTTTTCCTTCATGCATCGACCATTCCATTTTCTCCATTCAAAACACAAAACATTTACCCGATCTCACCCTCTCTCTCCATCTCTGTGCAACCCAAACCCATCCAACCTTCAACCCATGATCATTTGAAGAACCAAGAGAGTGAGGGAAGGACTGAGGATGATGGTGGCCGGCCAGGAGGGAGCCACCATGCACGGCGGAGGCCCGAACCCGAGGTAATGCTCGGTTTTGATTTTTTTGATCCATAATTGTGTTTTTGTGGATATAGTTTATATTAGATGATTAGTATAGGCTTAATGAGTCATTAGGGTCCTAATGGAATGGTTTTGAGAAGTTTTGGACGGTTGTACAGCCATGGTGCAGTTTTGGAAACATTGAACCGTATGGTTCATAATTAAACCATAGGATTTAAGTGTTTTTAGCTAGGTTTAATGATTGGAAATGATAGGAAATGAAGAAATAGGAATTATAGGATTAATTAGGATTGAAATCGAATAAAAATAGAGGGAGGAAAGCACTGAACCGGTCACGCCGGTTCAGCACAGTAGCTGCTGGAGGTTAGGGATGATGAATAGTGTTCTGAGCCTTCTTGTGGCGCGTGAGGGCGCGTAAACAGTAATTTGGGGAAGTTTTCAACAATTGAAATCTTCTATTCGATGTAACGAAGATTTTGGGACTGGTCTCGCATCAATCGGACATCGTTTCGATAGGTTTCGGGCTGTCAGAAGGTTTAGGGTCGGTTTAAAAATAGTTAAAAGTTCGGGAAAATTACGGGGCTTTAATGGGAGGTTAATTAAGTAGTTAGTAACCTTCTATTAAAATTTGGACAGGTTTGGGAGTCCCGGTGATAATGATCGGTTCGGGAGAGCCTGTGGCACGCAAATCTAGGCGGCAGCTCGGACGGTCTGTGAGTGGACCTTTCTTTCGAATTTGATGCATGCATAAATATTTTATAAGTGTTTTAATATATGTTTTGTGATGCCATGAGTGTATTTGGTTGTAGTAGCATAGGATTTACGTAATTACACGTATTTCGAGATTTACGGTTTTATACGATGATTATACGTGCTAGGTTTTCAATGAGGGTTTCATAAATTGGTTTTGGATTTGGAAATATGAAATCGGGCATGAGACCCATTTGATTTACAAACTCTCGGACTTGGAGTCCATTTGAATTGACTAGGAATCGGACCGAGGGTCCATTTGTGTTATACGATCGGACCGAGGGTCCAGTTGATTTACGATTCGGGTTTGAGGCCCAGTTAGTTGTACTATCGGGTTTGATGCCCCGTTGATTGATGATATCGGGCCTGAGACCCATTTAGTTGAGATACCGGGCTTAGGGCCCTATTGGTTGTAAAATCGGACTTGAGGTCCTGTTGAGTTATGGTTCGGGCTTAGGGCCCAGTTATTCGTGTTATCGGGCTTGAGGCCCAGTTTAGTTTGGGAAATGAGTATTCGGGCAAGAGACCCTGTTGAACTGAGGATTTAGGCCGAGGCCTGTGAAATGGATTTGAATTGGATTCGAGGAATCCTATTGAGATGAACCGGGTATGAGACCCAGTTGAAAAGTGATTTGAGAAAGAAAGTATTTGAGAAAGAAAGAAAGAGATTTGAAATGTATATGAAACCCTCCATATGTTTATATGGTCTCCTCCAGACGTCGACCTGGAGAGTCACGATCCACAGACCATAGTGTGTATCCCCATAGGGATCCCGTTCCATGAGTGGTGGTTACTTATATTGTTGTGGCCCTGGACCAAATTCCGGAGATATGTGTGGACTAGATCCAAAGAGAGAGCTCGGACTAGATCCAGAGATTGAGCCTCCCATATGGAGATTCCTGGGAAAAGACTCGAAGTGAGACCCCGAGTAGTGTGCACACTAGATAGAGATGATTGATATCGTGACTATATCGAGGATGTGTTCCCTAGGGGCTGTGTGCCCCGAGTTGGCATCTTCTCCGGAAGTTCCTAGGATGGGTGATATGTATGACGGTACGTATGAGATTTTATGAAGTGTTTTGGGGCGAGACCCCGTATTCGATGCTTTAGAAATGATTTGGGGACAGAGACCCCGTATTCTGTGTATTGGTATTTCACTGAGAAAGGTTTTGGGCTGAGACCCACGTGACATGATTTGGGGCTGAGTTCCCATGTTTTGATTAATGGTTTTTGAGTTGTGATTTTGGGTCGAGGACCCAAATGGATTTATGGGTCATCACGGTTTATGGGGCCGGGCATGAACCCTTGTAAGGTTTTGAGAATATTTTCAAGTGGTTTTTATGAATAATTAATAAATGGTTTTGAATGCATGCATATGCTTTTAGTGAAGGGCATAAATCTTCTTTGACGAAAATATTTTAATAAATTATTAAATTGTCCACTCACAGTTTTCGTGTTTTAATGCCTTTCAGGTTGATCGCGAATGCGGGCTGTAGCAGAGACGAGACATCACTCCCTTCCTCCTACGATCGTGACGCACTCTGAAAGCCCCGGCGAGGGCTAGAGATGGAATTTTCCCTGGTCTGACACGTTGTGTCAGACTGGATCAGGCGGGTCCCACGTTAATCCCGGGGGATTTGGGACCGGTCCTGACAAGTTGGTATCAGAGCGTGGTTGGCTCATTTGGTACTCATGGTACTCTGATACCAGTTGGTATCAGAGCATGTTTTGCTCGTAGAGTACGCGCAGGTCGAGGATGTGATGTCTCTGAAGTCTTAACAGCCCGTCATCAACTTGGTTGTTAAGGCATTAGTACGAGGTTTCGGTAGAATCGAACCTTAGTTAGATAAAGTTTGTGAAGTGGCACGATCGTTTGAGGTTCGATTGGAATAAAATGCCACGTGTTTCGAGGAAGTGGATCGCGAGCAGGATCGATGTTCGTGTGAATCTAATGGCTTAGAGCAGTCGTGTTACTGGGAATAGGACCCAGTGGATCCATAGGTACAGTATGACAACGTGAGAGTCGTGACTGCTCGATGGTAGTGTCGTGTCGGATAGAGAATGTACGGATTAATACCAGTGTGGTCAGAGGTCAAGGTCGCCCGGTTTACGATGACCCTGTACGACTACAGTCACGAAGGTTGGGAATAGGGACGTGTAATTCTAATTGGCATGTTTTGCCATGTTTCGATGTGTCGAATCCCGATGGGATGTCGACTGGCAGGAGATGCCGAAGTAGTAGTGGTGTGATGCAATAGGATGTGATTGCGCACGTAGCACGTGTATTATAGGACCCGGAGTATGGCCAGTTCTTGTGGAGGCCAACGGCTGAGAATCGTAGAGTTACGAGAGGACGGGGTCCTCAGGTTGTGGTTACTGGTTGGTTGGGCACCAATATCGGAGTACGACGATCCTTTGGAGTCGAGGCGAGGGATCGGTCATGCTAGTTGTGCTGCAGCGGGCAGCCGGGTTTGTGGTAACCCTAGTAGGTGATTGATTGGACAAGTTACCAGGAGTGTGGTACTTGTGATCGGATCTAGAGGTGGACCGATCGGTGGATATTGAGTGTGGAGTGGTTGGTACCAGCGGTGAGTCTACCGCATGGATTTGGAATCTCGGTAGTAGGGTGTTTCCTGAGGTTGGTCTGCACGGGGTTGTGGCAGACACTGCTATCGATGGACGTAGTCGAGTCTTATCAAGCTGGATGGACTCAGGTTGCCGTGACGATAGGATTCGTCAGTCGTGATGATGATATGAGGTGCGTGAGTGACGCACAGTATGAACAGTGATTCTGGATTTGACTCGGTGACTGCTGAGTCCGATCGCAGAATGAGATGTTGACGTTGGGTGTTGGCACACTTGCCACGCTCCAGTGAAGTGGTTGTTATAAGTGGGACAGAGAGGATCCCGAGTGGCTCAGTGCGAGGTACGGGAGTACTTGGTATGGAGACCAGTTTCCTCAGTGATGGAGACCAATTTCCTCTGTGTTGGAGATTAGTTTCCCTAGTAATGGAGACTAGTTCCCCCAGTGCTGCGAGATTGAGTCGCATGGGTGTGCCCAGAAGTTGTAACTTTTGAGGTGAAACGTGAGATACAGGTGCGGATGGATGGCGTAAGTGACGTCTTATGACGTATGGGTCCGGTTGAGCTGAGGACTTGATAGTCCATTGCAGATTGGTTGTCAGGGCGCACCCCTAATCCCCCAGGATTAGGGACTAAACCCTGCTCCCGTTTGACAACCCAAAAATGAAAGACCGAAACAACCTCACATAAACCACAAATTACATTGTCAAACGCAGGAGAATTTACAACATCCCAGAGTCAGCAATTATATAGAGCATAGTACCACACTAAGAAAGCAAAAACCGATACACAAAACATACGCACAACGAAACATTAAATCACTCTGGGGTCACTCTCGAGTATTCTATGCCTCCGAAGCTGCCTCAACGTCAACCCCCGCGCTAGCTCTACGACCTGGAGGGCAAATAAAAATCAGAAAGTGTGAGTGGACCAAAAGAATAAGAGTTTCAAAAACCATTTGATAACAAAACAGGGTTTGGCCCTCCGTTTTGAAAACATGCATGCACAACCCATTTAGTTAAACACAACTATAAACCACATAGTAAGCATCATAAAAACATTTATAATTCATAACATAGGCATCATGAAAACAGCACGATAAAACATAAATCCAAGTCATCATTATCCGATCAAACCTGCTGGACCTATCCGAGTCTTTAAACTCCCGAGTCTTTAAACTCAATCCAGGCATCAATCATCCAAGTCTTTAAACTCCCGAGTCTTTATACTCAACAGGCCTACGGGGGAAATATCAATATATCCGAGTCTTTAAACTCCGAGTCTTTAAACTCAATCCGGGTCTTTAAACCCAATCTGGGCCCGTCCCCCGTCAATCAAAATGTCCGGGTCTTTAAACCCAATAACCAGATCCAGCAAATCTAATCAAAACCATTTGAAAACCATTTCTAAATCCATATCCAAACCCGAATCCAAAATCACTGGCTCGAAGCCCTTCCTGCATCCAGAACCGTCGTTCCGAACCCAAATCCGGAATTCCACTTTTCAGCTTTAAAACCAAATTCCGCTTTCCGAAATCCGATTCTAAAACCGAAAACCTTGATCATTGAAATCATGTTCCAAAATCCCTTTATAATCATTGAAAACCATTTAGCATTTGACCACCTGTCTATTCGATGTAACGAACATTTTGGGACTGGTTTCGTGTCAATCGGACATCGTTTCGATATAGTTCGGGACGTCAGAAGGTTTAGGTTCGAGTTTAAAAATAGTTAGAAATTCCGGAAAATTACCGGACTTTAGTGAGAGGTTAATGAGGCTATTAGTAACCCTCTAAATTAATTTGGACAGGTTCGGGAATCCCGGAGGCGACGTTTGACCCGAGAGACGGTTATGGCACGCGTATCGAGGCGCGGCTTCGGACAGTCTGTGAGTGGACCCTTCTTTCGAAATCGATGCATGCATAAATGTTTTATAATTTTTTTTGAATATATTTTGTGATGCCTTGAGTGCATTTGGTTGTGGTAGCTTAGTATCGACATATTTGCACGTTTTTCGAGGTTTTCGGCTTTATGTCGTACCTTTGCGTACCATGTTTTCAACGAGGGTTTAATAAACGGATTTTGGATTTGAAAATATGAAATCGGGCATGAGACCCATTTGATTTGCAAACTCTCGAACTTGGAGTCCATTTGAATTGACGAGGAATCGGACCTAGGGTCCATTTGAGCGATTCGATCGGACAAAGGGTCCAGTTGGTTTGCGATTCGGGTTTGAGGCCCAGTTACTGGTACTATCGGGCTTGATGCCCCGTTGATTTATGATATCGGGCCTGAGACCTGACAGGGACCCGCCCCGATCCCCCGGGGACCACAAGGGGACGTGCCCTGCTCCCGTCTGACACCCGAACCGAAAATTCTAATTTTAGCCTTAAAACTTAGATGCATAAATGTCCGAATTATAAAGTCATACATAGCCCAAATTTAACAGATGTCAGACAAGGGATACAATCCAAAATACAAAATCCGAGCACGACACTAGAAAGAAAAATCCTGCGGGTGATCTGACCCGACAGGGGTTCAGGTGCGCAGTACGAAATCTATGCCTAAGCCTCGGGGTCCTCACCAACTTCAGCAGTACGACCTGGAGGGGTTACCGAAACATGAAAGGTGAGTGGGCCGAAACTCAGGTTTATAAAAACAGTATGATAAGTAAAAGATATAATTTACCCCTCCGTTTTTCCAAACATGCATGCATCAATATTTAAAAATCATAAATACATGTAATACATCACAAGCATCATATCAAGCCAGAAATGTAATATAAACCCAGCTACTGCACTATACACTCCGATATTGACATCCCAGATGTCCGACGTCCCTGACGTCCAATAATGGTCACAGTCCCAAGGCTACGCGTGCCGCCCGGGGTCTCAAATCCCGAGTCCAAACTCCGAACCTAGTTCGGTTACGGCATCCCAGATGCCTAGCGTCCCAGACGCTCGACGTATTACATCCGGAGGCAATGCACCGTGACCGCTCCGGGGTACCACATCCGGAGGAGACAGTATTACACGATGGATTATACAGTGCAGTACCCAAGATAGTCATCATATCCGCATGCATACATAAATATATATATATATCATATAAAATAGTATTCAATTTCCGTAAAACGGGTCTCAGCCCAACACCGTAAAACGTGTCACAGCCGTAAATCGAGATAATCAAAACCCATTATTGATCCACGCACACATATAGATATACGGAAATGAAAACGGTTATGCATGCAAGTGTTAATAAAAACGGGCCCACTCACTGTACGCTCCCGCTGCGAATAACGCGCATACGAACTTGTCTCTGGAATTAACGTAAGTTTTCCTGTCATTTCAAATCACACGCAAGTGTCATTATAGGTCCTTAATATACCCTCAAAAAGTCCAAAACAGAAACCGGTTCGGGAAAGCCGGCCAACACGCTTCCCGAGACTTCCGGCCCTAAACTGACCTTCCTCACTATCTCAGATCAACATGGTTATTTCACAGAAAATGTTCAAAATGATGAAAGGATTAAAAGTCATGTTGACCGTGAACCGAGATAGTCCTCAACGCGCCCTCACGCGCCGCCCAAAGTGGCTGCGCGTGGAAGTCACGCCCTGCTACAGTGACACTGCTACAGTGTCGTCGTTCCTGCCCGAATTACTGTAATTTGGGTCTTCAACCCGCGGTGTGACCCGATTAATTAACCTTCCATTTCTACTTAATTTCGTTCATTCCTGATTCTAACATGTTCTAACATCATTCAATTTCAGTTCTGAGTCCTCCAATCACCTCGACAATCACTAAACCGTCCTATCCAAACCTGAATAGCTACACGGGTCAATTCCCAGAACTCCCCCAAACTAGCCCCATTATCCAATTAACCCATACAAGAGCATAATAGGACCTAGACTAACAAAATAGCACCACCAATTGAACGAAACATTACCTGGAAGTAGCCGTCCAAACACTGCGATTTCCTCTGCACACGGCGGTCACTGTCCCAGCTCCTCCGTGGCTGGTTGCCGTCGATTCCGATATGGACGAGTTCCAAATGCTCCCAGAAGGCTCACTCAGTGATTGGTTTTGTCCAACAGGCCGTAGAAATTGAACTTGGATTTTTCCCTCCAAACTGGTTTTCTCTGAACTGGAACTTGGGTTCCTGGGCACACAATGATCATTCCCCTTCAATTACTGCACGCTCATGTTTCTGTCACTCCCAGAAGGCTTCCACAGTGCATAGATTGGTCCCAAAACCCGTAGAAATTGAATTCGGAAATTTCCCCCCAAAAACCCGAAAATGTTCTTCACGGTTTTCTCTCTGTCTCTCACAATTCCTCAACCTCAAACTGACGCCAAATGTACCCTTCTCTCACTCCCCTACTCGGTTAAGCGATCAAGAAGGCCAGCACCCGTGGGAGACACCCTCAGACCTCACTGAACCCTGCTTCCCGCACACAGAGCCATAACCACATTTTAATTCCTACCCGTCCTCTGATACAGCCTCAATCTACACTCCCATTATCTCAAACTACATAAACAATGCTCACAAATCAGTCCACTAGTGCCTTAAACAATTGCACGCCCAACAACATCACGGCACGGCCGTGCACCCTGTTTTTCACGGTTGCTGCTACAGTAACCGTGCAAAAAGACCAAAATGCCCTCAGGGCAGAAATTACCAAAATGCCCTCCAACTTCCGTGACCCGCAACTCGGTCATCCGATGTCCGTTTCACGCGTGCCGCCTGTCGTTATACTCAGGGCATCGAGACGAATCCAACGGTCTTCGGGTCGTGTGAAAATTCATGGTATTTCAAAAAGTTAACTTTTTCCCCTATTTCGTCCAAATTACGGTAATTCCCCTGAACTTCCGAACGTCGCAACTTCTCCCCAGTTCGTCCGAATTGGACGTGCCGCCTGTCAATGGACTCGTGACGTCCCGAACTACGTCACAGCCATCGGTCAAGGTCCGGTTGACCCACCAATCAAAAAGTCAACAATTTGACCCAACCATTCACTAGGGTAAACATGTCATTTCATTCCATATTTTACAATATTACAATCTACGAATTTCCGGGGTGTGACAACCTTCCCCCCATAAGGAATTTCGTCCCGAAATTTAAGGAAACAAATAAGGAAACTGTTACAGCATCTGAGCCTCGGGCTCCCATATGGCTTCCTCCACGTTCTGATTTCTCCAGAGAACTTTCACGAGAGGAATCGTCTTCTGTCGTAGTACCTTGTCCTTCCGGTCCAAAATCTGTACTGGTTGTTCTTCAAAGCTCAAATCCTCTCGGAGTTCAATAGGTTGCTCCTCCAATACATGAGAGGCGTCACGTACGTACTTCCGTAACATAGATACGTGGAAAACGTCGTGAACTTTAGAAAGTTCTGGGGGTAAAGCCAATCTATACGCAACCCGGCCAATCCTCTCCACGATCTCATAGGGTCCAATAAAACGTGGACTCAGTTTTCCACGTCGACCAAAGCGAATAATCCCTTTCCACGAGGACAACCTCATGAAGACAAAATCTCCAACCTTGAATTCCAAATCTCCGATCCGTCTATCAGCATAACTCTTTTGGCGATCCTGTGCCGCCCTCAACCTCTCCCTGATAACACGGACTGCTTCCTGGGTGATATCCATCAATTCCGGCCCTACGGCCGCTCGCTCCCCAATCTCCATCCAGTAGATAGGTGTCCTGCACTGTCGACCATACAGTGCCTCGTAGGGTGCCATCCCGATACTTGCCTGGTAGCTATTGTTGTAAGAAAATTCCATCAAAGACAAGTGAGCATCCCACGAATCCTGAAATTGCAGCACACAAGACCTCATCATGTCCTCCAGGGTCTGAATAGTCCTCTCAGACTGTCCATCGGTCTGTGGATGGAAAGCAGTACTGAAATGCAGATTCGTTCCCAAGGTAGCCTGCAAACTCCGTCAGAACCTGGAAGTGAAACGCGGATCGCGATCGGACACGATCGACTCCGGCGTACCATGAAGTCGGATGATCTCCTTCACGAACAATTGAGCCAGTCGGTTGGGTTTGTAAGTCTCTTGCACTGGCAGAAAATGTGCTGACTTCGTTAATCGGTCTACAATCACCCAAACTCCGTCAAATCCACTCCAGGTCCTTGGTAACTTAAAGACGAAGTCCATGGTGATGTGGTCCCACTTCCACTCGGGAATTGGAAGTGGCTGCATAGCCCCATACTGCCTCTGCCGCTCCGCCTTAACCTGCTGACAGGTTAAGCATCTGCTCACAAACTCAGCAATATCCCTCTTCATTCCTAGCCACCAATAATAGTTCCGGAGGGTACGGTACATCTTTGTACCTCCCGGATGCATGGCATACGCTGAACTGTGGGCCTCATCCAAAATCTCGGCCCGTAACTCTGTCTCTGCTGGCACACACAAACGGCCCAATTTCACAAGTGCCCCATCATCTCGGATGGTAAAGTCCTGCCGTTCTCCAACCTCAACTTCAATCCTGTATATGCACAATATCGGGTCCTGAAGTTGCGCCTCAATGATCCGATCAACCAACACTGGCCGTACATGGAAACTAGCCAATAAAGCTCCATGCTCATCCGTATCTAAAATAACTCCAGCCTTCCGGAGTTCCACCAGTAAGGGAAGATACACCATCCTCAGGTGTGCAACTGACCCTGCTGATTTCCTGCTGAGCGCATCTGCCACCACATTAGCCTTACCCGGATGGTACTCGATCGTAGAGTCATAATCCTTGATCAATTCCAACCATCTCCGTTGCCTTAAGTTGAGTTCCTTCTGGGTAAATAGATATTTTAGGCTTTGGTGGTCGGTGTATATCCTGCACGTTGCACCGAAAAGGTAATGTCTCCAAATCTTCAAGGCGTGAACCACCGCCGCCAACTCCAAGTCATGGGTAGGGTAGTTCAACTCATGAGTTTTTAGCTGTCGTGATGCGTAGGCGATCACCTTGCCATTCTGCATTAACACGCATCCCAAACCTTGTAGTGAGGCATCACTAAAAACTACAAACTCTCCACTGTTGTCGGGCAATGCAAGGATAGGAGCAGTGGTCAAGCGATACTTCAATTCTTGAAAACTCTGCTCACACTGCTCGTCCCAGATGAACTTCACTCATTTCCTGGTCAAACGAGTCAACGGTGCAGCAATCTTGGAGAAACCTTCCACAAATCTCCGGTAGTAGCCTGCCAATCCGACAAAACTCCGCACCTCTGTCACTATCGTCGGTCTGGCCCATTTGGTCACCGCTTCTATTTTCTGGGGATCCACGCTGATCCCATCAGCAGAAATCACATGTCCCAGAAAATCAATGCTGCTCAGCCAAAACTGGCACTTACTCAGTTTGGCGTACAACCGTTCATGTCTCAGCTTCCCTAATACCAACCGTAGGTGTTCCTCATGTGCTCGGGCACTCCCCGAGTACACCAAGATGTCATCGATGAACACAATCACAAACTTGTCCAGGTAAGGTCGAAAAACTCTGTTCATCAGATCCATGAATGCTGCTGGAGCATTCGTCAAACCAAAAGGCATCACAAGGAATTCATAGTGTCCGTAACAAGTTCGAAATGCCGTTTTCGAAATATCCCCTTCCGCAATCCTCAACTGATGATACCCAGATCGCAAATCAATCTTCGAGAAGCACTGTGCTCCCCGCAACTGGTCGAATAAGTCATCGATCCTGGGTAGAGGATACTGGTTCCTCAGCGTCACCTTGTTCAGCTGTTGGTAATCCACACACAAACGGAGACTCCCCTCATTCTTCTTCACAAACAACACCGGTGCTCCCCACGGTGAGGTACTCGGTCGGATGAATCCCAACTCGACCAACTCCTGCAGGGCAGAAATTACCAAAATGCCCTCCAACTTCCGTGACCCGCAACTCGGTCATCCGATGTCCGTTTCACGCGTGCTGCCTGTCGTTATACTCAGGGCATCGAGACGAATCCAACGGTCTTCGGGTCGTGTGAAAATTCACGGTATTTCAAAAAGTCAACTTTTTCCCCTATTTCGTCCAAATTACGGTAATGCCCCTGAACTTCCGAACGTCGCAACTTCTCCCCAGTTCGTCCGAATTGGACGTGCCGCCTGTCAATGGACTCGTGACGTCCCGAACTACGTCACGACCATTGGTCAAGGTCTGGTTGACCCACCAATCAAAAAGTCAACAATTTGACCCAACCATTCACAAGGGTAAAAATGTCATTTCATTCCATATTTTACAATATTACAATCTACGAATTTTTGGGGTGTTACAAGACCCATTTGGTTGAGATATCGGGCTTAAGGCCCCGTTGGTTGTGAAATCGGACGTGAGGTCCCGTTGAGTTATGGTTTCGGGCTTAGGGCTTAGTTAGTCGTGATATCGGGCTTGAGGCCCGGTTGACTGTGAAATCGAGCTTGAGTCCCAGTTCGAATTGTGAAATGAGAATTCGAGCATGAGACCCAGTTGAACTGAGGATTTAGGCCGAGGCCTGTGAAAGAGATTTGAATCGGATTCGAGGAATCCTGTTGAAATGAATCGGGTTTGAGCCCAATTGAAAAGTGATTTGAGAAAGAAAGAAAAGAGTATTTGAAAGTGTGAATGAACCCTCCATATGATTATATGGTCTCCTCCAGCGTCGACCTGGAGAGTCACAATCCACAGACCAGAGTGGGTATCCCCATAGGGATCCCGTTCTAGGAGTGGTGGTTACTTATATTGATGTGGTCCCGGACCAGATTTCGGAGAGATATGTGGGCTAGATCCAGAGAGAGAGCTCGGACTAGATCCAGAGATTGAGCCTCCCAGATGGAGATTCCTAGCAGAAGACTCGGAGTGAGACCCCGAGTAGTGTGCACACTAGTATAGATTTGACATCGTGACTATTTTGGGGATGTGTTCCCTAGGGGCTGTGTGCCCGGAGTTGGCATCTTCTCGGAAGTGCCGCGGATGGGTTATACGTATGTTGATATGTATGAGTTTTATGGAAAAGTGATTTGAGGGCGGAGACCCTGTGTTTTATGTCTTAGAAAGTGATTTGGGGCGGAGACCCCGTATTCGATATTTTAGAAATGATTTGGGGGCGGAGACCCCGTACTTGATGTGATTTGGACTGAGCCCCTATTGATTTGATCTACGGGTTTTGAATTGTGACTACGGGTCGGGGACCCAAATGAATTTACTGTTCATGACGGTTTATGGGAACCGGCATGAACTCTTGAAAGGTTTTTATGGGTCATGACGGTTTATGGGGCCGGGCATGAACCCTTGAATGATTTTGAGATGTTTGACAAATAGTTTTATGAATGTTTTGCTAAATGGTTTTTGGAATACATGCATATGTTTTTATGAAGGGCATAAATGTCTTTATGCAAAATGATTTTTAAATGAAATGTTTAAATTGTCCACTCACAGTTTTCGTGTTTTAGTGCCCTTCAGGTTGATAGCGGATGCGGACTGTACCAGAGACGAGACATCATTCCCCTCCTCCTACGATCCTAACGCACTCTGACAGCCCCGGCGAGGGCTAGAGGCGGAATTTTCCCTGGTCTGACACTTCGTGTCAGACGGGATCAGGCGGGTCCCACGTTAATCCCGGGGGATTTGAGACCGGTCCTGACAAGTTGGTATCAGAGCATGTTTTGCTCGTCGAGTACCCACAGGTCGAGGATGTGATGTCTCTGAAGTCGTAACAGCCCGTCATCAACCTTGTAGTTAGGGCATTAGTACGAGGATTCAGTAGAATCGAACCTTAGTTAGTTGATGTTTGTCACGTGGTACGATAGTTGAGGTTTGATTGGCATTGAGTGCCACGTGTTTCGAGGAAGTGGATCCTGAGTAGGATCAGTATTTATGTGTTAGATATCGTCTTTGAGCCATGGTGTTACCGGTGCATAGGACTCTGCTTACCGGTAGACATAGTATGACGACTTGAAGTCGTGACCGCTCGACAGTGGTCGTATCGGATAGAGGATGTACGGAGTCATACCAGTATGGTCAGAGGTCAGGGTCGCCTGGTTTACGATGACCCTGTACGACTGCACTTACGACAATTGGGAATAGGGACATGTAATTCTAATTTGCATGTTTTTCCATGCTTCGATGTGTCGAATCCCGAAGGGATGTCGACTGGCAGGAGATGCCGGAATAGTTGTGGGGTGACACGATAGGTGACGATTGCAACGTGTAGTCCTTGTGCAGTATTTGACCCGGAGTACGACTAGTTCTTGTGGAGGCTAGTGGCTGAGAGCCGTAGAGTTACAGGAGGACGAGATCCTCAGAGTGTAGTTATTGGCTAGTTTGGTACCAGTATCAGAGTACGACTCTTCGGAGTCGAGAGCGATGGATCGGTCAGGCTAGTTGTGCTGTAGCGGGCAGCCCGGTTGTGATAACCCTAGTTGGCGATTGATTGGATAAGTTACCAGGAGTGGTTGGTACTGGCAGTGAGACTGCCGCATGGTTTGAGAGTCTCGATAGCAAAGTGTTTGTGAGCTTGGTCTGCATGAGGTTGTGACAGACGCTGCTATCGATGGACGTGATAGAGTCTTATCGAGTTGGATAGACTCAGGTTACCGTGACGATTGTGACGATAGGATTCGTCAGTCGTGACGGTGATACGAGGTGCGTGAGTGACGCACAGTACGAGCAGTGATTCTGGATTCGACTTGGTGACGGCTGAGTCTGATCGCAGAATGAGATGATGATGTTGGAGGTTGGCATACTTGCCACGCTCCAGTGAAGGTGGTTGTTATAAGTGGGACAGAGAGGATCCCGAGTTGCTCAGTGCGAGGTACGGGAGTACTTGGTATGGAGACCAGTTTCCCCAGTGATGGAGATCAGTTTCCTCAGTGATGGAGACCAGTTTCCCAGTGTTGGAGACCAGTTTCCTCAATGATGGAGACCAGTTTCCCCTGTGTTGGAGATCAGTTTCCCCAGTAATGGAGACTAGTTCCCCCAGTGCTACGAGATTGATTTCCGAGGGTATACTCAGAAGTATGGAAGTGAAAAGTGAGTTACGGACGCGTGGATGGTGTCTGGTTGAGTTGAGGACTTGAGAGTCCATTACAGATTAGTTTTGGTTGACTACGGTTGACCATACCTCCTAAGTTGAGGACATGTCACTTGTTTTCCTATAGGACGTGAGAATTTCCGCGTGAGGAGTGAGCTAGGTATTTGGAAGAGAAGCATGTTTCCAACGTGATTGTAACTTCGGAATCACGAGAGGTTGTAATCGAGATGATGACATCAAAGTCCTTTCGACGATGACATCAAATCTCATGATCTTGGATTCGTTCCTAGGTGGAACGACGAGGAATGTTGTGACAGCTAGGAGTTCAAGAGGGTGTAAGAACCGAACACCTAGGCTGTGGGTCAATTTGATTGATGTGACGAGTAGATGGTACTTAGCGTCACAGGATGTGACGAGTGAGTGTCCGAGGATGTGGGTGCACCGATGTGTTATGCATATTGGACAATGGGATTGACTACGGTCAATCGGTATGTCGGATCGAGAGTATCCGAGAGTGTAAATAGGTTGTAATTTGGATAGAGTCCTAGATGGACGTGAATGGCGATCGGATTTGATCTGATAGTGAGTTTGGAGACTCAAGGTGAGTATAGATGACAAGTGGTATCGTTGAGTGATACGAGATACGATATGAGGACTCGAGAGTGAGTCGAGATCAGAGTAGAGCAGCGAAGCGCAGTGGAGCCGGGAGTTTTCGGCTGGTCACGAAGGCGTGACATATTGTGGTAACGAATTGATAGTTATCTGATGCGTTCGGATCGATGTGGTTGATGGGACTCTCAGAAGAGTCAGTTTTGGGTATAGGAATTTGAGAGAGTTGATTCGTGCAAGTATCGAGAATAAGTTTGGACATAGGTCTGAGGATGACCTGTAAAACGGGATTCGTGCCATCGTGATGGCAGGATCTATAGGTTGTTTACTGATCAGATGCTGAGCAGGATGCCAGCTTAGATGTTATAGCCCTTAGCGGGATGCGTTTTCAGCCTGACGACTGTCAGATGGAACCTGTCAGGGTGGCAGACTGAAAAGCCGTTTAGATATCAGCTTGGTGTTGCTGACGTGTCAAAGTGAGTGACAGGTGTGGTCGACGAGGGTCGACATCTTGCCTCGAGTGAGACGTACGAACTGACGTGTAGTTCTCGATAGTGAGTTGGAGCTTTAGGGGCTCTAGTGACGATACTTACCGATGAGTACGGTGTGTGTGTGTTGGAGTGTACCGCTACACGAGTTTTCTCGTGTGGGTACAGCGATTCGAGTCGAGGAATAAGGTTGGATTCCACAGTTTAGTTATGGAATCGGGTCGATTTGAATTTCGGGGACGAAATTCCGTAAGGGGGGAAGTTTGTGACGACCCGTCCTGAATTAGGGGGATTAATTAAGAATTAAGGACGGATTAGCGAGACTAATCAGAGATTAGACGAGGATTAGCGAACGTTCGGGCGAAATGAGGATTTTGCCGTTGGAATGGGCAAATCGTTGACTTTTCATTCGGACGGTCAAATGGACTTTGACCGATGACCGTGACGTAGTTTGTGACGTCACGAGTTCATAGACAGGTGGTACGCTCGATTCCGACGTTCGGGGAGGAAGTTATGACGTTTGGAAGTTCGAGGGCATTTTGGTAATTTGGGCAAAAAGTTGACTTTGACCCGGGAAGTCTGATGGCCGAGGGCCGAAGACCGTTACTTAGATCGGGACGATACGAATCCGTAGACAGGCGGCACGTCGAATTCGGACGTTCGACGGCGAACTTACCGTTCACGGAAGTTGTGAAGTACTATTTACAATAACGCGTTTTTCGAGGCAAGTGGAATAAGGTGGGGCCCAGATATTTTCCTAGCAACCAATGGATGAGTGACAAGTGTCACTCATCCACTGGCTACCAGTTCACATACATGCATATCTCTCCTTTTTTTCTTCTTTGTTCGTCCATCCATCAAACCCAAACCCAAACCGATCGACCCACCTACCCAATCCAACACCCCCCCCCCCCTTAGTTGAGACCAGAGAGTGAGAGAGAGAGAGAGACAAAGGACAAGCAGAGGTGGTGGCTGGCCGGGAAACAGCCGCCGTGGACGGCGGTGGAGAAAACCCGATCGAGGTATCGGTTTAACCATTTAAATCCATCTTTCGATTTCTTGTTATTATGGGCTTGTTTGGATGTTTGGGTCGAACTAAATAGGTTTCTAGGGTTGTTTTAGGAAGGTTTGAGAAGGTTTGGACGTTGAGGGACCCCTGGGGAAGAATTTGGATGTTTGAACCGTGAGAACAAAATCGGGGTTAGGAGTTTTAATTGGTTTTTGAGTGTTGTAATATTGTAGTTAGATTTCTAGGATCAAATTAGGGAGATTGGGATTGAGAAGGAAGGAATTACACGAAATCATCTATTCGATGTAACGAACATTTTGGGACTGGTTTCGTGTCAATCGGACACCGTTTCGATATAGTTCGGGACGTCCAAAGGTTTAGGTTCGAGTTTAAAAATAGTTAGAAATTCCGGAAAATTAACGGACTTTAGTGAGAGGTTAATGAGGCTATTAGTAACCCTCTAAATTAATTTGGACAGGTTCGGGAATCCCGGAGGCGACGTTTGACCCGAGAGACGGTTATGGCACGCGTATCGAGACGCAGCTTCGGACGGTCTGCGAGTGGACCCTTCTTTCGAATTTGATGCATGCATAAATGTTTTATAATTGTTTTTGAATATATTTTGTGATGCCTTGAATGCATTTGGTTGTGGTAGCTTAGGATCGACATATTTGCACGTTTTTCGAGGTTTTTGATTTTATGTCGTACCTTTGCTTACCATGTTTTCAACGAGGGTTTAATAAACGGATTTTGGATTTGGAAATATGAAATCGGGCATGAGACCCATTTGATTTGCAAACTCTCGGACTTGGAGTCCATTTGAATTGACGAGGAATCGAACCTAGGGTCCATTTGAGCGACACGATCGGACCGAGGGTCCAGTTAGTTTACGATTCGGGTTTGAGGCCCAGTTACTGGTACTATCGGGCTTGATGCCCCGTTGATTTATGATATCGGGCATGAGACCCATTTGGTTGAGATATCGAGCTTAAGGCCCCGTTGGTTGTGAAATCGGACGTGAGGTCCCGTTAAGTTATGGTTTCGGGTTTAGGGCCCAGTTAGTCGGGATATCGGGCTTGAGGGCCTGTTGATTGTGAAATCGGGCTTGAGTCCCAGTTCGAATTGTGAAATGAGAATTCGGGCATGAGACCCAATTGAACTGAGGATTTAGGCCGAGGCCTGTGAAAGTGATTTGAATCGGATTCGAGGAATCCTGTTGAAATGAATCGGGTTTGAGACCCAATTGAAAAGTGATTTGAGAAAGAAAGAAAAGAGTATTTGAAAGTGTGAATGAACCCTCCATATGATTATATGGTCTCCTCCAGCGTCGACCTGGAGAGTCACGTTCCACAGACCAGAGTGGGTATCCCCATAGGGATCCCGTTCCAAGAGTGGTGGTTACTTATATTGATGTGGTCCCGGACCAGATTCCGGAGAGAAATGTGGACTAGATCCAGAGAGAGAGCTCGGACTAGATCCAGAGATTGAGCCTCCCAGATGGAGATTCCTGGCAGAAGACTCGGAGTGAGACCCCGAGTAGTGTGCACACTAGTATAGATTTGACATCGTGACTATTTCGGGGATGTGCTCCCTAGGGGTTGTGTGCCCCGAGTTGGCATCTTCTCGGAAGTGCCGCGAATGGGTTATTCGTATGTTGATACATATGAGTTTTATGGAAAAGTGATTTGTGGGCGGAGACCCTGTGTTTTATGACTTAGAAAGTGATTTGGGGCGGAGACCCCGTATTCGATGTTTTAGAAATGATTTGGGGACGGAGACCCCGTACTTGATGTGATTTGGGCTGAGTCCCTATTGATTTGACCTACGGGTTTTGAATTGTGACTTCGGGTCGGGGACCCAAATGGATTTACGGTTCATGACGATTTATGGGAACCGGCATGAACCCTTGAAAGGTTTTTATGGGTCATCAAGGTTTATGGGGTCAGGCATGAACCCTTGAATGATTTTGAGATGTTTGACAAATAGTTTTATGAATGTTTTTCTAAATGGTTTTTGGAATGCATGCATATGTTTTTATGAAGGGCATAAATGTCTTTATGCGAAATGATTTTTAAATGAAATGTTTAAATTGTCCACTCATAGTTTTCGTGTTTTAATGCCCTTCAGGTTGATAGCGGATGCGGGCTGTAGCAGAGACGAGACATCACTCCCTTCCTCCTACGATCCTGACGCACTCTGACAGCCCCGGAGAGGGCTAGAGACGGAATTTTCCCTGGGCTGACACTTCGTGTCAGACGGGATCAGGCGGGTCCCATGTTAATCCCGGGGGATTTTGGACCGGTCCTGACAGTGAGTGGACCAAAAGAATAAAAAATTCAAAAACCATTTGATAACAAAGCAGGGTTTGACCTCCGTTTTGAAAACATGCATGCACAACCCATTTAGTTAAACACAGCTATAAACCACATAGTAAGCATCATAAAAACATTTATAATTCATAACATAGGCATCATGAAAACAGCATGATAAAACATAAATCCAAGTCATCATTATCCGAGTCTTTAAACTCAATCTGGGTCTTTAAACTCAATCCGGGCCCATCCCCCGTCAATCACATTATCCGGGTCTTTAAACCTAATAACCAGATCCAGAAAATCCAATCAAAACCATTTGAAAACCATTTCTAAATCCATATCCAAACCCGAATCCGAAATCACTGGCCTGAAGCCCTTCCGGCATCCAGAACCGTCATTCCGAACCCAAATCCGGAATTCCACTTTTCAGCTTTAAAACCAAATTCCGCTTTCCGAAATCCGATTCTAAAACCAAAAACCTTGATCATCGAAACCATGTTCCAAAATCCCTTTATAATCATTGAAAACCATTTAGCATTTGAAATCCCAAAATCATGGCATCGAAATCAGAATTCAAAGTTTCCTCGTAAAACGTGCTAAACACCGTACTTTCTCGTAAAACGTGCAATTATATAAAACAGTTATAACCTATTCGATACTCATGGAATCACATGTAAAACCATAAAATAGTTATAGAAAAACAGTTATGCATGCTTAATTATAGAGAAGGGGTCCACTCACAGATACCGGGCACGTCACTCGCGTCCCGAATGTCCTGCACGTTCCTCGACCTCCTCGGGGACTCCCGATCCTATCACAAGTCACCAAAGTACGTCACTAACACGTTCACTAAGGTCCTACTAATTTTCCCCAAAGATCCTCGGGTCCTAAACGTAACGAACCGAGACCCTAAGCCTTCAACCTAGCGGAACTAACTCGATTCAACGTCCGATTAACCCAAAACCTACTCCAATAGACTCATTAAAACTTCTAGACCAAAAACCTAATTGAACGTTTCCCCAAAAAGTACCGCACGAGACCCCACACGCTGCCCAAAGTGGCTGTGCGTGGGCCTCACGCGCCTGAACAGAAACAATGTTCATCGTCTTCCTTAGCTACTCGACCGGTCTAAACCGGCGAGGGCGGTTCTCCGTCATTTCCAGTCCGTTTTCATTCCTTTCAAGCCCAGTAGTTTCGTCCTATCCTAAGCAACTCAACCCAACCTTAAAAACTCGACAATTCTACCTCTAAACCATCGTCTCTAGCTCGACACAGGAACACCCGAATACCCCTGTTTGCACTCCCGGCCAACCAGGCAATCCCCCAGCCTCAAATTGTTTCCCTAAGCTCAAATACAACTCAATGTACTCCTCAAAACCCCTAAAACAGTTCGACTCAACCTCAAAACTCACGACTTTAAGTTTGAACCCAAACTGAAAAACAGAGAACACAGTAAACTCACCGTCGTTCTAGCCTCCTCCGTACAATCCCCCGTCAAGACTGCACAACCAGCAGCTACCTAGGACCCTAATGAACTCACCAGATCTCACCAAACACCTCGACTCAAGTGAAATTACCTGTGCTCAGGCCACCGCCGTGAGCTCCACCGTGGCTATGCGACCCCTCTAATCCTCCTTCGTCCTCTGGACACCACTACCAGCCTTGATCGATCGAGTTCACATCAACACCACCACCAACCTCCCTCGACACTTCTTTGTGTTTTCCCGAAACCTTACCTGTAACGACCCGAACCGAGAATAATAATATTTTAATGTAAAAAGACTATTTTGCCCCTGAAGGGGGGGAAACTTTGACTTTTGACCCGGGCAACAATTTGGACTTTGACCCATGACTATGACATAGGTCGGGACGTCACGAATCCGTAGACAGGCGGCACGCCGAAATCGGAGTTCGTATGAAGAAGTTATGGTCAAGGAAGCGTTTTAGCGGAATTTACGAACCGAGAACAACGGAATAAAATATTAATTTATTACGGGAATCCGTGCCAACCTAATATTTAAATCAAACCGATGGATTGGTGACAAGTGTCACCCATCCAAGCCTACACTATTCCCATAAAGCAACTAATACTATTTAATCTATTTTTTTATATTATTTATTTTCCCTCCATTTGATTTCAGCCATTGGATTTCTGGCCAGATTGAATCCTGGCCCTTCATTCTCATCTGCTCCCTTGTTCATGCACGATCTGTCTCTGCCTTTTTCTTACAAACACACATACAGCCCCCCCCCCCCCCCCCCCCACAAACCCGTGCATTTCTTCCATTTTCTCTCGACCAAGACGATCAAACCAGCCATCCTCTTCGCACCAAACGACCACCCACAGCACCACCATCATCTGGTCTTCACAACCCGTGCAACCACCAACCACCACCAGCCCATTTTCCCTTCCGAAATCCCGTCCAAAAACTCAGACCCGAAACACGACGGAAACGGGTCCAAGAAGAAAACCGTGACAACCACACCACCTCGACGCAGGGGAAGTTACAGTTTACACCGTGAGGACCCCAGGAGCTTAACTGGACGACGGCACGGCCTGCGGCGGCGTCACGGCGGCGGTAAGGTCGAAAACCCGAAAACCCGTTTTACCTCCCCTATTTCGAACCATCGTGTTTTAGTGCTAGGAAATTGATTGTGTGATGTTAGAAATGTTCTAGGGTGAGAGACGAGTCGACCACGACTGGTTTGGACGACGAAGACGGCGTGGATCACCGGAGAAGGCGATCGGACTTTGGCCGTGAGTTTCAGAGAAGAACTGGTGAGTTTTCTCCCATTTTCTTTCCATTTTGAGGTTGTAGAACCATAGAACAGACCTAGACGACCCTATAGGGATGAACCCCGTCGAAAATGGTGGCCAGAATCGTACGGTTGAATCGGGTCAAGCCGTGGGTCGACGGCGACCCGGTTCCAGTCAAACGGGTCTGACCCGATACTGTAGCATGATGACGTCATCATGCTGACGTCACTCCTGACGTCATGATGACGTCATCCTGTCAGATATTGTCAGACCAGGGACCAATCAGAACATGCCACGTGTCACCTGACAAGTGTCAGTGATGACGTCATGCTGACGTCAGCAGTACTGTAGCAGCGTTGACCCACGCATTGACCAGGCGCGTGGGGGCGCGTGTGAACAGTGATTTTGGTGGGGCCGGTACCATTTTCAAGGTTCGACGATACGGATCCAATGGAGGTGGTTTCGTGTCGATCGGAGATCGTTATGTTAGTCAAAATGGGGTTTGAAGCACCGGGAATAGTGCCCGGGATGCGATTTTGAGGCGGATCTGTTCTAGGGTCTTGGTATTGATATTATAGGATCCTTAAGTAACCCTCAGGAATAATAATACAGGTTTATAGAGATCGTTGAGCAGCAAGGACCGAGTGTGAGTGGGCTGTTTGATTTATAAAAGGCTTGCATGCATAAACTGTTTTACTATTTCCACTGATGAGTCTTATAAACTGCTTATATATGTTATTACAATATTTTGGGCATGAAACCCGTCTGGATTATATGTGGATTTTGTTTGGGATGTCCGGGGGACATAGGGTAAACTATACTGTTATTGTACTGTACTTTCCTACCTGTGTATATTGTCTCCTCCAGGGAGGGTCGTTGGTCTGGGTGGACCCTGGAGTAGTCACGTGGCTCTGACTGAGTGGAGTTGACCCCCGTTGGGCTGCTTACTCTCAGGAAGGCATGTTTATATACCTCGGGCAGTGACCGGGATACCGGGAGCTGATGTACCTAGAGAGTCTCGGGTGTGAGACCCTGAGTGGCAACGCGTAGCCTTAGAACCGTGACATCATTTGGGTTGGGTTTTACAGTGCACTGATATGTTAGTTTCACCTTACGATTATTATTGTGGTTCATTTGTTATGATTTCATTATAATATTATATTTTCACTGCATGCAAGATTTGGAAAACGGAGGGGTAAAACCTTATGATTATTTTATTATTAAATTGATTTCTAAACTGTTATTTTTGGCCCACTCACCCTTGTTTTACTGACCCCTCCAGACCCTGGCACGGCCATAGAGGAGGAGGACCCGGAGGAGGAGGCAGAGGTTTAGTTTGCCTAGCTGTGCACCTGTACACCCACTTGTGGGTAGGTTGAGCACCGAATAAATGTACTCTGACTAGTGTGCTCGCATGTTGTATTTTACTTTCCCTTGTCTGACAGTATCACTTTAAACACTGTGTTTGTACGTTATCTATCTATTTAAGTCTTCGGTTTTTATTTAAGGGTAATTTTGGTATGTTTAGAGTCATTGTCAGACGGGAGCGGGTCACGTCCCCGGGTGGTCCCAGTGGGATTGGGACGGGTCCTGTCATTACCTCCCTCACTCACACAACCACCCAACTTCTCAGCCCAGTCCTTGCACTCCCAGCCTCCTCTGAACACATTCTCACACCCACAAACTCACACACTCACCCAGAACCCGATCAATTCCTCTCAACCTCACTCTCTGTTTTTCTCTCTTGGAACACGACTGCACACACACCGCACAGGTTTAAAACACACACATCGTGCACTTGTGTAGAAGCCACTACACACACTGCACGTGTCACCATCCCAAGGGCCCTCTCACAAATATCCCAATCTCCACTGTACACTTGGCCTTATCTGATTGGCCCAAATCCCAATGCACCCAAAAAGACCAAAATACCCCTAAATTCTAAATTACGATTCTACCCTACTCTGTTCTAGACCCGTATCTCGCCCGTCCAATGTCCGATGAAGGCATGCTGCCTGTCGTTGAACTCAGGACGAAGAGATCTACCTAACGGTGCTCGGTCTA
This sequence comes from Prinsepia uniflora, assembly GCA_032719365.1. Classification (NCBI taxonomy): domain Eukaryota; kingdom Viridiplantae; phylum Streptophyta; class Magnoliopsida; order Rosales; family Rosaceae; genus Prinsepia; species Prinsepia uniflora. Next base: position 46,840,071 of record CM064861.1, on the reverse strand, counting down.
CGTATAAAAATCCTATCGTGCTAAAAGTCAACTTTTCCCCCTTCGTTTACCCAAATTACGGTAATGCCCTCAACCTTCCGAACATCCTAGCTTCCTCCTCGGGTGTCGAAATCGAGCGTGCCACCTGTCTACGTACTCGTGACGTCCCTAACTACGTCACGGTCATCAGTCAATGTCCAATTGACCACCCGAACTCAAAGTCAACATTTCGCCCAAACTAGGGGCAAAATCGTCATTCTACGCTAACGGGCCAAACGTAACCAACTAACCACCGATTAAGCTCACTAATCCATTACTAATCACTTTAATAATTCCGGCTCTCAGGACGGGTCGTTACATTGGTTTTGGTCAACTACGGTTGACCATACCTCCTAAGTTGAGGACATGGCACTTATTTGCCTATAGGATTTCAGAATGTCCGCGTGATGAGTGAACTCAGTGATTGGAAAAGGAACATGGTTCCAACGTGATTGGAACATCGGAATCAAGAGAAGTTGTGTTTGAGACATTGAGAAGAGTGCTTGATTCCGCTTTGGTGATGTGTATTCCGAGGTCACTGAGTGTGACTCTTTAGTTGATAGTGTTGCGTGCGGCAGGATGACATTGGATGAACTTTAATGTCATCATCTTGGATTCTCATGGATTTCATTCCTAGGTGGGACGACAAGGAGTGATTTGACAGCTAGGAGTTCAAGAGGGTGTAAGAACCGAACACCTAGGTTGTGGATCAATTTGATTGACTTGACGAGTAGTTGGTGGTTAGCGTCACGGGATATGACGAGTGAGTGTCCGAGGTGTTGGACTGATGTTCGTATGGTGACGAACGGTTGGGGTCCGGACCATGGTTGGAGTGCGGACATTAGTTGTGGTTGGATGTTGCCAGAGTGCAGTCCTTGAGTAGGTCGAGTGACACCCCAATGTTGTTGTGGTATAGGTGCATCGGAGTGTTGTGCACATTGGACAATGGGATTGACTACGATCAATCGGTATGTCGGGTTGAAAGTACCCGAGAGTACAAGTATATCGTAAGTTGGATAGAGTTCTAGATGGACGTGTGTGGTGATCGGATCAGATCCAATGAGTTACAGTTTGGAGACTCACCCAAGTCTAGATGACAAGTGATATCGCTGAGTGATGCGAGATACGATACGAGGACTCGAGAGCGAGTCGAGATCAGAGTAGAGCAGCTAAGCGTAGTGGAGCTTGGAGTTGCCAGCTGGTCACGATGGGTGTGACCTGTGATGATTAAGGATTGAAGATGATTAATGGGACTCTAAGTAGAGTCAGTATGGGCATAGGTCTGAGGATGACCTATGAGATGTGATTCGTGCCATCGTAATGGTAGAATTTGTAGGGTGTTGTCAGATCGGATGCTGAGCAGGATGCCAGCTTGGCTGTGATAGCTTTAGTGGGAATGCATAGTTCACTCTGACGACTGCAGGTGGGAACGTGTCAGAGTGGCAGACTAAAAAGTCGTTTTAGTGTCAGTGTGGTATTGATGACCTGTCAAAGTGAGTGACAGGCGTGATTGACAAATGTCGACGTTTTGTCTCGAGTGAGACGTACGAACAGACGTGTAGTTCTCGGAAATGAATTGGAGCTTTGGAGGCTCTGATGACGGTATGTACCGAGGACGAGTACGATGAGTACGGTGTGTGTTGTACATGTACTGCTACACGAGTATTCTCGTGTGGGTGCAACGATCCGTTTCGAGGAAAAAGGTGGGATTCCACAGTTTGGTTGTGGAATCAAGTTGATTTGAATTTCGAGGACGAAATTCCTTAAGGGGGGAAGTTTGTGATGACCTGCCCTGGATTAGCTGGATTAATTAAGAATTAATGACGAATTAGCCTCGCTAATTGAAGACTAATCAGAGAATAGACTAGGATTAGCGGATGTTCAGGCGAAATGACAATTTTGCCCCAAAAATGGGCGAATCGTTGACTTTTCATTCAGTAGGTCAAATGGACTTTGGCCGATGACCGTGACGTAGTTCGTGACGTCACGAGTTCATAGACAGGTGGCACGCTTGATTCCGACATTCGAGGAAGAAGTTATGACATTCAGAAGTTTAGGGGCATTTTGGTAATTTAGTTAAAAGGAGCAAATAGTTGACTTTTGGGGCATTTTGGTAATTTAGTAATTTAGTTAAAAGGAGCAAATAGTTGACTTTTGGACCGGGAGGTCCAATGGCCGAGGGCTAAGGACCATTACGTAGATTGTGACGATACGAATCCATAGACAGGCGGGAAGTCGAATTTGGACGTTCAACGGCGAAGTTACGGTTCACGGAAGTTCAAGTGCACTATTGCACGAATTACGAAACGAGTTAACTTTTGGACTTTAGTGGGGCCCAGATATTGAATGGAGGCCCAATGGATGAGTAACAAGTGTCACCCATCCACATGCCATCTATTTTCCTTCATGCATCGACCATTCCATTTTCTCCATTCAAAACACAAAACATTTACCCGATCTCACCCTTTCTCTCCATCTCTGTGCAACCCAAACCCATCCAACCTTCAACCCATGATCATTTGAAGAACCAGGAGAGTGAGGGAAGGACTGAGGATGATGGTGGCTGGCCAGGAGGGAGCCACCATGCACGGCGGAGGCCCGAACCCGAGGTAATGCTCAGTTTTGATTTTTTTTATCCATAATTGTGTTTTTGTGGATATAGTTGATATTAGATGATTAGGATGGGCTTAATGAGTCATTAGGGTCCTAATGGAATGGTTTTGAGAAGTTTTGGACAGCTGTACAGCCATGGTGCAGTTTTGGAAACATTGAACCGTATGGTTCATAATTAAACCATAGGATTTAGGTGTTTTTAGCTAGGTTTAATGATTGGAAATGATAGGGAATAAAGAAATAGGAATTATATGATTAATTAGGGTTGAAATCGGACAAAAATAGAGGGAGGAAGCACTGAACCAGTCACGCCGGTTCAGCACAGTGCATGAACAGTGAACCGGTTCAGCATAGTAGCTGCTGGAGGTTAGGGATGATGAATAGTATTCTGAGCCTTCTTGGGGCGAGTGAGGGCGCGTGAAATGTAATTTGGAAAAGTTTTCAATATGTGAAATCTTCTATTCAATGTAACGAAGATTTTGGGACTGGTCTCGCATCAATCGGACATCGTTTCGATAGGTTTCGGGCTATCGGAAGGTTTAGGGTGGGTTTAAAAATAGTTAAAAGTTTGAGAAAATTACGGGGCTTTAATGGGAAGTTAATTAAGTAGTTAGTAACCTTCTATCTAACTTTGGACAGGTTTGGGAGTCCCGGTGATAGTGATCGGTTCGGGAGAGCCTATGGCACGCAAATCGAGGCGGCAGCTCGGACGGTCTGTGAGTGGACCTTTCTTTCGAATTTGATGCATGCATAAATATTTTATAAATGTTTTAATATATGTTTTGTGATGCCATGAGTGCATTTGTTTGTAGTAGCCTAGGAATTACGTATTTGCACGTATTTCGAGATTTACGGTTTTATACGATGCTTATACGTGCTAGGTTTTCAATGAGGGTTTCATAAATTGGTTTTGGATTTGGAAATATGAAATCGGGCATGAGACCCATTTGATTTACAAACTCTCGGACATGGAGTCCATTTGAATTGACGAGGAATAGGACCGAGAGTCCAGTTGATTTACGATTCGGGTTTGAGGCCCAGTTAGTTGTACTATCGGGCTTGATGCCCCATTGATTGATGATATCGGGCCTGAGACCCATTTAGTTGAGATATCGGGCTTAGGACCCTATTGGTTGTAAAATCGGACTTGAGGTCCTGTTGAGTTATGGTTCGGGCTTAGGGCCCAGTTATTCGCGTTATCGGGCTTGAGTCCCAGTTCAGTTTGGGAAATGAGTATTCGGACATGAGACCCTGTTGAACTGAGGATTTAGGCCGAGGCCTGTGAAATGGATTTGAATCGGATTCGAGGAATCCTATTGAGATGAATCGGGTATGAGACCCAGTTGAAAAGTGATTTGAGAAAGAAAGTATTTGAGAAAGAAAGAAAGAGATTTGAAATGTATATGAAACCCTCCATATGTTTATATAGTCTCCTCCAGACGTCGACCTGGAGAGTCACGATCCACAGACCAGAGTGGATATCCCCATAGGGATCCCGTTCCAGGAGTGGTGGTTACTTATATTGTTGTGGTCTTGGACCAGATTTCGGAGAGATGTGTGGACTAGATCCAGAGAGAGAGCTCGGACTAGATCCAGAGATTGAGCCTCCCAGATGGAGATTCCTGGGAGAAGACTCAGAGTGAGACCCCGAGTAGTGTGCACACTAGATAGAGATGATTGATATCGTGACTATATCGGGGATGTGTTCCCTAGGGGCTGTGTGCCCCGAGTTGGCATATTCTCCGGAAATGCCTAGGATGGGTTATACGTATGACGGTACGTATGAGATTTTATGAAGTGTTTTGGGGCGAGACCCCGTATTTGATGTTTTAGAAATGATTTGGGGGCAGAGACCCCGTATTCTGTGCATTGGTATTTCACTGAGAAAGGTTTTGGGCTGAGACCCACGTGACATGATTTGGGGCTGAGTTCCCATGTTTTGATTGATGGTTTTTGAGTTGTGATTTCGGGTCGAGGACCCAAATGGATTTATGGGTCATGACGGTTTATGGGGCCGGGCATGAACCCATGTAAGGTTTTGAGAATATTTTCAAGTGGTTTTTATGAATAATTGATAAATGGTTTTGAATGCATGCATATGCTTTTAGTGAAGGGCATAAATCTTCTTTGATGAAAATATTTTAAAAAATTATTAAATTGTCCACTCACAGTTTTCGTGTTTTAATGCCCTTCAGGTTGATCGCGGATGCGGGCTGTAGCAGAGACGAGACGTCACTCCCCTCCTCCTACGATCCTGACGCACTCTGAAAGCCCCGGCAAGGGCTAGAGACGGAATTTTCCCTGATCTGACACGTGGTGTCAGACGGGATCAAGCGGGTCCCACGTTAATCCCGGGGGATTTGGGACCGGTCCTGACATAAATGGATAGACATATGGGTTAGTAATGATACATTTATTAAATGAGTCAATATATAAACCAATATACGGGTGGAAATCTACCCATTTATTAAACGGATTAACAGGTTGACCCGAAACTCACCCGTTTATTAAACGGGTCATAACGAACTGACCCGAAAATGACCCGAAATTTTAATCGTGCGAGTTAATCCTAATAATTCTCGTGCGAATTTCAAATCGTGTATCGAATCATGTCAAAAATTACCACCCTTAATTTACATCAATTTCCCAAAAAGAATTTTTTACCTCCCATTTCAAATTGAGAAGCGCATGCTTAGCTTGTAATGGAATTACATGGAAACTTAAAATGTCCTTGAATTGCTATTAAGAGGGATCTGGATTTAGATTTGGAAATAAGGCCAAGTTGTTGGTTAAAGTACTACTATGTACTAACTTCAGCAGAAACAATGAACTAGCATGTTCTGTATTTGGTTTTATTTTTATTTCGTTTCTCAAACGACATTTAGACAAGGCAATCTCATGCCATCATCCAATCACCTCTACGAATCTATTGAAGGACTTATAGCCTTACGAAAATGAATTCTATAAAATTAAAAAAAAGGGATAAAAATAACCTGGACCCAGTGGACAAAGCAACGAATCAACTTGTATGACTAGTATTCCAAAACAATAATCCACAGAAAACGATCTCACCATTCTAGAATGGGTGGAAACAAAAAGATCGAACTTTATTCTAGTAAGATGACTAATGTAAGGCATCGGTCGTTTCACTAAGAACATATACATCCAGTCATTTACAAACATGGACATTTGAATCACGAAATGATGGAGAAAAAAAGGAATGAGTGTAAAGAAAATTAGCCTGAGGATTGTACACGCAGCTTGTGAGCAACGTAGAGCAGATGACTTATGTTTGTTGGAGGATAGTTCTGCAGTAGTTTGAGATTAGAGGTAAAATCACCAGCTAGTAAGCGCCTCCGAATGAGAATCAACATTGCACAACATACTCGAAGAAGGGTTTCCTACAATCAATTAGTTAGCTTCATTGACGCCTAGAAGCAAATGAATAAACAAGCAAAGAACGAAAAGCAACCCTAAAGGCTGTTACACCACTTATACTTTCGGTCACAACAAAAGCACATTACTTAGTCCTCAAGGCTTCAACCGTACGAAACAACTTTTTTTTATAGCCATAGGCAAAAATCTTTACAAGATGAAAAATGAAAGAAAAAGTGATATAAAGTCACAGTATGTAATAATACCTGAGGCCCTTCCGGGTCACTTAAAAGTGTATCCCATATGTGAAGGCTATCTGCGAAATTGAATTCCTGGGTTAGGAGGAGGGTGATCCACCTAAATGCATAAAATTGGGGATTGACCTGTCATTTCAAAGTAGGACCCTGTCAGGCTCATAGAAATATTTTAGTGACCACTGAGCTAAATATAATATTCTCTAGCAACCTAAACAAAATATTTGACTAACATTTGGAAACCATGCATGCTAAGCTAAAGAGAACTCCATCTAGAGATGCAAAATGGACAGGGTACCAAATTCGATAAAAAAATTCCTGCTGATTGTAGGGGTGGTTGCTCACTTCATTCCCCTTTGGGCATGGCACAAGCAGATCCATGTTGCGCCCATGCGTACTTAGATTGGGCTCAGGTCATGTTTTTCCACATGCCTATGTGAATTACTACACTCAACCACATTTTAGTGACCCGGCCCTTAGCCACCCAATTTGATAACAAAAAAATCATGTTGAAATATAGAGAACAGAGACTGGAAAATAACAAAAGAAACTTGGTAATAATATCTTACTTTGGTTGTTATCTCAAGATGACGCCATAGCTCTTCATCATGCTCCTTCAAAAGCTGTGACAATTTTGTTATTGTGGAACGGATTCCCACAACACTATTATCAAGTTGCTGACAGAAATGATCACGGAAGCCACTCAATAATTCGACAAAACAAAAGAACGTGTCTGCTTCAGCAGAGGCCTACAACTTGACATGGGAAACAATGAGCAAAACTAACCAAGCACAGTAAATAGAATGACAGTGAAAAACTGTTATGTAGAATAAAATTATGACAATAAACTGATGTACATCATTATGTCCATCAACATTATCTCTTTCTATGCATTAACCAACTTTAGTGTCCACTATTCAAATCAGTCACCCACACATTTTCTTTTGAGAAAGTGAAAATATTGGCAATGCAGAATAGTTTTCATGGTAAACCGATCTCCATTCTTTTTCAGGTGACTCAAATTATGCCACTTGCGATTTGTGGTCAACATTTTCCTCTTCTGTTTGCACTACAAACCCGGAAAAGCTTGACCATACAGAGAGATTGACCAGAGGAACATGCACTTCAATAAAATGAAGGACCATGTCAACATCAGTTCCCTATACGGAATACCTAAAAATTGAACCTCACACTCAGATAAACACATAAGAAGATGCTATGGTCCGAAATCCAAAGATAAAGTAACTTCTAGATTAAATTTTTATTTTTAGAAAAATTGAACTTAAATACAAGGAATAGATAGTAGTCTTACCGCATCATCCACATTAGGATCATTTTTTAAAACATAGAATAGTGGTGCCAAAATTTCGTTCATCCCCTGAACATATCTTATACCAGGATTTAGCTTTGCAAATATCACCAGAATGTTCTTCAAAGCATCCTGAAATTGTTTTATAGTCAGCCAAATCGCTTGTATTTGACAAATCTTGTGGCTGGTTTGTACCATAGTTTGAACCAAAGATCAAGAAAAAACCTGATTAGTTTTAGCATCCTGAGAGTCCCCTGAAAAAAAGTGCATGTCTGGATGAGTGCGTTTCACATCTCGGTCAATCTGCTCTATGATCTCTGTGTCCTACATGATTCGAAGTTGGAGTTACATACTGCATAAGAAGGTTTTGCACCAGAAACTGCTACCACTATTCTATAGTAGAACAGCAGGACAACGAACTATGATTTACACTTCTAAAAATACATTGAACATATGGCCAAACATGCTACTTCCTTAGATCTTGTGATAGTCATAAAAGTGATGTAACGTAAATGGTTTTCCATGTGATTTAGATGCCAACTGCGCTTTTTCAGACTTTGTGGTTGGAGAGAAAATTTCATCATGGGCATGGGATGAAAGTTTCAGTCTGTTATGTTGACCCAATGTAATGCAACTGTTGTCATATATGAGTGGAGAGAGCCTTGTGTAATAGCTGTGTAATCAACTTAATTGCTTTATGCATGTTGAGATGCTTTTGTATGTAAATCGAGTTACCAAGCAAAGACTAAATATCATAAAATGGTGGTATGTTGTATGACCATTGAGGTTGAGTAATAACAAAATTCTAAATAACCATTGTGGTTTCGGTATTTAAATTATTGAAATACAGTGATAAAAGCTTTATACTTCTAAAAGGGAGAGCCCTTGGTTCTAGGATTGAAGAAGTTGTATTGCATCACAATTGTCTAGTGTATGTTTGCCTCGTGGTCTAAAGGGAGGGATCTAGATTAAAATAAAAGAATATTGGAAGTAATTAGTCATAGCATGTCTTTTAAAAATGCACAACAAAATATGATCTCTAATAAATTCCAGTGGAAAAATAAGATTTAGGGCAAACATCTCTTTAACCCCAAGGTTTGGGGGTCAATTTCAGAATGGACCACTAGGTTTCAATTTCATCATTTTACTCCATGTGGCACATCAATTTACTCCATCTAAATATTTCATTATTAAATCATCAATTAAGTAAAGGACATTTTTGGTATTAATTAAAAATTCTTACCCATTAGTTTTCATTACGTAACTAATTATTATGATTCAGCTACTCTTTCAAATTAGTGCATTTAAACAAGCTTCAAGAGCATTTACATTAAGTTCAATTAATCATACTATTGTAGTTTGTTTAAAAGCACTAATTTGAAAAAACGGCTAAATCAAAATAACTAGTCACTTAATGCAAAACAAATGGGTAAGAATTTTTAATTAATACCAAAAATTCCCTTAACTTAATTGATGATTTAATAGTGAAATATGCAGATGAAGTAAACTGATGTGATCTCAAAACCAAATGGAGTAAAATGATGAAATTGGACCTAGTGGTCCATTCTGAAATTGAACCCAAAACCATAGTGTAAAATGATGTTTGCCTAAGATTTAATGTATGCTTTTTCGGGCAAGTTATTTCCTAGTTCAGAGACGAAACCTTTTAAAATTAGTAAAAAGACAAAAAGATAATTTTTTTTTCTAAGAGAAGTTAGAATAACTGAGAATAATCAGATAAGAAAATAAGAGCAAAAGTAATTTGAAAAAGTAATTTGAAAAAGTAATTATTTCTGCTATATATCTTAGTTGAGGGCCCTTGCATCAACCGAGCAAGTAAGTTCATTTGCTAATTACCTGGAAAAACTGATTCCAAACGCTGGACTTCCCAAGACTCAATGGGTGCTCCCCATGTGTTATTACTGATCTTGATAGCAATCCCTTGCCATGAGATTTTGAATCATCATTGTCAAAACTTGTGCCGTCATCCATCTTCCTCGTGATTTCTGACTGACTAGCCAAAGGAAAAATTCAGAAACCCATATAAAATATGCACAAGCATATTGTGTCCAGCTTTCATTTTTCGAATTATCAATATTGTTTTGTTAAATTACCACAAAGCTGGCTACGCTGTCAACCAACAAACATGCAAGATGAACACTCCAAAACCATTTCATATACTATCAACATTATTATCTATGCTTCAAAGCTATTGAATGTATTTATCTTTGAACATCTCCATTTATTTGAACAATTGCACAGAAACTTGAAACTAGTTCCAAGAAAAAGGTTAGCCCCGTAAAGAAAATAGTTAGCAGATCCTTCAGATCAAAACATCTGTGCTGTTCTTAACCTGTGTATTATTATTCTTGTTGGTCAGTTTGATCTTCAAAACCCAAAAATAAGAATAAGAACGGAGAGGAAAGAAAACATGACTTACAGGATTCATCAAAAGCTCGTCTTTAAAATGCTTGTACTGTGACCTCTTTTTAGCTACCTCAGACGACCAAAGCCCCCGATCTGGTGGTAGATATCCGAGTAAAAGCTGCAGGCAACAATTATCCACCCTCAAAATTAAATCTACTCCCTTGAATGCACCGAGAAAACTCAGAATTGTGCACTTTTTCACTGTGTCACGCTCCATTTGCCAGCCCAGTAACTCTTGAGTCCTCAATTATCATTCAAATATTAATAAGCTAAATATATAAGATTGTCACCAATAATTAGCCGCAATTTCTATACCAACAAATAATTCCTGAGAAAAAGACCAAATTAATTACAAAACAAATCATAATCACCTTCCAGACAGTAGAACGAATCCCAGCACCATCTGGTATGCCCTGCGATGCAATTCTTTGCAACTCCCGCAAATTTATCGACTTCCTTGATAGCTATAAACAAAAATTAAAGAAATGCCCCAATCATTCAACACCAACACATACACAGGCGCGCGAGAGAGAGAGAGAGAGAGAGAGAGAGAGAGAGAGGCTAACCTCTGCCAAGAGCTGGGACTGTCTTGAAATATCTTCGGGGGAAGGAGTGCTGTTGTTGTGGTCTTGGTGATCGTAGAGTGAATCTGCAGACTGGGGCTCTGGCAGAGGCTTGTTCTCTTTGGTGGATTTGGGAGGGGGCTCAGGGATTGGTGCATCAACCGCGGAAGGCGGCTCAGAGTCAGAGGTAGAAGAGCTGGTGATGGCGGTGGTGGGCTTGGAGGTGTAGCGTTGAGCGCGATCGTCGTCGAGGGAAGGAGAAGGGGTGGAAGACCAGACCGAGCTGTTGAGCCATTCTGGGACTCGCTTCTTCACCATTTGAGGTGAATGAAACATGTGATTTAGGGAAATTAGATAGATTGATTTCTAGGGTTTCTGTTGTTGTGAGCTGACGGAGTTTCTTCTGCTAATCTGCTTCTTCTTCTTAATTTGTCGCCACGAGTCTCCGACGAAGACAACAGGCTGACAGAGACGGGGAGAGATTGATTGAGCTGAGGTGTGTGCTTTGACTTCATGACAGACAAATTGTAAGATGCCACGCAGCTGCAATTCGCGTCGGACTAATTAAAATTTTAGAAAAAATTAACTAGTGGTCTTGCAATATATTTGAATATTCAAAAAAACGTGAAATTATAGTAAAATAAATAATTATTATAAATAAATATATTATTATTATAATGAACATGAATGTTCACGAACCATTTACATGTTAATGAAACTGTTTACAATACATCATGGAAATACTACTAATAACCACACTACTTTTACTATTGTATATGTATTTCAACCATTATCCCAAAATAAGTGCCCTTTCTCCATAAACGATATAGAGAATTTATTGCCAACTATGCTACGTCCACAAATACCATATTAAACAAACAGACAATATATCAAATTTTTTACCAAATAGCCCATTGAAATCACTCCCAAACATTAAAATGCACAATTGAAATAAAAATTAGTATTTCATAACATTGTTGTCTCTGTTATTAAGGCTGAGTCCACAGAATCACAACCCCAATTAACCAAAAGGGAAGCTCTCAAAAACTGACCAAAATAAAAACTACGAACTCAAAAATAATTGCAATGATTTTTTTTTTAAAAGAAGATTTCTAACAATACCTCAATTTCTCTAATTTCATGCTAGTCTCTCATGTTGAGAACTTTTAATTTCACTATTCCAAAGTCATGAACTACATCAAATATACAAATATAATTGCATTTCACAAAATGCTAACAGTCACCAAAAAAAAATCAGAAAGCAGCATAACTTGAATCACTGCCTGACATAGGGCTTTATCAATAGCGTGAGCCTCAAACAGTTTGGGGAAGATATATTTGGCCCTCTCCAACAATGCCAAGAATCCACCAGAATGATAGCATCACTCATCGTTAAGTTAAGGAAAAAAAACACAATAGATATATGTACATATGCACACATAATGTAGCTACTAAAGAATGAAAAGCAAAACTTTAATGATTATGGAGTTCCCACCTTCGCACAATGAAGTTCACTTCCCTATCGACAGGAATCTTGTGCATGATATTCACCTACAGCCACACCAAGAATGAAGGCAAGCCTTTTCAGCTAGGAATTTTAACAAACACTTGATATCCACCAAATAATACTTCAAATTTCAATTGCCAAAAATTCTATCGCCTGAAATAACTAAGAAACAAAATCAAATTTCCCAAAAGGATTATAAAACACTTGGTACCCATAAAAAATTTCATCAAAATAGAGCGTAATTGCTCCAACTAATTGATTTAATAAGAGCCAAAGAAAAAACGTCATGCAACATAGAAAAAATACTATACATAGCTAAAACAGAAGAAAACTAAATAAACTGATAAAATGAAAAAGAGAACACCTAAAAGTTCAGGACTGAAGTGGTGATCGCGTAGGGAAGAAAAGGAAACACACCCAAGAATGTTTTAGGGTAAAGTGGAAAACGATGACAAACTCAGAGAATGAGAGATTGTGAAAGAAATGAAACTATTAGTGCAGTTATACTGCTGTTTAAGAAACATGGTGCCAATATAAAGTGTGTGTACAATTTAAGAAGTCCATTGTGTACTTTTATCAAACAATTGTTGTGTTCTAGCATATTTACATTTACCATTACATTAAAAAATTAATCATCATGCAGAAAAATAAAATGTGATTGTCACAATAGTAATGCTATAATAAGATACAACAACAAAACGTATAATAAAATTCAGAACACAAACATAGAACACCTTAGGGTTTCTATTACCAAAAGTAATCAAGTAATCTTGTCAGTATCAAAAGCAACCAAACAACAATCCCTGATCTGCTTTCCCTTCCAAATAAAATGAAAGGTGCAAAGAAATTTTTTTTTTTTTTTTTAAAAAAAACCACTCAATTACTGGTTTCTGTTTGTCCTCTACCAAAAAGAAATTGGTATCAATATGATTCATATTCAACATCAGTGTAACGACCCGTCCCAAATTTCGGGATTAGATTAGTGACTAATCAAGGATTAGTGAGATTAATCGGTGATTACTGGGGTACTTTCGGACGGACGGTGCAAAATGACCGTTTTGCCCCTAGTCGTGGGCAAAACGTTGACTTTTTGTTCTGGAGATCAAATGGACTTTGGCCAATGACTGTGACGTAGTTCGGGACGTCACGAGTTCATAGACAGGTGGCCCGTTCGATTCCGACGTTCGAAGAAGAAGTTATGACGTTCGGAAGTTCGGGGTTACTTTGATAATTTGGTTGTATAGGGGTAAAGGGTTGAATTTTTGTCCGGGATGTCCGAAGGCCGAGGGCCAAGGACCGTTACGTAGATCGGGTCGATACAAATCCATAGACAGACAGCACGCCGAAATCGAACTTCGAACGGAAAAATTATGAGTCACGGAAGTTCGATTGCACTATAAACGCATTACAAGGCAATGTTGAGGTGGCAATATTTGTTTGGGCAGATATTTAGATGGGACCCATGGATGAGTGACAAGTGTCACTCATCCCATTGGCCCAAACCCCCAATTTGTGGATCTAATTAATTAAATATTATTATTCTATATTATTTTATAATTTAATTCACCCACCTCTCATCCTAGCCATCCATCTCTACCCACACTCTCATCCTCACCGTCCAAACCATCTTCCCTCTCTCCTGATCACCAGCCATCCTCTCTGCTTCTCTCACAGACCTGACTCCCTCCATTCTCCATTTTCTCTCCAAAACCAAACAACACAAGACACACCACCCCACCACCATCATCCATCTTGTGTGTGAGCTACATTGGGTGTGACTGAGGGAGAGTGAGGCTAATGGAACCAGGAGGACTGGATAGTGACGGCTGAGCCACGACGCTGGCCACGGCTGAGGAAAACCGAAAACCGCCAAGGTGAGTCGGTTTGAAAATTCGAAATTGGGCTTTTGGTCTTGTGGGTCGATTCTAATGTATGGGTTGGTTTTCTGGTGATCAAAAGGATCATTTGGGATCAAAATCATGGACGGGGGATGGCTGAGCAGCTTGTGTAGAGGAGGAGAAAAACAGGGGCCATGAGTTTGATCTTCACAAGTAGCTTCTGAGCCCTTTTAGGTGTTTTAAATCCATAAATCGATAGGAATTGAGTAGACAGAGGTTTAGGAATCGAAATGGACTGAATTGGATTGAAAATAAGAGAGATTGGACAGTGAACCGGTCGTGCCGGTTCAGACCGGTCCAGTTCGAACCAGGCAAACCAGGTTCGCTGGAGGAAGCAGACGGTGAATAGTGTTAGCGCGTAAGCTCACATGCAGCCCCTTTGGGCGGCGCGTGGGGGCGCGTGAAGCATATTTTGGAGAAATGTTCAACATGTGAAATACTCTATTCGATGTAACGAACATTTTGAGACTGGTTTCATGTCGATCGGACACCGTCTTAATAATGTTCGGGACATCCGAAGGTTTAGAATCGAGTTTAAAAATACTTAAAAATTCGGGAAAATTACAAGACTTCAATGAAAGGTTAATAAGGTAGTTAGTAACCCTATAAATTGATTTGGACAGGTTTGGGAGTACCGGTGACGATGATTAGCCAGGTGAGGCTTACGGCACGCAAACCGAGGCGACAGCTTAGGACGGTTTGTGAGTGGACCTTGATTTCTAAACTGTGATGCATGCATAAATGTTTTATATGGTTTATAGATGTAATTATATGATAATGATTTGGATGATTGTGAATTATATGGTTTCACGCATTTCGAGGCGATTTAAGTGCTTGCACGTAAATCGAGGTTTTCAATTTTACACTGATTTTTTGTACTTATAGTTTTGGAAATGATTTCATAAAATGATGTTGGATTTGAAAAGGTAAACTCGAGTTCGAGACCCATTTGTTTTGGAAACCCTCGGACTCGAAGTCCATTTAGTTACGTTTTTGGGTCAGAGGCCCAATTGGTTCTTGAATCGATTTCGGATTTGGAAATATGGGCCGGGCACGAGACCCCTTTGATTTACGAACTCTCGGACATGAAGTCCATTTGACATAACGAGGCATCGGGCCAAAGGCCCAGTTGATTTACGTATCGGGCTCGAGGCCCAGTTGGTTTACGAATCGAGCTCGGAGCCCAGTTAACTTACGTATCGAGCACAAGACCCATTTGGTTTACGAAATCGGGCACGAGGCCCATTTAGTTTATGAAATCGGGCATAAGGCCCAGTTGGTTTACAATTCGGGCAGGAGGCCCAGTTTGTATGTGGATTCGGGCTTAGGGCCCAGTTATGTTTTAAGATTGTGATTTCGTGTCAAGGACCCATAAATGGTTTTTATGGTTCATGACGGTTTATCGGGACCGGCATGAACCCTTTAAAGGTTTTTATGGTTCATGACGGTTTATGGGGACCGACATGAACCCTTGAAAAGTTTTTATGGCTCATGATGGTTTATGGGGACCGGACATAAACCCTTGAAAGGTTTTTATGGCTCATGATGATTTATGGGGATCGGGCATGAACCCTTGAAAGGTTTTGAGAATGTTTTCAAAAGGTTTTTCGTATACCATCCTTTATGTATGAATTGTCTCCTCCGGGTAGGGTCGTTGACCTGGATGGACCACGGAGTAGTCACGGAGCACTGACTGAGTGGAGTCGCCCCCGTTGGGTTCCTTACTCTCAGAAAGGCTATGGATCATAACCCCCAAGGAGGGTCATTGATCTACGGACATTGACCTGGGTGGACCCTGGGGAGAATTGGGCTTTGAGACCCTGGGTAGCACGCGCGTAGCTCTAGATACCGTGACAAGATTGGTTATATGAATTGGATAAACATGACTTCTTGGTTTTGCGAAATTATGTTTTATGATTGATAAATGGATTTGGGCTGAGATCCCACATATGTTTGCTTTGTTCTAGATTTCCGTAAATGGTGTTGGGTAGGAGCCCGTATAGATTTGGTTGTTTAAACATATGTGGTTTGATAATAGGTTTTATTATGAATGCATGCTTTTTAGTGAAGGGCATAAAAGTCTTTTATAAAATGTGTTTTATGAACTATTGTTTTTTGTCCACTGATAGTCTTTCTATTTTCAATGTTCTTCATGTTGAATAAGGTGCGGACTGTAGCAGAGACCGAGACATCACATACCTCCTCCAGATCCTGACGAACTCTGGAAGCCAGAAGGCTCGGACGGGATCAGGAGCGTTCCTCGTTAATCCCGGGGGGATTAGGACGGTTCCTGACAATCAATATCATTCATCTTTGCATACAATTACATTGTTTAAACTGATCACACAAACGATATTTTTATCTTTCCTTCATCAAAAATAATTAAGCAGTTTAAAAAATATAAACAGTCATTTGGTTTAAAAAAATAATAATAACATTGAGGAATTTTTAATCCTGTCTTGTAAAATAAGAAGAAATAAGCTTATAGCTAAAGAAAATAAAACAAATACGCTAATTCACACAATAAAAATTCCCTTAATTCGCAACCAAGGAAAAGCGCTCAACCAAGTATGTCAGGACCCGACCTTCCTCGGTCAGAACCCGACTAATCTAGTACCATATTGTCCGCTTTGGGCCTCGCCCTCACGGTTTTGTTTTCGGTAGCTCATGGTGCAACTTCTCAGAGGGTCACCCATCATGGAATTGCACCAGCCTCAACTCGCTTAACTTTGGGGTTCTAATCCCTCCCAAAGCCACTTGAGCTCCCAAAAGGCCTAGTGCTAGATACGTGTGTACCTTTAAGGCAAGGCACACCACCATCCTCTCCCAGACTATTCCCCCTCGCAAGAATGTGGGATTGTTCACCGTTCCCTTCAGGACACGGATCTTACAATCCACCCCCCTTAGGGCCCAGCGTCCTCGCTGGCACACTTCCCAGTCGGGGTTTGGCTCTGATACCAAATTGTCAGGACCCGACCCTCCTCGATTAGGACCCGACTCATCTAGCACTATATTGTCCGCTTTGGGCCTCGCCCTCACGGTTTTGTTTTCGGGAGCTCATGGTGTAACTTCCCAAGGGGTCACCCATCATGGAATTACATCAGCCTCAACTCACTGAACTTTGGGGTTCCAATCCCCCCAAAGCCACTTGAGCTCCCAAAAGGCCTAGTGCTAGATACGTGTATGCCTACACCTTTAAGGCACACCACCATTCTCTCCCAGACCATTCCCCCTCGCAGGAATGTGGGATTGTTCACCGTTCCCTTCAGGACACGGGTCTTACAAAGTACCGTTCATGCAAAATCAGATCAAAAAGCACCATAAAAAGATAACAGGCCTTACAGGTCTTCTTCATAGAAACCACTCCACTATATCACATATCACATACAAATAAAAATTAAAATTAAAAAATCTTCACAATTTAATACCTGTAAAACCAAGAGAGGAAACTTTACATACAAATCAATAACATTCGAAATACCATATAATGAATAAACTATACAAAATTGAAAATTTCAACTTTAAAAAATTCCTTATGCATCAACAGATTTGCACTCACGAAGAGATTCAAATATTGATTATCAACCATAAAAGAAAAATAAAATCCTAACCAGCCATTTCATGGAAACAAAACCCCTTATGAGATTGTTAAGAGTAAAAAACGGAAACTCGAAATTTATACACCATGCCACACATTTTGCATTTCGAGTTTAAATCCCAAAAACTGTTCCAATTGAATGCTTAGTCATCAAGATTAATCCTTTGAATTCTTTGTAAGTGAGAGATTGTTAGTTGTTAATGAAACTAAGTAACTTTGATATTTATTAAACACAAAACAGTAATCAATCTATCAAATTATTCTTGTTTTGTATCCTCTTAATAGTGACTTAGATTTTTTTTCTTGCATACCGTAAACCCTAATAAATTAACTATCCATTACTAATTTTCCCTTATAAGTATAAATTAAGTATTTATTACTCAATTTTCCCTTACCTATAAAGAGTGTATTTTGTTTAAACCAAGATCATATGTTATGGCACTCACTGAACTATCAAGTATTAATTTTTTATAATCACAAAAACAATCTAAAGTATTTAGATTAATTCCCAAATTCACAATAGCATACCAGAAAGAAAAAAAAAAATTACTCAGGGTAGTTTTATAAAGACCAAATTTCACCATGATCCCTAATTGTCACTGATTGCTTTCTAGCACAACTAACAAAATTCACATTATTATTTACCATGCCCAAAATATAGTCATTTGTTGACTAACCAAAGGAAAAACCATGATACCCATGCATGAATTACACGAAGATAAGCAACGGCTAATTCTTGAAAATTAATAACTAATCCCACCTCCAAGTAAGCAAAGCACACTATACCGCTTACCTATAATAAAAGATGATTACCTATAAAAAAATAAAGACCACAGTGTATTCATGTATCATGTAACGACCCGTCCCGAATTCCGGGATTAGATTGGTAATTAATCATGATTAGTGAGGTTACATCGGTGATTAGTTGGGCGAAATCGGACCAACGATGCAAAATGACTGTTTTGCCCCTAGTCGTGGGTAAAACGTTGACTTTTAATTTGGGCGGTCAAATGGACTTTGACCGATGACCGTGACGTAGTTTGGGACGTCACGAGTTCATAGACAGGTGGCACGTTCTATTCCGACGTTCGAGGAAAAAGTTATGACGTTCGGAAGTTAAGGGGCATTTTGGTAATTTTAGTTAAAAGGGGGCAAAATGTCAACTTTTTGACCAGGATGTCCGATGGTCGAGGGTCGAGGACCGTTACGTAGATCGGGATGATACGAATTCATAGACAGGCGGCAAGCTGAAATCGGACTTCGAACGAGGAAGTTATGGGTCACTGAAGTTCGATTTCACGATGCGCGCATTACGAGGCGAGGACACGTGGCTTATTCTGATTGGGTCAGACATTCTAAGTGGGGCCCATGGACCAATAACCTTAAAATATGGACTTATGCCTTGATTGGTGAGATTGGATTAAAATATTAGGATTTAAATTATTTAAAAATTCCCACTTAATTCACCTTTTGATCTGGGCCCTTCATCTGATTTATGCCTTCAATCCAGACCGTCCATTGTCCTTCCCCATCTGAACAGATTCCACCATCTCTGATATAACTCAACCCGATACCCCATTTTCCTTCTCCCATACAAACACACATATCCCTCCCCTCACCATTTCTACTGTGTGTGCACAGCCATGTGAGTGACTGAGATAGTGAGAGACGACAGGAGGCAGCAAAGGAACGGCGGCGACCACGGTGATTCACGGCAAGGTAAGTTGACCCGAGAGCTCCTCTGTGTTCAAACCTTAAGAGTCGAGTTTTAGTTGTGATTTTAAACTCCTGGTTGCTTCTAATAAGACCTAGGGACAGAGACGAACACAATGGACCTGATTTCGAGGCTCGAAGTGGTCTAGATCGTGAGGGAGGATAATCGGAAATTCTGGGTTTCAGATTTGAGTCCAGAGGTAAAGATCTAAAAGTGTTCTCTTGTTTTTGATTTCACAAACCTCTTAGTTGGACCTAGAAGAACACGTAGGAAGAAACCCTGTAGGAAATGGCTGAGTATTGGCTGAGTATTGACTGAGAACTGGCCGAACCGGTTCACCGGTTCGGTCAATCCGGAAAAATCAGAGGACCGGGTTCAGTGCGAGGTAGGGGATGACACTGTTCACGCGCGTGGGCTTCACGCGCAGCCGCTTGCGGCGGCGCGTGGGGCCGCGTGATGGGTCCAATGGGGAAGTGTTCAACATGTGAAATAATCTAATCGTTATAACGAACATTTTGGGATTGGTTTCGTGTCAATCGGACACCGTTTCGATATTATTCGGGACGTCCGAAGGTTTTGAACCGAGTTTAAAAATAGTTAAAAATTCGGGGAAATTACGGGATTTTGATAGGAGGTTAATGAAGAGGTTAGTGACCCTCTAATGTGATTTGGACAGGTTTGGGAGTCCCGATGATAGTGATGAGGCCCGGGAAGGCCTATGGCACGCGTATCGAGGCGCATCGTAGGACGGTTTGTGAGTGGACTTTGGTTTTATAAATTTTATGCATGCATAACTATTTTACATGGATTATGATTGTGATTATATGATGTTGATTTGGATATTGGGGATTATATGGTTTCACGCATTTTGAGGCGATTTACGTGCTTGCACGTAAATCGAGATTTTTCCGATTTTACACTGATTTTCCATACTTATGGCTTTGGATATGATTTCATGAAATGGTTTTGAAATTGGAAAGATAAACTCGGGCATGAGGCCCAATTGTTTTGGAAACCTCGGACTTGGAGTCCAATTGAGTTACGTAATTGGGTCGTGGGCCCAATTGCTTTATGAAATCGGGCCAAGGGCCCAATTATTTATGAAATCGGGCAAAGACCCATTTGAGTTATATAATCAGGCCAGGGGCCCAGTTGATTTACGAAATCGGGCCGTGGGCCCAATTGATTTACAAAATCGGGCATGAGGCCCAATTGGTTATAAATGTGACTTAGGGCCGGGAACCCTAAGTGGATTTGAATAAATGGTTTTGGAATTGAAAATCAGATGTTTGGACTTGTGATGGTTTTATGGAAATTCCGGGCAGGGCCGTTGAGATGTTTTGAAATGATTGATAAACTGTTTTCCATAAACCATCTTGATACGAGGATATGTAATGGTCTCCTCCAGGTGACTGGGACACTGGGGAAGCCACGGTGCATTGCCTGCAAGGGGTCATTGTACGGAACTTCCGAACCGTATAGTGACTCAGGAGCAGGATTGCTATGATTAGATGTTTGGGACGTCAGACATCTGGGATGTCAGAGATATGGACCCGGAGAGACCCCAGGCAGCACACGTTGCTTATTATTATACCATGAGATATGACATCTGGGACGTCGAGCGTCTAGGACGCTAGGCATCTGGGATGCCCATGATAGTTTAAACATGTTTTTTTGGAAATGGTATTTATGGTTATGGTTTTAGGTGATGGCCTACTGGGAAATTGGAATTGGTATTCTGGATGTCGGATTTATATAATATATGTTTGGTTTTCAGTATTCATGGTTTAGGGTAGAGACCCATATGATTTGGGCCAAGGCCCTAATAGTTATTTTTAGTAAATAGTTTACTTACTGGTTTTCGATGCATGCATACGTTTTAATGAAGGGCATAAACATCTTTTGTGAAATATGTTTTATGAACTTATTTATTTTCGTCCACTCACAGCCTTTATTGTTTTTAATGTCCTTCAGGTTGATCACGGATGCGACTGCAGCAGAGACTGGGACATTGCATGCCTCCTCCATCGATCCTTGCGCACTCTGGATGCTCGTTGGGGCAGTGGCTTTAGGTTATCCCTTGTCGTGTCAGACGGGAGCATGACACATCCCACGGTAATCCCGGGGGGATTGGGATGGGTCGTGTCAATTCATTATAACTTTAATTAAATAAATTAAACAACTCATACACATGCACTTCACACATGACATCCTCAGTTCTCCAATAGAAACCAACTAAAAATTAATAACTAATCCCACCACTAACTAAGCAAAAAATAGAATAACACATATAGTAAAATATGATAATATAGACCATCAAATGAAGACTATAATGTACTTATCAATACATTCATTCCAAAAAATTAAAGAACTCATACACATGCACTTCACACATTGAATATCCCCAGTTTGCTCCAACACCAAAGTATTAAAAATAATAGATTCAATCGAACTCAAAAACTAACCATAAATAGAATTCCAATAGAAGCACCAAAATGGAAAAAATTATATATACTATAAAAGAAGAAGAAAACATCACATGAAAATTTCTGCTCAACACAATTCCTTTAGCTTTAATCCTTCAAACATGCAATTTAAACAATGATAAAACACCCAATTTTAAACACTGAAAACAATGGAACCAAAACTAATTCTTTTAAAACACCAACTTTCAAATACTGAAAAATACTTCAACTAAAGTTCACCGAAGATTAAAAACAAAACCTTACTTGAAAAATTAGTAACACCGAAGAAGAACTTCTCCGTCTTCCTCAATCCTTGAAATGAACCAACATGCAACACAATCAAATCACAAATGCATACCAAAAACCAAAACAAAACATCAAATAAAACCGAAACCTCTATTGCACATTTATCTAACCTCTCCAAACATTCAATAGCCTTCTTCCCCCAATCCTTCCAAAAAAAGAGAACATGCAAATTAATCAACAGAAAATACAAAACCAAGCATGCAACTAATACAAAACCAAGCATGTGTTAACAATCAAAATCGAAAAACAAAGAACACAAACCCAATATTAACTAATTTCATGGAGTTCAAAAAAATTGAAAACCCACACCTTTACCTGAAAATTTCTCCAAATCTAAAGAAATTCTTCCTCAATCCTTGCAAAAAATTGACATCGAAACTTCAGAAAGAACCGAAAAATCAATCTCAATGATAATTTTATCAGATTTCTAAAAAAATTGAAAACCAAAACTTCACCTGAAAATTCTTCCAAATTTGAATAGCTTGACACCAAGTTTCAAACATTGAAAAAAAATTTAAATAAAGTTTACAAAAGATTAAGAATAAAATCTTACCAAAAAAATTAGCAGCACCGAAGAACAACTTCTCCTTCTTCCTCAATCCTTGAAATGAACCAAGATGCAACACAATCAAATTACAAATGCATACCAAAAACCAAAATGAAACATCAAATAACTAAAACTGAAACCTTTATTGCACATTTATCTAACCTTTCCAAACATTCAATAGCCACTTCCCGCAATCCTTCTAAAAAAAGAAACATGCACATTCATCAACATAAAATGCCAAACTAAGCATGCAGCTAATACAAAACCAAGCATATGTCAACAATCAAAATGGAAAAACGAAGGAAACAAACCTAATATTAACTAATTTCATCAAATTCACAAAAATTAAAAAACCACACCCTTACCTGAAAATTTCTCCAAATCTAAAGAACTTCTTCCTCAATCCTTGCAAAAAATTTGCATCAAAACTTCAGAAAGAACCGACAAAATCAATCTCAATAATAATTTCATCAATCTCGATAATCTCAAGCTCTAGATTGTCTTTAATATATAAGATTTGCAAAAAACCAATAATGAATCTTCAGATATGAAGAGTTATACAAAAAACCAAGAATGGGAAACTCAGAAATGAAAAACATCCAATGAAATGAAGAACAAACAGCTACATACATGAAACCAAAGATAGTATAATCAAAAGGGATAAATCAGAGCCATTCCTAAATCAGAACGTTATAGAGCAGAACATTATGAGTATACCATAAAACCTATAATTGGTTTATCAAAATAATCACAAAGCCCAGAAATTATTTTGTTCATAGGTTTTTGGAGCACAAATCCTTTATTGTTTGAGTAAGATAGTATATTAGAGCCATTATTGAACATATAAGTTTGACAGACAAACCCAGAACTAATTGATTAAAATCACAAAACCTAATATCATTAACGCATATGCTATCTTGAAGAATAATGGCTCTGATTTATTGACTTAATTACAACAAACCCAGAATAATCCTTTTTCATAGGTTTTGTTGTTCTACAGTTTGTCCTAATGTATATTAGGTTTCTCATGGTGGACAAATCACCCAGAAATTATGCTTTGTTTCTGATTTATTTTGTTCATAGGTTTTTGGTTTCTGATTATTTACTGTTCGGTCATTGCTAGGTTCAATGAAAAATCAAGAACTCATAAATGAAATCACAAAACCCCTACACATCTATATCTTTAAAATCAGCTCTACATGTCTGGAGTAGAGCTAAAGCAGCATAACCATAGAAGAACTAAAGCAAAGATCGAAAAATTTGACCTGATAATTTGATGGGCGATCGTTGATTGGCCGCAAGGAATGAAAGAAAAGATAGAAGAATAGAGTCGGGTGGTATCGTCTGAATGGGAAACCACAAGAAGGAACTTCGAGATTGGCTGGCGGAGAAGCTGCGAAAACATTGAGGCTGAAAAACAATAATTAATTAACGAGAGTGTATTCAATTAGGATTATTGAGGACTTTCAAACATATTTTTTTAATGACAAATTTTGAGGATTTTTTTAAAATCTTGTAAAATTGATATGGACATTTGGATCTTTTTCCAAAAAAAAATTAATAATTCTATTTCAGAATTTCTCTTTATTTGGACAATTTTGATGGACATATATTTTAAAAATTGGTAGAAATATATTAACAAACGTAGACAATATGGATTACATGTGTCTTGCCTTTTTGAAGCACAAGTTTCATCTTCCGAGTTAGTGTATGAACTTCCATCTATGAGTATACCTCCCTG
This sequence comes from Prinsepia uniflora, assembly GCA_032719365.1. Lineage (NCBI taxonomy): Eukaryota > Viridiplantae > Streptophyta > Magnoliopsida > Rosales > Rosaceae > Prinsepia > Prinsepia uniflora. The sequence continues at coordinate 46,815,736 of CM064861.1, read as the reverse complement.
CCTTCCTTTTTAGTTCTTGTTTACCAATAGCCGCGCCACCCATTGTAGCTTTTCCCAACTTCAAACAAAGCCTTATCCCAAGCTCCTCCTTTCAAAACTCAAGTCCATGTCGCCTTCCTCGTTTTTTAAAGATTTTGATCGATTGTTGCTTGGTTCATTCGTTACTAGTATATATGCCACTTCATTTTAGGTGTCTTATATTTCGATATTACTATCATATCTCTGAAATGTATTTTAATATTTATGTTCTATTTTTCAAATAATTTCCTTATAAAAACAAAATAGTTAATTCAGGTGATTTCGCATCATGTAACAAAAATAAAGCTGAAAATGAAAATTTGGGCTCCAAATTGACGAAAAAAAAAAATTGTCTTCTTGTGTAGTCTTAAAAAGAAAAAAGGAAGAAAGAATAAAAGAAGAAAAAGCAATGAGTTTTAAACATGCTATAGCAATTCCAACACTTCTAGCAAGTCTATCTTGGTCATTCAAACATGTTTCAATTGACAAACACCTGAAAACATGTTCTTTGTTGAAACATTAGACTAATAAAAGAAAAGAAAAACCTGACAAACACACTCAATGCTAAATTCATTATCATTGGCTCTCATTGTTTTCAGTGTCTCTGAAATCACTCCACATATTCAAAGCTATATTCGCTCTCCATGCATTAGCATTCTCCCGTTGTTGTTCTTGTGTCTGGAATATTGATTTAGGATCCTCTACATTATCTTGTAATGATGAAGAGGAAGAAGATTCATAATCTACGTCAATAGGAAATTCGTCAGATCTACATTCTTTTCTAATTGAATACAACCAAGCATGAATACCAATTAACAAACCAAGAGTCAAAGAAGAAAATTATCCAATATATAATAGGCCAAGAAGCAAGTTATCCAATTAATACCAATTTGTAATAGTTAAAAAAAGAAACTTATCCAATAATACCAATTAATAAACCAAAAGTTGATTGTAAGTTCAACAATATGAATAGGAAAAGAACCAAATGCGTCTTATACTAATTAACCAAAATTTAAAAAATGTTTGAAAAACAAATAAAGACAGATTCCCAATGATGCTTGATGCTTCATGACCCAAATAGCCACTCAATCCAAATTAAAAGTTATCCAATTTGAGCGCTCTTCAGGTGACATTTTCAAAAATACATCCTTTTTGGTTTTGGAATTCAGCAATTCAAGCACTTTGTAACGAGAACATTCAGTCACATTTGGGGTCTCTTTGATAGCATTCCATATGCAACCTTTCCTTTCTTTTTCAAGTTTCTCTAATTCCTTTTTCTCTCTATCTTTTTCCCTTTTCTCCAATAGGTTATATACTTCCTCAAAATTGGTAGCGATTGACTCAATACCACGAGAAACTTTTTCTGCAAGACCAACTTGATTAGCGGTGTTAAATGAGCTAACATTCCTTACATTATCACCTCTAGTTCGTTTCTTCTGGTTGTTCCTTTCTGGGTGAACTTCGGAACTAGTGGCCTAAAAGAGTAAGGGTGAAGAAGATTGTCCAACGGGAAAATGTTGGTGTGCTTCTTCATTTTCATTTAGTACAAAGACATCATTGACATCATCATACATAAGGCTCTCTATTCCAACATGAGTATCTTTGGTCCCATAAGTTCTTGCATCAGTGTCATCACCTAATCCTAGCGCGTTTCTCCCAACAGCAATTCCACCCCCAATTACAATTTTCAAATCCTCATAGTCTTCAATTTCTTTGGTGCGTAAGTTTGTGTGCTTTGGGTGAGCCTATAAAAGAATCAAAATTAATATTTATTTAGAAACGTAGTGTATAACTATATACTCAAGAACTCAAATCTAAATTTATCTTAAATTTAGTCGTACCTTAAAATAATTGTCCCAAACTTCTTCATCAGCAGTAAATTTCTTTGTGATTGGGTCCCACCCAAATCCTGAGTTATGTTGCATTAGTTGGCTATATTTGTCATATACTCTCTTAAAATATCTCCACCAGCTAGAGTAATGTCCAATAGTTTTCTGACAATTAAGTTTTGCATTAAGGACAGGAAGTATCTTGGTTAGTATAGTTGGCTTGCTTATGCGGTCGTTTTTATCACGCCATCCACGTATTGAAGCATCAACAAGGAGTTGTAACAACATGTCGCTCTCTTCCTTTGACCATTTGTCATACTCACCCTTGGCCTTCCCATTTTCATTTTCTCCTTGTGTATCTCCCATTGCTAATTTATATATACATATACATATACACCCAAAACTTTATTAATATGTTTGTATTAATTTTAGTGCAATATTTAAAATATCATACATAAACAGCCATGCACGATTTCATAGATAGGTCAAACCCTAGTAGGACAACCACCCAAAAGTTGGTATCGTGATTAGTAACGAGTCCAGGAAAATAGAATGTTAGTGTGTGATTAATAAGCTAGCTAACAATTAATGTATTGTAGATACATTCTGAGTGGCACAGTTTACGTTTTAGTAATAAGTATAGCAAATCTCATATACAAATACAAAGCTCTATCTTCCTAATAATGAAATTGACGCAATTAGATCTAACACAAACATAAGAAACAAAAAAAGAACGTGAAACAAAAGCATTGAACAAAAAATACAGCAATTTTTGTAAAGCTCATCATTCTAGAAGGTCGCCCACAATGGTAAAGAAAGTAGTACAAACTTAATAATATCAACATGTCACAAACAGGCAACAAGAAATATAGTAAAGTTTAGGTTTAGGGCCATGAATACAATAGTCTGCACAAAAAGGAAAAGATATCGTGGCATCAAGCAAGAAACTTTTCTCATATAGTTCATCAACTTTCTTGTCCCAAAACCACTATTTGATCTCAATAAAGTGTTGTAATATTTGATATAAAGCAATGAAATCAAAGATAATAAAACTTTGCTTCCTAACTATACGAGTAGATTTTGGTGTTCCATACACCATGGAATGGCTAATTTTCTTATTTAAAACCCATTCCCACTCACTCTGATCGGTCCTACATAGTTTGATCTTTACTTTTTAATATCTTTCTTTTAAAACCCATTCCCACTCACTCCCATTCCCACCCATTCCCAAACCTCATGGCCATATCCACAAGCATTAAAATCAGCTTTATATATATATAATGCAATTAGTCGTGACTCCATGTTGATGAAGGAAAACTCATAAATATTCTGACTATTTATAATAGGTTGTGCATGTCACTTGTCTGGTAGAAGGTCGGTTTGGTGTGTGTATCATTCAGCCAAAAGGGAGAAGTTGGCAGGCCTGTTTGTCTTCAATTTTGTTTCTGGTGTAAATGGCTTCGTTGGGTGCTAATGTGATTTTCTAGTTTCTGAGGTAATTGTTACATTATATAAAAAAAAGAATAATAATAATAATTGCTTCATTAGGTTTGCCTTATCTTTTGTTGTTCATCAAGCAAACAGATCGTAAGGTTGAACAACCCTAAATAAGATTTGTTCTTAAGGCAGATTCATTATTCAGAATCCACAACATATGAATGGCTAGGAAGCTACCCTAAATAGGATTTGTGACAAGATTGAATGCCCTATTCCGAAAGAAAATCCATTTATTATAGGTCAGATTTATGGGTTCAAAATGGTGGCAGATTGAGTCAAGAGTGTTTCAGAAGTTAAAAGGCACATTGAATCATTGGATACTTCGATAAATCATGTACTTAAAGGCAGATGAAAATGGCAATGCAGCAAAGATAAAACAGCAGAATCAAGAATGTGTAAATATTATTTAAATATTTATTTCCATGCGCTGAAGCAGTCCACAAAATCACCTCAGGCTCACATTTTAACAAAATTCAAAGCTGGAGCAAGTAAAAGGGATTGCAACTACATATTCGGCTCCTAAAATCCAAAACCCAAAAATAGCAAAGGAGAAAATAGCAAAGGAGAAATCATGAGTACTTGAAGGTTGGAGAAGATGGAATAAAGGAGACGGCTTGGAAGAAGAAGTGCTGAAAAAATTGTCACGTTGGATTCTTCAAGCAATCCTAGGGTTGAAGGCAAGACATTTTAGGGATCATTATATTTATACATTTGCCCACAAGCCCACCAAAGTCCACAACCTAATTAAATCCTTCCAAATTAATGTCTTAATTAAATACACATGTATTTATTAATATATTTTTACAATCCTATTTGAATACCTCAGGATTGTTTTTAAAAATTTTAAAACAATTCAAAGTCTTAATTGAATACACCAGAACTTTTTAAAAGTCTTTTAAAATAAATAAATGTCTTAATTGGATACACTTGTATTTATAAAGTCCTTAAAAATATTTAAATGTCCTAATTGAATACACCCCCCTAAATGCAAATACGAAGAACAGCTGAAATAATAAAATATACAAAAAAAAATAGCAGCATATACTTGATAGATCGCTGAATCTCTTGATAGGAAGAACTGAAGAGAGATTTAGAGGAAAGATTCGGAGTGGGTAAAATTTAGGGTTTCAGATTTGGGTTTAACAACAGATGAGAGCTTGAGATTTGGGTTGAAGACCACTGTCGAAATCTCAGGTTAAATTGTAAGATGCTAACCAATTCTAGGAGGCCGCACCGATGCAAGCAACACGGAGAAAAGGATGCACGGAGACATGATGCTCGAAGAAGATGAAATGCGGAGAAGTCGAAGAGAAGGGAAAGAAGATTGCTTCGTCCAAAAAAATAAATAGTGAGGAAAAAGTGATTGCGTTAAACCTGAAGAAAAAACAGGGGTAATTTTGTCACTTTACTATGCAACAAATCAAACCATATACAAAATATACCAGACTAAAAGGGTATTTAGGTAAAATCACTGTCTATGAACAGTGGAATCCTGCTTTTGTTTTAGTATACATAGAATTTGAAATAACTAAAATATTATTAATAGCTAATTAATTTTTACAATCATTAAAATTAAGGGGGGTGTATTCCATTTGTGATTTTAAGTGATTTTAATAGATTTTAATGGGTTTCAAATCTGATGAATTTTAAAAGCTTTTATTGATTTCAAAGTATTTTCATATGAATTTTAAATGATTTGTTTATTGATTTGTTATTATTTTAAAAGATTTGTTATTATTATGCCTCTTCTACTATTTGTTGAAGTGTTATTAACGACATCAAAATAGTTGATTTTAATACTTTAACAAGGCAAAAAAACCAGCCCTTTCGAATAAAAAAGCAAGAAGACTAGTTTCTAGGGTTTCGAAAGCATGTCCATAAACCAGGAGCACATAAGGACTCATGCCTTTGTCAAGAGAGTTCTTGGACACCATATTGAACCCTGCAATGCAAATGGTGGAAAATAGACAAAGAAGATATGGTTTCGACTCTTCGACGACTTTCTCCTTCTTGATGCGTCTTGTAACTCCTTTTACTTCTTATTCTTCCCTATTTAACATTTTCATTTTTTGCATATTAATTACACCATGCCTTCTCTTTAAAAGATCGATTTACTTATGTTGATTCCACTTATTTTAAGAAAGAGTAAACAAAAAACAAGTGGTTTCCAACTTTGATAACTATTGGCACCTCAAGTTCTTTGCTGCATAGACTGCATTATTAGCTGGATCTACCATAAGTTCCCATTGATGCATTAAGAAAATTCATTATGCTGTTATTAGCAGTGCCGTATTGTCTTTCTAATTAAAATAAGGCTTTTTACATTCTCATTTAACTCACAAATTCGAAATTTTAAGACATTATCCTGAAACTAGTAGATGGGTAGATATGCTTTCATATAACCTGTGTAGATATTATGATGCTCCTTGCTATTCTTTAGTATTTGTGTTTATTTATTCTTTTATTGTTTTATGTTTCTTATGCATTTAATTATGTTATTCGTTTATTCAATAATGGTTGAGTAGTGTAATTAGGGCTAGGATTACTTGAAGCCCTAGCCATGTTAGTTCGTGTTTGATTTCTGGCTCTTGATTATGATTGTTATGTATGCCTGGATTTGTTGGATTACTGCACTTCATGAACTCAATTTATGCTTATAAGCTCAGCTACCTTATTTTTGTATAATTGTCGATGTAATCGCTTAACGGATTACCTCGATGTTTGTGTTCTCCCTGCAATTTATAACTTCACGTTTAAGAGGGGGATACTTATTTGTAATCTAAACTCATGACTTCCTGGGTCTGCACATCACTTTTCTAGGGAAAGTGTAGTGTCATTAAATCTTTTTTATGTTTCATGCATTATCACGCACCATCGGTAATAGTTGTTTAACTGCGGGCACATCACGCTTAAACATGCAATCTAAGAGAAGATAATATATGTGGGGTGAACCTTAGCCAGACCCATGCACGGGCACTTAATTCAGAAAATATGCATAGTAATCTAATCAAGGAAATCAGAGGAGAACTATAATTGGTAAAGGTGGATAGAAACCCTAGCTCGACTTACTTAGTTATTATTAGTTAATTTACTTCATTCATAAAATGTAACAAACCACACCCCCCCCCCCCCCCCCCCTCCTCTCCCAAATTGCATTTTAATTATCCACTTAAGCCAATTGAGTTATACAAAATTGGATATCATTGAGCAAGTCTTCGTGGGATCGACTTTTGCGTGCATCTATACTATCTACACGTCTTGTGCGCTTGCAAAGTTTATTACACGTAGAGGTTTTGACTAGTACATCTTTTGTGCTTGGTAAAATCTCTATCACGTTACACGGGCTGTAGCTGAGATCGACACATCACATGCCACCACCGATCCTGGCGTACTCTGGATAATCCAGTGGGATTGGGATGGGTCCTATCAAGGTGGTATCAGAGCAGGATAACATGTGGTACTCTGATACCAAAGTGGTATCAGAGCATGAGATTGCTCTTAGAGTGACGCGCAAGTGCTGGATGTGATGTCTCTGCAGTGGTAACAGCATGTCATGAACCTGATAGATAAGGTGAGATTACGAGGATTTAGTGGAATCGGACCCTGGTTAGGTTATGTTTGGCACGTGGTGCGATGGTTTAGGGTTCGATTGGCACAAGATGTCGTGTTTTAGTGAGGTTTGATCTCGAGTAGGATCGATGTGCATGTGAATCCAACTGCTTAGAGTGGTAGTGTTACTGGTGGATGGGACCTAGTCGACCAGTTAACCCAATATGACGACTTTGGGAGTTGGGACCTTTGAGCGGTCATGTTAAACAGGGGATTGTATCAAGGTGGTATCAGTGGAGGTCGTAGACGACCCTATTTGAGACTGTTGGGAATATGAATGTTTGATCCTATTTGGCATGAGATTCCATGTTTAAGTGTGTCGAATCCCGGATGGATGTCGACTGGTAGGGGATGCCACGGTATAGATGTGATGTGGTTTGGTATGGCATGTCGTGATTGTGACATGTCAAGGTTGAGCACTATTAGACACTAAGTAAGGCCAAGTTCTTATGGGCCCAAAAACTGGAGACCGTAGAGTTACGAGTGGATGAGGACCTTAGATAGTGGTTACTGGGTGGTTGAGTACCAATTAACCTCGTATGATGACTTTTCAGAGTCGAGAGCGATGGATCGATCAGGATAAAGGTGCTGCCGTGAGTAGCCGGGTTCGTGATAACCCTAGTTTGAGATTGATTGGAAAAGTTACTAAAAGTGTGGTGCTTGTGGACCGGATCCTGAGGTGGACTGATCGGTGGATATTACACGTTGAGCAATTAGTATCTGTGGTGAGTTGACCGCATGGGTATGGAGTCTCGATAGCGGAGTGTTTTTGGGATTGGTCTACATGCGGTTGTGGTAGACGTTGCTATCGATAGACGTGGATAAGTCTTATTGAGTTGGATAGGCTCATATTACAGTGACGACTGAGACGATAGTGATTCGCTAGTCGGGAAGATGATACGAAGGTGTGTGAGTGTCGCTCATTACGAGTAGAGACTCTAGATTCAACTCTACAACTGAGGACGATCACATAATGAGATGTTAAGCTTTGGGTGTTGGCGAGTGTGTTGCACTACCTCTGTGGAGATGACTGAGATAAGTGAGAGATGCTAGAGATAAACTAAATGGAATCCAATAGTGATTGGATGGTTCCGAATGACATCGGGTGTATGTAAGTGATGTAATGCCAATGAGGGTCTGGATTGCGACTAGTATGGTAGACGTGCCCTAGAGTGACAAACATGTGAGTTCGGTGGACACTTAGCAGGACGAAGAGGATCCCGAGTGGCTCAGTGCGAGGCACGGGGTATACCTAGTTTGGTGACCAGTTCCCTAGTGATGTGAGAATTGAGACACGAGGGTGTACTCAGGAGTTGAACCTATAAAAGTGGAAACGTGAGAATCAGGTAGTGAAGGATGACATCCTTAGGATGTGCATAAACGGTATAGATGGACATGAGATGATTGTGGTGACCGTGGGTCGAGTAAACCGAAGGAAATTGGAATCACAGGAATGATGAGGTATGAGAATACAAGACAGAGGTTGGATATGTGAATAAGTATGAGATGAGGACGATACATGGGTATCGATCAGGAAGTGATGGATAGTCGATGCCTCGAGTTGGATGTTGGCAGGTTCGTTACCACTCGGGATGAAGCGATTGTATGGAGTATTGTGGGGAAGTGACAGGTAACCGACATGTTCGAGTTTAGTACGTCTTAGTGATGTGAGTCGGTTGACCTTTGGAACGAACCAAGGAATGAGATTGGTTAGTGAACTAGCTGGATTATCCTTGGAGTTAGTCAGGTGACCACGATGACTCTAAGAGGATGTTGAGTATAATGAGGTTTGGCTGGGATAGATGATTGGAACGTGGACGGTAGTGCCTTGATGATTGGTATGATGTGGGTGCACTTGTGAGCAGTGTACGTTGGATGATAAGGTTGACCCAGTCTGAATGATATGGTAGGATCCTCAGATGGAGTCCTAGATGGATATGATATGGTAATTGGACGAGGTCCGATGTTGATTGTACATTGAGTACAGGGATCAAACATTTAATACTATGCTCTAGAGCAGAGTGGATTGAGAGGGTTCAATGATTATGTGAGCCGCGAGCTCAGGGTCATGTGGGCCAGAGGAGCCCTAGTGATTATGCATGTGACTATCCTTGCTAAGGCAAGTACTCGATGGGGTCCAGATACACCCAGGATGGGTAAGATGTCGACATGTGTTTCGACAGGATGAGTGATGTGACAGTTCAAGACTCGAGATGAGTCGGGATTTCAGCATAGGTCACGAGATACGATGTGGGGACTCGAGAGCGAGTCGAGATCAGAGTAGTGCAACGAAAGTGTAGTGGAGCCGGGAGTTGCTGGTTGGTCACTATAGTTGTCGATGGGATTAGCTTCTTTACAAAGTCAATCTGGCATATTGTGGTAATTGAATAAATCGGTATCAGACAGGTTTCGATTGGTATGTAGTGATGAGACTCGAGTGAGAGTCAGCATGAGTATGGGAAAACGGGGGAGCTGACTGATATGAATACCGAGGCCGATAAATGCCGCATATTTGAGTATGGCTTGCGAGGTGAGATTCGTGCCATTGTGACCGCATGATCTAGAAGATGATTGTCTAATCGGAAGCTGAGTAGGATGTCAGCTTTGATTTTCGAATGAGAAGAGTCGTTAGACTGAAAAGCTGACTATGATATCAACTTAGTATATCAGACCTATCAGAATGAGTGACTGTGAGATTGACGAGTGTCGGTGTCTCGAGTGAGACTTAAGAGCCGACGTGTGGTTCATGTCGAGTGATAGAGAGTACTGAAGGGTACTGTGGTTTGTGTCAGAAGTGTACGTTTACACGAGAGCGCCCGAGTGGGAGACAAGATTGGATTTCCACTATTTGGTTGTTAAAGTTGGTTCAGTTTGAATTTCAAGGAAGAAATTCTTTAAGGAAGGAAGATTGTAACGATCTGTCCCAAATTTTCGGGATTAATTAAGATTAAATTGAGGATTAGCGAGACTAATTGGGACTTAGTCGAGGATTATCGGACGTTCGGCGTGAAATTACGATTTTACCCCTAGACGAGGGTAAAAAGTTAAATTTTGAGCTAGAATGTCCAATGCACAAGGAACGAGGACCGTTACGTAGATCGAGTCGATACGAGTCTGTAGACAGACGGCATGTCAAAATTGGACATTCGACGGGAAATATATGGGTCACGAAAGGTCCCAGATATTATTTACAATGGCACGAATTACGAGGTAAAGTAGCCATTTGTCATATGTTGGGCCCATATATTTTGAGTAGGCCCAATGGATGAGTGATAAGTGTCACTCATCCATTGCCCACAAACACACATACATGCACCTACCTCCTTCTACTCTTCAGTTGGGTGAAAGAGGGTGGAAGAACGACGGAGAGACGATGGGGAGAGGCTAAGCACGGCGGAGGGGTCACGACCAGGTAAAACCCGAAATCGTTACATGGGTCCAATTTCTAAGTTGGGTTTAGTGGAATTGTTGGGCCGTTATGATGACCAAAATAGATTCCCAGGGACCAGACGACTTCAACGGGACCAAAACCACGGATAGAGATGGCTGGAATCCCAGAATCGACGGGGAAACAAGCTTGAAGTTTCCCGTCACTGTTCAAACATTTAAGGTAAAAAACTAGACCCTTTTAGCTATTTAAGGGTTCATAGATCCCTTCATGGGATAGAGACGAAGAGAATGAGAAAAACAGCTTCGAAAATAGTGGTCGAAGATGGAAGAACGGACCGGGTTGAGTACGTGAGTCTCGTGACCCATTTGTAGAGAACTGGGTTGACCTGAATAGAGGTTAGGGGTGAGATGACATCATTAATGATGTCATCCTGTCGTACCTGACATGTCAGACTGATACGTGTCAGATGTTAGAAGTCAGATGATGTCACTGCTGACGTTAGCGATGACATCAGCATTGACTTTGACAGTTGACTGCTGACGTCAGCGTTGAAATGTTTCAAGGTGGGACCAGGACCATTTTAAATGCTTCGACAATATGAATCCAATGGTGGTGGTTTCGAGTCAATCAGAGATCGTTAGGTTGATCACTTAGCATAAGAGGGGTATGTTTATTTTTGACATGTCGTCTTCCTAGAAGAATTAGAAGCATAGGTATTGTTGGGTGTTCAACCTCTGGAAAGGGAAGCCCGGCAGGTTAGAGCGATGGATTCAACCTTTTTTTCAGTTAGAAGGTAGTGACTACCAACGATAATTTAGACTTAGGAATTGTTTTTTTTTTCAACTTGTTTTTAGTCAGTTGAAGCTACTTATGATCAGCATTTTGTGTTCTGCAAGTGCATTTAAAGAAAGTGCTCAACTGCCAAGGAGGAGGAGTGTGAAGAAGTGTGTCAACAGTTGTCCATACTTGAATGTAGTCGGTGTTTTTTCCTTCATCTTGACAAATTAATTGCATTCGGCCTCACCTGACCACTTGGTAAGTATAACGCCTTGGTCGGCATTAGTATTTGAGTTATGATTCTACCAACTAATTGTGCCTTTCTTTTTTTTTGTAGTTCATGAGAGTGTGTTGAAGTTGGCCAAGAGGAAGATGTTTGAGGTGATTGCCAAGCACGCCACAGTTGAGATAAAGAGGGCAGCTGAAGAGGACATGGCCAAAAAGGGCAAGAGAGGGACTGAGCCATCTTGAGCGAAGAAAAGTCCGAACATGAAGATAGTGGCCCAGGAGAATAAAGAGTCGACCCTTCCTTGGAAAGATCTTAGGATGCAGCTACTGACCATGAAGGCTTTCCTCAGACGTGGATTAGAGCCCTTTTTTGGGGCTAGAAGTGTGCCTAGCCTGCCTCAAAAGCAATCGACAGTGGAGGCAAGTAGGGATTCCAAGGAGGTCTATCTGTGGAAGGTGGAGGCCTTCATGGCTTAGCAAGATGATGAGGGTGTCAAGGAGGCCTAGCAGATAAAGAGGCAGGCCAAAGTAAATTAAATTGAGCATGATGCGTCTATCATTATTGAGGTTCCTGCTCTTGACCTGGATCCTGGGTAGGTGTTCAAGCCCTTAAGGAGGCTAATCTTCAATCATGGGTTGAAGAGCTTCTTTCCACTCATGAGGATGCTCTTGACGTTGATCAGACGTCTGAGGTTGATTCCAGCTACCCTCGGGTGTCGGAGTGTATGCATCCAACCATGGGGCTAGTTGTCAATAGCTTAATACTCGACAACCAATAGGAGCTGCAAAAGATAGCGAGATGAGCACAACAATCCTAACTGGTTGGTTCTCCAAATCGACGACCGACGGGGCTGACGTAAGTGTTCAACCGTTGCTTTTCATATGCATAGTTTAATTTTTGTTGTGTTTCTAATCAATTGTGGTTTTGTTCGGTAGCGCTTTGGGGAGATGGTCTCCACCATCAGAGGGTGCGAAGCAAGCAGAGAAGGTGGAGGTCGAGAGTGTAAAATATCTAGGCCCAAACTTCAAATATATCTACAAAATGTTGTTTGGAGCATTAATGAAGTAAGTGGTTGTAGGTAAGTGGGATCCAAAATGTAGTAGGTGGTTGTAGGTAAGTGGGATCCAAAATGTAGTAGGTGGTTGTAAGTAAGTGGGATCCAAAACGAAGTAAGTGGGTGGGTGAAGCATTAATGAAAGCATTTAGATGGATCCTCCTTGGCCTATATAAGGAGAGGCCATTTGCTCATTCCATCAATCTCATCCAAGAGAAACATCTTCCTCCAAGTAAAGAGTGAAGAGTGCCTACTCCAAGTTGAGAGTGTTGAGTGTTGTAGTGTTGGTAGCAAAACAAGTGTGTGAGAGAGAGAGTTTCCTTCAAGTAGTGTTCTTGAAGTTGTGCATCTCTTTGTACCCCTAATTTCATTAGTGTAGGTTCTTGTTGTTGTTGCCCCGTGGACGTAGGCATATTGCCGAACCACGTTATATCGTGTGTTCTCTATTCTTTGCTCCTTTATTTCCTTGCATATTTATCCTTTTTTGTGGGTTGAGTTATTATTTCCATTCTACTATTTTCCGCAACAGTGGTATCAGAGCTCTAGGTTCGTTGAGAGTTAGAATGGAAGGCTCAAGGAGTACCATGGCTCGACTCAACCACTCCAATTGGATTACATGGAAGCCGAGAATGGAGGACATTCTCTATTGCAAGGATCTACATGAGCCCATAGAAGGAGAGGAAGGCAAGCTTGAGAATATGGGAGATGCTGAATAGAAGAAGTTGAATCGCAAGGCTATTGGTCACATTCGTGAATGGGTGGATGATAGTGTGTTCCACCATGTGTCCAATGAGACTAACACCCATGCTCTTTGGTTGAAGTTGGAGTCATTGTTCGAGCAAAAGACCGCCTCGAAGAAAGCATTTCTCATTAAGGAGCTTGTCAACATGAAGTATAAGGAGGGCGTAAGGGTGACTGAGCACCTCAACAACTTCCAAAGCACTGTCAATCAATTGGCCACGATGGACATGAAGATCGCGGAAGAGCTTCAAGCGTTGTTGCTTCTTGGATCTTTGCCCGACAGCTGGGAGACCTTTGTCATTACTGTAAGTAACACTCCTCCCAATGGTGTGTTATCTATGGATAATGTTAAATACAACATGTTAAATGAAGAGACTAGGAGGAAGTCCTCAAGTTCCGATAGTAGCCAAGTCTTTGTGGCGGAGAATAGAGGAAGGAGTAAGAGTAAAGGTCCCAGTCGAGATCGTGGAAGAAGTGCAAGCCGTTCAAGGACACGATTCAATGGAAGGTGTCATAATTGCAATCTTTATGGACACATGATGAAGAATTGCAACAAACTAAAGAATAACAAGAAGGATGGGAAAGATGGCTCAACCTACCAAAATAAGGAGGACACAACCAATACTGCAGCTACCGTTACTGTGTCCAGTCAAGCATGTGAGTTGTTGTCTCTTGACAGTGATTGCCTACATGCTGATGAAGATAAAAGCATTTCTTGGGTAGTTGATTCTGGAGCATCTTTACATGCCATGGCGCACTCGGAGTTCTTCATCACATACAAAGCCGGAGACTTTGGGGAAGTGAAGATGGACAATGATAGCTATTCCAAGATATCAGGAATAGGTGATGTTTTGTTCGAGACTGATTTGGGCAACAAGCTGTTATTGAAATATGTGAGACATGTTCCTGGTTTACGTCTCAATCTAATGTCAACCGGCGTGCTTAATCGACAAGGGTTCCATCATCATGGGGGAGATCAAAAGTGGAGGCTTACAAAGGGAACGCTAGTCATCGCTAGAGGGAAGTTGTGCTACACCCTTTACAAGACATATGGGAAAGTTTGCAAAGGCGAGTTGAATGTCGCGGACAATTCTCCTCCAAATCTATGGCACAAGAGATTAGGACACATGAGTGAGAAGGGATTGCAAGTTTTGACAAAGAAGTCTCTCATTCCCTTTTCCAAAGGTACCTCACTAGACTCTCGTGATTATTGTTTATATGGCAAACAAAATCAAGTCAGTTTTTCTGGTACCTTCACAAGAAAAGAAAAAGTATTAGACCTAGTACATTCTGATGTTTGTGGCCCTATGGAAGTTGAATCACTAGGTGGTAATAGATATTTTGTCACCTTTATTGATGATGATTCACGAAAGGTTTGGGTATATTTGTTGAAATCAAAAGGCCAGGTATTCCAAACCTTCAAGCAGTTTCATGTCATGGTGGAGAGGGAGACTGGGAGAGCCCTCAAATGTATCCGCAGCGACAATGGAGGAGAGTACACTTCGAATGAGTTCAGAGATTACTGTTCGAAGTATGGCATTAGGCATGAAAAGACAATTCATGGCACCCCATAACATAATGGTGTAGCTGAAAGGATGAACCGTACCATTCTGGAGAAGGCCAGGTGCATGCTGAAGACAGTCAATCTATCAAAGCATTTTTGGGCCGAAGCTGTGTCAGCTGCTTGTTACCTTATCAACCGATCACCAAGTGTACCATTGAACTTTGAGACTCCCGAATGCGTATGGACCGGTAGAAGCGTTTCATATTAACACTTGAAAGTGTTTGGGTGCAAAGCATTTGCACGTGTATCCGACGAGAAAAGATTGAAGATAGATGACAAAGGCACACCGTGCATCTTTCTCGGGTACGACAATGAAGAAATGGGCTACCGCATATGGGATCCAAAGACCAACAAGCTATTCAGAAGCAGAAATGTACACTTCTTTGAAGATCGGACAGTGGCAGATCTTGATAAGGAGACAGTTAAAAATGCAGGCCAACTCACCTATGATTCATCACCGCTGCAACAACAACCCAGTGGCAGAACTCAAGAGGTTATACATGAAGACGTTCCTGACATGGCTGAAGCACGAGGTGCTGAGATAGTGTCTGAACCTGAAGACGATGATCAGGACGGTCAAATTCAGGGGGAGCCAAGCTAGGAGGAGCAACCAGAGATTTCCCAAGTACCAGTTCGTAAATCAAACAGAGTGCCAAAACCGAATACTAAGTATCCTTCTTCACAGTATATTCTCACGACCAGTGATGGGGATAGCCCGCATTCCAGATACATTCTGTTGACTGGCGATGGAGAGCCTGAAAATCTTGAGGAGGCAAAGACTCATGCAGACAATGACAAATGGATGTTGGTAATGAAGTCTGAGATGGAGTCTTTATTGAAGAATGACACCTATGAGTTGGTGGAGCTTCCTAAAGGCAGAAAAGCACTAAAAAATAAGTGGGTGTTCAAGTTGAAGAGGGACGAGAATGAGCAATTGATAAAGCTCAAGGCTCGCTTGGTTGTCAAGGGTTTTGGGCAGAAGGAAGGAGTCGATTTCGACGAGATATTCTCACCAGTGGTTAAGATGACTTCAATCCGAGTTATTCTGGGCATGGCAACTAGCATGGATCTTGAGGTGGAGCAGTTGGATGTGAAGACAGCATTTCTGCATGGTGATTTGGAAGAGGAAATTTACATGGAGCAACCAGAAGGTTTTGAAGTTGAGAGAAAATGACACATGGTTTGTAAGTTGAAGAAAAGCTTGTACGGGCTAAAGCAAGCACCGAGGCAATGGTACAAGAAGTTTGACTTATTCATGTTGAGTCATGGGTACAAGAGAACAGATACTGATCCATGTGTGTATATCAAGCAGTTCACCGAAGGTAACTTCATCATTTTATTGCTATATGTTGATGATATGTTGATTGTGGGGCACGATGTTGCTATGATTCACAAGTTGAAGTCAGATTTGTCAAAATCATGTGATATGAAAGACTTTGGTCCAGCTAAGCAGATTTTGGGCATGGAGATCACTCGTGACAGGAAGGCGAAGAAGCGATGGTTGTCACAGGAAAGGTATGTTGAACGAGTGCTTGAGAGGTTCAACATGAAAGATGCTAAGCCAGTGAACTCACCTCTAGGTAATCAATTCAAGTTAAGCAGAAGGTTATGCCCAACTACACAAGGGGATATGGACAAGATGGCAGGTATTCCCTACTCATCAGCTGTTGGTAGTCTTATGTATGCTATGGTTTGTACTCGACCAGATATAGCACATGCAGTTGGTGTTGTTAGTAGGTATCTCTCTAACCCTGGCAGAGAGCATTGGGAATCAGTCAAGTGGATACTCAAATATTTGAGAGGCACTTCAAAGTTGTGCTTGTGCTTTGGTGGATCAAAACCGATGTTAGAAGGTTTCACGGATGAAGACTTGGTAGGAGACCTTGATGCTAGAAAATCCACTTCTGGATACTTATTCACCTTTTCAGGGGGAGCTGTTTCATGGCAATCCAAGTTACAAAAATGTGTTAACTTATCCACCACTGAAGCTGAGTATATTGCTTTAAATGAAGCAGGCAAGGAGATGATTTGGCTGCAGAGGTTCATTCAAGAATTGGGTGTGAAGCAAGAAAGTTATGTGGTGCATTGTGATAGTCAGAGTGCTATTCATTTAAGTAAAAATTCAGTGTACCATCCTCGTACGAAGCACATTGATCTCTGTTATCATTGGATTCGAGATGCAGTATCAAAGAAGCTTTTCCAGTTGAGGAAAATTCACACCAACAAGAACACTTCAGATATGTTGACAAAAGTTGTTACGCAACAGAAGTTGGAGTATTGCATCAAATCCGCTGGAGTGGACTTCAAGTAGAAGTTACGTCATTTTGACCTAGTTGGCCTAGAGGGGGAGATTGTAAAATATCTAGGCCCAAACTTCAAATATATCTACAAAATGTTGTTTGGAGCATTAATGAAGTAAGTGGTTGTAGGTAAGTGGGATTCAAAATGTAGTAGGTGGTTGTAGGTAAGTGGGTTCCAAAATGTAGTAGGTGGTTGTAGGTAAGTGGGATCCAAAATGTAGTAGGTGGTTGTAGGTAAGTGGGATCCAAAATGTAGTAGGTGGTTGTAGGTAAGTGGGATCCAAAATGTAGTAGGTGGTTGTAGGTAAGTGGGATCCAAAATGAAGTAAGTGGGTGGGTGAAGCATTAATGAAAGCATTTAGATGGTTCCTCCTTAGCCTATATAAGGAGAGGTCATTTGCTCATTCCATCAATCTCATCTAAGAGAAACATCTTCCTCCAAGTAGGGAGTGAAGAGTGTCCACTCCAAGTTGAGAGTGTTGAGTGTTGGTAGCAAAACAAGTGTGAGAGAGAGAGTTTCCTTCAAGTAGTGTTCTTGAAGTTGTGCATCTCTTTGTACCCCTAATTTCATTAGTGGAGGTTCTTGTTGTTATTGCCCAGTGGACGTAGGCATATTTCCGAACAACGTTATATTCGGTGTTCTCTATTCTTTGCTCCTTTATTTCCTTGCATATTTATCCTTTTTTATGGGTTGAGTTATTATTTCCATTCTAATATTTTCCGCAACAGAGAGGATCAAGTAGAAGGAGAAAGCTAAGCGGCTGAAGATGAAGAAAGATGTTGAACAGACCCTAAAGAAATGCATCGATCTGCTCAAGAAGAAAAATAAAATCCATGAGCAAGTGAAAATTGCTAAGAAGGGCTGATCAAATGAGACTACTAAGGTGCTCAACCTAGAAAACGTATTACATCAAGCTACCTTGGGTATATCTACTGCATGTGCGTTGGTGGTGGACAAAAACAAGATGTTGGGTGAGCTTGAGGATGGGACTGACATTAGCTTGGGTTAGTTGAGAATGAGCTAATGCAAAAAGTCAACCTCTTTAACCAGGGTCTTCCAATCAATTTATGTGGCTGAAAAAGGCACTAGTACTCAACCAGTCATTCAATATGCCACCAGCCGAAGAACAACTAGAGGCCGACAAGGTTGCTGATCAGTCCTTCTTTGGTGTGATGCCCAATGATCCTTTTTTGAGCCAATTGATTAGACACCGATTATGCACATGTCTGAAGGTGACGAGCATGTGGATATGGGATGCGTATTGACCACTAATCTAGTTGTGTTCCTGGTCTGCCCGGGTCAGTGTGCCTAGATTTCACTTCCCTGCCTCTATTTCTTATGCCTCTATCGTCATCCATAATGAACATTTGTTGGCCTGGAATATTGCCTTTTGTAAGATATACTGAACAAATTTTTAATTTTTGAAATGCATGATTTTTTTTAATTTTTATGTAGTCAGCTACCAAGCCAAGTTGTTTATATGTGTGCTTATTGGATACTTGTCTTCAATGAATTGTGTTTGATTGAACTACGATTAACCAATTGTTTGTATTTTGTAACTTTCACATTGCCGACCAATGAGGCCAAGTGAACTGAATAAGATTTTGAGTGGATTTCCAGGTCCGGAATGGTCAGTTGTTGTTCTGTAGCAAGGACCAATGAGATTTTAAATGTAGTACTGATCCATACAATAAATTTAGGACTGATTCCACTTTCAAATTTCTTGTAAGTTTGGCGTCTAACCAAAATTAACTTGAACAAACAACAATAATTTTTTTTATGTGTATTATAGTTGACTGGTCTGGACCAACTAAGATGGGTACCGACCGGTGGGTGTCTAAACACGTGTCCGACCAGAATAAATTTTGGGTACTAAAATTTGTACAGAACCAAAAGACCAAAATATTTATTTTTCATTAATGGTAATATGGTAGCATTGGTCTCTTGAGTTTATGCAGAGGTAAGGAAGACTATGCTTCACTTGTAGTAATATTTCAAACGATCAGCATTCTAGGGATAAGGTAATGCTTTTCCTCTAAAATTTTTAGTTTGTAGGTGCCCAGTTGCCAGATTTTGATCATCTGGTATGGTCCTTCCTAGTTTTGACCCAGTGTGTGATCTGCTTGTTCGTTGGTAGCCAGGGTGACTTTCTTGAGGACCTAGTCTCCCATCTTGAAACTTCTAGAGTTGATCCTCAAGTCATAGTATCGTGCTACTCTCTGTTAGTAGCCATGTTATGTATATTTCCTTATTCACAGTGCTCGTCTAGCAAGTCATGGTTGATGGTAAGAAGTTCATTGTTTTCATCGAGGCCGTACAAGATGATTTGATATGAAGTTTCACTTATCTCCACTAGTAATGAATTCAATGCCAAAAGCCATTGCAAATGGTTTTTCATTTGTGGATGTGTGATATGAGGTGCCTAACGCCAAAGAACGTCTAGTGGGTAGTTTGACCATGCTTCTTTGGATCCTTCATCAAGGCTAGTTTTAAGGTTGTATTTGATGATCTTGTTTATGGTTTTAACCTGATCATTTTCTTGTGGATGGGCAACAAAAGCGAAATAAAGAGTGATGCAACATACCTCACAAAATGATCTAAAACGAGCACAATCGACCATATACCTCAATGTTGTGCCCTATGAAGCTCTACCTCTCACAGCTCACAAGGAACTACCTTCCACCATGCAACCTTCAGAACTCAAGTTAAAACCACTTCTAGACCACCTGAAGTATGTGTTCTTAGATAGAAATCAGACTTTTCTGGTCATCATTGCCTCTAACCTAAGTACAGCAGAGAAGGAGCAATTGGTTCAAGCCTTTCTAACTCATCATACAACAATAGGATGGAAAAATGATGATATCAAATTTATTAGTCCCACAAAGTGTATGCATTTAATCCTCCTTGAAGATGATCTTAAACCATCCAAGGAAGCACAACAATGATTGAACCCACCAATGAAGAAATTCTTGAAGCAAAACTTGGGAATTATCTATCCAATCAGCAACTCCAAGTGGATGAGCCCCGTTCAAGTTTTTTCAAAGAAGAGTGGGATTACCATGGTTACAAATGAGCATGACGAGCTCGTAGCCCAAATAATTCAAACTAGATGGAGGGTTTGCATTGACTATGGGTGTCACGACCCGAATCTTCTAGCACGATATTTTTCAATTTGGGCCCACGCCTTCACAGCTTTGTTTCTGGGAACTCACACGCAACTTCCTAGTGGGTCACCTATCTAGAGATTGCTCCAGTCCAACCTCGCTTAACTTTGGAGTTCCAAGTAAATCCAAAGCTAGTGAACTCCCAAAAGACATCGTGCTAGGAAGATACGTGCCCACACATATTTGGCACTTTACCTTTCCCTCCCCAAGCGAGTTTTACTTCCCAATCTCACGGTTCTTGCTCATCGTTCTTGCATCCGAAGATTACGGGTCTTTCTCACCAGTTATATTTCCTAAGCTCACAAGTTTTACGATGGGAAGCTCAACACCACCACACGCAAGGACCATTTTCCCTTGTTATTCATTGATCAAATGCTTGAGTGTTTGGCTGGCCACTCACATTATTGCATCTTGGATGGCTATTCAATGTATAACCAGATTACTATTTCCCCGGAAGAGCAAGAAAAGACAACATTCACGTGCCCCTATGGCACCTTTCTTACAGTAAGATGCCTTTTAGCCTTTTTAATGCTCCCATTATCTTGTAATGATGCATGATGAGCGTTTTCTCTCATATGGTGGAAGATATAGTCGTAATATTTATAGATGGCTTCTTAGTGTTTGGCCATTCATACGAGTAGTGCTTAGCCAACTTATCAAGAGCCCTTGAATAGTGGAAAAAGAGTAACTTAGTATTGAATTGGGAGAAGTGCCACTTCATGGCCTAATAGGGAATTTTATTGGGTCATGTAATCACTAGCCATGGAATTGAAGTTGATAAAGCCAAGTTAGATGTTGTGGAAAGGTTGACATACCCTACACCAGTTAAGGAAGTACGATTGTCATTAAGGCATGCTGGATTTTACCACAGATTCATCAAAGACTTCTAAAAACTCACAAGACCTCTGTGTGATCTTCTATCCAAGGACACCGCATTCAAATTCACCAAGGAATTCCATGAGGCATTCAATACTCTCAAGGCCAAGCTGAAGGCATCTCTTATTATTACGTTGTAAGACCCGTGTCTTGGGAGGAACGGTGAAAAATTCCACATCGCTCGGGGAGGGAAAGGTGAAATGCCTTATATGTGTGCGCACATATCTATCTAGCACGAGGCCTTATGGGAGCTCACTGGCTTTGGATTCATTGGGAACTCCAAAGTTAAGGGAGTTTGGAGTGGTGCAATCCCAAGATGGGTGACCTACTGGGAAATTGCATGCAACATCCCGTCCCGAATATCAGGATTAAATATTAATTAACTATGGTTTAGAATGACTAATCGGGGATTAGTTGAGAGATTTCGGACGAACGGTGCGAAATGATGGTTTTACCCCTAAAATAGGCAAAAAGGTTGACTTTTAGTTCGGGTAGTCAAATGGACGTTGATCGATGACTGTGACGTAGTTCGGGACGTCACGAGTTCATGGACAGGTGGCACGTCCAATTTCGACATTCGCGGACAAAGTTATGATGTTCGGAAGTTCGGGGGTATTTTGGTAATTTGGTTGAAAAGGGACAAAATGTTGACTTTTGACTCGGGGAGTCAAACGTACGAGGGCTGATGACCGTGACATAGATCGGGACGTCACGAGTCCGTAGACAGGCGACACGTCGAAATCGGACGTCGAACGGCGAAGTTATGGGTCTAAAACAGAAAATGACACTATTACACGTAAATCGAGAATCGGGGACATGTGGCAGGTTTTGATTGGGGAACCTTCTGGAAGGAACCACCAGATGAGTGACAAGTGTCACCCATCTGATTGGTCAATCTCCTTAAAATGGGGATCTTGTCCCATTGCCCCATTATATATATGTATATATTTAATCCATTCCTTGATCTTAGCCATCCATTTCATCTTATTCTAATCCCCACCGTCCATCTTCTCTCTCTCTCTCACCTAGTTACCGTCATCAGATATCAACTATCATTTTCATTTCTATATTTTTCCTCTAAAACCCGATCACCATTTCTCTCCATTTTCCTCAAAACAAACACCCAGCACTTAGCACCCCTCACACCATATTCATCTGGGTTAGTGTGTGCAACCGTGAGAGACTGAGAATGACCTGAGAACTGGTGAGGGCTGCAGCCACGGCGGTGGCCACGGCGAGGGAACCGTAAGCCGGTTTGAATCTAGGTTCAAAAACCATTTTTGGTGACGTTTTCGATCAAGCTGATTAATCCTAAAGTATTACTAGGACTCAGACGAATGACTTGGACTCGATTTCGTGAGGTTTGGTGGTCTGAGGCAGCCGATGACCAAAATGGTGAGTTTCAGTTTAAAACTTGAAAACTGGTTTTTGATGCTTCTCGATTGTGTCTGATGATTGGGACGTGTCCTTGAGGTTGAAACAAGTGCAATGGAAGTGGTTTCGAGGAGGGAAATGGCTGGTAACGATGGCAGAACTCAGTTGCAGGGCTGTCGCCATTGATGGACCAAGGAGGTACCTTCTCATGTATTTCTTAGCCTTTTGAGACCATAAAACAACTAGGAATGATCAGACAAAAGTCTAGGAATTAAAAGGGCTGAAAAACGTTCAAAAATAGAGGAAAACTGGGGATGCCTGTTCGGTTGGACCTAATCTGTCTGAACTGGTTTGAACTGAGGAAGACGATGACACTATTTGACACGACCCATCCCAATCCCCCCGAGATTACCGTGGAATGTGTCATGCTCCCGTCTGACACAAAGTGTCAAACAAGGGATAACCTGATGCCACTTCCCAAAAGGGGCTTCCAGAGTGCGCAAGGATCGATGGAGGAGGCGTGCGATGTCCCAGTCTCTACTGCAGTCGCATCCGTGATCAACTTGAAGGGCATTAAAACCAATAAAAGCTATGAGTGGACGAAAATGAACAAGTTCATAAACACTTTCATAAAGACATTTATGCCCTTCATTAAAACGTATGCATGCATCGAAAACCAGTAACCAAAACATTTATTCAACCAAGCCATTAGGGCCTTAGCCCAAGAACTGTAATTCAAAACCAAGTGTGGGAACTCAGCCCAAAACTGTGAAATACCACATCCGTAAATACAAAACCATATGGGCCACCGCCCAAATCCATAAACATAAATTCAACGGAAAAACCATTTCATAGATTCAATAGCCATATTTACCACATTACCAACTCCAGCATCCCAGATGCCTAGCGTCCCAGACGTCATATCTCATGGTATAATAAGCAACGCGTGCTGCTCGGGGTCTCTCCGGGTCCATATGTCTAACATCCCAGATGTCTGACGTCCTAGACGTCTAATCATAGCAATCCTGCTCCTGAGTCACTATACGGTCTGGTAGCTCCGTACAATGAACCCTCGCAGGCAATGCACCGTGACTTCCCCAGTGTCCTAGACACCTGGAGGAGACCATCACATATCCTCGTATCAAGATGGTATATGGAAAACAGTTTTATCAAATCCTTTCACAACATTTCAATGCGCCCTACCTGAAATCTCCATAAAACATCACAATTCCATTTAGGGTCCCCGACACGAAATCACATTTATGACCCAACTGGACCTCATGCCCGATTCCGTAAACCACTGGGCCCACGACCCGAATTTGGAAATCAACTGGGCCCCTAGCCCGATAATATAACTCAAATGGGTCTCAGCCCGATTTCGTAAACAACTGGGCCCCTGGCCCGATTTCATAAAGCAACTGGGCCCCCGGCCCGATTATGTAACTCAAATGGACTCTAAGTCTGAGGTTTCCAAAACAATTGGGTCTCATGCTTGAATTCATCTTTCCAATTTTAAAACCATTTCATCACATCATACATGAAACCATAAGCACGTAAAACCACAATAAAATCATCAGTCTCGATATACATGCAATACGGAAAACATCTTGAAATACGTGCATCATACGTGAAATCAATAATCACAATTATCATAATGGAAATCACGTATATAAAACATATAAAACCGTTAGGCATGCATAGAATTTATAAAAGAAAAGTCCACTCACAGACCATCCGACGATGCGCCTCGATACGCGTGCCATAGGCCTTCCCGGGCCATACCACTATCACCGGGACTTCCAAACCTGTCCAAATCGCATTAGGGGGTCACTAACCTCTTCATTAACCTCCTATTAAAGTCAAGTAATTTTTTCGAATTTTTAACTATTTTTAAACTCGATTCAAAACCTTTGGACGTCCCGAACAATATCGAAACGGTGTCCGATCAACACGAAACCAATCCCAAAATGTTCGTTACAATGAATAGATTAAAAGTCATGTCGGAAGATTCCCCAAAATACCCTCCACACTCCCCCACGCGCCATTTGAACCCCCTACGCGTGAAACCCACGCGCCGGTTCTCAGCCATTCTTCAACTGTTTTCAGTGATTTTAATTCCCACAAGGTCGTCTAATTACCTAGGTTCGATTCCCAACTTCAAAATAAAAAAATGAGATTAGAACGTCACATGTTGGAGAGGAAACAGTGACTAGTTACCTGCAACCGTCGTGCCTGCACGATCCCATCCACCTCTCATCTTGGTTTTGCACTCACTACACTCTTGGGACCTTTAGAAACAACTACTAATTAAAATAATCGAACAAAAAGCCTTAAACCTCACACTGCCATTTTTGAATCGTAACAGGTCCTATCGGCTTTCACTCGCCTTGTCGTCCTGAGCTCACCCGTGGTCACCACCATGGTCCTCTTGACTTCAGGGGCTCCATCCACTCCTCCAGAGCGATCAATAACCCACCAAAATCGATCTTTCATTTTTTTGAATTTTACAAACTCTTCTGTTTTTCCTCGACCGTCGTCTCTGCCGTCTCCCGTCGTCTCTCAGCCTTCACCACTCAGTAGTCTCTTACACAAGCACAGAGGAGATGGGTGATGGACTGGTGTACTTGTTCGAACAAGGTTGTGTGTGTAAGTGTTTCAGGTGGGAAAATATGAGAGTGAGAAAGGGATGAAGTCTGATCAGAAATAGAAGGGAAGCGATGAGATGGACGGTGTAGATGCAATCTCGGGAGTTGGATGGATGACTGAGATTAAAAGGGGAAATAAATCATATTTTAAATAATTAATGGGAACATGATCCAGATTTAGGGCCACAAAGCAAGGGTTGAGTGACAATTGTCACTCATCCAAGGGTCCAGATTGATCGATCACTGTTCACTAATTTAATATTATTTTAATCGAAACCTCGGTTCGTTCAGTTAATCGATTTCAATCCCGTGACCATAACTTTCCCGTTCGATGTCCGATTTCGGCGTGCCGCCTGTCTATGGATTCGTATCGACTCAATCTACGTAACGGTCCTTGGCCCTTCGCCATTGGACCTCCCGAGTCAAAAGTCAACATTTGGCCCCTTTTCAACCAAATTACCAAAATACCCCTCGACTTCCGAACGTCATAACTTCTTCCTTGAACGTCGGAATCGAACGTGCCACCTGTCTATGAACTCGGGACGTCCTGAACTACGTCACGGTCATCGGTCAAAGTTCGTTTGACTGCCAGATAAAAAGTCAACATTTTGCCCATTTAAGGGGCAAAACGGTCATTTTGCACATTTCGTCCGATTTCACTCAACTAATCCCAGATTAGTCATTCTAAATCATAATTAATTCATATTTAATCCCGATACTAGGGATGGGTCGTTACAATCTTCCCCCCTTAAATAATTTCGTCCTCGAAATTCCAACTATACCGATTCCACATCTACCTCGTGGAAAACAATTCGATCTCACACCATGTGTACACTTGTACACCTACTAACCAACACAAAACTCGTCTGCACTCAGACGTCCCATCACAGTCTCACGTCGTATCGACAACACTCGACCACCACGAGTGAAATTAACCACCAGAACCGCGCTAAAACCGCTTGGCAAAATTGCCATTAAGCTGACTCCTTCAGCTTGACGGTTCCTTTCAATCGCTAATACATCCTGACATCTGCTCCCATAGGGAGTCACCAAATGTCACTTGTTAGTCCATGCTGACATTGCCAGCCAAACTGTCACCACTAAGCTAGCCAAACTGTCACCACTAAGCTTTACCATCCTAGTAAAGCTCCAATCATCAACCAATCAGTAACATCACTTCGTACTACAACTCCCTTAATGTAGCATAAGATCAACAACATGATCTCACCTCGCAGGGCAAGCTCAATCCTGCGACATATATCGATCTCAGCGTTCACAACTGTCAACCCCAAGACGCCGGTAAAGTCACAGCGTGATAACATCACGCAAAGCAACTTGTGGTTACACTAACCACCAACTCCCTTGTCCTGAGTATACGTATACCAACATCTCACTCAATCAGGTGGTGTAACTGGAACACATTGAACACCAGCCCAGAAGTGATCACACATCTCAACACTAGCGTTTCACTAGCCATCCATGGCTAAGACCACCTGCTCACACAATCACTAAACCCAACAAGATCACTCTGGCCTAATGCGCAGTATCCAATGTCCAGTCCACGATCACAACCAAATCCAATGGTATCGGAACCAAGCCGATTACCAACACGTTCATCCATACACCACTGTTACATCCCATGTACGTAGGCACCACTCAGCCTATCCAATATCAATCCTCGTAAAACATACAAAGTACGTACATCCAAAATGTACCAATCCAAGCACGCTCACCAAGGCTTATCAAATCATGCCAAATGAGCATCTAATCTCACTCACGTCTACCGAGACGCACCAACTCCGAATCTATCGGATACTCGCACAAAATATTTCCGTACCACATTCGATGGACTTTGAAAAGAAGCCAATCCCATCAGTCACAAGTCAAATCCTCGAGTTAATTCGTAAACAGTCCAACTTACTCAAGTACCGCCTCAAACCGGATTAACTTCGAAAATAAGTTGAATCCAACCATTCCCATATCCAAATATTTAAGACAGGGCAATAAGCTCTTCACTTAACCCGATCAACAAGATCGCAGTTCAAATCCATCACCATGTCACCCGCCTGGTAACATCACGATCCTAGATCATCACTATGCCAATGTCCACAACATCACAATCCAGATCCACCTAGGATACACACAAGCTCACGTAGCTAGTAATCCACCTGGAATCTGATCGTAGGGTCTTACACTCTCTTGAATCCTTCACCAAATTTCCCTTGGTGGAAAGATGACCTCGCTTTTGACCACTCAAATCCAGAATTAAACACAACTCCTTGTGTCCAATGACCCAAAGCCAATCATGGGTCCATCAACCAATACACACTCAACGTACTAGTAACCACAATCAACGTCTGCTAGAGCAGGAACTAAGAAGTCACCCCAATGACTTCAGGATACCTATTACCAATGTTGAAACGAGCACTCCTCTCGTCTCCTCAATCACAACTCTCCTCGAATCTGAAGTTCCAACCACGTTGGAAACATACATGCTCCCAACGAGATGTCAAGTCGAACCACTGGACTTTCTACATCCTCAACTCACTTGGACGACCACGTGTCCGCAATCAATCCATTACTCAGACCTCATGTCCGTTCATAACCGTTTACGTACATCCAGAAGGATGTCATTCATTACTATCTCGTTCTCACATCCCAACCTTTACAGGTTCAACACTCGATTTTCCAAGTTATTCACAATTACAAATCCCTACATCTATACCACCAATGAATTTCCTCGTTTTCCAATTTCAATAATTTCCTTGTACTTTATGGGGATATTAGAAACATACAATCACACCAAACTCGGAGTTGACAAAAACTCTCCAAATCCACTAATCCTCATGACGTAGGGGACGTCATCCCAAGATTCCTCAAGTCTCAATCATACCTTTTTATCTACTCATCACTTGTCATCTTATAACTGTTGGGACTGATCCCAAAACATCACAATCTCCGCTGGATCCCATCTAGTCCATCACTCAACCACTACTGAATCTCAAATACCGAACATAGGTCCATCATGACGGAGTCACATCCCAACTCGTGGCTCATCGTCATCACAATCACCAACACCAGCACCAGCGCTAGTACCACCACCAACACACTATCATCAACACTAGTATCAACACACAGGCATCCATACTAGCATCAGTACAAAAGTACCAATATCAGCACTAGCACACAAACATCCACACTAGCACATAGTGTGCAAATCTGACAACATTGGATCTCCGCTCATACCGAGCGACGATCCCGTACCTCTATTCGTACCCCACAACTATGGGTATCACCATTCTGACAATCCACATCAGGATAATGAACGTTCCATAAACGTCCCCTGATTCTCAACTACTACAACCATACCAAATACCCTCGATAGCCAATCCTCTCTACATGACTGTCAACCAACAGTCATCGCTACCGAGATCTGTATCCTCACATTACACTATTACTCGGTCCAACTCGGGATTTCATACCTTATCCCATAACCGTATCCATGGATCGAATCCCAAAGTTCTGACTAGACTCACTAGAGCCATCCACATGGTCATCCACGACCTCAGCCGCTCTTCGCAGCACAAGTTCTCATCCACTAGTCACAGCTAAGGTTCACCTTTTCAATCCATCATATACTAGGGTTCCACAATCACACTCTATGGTTCAAAGGAACCTAACTGCTCTCTGCAATATAATCCACAATCAGACCGACCCCGCGGTCCTGACATCGTATAGACGTCAAATCCAACCCTACCATCAACTCAACGTGGGTTCCACCACTAAGGTCATCGGCTAACTCCGATGTACCAACACCCCTCACACGAGCAATCACTACTAGGGTTCTCACTTTAGATCATTACTCAAATGGGTTTCCCTGAACCCAACTGCGCCCAGCAGCACAACAATCTAATATCACATGACCGAACAAACGGTCCCACATCACCAGTTCATCACAAACAACCCCACTTGGTCGAATCACATTAACGCACGGCGTATCGGACCAAGAGACATCACACCCTCGACCTACACGTACAAAAGAGCAAACCTACTCTGATACCAATTTGACACGACCCATCCCAATCCCCCCCGGATTACTGTGGAATGTGCCATGCTCCCGTCTGACACGAAGGGTCAGACAAGGGATAACCTGATGCCACTACCCAAACGGGGCTTCCAGAGTGTGCAAGGATCGATGGAGGAGGCGTGCGATGTCCCAGTCTCTACTGCAGTCGCATCCGTGATCAACCTGAAGGGCATTAAAACCAATAAAAGCTGTGAATGGACGAAAATGAACAAGTTCATAAACACATTCATAAAGACATTTATGCCCTTCATTAAAACGTATGCATGCATCGAAAACTAGTAACCAAAACATTTGTTCAACCAAGCCATTAGGGCCTTAGCCCAAAAACCGTAACTCAAAAACAAGTGTGGGAACTCAGCCCAAAACTGTGAAATACCACATCCGTAAATACAAAACCATGTGGGCCACCGCCCAAATCCATAAACATAAATTCAACCGAAAAGCCATTTCATAGATTCAATAGTCCATATTTACCACATTACCATCTCCGGCATCCCAGATGCCTAGCGTCCCAGATGCTTGACGTCCCAGATGTCATATCTCACGGTATAATAAGCAACGCGTGCTCCCCGGGGTCTCTCCGGGTCCATATCTCTAACATCCCAGATGTCTGACGTCCCAGACGTCTAATCATAGCAATCCTGCTCCTGAGTCACTATACGGTCTGGTAGCTCCGTACAATGACCCCTCGCAGATTACCAAAATTACCAAAATACCCCTCGACTTCCGAACGTCATAACTTTTTCCTCGAACGTAGGAATCGAACGTGCCACCTGTCTATGAACTTGTGACGTCCTGAACTACATCATGGTCATCGGTCAAAGTCCGTTTGACCGTCCGATCAAAAAGTCAACATTTTGCCCATTCTAGGGCCAAAACGGTCATTTTGCACATTTCGTCCGATTTCACTCAACTCAACCCAGATTAATTCTAAACCATAATTAATTAATATTTAATTTTGATACTCGGGACGGGTCATTACACTATTCACCACTCGTGGGCTTCACGAGCAACCGCTTGCGGCGGCGCATGGGGGCGCGTGGAGGGCATTTTGGGGATGTTGTCAACATGACTTTTAATCTATTCGATGTAATGAACATTTTGGGACTGGTTTCGTGTCGATCGGACACCGTCTCGATATGTTTTGGGGTGTTCGAAGGTTTTGAATTGAGTTTAAAAATAGTTAAAAATTCGGGAAAATTACGGGGCTTTAATAGGAGGTTAATGAAGAGGTTAGTGACCCTCTAGTGTGATTTGGATAGGTTTGGAAGTCCCGGTGATAGTGATGAGGCCCAGGAGGGCCTATGGCATGCGTATCGAGGCGGCAGCGTAGGACGGTCTGTGAGTGGACTTCATTTTCTAAACTGTCATGCATGCATAACTATTTTATATGTTTTACATACATGATTTCTATGATGATGATTATGGCACTGGTGGATTATATGATTGCACGTATTTCGAGGTAACCTCGTAGTTACATGTTTTTCGAGGTTTACGAGTTTATGCTATGGTTATGTGATTGTGAGTCTAATTATGGTTCTATGGCATGGTTTTGGTTTTGGAAAGATGAACTCGGGCATGAGACCCATTTGAATTATGTGATCAGGCCAGGGGCCCAGTTGGTTTACGAAATCGGGCAGAGACCATTTTGAGTCATGTGATCGGGTCGGGGCCCAGTGGTTTAGAAAATTGGGCATGAGGCCCATATGAGTTTTATAAATCTGATTTTGGGTCTAAGACCCTATATTTCATAAACGTGATTTCGGGTCGGGACCCTAAATGGATTTGTGATGTTTATGGAGATTTCAGGTAGGGCCCTTTGAGATGTTTTGAAATAACTTTGTAAAACTGTTTCCATATACCATCTTGATACGAGGCTATGTGATGGTCTCCTCCAGGTGACTGGGACACTGAGGAAGTCACCGTGCATTGCCTATGAGGGGTCATTACACGGAGCTACCAGACTGTATGGTGACTCAGGAGCAGGAATGCTATGATTAGACATCTGGGACGTCAGACATCTGTGACGTCAGACATCTGTGACGTCAGACATCTGGGATGTTAGTGATATTGACCCGAAGAGACCCCGGGTAGCACGCGTTGCTTATTACCGTGAGATATGACATCTGGGATGTCAAGCGTCTGGGACGCTAGGCATCTGGGATGCCGAGGATGGTTATGTGGTAAATATGGACTATTGGATCTATGAAATGGTTTTTCAATTGGATTTGTGAATATGGATTTGGGCAGTGGCCACTTTGTTTTCTATTTACGGATTTGGTATTCTACTGTTTTGGGCTGAGTTCCCACACTTAGTTTTGAGTTACAATTTTTGGGGCTAAGGCCCTAATGGTCTATTGAGCAAATGTTTTGATTACTGATTTTAGGATGCATGCATACTTGTTATTGAAGGGTATAAATGTCTTTATGAAATGTGTTTTTATGAACTTATTGATTTTCGTCCACTCACAGCTTTTAAAAGATGTTAATGCCCTTCAGGTTGATCACGGATGGGGGATGGAGTAGAGACCGAGACATCGCACTCCTCCACTGATCCTGGCGCGCTCTGGGAGCTCCGTATAGGCTGAGGTACGTATTATCCCTTGTCTGACACGTCGTGTCAGACGGGAGCTTGGCACATCCCACGTTAATCCCGGAGAGATTGGGATGGGTCGTGTCAAGTGGTATCAAAGCAGGTTGTCGCTATTCGGTAGTTCTTGATGTACGCGCAGGTCGAGGATGTGATGTCTCTACGTGGTCAGCCAGTTATCAACCTGATAGTAGGATGCCGAATTGATAGTTTTTGGTATTGAATAGTGAATAGTGTGTGATTGGCCCGATATGTCGTGCGTTAGTATGATTCGAGCCAAGTGGGGTTGTATATGACAAATGTAATTGTGGGACCGTTGGTTTGGTCATGTGATGCTAGATTGTGGATTTTATTGCAGAGAGAGTTGGGTTCAAAGGAACCCTAGGGTGTGATTGTGAAACCCTAGTTTGTGATGGATTGACTAGAAGGTGAACCTTAGTTGTGATTGATGATTTGGAAGTGTGAGTCCGTAGTTGTTGAAGATTAGACTACTTTCCGAAGTCGGGGTAGTCTATCGGGTCGAACCCCATATTGTGACTGTTGGATTGGAACTTGTGCTGCGACGAGCAGTTGAGGTCATGGATGACCATGGGGATGACTCTAGTGATTCTAGTCGAAACTATAGAGATTGGTTGGCCCGACAAGAAGTGAAGTGATGGGATGCAATCCACGAGTACGGTTTGAGATAATATATTGAATCCCGAGTTGGACCGAATAATAGTGTGATGTGTGGATTCGGATCTCGATAGCGATGACTGTTGGTCGATAGTCGTGTGGAGATGACTGGCTATCAAGGGTATTTGGTGTGGTTGTAGTAGTTGAGAATCGGGGGACGTTCAGGGAACGTTCATTATCTTACTGTGGATTGTCAGAATAGTGGTACCTATAGTTATGGGGGTACGAGAGAGGCAGAGTTCCTTTCACCTGTGCGGAAATATGGAGTTGTTGCTCGGTATGAGTAACGACTCAGGGTTGTCTGATTCGCACGTAGTGTGCTGGTACCGATGATTATTATAACGATGAGCCACGAGTTAGGTTGTGACTCAGTCGTAATAGGCATATGTTTGGTATCCGAGATTCGGTAGTGGCTGAGTGATGGACTGGATGGGATCCAGTAGGGATTGTGTTGTGTTTGGATAAGCCCCAACAGTTATGAGATGACAAAGTGATGAATGGATGAAAGGGTATGATTGAGACATGAGGAGTCTTTGGATGACGCAGGGGACGTCATGGAACTTAGTGGATTTGGGGAGTTGCCATCAACTCCGAAACTTGTGTGGTTGTACGTTTCTAGTATCCGTAGGAAGTACGAAGAAATTATTGAAATTGGAAGAAGCCGAAGGGAATCAATGGTGGTATTATTGTGAGATTGTAAGATTGTGAATAACATGGAAACCCGAGAGTTGAACCTGTAAAGGTTGAGATATGAGAACGAGATAGTAACGAATTGCATCCTTTTGGATATGCGTAAACGATTATCTGAGTAATGGATTGATTGCGGACACGTGGTTGTCCAAGTGAGTTGAGGATTTGGGAAGTCCAGTGGTTGGACTTGGCATCTCGTTGGAAGCTTATCTGGTTCCGACATGGTTGGAACTTCAAAATCGATGAAGGTTGTGATTGAGGCTACGAGAGGAGTGCTCGTTTCAGCTTTGGTGATGAGTATTCTGAAGTCATCGGGGTGATTTCATATTTTATGCCCGTGGCAGACGATGGTTGTTGTTACCAGTACGTTGAGCGTGTATTGGTTGGTGGAGCCATGATTGGCTTTGGGTCATTAGACGAGAGAAGTTGTGTTTGATTATGGATTAGTGGTGGATGTCGGGACAATTATCCCACCTAGGGAAATATGACGAGGGAGTCCGGATAGGACAAGATGAGCAAAATGATGACATGGAATGACAAGGATCGAAATGAAGAAACTGGAGAGGACCCACAGTTTAGACGTGTTTCATTTTTGACTGAGTGATTAGATGTAGAAATAGCTGAGGAGTAATATGACTGACGAAGGATTCAATGAGGGTGTAAGACCCTACGATAAGATTTTAGGTGGATTGTTAGCTAAGTGAGCATGTGCGGATCCTAGGTGGATCTGGGTTGCGATGTTGCGGACATTGGGCATTCTGACCATCTTAGGATCGTGATGTTATCGGTCGGGTGACGTGGTGATGGATCTGGATCGCGATCCTGTTGATCAGGGTAGGTGGAGAGTTTATTGCCTTGTCATGAATATTTGGATATGGGAATGTTGGGTCGACTTCTTTTCGAAGTTAATCCGATATGAGACAGTATGTGGGTGAGTTGAAATGTTTACGAATTGCCTTGAGTATTTGACCTTGTGAACGAGTGGGTATCCGACGGGGTCGGATTTGGTCAGCCTTGGATGTATAGAGAATGGGATGGGCTTCATTTCGAAATCAATTGAATGTGGTACGAAAAATCTTGTGAGCAGGTAACTGATAGGTTCGGTATTAGTGCGTCTCAGCAAACGGGGGTAAGATTGGATGCTCAATTGACATGAATAGGTACGCCTTGGTGGGCGTGAGTCAGATTTGTACATGTTTGTTTACGTGTTTGGGAGTAGACGTTGTGATACTGGTCGGGTGACCATAGGACTCAGACTGGATGATGAGTTGAAGTATTTGATCTATTTAGTACTGGATTTGACAGATAGACTCCAGAATTGAAGCGTGTTTAGCTCCGAGCTAAGTAGTAGGTCGGTTAGTGGATGGATGTACGTACTGGGTACATTTTGCGAGGATCAATACTGGATAGGCCAAGTGGTGCCTAGTGATGGTAAATAGGAAGTACCAATGGTGTGTGGTTGAACGTGTTGGTAATCGGCATAATTCCGATATCTTTGGATTGGTTGAGGACGTGAACTGGACATTGAATACTATACACTGGGCAGAGTGACTTTAACGGATTCAGTGATTGTATGAGCGGGTGCTCAGAGCCATGGATGGCTAGTGAAACCCTAGTGTTGAGATGTGTGATCACTGTTGGGCTGGTGTTCAATGTGTTCCAGTTACACGCCTGATTGAGTGAGATGACAATATACGTATACTCAGGATGAGTGAGTTGGTGATTAGTGTAACCACAGGTTGCTTCGCATGAAATTACTACTCTGTTACTCTTACCAGCATCATGGATTGCTGAGGGAGTTGACAGTTGTGGACGCTGAGATCGATATATGTCGCAGGATTGAGGTTGCCCTGCGAGGTGAGATCCTGTTGTTGATCTTATGCTACATTGAGGGAGTTTTGGTACGAGGTGATGTCACTGAATGGATAATGGTTGGAGCTTTACTAGGGTGGTAGAGCTTGTGGTGACAGTTTGGCTTAGTGACAGCGTGGATTGATGAGTGAGACTTTGTGACTTCTAGTGAGAGCAAATGTCAGGATGTATTAGTGATTGAGAGGAACCATCAAGCTGAATGTGTCAGCTTAATGGTAGAATTATCCCGCGGTATTAACTCGGATCTGGTGATCAATGTCACTCGACTTGGTCGGGTGTAGTCCACGCAATGTGAATATTGGTGGGGCGTCTGGATGCAGACAAGTTTTGCTCTGGATATTGGGTGTACCAGTGTACACATGTTGTAAGGCCAAATTTGTTTTCCACAAGGGGGATGTGGAATCAAGATTGTTGGAATTTCAAGGACGAAATTATTTAAGAAGGGAAGGTTGTAACCAACTGGGCATTTTAGGGATGTTGTCAACATGACTTTTAGTCTATTCGATGTAACGAACATTTTGGGACTGGTTTCGTGTTGATCGGACACCGTCTCAATATGTTTCGGGGTGTCCGAAGGTTTTGAATCGAGTTTAAAAATAATTAAAAATTCGGGAAAATTATGGGGCTTTAATAGGAGGTTAATGAAGAGGTTAGTGACCTTCCAGTGTGATTTGGATAGGTTTGGAAGTCCCAGTGATAGTGATGGGGCCCGAGAGGGCCTATGGCAAGAGTATCGAGGCGGCAGCGTAGGACGGTCTTTGAGTGGACTTCATTGTCTAAACTGTGATGCATGCATAACTATTTTATATGTTTTACATACGTGATTTCTATGATGATGATTGTGACACTGGTGGATTATATGATTGTACGTATTTTGAGGTAAACCCGTATTTACACGCTTTTTGAGGTTTACGAGTTTATGCTATGGTTATGTGATTGTGAGTCTAATCATGGTTCTATGGAATGGTTTTGGTTTTGGAAAGATGAACTCGGGCATGAGACCAATTTGAATTATGTGATCGGGCCAGGGGCTCAGTTGGTTTACGAAATCAGGCTGAGACCCTTTTGAGTCATGTGATCGGACCGGGGGCCCAGTTGTAACAACCCGTACCTTCAAGAAGGGTATAAATGTAATTTTGTAAAAGATTCGTATAAAAGGACGATTTTGCCCTTGTGAATAGTGTGCTAAAGTTGACTTTTTGATTTACAGGTTGGACGAGTGTTGACCATTGACCGTGACATAGTTTAGGACGTCACGAGTCCGTAGGCAGGTGGGAGGTCCGATTTGGACAATCGGAGAAAAAGTTATGACATGCGGAAGATTGAGGGCGTTACCGTAATTTTAATTAATTAGGAGAAATGTTGACTTTTTATTGGACTTGTGATTTTCATGTAGACCGAGGACCGTTAGATAGGTCTCGACGTCCCGAGTACAATGACAGGCGGCACGCTGTCACCGGACGTCGGACGGAATAGTTATGGGTCTGGAAAGTTAGAGGGCAAAATGGTAATTTTTAACCTAGGGGCAATTTGGTCTTTTTCTCTTAAGACCAATCAGATAAGGGCAAGTGGCTGAGTGGGCTTGGATATTTATGTTGCTGTCCATAGGATGATGGACACGTGGGAAAGGCCTAGAGGTTTCTAGGAAAATTTGTGTGTGCACGGCCACAAAACGTTCAAGTTTAAACCGTGTATTTTGGGGCATTTTACACAGAAAACAGGGAGAGGAATTTTGAGAGTTCTTGATCGTTTTAGTGAGGGTGTGAGGTTTTTGTGCTTTGTGAGAGTGATAGAGAGAAGAAGGAGAAACTGCTGGGTGATTGGAAGTGGAATCGTGCACGAAATCACGGCGGTGGTGAGGCTGCGTTTTCAGGGAAAATAGAGAGATCGTGGAACAGAGGTGGTGGTTGTGCCGTGTCTTGGTTCAATCCAAGCTGAGGAGGAGTTAGGACGACCGCAGAGGACTCATTGGACACCGTGGTACACGGCGGTGCAGACGGCGGAGGAAGAATCGCAGGTGAGACCCCATTCCCCTGTTTTTCCCGTTTGATTGTTTTTGATAGTCGTGGACTTTGGGCTAGAGTCGAGGGTTTTGGAGGTGAGGGTGAGACTCCTGAAGGTCCCAGGAGTCGTATGAGGTTGGTGCCGTGATGGGGGATGACCTGGGTGGCCGGAGGCCAAAACAGGGCAAACGGGCAATTTGTTTCAGGGATGAAGACGATGGGTTTTAGGCGTCGATTTCCAGGTTTTAGGACTGGGTTTGGTTGCAGGGAACTGGACGAAGCTTCTAGGATTGGATTGGACGGAAATGGTGGAAGAATGGAGGAGAACCGGTCGCGCCGGTTCAACACAGTTGAACCGGGTGACTCGAGGTAGACGATGCACTGTAGCAGGTGCGTGAGGCCCACACGCAGCCACTTTGGGCGGCGCGTGGGGAGGATTCTAAACAAACTTTCAACATGGGTTTTGTTCTAAATGTTCTAAGGAATCCATTGGTGTAATTTTCGGGTTAATCAGACGATGTTACGGGATAGTTCGAGGATTCAGACGGTTTAGGGTTTAAGTTTAAATTATGTATAAATTCCCAGAAATTTGGGGAAATTAGGGTTAGCATTTTTGACGTATTTTTGACCCTATTTGGTGCCTATTGACAGGACGGGAGACGCTTGAGATGGTCGAGGAGCGCACGGAGCGCGATTGACACTTTTGGATTCGTGAGTGGACTCTTTCTTTTCTTACGAGCATGCCTAACTGTTTTTATTTATGTTTTATGATTTAAAGTATGTTTTTATGCTTTTTAATGGTGATTATATGTGGTTGATATGTTTGCACATTTTTCGAGACATTTTCGGGTTTTCGCACGTTTTTCGAGAAAAAGCTGGATTTCTGATTTTGATGCTAAGCTTTTGGGTTTCAATCTATAAGTGTTTTCTGATGGTTATAAGTGGATTATGAGATATGATTTTGGTAATCAAGGTTTGGGTTTTAAAATCGAATTTCGAGAAACGGAATTTGGTTTTAAAGTCGGAAAAAGTGGAATTCCGGATTTGGGTTCAGAATGACGGTTCTGGATGCCGGAAGGGCATCAGACCAGTGATTTCGGATTCGGGTTTGGATATGGATTTAGAATGGTTTTCAAATGGTTTTGGATTGGATTTGCTGGATCTGGATATTGGGTTTAAAGACCCGGATTCTGATTGACGGGGGACGGGCCCAGATTGAGTTTAAAGACTCGGGAGTTTAAAGACTCGGATATTTACGATATTACCCCCGTAGGCCTATTGAGTTTAAAGACTCGGATTACATTTGAGGCCTGGTTGAGTTTAAAGACTCGGATAGACCCAGCAGGTTTGATCGGATTTGGATATTTGGTTTTACGATACGATCTTAGCATACTTATCATACTGTTTTATATTGTGGTTTTCTGATACTTGTTAGGCATGCATATTTTAAAACGGAGGGTAAATCATATTGTTTTCCTTAAACTGTTTTATTCTTAACTTGTGTTTTAAACCTTTTATTTCTTTTAGTCCACTCACACTTTTTGGTTTTAACTTACCCTCCAGGTCGTGGTGATAGCGCTGGGGTGAACGTTGAGGCAGGGATCGAGGCATAGAGCTTACGACGTTCTTCCGTTGCGAGATTAGCCTAGTAGGATTTTGTGCCTGTTTTGTATAAACTATGCTCTGAATTCCAGTTGTATTATATTTCTCCCTTGTCTGATAGTTATGCTTATGGTTGTGTTGAGGTTATTTTGGTACTTTAAGTGTGATTGTCAGACGGGAGCAGGGTTCTTCCCGGGTATCGAGGTGATATTTGGGACGGGTGCTGACACCAGTGGTTTACAAAATCGGGCATGAGGCCTAGTTGAGTTTTATAAATGTGATTTCGGGTCTAGGACCCTATGTTTCATAAACGCGATTTCGGGTCGGGGTCCCTAAATGGATTTGTGATGTTTATGGAGATTTCGGGCAGGGCTCTTTGAGATGTTTTGAAATAACTTTGTAAAACTGTTTTCCATATACCATCTTGATACGAGGATATGTGATGGTCTCCTCCAGGTGTCTGGGACACTAGGGAAGTCACGGTGCATTGCCTGCGAGGGGTCATTATACGAAGCTACCATATCGTATGGTGACTCAGGAGCAGGAATGCTATGATTAGACGTCTAGAATGTCATGTAACAACCCGTCCCGAGAATTGGGATTGGTAGAGTGCTTAAGGTGTGATTAG
The DNA here is from genome assembly GCA_032719365.1 of Prinsepia uniflora. NCBI lineage: Eukaryota > Viridiplantae > Streptophyta > Magnoliopsida > Rosales > Rosaceae > Prinsepia > Prinsepia uniflora. The sequence continues at coordinate 46,776,520 of CM064861.1, read as the reverse complement.
TAAGGTTAATCAAGGGTTAGGTGGTCCCGAGGGGTCCGGGAACCTAGAATGACGATTTTGCCCCTGGGTCGGGCAGAAATGTTGACGTTTTTTTTCGGGTGGTCAAATGGGAGTTGACCAGTGACCAGGACGTAGTTGAGGACGTTACGAATCCTTAGGCAGGTGGCACGCCCGATTCCGACATCCGAGGAGGAAGTTGTGATGTTCGGAAGGTTGAGGGCATAACCGTAATTTTGGAAAAATAGGGGGAAAAGTTGACTTTTTGAATAATCGAGTTTTGGTAGGTTGACCTAGGATGGTTAGATAGATTCCGTCGTCCTGAGTTCGATGACAGGCGGCACGTGTTCATCGGACTTACGAGGGGAAAGTTACGGGTCTAGGAAGTTTCGGTAAAACCGTAAAAGATGAGTTAACAGAAGGGTATTTTGGTCATTGTGGCACCTTGGGATTTGTGCACAGAGGAAAGGAATGGACGGCTGGGATGGAGCCATTTGGTGAGAGAGTGAGGAGGATTGGTGACACGTGCTAAAGGTGGAGTGGCTTCTGGTGAGTTCGAGTGTGTGCACGGCCCGAATAATTGGGGTGCACCCGTGTTGTGTGTGATGCTGGTTCAGAAAACAGAGGGAGATCGTGAAGGAAATTGAGGGTGGTGGTGTGAGTGTTGATGAATTGTGAGTGTGTGAGGGTGATCAGAGAGTGAGAGGGAAGCAGTGAGAGAGGTTGACGGTGTGGTGGTTGTGTGTGAAGGCGTCAAGAGCTGCGGGGAAAACCAGGGGTAAAAGCAGGGAGGTTGTGAGGATTGTGGCGGTGGCGGCCGTGTACGGAGAAATTGGGACCGTGGTGGTGTCGTGCGGGTTGCGAGGAGTCAGCCACTACCAGCAGAGCTCACGACGGCGACAGGTTGCAGGTAATTTCTATTGCCCCGTGTTTATGCTCTGTTTTGGCCGTGAACTTCAAATCGGAAGTTGTGGCCTGAGAGGTTGAATCGAAGAGTCTAGGGGAGTTTAGGGAGTTTAGTTGAGTCCAGGGCGTCATTTGTTTGAGCTGCCGTGACGGGAGGTGCACGGTGGAGGTTGACACGACGGAGGGACTCTGTGTGCCCTGTTTTCCCGTTTTGGTTCAAACCAAGAGTCGTGATCCTAGAGACTGAGTCGAAGGTCTAGGAGAGTCGGGTTAGGTTCCTTGAGGTTCTAGGAACCGTCTGGTCTTGCCACCGTGAAGGGAGGTTACCTGGGTGGCCGGATCGTGAAACAGAGTTTTGGGGAGGTTTGAGTTTGAGCTTGAGACGACGGGTAGGAGGTTGTGTCGAGGTGATTGGAGGATGGGGATGCTTAGAGTAAGGTTGGACGAAGCTTTAGGTGAAGAAAGGGAAGGAAATCGTGCAGGTACGGCGGAGAACCGTTGACGCCGGTTCAGCTGTAGCCTACTGTGTTGAACCGGGTCGACGTGAGGTTGAAGGTGCACTGTAGCTGGCGCGTGGGGCCACGCGCAGCCACTTTGGGCGGCGCGTGGGGGCGCGTACGGCGGTTCTGGGAGAAACGGTCAACATCGTTTTTAGTCTAGAAGTTGTTGTGAGTTCATTGGAGTTGGTTTCGAGTCGATCGGAAGTCGTTTGAGGTTAGTTCCGCGAGGGTGAATGTGTAGGGTCCCGGGGTTCTAAGTCTTTAGATTCGGGGAATTTTGAAGGAATTTAGGTGAACCTTCGTAGACGTGTTAGTGACGTATTTTGGCGGTGTTTGACAGGATCGGGATTTCCCGAGGAAGCCGAGGAACGGGCTGGACGTTCGGGACGCGAGTAGGGCTCAGTACTGTGAGTGGACCTTTTCCTTAAACTCGAGCATGCATAACTGTTTTTCTATAATTGTTTTATGGTTTTTATATGATTTCATGAATGTTGAATGTGCTATGTTGGTTTTATATAATTGCACGGTTTTCGAGAAATAACGTATTGGGCACGTTTTACGAGAAATGTTGATTTCTGAGAATAATGTTATGGTTTTGGGATTTCAATGGATAAGTAGTTTGAATGTTCATAAAGGGATTTTGAAACGTGATTTGGTGATTAAAGGGTTTCGGTTTTGAAATCGGATTTCGGTAAAAGTGGATTCCGGATTTGGGTTCGGAATGACGGTTCTGGATGCCGGAAGGGCTTCGGACCAGTGATTTCGAATTCGGGTTTGGATGTGGATTGGAAAATGGTTTTCCAATGGTTTTGGGATTGGATTTGCTGGATCTGGGTATTGGGTTTAAAGACCCGGATATATGTGACGGGGGACCGGCCGGATTGGGTTTAAAGACCCGGATTGAGTTTAAAGACTCGGGAGTTTAAAGACTCGGATATGATTAAGGCCTGGATTGAGTTTAAAGACTCGGGAGTTTAAAGACTCGGATAGATCCAGCAGGTTTGATCGGGAAAATGATGATTTGGTGATTTTGATACGGTTTCTGATACTCTTGTTATGGTTTCTTATGGTATTTTATAGTGTTTCTGTTTCTTATGATGTTTAAGAATGATTCTTTTATTAATGTGTTTATAACTGTTGGTTATGCATGTGGTTTCAAAACGGAGGGTTTAACTCGGTTTTCTTATAAAATGGTTTTTGAACTTTTGTACTTTCTGGTCCACTCACATTTTCTGTTTTAATTGCCCTCCAGGTTGTGGAGCGAGCGCGGGGTCTTGACGTCGAGGCAGTGTCAAAGGCATAGAAGTGACGTGAGGGATCCTAGGAGAGTTAAAGGTTTCTGTGTGCGTGTACTTTATCGTTTTTTTTTCCTTGTAATGTAGTGCTATGCTCTGTAAACGATAAGGATTTTGGGATATTTTGAAATTACTCATGCGTTTGACTGGGTTCGAATGAGTGTTCCTTAGGTGTTGTGTCGGGGAGTCAGACGGGAGCGGGATTTACCTCGGGTTTCGGGGTGAAACCGGGGTGGGTCCTGACATGTCAGACATCTGGGATGTCAGAGATATTGACCCGGAGAGACCCCGGGTAGCACGCGTTACTTATTACCGTGAGATATGACGTCTGGGACGTCAAGCGTCTGGGACGCTAGGCATCTGGGATGCCGATGATGGTTATGTGGTAAATATGGACTATTGGATCTATGAAATGATTTTTCGATTGGATTTGTGTTTATGGATTTGGGCAGTGGCCCACTTGGTTTTGTATTTACGGATTTGGTATTCTACTATTTTGGGCTGGGTTTCCACACTTGGTTTTGAGTTACGGTTTTTGGGCTAAGGCCCTAATGGTCTATTGAGTAAATGTTTTGATTACTGATTATAGGATGCACGTATAATTTTTAGTGAAGGGCATAAATGACTTTATGAAATGTGTTTTTATGAACTTATTGATTTTCATCCACTCACAGCTTTTAAATGATTTTAATGTCCTTCATGTTGATCACGGATGCAGGCTGCAGCAGAGACCGAGACATCGTACTCCTCCACCGATCCTGGCGCGCTCTGGGAGCCCCTTATGGGCTGAGGTACGTATTATCCCTTTTCTGACACGTCATGTCAGACGGGAGCATGGCACATCCCACGTTAATCCCGGGAGGGATTGGGATGGGTTGTGTCATTGCACGTGAATTCCTAGAAACAAAACCAAGAGGGCTGGGCCCAAAGTGGACAATATCCTGCTAAATGGGTCGGGTCGTGACAGAATGGTATCAGAGCTGGACACCGATCGAAAGTGTGCCAGCGAGGACGCTGGGCCCCAATGGGGGTGGATTGTAAGACCCGTGTCTTGGGAGGAACGGTGAACAATCCCACATCGCTCTACGAGGGAAATGTGAAATGCCTTATATGTGTGGGCACATATCTATCTAGCACGAGGCCTTTTGGGAGCTCACTGGATTTGGATTCCTTAGGAACTCCAAAGTTAAGAGAGTTTGGGTTGGTGCAATCCTAGGATGGGTGACCTACTGGGAAGTTGCACGTGAGTTCTCAGAAACAAAATTGTGAGGGCTAGGCCCAAAGCGAAAAATATCGTGCTAGATGGGTCGGGTCGTGACATATGCCACATAATTGGGACTTGACGTTCGAACTTATGTGTGATGCTTCAGATTTTGCGGTTATAGCTATTTTAGGACAATGTGTCAACAAGCTTCCTCGCACACCTACTATGCCAATCAAACTCTAAATGACGCCTAGTTGAACTACTTCACCATTGAGAAAGAGCTCCTTGTTGATATCTTTTCAATTGAGAAGTTTAGATCTTACTTAATACATGCCAAGATGATTATCTACACGGATCATGCAGCCTTAAAGCATTTACTCTACAAGAAGAATGACAAACCATGACTACTACAATGGATGTTACTTCACCATAAATTTGAACTCAAAATTCTAGATAAAAAGGGAAGTGAAAATGTGGTAGCCGACCGTATGAGCCGTTTGATTCATGGTTCCATTAAAGAGGTTGATTAATTTCCAGTGTTGGAAACCTTCCTTAACGAACAGCTCTTCGCACTTCAAGAAATCGATCCCTGGTATGATGATCTCATTAATTACCATAACACTAAGTAATTTCCTTTTCCTTGGAGAAGATACCAAAAGGACGGGCTAGCAAAACAAGCTAAGTACTAAGTTTGGGATTAAGTCTACCTACGAAAGCATTTCGCAAATCAAATTATTTGAAGATGCATCCCAGATGACGCGGTAACACCTATATTGACATTATGTGTGGAGGTCATTTTGGAGCCAATTAAAAATCACTCAAGGTACTTCAAAGCAGATTTTATTGACGTAAACTTTTCAAGTATGCATATGAGTTTGTACTCAAGTGTGATAGATTCCAATGCCAAGGTAACTTAGGCCCCCGAAATCAAATGACATTGAACCCTATCCTAGTAGTGGAAATCTTTGATGTATAAGGCATTGATTTCATGGGGCCTTTCCCGAACTCTTTTTGTAACTTTTTCATTTTTCTCATGGTTGATTATGTATAAAAATAGGCGGAAGTAGTTGCCACAAAACTAACAATGCCAAGGTAGTTGTGAGTTCTACAGAGTCACATCTTAGCTAGGTTCAAAGCACCTAGGCCAATAATTAGCAATGGCAGGATACATTTCTGTAATCACTCATTCAAATCTTTAATGAAGAAGTATGTTGTTATTCATAAAGTCTCCATGCCATATCATTCTCAGACAAGTGGTCAAGTTGAAGCTTCGAATCGAGAGGTAAAGGCTATATTAGAGAAAATGGTGAACCCAACCGAAGGGATTGGACCAGTAGATTGAACAATGCATTGTGGGCCTATAGGATGACATAAAAAACACTCATTGGCATGTCTCCCTTTAGACTTGTCTTTGAAAAATGGTGTCACTTACTGATGGAAATAAAGCCTAAAGTATTTTGGGCCATTAAGAAAATGGCTATGGATTTGGGTGAAGCTGGGCTTCATCGAAAGCTTCAGCTAAGTGAACTTGAGGAGCTTCAAAATAAGGCCTATGAAAGTGCTCAAATCTACAAGGAAAAGAGGTAAGGGTTTTCATGGAAATCACATTCAACAGAAGATCTTTCAAAATGGATAGAAAGTCTGTCTCTTTGACTCTCGACTCAAGTTCTTCCTAGGTAAGTTGCGTTCCCGACAGACTGGACCACTTATTTTCACCCATCATGGTGCAGTTGAAATCTAGCACGAAACTACATAAGACCTATTCAAAGTGAACATCCATCGCCTCAAGCATTACTTTGTGGCCTATCTGTAGTCAATCTCAATGAGCCCAAGGCGCATCCCATGTCACCTTCATACTAGGCCAACCTCGTATTGACCATACGTTAAATAAAGCGCTCCTTGGAGGCAACCTAGCTCTGGTTTGTCTACTCTCTTAGTTTACAGTTTCTACCCTTTCTATCTCTCAAATTTTTACTCTCTTGTCCTACTTATTGTTTATCACATTGAGGACAACCTTCAATTTAGGTTTGGGAATGTGTATTTTAAAAAATTTCATATTGAAATATCTTAGTATTTGAGTGATACACGGCTAGAAAATGTTAATTAATGTTTTTAATTTTACAGTTAAATGTTGCTAGTTCTAGTATCATTACCTGTTTTTAAGGGCGTACATGCTAAGTTAACTATCTTTTCCTTACTTTGCCTTACAAAGAGTCATTCCATGGTCAATTAGTTCATAACATGTACTTCATAATACCATGTTTTAAATAATTAAGTGAACAAAACATGAATTTGGCGAACCTTAGAAAATTAGTGGAGACTTCCATGTGAAATCTATGAGCCTAATTGTCGTTCTTTCTAAGGAATATATTTGTTTCTCTTAAACAATCATCGCTTATGTTCATAATTTCTAATATCATTACATCACTTTGCATTGATTTTTAAAGAACTAACATCATATAGATACTGTGGATTTGATGTGTGGTTTGCCATAAGAAGTGATAAAGGTTATGTGTGCTTATACCCAATTGCATGTTCCCTAAGCCAACTTTGAAACCAAACATTCAGCCTTTCCTTTCATCACCCAAAGCATAACCTAACCCAAAAAAAAATCATCTATTCATCAAGGCCTTACCCTATAATCTGAGCTTGTGTTGAAGTCGCCTTAAATGAAAGTTATGGTGGGAATGAGAATTGTAAAAGTAAGTGTTGTCTAATTTCAAGACATTGGTAGCGTGCTTTTATTAAAGGATAAAAGACGTAAGTTCAAAGTTTCAAGAAGTACAAGTAAGAAAACTATACAGAATTTGCGGAAATCATTGCATGAACATGGTTCAATTCAAAAGAAAAAAAATAACAAAGAAAAAAAAATGGTGAAAACAAAAAGAATTGAGAAACAAAGTGAATTGAGTCAAGTGAGCCAAGAACCTTCAAAATAAGTCATTATGAAAGTACAATTTTGTGGGCCTTAAGCAAGGATTTAGTTTAGAAATTCTAAGTTCAAGTCATGACTTCTCGTACCTTGGTACATCTCAGGTTCTTTGAATCCTATCCTTCAATTCTAAACCTTAACACTTAGCCTCATTACAACCTAAAATGTAAGGCCTAACTGATATTATGAAAAAACATGCTAAGGATCAAGGTATGTATCTCTATTCTTAAATTTCAATTCTATTCATGGGATCTTAAATTTCACAAAGTGATGTCCTTCATTGCTATCCATATGTGATTAAACGTGAATTTTATAATGTAAAATCATCGCATATGCTTGAAAGATCGAAATCCTTCGGATTCTTGTGTCGACTGAGTGCATCCTATTGAGGATCAGAGTCAAGGCTGAATCTTTTTAAGGCGCACAAATGAGATTGTTTTCAAAGGTAATCATTTAAAATGTTGGCACTTACACTTGACACATAATACTTACGGCTATTTTTCAGGACCCGACCCTCCTCGATCAGGACCGAACTCATCTAGCACGATATTGTCCGCTTTGGGCCTCCTTGTCCTTACCCTCACGGTTTTGTTTTCGTGTAACGACCCCTCCTGGAAGTCGGGATAAGATTAGTAGTTAATGACGGATTAACAAAGATAATCGGTGATTAGTTGGATACTTTTGGATGGCGGTGCAGAATGACGATTTTTCCCTTGGAATGGGCAAAATGTTGACTTTTAGTTTGGGTGGTCAATTGGATTTTGACCGATGACCGTGACGTAGTTTGGGACGTCACGAGTCCATAGACAAGTGGCACGTCCGATTTCGACATGCGAGGAGGAAGTTATGATGTTCGGAAGGTCAAGGGCATTTTCGTAAATTGGTTAAAAAGGGGGAATTTGTTGACTTTTTGTACAACAAGTTTTCTTCACACAAATCGAGGATCTTTAGATAGGTCTCGATGTCCTGAGTACAACGACAGATGGCACGCTGTCATCGGACATCGGACGGTCAAGATCTGGGTCTAGGAAGTGAAGGGTAAAATGGTAATTTTGACATTTAAGGGCAATTTGGTCTTTTGGTACATTGGGATTTGTGTGCAACCGGATAGGGACACCTGGGCAGGGATAATTGGATAATTGTGAGAGCTGGACTCCCAGGTTTTGGACACCTGGCTAAGTCTGGATGGCTGTAGAGCCTTGCACCGTCTTAAGTGTTCGATCAATGGGTTTAACGGTTTAAAAACAGAGGAAAAACAAAGAGGAGAGGAGAGTAGGAGGCTGGCTTTGAAAACTCACCACCTGAAATGAGAGTGTGAGAGTGAAGAAGAGTGACAGAGTAGACGGTGAGGTGGTGTTGGTACTGCCACGAGGGCCACCGTGGGCGGCGGTTTCAAATTTGAAAAACAGAGAGGGAGGTGTGAATATAAATCCAATCTCCCTAAATTCACATCAATTGCATATGTTGTGTGAAGAACAAATGATTAGGAAGATGAGAGGAACTTACTGGGCTTGACGTCGAGGTTTGAGAAGGATGATAAGGTAGGTTATCGTACTCTTCGATTTGGAATTCAAAAATGGTACTTAGAGATTTATCGTCTGTTTTGTGGTTTTGACGATCGAATAATGTTTCTTGAGCTTACAGAGTTAGTTTGGGACAAAAATCATGGAGGTTAGTGGCCAGAATCAAAGAATACGATGAAGGAGCAGTGGCCGGATTTTCATCGATTCGGGAAGGTAAGAATTTGGTCTGTAAACGGTGATTTTATTAGCTTAGTCGATCAGAGTGAAAAAGACGAAGCTAAACAATTTAAAAGAAGGAAAAACTGGATGGAATTGAATGAAAACCGTGAACGTCGGTTTAGCCTAGACCGAACCGGTGCGAACTAAGTGAACCAGGTTCACCAGAGGTTGATGGTGACACTGTTCACATGTTTGGGTTTCACACGCAGAAACTTCCAGACGAGCGTGAGGGGGCGTGAAGGGTAGTTTGGGGAATCTTCCAACATGACTTTTAAATTATTTGATGTAACGAACATTTTGGCACTGGTTTCAAGTCAATCGGACATCGTCTCAATAGGTTTCGGGATGTCCGAAGGTTGTAGGGCTCAGTTAAAAATAGTTAAAAATTCGAAAAAATTACGGGACTTTAGTATAAGCTTTGTGAAGTAGTTAGTAACCTTATTATGGGATTTGGACAGGTTCGGCGAAGACGAGGATAGCGGAATGGCCGGGAACAGCGTAAGTGCGCGCGTATCGAGGCGAGGCCGGAATGGTCTGTGAGTGGACTTCGCTTTATAACTTATGATGCATGCATATATGTTTTTATATGTTTTCTATACGTGATTCTATGATTTGATTTGTGATTTTGATGGTTTACGATTTTGCACGATTTTTGAGGTATATTACGGAATTTCACGTTTTACAAGGTTTTGGTCTATCTTGTGATTTGACGATGGTTTTAATGATTTGATTTCGGGATTTGAAATATGATTTGATTTCAATGGTTGAAAAGTATTTCGGAAAAGAGATTTTGGGCTTGGAGCCCTATTCATGTGATTGAGATTTCGGATTTGGTTTTGAGATTTGGAAAGGAAATCTGGATCTGGGTTCGGGATGATGGTTCCGGATGCTAGCTTACGGAATCATTGTTGTGAATTCGGATAAGGATTTTCTATGGTTTTCACTGTTGCTTGAAAAATGGTTTTGGGTTTAAAGAGCCGGAAAAAGAGAAAAACCCATTGGATCTGGTTTTGAGTTTAAAGACTCAGATTGATTGACGGGGGGAGGGCCCTGGATTGATATGTTTTGAGTTTAAAGACTCGGTGATTGTGAAACCCCCCGAGGCCTGTGTTTGTGTTTTGAGTTTAAAGACTCGTTGATATCTCGGGAAGGCCTAGTTATTGCGCATGGTTTTGAGTTTGAAGACTCGGGCGCACTTGAGATCCAGTAAACTTGTATGATTGATATTTTCACTGGTTTTTCACTGGTCTTCAGAATGTTTTGGGCAATGGCCCGGTTGGTTTGGATTTGTTAAGTTTTGGGACTGAGTTCCCGGATTTGAGTTTGATTTGTGATTTGAGGCTGAGGCCTGGATTTCAATAGCGGATTTGACTCGGGTTTTCAAATGATTTTTCAAAGATGGTTTTTGATATGGATGCTTTTTTTACTTGGATACGATATGCACACATTTCTTTTTAAATGGAGGGTATAAATGTACTTGTTTTATGAATTTTTTTTTGAACTTACACTTTATTTTTGTCCACTCACAGTCTTTTCATGTTTTCGATACCCTCCAGGTTGTTGCGGTACGGGCTGTTGGCCGAGGGAGATGGAGACATCACACCCGCGATCCATAGTAGTTCAATGCACTCTGGGAAGTCCAGTTACTTTTAGGATGGTTGGATCGAGAATCCCTTGTCCGACTTACATGTCACATGGAGGTTGGACGTCAGTTAGCCTTCGTGTCATGCGTAAGTTAGACGGGATCAGGATTTAGCCCTTAATCCCGGGGGATTAGGGGTGGATCCTGACATTTCGAGAGCTTACAGTGCAACTTCCCAGGGGGTCATCCATTATGGAATTGCACCACCCTCAACTCACTTGGCTTTGGGTTCGGTTGGAACTCCAAAGTTAAGCAAGTTGAGGCTGGTGCAATTCCATGATGGGTGACCCCCTGGGAAGTTGTATCGTGAGCTCCCAAAAACAAAACCGTGAGGGCGAGGAGGCCTAAATCAGATAATATCGTGCTAGAGTTGGGTCCTGATCGAGGAGGGTCGGGTTCTGACAGCTGTGGCATTTCTATTATTTTTGCAAAGAATGTCTACTAACTTTGGTTCCTACTAACTTGTTAAATGTACTATTGCTAGCATGTAACCCTCGGGAGACAGAACTCCTCCTACTAGGTGAATTCAGGGGTTCAAATGGTCTATCTTAACTAAGATTGACACAATTGTTTCCCTTTGTTTTGCTAAGCGACTAGCAAAAGGTAGGTCTAGGTGTAACGACCTGTCCCGAATTCCGGGATTAGATTAACAAATAATGACGGATTAGCGAGACTAATTGGGGATTAGTCGAGGATTAACAGACGTTTAGGGCAAAATTACGATTTTGCCCCTAAACGAGGATAAAAAGTTGACTTTTGACCCGAGAGGTCTGATGGCCGAGGGCCGAGGACTGTTATGTAGATCCGGTTGATACGAGTCTGTAGACAAGCGACATTATTCACGATGGTACGTTTTATGAAGCAAAAGTGGACTTTTTTCCTGAGTAGGGCCCAGATCGTTTCCCCAGGCCGAATGGATGAGTGAAAAGTGTCACCTATCCATTGCCAAGAACCTAGGATGGAAGGTTTGGTTCAAAATGGTTTTCAAAACCAATGGGATTTAGGGTTTTTTTCTGGGATTTAATGACATAAGATGATAGGAAATGTTGTTAGGAAACTATAGGAATTGGAATGGATGAAAACGGATGAAAAATGAAGGAGCTAGAGGATTGGACTAGTCACTCCGGTCTAGGCGGACCAGTTGTGCAGAGTTGAACTGGACTGGCCAGCTGGCCGAAAGAAGAAGAAAATTGTAGCGGCGCGTGGCTCCCACACGCAGGGACTTCAGGTAGCGCACGTGGACATGTGGCCCTCTTTTTGAGGATGGTTCCAACATGTGAAATCATCTATTCGATGTAACGAACATTTTGGAACTGGTTTCGTGTCGATCGGACATCGTTTCGATATAGTTCGAGGTGTCCGAAGGTTTAGGATCCATTTTAAAAATAATTAAAAATTATAGAAAATTACAGGGTTTTAATGAGGGGTTATTTAAGTAGTTAGTAACCCTCTATTACAATTTGGACAGGTTTGGGAACCCCGAAAACGGCGATTGGCCCAGAAGAGGCATATGGCGCGCTTATCAAGGCAGCATCTCGGACGGTCTGTGAGTGGACCTTGTTCTCTAAAATGATGCATGCATAGTTTTCTATGTGTTTTAATATGTTTTGCGATGCCATGAGTGCATTTGTGTGTGTTTACATATTTGCATGTATTTCGAGGTTGCGACCTTATACGGTGCTTATACGTGTTTGTAGTTTTGGTTTAAATGAAATGGTTTTGGATTTGAAAAGGTGAACTCAGGCATGAGATCCATTTGGTTTTGTCTCGGGAATTTGGGCCTATTGATGACCTACGGGTCTGAGTCGTGGTCGCGACGTGTGCTGTGTGCACGGTGACAGACGATACAACGCTTGCCCTTAGACTGGGGAAGTGTTCCTTTCGGAGAGGTCACGATGCACGTTCTGTTGTCAAGCAGCCACTGGAGGCTCGACTTCGGAGTGCTGACGGTTCAGGAGATCAATCGGTGATGGGTGCACGATGATCTAGAGGTGGTCGCGTCGGTTGATATGTTCACGGCGACATACCAGGATTGATAGCGGTCCTGGACGAACGGTTGCACGCATCACTACGATTGGAATCGTAACTGACCTGAGGTATCGGGCTTGATGCCTAGCTAAATTGTGAAATCGGGCTAGAGGCCCAGTTGATTTTGAGTTCGAGCTTGAGGCCCAGTTGGTTTACGTTTATGATTTCGGGTCGGAGACCCTAAATGGACTTCTGGTTTCATGACGGTTTATGGGGACCGGGCATGAATCCTTTGAAAGGTTTTAAGAATGATTTTCGAAATAGAATTTCATATACCATCCTTATTTATGGATTGTCTCCTCTAGGGAGGGTCGTTGGCCTGGGTGGACCCCGGAGTAGTCACGGAGCACTAACTGAGTGGAGTCGCCCCTGTTGGGTACCTTACTCTCAGAAAGGCTTATGGATTATAACCCACAGGAAGGGTCATTGATCTGTGGACATTGACCTGGGTGGAACCTAGGGAGACTTGGGATTTGAGACCCCGGATAGCACGCGTGTAGCTTTGGAAACTGTGACAGGATTGGTTATATGTTATATGTTATATTTTATATGATATATATTGGTTTTGAGTTGAGCCCCACATGGATTTGGGCAGTGGCCCGTATGTTTGGTTTCATTTACGATTTTGGGCCAAGGCCCTAGCGGTTTGGTAAATGGTTTTTGAATGATACATGCTTTTTAGTGAAGGGTATAAATGTCTTTTTGTGAAAATATTTTTATAAATTCTTTGTTTTGTCCACTCACAGCTTTTAATGTTTTGAATGCCTTTCAGGTTGATCACGGATGTGGGCTGTAGCAGAGACCGAGACAACACACCTCCGGATCATGGCGTACTTTGAAGCCCCGAGCGGGCTAAGGTCGGAATTTTCCCTTTCTGACACTCCATATCAGACAGGATCAGGCATGTCCCGCGTTTAGATACATTTAGATACATTTAATCATGGGGGAATTAGGACGAGTCCTGACACTAGGGGTATGTTTTCAGTCATTATTTAAGCCTCATTTTCATGCATTTAGATACATCTCTTTCATATATTTTTAATGAATTCATGTCATGAATAGGAGTAAATGATCAATCTTGTGAGACTTGTGAAGAATTGGAAATATAGGTGAATTCTGAGGAGAATGCAAAAAGAATGGCTCGAATAAGAGTTATAACGAAGAAGTTATCTAAAGTTGAAAATCGGGTCCTAAATCCAAGTTTTTAACATGTCTCTGGATATGTCCCTACCAAGTCTCTTCCAATATAGTGTTCCTAGTGATGTCCCAATTGTGTATCAGCCAAAATTGAGTCTTGGACATGTCCCCGCCAAGACCATGTCCAAACTATGACTCCGCCAGCAGTACACGACTTTGTACCCTATGCGTCTGCGATCCTCTAAGTGTGCCTACCTCACCATTTGCGCACTTCTTACATTCAATGAATGTTCTTTCCAAGCGTACTATCAGGGCTTAAATTGGGGCATTTGTTAGGTCATATTTTATGCATTTTTCCATGCATTATTATCTTTGATGTACTACTAATATCTTTCATCACATAGGAGAAAATGATAATTTTTGTGAGAGTTGTGCAGGATTGGACATTATGTCGAATTAGAATGTTTTCGGTGTAAAAGGAGGAAATTCGGAGTTGAAAGAGCTTACTTATGGAGCAAGGAAAAATAATGTGGAAAACAAAAAGCTGTCACTATTCAGGAATCACTATGCAGGCCAGACACTATTTAGGAATCACAATGCAGGCCAGACACTATTCAGGAATCACAATGCAGGCCAGACACTATTCAGGAATCACTATGCACACCTGACACTATTCACGTGAATAGTAGCAGATTACATGTCTTTCCTTATTTGCCCTCATGCTTTCTTGCCTATTTAAGCCCTCTTCACTCTCAAAATAGGGGAGCCTCTACACACAACAAAGAAATCAGATCTGCTCTTCTTTTTCATTCCCCTTCTCTTCCAGTGAGAAAACCTCAAGAATTCCATAACCATCTCCCCTCTTCCATCCTTTTGCATCTCTTTCCCATGTACCTCAATCTCTCATCATAAAAGCTCCAAAATTTCTTCATCAAATTCGTCATCCATCATCTTTGTGTGTGAAGAAGAAGCCCTTTTCAGTTCTGGAGAAAAAGACTGCCTTCTACTTAGAGTTTGCTGCATCCATGTCTTTAATTAATGCTTTTATGTTGATTAGATACATGTGTAGCTAATTTCTCATCTAGGGTTCTTGATGTAACCATGTAAACTCAGTCTATGTTATGATTGAAGTATTCTGATTTCTGCAAACTCTTCTTTGTTTCATTCATTTTAATTATTGATTCATATGTGATTCTAGTGCTTGATCACCATTAGGGTTCCATATGCCTAGTTAGATTTAGAGCACATGCCATGCCTAAGTTTAATTGATTTATGAATGAAAGAATAGGGTTAGTGAGTACATGCCATGCCACTGAATCTGTTTGGTCATATTTATTTCTTTTCTCATACTTAAAGGCTTTCTAGGAGTAATCTAAAGTACATGCCATACTTAGGTTGCAATTAGAAGGACTAGATAGTGTTCCACATGCCATGGCCTATCTTACTTAAGTGAAAACGATCCTTAGAGCAGGTTTGGAAGATCAGGTACTTTAGTCACTGTATTCATAGAATCAAGGTTACATAGGTGAAGTCAAGACCCTAGCTTCCATCTCCATACTTTTCTCAATCTTTTCTATCTATCTTCATTTACTTAAAGTTTTAATTTCAGTTTAACGTCCTTACATATCACAAATCAAAACACAATTCTGTTTTATTTTCAGTTCTTTTAATTCCACTAGTTAATTGAGTCATTATAGGGTTATTTAGAGGTAATTGTGAAGCCTAATCAGTCTCTGTGGTTCGACACCCTTACTTGTGCATTACCATTACTACAATAGTAGTGTATAAGCTAGGAAACATCAACAACATTCTTTAGAAATGGCCATAATGGTGTCCCAAGACATGGCTGCTCCAAGATTTAGGTGCAGATTTGTGATCTAATGTCTTGGCCAGTTTCTAAGTAGGCCTTGAGCTTCAAACCTTTCAAAGTACAACTTAATAAGCCTAAGATGTGGATTGGCTCAGTGGCTAAGGTTTGAAACGTGGTGAGTTCAAGAAAGTCCTTAAAAGCCGAATTATGATAGTTTTGGAGCCCATAATTTGTCCAGTTTTATTCTAAATGTCCAAGGCTTGGTCCAGAACATTGAGTGACATCGAAGCAACCTTAGAAGACTCTAGAAGCTTCCTTGATGTGTAAGGAAGACCAAGAATTTTTTACCTCAATTCTTGCAGCATTTCCTATCCCAGTCCTACAAGGATTGGTTTCTTGCTTTTTAGAGTTCATTTAGGATAGGAGTTTTAGTTAGTTTTCAATAAGATTCCTATTCTAAATGGTTTCCTAAACTTGAGGGGACTAGGGACTCTATAAATAGAAGCATTAGGTCAAACAGCCAAGGGTTCTTCTTTTTATCCTTTTAACCTAGTCGTAAGTTTCACTTTTTAATTTGTACTTGAGTTCAAATTAATAAACAGTTTCTTTTGTACTACAATTTGGATATGGAGCTTGGAGAGGAAGGCCTTGTTGTGTTCTTCTATTGTGTATCATTGTCCGTCATTGTTCTTACTCCAAGATTTTATTTCATTGTGGTTTTAATTGCAATTTCATATTGTATCTTTAAATTCAGTTATGTGTGAGTAGTCTTTTTAGGATTAGTGTTTCTTGAAGCCTTAGCCATGTTGGTTCATTAATTAGATTTCTGGTTCTTAATTATGATTGCTATGCATGTTGAATAAGTTGGATTACGAAGCTTAATGAAGTTAATTTATGCCTATAATCCTGACTAACTTATTTGCATATAATTATTGGTGTAATGGTTTCAGTGACTGTCATGTCATCTTGTGATTTGTAGCATCAAGTGTAGGTGGCAGGACACCTATCTGTAATCATAACTCATGACGACCTATGATTGCATATCACTTTTCTAGGTTAGTGTAGTGTCATTAAATTCTCTTAGTACTTCATGTATTATCTTGAACAGGAGATAATAGACGTTCTAGGCATATACCCTGCCTAAAACATACTAAGTAAAAGCAAATAAGATGTGTCTAGTGAACCTACGCCAGGACCTAGGCACATGCACCTAATACAGAGAATGCATACTAATTTGGTCAAGGAAATCTCATTAGTAACTATAATTAGTTAGAGTGGATAATAAGCTCTAATTTTCCTTAGTTAATCAAATTCATTCAATCAAACTTTCTTGCATTTTAATTTTTTGTTTTCACTTTCTTGTGTGAATGTTCAAAAGCAAGTGTCGCTGCTTGATCGGTGAGGAGGAGCACCTTCTTTATCATGTGTTTGTTGGGTTTATTTTGTATTTGAATGTAATTCAATCTCAAATTTGAACTTAATTGGAATATCATCATTGAACAATTCCTCAAGGGATCAGCCTGTGGTATAACTAGTAAAAATAAAGTTCATCTTAATTGTGCTCGATATTTCTTCTATCAATATTTCTTCTATAAATGATAATTGTGAAAGTTTATATTGTTATTTGATGATTTATAGATTTAGAATAATTCTTCAGGATGTTAATTTCTAGACACAGGTTCTACAATTTTTGTGGAAATAGTGTTTTGGGCTTAGGCCCGATTTCAAAACGCCTTGACTTGTGTCTAGAGTTAAAGATTTTTTCTAAAAGTAATGTTTTGGAATTATTCCATAACTATTTTCCACTACGACCATCCTCTTAATATATGATATCTCCCTGGACGTGAAAAATCTCATAAATACCACCCAAATGTAGTCAGATCCAAGGGATGTCACTCGGACGTTGCCGGAATAATACTCTGGCAAATCCCAACACTACTCGGCAAGACTCTAGCAAATGTCGTTGACATTGATCACATGTTAAAACGATTGAATCTGCTTGCATGGAAGGTCAGTAATAGCCTTGCCTAAAGGTCTTTTGAGTGATGGATCGTGGTCCGGAGTGGTTACCACATATGCCTTCGTGGATTTCTTTCAACACAACTTGGCCTCTGTCTTGTGGTAGGCACTTGAGTAGAGGGAGAGTGAAACCTCACCTATACAGATGACCATGGACTATGGTGTAACGTGTCGTCTTGCGTTTGATGCATTTTGCTTCATTCTTGTCAATACGGAGTTCTTCATCCCTGGGGTAGCAAACGATTGGATCCATCCATGTTGGATCAGCATTGATAGTACCCACCTCACGCTTTTGTGTGCTTGGTACTTCAAGTAGCTCCATTGAGATACTTCGATCAATTTTGTCGTCATTTGACAAGGCTAATCTGACTAAGGCATCAACATGACTCTTCTCTAATCTTGGAACTTTGGTCATCTCATAGGTTTGGAAGGGGTGGAGCAATGATTTGACTTGTAGAGGTATAACTGTATAAGGACACAATGACAGCCTTTTGCATCAAAACTGTTATTCACATGACTCACTACAAGTTGAGAATCGCTGAAGATTTTGATTTGTTTTGCAACTTGGTGATGTTGCAACTTAGTGGGAGAGGCTGGGAGCCTTTTGAAGATGACTACGTTTTATCATTATGAGGAAATAACTGAAGAAATAGAGGTACATTGACCATTTGACCAACAAGAGAAGAGAAAGGGGAAGAAGATGGAACCCATCAATCCGCAAGAAAGAGAGAAGAGCAAGAACTTTGTCGAATAGGATAAAAATAAATAAAAAGAAACCCAACGAAACCCACCATTTTGAAGCTGGCTGTATAAGCCCCCCGCAAGCAACATGTTTTTTCATCAGGGCCATTCAAGGTAGTTGGAGGTTAAAGATGGTATAAAAGTTAGTCCAAGTCAGTCACTCTTAACGAGGGACTAGACTGCCAAACACACCGTTAGCCTTTACACTAGAGCTCGTGCGTGCGTTACAGAATATGAGCAGTAGAAGGCCAATAATATAAGTGACTTAATCGTTGCAATAAAAACCAAACAAATAATGCAGCATCTGATTAAAACGTCAATACAGAAAACTACCTCACATGCACCATTCCCTTCGTAGTATCCCCACCTTATTTATGCGGTATCATACAAAGAGTGAACGGGATTTCTTTGTCAAGCAAAGGAAACAAATGACACACGAAGAGTGAACGGGAGTTCTTGTTGAAAAAGGAAACAAATAACAACACGAATTATTAAAACCACCTTTTTCCCATCATCTTTGAGCGGGAGAGAGGCTTCTCTCGTGCGTCTACAATTAAATTAGCAGTAAAGACTCCACCATTTTTAAGCATAATTTTATAATGGCAAAATAATGATGTAATAAACAACTCATATGATCCGAAAAGGAAAACTGTGAATGACATATCTTTTTAACTTAAAGAACACCAAAAAAGGGATTCTTTATGGCAGAGTCTAGTTCGGATCCAGCTGAATTCAGCACCGCCATGTCAACCTTGTCCCTAGGAAGAAACAAGAACTCCCCCCCTTCCCTCAAATTCACACAACTCAAGAAACTCGATGCCTCCTCTTAATGAGCCAACCCTATCCTGTTCGAGGTATTCAGTGATTGACAACAAAGAAGAAAACTAGTTACGATAACAAACAAGAAACCTGGACATTAGAAGAATATAACTCAATGGGGGGTTGAGTATGGTATTGAAAAAGCTTTAAACCAATAACATCTGTGTCCTACCAAAAAGGCCTGGTAATTAGTGCAAAATCATATGAGAGAGAAGATTGAACTCAACAGTGAGTTGTATCCAGTGCATGATTAAGTTGTTCTACCTGGAAAGATGGGCTAGTGAGTCTTATTTTTCTAAATTTCTCCTCATTAGGATTTTTGGCAACATTCGCTACAAAAGTTAGAAGAGTCCGGAATGCTCTCTTCACTTTGGCATCGTCCTCCTACATACAGAAAGCAAAAATAAGTCACTTGGCGCAAAATTCATACATCAAAACTTTAACAAATATAAATTAAAGAAACTCCATTTCTTTTCAAGCAATATCATTCTGCATTTCTTCTTTCTTGTCTCATTAGAACCAACTACGGATGGATTTAAGGGTCATCACTTAACAGAGCCAATGTCAGTGACATTAAGGTTACCAAAAGGAGCACTTTTCCTCAACATCAAGAGGTTATATGTGTATTATTATTTAATGAATTATTGACTATAACAAAAAATATATATAATGAATTATTGCTATTAGAGATAATTGTTTTTACCTTGTGATGCTGCTTGAGAGATCGCAAACATTCTCTCATTTGCTCTGTTTTTGTAGCAGGTCTAACAGGCAATGCGCTCTGCACACATTGGATTGGATACAGTCACACAAGAGAGAACCATTAGTACAGGTTTTAGACAACAGGCCTCACAGAAATTCAGAATGGAATTCAACAGCCAAACAATTTATACAAACATGAACCTTTTTCTCTTCGACAACAGGTGCAGCAGGTTTTGCAGTTGAAGGGTCTTCTGGTGGCAACCCCAGCCGCCGCCTCCTTTCTGCCTGTCAAGGGGTGAAGAAAGAAGTATACTGATTTATTATTAAAAACAAAGAAACAGATAAAAAATTGATAGAAAGGGGAAGTAATTGCTAAAACATAAAATTGAAGTATTTTGGGAGCATACTATATCCTATTAATTTACTTGCCGTGTGAGATATGCAATGCCTAATTGCAAAGCCATGACAACTAACAAGTAATATTTTCGAGTAAAATTTAAGCTGTGAGTATTTCCATTAAGTTTTAAAAGAGCAGTGGCCAGAGGGTGGGTATTCTATTCACATTGGCCTGAATGCATTTAGGTGCATGCTAGTGTATATATGAAAGGAACAATAAACTAGATTAGCTGCAAAACCTAGACAGAAAGAAGTCAACTGATTCGTTATCGTTTTCTGGTGGCAACCCCAGCCTCCACCTTCCATACCACTGAAATTTCAAACTACGAAAGGAACAATAAACTAGATTAGCTGTATATATGAAGCACTACGGAAATTGACTTGGCGCATATTTTTTTAATTTCGTACAAAACCTCCATACTAATTGTATTTTGGGTGGCATCACCTGAACCCCTAAATTAGTACATTGCAAAATAACCCTAACAAATAAGCTTTGACTTTTATGCAATTAGTCCCACTTTCGGATACTTCCTAGTGCCGCAAAAGTAAGGTAAACTAGGCATAAACTGAATATGTCTAACTATGGAGTGGTGGCCCATGCATTTGCTGGTCGATATGCCATTAAATATAGACAAGATTTTAGAAAAAGAAAATAAAGGATAATAATGCTTCTCTAAAAATCTATATGAAGATATTCAGAAACTCTACAGACTCCATGTGCCCAAAAGGATGGGTCAAACAGTTCACTTTGATGTCAAACGTGCCTAAACCAGGTCTAATAATATGCAACTATAGAATAACTTGTACTTTTCTCACATGTTCCTTGGAAAATAAATTTAATCTAAACTATGGTCCCTCCACTATTTTTTCATTGACTGTTATTTTAATTTTATGTTCCCACTGCTAATATACTTTGCAGACTCGATTGAAAACCATAAAACAAAAAACATACTTTTGGTTGGCTCACCAGTCTCCAAGAGCGTGTTTAAAAATTATCAAAGAACAAAAAATTTAACAAATTGCATGTAAATGCTCATTACAAACAATAGTGCCACAAGGACACATCTGGAAATACTTTACTCAACCAAAAAGTTACCTTATCCTCCTCCAATTTCTGAAGAATCTTTTCCCGGGCTCTTTTCTCTTCTTCTTGCTCCGCTTTTCGCAAAGCCATAATCCTATCAGAAAGAAACACATTTCCATGCCAATGGAAGATGCACTCAAGTAATGTGAGTGAAATTAATGTTTGATGTCAAACAATGGTAGATTGGGAAACAAATACGAGATTCAATAGATGAAAATAAACCGTTTTCTTTCATTGTCTTCTTCTATTCTTTTCGCTTCTAGGAGTTCCTTGCCAACTCGGATCCTCTCCTAAAGAAACAAATAAAGAAAAAAAGAATCTATCATCCACATTGACCAAAGCACTAGTAGCATTGAAAACTGAGATACTGTGGTACTATATTAAATTTAGGACAGGCTTCTAGAGGTTGTTGATAAGTTCCCAATGTAAATTAACCCACCCGGAACACTTGAACATAACTCTCTAGACAACTAAAAATTATACATATGTTCGCTTTGAACTGTCCAAGAAAAAAAGATCTCATTGACGAAGCCAATTCTTTTTTTAACACCAAAAATTATTAAGTCTTAACAAAATAATTTCATCAAAGAATTTATATGGTTGGTGTTTCTACCAAAACTTTCAGACCGGACATATGTGAAGAACAGGTAATGCCGGAGAAGGAAAGGCACGTCCAATAATTTATATTTTTTTAATTTTTGGCCCGAAAGCAGGCCCAAAATTGCAAAGTTTGATAACGAGACAATGACACACACCTAATACACATTTTATTGGAAAAGTTACAATTTTAACGCAAGTATAGACAATAAAAAAGATATTCAGAAGTAAGTACCTTTTCTTTTTCTCGTTCCATTCTCTTCTCTTCTTCCTCTTTCTTCTTGCGAGCCTTCTCTCTTAAGGTTTGTTGGAAAGATTTTTACAAGGCAACGAATTCAAGTATAAGAAGTATTCAGAGTGTCAAAATAAAATTTCCGATATGACTATAACCCAAAAACATGTTGTAAAAAAAAAAAATTAATTAGCAGACAAAGATGCTGAAAGCAGAACTAAACACGGTATTCAATATGCTGAAAGCAGAAGAATTATTTTGGAATAACATCAATAAGATAAAATCAAATAGAAGGACATTATGTATCATAACCAAACCACGACTATTCCCCCAAAGCAATGGAAAAGTTGAATAACAAGTTAATCTAAAAGGTTCAATTGCAGAGTCCAATTTTCAAGTGATTAGTAAGCTCTCAATTCTAAAATGATGAGGGGTAAGGGACTTTTAATTTAAATTTGTAAACCTTGCACATACTGGTATTATCAGCTTCAACAAGTAAAACCTGAACTACAAGAGAAGAATGAGATAAATATTGTGACAAGAAACTAGTATCTGCAAAGAATTTTGCATCAAGATTTATTTTATTTGCTTTTTTTTTATCTGATCAGCATGATATCATTCGTGTCTTGCAATGCATTAAAAAGGCAATACCTAAGCTCTTGTTGCTTTGCTTTCAATTGTTCTGACGTGAGAGAAGGTTTAGGAGCCTCGACTTTGGTGTTGACTGGTACCTGAGCAAATGGAAGCAGGCAACGTTTACATCTTTCTGAAGTTCTCTTTTTCTCTCTCCAATAGCAAACAATAATCTAAAGCATTACCAAAAATGCCAAAATGTCCGATCTGAGAAGAAATTACAATTCAAGACAAAACGCAAGACCTAACGAACACAAATTATAACTACAAAAAATCTCTCCCTAAAACCTTTCATCTCCAAAACCGAGTCTATGAAACCCTAATCAACCAACCCTTCCTCCTTTCCCTATATTTCTATATCCGCTCATCTTTAAGCTCGTAACCAACCATGAATACATCTAAATTTTCTTCCATTTTCACAAAACCAGCTTGGGATTGAAAATTATGAACCCAACACGTCTCTTATCTCAAGGCCAACAATTTAGGTAGCACTTTCTATAATGTTGAGACTACATCCCAACATTGTTTAACAAGCACTACAAAAACAAACCAAGGAAACAATTCATGGACTATGCTTGAAGAAAGTTAATGCACAATAAATATTCAACCTCACAGTCATACTCTTAAAGAAAACTGTTGAGCTTCCTAAAGATAACTTTACACAATTTAATTTTTTTTTTAAAAACTACCAATGTGATGTCAAACCCCATTATATCTCAATAACCGAAGACACCTTTTTTCTTTCTTTTTTTAAAGTTATTTTCTTGAGCAGTATTATATAATTTATGGTCACGGAATAGATATGCAAGTAGTGAGTGGGAGACTGAGAGGGTGAGTGTTCGAATGAGTGAAGGAAGGAATGAGTCAGTGAAAGAATGGAATCGAGGGGAGGGGGAGAGAGGGGGAGAGAGGGAGAGAGAGAGAGAGAGATAAATAATTTATATCGAGGATCAAAGTATCATACTGAAGGCATTTGATCTATGTCTGGATCATTCTCATGTTCAACTACCCAATTGACAGCAGCCTCCAAGCTAGCATTACCTAAAAAGAAACCCAAAATTAAAAAAATGAGAGAATGAAATTTTCATATCACAATTTTATATCACGTGGAACAGTTCCATAAGGGAAATTCACAAGCTGACAACCATAAAAACCATCAAAATATAATACTGTTCACCAAATTTACCAGAAACCAGCAATGGCAGAATGCTAAGAAATGCAAAACATGAGTTCCAATAAATTTTCTATATTCACAGCAGATGTTCTATCAGTCATTTTAAAATGAAGAAACAGACAGAAAAAAAAAAATCAAAAATTAAAATAAGAGAAGACTAATTAAGAGATGCAATCGAACAATTTTTATAAAATCTACTTCCTCTACTCTCTTCCCCTTTGCAAGCTGAGTACAGGTTGTATCTTATATGATTCCAGTTACACTTTGTGCATAAAAAATGTTACTTTATGCAAGCCACTGTCTGTTGAGTAATGGTAATTACACAAAGAAAGGACCAGCAAGGCAGCAAATGTAACAATAGAGAGATGGTCAAAAGAAAAAAAAAAAAAATTCTATTTTACAGGGCTTCTTCATATACCTATGTATTTCATTGGACCCAGAAATGATAACATCAAAGGGGTTACATGCTAAATCCTGAGTATGACAAACTATCACTCTCTAATTATTTGGTAAAATCTTTCTACTCAAGAAGTCCTCTTCTGAGATCTAGCCACACAAAAATTTCAACATAGTTGCCAACACTTACGCCTATATACGAAAATATTCAACTAAGAGATATGAAAATCTCCTAGTAATGATCAGCATCTCAATGGAAAAAAGGATGGGGAAAAGACAAATAAAACATCTAAAAGCAAGCCAACAGATAGAAGCTTCAATATCAATCAATAAGAAGTTACTTTGCACTATATCAAATGAAATAAAAAAATATATGTTTAGTTTTCATCAGCTCACCAGAATAATACGGGTTGCCCGTGCTGTTGAAAATCCCATACCTTTGAGTTCCACAAGAAAATTTTATCAACCTCCGGAACAACCATTTCTAGATGAAAAAACATTTAATAAATCAGATAACCATCGAAAATATAAACCAAGGAAACCAAAATAACTAACCATATAAAAAAAAAAAAAATCAAACGCAGTATGTTTCCTTTCATAAGTCGACACAATGCGAAGCCCAGTTCAGGAAATAAGTAGAAAAGCTAAATTTCATATAGAAGTAAGTAACCTACCAAACTGTACAAAATATAGCACATCTGTAACTAGGAAGTAAAAGGCCATCAAAATACATGAAGATCAGATTTTCATGCTTTGACCAAACATATCCTCCAGATATAAAAACACTGAATTGGGAAAAGTACCTTCTGCCTGGCTACTTGCACCAACAGCCTCTTCTGGGTCTGAAGCAGTCAACTTTGGAACCTCCAAACTAATTGGCTTGGTAGCTTCTGCAGTCTTATCAGCAAATTCAGTATGCCCAGTTCTTTTGGTGTGCAAATCACTTTCCTGTATGATATCTGATCAATCATAAAATCATCAAAACATGATTTCCAATAAAACAAGATTCTAACTTCAATTTTCTGAAAATTAGGATATCTGATGATTACTCATTAAGCTCGGATAAAGATATAACTTTAGAAGACTATTGAATCCAAATGAAATCAAATTGGAATGCACAGCCAACCAAAAAAGAAAAAAAAAAATACAGAGATCACGTTTTGAATTTTCAGAGTGTATGACAGATATAAAGTGAGGATCAAATCCGTGCTTAGATAAAAACATGGTCATTAAGTTCATAAGAGTTGAAAATAATGGAAACACAGACCCTAAGTAACAGAAGAAAAAAAATTCGATTTAATAATAAATTCATCAAATATCTTAAACGAACCATAAAGATACTGAGTTGTAACTAATGTATATGAAAACTAAACTGAAACTCTACCGACCCAGATAAGCAAATCCAGTATAAAGGTCAAAGTTAAAAGCTTGAATTTCCAGAGAGAAAGAAAGTATGAGAACTATACGGTTTTGGATCGGCATGGTTTGCCGCAAGAAGAGCAAACGAGGTTGAGAACAGCTTCGGTTGATTCCGAGAAGTTGGAGTGGGAGGTAAGCTCGGCATGCTCTTGGGCTTCCTCTACGGACCTCAGCAAAGCCCCACAGTCGCCGCACTTAAGGGATACGCCGGCCATTGATGGGAAAGCTTTCAGATTGTCTCTCCTGCACTCACTCGGTCGCCGGTTGAAATCAGTAGTCAGGTGCTCCCTCAAGTTGCCTTTGTTTTCTGTCTCTGCCTCTGTTATTATATGGTTATTTTGTCCTTTTCTTTTCCTAAACGAAAGTGGGCGGCTAGACCCAAAAGCAATACTGTGGTCTTCGTTTTTTGCTTTAAGTACTTGTTTTCGGCCAATTAAAAAAAAAGTTTCAATTGCGTACTCAGAATATATTATCGATTTCAAAAAAGTATCTCTATTACAAATTTCGTCCAAAATTCAGTTAAATATCTACGTGACAAATAGTAAATGTTACTCTGTATCTGATATGACAGATTTTGAAGGGGCAATTTGGGAAATAGTCCTAATTTATCATCATCATCTTTTCTTTCTCTTCCCCAATTCATCATCTTCATCAATCATCATCACAATTCAATTTTTTCTCTCCCCAACCACCATATCATCAACACATCATTTTTATCTAGATTTCTATGAATTAGAAACTAAAATTCAAACCCAACCAAGAAAAAAAAACTCAACGTCTCCCTTCCTTCGAAATGGAACCATCTTGCAAAAAAAAAAAAAACCAATTCATCTTTTCTCTTTCCCCCAAATGGAACCACGTGCAAAAAACCCAAAAAACCCAGTTCAACAACAAAACGGTTGCAAAGCACACTATTGGAATAAGCTTGGATAGCCCTAAACCCCTTATTGAAGGTAAACAACCAATTCCATCCTTCTGGACTCAAAATAGATCTCAGCCTAGCCTTCAAATGCAATCTATAAATAGAAATCCAACTCAGAACTCATATAAAAAAAAGTAATACAAAAAATAAATACAAATGAAACCAACACAAACTGGGATATTTCAAAGGTTGATTTCATAGAAACCCGGACAACTGATAATAGAAGTCTGCCCAGGTCCCTAAACCAAACAAATGAAATATAAAAAAAAAAGATAAAGAGGTCGTGGATCGTGGATCGATTTAAGTATCGATTTGAGGAAGGCAACGATGAGGTGCGAGACATCTTTGTTGTCAAACTCCGATTCAAAATCGGAGGAGATGAAGCAGTCGACCATTAAGAGGAGCGAGTTGATGTAGGGGACAAGCGAGTTGAATTTCTTGGAAACAACACGGTAGTGGATGAGCCTATTGATGTTAGAGACGGAGTTGAAGATCTGGAGGATGATGGAGTTTGGGAGGCGATCAAAGTCGTCCATTTGAATCATTTGATGAGATGAAGCGGTCGACCGTTAAAAGGAACAAGTCTATGTGGGGGACAAGTTAGTTTAATCGCTTGGAAATGGCACAGCAGTGGATGAGGGTCTTGATGTTGGAGACAGAGTCAAAGATCTGGAGGATGAGGAAGTCCGGGAGGCAATCAAAGCCATCCATTTGAATCGTCTGAAATTATCAGAGTTGCAGATCAAAGACTCAAAGAGAAACAGTGAGTAGTTTCTTGCTTTTTCTTGATTTAAGTGAAACGAGGACACACGAGATCGGAGAAAATGAAGAAAAAAATTAGGATTAGAAACCCAGACAAAGATTGGGTTTGGATTGGTGATGGTTTTGACTTTTTTTTTTCTTGATTGGGTTTGAATTTTAGTTTCTAATTCATAGAAATCCAGATAAAGATGATGTGGTGATGATATGGTGGATGCAAATGATGAATTGGGAGAGAAAAACTTGAATTGTGATAATGATTGATGAAGATGATGAATTAGGGGTGATGAAGATGATGAATTGAGGGAGAGGAAGAAAGGATAATAATGATAAATTAGGACAATTTTCAAATTGCCCCTTCAAAATTTGTCACATCAGATGATGAGTGACATTTACTATTTGCCACGTAGACACTTAATTGAGTCTTGGACGGAATTTGTGACAGAGGTACCTTTTTGAAATCGATAATATAGTTTGGGTACGCAATTGAAACTTTTCTTAGTTTGGGTAACTTTTGAAATCGACCATATAGTTTGGGTACTTTTATGTAGTTTTTCCTTTTTTTAATCACCCCTAGCCTAATAGATGTTAGTCTTAGGCTTATTACTTAAAATGCACCCAAAACAAGCCCAAGATTCTCAACATGCAGCAGGAACCAAATTTTTCCTCAAAATGCTGCCATAACATTAGCAACGTCAAAATCGTTGCACCAACTAACTAACTCCATTTTAAGGTCTGTGATGGTGAGCGCATCTTTGTCCAAATTGTAATATGTGGATGCAAGGTGGCATTTGTGGGACCCAATTATGGTGGACGTGTAAAATGAGGTGGACATGTCAACATGTAGCCTTCTTTCGAAATCAAATTAGGGGAAATTGATGCGTTATAGTTTGTAAGAAATCAGGGGAAGGAAGTTGAAGACGGATGCAAACTCGAGCCGGCCTTTAAGGGTTTTCAATCGGAGTTGTAGGCGAGGTCGAAGAAGTCGTTGATTTCGCTAGGATTGAGTGAATTCAAAAATATTTGAACGTTGAGAGAAATCTTGGAGACGAACGCGAACATTCGTGGGGCTACAAGGGTTTTCAATCAAAGTTGCAGGCAAGCTCAAAGAGGTTATCAATTAAGGATGCCAGTATCGATTATGGTAAATTTCTAAACTGATTTTTGGGCTTTGAATATGACTTTAACTGTTGAATTTGGTTGATAAAGAGATAGTGTTGGTAAATTTGAGATAACTGAGGCTTTGTTTACTGATTTTTGGTTGATATAGAGATAATGTTGGTAAATTCGAGATAGTTAAGCTTCTTTTTGTCCAAGATGGATGATGCTTTATGGACTGATTTGTGGCAGATATAGACATAATGTTTGGTTGTTTATGGTATTGAAATGAACGGGTGTGGGGTTAGAGTATTATTTTCATTTGTCTTATAGTATATGGGGGTTGTTAAAAGCCATAAGACCTTGTCAATTAAAAGGCATGAGGCCTTGTCGGTTTAAAGGCATAAGGCAGTGGAGGGATTTGAATTGAAATGCTCAGTAGGCATAAGGTAGTGGAGGGATTTGAATTGAAATGCTTAGTAGGCATAAGGCAGTGGTGGGGTGTGTTGACTAGTATATGTATTGGTTATGTGGTTGAGGTGTTTATGGCTATCATTGTTTAGGGTTTACTGTAATATGGCTATCATTGTTTACTTCTTGTTAACTATTATAATGTGCTATCATAGTGATGTGGTTATAATTGTTTACATATTGGTTATCTGGTTTAGGTGGAATCAATGATGAAAATATCGGTGGATATCGGCGAAATGTCGTCGATATTTCGTTAAAAATGGCCAGCGGCATATAAGAGGGAGGGGGGGGGGGGGGAGAGAGAAGATATCTCACTAAATTTCGATCGTTTTTCTTGTTTTAAGGAGATAGATCTCATTATTTACTTAAAACGATCAAGATCGACTTAAATTGGGTGAAAACGGACGTAAAATGAGCTTAAACCAGTCGGGTCAAGCCGCCGGGTCAAAATAACCCGAATCGCAGGCCCGCTCAAGGTAGGGGA
The DNA here is from genome assembly GCA_032719365.1 of Prinsepia uniflora. Classification (NCBI taxonomy): domain Eukaryota; kingdom Viridiplantae; phylum Streptophyta; class Magnoliopsida; order Rosales; family Rosaceae; genus Prinsepia; species Prinsepia uniflora. Next base: position 46,747,381 of record CM064861.1, on the reverse strand, counting down.
TGACTGGTTTTATGTTCATATGTATACTTTATATATTATTTACTTACTAATATTTTCAATTGGGCTTGCTAGTGGAGTTGGTTGTGGCTTGGTTTTAAAGCAAACCCACCTGGGTTAGACCCCAGGTAGGTGCGAGTGTGGCTTGATTTTCTTGATTTTTCCTTCCCTGCTTCCCATTTTCCTTCCCTGCGTGCTTGTGTTTGTTTGCTTTCTATTTGTCATTTGTTTTGGTTAATAAAGATTAACTCTATTTATTTTTCTTATTTTCATTTGTTTTTCTTATTTTCAACTATATTTATCATTTCCAATTTTTGAACAAAGATTAACTCTATTTTTTTTTATCTTCTTTTCAATTTTAAATATATTTACTCATTTTATAATTTTTTTTCTATTCATTTTTTTATACTTATTGTTATGTTTTTAATTATATTAACATTCAATTAAAGTAATTCACTTCAATTTATATTTATGTTTAAATTTTTATATTACTAGTCATCGACAAAACTCTATTGTATTATATTATTCATCATATATTTATTATATCAAAGTCATTGTATAGTTTTTATTAGTCCTATATAACCATCATTGGGTACTTAAGTTTTTCCCAAAGTTTCATTCCAAATTTCCAACTTTTAGACCGAATTTCCGTCATTTTTGTTGACCGTAAACGATATCGATATCGATATCGATATCGATATTTGGGGCGAGATATCCATAAATTTGATTAGAGATATATTTGTCGCTATCGATATTTCAATCCTTGGGTGGAATTGATGGTATAATTTCCATTGGGTTACATCATAGGGGAAGCATCGTAAATCAAGTAAGACATTGGACATACGACAACGAGTCATTGACTTGGTATGATTGGTGCTTGTGGGATTACATTTTGTTGATTGACTTACATGCTCAGGTGAAGGACAACCACGATAATTCTAGGAAGGTCGAAGTGAAGGTGGAATTCTACTTTAAAGATGAATGGCAATTTTTTAAAATTGGGACGGATTACCAATTGTTGGATTTGGTTAGAAGGTCAGCAAAGTCGAAAGAAAAATTATTTCATGTATATTGCAGACATGGTGTGGAGGGTGGGGTTATTGAAGAGGTGCATATTGTTATTGAGTGTGGGTCTAGTATATGGGAAAATGAACCAAGTTATGAAGAACCGGTTTACGAAGAACCAATTGAGGAAGAACCGGTTCATGAAAAATCAATTCAGGAAGAACCGGCTCATCAAGAACTGGTTACTTGAGACAGTGAAGAGGCTCATATAGCAAGAATGATAAGGCAGTCACGAATGAAAGGAAAGCCAAAATGATTGTTGAGGAATCTTCAACTAATGGCAGTGAAGATGATAGTAATGATGAAGATTATGTTGCAGACTTTGATGAGGATGCTTTTGGCCCGAATGATGAGGAACCGATAGTGGTTAGTGATGATGAGCTGTTTGGGGCTTTTGGTGCATTTTTGGACGATGGCACATGGCCACAATTAGATGAAGAAGACAATGTCCCTCTTTGACCTACGATTGACAGTTTCGCTGATCTTAGTGATGAGGAAGAAGATGGGAATATTCCTAAGAAGAGGAGTAGGAAGAAACATGTGCCTAGGTCTAGGGATTTAATTCCCTCGATTGACATGGAGGACCCAAGGTTTGAGATAGGGTTGAAGTTTCAAGATGCTGCCACTTTTAGAGAAGCGGTGAGAAAATATTCAGTCATCCAAGGGAGACAGCTAAAGTTCAAGAAAAACCAACCGGATCGTATTAAAGTGAAATGTTGTACTGAGTGTCCCTTTGTTATCTATGCCTCCTCAATAGAAGCTAGTAAGTGTTTGCAGGTTCGAGAATTCGATGATGAGCACGTTTGTGGTGTAGGGAACACAAACATACATACGAATATGAAATAAATGGTAAAGCAATATGCAAGGCAGCTGACTAGTAGCAAATGAGATTTGCATGAATTTCAAGATATAGTGGTTTTAGAAACTGGTTATAGACCATCAAATACAATACGACATTCTTGGGGAGTACTATCGACAATTGAAGAAGACCAATCATGGTTCTACTGTGGTCATCAAGTCTAAGCTGGAGCCTGATGGGATAGCCCGATTTGAAAGGGTATATGTATGCTTCCAGGCTTACAAAGCAGGATGGCTTAATGGATCCAGGTATTTCATAGGGTTAGATGTTTGCCATATTAAGGGTATTCACCCAGAGAAACTTTTGTCGGTAGTTGGAGTGGATGCCAACAATGGAATGTTTCCTGTGGCATATGCCCTATGTGAGGTGGAGAACTTTAGCAGCTGAAAATGGTTTTTAGAAATCTTGGAAGAGGACCTCGGAATTGAAAATAATGGCCAGTTGTTGATAATGACATACAAGCATAAGGGCTTGATTAAAGCAGTCAATCAAGTTTTTTCCAATGCAGAGCACCACCATTGCTTTGGGCACCTATATGAGAATTTCAACCATTCCCATAAAGGCTTAGCCCTCAAGAATTAAATGGATGCCATTGAACCAGCCACAACCATACCATGGTTTGAAGAAGAGCTGAGGAAAATGGAAATCCTAAGTCCTAGTACTCACCAATGGCTGAAAGAACGTGATGCAAGATAATGGTGTAGATCCTATTTCAAAACAGACTTGAAGTGTGATATGCTACTAAACAACCTATTAGAAGCCTTCAACAAAGCGATTATGCCTTATAGAGCCAAACCTGTGTTGTTAGTGTTGGACAAAGTGAGGCAATACATTACTGCTTCGATGAATAAGAGACGAGATGAGGGGCGAGATTGGAATAGGCATTTAGTGGGAAAAAGAATTCAGGTTGGGTTAGAGGATTACAAGAAGAAAGGGCAGATGTTGATTCCTAGACATTGTGGGAATAATATCTTCGAGATCCTTCATCCTTTAGGAAGAAGGTTTTCAGTGGACTTGAACGCCCACACTTTCTTATGCATAAGATATGACCTCAGTGGGATCCCATACGCTCATGTATGTTGTGCAATTAGCTGGTTTAAGGGCAACCCGAAGACGTATGTCCATCAATGCTACAAACAAGTTGCTTATAATAAGGCGTACGAGCGGTTTATCAAACTTGTACCTAGTGAAGACCAATGGGTAAAAGTTGGTGCCCCACCATTAAAGCCTCCAAGGTATCATAAGCAACCCGGGAGGCAAAAGATGAAAAGAAAGAAAAGTCAAAATGAGGAGGCACAATCAAATCCAATGAAGCTACCAAGATACCATTCTACACTCAGATGTGGGAATTGTAGGGCTGATGGACACAAAAGAAATGTCTGCACAAAACTGGTGGACCTTAAGAAGGAAGCCAAGTTCAAGCATAAGAAAGAACTTAGGAAACAGAGAGAAGCTGCCAGAGCAGAAAAGGCTGCGAGGCTACCTGTACGTGCCTTTTATAAACTTAGAATTTGAATTAAGTGTTGAAATGTTGAAATATGGAATGTATGCTGAATCTGGTTTTGTGAATGCTGAATTAGGTGCTGAAATATGGAATGTATGCTAAATTAGGTGCAAAAATATGCATGGTTTTGTTAATTTGGTTTTGTGAATGCTGAATTAGGTGTTGAAATATGCATGGTTTTGTGAATTTGGTTTTGCGAATGCTGAATTAGGTGCAGAAATATGCATGGTTTTGTGAATGTTAAATTGGGTGCATAAATATGCATGGTTTTGTGAATGCTAAATTAGGTGCTGAAATATGGAATGTATGCTGAATTAGGTGCAGAAATATGCATGGTTTTGTGAATGCTGAATTAGGTGTTGATGCATGGAATGTATGCTGAAATGGGTACTGAATTGCATTGTTTTCTTGGTTTTTGATTAGGTGCAGAAAGGGAAGGAAACAATTTCTGTTTCAAATGATGCAGTTCAGCCACCCAATCAAACCCTACCTCCCACAACTGACTCCTCCTAATAACCTCCAGTGATCTCATTGAGTTCCCCTCCCACAACCCCAACCAAAAAATTGAGATTGAAAATGCCAGCACAGAGACTTAGGTCTCCTAAGCCACAGCCAAAGCCAAAGCCGCAGCCACAGCCAAAGGAAAACAAGAAGGATTGGCACAAGAGGGTAAATGAATTGTTGTCCGAGTGGCACCATTACTAGAATCCTAGTAGCTAGGCTAATCTTTTTTGTTGTCTAATGTTAGCATTTGGAAACTTTGTTGTCTAATCTTAGCATTTGGAAACTTTTTAAGTCCAATGCCTCCATTTTTGACTCATTGGGGGTTGATGGTTGTAAATTTTGAAGTGGTGCTTTTTAGACACAAACAATGCATCCTGTCGTAATGGTCCAAAGGTGAAACAAGATTTATGCTCAGTTTATTTTCAAAGTGTTATGGTTAAGTTTTATTCTTCCTTTAAGGCTTTAATAGTCAACGTGCTATAGTCAATTTACGTGCTCAATCATCTTATGCTCCATTTTTAAACATACATCAAAAGTCGCAATAACCATTTCATAACATTGAACAAAAGCATGAATCCATCAAACATACATCCTGGTACAAGCTTGACCATCCATTGCACAAACTATTCTAACTTACAGTTTGCACCTTACACATACATTATTCCAACATATACAAGGCAAATGAACATAAGAGCAATCCTAAGCTTAAAACCCTTCCTTTTCTCAATCAACAATTGCTCATCTCCTTTATCAAGCTTCCTTAGCAAGCCGGGAATTATTATCGTTGACCTTTTGTACATCTTCAGATCTAGCCATTCCCAAAAATCACAGCCTTTTCCAACACCTCTATGACCCCTAACCTGCATTATCAAACCAATTTTCAGTTGCATGCATACAAATCAAATTGAAATTTCAACCAAACTTTTATAAATTTATTCAACCCATTACATGCTTCAAACATAGCAGCAGCTAGCCCTCGGCATTGGGCCGGGCCGGGCTTATTAAATAATTTTTAAATTTACGGGTCAGGCCGGGTGGGCTTAATGACATAAAAAAGAGTCCACGAACTTTTATCGGGCCGGGTTTATATCGGGCTTTTCGGGTCGGGCCTATTAAGCCCACTTGGATTGGGCTTACGTGGGCTTTTGCAATAAACTCTGTTAAATTTTAAAGTTACAAAAAAATGTATGCATGAAAAAAAATATTAACAATGAAAAAAAAATACTCAATGGTTGTTTGATCCTGATTTGACCAACTCGATGAGACCCGCTGGGGGTGTTAGGACCAGCCGTGTGGTGTCTTGGGCCCGCTGGGGGCGTTGCTGTTCGGCAGGGATCCTGCAAAGACTAGACACCGGTGTGGTGCTGGCCAAAAGGGGCTCCGACGCCTAAGTTAGTATCTGAGTGCCGAGAGACAAGTAAATACAGTGCTCTGGATCGGTTCTGGGTTCTGGGTGTCTTGCCTTTGTGAAGGGTTTCTTGGTATTTATAGTAGCCATAACTGCGGTAGGTGGGCTACTGTTGCGGGAGCAGGTGGTGCTTTGTGGCTGAGAGTTGCCTGACAAGCCTGGACATCCGAAGGAGGCGCCAGCTGGACTCCCAACCTACCTCCGTCAGGGAGTTGGTATGGCAGGGTTGGTTAGGTGACTGTCGTGGCCAGCTGGCGTCTGTACCATGTAAGGTGCCGAATGACAGGCCTGCAGGTCGGTACCGATCGGCGGGTCGCGGTGAGGTGCCAATCAGAGAATTGGTGGGTGTCCTTCCTATCCTTGGCGGGCCCTGTGCTTAGATGGTCGGTCGATATGGTATCAACATAAGTCCCCTAAGTCTTTGACTGAGGTGGATTTCCTCGGTCGAGGACTTGTGATGACAGCCAGTGCCTGTCGACCGACCGGGGCGGTGCACCCTATCTCCTAGTAGACCCCCAAGTCATGGATCGAGGAGGTGTACCGTGTGTCCGAAGTGAACACAGTCCCCAGTGCTGAGTCCCGTAAGCTGCCCTCCGTGATGGCCGGAAGGTCCTGGAGAGGCACCGAGGGGGACGACGGGAACCCGTCGGTTGCAGTGTGCGTGCCGACGGGGAGAGGAAGCATGCTGTCGCTGGAGGTGTCGAGGGACGCCGACCGGCATGCTGTAGTAAGACGTATTCTGGGGAATACGTGCGTACGTATGTACGTAGGTGGGAATGTATGATACCGATAGGCATACAGTACAAGGTATTCGTAGCCGAAAGGTGGCCGTATCGGCCTAGTGACCGTCAGATCGGAAGCGCGTATCTCGAGGCAGGCCAGGGGCCTATAAAAGGGGGTGGAAGCTTTTGAATTTTTCACTTTTTACTCAGAGCATCTGTGGAGTAATTTCAAGTGCCGACTGAATTGGAGCCTGCCGAGAGGAAATGAGACACACGGAGACGAGCTCGCCGATGGAACTAGATGCCGATGGCGTGGTGAAGGTGGAGTACGCCGTGGACTACGAGATGAACACCATTTGGCAGGCCGACCTGGACCGGTTCTGTGAGCTGTATAATGTGCCAGCTGAAATCCAGATGAGCGTACCTCGGCATAGTGAGAAGGCGAGTGATCCGCCAAAGGGGTCGACGTTATTCTATGTCGACTGCTTTGAGCACGGAGTGAGGCTGCCGCTGCACCCGTGGCTCCAGGACATGATGGCGAGGGCGAACCTGGCCATGGGGCAGCTGAATGCGAGCGGTTGGATCACCCTGATCAGCCTATACACGGCCTTCCGACTGGCGGGACTGCCGAAGCCGACCTGGGGGCAGCTGTGCGCCTTGTACCGCTTCAAGTGGCAGACCTACGGGCCGGGGTGGTATCAGATGGAGTGCCTGCACAAGAGTGCCCGGGGTGCGTTCATCACCGATGTGCCGACGTCGCAGAAGAGCTGGAGGCACCGTTTCTGCTGGGTGTCCGGGCCGTGGGAGGGGGGTGTCAGTAGGGTCCGGTCGAGGATTCCCCGCCATTTCCAGTCCGGAGGTTATCTGTCTTCCGATCGGCCGGTGGCCATAGTGTGGTACTTGGGCTGCCAAGACAGGGTCTGATGGTGTGTTGTGTATGTGCAGGTCCGTCCAAGGCAACGGTGATAGCGGAGGATTGGGAAACGTGCAATCTCGTCCGGGAAAAGCTATCCGACAACCACCACTATCACCTCTACCCTCACCACAACCTCTACCCTATCACACCACAACTATCTTTGTTATATCCCTTCCCACCACCGTCATCTCAAAATTTATGTTTGGAAATCATTATCTAATGGGTATTTACTCTTCTTAAAATTTATATATTTGTACCAAGCAAGTTTTTCCTTTTTCATTCTTACAAAATCATATTCAAAGTAAACTACCAAATACCATATGCTCAAATATTGAAAATATGAAATTGTATTTGTTATTTTTTGTTTTACAAAACAATATTTTAAAATTTATTTTACAAAACAACATTTTCTAATCTTACTTTACATCATTTGCATTCAGCGGGAAAAAAAGGGAAACGTTAATGCGCAAATAGGTCATATAAATTATGCAATAGTTAAATCATGATCTACAAAACTAATCAGCAATAGGTAAACCATATTTATAGAGCACATTTGTAAACACTAATACAAATAAAGTCTGTATGCATTAATTTATGTATTTACAAATATGTTCTTCCTAATATTTTCCATTCAGATTTGCCCAAAAAAAAATTCCTTTAAGAGAACGGTGGTCCTACCATCCTTTACCAATCATGTAGGTTGATACTTGGAAGTCAAACATTACAAGTTACCAACTAAATCTTGTATGATTGGTCGACAAGGTCAATGAAAAGGGCTAGCCAATCCCTCGTGTTGATGCAGAAATCGTTTGGACTTATAGAATTCTTTCTTGATCCCTACACACAATAAGAAGAAATAATTGGGGTTAAGGTTGAAGCCCGGAGGAGTGGTTCAACCAAGAGCACTCTGATGTCAAAGTTAGTTTAATCGAGATAAATAAACCGGAAAAGTTTTAGTATGAGTTTTGAATTACCCCTAGAAGTGAGATGAAGCCTTCTATTTATAGTGAAGCCTTGAGAGTCACCGGAACGTCTGATTGGTTGAAGGAGAAAGTGTTAAATAAGTGATTGTACCGAGTATAAGCACTTATTTATTAATAAATAAATAATTCGTTGAGAAGTTATTTATTTTCTGTATTGATTTGATCATTTAATATATTTAGTTGGTAAATTCATCAAATTAACGCGGAGGGTAATATTGACATTACGAGAATTATTGGTCACGTGGCAGCTCCAAAATATTCTGATAATTTATGGTTGCATAAATGCCCCTACATCACTTAGGAATTCGTGAAAATAGTAAGAGTTGTAATTTTTCTGTGGCTCCGATAAATTACGTTTTATTTGTAGGAGTAGGAATCCGCTTTGCTTCGAACAATTAAAATTCTGTTTGACTTCGACCTCATCCCAGCAGGAATTCTTTGGGCTTGCAGACTTGCTTTGAGTTTGTCCCTTAGAGCCTGATTAATAGCTAGGGTTTTTTTATTCTTTATTTATTTAAATGAGGACATGTAGCCCTTATTTTTCCTAAAGAAAAGCAAAATCTAATGGAGGTTGATAGTTGGTGTAGGTCGTGCCATTACCGAATTCGGCGGTGGAAAAGCTGGGGTTTCTGTTCGTGGAGGTAATTAATTTACTTCTCCCTTCTTTTCTGTCTCTGCTTCTTTTGGTCTTCGCAGGTTGTTAAAGTGTCTGTAGAAGAAATTTCGGGAGAGAGGAACAATGAACCAATTATGTAAAGTTTACTAGTGGGGGCTGACAATAACCAGCAACGATTGATGCAAGCTTGGTACGGCGCGTGGTGCACACATGCGGGCAGGAGGCTTGACTCGCATGAGGGGCATCATATGTTGAAGACGGTTGTCATGTACCTTGACTTCTGCTTGAGTTTGCGACTCAATGAGCCGCTACTTCCATCTTAGTTTACTAGTGGGGGCTGACAATAACCAGCAACGATTGATGCAAGCTTGGTACGGCGCGTGGTGCACACATGCGGGCAGGAGGCTTGACTCGCATGAGGGGCATCATATGTTGAAGGCGGTTGTCATGTACCTTGACTTCTGCTTGAGTTTGCGACTCAATGAGCCGCTACTTCCATCTTCCTTAAGCTCAACGACTCAGATGGCTATGTTTATGCGTGTGCGGCATATGCTCCTCCACAGACCACATCTTTCTTTTGCATATTTTGTTTGCTTTCTTTGCTATGAATATGTTGCTGCAAAGTTCATCCTTTGCTTTTTTTTTCTCTTTCACTTGACAACTTTTGTCTTTTTCTTTCTTTTGCTTTGTTGTTGCCTCTCCCATGTATCAACCACCATGTTACATATAATAAAATATTATATTTTTATTTAGATAATATATATATAATCTTTTGTTGTTTTCGCTCTTTTTAAGATTTCAGGAGCTGTAGTTGTCTGATTGCAACGATTTAAGCAGTTGTGTGCTCTACCCTCCGAGACGGACATTTCAAGATGCATGGAGGGATGCTTCTAGTAGGATCTCGAAGAGCTCAATTTTTTGGAGCAACAGTCATAAGGCCATCTAGCGGCGTGTCCCAAATTTTTCTGGAGTTGCCGACTTTAAGAGATGACAAGGTTGACATCAAGATGCTCTTCCAATCAACATGTTCGTGGTACTTCGTAGGTAGAAGAGTTTGGTGCATTGACGGATTTGTCAACTTTAAGTGCAAGTGGGGCCACCATTGAGGCTTTCAACGAGGGAGGCGTAGAGTCCCTTGACTTGAATTGTGGCGTGTCACAACCCAAGGTAGGGTGTGCTATAGTTACGAAGCAAGAAAAGGCGCAGTAGAATGCGAGGTAATGCGCAACAAAATGTGAGGTGATGCGCAGCAGAATGCGAGGGGATGCGCAACATAACGCGAGGTGATGCGCAGCAAAAAGCAAGGCGAGGCGCAGTGGAATGAGAGGCGAGGCGCAGTAGAATGCGAGGAGAGGGGCTGTAGAATGTGGGGCGAGGCGCAGTAGAATGCGGGGCGAGGCGCAGTAGAATGCGGGGCGAGGCGCAGTAGAATGTGAGGCGAGGTGCAGTAGAATGCGAGGAGAGGTGCAGCAGAATGCAAGGCAAGGTGCAGTAGAATGCAATGTGGGGCGCGTTACAATTGCGAGGCAAGGTATTCTACATCCAAAGCTTGGTATGCCACAACTCAAGGCAAGGTTAGAGCAGAAGGTGACACGCTAGATGACGCGAGGTTCTCTTTCCAAAGACCATGCTCCTGGTGCTTGATGTGTAGAAGAGCTCAGTGCATTGACGAACTTGTTATCTTCAAGTGTAGGTGGAGCTAACATCAAGGCTTTCAATGAAGGAGGCTAAGAGTCCCATCACTTGGAGTACGACGCGCCACAACCCAATATGAGGCTTGTTCCATCTGTAAGGCAATGTGTGTTGCAGCTACATGGAGAGATGTGCTTTATCTTTAAATCAAGGTTTCCCATGATGCGGGGCAAAATGCATGTGTTGCCATGAAGTAACTGAAGCTTTCCAAGGAGTTGCTTTGGATGATGGATGACCTTCCAGAGACATGATCTTCAAGGCCTTGTTGAGCTCAAAATGGGGTGTAGCAAGGCGGAACATAGAATGGAGGATCGATCATGGCCTCTGTGGTACCACAAATATTGCACGCCGTTACATATTTGAAGGAAGAAATGTTTGAGGTGTCGCCATCTCGTTGCTGAAGGAGAGTGACATGAAGACACGTACTGCACAGGTTGTCAAGGCATGGATGATGCTACCTTCACTACTTCCGTGAAGTTAAGCGATGCTGAAGTTATTTTTGTGAAGCCAACTGTGCCAAGTAAGTGATGTTGAGGAGGTTGCCCTCATTGCTTGAAGAAGGCCACGAATGATGCGTCACTAGAAGTCCATGAAGGAATGATCGAAGGCCTCCAAGGCTTGCTCATAGGTTGACGGAGAGACTCTAAGGTCGTGCCGGTCCTGATGATGAGCTTCATGGTTCTTCTTGGCTCGTAGCTTGATCTTAGCATTGAATATATGTTTGAGCATTCAACTTGTGAATTGACAACTTCTTTAATTTTCATTAATTGAAGCCTTCCATTTTTTTGAGTGTTTTGTGCTTTTTCGCAGATTTGACCTTTATGCAGTAATTTTGGTATTTTGACTTCGTTTTGGCTCTGAATTGAGTGTCGCTGGTGGCGTTGGAAAGCTGGCTTCTGTAAATTTTTGGCTCCATCAAGCTCTCTTTGAGGAAGTAAAATTTGAGCTTGGTAAATTTGAATGAATCGCAAAGTTATGTGTAAGAACTTGTAGTAGCGTGCACTAAGACATTTGCCAAAGATTTTTCATGACATAACTCGGTTATTGCTCCCCTTGGTGGGGTTGGGAAGCGATCCTTAGTAGCTTTTTCAAGTCCAGCAAGTCCATTTTTTGGGTATGAACTATACATCCTTGGGATTGTTCTTGAGTACTATGTTCCCCATTTTTGGTTAATCGCATTGAACTTAGTCGTTGAGTTCCTTGCGCTTCGTAGGTGATATCCTTGAATTTTTGCCAGTTTTGGGCTTTGGTACTTCAGGGCGCGCAAGTGCTAATAGGTTGCGAGTTGAAGGCATTATGGCTTTGATGGACAAAGAGATTGATGCTTCGTGGGGCAAAGGCCTTGATGCGCCAGGAGCAAATGTGCTGCCTCATGTGTGAATGCATGGCGGATTTGTGAGACGAAGGCACTGAAGCTTTGTAAGTAAAGAACTTGACACTTCATTGGAGGGAGGCTTCGCTTCTTGGAGTGAAGGCGTCGACATTCTACGAATGAATGCATTGATTCTTTGCGGGGCAAAGGCACTAACGCTTCACGGGGCGAAGGTCTTGACACATCGTGGGTGAAGGCTTTGAGTTATGTTCCTATCAAAGGCTTAGAGATGCTTCAATGTGGAAGTCGTTGTGTTGCTTCATAGGAGAGGCGTTGACACTTTTGGTCGAAGACTTCGATGCTTCACAAGTGAAGGTGTTTACACTTCGTGGGACGAAGTCTTGGTTGCTTTATTGGTGATGACTTTGATGCTCGATGACATTGGCTCTTCATTGGGAAAAGGCTTGATGTTTCACAAGCAAAGGTGTTTACACTTCGTGGGACGAATTCTTGGTTGCTTTGTTGGGCGACGACTACGATGCTCGATGAGATTGGCTCTTCATTGGGAAAAGGCTTGATGCTTCGACGGGCGACTGTATTGATGTTGCAGTAGGAGAAGGCTAAGAGTGCTTCGTGTGGTGAATACTTAGAGTGCTTTGCGTGGCGAAGGCTTGGAGTGCTTCGTGTGGCGAAGACTTGGAGTACTTTATGTTGCAAAGGCTTTATGCGCTTCACGGGTAGAAGGCTTAGAGTGCTTCGCGGGGCAAAGGCTTGAAGTGTGTCGCAAGGCGAAGGCTTGGAGTGCTATGTGTGGTGAAGACTTGGAGTGCTTCACGTGGCAAAGGCTTGGAGTGCTCCGCAAGGCGAAGGCTTGAAGTGCTCCGTAAGGCGAAGGCTTGGAGTGCTTCGTGTGGAGAAGGCTTGGAGTGCTCTGCATGGAGAAGGCTTGGAGTGTTTCGCGTGGCTAAGGCTTATAGTGCTTTGCGTGGCAAATGCTTTATGTGCTTCGCAAGGCGAAGGCTTCGAGTGCTTCGCATAGCAAAGACTTGGAGTGCTTTGTGTGGTAAAGGCTTGGTGTTTACAATGCCAAGAAAACATGTCTAAGTAAAATATCGACTGCTTTGATAATTTTGTGGAAGACAATTTTGAAATGGAAGCAAAAACTGATATGGATTGGACCGATGCTATTCACCTTGTAGTCATCTGAGATGATACGCTCTGTAGCTTTATGGGCCAGGTATCCGGTACAATACTTCTCCTTGGTCACCTTTAACGGGTGCTGGCCTTTTGAATCAGGATTTGTACTTGATTTTGCTGTAGGTCCATAGAAAAGTTCGCTAAACTTCCTTGAAGTCAAGACGTCGAAAGTTAGGGTTGCTTTGTGTTTGTTTTACTCACTTGATGTGGCTTCCAAGTCAGTGTACAATGCATCATGTGGAGGAAGGGAATTGTTGTGACTATTTTCCTTTCGACTTTGTCTCCTAAGCATGTGAGTCCGATGGTTAATATGTCTCACCTTCTTCAACATGTAGTATGCCATGACCAGGGGGGAGTAGCGTCGAGCCTGGTGGTGTCGACTTCCTAGGATGAACGATGAACGATGAACGATGAACGATGAACGATAATGAAGTTTTTCTTGAAAAAGCTAGAGAGCGTGCATTGAGTATTTCTCAATTCGGCTCTCAATGAAAGCACTAGTTGTCGATGCAGAAATTTTCTGAACTTATAGAATTCCTACTTGATCCCTACACACAATAACAAGAAATAATCAGGGTTAAGGTTGAAGCCTGAGAGGGGGGGGGGGAGTTCAACCAAGAACACTCTAATGCCAAAGTCAGTTTAATCGAGAGAAATAAACCGTCAGAGTTTCGGTATGAGTTTTGAATTACCCCCATAAGTGAGATGAGACCTTATATTTATAGTGAAGCCTTGAGAGTCACCAGAGCGTCTGATTGGTTGAAGGAGAAAGTGTTAAATAAGTGATTGTACCAAGTGTAATAACTTATTTATTAATATATAAATAATTCGCTGGGAAGTTATTTACATGTCGATGTTAATTTTACCAAGGGTAATATCGACATTACGGGAATTATTGGCCACGTGGCAGTTTCAAAATATTCTGATAATTTATGATTCCACACCTCGCAATTGGTAATGAGATCCACTATAACACATGCACGTAGAGGTATTAATTACGAACTTGCCAAATTTCAAGTTTTGACTTGGTCATTACACAATTTAGTGTTATTATTTTCTATAGATTATGTAGGACATTTTGGTTTTGTAAGAACCATGAGCTTGGAAAGTAAGAATAGCGAATAAGACCAGTGAGCTTGGGAAGTAAGAACGGTGAGCAAGACCCGTAAGCTTGGGAAAATAAGAACGGTGAGCAGTCCCACATCTCTTGGGCAGAGAAATGTGAAATGTCTTATATAGGTGTGGACGATGTCTTTCTTGCAATGAGACCTTTTAGGAGCTCACTAGCTCTGAGTTTGGTTGGAACTCCAAAGTTAAGCAAGATTGGACTGAACTGGAGCAATCTCAGGATGGGTGACCCACTAGGAAGTTGCACATGAGTTCCCAGAAACAAAGCCGTGAGGGCATGGGCCCAAAGCGGACAATATCGTGCTGGGGAAGTCGGGCAGTGACAGAATGGTATCAGAGTTGGACCACGACCCGAAGTGTGCCAACGAGGACGTTAGGCCTTAAGGTGGGTGGATTGTAAGACCCGTGAAGTTAAGAAGCAAGAAGGGTGAGCAAGACCCGTGATCTTGGGAAAGAAAGAATGGTGAGCAATCCCACATTGCTAGGAGAGGGAAAGGTAAAGTGCCTTATATGTGTGGACGATGTCCTTCTAGTAACGAGGCATTTTGGGTGCTCACTGACTTTGGGTTTGGTATGTAGATAAGAGATGACATATAGATGCTATAAGTTGTGCTTCATTGAATTGACTTTGAAATCTTAATATAATATTAGAGCATACATATGTACCAAGGCTTGTTGAACCTGAATTTGAACAATTTGGAAACCGAATTGAATGAGCTTGATTTTTTTTTTAAATGTGTGGAAGGGGGCAACCATAGATGGGTATCCCCTAGACGTGACCATAGGGGCTCCTATATGCTAAGAAATGTCCACATATAGACATAACTACTTGTCATACTAGGACGGGACTCGTTACCTTAGCGCCACTGAAGGACTAGCAAACAATAACTAACAGGAGTCGATCACGAGACCTCCATTCGCCAAATCGCATAGGAGTAAACCCTTGCCACTTGGCCATTACCCTCAGTTGTACCGAGCTTGATTAACTGAGGTTGAAACAAAAATTTAAGAAAAATTAAGTGACCTATATGGAATTGGTTGCAGGTGCAAAACTTTCAAAAGGTAACCCTATAAAAAAAATCAAGTGGGTGATGTGAAATTTAGTGCACATTAGCACCACTGTGTAGTGGTCTTGTGTGTACGAGAATGTTGAAGAATATGAATCTCACATCAGAAGTATGGAATAAATAAAAATAATATATAATTAATGGTTCCGCTGTAAGTTTCACACGAGCCTTTTGATATAAACCTACACTTTTTATATTAGAGGTTAGCAAACATAATCTGAACAGGCTAACTTGATCCCTAATAAAAATTGAGGTTATTATATATGGGAGTTTAGAAATGTATGATATGTTATTAAATTGACTCTAAAATCTAAATAGACCAATTTCATGCCCAACAAAAATTAGGGTGTTTTATGTGAGGTCATAATTATGAGGATTCCCATGTTTTAATTAAAAAGGAATTCAAAAATTCCTTTCAGGATGTTAGTAATTGAATATGCCAATAACACTATGGTTGGTTAGTATTTTTCTATATTTAAGTGGAATTTGAGGCCTAATTTGGGATTATTCACATAATGAGTTAAACACTAAGAGGGGTGCATTCAATTAAAATTGTATACAATCTTGAATGATTTATATTTAATGAAGAATTCATAAATTTTTGTGAATTATAAGTCCTATGGAATTGTAGGGGGTTTCTATTAAAAATACATGAATTTTTTGAATTGTTAGGAGGTGAATTTTTAGGAAAAGCAAAGGAGACTGGAACAAAAGTTGAAACCCAATAGTTCCACAATTGTGAAAGCAATCCAAGCATGTGGAAAAGTTAAAGCTCTCAATAAAAGAAAACAGATTCATGGGTATGTTTTAAGATTGGCAATGGAATCGAATTTTACAGTATGCAATTCTCTTATTATCGTGTACTCATGAAATGATAGGCTAGAATTAAATAGGAATGCTTTTAATTCGATGAAAGATCATAATTTATCATCGTGGAAGTCGATAATCTCTTCTTATACTGCACTTGGTTGTTTGAATGATACTTGGTTTCTTCTCCATGAAATGGAGTTGTCTGACGCGAAGCCAGACGATGTGACTTGGAATTTCCTTCTGTCAGGACATTTTATTCATGGCTCAAATGAAGCAGTCCTGGATATTGCAGCAGCGAATGCAAGACATAGGATTCAAGCCAAACTCAAGCTCAATTACCACTGCTTCCACAATAGTTCCACAATTTATATTCTATTATGTATAGGAGAAGATACATGAGACGATAATGACGATGATGCTTTGGTGATTGCTAAAATTTGAGAAACATCGTCGATCAAGAGATGAAAGTTGCAGAAAGAAAGTATGAAGCTTGTCTCTTGACCTCCTCAAACAATTCCAGGGGTTAAGGGTGGAATTCTCATGAGCTTTGTTATTTATATTTTTAATCTTATAATCCACCAAAATTCCCAACTCAATTGCATTCCTCAAAATCCTTATAGTTTATCCTTATAGTTTTGAATACACTTGAATTTATGTGTACACTTTTTAAGTTCTAATTGAATACACTAGAATTTATGAGGACATTTTAAAACTTCATAAACTCCTTAGTTGAATACCTCTGGACATTTTTATTATTGTTTAAAATACCTAAGAATTCTAATTGAATACATGTGAATTTTTAAAAGTTTTTAAAATCCTCTAAAATTCCATGTTTTAAATTCTAATTGAACCTCTGGGATTTCGTTGAGTAGATCGCTCTTATCATGAGTCGTTGTGATGAAGGCGATAGGCATGTGAGAACTTTTCATTCTTCAAGTTCTTACTATAGACGAAGAACGATGAACGATGAACAATGAATGATGAACAATAATGAAGTTTTTCTTGAAAAAGCTAGAGAGCGTGCATTGAGTATTTCTCAATTCGGCTCTCAATGAAAGCACTAGTTATTGATGCAGAAATTTTCTGAACTTATAGAATTCCTTCTTGATCCCTACACACAATAACAAGAAATAATCAGGGTTAAGGTTGAAGCCTGAGAAGGGGGGGGGGGGGGGGGTGGGTGGTTCAACCAAGAACACTCCAATGCCAAAGTCAGTTTAATCGAGAGAAATAAACCGTCAGAGTTTCGGTATGAGTTTTGAATTACCCCCATAAGTGAGATGAGACCTTATATTTATAGTGAAGCCTTGAGAGTCACCAGAGCGTCTGATTGGTTGAAGGAGAAAGTGTTAATAAGTGATTGTACCAAGTGTAATAACTTATTTATTAACATATATAAATAATTCGCTGGGAAGTTATTTACATGTCGATGTTAATTTTACCAAGGGTAATATCGACATTACGAGAATTATTGGCCACGTGGCAGCTTCAAAATATTCTGATAATTTATGATTCCACACCTCGCAATTGGTAATGAGATCCACTATAACACATGCACGTAGAGGTAAAATTAATTACGAACTTGCCAAATTTCAAGTTTTGACTTGGTCATTACACAGTTTAGTGTTATTATTTTCTATAGATTATGTAGGACATTTTGGTTTTGTAAGAACCATGAGCTTGGAAAGTAAGAATAGCGAATAAGACCAGTGAGCTTGGGAAGTAAGAACGGTGAGCAAGACCCGTAAGCTTGGGAAAATAAGAACGGTGAGCAGTCCCACATCACTTGGGCAGAGAAATGTGAAATGTCTTATATATGTGTGGACGATGTCTTTCTTGGAACGAGACCTTTTAGGAGCTCACTAGCTCTGAGTTTGGTTGGAACTCTAAAGTTAAGCAAGATTGGACTGAACTGGAGCAATCTCAGGATGGGGGACCCACTAGGAAGTTGCACATGAGTTCCCAGAAACAAAGCCGTGAGGGCATGGGCCCAAAGCGGACAATATCGTGCTAGGGAAGTCGGGCCGTGACAGAATGGTATCAGAGTTGGACCATGACCCGAAGTGTGCCAACGAGGACGTTAGGCCTTAAGGTGGGTGGATTGTAAGACCCGTGAAGTTAAGAAGCAAGAAGGGTGAGCAAGACCCGTGATCTTGGGAAAGAAAGAATGGTGAGCAATCCCACATTGCTAGGAGAGGGAAAGGTAAAGTGCCTTATATGTGTGGACGATGTCTTTCTAGTAACGAGGCATTTTGGGTGCTCACTGACTTTGGGTTTGGTATGTAGATAAGAGATGATATATAGATGCTATAAGTTGTGCTTCATTGAATTGACTTTGAAATCTTAATATAATATTAGAGCATACATATGTACCAAGGCTTGTTGAACCTGAATTTGAACAATTTGGAAACTGAATTGAATGAGCTTGATTTTTTTTTTTTTAAATGTGTGGAAGGGGGCAACCATAGATGGGTATCCCCTAGACGTGACCATAGGGGCTCCTATATGCTAAGAAATGTCCACATTGAGACATAACTACTTGTCATACTAGGACGGGACGCGTTACCTTAGCGCCACTGAAGGACTAGCAAACAATAACTAACAGGAGTCGATCATGAGACCTCCATTCGCCAAATCGCATAGGAGTAAACCCTTGCCACTTGGCCATTACCCTCAGCTGTACCGAGCTTGATTAACTTAGGTTGAAACAAAAATTTAAGAAAAATTAAGTGACCTATATGGAATTGGTTGCAGGTGCAAAACTTTCAAAAGGTAACCCTATAAAAAAAATCAAGTGGGTGATGTGAAATTTAGTGCACATTAGCACCACTGTGTAGTGGTCTTTTGTGTACGAGAATGTTGAAGAATATGAATCTCACATCAGAAGTATGGAATAAATAAAAATAATATATAATTAATGGTTCCACTGTAAGTTTCACACGAGCCTTTTGATATAAACCTACACTTTTTATATTAGAGGTTAGCAAACATAATCTGAACCGGCTAACTTGATCCCTAATAAAAATTGAGGTTCTTTTATATGGGAGTTTAGAAATGTATGATATGTTATTAAATTGACTCTAAAATCTAAATAGACCAATTTCATGCCCAACAAAAATCAGGGTGTTTTATGTGAGGTCATAATTATGAGGATTCCCATGTTTTAATTAAAAAGGAATTCAAAAATTCCTTTCAGGATGTTAGTAATTGAATATGCCAATAACACTATGGTTGGTTAGTATTTTTCTATATTTAAGTGGAATTTGAGGCCTAATTTGGGATTATTCACATAATGAGTTAAACACTAAGAGGGGTGCATTCAATTAAAATTGTATACAATCTTGAATGATTTATATTTAATGAAGAATTCATAAATTTTTGTGAATTATAAGTCCTATGGAATTGTAGGGGGTTTCTATTAAAAATACATGAATTTTTTGAATTGTTAGGAGGTGAATTTTTAGGAAAAGCAAAGGAGCCTGGAACAAAAGTTGAAACCCAATAGTTCCACAATTGTGAAAGCAATCCAAGCATGTGGAAAAGTTAAAGCTCTCAATAAAAGAAAACAGATTCATGGGTATGTTTTAAGATTGGCAATGGAATCGAATTTTACAGTATGCAATTCTCTTATTATCGTGTACTCATGAAATGATAGGCTAGAATTAAATAGGAATGCTTTTAATTCGATGAAAGATCATAATTTATCATCGTGGAAGTCGATAATCTCTTCTTATACTGCACTTGGTTGTTTGAATGATACTTGGTTTCTTCTCCATGAAATGGAGTTGTCTGACGCGAAGCCAGACGATGTGACTTGGAATTTCCTTCTGTCAGGACATTTTATTCATGGCTCAAATGAAGCAGTCCTGGATATTGCAGCAGTGAATGCAAGACATAGGATTCAAGCCAAACTCAAGCTCAATTACCACTGCTTCCACAATAGTTCCACAATTTATATTCTATTATGTATAGGAGAAGATACATGAGATGATAATGACGATGATGCTTTGGTGATTGCTAAAATTTGAGAAACATCGTCGATCAAGAGATGAAAGTTGCAGAAAGAAAGTATGAAGCTTGTCTCTTGACTTCCTCAAACAATTCCAGGGGTTAAGGGTGGAATTCTCATGAGCTTTTTTATTTATATTTTTAATCTTATAATCCACCAAAATTCCCAACTCAATTGCATTCCTCAAAATCCTTATAGTTTTGAATACACTTGAATTTATGTGTACACTTTTTAAGTTCTAATTGAATTAATAAAATGAGCTTCACTATTTATAGAGAAATCTTATGAGTCTTAAAGCATTCTGATTGGTCGACCGAATTTGTAATTAATAAATAATTCTTTTAAAAAAAGATATTATTAGATAATTTAATATTAATATTAATATTAATTGTGTATTATTAAGAATAATAATGTAAATTAATTCTCGAGGAAAATATTAATATTATTGAGACTTTAACCCAACTAAATAATATATTAAGCTAGTGTCGTTAATGTCATTACTAGGGGCAACTTAGACATTGTATGATTTATGGGGCATGTGACAGCTTCATAATTTTTCAGTGATTTATAGTTCAACAAATGCCTCCATCATTTAGGATTTCCGAAAATACTAAGGGATATAAGTTTTTGGTAGTCCCAATAAATCATATATGGAGTAGAACTTTGTCTTGTCATATCTTGTTCTTGTGTAGGATAAATTCTACTGGGCTCGGAATGTCACATCGAAATAACGCAATATGCATTAAGTTTGGAACATGATCTCTGATTGAGTTGTTCCTCAGTTGGATTTGATTAATGGCTAATTTGAAATCAATTCTTTAATTATTTTTTGGCGTTTGTAACCTCCAATTTAATTCATTCATTTATACCTCCAATTAATTCTTCCATTGATGAGGAATTAAAAGGTTGTGGAAGTTTCACTAGTCATCAATTCAAAAATTAATTTGAAGATTTTTTTTCTTCTTCTTTAAAATAAGCTTCTATAGCATCCAATCTCAAAATATTCATTCCCAAAAATCTCTATTTTTTTTCTTCTCCATATTGGTGCAATGGGATAAGGTGAGAAGAAGCAATATTTATCTTCTCAATGTGTTGACTATAAACCAAATTTTCTTCCCTTTCTTCTCACTAGCATTGATTGCAGACCGAAATGGTGAGAATGTATTCTTATTCTCTTCTTTTCATGTCGCCTTTTGTAGATTGAAGAATGGTGGCAGTGTTGCTCGATGGCAACAGTAGCCAAGCGTGGGTGCCACTGCAATTTTTTTTTCTTTTTGGTGACTAGGCGGTGAGTCTCCGAGTAAAAAATTGCAAGCTCTAATCAGTTTTGTGGAGAAAAGTCTACAAGCATGTTTTCATCGTCAAGGGAGGCCATCAACTTGGTGGCAAAAAGAAACTCGAGTTGCGATCGCACGTTGGCGAGGATCATCCCAATATTCTTAGGTTGTTGCTTTTCTGCCCATTTATTTTTGCTCTCCTGCTGTAGACTTGCAGATTGTATATATATATACACTATATTTTTAGAAAATAATAATAATTTTTTTTTCTTTTTTCAGTTTTGCTTTCTCGAAGATTCTACGAGCTGTATGAGTATGATCACGATGATTTAAATGACAATGTGCTCTATTTTCAGAGATGATCATTTCAAGTTGCATGAAGACATATTTCTGGTAACATCTTGAAAAGCTCACATTGTCAGAGTTGTTGTTTGGCAAATGCAGATACTAACGCCAGGCTAGTGTCAGTGCATTTCCTTGTCAGGCGCAATGGTTGGCTGGTGCAGAGAACATTCTACTGCTGACATAAAAAATATGAGGGTTGATCCTTGCCACGATTGGGTGGATTTATGGAGGTTATAGGCGCATGTGGATCCTATCTGTCATCCACTATCTACTTGTCAGTTCTGCGGTTTGACGATTGGCGGCTTCTACTTACAGCGCATGCGGGCTCTAGTTGTCATCTGATGTCTACTTGTAAGTCCTGCAGTTTGATAGCTAGTGGATACAAGCAATCGACTTATGGAGGCTTTTGGCGTATGTGGGCTCTAATTTCCATTCATTATATGCTTGTTATTCATCCGGTTTAGCAGCTAGTGGCTTCCGACTTGGCTCGAAGATTTTTTTTTTCCTATGTGCACGTAACTTGGCTTACTTGGAGGATTCGCACATTGGAGTGCAAGATGGGTGAGCTGGAGATGAGCCATGTAGAAAAGATGTTTCTCGAAAGAACTAAGAAGTAGGCAAAGACTATATGGCTTGTCCATTACTATCCTTGTCAGAAGAACTGAGAAGTTGGAAAGGATTGTCTGGCTTGTCCAACCTTGTCCTTGTCGGAAGAATAGATTTTGGTTGGCCACAACATTGCAATGGGTGGCTCTCATCGTGACTCTTATGCTTTAAACATGCATTAGACTTGCCATTGTGCAAGGTTCCACTTGTGATGAAAGGGTTAGATTTCTTCCTGCTTGCGATGAAACTTCCCCCAGAATTGGATGAGACTTGATCTTAAAGGCCCCATTGAGCTTGAAGCAGGGTGGCACCAAGGTGAGACTCGACGATCGAGGATTGGACATGTCCCATGTGAAGCTTACGATGTCACACTTCATTATCCTAGGAAGTTGAAAGACGAGAACTTGGATTTTCTATCTGTGAAGCTAACACACCCAGTAAAAATGTCCACGCCATCTCTGTTGTGAGAAATAATGGAATTGGTCTCTAATCTCAAGAAAAATGACATCTTGAATCATAGTGCTAAAGATGCAGCCACTGTTTATGATGATGTTGAAACTGTCTTCGTGAAGCCTAGTTATTCCAAAGTTAGTAGAGGTAAAGGTGTTGCCCTTGTTATTCATGGGAGAAGAACTTAAAAATTTGAAATTTTAGCCATATTCTCCTTTGAATATCCCCAAGCTTTGCTTCAAATTGAAGACTATACTCCTTCAGAAAGTGCCAAAACTTGAGGACTCCGTGGGAGATTTGAAGTGGAAGTTGCTTGTCAAAAATTGCAGTGATTCAGAAAGTCACAACTTCTACATTAAAATCCTTTAGCTAGCCTTTTCCTTCCAACTTAGTAATCATTAGGAGTAACTTTGGTTTCCCTATGTTTCTTATTGAAGAAATGGACTTCTTGGTCATAATGCCATGAGCATCTATTGAGAGCTTTTTGACTCCAATGGCCATTTCGAGAAGGACTTCGCTTTGCCTTCTGAAGAAGGGATTTGCATTGTCTTCAAGGAAGAGCTTTTGATTTCTTTCAGAAAAAGACTTAGAGCGATTCCTAAAGGAGACTTGGAGTGCTTTTCTAGGGAAGGCTTAGAGTGCCTATAGGAGGAAGGCTTGGAGTGCTTCCAAGACGAAGGTTTGCATACCTTCCAAGAGGAAATGCTTGAAGTGGTTCTATGAGGAAGGCTTGGGGTGCTTTCAGGAGGAAGGCTTGGGGTGCTTTCAAGAGCAAGGCTTGAAGTACTTCATAAAGGAAGTCTTAGTTGCTTCATAGATGAAAGCTTTGAGTGCTTCAGGGATGAAGGATTTGATTGCTTCTTAGAAGAATACTTGGATTTCTTCCCGGAAAAGAGTTTGAATTTCTTCGTAGAGTAAGGCTTGGAGCCATTCTCCGAAGAAGGCTTGGATTACTTCCTAGAGAAAGGCTTAGATTGCTTCCTAAAAGTAGGCTCAGATTGTTTCTTGGAGAAGGGTTGCTTCCTGAAGGAAGGCTTTGTTGCTTCCTAGAAGAAGCTTCCTAGAGGAAGGTTTTGTTTCTTCCTAGAGGAAGGTTTTGTTTCTTCCTAGAGGAAGGATTTGTGGTGCTTCATGAGGAAGGCTTTGTTGCTTTTTAGAGGAAGGCTTTCAATGCTTCTTGGAAGAAGGATTTAAGTGCTTCAAGGAGGAAGGCTTAGAGTGCTTCCTAGAGGAAGGTTCTGAGTTTCTTCACATGGCAAAGGATTGAATGCTTCACAGAGCGAAGGTTTGGATCTACAAATTTAGATACAGGCAGTGTGATATGAAAGGTTCTGAAGCCAACCATGGGAGTCGATCCTAGTGTCCCGATGGGTGCTAGTATCGTCACTCAGTGTGGCTCGCGAGGAAATGGTTCAGTTGTTCATCATGATCCCAACTGCGTGTTTCGCTCCCAACCTAAGTTGTAGAGACGAAAGCAGTGGTTTTAGACGAATAAACTGATTGTCGTGTTCTTACCTAGATAAGAACAGTGAGCAAAGTTCAAGAATGAAGAACAAAGTCGATGAATAACGAATGAAGTTGATGAATGACGAATATATTTGTCAGACCCACCCCGGTTTCACCCCGAAACCCGAGGTAAATCCCGCTCCCGTCTGACTCCCCGACACAACACCTAAGGAACACTCATTCGAACCCAGTCAAACGCAGGAGTAATTTCAAAATATCCCAAAATCCTTATCGTTTACAGAGCATAGCACTACATTACAAGGAAAAAAAAACGATAAAGTACACGCACACAGAAACCTTTAACTCTCCTAGGATCCCTCACGTCACTTCTATGCCTTTGACACTGCCTCGACGTCAAGACCCCGCGCTCGCTCCACAACCTGGAGGGCAATTAAAACAGAAAATGTGAGTGGACCAGAAAGTACAAAAGTTCAAAAAACCATTTTATAAGAAAACCGAGTTAAACCCTCCGTTTTGAAACCACATGCATAACCAACAGTTATAAACACATTAATAAAAGAATCATTCTTAAACATCATAAGAAACAGAAACACCATAAAATACCATAAGAAACCATAACAAGAGTATCAAAAACCGTATCAAAATCATAATCACCAAATCATCATTTTCCCGATCAAACCTGCTGGATCTATCCGAGTCTTTAAACTCCCGAGTCTTTAAACTCAATCCAGGCCTTAATCATATCCGAGTCTTTAAACTCCCGAGTCTTTAAACTCAAGGCCTACGGGGGAAAATCAATATATATCCGAGTCTTTAAACTCCCGAGTCTTTAAACTCAATCCGGGTCTTTAAACCCAATCCGGCCGGTCCCCCGTCACATATATCCGGGTCTTTAAACCCAATATCCAGATCCAGCAAATCCAATCCCAAAACCATTGGAAAACCATTTTCCAATCCACATCCAAACCCGAATTCGAAATCACTGGTCCGAAGCCCTTCCGGCATCCAGAACCGTCATTCCGAACCCAAATCCGGAATCCACTTTTACCAAAATCCAATTTCAAAACCGAAACCCTTTAATCACCAAATCACGTTTCAAAATCCCTTTATGAACATTCAAACTACTTATCCATTGAAATCCCAAAACCATAACATTATTCTCAGAAATCAACATTTCTCGTAAAACGTGCCCAATACGTTATTTCTCGAAAACCGTGCAATTATATAAAACCAACATAGCATATTCAACATTCATGAAATCATATAAAAACCATAAAACAATTATAGAAAAACAGTTATGCATGCTCGAGTTTAAGGAAAGGGTCCACTCACAGTACTGAGCCCTACTCGCGTCCCGAACGTCCAGCCCGTTCCTCGGCTTCCTCGGGAAATCCCGATCCTGTCAAACACCGCCAAAATACGTCACTAACACGTCTACGAAGGTTCACCTAAATTCCTTCAAAATTCCCCGAATCTAAAGACTTAGAACCCCGGGACCCTACACATTCACCCTCGCGGAACTAACCTCAAACGACTTCCGATCGACTCGAAACCAACTCCAATGAACTCACAACAACTTCTAGACTAAAAACGATGTTGACCGTTTCTCCCAGAACCGCCGCACGCGCCCCCACGCGCCGCCCAAAGTGGCTGCGCGTGGCCCCACGCGCCAGCTACAGTGCACCTTCAACCTCACGTCGACCCGGTTCAACACAGTAGGCTACAGCTGAACCGGCATCAACGGTTCTCCGCCGTGCCTGCACGATTTCCTTCCCTTTCTTCACCTAAAGCTTCGTCCAACCTTACTCTAAGCATCCCCATCCTCCAATCACCTCGACACAGCCTCCTACCCGTCGTCTCAAGCTCGAACTCAAACCTCCCCAAAACTCTGTTTCACGATCCGGCCACCCAGGTAACCTCCCTTCACGGTGGCAAGACCAGACGGTTCCTAGAACCTCAAGGAACCTAACCCGACTCTCCTAGACCTTCGACTCAGTCTCTAGGATCACGACTCTTGGTTTGAACCAAAACGGGAAAACAGGGCACACAGAGTCCCTCCGTCGTGTCAACCTCCACCGTGCACCTCCCGTCACGGCAGCTCAACCAAATGACGCCCTGGACTCAACTAAACTCCCTAAACTCCCCTAGACTCTTCGGTTCAACCTCTCAGGCCACAACTTCCGATTTGAAGTTCACGGCCAAAACAGAGCATAAACACGGGGCAATAGAAATTACCTGCAACCTGTCGCCGTCGTGAGCTCTGCTGGTAGTGGCTGACTCCTCGCAACCCGCACGACACCACCACGGTCCCAATTGCCCCGTACATGGCCGCCACCGCCACAATCCTCACAACCTCCCTGCTTTTACCCCTGGTTTTCCCCGCAGCTCTTGACGCCTTCACACACAACCACCACACCGTCAACCTCTCTCACTGCTTCCCTCTCACTCTCTGATCACCCTCACACACTCACAATTCAACAACACTCACACCACCACCCTCAATTTCCTTCACGATCTCCCTCTGTTTTCTGAACCAGCATCACACACAACACGGGTGCACCCCAATTATTTGGGCCGTGCACACACTCGAACTCACCAGAAGCCACTCCACCTTTAGCACGTGTCACCAATCCTCCTCACTCTCTCACCAAATGGCTTCATCCCAGCCGTCCATTCCTTTCCTCTGTGCACAAATCCCAAGGTGCCACAATGACCAAAATACCCTTCTGTTAACTCATCTTTTACGGTTTTACCAAAACTTCCTAGACCTGTAACTTTCCCCTCGTAAGTCCGATGAACACGTGCCGCCTGTCATCGAACTCAGGACGACGGAATCTATCTAACCATCCTAGGTCAACCTACCAAAACTCGATTATTCAAAAAGTCAACTTTTCCCCCTATTTTTCCAAAATTACGGTTATGCCCTCAACCTTCCGAACATCACAACTTCCTCCTCGGATGCCGGAATCGGGCGTGCCACCTGCCTAAGGATTCGTAACGTCCTCAACTACGTCCTGGTCACTGGTCAACTCCCATTTGACCACCCGAAATAAAAGTCAACATTTCTGCCCGACCCAGGGGCAAAATCGTCATTCTAGGTTCCCGGACCCCTCGGGACCACCTAACCCTTGATTAACCTTACTAATCACACCTTAAGCACTCTACCAATCCCAATTCTCGGGACGGGTTGTTACAATATTAGAGAGAATTTCTTACACATTTCTTAATTCGGTTTTCAATGAGCAATACATGAAGCAAAGCGTCGGATGCTTCACGAAGCGAAGGCTTGGATCTACCACTCCAAAAATAGGCAGAGCCAAAAATAGGAGCCGATCCTTGTTGACAGGACCTCTCCCGAAAGGGGCATCGATAACCGTGTCCGGTCCTGCTCCCGTCTGGCAAGATGACTGAAAACCCCAGGTTACCCTCAGTACTTGCCAAACCAGGGATAGCCACACGTACTTACTCATGCCTCCGCCCCTCGTACAGCCTCGAACAACGCGCCACGACCTGGAGGGTCAATCAAAACCAAAAGGTGTGAGTGGACAAAAAGAATTCAGTTTATAAAACAGTTACGGAAGACGTTTTTACCCTCCAAGTAAAAACCAATGCATGCATACAAAAAATCATTTCGCAATCCGTTACATTTTCAACATAAAAATCCGCATATGAAAATCAAAGACATTTTCCTTTTCTTAACCTTCGGGTCATAGCCCGCAATCATAAACACAGGCCCTCAGCCAAAAACCACGAAATCAAGACCAAGTATACATCATACACCAAATTCATCAACCATATAAACCGGGCCACTGCCCAACACATCCGAACATCATAGAATGTCAATGAATCACAATGAATCAGTTTGCTGGATATCAAGTGCGCCCGAGTCTTTAAACTCAAAATCATGCGCATAATCAGGCCTTCTTGGGATTTCAACGAGTCTTTAAACTCAAATCATAATCAATAGGCCTCGGGGGTATCACAATAACCGAGTCTTTTAACTCACGAGTCTTTAAACTCATTAAGGGCCCTCCCCCGTCATCAATTAACCGAGTCTTTAAACTCAAAACGTGCTCCAGCAATAGCACCGGGTCTTTAAACCCAAAACGGTTTTCAATCATAACAATGCGGGATCCATCTCGAAATCACATTTTTCACAACGGGACTCATGGTCCGAATTTCCACATTCATTTTCCCAAATCATACTTCACAACCATAATCAAATTATCGTTAAACACGGGGCATGCAAAATCAGAACAAATCACTTTATTAAATCCTTTCCCCTTCCCGAATTCGAATTCGTAACAATGATTCTGTAAGCCGGCATCCGGAAGCATCATCCCGAACCCAAACCAAGAATCCGCTTTAAATTTTCGAAAACCGAAATCTCGTAAATCAAAGTTACTTTTGTGCCCCGAGCATCAAGCCCGAAATCACCTTTTTCAAATCCATTTTAATTCTTAGAAATCACTTCTTTCTCAAATCTCATTTTCAACACATCAAAACCACAATCATAATCACCAAAATCACGATCCAATCAAAACATACTCAAAACCCATTTTTAAAATCCTCAAAATCACAAGTCTCATTTCAATTCCCAGATTCAAACATCAATAGTGATCAAATCATAATAACTCGAAATCTCGTAAAACGTGCAAATTCGGAACGTTCTCGAAAAACGTGTCAAAATCGTAAGTCACACTCGCAATCATAAACAACCTTCTTAAATCATTTTACACCCATTTCATATAACTTCTTTCATTAAACCATCATTAAGCACACGAGTGACCATAGTCTCGAAATACGTGTAATTTCACATGTATAGTAAAAATACGTATAAATACGGGAATCGAATACGTATAAATACGGAAATCAAAATCAATCACAACTTATAATCATAATCATAAAATCATAGAAATAATTTATGCATGCATTAAATTTTGAAAGCAACGTCCACTCACACACCGTCCAATAAGGCTCGGTTTCGCGCCGCACGCGGTTCCGTAATTTCCGATATTTTCTAAAAACCCGAATCCTGCCCGAAAACACATCCCCGGGTCATTAAGGTGTCAAATAACAACATACTAATTTCCCATAATTTTCCGGGAATTATTCGTTAATTAAAAATGTAACCTAAACCTTCGGACCCTCGGAATAACATCGAGACGGTGTCCGAAAATTTCGAAACCAACGCTAAAAAGTTCGTTACATTGTGTAGGACAAAAGTCGTTTTGAACTCACCTTGAGAAAACGTTCCACGCGCCATCACGCGCCGCCGCAAGCGGCTGCGTGTGACACCCACGCGCCAGCTACAGTAAGTCCAACGGTCACCATCCTCACCCGATTCCACTGTAAAACGGGTATGCGACTGGACCCGATTCAATCCCTGCAAATATCCACTTAATTCCTTCAATTAAACTCTTAGATAGCATCGAAATGGACCTAATTTAAGTTCTGGTTTACTCATTCACGTCGACATGTCCTAAAACCAGCTCAATCGAATACGGGTCCTAATCGGGTTCGTAGTCCCCATTCATCACACAGTCATTGCTTCCTTCAACTGATCAGTTAGGAAGCACCGTAAACTCACCCTCACGATGATTGTGAACTCAATTTCACAAGAGCTTACCTCCATGACCACGACTCCAAGCTCGCTTTTCCGACGAACAACCGTCCACTGTTCATCACTGGAAGTGTAGCAATACTCATCGTTTTCTTCAATTTCTTCACTCAGTAGCATCGCAGGATCCATAAGAACATGTTTCTGAGCTCAATTTCAAGGTCTCAAGCCTCCAACCATCTGGACTCCACCACGACCCGTTCCCAGAAACTGGACTCCAGTCTGGGGTCAACACACGACCACCTCCATTCGATTTTTGCGTGGTTGCAGTCGACACCAGCCCAGGAAACTGCACTGGTTATCAGTTTAGACCCCCAGGCTCACAGATCAAATTTGGTATTTTTCCCTCCATTTTCAAATTTTTCCAGATTTCTGCCTCCCTAACTCTCAACTCCCCAGAGTCCCTCTGTTCTTCTCCGCCTCCCCAAAACCCGTTAGACTGCTTCTCTCCCTCAAACGATGTCGCCCGTGCTCTGCCCAAACCTCTCAATTTCAAAAGCGACCTTACAATTGCTCTGCTCCCCAGTTCCAATGGCACGCCCGGTTTCAGCCTCAGTTCAAGCCCCCCGTGCTCTGCAATCTGTCCCAGCCACGGCAAGGTGTTCCCACGATCTCAACTGACCCCAAAGCACTCACAATTAACAATTCCAGTGCTCCAATTCCAACCTCACCCGTGCACTGATCGTGCTTGCACAGAGAAGGTGGGAAATTCGAACTGATGGAGAATAAGGAAATGGACGGCCCAGATTTGTCTAGGTTGAAGGATTAGATTGGATGAAGGGTCTAGATTCACTCTTGGGATTAAGTGGCAAATTTTCAAATAATCAAACCCAATTATTTAATCCACATTCACCAGATCAAAGTACAAGTCCATATTTTAATGTCATTGGTCCCTGGGCCCCACCTAGAACATCTAACCCAATCAGAATAAGCCACGTGGCATTGCCTCGTAATGCGTGCATAGTGAAATCGAACTTCCGTGACCCGTAACTTTCCCGTTCGAAGTCCGATTTCGACGTGCCGCCTGTCGTCGTACTCAGGGCATCGAGACCTTCCTAACGGTCCTTGGCCCTCGGCCATCGGACCGCCCGATCAAAAAGTCAACATTTTCCCTTTTTTGTCCAAATTGCGAAAATGCCCTTGAACTTCCGAACGTCATAACTTTCACCACGAAAGTCGGAATCGAACGTGCCACCTGTCTATGAACTCGAGACGTCCCAGACTACGTCACGGTCATCGGTTAAAGTCCATTTGACCGCCCGAATCAAAAGTCAACGTTTTACCCACGACCAGGGGTAAAACGGTCATTTTGCATCGTTCGTCCGATTCCCCCAACTAATCACCGATTAAACCTGCTAATCACGATTAGTTGCAAATCAAATCCCGAATTCCGGGATGGGTCGTTACACTTGTGTGTCTTGATAGGTGC
Source organism: Prinsepia uniflora (assembly GCA_032719365.1). NCBI lineage: Eukaryota > Viridiplantae > Streptophyta > Magnoliopsida > Rosales > Rosaceae > Prinsepia > Prinsepia uniflora. The sequence goes on along the minus strand of CM064861.1, from coordinate 46,716,398 downwards.
TAGTACCGTCACTTCCCGTGGGGAAATGCTTCTATTATTCATCTTGATCCCCAGTGTGTATTCCGTTCCCAATCTGAGTTATAGAGGCGGAAGCAATAGTTTCAAATGAAAAAGCTTATCGTCGTATTCTTGCCATAATATGAACAATGAACAAAGTTCAAGATTGATGAACAAAGTCGATGAACGACGAACAAACTAGTGATCACTACTTTAGTATTTCCCAATTAGGCTTTCAATGAAAGCACCAATTGTTGAAGTCGAAATCGTACACGCTGAAAAAGTCTCATTGATCCCTGCAAATAACAAATAAGAAACTATCGTTTGCCTCGATCGAAACCACGGGCGGCTATTCGACCAAGAACACTCTAATACTTAAGTTAGCTTTGATAGAGAATTTACAAGAGCTTTATAAGCAACGAATCAGCTTACTTTAAGAGTAAAATGAGCTTCACTATTTATAGAGAAATCATGTGAGCCTCGAAGCATTCTAATTAGTCGACGGAATTTGTAATTAATAAATAATTCCTTAAAAAAATATGTTATTTAATAATTTAATATTAATATTAATTGTGTATTATTAAGAATAATAATGGCAATTAATTCTCGAGGAGAATATTAATATTATTAAAAATTTAATCCGATTAAATAATATTCAACCGATGAATACATTATTTAATGTATGTGTGACTGTAAGCCGTTAATGTCATTATCGTGGGCAATTGTATGATTCATGGGCCACGTGGCAACTCCATAATTTTTCGATGATTTATAGTTCCACATATATATATATAGGTCATTATATTATATTGAGCTCCAATGGCTAATATTTAATTTGGTGTGCCTAATTAAATTTTGTTTATATGCATTAAAAATAGGGGAATATTCTTAGAAAATTCTAATTAAGGTTGTCTAGTTGAAATGGAAATTGTTTGCATTCATCTTCATGTTTGATCTCTGCTTAATGGTATGTCTAAAAAATGAAGAAATTATTAGTGGTATTCTAACGTCACTTCAGCTCATGATACTTTTTTCTTACATGTGAATTTAATATTTTTATTGTATTTTAAAATTAAATTAAAAATCAAAATAAAAAACTCGAAAACTTAAAAGGCAAATTACATTTTACTACACTGATTTACATGTTATAACAAATTAATACATAAACTTTCAAATGTTATAATTTTCACACTAAACACTTCAAATTATTATACGTTGACCCCTCCATTAAAATTTCTATTATATATGAAATGGAACCCTCAATTTAAATAATAAATATTAATTTAAATTTATAAAAATTATTTATTTTAAAAAATTATTTATGTTGTTTGTGAAAATTTAAAAAAAATTGTTTTTTTGGTATGCAAGTAATTTATTTCTTCCCATCCACTTTATTTTTTAGGCCTATATATCACAAAATAAATAAATAAACAATTAATCTAAAAACTGTTTATTAGAAAAGTAATTTGTCTCTCCTCATCCCATTTCAGATTTAATTTTAAAATTTTTCAATTTGTTTTTACTTTCTTAAAAAAAAATATTTTTAAAATTTTTCAGATTTTGTTTTGTGTAATAGAGAGTAATAAAAAGAATGAGGAGGGATGAATTATTTTCATACATAAACATTTCTTTTTTAATTTTTTCAGAAAAAAAATATAAATATTTTTTAATTAAATAATTTTATAAATTTAAATTAATATTTTATTATTTAAATTGCAGGTCTCATTTCAGATTTAACAGAAATTTTAACCGAGTGGCCAATGTGTAACGATTTGAAAAGTTCAGAGTGGAAATTGCTGCATTTAAAAGTTTAAGTATAAATCTGTTATAAGGTGTAAATCATTTGATAATATAATGTAATTTGCCTAAACTTAGAAACCCACATCCTTATCATTCTCAAGGATAAAAATATCGATATCGATGAAAATATTGATAGTCAAATTTACGGATATATCAATATTGATATGAATATCGTTTACGCTTATGCTTAACAAAATGATGTATATTTAGTCCAAAAGTTGGAAATTTTTTATGAAATTTTTGGGAAAAATTTAAGTACCCAATAATGGTTATATATAACTAATAAAATTTAAAATGAATTCGATATAATAAATATATGATATGAAATATGACAATGTGGGTTGATGATGATTAACATGTATAAAACTTTAAAAATAAACTTCAATTAAAATATAATTTGATTGATAATTTTGTACCAAGAATACTATACTCGTCGAATTTTTATAAAAACTAGTAGAGTGTATACCAAATTCGAAATCGTATTGGGCTCCATCTACCAAGACACACATTTTGTCAAGTAATTCTATTTGACCAAATGGAAAATGTATTATTGGGCATAATATTCATATACCTCATTTAAGCCCCCTACTCTTCCTCCATAGATAGGGTAGTTAGGATTTATCCAACAAACTTCTCTATAACCTTGTTTGAGATGAGGATATTCTTAACCTCCATAACCATGTGGCATTTCCATAACCATGTGGCATTTGAAGGAGATGGTTATCTAATTGGCTGTAACCATATTGACCATAACCATATGGTTTATTTGAGTTGTTACTAGGATTGGAGCCTAAACTCATCGAGTCAAAACTAATTACCATGTAACCTTTAGAAGATGGGTTTCCATAACCTTCATATATGTTGCATGTCCTAGTATAGTCTTTCCCAACACCACTTATTCCTACTCCACTTTCTCTACATCCATGATCAAAATCTTGGGTGGCATAAGTAAAGTCTGCCTCTTCATTAAATGGGCTCAAGGGTGCACATGTTTAGGATACATGTTCATTTCCCCCCGTCATCATCCTCCCCATCATTTTTGTCATCGTTGTTTGTTTCAACATCATCTCATCCATCATGATAATCTGTAGAATTATCATGATTGTTTCGTATACTAGTAGCATCAGCTCTCAACTCACATCCAACAATAGAACCAAGCATTGATCTCTCCAAAGAAGACATCTCCGACTCACTTCTTGTAAAGACCCGTCCCAAATTTTGTGATTAACGAGAATTAATTAAGGATTAAGCAAGGATTAATCGGGATTAATCAAGGATTCTCGAATAATCATGGTAAAATTATGATTTTGCCCCTAAAAAAGGTAAAAGTTGACTTTTTACCTAGAAGATCCAATGCACGTGGACCAAGGATCATTACGTAGATCGAGAAAATACGAGTCCGTAGACAGGCGACATATCGAAATCGGAAATCATACGGGAAAGTTACGGATCACGGAAGGATCGATCTTGTTTTACGGTTGCACGATTTTCAGAAAAAGTGGATCTGAGTTGTCTTTAGTGGGACCCAAAATATCTAATATGGACCAATGGATGAGTGACAAGTGTCACCCATCTTATTGGCCCATTTCCCCATCTTCATTTCTTCCTCATTTTTCCATTCAAACCCGTACCCACCCCCAAACCTTCATCTTTTTCATGTTTTCTGATTGAGAAGGATAGAATGAGAGAGTGAGATGGAGAGATGGACCAAGATGATGGCAGGGACGCGGAGTCGTTGTGAGGTGGCCAGAAACCCGTGAACCCAGGTAACCTGAAACCTCCTTAAATCAGTTTTTGATTTTGAAACGTTTGGAACACGTTCTGAAGCCTGGGTGGTGTTTGTTGAGTCCTTGTGAGGCTGAGGAACAAAAAATGGAAGGCTGAGGTTGCTGAAATCACACAGGGGACAAGCTGGAAGTTTGGTCATGAAGATTAGAGATTAACAGGTAAATTCTACACCTTTTCTTGTGATTTTGAGGTCATAGAACCCTTCCTGAGAAGTAGGCAAATTGAATGGACGAAGAACGAAGGAAAATGGTGGTTGGACGGTCAAGATATGGCTGGGTCAGCGTTGAGGGTCAAACGACCCTTTATAGAGGTTCGGGTAGACCCAGCCAAAGGTTGACGACGATGATGTGATAGTCCACGTCATCATCTGTTAGACCTGTCAAGCCACGTGGCCAACTAGAGTGTGACATGTGGCCAAGTGTCAGGTTCAGTCAGCAGTGATGTGGAAGTGCCATGTCACACATGTCAAACCACGTGGACCAAAGGGTGGTGCCACGTGGCAACATGTAAGAGGGTGTCAATTGACGTGCCAGGTCCAGGTCAGCATTACCAGACCACGTGGACTAATGAGATGGTCTCACGTGGCAGTGTGTTAAAGAGATGTTAGACCTGTCAATGACACGTGGTACCAATCAGGGAGTGACATGTGTCATGTTGTCAAACTGTCAGATGTCAGAGTTGTTAGGCTGACGTCAACGTTGATCAGCGTGATGTCAGCATTGACCGCCGTTAACCAGCGTTTATCGCCGTGGATCAGACTTTGACCAGTGCGTAAGGGCACGTAAGCATGAATTTCGAGGTGAAATCGATCTTGTTTGAAAGGTTTCGACGTTCTAAAATCAATGGTGGTGGTTTCAGGTCGATCAGAGATCGTTAGATAAGTTATTTGGAGGTTTTTGGCCTCGGGAAGCGTGTTTAGGACACGTTGATCACTTCGGATGTTTTGAGGGTCTTCGATATGGACATGTATAGGTTAATAGTGACCTTTGAATGTGATTTGGATAGGTCCGGAAGTCTTGGAGAGTATGGATTAGCCCTGGAGTGGCATAAGGAGCGGGTTGCAGGCTCGCAACACGGAAAGTCTGTGAGTGGACGTTGATTTATAAATATGATGCATGCATAACTATTTTATATGTTTTATGAACATGATTTGAGATTCCTTGAGTGCATATGATTTAAATATGTTTTATGTTGTTGATTCGGCATTTTCGTAGAAAATGCGATATTGCATGTAGTTCAAGATTTATGTTTTATATGATATTTGAGCTTAGGCCGAGTATTCTACGTGCATGTGTTTTATGTGATTTTGATGGTTTCACAAAGAGGCGTGAAATCCAGGATGGACTAATGATTTTGATCGATTTCACGGAGATGCGTGAAATCGAGATTTGGGCTTGAGTCCCAGTTGGAAATCCCCTTTGACTATTGGGATTTGGAAAATTGATTTGAATAATGAAATGGTTTTCAGATTTGGAAATATGTTTCGGGCTTGAGTCCTAGGTGATTTAGGGTTTTACTTAGAGTATAGTCAAACGCGAGGAAATGATATCAGGTTGTGACCCAGTTATGAGATTTATGAAAGATATTTCGGGCATGAGACCCATTTGTGGATTTGATAGGATTCGAGGATTCTTGGACTTATGAAGTGTTTCTAGACACTGCTTTTACTATGGTTTTGTGGAAATTGATTTGTTGAAATTATATCCGGGCATAGACCCTATTGAGATGTTTTGAGATGATATGAAATGTTTTCCACACGACCATCCTCTATGATGTGAGGACGAGGTCACACGACACTACATGCAGGAGTGTCAGAGATGGACATTCTGCAGACGTCGAGCTAGGGAGCCCCGAGCTTGTAGATGTCATCAACACCTAGACATCCTGTCGCGGGATCCAGAGCCAGGTGTAACACCTAGACGTCGAGCCACGGGCTCTAGAGCTAGATGTATATTCGGATGTGTAATCCCGAGTCGCATGCGTAGCGCTAATATCGTGACCAGTGATGATAATGGATTAAGAGGATTGGTGATCATGTTTTCATGAGACTCCTGACGTGAGTCTATGTTTCGGACAGAGGCCTTATTAAGAAAACTGTTGAGATGTTTTCTGAGATTGTTTTGGGCTGAGATCCCACGTGGTATGATTTGGACTGAGTCCTTGTAGGATTTGGTTTTGGGCTGAGACCCTACTGAAGAAATGGCTCCAATTGAGAAGCATTTTCCACTGTGTTTTTATTTGAAAAGCAATATGATTTTCTTTTGAGAAAAACATTTGAAATACTTGTTTTCTGATGCATGCATGCTTTTACAAGAAGGGTATAAATGTCTTTCGATAAATTGTTTTTATACACTTTTATTTTTGTCCACTCACAGCTTTTTATGGTTTTTGATACCCTTCAAGCTGATCACGGATGCGGGCTGTAGCAGAGACCGAGACATCACATGTCGATGCGTAACCCCACAGACCCTTGCGTACTCTGGATAACCCCGAGCGGGTTACAGTTTTATCCCTTTTCTGGCACGTGGTGTCAGATGGGAGCAGGCACATCCCACGATAATCCAGGGGGATTGGGATGGGTCCTGTCACTTCCTACTTCCTCAGTCCCCACTTCTTCATATTGAACTCTATTAATAATAACACCTTGTACGCTAGCAATGTAGGCTATTCTTGGGTTAGACCTTCCTCTATCATCATCCAAGTAAGTTAGCATAATCCATGCTTGAAGTGGATCAACCTCATTACCCTCCACATGTTGACCATCAATTTCCCAAAAGGTCAATGTAGTCTTCTTCCATAACTTTGCTAGCTTCGGCCTCTTCATCTCTTAGCTTACGCTTTATATATGGCTGAAACAAGTTGTTCTAACTTCAAATATGTGAGGTGGTTTCCCTGTTTTGTATGAATTAGAGCAAATGTACTCCAATTTCTCTCACATGCAAAAGACGATGCCATTTATGATAATATACAAATTGCAATTTTTTGCAAGACTTGAGAGCCTTGATCATATAGTTCCCACCATTCCGCTGCCATATCAAGTTAAATGTAAGAAACACTATAAAAGCACTAATTTATGCAATATTAATATTTTTTAAATGCAAGTATATACCTGGGGGCATCGTCGTTCGTGATTGAATAGTCATAGATGAATGAAATGTTTTCTTACCATCTCTAAAGTTGATCAACTGCATTAAGAATGGTATTGATATCATGTAAGTGATGTAAAATTTAAAAAATATCAAGGTTCATATATGGTAGTGAACTTACGTCATTTCCAAAAGTTTGTAAACCCAATTGCCCATTTGGATTCAATTTTAGAAATACTTGTTGAACTAATTGCATGAGATATGAGTTATGTTCAACACCTGTTTGATATTGATATCTTGGATTCAAGTAATAGGCTGTAAATCATGAATGAAATTTTCTTAATAAACAACAATAAAAGACAATATCAAGTTAACTAGTACAATAATATAAAAAAACATACCAGAGGCATGTAATGGATGCACTAATGTTTTTTCTCATCTCTCATGTATGATTTTGATGATTCATTTCTTCCCTTTAAGATGTGTTATCTTTTCTTTCATCTGATTAAACATATCATACAAGATTGCCATCGTTGGAACTACTTCCATATCAACAATTCGAAGGATGCTGTATAGAGGTTCATATATGGATTGCATCATTTCCAATGACTCCTAGAATCTTTGGTCAACCATATAAGCCTCAACTCTCTTACCTTCCACTTGCCTACTTAATGGGCTACGATGCCATTGCTCACTTCTAAACAATCTCTTAAGGCCAACTTTATACTTTACTATACTATGTATGAAAATATATAGTTTGTTATAAACCTGGTTGCACCAGGACAAACCAAGTCTCATTGACAAAAATCTTGCACCTGAGCTAGTAATCACAAATTATTGAAGATGTATTTTGTTACCCACTTAGCATTTTTAGTGATGATTGACAATGTGTCACGACCTGACTCCCCTAGCACGATATTGTCTACTTTGGGCCTAGCCATCACGGTTTTGTTTCTGAGAACTCGCACACAACTTCCTAGTGGGCTACCCATCATGGGATTGCTCCAACCCAACCTCTCTTAACTTTAGGTTTCCAACCAAATCCAAAGCCAGCGACCTCCCAAAAGGCCTCGTGCTAGGAAGATATGTGCCCACACATATAAAACGATTCACCTTTCCCCTCCTGAGCGATGTGGGATTGCTCACCATTCTTCCTAAGAGACGGGTCTTACAATCCACCCCTTGGGGCCTAGCATCCTCGCTGGTACACTTCTATTCGGGGTCCAGCTCTAATACCAAGTTGTCACGACCCGACCCCTCTAGCACGACATTATCCGCTTTGGGCCTAGCCCTCACGGTTTTGTTTATGGGAACTCACATGCAACTTCCCAATAGGTTACCCATCATGGGATTGCTCTAGCCCAACCTCACTTAACTGTAGGGTTCCAACCAAACTCAAAGCCAGTGAGTTCTCAAAAGGCCTTGTGCTAGGAAGATACGTGTCTGCACATATAAGGAACTTCACATTTCCCTCCCCGAGCGATGTGGGATTGCTCACCATTCTTCCCAAGAGACGGGTCTTACAATAAGTTAACGAGACTTGTCCCTATTTCCAAGTAAACTGGACCAGCTCTGCTCCCGTCTGACAATTTTTGTCAGACAGAGGATCTTACTAAATTTAATTACCTCCAATTCTTAGTAAATTATCCAAACTAAATTCACTCTTGCGAGGTTACCACCCACATCCAACCCACTCACCGACAAGGTGAAGAATTCATCAAAAAACATTTTAAAGCAAACTTATACTCCCACATTTTTTCTAAGTCCCTGACATCCGTTAAGAGATACCAACCATAATTATCGGGGTTAATGTAACTTTTCTCAACACCACAAGTTTTAAACCCCTGTAATTAGTCAGTAGTCGATTTGATCCTATTCATGGTTTTGTTAATAAAACATAATATTAAAATAAACCGTTAAGTACTCATCTGATTATAGAACCACAATTCCATCTCTTTAATCATAATTAAGACCCTAATTATATAGCACTAATCCTACCATAATATCAAGACACTCACCACAATAAACCATTACTATGTATATACATCAATAGGGTTTATGCATATCACTTAAATTGAATTGGTCCTTAATATCAAGACACTCACCACAACAAACCATTACTATGTATATACATCAAATAGGGTTTATGTATATCACTTAAATTGAATTGTCCTTTCAAGGAGAGAATGAATTCTCTTTAAACTATTCTTATACATAAAAGTACCATACTTATTTCAAAAATCCCCCTTCCCCCCGCCCCCCCCCCCCCCTCTAATATTAGCTCAATAATCTTAAATTAACCAAAATGGAAAAACAATTAAATTTATATAAAAAAAAATAGATACTCAGAACCATGCTCAAACACTGTCCAATAATTCTAGAAGTTATATCATTAAACTCAAAAAATTAAAAGAAAAATATTTCATGTTGACCAGACCGCTGAACGCTGCCGCACGCGCCCTTACGAGCGAGCAATAGTCCCCTGCACGTGAACTTATGCGCCTACACAATGTCACCAGCAATCTCCTGCAGGTGGCCCATTTTCCTGCAATCGGGTCATCCGACCCGCTATGCCGACCCAGCTGTAATTCCTTCGTTTTACGTCCTTTCCCCACGATTTCTTCACCAAACTACTTCGTCTAGATCCCCGGAACACATCTATGGCCTCTAAACTAAGTAAAACGTGTTAGAAAGCAAGAGTTTCATACCCTAATTTTTCAACCATGGCATATCGTTCCTGTCCACCCCATTCCAGCGTCCCAACCTCCACGATTTCGAGCTTAGGATGGCTTCAGGGAATCCATAAGCTCACGAGAATGTTCATCTCCAATGTTCCTGCCTCTGAACCAAAACCTGAACTCGGGCTCATGGGTTCATGGCATTCTTGCACTGGTTCCTCCCCTTCTCCATGGTTTTCACGCTGAGTTCTTCCTCGTTCCTTCATTTTTTACGTTCTCTACCCCTCTGGTTCTTCCTTCCTCACGGTTGAAGTCTTGTTCGTGGCTCTCTCTCTTTATTTTTCTATTTTCGATTTACTCCCCCTGAATGGTATACAAAGCACACACAACACATATATATAGGCTAGAACAATGATGGAGAGATTTGGGGAGGGGAAGCTGAAGAATAATGGAGAAAATTCTAGAAAATACTAGGCCTTTCACTCAAAATTACCAAAATTCCCTTGAAGGAAAAATGACTAAAATACCCGGGCTTTTCTTAACCCATAACGAGCCTATTCGACCTCTGTTTCTACCATGCCTCTAGTCTACGTACTTAGGAGGCCAAGATCATCATAAAGGTCTTTTCATAATTTCTAAAAATTGTCCCGGACCAAAATTCAACACTTTGACTTCTAAGGGAAAAATAGTAATTTTTTATTTCTTCGAATATCCGGGGTGTTACACATTGTCTCGTTCTTCCCAATATCTTCAAATATTAGGTTTATATAATGTACTGCACAAGGAGTCCACTAGATAGGATATGTCTTCATCAACTCTTTTCCAGCCTTCTTAAATTTTGAGCCATTATCGGTAACAATCTGTACGATATTTTGTTATTTCAACAATTCTTGTATGTACAATAATCTTTAATGCTTTTGGATGAATCAACTGACTTGAGAAATACGATTGAACCCTTGTTATATACCAGTAAATTGATTATGGACAACTTTGTTGGACCGGTCTAGCCATTACACATTATGATGCATCCATAAGTGGACCACTGTCTCTTTTGTAGCGCCACATATACTGTCAGATCTTCATACTCCAGGGGAAGTGTTTATTTTTCACTTCATATGGCGACAAAGTACGCATGCCTTCACCTATAAATAAAACATAAATTTGAAACTAATGATATTTCATTATTTAAATAAAAATATATCATAAATTAATTTATTATAATACCTGATCATTGAGTTTCAATAATCATGTTCTTAAAATGGTGAGAGTTGGTTTTATTCGGAGCCACGCATTCATATATGTTTGATCCTAAAGTGGACCAATGTGATGAGACCTGCTGGGGGATCTGGGACCAGCCACGTGGTGTTTCGGACCCGCTGAGGGCGTTGCCGTTCGTTGAGCTTCCGTCCGGCAAGTGACCTGCAAGGAAAGACTTGACACTGGTGTGGTGCCCGCTGGAGGGGCTCCGATGCCTAAGTTAATATCTATGTGCCGAATGGCGTAGGCATGTGAGTAACAGTAGTCTGGAGAGAGATTCAAAGTCTTACCTTTGTGGAAGGGTTTCAGGCTATTTATAGTAGTCATGAATGCAGTGGTTGAGCCACTATTTGGGAATGGGTCCTGTTTTGTGGCTGGGAGTCATCTAGTGGTTCCTAAAGATCATGGACAAGCGCCAACTGGTGCCTAGCCTACCATTGTCAGGGAGTTGTTATGCCAGAATTGGCATCAGGGAGTTGGTGTAGCCAGCTAGTGTGAACAGCTAATCGATGCCGAGCGGTGGGCTTGTTGTATGTGCCGACCGACCGTCCACGGTTGCGTGGCAGGGAATCTGAGGTTGATGCCAGTCAGCATGAACTTCTCAGACCTGGCGGTCCGTGTACGGAGGGTGGTTGGTCGACATGGTATCAACAATATATAAAACATTTGCTTGTATATTAATCTAGCTGTTCTTGAGTCCCTTTCCACATAGAATTTACATTTTCTTTATTGATTTCTTGAGGTTTTGTAAAGTTTTTGTTCCGAAGGAATTGGAAATGGATCACACAAACTTTGTGATCGGTGATACTATGGAGTTTGTTGACGACTACTACTTAGTCATGGAGCACCACACTTGGTATCAACTCCAAAAGTGTCAACACTTCGACGTGCATCATCCCTCAATATATAGCAGTGCAATATGCTACTCTCTCAAACGAGTGCAAATCTGTAGGAAAAGCAAAACCATCATCATCATCCTCCTCTTCATCATCACCAGCATCAATCTGAATACTCGTTTGATTTCTCAGTGGATCTCCTCTCAAGGTAGTTTGTATGTTTTCACCAAACATATTCTTATTCAATTTAGCAAAATATTTGCTTTAAATCTATCCTCTAACCTCATCCCTAATAGCTTTGGGTACTACTTTACTTTTTTTAACATTTATTTTTTTGGAGCAATACCTGATATATGATACTTTAATCATGATATGCCTCCTCTTTGGAACATAAGTTAACAAAAAGAACATATGGCGCCTTTGTAACGACCCGTCCCAAAATTTTGGGATTAATTAAGATTAAATCAAGGATTAGCGAGGTTAATCGGGGCTTAATCGAGGATTATCAGACGTTTAGGGTGAAATTACGATTTTGCCCCTAGATAAGGGCAAAAGGTTAATTTTTGATTCGGAAGGTTCGATGCACGTAGATCGAGGACCATTAGGTAGGTCGAGAGTCCATAGACAGGCGGCACGTTGAAATTGGACATTCGACGGGAAAGTTACGGTTCACGGAAGTTTCGAGGTACTATAGCATGTTTTACAATACGAGTACATTTTGTCCTATTGTGGCCCGGATATATGTTATTGAGCCCAATGGATGAGTGACAAGTGTCACTCATCCATTGCTCCAATTACACATACATGAATCTATTCCCTCTGTTTCATTCATCTTCTTTGTTCTTAACCCAAACCCCCCCACCCAAACCCGTCATCACAAACACCACCCACCTCAACCTCCATCCCCTGTGTAGTCTGAGAGAGGGAGAGTGAAAAGGAGGCTGTGATGGCAACGGTGAGGATGGCTGAGTTGTCGTAGACGGAAGGAAGGTAAACCCAAAAATCCCTTTTTAATTCGAATTTCGATTTTCAGTTTTGGATGTTGAGGATGTTTTCTGATGATTGGGGTGTATTTGTTGGGCTTGTACAAACGTTTGGGGATGGTTTTGGACGGAGGAGGACGGATGAACAGCCCAGACAGGGAGCTGGAAACTGGGTGACAGTTCTTCGAGTTAGAGGTAAAATTCTAGGCCGTTTTACTAGTTTTTGAAGCCATAGATCAACTAGGAATGATTGGACGATCACATTGGAAGCAACGGCTTCGAAAACGGTGGTCGAATTTGTAAAAACTGATTGGGTCGGGTCCGTGGGTCTGTGCGACTCGGAGCAGTAAACCGGGTCGACCCAAACAGAGACAGTAACGATGATGACGTCATCGATGACATTATCATGTCAGGTCTGACATGTCAACTGACACGTGTCAGATGTCAGATGTCAATGATGACATCACTAATGACGTTAGCGTTGACTTTTTAGTCAACATTGACCAGCCCCTTTGACCCGTGCATGGGGGCATGTAGGCACATATTTTGAGATGGGACCAAGACCATTTTAAAGGTTTCGACAATACGAATCCAATGGTGGTGATTTTGAGTCGATCAGAGATCGTTAGGTTGATCAAATTGAGGTTTAAAGCCTAGGGAAACGTGTCTGGGACACGTTTACTTTTTCAGGAATGTTGAGGGTTCTTGATATGGACTTGTCTAGGTTGGTAGTATCCTTTGAGTATGTTTTAGACAGGTCTGGATGACCCGGAGAGGTCGCATTAGCCCAGAGAGGCTTATGGCACGCGCATCAAGGTGTAGCATGGACGGTTGTGAGTGGACTTTGTTTTATGAATATGATGCATGCATAAATGTTTTATATGTGTTTATGAACATGATTTGAGATGCCATGAGTGCATGTGATTTTAATATGATTTGTTTGACATTTTCAGAGGAAAATGCATTATTGCACGTAATTCAAGATTTCTGTTTTAAATGACATTTGGGCTTTGACTGAGTGTGCTACGTGCTTGTTTTTTATGTGATTCCGAAGGTTTCACGAAGAGGCGTGAAACCGAGGAATTGATTTACAGTTTTGAGGATTTCACGGAGATGCGTGAAATGGAGATCCTAGCACGAGTCCCAGTTGAACGACCTTGACTTGATTGAAGTCAATGGTGATTTTGAAAATATTTTGGAAATAAGAAATGACACGACCCATCCCAATCCCCTCGAGATTAACGTGGGATATGCCATGCTCCCGTCTAACACGAAGTGTCAGACAAGAGATAATACATACCTCAGCCCATACGGGGCTCCCAGAAAGTGCCAGGAACGGTGGAGGAGTGCGATATCTCGGTCTCTGCTATAGCCCGCATCCATGATCAACCTGAAGGGCAATAAAACCATTCAGAACTGTGAGTGGACGAAAATCAATAAGTTCATAAAAACACATTTCATAAAGACATTTATGCCCTTCACTAAAAAGTATGCATGCATCGTAAAATAAGAAATCAAAACATTTACTTAATAGACCATCAAGGCTTTAGTCCAAAAACCGTAACTCAAAACCAAGTGTGGGAACTCAGCCCAAAACTATAGAATACCAAATCTGTAAATCCAAAACTAAGTGGGCCACTGCCCAAATCCATAACCAAAAATCCACAAAGACAGAAATACCATTTCATGATCCCAACAATCCATATTTACCATATAACCATCTATGGCATCCCAGATGCCTAGCGTCCTAGACGCTCGACGTCCCAGACGTCATATCTTATGGTAATAAGCAACGCTACGGGGTCTCTCCGGGTTAATATCTCTGACATCCCGGATGTCTGACGTCCCAGACGTCTATTCATATCATTCCTGCTCCTGAGTCACCATACGGTCCGGTAGCTCCGTGACTTCCCGATGTCCCAGACACCTGGAGGAGACCATCACATATCCTCGTATCAAGATGGTATATGGAAAACAGTTTTACAAAGTCATTTCAAAACATCTCAATGAGCCCTGCCCGAAATCCCCATAAAACATCACAAATCCATTTAGGGTCCCCGACCCGAAATCACGTTTATGAAACATAGGATCCCAGACCCGAATTCACATTTATAAAACTCAACTGGGCCTCATGCCCGATTTTGTAAACCACTGGGCCCCCGACCCGATCACAAGACTCAAAAGGGTCTCAGCCCAATTTCATAAACCAACTGGGCCCCTGGCCCGATTACATAATTCAAATGGGTCTCATGCCCGAATTCATCTTTCCAAACCAAAACCATGCCATAGAACCATAATTAAACTCACAGTCACATATGCATAGCATAAACTCGTAAACCTCGAAAAACGTGTAAATACGAGATTACCTCGAAATACGTGCAATCGTATAATCCACCAGTGCCACAATCACCATCATAGAAATCATGTATGTAAAACATATAAAATAGTTATGCATGCATCACAGTTTAGAAAATGAAGTCCACTAACAGACCGTACAACGCTGCCGCCTCAATACGCGTGCCATAGGCCTTCCCGGGCCCCACCACTATAACCGGGACTTCCAAACCTATCCAAATCACGCTAGAGGGTTACTAACCTCTTCATTAACCTCCTAATAAAGCCCCGTATTTTTCTTGAATTTTTAAATATTTTTAAACTAGATTCAAAACCTTCGGACACCCCGAAACATATCGAGACGGTGTCTGATCGACATGAAACCAGTCCCAAAATGTTCGTTACATCGAATAGATTAAAAGTAAAGTTGACAACAACCTCAAAATGCCCTCCACGCTCCCCCACGCACTATGAACAGTGTCAACTTCTTCTTCAGTTCAGACCGGTTCGGTCCAACCGAACCAGTGTCCCCGGTTTTCCTCCATTTTTGAACGTTTTCAGCCCTTTTAATTCCTAGAGTTTTGTCTAATCATTCCCAGTTGTTTTATGGTCTCTAAAGGCCAAGAAATACACGAGAAGGTACCTCATTTGTCCATCAATGGCGATGGCCCTACAACTGAGTTCTGCCACCGTTACCAGCCATCTCCCTCCTTGAAACCACGTCCATTGCACTTGTTTCAACCTCAAGGACACGTCCCAATCATCAGACACGATCGAGAAACATCAAAAACCAGTTTTCAAGTTTCAAACTGAAACTCACCGTTTTGGTCATCGGCTGCCTTAGACCACCAAATCTCACGAAATCGAGTCCAAGTCATTCGTCCGAGTCCTAGGAATACTTTAGGATTAATCAGATCAATCGAAAACTTCACCAAAAATGGTTTCTCGAACCTGGGTTCAAACCGGATTACGGTTCCCTCGTCATGGCTGCAGCCCTCACCAGATCTCAGGTCGTTCTCAGTCTCTCACGGTTGCACACACTAACCCAGATGAATATGGTGTGAGGGGTGCTAAGTGCTGGGTGTTTGTTTTGAGGAAAATGGAGAGAAATGGTGATAAGGTTTTAGAGGAAAAATATAGAAATAAAGATGATAGTTGATATCTGATGATGGTAACCAGGTGAGAGAGAGAGAGAGAGAGAGAGAGAGAGAGAGAGAGAGAGAGAGAGAGAGAGAGAGAGAGAGAGAGAGAGAGAAAGCGAAGATGGACGGTGGGGATTAGAATAAGATGAAATGGATGGCTGAGATCAAGGAATGGATTAAATATATACATATATATATAATGGGCCAATGGGACAAGATCCCCATTTTAAGGAGATTGACCAATCAGATGGGTGACACTTGTCACTCATCTGGTGGTTCCTTCCAGAAGGTTTCCTAATCAAAACCTGCCACATGTCCCCGATTCTCGATTTACGTGTAATAGTGTCGTTTTCCGTTTTAGACCCATAATTTCGCCGTTCGACTTTTGATTTCGACGTGCCGCTTGTCTATGGACTCGTGACGTCCCGATCTACATCGCGGTCATCGGCCCTCGTACGTTTGACTCCCCGAGTCAAAAGTCAACATTTTGCCCCTTTTAAACCAAATTACCAAAATACTCCCGAACTTTCGAACATCATAACTTTGTCCACGAATGTCGGAATCAGACGTGCCACCTGTCCATGAACTCGTGACGTCCTGAACTACGTCACAGTCATCGGTTAAAGTCCATTTGACCGCCCAAACTAAAAGCTAACCTTTTTGCCCATTCTAGGGGTAAAACCATCATTTCACACTGTCTGTCCAAAATCTATTAACTAATCTCCGATTAGTCATTCTAAACCATAGTTAATTAATATTTAATCTCGATATTCAGGACGGGTTGTTACAAGAAATGGTTTTCAGCTTCGGAAATATCTTTCGGGCATATGACCTAGTTGATTTGAGGTTTGACTTAGAGTATAGTTAAACGTGAGATAAGTCGGGTGGTGAGCCAGTTATGTGTTTTATGAAAGATATTTCTGGCATGAGACCTAGTTGTGGATTTTATAGGATTCGAGGAATCCTGGGTTATAAAGTGTCGTTGGACATTAGACTTTCGGGCTGTGACCCACTTAGTGATGTTCCGTGTTTGAGGCCCTATTGATGATGGTATTCAGGTGAGTCCCAGATGATATGAAGCTCGCCTCCAGACTGCGGATGTGTTCCTTTTGGAGAGGTTATGATACACTGCCTGCTGTCGAGTAGCCGCGGGAAGTAATGATCGAGGGAGGCTCGACTTAGGAGTGCTGATGTCATACTCTAAGATCGATCGACGATGTGTTCGCGATGATCTAGAGATAATCGCAGTGAGTGATGTGTTCACGACAACATGCTGGGATTATGAGCGGTCCTGAGCTATTTTCACATGTGTTAGGATCAGAATCATGACTGACATTGGGATGAGTTCCCATGGGATGTGTTCCCACGTGTTCAATGGTTTGGGACGAGGTTCTGTTTGTGTTATCTGGTTTTGGGCTGATACCCTACTAAGGTATTGGCTTCGATTGAGAAGCATTTTTTACTGTGTTTTGAATTGGGAAACAATACGTCTTACTTCCGAGAAAGTATTTAAAATAACTATTTTATGATGCATGCATGCTTTTACGTGAAGGGTATAAAGGTCTTTTCGATATAAATGAGTTTTATAAACTGTTGTTTTTTCCACTCATAGCTTTTATGGTTTTAATACCCTTCAGGTTGATCGCGGATACAGGTCGTAGCAGAGATCGAGACATCACATGCCACCGCCGATCCTGACGTACTCTGATGGCCCCCGAGCGGGTTACGAGTTTATCCCTAGTCTGACACGCGGTGTTAGACGGGAGCAGACACGTCCCACGATAATCTAGAGGGATTGGGACGGGTCCTGTCAGCCGTTTTTATTTCTACGAATTGTAATGGCATATTTTCATGTTGCATCAATTCTTCCGTGACTTTAACTAACACTTCCACTCGCCATATTATGAAGTCTATTATACATAAAAATTATATTAATTACTTAGTCCTTCAAATGTAAACAATGAAAACAATTTAGTAATTAATAACTACTTATATATATATTCATTTCTAGCATAATGTTAATACAAATAGACAATAATAATAATAGATGTTGATAATGATGTACTAATATTTCATAAAAAAAAGTATTTTTTTTCAAATAAAAAAAGGAATTATAATATACTTATATTCTAATTTAATAATAATAATAATAATAATAATAAAGACAATAGAATGATAATAAATAATAAATTAATAAAAAGCAATTAAAAAACTCTTCCTGGGAACCAAAAAAAAAAAGATATTAGAAGCGTGTAGTCGTAGAAAACTAGAAGTCTCTTTCATCCTCTTCATTTAATTAAAAAATTAAAACTTGTAGCCTCTTGTGTCTTGCATGTTGAGCACTTGAGCCGTGAACTTGAGAAATAGAGAGGTTGTCACTTAGGTCATTGAGACTCAACTTCGAGAAGGAAAAGAGATGGAGACCATGAAGGAAAATAGGGGATGATGAAGGCATGAATTAAAGATGGGCGCTACCAGTGTTGTTTGCTGTTGTTGCTCACCTCTGTTGCTGTTCGCCGCCGCTACTCACCAAATGTAAGAAGGGCAGAAAGGCAGGAAAGAGGGAGGGAGATAAAGAATGGAGCAAATTCCCTAAGGATAAAATTGGGATTTGGGAGATAGATTAGGTGAAATTTCCTGAATTTATGAAGGGAAAAATTCAAGTTCGAATGATGATTCTTCAAATTTATTGAAGAATTGAGGGAATGGGTCTGCAAAGGTGAGTGTTTGGTTTTTTTTGTCTAATTTTATAGGCTAGTACTCCAATTTTTTTTTTTTGTCAACTCAAATTGATCAACTTATGTTCATCCACGAATGATGAAATTGGGAGGCTAGTACTACAATTTTTTTTGTCAACTCAAATTGATCAACTTATGTTCATCTATGAATGATGAAATTGGGAAAAATGATTTTTGCTTTGAATTTTGGTGTTTGTTGTATGTTGGGAATAATTATTTCTGCTTCTGAATTTTGGTTTTATTTTTTCTTCTGTACATCCATGAAATGGTTTTGAATGTATTGTTCATTAAATGTCAATGACCAGACAATTTATTTCACCGATATTCTCCGAAATTGGAGGAAAACTTCGATTTTGGGGGAAATTTTCTACCCTCCAATTTAGATGTCAACCATTCAAATTGGAGATATATCAATTGATATATTGCTGATACGTCATTAATTAAGCATTATTTATATTATTTCATACCCTTTATACTTAACTTTTAATATTAAAATAATAAATAATTAGAGAAAATAATATATTTTGTGAGATTTTTGTAGAAATAAATAAGGCTTGGAATTTGGAGCATTTTGGCGAAATAATCGTCCCAATCGGAGTTCGAACAAAAAACTTATGGACAAAATAAGGGAAGCCACCGAAATTCTCAAGGGAATTTGGTGGGCTGCCACTGAAAAGCCCAATCCAATCAAATCCAGAAGCCCAGCCCTCGCCAGTTGTTCAGCCCACTTGCTTCATCCCAATTTGCTGAAGCCCAGGAACTAAGCCCGCGTCTCAGGCCTTCGACGCGCAGCCACCGAACGAAGCTTCATTGCCTCGGCACGCGCTTCCCGAAGATTTCTGTTGGTCTCCAGCATGCGTGCTTCGATCAGTCACTTCTCTTGTCAACGCCTGACGCGCGTCTGTCCTCTGCTTTTGTCAGCCTACGGCTACGGAACCTACCAGCTCCCTGTCAATGCGCGGCTGCTGAAGCCCACGCCACCTGCCCCTTATGTTCCGCTGATTCCTGGTGCCCAGTTCACCTGCCTTTCACCGAAATCCTGATGCCTAGCTGCTCCAGCCTTGCCGATTCACACCAGCAGCTTCCTTTGCTGATTTCTAAACATCTTTTCCCCAAAAATCAGCCCAGTCTCATCATTTCACTTTCTAATTTTATAACGTAATTTTTATTTGTTTTAGTTTATTTTTAGAGTTTTTAGTAGATTTTTCTCCCTATAAATAGAGGTTCATTTCACTTGTTTTGGGACTCGTCTTAGAGGCACAAATTTGAGCCTTTCTTAAGAGAAACTATAGCAAAATATTTCCAATACAAAGTTTAGAGTTTGAGTCCACATTTTCCTTGTTTTATTTCCACTATCTTCACAAGGTTTCGTCTGTTGTCGGAGAACCGTGTGAATAACAATCCATTGTTTTCATCCACCTTGAAAGTGTAACAATTGCTCTCCAGTTACTTAAACTCTTATTTTTGTTATTGGTTTTAATTATAGTTCAACATCTGTGTGGTATTTTCTTGCTAATACTTGTAAGTGTTAAATGCAATCTCCATGTGTCTTACGTTATGAATCTTAGTTATTTTATACATTTTAGTGCTTCATACTTCAATTTGATGTTAAGTGTCTTATCCGCTATCGGTGCACTTAGAGTAGAATTGAAGAGACTTAATGTTAATCGTTGTCAGCGCATTCAGTAAAAAACAAAAGGTAAATCATATTGTAAGTGTCGGCCTCTGTCGGTGCATTTATAATATTGAAAAATGTATGAAGGTAATTGAAATGATTAAGGTAAAATTTCGTGATTGTTTTAATATTTGCAATTATTAGAGTGTTGGTAAGATGTGTGTTTGAAGAAGGTCACTTGTACATAGGTTAAAGTAGAAGTAAAATTAGTTTTATACTTGTGTTTACTTGTATTTTTATAATTACACTTTACTCAAAACTCCCCTTATCTTATTCTATTATTCTTTTTCACTAACCATTATTAATATTCCCTAACTTCCCCGGTTAAGAGCGATCTTTATTTACCAATACTAAAATGACACAAAAAGGGTTTAAAATATCTATATACTTGAATTACGGATTTATTTAAATGCGTACTTTAAGCGTATCAATTTTTGGTGCGTTGCCGAGGAAATTAAAAATCATTCTTAATGTGTTAGTATGTATAAAATTGTTTATATGTAAAATGTTCATACTTGAAAATAAAGTGTACATATTGTAAATGTTCTTAACTTTTATTTTTTTGTTACACTTGATGCCATTATACTTGTTCATATTTTTCTACTTGTTCATATTATAGTTATAGTTGTTCATATTTTATTTGTTCACTTTCATTTTATACATGTATATTACTTGTTCACAATTACCTTATTTTATTCTTATTAATTTGTTTGTTTATATTTTGATAAACTCTAAATTAAAAAAAATTTGGAATTAAAATAAAAAGAAGAAAAGAAATTGTCTTGATTTAATTTGTTTATAATTTGTGCATACTTGATTTGATAATGTGTAAGTGTGTATATATTAAATGTTCATATTTACTATGTTTAATAAATGATCATATTTACTATGTTTTGAAATGTTCCTACTTGTTTATAATTGCCTATACATAAAAATGTTCATACCTTTTTTTATGTGTTAACATAAAAATGTTTATACATGTTCATGAGATACTTGTTTAGGTAAAGTTAAATTCCTATCATACTTGTTTATTTTTGTACATGTTCATATTCTACTTGTGCATACTTGATTTATATTGTTCATACGTGTATATACATTTTTATGTTCATAACTTTTATTTATTTTGTTTGCCATATTATATTAGTTCACAATATTCATAATATACTTGTTCATAAATTATACTTAATGCCCATAATGTATTAATTCGTGAATTGTATATTATGCTTGTTAATTTTATTTTATTTTATTGTTATTTTCTATTTATTATTTATTTGTTTTTATAAACTAAAAAAAAGCTAAAACAAATCGAAAAAAGAAGAAGAACTATATATATCTTTGACTTTCCCAACATGTAAATATTGTTTCCTATTAAATGTTTTAGAGTTGCATGAATCTCAAGACCCTTTTTTCTTTAAAATTTTACTTTCGGGAACAGGTAGCACCCCTCTTGTTTACTTTCTCCTTAATCCTTTATGATGTGTGGACTTCATCACCACACACCATAAACTTGAATCTATGGACATGAGGTTGGGGCGGAGTTTGTAAACACTTGGGATTAGTAATTCGCCAAATCTTCCATCGGTTGGTCATGGTCTCTAGGAGGGTTATGACTGGTGGCAAGTTTTGGATTAAGAAAAGGAACACCAATGGAGTATATGCCCTAGCCAAGCTAGCCTCGTGGTGCTCTCGAAATTATCCTTGCTTCTCGCGTTACATCCATCCCAACTGGCTATGATTAGCGTTGAATGGTAGAAGAGTGGTTATCAATACGCGCAGGCGGTACGCCCAGAAAAGTACTATGAGAAGCGGAAGGGGAAAGTTATTCATGACACTCTAAAGCTCTACTTATTGCTGATAGGTCGTTACTTAAACATTATATTATATTATTTTATACCCTTTATACTTAATTTTTAATATTAAAATAATAAAAAATTAGAGAAAATAATATATTTTGTGATATTTTTGTAGAAATAAATAAATTTTGGAATTTGGAACGTTTTAGCGAAAGAATCGTCCCGATCGGAATTATAACGAAGAATTTATGGACGAATTTCAGTGAAATTATACTAATTAATGATTTAATTAATATTTATTTTGCAGAAGTCCAAAATCATCAAGCCCAAAAGCCCAATTCGCAGCCCAAATTACATAGGTCCGCAACCCAATCTCAGCTCTCTGCCTTTTCAGAGGCATCGACGGGAGTCTGCCGAAGATAAAACGGTCACCTCGGCGTGTGCTTTTCGAAGCTCTTACACGCTCCCCAGCACGCGTGCACCGATGTCTGTAGCCTTTGTCATTGCAAATCGCGCGACTGTAGTCAACATTTCCAGCTGCCCCGTGCCGAAAGTCACTCTGTCTTCTCACCTGCAGGGTGCCGACCTATGCGCCCCTGTCCAGCCTACAGCCGCCGATAAACCTTCCTCCTGACAGCCTATAGTCCCCAAAAATCACCCAATCTCATCATTTCACTTTTGAATTTTTTTATAGTAATTTCTATTTACTTTATTTTATTTTTTTAGGGTTTTATTTGATTTTTTCCCTATAAATAGGGAAGTGTTTCTCATTGTAAAAGTCCCCAATTTTTCATTTCTTCCATTTTTCTTAGTTTTTAGTTCTAGTTTTCTCTCTAATTTTCTTTCTTAGTTTTTCTTCTTTTTATTTTGTAGATTTATTTTGGGATCATTTTGTAACTTCTTTTAATTGGTTATTTTAGTTTCAGTTTCTTTATTTTGTTCTTAGAATTTCTTAAACTTCTCTTTAATTAGATTTTTATGTTTTTTTTAAGAAAAACCTAAGGCTAGGTAATTCTAAGGCAATTCAAGAGTTTTTAAGACCGAATTCCTCGAATTTCTTCTTCCATCTTCACAAGTTACCTACCGTTGTTCGGTGATTCTTGTGAAAAACCATTTTTTTCTACTTAAATTCTTGTTATTGTTTTAGTTTTACATATAATTACATATATGTGTTGGTATTTTCTTTCTAACATTTGTAAGTATGAATACAATCTCCATGTGTTTTACTTTCTGAATTTCTTTTACTTCATATTTTTAGTGCTTAAATTTCAATTCGAAGCTAAATGTTGATCCGCTGTTTGGGGCATTTAGAATAAAGTTGAAGAGATTTAATGTTTTATCGTTGTTCGGTACAGTAAATCACAAATTTAAGGTAAATCATATTGTAAATAATAATTCGATGTTCGGTACATTTATAATATGAAAAACATATGCATGTAATAGAGATGATGAAGGTAGGATTTCGTGATTGGTTCAATATATGTTAGAGTGTTGGTAAAAATTGTGTTTAAAGGAAGTTTATTTTATGAGTAGTTTTAAATAATTTTATTGTTAATTTTAATTTAATTCTTAGTTAATGTTTTCTTTAGTTTAGATTACAAACCTTTTCAAACTCCTCATTTAATTCTTTATTCTTTTATTCTTTTAATTCTTTATTCTTTAATTATTTAATTATTTTAATCTTTTATTCTTTTAATCTTTTATTCTTTTATTAATTAATTAATTCATTCATTTATTTTTTAATTCTTTATTCTTTAATTCATTTATTCATTAATTTTTTTTATTAAATTATTCTTTTATTCATTATTCTTTTCCACTAACAAATTATTAATATTCCTTAATTTCCCCGGTTAAGAACGATCCTTATTTACCAATACTACATATACACAAAAAGGGTTAAATTGCATATTACTCAAATTACGTGTTTAATTTAATGCGTGATTTGGGCGTTATCAATTGCATTATTAGTTTGCATACCCTCCCTGAGATTTCATGATACTCGGATTTCATCACCGGGCCCCCTAGACTAAGTGAATCTAGGGAACTGAGATCGAAGGTGTAGGCCCTTTTTTTCATGAATTGTCACGTAACTCTTATGTCTTGTGCAGGTTCTAACAATTTCTCTCTTATGCATTCACACCATTCTTCATGTAGATACTTTTGTGTTGTATTAGTTTATATGTATTTGGAACTTGTGTACTTTCTTGCCATTACCGTGACTTTTTGTTAATTCTAACTTCCATTTATGTCATACTTCATGTTATTTGGGACTAATTGTTTCTTTTTCTGACTTCAAATTATGTCATACTTTATGCAATCCATACTTTCTAATACTCTTATTATCTCTTACTTGTCTATATGTTAATTTCGGCTTAAATTTATGTCAGTTATACTTGGTTATTCTTCACATTTTCTTGCTAATTGTGATTTCCTTAACTTATATTCCTAACACTAACCCTAACTTTTGTAACATTTATCTTGTTTTAATTAACTTTCACTAAGCTACTTACTTACGTATACTTGCCTTCTAACTTAGTGCTTTTTAACAATATAGGTACGTACTTATGAATGAGCGCTCATCAATCTAAGCTTGATCGGTTGAGAAAGTAACTTGACATCTCACCAAGCAACGCAACATTCAGAGACGCACTTAAGCAAACCAGCTTATCCGGACCACCATCCTCAATACTCGGTGAGTCCATAAGTGAGAAGATTAATTCAAACGAGGAACAGACTTTCAGAACACCATTAGCCATGGCATGAAATCCGAGTATCCGTGAGCAGACCTGCGCAAACACAAATGGCACTATGAACTTCTGTATCCAGTATCCCGAGCCTAGAACCAACAAGAATGATATTGAGCTTAAGAGTGGAGTCCTTCATCAGCTACCCAAGTTCCATGCAATCAGAAACGAAGATCCACACAAACACTTAACGGAGTTCCAATTCATTATTGGTAGAATGTGTCCCAATGATGCGGACTTAGAGATCATGAAGCTGAAGAATTTCCCGTTGTCCTTGGAAGATAGAGCACGGGTATGGATTTTGTGTCTCCCACCCAATCATATTGACTCTTGGGAGAAGTTGGTTCAGAAATTTCTTACCAAGTACTTCCCTGCCTCAAATATTACGGTTTTAAGAAAAGAGATCACTGGAATCAAGCAAAAAGAGCATGATGAGAATTTCAGCCAGTACTATGAGAGGTTTAAGGAATTTTGTGCTTCATGCCCTACTCACGGGATCACTGAAAGATATCTCTTAACCTACTTCTACGAAAAACTCAAGGGTTGGGATAGAAGACTACTTGATGCTGCAGCTAACGAAAGTTTCTTATCTCGGAGTTTAGTAGAAGGTCGTGCATTACTTGAAAGCCGTGCACTCAATGATGCACAATACGAAGGTGCCGACCATATTCCAAGAAAGTTACATGAGGTGAGTTCCCATGTTATAAATGATTCTAAGTTAGATTAGATCACCTCTAAGCTTTCAAATGTGTTGGAACTAAAGAAGCAGGTAGCCTCAGTTTGTTCCATATGCTCTCAAGGCCATCTTGAAGACCAATGCCCCTACACTGCAAGTGAAGAAGACCCTGAAACTGAAATGGCACACGCCCTTGGAGGGTTTCAAGGAGGGCCAATGACCCAAGGTTACAGTTAGAGAGACTCGAACAATGTCCTAAACCCCTAAGCACATGTCGACAGACCCAAATCGTGCCCCGAACCATTTCCAAAGACCCACATGGCATCCAAGGCCCCTGGTTCCATTTTCTAACTTTTCTCATAATCATGCAAATAATCATATCTCTTCATCTTCTAATCCTAATTATGATAAAATACTGGCTGCTTTTTCCCAAGGGCAACAAACACTAATGGCTTTGACTCAAGCTCTTGTCACAGGTTAGCAAAATCAGCAAAATGAAATCGCTGATCTCAATGACTAAATGGGCAAGGTCGAGGACTTCATGGGTAAGATCCAAGCTAACAGGGTGCTTCTACCTCAACCTACGCCCAACCTGAATACAAGACCTGAAGCCAATGTGATTATCACTCGAAGTGGTAAAGTGCTCGGTGAAAAAAAGCCAGATCCAGCCGTTTTTGAGGCTAAAAAGCACAAGGTGGCAACGAAGACCACCACGGCACAACCTCCAATTCGACCTACCCACACACAAGGTAATGACCTTATCCCTTCAAGTTCGGTTGTTACTAATACCCTGTTTGTGCATGCACCATTTCCAAGTAGGTTTTCCAAATCTAAGAAGGATGAATCCAATGAGGAAATCATGGAAATCTTCAAAAGGGTGCAAATCAACATGCCCTTGATCTAGTGCAACAAGCAAGTGCCAAAATATGCAAAGTTTCTGAAAAATTTATGCACTCCAAGGTGCCAAACGAGGGAGAAGGAGGTTGTGATGGTGAGTGAAACAGTATCTGCTGCAATCCAACGTCGGCTACCCTCAAAGTTGAAGGATCCAGGGAGTTTTTCTGTTCCCTGCATGATTGGTAGCAAATCTTTTGAAAAAGTCATGCTAGACTTAGGTGAATCCATTAATGTTATTCCATATTCTTTGTATGTTGTCCTAGGTTTAGGTAAACTCAACCATGACGATGTTATCATTCAAATAGCCGATCGTTCTAACGTGTTTCCTAAGGGATACGTTGAAGATGTTTTTGTGCAAGTTAACCAGCTCATCTTCCCTGCGGATTTCTATGTCCTAGACATGGAGGATTCCCCTACAAATCAAGCTCTACTGATGTTTTAGGGACGACCATTCATGAGAACGGCCAAAAGAAAGATTGATGTATTCAATGGCACACTAACTATGGAAGTCGATGGAGAGGAAACAGGCTTCAACATTTTCGATGCCATGAGGTACCCTAGTTCCACTAATCAAACTACTTTTTCTATTGATGTGTGCACTTCTTTTGCAGAGAAACATCTTGAGTCAATTCGAGAAGACACACTCAATATGGTAATTCAGGAAGGACTTGGCCTAACTTAACCAGGGGACGCCTTGGTTGAAGACACGGATTATGAACTAGAGCCTCGGATTTAGGAAGAAGTCATGGCCCTCAATGAGGCCCCCATAATGGTAAATCTTCATATACCTTTGTCACTCTCAATTAGTACTAATGAAACTTTTCCTTCAGTAGTTGAGGCCCTTATTCTGGAGCTTAAGGTTTTACCTGACCACTTGAAGTACGCCTATCTCGGCCTTAATGACACTTTGCACATCATAGTGTCTTCTGCACTGACTGAATCACAGGAAGAAAGATTGGTATGTGTCCTGTCGATGTATAAGACAACCATTGGATGGGCTTTGTCAGACATCAAGGGAATCAACCCTACAACCTATGTGCAACGAATCCTGTTGGAAGATGATGCAAAACCCTCTCGTGAAGCTCAACGTCGCCTCCATCCTCCGATGATGGATGTAGCGAGAAAATAGGTAACCAAACTCTTGGACTGTGGTGTCATCTACCCGATTTCAGACAGTAAATGGGTCTCGCTAGTCCAAGTAGTTCTGAAGAAAAGTGGGGTCATAGTTGTTGAGAACACTGAAGGTGAGCTCGTACCCCAGAGAACAGTGACCAGATACAGAGTCTACATAGATTATCGGCGCCTAAAAAAAGCAACCAGGAATGACCACTTCCCTTTGCCCTTCATCGATCAAATGCTTGAAAGGTTAGCCGGTCACTCTTATTATTGTTTTCTTGATGGTTACTCTGGGTACAATCAAATCTGTATTGCTCAAAATGATCATGAAAAAACGACTTTCACTTGTCCTTTTGGCACTTTTGCCTATCGAAGAATGTCCTTCGGTTTATGCAACGCCCCAGGTACGTTCCAAAGATGCATGCTTTCTATTTTCTCTGAATATGTCGAAAAAATAATTGAAGTATTTATGGACAATTTCAATGTCTTTGGGGATAATTTTGACGCATGTTTAGAACACCTAGAACTTATCTTACAAAGATGTGTTGAAACTAATTTAGTGCTTAACTAGGAAAAATGTCATTTCATGGTTAGACAAGGGATAGTCTTAGGCCATATTGTCTCTGAGAGAGGAATCAAAGTTGATAAATCTAAAATTGATATTGTGCGCCACTTACCCTCTCCCACTTCTGTGAGAGAGATTCGTTCATTTCTTGGTCACACAGGTTTCTATAGAAGATTTATCAAGAACTTTTCCCACATTGCAAGGCCTTTGTGCCGATTGCTTCAGAAGGAGACGCCCTTTGTCTTTAATATTGATTGTCAGTAAGCTTTTGATAAGCTTAAAAATCTTATAACCACTGCTCATATTCTTTGTGCCTCGGATTGGTCCCTACCCTTTGAACTAATGTGTGATGCCTCTTATTATGCAGTTGGTGCCGTTCTCAGACAAAGGCGAGACAAGAAGCCCTACTCCATATACTATACATACAGAACTTTGAATGATGCCCAAATGAACTACACCACTACTGAGAAAGAGTTGCTTGTTGTTGTGTTTGCTTTAGATAAGTTTCGTTCTTATTTATTTTGAACTAAAGTCATTACTTTGAACTAAAGTCATTATTCATTCTTCTTAGCCTGTGATAAATTCCAAAGATCAGCAAACTTAGGACGATGGGATGAAATGCCACAACATTATGTTTTAACTACTGAAATATTTGATGTTTGGGGTATCGATTTTATGGGTTCATTTCCTCAATCTAACGACTATTTCAATATCTTACTTGTTGTTGATTATGTATCAAAATGGGTGGAAGCTAAGGCCACCAGGACTAATGACTCTAAAATTGTTGCAGATTTCCTCAGAACTAACATTCTTTCTAGGTTTGGGATCCCACAGGTCCTAATAAGTGATGGAGGAAATCATTTCTACAATAAGACCATTGAATCTTTAATGAAACGGTACGGTGTCACTCACAGAGTCTATACACCTTACCATCCTCAAACAAGTGGAATGGCTGAAGTTAGTAATAGAGAGATTAAGAAGATTTTAGAGAGAACCGTGGGCCCTAGTCGTAAGGATTGGAGCCAACGGTTGGAAGATGCACTTTAGGCGTATAGGACGGCCTACAAAACTACTATAGGGATGTCACCCTATAGGTTGGTCTATGTAAAAGCATGCCACCTTCCAGTGGAACTGGAGCACAAAGCATGGTGGGCTGTTAAGACCTTCAACATCAAGCTGGATGATGCCAGATTGCATTGAAAGCTCCAGCTAAGTGAGCTTGAGGAGATCAGAAATGATGTATTCGAAAACGCTCTGATCTACAAGGAAAAGACTAAGGTATTTCATGACAAACAGATCAAGAGTAAAACGTTTGACATTGTCCAGAAAGTTTTGCTGTTCAATTCCCGACTTAGACTCTTTTCAGGTAAATTATTTTCCAGATGGGTTGGTCCTTTTGTTGTTACTAATATGTTTGCCCATGGAGTCATACAAATCAAAAGCATTGAAACGGGAAAAGAGTTCAAAGTCAATGGTCACCGATTGAAGCCTTGCATCAAGGTAATTGGAGAACATCTTGTAGAGTCAGAAAGAATGCTACCGTCTCATATCATATGAGTTAAGCACTTGGTCTAGGATGGATGGATGCTAAACTTCAAGTGCTTGTTGGGAGGCAACCCAATGTGTTCTCGGGTTATGAAGGAGTCATCAACACATATTTGTTTTCTTTCAACCCTTCACTCTCTTTTACTTTGTTTATTTTACGTTTTCCTTGCTACATTTTTGTAAATCACCTTCCTTCCTTTGATTCTATATTCAATTACTTTCTAGTTTCTTACATTGAGGACAATGTAGAATTTAAGTGTGGGGGAATGGTTTATCATTTTAATAGTGCAATCAAATTGTTTTATAAAGTTTAAAAAAAAAAAAAAATTCTTGAGTCTTTTCATTTTTAGTGTTTTTACGAGTCTTAAGTTGCCCCTTAACCTGTCAATGATAATAATGAAGGGAAATAAATATGCTATGGATATAAAAATGATCACTACAACTTGAATTTGTTTGTTAATACTTTGTGATTAAGTGTTATAACTTATAGATAATGCATGTAAATTGGTACATAAACGAGCATGATAAGATAAGTATGAATCATTTGAATCTTATGTGAGCTTTAGAACTTTATATATATCTTTGATGAGTGATTCATAAGTTCTTTGTTTAAATTGATATACATATGCCTCATAACTACTTGTCATAGCTTTTAAAGAACTCTAGAGTACTAGAACTTATTCTATGTGATTTTCAAAGCTTTTAAGTCAATGAACTCTCTGATTTTGGAAATGATTAAGACATTAGGGTTAATACCACAAATTCAAACATCCATGTTCCCTATTTTTTGCGCACAAGTTGCGACCCCCTTAGTTTTAACCCTTTTGAGCCCACATTAAGCCTTTCTTTCATCACCATGATTATCTAAACACTTGAACTTAGTATAGACATCTTTCATCCTTGTTCCAAGGACTCGGTTGAAGACATGAAGATAGTGTGAAGAAAAAAATTGATGATGTTTTGAAGATTTTTATGTGTATTATGTGGATTTACTTTCTCAAATATTGTTGTATTATTGGCACATGTTATTACCTTGATATATGGAAAAAAATATTTTTAAAAAATTGTTTTGAGTCTCTATCAAGGTAATAAGGTTTGATTATGTAAAGTTTGAGTTAAATCCTTTATATTTGTAAATCCGACACAAAAAAATGAATTTGAGGCCCAACATGATGAAATTAGGCCTATGTTCGAAGGGATGGATTACTGAAATCATTGCACTAAGGTCGGAGAGTTATGTTATGTTTTGGGAGTCTATTGAGTCTTGGAACGAATTTGAGCACCACTTATCCTATACATTCCTTGCCTCTAAACTTAGCCCAATTACAACCTTTGTAAGGACCTTATGATCCTTAAGCTGGTAAATTTTGATTAGTTGAGTCAATCACTTGAGTAAGCTTATGGTTTTGGTTCATTTGTGCAAGTATGTTTTGTTTTTATCTTGAGGTGTTTGTTTGAGATTTTGCAAAAGTACTTCAATTTTATTATGTGAGCTTTTTTTTTCTCACAAACTTTGAGTGCAAACACAAACCCTAACAAAATGAGTGAATTTATGAGTGCATATCCTTGTGTGTTGATTCATACTTGTCTTATTAATTTTGAGATCCATTTCACCATATTTACTCATTATCTTACTTGTTGAAACATTTTGTTACCATGTATTAACTCTTGAATTCCATATGTTTAAATGCTTTAAGTGAAAATCTTTGATGTCATGATTTTAATAATGAAATTTTGAGACAAATGGTTAAGGGTTTACTTGTTTTGAATTCGTAGTTTAATTTTAGTATTTGCTAGGGACTAGCAAAGTTTAAGTGTGGGGATATTTGATAGGTCCTTAATTAAACATTATTTTATATTATTTTATACCCTTTATACTTAACTTTTAATATTAAAATAATAAATAATTAGAGAAAATAATATATTTTGTGAGATTTTTGTAGAAATAAATAAGTTTTGGAATCTGGAGCATTTTGGCGAAAGAATCGTCCCAATCGAAGTTTGAACGAAGAAATTATGGACAAAATAAAGGAAGCCACTGAAATTCTCAAGGGAATTCGGTGGACTACCACTGAACAGCCCAATCCAATAAAATCCAGAAGTCCAGCCTGCGCTAGTTGTTCAGCCCACTTGCTTTAACCCAAATTGCTATGCCCAGAAACCAAGCTCGCATCTCAGGCCTTCAATGTGTGGCCACCGAACGAAGCTTCATTGCCTCGGTGCGCGCTTCCCGAAGATTTTTGTTGGTCCCTAGCATGCATGCGTCGATCGGTCACATCTCTTGTCAACGCCTGATGCGCGTCTGTCGTCTGCTTCTGTTAGCCTACGGCTACCGAACCTACTAGTTCCCTGTCAGTGCGCGCCTGCTGAAGCCCACGCCACGTGCCCTTTTTGTTCCGCTGATTCCTGCTGCCCAGCTCACCTGCCTCGCACCGAAACCCTGATGCCCAACTGCTCCAGCTTTGCCGAGTCACACTAGCAGCTTCCTTCGCTGATTTCTTTTCCCCAAAAATCAGTCCAATCTCATCATTTCACTTTCTTATTTTTTATATTGTAATCTTTATTTATTTTATTTTATTTTTAGAGTTTTTAGAAACTTTTCCTCCCTATAAATAGGGGTTCACTTCACTTTTTTTTGGGACACTTCTTAAAAGCACACATTTGAGCCTTCCTTAAGAGAAACTATGGTAAAATATTTTCAATACAAAGTTTAGAGTTTGAGTCCACATTTCCCTTGTTTTATTTCCACCATCCTCACAAGGTTCCGTCCGCTGTCGGAGAACCGTGTGAATAACAATCCAATGTTTTCATCCACCTTGAAAATGTAACAATTACTCTCCATTTATTTAAACTCTTATTTTTGTTATTCGTTTTAATTATAGTTCAACATATGTGTGGTATTTTCTTGCTAATACTTGTAAGTGTTAAATGCAATCTCCATGTGTCTTACTTTATGAATCTTAGTTATTTTATACATTTTAGTGCTTCATACTTCAATTTGATGTTAAGTGTTTTATCCGCTGTCTGTGCACTTAGAGTAGAATTGAAGAGACTTAATGTTGATCGCTGTCGGCGCATTCCGTAAAAAACAAAAGGTAAATCATATTGTAAGTGTCGGCTGTTGTTGGTGCATTTATAATATTGAAAAATGTATGAATGTAATTGAGATGATTAAGGTAAAATTTCGTGATTGTTTTAATCTTTGCAATTATTAGAGTGTTGGTAAGATGTGTGTTTGAAGAAGGTCACTTGTACATAAGTTAAAGTAGAAGTAGAATTAGTTTTATACTTGTGTTTACTTGTATTTTTATAATTACACTTTACTCAAAACTCCCCCATCTTATTCTTTTTATTCTTTTTCACTAACCATTATTAATATTCCTTAATTTCCCCAGTTAAGAACGATCCCTATTTACCAATACTAAAATGACACAAAAAGGTTTAAAATATGTATATACTTGAATTACGGATTTATTTAAATGCGTACTTTAAGCGTATCAATTGCCGATATTACTAATATTTTCAACACTAATCAGCACCCCCCCCCCCCCCAAGCCTTAATTTCTTTTTTCCCACACCCATTCTTTGTCATTATTCCCTTCCTCCTTTCTCTACGTCGCTCTTTTTCCATGCCCCTCTCTTTCTCTTCCCTTTCTCTCCCATGGTTACCATTGCTATTCTTCAATAGGCAACGCAAAGAAGGGAATATTGAGGAAATGTTAGAAATCTTCATCTTTTTGCATTGGGTCGGTTGCAAGAACGGTAAAGAAATTACTGGGTGTTGAAGCGTTAAATGTTCCAACTGTCGATTACTCGTTGCCCAATCACCGGATGACGCGTGTCCCTCCTCGTAACCTGTCAACTAAAGTGGATCGCGGGTTCTCCGTTAGTACGGGCACCGGTGTGGTGCCTGCCTAAGGTTCTCCGACGGTCAAGTCAGTTACTTTGTTCGTAAGAGGAAATAGTAAACGGTAAGTTTGGCAGAGTAATTGTGAATAGTAAATATTAGTTACCTTTATTGGGAAATGTGTACCTTTTATGTATGGGCGGATAGGATATTCAATTCCCATAGTTTCGATGTGGGACAAATGCTCCTCGATTTACATGCTAACACGTGTTACGTAGATCGAGGGTGGATAGACTTCCACGTGGCATCCCGCATTGAGCCCAGTGTTACGGTAGTTCTGGGCCTTGAACGGAGTCTAGCCTTTAAGTATACGGTCCAGTGGGTCTGGTCAGATATGGTGTCAACACTGGGGAAGAATGACAAGGGCTGGGGAAGAATGAAAAGAAGGGGGAGTGTAATGACCGAACCTAAATATTAGGCTAAATTTGGGAATTTAATTGGAAAAGGACGATTTTGCCTTCTAATTTAGAAGGGGTTGAAAGCCAACACGAGTTTAGGAAATCCTTTTGAAAGTCAGCATGAGCATTATTATGGAACCCTTAGGGGCACTTTGGTAATTTTATGAGATCAGATATTTTTACATTCCTTCATCCTGAATTTTTCTGGAATTCTTTCGAGAGGACCTCTCCCTCTCTCCCATGTGACTAGAATCGCAAACCCACACCACCATCGAATTTTTATAGGGCATTTTGACCAAATCCGAGGGCAAGGATCGCTTCCTTGTAGCCTTGCGAGTCAAATAGTGATAGATTTGAGGAGGAAGACTCACCCTATGTTATGGTCTGAAAATTCAAAAAATGGAAATTTTGAAAAATTAGAAGGAAAATCACAATTTTGCCCTTACAAGGTCAAATGTTGAATTTTTTACTGGATATTTTTTGGATGTTTTGTAAGGATCGTTACGTAGGTTTCGAACTCTTGAGTTAGTAGACATGCGGTATGCTCGAAATTGAGTTCTACTGAATTTGTTTCAGGTCCAAATAGTATAGGGGCATTTTAGTAATTTTGGCATAAGTTGTATTTTAGTCATTCCACAAGTGAGAAATTGTTTGAAAATGACATGTGTCTAGAATCTTCTCTCCCTCCCTTTTTGTGCACCGACATGGCCTTATATGTGCTATATATGGGTGTGTTTTGAGCTAAATGGTGGTATGTAAGTTTGTTTGGGGAAAAACACCATAACCGAGCTACATAGAGACCAAGAAGGAGGGGAAATAAACAACTAGAGTAAGAGAAAGAGAGAAAGAGAGAGAGAGAGAGAGAGAGAGAGAAGAAAAAGAAGAGAGAAGCGAGGTTGTTTGACTCCATTTTAAGGGCCAATTTAGCAAGTGTATTTGTATCGGTCTATTATCGTGTGTGTTTTGGCTCAAGAGTTAAGGAAGCGAGATTATGAAGATATCAGACTAGACATTGAGAAGAGCCAATGATATATGTTTAGGACTCGAGATTAGTTAGTGATATCAGAGTTTAACGAGACTCAAGTCAACCAACTTTTCGACGTTGGAATAATTTGGATCATTAAGGCATGATGTACTGGTTCGTGGCCAATAGCTGAGGGAGTTACATGCTAGTTCATGGCTGAAAGCTGAGGGAGTTCCTAGCCAATTCATAGCCAATAGCCGAGGGAGTTACCGGCTAGCTCATGGCTAATAGCCGAGGGAGTTAGTAACTAGTTCATGGCTAATAGCCGAGGGAGTTACTGACTTGTTTGATATAATGATTTATGTCATGATTAACAACTGAGATCTGAGTTATCAAACCAGAATTTAATTTGTGAACAAGGTCAGTGGGTTGGTTGTGTGGTGGCCCCATACTAACAAATTACGGTTGGTACTCATCCATTGTCTGATATATGGGATGATAGTTTGAGCATTTTAGAAGAAAGGTTCTGTCAGCTCTTTGAAAGTTACTCGTAACCACATTTGAACCTCTTAATGGTGCTTTTGGAACTTTTATCAAGCTGTCAAACTAGAGCATGGCCTTTCACAGTTATCAAAGTGAATTTCAATAAGGGTCTTGTCAATTTGGTATCAGAGCACTAGGCTAAGTTTATGTAGACTACACACTTAACGTGCATGGTGTTTTGGTATTAACTGGAGATTCTTTGTAAGTGAAATATCCCAAAGATGTGAGCTCGTGCATGGGTCGGTAAGAATGATGAGGCAGATACTACTAGGAATATACACAGTCAAGAGAGAGGGAGAAAGCCAAAGATGAGGCAAATCATGGAACAATTGGGTCGGACATTGGATGTCGTATTCCAAAGTAGGAGGACGCATGAGGATCTAGGTATCGAGTAAGCCTAAAGGCTCATAGCTACAGTATTTACATGCAAGTTAGACTCAGATGGGGCTAATTTGATTTTTGAAGCTATTCATGTGCCATGGCACTCCCAGAAGGATCCAAGAGCCAAGTTTCAAGTTTTACGGCCTACCCAAGGACTGCCCTAATTCTTACTAGTGAACAGCTTGCATTCATGTTGACATCTTGTATTTGCATGCCCAACTCAGTTCTAATTGGTTTTCGGGGTGTTTTAGGACTTTGTAACAACTTAGGATTGCTATAGTCACTCTAGAATGTTCTAGGCTGTTTTATTTATTTATAATACTTGTAGGACAAGGTTTTCTCCTTGTCTATAAAAGAAGGCGTTGTCCAACTACTAAAAAATGCCATCACAATTTTAAACACAATTTTAGACTATATATAACTTAATTACACCTAGACACCTTAGAGATACTTTGTAGATTTATTCGATGGGTTTGTTCACAGCAGACCAGAATGTGCTTGAAAGATTTTCTCGCGACCTTGCTTTGAGTTCATCATTGAGAGTATAATTTGGGTTTATCCTTTCTAATGTTTATTCATTCAATCAATGCTATTGTTTTTCATTATGCTTAGTGAGAAGTTTTCTTTAAAGTTAGGGTTGATCTTGAAGTCCTAACCATGACAATTTTGTGACTTGGTTGTTGTGCCTAGTTTGATTGTTGTTTTGCCTTGGTAGATTGATTCACTATTTTAATTGCTATTTCAATCTTGTTTTTTAAACTAGCCACTTTAATGGAAAGATTTATATGATGAATTCACAACAATGATTATGGTAAAAATAATAGGCTTATTATTCAAAATACTCCCCTAACCAGCCACTTAATCTCAATTTGCTCCCACAACCCTAAATCGTTGCAATGTACGGTTAGAACCCTCTTTCTGTTAGTTTCGTTGCTCCAATCACTGTCATGTTAGTAATAGCGTCATTTGTGCTTACGTGTCAGGCAAGAGATTAGTAGTTTAATTATTTTGTAAAAAATTATTAAAATTAAAATTTTTAAAAACAAAAATTGAAGAAGGAAGAAGATGATAAACAATGAATCAAATCTGGATTTTTTTTTTCAACCCATTCCCAACCCTCCAATCCAATTTGGTTTATCATCATCCTCGTCATCATCTTCTTTTTCTTCATCTAATTGGGATTTTGGGTTCTGCAAAAATCCAATTCTCAAAGTCGCAACTTTCTCGGAAACCCAAAGCTATTTCCAGCTCTCACTCCAACCGTCCACCCTAAGTCTCTTAAAATCCAATCTATCGATGATGCCCAACTCTACGATTATAAGTCCAAAGTCGCCAGCCAATTACATGACGCAAGCATGCTTAAGATTGCAATAATTGGGTTTAGCAACTACGATCAGTTCCTCACGAAGACCCTCGTCGCCCAATGCCAAGCCGTCCTCGCCCATTTCGGGTCCGACTACTCCAAAATGTTGTACGACCAGAACGTTTCGTTCTTCATAGATCCTCATGACCTCTACGAACAACACACACAAATCATCTTGCTCTACACCTCCATGATCTCCACTAAACCCATCCTCAAATTGCTGCCATTTCAGCTCTTACGGTGTATCACCTTGTTTGTAGAGCTACCGAGCTATTTCGACATTATTTGCACCCACCCGAGGGTTGAACCCTATAATTCCAAAAATGGGTGGGATGGTCTATTCTTTATGTGCTAAAAGGTCCAAAATGAGTCCGATGAATCGAGGATTTTGCAGTGCGATAAGTTTCTGAACATTTTTTTAGAAGGAATGTTGCAGAATGGTGGAGGTGAGCTACTCCGAGCACGATAAGTACACAGGGGGTTCACAATTTATGACCCATGTTGTGGGAAGGGTGTAGGGGATGTTGACATTGGAGTCAACGCTGATAAATACCAAAGGATATAAGAAATTTATGGGTTTTTTCGAATTAGAATTAGGGATTGGGTTTTTGCAGAAGCCAAAATCCAATTCGATGAAGAAAAAGAAGATGATAAGGATGATGAAATACCATATTGGATTGGAGGGTTGGGAATGGGTTGAAGAAACATCCAGATTTGATTCACTGTTTATCATATTCTTCCTTCTTCAATTTTTTTTTAATTTTAATAATTATCTACAAAATAATTAAACCACCAATCTCTTTCTAACACGTATGCACAAATGTCGTCAGTACTAACATATCATAACAATCGGAGCAACAAAAATAACTGAAGGAGGATTCTAGCAGTACATTGCAATGATTTAGAGTTGTGTGAGCAAATTAAGATTAAGTGGCTAGTTAAAGGAGGATTTTGAGTAATAAGCCAAAAAAAAATATATGTGAAAATATCCATGACTCACATAGGATTACATACCACTTTCTAGGGTGTAGTGTTATCAAATTCTTTTTGTGCTTAATATTGCTTTTTTGATTGTTTTCGTAGCCTATGAGAACTATTGCATGTTGATTAGGAGTTTAGTTGCTTTAGAGAACTAAACATAGAAACTATAAAGGAACGAATGTGTAAGGGTGAGCTTGAGAGACCTCTTGCACGGGCATGAAACCAATAAGGAAAACATGATAATTGAATTTTGCAATCAAGTTGAAAATTCTATGGTTATGTATGGATAATAATGTCTTGACCTGACTTTAAATCAAATTTCAAAGCCTCTTCCTTTTACTTTACCTTCTTGCATTACAAGTTATTATTGTTTACGAGTCTTCGACTCAAAAACCCTTTTTTCCGTGTCTTGTGTCTTCAATATCTACTTAATACCTACTTAGGAACTATCTAATTCATTGCTTTGGATACACGTTGTGTTAAGTCCTTGTGGGTTTGATCCTTGCTTGTACCACTATATTATTATTATCTGATTAGTGCATTTTCTATAATAACATTGTTAAGAATTGTGTGTATTTATGTGTCCTACTTTTCTTCCAAAAATTTGTTGGCGGTGTTGCCAGGACTTATCCCTCAACAATGTCCATTGCTTTAGGTTACTAACTCTAGTTTGCTACTTTGTGAGATGAAAATACACCAAATTTACATAGAAAGTAGAATATGGAATGAGCTTTACTTTTACACATAAAATCTGGGATGAAGTAGTCATCCCAATTACACTTGGAGCAACACTCAAAATGTTCAAACCCCTAGTCCACCCCCTGGTTTCTAAGGGCATGTTATGGCCCCTCCATTTCAAAACTAGGCCCGTCACCAAGCACCACATGCAAGCAATACCTTGGGAGGCAAGTTAATTGAGGAAGTGTTTAAGACCACTCAAAACATGGTGCAATCCCTAGCCCAAAGTACAATTTCATTTCAACAGGCGACTAGGAACCTTGAAAAAAAATTATTCTACCATCATTTCTATCCAGAACATATTGGGACATTTGGATTGTGACGACCCGTCCCAAATTATCGGGATTAATTAAGAATTAATGACGGATTAGTGAGACTAATCGGAGATTAATCGAGGATTATCGGACGTTTGTAACGACCCGTCCCAAATTCCAGGATTAGATTAGTGACTAATCTCGATTAGTGGGGTTGATCGGTTAATGTGCAAAATGACCGTTTTACCCCTGGTCGTGGGCAAAATGTTGACTTTTTGATCGGGCGGTCAAATGAACTTTGACCGATGACCGTGACGTAGTTCAGGACATCACGAGTTCATAGACAGGTGGCACGTTCGATTCCGACGTTCGAGGAAGAAGTTATGATGTTCGGAAGTCGAGGGGCATTTTGGTAATTTGGCGAAAAAGGGGCCAAATGTTGACTTTTGACCCGGAAAGTCTAATAGACGAGGGCCAAGGACAGTTACGTAGGTCCCGTCGATACGAATCCGTAGACAGGCGGCACGCCGAAATCGGAGATTCGACGATGAAGTTATGGTCACGGGAACGAAATCGATTAACCGAACGAACCGAGAATTTGATTAAAATAATATTAAAATAGGTGAACGGTAATTGACGAATATGGACCCTTGGATGAGTGCCAAGTATCACTCATCCCCACACTCCCTAAAATCTGGATCACGTCTCCACTCAACATTTAAATATAATTATTTTTGCCCTTTTAATCTCAGCCCTCCATCTCACTCCCATATTGCATTTGGACAGTCCATCTCATCTCATCCCTTCCTTAATTATCTGATCAGTCAATCTCCCTCTCCCATTTCTCATTTCACCGTGAAGGACTACCACCCCAAACTCACTATCCGTCCAACCCGCACAAACTAAACCTAAACCATTGCTAGACTAAGTCCAGTGGAAGACTAGGGCACCAGAGGAGCGACGGGAGACGACCGGAGACGGCGAGGGTGACGGCAGAGAAGAAAAACAGAGAGGTCCGAAACTCAAAAATTGGAAAGTCGGTGTAGGCTGGTGTTTGATCGTTTTAGAAGGGTGAAGGGAGTTCCTGAGGTCAAAATGGGCATGGTAGTGGCCACGGTGTTGACCACGGCGGCGAGGATGATGATCTGAAGGATGAAACCAGTCTGTGGGGATCGTTTTCGAACGGAATGGTGGTCTGGATCGACGGGGAGAAGGCTCGACAATTCTAGGTTTCGGGTTTGAGTCCAGAGGCATATAACTTTTTCCTCGAATGTCGGAATTGGGCGTGCCACCTGTCTATGATCTCGTGACGTCCCGAACTACGTCACGGTTATCGGTCAAAGTTCGTTTGACCGCTCGAATCAAAAGTCAACTTTTCGCCTAATTCCAGGGGCAAAATCGTCATTTTCCCCAAAGTTTCCAATTTTTCCTTTTTCTAATTTCCGGGTCATTACAACCTTCCCCCCTTAAAGAATTTCGCCCCCGAAATTCAAACAACCCCTCCAACACAACCATGGAGACTCAAGTCACATCCAGTTCAATACCTCGGGTTCCCACGTAAACCCTCACTCTTTTTATCTTTCCCGGCGAGACCGGATGTGTAATTCCCGGTGAGGCTGGAGGTGTAATTCCCAGCAAATGGATGACGACTCTGGATGTGTAATTCCCAGAGGATCCTCGGATGTGTAATTCCCGAGTTATATGCTTTATTATGTGGTGAACTGATTTTATAAAATGGTATAAATGATTTAAAGGTTTTCACATGTTAGGCTTGAGAGCCGGATTTGTTGTTATTCATGTGTTTTATCCTATGCATGCATGATTTGTAAAACTGGAGGGTAAAGGATGTCTTTTATAAATGTATTTTAACGAATATATTTTTGTCCACTCACACCTTTGTTTTTGATGACCCTCCAGGCCGTGGCACAACGTTCGGGGTTGATCTCGAGGCGGAGGCATGAGCAGAAATCAGTACAGTTATCCCTGGTCTGACAGGTGCTGAAGGGTACTTTCGGGACTTCAGTTGACTTGTCAGACGGGAGCAGGACCAGGCACGGTTATCGAGGTCCAGTTGGGACGGGTCCTATCATAGGAGGTTAATGATGAGGTTAGTGACCCTATAATGTGATTTTGACAGGATTGGGAGTCCCGGTGATAGTGGTGTGGCCCGGGAAGGCCTATGGCACGCTTATTGAGGCGTATCGTTAAACGGTCTGTGAGTGGACTTTGGTTTTATAAATTCTATGCATGCTTAACTGTTTTATATGGATTATGATTGTGATTGTATGATGTTGATTTGGATATTGGTAAATTATACGGTTTCACGTATTTCGAGGCGATTTACGTGCTTGCACGTAAATCGAGGTTTTTCTGGTTTTTCACGGATTTTCCATGTTTAAGGTCTTGGATATAATATGATGAAATGGTTTTGAAATTGGAAAGATGAACTCGGGCTTGAGGCCCAATTATTTTGGAAACCTCGGACTTGGAGTACATTTGAGTTACGTAATCGGGCCAGGGGCCCAGTTGCTTTATGAAATCGGGACAGGGGCCCAGTTGTTACGAATTCGAGCAGAGACCCATTGGAGTTATATTATCGGGCCAGGGGCCAAGTTGAGTTATAAATGTGATGTCGGGTCTAGGACCCTATGTTAATAAATGTGATTTCGGGTCTGGGACCCTA
Source organism: Prinsepia uniflora (assembly GCA_032719365.1). Taxonomy (NCBI): domain Eukaryota; kingdom Viridiplantae; phylum Streptophyta; class Magnoliopsida; order Rosales; family Rosaceae; genus Prinsepia; species Prinsepia uniflora. The sequence goes on along the minus strand of CM064861.1, from coordinate 46,674,536 downwards.
TGTTTAATAAATGTGATTTCGGGTCAGGGACCCTAAATGGAATTGTGATGTTTATGGAGATTTCAGGCAAGTGCCCATTGTAATGTTGTGAAATGATTTAATAAAAATGTTTTCCATATACCATCTGGATACGATGATATATGATGGTCTCCTCCAGATGTCTAGGACACTGGGGAAGTCACGGTGCATTGCCTGCGAGGGGTCATCGTACGGAGTTACCGGACCGTATAATGACTCAGGAGCAGGATTGCTATAATTGACGTCTGGGACGTCAGACATCTGTGATGTCAAAGATATTGACCCGGAGAGACCCCGGGTAGCACGCGTCGCTTATTATACCGTGAAATATGACGTATGGGACGTCAAGCGTCTGGGACGCTAAGCATCTGGGATGCTGGAGATGGTAATGTGGTAAATATGGATTAATGAATCTATGAAATGGCTTTTCGGTTGGATTTGTGTTTATATGGTAAAAAAATGGATTATTGGTTGATGAAATGGTATTTCGGGTCAGGGACCCTAAATGGTTTTGGATTTACGGATTTACGGATTTACGGATTTACGTTTATGAATTTGGGCGGTGGCCCACATAGTTTTGTATGTGTGGATGTGGTATTCCACAGTTTTGGGCTGATTTCCCACACTTGGTTTTGAGTTAACGGTTTTTGGGCTAAGGCCCTAATGGCTTAGTTGAACAAACGTTTTGGTTACTGGTTTTCATGGCATGCATACGTTTTTATTGAAGGGCATAAATGTCTTATATTTGGGTTTAATGAACTTATTGATTTTCGTCCACTCACAGCTTTTATTGGTTTTAATGCCCTTCAGGTTGATCACGGATGTGACTGCAGCAGAGACTGGGACATTGTACGCCTCCTCCATTGATCCTTGCCCACTCTGGTAGCCCCGTTTGGGCAGTGACTCTTGGTTATCCCTTGTCTGACACCCCTTGTTGGACGGGAGCAGGGCACATTCCACGGTAATCCCGGGGGATTGGGATGGGTCTTGTCAACTTGGTATTAGAGCAAGTTTGCTCTTTTGTGCGCGCAGATCGAGGGTGTGATGTCTCTTTGGGCTGCAATTCGTTATCAACCTGATAGATAGTTTTTGGGTTTTAATTGCGGATAGAGTGTGATTGGCCCGATACACCGTGCGTTAATGTGATTCGACCCAAGTGGGGTTGTATGTGATGAACTGGTAATGTGGGACCGTCGGTTCGGTCATGTAATATTAGATTGTTGTGCTGCTAGGTGCAGCTAGGTTCGGGGAACCTCATTTGAGTAATGGTCTAAAAATGGGAACCCTAGTGGTGATTGCTAGGGTTAGGGATATTGGTACATCGGAGTTAGCCGATGACCTTAGTGGTGGAACCCACTTTGAGTTGATGGTAGGATTGGAATTGACGTCTATACGATGTCTAGACCGCGGGGTCGGTCAGGTTGTGGATTTTTTTTATTACGGAGAACTGTTGGGTTCAGTGCAACCATAGGGTGTGATTGTGGAATCCTAGTGTATGATGGATTAAAAAGGTAAACCTTAATTGCAAATAGTGGATGAGAACTTGTGCTGCGAAGAGGCTGAGGTCATGGATGACCATGTGGATGACTCTAGTGAGTCTAGTCGGAACGATGGGATTCGATCCATGGGTACGGTATGATATAAAATATGGAATCCCGAGTTAGACCGGATATTAGTGTGATGTGTGGATGCTGATCTCGATAGCAATGACTGTTAGTCGGTAGTCGTGTGGAGATGACTAGCTATCGAGGGTATTTAGTGTGGTTGCAGTACTTGAGAATCGGGGGGACGTTCAAGGAACGTTCATTATCCTGATGTGAATTGTTAAAAAGGTGGTACCAATAGTTGTGGGGTACGAGTAGAGGTACGGGGTCGTCGTTCGGTATGAGCGGAGATCCAAGGTTGTCATATTTGCACACGGTGTGCAAGTATGGATGTTTGTATGTTGGTACTGTTGTGTTGATGCTAGTATGGATGCCTGTGTGCTGATACTAGTATGACTGACGGAAGTTCTGAGGAACTATTTATAATAACACATTTTACGAGGCAAAAGTGGACTTTTGTCCTGAGTGGGACCCAGATATTTTGAATCAGGCCTAATGGATGAGTGACAAGTGTCACCCATCCATTGCCCACCAACACAGATACATGCACCAATCTCCCCTTCTCTGTTTCATTCATCTTCTTCGTGCTTCTAAACCAAGACACAAACACACCACCACAATCCACCCCAACCCACACAAACCTTCATCTTTTGCTGATGGTACGAACAGAGAAGTGAGAAAGGAGGCTGAGACATGGAGGATGGTGGCCACGGTGATGCAAGCACGGCAGTGGAACGGTCGTTAGGGGAATTCAGTGGCAACCAGCCGAAATCTCCATTTGGCAAGGTATCCCAAACCCAAGTCCTAAACATGATTTTGAGGTTCCTAGGAGCTAAATGAAATCCCTAAGAAGTAGTTTTGGCCTTTGGACGTGCACGAAACATAGGGTCAGTTTTTGGGTTTAAAGGGATTATTGAACCAATAGGTTTTAGGATTGTTTTCATTGTTTTGATTGCATAAAATAATCCAGAGGATAGAATAGAGAAGATTAGTGGAAAGAAGGAAGAAAAAGGATGAAAACAATAGGAGGGAATGAACTTGGACCGGTCACGCTAATCCAGTTGGACCGGATTGTAGATGGATCGGTTCGGTGCGGTTTGCCGAAGCTTGCTGGTGAGATGGGATTGGTATGGATTGATGAGACTCTAAGGAGAGTCAGTATGGACATAGGTTTGAGGATGACCGTGAGATGGGATTTGTGCCATTGTGATGGCAGGATCTAGAGGATGTTGTCTGATTGGATGTTGCGGTGGATGTCATCTTGGAGGTGATAACCCTTAGTGGGACTGCGTTTTTCAAGGACGACTGTAGGATGGAACGTGTCAGAGTGTTAGACTGAAAATCCATTTGAATGTCAATCTGGTATTGCCGACTTGTCAAAGTGAGTGACAGGCATGATCGACGAGTGTCGACGTTCTGTCTAGAGTGAGACGTACGAGCAGACGTGTAGTTCTCGAAACTGAATTAGAGCTTTGGTGGCTCCGATGAAGGTACGTACCGATGAGTACGATATGTGTGTCAGACGTGTATTTTTACACGGGTACCCTCGTGTGTGGGTGCAATACCCCTCTACTTGGGACATGGTTGGATTCCACAATTTTGTTGTGGAATCGGGTCGATTTGAATTTCGAGGACGAAATTCTTTAAGGGGGGGAAGATTGTAACGACCCGTCCGAATTATCGAGATTAATTAAGACTTAATGACGGATTAGCCTTACTAATCGGGGATTAGACGAGGATTAACGGACGAGTTGGGCGAAATGACGATTTTGCCCTTTGAATTGGCGAATCGTTGACTTTTCGTTCTGGCAGTCAAATTGACTTTGGCCGATGACTGTGACGTAGTTTGGGACGTCACGAGTTCATAGACAGGTGGCATACCCGATTCTGACGTTTGAGGAAGAAGTTATGATTTTTGGAAGTTTTGGGGATTTTGGTAATTTGGTTGAATAGGAGCAAATAGTTGACTTTTGAACCGGGAGGTCCGATGGCCGAGGGCCGAGGACCGTTATCTAGATTGAGACGATACGAATCCGTAGACAAGCGGCACGTCAAATTCGGACATTCGACTGAGAAGTTACGGTTCACGGAAGTTCGAACGAACTATTGCATGAAGTTCGAGACGACTTGGGTTTTGTCCTAAGTGGGGCCCAGATATTTTTAAAAGGCCCAATGGATGAGTGAAAAGTGTCACCCATCCACTAACCACCCTTTTACGTTCATGCATATCGATCTCATCTGCTTCATTTCCACCAAACCCGTAACACACAAACCCTCCCCAAAATCTCACACCACATGCTTTTGGTATGAACGAGGAAGTAAGAGAGAAGATTGAACTGATGATGGTGGTGGCAAGATCGCCGGCCACCGTGCACGGCAGCTATGGAACCGTGAAGTATCGGTTTTGGCCCATTTTCCCTTATTTTTTATTTGTAACGTTATGGACCGTTTTAGTTGCTTGGAATGGGTTTACTAGGTTGCTTAGGAAGTTTAGAGAAGGTTTTGGGAATGCTTAGAGGATGAGGAAGCCTGGGGAATTTCTGAAAATGTTGACCGTGAGGAAGAAAATCAAACCATGGGGTTTTTTGTGGGTTTTTCATGTTTTAATTCACATGTTTAGGTTCCTAGGATGAAAATATAAAGAATAGGATTGAAAGGAGTGAGATTGGACGAAAAATGGGTGAGAAACTAGGCGAACTAGACCGGTCGAACCAAAGAACTGGCCAGACCCAGTTCAATCGCAGGAAGAAGAAAACTGTTCCCGGCGCGTGAGGTCCACGCGTAGGGCAGTCTAAGGGCGCGTGACGGCTTGTGGCAGGGAATCAGGGAAAGGTTCCAACATGTGAAATCATCTATTCGATGGGACTGGTTTCGTGTCAATCGAACATCGTTTCGATATAGTTCAGGTTGTCTGAAGGTTTAGGATCGTGTTTAAAAATAGTTAAAAATTCTGGAAAATTACGGGGCTTTAGTGAGGGGTTATTTAAGTAGTTAGTAACCTTCTATTACGATTTGGACAGATTTGGGAATCCCGGAGGTGACGATTAGCCCGGGGGAGGCGTATGGCACGCGTATCGAGGCGCGGCTTCAAACGGTCTATGAGTGGACCTTCCTTTCGAAACTGATGCATGCATAAATGTTTTATAATTGTTTTAGAATATGTTTTGTGATGCCATGAGTGAATTTGTTTGTGGTAGCCTAGGACTTACGTATTTGCAAATATTTCGGCATATCCGGTTTTATACGATGCTTATACGTGCTAGGTTTTCAACGAGGGTTTAATAAATGGGTTTTGGATTTGGAAATATGAAATCGGGCACGAGACCCATTTGATTTGAAAACTCTCGGACTTGGAGTCCATTTGATTTGACGAGGAATCGGACCGAGGGTCCATTTGAGTTATACCATCGGGCCAAGGGCGCCGTTGGTTTACAAGTTCGGGCTTGAGGCTCATTTGGTTGTAATATCGAGCTAGAAGACCCGTTGACTGTGGTATCGGGCTTGAGGCCCTATTGGTTGTGAAATCAGGCTTGAGGCCCTTTTGAGTTATGGTTTCGGGCTTAGGGTCCAGTTATTGTGGTATCGGGCTAGATGCCCAGTTGATTGTGAAATCAGGCTTGAGTCCCAATTCGGTTTATGAAATGAGAATTCGGGTATGAGACCCAGTTGAAAAATACTTTGAGAAAGGTATGAGACCCAGTTGAAAAATACTTTGAGAAAGAAAGTATTATATGGTCTCCTCCAGACGTCGACCTGGAGAGTCATGATCCACAGACCAGAATGGGTATCCCCATAGGATCCCGTTCCAGGAGTGGGAGTTATGAGTTATGATGTGATCCCGGATCAGATTCTGGAGAGATGTTCGGACTAGATCCGGAGATAGAGTTCGGACTAGATCCAGAGATAGAGCCTCCCAGGTGGAGAATTCCTAGGGGAAGACTCAGAGTGAGACCCCGAGTAGTGTGCACACTAGTATAGAGATAAAATCATGACATATATCGGGGTTGTGTTCCCTAGGGGATGTGTGCCCCGAGTTGGCATCTTCTCGGAAGTGTCGCAGATGGTTTATACATATGTTGATACGTATGAGGTTTTATGAAAGTGATTTGGGGGCGGAGACCCCGTGTTCCACGTTTTAGAAAGTGGTTTGGGGCGAAGACCGCGTATTTGGTATTTTGGAAATGGTTTGGGGCGGAGACCCCCGTATTCTATGTTTTGGTATTTCACTGAAGATATCTTGATTTGGGCTGAGTTCCCACATGTATTGATTGACGGTTTTAAGATTGTGAATTCGGGTCGGGGACCCAAATGGATTTATGGTTCATGACAGTTTATGGGGACCAGCATGAGCCCTTAAAAGGTTTTTATGGTTCATGACGGTTTATGGGGACTGGGCATGAACCCTTGAAAGGTTTTGAGAATGTTTTCAAAGGGTTTTATGAACGTTTTGATAAATAGTTTTTTAATGCATGCATATGTTTTTAGTGAAGGGCATAAATGTCTTTATGTGAAATGTTTTTATTAAAATATTATTTTGTCCACTCACGACTTTTAATGTTTTGAATGCCCTTCAAGTTGATCGCGGATGCGGGCTATAGTAGAGACGAGACATCACACTCCTCCTTCTACGATCCTGGCGTACTCTGGAAGCCCGGTGAGGGCTAGAGACGGAATTTTCCCTGGTCTGACACTTCATGTCAGACTAGATCAGGCGCATCCCACGTTAATCCCAGGGGGCTTGGGACGGGTCCTGACAAAGTGGTATCAGAGCAGGTTGGGTCATTTGATACTCATGGTACTCTGATACCAAGTGGTATCAGAGCGTGTTTTGCTCTTGGTGTATCCGCAGGTCGAGGATGTGATGTCTCTGCAGTTGTAACAGCCCGTCATCAACCTGGTAGTTAGGGCATTAGTACGAGGATTCAGTGGAATCGAACCCTAGTTAGGTTGTGTTTGGCATGGCGTGCAATGGTTTAGGGTTCGTTTGGCACAGGATGCCTTGTTTTCGAGGAAGTGGATCCCGAGTAGGATCAGTGTTTGTGTGTATCCAACGGCTTACAGCTGTAGTGTCACTAGTGGATAGGATCCAATGGACCAGCAGACACCATGTGACGACTTTCGAAGTCGAGACCGCTAGTCGGATTGGAGAGTGTGTTGCAGAGATCAGCTGAGGTCATGGTTGACCCGAGTGAGATTGCTGGGAATAGGAACGTTTGACCCTATTTGGCATGTGTTGCCATGATTTGGTGTGTCGATTCTTGGAGGGACATCGACTGGCAGGGGATGCCCCAGTGTAATTGTCGTGTGGCCTGATAGGATGCAATTGCGATGTGCAGCCGTTATGCAGTGTTAGGCACAGAGTATGGCCAAGTTCTTGTGGAGGCCAGCGGCTGAGAGCCATAGAGTTACCAGAGGACAAGATCCTCAGAGTATAGTTAATGGCCAGTATGGTACCAGTATCAGAGTATGACGACTCTTCGGAGTCGAGAGCGGTGAATCGGTCAGAGTGTATGTGCTGCAGTGAGCAGCCGGGTTCATTACAACCCCAGTTCGAGAGTGATTGGCCCGAAACTAAGTAAAATGAGGGGATTCGGTTCACGAGTACCATTGTGAGATGAGATTTGGAATCCTGAGGTGGACCGATCAGTGGATGTTGAGTGCGGAGTGGTTGGTACCGGTGGTTGACTATCGCATGGATTTGGAGTCTCGATAGCAGAGTGTTTTTTAGATTGGTCTGCACGAGGTTGTGGCAGACATTGCTATCGATGGACGTGATCGAGTCTTATCGAGTTGGACGGACTCAGATGGCCATGACGATTGTGACGATCGGATTCGTCAGTAGTGACGATGATACGGGGTGCGTGAGTGACGCACAGTACGAGCATAGATTCTAGATTCGACTCGGTTACGACTGAGTGCGATCGCAGAATAAGACGGTGGCGTTGGGTGTTGGCACACTTGCCACACCACCTCTGTGAGGTGACTGTGACATGTAGGATATACCTGGATGAGTGACAGGTGCCCTAGATATCCTTGGATGGATTACGCGAGTGTGAGTGCTGGAGTTGATCCCATAGAGTTGGGATGTGCGAACCAGTAAGCCGACGGGATAGTAGAAGTGCCCGGTGTGGCAAGCATGTGAGTTCGGTGGGCACTGAGCTGGACAGAGAGGATCCTGGGTGGCTCAATACGACGCACAAGGAGTACTTGGTTGAGTGACTAGTTCCCTGATGATACGAGACTTGGGGCGCGAGTGTGTACCCAGGAGTAGTAACGTTAAAGGATGAAATGCCTAAGTGGCATTCGAATGAAAAGGTATAAACGAATGACGTAAGTGATGTCTTATGACGTATGGGTCAGTTGGTCAGATATGGTAGTACGCAGATAATTGGCTTCAGATCACGACAGACGTTGCGATCTGTTTAGCCTACCGACCGATATCAGTGGATTCTTGTAAGACCCGTGTCCTGGAGGAAATGGTGAACAATCCCACATTCCTGCGAGGGGGAATGGTCTGGGAGAGGATGGTTGTGTGCCTTAAAGGTATAGGCACACACCTATCTAGCACTAGGCCTTTTGGGAGCTCAAGTGGCTTTGGGGGGGATTGGAACCCCGAAGTTAAGCGAGTTGAGGGTGGTGCAATTCCATGATGGGTGACCCCCTAGGAAGTTGCACCATGAGCTCCCGAAAACAAAACCGTGAGGGCGAGGCCCAAAGCGGACAATATGGTGCTAGATGAGTCGGGTCCTGACCGAGGAGGGTCGGGTCCTGACGATTTGGTATCAGAGCCAGACCCCGACCGGGAAGTGTTCCAGCAAGGACGCTCGGCCCTAAGGGGGTGGATTGTAAGACCCGTGTCCTGGAGGGAACGGTGAACAATCCCACATTCCTGCGAGGGGGAATGGTCTGGGAGAGGATGGTGGTGTGCCTTAAAGGTATAGGCACACACCTATCTAGCACTAGGCCTTTTTGGAGCTCAAGTGGCTTTGGAGGGGATTGGAACCCCAAAGTTAAGCGAGTTGAGGGTGGTGCAATTCCATGATGGGTGACCCCATAGGAAGTTGCATCATGAGCTCCCGAAAAAAAAACCGCGAGGGCGAGGCCCAAAGCGGACAATATGATGCTAGATGAGTCGGGTCCTGACCGAGGAAGGTCGGGTCCTGACAATTCTGACCAATTCTGTGAGTCAGAGTTGGATCAGGTTGATTAAAGGTACGAGATGCGAGTGTTGGAGGCCGTTTATGAACATCCGTAAATAGTATACAAGGTTTAACCTTGAGTCGCGTGAATTCCACTCGGAATGAGTGTACCTACATAAACAGTATTCACGGACGCGTGGATGGTGTCCGGTTGAGCTGAGGACTTGAGAGTCCATTGCGAATTAGTTTTGGTTAGCTACGATTAACCATACCTCCTGAGTTGGGGACTTGGAAATCGTTCGCCTATAGGACGCAGGAAATGCTCGTGTAGTGAGTGAGCTCAGTAATTGGAAAAGAAGCATGTTTCCAACGTGATTGGAACTTCAGAATCAAGAGAAGTTATGATTGAGACGATGAGAAGAGTACTTGATTCTGCATTGGTGGTGGATATTCCGAGGTCACTGAGTGTGACTCTCTAGTAGATAGTGCTGGCTGCCAGAGGATGACATAGGATGTACCTTGATGTCATCATCTTGGATTCTCCTTGACTCTTCCCAGGTGGGATAACAGGGAGCGATATGGCAGCTAAAGTGTTCAAAGAGGGAGTAAGAACCGAACACCTAGGTTGTGGGTCAAATTTGTTTGACTTGACGAGCATATGGTATTTAGCGTCACAGGATGTGACGAGTTAGTGTCTGAGGTGATGGATTTTATTCGCCTGGTGACGGACGGTTGGGGTCCGAACCATGATTGGAGTGTGGATTGAGCAATGTAGTTGGACGTTGCCAGAGTGCAGTCCGTGAGTAGGTCAGGTGGCGCCCCGACGTTGATGTGATGTGGGTGCACCGGGGTGTTGTGCAAGTTGGACAATGGGATTGACCACGGTCAATCAGCATGTCTGGTTCAGAGTGCCCAAGAGTATGAGTGTGTCGTAGATTGGATAGAGTCCTAGTTGGACATGAGTGAGGATCGGATTAGATCCGATAGTGACAGTTTGGGGACTCAAGTGAGTCAAGTTTTCAACATCGGTTGCTAAGTGACGCGGGGTATAATGTGAGGACTCGAGGACGAGTAGAGATCAGAGTAGAGCAGCGAAGCGCAGTGGAGCCGGGAGTTATCGGCTGGTCACGAAGTCGTGAAATATTGTGGTTACAGATTGTTTGGTATCCAACGAGTTCAGATTGGTATGGATTGATGGGACTCTAAGGAGAGTGAGTGTGGGCATAGGTTTGAGGATGACCGTGAGATGGGATTCGTGCCATTGTGATGGCAGGATCTAGAAGATGTTGTCTGATTGGATGTTACACTGGATGTCATCTTGGAGGTGATAGCCCTTAGTGGGACTGCGCTTTTTAGCCGGACGACTGTAGGATGGAACGTGTCAGAGTGTTAGACTGAAAAGCCGTTTGAATGTCAATCTGGTATTGCTGACCTGTCAAAGTGAGTGATAGGCATGATCGACGAGTGTCGACGTTCTGTCTAGAGTGAGACGTACGAGCAGACGTGTAGTTCTCGAAACTGAATTAGAGCTTTGGTGGCTCCGGTGAAGGTACGTACCGATGAGTACGATATGTGTGTCAGACGTGTAATTTTACACGGGTACCCTCGTGTGTGGGTGCAATACCCCTCTACTTGGGACATGGTTGGATTCCACAATTTGGTTGTGGAATCGGGTCGATTTGAATTTTGAGGACGAAATTCTTTAAGGAGGGGAAGATTGTAACGACCCATCCCGAATTATCAAGATTAATTAAGACTTAATGACGGATTAGCCTTGCTAATCGGAGATTAGACGAGGATTAACGGACGAGTTGGGCAAAATGACGATTTTGCCCTTTGAATGGGCGAATCGTTGACTTTTCGTTCTGGCGGTCAAATTGACTTTGGCCGATGACTGTGACGTAGTTTTGGACGTCACGAGTTCATAGACAGATGGCATACCCGATTCTGACGTTTGAGGAAGAAATTATGATTTTTGGAAGTTTTGGGGATTTTGGTAATTTGGTTTAATAGGAGAAAATAGTTGACTTTTGAATTGGGAGGTCCGATGGCCGAGGGATGAGAACCGTTATCTAGATTGGAATGATACAAATCCGTAGACAAGCGGCACGTCAAATTCGGACGTTCGACGGAGAAGTTATGGTTCACAGAAGTTCGAGTGAAATATTGCACGAAGTTCGAGACAGCTTGGGTTTTGTCCTAAGTGAGGCCCAGATATTTTCCCAAGGCCCAATGGATGAGTGACAAGTGTCACCCATCCACTGGCCACCTTTTTACATTCATGCATATCGATCTCATCTGTTCCATTTCCACCAAACCCGTAACACACTCAACCCTCCCCAAAATCGCACACCACAACCCTCAATCCTCAGTTGCTACTTTTGGTATGGACGGGGAAGTGAGAGAGAAGATTGAACTGATGATGGTGGTGGCAAGATCACAGGCCACCGTGCACAGCGGCCATGGAACCGTGAAGGTATCGGTTTTGGCCCATTTTCCCTTATTTTTTATTTGTAACGTTATGGACCATTTTAGTTGCTTGGAATGGGTTTATTAGATTGCTTAGGAAGTTTAGAGAAGGTTTTGGGTATGGTTAGAGGTTGAGGAAGCCTGGGGAATTTCTGAAAATTTTGGACCGTGAGGAAGAAAATCAAACCGTGGGGGTTTTGTGGGTTTTTCATGTTTTAATTCACATGTTTAGGTTCCTATGATGAAAATATAAAGAATAGGATTGAAAATAGTGAGATTGGATGAAAAATGGGTGAGAAACCAGGCCAGACCGGCCACGCGTAGGGCAGTCTCAGGACGCGTGATGGCGTGTGGCAGGGATTCTGGGGAAGGTTCCAACATGTGAAATCATCTATTCGATGTAACGAACATTTTGGGACTGGTTTCATGTCAATCGGACATCGTTTTGATATGGTTCGAGCTATCCGAAGGTTTAGGATCGAATTTAAAAATAGTTAAAAATTCTGAAAATTACGGGGCTTTAATGAGGGGTTATTTAAGTAGTTAGTAACCTTCTATTACGATTTGGACAGGTTCGGGAATCCTGGAGGTGACGATTAACCCGGGGGAGGCGTATGGCACGCGTATCGAGGCGCAGCTTCGGACGGTCTGTGAGTGGACCTTCCTTTCGAAATTGATGCGTTCATAAATGTTTTATAATTGTTTTAGAATATTTTTTGTGATGCCATGAGTGCATTTTTTTGTGGTAGCCTAGCATTTACGTATTTGCATGTATTTCGAGATTTTTGGTTTTATACGATGCTTATACGTGCTAAGTTTTGAACGAGGGTTTAATAAATGGGTTTTGGATTTGGAAATATGAAATCGGGAACGAGACCCATTTGATTTGCAAACTCTCGGACTTGGAGTCCATTTGATTTGAAGAGGAATCGGACCGAGGGTCCATTTGAGTTATACGATTGGGTCGATGGCCCCGGTTGTTTACAAGTTTGGGCTTGAGGCCCATTTGGTTGTAATATCGGGCTGGAAGCCCCATTAACTGTAGTATCGGGCTTGAGGCCCTATTTGTTGTGAAATCAGGCTTGAGGCCCCGTTGAGTTATGGTTTCGAGCTTAGGGCCCAATTATTGAGGTATCGGGGGGCTAGAAGCCCAGTTGATTGTGAAATCGGGCTTGAGTCCCAGTTCGGTTTATGAAATGAGAATTCGGGTGTGAGACCCAGTTGAAAAATACTTTGAGAAAGAAAGAGTTTTTAAAATGTATATATACCCTCCATATGATTATATGGTCTCCTCCAGACGTCGACCTGGAGAGTCACGATCCACAGACCAGAATGGGTATCCCCATAGGGATCTCGTTCCAGGAGTTGGAGTTATGAGTTATGATGTGGTCCTGGACCAGATTCCGGAGAGATGTTTGGACTAGATCCGGAGAGATGTTCGGACTAGATCCGGAGATAGAGCTCAGACTAGATTCAGAGATAGAGCCTCCCAGATGGAGAATTCCTGGGGGAAGACTCGGAATGAGACCCCGAGTAGTGTGCACACTAGTATAGAGATGAAATCGTGACATATATCGGGGATGTGTTCTCTAGGGGCTATGTGCCTTGAGTTGGCATCTTCTCAGAAGTGCCGCGGATGGGTTATACGTATGTTGATACGTATGAGGTTTTATGAAAGTGGTTTGGGGGCGGAGACCCCGTGTTCCACGTTTTAGAAAGTGGTTTGGGGCGGAGACCCCGTATTTGGTATTTTGGAAATGGTTTGGGTCGGAGACGCCGTATTCTATGTTTTGGTATTTCACTGACGATATGTTGATTTGGGCTGAGTTCCCACATGTATTGATTAACGGTTTTAAGATTGTGAATTCGGGTCGGGGACCCAAATGGATTTATGGTTCATGACGGTTTATGGGGACCGGCATGAACCCTTGAAAGGTTTTTATGGTTCATGACGATTTATGGGGACCGGGCATGAACCCTTGAAAGGTTTTGAGAATGTTTTCGAAGGGTTTTATGAACGTTTTGATAAACGGTTTTTGAATGCATGCATATGCTTTTAGTGAAGGGCATAAATGTCTTTATGTGAAATGTTTTTATTAAAATATTATTTTGTCCACTCACGACTTTTAATGTTTTGAATGCCCTTCAGGTTGATCGCGGATGCGGGCTGTAGTAGAGATGAGACATCACACTCCTCCTCCTACGATCCTGGCATACTCTTGAAGCCCGGTGAGGGCTAGAGACGGAGTTTTCCCTGGTCTGAAACTTCATGTTAGACGGGATCAGGCGCATCCCATGTTAATCCCGGGGGATTTGGGACGGGTCCTGACAGACAGGCCCTGACATTGCTGTCCAAATAAGCCGAATTGTAGATGGCAATTTCCCCATAAGGTGAAGTCATGATTGATAATGATGAGAGGAAAATCATAAGGCTAGGTCCTCAACAATATTCCATAAAGACAGTGGCTCTCATCCAATGCCAAGTTATCTTAATGCCTCTAAAATCTCCCATCCAATGCCAACCTTTCTAATGATTCTGATTTCAATTCAATGACTAATAATACTTCTTTTCCTTGAACGTATAGGTGGGACTTCGTAATGGACGAAGAATAGGAGGAAGAAAACAGAAAAAGATAACACTAAAAATGACCAGTATGTTATGCCTCACTAGCCCATCACTCAACGTCAAGCTAAACCTGAATTGCTACCTAAATCACAGCCTCGGGTTGTGCCTGACCCACATGCCAACACCATGCCCAGTTTACTGCCCTAACCTATGTCTCAGCCAAGGGATAAGGACAAGGGCATAGTTTTGGAACCTAATGAGCTCTCGAAGCTCAAATCCTAAACACTCAAATCCCATTCTTATGCAATGAATGTGGATTGAATTCTGATCTAGTTCCTAATTCTCTTCTACCTACCCCTTACAAGTTTCACAACAAAAACAATAGGAAGGTATTGGAAGCCCTTAACTTAGTACCATACTTCAAGTTCAAAAAGAACTGACCAAGGGGGTTTCCGCAGCCTAGGACATACACGGAACAACCAGAATTTCCCCACCACAAGTATCATCGATGGAAAATGTTTGAGAATAAACAGAACACACTCTAATTCAAATAATTTCTCATTCTCTTTCTTGATATGTTACATTCTAGTTGGTGGTATTTTTTTATGTATCTAACTCGTTTCCCTATGTTGCAACGAAGATTCTACAACAAGAGGCTCACAACAGGTTCCATGGTGATGTTGGAAACCTTAGCTCTCCTCTAAGTACATAGTTCCAAGGCACGTCTTGCCTAGACTTTAAATCAACAACTCCTAGGAGGTAGCCTAGCTCTGATTTATGTATCTTCCCCTTCTCTTTAAGTTTTTTTAAGCATGCCTCTTTCATATCTTTATTTATTTTGATCTTAGTGTTTTACTTGTTAACATTTAGGATAATGTTTAGTTTAGATTTGGGGGTGTGAATCAAAATTTTGCAACATTAGGTTTTGTGGTACATAACTAGGAACTTAATACTTTACTTGTTAGTAAGTTGTATTGTGAATTAATCATTAGTGTCTTACTAGAGCCATGCCTTTCTTAAGTATGTGATGAATCAAGCAACCAAGCTGAATATAACTTTATTTAAGTGATCCCTATAAAATTAGTGGCGACTACTATATGCGAGATTTTGAGCCTAAGCCTTTCTTTTTGAGAGATTTATTTTAATATGCTCTTAAATACGTTTCAATTCTTTCTATATTACTTGATCTCATTATCATACTTGCATTGAATTTTAAAGGACTAACATCTTATATAGAGGCTCTTGATTCCCAGCATGATGTACCATAACAAGTGAGGCGAGCTATGTTTGCGTAAGCCTCTAAAAGCCATATATGTCCCTTTTATGTGCTCCCTAACCCACTTTGAAGCCAAGCACTTAAACCTTTCTTTCATCACCTAAATCATAAACTCAGTCTTAGATAGGAAGCCCTATGTATTGACCATACCCTATATCCTAGGTTGTGCCAAGATAGCATTAAATGGAGTTCATGACATGGACAGACAAATTCGAGTGTTCAACGACAAAAGTAGGTCGTGGAGTCCCTCAAGGCCAAAGTACAAAGCTTTTGAATGTATTAGACTTAAAGTCCTAACTTGGAAAAAAGAAAATATAATGTAAATCATTGCATGATCTTGGCTTAGCTTGAAAAAGAAGAAAAACGAATACAACACTAAGCTAAGCCAAGTGAGCCAATAAGAATAGAAGTTACATAAATACATTCAAGAAGAAAGTCATCAATTGAGGAAGCCTTAATATGCCAAGTCTGGCCGAGAGCCATGGAGTGTACCAATCAAAGAAAAGATCAAGTTCCAAGTCATACTACTTCATGCCTTGCCATTGTCTAGATTTTTAAAATCCAATCCTTTTCTTCACAACCCATGAACACGTCTTTATTACAACCCTTGAATGAAGACCTAGCTGATCTTATGAGGAGTTTTGCTTGGAATTATGATACGACTCTTCGTTCTAAAAGTTCAATTCCCTCATGAAATCTATATTCTGAAATTTCCTTTCTTTTATACTACTTCATATGTGATTATGTCTAATTTCCTTACATAACCTCATCATATATGCTTGCAAGAGTGAATCATAGCATTTATGAGAGAAATTGAAAGTTTCCTAGTGAGGTTAGATCAAGACAAAATATTTCTAAGGCATTTGAACTTTGTTGTTTAAACTTGAAATTTTGAAGTACATGGAATTCACACTAAATACACGAGACGTTCTTGAAATTGGAATATCTTTAGTTTGCCATGAAATGATTGATTTTCTATGTTCCTTGCTAACCCGTAAGTATTTTGTTTAGTTTGTTTCAATTGTTGTTTCAAGTTGTTAAGTAAAAGGAGACACACCTATTAGGTGAACCTAGAGATTTAGATGATTTATCCTTAATTAGATTGAGGCTTTTATTTTTTTTACTTTAGTGTTATTCTCTGTTTTGCTCGATGACTAATGAAATCTGGGTTTGGGGGTATTTTTTAAGTCATAAAATTTACGTGTATTTCATGCCATTTGTATCCCTTTCCTTTAAATTTTGTTTAATTCTTGGCCATCAATAGTATAAAGCGATGCTTTTCTGAGGCGTGCAACCTTTAGAAAGTTAAGCTAATTCTAAGAATACAGGAAAAATAATGACTCAAATTGGAGTTCAAATGAATGAAGTACCTTCACTTCAATATCGAGCCCTAAACTAAGTGCCAGGATACGTTTAAGGACCTCCCAAGGTGGCAGTTCAAAGTACCAAGAATTTATCTATCCGGGCCCTAGATCTATGTTTGAGGACCTACCAAGCCAAGTTCAAGACGTGGCTTCTTAAGTTCCATTGCCAGAGTCTTAGACCTAAGCCAACTTTGAGTCCTAGACATGTCTCTGCAAGTGCGCCATATTTTGGGCGCAGATCAAGTCCTTGAGACCAGCCTATCCAGGTCCCAAAACGATGTCTCGTGACATCAATGTCACGCTCAAGAAGTGACAGGATCAGGCACATGCCATCAGAGCCCAACCCCAGCCGAAATTGAGTGTGCTAGAGAGGACGCTAGGTCCAATAAGGGGTAGATTGTGAGAACCCGTGCCCTGGAGGCATGGCTAGCAATCCCACATCACCCAGGGGGAATATGGGGGATGCGCCTTATATGTGTGGGCACGCATCTATCCAATAGGATGCCTTTTGGGAGCTCAGTGGCTTTCAATTTCTAGGGAACTCCATAGTTAAGCGAGTAGGGACTGGTCCAATCCCAAGATGGGTGACCCAGTGGGAAGTTGCACATGAGCTCCCGAGAACAAAACCGTGAAGACTGGGCCCGAAATGGACAATATCCTGTTGGAGAAGGTCTGGTTTGTTCGCTTTACTAGGGCCTCGATGAGGGCTGGACCCAAACTGGTTGTAGCGTCCCGATGAGGGCATGAATCGAGATACTAGGGTTTTCTAGTGGCTCGGTGGGCTGAAAATTTTGTTAGCACCGTCCACGGTAGACGGTGGTGGCTGGGTGTTATCCTCGCCTGGCTCAGTGCCACTAATTAGCAATATGTGAGGACCCGTTCCTTGGGGGCATGGTTAGCAATCCCACATCGATCGGGGGGATCTGGGGGGATGCGCCTTATATGTGTGGGTGTGCATCTATCCAACAGGACGCCTTTGGGAGCTCACTGGCTTGGGATTCCTAGGGAACTCCAAAGATAAGCGAGCAGGGGTTGGTGTAATCACAAGATGGGTGACCCACTGGGAAGTTGCACGTGAGCTCTCAAAAGGTCTCATGTTAGATAGATGTGTGCCCACACATGTAAGGCGCATCCCCTAGATCTCCTTGGGCGATGTGGGATTGCTAACCATGCCCCCAAAGCAAGGGTCCTTACATATTGCTAATTAGTGGCACTAACCCAGGCGAGGATAACCCCCCGCCACCACCGGCCACCGTGGACGGTGCTAACAAACTTTTCCAACCCACCAAGCCACTAGAAGAATCTAGTATCTCGATTCATGCCCTCATGTGATGCTACAACCAGATACGTTCACGTATTTACTAACCCAAGTTCTACTCATAGTTTCATTCATCCACACCTGCTCCGTTCGTTGGATTTCCCAGTTGACCATTCCCAGTCCTTGTGGCAGGACCCATCCCGATCCCCTTAGGACCACCCGAGGATGTGTCCTGCTCCCGTCTGACAATAACCCTAGAGAGTGCCGAAAATACCCTTAATAGGTTTTAAATTCAAATAAAATTAAAAATAAACAAAGTTGGGTTCTACATTGTCAGACAAGGGATAATAAAAAACCAAATGTGAACACAAATATCAAATTACAAAAATAGTGCTCAACCTACCCAAAACAGGTTTTCAGGTGCGCAACGATAAACTACTATGCCTTGGCCTCCGGATCAACCTCTACCTCGGTGTCACGGCCTGGAGTGGTTAAGAAAACAATGAAAGTGTGAGTGGGCCGAAAATAAACAATAGTTCAAAACCATTTATAAGACAGTAAAATAACGTTTTACCCTTTCGTTTTCAAACATGCATGCATTTGAGTCAAAACATAGATAATCATAACTGAATCGTAAATCACATAATCACTTATAGTAGAATATAAATATAAATATATATATATATAACCATCATAATAGTGCACTGTATATCTCAACCCCGACATCCCAGATGTCCAATAAAGTGACGGTTCTAAGAGTACGCGTGCCATCCAAGGTCTCAATACGTGTACTCCCCTGGGTCCACCAGGGACTGGGTATTCCCGGATCACTGCCCGATGTATACTAATAGCAATCCTGATCCTGAGCCTCTCTACGGTTTCTCACGTAGACCGGCCCTTCTAAGTCAATGTGTCGTGACTACTCCAGGGTACCAAGTATCTGGAGGAGATAGTAATCTAAAAGGTCGGTATGTACAGTGGAATAGTATGAACCAATGAAATCCCTGTTTTAATCCAAAACCAATCACTATAATATTCAGACGGGTCTCATGCCCAAAACAATATAATACGTATAAAGCATTCGTAAAGAATACCCAAAGTAATCCAAATCCAAGTATATAGTAATATAGTGAAAATAGTTATGCAAGCAATCCATTTAGAAATCAAAAGCCAACTCACTGACGGTCCTCGTTGCATAATCGAACCGCCTAAACCTGTTCCGAAGCTATGTCACAGTCTTCGGCCTGTCCAAAACATATCCAAAGGTCACTAACGGATGCTACAAGTTCATACATAAAACCCATGAATAGACCCAGCCCAGGAACGTATCTCGAACACGCTTCCCTAATCTTTAAACCCCAATTGACCTATCAAACGATCTCTGATCGACCCAAAACCACCACCATTGGATCCGGATCGTCGAAACCTTTAAAATGGAATTGGTCCCACCTCGATATTTGTGCCCAAGTCAATGTAACACTGGTAAAAAATTCAATGCTAACGCTAGGTTAACGATTAAAGTCAACGCTGACGTCATCTTGACAGCCACGTGTCAGCAGCTGGTTGGTCCACGTCACAAACATGTCAGTGACACGTGGCACCATCTCATTGGTCCACATCACTAACATATCAGTGCTGACTGGGCATTGACAATGACACGTGTCATCCTGCGATTGGGCCATGTATCTGACAGGTCTGACATGATGACATCAATATACTAACGTCATCGTCTTCCTCCTCACGACGGGTCAAACCCAGATTACTGTACCGATTCACCCAAACCCGCGACTCGACCTGGCTCCCATTTTACCATTTCTCAACCATTTTCCTCCTGGTTTCTTTCTAAACACTCGTCTAATCCCCACCAATTGATCTAACTAATCAAAAATATCAAAAACGTACTGAGACCTCACTAGGAATCGATGAATAGTGATGATGAAATTCCTTCTCTTTTTTCTCCCAACTCAAGCCACCTCCTTCCTCGAAACCAACTCCTCTGAGTTCGTACTGGTTCTAAGAACAGGTTAGAGTCATAAGGAACCCCCAACAAACGTCGAAAATCGATTTTCCAAAAGTGGGTCAGAACACGATTTCAGGTTCTTACCTCCTCTGTGGTCTGCCGCTGTGCTAGCTCGTCGCCATCATCCTTCCTCATCCCCTCACTCTCACTCACTCAGTTCCAATGATGAACACCGAAGATGATGAAGAAATAGAGTTATATGGTGTTTGTGTTTTGTGTGTTTATGGTTTAGAGAGAAATGAAGATAATGAGATGATAATTGAAGGAAAATGATGATATTAGAACCCTATTATCACATCCAAAACCATGGAGGAATGGGCCAATGGGACTTGTCACTCATCTAAGAGTCCCACCAAGATATTTCACCCAATCAGAATAGTCCATGTGTTTAAATTATCGGAAATCATGAATAGTTTTGATTTCGCTTCCTTGACCATAACTTTTTCGTCCGACGTCCGATTTCGACGTGTCGCATGTCTACGGACTCGTGACGTCCTGATCTACATCACGATCATTGGTCAAAGTCCAAAAGGTAACCTGAGTCAAAAGTTGACAATTTCCCCCACTAGAGGCAAAATGGTCATTTTACATTAAGTGTCTGAAATTGCAAATTAAATATGGTTCAGGTTATTATAATCTACCCACCTTAAAAAAAATTTGTCCTCGAAATTCACTCAAATAGATGTGGATACTATTCTCTCATCTGGGCCTCTGGTTTCCACGTGGCTTCTTCCATTGTATGGTTCCTCCATAATACTTTTACCAAAGGAATCGTCTTGTTCCTCAAAACCTTGTCCTTCTGATCCAGAATCTGTACTAGTTGCTCCTCGAAGCTCAAATCGGTCCTATGTTCCAACGTTTGTTCGGGTAAGACATGTGATTCCTCACGCACATACTTCTGAAAAATCGATACATGGAACACATCATGCACTTTGGCAAGTTCTTGAGGTAAAGCCAACCGATACGCTACCAAACCAATCCTCTCGATAATCTCATACGGTCCAATGTAACGGGGACTCAGCTTCCCACGTAGACCAAATCGAACAATTACCTTCCAAGGAGATAATTTCAAGAAAACCCGATCTCCAACTACGAACTCTAGATTCCTGATCCGTCGATCGGCGTAAAGCATCTAGTGATCCTTTGTAGCCTTCAATTTCTCCTTAATGATTCGGACCCTAGGTCATATCCATAAGATCAGGCGTCAAAGCTGCCCTCTCGCCTACCTCAGTCCAACAAACGGGTGTCCTACACTACAGACCATATAGTGCCTCATAAGGTGTCGTCCCGATACTCGCCTGATAACTGTTGTTGTACGCAAACTCCATCAAAGGCAAGAGTGTATCCCATGAATTCTGAAACTGCAGTACACACGCTTTCATCATGTCCTCTAATGTCTGAATAGTCCTCTCAAACTAACCATGCGTCTGCGGATGAAAATCTGTGCTAAAGTGTAGGTTCGTACCAAGAGCTTTTTGTATACTCAACCAAAATCTCGAAGTAAACTGCGGATCCCAATCCGATACTATAGACTCTGGCGTACCATGTAGCCTGATGATCTTGTTTACAAACAAATGTGTTAGTCGGTTAGGCTTAAACATCTCATGCACAGGTAGAAAATGTGCTGATTTCGTCAATCTGTTCACAATCACCCAAACCCCATCATAACCGCTCTGTGTCCTAGGCAGCTTGAATACGAAATCCATAGTGATGTGAACCCACTTCTACTCGGGAATCGGAAGTGGCTGTATAGCTCCATAAGGTCTTTGTTGTTCCGCTTTAACTTGCTGAGAAGTCAAACACTTGCTGACAAACTCGGCAATATCTCTCTTCATTCCGGCTCATCAATTATGATCTCTAAGGATACGATACATCTTCGTCCCTTTTGGATGCATAGCATAGGCTGAACTATGGGCCTCCTCCATAATCTCCGCTCTCAACTCTGCCACTGCAGGCACACACATATGACCCTGCTTCAGCAAGGCTTCATCGTCTCTGATGGTGAAATCCTGCAGATCACCTGCTTCAACTTCAATTCGATAAACACATGGTGTAAGATCCTGAAATTGAGCCTCAATGATCTGGTCAATCAGGATTGGTCGTACATGAAAACTGGCCAACAAAACTCCCTCATCATCTAACCCAAGCACGACTCCAGCCTTCCAGAGTTCCACTAACAAAAGGTAGATAAACTATCCTCAAGTGTGCAATTGAACCCGCTGATTTCCTACTCGGAGCATCCGCCACTACATTCACTTTTCCCAGATGATACTCGATTGTGCAGTCATAGTCCTTAATCAGCTCCAACCACCATCTCTGTCTCAGATTCAGTTCCATCTGCGTAAACAAATGTCTCAAACTCTGGTGGTCAGTGAAGATCCTATAAGTCTCCCCATATAGATAGTACCTCCAAATCTTCAAGGCATGTACCACTGCCGCCAACTGCAAATCATGAGTGGGATAGTTCAACTCATATGGCTTTAGCTGTCGTGAGGTGTAAGCAATAACTCCCTCATGCTGCATTAGTACACAACCCAAACCCTGTAGTGATGCATCGTTGTACACCTCGAACTCCCCACCATTATTTGGAAGTGCAAGAACTGGCGCAATAATCAAACGTCTCTTCAGCTTTTGGAAACTCTGCTCACACCATTTATCCCAATTAAACTGAACCCCTTTTTCGGTTCAATCGGGTCAAAGGAGCTGCGATGGTAGAGAAACCCTCTAAAATTGCCGGTAGTATCCTGCCAAACCCACAAAGCTCCGTACCTAGGTAACCGTCTTTGGTCTCTTCCAGTTAGTTACAGCTTTCGTCTTCTGGGGGTCCACATTGATCCCCTCCCCTGAGATAATATGACCCAGAAAACCGATACTGTTAAACCAGAACTGACACTTGCTCAACTTAGCAAACAACTAGTTCTTCCTCAGCCTGCTCAACACTAAACTCATATGTTTCTCGTGCGCTCTGACACTCCTCGAATAAACTAAGATGTCGTCGATGAATACGATCAAAAACTTGTCCAAGTACGATATGAACACTCAGTTCATCAGATCCATGAATGCAGCTTGTGCATTCGTCAACCCAAATGGCATTACCAGGAATTCATAATGCCCATACCTTGTCCGAAAAGCAGTCTTTGGAACGTCCTCCTCAGCAATCCTTAGCTGATGGTATCCTGATTGAAGAACAATCTTAGAAAAATACCTTGCTCTCCGTAGTTAATCGAAGAAATCATCAATCCTTGGTAAGGGATACTTGTTCCTTACCGTCACCTTGTTAAGTTGCCGATAGTCCACACACAAACGTAAACTTCCTTCCCTCTTTTTGACAAACAACACCGGTGCTCCCCACGGTGAAGTATTAAGTTGGATGAATCCCAGATCCACCAACTCCTACAGTTGAACCTTCAGTTCCCGTAATTCAGTCGGTACCATACGATACAGCGTCTGCGATATCGGTCGTGTCCTGGGGAATAGTTCAATCGTGAAATCAATCTCCCGGTGCGGTGGTAAACCCGGTAAGTCCTCCGGAAATACATCAGGAAACTTTTGTACCACCGGTATGTCCTCGGTTCTCAACGGAACCTCACGTGTCTCCACGACATAAGCCAAATAACCCTAACAACCCTTCCATATTAACTTGGTAGCTATAAGTGCAGAAATTACCTCAAGTGGTGAGACTCCCCGCTCTCCCTAGACTCCGCAAGGTCGCTCTCTTACTGCAACAGTCAACTATAGAGTAGTGTTTCGACAGCTAGCCCATACCAAGTATGACGTCGAAGTCATGCAAGTCCATGATAATCAGATCAGCAGTCAGTTCCACATCTCCTACTTTCATCGGAAAATCCTTCATCATTTGATTTACTATGTAGGTAACCCCCATCGGTGTGCTGACACCCATCTCACTCTCTAGTGCCAACACTTCACGATTCAACATACCCGCACAACACTGTGAAATGAATGAATACGTAGCTCCGGGGTCCATTAAAACACGAAAAACAATATCAGAAATAGTGAGTTTACCTGTCACAATACCCGCAACTACCCTGGCCTGCTACTGGGTAACTGCAAAAACTCTAGCATGTGGTTCCATCTGCCGACCACGTCCTCGTCCTCTAACTCCACCATGGTCTTTGCCTCCTGTGGCATCTGAAGTAGTAGCTGCGTTCTGCCTGGGTCCCAGTGACCTCTAACCAACCTCACTGCCACTAGCCAATAGCAATGGGCACTCCCTAGCATAATGTCCAGACTCCCCACAAGCGAAGCAAGACAACCCTCTTGGCCCTGAAGAGCCTACTGAAGTACCACTCGTAGCCATCTGTTGTGGCCTGTAACTTGACCTCGGTCCTGATCTCTGAGGACTCCCATATCTCCATATCGTCCACGGCTAGAAAAGGATGATCTCCCTCCATAATGTCCTCCTTTCGAACGCCTATAGCTCGACGGTCCAAGATATGGACGATCCTGGCGTCGTCCCTCATTGGAAGTCTGCTGCTATGCAGACAAACTAACCTACACTAGCAAGAATATCCCCCCTGATTCTCTGCTCGAAGCGGAGACACTTATCCGCTTTGGTCCTTACATAAGCAGAAGCAAATCGAGATAGCATCAATAAACTCTACTCATACTCTGTCACAATCTGGCTCCCCTGCTGGAGCTGCAGAAACTCAGTCTCACGAGCATCCATGAATGATCGTGGATAATACTGGTCTAAGAAATGCTCCCTGAATACCTCCAAGGTTGTGGTACTAGGACTCCAGCCTGTCATCTCTAGTGCGTACCACCACTAGTAAGCACCGCAATCAAGTAGAAAGGTAGCTAACAGTACATGTTTCTCAAAAGGATAGTGCATCACAGCAAAGATCCATTCCCATCTAGTAATCCGTTGATGCACCTCCTCGGGGTCTATTCCCCCACTGAAAATCATAGCTCCCAACCGTTGGGCTCGCTTAATACTCGCACTCTCTAATTCTCTAGCTATTTCTTCCTCAGTTCGTACACGAGGGTCGCGTCTCGGAGGAATGAACAACAGTTAAGAGGCATAGATTAGTTATGACATTTAAAGCGAATTGTACAAAGTACAGACCGCTATCCTAGTGCTCTGCTCTGATACCAATCTGACAGAACCCATCCTGATCCCCCTAAGACCACCCGGGAATATGCCCTACTCCCGTCTGACAATAACCCTAGAGAGTGCCAAAAAAACCCCCTTAACGGGTTTTTAATTCAAATAAAATTAAACATAAACAAAGTCAGGTTCTACATTGTCAGACAAGGGATAATACATAACCGAATGTGAGCACAAATGTTAGATTACAAAAATAGTGCTCAAACTACCCAGAACAGGTTTTCAGGTGCGCAACGATAAACTACTATACCTCGGCCTCCGGATCAACCTCTACCTCGATGTCACGGCCTGGAGAGGTCAAGAAAACAATGAAACTGTGAGTGAGCAGAAAATGAACAATAGTTCAAAACCATTTACAAGATAGTAAAATAACGGTTTACCCTTTCGTTTTCAAACATGCATGCATTTGAGTCAAAACATAGATAATCATAACTGAATCATAAATCATATAATCACATATAGTAGAATATATATATGACCATCATAATAGTGCACCGTATATCACAACCCCAACATCCCAGATGTCTGACATCCCATATGTCCAATAAAGTCGCAGTCCTAAGGCTATTCGTGCCACCTGGGGTCTCAATCCAGAGTACTCCCCTGAGTCCACCAGTGTCCAAATATTCCCGGATCAGTACCCGGGGTATACCAATAGTAATCATGATCCTGAGCCTCTTTACGGTTTCTCACGTAGAGCGGCTCCTCTCAGGCATGCGTCGTGACTACTCCAGGGTACTAAGTATCTAGAGGAGACAATAATCTAAAAGATCGGTATGTACAATGCAATAGTATAAACCAATGAAATCCCTGTTGTAATCCAAAACCAATCGCTATAATATCCAGACGGGTCTCATGCCCAAAATAATGTAATAAGTATAAAGCATCCGTAAATAATACCCAAATTAATCCAAATCCAAGCATATGGTAATATAGTGAAAATAATTATGCATGCAATCTATTTAGAAATCAAAAGCCCACTTACTAATGGTCCTCGCTGCGTAATCGAACTGCCTAAACCTTTTCTGAAGCTATGCCACAGTCTCTAGCCTGTCCAAAACATATCCAAAGTTCTTACATAAAACCCATGAATAGTCCCAGCTCGGGAACGCATCCCGAGGCTTTAAACCCCAATTTGACCTATTAAACGATCTCGGATCGACCCGAAACCACCACCATTAGACCGGGATTGTCAAAACCTTTAAAATGGCATTGGTCCCATCTTGAGATTCACGCCCACGCACCCCCCCCCCCCCCCCAACGCTCGAGTAAAAGTCAATGCTGGTCAAAAAGTCAACACTGACGTTAGGTCAACGGTCAAAGTCAACGTTGACGTCATCCTGACCTGATAGGTGCCACATGTAAGCAGATGGTGGGTCCACCTCATTGATATGTTAATGACACGTGGCACTATCTGATTGGTCCACGTCACTGACATGTCAGTGCTGTCTGGGCACTAATAGTGACATGTGTCGTCCTGTGATTGGGCCACATGTCTGACAGGTTTGATATGATGACGTCAGCATGATGGCGTCATCGTCTTCCTCCTTGCTACGGGTCATACTCGGATTACTGTACCGGGTCACACAGACCAGCGACTCGACCTGGCTCCCATTTCACCATTTCTCAACCATTTTCCTCCCCGTTTGTATAAGACCTCACCTGGAATCGATAAACAGTGACGATGAAATTCCTTCTCTATTTTATCTCAACTCAGGCCACCTCCTTCCTCGAAACCAACTCCTCTGAGTTTGTACTGGTCCTAAGAACAGGTTAGAGTCATCAGGAACCCCCAACAAACGTTGAAAATTGATTTTCCAAAATTGGGTCAAAACACGGTTTCGGGTTCTTACCTCCACTGTGGTCTGTCGCCGTGCTAGCTCGTCTTCATCGTCCTTCATCGTCCCTTCACTCTCACTCACTTAGTTCCAACAATGAACACATGAGATGATGAAGAAATAGAGTTGTATGGTATTTGTGTTTTGTGTGTTTATGGTTTAGAGAGTAATGAAGATAATGAGATGATAATTGAAGGAAAATGATGATATTGGAACCCTAATATCAGATCCAAAACCATGGGGGAATGGGTCAATGGCATCCAAGAGTTCTACCAAGATATTTCAACCAATCAGAATAGTCCATGTGTTTAAATTCTCGGAAATCATGAATAGTGCCAATTTCGCTTCCGTAACCTTAACTTTTTCGTCCGACGTCCGATTTTGACGTACCGCTTGTTTACAGACTCTTGACATCCCAATCTACGTCACGGTCATTGATCAAAGTCCAAAAGGTAACCCGAGTCAAAAGTCGGCATTTTCCCCACTATGAGTAAAATGGTCATTTTACATTATTTGTCCGAAATTACAAATTAAATATGGTTCAGATTGTTACACCTTGGGTATGATCGTCGCCAATGGAATGACTTCCAAAATGCAGAGATTCATCTCTTCTCTACCTCTCACCATGCAGTCGTTCTCTTTTCATGTTGATTTCCACATCATGGTGGTGATGGCCCTTACGAATGCACCCAGAAGACGTGCTCAAAACTGCATTTTGCACTCATGATGGTCATTACGAGTTCTTAGTCATGCTTTCGGCTTGACCAATGCCCCATCCACATTCCAATCTCTCATGAACTCAATGTTCCGTCCTCATCTTCACAAGTTTGTTTTAGTTTTCTTTGATGATATTCTCATTTACAGTCCATCATATCAAACCATATTAATCATTTGTCTCTAGTTTTGACAATGTTGGCAGAACATGAGTTGAAGCACAAGTAGAACAAATGTTTTGGTTCAACCCAAGTGGAATATCTATGCCATGTCATTTTCGCTGCATGGTTAGTAGTGGATCCAAGAAATATCAATTGCATTCGCACTTGGCCATACCGAACTACCATCAAGGGTTTGTGTGGGTTCCTTGGCTTAACCAGCTATTAAAGGAAATTCGTTCGTAGCTACGGCGTCATAGCCAAGCCTTTCATGAACATGCTGAAATTGAACGGGTTCTTATAGGCTGCAGAAGCACTCAGCACATTTGAGAACCTAAAGACAACACTCATGTCCACACCCGAACTAGTTTTACTTGACTTTTCACAGAAGTTCATCATTGAGTGTGATGCATCCAGAGTCGGCATCAATATTGTTCTATCACATAAAGGACACCCAATTGTGTACTTGAGTATGCCTCTCGCACCACGATTTTTGGCTTTACCAGTTTATGATTGTGAGATGCTCGCAGTCGTCTACGCGGTTCAGTAATGGAGACCGTATCTGTTAGGAAACCATTTCACTATCCTCACAGATCACAAAACTATTCAACACTTTCTGCAACAGCGGATTTCCACTCCTCATCAGCAGAAATGGTTATTGAAGCTCCTCGAGTATAATTACACAGTGAAGTATCAAGCTGTGCAACACAGCACAGTGCCAAATGCTCTTTCTCATCCGCTAGAGCTACATAAATGACCTTGAGACGGTGGAATTAGCCAGAGCTATCCAATCCATTTCCAACCCTAAGAAATTTTTTTTTGGTCCTTAATGGTCATTTGTTGTACAAAGGTAGCATGTACATCCAACCCTCCTCTTCATGGCAGGCCAAAGTTCTTGAAGAATTTCATTCTTCTCCTTCTGGTGGGCATTAAGGTTCCTTACGAACATATATGAGGCTTGCCCAAAAATTTTCATGGCCAGGCATCAAATAGGATGCTAAGAAATTTGTGGCTGAATGCGATATCTGTCAACGTGTTCATTATGAAACAATCAACCCACCCGGACTCCTACAGCCTCTACTTGATCCAGAGGGCACTTGGATTGATATTTCATTGGACTTCCTAACTCAGCTAGTTAAAATGTCATCCTTGTGGTGGTCGACCGCTTCACCAAGTACGCACATTTTTCCCCTCTGTCACATCCATATTTAGCCAAATATGTTACTGAATTATTTGTATGTGAAGTCTTTAAACTTCGTGGCATGCCTTAGACAACTGTCAATGATCGAGACCCTGAGCTCTTAAGTAATTTCTAGGAGGAATTTTTCAAAATGCATCACTCTTACCTATGTCACTGCTCCACTTATCACCCACAATCTGATGGCCAAACGGAGGTGGTTAACAGGACGTTGGAACAATATCTCCGCTGTTTTTGTGGGGATCGACCTACATCTTGGGTCTCATATTTACCATGGGCGTATCTTGGGTCTCATATTTACCATGGGCCGAGTGGTGGTACAATTCATCATATCACGCTGCCATCAAGATGTCACCATTTCAGACACTATATGGATATCAGCCCCCTCCGATCTTGCATTACCTGCTAGGCTCCACTAATGTGCATTAGGTGGACATCGCTTTACAGACCCGCGATGCCCTCTTCCGTGCCTTGAAGAAAAATCTGTTAGATGCCCAATCCCAGATGAAGCATTATGCTGATAGGAAGCGCAGTGAACGCTCTTTTGTTGTGGGCGATTGGGTCTTCCTTAAACTTCAGCCCTATTGCCAGAAAACAGTCCAAGTTCGCCACTGCCACAAGCTCGCACCATTTTTTTATGGCCCTTTCAGGTGCTAACTCGTATTGGTTATGTGGCCTATCGCCTTCAGCTTCCCCCCAATTCTAAAATTCATCCTACCTTTCATATGTCACTTCTAAAATCCAAAGTGGGTACCAAAGCTACTGTCTCTTCTACACTGCCACCCATTGAAGACACTGGTGCCACGAAATGGCTCTCGGAAACAATTCTGGATCGTGGCGCTTTCAAGAAAGGCAATGTTGCTATCACCAAATGGCTCATCGAGAGAGTTGGCTTCCCTGCTGAAGATGCTACCTAGGAGGAAGTCGCCTCAATCCAACACTGTTTTCTAGTCTTTCAAGCCTGCGTCAGCCCTGATTTTGAAGGGAGTGGGGTTGTTAGGACCCCTATATTTCCTTATTCAGTTATTGCTACATTTGCATTATGTTGTCTTGTGATTTTGTTCTGTTAGGCTAGTTTGTTTCCTACTAACCTTTCTTCTGTATGGAGAGGGTAGGTAGTGAGTACCTTATATTGGGGTGTGTCAATAGTATTAGGATCTATCTGAAAGCAAAAAATCTTCGGAAGCACCACTTGATGGTGATGGAGGGAGGAAAACCTAGGGCCAGAAGGTTGATTTACCTAGGAGTCATGGGTGCGATGGTGCAGGTTGGAAGGATGTTGTAGACGGTGGAACGTCGTAGAATTTGGGTGAAACCGTGCACCCCTAGATTTTGTATGTTGTTTTCGACTAAGTTCAAGGAACAAACTTCAATATCGATTTCTCTGCATTTCCATGACTAGAATTATGGAAATTGAAGGGCCAGAGGCCGCGAGAATACCTAGAACAGAGATCTTGTACACACTTGAAAATTTCAATCGAAATTAAAGGAAATCTAGGTATGTTTTTTTTTCTAATTTTGACATTAAATTTGGATTCTTGGGATTGTATAGATGAACTTTGATGCTTTGATTGTTCGATTTGGTGGACAAATTAAGAAGTTAGAACTGGGTCGTGTTTCCCAGGTCGGGTGACACGACCCACCCTCAATCCCCCGGGATTAGAGGATAAGTCATGCTCCCGTCTAATTTACGCGTGACACGAAGGTTAAATCGACGTCCAACCTCCATGTGACATGTAAGTCGGACAAGGGATTTCCAACCGAACCGTTACAAACCTTCTGGACTTCCCAGAGCGCGCAGACTCTACTGTGGATCGCGTGTGTGATGTCTCCGTCTTTCTCTCGATCAACAGCCCGCACCGCAACAACCTGGAGGGTATCGAAAACATGAAAGACTGTGAGTGGACAAAAATAAATAATAATTTAGATAACAGTTCAAAAGAAATTACAGTTTTACCCTCCAAATAAAAACCAATGCATGCATATCAATTCATGTTCTGAAACCATCTCATATCAAGTTCATATCAAAAACCATCAATGAAAACCATTATTGAAAACCCGAATCAAATCTGTTATTCAAATCTAGGGCCTCAGCCCAAAACCACAAACCAATCTCAAAGTACGGGAACTCGGTCCCAAAACTCATCAAATCCAAGTCATTCGGGCCACTGCCCAAAACATCTAAAACCAGCGAAAAATATCAATCATGCAAGTTTGCTAGATCTCAAGTGCGCCCGAGTCTTTAAACTCAAAACCATGCGCAATAATCAGGTCTTCCCATGATATCAACGAGTCTTTAAACTCAAAACACAATCACAGGCCTCGGGGGGTATCATAACTGAATCTTTAAACTCAAAACATATACCGAGTCTTTAAACTCAAAACATATCAATCCAGGGCCCTCCCCTCATCAATCAACCGAGTCTTTAAACTCAAAACCAGATCCAGCGGGTTTTCTTTTCTTTTTCCGGGTCTTTAAACCCAAAACCATTTTTCAATTCAGTGAAAACCAAAGAAAATCCTTATCCGAATTCGCAACAATGATTCTGTAAGCTAGAATCCGAAACCATCATCCCGAATCCAAATCCAGGCTTTCCCTTTCAAGTTTCAAAACCGAATCCAAATCACTTTTCCGAAATTCGATTCCAAAACTGAAATCTTGTTTCCGAAATCATACGAACAGGGCTCCAAGCCCGAAATCATTTTTCCGAAATCATTTCAAATCATTGAAATCAAATCATATTTCAAATCTCAAAATCAAATCATCGAAACCATCGTCAAATCACAAGATAAATCGCAACCTCGTAAAACGTACAATTCTGTCAAATATCTCGAAAACCGTGCAAAACCGTAAACCATCAAGATCATAAATCAAATCATAGGATCACGTATAGAAAACATATAAAAACATATATGCATGCATCAAGAGTTAGAAAGCAAAGTTCACTCACAGACTGTAAGACCCGTGTCCTGGAGGAAACGGTGAACAATCCCACATTCTTACGAGAAGGAATGGTCTGGGAGAGGATGATGGTGTTCCTTAAAGGTGTAGGCACACACCTATCTAGCACTAGGCCTTTTGGGAGCTCAAATGGCTTTGGGAGGGATTGGAATCCCAAAGTTAAGCGAGTTGAGGCTGGTGCAATTCCATGATGGGTGACCCCCAGGGAAGTTGCACCACGAGCTCCCGAAAACAAAACCGTGAGGGCGAGGCCCAAAGCGGACAATATGGTGCTAGATGAGTCGGGTCCTGACCGAGGAGGGTCGGGTCCTGGCAATTTGGTATCAGAGCCAAACCCCAACCGAGAAGTGTGCCAGCGAGGACTCTGGGCCCTAAGGGGGTGGATTGTAAGACCCGTGTCCTGTAGGGAACGGTGAACGATCCCACATTCCTGCGAGGGGGAATGGTCTGGGAAGGGAATGGTGATGTGCCTTAAAGGTGTAGGCACACACCTATCTAGCACTAGGCCTTTTGGGAGCTCAAGTGGCTTTGGGGGGCATTGGAACTCCAAAGTTAAGCGAGTTGAGGCTGGTGCAATTCCATGATGGGTGACCCCCTGGGAAGTTGCACCATGAGCTCCCGAAAAAAAAAAACCGTGAGGGCGAGGCCCAAAGCGGACAATATGGTGCTAGATGAGTCGGGTCCTGACCGAGGAGGGTTGGGTCCTGACAATTTGACACGGGTCTTACAATCCACCCCCCTTAGGGCCGAGCGTCCTCGCTGGCACACTTTCCGGTCGGGGTCTGGCTCTGATACCAAATTGTCAGGACCCGACCCTCCTCGGTCAGGACCCGACTCATCTAGCACCATATTGTCCGCTTTGGGCCTCTGTAACGACCCGTCCCGGAATTTGGGATTAGATTGCGGACTAATCATGATTAGCAGGGGTAATCGGTGATTAGTTGGGCAAACTCGGACGAACGGTGCAAAATGACCGTTTTACCCCTAGTCGTGGGCGAAACGTTGACTTTTAGTTCGGACGGTCAAATGGACTTTGACCAATGATCGTGACGTAGTTCGGGACGTCACGAGTTCATAGACAGGTGGCACGTCCGATTCGGACGAACAGGGTGAAAGTTATGATGCTCGGAAGTCCAGGGGCATTATCGTAATTTGGACGTTATATGGGAAAAAGTTGACTTTTTGTTGGACAATTGGTTTTCACATGATTCGAAGACCGTTAGGTTCGTCTCGAGGTCCCGAGTACAACGTCAGGCGGCACGCGTGAAACGGACATCGGGTGACCGAGTTACGGGTCACGGAAGTTGGAGGGCATTTTGGTAATTTTCTGCACAAGGGCATAAATGTAATTTCACAGGGTATTGTTTGAACGGTTACTGTTGCATCCGTATTTGGGAATCACGATCAGTGCACGGGTGAATTGTTTATGCTCGATATTGCAACGGATTATGGGCTAAAGTGTATTCAATTGATAATGGGTGTGTAAGTGGGAGGCATTGGCTGCAGGAGGAGCGTGCACGGGCATGGCTGGTGTCTCTGGTGCGGGTTGGAACAGAGGACTGTTCCCCACACTCGATCAGCCATTCCAAGGCCAAAACTGAGTGTTTTGTAAGCGGGAAGAGAGTTAAGGGGATGAGAGGAGTAGTCTGAGATGGAGAGAGGAAGTAAATGAGAGGAAAACGGTGACTGAGTGCTCTGAAAACCCGAGCGGGTATTGGGTGAAATTAAAATTCGAACTCCCGGTTTTAGGCCAGCCCATGACTAATTGAAGATTTATTGAGCTTCCTGGAACCTTCACAAGTCGATCCAGACCAAATGGGGCCATTTTCGAGGCTCCTGGAGCAGTGCACAGACGTGGTGGATGGCCGGAAAATCCAAGCTTGGAGTCGTGATGATTGAGGTTAGTTCTCGTGAAATTATCTGTGTAATCATCCTTATTATGAGCATACGAAGCTTCCCAACTGATTAATTGAGAGAAACTGAGACTGTGGAATGAATGGGAACTTTGGACCCGACTAGGACCCGTATTCGATTGTGCTGGCTTTAGGCCATGTCGATGTGAATGAGTAAAACAGAACTTGAATTAGGTCCATTACTATGCTATCTGAGAGTTTAGTGGAAGGAATTAAGTGGATATTCGCAGGGATTGAACCGGGTTGTCACGCGGGTTGTAGGACCCGTTTGCAGAGGAACGGGCGAGGAGGACGACTGTTCACCGTTACTGTAGCTGGCGCGTGGGTTTCACGCGCAGCCACTCACGGCGGCGCGTGGGCACAAATCCCGAGGTACGATCAACACGAATTTTGTCCTATACATTATAACGAACATTTTAGCGTTGGTTCCGTGTCATTCGGATCTCGTTCAGATGTTGTTCGGGATGTCCGAAGGTTTTAAGTCGGGTTTAAAATTACTTAAAAATTCGGGAAAATTACGGGACTTGAATAGGATGTTATTGGGGAGGTTAGTAACCCTCTAATGTGATATGAACAGGTTCGGGAGTCCCGGTGTTAGTGACGAGGCCGGGGAGGCCGGTGGCACGCATATCGAGGCGCTCGGTTAAACTGTATGTGAGTGGACATTTAGTTTTATAAATTCTATGCATGCATAAATGTTTCATGATTTTTATAATTGTGATTATATGATTTATTTTGGATGTCGGTGAATTTATATGATTTCACGCATTTCGAGGCGATTTACGGGTATGCGCGTAAATCGAAATTTTCTGGATTTGTATTAATTTCCATAATTGTGGTTGGATACGATTTTATGAGACAGTTACGGAATTGATTAAGTGAGTTCGGGGCAGGGGCCCAGTTGTTTTATATTTGTGATTTCGGGATGCTTTTCGGAAAACGGATGGTGAGGGATCCTGATTGATTGTGTCTTATAGAAATAGTTCGGGTTTAAAGACCCGGGTGCCATTGTTGGAGCACATTTTGAGTTTAAAGACTCGGTTAACTGATGACGGGGGCGGGCCCGGAAAATTGGGTTTAAAGACCCGGATTGAGTTTAAAGACTCGTGAGTTTAAAGACTCGGTTATTGTGATACCCCCGAGGCCTATTGACTATGTTTTGAGTTTAAAGACTCGTTGATATCCCGGGAAGGCCTGTTTATGCGCATGGTTTTGAGTTTAAAGACTCGGGCGCACTTAATCCAGCAACCGTGTGTGATTACAGTTTTCAGTGGTTTTGGGCAGTGACCCGGATGAACTAGCTTTGATGATTTTTGGGATTGAGTTCCCATGTTTAAGATTTGTTTATGAAGTATTGTTGATTTCTGATCGTTTGAAACGTGTTGGGGCAGTGGCCCGGTTTATGAGACTTGATGGACTGGAGTTATGATGGGTTTCCGGATTCGATTGATGATTTCCGGGCTAAGGCCCTATTGGTTATTTCTAATAAATGTTTGATTACCGGTTTTTGATGCATGCATACGTTTTTACTGAGGGGCATAGTTGTCTTATAAAATTTTTTTAACGAACTTGTTTATTTTCGTCCACTCACAGCTTTTGGTTTTTCATGCCCTTCAGGTTGATCTCGGATGCGACTGCAGCAGGGGACTGGGACATCGCATGCCTCCTCCATCGATCTTTGCGCACTCTGGCTGCCGTAGGGGCAATGGTGTCGGGTTATCCCTTGTCTGACACTTCGTGTCAGACGGGAGCACGTCACATCCCGTGGTAATCCCGGGGGTTTGGGATGGGTCGTGTCAGCCTCGCCCTCACGGTTTTGTTTTCGGGAGCTCATGGTGCAACTTCCCAGGGGGTCACCCATCATGGAATTGCACCAGCCTCAACTCGCTTAAATTTGGGGTTCCAACCCCCCCCCCCCCCCCCCCAAAAGCCACTTGAGCTCCCAAAAGGCCTAGTGCTAGATAGGTGTGTGCCTACACCTTTAAGGCACACCACTATTCCCTTCCCAAACCATTCCCCCTCGCAGGAATGTGGGATCATTCACCGTTCCCTATAGGACACGTCTTACACAGACCATTCGCGTCGCCGCTTTGATACGCGCGCACTTATACCGTTTCTGGCTAATCCGCTATCACCGGCTTTTCCAAACCTATCCAAATCCCATAATAAGGTCACTAACTACTTCATAAAGCTTATACTAAAACCCCGTAATTTTTCCAAATTTTTAACTATTTTTAAATGAATCCTAAAACCTTCGGACATCCCGAAACATATCGAGACGATGTCCGATCGACTCGAAACCAGTGCCAAAATGTTCTTTACATCGATTACATCATTTCACATGTTCAACACTTCCCCATCAGAGGTCTCACGCGCCCTCACACGCCTCCCAAAGGCGCTGCGCGTGGGCCTTATGCGCCTTATTGTTCATCGTCTCCTACCTTGAGACAGACTCGATCTGAACCGGTTCGACCGAACCGGCACAGGCGATCCACCCTTCTAACTCATTCGTTTTTGAGCCGTTTTCTCTCATGTTCAATCCTATAGGTTCCTCTAAGTGTTTCCTATTATTCCACATGATCAAAATCCAATCTTAAAACCAGAATGTTACCTTCTCGATCCAAAGTATGATATGTGCTCTATTACTAAGTCCTTTTTCCAATCTGACCTCCTCCAGCCTCCACAGTAGTCCCAAACGATTTTTTTACCCTCCATAATCACGGTCCAAACATTAGGATGCAATAACATAACCTAAAATCCCATATCGAAATAATTTTTACCAAGCCTTACCGTGTCGGTTCTCCAACCACAGTCCATGGCAGGCCTCAAGGCCAAGCCCATCCGACTCGTCTCCACGTATAGAACTATTCCCTATTAACCAAAATCGTCTTTAGTAACTAAATCAGAATTTTCCATTTTGAAATGGAACAGGGGATTGCACGAGTACTCACCCCTTACCTCACTGTCGTACGCCGTCGTGATCGCCATCAGCTTTATCCCAGATTTTCCTTCATTTCTTGTTCACAAATTATGGGTAAAAATCACATTTGAAGGTGAGGGTGATTTAATGGAGGCAGTGCACGGTGCTTTGTTTTCCTTCCCGGCTAACATCGTGCAACCATTAACACGATGCTTAAAAATCCACTTAGTCGGTGTCCAATCTTCCACTGCCTTCCAGAGAGAGACAAGTGTCTCAATCTGGTACGCAACCATCCCAAAGTAACCAAGTGTCACTGGCACAAATCCCAATGCACCTAAATGACCATTTGACCCCTGCCTTGCAAAATTACCATTTTACCCCTCGTACATTTAAACCAATAATTAATTCGTTCGAATTCCAATGATGATGTGCCACCTGTCGTTGTACTCAGGGGATTGAGACCTTCCTAATAGTCCTCGAATTACGTGAAAAGTCCATGTCATTTGAAAAGTCAACAAATTGCCCCTTGTTAACCACAATTACCAAAATACCCTCAAACTTCCAAACGTCATAACTTCCTCCTCAGATGTCGGAATCGAACGTGCCACCTGTCTATGAACTTGTGACGTCTCGAACTACGTCACGGTCATCGGTCAAAGTCCATTTGATCATCCAAAAAAATTCAACTGTTGGCCCAATTTCAGTGGCAAAATCGTCATTTTGCATCGTCCGTCCGTAAGCAGCCAACTAATCACTGATTAACTTCACTAATCCGTCACTACTCACTAAGCTAATCCCGCTGTCTGGAACGAGTTGTTACATCGAGACCCATTTGCAGGAAACTAGGTCGACTCGGCGAGAGGAGGAAGGCGACTATGCTTGCGACTGCAACTACAGTGTACATGGGGGAGACTCGTTGGCCGTCCATCTGTGTGTGACAGTACATGCTCTCCTTGGAGTCCAGTCAACATGAAAATGTCTCATTTTTGAATTATGGATCCAATGGTACAATTTGCGTGGTAATTGAATATTATTTTAGCCTAATTTTATATGTCCGAAGTGACAGTGCTTATGGTTGAGGTACATGTGGAACTCTTGGGATCTTGGTGTTTTGACTATGGAATCGTTGTGTACCTAGGGTTTCAAAACGAACCCCAAAGGGTCAGGATTCCAGGACAGGACTCAGAAGAGTTAGGATGCCAGTTGAGGTTCAGATGGAGCCGAGGTATCCGGTTCCACTATTCCACGGGGTCAGTGGGTTTATGTGGACAGTGACCCTAGGTCGTGTTTGGTTCATATACCGATACAATCATTTTGATACAGTCGGTGTACATCCCTTGTCTGATAGGTCTTCGGTTGTCAAGCCCCAAAGATAAATCTAGAATTTAGATTTAGTTGTCAGATAGGAGGAAGATCGGGCACGGTTATCAAAGTGATTTTGGGAAGGTTCCTATCAGGGAGTTACTGCTAATTCATAGGTAATAGGCGGGGAAATTACCAGCTAGTTTATGGTCTGTAGCCGAGGAAGGTACTAGCTAGTTCATGGCTGATAGCTGAGGGAGTTTTTGGCTTGTATGATATAATGATTCATGTCGCGCTTAATGACTGGTGTCAAAGTTATCGAAGAGGAACTTACTTTGTCACCAGGCCAGTAGGTTGGTGCGAGCAGCGACCTTGGACTGATGAATTACGATTGGTACTAATCCCTTATCTAACATATGAGAAAATAGTTTGAGCATTTCTATAGGGAAGGTTCTGTCAATTCTCTGAAAGTTACTCGTAATCACAATTTAAGGTCGTAAGGGTGTTTTTGAAATTTTTTCTAGTTGTCAGACTAGAATATGACCTTTCACGGTTATCAAAGTGAATTTCGGGAAGGGTCTTGTCAGGAAGAATGACAAGGGTTTGGGTCTTTAAGTTTTTTCTTTTGATTTTTTATTTAATTTTAAATAAGAATATTAAATTCACATGTAAAAAAATAGGAGTATAGCGAATTTTGAATGAAAGTACCATGAGGTGACGTGGTATTCTAGTACCACCTAATAATTTCTCCAGATAATGAGCGATTTCTACAATAATAATGGGAAAGTGGAATTTTGGCTAAATTATGCATTAAATCAGTCATTAAATACAGACTTCGTGCAAAATTCATTCTCATTATGCATGAGCATTAACTCAAGGTCTTATTTACATATGAAAAAATAGAATAGGCTTTTTTTTTCATTTCAATATAACAATACTAAGGAAGGGAAATTTGAGCAAAACCACGTAATAGAGTAACGACAAGGTATCAAACTCAAAATTAATATACAATGTTATGGTTATATCATCGTAGATTAAACAAAGACTTCACTTATAAAGAAAACAAATATTATGAGACGTACTGTAATTTAATTAACATTAAAGGAATTTATTAGAAATTATTATAATTTGGTCAACTTGTAAATAATAGAGGCCTTTTTTATACAAGGATATTAGGACGAGAATTATACATAATGGATATTGTGTTGTTGATTTCACCATTTACAAAAGAAAATCGGAGACTTTCCACTACACGGTACATTTTTTTATAATGATATTTGTTGTAACAGAATAGATGCGCATTTTAATGTTTTAATACGATAATATGGGATAAATGAGAGATTTGTGGTGGACCAAACACTGTCATTATATCTATACTAAAAGAGAGTTGGAAAAATTAGTGAAGATCTACAATGTTTTTCCAATTCTGCCCTTTTTTTTCTTTTCCTTTCTTTTTTCCTTTTTCCTTTTTCTTTATAATTTTTTTCTTTTCCCTTTCCCTTTATTTTATTTTTTTTCTTTTTCCTTTATATTTTTTTTCTTTTCCTTTATACATATCAATTTTTTTTTGCCCCTTTTTTTTTCTTTTCCTCTATATATTTTTTTCTTTTCCTTTAACTTTATATATTTTTTTTCTTTTCCTTTATACATATCAAAATTTTTTTCCTTTTTTTCCTTTTCCTTTATTATTATTTTTTTATTTATTTTTTCCTTTTCTTTTATACATATCAAAAAAATATAAAAAAAAACATTTTTCCCCTACAGTGTTTTACTGATTCTGCCATTTTTTTCCCCTTTCCTTTATAAATATCAAAAACTCAGTGCTCAAACGATCTCCGATCGACTCGAAACCATCGTCATTGGATCCGGATCGTCAAATTATTTAGAATGTGACCGGTCTCACCTAGAAATAGGCGGCTACGCGCCGGTCAAAAATCTGATTAACGCTGCTCAAAGTCAACGGATGACGTCAGCAAAAGTGAACGCTAACGTCATCGGTCAACAGTCAAAATCAACGGGTCAACTCGGTCAAAGTCAACGAGTCAACTCGGTTGGTCAACGATTCAACTCGGTCAGTCAATGAGTCAATCCGGTCTAGGCTTGCTGGAGAAGACGATTGGCGCAGCCGTGTGCTGCCGTTTCCGGTCGCCAGAAAACTCCATTTTAGGCCAAAATTTCAAACTTTGATATCTCACTCATTTCTCAACCAAATTTGACATTTTACCTATGTAAATTCATCTACTCAACCCCAGGAATCCAATTCGAAACCCAGAAATTGAAGAAAGTACCTAATTTGAAGGTTATGTCCTCCCAAAGTTTCGGCCAAACTTTTGATCGTCATTCTGGCCACCTTTGACGTCCAAATCCATCAAAAATTTACCTACAAGCTCGTAGGAGCTCAAGGAACATCATCCTAAGCTTAGAATCAATCAACACCATCAAAATTAAAAACCCAAAATTTGAATCTCATGGGTTACCTTGTTTTCGCGATTTCCAGCA
This sequence comes from Prinsepia uniflora, assembly GCA_032719365.1. Classification (NCBI taxonomy): domain Eukaryota; kingdom Viridiplantae; phylum Streptophyta; class Magnoliopsida; order Rosales; family Rosaceae; genus Prinsepia; species Prinsepia uniflora. The sequence goes on along the minus strand of CM064861.1, from coordinate 46,634,190 downwards.
ACCTCTCGCGGCGACTCTGCCGTCCTTGGATGTCCCTCAGTCTTTCTCTCACTTCTTCTGTCCCTCAATGGTCGCACAATGGGAGATGGAAGGATGAAGATGATGGTTGGGGGTTAGGCACGGGTTGGAAGGAAAATGAAGAAGAAAATGAAATGAAGATGGATGATGGTGATGATGAATGTGTATATAGAATGGGCCATAAGGTGGGTGACAAGTGTCACTCATCCTATGGTCCAAAACCAGATATTTGGGTCCCACTAAAAACAAAACTTTTTAAAACCAAACAAACCTTTTGAAAACCAAACGATCTGTGAATAGTTCCTGATTCCTTTCGTGAACCATAACTTTCTCGTACGAAATCTGATTTCAACATGCCGCCTATCTACGAACTCGTAACATCCCGATCTACGTAACGGTCCTCAGTCCACGTGTATTTGACCACCCAAGTCAAAAGTTAACTTTTTACCCATTCATAGGGGCAAAATCGTCATTTTTCACTAACCGTCGGAAAATCCTTGACTAATTCCCGATTAGTCACGATAATCCTCAATTAATCCCATAAACGCGGGACGGATTATTACATATACACTCTCTAAAGTTCTTTTGTGTTTTCATAAATACCCTCTTCTGTTTTACAAATGCATAAATACCCCTTATGTTCTAAAAATATTACACAGTACCCCATTTATAAAGTTATCATTAATTAAATAATGACATAAGCTTAGAAATATTAGACATTGACCAAAATTAACCTTATAAAATTGAATAAATTCCCCTCACTAATATATCAAAGCTAAGGTGTCATGATCTGACTTCTCTAGCACGATATTGTCCGCTTTAGGCTCACACCCTCATGGATTTGTTTATGGGAACTCACATGCAACTTCCCAATAAGTTACCCATTTTAGGATTGCTCTAGTCCAATCTTACTTATCTTTGGAGTTCCCAAGGAATCCAAACCCAATAAGCTCCCAAAAGGCCTCATTACTAGGAAGAGAATGTCCACACATATAAGGCACTTCACCTTTCGCTCCCTCATCGATGTGGGATTGCTCACCAGTCTTGCTTTCCTAAGCTCACAAGTCTTTCTTTCCCAAGCGCACAGATCTTGCTCACCATTTTAGCTTTCTCAAGCTCGCGGATCTTGCTCATCGTTCTTGCTTTCCAAGTCCATGGGTCTTACTCACCAGTCTTGTTTCCCAAGCTCATAGGTCTTACCTTGGGGCCCAACGTCCATGCTGGCATACTTCCGATCGAGGTCCAGCTCTGATACCATTCTGTCACAACTAGACTCCCCTAGAATGATATTGTTCGCTTTGGGCCCATACCCTTACAACTTCTTTTTTTAGAACTCACACGCAACTTCCCAATAGGTCACCCATCTTGGGATTGCTTCATTCTAATATCTCTTAACTTTGGAGTTTCCAAGGAATCCAAAACCAGTGAGCTCCCAAATGATCTCATTGCTAGGAAGAGAATGCCCACACATAAGGCACTTTGCCTTTCCATTCCTAAGCGATGTCGGCTTGCTCATCGGTCTTGCTTTCCCAAGGTCACAGGTCTTACTCACCGTTCTTGCTTCCTCAACTCATGAGTCTTGCTCACCGGTCTTACTTTCTAAGCTCGTGGGCCTTACAAAAGGCATATTTGATCCTAATCAAATCTGCAAAACCCTGAAAATGCATACAAGACTCCATAATTAGTTTAATTATGGGGTTTGTATATTGAGCCACCATGCTCACTAACTCATCTCTGATGATTCTCAAATCGTGTACCACCATCCTTTAATTGAAGCAAATTCAAGTAGAGTTTTAGTCTTATGTGCCCTTGTTGATGGTGGAACATTCAATGGGCATCTCCTTTTTCACACACACATTGAAGAACCTAATACTTAGCACTACAAAAAATAACCTAAGACTTATTATATGTGGCTACTTAATCTCCCTTTGTAGCCTTGTACGCTTTTTCAGTGGTTTTGTTCCTGGTTGTGTTTCAAATTCATGCGTTTAATTAATTATATTTTGATTTGTGTGAGGAGTGTGTTGGGGATCAATGATGATAGATCCAACACCAGCTTGTTTCTCAAGAACATTCGCAGTAGGTGCAGGGGTGGCAATGGGTCGTATCGTGTCGGGTTCGTGTCGTGTCGTGAATTATGTTTTACCCATTTATGCCCAACCCGAACCCGACCCATTAAATAATCGTGTCAGGATGAGCAGGATGATGATGTGGGATGACAAGGATCAAAATGAGGTGGTTGGAGAGGACCCACGGCTTAGACGTGTTTCATTTTTGACTGAGTGATTAGATGTGAAAATAGTTGAGGAGTGATGTGACTGACGAAGCATTCAAAGAGGGTGTAAGACCCTATTATCATATTTCAAGTGGATTATTAGCTAAGTGAGCATGTGTGGATCCTAGGTGGATCAGGATTGTGATGTTGTGGACATTGGGCATTGTGACGGTCTAGGATCGTGATGTTACCGGTCGAGTGACGCGGTGGTGAATCTAGATCGTGATCTTGTTGATCAGGTTAGGTAGAGCGTTTATTGCCCTGTCGTGAATATTTGGATATGGGAACGGTAGGACTGAACTTCTTTTCGAAGTTGATCCGGTATAAGACAGTACTTGAGTGGGTTGAGATGTTTACGATTTGACTTAAGTATTTGACTTTGTGAAGGAGTGGATATCCGACGGGATCGAATTTAGTTAGCCTTAGATATGTGGACAATGGGATTGGCTTCCCTATGAAGTCAATCGAATGTAATGTGTTATTCGAATGAGCAAGTAACCGATAGGTTCAGTGTTAGTTCGTCTCAGTAGACGTGGGAGAGATTGGAATACTTAATTACCATGAATGAGTACGCCTTGGTGGGTGTGAGTCAGATTTGTACGTGTTGATTTACGTGTTGGGAGTAGACGTTGTGATACTGGTCGAGTGACCATGAGACTCAGAAAGGATGATGAGTTAGAGTAATCGATTTGTCTAGTACGGGATTGGACAGATGAACAGATAAACCATGTAGTGGACTGGTTGGAGGATGGATGTACGTACCATGTACGTTGTACGAGACTCGATACTGGATAGGCCAAGTGGTGCATGGTGACGGTACATAGGATGTACCAGTGATGTGTGGTTGAGCGTGTTGGTAGTCGGCTTAGTTCTGATATCATTGGATTGGTTAAGGAAGTGAACTGGACATTGAATACTATGCACTGGGCAGAGTGATTTTGACGGATTCAGTGATTGTATGAGCAGGCGCTCAGAGTCGTGGATGGCTAATGAAACCCTAGATATGGGATGTGTATTACTGCCGGGCAGGTATTCGATGGGGTCTAGTTATATGCAGGTTGAGTGAGATGTTGGTGTACGTATACTCAAGTTGAGTGAGTTGGTGGTTGGTGTAACCACGGGTTGTCTTGCGTGGACCAACTACTCTGTGACTCTCACTAATGGCCACATGGATTATGAGGAAATTTTGGTATGAGGTACCTTGGTGTCACTCTAGAGAGAGTCACGATGCGTCGGTGGTTCGAATTGTGACCATGGGGCCGTGAGTGATGGCTGAGCGCGACGTGATGGAACGTGTAATGTTGACATGGTAAAATTCAGGAAATGCGGAGAAACTGTGAGATTTGGTAACTCTCGATGTGGGAGAGATGTCGGATTGATTTGCGACTGTCCAAGTGGTGATAGTTTGGCTGAATGTGTCAGTGTGGATTGATGAGTAGAATTTGGTGACTCCTAGTGGGAGCTGATGTCAGAGTGGATTGGTGATTAAGATGAACCGTTGAGCTGAGTGTGTCAACTAAATTGGTCAGTGTAATGGTAGACTTGTCTTAACTCGAATTGAGTGGTCAATTTCGCTCGACGTGGTCGAGTGTGTACAATATGACGTGAGTATTGGTGAAACTTTTGGGTGCAGACGAGTATTATGCTGGTTAGTGGGTTTTCACGCGCACATGATGTGAGGTCGAACTTGTTTTCCATGAGGTGGATGTGGAACCGAGTTAGTTGGAATTTCGAGGACAAAATTATTTAAGGGGGGATGGTTGTAACGACCCATCCCGAATATCAGGATTATATATATTAATTAATTATGGTTTAAAATGACTAATCGGGGATAGTTGAGAGAAATCGGACGGACGGTGTAAAATGACCGTTTTGCCCCTAGTCGTAGGAAAAATATTGACTTTTGACTCGGGGAGTCAACCGCACGAGGACCAATGAACGTGACGTAGATCGGGACGTCACGAGTCCATAGATAGGCGGCACGTCGAAATCGGAGGTTCGACGGAGAAGTTATGGGTCTAAAATGGAAAACGGCATTATTGCACGAAAATCGAGAATCGGGGACATGTGGTAGATGTTGATTGGGAACTTTCTGGAAGGAACCACCAGATGAGTGACAAGTGTCACCCATCTGATTGGCTCATTCCCCCACATGACTTTCCACCATCAGGGTCGATCATTTTCTTTACTCCCAAAACCAAACCCGTGCAAAACCTATTCCCATGGCCCTTCGATCTTCATTTTCTGGACCTGGGCTGTGAATGGAAAAGTGAGAGGGAGGTGAGATGACGAGAATGGTGGCCACGGTTTGCGCCGTCGTGGATAGTGGCCAGCGTTGCCATGGAAGGCGAGCTTTGAATTTCAAATTTATAAGTTGAGTTTTAAGTGTTTGCTAAATGGCTTTATTGATGGGAATGTGTTGGGGGGTTACTAGGAAACAAATAGACTAAGAATGGTGGCTGGTGGGTGGCCGGAGGAATGGAAAACCAACGGTGGGGTTAGCCGGTTCTAGGAGAAAATCGAAAGGTAAGGTTTTTAGTTTTAGTTTTCAAGTTTTGAACACACAAATAGGTTAGGAATGCTTAAAGGATGGATTAGGAGAAATTTGGGATGAAAAAGGATTAAGGAAGGGGTCGGAATTGACCCGAACCGACCACGCCGGTCCAATTGGACCAGTCGGACCGAACCGAACCAGCCGGATCAGTCTGCAGAAGCTCAGTGATGATGAATAATGCCCAGTGCGTGGGTTTCACACACAGGGGCTTTGGGGCGAGCGTGGGAGTGCTTGAAGGGATTTTTGGGGAGACTTTCAACACGTGAAATCATCTATTCGACGTAACGAACATTTTGGGACTGGTTTCATGTCGATCGGACATCGTTTCGATATGTTTTGGGGTGTCCGAAGGTTTAGGATCAAGTTTAAAAATTCGAGAAAATTACGGGGTTGTAATAGGAGGTTAATGAAGAGGTTAGTAACCCTCTAGTGTGATTTGGACAAGTTTGGAAGTCCCCGTGATAGTGATGGGGTCCGGGAGGTCTTATGACACATTTTTTGAGGCGGCAGCATAGGACGGTATGTGAGTGGACTTCGTTTTCTAAACTGTGATGCATGCATAACTATTTTATATGTTTTACATACGTGATTTCTATGATGATGATTGTGGCACTGGTGGTTTACGTAATTGCACGTATTTCGAGGTAATTTAGTATCTACACGTTTTTCGAGGTTTATGAGTTTATGCTATTGCTATGTAATTGTGAGTTCAATAATGGTTCTATGGCATGGTTTTCGTTTTGGAAAGATGAGCTCGGGCATGAGACCTATTTGAATCATGTGATCGGGCTAGGGGCCCAGTTGGTTTACGAAATCGGGCTGAGACCCTTTTGAGTCATGTGAACGGACTGGGGGCCCAGTGGTTTACAAAATCGGCCATGAGGCCCAGTTAATTTTTATAAACGTGATTTCGGGTCTGGGACCGTATGTTTTATAAACGTGATTTCGGGTCGGGGACCCTAAATGGATTGTGATGTTTTATGAGTATTTTAGGCAGGGCCCATTGAGATGTTTTGAAATAATTTTGTAAAACTCCATATACCATCTTGATACGAGGATATATGATGGTCTCCTCCAGGTGTATGGGACACTGGGGTTGTCACGGTGCATTGCTTGCGAGGGGTCGTTATACTGAGCTACCGAACCATATAGTGACTCAGGAGTAGGAATGCTATGATTAGACGTCTAGGACGTCAGACATCTGGGATGTCAGATATCTGGGATGTCAGAGATATTGACCCGGAGAGACCCCAGGTAGCACGCATTGCTTATTACCGTGAGATATGACGTCTGGGACGTCAAGCATCTAGGATGCTAGGCATCTGGGATGCCGAGTATGGTTATGTGGTAAATATGGATTATTGGAATCTTGAAATGATATTTCGGTATTTGTGGATTTGTGATTATGGATTTGGGCATTGGCCCACTTGATTTTGGATTTAATGATTTTGTTATTCTACAGTTTTGGGCTGAGTTGCCACACTTGGTTTTGAGTTACGGTTTTTGGGCTAAGGCCCTAATGATTCATTTGAGTAAATGTTTTGATTACTGATTTTAAGATACATGCATACTTTTTAGTGAAGGGCATAAATATCTTTATGAAATGTGTTTTTATAAACTTATTGATTTTTCGTCCACTCACAATTCTCAATGGTTTTAATGCCCTTCAGGTTGATCACGAATGCGGGTTGTAGCAGAGACAGAGATATCGCATTCCTCCACCAATCCTGGCGCTCTCTGGGAGCCCCGTATGGGCTGAGGTATGTATTATCCCTTATCTAACACTTCGTGTTAGACGGGAGCATGACGCATCCCACGTTAATCCCGGGGGGATTGGGATGGGTCGTGTCAAGTGGTATCAGAGCGAGGTTTTCGCTATTCGTGGTACGCACAGGTCGAGGATGTGATGTCTCTACGTGGTTAGCTCGTTATCAACCTGATAGTAGGATGGGGGCTTGATAGTTTTTGGGTTTGAATAGTGGATAGTGTGTGATTGGCCCGATATGCCGTGCATTAGTGTGATTAGACCCAAATGGGGTTGTACGTGACAAATTGGTAATGTGGGACCGTTGGTTCGGTCATATGATGTTAGATTGTGGTACTACTGGGAGCAGCTGGGTTCAGAGAACCCCATTTGAGTAGTGATCTAGAAATATAAACCTCAGTTTAGTGATGGTCTGAGAATGTGAACCCTAGTGGTGATTGTTGGTATGGGGAATGTTAGTACATGAGTTAGCTGATGACCTTAGTGGTGGAACTCCCGTTAAGTTGATGGTAGGATTGGAGTGACATTCATACGATGTCAGGACCGCAGGGTCGGTCGGATTGCGGATTTTATTGCAGAGAGCAGTTGGGTTTAGAGGAACCCTAGGGTGTGATTGTGGAACCCTAATATATGATGGATGGATTGGAAAGGTGAACTTTTGTTGTGATTGATGAATTAGAATTGTGAGTCCGTAGTTGTTGAGGATTGGACGACTTTCCGAAGTCAGGGTGGTTTGTCGGATTGAACCTCAGATTGTGACGGACAGATTGGAACTTGTACTGCAAAGAGTGGCTGAGGTCGTGGATGACCATGTGGATGACTCTAGTGAGTCTAGTCGAAACGATGGAGATTTGGTTGGCCCGACATGAAGTGAAATGATGGGATTCGATCCACGAGTATGGTTTTGAGATAAGATATGGAATCTCGGGTTAGATCGAATAATAGTGTGATGTGTGGATGCGGATCTCGATAGCGATGACTGTTGATCGACGGTCGTGTGGAGATGGCTGGTTATTGAGGGTGTTTGATGTAGCGGTGGTAGTTGAGGATCAGGGGACGTTCAAGGAATGTTCAATATCTTACTGTGAGTTGTCAGAATGGTGGTACCCATAGTTGTGGGGTACGAGAGAGGCAAAGTTCCTCTAACCTGAGCGGAGGTACGGGGTTGTTGCTCGGTATAAGTAACAACTCAGGATTTTCTGATTCACTCACCGCGTGCCGGTAATTGTGATGACAATGAGCAACGAGTTGGGATGTGACTCCGTTGTGATGGCATATGTTCGTTATCTGAGATTCGGTAGTGGTTGAGTGATGGACTGGATGGGATCCAACATGGATTGTGATGTGTTGGGATAAGTCCCAACAGTAATGAGATGACTAAGTGATGAATGGATGAAGAGTACGATTAAGACATGAGAAGTTTTGTATGACGCATGGGACGTCATGGAAATTAGTGGATTCGAGGAGTTGTCGTCAACTTCGAAACTTGTGTGGTTGTGTGTTTCTAGTATCACAAGGAAGTACAAAGGATTCATGGAAATTGGAAGAAGCTGAAGGAAATCAATGGTGGTATTAATGTGTGATTGTAAGATTGTGAATAACATGGAAACCCGAGAGTTGAGCCTGTAAAGGTTGAGATATGAGAACGAGATAGTAACGAATTACATCCTTCCGGATGTGCGTAAACGGTTATGAACAGACAGGAGGTCTGAGTAATGGATTGATTGCGGACATGTGGTTGTCCAAGTGAGTTGAGGATTTGGGAAGTCTATTGGTTGGACTTGACATCTCGTTGGAAGCATATATATTCATAACATGGTTGGAACTTCAGATTCGAGGAGAGTTTTGATTGAGGTGAAGAGAGTAGTGCTCATTTCAGCATTGGTGATGGATACTCTGAAGTCACTGAGGGTGACTTCTCATTTTCTGCCCATGGCAGATAATGTCTATTATCATCAGTACGTTGAACGTGTACTACTTGGTGGACCCATGATTGGCTTTGGGTCATTCGACAAAAGAAGTTGTATTTGATTCTGGATTAGTGGTGGATGTCGGGAATATCATCCCACATAGGGAAATATGACGAGGGAGCCCGGATAGGACAAGATGAGCAGAATGATGATGTGGGATGACAAGGATCGAAATGAGGTGGTTGGAGAGGACCCAGAGCTTAGACATGTTTCGTTTTTGACTGAGTGATTAGATGTGAAAATAGTTGAGGAGTGATGTGACTGACGAAGCATTCAAAGAGGGTATAAGACCCTATGATCAGATTTCAGGTGGATTATTAGCTAAGTGAGTTGGTGGTTGGTGTAACCATAAGTTGTCTTGCTTGGATTGGCTGCTATGTGACTCTCACTAATGGCCACATGGATTATGAGGAAATTTTTGTATGAGGTACCTTGGTGCGACTCTAGAGAGAGTTAGGATGTGTCGGTGGTTCGAATTGTAACCATGGAGCCGTGAGTGACGGTTGAGTGCGACATGATGGAACGTGTAATGTTGACATGGTAAAATTCAAGAAATGCGGAGAAATTGTGAGATTTGGTAACTCTCGATATGGGAGAGATGTCGGATTGATTTGCGACTGGCTAAGTGGTGATAGTTTGGCTAAATGTGTCAACGTGGATTGATGAGTAGGATTTGGTGACTCCCAGTGGGAGCAGATGTCAGAGTGGATTGGTGATTAAGATGAACCGTCGAGCTGAGTGTGTCAGCTAAATTGGTCAGCGTAATGGTAGACTTGTCTTAACTTGGATTGTGTGGTCAATTTCGCTCGACGTGGTCGAGTGTATACAATATGACGTGAGTATTGGTGAAACTTTTGGGTGCAGATGAGTATTGTGCTAGTTATTGGGTGTACACGCATACACATGATGTGAGGTCGAACTTGTTTTCCACGAGGTGGATGTGGAACCGAGTTAGTTGGAATTTCGAGGATGAAATTATTTAAGGGGGGAAGGTTGTAACGACCCGTCCTGAATATCGGGATTATATATTAATTAATTGTGGTTTAGAATGACTAATCGGGGATAGTTGAGAGAAATCGGACGGACGGTGTAAAATGACCATTTTGCACCTAGTCATGGGCAAAATGTTAACTTTTGACTCGGGGAGTCAACCGCACGAGGACCGATGACCGTGACGTAGATCGGGACGTCACAAGTCCGTAGACAGGCGGCACGTGGAAATCGGAGGTTCGACGAAGAAGTTATTGGTCTAAAACGGAAAACACCACTATTACACGAAAATCGAGAATCGGGGACATGTGGCAGATGTTGATTGGGAACCTTCTGGAAGGAACCACCAGATGAGTGACAAGTTTCACCCATCTGATTGGCCCATTCCCCCACATGATGGATATTTTCTTTCCACCATCAGGATCGATCATTTTCTTTCCTCCCAAAACCAAACCCGTTCAAAACCAATTCCCATGGCCCTTCGATCTTCATTTATTGGACTTGGGCTGTGAATGGAAAAGTGAGAGGGAGGTGAGACGACGAGAATGGTGGCCACGGTTTGCGCCGTCGTGGATGGTGGCCGGCTTTGCCATGGAAGGTGTGCTTTGAACTTCAAATTTATAAGTTGAGTTTTATGTGTTTGCTAAATTGCTTTATTGATGGGAATGTGTTGGGGAGTTACTAGGAAACAAATAGACTAAAAATGTTGGCTGGTGGGTGGCCGGAGGCATGCAAAACCGACGGTGGGGTTAGCCGGTTCAAGGAGAAAATCGAAAGGTAAGGTTTTTAGTTTCGGTTTTCAAGTTTTGAACTCACAAATAGGTTAGGAATGCTTAGAGGATGGATTGGGAGAAATTTGGGATGAAAAAAGATTGAGGAAGGGGTTGGAATTGGCTCGAACCAGCCACGCCGGTCCAGTTGGACCGGCTGGACCAAACCGAACCAGCCGGACGAGTCTGCTGAAGCTCAGTGATGATGAACAGTGCCCGTTGCGTTGGTTTCACGCACAGAGGCTTTGGGGTGCGCGTGGGAGAGCGTGAAGGGTTTTTTGGGTAGACTTTCAATACGTGAAATCATCTTTTGATGTAACAAACATTTTGGGACTGGTTTTGTGTCGATCGGACATCGTTTCGATATGTTTCGGGGTGTCCGAAGGTTTAAGATCGAGTTAAAAATAGTTAAAAATTCTGGAAAATTACGGGGCTTTAATAGGAGGTTAATGAAGAGGTTAGTAACCCTCTAGTGTGATTTGAACAGGTTTGGAAGTCCCGGTGATAGAAATGGGGCCAGGGAGGGCTTATAACATGCGTATCGAAGCGGCAGCATAGGACGGTCTGTGAGTGGACTTCGTTTTCTAAACTGTGATGCAAGCATAACTATTTTATATGTTTTACATACGTGATTTCTATGATGATGATTGTGGCACTGGTGATTTACGTGATTGTACGTATTTCGAGGTAATTCAGTATCTACACGTATTTCGAGGTTTACGAGTTTATGCTATTGCTATGTGATTGTGAGTTCAATAATGGTTTTATGGCATGGTTTTGGTTTTGGAAAGATGAACTCGGGCATGAGACCCATTTGAATTTTGTGATCGGGCCAGGGGCCCAGTTGGTTTATGAAATCGAGTTGAGACCCTTTTGAGTCATGTGAACGGGGTCGGGGGCCCAGTGGTTTACAAAATCGGGCACGAGACCTAGTTGAGTTTTATAAATGTGATTTCGGGTCTGGGACCCTATGTTTCATAAACGTGATTTCGGGTCGGGGACCCTAAATGGATTGTGATGTTTTATGAGAATTTTTGGCAGGGCCCATTGAGATGTTTTGAAATGATTTTGTAAAACTGTTTTCCATATACCATCTTGATATTAGGATATATGATGGTCTCCTCCAGGTGTCTGGGACACTAGGGAAGTCACGGTGCATTGCCTGCGAGGGGTTGTTATACGGAGCTATCAGACCGTATAGTGAATCAGAAGTAGGAATGCTATAATTAGAAGTCTGGGATGTCAGAGATATTGACCCGGAGAGACCCCGGGTAGCACGCGTTGCTTATTATACTGAGATATGACGTCTAGGATGTCAAGATTCTGGGACGCTAGGAATCTAGGATGCCAAGGATGGTTATGTGGTAAATATGGATTATTGGAATCTTGAAATGGTATTTCGGTATTTGTGTATCTTTGGTTATGGATTTGGGCAGTGGCCCACTTGATTTTGGATTTATGGATTTTGGTATTCTACAGTTTTGGGCTGAGTTCTCACACTTGATTTTGAGTTACGGTTTTTGGGCTAAGGCCCTAATGATTCATTTGAGTAAATGTTTTGATTACTGATTTTACGATGCACGCATACTTTTTAGTGAAGGGCATAAATATCTTTATGAAATGTGTTTTTATAAACTTATCGATTTTTGTCCACTCACAGTTCTCAATGGTTTTAATGCACTTCAGGTTGATCACGGATGCGGATGTAGTAGAGACCAAGACATCGCATTCCTCCACCGATCCTAGTGCGCTCTAGGAGCCCCGTATAAGCTGAGGTATATATTATCCCTTATCTGACACTTCGTGTCAGACGAGAGCATGACGCATCCCACGTTAATCCCGGGGGGATTGGGATGGGTCGTGTCATATTTAGGTAGGTAAATAGATAAATATATGAGTTAGTAATGACACGTTTATTAAATGGGTCAATATATAAGCCAATATACAGGTTAACTTGTTAACCCAAAATCTACCCATTTATTAAACAGGTTAATAGGTCATTATACGGGTTAACAGGTTGACCCAAAACCCACCCGTTTATTAAACGGGTCATAACGAGTTGACCCGAAAATGACCCAAAATTTTAATCGTGCGGGTTGACCCGGATAAATTTCCTGCGGGTTTCGAATCGTATATCGAGTCGTGTCAAAAATTGCCACCCTTGAGTGGGTGCCTAAGTGCTTTCTCCTTTTGTTACACTTGAGAGCCTATCTTATTTTCATCGTTCCTTAGATGTTTGAGACTCTTTCTCTTAAAACAAAAACTTAGAATATGATTTAATAACTTATGGGGCTTTTGATATGGATGGGTGTGACGAATTGAACTAAAACATTAAACTAAATATGTAAAATTATTGAGAAAAGACAATTTTACCCTAGGGTTTATAAAGAGTTCAAAAGATACATTTTTGTTGGAAAATACTTTTGAGGTTTTTCTTTGACCGTTGCGTAGATCTTGAACTTACGAATTTGTAGATAGGTGGCATGCAGGAATCAGAGGTTGTATGAGGAAGATATGGGTCTAGAAGCTTTAGGGGTATTTTGGTAATTTGGGTTGTCAGATACTTGAAGCCTTGTTTTCCATATTTTTCATTTATCATCTCTCTCTCTCTCTTTCTTTCTTTTCCTCTTCTCTCAATCTTCCACTCAACCAAAGAAACAAAATGTGATTCACCAACTATTATGAGACATAAAGAAACAAAATCTACTATTCTATAACCAGGTTATTACTAACAGGTGATTACCTCACATAAACCCGTAAGATTAGTATGCTTAACCATACACATAACATGTATAATAATAACCCTTAATCATAACACAACATCTTAGCATGTTCATATACACTATTATTAGTTATAAGATCATAGCATCACTTCTCCATCATGACAGGACCCACCCCAAACCCCCGGGATTAAGGGCTAAGTCCTGCTCCCGTCTAAATTACGCATGACACGTAGGCTAAACCGACGTTCAACCTTCGTGTGACACGTAAGTCGGACAAGGGATTCTCGAGCCAACCGTACAAAAGCTCTCGGACTTCCCAGAGTGTGCAGAGTCTACTGTGGATCGCGTGTGTGATGTCTCCATCTCTCTCAACCAACAGCCCGCACCGCAATAACCTTGAGGGTATCGAAAAACACAAAAGACTGTGAGTGGACAAAAATCAAGTATAAGTTTACGAACAGTTCATAAAACAAGTGCAGTTATACCCTTCAATTAAAAACCAATGCATGCATATCAAATTCATGTCATAAAACCATTCAATATTCCGGTTAAGCAAACCATGTAAGAAAAACCGAACACAGTTTCCTTTTCTCAAATCCCGGGCCTCAGCCCAAAACCATCGAAAACCATTTCATCCGGGCAGAGCCCAAAACATCGGAAAACCTTTATTGAAAACCGTCATCATCAAATCTCATTGAAAAACAAAACATATTTAAAACCATATTTCCATCCATCGAACCTGCTAGATCTATCCGAGTCTTTAAACTCAATCCAGGCCTCAATATAATCCGAGTCTTTAAACTCCTGAGTCTTTAAACTTAACAGGCCTACGGGGGAAAATCATAATATCTGAGTCTTTAAACCCAATCCGGGCCCGCCCCCGTCATAATCATATCCAGGTCTTCAAACCCAAAATGACAGGACCCATCCCAATCCCCCGGGGATTAGTGCGGGATGACCCTGCTCCCGTCTGACACGGAGTGTCAGACAAGGGATATTTCCGACCTTTGCCCTCCCGGGCTATCAGAGTACGCCAGGATCCGGAGGAGGTATGTGATATCTCGGTCTCTGCTACAGCCCACATCCGATGTCAACCTGAAGGGCAGTCAAAACATTAAAAACTGTGAGTGGACAAAACAAAGAGTTTATAAAAACATTTAATAAGGAAGACATTTGTACCCTCCACTAAAAAGCATGCATGCATTCGAAAACCATTATCCAAAACAACCATATGTGGGACTAAGCCCAAAGCAGATATAAACTAAGGTCGAAAGGACCACAATGAAAACGACCATACGAGCCACTGCCCAAATCTTGTGCACACCTGTACACACCACATATCATATATCATATATCCATCACATACATATATATAAGTCACACAACCAATCCTGTCACGGTATCCAAAGCTACGCGCGTGCTACCCGGGTCTCAATCCGAGTCATCTCAAAGTCAAGATCAATGTCCGCAGACCACTGACCCTACCCGAGGTAATGGTAATCATAGCCTTCCTGAGAGTAAGGAACCCAACTGGGGGGTGACTCCACTCAGTCGGTGCTCCGTGACTACTCCGGGGTCCACCCAGGCCAACGACCCTCCCCGGAGGAGATAATAGAAGTAAAGGAAGGTAGACGAACATATATATACATAACATAAACATTCATGACCGGTTCCCCTGAACCGCCATGATCCATAATATCCTTAATTAGGTAACATGCCGGTTCCCGTAAACCGTCATGTACTGTAATAACATAACCAGGTAACATGCCGGTTCCCATAAACCGTCATGTACCGTAATAACCAACAAGGGTTCATGCCGGTTCCCATAAACCGTCATGAACCTGGGAATCCATTTAAGGTTCCCTGACCTGAAATCAAAACCGTAAAGTGACTGGGTCTCGTACCCGAACATAGGACGCCAACTGGGCACCGTGCCCGGAATCTGAGGTCATATGCCCGAGACAAAACCAAATGGGTCTCATACCCGAGTTTATCATTTTGAAGTCCAAATCCAGTTCATTAAGTCAATACAGAAATACAGACCCGTATAAGCACCGTATAAGGCCGAAACCTCGAAATACGTGCTTATACGTAACCACATAGAATTGCACCCATGGCATCATCAAACAAGTAATAAAACATATAATAAACATTTATGCATGCACCAATTTAGAAAACAAAGTCCACTCACAGACCGTCCGAGCTGCCGCCTCGATTTGCGTGTCATACGGCTCCCCGAGCCGATCACCGTCACCGGGACTCCCAAACCTGTCCAAATCGTAATAGAAGGTTACTAACTACTTAATTAACCTCCCACTAAAGCCCCGTAATTTTCCCGTATTTTTAACTATTTTTAATCCCGAACCTAAACCTTCCGATGCCCCGAAACATATCGAGACGGTGTCCGATCGACACGAAACCAGTCTCAAAATGTTTGTTACATCGAATAGAAGATTTCGTATGTTGAACACATCCCCAGAAACCCTAGCACGCGCCCACACGCGCCGCCTGAAGTGGCTGCGCGTGGGCTTCACGCGCCGCTACAGTGCATCTTCTTCCTTCGATCGAACCGGTCCGAACCGACCGGTCCGGTCCGACCCCTGCAACTGGACCGGCGTAACCGGTCCAGGCCTCCTTCTCCCTCATTTTCGGTCCGATTTCTTCCATTCCAATTTCTAAATTTCTATTTTCAAGTTTCCTATCTAACCCAATTAACAAAACAACCTAAAACCCCCTAAATCGATCCCTAAAAATTAACCCCCCACGGCCCTGTTTTCCGATTTCGTCCCCAGGCTTCACAGCCGTCAACCCCCATTCAAAACCATCTCTATACACCCTAAACAATCTAACAAACATTCCCTAATCAACCAAAACTATCCATAATGTAAAAATCGACAAAATGGGAGATTTGGGCCTAACCGGGTAACCGTTCGGGTTTGGGTCTCCACCGCGCACGGTGGCTTCGTCCTGGCCGGCCACCACGCTTCACCGGTCCTCCTCTCCCCCTCTGGTCTCTCTGTCATGATCATAGGGTGAGGGTTGGATGTTTGGGTCGCACAGATGAGAGGAATGGGATCGGGAAAATGGTTTGAAAATGAAGAATGGTCGATGAAGAGGAAATGGAAGATGCATGAATGAAATTGGTGTCCATTGGATGGGTGACACTTGTCACTCATCCATTGGGCCTCCAACAAATATCTGGGCCCACTAGAGACAAAACTGCACTTTTGTCTCGTAAAACGTGCCGTCGTGAATAGTAACCGGGAACTTCCGTGAACCGTAACTTCGCCGTCGAACGTCCAAATTCGACGTGCCGCCTGTCTACGGATTCGTATCGTCCTTATCTACGTAACGGTCTTTGGCCCTCGGCCATCGGACCTCCCGGTCAAAAAGTCAACTTTTGACCTCCTATTCACCCAAATTACCAAAATGCCCTTGGGCTTCCGAACGTCATAACTTCTTCTACGAACGTCGGAATTGAACGTGCCACCTGTCTATGATCTCGTGACGTCACGAACTACGTCACGGTCATCGGTCAAAGTTCCTTTGACCGCTCCGATCGAAAAGTCAACGTTTTGCCACCACTAGGGGCAAAACGGTCATTTCGCATCGTTCGTCCAATCTCGCTCTACTAATCACGGATTAGCCTCACTAATCGTGATTAGTCACTAATCTAATCATGGAATTTGGGACGGGTCGTTACACAAAAACCAGATCCAGCAAATCCAATCCGAAAACCATTTTCCATTTCCGAATCCGAATCCGCAATCTCCCCAGGATCCCGGATCCAAACCTAGAACTCATATCCATATCCATTTCCAAATCCGAGTTCGAAACCATCATTCCGTAAGCTAGCATCCAGAATAACCATTCTGAACCCAACCCGGAAATCCATTTTCAAGTTCCAAACCGAATCCCAAATCGTCATCCGGAAATCCAATTCTAAAACCCAAAATCTCGTTAATCAAAACCATTTTTCTGAACTGGGCTTCAAGCTCGAAATCACTTTTCCAAAATTCGTTTTAAATCTTTGAAATCAAATCATATTTCAATTCCCGAAATTAAATCATTTAAACCATGGTCAAATCACAACATTATCCGGAATCTCGTAAAACGTGCAAAACCGTAAATACCTTGAAAACCGTACAAAATCGTAAACTATTAAGATCATAAATCAAATCATAGAATCACGTATAGAAAACATATAAAAACATATATGCATGCATTAAGAGTTAGAAAACAAAGTCCACTCACAGACCATTATGTTGTCGCCTCGATACGCGTGCACCTATGTCGTTCCCGACTAATCCGCTATCACCGGCTTTCCCGAACCTGTCCAAATCCCAATATAAGGTTACTAACGACTTCATTAAGCTTCTACTTAAGCCCCGTAAGTTTCCCAAATTTTTAACTATTTTTAAACGAGCCCTAAAACCTTCGGACATCCCGAAACATATCGAGATGATGTCTGATCGACTCAAAACCAGTGCCAAAATATTCGGTACATCGATTACATCATTTCACAAGTTGAACACTTCCCCAGAATATGCCCCACGCGCCCTCATGCGCTGCCCAAAAGGGCTACGCGTGGGAGCCATGCGCCCAGTCACTATTCATCTTCAACCCGTTGTCGAACCGGGTTCGGTTCAGTTCTGCAGACCCTGTCCAGTTGGACCGGCGTGAGCGGTTCGCCGCTATAATTCTGTGATTTTTGGTCCGTTTTTCCTTTGATTCAGTCCTATAACTACATTCTTTCTTCCACAAACAAAATACCTACCCCAAATTCGAAGAATAGCACGATATCTTACCTTTCAAAGTTGAAGAAAAAACCGGGTAGCCGTCCTCCTCTGTTCCCAGCCATTCACAGGCCTTCTCCAGCCCTTGTGTCAAGTCTCAAGGTCTCTGGCATGACTAAAAGCACTGGTCCATTAGCAAAATCGATCAACAAACAAGAAACCAAGTCTTACCATTTTGGGTTCGAAATACCCTTTCATCGAGTTCACGACCACCGTCCCTGTTACACCTCACGGTTGGGTCCATCGAGCTCATCTCTCTTCCCAGACTTCATACACACCACCAAACTTATCAGCACGTAGTATAACCTGGGATACGATCATCGAATGTCAAGAACAGAGGCATTCATCTTACCTCCCAATTCCTGCCACCGCTCACGGTGGCCCTCCACAATATCACCATCCTTCCTCTATCACGTTCCTTAAGACAGGGCAAGAAATGAGGGACGTAGGGAGGTGTTCCAGCCATAGTTCCCCATAGTGTCCACTTCCTCTGTTTCCCTCTGCTTTTTAAACTACACACACACCGTGCTCAAATTAAAACGGTTGTAGGTGGTGGGAGAGTTCCACGGCCTTCTAGAGGGGGTCATGTGTCCAAATTCATGTGGCCAACCCTCCATGAGGCAGCCATATGTCTATTAGTCACTGGGCACAAATCCCAACGCAGAAAATGACCAATTTACCCTTAAACGCACAAATTACCCTTTTACCCCTCGTAATCCTAGACCCATAATTTTCTCTTCCGACCTCCAAATGACATATGCCGCCTGTCGTTATAATCAGGAGATTGAGATCTACTCAACGGTCATCAAAACACGTGAACTTTATTTTTCGTCCAAAAAGTCAACCACTTACCCCTATTCCATCAAAATTACCAAAGTACCCTCAAACTTCCGAACGTCATAACTTTTTCCTCGAATGTCGGAATCGGACGTGCCACCTGTCTATGAACTCGTGACGTCCCGAACTACGTCACGGTCACCAGTGAAAGTCCATTTGACCCCTCAAACAAAAGTCAACATTTTTGCCCATTTTAGGGGCAAAATCGTCATTTTGCACCGTCCGTCCGAATTCGTCCCACTAATCACTGATTAACTTCACTAATCCGGCATTAACCACTAGTCTAATCCCGAATTCCGGGACGGGTCGTTACACATCATATGAGAATAAGTTCTTCCTTGACCATACTATAACTATCCAAAAATACTATCATAAGATTACATTATGAATATGTCATTAAGTATATAACACAACATATCCTTACCATTGAACCCTATGCCTTAAGTTATTAGCTTCTCATATATAATTAACATAATCATCATTCTTCATCTTTTCTTCAAATAGTAGATCACCATGCTTCATCAAAGTCAATTCATTTTCATTACTATATTCTCATAACTTAAGTGCTTAGTTACTGCAAATATCACAATTAAATTAAGAAAGAGTAATTAAAACACAAGAACTTTGAACAACCATAATTCCTCCAAAATCAACCAATCTCTTCCAATCTTGAACCATTAGACTCATAAGACAAGGAGGAACATTTTTGAAGTTGGTCATTTTTCCAGATTCTAACCGACACGCTCGCACACACCGAGAGAAATCAGAGATTGCCTCTATGTGTGGGCCTCACGCGCCTGTGCAGAGGTCGTCTCTGACCTCCCGCGGGTCCTGGTTTTGGGTCTTCTTAACCTACGATCATGACCCCGGTTATTCCTTGATCAGTTCACGTCCAGTTTTCGTGTTTCAATGATTAGTCTTATTCTAATGGACTCAGGAGAGAATCTGTAAGATCAAAACGAGGAAATTACCTTGAAGCCATCTCTATGAAAACCTAGTTTCCAGCCATGGTTTCCAGAACTGAAATCAAGGACTTCCTACATCCAAAACTTGTCCCTTTCGCCCTTAAACGATCGTAATATCTCACCTATGACACCAGTGCCACCAGTTTCGAGTTGGAGGGCCTCGAAACCAAGTGGTGTTCTTTAATCACCAAGGGACCTTTATGGGTTTTTGAGGATTTCTTCCTCCTCCACTACCAATCTCTCCAATTTTCTTTCCCTTTCTCTTTATCCTCTCTTTCCCCTTCTTCCTCTTTCTGTTCTTGACTCTCGTTCTCCTTCATGGTGGTGGCTGGCCCTCTTTTCTTCTCTTTGGCCACCCCCCACCGAACCCAACCTAAAACCATTTCTCTCCTTTTTTTTTTCTCCATGTGTCTATGTATATGTATATATATATATATGTGTGTGAGTATAAGGGTAGGTCGGTGATAGGAGAATGAGAAGAAAATTTTAGAATCTTCAAGGGTACTCTAGGTCCTTGCAAAAATACCAAAATGCCCTTGGGGGCAAAATTACCATTTTGCCCTTCACCCTTTTTTACTTGTAACTTTCTCATTCGATCTCTGATTTTGGCATACCACATATCATATGGACTTAGGAGTTTGAGACCTTTACGTCGGGCCTTTCGAAACATCCAAAAGGTTTCTCGATCAAAAAGTCAACATTTTGACATTTTAGTTAAAAGTCAACTATTTGACTTTTCAGAGGCAAAATCATCTTTTTACCTTTCTTGAGATCCGGGTCATTACACTATAACTCGAGAACCAAGTAAGGGAAGTTTTTGAACTTCTTGGTTCTTTTTTGCCCACCACATGTGATATTTCATGATTTGGACTTTATATTTGGATTCCTAGGAGTGAGTAGACATATTTAGACTATAAGTTCATGATTTTAGATTGAGATTTTGTGAAGTTGGAAAAGCTCAGAATCTGACCAATAGCTGCGCTAGAAAGTTGGAGGACAAGGGAAAGTGCACGTTGTAGTCGCAGTGTACCATACATGTGACTCGCATGTTGGGTGCATTGGATGTCCAAATTTATGTTATACGGGTTAGAATGTGCGTGTACTTCAAGGTTTAGGGGTTCGAATGGTAGGTTTATATTTAACGTTTAATAAGGCCAAGTGTTATGTTTGACAGGTGTAGTAGCTCCAAGGATCGTGAAGGAGCGAAAAGTTAAGTTTCGAGCTTTAAGGTAAGGGGACTTAATATTCTTGATATAAAATCATGTTTAATTATATGTTTTGAACTTAATTAGGATTATGTCAATTGAGGAAGATTATTTCCAGATAATGTTAATGAATTGTAAGTGTTATGGGCTTAGGCTTGGTGTTAGTGCTATTAGGCCATATTTAGGTATGTGGAGTTTTTATTGATTTTGGGCTATGGTCTAGAGCTTGTATAGGGTTATGGATTTTGGGCTTGTACCCGAGTATTTAGTGGTGTTGGTTTTGATTAGGTATTATAGAACTCTAACACATTTCCTTAAGGCATTATCGAACATGTGAGGTGGGGATTTCTCTGACATATGACGTTGAGGGATTTTTCATCATGTGTTTAATGAGGTAATGGCTTCGGATAAGGATTATGAATTCGGTCGGGATTACGGCTTCGATCGGGATTATGATTTCGATCGGGATTACGATTTCGATCGAAATATTAGACGACGATGTAACGAATAGAAAATTCGAAAAATGTAATTTCAAAAATGAAATTGACGATTTTGTCCTCGAAGATTAAAATTTGAATTTTTTTTCTTTGGGTTATCTTTTGGACTTTTCGTGAAGACTGTTACGTAGGTCTTGGAGTTTTAAGTTCGTAGACAAGTGATAAGTCAAAATCGGAGATCATATAAGATTGTTAAGTGTTTGGAATTACCATGTGCATTTTGGCAATTTGGCATTATGGGGCATTTTGGTAATTTCACAAGTGAAGTTATTTTGCTGATTTTATGAGATTGTGACAAGTGTCTTCATCTCCTCCCTCCCCCATATCTCCTTGGAACGACCTAGTGTGTGCTATATATGTGTATGGTTTTGTGTTGTATGTATATTTATGTTTAAAAAACCCAAATCCGAGAGACTCGAACCATGAGGAAGGAAGGATAGGAAACCAGAGAAAGAGAGGAATAGATGGAGAAAAAGAAAGAATAAGAAAGAAAAAGGAAGAGGGGGAAGGAAGAAGCCGCGAGGGAGGGAAAAGGAAAACTGGAAAATCGTAAATCAATCTGTTGTACTATTTGAAGCTTCTAAGCTTGCAACTAAGATTTCTAAGCTCTTCGTTGAGTTCTTGGGATGGATTTAAGTCAATCATACTGAAGGTTTGGAGGTAGGAAAGCTTGGAAAACATGCTTCACATTTGGCCAAATATATTGAAGCATTTTTTAGAACATGAAAACGGGTGGAGAAATGTGTGTTTTAAGACTAGCCAGATTGGAAGTGCAGACTCGCGGGTCGACCCGTTGAAGGAAGAAGATAACAATGTAGTAGGCGCATGAAGCTCACACGAAGAGAGGGTACAGGGCGCTTGGGGCACGTTCCACTTTATCTCGAAATATGGTCAACATATTTTTCAATGTAATCGACGTTACGAACCAATTGGCACAAGTTTTGAGTCGATTAGACATCATTTCGGGGGTGGATTTTTAATTCATATTTAACCCCAAAAATTAGGAGACTTTAATGCGAGGTTACTTGGCCGTTATTTGACACTTGGTGGTGAGTTTCGATAACTGGTATGGATTCCGGAATACGAAGGAATACTCAGTTCAAGACTGAACTGCGAGGATGGTGTATGAGTGGACTATTATTTTATAAATTATTATACATGCATAATTAAATATTTTAATTGTTTTATTGCATGATTTATGTTGCAATGGTTTGACTATGATTTTAAAATGATTACTTTATGATTTTTATGGAGTTATTAATTGATTTTTAACACATATTTTACTGTATTTTATGTAAATTGTGTTTTGGGCTTAGACGTGATCTAGAAAATGTTTTTACTTTATTTTAGGTCAATGATATATGTTAAATGAGTTTTTCTTAGTTTTTTGGACTGTTACTTATGGTCAACCTGTAACGACCCGTCCCGAATTATCGAGATTAATTAAGAATTAATGACGGATTAGCAAGGCTAATCGGGGATTAGATAAGGATTAACGGACGTTCGGTGCAAATTGACGATTTTACCACAAGAATGGGCGAAACGTTGACTTTTTGTTCAGGCGGTCAAATGGACTTTGGCCAATGACTGTGACGTAGTTCGGGACGTCACGAGTTCATAGATAGGTGTCATGCCTGATTCCGACGTTCGAGGAAGAAGTTATGACATTCGGAAGTTTGGGGGTATTTTGGTAATTTGGTTGAAAGGGGCCAAATAGTTGACTTTTGGCCCGGGAGGTCCGATGGTCGAGGGTCAAGGACCGTTACGTAGATCGGGATGATATGAATCCATAGAGAGGCGGCACGTCGAATTCAAACGTTCGACGGAGAAATTACTGTTCACGAAAGTTTGAGGGAACTATTGCACGTTTTACGAGACGGATTGACTTTTGTCTCAAGTGGGCCCCATATATTTTCCCAAGGCCCAATGGATGAGTGACAAGTGTCACCCATCCACTGGCCACCCTTTTTCATTCATGCATATCATCCCTTTTTGCTTGTTCGTGCATACCAAACACACAAACCCAATCTCACCCAAACCTATCCATCAAGCCTTTCAATCTTGGCTGCTAGACTGAGAGAGAGGAACAGAGAGAGGCTGGAGGTGGCTGGTGAAGACAGGACTGCCGTGCACGGCGGCGAGGCCCTGGAAACCCGAGGTAAACCCGATTGCTCTGTTAGACCCAAATTTCCATTAAATTCGATTTTGATGTTATGGATAGTTTTGGATGATTGGGAGATGATTATTAGGTTGTTAGGAGGAAGTAGGGGCTGTTTTTGGTGGCTGTGAGAGGCTGAGCAGCCCAGGGGATGATCGAGGAGTTTGAACCATGAGGGAAGGATTCAAACCGTTAGGTTTTAGGCGTTTCTTCTTAGATTTCTTAATAGGAAATGATAGGAATTGATGAAATAGGAAGAATAGAATCAAAAAGGAAGAAATCGGACGAAAAATGAAGGAAGGAGGGCCCTGTACCGGTCACGCCGATCTAGTTGCAGAGCTGAACCCGACCGATCGGTTCAGACCGGTCTCGAGGTTGAAGACGGCTGCATAGTGCACTAGCGCATGAGCCACACGCGCAGCCCCTTTGGGTGGCTCGTGGTAGCGATTTTAGGGATGTTTTCAACACATAAAATCATCTATTCAATGTAACAAACATTGTGGGACTGGTTTCGAGTCGATCGGACATCGTTTCGATATAGTTAGGGTTGTCTGAAGGTTTAGGAACGCATTTAAAAATAGTTAAAAATCTCGGAAAATTACAGGGCTTTAGTGAGGGGTTATTTAAGTAGTTAGTAACCCTATAAATTAATTTGGATAGGTTCGGGAACCCCGGAGGTGGCGATTGGCCCGGGAGAGGCTTACGGCGCGCGTATCGAGGCACGGCTTTGGACGGTCTGTGAGTTGACCTTTCTTTCGAACTTGATGCATGCATAAATGTTTTATAAGTGTTTTAATATATGTTTTGTGATTCCATGAGTACATTTGTTTGTGGTAGCCTAGGATTTACGCATTTGCACGTATTTCGAGATTTCCGGTTTTATACAATGCTTATACGTGCTAGGTTTTCAATGAGGGTTTAAATGAATTGGTTTTGGATTTGGAAATATGAACTCGGGCATGAGACCCATTTGATTTACGAACTCTCGAACTTGGAGTCCATTTGATCTGATGAGGAATCGGACCGAGGGTCCATTTGAGTTATACGATCGGGTCGAGGACCCCGTTGGTTTACGAATTTGGGCTTGAGGCCCAGTTGGTTGTAATCTCGGGCTTGAGGCCCCGTTGACTGTAGTATCGGGCTTGAGGCCCTGTTGGTTGTGAAATCGGGCTTGAGGCCCCATTGCTTTATGGTTTCGGGCTTGAGGCCCAGTTAGTCGTGATATCGGGATAGAGGCCCAGTTGATTGTAACATCGGGCTTAAGTCCCAGTTCGGTTTGTGAAATGAGAATTCGGGCATGAGACCCTATTGAACTGTGGATTTAGGCCGAGGCCGGTGAAATGGATTTGAATCGGATTCGAGGAATCCTATTGAGATGAATTGGATATGAGACCTAGTTGAAATATGTTTTGAGAAAAAAAGAAGTATTTGAAATGTACAAACCCTCCATATGATTTATATGGTCTCCTCCAGACGTCGACCTGAAGAGTCACGATCCACAGACCAGAATGGGTATCCCTATAGGGACCCCGTTCCAGGAGTGGAAGTTATGATGTGGTCCCGGACCAGATTCCGGAGAGATGTTCGGACTAGATCTGGAGATAGAGCTCGGACTAGATCCAAAGATAGAGCCTCCCAGATGGAGAATTCCTGGGGGAAGACTCGGAGTGAGACCCCGAGTAGTGTGCACACAAGTATAGAGATGAAATCGTGACATATATCTAGGATGTGTTCCCTAGGGGTTGTGTGCCCCGAGTTGGCATCTTCTCGGAAGTGCCGCATATGGGTTATACGTATGCGTACGTATGAAGGTTACAAAAGTGATTTGGGGTCGGAGACCCCGTGTTCCATGTTTTAGAAAGTGATTTAGGGCGGAGACCCCGTATTTGATATTTTGGAAATGATTCGGGGCTGAGACCTCGTATTCTACATTTTGGTATTTCACTGAGAATGGTTTTGAGCAGAGACCCACGTGACGTGATTTGGGATGAGTCCCTATTGATTTGATTTACCATATTCCATGATTTAAGATTGTGATTTCGGGTCGGGGACCCATAAATGGATGTATGGTTCATGACGGTTTATGGGGACTAGGAATGAACCCTTGAAAGGTTTGAGAATGTTTTCAAATGGTTTTATGAACGGTAAATGATTTTCGAATGCATGCATATGCTTTTAGTGAAGGGCATAAATGTCTTTTATGAAATGTTTTTATTAAAATATTATTTTGTCCACTCATAGTTTTCGTGGTTTTTAATGCCCTTCAGGTTGATCACGAATGTGGGCTGTAGCAGAGACTGCGACATCACACTCCTCCTCCTACGATCCTGGCGTACTCTGGAAGCCCCGGTGAGGGCTAGAGATGGAATTATCCCTGGTATGACACTTCGTGTCAGACGGGAGCAGGCACGTCCCACGTTAATCCCGGGGGATTTGGGACGGGTCCTGACACAACCATCCTTGGATATGATCAGCGCTTAAACGTTTAGAGTACGACTCTGTTTCCTAAGGGTAGATATTTGATTAGATCTTAAACATCCAGAGCACAACTTCGTTTTACTGAGACTGGTGATGTAATTGGGACTCGGACGTCTAGAGCTCGGTTCTGTGTTTTTTAATCTCTACTAGGACGTCTAGAGCTCGACTCTGTTTTCTCGAGTGGTTTGCCTACTAGTAGTACGATTTGCTTATGGTGGCTAATATTCGAGCATCGAGGATTGGTTTGATTATTGATGCTTGTATTCCGATTATTTTTACATTGGTCGATTTGATTTACTGATGCTCCTATCTGTTAGTTTGATTTTCTATTATTGGATTGGTTGGTTTTGGTATGATTTAAGGATATTTATGTCCAAGTGATTTTATATAATTTTAAGACTGGATGTCAAAGAAATGTGGGCCACTGGTTGTTTAATGGTATTACGTGATTTTGTGGTCCCACGATTTATGATTTATTCTCAATTAAGATCTAATTGTTCATTTGTTTACATTTCAATCTATGCATGCATGTTTTAGAAACTAAAGGGTAAATATTTTTAATGAGGGTTCGGGTAGAAACCCGATACACTATTGCGAATTCGGTAATTCCAATTGTCGGATAAACAAGTTTGAATTTCGAGGACGAAATTCTTTAAGGAGGGTAGATTGTAACGACCTGAAAATTCGAAAAAAGGTAATTTTAGAAATTTAAAAAGAGGTATTGACGATTTTGTTCTCGAAGGTTAAAAATTGACTTTTTGTTCTGGGTATCTTTTGGACTTTTTGTGAGGACCGTTACGTAGGTCTTGGAGTTTTGAATTCGTAAATAGGTGGTACGTCAAAATCGGAGATCAGATAAGGTTGTTATGGTCTGCAATTACCAAGGGCATTTTGGTATTTTTTCATGAAAGGCATTTTGGTAATTTCACAAGTGAAGATATTTTGCTGATTTTATGAGATTGTGACAAGTGTCTTCATCTCATCCCTCCTCCTTATCTCCTTGCACCGACCTAGTGTGTATGTATGTGTGTGTGTGTGTGTGTGTGTGTGTGTGTGTGTGTGTGTGTGTGTGTGTGTGTGTGTGTGTGTGTGTGTGTGTGTGTGTGTGTGTGTGTGTGTGTGTGTGTGTGTGTGTGTGTGTGTGTGTGTGTGTGTGTGTGTGTGTGTGTGTGTGTGTGTGTGTGTGTGTGTGTGCGTGCGTGTGTGTGTGTGTGCGTGTGTGTGTGTGTGTGGGTGTGTGTGTGTGTGTGCGTGTGTGTGCGTGCGTGCGTGTGTGTGTGTGGGTGTGTGCGTGTGTGTGCGTGTGTGTGCGTGCGTGCGTGTGTGTGTGTGTGGGGGGGGGGGGGGGGGGGTTATATATGTATATGGTTTTGTGTTGTATGTATGTTTATGTTTGAGAAACCTAAACCCGAGAGACTCAAACCATGAGGTTGGAAGGAGAGGAAACCATAGAAAGAGAGGAAAACAAGAGAAGAAGAAAGAAAAAGGAAGAAAAAGGAAGAGAACGGGAAGAAAGAAGCCAAGAATAAGGGATAAAGAAAACTAGAAAACCATAAATCGATCATTTGAAGCTTCCAAGCTTGCAAATAAGGTTTCCAAGCTCTTAGTCAAGTTCATGGGATGGATTTGAGTTAGAAATACTGAAGGTTTGGGCATGGGAAAGCTTGGAAAACAAGCTTGAAATTTGGCTGAATCTATTGAAGCATTTTCTGGAAAATCGAGGTAAGGTCTTCGTGTTTTGACATCATAGAAGTCTTCCTAGGATTGAGTAGATGAATTTTAATTATTAGAACATGAGAAATGGTGAAGAAATGAGTGTTTTAAGACCAGGTCGAGTCGCCCGGGTTGGTTTGGAAGCGCAGACCCATGGGAGGAAGAAGACAGCACTGTAGTAGGTGCGTGAGGCCCACTCATAGAGAGGGAGCAGGGCGCATGGGGGCACATGCCACCTTACCTCAAAACGCGGTCAACATATTTTCCGATGTAATCAATGTTAAAAACCTATAGGCGCAGGTTTCAAGTCACATCGTCTCGTGGTAATTTAATTATTCAAAGTGTTATGTTTAGGTTTTTAACTCGTATTTAATCCCAAAATTAGGTGTAACGACCCGTCCAGGAGTTGGGGATTAAATTAGTGATTAATGAAGGATTAGTGAACTTGATCGGTGATTAGTTGAGTAATTTCGGACGGACGGTGTGAAATGATGGTTTTGCCCCTGGAATGGGCAAACTGTTGACTTTACGAGATTCTATCTTATGTTGTGATTTGATATGATTTCGATGATTTGCTTTTGGGATTTGAATTATGATTTGAATTCAAGGATTTATAAATGGATTTTGGAAAGTGCTTTCGGGTTTGAGGCCCAGTTTCTAATGCTTTCAGATTTCAGTTTTCATGTGATTTCTAAATTTGAATTCGGGATTTCAAATGATGATTTTGGATTTGGTTTTGGAATTTGGTTTTCTATGGATTTCTGGATTTCCTATGATTTTCACATGGTTTTGGGTTTAAAGACCCGTTGTTGTTGCTGGATCTGGTTTTGGGTTTAAAGACTCGGTTGATTGATGACGGGGAAGGGTCCTTGATTAATATGTTTTGAGTTTAAATACTCGTGAGTTTAAAGACTAGGTTATTGTGATATCCCCCGAGGCCTATTGTTTGTGTTTTGAGTTTAAAGACTCGTTGATATCCTGGGAAAGCCTTTTATATGTGTTTTGAGTTTAAAGACTTGGTGATATGAGATCCAGCAGATTGATTGACTTGTGATTTAATATTGATTTTCGCATGGTTTTCAGATGTTTTAGGCAGTGGCCTGAATGTTTTGGACTTTATGGATTTTTGGGTTGAGTTCCCGTACTTTGATTTTGATTTCTGGTTTCCATTGATGGTTTTCTTATTTTGGATATCAAATGGTTTTCAAATGCATGCGTTGGTTTTACGTGGAGGGTATAAATGTCTTTCTTAGAAAATGTTTTCTAAACTTATTATTTATTTTTGTCCACTCAAAGTTTTTTTTTGTTTTTTGATACCCTCCAAGTTGTTGATGCGGTGCAGGCTGTTGTTAGTGAGATGGAGACATCACACATGCGATCCACAGTGATTCTGCGCACTCTAGGAAATTAGAAGGTGTATTTGGACGACGTTGACCTGGGTATCCCTTGTTTGGCTTGCGTGTTCCACGAGGGTTGATGTAACGACCCGTCCCGAATTCCGGGATTTAATTAGTAACTAATCTTGATTAGCGGGGTTAATCGGTGATTAGTTGGGCGAAATCGGACGAACGATGCAAAATGACCGTTTTGCCCCTAATCGTGGGTAAAACGTTGACTTTTAATTCGGGCGGTCAAATGGACTTTGACCGATGACCGTGACGTAGTTTGGGACGTCACGAGTTCATAGACAGGTGACACGTTCGATTCCGAAGTTCGAGGTGAAATTTATGACGTTCGGAAGTCCAAGGGCACTTTCGTAATTTGGACGAAACAGGGGAAAATGTTGACTTTTTGACCGGGAGGTTCGATGGCCGAGGACCATTAGGAAGGTCTCGATGCCCTGAGTCTGTAGACAGGCGGCACACGTCAATCGGAGTTCGAATGACCAAGTTACGGGTCTTGATGCGTGGGGGGCATTTTGGTAATTTTTCAAGTGAGGGCAAAATGGTAAATTGGTTGTTGTTTTTGGGACAGCCATGTATGGTGCTGGGTTCTTTTCAGCAAACAGAGCACGGGTGCAATTGTTTATGGAATCAATTGGTTGGGCTGAGTGGCTGATTTGTTTATGCTGGTGAGTGGCATTGGGTCAGTTGAGACTGGTGAAGTGCAGTGCACGGGCTGGGTTGTTTATTCCCTTGAGAATTTTGAACAGAGCACTGGTCGGTTAGGGTGGATTAATTGGGTCTGTTTGGTCCATTTCTGAGACGTTGAGAGGGACAGAGAAGTAGTGAGAACCAGAGAGAGGAGTTAGAGAGGAGAAACGGTTGAATTGAGTGGAAATTGTGCACTGGAACCCGAAACCGGGTTTGAGCAAATTCAAAATCTGAACTCGAAGTGTAGGCCAACCCAAGACAATTTAAGGCTCAATTCAGTCTTCTGGGACCTCACTTAGTCGATCCAAATCGATAAGTCGAAGCTGGAAGGCCTTGGAAGCCATGGACAAGGACGACAAAATTTCATAAAAATCGAGCTTGGAGTCGTGGTCATGGAGGTAAGTTCTTGTGAAATTGATTGCAAAATCATTCTTAAAGTGAGTCTACGATGCTTCCTAACTAATCAATTGAAAGAATCAGTGACTGTGTGATGAACTGGGACAATGAACTTCGATTACGACTTGAGTTCAATTGAGTTGGTTTTAGGCCGTGTCAGATTGATTGATTAATACAGACCTCTGATTAAGTGTATTGCGAGTCTACTTGATAGGTCAATTGAGGAAATTAGGTTGTTTTTGGCAGGAATTGGAACGGGTCAAGACGCAGGTCGCATACCCATTTACCAGGGAAATCAGGTGAGGAAGATGAACAGTACATATACTGTAGTAGGCGCGTGGGTTTCACGCGCAGCCACTCACGGCGGCGCGTGACGGATCGTGGGCACGAATCCCAAGGTGAGGTCAACATGACTTTTGTCCTATACATTGTAACGAGCATTTTAGCGTTGATTTCGAATGAATCGGACACCGTTTCAATGTTGTTTCGAGGGCCCGAAGGTTTAGGTTACGTTTTTAACTAACGTTTAATTCCCGAAAAAATTATAGGAAATTAGTATGATGTTATTTGAGGCCTTAGTGACATTAAATAATGGTTTCGGACATGATTCGAGATTTCTGGAAAATGTCGGAAATTAAGGGAATGCGTGCAGCGCGAAAACGGGCAATTATGGATGGTTTGTGAGTGGACTTTGGTTTTATAAATTCTATGCATGCATAACTGTTTTATATTGATTATGATTGTGATTATATGAAGTGTGATTTGGATATTGGTGAATTATACGGTTTCACGCATTTCGAGGCGATTTACGTGCTTGCACGTAAATCGAGGTTTTTCCGATTTTACACTGATTTTCCATACTTATGGTTTTGGATATGATTTCATGAAATGGTTTTGAAATTGGAATGATAAACTCGGGCATGAGGCCCAATTGTTTTGGAAACCTTGGACTTAGAGTCCAATTGAGTTACGTAATCGGGTCAGGGCCCCAGTGCATTGCCTGCGAGGGGTCATTGTACGGAGCTACCAGACCGTATAGTGACTCAGGAGCGGGATTGCTATGATTAGACGTCTGGGACGTCAGACATCTGGGATGTCAGAGATATAGACCCGGAGAGACCCCGGGCAACATGCGTTGCTTATTATTATGCCGTGAGATATGACGTCTGGGACGCTAGGCATCTGGGATGCCCAGGATGGTTTAAACATGTTTTCCTAGAAATGGTATTTATGGTTATGGTTTTGGGCGATGGCCCACTTGGAATTGGAATTGGTATTTTTGTATGTCCGATTTATATCATATATGTTTGGTTTTCGGTATTCATGGTTTTGGGTAGAGACCCATATGATTTGGTTGTACGGTTTCTGGGCTAATTGTAACAACCCGTCCCGAGAATTGGGATAAGTAGAGTGATTAAGGTGTGATTAGTAAGGTTAATCAAGGGTTAGGTGGTCCCGAGGGGTCCGGGAACTAGAATGACGATTTTGCCCCTGGGTCGGGCAGAAATGTTGACTTTTATTTCGGGTGGTCAAATGGGAGTTGACCAGTGACCAGGACGTAGTTGAGGACGTTACGAATCCATAGGCAGGTGGCACGCCTGATTCCGACATCCGAGGAGGAAGTTGTGATGTTCGGAAGATTGAGGGCATAATCGTAATTAGGGGGAAAAGTTGACTTTTTGAATAATCGAGTTTTGGTAGGTTGACCTAGGATGGTTAGATAGTTCTTGTCGTCCTGAGTTCGATGACAGGCGGCACGTGTTCATCGGACTTACGAGGTGAGAGTTACGGGTCTAGGAAGTTTCGGTAAAACCGTAAAAATGTGTTAAAAAGAAGGGTATTTTGGTCATTAGGGCACATTGGGATTTGTGCACAGAAGAAAGGAATGGGCGGCTGGGATGAGGCCATGTGGGAGTGTGTGGAGTGGATGGTGACACATGGCATGTGTGTAGAGGATTCTGGGAGAATCCTGTGAGGTCTCAGCCCAAATAATTGGGGTGCAACCGTGCAGTCCTTCGACAAACACAGAGAAACAGAGTGATTTTGTGAGGAGGAATTGAGGACTGATCGTGGCTGGTTACGAGTTTTGGTGAGTGAGGGAGGAACGGGAGATTGAAAGGGAGTTGCTGATCGGGTTTTGGTGGTGTAATTGTGCACGGCGGCACGGCGGAGGTGCGGAGAAGTTTTGACGGAAACTGGGAGGCCGTGAGTTCGAGGTGGTGGCTACGCCGTGAGGTGACCCAAACCAAGGCAGGGGAAGCTGCAGGAGGTTGCAGGGAGACTAACGACCACCGTGGAAGGCGGCAGTGCGCACGGCGGAGCTGCAATCGAAGGTGAGAGCTTTTGCTCTGTTTTTCCCGTGCTGCTCAATTTGAAAGTTGTGAGGTTGGGCTTAGAGTCGAGAGGAATGGAGGTCAGGGTGAGGTTCTGGAGGGTCCTAGGCGTCGACTAGGATGGTCGCCGTGACGGGGGTGTACACGGCGGAGGTTAGCACGACGGGGGTACCTGTATGCTCTGTTTTGCCGTGATGTTCAAACGGCTAGTCGTGACGATTGGGGTTGAGTCGAAGGTCTAGGCGAGTTGGGTTAGGTTCAGTGAGGTTCAGGGCAGAGTTTGGTGAAGCCACCGTGAAGGGTGGTGAGCTGGGTGGCTGGATCGTGAAACAGGGGTTGTTGGCCGTCTGGTTTCGAGCTTCAGTCGACGGGATTGAGGCGGTGTCGAGGTCTGAGGAGCTGTGGAATGGTTATATTGGAACTGGACGAAGCTTTAGGTGAAGAAAGGGAAGGAAATCGTGCAGGTACGGCGGAGAACCGTTGACGCCGGTTCAGCTGTAGCCTACTGTGTTGAACCGGGTCGACGAGAGGTTGAAGGTGTACTGTAGCTGGCGCGTGGGGCCACGCGCAGCCACTTTGGGCGGCGCGTGGGGGCGCGTGCGGCGGCGGAGGGGAAAACGGTCAACATAGTTTTTGGTCTAGGAGTCATGGTGAGTTCAATGGAGTTGGTTTCGGGTCAATCGGAAGTTGTTTGAGTTGAGTTCCGCAAGGGTGAACGTTTAGGGTCCCGGGTTCTTATGTTTAGGATTCGGGGAATTGTGAGGGAATTTAGGTGAACCTTCGTAGACGTACTAGTAACGTACTTTGGCGGTGTTTGACAGGATCGGGATTTCCCGAGGAAGCCGAGGAACGGGCTGGACATTCGGGACGTGAGTAGGGCTCAGTACTGTGAGTGGACCCTTTCCTTAAACTCGAGCATGCATAACTGTTTTTATATACGTATTTTATGGTTTTACTTATGAATCTAGGTTTATTGATTATGAAATGATGATTTTATGTATTTGCACGTTTTTCGAGAAAAAGACGGTTTTGGCACGGTTTTCGAGAAAATATTGGTTTTCGGATTTTGATGCCACATTTGGGGATTTCCACCGATAAAGGTTTTCTACTAATGATATATGGGTTATGAAATGTGATTTGTGATTACATGGGGTTTTAGTATGAAAATGGATATTTTCCGGATTTGGGTTCGGAATGACGGTTCTGAATGCCGGAAGGGCTTCGGACCAGTGATTTCGAATTCGGGTTTGGATATAGATTGAAAATGGTTTTCAAATGGTTTTGATTGGATTTGCTGGATCTGGATATTGGGTTTAAAGACCCGGATATATTGGACGGGGGACCGGCCGGATTGGGTTTAAAGACCCGGATTGAGTTTAAAGACTCGGGAGTTTAAAGACTCGGATATATATTGATTTTCCCCCGTAGGCCTTGAGTTTAAAGACTCGGGAGTTTAAAGACTCGGATATGATTAAGGCCTGGATTGAGTTTAAAGACTCGGGAGTTTAAAGACTCGGATAGATCCAGCAGGTTTGATCGGGAAAATGATGTTTTGGTAATTATGGTTTTGATACGGTTTCTGATACCTATGCTATGGTTTCTTATGGTATTTTATAGTGTTTCTGTTTCTTATGATGTTAAGAATGATTTTTGATAAATGTGTTTATAACTGTTGGTTATGCATGTGGTTTCAAAACGGAGGGTTTAACTCGGTTTCCTTGTAAAATGGTTTTTGAACTTTTGTACCTTCTGGTCCACTCACATTTTCTGTTTTAATTGCCCTCCAGGTTGTGGAGCTAGCGCGGGGTCTTGACGTCGAGGCAGTGTTCGAGGCATAGAGGTGACGTGAGGGATCCTAGGAAAGTTAAAGGCTTCTGTGCGCATGTACTTTATCGGTTTTTATTTTCTTTGTAATTTAGTGCTATGCTCTGTAAACGATAAGGTTGGGATATTTTGTAATTACTCCTGCGTTTGACTGGGTTAGAGTGAGTTTTACTTGAGTATTGCGTCGGGGAGTCAGACGGGAGCGGGATTTACCTCGGGTTTCGGGGTGAAACCGGGGTGGGTCCTGACACTAAGGCCCTAACGGGGTTTTTTTTAGTAGGTAGTTACTTACTGGTTTTCGATGCATGCATACGTTTTAATGAAGGGCATAAATGTCTTATGAAATGTGTTTTATGAACTTATTTATTTTCGTCCACTCACAGCCTTTATTGTTTTTAATGCCCTTCAGGTTGATCATGGATGCGACTGCAGCAGAGACTGGGACATTGCATGCCTCCTCCATCAATCCTTGCGCACTCTGGACGCCCGTCGAGGCAGTGGCTTTCGGTTATCACTTTTCTGATACTTTGTGTCAGACGGGAGCATGACACATCCCACGGTAATTCCGGGGGGATTGGGATGAGTCGTGTCAGTTGAACGGGTGTTTAGCCTTCGTGTCGCATGCAGGTTAGACGGAAGCATGACTTATCCCTTAATCCAAGGGGATTGGGGGTGGGTCGTGTCATTAGGGGATTGTAATGCGAGGTTACTTAGGACATTAGTGACACTTAGTGGTGATTTATGACATGATAGGACCCCTCCAGATACAACTAGACCAATATGGAATCATGCTCCCGTCTGACAGTTACTATTCGAAAAACGTTAAGACGAGTCTCAAAAGATAGTATAACGACAACAAAACCGTCAACTGTCAGACCAGGGATGTTTACACAAACAACCAACTCGCTATATACAAAGTACAAGTTGTACAACAACTAAAAACAACACCTTTTACTACAGATACACCAACTCACTTATGCCTCCTCTCCTAAATGAGTCATGTCAACGTGCGACGACTTGGAGGGTAATAAAATCCATGAAGATGTGAGGGGACGAAAAATAACCTTTAGAAACACATTTTAGAAAACATACGACTCTACCCTCCGTTTTAGAAAATCGTGCATGCATATAAGTTATAGAAACTCAGTGGAACGTAATACAGTTTATGATTTCGAACCATGTGAAAAAATACGTAAAGCAGTTAACCGTAAATAAACAATTATTCATAAAACCAGCTCAAATACGAAATACCAACACATCACAGGTATAATAGTCAAACACACCGAGCCGTCACATCAATACCATATAACCGATCCATATCCACTATCACACAAAGTCACTACACCATAACCAACCTATCCTCGATGCATAATATCAATCAACACAATTAACTGCATTATTGGTAGGCAATCCATATACTCACTCGGGAATCAGACCCCAACTCAACATCCGAGTCAATAGTCCCAGGAACCGGAGCCCTACTTGACGTCTTAGACTACCCAACCAATTAACACGCATCACAATGAAGGTTATTAATACAGATACACAAAACACATCAGAGTACATCAATACTGAGAAATCATATATATATATATATATCACACATCAATTTCATAATCAAAACCTCGTTTTGAAAACCCAAGCCTAGCCCAAAACCAAAATTTACATCCAACCTTGTACATGAGCATAAATAGCCTTTTACATGAAAATTATATGGAAATCGACACAATCCCGTATCACAACCATTTCCATAATTAAAACAAAACCCAAGAACATGTACTCAAGAAAACCTTGTAGAAATAACGTAATTTTCGTAAAAACTATCCATAAAACATATGAAAATCACAAAACAAACCAACATCACAATATCTCATGTCATAAACAATATTCAATCCAAAACCACAATCAAAACGAAATCTGAAAACGTAATTTACGAAAATATCGTAAAATGTGCAATAAAATAATAATTAAATATAAAATCACCGAAAATTGTATAAAATTCCCAATCAATCACATAAAGCCAAAAACACATAATAAAACATTTAAAATACATAAATATGCATGCACGATATTTTAATTAAATAAAACGTCCACTCACAGTGCAAATTCACAGCTGATTCGCATTACAGACGTTCCTCGTTGACTTCGGGAGTTCCGTCTTCTGTCCAAAAATACAATTTTTGGTTACTAAGGTCTTGAGAACCTTCAAGTAATCTCCTAGTTCAAACCATAACTCTCGAAAATTTAATATTAATTTTTAAACATTAATTAAGTACTTTAAACACCCAAAACTATCTCGAAACCTGCCCCAAAATGTTCGTAACATCGAAAGGATAAAAAAAACATGTTGGCTGCATCCCAAGATTCCCTGGCATGTGCCCCCATGTAGCCGCCAGAAGCCCACACACTCTATTCATTGTCTTCTTCGCCTATTTCCTCTAGTTTTCGGGTTGCTTGACTCAACGACCTGACCCGTCCATATCTCTCTCAAAACTCACCCTTTTTCACACCTTTTTCGACTACTACCTTCTAATCCACCTCAAAAATGGATCCATGATCTTAAAACTAAAAAAGATAGACTGATAGCAAGGAACTATACCACCGGTTTCAGCCCAAAGCTTTGTTCTTCGGTCCTAAGTGATCCCCACGTCCAAAACCTCGTCCCAAGGGCTTGTTGAGGTCGTTGGAGCTCGAGAAGGATGATAGCAAGTTTGTTTCCAAGCTTTCAATTGAAATTGTGGTCATGCAATTTCAAACCCGAAAATACCTTGATAGGTTCACCATCTCTCTCTCCCTCACGGTCTAGGTTCAACACATTTGTTTCCTTTCGTCCTCTTTCTTCCACTTCCCCTCACTGTCCTTTCTTTTGTCTTTCTCCCCTACTCTTCTTCTCTCCGTTTTCTTTCTTTTTTTCTTTCTCAGTCGAGCACAACACACACAACTCTCAAAACAAAATAACAAGCACACATACACACACACACACACACACATAGTCGGTTGCACATTTTCATAAGGGATAAGGGGACACTTTTCCCTATCCTATTCAACCATAGAAAAATATCTCCCAAGGGAAAATTAACAAAATGCCTATATTATCCAAATTACCAAGATTACACTACCATGTTTAGACCCAAAACGAAACCATCTGAACTCTGTTTTCGACATGCCACCTGCCGATGTACTCGGAAGGCTGTGGCCTTTCCAATGACATTTACGGAAAGTCCAAAATTCATAGTAAAAAAGTCAACATTTTGACCTTTGGTCAACAAGTCAACTCTTTGACTTCATGGACAAAATGGTAATTTCGAAGCCCAACTGAAAGTCTGGGCCGTTACATGACATGCAGTACGACTTCCAGAATTATGGAGGAACACTCAGTTCGAGACTGAACTGGAAGGACGATGTGTGAACTTTAATTTTATAATTTATTATGCATGCATAATTAAATATTTTAATTGATTTATTACATGATTTATGTTTCAATTATTTGATTATGATTTCAAAGTGATTATATGATGATTTTTCCAGAATTATTGAATGATTTTTTAAAACGTATTATACGGTATTTTGTGTAAACTGTCTTTTGGGCTCAAGCTCGAGATTAAACGTGTTTTGATTTTGTTTTAAGTTAATGATATGTTTTAAATGAGTTTTTCTCGGTTTTGTGGATTGTTACTCACGATCAACCATCCTCAGATATGATCAATGCTCAAACGTCTAGAGCACGACTCTGTTTTCTGAGGCTGAATATTTGATTAGTCCTCAAAATTCTGGAGCACGGCTCTATTTTCCTAAGACTGGTGATGTGATTGGGACTCAAAAGTCTAGAGCTCAATTCTGTTTTTCTGAGTCTCTACTCATGACATGATCCTTCCCGAAACGGAGGAAATCATGCTCCCGTCTGACAGATAATCCAAATATTCAAAACCAAACTCAGGATAACCCACAAGGATAAAAGTTCATTGCTGTTAGACAAGGGATATTTTACAAAACCATTTACAAAGCCCAAGTACAAACACAAATACAAATCAAAAGTCCATTTCTACCCTAGTATGTTGAAGAGCGCACAGAAACTAGTCTATGCCTCCGATCACCAAGTAAATCCCCGTCGACGTATCACAGCCTGGAGGGTAAACAAAAAACCAAAACAAGTTGTGAATGGACGGAAGAAATGTTTAAAACAAGGTTAAAAGAAAGCTAATATACACCCTCCACTTAAAACCTATGCATGCATATAGAAAGATTCCTTTAATTTGATAAAAGAAAGTAATATAAGATATCATAAAATAAGGAAATGATTAGTAAGAGAAAACATCAGCCACACACAAGGTCAACCTATCCTCGATATCCGTAACTATCATAGCACAGTGTAGCCACTAGGGGATAAAGCATATGAGGGTCCGCTCAGGGATACATCATCTGAGCATTATCACATGATCATTGCCCTACTGGTATACCAATCACCGTATCATTTAACCACTCGGGGATACAACATCTGAATGACCACCTTGGGATAGATCATTTGGGTGTCAACCACTTAGAAATACAGCATCTGAGTGACCATCCAGGGACACAGCATCTGGACGTAACCCAGATTCGAGGAGGGTTGTTCGTCACACCATACTCCGCACATATATATATATATATATTCACATTCAGAAATCACCACGTCAAGTAACCACACATTTTAAGTCATATCAAATTCATAATCCAAAACCATTTTCAAATCCGGGTCTAAGACTAAAGCCCAATACCAAACATCGTAAAATGTACCATTTAGATAACCCGTAAAATCACTCAAAAATCATAGCCAATCAAGCACCATCAAAATCATATATAAAACCCATCAAAATAATCAAATATGCATGCACATTATTTCAAAGAAAAACAAACATCCACTCACAGTGTGATTTCACTGATTCCCATTCCACAGGTTCCTCGTTGTCTCTGAGGGTTTTCTTCTAAAACCGTCACCCAACTCTTGATATTCGACCAAACTGTTCTTTGGTTTATGGGCGGTTCCAACGTCCAAACTCATGAACTAGGGGCTTATTAGGATTGTAAGAACTCCAAGAAGATGATAGCAACCTTGTTTCCAAGGTTCTTAGTCGAAAATTGGGTTGAGCAACCCCAAACCCAAAAGCTTCCTTTTTCGGGTTCACCCTCTCTCTCTCCCTCTCTCTCCCTCTCAGTATGAGTTCTACACCTCCCTTTTTTTTCTTTTTCTTATTCCTTTCACTATCCTCTTACTCTTCTCTCTTCTATCTTCTCTCTTGCTTTTCTCCTATTCGATTTTTCTACTTTTCCTCTCTTGGGCGAGTACCCATAAACACACACTAACACTTAAAACACATACATAAACACACACACACCTAAAAGCTAAGGCAAAGCACACACCCCTATGTGATAAAGGGACACTTGTCACCTCCTTAAACAATCCATAAGAAAAATCTCCCAATGAAAATTACTAAAATACTCCTACTAGCCAAATTACTAAAATGCCCTTACTCGATTTGACCCCAAAATGAATCCGTCTGAAATCCATTTTCAGCATGCCCCTACTCACGTACTCAGCAGGCCAAGACCTTTACAGCGGCTTTCACTTGAATGTTAAAAAACTCGCTCGGTAAAAAAGTCAATCATAAACCCTAAAGGGGCAAAATGGTCAATAGGCACCAAAAGTTACTATATTGCAATATCCGCTGTTCCAGATCGTTACAACTCGGATGTCCAGAGCTCGGCTTTGTTTTCCCGAGTGGTTTACCTACCGGTAGTGTGGTTTACTTATGGTGACAGATATTCGAGTATCGAGAATTGGTTAGTTGTATTTTATTATTGATGCTTGTGTTCCAATTGTTTTTACATTAGTTAGTTTGATTCATTGATGTTGCTATTAATTGGTTTGATTTAATGTTATTAGATTGGTTGGTTTCGGTGTGATTTATGGATATTTGTGTCTAGGTGATTTTATGTGAGGACCCGTCCCGAATTAACAGAATTAATTAAGAACTAATGACGGATTAGCGAGACTAATCATGGATTAGACGAGGATTAGCGAACGTTCGGGCGAAATGACGATTTTGCCCCTAGAATGGGCAAATCGTTGACTTTTCGTTTCGGCGGTCAAATGGACTTTGACCGATGATCGTGACTTAGTTCGGGACGTCACGAGTTCATAGACAGGTGGCATGCTCGATCCCGACGTTCGAGGAGGAAGTTATGATGTTCAGAAGTTCGAGGGCATTTTGGTAATTTGGGTCAAAAGTTGACTTTTGACCCGGGAAGTCCAACAGCCGAGGGCCAAATATTTTTACGTAGATTGGGACGATACGAATCCGTTGACAAGCGGCACGTCGAATTCGGACGTTCGACGGCGAAGTTACGGTTCACGGAAGTACGAACGTACTATTGCACGAAAGTCGAGACGGATGCTTTTTGGAATTAAGTGGGGCCCAGATATTTGTTATTAGACAAATGGATGAGTGACAAGTGTCACCCATCCACTGGCCTTCTCTTTTCCTTCATGCATATCATTCCCTTCATCGATCATTTTCTTTGTCCCCAAACAACCCACCCGATCTCACCCAACCACCCAGACCAATCCATCCCTTGCCATTCGACCATGACTGACCCAAGAGCGTGAGAGGAGGATTGAGGAAGATGGTGGCCGGCCAGGAACGAATCCCCCGTGGACGGCGACCTTGAACTCGAACCAAACTTCACGGTTAGCCCATTTTCCTTTTTAAATTCGATTTTCACATTATGGGATGTTTTGGGTGTTTGGAATAGGATTATTAGGTTTCTAGGATGATTTTAGGATGGTTTGGAAGGTGGTTCACGACGGAGGAGGCCGTGAAGGTGGCCAGGAAAAACAGGGTCGTGAGACCCTTTGATTTTGGCTAGGATTTAGGAGGTTTTGATTAGTTTGTTGATTGGGATTGATAGAAAACAAGAAAATAGGAATTTAGGGATTGGATTGGAAGCAAACTGACGAGAAATGAGTGAAGGAGAGACCTGAACCGGTCACACCCGTGAGGCTCACGCATGGAGAAGACAATGAATAGTCCTGACGCGTGAGGCTCACGCGCATGACCGTTCTTGGGCGCGTGAGGGCGCGTGCTCACTCTTTTGGGGATGTGTTCAACACACGAAACCATCTATTCGATGTAACGAACATTTTGGGACTGGTTTCGTGTCAATCGAACATCGTTTCGATATAGTTCGGGATGTCCGAAGGTTTAGGTTAGGTTTTAAAAATAGTTAGAAAATCGGGAAAATTATGGGACTTCAATGAGAGGTTAATAAGGCTATTAGTAACCTTATATTACGATTTGGATAGGTTCGGGAATCCCGGAGGGGACGATTGACCAGGGAGACTATTATTGCACGCGTATCGAGGCGCGACTTCGAACGGTCTGTGAGTGGACCTTTCTTTCGAAATTGATGCATGCATAAATGTTTATAAATGCTTTTAATACGTATTTTATGTTGCCTTGAGTGCAATTGGTTGTGGTATCTTAGGATCGACATAATTGCACGTACTTCGAGGTTTTCGGCTTTATGTCGTACCTTTGCGTATCACATTTTCAACGAGGGTTTAATAAATGGATTTCGGATTTAGAAATATGAAATCGGGCATGAGACCCATTTGAATTACAACTCTCGGACTTGGAGTCCATTTGATTTGACGAGGAATCAGACCTAGGGTCCATTTGAGCTATACAATCGAACTGAGGATCCAGTTGGTTTATGATTCGGGTTTGAGGCCCAGTTAGTGGTACTATCGGGCTTGATGCCCAGTTGATTTATGATATCGGGTCTGAGATCCATTTAGTTGAGATATCGGGCTTAAGGCCCCGTTAGTTGTGAAATCGGACTTGAGGTCCTGCTGCTTTATGATTTCGGGCTTAGGGCCCAGTTGGTTGTGATATTGGGCTTGAGTCCCAGTTCAGTTTGTGAAATGAGAATTCAGGCATGAGACCCAGTTGAACTGCGGATTTAGGCCGAGGCCTGTGAAATGGATTTGAATCGGATTCGAGGAATCCTGTTGAGATGAATCGGGTATAAGACCCAGTTGAGAAATGTATTTGAGAAAGAAAGAAAGAGATTTGAAATGAATGAACCCTCCATATGATTTATATGGTCTCCTCCAGACGTCGACCTGGAGAGTCGCGATCCACAGACCAGAGTGGGTATCCCCATAGGGATCCCGTTCTAGGAGTGATGGTTACTTATTATGTTGTGGTCCCAAACCAGATTCCGGAGAGATATGTGGACTAGATCCAGAGAGAGAGCTCGGACTAGATCCAGAGATTGAGCCTCCCAGATGGAGATTCTTGGGAGAAGACTCAGAGTGAGACCTCGAGTAGTGTGCACACTAGATAGATATGATGTCATCGTGACTATATCGGGGATGTGTTCCCTAGGGGCTGTGTGCCCCGAGTTGGCATCTTCTCCGGAAGTGCCTAGGATGGGTTATGCGTATGTTGATACGTATGTGGTTTTTAAGAAAAGTGATTTGAGGGCGGAGGCCCCGTGTTCCATGTTTTATGATTCGGAAAGTGATTTGGGGGCGGAGACCCCGTACTTGATGTTTTAGTATTTCACTGAGAACAGATTTGGGCTGAGTTCCCACATGCTATGGTTGATGGTTTTTGAGTTGTGATTTCGGGTCGAGGACCCAATTGGATTTATGGGTCATGATGGTTTATGGGGCCGGCATGAACCCTTGAAAGGTTTTGTAAATGTTTGAAAATGGTTTTTATGAACGTTTGATAAATGGTTTGAATGCATGCATATGAGTTTAATGAAGGGCATAAAGGCCTTTAAGCGAAAATGTTTTTAATAAAATATTGTTTTGTCCACTCACGACTTTTAATGTTTTAATGCCCTTCAGGTTGATCGCGGATGCGGACTGTAGCTGAAACGAGACATCACTCCCCTCCTCCTACGATCCTGACGCACTCTAACAGCCCCAGCGAGGGCTAGAGATGGAATTCTCCCTGGTCTGACACTTCGTGTTAGACGGGATCAGGCGGGTCCCACGTTAATCCAGGGGGATTTGGGACCGGTCCTGACATTTTATATAATTTTATGCCTTGGAGTGATTTACAAATATTTGTGTCAAATAAATGTGGACCACAAGTTGTTTACTAGTATTTTGTGATTTTGTAGTCCCACAGTTTATGATCTGAGATGTAACACCCCGGAAATTCGAGGATTTTAATATTGTAATT
Source organism: Prinsepia uniflora (assembly GCA_032719365.1). Taxonomy (NCBI): domain Eukaryota; kingdom Viridiplantae; phylum Streptophyta; class Magnoliopsida; order Rosales; family Rosaceae; genus Prinsepia; species Prinsepia uniflora. The sequence continues at coordinate 46,590,594 of CM064861.1, read as the reverse complement.
TATTGTGTTAATTGACGTTCTTACCCTAGTGAATGGTATGGCCAAATTGTTGACTTTTTGACCAGTGACCGTGACGTAGTTCGGGATGTCACGAGTCCATAGACAGGTGGCACGTCCATTTCGGACGATCAGGGAAAAAGTTATGACTATCGGAAGTTCAGGGGCTTTACCGTAAGTTGGACTTCACGGGCGAAAATGTTGACTTTTCGTTTGACAACTAATTTTCACATGACCCAAGGACCATTAGGTAGGTCTCGATATCCTGAGTCCGTAGATAGGCGGCACGCCGAAATCGGACTTCGTATGGCTGAGTTACGGGTCTAGGAAGTGAGGGGTATTTTGGTAATTATTGAACCAGGGGCATTTTGGTCTTTTGCCCTGGTTACTGTAGCAACCGCGGGGGAACCATGGACGGCACCACCATGTGCGGTGGTTCAGTGCACAATTGATTATGCTAATATGTGCTGGAAAGTCTGGGCTGTCTTTTGCTTTTGAATGTGGCCTGAACCGTCCAGCCTGCACGATCAAATTGTTAATTGGAATTCGAAGCTTTTGGGGGACAAATTTCAGTGGACAGATTGGATACCCACGAGCCTCTGGGACGGCTTGAAATTGTTTAAAATTGATTATATAGTGTATGAGCTTTACTCTGGTGTTGAAAAGACTGAAAATAGGAGTGGAACCAGAGAGAAACCATTTCGGGAATTTTTGGAGGGAAATCGGGTTTTTGATTTCTGGTGATCGTTGGACCAAACCAAGGCCTGGTTTAGTCTTCTGGGAGTGTTTGGAACTCAACCACATCGAAATCGATGGCCATCTACCACGGGTGAGCTAGGACTGTAGTTGTCGTGTTCAGAGAAATTTCAGAGGTTTGGATGAGTACTTCCAGGTGAGTGTTGGTTCAATTGTTTGTGTTTTCCAGTTCGTTTTGATACTATGGTGCTTACTGTAAGGTTAATTGGATTATGGTTTGGAAACCAGTGAGTTCTTGTGATTGACCCGTTTGGATGATCACGGGTCGAATGGCCATTTAAGGATTTGATTTGACTAATTAGTGTCTCAGAACTTAAATTGGATAGTTAATGAACATGTTAGGATCAAATTGGATTGAAATCGAGTAAGTATTGATGGGTATTCAACCGGGTCAAGCCGCAGGTGGCAGGCCTGTATTACAGACAAACGGGTGAAGGAGGTGACACTGTAGCTACAGTGTCAGGCGCGTGACTTTCACGCGCAGCCACTTTGGGCGGCGCGTGAGGGCGCGTTGGACCTTATCTTCGATCACGATCAACATGACGTTTGTTCCTCTCATCATTCTGAACATTTTTGGTGAATTAACCATGTTGATCTGAGATAGTTTTGATGGGTCAGTTTAGGGCCAGTTGCCTCGGGAAACGTGTTGGACGGCTTCCCCGGGCCGGTTTCTATTTCGGACTTTGTGGTTAAACATTTAAGACTTGTAGTGACCCTTACATGTGATTTGGACTGACAAGAATTGTACGATAATCCCGGTACAAGTTCGTACGCGCAGGTTCACCGCGAGATCGTACTGTGAGTGGGCCCGTTTTCATTAAACCCTTGCATGCTTAAATGTTTTCTGATTTACTTATATGTTCACATGCTGGAATCAAGATATGGTTTTGATGATATTGAAATTTCGGTTATGGCACGTTTGACGGCATTTGGGCTTGAGACCTGTCTGATGAAACGAAACGATCGGTTCGGATTTTACCTATGTATACTTATATGTTTTGCATGTGGATATCAATAAAATGTATTTAATACTGCACCGTATAGATCCTTCCATATTATATTGTCTCCTCCGGATGAGGTACCCCGGAGAGGTCACGGACGTCTAGTACGTCCAGCGTCTATGACGCTAAGCATCAGGGATGCTGTAACCGAACAGGGTTCGGGGATTGAACTTGGAATTGAGACCCGAGTGGCACGCATAGCCTTGTGATTGTGACCTTATTGGACGTCAGGGACGTCAGACATCAGGGATGTCGGGATTGGAGTGTATAGTGCAGTGGCTAATTTATGTTTATGGTTTTATTACATGCCTTTTGGTTCATATTATATGATTAATGATTTTAAATAATGCTGCATGCATGTTTTGGAAAACGGAGGGGTAAATTATATGTTTTATTTACTAAACGATTTTATAAAATTGAGTTTCGGCCCACTCACCCTTATTGTTTTGGTAACCCCTCCAGGTCGTGCTAATGAGGTAGATGAGGAACCTGAGGCTGAGGCATAGATCCACTTCTGCGTACCTGAACCCCTGTTGGGTGGTGTACCCGCAGGTTTATGTTAGAGTCGTGCTCGCAACTTGTAGTTTGGATTTCATCCCTTGTCTGACATCTGTTTATTTCGGATTTGATGTAAAACTTTAATTTGGTTTTTATGCATTTGATGTTTTGAGGTTAAAATTGGTATGAACTGTTGGGTGTCAGACGGGAGCAGGGCACGTCCCCTTGTGGTCCCTGTGGGATCGGGGCGGGTCCTGTCAGCTGAGATCCGATTGTTTGTTTGCTTACGTTTGATTCTATGCATGCATGTTTTAGAAACTAGAGGGTAAAACATGTTTTTAAATATTTATTTTGTCCACTCACACTTTTTCATGATTTTGATAACCCTCCAAGCCGTTGCACAAAAATTGAGGCAGACCGAGAAACAGAGTCATGAGCAGTAAGAAAGCACAATTGTCCATTGTCTGACAATGGCTGAGGGTAATATCAGAACTTCAGTTTGTTTGTCAGACAAGAGTAGGACATGACACAATTATTAAAGTGTTGTAGGAGCGTGTCTTGTCAGATGACCATGGATTTCTTTGAGTGCATGGCTTCAATGTACTATCTAATCATGCGTGCTTATTGAGGTTATCTACGCGCATAGGATTTTAGCCACACATCTTAAGGTTATTTTCATATATGCTAGTTTGGAGAATAGATCCCTCTATTAGATTTCTGAGGTACTTTTCCATCACTTTGAGGCATTATTAGCGGTGGTTAGGAGGGCATGTCCCCGTATTGGACTACTCTTGATATTAGGCAACGAGCTGGGATAAATAATGAGCTATGGATCGGGATGGCTGGCACATGTCCTTGAGGTATTTTTGGACATATGAGATGGGAATGTCTCTAAGGCAGGACGTTGAGACTTTTGTTGTCATGTGTTCGTTGAAGGTTTGGTTACGACTGAGATATTAAGTTAAGGCTCAGGATGACAGTTCTGATTGCGGATCACGGATATGGTTGGATTGTTATGATGGCATGTACATTTGAAGGTGGCGTGAGTTCCACCGAGGTAATTGAATGGTACTCTGGTAAGTAACATGTATATATATATATGATCGTAATGGAGGGTCGTATAGTAAGTATCATTACACGAGGCGGGTCTCATGTTTACCTTATTATTGTTGTCATTACTTTATTAGTGTGTTGTACATTGGTATAGTTCTTTGGTCAACTCATAGTTACTTGGGTTTTGTGCCCTTCAAGCCGTTGCGAGACAATGTGACAAGATTAGGATGAGGCATCATCTTTTGCTGCGCTACCAGTACGTAGAACTTTCATTAGTTTCTGTAGTGTCAAGGATTACCTAGTTTCCTCTAATCCACTTTTGGGTGTTGTAAATTATTTTGATGGCATGGTAGTTTAGGCTCAAATCATATTTGGATTGCTTTGGATTGGTATTTGTTAATGCATCATTCGCTGGTTGGTGGGAAGATGGTTTGACCCAATTACAGGGAAGATTCTGCCGGATTCTCAATAGAATTCTAGTAGAGTAATTACGAAGATTATAAAGCAACATGGGTATTTTAGGAATTATTTTAAGTTGTCAGGAGTTGTCAGACGTGAGCAAAACTTTTCATGAATTGCGAGGGGAAAATCGGGAAGAGTACTGCAATCGAGTTTCTGTAGATTTGGTCAAATTGAATCCGGCCTTTGCTCTTCATTAGGTTAGTGAGGGTAGATTATTCAATATACATGGTTATTTTTGTCAATAACTAATATTTTTAGGCTGATATCATTATTTAATTGATGATAACTTGATAAAAAGGGTTATGTGTAATGATTTTATAACTTGAAGGGGTGTTTTTGTAATTTCTAAAATGTGAATGGTGTTTGTGAAAAGACAAAAAACCCTAAGGGGTGTGTAATTCAGTATGAAGTTGTGCAGAAAATTGTCAGGTAATTCTATATAATTTCATAATTAACTCTATCAAAATTTGTGAAAATAAATTAATTTGTAAAACTCGATAACTTAAAAAAACTATGCAATTATTTATATCAATTTAAATTTATTACATCTCTAAATTACATAACAAACTAGTTTTTGCTACAAACTAAATCGTAAGGAATAGATCCTAAGGATGAATTGATTTGATTTTTTTTTCTCATGAAAATAGACTTTCTTCTAAAGTTAGAAAAATGTAGAGAGGAATCTTTGCACGAAGTATAACTTAATGAAGAAGAAAATAAACGATTTAATTTGCATTTAAACAAAATTTAACAATTGAGATTATACATGTAGACAATTTAAATTATGTTTAAACAAAAGTAAACGATTTAATTTGTATTTAAACAAAATTAAAAGATTTAATTTGTATTTAAACAAAATTAAAAGATTTAATTTGTATTTAAACAAAATTAAAAGATTTAATTTGTATTTAAACAAAATTAAACGATTTAATTTGTATTTAAACAAAATTAAATAATTGAAAATAGATGTAGACAAAATAAATCGGGATCGTAGTTCCTAGTTCATTACCTTCTTGGTTAAACACTAGGAATCCAAATCCGAATTGTGACCAATTCCTACGGAGCGATTTTCAGTAACAAAAAAATTCGGGCAAAAGAGAAACCCCCTAATAATTACGTTCACTTCTTACTTGAAGAGCAAGACAGGAGGCCAAACTCGTAATTTCCAGGGCCTCTCAGGGGCAATGTAGTAAACTAGCAAAGCGGCAGACTTTAGGTTTCGAGAGCAAACCCTAGATATTTTCCACTACTCACTCACCCTATAAATAGGTTACATTGCGCCTCACAAACCCTGCCCTCTCTCATTTCACTTCTCAGCCGCGCTGCTTGAACTGCGTGTTTAAGCCTTAGATCTGTGGTATTTTCTTCCTCATTTTAATTTTGCGTTGTTTCATTTACGTTTGAGCTTTAGATCTGGCCATTTTTTTTCAGCTCATAATTCTGTAGTGATTTTTTGGTGATTGTTACTGATTTTGTTGCATGTTTTTTATGTAAATTTCATGAACTCGATGGTCTTTGCTTAGTTTGTATGTGGTAGATCGATTTTCTAGAACCAAATTTGAGGGTTTATTTGCGGTTTCTTGCTAATCTCAATTTTTCGATGAAAATATTGACTGAAGCCTTTGGGTTTTCATATCATTGTTTATTTTTATGATTTGCTTGTTATTTTCTTTGATTAATCTGTTCTTATTACCTGACTGATTAATTTGTCGATTCTGGCAGTTTGGTTGTGCAAAAAACTTAGATGCTCCTTTTTCGGTCATAATTACATTTTTGTTTTGATTCCAAGAAATTTCTAAATTATTTTCAAAGGTAGAGTTATAGACTTTTTTACCATCTGATTCACCATTGATATTTAAAACAATTTTACAACGAGGGTATAAATTTGTTTTTAAAATGTTATAAATAATGAATTACACTTATATTTCATCTGTGAAACAATTTTATTTACGAGATCTAATGGGTGTTGACTCTCTTGTTCTTCTTGTGTTGCAGATTAAAGTTAACTTACAAATCATGGGAAAGGAAAAGTTTCATATCAACATTGTGGTCATTGGCCATGTCGACTCTGGGAAATCGACCACCACTGGTCATCTTATCTACAAGCTTGGGGGTATTGACAAGCGTGTGATCGAGAGATTCGAGAAGGAAGCTGCTGAGATGAACAAAAGGTCATTCAAGTACGCCTGGGTGCTCGACAAGCTCAAGGCTGAGCGGGAGCGTGGTATCACCATTGATATTGCCTTATGGAAGTTTGAGACCCCCAAGTACTACTGCACTGTCATTGATGCCCCAGGGCATCGTGATTTCATTAAGAACATGATTACTGGAACTTCACAGGCTGACTGTGCAGTTCTCATCATTGATTCCACCACTGGTGGTTTTGAGGCTGGTATTTCCAAGGATGGACAGACCCGTGAGCATGCTCTTCTTGCTTTCACTCTCGGTGTGAAGCAGATGATTTGCTGCTGTAACAAGGTATAAAACACATATAGTTTACATTCTTTGCTGTGTGGTTACATTGTGATATGTTTTGCCATGTGGTTATCTTATGATATGTTTTGCCATGTGGTTATCTTATGATATGTTTTGCTACGTGGTTATAGTGTGATATTAATCATGGCATGACTGACTTGTATATACCGCTCGTTCTATCTGATAAAGGGACACTTACATAGTTCAATTGCATTGTTGGTAATTGCAATCAGCATTTGTGGACATATGTTATGGTGTCCTAAACTATGGATATTGTCCACTTTATTGTTAGATGTTTGTGTTTATGTATTGGAGGGATTGCCTGGTGGTGTAGTTCTGTTTGAACTATTGAGGGTTCGATTCCCTCTCTCCCGCATGTTATGTTGATGCAATGTTCGGTTTAGTGCTTCAATTGATTACTGTAGTTGTTTGTAGACTTTATGTGTAATATTATGGTGTTCATATTTAATGAGTTATGTTTCACATTTTCTTTTGTTCAGCGTTGGTTTTGGATTTAATTTTATGGACAGGTGCACTTTTTTCAATTGTTCGTTGGATTTGTTATTATGAAAATCTACATGTGGGTCAGCCATTTTTTTTAAAGTGAGAACTACTTTTTTGTGGTCTTTTATATAATCACAAGTTCGTTTGTATGATCCATGATGAAAGAATGGTTGCATAGATGGTTTGTCTACTGTTGTTTGATGATGAAAGAATGGTTGCATGGATGGTTTGTCTACTGTTGTTTGATGATGAAAGAATGGTTGCATAGATCGTTTGTCTACTGATGTGTGTCATGTGTAAGATTTTGATCTGATCTACTGTTAGGTTTGGTATTATTTGCTATCTGATGTCTGATAATTGATCTGTTAACCATTTGTGCCCGACATAATTGATCTGATAATTGATCTTTTCATTTATATTGATTGTATTGATGCTTTGGTTTCTGGATATCTCGTTGTATTCATTCATTTGTTATTGCTATCTTGTAGATGGACGCCACGACACCCAAGTACTCCAAGGCTAGGTATGATGAAATTGTGAAGGAAGTCTCATCCTACTTGAAGAAGGTTGGGTACAACCCAGACAAAATTGCCTTTGTTCCCATCTCTGGGTTTGAGGGTGACAACATGATTGAGCGGTCTACCAACCTTGACTGGTACAAGGGACCTACTCTTCTTGAGGCCCTTGACAACATCAATGAGCCCAAGAGGCCCTCAGACAAACCCCTTCGTCTCCCACTCCAGGATGTCTACAAGATTGGTGGTATTGGAACGGTGCCAGTGGGACGTGTTGAGACTGGTATTATCAAGCCTGGTATGGTGGTTACTTTTGGACCAACTGGGCTAACAACTGAGGTTAAGTCTGTTGAGATGCATCATGAGGCCCTTCAGGAGGCATTGCCTGGTGACAATGTTGGATTCAATGTGAAGAATGTTGCTGTGAAGGATCTCAAGCGTGGTTTTGTTGCATCCAATTCTAAGGATGATCCTGCCAAGGAGGCTGCCAACTTCACTTCCCAGGTCATCATCATGAACCACCCTGGTCAGATTGGTAATGGATATGCCCCAGTTCTTGATTGCCACACTTCCCACATTGCTGTGAAGTTTGGTGAAATCCTTACAAAGATCGACAGGAGGTCTGGAAAGGAGATTGAGAAGGAGCCCAAGTTCTTGAAGAACGGAGATGCAGGTATGGTTAAGATGCTTCCAACCAAGCCCATGGTTGTGGAGACCTTCTCTGAGTACCCTCCATTGGGTCGTTTTGCTGTGCGTGACATGCGTCAGACTGTTGCTGTTGGTGTCATCAAGAGTGTGGAGAAGAAGGACCCAACCGGTGCCAAGATCACCAAGGCTGCTGCTAAGAAGAAGTGAAGAATGGGCGATGAAAATTTCACTGATGCAAATTTATCCATCTTTTTCAAAGACTCATATTTAAGTTGTGTGTTTTTAAATTTAGTCAGTTTAGTATGTAGCTGTTTTGCTTGTGCTAGTTCTTTGTGCTTCACTTCTAGTCTCTTTGCCCAGAATTGGGTGCTTGACAGGCGGTGGTGACACACTTGGTCAGTTCATGTTTTTAGTCGATCCCACCTTTTAAAGGAGGATCATCCTGAGAGTTTGAGACTATTTAAATTTTGTTGCGTCTGTTGAATGGATAATTTTGAGCTTATATATTTTGTTTTTGAGTTGTCTTTGGTTCTATTTTTGTGGTTCTTATTTCAGCTAGTTTTTTGTTTCTTTTTATCTTCTTGCTTGATTATCTCTTGGCAGGTCACTGAAAACGAATGTGGTAGCATTCTCTTCTCTTGGGATTTTCAATCGTATCAAGCCAGGGTGTAGAAGGGTTGTGGACTTGAGGGCCAATTGGGTTCAGAAATTGGAGGTTGATCGTGTTCGAAGGTTTCTGAAGGCAGACGCAAATATTCATTACTTCAAATCTTAGATGAGCAATATTGGGAGGCAATATTGGAGCTCGTATTTCCCGACTTTTTTTCGAATGCCTTCCTCTTAAGGTCTAGTGCCCAACATTTTTTGATGGTTAGTACTCTGTCATGAGTTGAAGAATTATAGACAAGCAAATTGTGTAACAAGAAAACCTCACGAAGCTTGGTATGAAGCCTACATGTTTGGTTCGGGGAGGGATCGTCGAAAGCGTGAAATGAATGATAAGATGATGTATTGTCATACTGATCAACCTCCAACCCGTGGTGCTTTAACGAACCGTCAATTATCTTCCGCGTACAATAGAGATGAGAGAAGATCTCGCTAAAACCTATTAAGGCCTTTGAAGAAGAAAAGATAATACTATTTTATGAGGAAGAAAAAAATTTAAATTGCAGACCGGTGTGATGAAGAATTGCCTCATGAGTGAGGTACTGAGATTAATATATCTGCCATGTCTTCTCACGTTCATAGCATTTGTTATTTGTTTTAATAGTTCGGAAAAAAATTAAAAATCAAATTATTTTTTATTATTTTTCAACAACGAAAAAAATAGGAAGAGTAATTATCCACTACTTCTATTTACCATTATTATTATTATTATTATTATTTTTAATTTATAAATTATATTTAATTTACATAAATGTCAAGATTATATTTGAGAGTACGATATGTAAGCGAAAACTTTGATTTTTAGTAAAGGTAATTTAAAGCAAAAGCTCATCGTATTATAATAAAAAATTTAGAAAAATAAATAAAAAGAAAAAAAGGATTCCTATACAACTGACTGAGTGGCACTTTGCTGAAGAGATCTGTTGGCTTCACCGAATTGACATATATATCCTCGTATGAATACCCTTCCAAACTAGTCTAAGAATTCCAAACTAATTTTCCCGTGGAAAAAAAAAATCAAAAACATTTTTCCGAGATAATGAGTTCTGAACCCTAACTGGTGACTGTGGGACGATGAGGTCGGTCCCCTGGCCTGGTCTCAAATTCGAATTACAACGAATCTCTCTCTCCTTTTCTTAATGGAACGTGACCGAACCCTGTCTGCAGAGCCCAAGAAGAGCGATCCCAATAGTTTGAAGGTGATCGAATGGGAGGAATTCGAGCAAGAGCTTGTGAGGTTTTGGAGTCTTTCTTCTGCGCTCAGCGAAGCTCAGGATAAGAAGCAGACTCTTCACCGGAAGCTCGAGTCTCTAATTGAGGTAGGGTTTTAGTGGATGGTGAACTTTCTTGCTCTTGATATTGAGGTTGGTCGTATTATAGTATGCTCTGGAAAAATGTATGTCGATAGGGAGCAAGGTTTAATTTAAATTTTCTTTTGCAGTTAGTAAATGGAGTTTCTTAGTTATTCTTTTAGTATTTTGGATAGAACTGGGTTTGCGTAGTTGCTAAGATTAAAGGGAAAAGTTCCGATATTTTGTTTCTTCTGGTATTAGTAGGAACAATCAATTTTTACTTTAGCTGGGGTTTGCGAATTTAATTTTGTTTTTAAGCGCATGGATTAAGTAGTTTATTTTTTTAGGAGTCTGTAAGTTTATATATGGTAGGCATCAATGTTCTTATTCTATCTTTGATTTCCAAGTGAATGCAAGAAAAGAAATCGCATTAAATTTTCGTTTACGGATAAGTTTCAGTTTGCTTATATTAGTTCCCTATTCTTAAGTTCACCTATTTTTTTGTAGTAAAAGGTCAATAAAGTTTGTTTTCTACTGTTTAGTGTTTTTGATAATAAAATGTTGCTTAGTGGACCAAATATTAAGTCAAGAAATGTATAGTTATTGAGTATTTTATGCATTAAGGTGTTAAAAACAATGTAGAAGGTTCCCCCTCCCCTGACTGTGCTTTAGTTTTTAGTTAGAGCAGTTGAAGTCTTAGGGGTTAGGTCTAGTTTGAAGTGTATTCTTACTCTGCCCCAAGTCAACATTGGCGCATTGTGTTGTTACTTGATTGATAGGGCCTTAATTGATTAGCCCGCGGGTTAGCGGGCGGCAACATGGTTGGCAGGTTGAAGCTGAGTCATTGAGCAGATCAAATGAGCTTGAGGAGATGCAGCAGAGACTGGAGGCTAGAAAAATGAAGATGGGAAGCCTGTCTCGTTATTCAATGCTGGCTGTGGAGGATACTAAAAAGAAAGAGGAGCTGCTTAGTACAGAGCTCAGGTCACTATTGGTTGCTGGGACGGCTTTATCTGTAGCTAGGAAGCGATTGGAGGTAAAGTTAATTGTAATTATCGTATAAAATACAGTGGTTGGGTGGAAAAGAACGTATACACTTGTGAATTACTAGCTTAGTTTCTTTTATATTGGTGCTTTGTTGTATTGCGTTGAAAAATGAAATTTTTATTACGACTAATGTGAAAATTATACCATTAGTAAATAAATATATGGATAAAAGAAACTAAGTTACTTGGATTCAGTCGCATTTGAATTGAAAATTGTCTTCCTTTTCTTCAGCATTATTAAACTAGTTATATGCATGCACACATGCAAATATGTTATATGTGTATATATATTTTATTGTTTGTTTCTTTTCATCAGTCCAAGTCTTTTTATCACGTTTATTGTCTATTTGGTTGATTTAAGTTTCTTTGATTGATTAAATCAGAATTTGTGAATGCTATAATGTCTTTGAAACCCTTTATATTTTCTTCTCTATGTGCTTTTTCTCGTTTAATGACAATGTTAGAATTTAGTATGTGATATCTGCTGTTATGGTGGAAATACATTAATAATGCTTTTATTACAGGAGTCAAATCCGCTACTATCCAGAGAAACGGCTTATCATGGAAAATTTTTGCAAAAGATGCTAAGAAGGAGACAACAACATATGATATCCCAAGTTTTATTGCTCTACCCTGTAAAGTTCACTATGGGTCCTGCACAAGAACAGGAACTTGAATCGTTTCCTAACACTAGTAGATCAGGTATATGTTAGTAAGCTTGTAGTTTATTATATTTATATTATGTTGTATAATTTGTACAATCTGAAATACGAGTAACCAAGTTAAAATCAATGATTATACCTATTACTAAAGGAAGGAATATACATGCTATTGGTTCAAGCAATTACTACAACTTTTTTCTATTTATCCACTTCCATGAAACTCTGGTTGTCATGGAAACATATGCTATCTCAACTGTCATTTGAAGTGGCTTTATTTTGGAGTAATTGTTTCTGTTTCCCATGTTGTTAATTTGGATAATTTCTTGTTTCATTTTTTCAATATTGTCTGAGTACAAGAGTATATGTCAGGAATTTACTGGTACTTTTTTCGTCGAATCTTAGTCTTTATTTCCTTCGTTAAAAGTTTGTTCGTAGTTCTCAATTCAGTCTAGATGGCCTGCATTACCCTAGGTCTTTTTTTTTCAGAATATGGGCAATTTCCTTTAGTTAATGTTTGAATATTGTTGAATTGCATTCTATAGATTGTTTGAGTTTTTTACTTCCTTTGAATGCTATCACCACTCGAAATCACTGAATATGCACGTGCATGTGTGTATATATATGTTGACATTCACTTGGGAAAAGGCTGCATGATATGGTATGATATATATATATATATATATATATATGTATGTGTGTGTGTGTGTGTATATATATATAGATGCCATATCATATCATGAGTCGCTTCTCAAGTGACTGTCAGCAATGAAGTGCCCTCCTGCCATTCGAGCTCTGTGTTAATTTTGTTTATGTTTTCCTTCCAAGGCTTATGATATCAAATTTGGGCTAATGAGCTAATCTCTAAACCATGTATGCCCTAAGCTCTATTGTACACTTTATCCTAATAAACTTTGTTGCAACTTGCAAACTAACAACTTTAAAGAATTGGATAAATTTATTGTTGTTCGAACAGCTTTGTTTTTGAAGTTTTTAGTATATATCATACTTGTATGTTAGGTTCGAATCTATGTTTTAAAAGTTGAAATATATTTAATGTTATTATACGTTCTCTTTCTTTATGTATGTCTGTTATTTTCAATTTCACCATGGCATTGTTTCTTTAATTATTATTTGATATCGATGGTTAGACATTCTCGCAATATCCATCTTTAGTTTATTTTCTTTTTTTCCTGGAAAATGCTAACATATTCTTGTTTTCAAGTTTAATGACCCTTGGTAATGCATCCTACTGTGGTTCTGGTACTCAGATTATATTTTTCTATGCCTTCCGCCAATTTTTACAGGTAATTCTGCTCGATTCAAACCAGCAAATCAAGGAACATTAACAATTTTAGGTCTCCATTTGACTATGCTGCCTTTTAAAATGATGAGTTTCTTCACTGACAAGAAAGAGGTTCAGAGTTCTGCAACAGCCCTGGGATATGTCGGTCATGTGCGTAGTATTTTCTCCGCTTGATATAAACTATATACTTGTCAATTTATACATGAACTTAGAATCTTTAACTGTAAGATGTCATAATAATATTCCTTTTCCAGAATAAACCGGCATTTTTGTTAAGAAGATTATGTTATCATATTCAAGTGCATTAATGAGGTGGAATCTTGTTTTGTATGGTTAACCAAAGTTGTTTTAAATAAGAATGCTTTATTATATTGATTTTGAATGCAGGCTGTCGTACTTATAGCTTCATACTTAAAAGTTCCATTGCGTTATCCATTGCGCTTGGGTGGTTCCCATTCCTATATTATTGATTATGGACCATCAGTGGACCCTACTTCATCTGTTTTGTCATCAAATATAGTGGTTTCCACGGATGTGAAGCATGTGGAGTTCCCTCTTTTTTTAGATGGTCAAGACACAACGAGAGCAGCATATGCTGTATTCTTACTAAACAAGGTGCAATTTCATTCATATCTTGTTTTAGGCTTCATAAGACCTATTGAAATTAGATTAATTTTTGTTAGTTTGCATATGGTATCTTTTCATTAGTTTGATTTCCGTGAATTTGTGTGTGCGCTCACATGTTAAATTAATCCTTCTGAATGTACCTTTAGGTAAGGGTAACTTGGTGATTATCAGAACAATCATAAAACAACATAACGGAAGGACTATAGTATCTTTAGTCAGAACTCCAAGCAGAACAATTTGGTCGATCAGTATCTTTAATCATTATCAATCAACATAAAAGTTTCAAACCCTATTATAGAAAAGACTATCAGCATGGACAATCATAAAACTAGTATTGATCCTTATCCTCTAATAATCTAAGCTTGTGCAAACGCCTACTAGGTGTTCTTGCGTCATTCATTACCAAGTGTTGCTGCTTTTCACCCACCCAGATCCAGGACCGTACTTTCAGCATTAAGATCTGCATGCTATCCTTAATTTCTTACTCATATGTCCTTTACTTCATCTTCTCTTCACCACTAAAAGTCACGTTTTTTTATCCATATTTCAAGTTGAGGGCTCACTTACTATTGTAATTTTGCGGTGTAGGATTTAGAGCAGCTTTTGAATTACATTGGTGTTAAAAGCTTAGGGCCACGCCATGTCCTGGCCAATTTGAAGGAGCTTGTAAGGACTATTCAATCTGTAGATTATATAGATACGTGATCTGAACTGAAGGTACCAGTTTTGGCTCAAAATCAGGAACTACTTTGTGAATGAACTATATGTATTCTTAACCTGGTGCAAGTTTTTTAGTTGAGCACCTTGTCTTTTCCTTTACACCGATGCAGAATTTGAATGTTGATAGAAAGTACAAATGTATGCTCAAGAACACAAGACTTTTGTACCTGAAGAAGGTTTATAATATGAGTGGATTAATGGCACCATAACACGTGGTGGCAACGAGGAGTTTATACTTGAGGGTATGGATATATACACATTTTAATTTGGGTGGATTGATTGAAGTGTTTTGTATCTATGACTGTTCTTCCCAAAATGGTTTCAATCTTATTGGCATTTGCAGAAAAAAGGGGGCTCAATTGCAGAAAGCCCAAATTTACATTCAACACCAACACATTGAAACGAATCTAAACTAGTTTTGAGTGTTCTTACTTACTAAACACAATTGCAGAAAGCTAGCTCATTAGCCATTAATCTTAGCTAGTCACATTACAATAATACGAGGGGGCGGAAATCTTAGTTCAAATGTCACTGCAGAATTGAGACCTTCAAAATCCCCAAGAATATCATGAAGCGTGGTGAATGAAAGTTAACTGTCACGCATCTTGGCAATAGTCAACTTTCTTCGGGTTTAAGGGACCAATTCATCTGCTCCTTCTCACAGTGCTCCAAGAAAGAATCAATGTCGTTCATGAGATCTTGGTCGGCTCGAATGGCATCATCCACCAAATTTAAAAACTCGGTCAAATCTAGCTCTCCGTTGCTGTACAGGTGCAGCTGCTTCAGGAATTCGACGAACTTTTCTTTGCCAAGTTTATCCCTGACCTTCTTGAACAGAGAAAACCCTCGGTCATATATGCTCTTTTTCAACTTCTCTTGAGCATCCTTGAAATGTTTCACACCTTGTAACTGATTCAGTACGTAGGCCAACGAGTTCTCTTTCGCATTGTTTTCCATCTTCAATTCCTTTCTGCTTCTTCAACAAAAATCTCCCCAGATTTAAAATGCATGGAAGTTCCTTTTTCAGCCAAGATAGAAAGAGAGGAAACTCAGTGTCTTGCTTTCTCAACAATGACTTGATTCATCCAACCAATGCAAACTGCCAAGTGAATTAGTAATGGATTTTACACCAAAGTAAAGAAATTATAATAAAACTTTTTAACATGTATTGTATCACTATCACATAGTGAAGCACGAGAGAGACTTCCTTGTCGCGGTTGCACCTAGGTTTGTGGGTACATTCTGCAGTGTAATTTGGTGAATCGAAATCATTCAAATTTTCAAATTTTCAAATTTTCAAATATCGAATTATGATTAAATAAATAGCCGAACCCGAACCCGAACCCACGGTTTTTAGTAGTACATACTAAAATTTATGGATGATAATTAAACGCTAAATGGTTTTTGATTTTTCTTTTTTAACAACAGGTGTGTTTGGGTTGAGAAAATTAAAGTCCCAAAAGATTCTCCACTTATAGCAAAAACAAACCAGAAATGAAATTGAAGAAAACTTGACCACCACCTGATGGGTTTATGAAGCCAAACCCTATTGTAGTCATTAAACCACTTAAAAGGGTCCCACCCAACTTCCCACTCACCCTAGCCCTTTAAACTGAAAAGACCCCCAGCGCCAGTCCCAATAATCATATTATAAAAATTCATCACAGCTCAGAAACACCATTAGAAATTACCAACATTTATCCAAAACCACAACAGGCATCACACAGAAATGAAAAAAAAATAAAACCCTAATTGTCAAAACTGAAAGCATAAGCACCTCAAATAAATCTTGCACATAAAGAAATCAATTATCAGACCCAAAAAAACAAAACAGAATTCAATTTATAAATAATCATTTCTTGAAATTTTAGAGAGAGAGAAATCACCTCAAAAGGAAAAGAGGAGGGGTGGGGGGAGAGAGAGAGCAGGAAAGGCAGTTGGAGCAGGAGGCGAGAGAGAAGAGAGGAGGACTGAGTTTCTGATCGCTTAGCCTCTTTGAAGAGGAGAAGAGAGGGAGGAGTGGGGGAGTGGATTTTTTTGGTCAGTGGGTATTTATAAACTGTTTTTCCTATCTTACCCTTCTTTTCCCTTTTTTTACCCCAATCCATGTAAGGAATTAGTAGCCGTTACCTCCTTCACTCGTCACTTTGTGGGCTTTTGTTGAATTGTTCTGGGCTTTATGCCAGTGTTTTTCCTTGACTTCGTTTCACTTCTTCCATCCTCTTGTTGGGGCACTGCTTCATTCACCTCCATTATCACCTCCATTGTGCAACATCATGTTTTTAAGGCCTCTAGAAAGTAGCCAACGGCTGTGCTTTCAATTGTTAACGGCTTTTTGTTCTATTACGGTGTAGTGAACCATTGATAATTTCTTTTCTTTGTATGTGAGTCATTTTAAGTTCAATTCGTATGCAAGCCGAAGATGTATATTTGTATGAAATTTAATGTCTAATGGCTAGTATAAGTCACATGACTCGTACGCAATGCTTGAAACAATTTAAAAAGAGATTGGATGGGAAACTATACTGTTGGTGAAAATCGCATTTTTCTTAATTTTTTTTTAATTAAACTGGAACTTATCTTTTCCAATCCCAGCGCCGAAGATGTCAAAAGTGAATGGCATATGCAGCTTCTGTGATCACATGGATGGACTCTGATCTGAGTATATTATACATAATAATCACACATTTACAAAATGAGATGGTGAGGTGAAAGCCAAAGTTGACGTTCTTTCAAGTTTCATCTTCTTACTTAGACCCAGCTTTGAAAGCCACTTTTAGACCCTTTGCTTGTAGTGCTTGTACCAATGTCTTCATCAACAACTGTAGTTTTAGCTCCACAGTTTTTCTTTGTTCTTGTTTCTTCCCCCAAAGCTCTTATTTTCTTCTTCTTCCTCGCAGTTTCATTGCGATCATCTTCATCAGATTTTTTGGTCACTGCGTTTTTTAAAATTCGATTTTGGTTGCTGACAAGTTTTGCTCTCTGAATACTGTCCACCACAACCAACATCTAGATTTAGCAGCTCAAAAGAGTCCCCATTGCTGGAGTTTACAGGTCCAGTTATCATCATAGCTCTTGAATTAAGGCTAAGATGTTCAATATCCTCGCTACCCAAAAGCTCAAAAACCACTTGCTCATTTCAAAGATCAAGGATAAGCTGCTTTGGCTTCTTTTCAGTAGGCACACCAGGGTCCCATATTATATGGTCTAGCCAAGATCCTTCCATCGTGTCTCGGTTTCGTGAACCAAGTTTGTGAACTAATTTCCTCACACCATCATTTTGCAGCGCATTTCTCGGTCTAGTATCAGATTCATAATCATGCCCCGAAGTTTCACATCTGTCACCAGAACTGTCACTTGCTTGAGGAGAATCGCCCCAAACAATATCATCCTCAGCAGAAAAATCTACAGTTGGTTTAGCAATGAGACATAAATCCTCCTCGAATTTCGCAAAGTTCAAATCTTTATCAATGAATGAGGACTCAGACATGTTATGATTCCCTTCTTTCAATGCCTCTTCTCCATATTATTCGACAAAGTTATGAGCCACCTCCACGGATTCGTTATGCATGTCTACAGGAACAGAGCAGCGAAGCTTATGAGCATGGTCGCCAGCAATTTCTTCGTCATCATAGTTTTCATCGCCACCATCAGACACGGAACCAGCAGTGGCGGCGGGCTCCAATGAATCTCGATTAGCAAGAGGAACATATTCGTTTATCGGAAGCAACAGACGATCAACCTCATCATCATCGTACTCCACGAAACCCTCATCAAAGTCATAGTAATCAACTGCGTTGTCGGCCTTATTCTCAGGTTCATAGCAATCTTGCTCTGCAGCAAGAGTACGAATATGGTGATCTAGTTCGGTCAAAGACGGGTTGAGCTTGTCAGAAAACACAGCAAGATGTTCTTTGGACTAGAAATCGACTGTCCCTGCCAAGCTCCGAATCATCATCTGAATCATAACCCATGTTGTAAGTACCATGGATGGTATATTTCGGCTAAATTTTGCTTGGTAATTTGGGCCGGCTGCACATAAGGAGGAAGAAAGATATTGACCGAAATTTTAACATTTTTTTTTTGTTTTGAGCCCACAAATCATTTATTGGGATCAAAACGATGAAGATGCACTATTAATTCGTGAAAATCGGACGTAAAAAGAAAGAGATTTAGTTGGGAGGTAAAAGATGACTATTAGTTGTTATACTTATACAATTGACATTGATTAAATTTACAAATACATTGGTTAGCAGAGTTGGTTTGTGTTTTAATATCTATTTGAGGGTCTTGGGTTTGATTCCCTTTAACCCTCAATTGCTATTTTTCCCCCTTTTTATCCCCTTTATTTTTTCTTTTCCATTTTTCAACAAAATGTGGTTTTTTTTTTAAATTTTTTTTGTCCAATTTTAAATATATCCATTACTTTGAATTTTTTAACAATATTTGGTCCTATTTTTTCATCTTTTTTTTTCTTCCCAATTTTAAATATATTTGAACTTATTTTATCATTTTTCTTACATTGTATGTTTATTGTTATCTTTTTAACTTCTGATAAAAAAAAATTGTTATGTTTTTAACTATATTAACATTCAATTATAGTAACTCACTTCAATTTATATTTATATTTAAGATTTTATATTATTAGTCATCGGCAGAACTCTATTGTATCATAACATTCATCATGCATTTATCATATCAAAGTCATTTTATAACTTTTATTAGTCATATATAACCATTATTGGGTACTTAAGTTTTTCCTAAAGTTTTATTCCAATTTTCCAACTTTTAGACTGAATTTCCGTCATTTTTGTTGACCGTAAACGTTATCGATATTTGGGACAAGATATCCGTAAACTTGACTAGCGATATATCCGTCGATATCGATATTTCAATCCTTGGTTGTAACAAGTCTCACTTTTTCTTTCTTGATCCCTGTTTGGGCTTCTAGCTGAAGGCTGAAACAAATTTGTTTCCCCAAATATGGGGAAATAGATTCTGCTTCCTTAAGAAGCGGTCGCCCTTCTACTGCAATTTTAGGGTTTAAGCAAACAGTTATATATGATAGCTCAATTTGAGAGAGTAAGAAATAGCAGGGCGAATAGTCGTTGGGCTACTTACCAACAAAAAGGCCTACGAAATTTGAGGCCTAGAAATTGAGAATACCTGCCATGGGCTGAGACATAATAGTAGGGCCGTAACGAATAAGACTACGTTTGATACGCCGTATAAGAGATTTGATAGGATAATATAGTACAAAACCAATGTTTAATATCACTTGTACTAATTAGCCACCGTATAAATTAATACAATTGAGTGTTTTTATATGGTCCAGACACGCTAAAATAATACGCTCAAAATTATCTGTATTAAATAGTTGGATGACTAGCAATTTTGAAACGTATAATAATAATAATAATAAAATAGTAATAATAAAAAATAAAAAATAATAAAAAAAATTTAATTCTAATGTAATAAATAGTAATAATAATAATAATATATAATTAATTAAAATAAATTATTATTATTAATAATATTAATATACATAATTAATATTTATGATATAAATGTTTCATCACCTAATATAGTATAATTCGACCAGTATAATATAGTCGATGTTTTAATTCGGCATTCGGTGGACAAAGTAATCTATGCGACTAAAATAGTCAGTACAATACAGTGTATCAAACTAGACCTAAGAGTTTGTTTGAAAGTCAGCCTAAAAAAACCGTCGAAAAGAAAAACCCTAGAGTAGTTTGTTCACTGTTGAAAAGAAAAACTCTAGTTTGTTCGCGAGGCAGGCAAAGAGGCGCAACATGCAGTTAAGTAGAGTTGCCATTGTCTTTACACATTTGCGTGTTGAAGCCCAAGAAGCAAGAACAGAAAAGAAAAACCCTAGGAAAAAAAGACGAGTGAAAAACCCTAGGTCTGAAGATGCCTAAAAATTTAGGAAAACCTAATGCTATGGAAAATCTTAAAAAACCTTTAGTTGAAGACCTAGTGGACCGAAAGGCCGTCATTAATTTCAAGGTTAAGATTAACAAGGTTTGATTTCTCCCCATGTTTCTCTGTCTTCCACACTTGTACGCAAGGATTGAAATATCGATATCGACGGATATATCGCTAACCAAATTTACGGATATCTAGCTCTAAATATCGATATCGATATTGTTTACGGTCAACAAAAATGATAGAAATTTAGTCTAAAAATTAGAAATTTTTAATGAAACTTTGGGAAAACTTAAGTTCCCAATAATGATTATATATGACTAATAAAATTATAAAATGACTTTGATATAATAAATATATGATGAATAATATGATGTAATATGATTCTGAAGATGACTAATAATATAAAATTTTAAATATAAATATAAATTGAAGTGAGTTACTATAATTGAATGTTAATATAGTTAAAAAAAATAATAAATATAAAAAAAATCAATATAAGAAAAATGATAAAATAAGTTTAAATATATTTAAAATTGGAAAAAAAAAGATGAAAAAATAGAGCCCAACTTCGTTAAAAAAATTGGAAGTAATGGATATATTTGAAATTGGAAAAAAAATGAAAAAAAGGCCAAACTTTGTTGGAAAATTGGAAAAAATGGATAAAAAAGGAAAAAAAGAAGAAGAAAGGGAAATAACAATTGCAGACAAGAGGGGTCAGACCCTAGATCCCCAAAATGAGAAGTAAAACCCAAAGCCAACCGTACCAGCCAGCGTTTTGTAAGTTTAACCAACATCCAATATATAAGTATAAAAACTAACAGTCATCTTTTACATCCAGCCGGGTCTGTAATTCGTGTTTTCTGACTCGACGACATGACTTGACTCAATCTCCTTCTTTTTACGTCTAATTTTCACGAATTAATAATGTATCTTCATCGTTTTGATCCCAGGAAAGGATCTGTGGGCTCAAAATAAGAAAAAAATGTCTAAATTTCGGTTAATATCTTTCCCTCACTTCTTATGTGCTGTTGGCCCAAATTACCGAAATTTGGGCGGAATTTTTCCGAAATATACCAATATTTTCATCCATGCTTGTACATACGTATTAGTTTATTACTGAATATCTATGTTTGCTTGTCTGTAATTTTTATTTTTAAAAATATCACATTCAATTATTATAATCAAACCTTGTGCAACAGAAAAAGATGGGTGCAAAACCAGAAAAACCTTGTGCTACAAAAAATTGTGAAAAACCGTGTGCTACGGAAAATCTTGCAAAATTTTCTATTGAAGACCATCTGGGAAAACCTTGTGCTATGGAAAATCTTGAAAACCCTTCCCTTGAGGACCAAGCACTATAAGAAATTTAGGGTTACCCTACTAGATTTGGCCCCATGAAAATTTTTCCGTCCCCTCATGGTGGCTTAGTCGACGCAAAATGAAAAACGTAAGGCAGACATTATCAAATTAGGCCCTATGATAGAAAATTGTAGGGTAATTTTTTCCGTTGGGTAAATATATGGTGGGAAAACAAAAAATTTTGGTGCCAAAAAATACGACTTATGGGAACTTAAAAAAACTTAGCCCCACTAATTTTTTTTCCCGTAGGGTAAAACTAAAATAATTTCATAGGCTGAATTGTAAGCGTTGACAAGATTCTTCCGTACGATATTTTTAAGTTTGCCCAACCAAAACTTTGCGTAGGGCAAGATTAAAAACAATTTTACCCAGCCACT
Organism: Prinsepia uniflora; assembly: GCA_032719365.1. Lineage (NCBI taxonomy): Eukaryota > Viridiplantae > Streptophyta > Magnoliopsida > Rosales > Rosaceae > Prinsepia > Prinsepia uniflora. The sequence goes on along the minus strand of CM064861.1, from coordinate 46,568,681 downwards.
CGCCCCTCTTCTTCTTTCTTCCCATATCTAATTCATCACTTCTTGATTCCTACTTGCGCGTTCTCTCCCTCAGTCACCATCATCTCATCATATTGTTTGCTAATTAATTATCTCTCTATATTTCTTGTTCAAACATCAAACTTCATCATGAGGTATGAAAATATGAAAACCAATTTTTAGTTTTGTTATTAACAAATTTAATTTTGTTTTTTAGTTTTGAATTTTTACTTTTGATTGTAAACTAATTATTTATGGTGTTATAGGAAATTTGTGATTGATTTGGGGGGACACTTATAAAAAGATACGTGTTTTTCCCTATGAATTTAATTTTGGTAAACAATTTGGAGATATACTTTTGTTAGGAAATTGTGTAAAAATTGTAAAGAATCTGTAGAAGTTGTATAATGGTTGGGTTAATCGTGTATAAATTTTTATGTTATGTGATCTATGAGGAAAATTTGAAATTAGAAAATATTTTAGGAAATTAGGGAATTAATTAGAAAATATTTTAAGAAATTAGGAAATGAATTAGAATATATTATAGAAAATTATATAGATAATATGTTAAGAAATTAATTAGTAATTTTTTTAAGATATTAGGAAATTAACTAGAAAATATGTTACAAAATTAGAAATATTTCGGGATAATAAAAAATAGAAAATATACTAGGAAATTAGAAAATCAAAACTACGTTAGGAAATTAGAAAATTGTAAACTCTGTGATATGTGTGATATGCGTATTAATATATATTTTTATTTGTGAATTTATCATTATTTATTTATGTAGTTTTGAAGGAGTGAAATATGTTGATATTTCATAATCGTTTATGCGAGTTTAATCGAGTTGATTAGCTTCATATAATGAAATTGAATGAAAAACCTTAGACCCGTTTGAGAGTCAGTTGGATGCATATGTGGATGCTTAATGCATGACTGCGCGACTGGTTGACTCTTGAATTGTCCATTTATTGGAACAGTTTAGGAGTGTGCAACTATATGTTATGTAGTTTGCAGTCTACAAGGCTAGGTTTCGATCGTTGGAAATTCGGTTTGTATCACCTTAATTTTCTTCAAATGCATACTAGATATTTACTTATAGTATCTATGTCGTGCATTTAGGGAACTGTAGAGGGATGTTGTCAAAATTTCCCTCGATTAAAACTTAACCCCGTAGACTACAAACTACTGAACACGTAACGTGCACTCTCGAATGGGATAGTGCCAAATCACCGGAGGTATAAGGAGACAAATGACTTTTGATATTTACTTAGTTTTAATTACAGAGTAACGTTAACTCAAATATTTATGTTGATTGTATTTTTCAAAACAGAGAGAATGGACATATGGTGGATGTAATTGAACGATAGGTGTTCTGATGAGTATTTGGAAGGGATCGACAATTTTATTGCTTTTACACAGAGTCACTGCAGTGAAACTAGATGTATCAGGTGTCCGTGTTGGAAATGTAACAATTGTAATTGGAGGGGCGTTGGAAGAGGTCAAAAATCGTCTGGCATGGAACTAGATAGTACACAACTATACTAATTGGATTCATCACGGCGAAACAATATTTTCAGAATCGACATCTTCATATCCTAGGACTTGTGGGGATCAAAGTTCTTTGGATGGGCGCTTTGATGATGACCAAGTCCTTGAGATATTAACTGAGGTTTTTTGTAACACCCCGGACATTCGAGGATTTTAATATTTCAATTTAATGTGTGAATTGACGCTTTTACCCTTGTGATTGATATGGCCAAATTGTTGACTTTTTGATTGATGAGTTAAATGGACTTTGACCTATGACCGTGACGTAGTACGGGACGTCACGAGTTCATAGACAGGTGGCACGTCCATTTCGGACGATCAGGGAAAAAGTTATGACTATCGGAAGTTCAGGGGCATTACCGTAAGTTGGACTTCTCGGGCGAAAATGTTGACTTCGTTTGACAATTAATTTTCACGCGACTCAAGGACCAATGGGTAGGTCTCGACGTCCTGAGTCCGTAGACAGGCGGCACGCCGAAATCGGACTTCGTACGGCTGAGTTACGGGTCTAGGAAGTGAGGGGTATTTTGGTAATTATTGAACCAGGGGCATTTTGGTCTTTTTGCCCTGGTTACTGTAGCAGGCCGCGGGGGACATGGGCGGCACCACCATGTGCGGTGGTTCAATCATGCAATTGGCTATGCAATTATGTGCTAGAAAGTTGGGAATATCTGATGCTTTAGAACGTGGTCTGTTGCATCCACCGTGCACGACCCCATTATTAATTCAAGTTTGAAGCTTTTCGGGGGACATTTTTCAGTGAACAATTGGGCACCCACGAGCCTCTGGGACGGCTTGAAATTAATTAAAACTGATTATATAGTGTGTGAGCTTCACTCTGGTATTGAAATGACTGAAAATAAGAGTGGAACCAGAGAGAAACCATTTCGGGAATTTTTGGAGGGAAATCGGGTTTTTGATTTCTACGATGTGTTGGGCCAATCTAATCGCAGAGTAAGATTTCTGGGAGTGTTTAGAACACAACCATATCAAAATCGAAGGCAATCAGCCACGGGTGAGCTTGGACGGTGACTGCTGTTTTCAGGGAAATCGCAGAGCTTGGGACGATGACCTTCAGGTACTTTCAGACACAATTGATTGTTCTTTTTGGTTCGTTTTGATCCTGTTATACTTCCTGTGAAGTTAATTGGACAATGGCTTTGAAACCAGTGAGTTCTGGTGATTGACCCGTTTGGATGATCACGGGTCGAGGGGCCGTTTAAGGATTGGTTTTGGATAATTAATAACTCAGAACTTAAATTAGATGTTTAAATAACATGTTAGGATCAAATTGGATTGAAATCAAGTAGGAATTGACGGGTAATTAACCGGGTCAAGCCGCAGGTGGCAGGCCCGAATTACAGACAAACGGGTGAAGGTGCTGACACTGTAGCTACAGTGTCAGGCACGTGACTTTCACGCGCAGCCACTTTGGGCGGCGCGTGAGGGCGCGTTGGGGCTTATCTCCGATCACGATCAACATGACTTTTATTCCTCTCATCATTCTGGACATTTTTGGTGAATTAACCATGTTGATCTGAGATAGTTTTTGATGGGTCAGTTTAGGGCCGGGTGCCTCGGGAAACGTGTTGAACGGCTTCCCCGAGCCGGTTTCTATTTCGAACTTTGTGGTTAAACGTTTAAGACTTGTAGTGACGCTTACGTGTGATTTGGACTGACAGGAATTGTACGATAATCCCGGTACAAGTTCGTACGCGCAGGTTCACCGCGGGATCGTACAGTGAGTGGGCCATTTTCTTAAACCCTTGCGTGCATAAATGTTTTCTGGTTTATTATACTTATTTACATGCTAAAAACAATAATGGTTTTGATGATATGGAAAATATGGTTATGGCACGTTTCACGGTATTTGGGCTTGAGACCCGTCCGATGAAACTTAATGATTGGTTCGGATTCTATCTATGTATATATATGCTTGCATGTGGATATCAATAAAATGTATTTGGTACTGCACTGTATAGATCCATTCATATGATACTGTCTCCTCCGGATGAGGTACCCCGGAGAGGTCACAGACGTCTAGAACGTCCAGCGTCTATGACGCTGAGCATCAGGGATGCTGTACCCGAACGGGGTTCGGGGATTGAACTCGGAATTGAGACCCGAGTGGCACGCGTAGCCTTGTGATTGTGACCTTATTGGACGTCAGGGACGTCAGACATCAGGGATGTCGGGATTGGAGTGTATAGTGCAGCAACTAAAATTATACTTATGGTTTTATTACATGCCTTATGGTTCATATTATATGACTTATGATTTTAAATACGGTTGCATGCATGTTTGGAAAACGGAGGGGTAAATTATATGTTTTACTTATCAAATGGTTTTATAAACTTGAGTTCGGTCCACTCACCCTTAATGTTTTTGGTAACCCTTTCAGGACACGATACTGAGGTAGAGGAGAAACCTGAGGCTGAGGCATAGATCTACTTCTGCGTACCTGAACCCCTGTTGGGTGGTTTTACCCGCAGGTTTATTTTAGAGTCGTGCTCGCAACTTGTAATTTTGGATTTCGTCCCTTGTCTGACATCTGTTTAATTCGGATTTGTTGTATGACTTTAATTGATTATTTTATGCATTTGAGGTTTTGAGGTCAAAATTGGTATGAATTATTGGGTGTCAGACGGGAGCAGGGCACGTCCCCTTGTGGTCCCTGTGGGATCGGGGCGGGTCCTGTCAACTTGGTATCAGAGCACTAGGTTGTGGTCAGTACTAGGGTATTGTCAGCATGCTAGACTAGCGATTAGTACTAGTTACTTTTCGACTTTTAAGAATATCGTTATCTGATCTATGCCTCTTGACAGTTGGTTATGCCTCCTAGGAGAATTCCTCATACACGAACTGACGAGGATCTGGAAAGGGAGATGGAATGCGCGAGGATTGAAAGGGCTCAACGTTTGGGAGCCACTCCTTTCTGCGGGGGATCAAACCCCGAGGATGCTCATGATTGGATCACCAAGTGGGAGAGGATCTTCTCGGTGATGCACTGCCCTCCGGGCGAACGGGTAACTTTGGCGGCCTTCTTGCTGGAAGGAGGAGCCTACCAGTTGTGGCACGGACTCGAAATGTCGGGATGGTCTGTCCATACCACTACTTGGGAAGCTTTCCGTTCCAGATTTCTGGACCAGTACTACCCGCGATCCTTTCGCGCGGCACGAGAGGCTGAGTTCCTGCGGTTGGAGCAGGGTGATATGTCCGTTGCGGACTACGAGCAAACTTTCGGAAAACTATCCCGGTTCGCTGCATCCTTCGTGAGCACGGAGGAGGACAAATGCCAAAGGTTTGAGCTTGGACTCCGAGGGGAAATCCGGGCAAGTGTGACTGCTGCTACTCATGCTTCTCTGAGAGATTTGGTCGACGCTGCGGTGCGTGTCGAGGCCAGTCTGGCGGCACACCAGACACGACAGCCTTCGGGCGAGGGGCGACGTCAGGATCGCCCACATCGTGGGCCATCAGGCCAGAAGAACAACGAAGGAGGGGGCTACAGGGGAGCACCCTCATCTTTCAAGGGTCGTGGCTGGTCAGGTCGACGCGGAGGCTCTCAGGGCAGAGGATCAGGATACAACTCTGGGCAGCGCTCATCTTGGAGCGGTGCTTCTGGTGGGCATTCGGACAGGCCAAGGCCAGTAACTTGTTTTGCTTGTGGAGAGGAGAGCCACTATGCCTGTGATTGCCCGCAGTTGTCCAAGAACAACGACGTTGGGGGCTCTAGTGTGGTGCAGAGCACGGCTTCCCACACTAATGGAGGTCGCGGTCCGGGAGGTGACCGTGGTGCTGGGCGTGGCGCGCGCGGGCGCGGACGGAACGGAGGACCGAGGGCCCAAGTGTTTGCAATGACCCAGCAGCAGGCGAGGACTGCCCCAGGCGTGGTCACAGGTACACTACATATCTTAAACCTTCTTGTACGTGTATTGATGGATGCGGGGGCTACACATTCTTTTATTTCGAAAAGTTGTGCTGGTATGCTTGATTGTGTGGTATCGGCTTTAGATTGTGAAATGGGTGTTGGCACCCTGATGGGCATCGTGTACCTTGTGAATCAGGTGATTCGGAGGTGCCCGGTAAGAATTGAGGATGTGGATTTACCAGCAGACTTAATTATTCTGGATATCCACGACTTTGATATAATCCTAGGGATGGATTGGCTATCGGAGCACGGATCGCTCATCGACTGCTGTAGCAAGCAAGTGATTCTGCGGAGCCCGGGTTTGCCGGAGGTTATCTTTCAGGGGGAACATGACGGTTCGCCTCCTGAAGTGATTTCTTCACTTACTGCTACCAAACTTCTACGGAAGGCATGCCAGGCTTATCTGGCGCATGTCGTGTCGGAACGGGTTGATACTCCGGGTATCGACGAAATACCGGTGGTATGCAAGTTTCCGGATGTATTCCTGGAAGACTTACCTGGATTGCCACCCTCACGGGAGATCGAGTTTACAATTGAGCTACTCCCTGGTACCCGACCTATATCCCAGGCACCATACCAGATGGCGCCGGCCGAGTTACGAGAACTCAAGACTCAATTGCAGGAGTTGGTGGATTTGGGATATGTCCGACCGAGTACTTCACCATGGGGAGCACCGGTGTTGTTCATAAAGAAGAAGGAGGGAAGTCTCCGTTTATGTATTGACTATCGACAACTCAACAAGGTGACGCTGAGGAACCAGTATCCTCTACCCAGGATCGATGACCTTTTTGACCAGTTGCGGGGAGCTCAGTGCTTTTCGAAAATTGATTTGCGGTCTGGGTATCACCAACTTAGGATTTCGGAGGAGGATATTCCGAAAACTACTTTTCGAACCCGTTACGGACACTACGAGTTCCTTGTTATGCCATTTGGTTTGACGAATGCTCCAGCAGCATTCATGGATCTGATGAACCGGGTCTTCCGACCCTATCTGGATAAGTTCGTGATTGTGTTCATCGATGATATTTTGGTGTACTCGAGGAGTGTCCGTGCACATGAGGAACATCTACGGTTAGTCTTGGAGAAGCTGAGACAAGAACAATTGTACGCCAAGCTGAGCAAGTGTCAGTTTTGGCTGAGCAGTATTGGTTTTCTGGGACACGTGATATCGACGGATGGGATTTGCGTGGATCCCCAGAAAACAGAAGCGGTGACCAACTGGGCTAGACCGACAACGGTGACTGAGGTGCGGAGTTTCGTCGGATTAGCAGGTTACTACCGGAGATTCGTGGAGGGTTTCTCCAAAATTGCTGCACCATTGACTCGTTTGACTCGGAAAGGAGTGAAGTTTATCTGGGACGAGCAGTGCGATCGGAGTTTTCAAGAGTTGAAGGATCGATTGACCACTGCACCTGTCCTTGCATTGCCGGATGACAGTGGAGAATTCGTGGTCTTTAGTGACGCTTCACTGCAAGGTTTGGGCTGCGTGTTGATGCAGACTGGCAAGGTTATCGCCTACGCATCCCGGCAGCTGAAGACTCATGAGTTGAACTACCCTACCCATGATTTGGAGTTGGCGGCGGTGGTTCATGCTCTCAAAATCTGGAGGCATTATCTATTCGGCGCAACGTGTCGGATATACACCGACCACCAGAGTCTCAAATACTTATTATCTTCCTTTGCTAGTGGAACTCCGGAAGGCGGGAGTTATTTTGGGTACGGATGCGCATGGAGCTTTGTTGGCCAGCTTCCATGTACGACCTGTACTGATTGATCGGATCATCGAAGCACAACTTCAGGATCCGATACTCTGTATTTACAGAATTGAGGTCGATGCGGATGAGAGACAGGATTTTACCATCCGGGACGATGGAGCACTTGTGAAATTGGGCCGTTTGTGTGTACCTACAGTGGCAGAGATACGGACCGAGATTCTTGAGGAGGCCCATAGTTCGGCTTATGCTATGCATCCGGGGGGGTACAAAGATGTACCATACCCTCCGAAACCATTATTGGTGGCCAGGAATGAAGAAGGATATTGCTGAGTTCGTGAGCAAATGCTTAACCTGTCAGCAGGTTAAGGCGGAACGACAGAGACCTTATGGGGCTATGCAGCTGACAGGACCCATCCCAATCCCCCCCGAGATTACCGTGGAATGTGCCCTGCTCCCGTCCAACAAGAGGTGTCAGACAAGGGATAACCAAGAGCCATTGCACAACGGGGCATCCAGAGTGCGCAAGGATCGATGGAGGAGGTGTGCAATGTCCCAGTCTCTGCTGCAATCGCATCCGTAATCAACCTGAAGGGCATTAAAACCAAAAGCTGTGAGTGGATAAAAACCAATAAGTTTACCAAATACATTTATAAGACATTTATGCCCTCCAATAAAAACGTATGCATGCCACAAAAACCAGTAACCAAAACGTTTGCTCAACCGAGCCCTTAGGGCCTTAGCCCAAAAACCGTTAACCAAAAACCAAGTGTGGGAACTCAGCCCAAAACTGTGGAATACCACCACCATACATATTAAAACCATGTGGGTCACCACCCACGACCATAAATGAACATCAATTCAAAAATCCAAAACCATTTAGGGTCCCCGACCCTACATACCATTTCATAACCAATAATCCATTTTTACCACATAACACATATCCAACCAATAAGCCATTTTATTCATTAATTCATATTTTACCATTACCATCACCAGCATCCTAGATGCTTAGCGTCCCAGACGCTAGACGTCCCTGACGTCATATCTCACGGTTTCATAAGCTACGCGTGCTGCCCGGGGTCTCTCCGGGTCCATATATCTGACATCCCTGATGTCTGACGTCCCTGACGTTAATCATAGCAATCCTGCTCCTGAGTCATCATACGGTCCGGCTGCTCCGTATAATGACCCCTCGCAGGCAATGCACCGTGACTTCCCCAGTGTCCCAGACATCTGGAGGAGACCATCATATATCCTTGTATCCAGATGGTATATGGAAAAACAGTTTTATTAAATCCTTTTATCACATCATTACAATTGGGCCCTGCCCGAAATTTCCATAAAACCATGTAATTCCATTTAGGGTCCCTGACCCAAAATCACAATTATTAAATATAGGGTCCCTGACCCAAAATCACAATTATTAAACATAGGGTCCCTGACCCGAAATCACCATTGTAATCCAATTGGGCCTCATGCCCGATTTTATGAACCACTGGGCCCACGGCCCGATTTGTAAACCAACTGGGCCCCTGGCCCGATAACATAACTCAAATGGGTCTCAGCCCGATTTCATTAACCAACTGGGCCCCTGGCCCGATTTCATTAACCAACTGGGCCTCCGGCCCGATTCTCAAATGGACTCCAAGTCCGAAATTTCCAACATAATTGGGCCTCAAGCCCGAGTTCATATTTCCAATTTCAAAACCATTTCATCACATTATATCCAAGTCATAAATATGGAAAATCCATGTAAAACCGGAAAACCTCGATTTACGTGCAAGCACGTAAATCGCCTCGAAATACGTGAAACCGTACAATTTACCAACAACCAAATCAACATCATACAATCACAACCATAATCCATATAAAACATTTAAGCATGTATAGAATTTATAAAACCAAAGTCCACTCACAGACCGTTTTAACGGTATGCCTCGATACGCGTGCCACCGGCCCTCCCGGGCCACACCACTATCACCGGGACTCCCAATCCTGTCCAAATCACATTAGAGGGTCACTAACCTCATCATTAACATCCTATCAATGTCCCGTAATTTTCCGAATTTTTACTTATTTTTAAACTTAATTTAAAACCTTCGGACATCCCGAACAATATCGAGACGGTGTCCGATCGACACGAAACCAATTCCAAAATGTCCGTTACATCGAATGGATTAAAAGTCATGTTGACCTCACCTCGAGATTCGTGCCCACGCGCCGTCACACGCCGCCGTGAGTGGCTGCGCGTGAAACTCACACGCCTGCTACAGTGTCACCAGCCCAACCCGTATCTCTGGTAAACGGGTCCAATTCACCCGCGACACAACCCGGTTCAATGTCCATCAATTCAGCCTTAATTCCTTCAATTGATCAATCAGTTAGTTTCGTTCTTAGTTCAATTACAGGTCTGTAACATCAATTACACGATAACTTACCCAAATTCCCACGATTCGATGATGAACACCAAGAACACCCAGGTTACTGTTCGTTCATGGAATCCCCTCAATGGCTGCAGGTTTCATCCAATTGATGCATCCAGAAGCATCAATGGACCATGAGGAACAATTCCCCCACATCAATTGCATCAATCCTGTGCTCAATCGTCACGACTCAAGCTCGAACACCGTCACTGTTCAACAATGGAGTTCTGTCAACCACAGCCGTTTTCTTTCAATTGACGAACCCAGAAGCATAGTGGGATCATGAGAAGTAGTTTCCCCACCTCAATTTCGTCCATCGAAGCCTCCAACTTCACGACTCAAACTCGAATTTCCTCCTCTGTCACCAAGTGTGATCAGAGCCAAAACAGCACCAATTCATCTCGTTTCTTCGACAATTATGATCGTTGTGATCCCAGGAAGCTCGAAGTAATCACCAATTCGATCCTCACGGCTCAAATCCTCCAATTCGAATTTTCCCCCCAATTTTCCCGAAATCCAAAAATTCAAAATTCAACCCACACTCAATCCCTCGTGTTTCCCCGTTAATTCAATCATCTTAGTCTCTCAGTTTCCCTCAAGAACAGCAGAAGAAGGGAGCCAAATCTCCCCAATCTGATTCCCCCAATATTTGTGCACGGTTTGAAGACAAAGAGGAGAAAATTAGGGGAAATGGTGGATTAGATGATGATGATGTAGTAATGATGATGTTTGGAGGGAAACAAGGAGCTGGAAACAAGGGATGGGTGACACTTGTCACTCATCCGGATGTGCACAGTCAACGGTCACTATTCATTATTATATTATTATTTTAATCCGAGCCTCGGTTCGTTAGTTCGTTTCCTTGACCATAACGTTGTCGTCGAATCTCCGATTTTGGCATGCCGCCTATCGTTGGATTCGTATCGACGACACATACGTAACGGTCCTTGGCCCTCGTCCATCGGACCTCCTGATCAAAAAGTCAACATTTGGCCCCTAACATGCCAAATTACCAAAATACCCCTCAACTTCCGAACACCATAACTTTCTCTACGAATATCGGAATCGAACGTGCCACCTGTCTATGAACTCGTGACGTCCCGAACTACGTCACGGTCATCGGTCAAAGTCCATTTGACCGCCCGATCAAAAAGTCAACATTTTGCCCACGACTAGGGGCAAAACGGTCATTTTGCACAATTTGTCCGATTCCGCCCTACTAACCACCGTTCAACCTCACTAATCAAGATTAGTGACTAATCTAATCCCGGAATTCGGGACGGGTCGTTACAGCAGCCACTTCCGATTCCCGAGTGGAAGTGGGATGACATCACCATGGACTTCGTCTTTAAGTTACCGAGAACTCAGAGTGGAGTGGACGGAGTATGGGTGATCGTGGATCGGTTAACCAAGTTAGCCCATTTTCTGCCAGTTCAGGAGACTTATAAACCTAACTGACTGGCTCAGTTGATTGTGAAGGAAATCATACGATTGCATGGTACGCCGGAATCGATGTGTCCGATCGTGATCCGTGTTTCACTTCCAGGTTCTGGCGGAGTTTGCAAGCTACTTTAGGAACAACCCTACGTTTCAGTACTGCATTCCATCCACAGACCGATGGGCAGTCTGAAAGAACCATTCAGACCCTGGAGGACATGATGAGGTCATGTGTACTACAGTTTCAGGACTCTTGGGATACTCATTTGCCATTGATGGAATTCGCTTACAACAACAGCTATCAGGCAAGCATCGGGATGGCACCTTATGAGGCACTGTACGGTCGACAGTGCAGGACACCTATCTGCTAGACGGAGGTAGGAGAGCGAGCGGCTGTAGGGCCGGAATTGATGGACTTAACCATGGAAACTGTTCGTGTTATCAAGGAGAGACTGAAGGCGGCACAGGATCGCCAGCAGAGTTATGCCGATCGACGGATTCGAGACTTGGAATTTGAAGTGGGAGTTTTTGTCTTCCTGAAGTTATCTCCGTGGAAAGGGATTATCCGATTTGGGCGACGGGGGAAACTGAGTCCGCGTTTTATCGGACCATATGAGATCGTGGAGAGAATTGGCAGAGTTGCTTACCGATTGGCACTACCTCCAGAACTATCTAGAGTTCACGATGTTTTCCACATATCAATGCTACGGAAGTACATACATGATGCTTCTCATGTACTTGGGGAACAACCTGTCGAACTACGGGAGGATTTGAGCTTTGATGAACAACCAGTACAGATCTTGGATCGGAAGGACAAGGTACTATGTCTGAAGACGAACCCTCTCGTGAAGATTCTCTGGAGAAACCAGAATGTGGAAGAAGCCACATGGGAGCCTGAGGCTCAGATGCGAGAACAATTTCCTCATTTGTTTCCTTGAAATTTTGGGACGAAATTTCTTAAGGGGGGAAGGTTGTAACACCCCGGACATTCGAGGATTTTAATATTTCAATTTAATGTGTGAATTGACGCTTTTACCCTTGTGATTGATATGGCCAAATTGTTGACTTTTTGATTGATGAGTTAAATGGACTTTGACCTATGACCGTGACGTAGTACGGGACGTCACGAGTTCATAGACAGGTGGCACGTCCATTTCGGACGATCAGGGAAAAAGTTATGACTATCGGAAGTTCAGGGGCATTACCGTAAGTTGGACTTCTCGGGCGAAAATGTTGACTTTTCGTTTGACAATTAATTTTCACACGAATCAAGGACCGATGGGTAGGTCTCGACGTCCTGAGTCCGTAGACAGGAGGCACGCCGAAATCGGACTTCGTATGGCTGAGTTACGGGTCTAGGAAGTGAGGGGTATTTTGGTAATTATTGAACCAGGGGCATTTTGGTCTTTTTACCCTGGTTACTGTAGCAGGCCGCGGGGGACATGGGCGGCACCACCATGTGCGGTGGTTCAATCGTGCAATTGGCTGTGCAATTGTGTGCTGGAAAGTTGGGAATATCTGATGCTTTAGAACGTGGTCTGTTGCATCCACCGTGCACGACCCCATTATTAATTCAAGTTTGAAGCTTTTCGGGGGACATTTTTCAGTGAACAATTGGGCACCCACGAGCCTCTGGGATGGCTTGAAATTAATTAAAACTGATTATATAGTGTGTGAGCTTCACTCTGGTATTGAAAGGACTGAAAATAAGAGTGGAACCAGAGAGAAACCATTTCGGGAATTTTTGGATGGAAATCGGGTTTTTGATTTCTACGGTGTGTTGGGCCAATCTAATCGCAGAGTAAGCTTTCTGGGAGTGTTTAGAACACAACCATATCAAAATCGAAGGCAATCAGCCACGGGTGAGCTGGGACGGTGACTGCTGTTTTCAGGGAAATCGCAGAGCTTGGGACGACGACCTTCAGGTACTTTCAGACACAATTGATTGTTCATTTTGGTTCGTTTTGATCCTGTTATACTTCCTGTGAAGTTAATTGGATAATGGGTTTGAAGCCAGTGAGTTCTGGTGATTGACCCGTTTGGATGATCACGGGTCGAGGGGCCGTTTAAGGATTGGTTTTGGATAATTAATAACTCAGAACTTAAATTAGATGTTTAAATAACATGTTAGGATCAAATTGGATTGAAATCAAGTAGGAATTGACGGATAATTAACCGGGTCAAGCCGCGGGTGGCAGGCCCGAATTACAGACAAACAGGTGAAGGTGCTGACACTGTAGCTACAGTGTCAGGCGCGTGAGGGCGCGTTGGGGCTTATCTCCGATCACGATCAACATGACTTTTATTCCTCTCATCATTCTGAACATTTTTGGTGAATTAACCATGTTGATCTGAGATAGTTTTTGATGGGTCAGTTTAGGGCCGGGTGCCTCGAGAAACGTGTTGAACGGCTTCCCCGAGCCGGTTTCTATTTCGGACTTTGTGGTTAAACGTTTAAGACTTGTAGTGACGCTTAAATGTGATTTGGACTGACAGGAATTGTACGATAATCCCGGTACAAGTTCGTACGCGCAGGTTCACCGCGGGATCGTACAGTGAGTGGGCCATTTTCTTAAACCCTTGCGTGCATAAATGTTTTCTGGTTTATTATACTTATTCACATGCTAAAAACAATAATGGTTTTGATGATATGGAAAATATGGTTATGGCACGTTTCACGGTATTTGGGCTTGAGACCCGTCCGATGAAACTTAATGATTGGTTCGGATTCTATCTATGTATATATATGCTTGCATGTGGATATCAATAAAATGTATTTGGTACTGCACTGTATAGGTCCATTCATATGATACTGTCTCCTCCGGATGAGGTACCCCGGAGAGGTCACGGACGTCTAGAACGTCCAGCGTCTATGACGCTGAGCATCGGGGATGCTGTACCCGAACGGGGTTCGGGGATTGAACTCGGAATTGAGACCCGAGTGGCACGCGTAGCCTTGTGATTGTGACCTTATTGGACGTCAGGGACGTCAGACATCAGGGATGTCGGGATTGGAGTGTATAGTGCAGCAACTAAAATTATACTTATGGTTTTATTACATGCCTTATGGTTCATATTATATGACTTATGATTTTAAATACGGTTGCATGCATGTTTGGAAAACGGAGGGGTAAATTATATGTTTTACTTATCAAATGGTTTTATAAACTTGAGTTCGGTCCACTCACCCTTAATGTTTTTGGTAACCCCTTTAGGACACGATACTGAGGTAGAGGAGAAACCTGAGGCTGAGGCATAGATCTACTTCTGCGTACCTGAACCCCTGTTGGGTGGTTTTACCCGCAGGTTTATTTTAGGGTCGTGCTCGCAACTTGTAATTTTGGATTTCATCCCTTGTCTGACATCTGTTTAATTCGGATTTGTTGTATGACTTTAATTGATTATTTTATGCATTTGAGGTTTTGAGGTCAAAATTGGTATGAATTATTGGGTGTCAGACGGGAGCAGGGCACGTCCCCTTGTGGTCCCTGTGGGATCGGGGCGGGTCCTGTCATTTTTCCTCATGCATCAAGTGATATGGATGATCAGGCTCCCATGCTTCAACCCGAAGAGTCAAATCAACGATATGAAAGATATTTGAAAGAAGCTCAGCGTGAATTATACCCCAGTTGTAAAACATTCTCAGTTCTAAGGGCAGTTGTGGAGTTGTTGCACATGAAAGTTGAGTATAATCAATCAACCAAGCATTTTGACCACATGATGGACATTATCATCAGAATGTTCCCTGAAGATAACTGTCTACCTAAAGATCATTATAGCTTGAAGAAGTTATTGAAGGGTCTCGGTTTAGGGTATGTCAAGATCCATGCGTGCAAGATCAATTGTTTTATGGTGAATTTGAGAAGCTTGACAAATGTCCTGTGTGCAATGAACCTAGGTATCTAAAGAACAAGATTCCAATTAAGGTGTTACGATATTTTCCACTAAAGCGAAGATTACAACAATTCTACATGTCAACCCACATACCCCGTGATATGAGGTGGCACAAGAATGAACGCATTGATAATGATATTCTTATGCATTCGGCCGATGGAGAGGCTTGGAAAGATTTTGATACGCGGTATCCTAATTTTGCCGCGGAGCCAAGAAATGTCAGGCTAGGACTTGTTACTGATGGTTTCAATCCTTTTGGGGGATTTTCGAAGCTATATAGCACTTGGCCGGTGGTTATGGACCAGTATAACTCCCCTTAAAGATGCATGAAAAAAGAATTCAAAATTCTCAGTACTTTGATCCCGGGTCCCAAATCACCAAGTAATTCCATTGATATTTATTTTCGGCCTTTGATTGACGAACTCTTGGATTTGTGGGAAAATGGGGTCCGAACATATGACAATTAAAATGGAGAAATGTTCACTTTGCGAGCGGCCGTAATTTGGACAATTAATGATTTTCCTGCTTATGATATGTTGTCAGGATGGAGCACTAAGGGTTATCTTGCATGCCAAACGTGTGGACCAGACACAACCTCCATTTGGCATGCATCAAAGGTATGTTATTTGGGTCACCGAAGATGGCTACCTTGGGATCACCGGTGGCGTAATGAGGTTGACAAATTTGATGGCCAAACAGAGAGATGGGCACGACCAAGGGACTGGTGTGGTGATGAGATATTGTCCAAATATAAGATTGGAGTACTTTCATGAGGTCAGGGAGGGTCGCTTGCTTTTTCTTATCATGTAGTTAGCAAGAGTTGCTTGCTTTTTCTTATTTCCCTTTTGTTTTCTTCATATGGATAATTGTTAACTCATTTGCTTGGTTCTGTTTTGAAATGAATTTGTTGGATCAAATTTTAATTGGTTTTGTCATCATCATTGTCTTGGATTTACTCTAAATTGTTGTTTCTCTTTAAGTATGGTTGGTAATATTTATGTTAGAGACTATCATGTAGCCGGGGAAAGGATAATGGTTGGTAATTATGGGCCTGGACATAACAAATGGAGTTGTTCATTTTGCATTGCATTGTTTGCAGTTGGATTAAAACTGTAAAGAAAAAAGGGTTTATAGATTGTCATGTAGTTGATTTGAATTATGCTAATTAGTTTTTTGCAAACAGTAGTAAATTTCATCTCGCCCGCTATTCACGTCCACAAGCCATCACACTACTTCTGTTAATGAAAGTGTGGATGAGGAGCCCTCAGCCACAATAGCCTCCACAGCTGAGTCTGTTCATGGCCCAGCCAATTCCACAGCATCCGAACAACGTGGTGTACAATTAACCCGTCGACACCATAGAAAGAAACGGGGTGAACCACGACCCGTCCTCCACTCTTCACAACCCACACCACTTGTTGAATCAGGCGAATATGAGAATGAGGATGCAATACTACTCCCTTCTGGTTAGTTGGATTTGTTTATTTAAATTAATATTTTAGTTTTTTGCTTATATTGTACATTTTATGACCTATCATGTGTAGGTACATCATCAAACTTGTGTGGGATCAATAGAGGATTGGCATCTCAACGATTATGTTGGGAAACAAAGGCAAAGATCCTAGTGGTTTACATTCCTCATCTTTAGGCAGTAGACCAAAAGATTCATAACTTGGTTATACACGACATGGGTTCTATTATTCGAACCAACTGCCTGATGTTGGCCTCAACTTTTAAGAAGCTCGAGCCTGAAGATAAGGACATATGTTGGATTGATTTTTCGGTAAGTATATTTCAATTGTTTATCATTGTTTCAATTAGTTTATATATTTTTCTAATTATTTTTTTGAAGGTCAACTTTGAGTACAATTTGGAAGATCTCGATGTTAATGACTATCTCAATAAACATTGGCAAGCACGATTCAAAGAATGGAAGCACGAGATCCATTTGTACTATAATAACTCGAACTTTTAATTAAATGTAAATTCGGAAATATTATGTAAAATGACAATTTTGCCTCTGGTCAGGGAAAAATGTTGACTTTTGACCCGAGATACTATTTAGACTTTGACCGAGGCCTGTTATGTAGATCGAGACGTCACAAGTCCATAGAGAGGTGACACGTCGAAATCAGACGTTCGACAAGAAAGTTACGAGTCACGGAAGAAATTGAGTACTATTCAAGCATTACGAGAAAGTGTACAGTTAGCAGTTTGTCATTGGTCAAAATATCTGAAGTGGACCACTAGATGAATGACAAGTGTCACTCATTCAATTGGCCCAGCCCCCAAATTCATGCAACCTTTTAATTTTTATCTTCATCCTCTTTGTTCATTCTTACCTGGAACCAAAACCCACACACACCACCATCAACCATCATCTTTGTTGTTTGAGTGAAAAGGAGAGTGAGAGAGTGATCTGAGACGAAGAGGAAGGAGGCAACAACGAGGACAACCGCTTACAGTGGCTGAAAAATCGAGAGGTAAGCCATTTGGGGTCAAAATTTGAAATTGAGTTTTAGGGTTTGTTAGGCGATTCTAATGCCTAGAAATGATTCTTAGGGACTATACGAACACACATGGATCAAAACGAGGAATTTTGGCTGCTAGAACTACCCAGAAATCAAGGTTGAAGTTCAACCGAAAATCACCAAGCTTTACAGGTGATTTCTAGACCTACTTAGCTCATTTTGATTCCATAGAACTGTTTCTGGAATCATTGCGAGCATGTAGGAAGAAAAATGGTGGAAAATGGTTAACGAATGAGTAGGATAGGACCAAAACGGGTCGCGGGTCGGTTAACTCGTTATAGAGAAATGGGTCGACCCGGCTGGAAGTTGACGATGATGACATGGCAGTCCATGTTATCATCCTGTCAGAGATGTCAGTCCACGTGGAAAATCAAGTGATTCCACGTGGCAAGCTGTCAGGCCCAATTAGCAGCTGGCGTGTTAGGTCCTTGTCAGCATGTCACACCACATGGACCAATCGGGTGGTCCCACGTGACAAGGTGTCAAGACTTGTCAGGCCTATGTGGTAGCTGATGTGGCAAGTCCAGTCAGCACTGTTAGAACACGTGGACCAATAGGGAGGTGCCACGTGGCACTGTGTCAGAGATGTCAGAGACACATGTTAGAACACGTGGCACCAGTCAAGGAGTGCCATGTGGTAAGCTGTTAGACCTGCCAGGCTGACGTCATAAGAAGACGTCAACGTTGACCATGATGACGTCAGCTATGACCATGAGGTCAGTGTTGACATTGCTGACGTCAGCGTTGACATTGCTGACCAGAATTTTGACTAGCGCGTAAGGGCGCGTGGGCACAAATTTTGACATGAAACCATTCATGCACAAAAGGTTTCGACTTTCTGAATCCAATGGTGATGGTTTCAGGTCGATCGAAGACCATTTGCTAGGTCATTTAGGGGTTTACAGCCTCAAGAAGCGTGTCCAGGATGCGTTCCCAATATTAGGCTTTTTGAGGGTTTTGTAACAGCCCATCTCGAATCTACTATTAATTAAGGAATAATTGAGGATTATCGAGACTAAATCGGTATTAGTCGAGGATTTTTCAGACAGTTAGTGTAAAATGACAATTTTGCCCCTATAATGGATAAAATGTTGACTTTTGACCCGGGAGGTCAAATGCACGAGGACCGAGGACTATTACGTAGATCGAGAGGATATGAGTCTGTAGATAGGTGGCACATTGAAATCGGACGTCGTACGAGAAAGTTATGGTTCACGAAAGGATTTGGGAACTATTCACATTTTACGAGGAAAGTGTACAAATGGAAAATTTGGATAAGGTCAAAATCTGCGTGGACCAATTGGTGAGTGACAAGTGTTACTCATCTGATTGGCCCATATACCCATGTTTTGGGATCCAATATTTCTATCTTCTTGGTTTCCTTTGTGTGTTTTTACCTGAAACCCATACCACCCAAACACCCACACATCTTCACCAATCTTTATCCTCTGTTGTTAGTGTGAGAAGGGAAGTGAGAGAGTGGACTGAGACGATCACGGCGGTAGCAACGATGTGGGAAACTGTGGACGGAAACCCATGAAGGTAAGGTTTTAGGTTCTAGATTTCGAAATCAAGTTAGGGTGTTTGTTGGACAATTTGATTGATCAGAGAGTGTTCCCAGTACCCAGACGAACTCAAAGGAACAATTTGGAAGGTCTGAGTTGGCCAGAATCGACCTGGGAAAGGTCTGAAACTTCAACCGAAAATTAAATGTTTGGGAGGTAATTTTTGGACCTTTTCTAGTGTTTTTGAGTCCGTAGAACTATTCTTGGGTTGAGTATGAGCCTATAGGAACAAAACGGTTTGAAATGGTTGAGTTTTGGCCCAGTTACGACAAAGTCGAGTCGCGGATCTGGGTGACACGTTACAGTGAACCAGGTAGACCTAGCAAGAGGTAGACGATGATGACATCAGCAGTTGACGTCATCATCTGTCAGGGTTATCAGACCACATGGCCAATGGGGTGCTGCCACATGGTAGTTTTCAGGTAGATTCAGCACTGACATGTTAGACCACGTGGACCAATAAGGTGGTGCCATGTGGCAGGCTGTTAGGGGTGTTAGTTGACACGTGGACCAATTATAGACTGACACGTGGCACATATCAAACCTGAAACATGGCAGACCTGACAAGTGTCAGACTTGTCAAGCTGACGTCAGCCATTGATTTTGACCGTTGACCGTGACGTCAACGTTGATTTTTTACTAGAGTTGATCGAGAGGTTTGATTGGGGCGTGGGGCCACGTGGGTAAGAATTTCAAGGTGATATCAGTCCCATTCAAAAAATTTTGATAATCTGAATCCAATGGTGGTGGTTTCAGGTTGATTGAAGATTGTTAGGTTGGTCAAATTGAAGTTTTTAGCGTAGGGAAACGTCTTCGGGACATGTTTACTTTTTCGGGATTTTTAAGGGTCTTTGATTAGGACTTTTCTAGGTTGGTGGTGACCTTCAAGTGTGTTTTGGACTGGTTCGGACGACCCGAAGAGTTCAGTATAGCCCGGAGTGGCTTACGACGCATCTTGCAAGCGTGCAGCAAGGACGGTGTGTGAGTAGACAATTGATTTCTAAATATGATGCATGCATAATTATTTTATATGTTTTATGAACATGATTTGAGATTCCTTGAGTGCATATGGTTTATATATTTGATTGAGATGTTTTGGCATTCTACTGGAGATGTGGTATTGCACGTATATCGAGTTTTATACATTATGATGTATCTTTGGCTTAGGCCAGGTTTTCATACGTGCTTGTGTTTTCAAATGATTTGAACAATGAAATGATTTCGAATTTGGAAATGAGATTTTGGGTTTGAGACCTTATTGAGATGATTTTGGGTTGAGTCATTATGAGATTTGGATTAGATCAAATTTGGGGAATCCTGATTTTGTGGAAACTATACCTCGGGCTGAGACCCTATTGAAATGGTTTAGACTATATTTGAGGTATAAATGGTTTTACAATGATTTTTCACTAGATTGATTTCTGTTTTACACATACCATCCTTATGAATGGATTGTCTTCTCCAGACGTCTCGTAGTATCCTGGAGTAGTCACGGTGCACTACTTGGGAGGGACCGCTCTACGGAGAGGCTCAGGACCAGGAGTACGAGCATTGCCTTAGAGGGGCCGCTCTATGGAGAGCATTTTCTGGATATCACCCAGGATAGTGTTCGGTGATATCACTTGGACACTGGTGGATCCTGGGGAGTACTTGGACTTGAGACCCAAAGTGGCATACATAGCCTTAGAACCGTGACATTGTTACATTATTGATTAGACATCTGGGATGTTGAGGATTGGTATCCTTTTTTTTACTGATTTGGGTAGAGACCCCACGTGTTTTGGTTTTGGGCTGAGATCCTACTGAGGAAATGGCTTGATTGATAAATGCTTTCACTGAGTTTTAAAAAGCCATATGAATTGATTTAAAGAAAGTGGTTGTTATAACTTGTTTTCTGATGCATGCATGATTTTTAGTGAATGGTACAATTGTCTTTTCAGAAATGGTTTTATAAACTATTTAGTTTCGTCCACTCACAACTTTTACTGTTTTTAATACACTTCAAGTTGATCGCGGATGCGGGCTGTAGCAGAAGACCAAGACATCACATGCCGCCACAGATCTTGGCATACTCTGGAAGCTCCGGAAGGGTTAAATGTATCCCTGGTCTGGCACGGGGTGTCAAACAGAAGCATGGCACATCCCGCGTTAATTCAGAGAGGATTGGGTTGGGTCGTGTCAGGTTTAGTTTATGAATTTGTGTACAACATTAGTGACCCTCAGTTGTGATTTGGACAGGCCCGGAGACTTTGGACTAGCTCGAGTGAGATTACGACGCGGATATTAAGCGCTCAGTGTGGACCGAGTGTGAATGGACTGTTTTTTTAATAATTAAAATGCATACATAAACTGTTTTAAATGCTTTATTATGTGATTTAAGATGAAATGATTTGATATCATGATATTTATGAACTTAATCATCGATTATGAACCAGTTCACAGTTTTGCGTGAAAAACACTGTTTTGGGTTTGAGACCCAGTTGGATAACGATTTTGATTTAGATTTAGAGTCAAACAGGAAATTGGACAAATCAAATTTATAAATGAACTCTGGACACTGTTTTCCTGTGGTTTTTGTTGAAAAGACAAGTGAGGATTATGTCTCGGGTAGAGGCCTAATTAAATAATGTTTTGACTTGATTTGAGGCATAAACGATTTAAAAGTGATTTGAAATGTATTTGATTACTGTTCCACATATACAATCCTGGTGAGTTGGATAGTCTCCTCCAAATGTCGAGGATCCTAGAGTAGTGACGTTGCACTGCCTAGGATGAGTCGCTACGAGGCAAGGCTCAGGAACAAGAGTGCCAGTTTATGATATCACCCCAGACGTGGCAGATTCAGGGAAGACACCCTATTATGATATCACCCCGGACGTCGTTGAGTTGTATCCTGGGGAGGTACTCTGAGATGAGACCCCGAGTTGCACGCGTGGCATTGTAAATCGGGACTGGTATTGATTATAGACATCGCAGATGTCGAGACATCACAGATGTCGAGACATCACAGATGTCGAGGATTAGGTATATCATATTTTACTGATATGTGTGTCCAAATGTATATATATATATATGTATGTTTTGAACTGTTTCCATAAGATTTAATTTGAATGCATGCATGTTTGTAAAACGGAGGGGAAAATGCTATTATTCTTAAATTGTATTTGAAAATACTTCTTTTTGGTCCACTCACATTTTAACTGTTTTATTGACCCTCCAGGCCGTGACACAGAGATAGTGGTGGAGACTAAGGTAGAGGCATAGACAGTATTGTTGCGCATTTGATTACCTCTTTGCGTAGGATTTTGGTACTTTTATTGTACATACATATATGCTCGATCCTGTATGTAGATACTTATCCCTTGTCTGGCAATACTATAGTTGAACTTTGTATGTTTACTTTTAAACCCATAAAGGGATATTTCGGTATTTTGAGTTTGATTGTCAGACAGGAGCATGGCACGTCCCCATATGATCTAGGGGATCGAGACGGGTCTTGTTAGCTTGGTATCAGAGCATTAGGATAGCGGGCATGATTTAGAGCGGGCATCAGTGGTACATATTCTAAAGATTTGGAGACACTACTTGTACGAAGAGACATGCTGGATTTTCACTGAACATTAGAGCTTGAAACATCTTTTCACTCAGAAGGAGCTGAATCTAAGACAGAGATGATGGTTGGAACTGATAAAGGATTATGATTGCACGATCGAGTATCATCCCGGGAAAGCAAATGTGGTGGCGGACGCTTTGAGAAAAAAGTCCGTGAGTTCGGTGGCAACGGGTGAACTGTCACTTGACTGAGTGTCCTAGGTAGCAGCTGGCAGTGGAGTTGGAAAATATTATTGGCTGGTGGTTGTTGGAGTACTAGGTGAGTTGTTACTGCTGGTGCTGGTGCAGTTTTTGTTGGTGTTGCAGGCCCTATTTCAGCAGCTGCTAAAGGATTGACAACCTTGCTTCTTGTCTGCCTTCGAACCTAATCAAATTCAATCACACATAGCACACTACTTCAATCACACATCCCAAACTAAGTCAATCACACAAGCGTATTCAATTACACATCCCAAACTAAGTCAATCATACACCCCATAATAAGTCAATCACAACCTACTTGAAACACATTAAAAATCAGACTGCCTCACTTGGTACAGTACATGTGGGCAGCTTAGCCATGCTTCAGCTGCTGGTGCAGGCCCTGTTTCAGTAACTGTTAGTACATGCCCTAATTCAGCAACTGCTAGAGGATTGCTAGCCTTACGTCTTGTCTACTTCAAACCTAATCAAATAGAATCACGCTTAACTTCACTCATACATCACATACTAAGTCAATCACACTTCACAAATCATTACAGTCACACTTCGCAAACAAATACAGTCACACTTCACAAACAAATACAGTCACACTTCACAAACTACTTGAAACACACTGAAAAATCAAACTGCCTGTACATGTGGAGCAAACTGATACTATAATGACATGTTATGGGTGTTAAGTGATACTAATAATGTAGAATTAGGTAATTTAGTGATACTAAACCTAATGATAGTGATACTAAATCAGGTTATTATATGACAGAAACAAGTGCACCTTTTATGCATGTGTGAACGTTAAAAGTATGCAAATCAACTGATATTTACTATAGGATGCTTACCATCAGCTTGTCCAATCTTGGTCTTTTGGCTGCAGCCTTTTCTTTCCTCTTCTCTTGATGACGTTTGAATTTTGCTTCAGCTGCAGGGTCAACGGGTTGGGTGCAAGCATTTTGTCTATAGCCCTCAGAACCACAATTACCACATAATTACCATATCCTCGTTCTGAATTTTTTTTTGTTTCATTCATGGTCTCCTGGGCTACTTATGGTACTTTGGTGGATTTAGGGCAGGTGAACTAATCTTTTTCCACGGATCCTCACTTGGCACATGTTTGATTATTCCTTCATAGGTCCTGGTATAGGCTGCATGAGAGTAGCACTCGTGGACATACTCCTCTAGGTTACCATCGCCTGGACTAATGGAACCAAAAACATGTGTGCAAGGATTCTCAATCAAGTAATAACTTCTGCAAGAGCATGTGCGATGACAGGACCCGTCCCAACTGGACCTCGATAACCGTGCCTGGTCCTGCTCCCGTCTGACAAGTCAACTGAAGTCCCGAAAGTACCCTTCAGCACCTGTCAGACTAGGGATAGCTATACTGATTTCTGCTCATGCCTCCGCCTCGAGATCAACCCCGAACGTTGTGCCACGGCATGGAGGGTCATCAAAAACAAAGGTGTGAGTGGACAAAAATATATTCGTTAAAATACATTTATAAAAGACATCCTTTACCCTCCAGTTTTACAAATCATGCATGCATAGGATAAAACACATGAATAACAACAAATCCGGCTCTCAAGCCTAACATGTGAAAACCTTTAAATCATTTATACCATTTTATAAAATCAGTTCACCACATAATAAAGCATATAACTCGGGAATTAAACATCCGAGGATCCTCTGGGAATTACACATCCAGAGTCGTCATCCATTTGCTGGGAATTACACCTCCAGCCTCACCGGGAATTACACATCCTGTCTCACCGGGAATTACACATCCGGTCCCTCCAGGAATTACACATCTGGAGTCCCTCCAGGAATTACACATCTGGAGTCATCAAACATCAAAACACAATCAAAAGCATTATTTCAAATCAAGCATCAAAACCATGTCAAAACCATTATCACGCGTCCACATGCCCAAATCTCATTTCTCGTCAATCCGTAAAATCATTAAATAATTCAATACACGCAAATCCGTAAAATCATATCCGAAAACATCACACACCCATTAAATTAATTTCCCAACCCATAATCCAAGCCAAAACCAATCACAAATCCCGGGCCTTCGCCCAAAACAGTCATTTCACATTTTCTCGAAAAACGTGTCCGAAGCACCGATTAAAATAATCATTAAATCTCAAAATAATCATATCAAATCATTTCAATTCAAATCATGCCATAAATTATATAAAACATTTAACTATGCATGCATATCAATTTATAAAGCAAACGTCCACTCACACACCGTCCAATCCGCTCGCTTCCCGAGCTACACGAGTTTCCGTAATTTCCGACACTTGCCAGGAACCCCGAATCCTGTCCAAAATCATTACTCAGGGTCACTAAGGACTCAATTTATATCATACTAATTTCTCGTAATTTTCCGGGAATTTAATATTAATTTAATACGTAACATAAACCTTCGGACCCTCGAAACATTATCAAGACGGCGTCCGATCGACTAGCAACCAACACAAAAAATGCTCGTTACATTAAATAGGACAAGTTTCATGTTGAACTCACCTCGGGATTCCCCCCCACGCGTCGCCGTGAGTGGCTGTGCGTGGTTGCCACGCGCCGTGAACAGTAACGGTGAATAGTGACCTTCTTCACCCGTTTACCTGGTAAACGGGTCCGGCTAGCCCGCGATACAACCCGTTCCAAACTCCATCAATTATGCATCATTTCCTTCAATTCAATCATTCCTTAGCATCTTTATACACTTAATTAGAGTTCTGTGAAATCATTAACATCAAACCTTACCTGAATCCACACGATTCAAGGTTGAACATCGAAACATCTCCGGTTGCTGTTCATCATCCAATCGATATCAATTACCCATGTTTTTCGTCAATTGATGCATCAAGAAGCATCGTGGAGTTCCAATAAACGTATTTCCATGATCAATTTCACGGTTCCATGGCCTCAAATCCACGACTCAAGCTCGAAAATTCGAAGTTATCCCCCTCTCTGTTCTAAGGCCAAACGACCCCAATTTCCTTTGTTCTTGACCCAGTTCGCGTCTCACTCCCAGAGAGCTAACTGCAACCTCAATTTCACTCAAAAACACGCACAACATCAAATTCGATCCAAGTTTTTTTAAAGCTATTTTCGGGTTTGTTCTCGGGTTTACAGTTTGATTTCCTTCAATTATCCCTTCAATTCTACTCGTTTTTCTCTCTGTTTCCTCTTCCCATCTCAGATTGCATCACCTAGTCTTCTTTACCGATCAATTTGATCGAAACAATTTCAAAGGGGAATGGGCGGTTTTGGTTTGTTCGTATTAGGCATTTAGCCACTAATCTTCCTCTAATGGTGACAGATGTCACCACATAATCAATCCTCATCCAAATGAGTTGACTCACCAGATTAATCACACACTTATCCATACTGCAGCAAATTACCATTTTACCCTTACTAACATAAATTACCAAAATACCCCACATAGTTCTAGACCCATAAGTTTCTCGTTCGGGCTCCGATTGACGCATGCCGCCCGTCTACGGATTCGGCGTCCCGAGACCTATCCAACGGTACTCCCGGAAAGTCCAAACATGGTCCTGATAAAAAAGTCAGCTTTCGGTCCCTTTTAACCAACTTCCGCACGTCATAACTTTTTCCTCGAATGTCGGAATTGGGCGTGCCACCTGTCTATGATCTCGTGACGTCCCGAACTACGTCACGGTTATCGGTCAAAGTTCGTTTGACCGCTCGAATCAAAAGTCAACTTTTCGCCTAATTCCAAGGGCAAAATCGTCATTTTCCCCAAAGTTTCCAAATTTTCCTTTTTCTAATTTCCGGGTCATTACAACCTTCCCCCCTTAAAGAATTTCGCCCCCGAAATTCAAAAAACCACTCCAACACAACCATGGAGACTCAAGTCACATCCAGTTCAATACCTCGGGTTCCCACGTAAACCCTCACTCTTTCTATCTTTCCCGGCTCATCCAGAGCCCTTATAGCATATCATGACTCATGCCGAGTCCTAATCCAACTCTTGACTCCTGTTGAGTCCAAATTCAATGTCGCGACTCCTCTCGAGTCCAAAATCAACAGTTACGAACATCAATGCCACCACTGGCATATCCGGTCACCTAGCATATATCCCTAGGGAAACTACATCCTATTCAGGATCTCCCACGTACACTAAACCAATTTTCGGACTCCCTCTGAGTCCCATTACCCGCTATCCTCGGGTCAAGTTTATCTTGGGCCTAACATGCCCACCATATGCCATATCGTTATCGTAACCAACTATCCGGACCACGATAAGTACGACACAATCACAACACTTGATACAATACTCGACCCCCAATCCAGGGCCCTAATCACGCCAGGGATTTCCGACACCCTCATATCACGTCTAATCACCAGGCCGCGCACAGGGCTCGCATCTCGGAGGCATGGCAGATCCGTAACCAAATGCTCTGATACCAATTTGATAGGACCCGTCCCAACTGGACCTCGATAACCGTGCCTGGTCCTGCTCCCGTCTGACAAGTCAACTGAAGTCCCGAAAGTACCCTTCAGCACCTGTCAGACCAGGGATAACTGTACTGATTTCTGCTCGTGCCTCCGCCTCGAGATCAACCCCGAACGTTGTGCCACGGCCTAGAGGGTCATCAAAAACAAAGGTGTGAGTGGACAAAAATATATTCGTTAAAATACATTTATAAAAGACATCCTTTACCCTCCAGTTTTACAAATCATGCATGCATAGGATAAAACACATGAATAACAACAAATCCGGCTCTCAAGCCTAACATGTGAAAACCTTTAAATCATTTATACCATTATATAAAATCAGTTCACCACATAATAAAGCATATAACTCGGGAATTACACATCCAGAGTCGTCATCCATTTGCTGGGAATTACACCTCCAGCCTCACCAGGAATTACACCTCCGGTCTCACCGGGAATTACACATCCGGTTAGCCCTGTTAATTTGTCTGGAAAAACCGACCGAAAAACCGACCGAAAAACCGCACCGAACCGGGACCGAACCGCAAAATACCGAACCGTTGAAAAACCGAAACCGTTCGAAAAAAACCGGACCGAACCAGACTGCATCGGTTCGGTTCCGGTTTTCGGTATCACAAGACCGACCTGAACCGAACCGGACCGAAAGTGGCATAAAACCGAACCAAAGCCGTCCCAACCGAACCGAACCGAACTAAGTAATTAAAACGCCTAAAGAACGACGTCGTTTAATTGGGGTTGCTAATGAAAATCGGACCAAACCCTAGATCTAGACGAGTCACGAGAGATCGAATATCGATCCGTCATCAGAAATTCAGAACTGAAGAGATTGCAATTTGCAAATTCTCATCTAACACTCTAACAGGGCTATTTCCCAGTTCCCACTCGAAGTCTCGATTCTGGAACAGTGGAACCTTCGACGGCGGCTTCAGGGCTATCTCCCATCCAACTCCCAGTTCATCTTCACTCTTCAGCCTTCAACCTTCGACAATCGACAGTTCGACGGCGGCTGCATCATCGACCACCTTCAATCCCAATCGAACCCTGAGCCTGAAGGTATACATTGTCCTATGGATATGTTTATCACTCTCCTATTTAATACATACGAATTGGATGCTTTACTGCTTATGGATATGTTTCTTACTTCGATGAAATGGGATTCTGTTTAATTGAATGAGGTTGGAGACAGATAGGGCGATGTGGGCGATGTGGTTTAAAAACTTGTTTTAAAAACTTTGTTTAATCTTCGGTTTCAAGCATGAATTGCAGATAAATTCTTTTATTCCTCTGTTAGTCTCAAATCTCAAGTTTTCAATGGTTTAAATATACTTTTCATTTCCTAGTTTCAAAACCAATACATATGCCATTATTGCTTGCTACTCTATTTATCAGATGGTGACTACGTTGGCTCTTCATTTTCGTTTTTGCCAAGAAATCAGATGTGAACTTTCATTAATCAAACAGTGAAACCAGCATAGGTCATTGTAACAAGAAATCGGTTGGGAATCAATTCCAGATAGTCCAACTGTTATGATCAATGAGAATAAGGCTATTCTAACTTTGAAAAGTGAAATATCACGTCAGATTTGTTGTAAGCTTCGGCTACTGGGAGAATGTAAGTTGAGGAGTCTAGTTTCATGCTGAAAATCTCTTCGTTTTCTGGGTCGATTATGCTAAAAGTCTTGTGCTTTAGATGAATTGCAGCAAAGAAACCGGATTATGATTGATTGGTTTTGTTTCTAATGTCTAATTTATATGGTATTTTCAAATCTGCTGGGCTATTAGTTGCAAGTATCATTGAATATGAACACCTTGCACCGATAATTGTCACACTGTTATTAAGTTAATTTCGGTGATTGAAGCTAGAGAGATTGTTGTCAGGGATTCAAATCGATTCCACCACTTTAAGGGTGGTTTATGCTCTTGTGGAGACTATTGGTGATACCCCATTTGGGAAATGGGTTTAACTTTAAGTTTTGAAGAGATTCTTAAGTTATCAAATACATCTTGAAGCAAAGGAACTGCATGGCTTCTATGTCCTATTTAATTCATCAGGGAAAAAAACGCATTAGAATTTAACTTCAGACCCACCATGGAGAACTTAGGGCACCACCATGTAGCGTATGTATAAAAGATTTTTTTTATGGTGTAACCAAATGGTGTTTCCTATCCAATAGAGAAGACACATATAGGATTCTTGTCCTTCCAACTGTTTGGGCAGTTTTGGAGAGCAAGGGTTCTGCCTAAAGTAAAATTCTTGGCATGGACTTGCTCACCGGAGGGTTGACACTTGTGATGTGATCCAAAGAAGAAGACCTCATATGTGTCTTCCACCTCATTGATACATTTTTAGCAAAGAAGATGGAGGGGGAAGTGTGGAGATTGAATAGGGCAGAAAATTCGTGCTGGGCCATCCTAAGGAGTGGTATTTCTTTGATCCATGAGAGCTCTTCGGTGGTGCATGGTGTTAGCTGTTTTCTAGGTTATTTGGATGAGGATATTTGTGTAACGGGTGGTAGCAGAGGAACTTTGAGAGAGTCAGAGTTTTTGGTCATCACTTCAACTTTGGTTGCTGGAGAGTTCAGAGAAATTTCCTTTTCCCCTAATATTGGGATGATTACTGTTAGGATACAGTGTGTTGTAGTTCATGTTAAAGATCGTCTTTACTTAATTTTGGGGTCATTGTTGATCTATGTATATGAGTAAATGACATATACTTGGCTTGGACTCCCTGTCCAATGTTTGTTATTAGAATCTTCTGATATGAGAAAGTCTCTAACGAAAACATTGGCTTTTTTATGTACTCCCTGTCCAATGTTTGTTATCCACTGCTTTGTGTCAGGCTGAATTTTACTCAGACACGTTTGAAATTTGAATGTACTTCCTTCCCTAAATTCAAAAATATGTGTTTTTTTATGTACATTTTGCATGTGAGGTGTTCAGGGTAAGTTATGTGTTTAACCTATGAGAATGGTGCTTATTACTACAGATCGAAACCAAACCCTAAGAAATAAGAATGGTGCTTGTCTCTGGGAATACTTCTAGCGCTGTGTCTGCCGCCTCATCAGAATTGCCTGAAGAGGTATTTATTCTCAGACTTGCTGGATTCCATTATATGACTCTAGTTTTCATACTTGCAGTTTTCATAATATTAAAAACATCATATTTGCTGTTTTTTTTGTTTTGTAGGTGGACAATGTTCATGATTCACAAGGAGATGAATTTGACCCGGAGTTGAATCAGGAGGGAAAACCACTGACCACTTTGACCAACGCTGAAATTAATGCGCAATTTCTAGAGCATGCGAAGAAAAGGCAGCGTGCAAGCATATGGGATCATTTTGAAAGGTACAAAGCTGATACTGGTTTCACTAGGGCTAGATGTAATTATTGCCCTAATACGTATGCTGCTGACTCTATTAGAAATGGAACTAGGGCCTTAATTAGTCACCTTCAAAAATGTCCTAAATATCCTCCTAATATGATTGCCAAAAGAAATCAGAAAGTTCTATCCGTAGAAAAGCCCACAGAAGTTTCTGTTGGGTTTAATCAGAAGGAGCTTGTTAGGAAATTGGTTCAGATGGTCATAGTTGATGAGTTGCCTTTTTCTTTTGGGGAGGGATATGGGTTTCGTGATTTTTGTTCCCAAGCTTGTCCTAGGTTTAAAATTCCATGTCGTCAGACAATTGCTAAGGAGGTGCTTAATATGTATTATGCTGAGAAGGAGTCCCTTAAAGAATTGATCAAGTCTTATAGGGTTTGTGTTACTACTGATACATGGAAATCCCTTCAAAACATCAATTATATGGTTATCACTGCTCATTTTATTGACAGTGATTGGGTATTGCATAAAAAGATTATCAACTTTTGTGTGATTCCAAACCATAAAGGAGAATCAATTGGGAGGCTTTTGGAGGATTGTTTACTTGGATGGGGTATTGAGAAGCTTTTGACTGTTATAGTAGATAATGCTTCTTCAAATGATGCTGGGTTGTCTTTTTTGATGAAAAGAATGCCTAAATGGAAATGTCAGATGGCGCTTTTGAATAATGGGGAAAATTTTCATGTTAGATGTATTGCTCATATCTTGAACTTGATTGTCAATGATGGCTTGACTGTGTTGAATGAATCTATTCAAAGTATTAGAAATGCCATCAGATATGTAAGATCTTCCCCTAGTAGGTTTGAAATATTTAAGAAGGGTGCGGAGAAGGCTATGGTTGATAGCAAAGGGCTGGTGGTATTGGATGTTCCAACTAGGTGGAATTCCACCTATTTGATGTTGGAATCAGCTCTTAAGTTTCGGGGAGCATTTGAGGTCCTAATTGAGGATGATCCGAATTATGTTGCTTATTTTGTAAGTGATCGAAGGGTAGGACCACCGTCTGAGTATGATTGGGAAGTAGCGAGTTCATTTGCTGCTTATTTGAAACCCTTTTATGAAGTAACTTTACGAGTTTGTTGCACTTCTACACCCACAATCCAATGTGCTTTACATGATGTGTATAGGATTTTAACTCTTTTGCGTCGTGAACAGAAGAGTGTTTTATTGTCTGGTATTGCAAGCACCATGCAAGCCAAATTTGACAAATATTGGGGGGAAATGGAGCGTATGAACCAATATTATTTTATAGCTCTTGTTCTTGATCCTCGTCATAAATTGGACGCTGTGGAGGATTGTTTTGGGGGGGTATTTGAGGATGATGATGATAAGGTTGGACATGCTATTTCTAGATTGAAGATTTTATTGATTAGCCTTCATAAACTCTATGAAGACGGTGAGAATTGGGATTCTGCAAGAGAGGACATTGTTAGTGGCAGCTCATCTGCAGTAGCAAAGGACAAGATGGGTTTGAGTGACGATACGGATCTTATAGCAAGGAGGATGAGGAGAAAGGCCAAGAAGGAAATTATTTGTAATGATTTGGATAGATATCTATTAGATCCTATTGAAGATATTGAGGATTCAACGTTTGATATTTTGGGTTGGTGGAAAATGATCGGGACATCCAAATATCCAATCTTATCTCGAGTTGCACGGGATGTTCTAGCTATACCCACTTCAACAATAGCTTCGGAGTCATGTTTTAGCACAAGTGGAAGGGTAATTAATTCGTATAGAAGTTCGTTGAGCCCTGAAGTTGTGGAGGCATTGATTTGTACTCAAAATTGGCTTATGAGTATTAATATTGCATTACATTTGGAGCCGAGTGTTGAAGAAGTGGAGTGTTATCATGCTCTTGCACAAGGTAATTGTTGTATCTTTTTATTATTTCTAATACATTTGTTTGTTAATAATTGTGAATTTATGTAGATAATTAACTTTGCTTGTGTCTCATATGTAGAAATGGCAAATGGTCGTCCTAAGGTGCCTCAATAGTCCAATCCTTGAGGCTTCTTGCCTTGCTGACATGGTTGATCATATTATCTACCATTTTGTTCACGGATGGTTTGATTTTACAATCTTATTATTTTTATTGCTTGTAATGAATTTTTTTATTCGACTTTGATGCTTTGATTTTATTGTTTGTAATAGACATTCTATATTTCTATATTGGATTTTGATGCCTTGATGATTTTGTTGTTTAAAATGGATATGGAGATTAATTATGGAATAAATATAGATTATTGTATAAAAATATAAAAAACCCGTTTTTAGTAAAAACCGAACCGGTTCAACCGAACCGGTTCGTCCCGAAATAAACCGAAAAAATCGGTAAAACCCGAAACCGAACCGGACCGAACCGAACAGTTCGGTTTCGGTTTAAGTCGGTTTTTGAAGGAAAACCGAACCGAACCGGAACCGATTCTTCCACCCGGTTCGGTTTCGGTTTCGGTAAAAAAACCGAACCGAAAAACCGATTAACAGGGCTACATCCGGTCCCTCCAGGAATTACACATCTGGAGTCCCTCCACGAATTACACATCTGGAGTCATCAAACATCAAAACACAATCAAAAGCATTATTTCAAATCAAGCATCAAAACCATGTCAAAACCATTATCACGGGTCCACATGCCCAAATCTCATTTCTCGTCAATCCGTAAAATCATTAAATAATTAAATACACGCAAATCCGTAAAATCATATCCGAAAACATCACAAACCCATTAAATTAATTTCCCAACCCATAATCCAAGCCAAAACCAATCACAAATCCCGGGCCTTCGCCCAAAACAGTCATTTCACATTTTCTCGAAAAACGTGCCCGAAGCACCGATTAAAATAATCATTAAATCTCAAAATAATCATATCAAATCATTTCAATTCAAATCATGACATAAATTATATAAAACATTTAACTATGCATGCATATCAATTTATAAAGCAAACGTCCACTCACACACCGTCCAATCCGCTCGCTTTCCGAGCTACAAGCGGTTCCGTAATTTTCGACACTTGCCAGGAACCCCGAATCCTGTCCAAAATCATTACTCAGGGTCACTAAGGACTCAATTTATATCATACTAATTTCTCGTAATTTTCTGGGAATTTAATATTAATTTAATACGTAACATAAACCTTCGGACCCTCGAAACATTATCGAGACGGCGTCCGATCGACTCGCAACCAACACAAAAAATGCTCGTTACATTAAATAGGACAAGTTTCATGTTGAATTCACCTCGGGATTCCCCCTCACGCGCCCCCACGCGCCGCCGTGAGTGGCTGCGCGGGGTTGCCACGCGCGGTGAACAGTAACGGTGAATAGTGACCTTCTTCACCCGTTTACCTGGTAAACGGGCCTGGCTAGCCCGCGATACAACCCATTCCAAACTCCATCAATTCTGCATCATTTCCTTCAATTCAATCATTCCTTAGCATCTTTATACACTTAATTAGAGTTCTGTGAAACCATTAACATCAAACCTTACCTGAATCCACATGATTCAAGGTTGAACATCGAAACATCTCCGGTTGCTGTTCATCATCCAATCGATATCAATTACCCATGTTTTTCTTCAATTGATGCATCAAGAAGCATCGTGGAGTTCCAATAAACGTATTTCCATGATCAATTTCACGGTTCCATGGCCTCAAATCCACGACTCAAGCTCGAAAATTCGAAGTTATCCCCCTCTCTGTTCTAAGGCCAAACGACCCCAATTTCCTTTGTTCTTGACCCAGCTTGACTCGTCTCACTCCCAGAGAGCTAACTGCAACCTCAATTTCACTCAAAAACACGCACAACATCAAATTCGATCCAAGTTTTCTTAAAGCTATTTTCGGGTTTGTTCTCGGGTTTACAGTTTGATTTCCTTCAATTATCCCTTCAATTCTACTCGTTTTTCTCTCTGTTTCCTCTTCCCATCTCAGATTGCATCACCTAGTCTTCTTTACCGATCAATTTGATCGAAACAATTTCAAAGGGGAATGGGCGGTTTTGGTTTGTTCGTATTAGGCATTTAGCCACTAATCTTCCTCTAATGGTGACAGATGTCACCACATAATCAATCCTCATCCAAATGAGTTGACTCACCAGATTAATCACACACTTATCCATACTGCAGCAAATTACCATTTTACCCTTACTAACATAAATTACCAAAATACCCCTCATAGTTCTAGACCCATAAGTTTCTCGTTCGGGCTCCGATTGGCGCATGCCGCCCGTCTACGGATTCGGCGTCCCGAGACCTATCCAACGGTACTCCCGGAAAGTCCAAACATGGTCCTGATCAAAAAGTCAACTTTCGGTCCCTTTTAACCAACTTCCGCACGTCATAACTTTTTCCTCGAATGTCGAAATTGGGCATGCCACCTGTCTATGATCTCGTGACGTCCCGAACTACGTCACGGTTATCGGTCAAAGTTCGTTTGACCGCTCGAATCAAAAGTCAACTTTTCGCCTAATTCCAAGGGCAAAATCGTCATTTTCCCCAAAGTTTCCAATTTTTCTTTTTTCTAATTTCCGGGTCATTACAACCTTCCCCCCTTAAAGATTTTCGCCCCCGAAATTCAAAAAACAATTCCAACACAACCATGGAGACTCAAGTCACATCCAGTTCAATACCTCGGGTTCCCACATAAACCCTCACTCTTTCTATCTTTCCCGGCTCATCCAGAGCCCTCATAGCATATCATGACTCATGTCGAGTCCTAATCCAACTCTTGACTCCTGTTGAGTCCAAATTCAATGTCGCGACTCCTCTCGAGTCCAAAATCAACAGTTACGAACATCAATGCCACCACTGGCATATCCGGTCACCTAGCACATATCCCTAGGGAAACTACATCCTATTCAGGATCTCCCACGTACACTAAACCAATTTTCGGACTCCCTCTGAGTCCCATTACCCGCTATCCTCGGGTCAAGTTTATCCTGGGCCTAACATGCCCACCATATGCCATATCGTTATCGTAACCAACTATCCGGACCACGATAAGTCCGACACAATCACAACACTTGATACAATACTCGACCCCCAATCCAGGGCCCTAATCACGCCAGGGATTTCCGACACCCTCATATCACGTCTAATCACCAGGCCTCGCACAGGGCTCGCATCTCGGAGGCATGGCAAATCCGTAACCAAATGCTCTGATACCAATTTGACAGGACCCGTCCCAACTGGACCTCGATAACCGTGCCTGGTCCTGCTCCCGTCTGACAAGTCAACTGAAGTCCCGAAAGTACCCTTCAGCACCTGTCAGACCAGGGATAACTGTACTGATTTCTGCTCATGCCTCCGTGTAACGACCCGTCCCAAATTCCATGATTAGATTAGTGACTAATCACGATTAGTAAGGCTAATCCGTGATTAGTAGAGCGAAATCGGACGAACGATGCGAAATGACCGTTTTGCCCTAGTGGTGGCAAAACGTTGACTTTTCAATCGGGCGGTCAAATGGACTTTGACCGATGACCGTGACGTAGTTCGTGACGTCACGTGTTCATAGACAGGTGGCACGTTCAATTCCGACATTCGAGGAGGAAGTTATGACGTTCGGAAGTTTAGGGGCATTTTGGTAATTTTGGTTCAATGGGGTCAAATGTTGACTTTTTGACCGGGAGGTCCGATGGCCGAGGGCCGAAGACCGTTACGTAGATAAGGACGATACGAATCCGTAGACAGGCGGCACGCCGAATTCGGACGTTCGACGGCGAAGTTACGGTTCACGAAAGTTTCGAGATACTATTCCCGGCGACACGTTTTACGAGGACCGTTTGTCTCTAGTGGGCCCAGATATTTGCTGGAGGCCCAATGGATGAGTGACAAGTGTCACCCATCCAATGGACATCATTTTTCCTTCATGCATCTCACCTGCCTCTTCATCGATCATTCCTCTCCATTTCAAACCATTTTCACCCGATCACATTTCACCCAGAATCCCAAAACCTTCATCCCTTATGATCTGAGGAACCAGGAGAGTGAGAGAGAGGAGGACTAGGACGGCAGCTGGTGGCTGGAACCGCCGTGGGCGGTGGCGGGAGCCCAAAACCCGATCGGGTACCCGGTAAGCCCGTTTTTCCTCATTTTTCGATGTGAGCATTATGGTTGGTTTTAAATGATTAGGGAATGATTATTAGGATGCTAGGAAGGTTTTAAGACGGTTTTGGTGAGGTTTAACGGCTGAGAAGCCGTGGGGGACCGATCGGAAAAATGGGACCGTGAGGTCCATTTTGAACCAAGGGGTTTCGGGTAGTTTTCTTAGGTTTTAAGGATTGGGTTAGATAGGAAACACAAAAATAGGAATTTAGGAATTGGAATGGAAGAAATCGGATGAAAAATGAGGCCTGGACCGGTTACGCCGGTCCAGTTGCAGAGGTTGGACCGGACCGGCCGACCCAGACCGGTTCGATCGCTGGAGCAGGTGACACTGTGCAGGGCGCGTGAGGCCCACGCGCAGTGGCTTCTTGGGGCGCGTGAGGGCGCGTGGCACACAATTTGAGGAAGGTTCCAACATACGAAATCATCTATTCGATGTAACGAACATTTTGGGACTGGTTTCGAGTCGATCGGACACCGTCTCGATATGTTTCGGGGAATCGGAAGGTTTAGGTTCGGTTTAAAAATAATTAAAAATACGGGAAAATTACGGGGCTGTAGTGGGAGGTTAATTAAGTAGTTAGTAACCTTCTATTACGATTTGGACAGGTTTGGGAGTCCCGGTGACGGTGATCGGCTCGGGGAGCCGTATGGCACGCAAATCGAGGCGGCAGCTCGGACGGTCTGTGAGTGGACCTTGTTTTCTGAATTGGTGCATGCATAAATGTTTATTATATGTTTTATTACTTGTTTGATGATTCCATGGGTGCATTTGTATGTGGTTACGTATAGGCACGTAATTCGAGGTTTCGGCCTTATACGGGTCTGTATTCCTTTATTGATTTAAATGAAATGGTTTTGGATTTCTAAATGGATAAACTCGGGTATGAGACCCATTTGGTTTTGTCTCGGGCATATGACACTATTTACGACCTTTGGGTCTAAATCGGGGTCGCGACGGGTGCTATGTGCACGACGATCGACGATACGACGCTCGCCTCCGGATTGGGATGTGTTCCTTCCGGAGAGGTCACGATGCACGATTCGTGGTCGAGCAGCCTGGGGAGGCTCGACTTCGGAGTGCTGACGGTTCAGGATAGCGATCGGTGATGAGTGCACCATGATCTTGCGATGGTCGCGTCGGTTGATTCGTTCACGGCAACATACCAGGATTGAGGGCGGTCCTGGATGGATGGTTGCACGCATCACTATGATCGGAGTCGTGACTGACCCTTAGATATCGGGCATGGTGCCCAGTTGAGTCATATGTTCGGGCACGAGACCCAGTTACTTTATGGTTTATGGTTTCGGGTCAGGGACCCTAGATGGATTTCCAAGTTCATGGCGGTTTATGGGAACCGGCATGAACTCTGGAAAGGTCATTGTGGTTCATGACGGTTTATGGGAACCGGCATGAACCTTTTTCAGGTCATTCTGGTTCTTGACGGTTTTTGGGGACCGGCATGAACCCTGGTTATGTTATTACGGTACATGACGGTTTATGGGAACCGGCATGTTACTTGATTATGGATATTATGGATCATGACGGTTCAGGGGGGGGGGGACCGGACATGAATGTTTATGTTATGTATATATATGTTCATCTACCTTCCTTTACATGTTCTACTATCTCCTCCGGGGAGGGTCGTTGGCCTGGATGGACCCCGGAGTAGTCACGGAGCACCGACTGAGTGGAGTCACCCCCTAGTTGGGTTCCTTACTCTCAGGAAGGCTATGATTACTATTACCTCGGGTAGGGTCAGTGGTCTGCGGACATTGATCTTGACTTTGAGATGACTCAGATTGAGACCTGGGTAGCACGCGCGTAGCTTTGGAAACCGTGACAGGGTTGGTTGTGTGACTTATATATATATGTATGTGATGGATATATGATATATGATATGTGGTGTGTACAGGTGTGCACAGGATTTGAGCAGTGGCTCGTGTACTTGGTTTCTTTATGGTTTGGGGCCGAGTCCCTTATGGATTTGGGCAGTGGCCCGTATGGTCGTTTTCATTGTGGTCCTTTCGACCTTAGTTTATATCTGCTTTGGGCTTAGTCCCACATATGGTTAATTTTGGATAAATGGTTTTCGAATGCATGCATGCTTTTTAGTGAAGGGTACAAATGTCTTTCTTATTAAATGTTTTTACAAATTCTTGTTTTGTCCACTCACAGTTTTTAATGTTTTGACTGCCCTTCAGGTTGACATCGGATGTGGACTGTAGCAGAGACCGAGATATCACATGCCTCCTCCGGATCCTGGCGTACTCTGATGGCCCGGGAGGGCAAAGGTCGGAAATATCCCTTGTCTGACACTTCGTGTCAGATGGGAGCAGGGTCATCCCGCACTAATCCCGGGGGGATTGGGATGGGTCCTGTCAGCGTGGTATCAGAGCATAGGATTGCTCGTAGGATGCTTATCAGAGCGGGGTTGTCTCTATTCGAGCAACCATGGAGCTCTCGGAGTGGGACGCAGGTCGAGGATGTGATATCTCAATGGGCTACAGTTCGTGGTCAACCTGATGTTGGGATGCCGATACGATAGTTAGTAGTATTGGATTGACGTCTTTTCGATGTCAAGACCGCGGAGTCGGTCAGATTGTGGATTGTACTGCCTTATGCAGTTGGGTTCGGTGGAATTCTAGGTGTGATTGTGGAACCCTACTTTGGGTGTATGGCTCAGAAATGTGAGTTGACGAGTGGTTTAACATGGACGACTATTCGGATTTGGATTCGTTGGTCGGTCTAGTCAGGTCAGCTTGTGTTGGGACTGCACTTCGCAATCGGGGTTGTACTTATCGGTTAGACCTAGTTGGTTGTCGTTCTACCTTAGTTGTGATGGACAGTTGGTGCAACTAAGGTCGTGGGCGACCTGGTATACGACATTTGGGTTAGTCGGAGTACGACTAGTTAGAGTTCGGTTGGACAAGTTATCAGGGTTGGTACTTGTCGATGGAATCCCTGAGTGGGATCCGGAGTGGTTAATACGGGCGGTTGATTCCGTTGGAGGCGAATCTCAATAGCGATGTCTGGTAGTTATGCCTGCATGAGTTTGTGGCAGGCGCTACTACCGAGGGTGGTCGTAGATATAGTTGTTGGGAATCGGGGACGTTCAGGGGACGTTTCCTTTTCTCGCATGAGTTGTCAGGGTGACTGTACCCAGAGTTGTCGGGTACGAGGGAGACAGAGTTTCTCCAATATGAGTAGAGGTACGGGATCGTCGTTCAGTATGAGCGGAGATCCAGGGTTGTCAGTTTTGCACATGGTGTGCCGATGCTGATGTTGATGGATTATAATGGGATACTGGTACTGGTGTTGGTGCTGGTGCCGGTGATTGTGGTGACGGTGAGTTACGAATCTGGATATGACTCCATCAAGTTACGTATGTGTTCGGTATCTGTGGTCCCAGAGTGGATCTCAGAGAGAGCTAAGTTGGTTAGGGGACACGTGGTTGATGTCCAGGTATGTTGTTTCCAATCTTGTTGGAACTTTGGAATCGCGGGAGTTTACGATTGAGGTGACGAGAGGAATGCGGGTTTTCCGCATTGGTATCGGGTATTTCGAAGTCATCTTGGGTGACTTCTCAGTTTCTACCATAATTCTTGATGGTAGATGATGTTGATGATGTAGACGTTGTTGGTTGCCACTAGTACACTGATCGTGTATTGGGTGGTGGACTCGGATTTGTCTTGGGTCATCAAGTGGAGTTGAGTATATCGAAGTTAGGTGACTGAGATTCCTCATTTCTGCTTGGTGGCAGACGATGTTGGGTTATATGGCGTGGTGAATGCATTGAGTTTTGGTTGCATGCACGTAGGTTGGGTTTTGATGTCATCGTGTCGGATCATCCTTGGTTTTTCCTAGGTGGAATGACAAGGATCGATACGAGGTAATCAGTGAGAACCCACAGTCTCGGCGTGTCTCGTCGTAGACTAATCTATTTAGATGCGGGAAATGGTCGAGGATTTTGGACGTCGTGACGATCGGGGATCGTGACGTCTATGTTCGATTGACGTAATGATGGATCTGGATCGTGATTTTGATGATCCAGACAGGTGGAGCGGTTATCACTCTTACTTGGATGATGAGACTGAACTTCTTTTCGAAGTGAATCCCACATGGTATATTACTCAGGTGAGTAGTTTTCCGACGTGGTCGGATATGGTCAGCCTTAGGGATGTGCAGATATTGTGATTGGCTTCCCTATGAAGTCAATCGATGGTATTGGAGTAATCGGTTGAGCAGACAACCGATAGGTTCATGATTGATACGTCTCGGTAGACGAGAACGATATTTCAGGTTTTGGAATCAGATCTCTGGATGACGATTCAGGATTTGATTTTGGAACTTGAAAGAGGATTTCTGTATTTGGGTTTTGGAATCGGATTCTGGGTGACGATCCAGGATTTGATTCTAGAGCTTGACTGTAGATTTTCTTTTATGGATTTGGGTTCGGAATGGTTATTCCAAATGCCGGTTTACGGAATGATGATTTCGGATTCGAATTTGGACATGATTATGGATATGATTTTTGGGTTTGGATTCGGGATTTCTCACGAAATTGCGGATTCGGATTTGGAAATAGATAATGGGTTGGAATTTCGATTTGTCTAGATCGGACAGATGGACTCCATAATTGAAACGTGATTGACTACAACCTAGGTGGTTGTAGGCTGATTGATGGGTAGATGTACGTACCTTGTTCGTTGTTCGAGGTACGACAACGGGCAGACTTGGGATGTCTGGTGACGATATATAGGTTATACCAGTGGTACGTTGGAGAGCGTGTTGGTAGTCGGCATGGTTCCGATACCATTGGAGTAGTCGGGGTCGTGGACTGGACGTTGGATACTGTGCATTGGGTCATGGTATTTCTGATGGGTCTAGTTACACACAAATTGAGTGAAATGCTTTGTGGGTAAGTGTTTACTCCTGGTTGGGTCCGTTGGTGGTTAGTGTAACCACGAGTGAGTATAGTGTCAGTTTTCAACTGACGACTGTCAAGTGGTGACAGTCTGTCGGAGGTGTCAGCGTGGATCGCGGTGTGAGGTCTGATGACTCCCAGTGGGAGGAGACGACAGGATAGTTAGTGGTTAAGCAGGGAACCGTCTAGTTGGTTGTGTCAGCGAAATGGTAGATCTGACAAGTGGTGTCAGTTCGGAGCGTACGACTTCTGTCATTCGACGTGGTCGAGTGTAGTCGATACGACGAAAGCGTTAGTGGCACGTCGGGCTGTAGACGAGTAAGGATTATTCTGTTTAGTGGGTGTACGGGTGTACACATGTCGTGAGATCGAATTATTTACACGAGGTGGAGGTTGTGGAATCAGGATAGTTGGAGTTTCGAGAACGGATCTAAATTAAGGAGGGAAGAACGATTGGGTTTAGGTCGGTTGGAATTTCGGGGACGAAATTAATTAAGGAGGGAAGGTTGTAACGACCCGTCCCAAATTCCATGATTAGATTAGTGACTAATCATGATTAGTGAGGCTAATCCGTGATTAGTAGAGCAAAATCGGACGAACGATGCGAAATGACCGTTTTGCCCTGGTGGTGGCAAAACGTTGACTTTTCAATTCGGCTGTCAAATGGACTTTGACCGATGACCGTGACGTAGTTCGTGACGTCACGAGTTCATAGACAGGTGGCACGTTCAATTCCGACATTCGAGGAGGAAGTTATGACGTTCGGAAGTTTAGGGGCATTTTGGTAATTTTGGTTAAATGGGGTCAAATGTTGACTTTTTGACCGGGAGGTCCGATGGCCGAGGGCCGAAGACCGTTACGTAGATAAGGACGATACGAACCGTAGACAGGCGGCACGTCGAATTCGGACGTTCGACGGCGAAGTTACGGTTCACGAAAGTTTCAGGATACTATTCCCGGCGACACGTTTTACGAGGACCGTTTGTCTCTAGTGGGCCCAGATATTTGCTGGAGGCCCAATGGATGAGTGACAAGTGTCACCCATCCAATGGACATCATTTTTCCTTCATGCATCTCACCTGCCTCTTCATCGATCATTCCTCTCCATTTCAAACCATTTTCACCCGATCACATTTCACCCAAAATCCCAAAACCTTCATCCCTTATGATTTGAGGAACCAGGAGAGTGAGAGAGAGGAGGACTAGGACGGCAGCTGGTGGCTGGAACCGCCGTGGGCGGTGGCGGGAGCCCAAAACCCGATTGGGTACCCGGTAAGCCCGTTTTTCCTCATTTTTCGATGTGAGAATTATGGTTGGTTTTAAATGATTAGGGAATGATTATTAGGATGCTAGGAAGGTTTTAAGACGGTTTTGGTGAGGTTTAACGGCTGAGAAGCCGTGGGGGACCGATCGGAAAAATGGGACCGTGAGGTCCATTTTGAACCAAGGGGTTTCGGGTAGTTTTCTTAGGTTTTAAGGATTGGGTTAGATAGGAAACACAAAAATAGGAATTTAGGAATTGGAATGGAAGAAAT
Organism: Prinsepia uniflora; assembly: GCA_032719365.1. Lineage (NCBI taxonomy): Eukaryota > Viridiplantae > Streptophyta > Magnoliopsida > Rosales > Rosaceae > Prinsepia > Prinsepia uniflora. The sequence goes on along the minus strand of CM064861.1, from coordinate 46,525,385 downwards.
CGGATGAAAAATGAGGCCTGGACCGGTTACGCCGGTCCAATTGCAGAGGTTGGACCGGACCGGCCAGCCCAGACCGGTTCGATCGCTGGAGCAGGTGACACTGTGCAGGGCGCGTGAGGCCCACGCGCAGTGGCTTCTTGGGGCGCGTGAGGGCGCGTGGCACACAATTTGAGGAAGGTTCCAACATACGAAATCATCTATTCGATGTAACGAACATTTTGGGACTGGTTTCGAGTCGATCGGACACCGTCTCGATATGTTTCGGGGCAACGGAAGGTTTAGGTTCGGTTTAAAAATAATTAAAAATACGGGAAAATTACGGGGCTGTAGTGGGAGGTTAATTAAGTAGTTAGTAACCTTCTATTACGATTTGGACAGGTTTGGGAGTCCCGGTGACGGTGATCGGCTCGGGGAGCCGTATGGCACGCAAATCGAGGCGGCAGCTCAGACGGTCTGTGAGTGGACCTTGTTTTCTGAATTGGTGCATGCATAAATGTTTATTATATGTTTTATTACTTGTTTGATGATGCCATGGGTGAATTTGTATGTGGTTACGTATAGGCACGTAATTCGAGGTTTCGGCCTTATACGGTGCTTATACGGGTCTGTATTCCTTTATTGATTTAAATGAAATGGTTTTGGATTTCTAAATGGATAAACTCGGGTATGAGACCCATTTGGTTTTGTCTCGGGCATATGACACTATTTACGACCTTCGGGTCTAAATCGTGGTCGCGACGGGTGCTATGTGCACGACGATCGACGATACGACGCTCGCCTCCGGATTGGGATGTGTTCCTTCCGGAAAGGTCTCGATGCACGATTCGTGGTCGAGCAACCTGGGGAGGCTCGACTTCGGAGTGCTGATGGTTCAGGATAGCGATCGGTGATGAGTGCACCATGATCTTGCGATGGTCGCGTCGGTTGATTCGTTCACGGCGACATACCAGGATTGAGAGCGGTCCTGGATGGATGGTTGCACGCATCACAATGATCGGAGTCGTGACTGACCCTTAGATATCGGGCACGGTGCCCAGTTGAGTCATATGTTCGGGCACGAGACCCAGTTACTTTATGGTTTATGATTTCGGGTCAGGGACCCTAGATGGATTTCCAAGTTCATGACGGTTTATGGGAACCGGCATGAACTCTGGAAAGGTCATTGTGGTTCATGACGGTTTATGGGAACCGGTATGAACCTTTGTCAGGTCATTCTGGTTCTTGACGGTTTATGGGGACCGGCATGAACCCTGGTTATGTTATTACGGTACATGACGGTTTATGGGAACCGGCATGTTACCTGATTATGGATATTATGGATCATGACGGTTCAGGGGGGGGACCGGACATGAATGTTTATGTTATGTATATATATGTTCATCTACCTTCCTTTACATGTTCTACTATCTCCTCCGGGGAGGGTCGTTGGCCTGGATGGACCCCGGAGTAGTCACGGAGCACCGACTGAGTGGAGTCACCCCCTAGTTGGGTTCCTTACTCTCATGAAGGCTATGATTACTATTACCTCGGGTAGGGTCAGTGGTCTGCGGACATTGATCTTGACTTTGAGAAGACTCGGATTGAGACCTGGGTAGCACGCGCGTAGCTTTGGAAACCGTGACAGGGTTGGTTGTGTGACTTATATATATATGTATGTGATGGATATATGATATATGATATGTGGTGTGTACAGGTGTGCACAGGATTTGAGCAGTGGCTCGTGTACTTGGTTTCTTTATGGTTTGGGGCCGAGTCCCTTATGGATTTGGGCAGTGGCCTGTATGGTCGTTTTCATTGTGGTCCTTTCGACCTTAGTTTATATCTGCTTTGGGCTTAGTCCCACATATGGTTAATTTTGGATAAATGGTTTTCGAATGCATGCATGCTTTTTAGTGAAGGGTACAAATGTCTTTCTTCTTAAATGTTTTTACAAATTCTTGTTTTGTCCACTCACAGTTTTTAACGTTTTGACTGCCCTTCAGGTTGACATCGGATGTGGACTGTAGCAGAGACCGAGATATCACATGCCTCCTCCGGATCCTGGCGTACTCTGATGGCCCGGGAGGGCAAAGGTCGGAAATATCCCTTGTCTGACACTTCGTGTCAGATGGGAGCAGGGTCATCCCGCACTAATCCCGGGGGGATTGGGATGGGTCCTGTCACTCCGCCTCGAGATCAACCCCGAACATTGTGCCACGGCCTGGAGGGTCATCAAAAACAAAGGTGTGAGTGGACAAAAATATATTCGTTAAAAAACATTTATAAAAGACATCCTTTACCCTCCAGTTTTACAAATCATGCATGCATAGGATAAAACACATGAATAACAACAAATCCGGCTCTCAAGCCTAACATGTGAAAACCTTTAAATCATTTATACCATTTTATAAAATCAGTTCACCACATAATAAAGCATATAACTCGGGAATTACACATCCGAGGATCCTCTGGGAATTACACATCCAGAGTCGTCATCCATTTGCTGGGAATTACACCTCCAGCCTCACCAGGAATTACACCTCCGGTCTCACCGGGAATTACACATCCGGTCCCTCCAGGAATTACACATCTGGAGTCCCTCCAGGAATTTCACATCTGGAGTCATCAAACATCAAAACACAATCAAAAGCATTATTTCAAATCAAGCATCAAAACCATGTCAAAACCATTATCACGGGTCCACATGCCCAAATCTCATTTCCGTCAATCCGTAAAATCATTAAATAATTCAATACACGCAAATCCGTAAAATCATATCCGAAAACATCACTAACCCATTAAATTAATTTCCCAACCCATAATCCAAGCCAAAACCAATCACAAATCCCGGGCCTTCGCCCAAAACAGTCATTTCACATTTTCTAGAAAAACGTGCCCGAAGCACCGATTAAAATAATCATTAAATCTCAAAATAATCATATCAAATCATTTCAATTCAAATCAAGCCATAAATTATATAAAACATTTAACTATGCATGCATATCAATTTATAAAGCAAACGTCCACTCACACACCGTCCAATCCGCTCGCTTCCCGAGCTGCACGCGTTTCCGTAATTTCCGACACTTGCCAGGAGCCCCGAATCCTGTCCAAAATCATTACTCAGGGTCACTAAGGACTCAATTTATATCATACTAATTTCTCGTAATTTTCTGGGAATTTAATATTAATTTAATACGTAACATAAACCTTCGGACCCTCGAAACATTATCGAGACGGCGTCCGATCGACTCGCAACCAACACAAAAAATGTTCGTTACATTAAATAGGACAAGTTTCATGTTGAACTCACCTCGTGTTTCCCCCTCACGCGCCCCCACGCGCTGCCGTGAGTGGCTGCGCGTGGTTGCCACGCGCCGTGAACAGTAACGGTGAATAGTGACCTTCTTCACCCGTTTACCTGGTAAACGGGTCCGGCTAGCCCGCGATACAACCCGTTCCAAACTCCATCAATTCTGCATCATTTCCTTCAATTCAATCATTCCTTAGCATCTTTATACACTTAATTAGAGTTCTGTGAAACCATTAACATCAAACCTTACCTGAATCCACACGATTCAAGGTTGAACATCGAAACATCTCCGGTTGCTGTTCATCATCCAATCGATATCAATTACCCATGTTTTTCTTCAATTGATGCATCAAGAAGCATCGTGGAGTTCCAATAAACGTATTTCCGTGATCAATTTGACGGTTCCATGGCCTCAAATCCACGACTCAAGCTCGAAAATTCGAAGTTATCCCCCTCTCTGTTCTAAGGCCAAACGACCCCAATTTCCTTTGTTCTTGACCCAGTTCGACTCGTCTCACTCCCAGAGAGCTAACTGCAACCTCAATTTCATTCAAAAACACGCACAACATCAAATTCGATCCAAGTTTTCTTAAAGCTATTTTCGGGTTTGTTCTCGGGTTTACAGTTTGATTTCCTTCAATTATCCCTTCAATTCTACTCGTTTTTCTCTCTGTTTCCTCTTCCCGTCTCAGATTGCATCACCTAGTCTTCTTTATCGATCAATTTGATCGAAACAATTTCAAAGGGGAATGGGCGGTTTTGGTTTGTTCGTATTAGGCATTTAGCCACTAATCTTCCTCTAATGGTGACAGATGTCACCACATAATCAATTCTCATCCAAATGAGTTGACTCACCAGATTAATCACACACTTATCCATATTGCAGCAAATTACCATTTTACCCTTACTAACATAAATTACCAAAATACCCCTCATAGTTCTAGACCCATAAGTTTCTCGTTCGGGCTCCGATTGACGCATGCCGCCCGTCTACGGATTCAGCGTCCCGAGACCTATCCAACGGTACTCCCGGAAAGTCCAAACATGGTCCTGATCAAAAAGTCAACTTTCGGTCCCTTTTAACCAACTTCCGCACGTCATAACTTTTTCCTCGAATGTCGGAATTGGGCGTGCCACCTGTCTATGATCTCGTGACGTCCCGAATTACGTCACGGTTATCGGTCAAACTTAGTTTGACCGCTCGAATCAAAAGTCAACTTTTCGCCTAATTCCAGGGGCAAAATCGTCATTTTCCCCAAAGTTTCCAATTTTTCCTTTTTCTAATTTCCGGGTCATTACATGCGAGCATTCAAGTCAATTGAAAATCGTTTTCCATGGGAATGCTTCACCTCAAAGATGTTCCCACCACAATGAGTGGGAATCAAGTTTTGACTAATCTTCGTATTGACCTCCAAAATCCCTTGGATTCTTTTACCAACCAGATGATTCCCCCAATTACAACATGCATCTCTTCTCTTGGTCATGAATGTAGTTAGGTATTGCCTAATCTTGTCCACCATAGATATGACAGGCTTAGCCTTAAATGGGAGAATGTCTTTGTTGAAGGCCTCTAATAGATTATTCCGAAAAATGTCGCACTTAGCTTCTGTCCCTAAATGACTTCTGCACCATTGTTTTGCATCCCTTTCCTTTAGCCAATTGTGAGCATGTGCATTAAGGACTTCCATTTGTCTCATCTCTTCGTTATACCACGGCATAGTAGTTGCCCTAGCAATCTTTTTGAGCTGCAGCTTGACATCCAACCCCTTATGTGTTGCATTGAGGTTTCCGTATAGATACCTCAAGCAATGCCTACTTTCGACATGAGGGAATACATGGGTCACTGCATCTAAAATCCTTTTTTTCTTATCGGTCATTATCACTACACTCTTATCATTCTGAATTTGAAGATCCTCCTTCAACAACTTCATAAACTACCGCCAAGTACTAAAGTTTTCAGCTTCACATTCGGGATAGGCAATGAGAAACATCCCATTGTTTAGATTCACTCTTACTGCTGCCAACATGTATAGGCAGTCCATCACTCCCAAATCGAGGCAAACCATCAGCTTCCAATTCAGACTTTATTATCATCGTAGAATCAGGAATAATCTTCAACACTTGAAGGCAATATTAACCTAACAACTCATACTTCCATAGGTATTTTCCATCAACAACTTGAAAAACACTGGCCCTCGCCTTAAAACATGCTATCCTAGATGGTTGTATTCCATGTTCTACACTCACCAAGTCCTGGAATTCCAACCAATTCCAGTTGTTGCTAGCCAGCTGCCTTCCATACCTCCAAGTCAACCACTTAACATTTGCATGTATGTTCTTAGTCACTACAACACAATTGTGCTCACCCTTCAATTCCTTAATTTGCATAGTCTTGGACCCTCCTATCATTGATGCATATATTGTCCAATCACATCCATCCTTACTGCAAACCACCCTAATTATGCTTGGTTGATTCCTTTTGAATGTCACTTTCCTTTCTGTATTAACTAAATAGACTCTAACAGCTTCCTTAAAAATGGAAACTAATTTAAACTTCCGCCCTAGCTGAAAATGGGGATCCTTCATCTCCATTTAGGGAATACAATCCCTTGTCTTTGGCAGACGCTTCTTCTTCCTTTTCTTCTATTCCAAGTCATCATCTGAATCTCCACTAGCTGTAGCAATCCCAGGTGACAATGGAACATCTATTTCTTCAACCTCATCCTTACCCTATGGAGAAGGAAGAACTACCTTTTCTTCATTCGTCTAGAATAAGTCATCATCATCACTCAGACATATTTTCTACGCACCCCCTTCACTATAACCATCATCTTCAAAATGCTCAATCTCAGATTGCTCACTATTATCATCAGAAGTATCATTTACCTCCACTTCTTGCACTATTTACCTCTGCCCACTCCTTTCAGGTTGATCAGCAGTATCATTTTCCATCTCTTCTTGTACTCTTTACCTCTTCATTTGTCAAGACCCGACCCTCCTCTGTCAGAACCCGACTCATCTAGCACGATATTGTCCGCTTTAGGCCTCCTTGCCCTTGCCCTCACGGTTTTGTTTTCAGGAGCTCACAGTGAAACTTCACAGTGGGTCACCCATCATGGAATTGCACCAGCCTCAACGCTCTTAACTTTGGGGTTCCAACCCCTCCAAAGCCACTTGAGCTCCCAAAAGACCTAGTTTAGATCAGAGTTGCGCAGCGACCCACTCTATCTAACACGATATTGTCCCCTCTAGACTCACTGGCCGAACCAGCCCAGCCCGCAGGGTTTTGTTCCCGGGAGTTCACGGTGCAACTTCCCAATGGATCACCCATCATGGGATTACACCAGCCTCCACTCGCTTAACTTTGGAGTTCCCCAGGAATCCAAAGCCAGTGAGCTCCCAGAAGGCCTCGCGCTAGATAGGTGTGTGCCTACACCTTTAAGGCACACCCATCCTCTCCCAGACCATTCCCCCTAGCAGGAATGTGGGATCGTTCACTGTTCCCTTCAGGACACGTGTATTACAACCCACCCCCCTTAGGGCCCAGCGTCCTCGCTGGCACACTTCCCGGTCGGGGTCTGTGAGTGGACTTTGGTTTTATAAATCTTATGCATGCATAACTATTTTATATGTATTATGATTTTGATTATATGATGTTGATTTGGATATTGGTGAATTATATAGTTTCACGCATTTCGAGACGATTTACGTGCTTGCACGTAAATCGAGGTTTTTTCTGTTTCACACTTATTTTCCATACTTATGATTTTGGATATGATTTCAAGAAATGGTTTTGAAATTGGAAAGATAAACTCGGGCATGAGGCCCAATTATTTTGGAAACCTCGGACTTGGAGTCCAATTGAGTTACGTAATCGGGCCGGGGGCCCAATTGCTTTATGAAATCGGGCCAGGGGCCCGGTTATTTACGAAATCGGGCATAAGACCCAGTTGGTTATAAATGTGACTTAGGGCCGAGGACCCTAAATCGATTTGAATAAATGGTTTTGGATTTGAAAATCAGATGTTTGGACTTGTGATGGTTTCATGGAAATACCGGGCAGGGCCCTTGAGATGTTTGAAATGATTGATAAACTGTTTTCCATAAACCATCTTGATACGAGGATCTGTGATGGTCTCCTCCAGGTGTCTGGGACACTGGGGACGTCACGGTGCATTGTCTGCGAGGGTTTACGCATTTGAACTTTTAAGGTTAAATTTGGAATGTTGGTTCGGGTGTCAGACGGGAGCAGGGCACATCCCCTTGTGGTCCACGGGGGATCGGGGCGGGTCCTGTCATCATTCACCTTACGCCTCTTGGTTTCACTCTAGGTTCCCTCAATTCAGGTTCACTGTCTTTAGGTTCATCAGTAGTATCATTTTCCTCCATTTATTCCTCTAATTCTTCATCTTCATCATCTTCACTAATTTTGTCATCCACTTGAACATCAAACAATTCATCATCACTATCATCAGCATCACAACTTTCTTCTTCATGATTAGCATAAACTGGCACATCTTCTACATCTTCCTCCTGAGCTATGTTTGGACCATCATCATCACTTGGACCAGCCTCTCTTGTGCTTGGACCAACCTCTCTAGTGCTTGGACTGACCTCTAATGCATACACCAGATCCTCATCTACCACTTGGTCCACGAGATGGGAAGCATACACATGCACTGCCTTCTCAAACGTCTGTGAATACTTTCTAATGAGTGCCAACAACTACTAATTTGTGGATACCTTGAAAAGCTGTCTACTAGCTTCATCATGTATGTAGAAATCCACCATATCCTAAATATAACCTTCCTGCTTCACTAGGGGCATTCAATTCAACTAATGATGAGTACTCCAAACAACACCAGTCATACCATTTCAATACCCCATTCTCATGTCTCCACTCTCCTTGTTTATGTACTATCATTTCATCACGGTGTAAGGCGATGGAGACAATATCATCGCAGTCCCCTTCATCAAGAAATAAAAAAACAAATAGTAATTAACAAGCATAAAGAATTCACATCCAACATAAACTATAAAATATCACACAATCAAAACCCTAAACCCTAAACCACACAATCAAAACCCTAAATCATAAACCCTAAACCCTAACCCCTAAACTCTAAACCCTAAACCTTAAACTTAAACCTAAACCCAAAACATAACCATACTACCTAAACTTATTGCATAAACCTAAACCTACTGCCTAAACTTAAACATACTGTCTAAACTTAAACCTAAACCTAAACCCTAAACCTAAAATATAAACCTAAACCTAAACCCTATACCTAAACCATAAATCTAAGGGAAAACTGTTGTTATAGTCCTTGAATTTTACCCTAATGTTAACTATAGTCCATAAACTTCATTATTAGTAGCAAAAGTCCCTGAACTATACCTAAATGTATACTAATCATCACTCCGTTAAAATGTTAACGAAATTCTTTTAAAATTAGGGGTATGATTGACTTTTTACTATTCAACAAAATTCCCTATTTTTTACGAACTATTGCTATAGTCCCTGAAATTTACTCTAATGTTAGTTATGGTCCATAAACTTCATTATTAGTAGTAAAGGATGATTAGTATATATTTGGTTATAGTTCAGGGACCTTTACTACTAATAATGAAGTTTAAGGACCATAACTAATATTAGGGTAGAGTTCAAGGACTATAGTAACAATTTTCCCTAAATCTAAACCTAAATCTACTACCTAAACCTAGTGCCTAAACCTAAACCCTAAACCCTAAACTCTAAACCTAAACCATAAACCTAAACCTAAACTTAAACCTACTGCCTAAACCTATTGCCTAAACCTATTGCCTAAACCTAAAGTATAAACATGAAGCCTAAACCAAAAGCCAACATCACAGTCTCATGCTCTATCACAATATCAATTATAATCTAAAATACACATATGAAGTCTTTGTTCCAACCCTAAACCCTTTAACCCAAAATGCCCAAGCCATATTTCAATACCCATTTCGAAAGCCTTAACTCTACAAGCTGTCATAACCACAACTCACTTTCCAAAGCCAACACTCACAACCTATTTTATTCACATCCACAAATAGCCAACAACCAAACAGCGAACATCAACCAAAAAAATTTAAACAATTCTAAGTGGAAACATTGCACATTGCACACAAACACCAAGGCTTTCAAAATTTGAACCCAGATTTCAAAATGTAATCTTAACTTCCAATTTGAACAATTTGAAGTGGAAAACATTGCACACAAACACACAAACATTCTCACATCCACAAATTTAATCTTAACTTCCAATTTCAACCAAGATTTCAAAATTTTGAATTTAAATCCCTAACTTACCATATCGAGGCTGCCGTGCTTCAGGCTTTCAAGCGATTGTCATTTTTATCCCGTTGGTTTCGTCTGCCTGTGTGATTCAAACCCTAAACCAAAATTCAAAGGATTGAACGAGATTCCCATTGGTTTTGTCTTCCCTCTTCCCCTAAATCGCCCAAATCGCCTGCCCTAGAATTTCCAATTCGCAAAAAGGATGTGCTCTAATCTACGTCAATATAGTGGGGACCACGAGAAGCCCATCTAATTTCCACATAGGTGCCACATAAGCACCAGTGACGACGTCATGAATATGGGGTAACAAATGGAGTAACGGTGCTAACAGAAGTGCAGTTGTGACAGTACATTGGTACTAAATCTGTTTCAAGTAGTAAAGTAAAACTTAATGTCTGATTAGGGGAGCAAAGTGGGTAATAAACCTAAAATTTAATAAGTTGTTGTAAATACCTAAGCATACTAAACATTGTTAGTAATGGGTATTGAACGATAGTATTTGATACTAAAAGTTGGAGAAATAATTTCGAATTTTTTTTTTTTTTTTTGAGTTTGATTTCTCTATGATAAAGGGATATGAACTAAATGAGATGCAGGTTCACAAAAATAGTAAAAAGTAGTTGATGTAAATTTTCGTAATATGAACAACAAAATGTGGTCTATGGATCAACGAATTTAGTACTTACGAAAGTTGGGTGTCAAATTAGTAAAATTACAAATCACGGCCTCGATGATGATGATCAATGACTCCTATGTTATGCAATTGTCTACACCTTCCCAATCCTCTTTCTAGCTGTTTTTAGTTACTTCCATGACTGACTGTTTAGTTGGATATATGGATTCCTTGTTTCAGTTCCTCTTTATTCAATGAAGTGCCTGTTCAGATAAAAAGAAATGTTGATTGTGTCCTGCCAACAATGGCTTCTCTCCTTTTTATAATTGGAATTTTATCATACATTGTTTCGATGTTAAAAATAAACTCATTCGTCATAATTAATAATTTTTTTTCTTTTTATTTTATAATGTAAAATTTATCATAAACATATGCAAGATTTGTGCGCATATGGTATACTTCTTTTTGTGAATTAATATAAACTACACATTATATGAAATAAATAATTTTTTTTTATTTGAGGAAAAATAAATATTAATTAAAAAGGAGAAATTCAATCAATAAGTTCTTTTTAACGAACATATTTTTAAATTTCTTAAAATAATACTGACTAAGATAACACAAATATATAAATTAAATAATTGAAAACTTGTTCGAGTCCAGCATGATGACCACCATCTAGTTAGCGGGCAATCCATGTTGAATGGTGATATGTGTTGAGATGTGAGGAAAATGTCCCACATTGGAAAAACACAACTATAATTTGTGCCTTATAAGATCTTGGGCTACTCCCCTCATTGCCAATTGGTTTTAGGGTCGAACTCCCGAGTCTATATAATGACCGGAATCCCGATCTCCAACATGGTATCAGAGCGGGGTTATCTCACGTGATTGGCTTAACCGTTACACGTGTCATAAGTACCCAATCAAATCGTCACGTGATAGGCTGGAAAATCCGCCACACGTGAGGGGGCATGTTGAGATGTGAGGAAAATATCTCACATTGGAAAAGCACAACTACAATTTGTGCCTTATAAGATCTTGGGCTACTCCCCCCATTGCCAATTGGTTTTAAGGTCGAACTCCCGAGTCTATATAATGGCCGGAATCCCGTTCTCCAACAATATGTGTAGCCATTAATTAATTAGGCATGCATGTTGAAAAGATCATCAGAGATCTCCTAATTTCCTAGACATGGATGATCGAAGAGAAGGCCCTCCCGCCCGTCGGCCCCATCTAATTCGTATATATCATCATGTATACATAAGTCTCTTTGTGGCCTAACAAAATGACCAAAGGCTGAGGGCTAGGACTGCCTTCTGCCTAGGCGCGTAGAAGCATATGCTTCAAAGCTCAACGTAAATAAACTTTGATCACCGAAAAAAGAAAAGAAAAACCCAATATTCGGAACCCTCATGATTGTTGTGATGACAATTAGTAAAAACCATTCGTCTCTACAAAATTAGTACGTAATTGAAGTGAGGAAGCAATAAATTAAAAAGAGTAGGTAAGGCTCACAATGTAATCTATAATCATGGCCACAAAGACGAGACGTTACGGTGTTTGATTGTTTTTATTCTTCGATCTGTTCTCACGTTTTTTTTTTCTTTCTAATTATTAGCAAATGTCTTCAAAACCTAACACACTAATTTGATAGTGCGCTTTCCTCCTCCTTCAATATAAAGCCATCTCTCCCTCCCTCTAGAAATTCATCGATTCAGTAAACTTTCCACCGTCACCAAACTGGAGAGTACGTGGGCGAAATTCATTCCCATGGTTTTTCTTATATATACACTTTCCAATTTTAATCCAAAAACATTAAAGACGGAAATTACACATATATATATTAATCATATCTTACTCTTTATAAAAGTTGAATCTGAAATTCCTTATCACACAATATATGATATAAAAATACCAATCAACCAATAAGCTAGTACGTATCCTTGCGTTTGAAGGAATTTGATACTTAACTTATAAGTAAACTTGTCATATTTTGCTTCTTCTTCTTTTTTCTTTTTTTCTTTTTTGTATTAATAATGTATGGGAATGGTGCATCTTTTTATCATATGCTTAACTTACAAGTAAGTAAACTTGTCACTCAAATGTGAGCTTGTAATCATGAAAAAAATCATTTCACACACGAAATAGTACAATTCAGCAGCTTTTTCTTAAATTTTATTAAGCAAGATGACCTCATTCTTGAATTTTCAATAATTCAAACTTGTTCTTTTGTATAAGGAAAAAATTTCGGAACACCCATAAAATAATCATTTGGACGTACATAATTAAGAACCACATAAAATAATACCCTATTGAAATATCAATTTCCTAATCACATTTGAAGAGTATGATTGAATTCATTCAAATTTTAAATCATGTTAAATGTAGATATGGATGGGGAAGATTATATGAGATATATTAGATATAAAAGTTTTTTTTTTATCCTTTTTAATCCAACTAATTTGTAACGATTTATTTTTGTCAAGACTATTTTAAAGGAATTGAATTGGATAATTTTCTTTTATATTTATTCATCTCTACTAATTTGAGTTCCATGGAATCTGTACGTGGAGTTATCGAATCCAATACAGTTTTGCTCACTGCTTACTAGATGGATGTACGTCTACGGTATATAAGTGGATTAAAATAAGGTTGTTGAAGGATTATTGAAAATTAGAGATTGGATAAATAATAAAATATATACAAAAAGGGAAATATGTCAAATCGAAATCGAAATCTAAAATAAAATAAAATAAAAAATATTTGATACTCCATTTTTGAAATGAAAAAATTAATAAAGGGATTTTTCTGTTTGTCATTAACTAGCTAGATATATATGCTGTTTTATGGAGAGACCTTTGACTTTCCCACTTTCCCTCCAAATCTCATAGCTAGTTTCGTTGGCATAAATGCACACACAGCAGCACCAAATCCAAATGAATTAAAAGAAAAAAAAAAGATATTATTAATTCCATTTCTGTGCTCTCTTCCTCTCTTCTTCTCCGAGGCTCAAAGATGGCGCATTTCCTTCATTTTTCAGGAGTGGCTCTCATGGTCATCTTCATGTGCCTTCAATTATTAGGGCAACTAGCAAATGGCCAAACGTACACAAGAGAGAGCCATTCCAAGTTGGTTTATGACACCATCACGGTTGATCAATTTGGCCGGGGACATTTCACAACCGTGCAAGCCGCCATAGACGGTGTTCCGATGAACAACAGAAATTGGGTTACTATCAAGGTCATGGACGGCTTTTATAGGTATGTATATTTGAGGGAGATTGGATATATATGATGTTAACGTCAAACACGTACGTACCGGCCACTAGTTTCAATATTTTGTCACTTCACACAAAAACTTAATTAAAAGATGGAGTACGTGCGTGAAGTGGTGTCACCTCCGTCACTTTAATTAGAAACCTAATTATGTAACAACATTTTTATTGCAGGGAAAAGGTGGTGATCCCTATGGAGAAGCCATACATAATTATCATAGGACAAAATAGGCATAAAACACAGATTGTTTGGGATGACCATGACTCACTTGATCAAAGCCCTACTTTTTCCTCTTTTGCAGATAATATCATTGTCAAATGCATCAGCTTTGTGGTAATATATATATATATATATATATATATATATATGTTTAGCTACTTCTAATAATAATAATATAATTTTATAGTATTCTGCTTTAAATTTAACTAAACTGCGAAGAGCGGGATTGGAACCTGCAGAATTCATACAACAAGAACCCTAGCAACCCTAGAGTGCCAGCAGTTGCTGCAAGGATTGATGGTGACAAGTCTTATTTCTATCGATGCGGCTTCTTTGGTTTGCAAGACACCTTGTGGGATGTTGGAGGACGCCATTACTACAGGCGTTGCACCATCCAGGGTGCTGTTGATTTCATCTTTGGCACTGCCAAGTCCATTTTTGAGGTCCACTCTTTTTCCATATTTAAAAAAAGCAAAAACAAAATTCCTACCTGGATGACAAATAATTAAGGAGCTTTATTGTTGTTAGGATTGTAGATTTATTTAATATATATGGATGATTAAACGTTTTTTTTTGCAATATATATATACATGACTGAAACAATATTTTTAAGAATAAACGATTTCAATTTTTAACATGTAACATGTAAATTCTACCTGACTAGTACCGTACGTACTTACATCTGTTGTGTTGAAGGAGATCATCATGATCTCAATCAATAGTACTACTTGATAGATTGTTATATATATATATATTTTTATACCTGTAGAGATGTTCGATATCGGTTCTCGGGGGTGCTCTGGACCCAGGATCGGCGGGATACATCACGGCGCAGGGAAGAGAAGATCCGAATGATGCAAATGGGTTTGTGTTGAAGGAATGCCATGTGTTTGGAGCAGGTTCAGCTTACTTGGGCAGGCCATGGAGAGGCTACTCTAGGGTCATTTTTTACAACTCCAATTTTTCACAAGTTGTGGTTCCTCAAGGCTGGGATGCTTGGCATTTTGAAGGCAATGAGTAAGATCTCCATCTCCATCTCAATCTTACTTTCACTGTTCATTAAACTAGCTAGCCTCTCAGCACGCGTTCATGGAAACCGGCAATTCTTCATGTTTAATTGCAGGGAGCAATTCACATATGCTGAGCAAGGGTGTTATGGGCCAGGAGCTGACACTTCTAGGCGTGTGAAATGGGAAAAGAAACTTGATATTGGTACTCTGCAGGAGCTAACTAGTTTGGATTTCGTTAACACTGATGGGTGGCTCCATGACCTACCTTTCTAATTACATCTTTTTATTTATTTTTATTACACTTGATTTCTGAGATCAACCTCCTCTTGTCAAACTTTTTACAAACGATATACAACTCATTTTTTTTTTTTCATTTCAAATGTGTAGAATTTATGCTAAATTAACTTTTAGATTATATGTATTGAAGTTATTCGTTAATTTAATCTAATTTTAGAAACACAAGTTATGTTCTTTTTTTATTTCGTCATGAGGGCAATTTGATGCAAGAGAATCACACAATGTGCCACTTATGACGTGCTTTCATTCATCTTTTCACATTTCAATTTTCTGATACCGGAGTGGGATAATCACTTCCCGTCTTATATTGGGAAGAAAAGTAAGAGCAAGTGCTGGTTTGTTATAAACCAAAACCTATAACCCAGTCCCACTCTTTAAATAATGCTAAAATTCCACTGTTAAATATAACAATATGAGGTAACTTTGGAGTAACCAGTTATCTTCATAGCTGCCAAAACTTCAAATGCAGGGTGAGATATAACAATATGAGCTCTTGCAATTACAAATGAAACAGATTATTAAACCAAATGAATAGGAAAAGAAAAGTAAAAACTAAAACAAAACTGGGAATGCCCAGCTTCCCTGGCATGTCCAGTTGTCACAATCACTGAATTTCTTCTGATCGTGGGCATGAAGAGCTGCACGCCGCGTTACGTTGCATCCTATATAATTGTATCTGCATGTCTATTATAAGCATTACAGATAACCATTCAGCTTTAATGCCTGCTACAGCTAACAATCTGACTATAAGCTCTTACCGACGGATCATGCAGAATAATGCAGATAAATACATGTAAAAGATGAACTGCTGGTGTACTAGCCATACGGTTCAGATGCCCAGGAATCAGTTCGACAACACTGCCGACTCCAGAAACTCAGAAGCAAATAATTTCTTGGAAACAAAGTTGCTAATTGACGCCAACTGTCTAAACAGTATTATGTGTTGGAACACTTAGATAAACTTTCGTATTCTTGAAGTCATCCAAAAGTGGATTGTATCCGTCCTTGGTTCTTGTCTTAGAGGGCAAGCCAAACTCTTCCATGAATGATGACGTATCAAGCTACATCATTATGAAAATTTGATTAATCAAAGGCACTATGATTGATGCTTGGCAGTGTGATTGATGCTCCAAGCTTAAACTTATATGTGGAAGATTTTTTGGGTGCTCAAACTATTCCAAGGGGCTAATAACCCAGCAGCAGGATTCATAGCATATGGAAAATGTTGATATGAACTTACAAGCTGTATAATATAACTAACGGTTGAAGGAGCCTGTCTATACGTGAACAAGTCTCACAATCCCTCTATGGTAGCAAAACTTCTACTCTACTTTTTTCATATACAACTAGGAAAGTAAGAACCTATGGCCTGAAGTCTCACAATCCCTATCAAGATTTAGGTAATTCCATGCACTTTCTCAACGTTAAATGTTGATAGTTACCCAGATCCTTCTAAAACGATCAAATTGTCACCAAGTATTTGTGAAATCAAGCTACCTATGACCAAATGAGTTTGTCCTTACGATTTGTAATTTATCTTATAGTTTCTAGAACGAAAAGGCTACATGAATATACAACTAAACTTACTGTAATTGTTCGCCTCTTCTTCCCTTCCTTGGAAGATACATCTTTCTGCAGCTTCAGCCATCCAGAACAAAAATGGTCAATGCGTTCCAAAAGCCAAAATGCAGTTGGGAAAAAGATATCAGCATCCCCCTGCTGACAAACCAAAATCAGAAACTTTAGTTACACAAAAATTTGCTTACCTTGAGTACACAAAAAGAGAAATAGTAATAATTTTGAAAGAGAGTGCAAAGTGTTCTTGTAAATAGAACATAGTTGAGCATATATAGAATTTATCCCTAGGAAGCAGTACCTTGTAAACATTATACTTCTGAAGGAGGATAAATCAAGAGCCACACTAATATTATTTTTAAAAGCAATATCCCTATAAAACTGTAGCCTACTTTCTTCTCCCTCATAAAGAGGGTTTAAATTGGTAGGGCACGATGATGAGGAATTTTGGATATCAGAAAACTATGTATAGTACATTACTTTGTTCTATTGTCGTGAACCTTTTTTGCATATCATAGAATTTGAAAATCATTACATAATGTTTCAAACCGTGAGCTACAGAAATGACCAAATGCTTTTGAGTAAAAAAAAAAAAGATTATTCAGGACTCAATCCTAATGCCATGAAGTTTTATGGCTGAGATAAAAAAAGAAAAATTATTTAGAAACCAAAAAGCTCTTAGGAGATGAGGCAAGAGGAAAACTAGATGCTAGTAGTCATAGGCTCAGAGGTGAACTTTTAGGATATATCATATCAGGAGAGGTTGCTATATTAGAAATATCATTGCATAGATTGTGCCCACCCCACTATTAATATACTCCACAATTACGATTTACAAGATTTTTAAGGTCCCCCACCAAATGCCACACCCTACAGCTTCTCCAGGTTTTAAATTTTAAGAAAAATGGAGTATGGAATAAGTAACATAAAGTTCAACAACTGACTGACCCAACATCTAACACTAGGTTCTAGGGAAAAGAAGGGGGGATGAAAAGAGAAAACACAAAGACTAAAAGAAATGCAAGGCTGAAATCCATACTTTCAACTTTCAAGCCATTCAAGCTCTAAGAATATTTCTATACAAGTACGCTACTAGATGAATCCATACAACTTACTGATTAAATTATCACACTTCTAGATCTGTTTTACTTGCAGGAAATCAGCCCAAAACACTAAACACTCCCACCCAATAAAGGAATGGAACAGAAAGATCGTATTGTTGAATAATTGGCTCGGCGAAATACCAAGAATTAGGGTTTGACTAGGAAATCTGAGTTTTTTCTAGTGTTTCCATATAGGATTAGGAAAAGTATTCCATATAGGATTAGGAAAAGTATTCCATAGCCCTCTAGGGATTAGGAAATAAGTTATCTTTCCATCTACAAAGAGGAATAGGAATTGTAATATGTTAAGAAGTGTAACCTAAGTCCAATACATTATAAATAGGCCTTTTGGGAGTCCTTACATCTACACAGAAAATAAAACAGCAGTGAACAAAGAAGTCATACACAGGTATAAGAGAAAAACAGTGATTTGAGAGATCGTGAGCTAGGGTTTGGGGATTAGGTCAAGATTCTCCATAAGTTCTTGTAAACTTGTTATCTTCATAGTGCTAGTTATCTCACGAGGAAGTAGGCAAAGATTAGCCGAACCTTGCTAAATTCTTGTGTTCATGTGTGTGGTATGTTTACTTTATTGTTCATCTATATTCCACATTATCTTAACATCATCCTATTGTTTGCAAGATCACCTAAAGTGTATCAAAAAACAAAATCAGTAAAGGGACAAAACTTACAACAATTGGTAACAGAGCTCTCGAGGAGAGTGTTTTGAGATGGCGGGTGCCAAGGAAAACACGAGTAACGACGTGAAGGCTGTGATCCAGCCGTTCGACGGGAAAGAGAACTTCACGTTATGGCAGAGAAAGGTGAAGAACGTCCTAATCCAACAAGATCTGCAGTAGGCTCTTCTAGGTACAGAGAAAAGGCCAACTGGCATAACAAATGCGCAATGGCAGAAGATGGACAGGAAGGCGAAGAGTTTTATAGAGCAACACCTTGCTGATAATGTATTGCTTCGTATCGACGAGGACATGAATTCTAAGGAAACATGGATAAGCTGGAGAAGCTCTACAGCGGTAAAACTTTATCCAACAAACTCTTCTTAAAAGATGAGCTATTCATCCTTCGGATGGGAGAAGGGGGAGACTTGCAAGATCACCTAAGCAAGTTTCAGAATTGTGTTGCGAATTTATCCAAGGTGGATGTAAAATATGAGGACGACGACCAGGCACTCTTAATGCTAAGATCTCTACCGCCTTAGTTCAAGCACCTCAGGGCCACATTGATGTTCAGTAAGGATACTCTTAAGTTAGATGAGGTTACTAAAGCTATTCAGTCCTATGTCAAGATGGACAAGAACACTGAAAGCTCTCAAGCACAAGGTCTTTATGTTAAAAGGACAGAGAGAGGCACATCAGAGAATAAACTAGATAAATCAAGCAACAGGGGTAGGTCAAAATCCAAAGGAAAGGTAAAAAGGGTTGTTTCGTATGTGGTTCTTTGGATCATTGGAAGAAGAATTGCAACATATGGAAAGAAAGGAAAACAAAGGCGATGGCAGGAAACTCAAACGCAGCCAGTATTGTAACTTCTGAATATTACAACGGAGAGCTCCTTGCAGTATCATCCAGCTCCAGTGCTTCCGAATTTTGGATTTTGGATACGGGATGTTCATTCCACATGTGTTCTATCAAAGAATGGTTTGATACATATGAGGAAACCAGCAGCAGGGAAATGTTAATAGGAGAGAACTCACCACTTACGATCCATGGTATCGGATCAATTAAAACCAAAATGCATGATGGGGTTGTTAAGACATTGGACAAGGTCAGACACATTCCAAAATTGATGAAGAACCTTATATCTTTCGGCACCTTTGACAAGGCAGGGCTAAGGTACTCAGCTGAAGGAGGGACACTCAAGGTTGTCAAAGGATCTCTTGTCGTAATGAAGCGAGAAACCCAACCTAAACAACTATATAAGCGTCGAGGGAATACAGTAGTAGGTGAAGCAGAAGTATCTACGGAGGGTGATACTGACGACAAGACTGAACTTTGGCACTTTAGGCTAGGGCACATGAGTCAAAACGGTTTGCAAGGGTTACACAAGAAGAACATGCTAGAAGGTGTTGATTATTGCAAACTAGATTTCTGCAAGTACTATATCCTTGGGAAACAAAAAAAGACGTCGTTCAAGATTGCGAACAATGAGGAAAGAAGCAAAAATCTGCAAGAGTATATTCACACAGACATTTGGGGCCCTACACCAACTAGATCCAAGGCAGGTTCCATGTATTTTATCACATTCTTAGATGATTTTTCAAGGAAGGTTTGGGTCTATTTTATGAGGGATAAATCTGAAGCTTTCACCAAGTTTAAGAAGTGGAAAGCTGCTATAGGAAATCAGACTGGACGAAAAATCAGATACCTAAGGAGTGACAACGGAGGTGAATCTAAGGACAACAGCTTCCTAGAGTTTGAAAAGAACAAGGCATTACAAGACATTTTACGGTGAAGAGAGAGAGGATGGACAGAATTCTCATGGAAAGAGAGAGAAGCATGAGATTTCATGCTAGATTACCAGATATGTTCTGGGCAGAAGCAGCTAACCATGCTTGCTACTTGGTTAATCGATCACCATCAAGGACTCTCAATTCTAAGTGTGCAGAAGAGGTATGGACTGGAAAACCCGTTAACTACTCAAAATTAAGCGTTTTCGGTTGCAGTGTTTATGTCCATATTCAACCTGGTGAGAGAACCAAGTTAAAGCCTAAGTCACTCGAGTGCATATTCATTGGTTTCAGTGAAGAAGTGAAGGGCTACAAGCTATTGAATTTCGTAAACAATAAGGTAGTCTTAAGTAGGGATGTAATATTCAACGAGAAGACTATGCCCTTAAACCAAAATAAGAAAAACAATGAAAGGACTGATGTTGAAGAAGAAAAAACCGAAGTTCCTCAACCTCAACCAGTCATGGAAGAAAATCCAACTCAAATGGAGCATGAGCAAGTGGATTATGATGAGGAATTTGATGAGGAAGAAGTAGAAAAGCAGCAACAGTCACCAGTACAAGCGCAGGTGGAGCCACACGTGCAAAACCAAGAATCCCTGGTTTGCACAACACCTGTGGAACAGTTTTAGAGGAACATAGCATTGGACAAACCTGTCCGAACTCGTAAGAAGCCAGAGAAGTATGGTTTCGACGGGATGAAGTGAATTATGCTCTAACAATCAATCAAGGAGATCCAACCACGTATCAAGAAACTATAGCAAGTAATGAACGGGAAAGTTGGATGATTGCTATGTCAGAAGAGATGGAATCTCTTGAGAAGAACTCTGCTTGGGAGTTAGTTTCTAAACCAAAGGATAGAAAAACAGCTGGATGTAGATGGGTGTTTAGAAAGAAAGAAGGAACACATGAAGGAGACGTAGTGTGGTATAAAGCCAGGTTAGTGGCTAAGGGATACTCGCAGAAGAAGGGAGTTGACTATGATGAGATATTCTCATCAGTAGCTAAGCATGCTTCAATTAGATTGCTATATCTATAGCAGCTCAGCAAGACATGAAGATAAAACAAATGGACATGAAAACAACGTTTCTACATGGTGACTTAGAAGAAGTCATCTATATGGTTCAGCGAGAGGAGTATGTCGAAATAGGAAAGGAAAATATGTTTTGCAGATTGAAGTCACTTTACGGGCTAAAGCAATCTCCAAGGCAGTGGTACAAACATTTTGATTCTTATATGCTGAAAATTGAGTTTCGAAGATAATATGTTCAAAGATAGTAAGATTATACTGTTGCTACTTTATGTAGATGACATGTTGATTGCATGTCAAGATATGTCTAGAATTCAGAAGTTGAAGATGCAACTAAGTAAGAAATTCGACATGAAGGATCTAGGATCTGCACAAAAGATCCTTGCAATGCAAATACGAAGGGACAGAACAGCGGGAAAGATTTGGCTATCACAACCAAAGTATATTCAGAGGATTTTGGAGCACTTCAACATGAATGAAGCAAAGCCCGTGTCCACTCCATTAGCAGCACACTATCAATTGAGTGCGCTGCAAAGTCCAACTACAGAACAAGAGTTAAAGGAGATGGAGAAATTACCCTATGCAAGTGCAGTAGGATGTCTTATGTACACAATGGTTTGCACCAGACCTGACTTAGCTCAAGCAATGAGCGTTGTCTCGAGGTATATGGCAAATCCAGGAAAGGAGCACTAGTCTGAAGTTAAGTGGATCCTTCGTTATTTGAAGAGAACAAAGAATTTGGGCATTCTGTTTGAAAAACAGCAAGGAGAAGCATATGTGCTGGGCTATGTGGATGTAGACTACGCAAGGAACTTAGACAGAAGGAGGTCCACAATAGGTTACATGTTCACGTGTGGTGGTGGCCCTATTTGCTGGAGGTCTACTTTACAATCTATTGCAGCATTGTCTACAACAAAGACGGAGTACATTGCACAGGCAGAAGCTAGAAAAGAAGAAGTTTGGGTAAGTGGCTTAGCAAGGGAGTTCGGAATCATTCAGAATTCTGTGCTGATTAGGTGTGACAGTGAAAGTGCTATCTTTTTAGCAAAGAATCAAGTGTTTCATGGGAGATCAAAGCATATTGATGTTCGTTATCATAGGATTAAGGATTGGGTCGACTCTAAGGAGGTGACAGTCGAAAAGGTCCATACAAAGGAAAATGCTTCTATCTTGCTAAAACAGTAGTGCCAGAGAAGTTCAAATATTGCTTGAACTTACTCAACCTTACCTCGTGTTAAGGTGTTGGGTGGAGCACCTCCTCACATGAGAAAGGTTCTTGAAGTTTTTCCAGAGTTGCTTCAAGAAGGTTCAAAGACATTCTGGGTTTTCAACGGTCATTTCTTCGTTTTGACTCACCAAGGTGGAGATTGTTGAAAAATGGCTCGGAAAAATACCAAGAATTAGGGTTTGACTAGGATTCCAAGTGCTGAACTAGGAAATCTGATTTTTTTTCTAGTGTTTCCATATAGGATTAGGAAAATTATTCCATAGCCCTCTAGGGATTAGGAAATAAGTTATATTTCCATCTCCAAAGAGGAATAGGAATTGTAATATGCTAAAGAGTGTAACCTAAGTCCTATACATTATAAATAGCCCTCTTAGGAGTCCTTACATCAACACAGAAAATAAGACAGTAGTAAACAAAGAAGTCATATACAGGTATAAGAGCAAAAGAGTGATTTGAGAGATCGTGAACTAGGGTTTGGGGATTAGGTCGGGATTCTACATAAGTTCTTGTAATCTTGTTATCTTCATAGTGCTAGTGATCTCTCAAGGAGATCACACGAGGACATAAGAACCTCGCTAAATTCTTGTATTCGTGTGTGTTTACTTTATTGTTCACCTATATTCCGCATTATCTTAACATCATCCTATTGTTTGCACGATCACCTAAAGTCTATCAAAAAACAAAATCAGTAAAGGGACAAAACTTACAACACGTATATCCTCTTTCAAAAGGAATACGGCCCATTTATGGAATTTTATACAACCATGATAAATTAAAATGAAAGTTGTAGAAACTAGAAATTAGCGTACCCTTGCATCCAGATAACTGCTATAATCCGTGCTGCTTCCATCTTTCTGCACATAGAAAGGACCAAGCCAGAATCATAATATCGTTACTGAATGCTTTTAAAATTCTGTTACCAGATGTAAATTAGCATGTATAATAAGAGATCGTAGTAGGCACTTTCAACCCAAAGGAGCGCATTTTCAACAAGGGAAATATAGCATGTATCCACTGTCTTTCTAGATTAGTTGACTCATTAGGAACCTAGGTCGCATGGTGTGTTCTATGCTCCTTTTTTTATTCATTAATTCCTTTGCTAGGCATACCGTTCCAATTCTATTATTATAAATGCAAGATCTGGAAATTTGAAATGGTCATGAATTTTACTTTAGCCTATAAAACTATAGTAGAATTGATAAATACAAGGATGACAGTGGATTTCACGAATGACCTTTTATTACCTTGTTCCTTTCTGGAGCTATGCAATGCTAACCTAAACTTAGGCGAGTGCTGCAGCCCAAAAAGATACATACTCAAAGTATGCTTGCGGTCATGGTAAAATCTTGGTTTACTTAATCATTAATCATCAAGGACTCCCAAGCACACAAATTCTCTACAAATTAGATAAATAGAAATAATAGATAATGGAGGGCTTGTTATTCATCACTTCCAATCACAAAGGGAAAACTTGACCGCACCCAAATAATTATAGACTATTATGAGAAATGTCAAACACCAACAGAATTGTGATCATTTTCAGTCATTATACCTTGGTTGAAACCAATGGAGCTCTTTCACCAAGTATTCTCACATCAGGTAGGTAATTAAAGTCAGAAGCAATTAAGGACATCTTTGGCAGCACCTCATGTAAGACTTCAAGTAGTTTCTGGATTGTCAAAAGCAATGTTACTGCCAGAAGTTAGTTAAAAAAAATATGAATTACTAAGTTTCTCTTACCAAGCAACCAGTTGGTAGCCAACACCTTCGAGGTTTAGGAAAGACTTTAGACCAAACACTTCTTGCTTTCAACATTGCACTGCTTTGAGAATCATGTTTTTTGTCCAAATCAATGATCTCAATGCATCGCTTAATTAGTGAATCTTGCAATGGCTTGTACAATTCAGAGCGTGTTTCCCTATCAATAGCCAAATTGATCAGAGAAATGAACCCATGTTTTAACAGCAAACAGTTCCATAAATGGCCTGCTGGAGTAGAAATGTAAGGTGCTGCAGACACGGCTCGCCAAATAAACTTAAGTTGTTATTTTTCATGCCGCCCATAGGCTCGATATAGTATGTTGAAGTTGGATATTAAAAGCCACAACTGGGATCATGCACTTTAAATGGTTAGTCATAGTTGCTTGGATATAAATATATTTCACTTTCTTGAGTTGGAAAAGCTTTGAAATTACAGCTAGAATTATCAAAATCTGCTGGAATGAGCGATTGTCTCATTAACCAGTATAATTTAATGCCGAGTAAATCAACAAAAGATGCAACACTCGTGAATAGTAAAATTTGTAATAGAATATAAATCTTGACAAAAGACACTCAGCAACAGCGTTTATAGTTTCTCTATCTACAGTAACATCTGCCATCCTCAGCAGCAACCCCCATACGCACACACAAATACCAAAGAAACATACAGATATTCATGTATGCTTCATTGACAAAATATAGAGATTCATGTGACATTCCATTGCACAAATGAGTAAAATCTTAGTCTAGAAAAATAGGAATATACGTTCATATTGAACAATCACTTTAACAAAGCTGATGTAAGAACCTCGGGCCTGTACTCTAACACTCTACCTTTTTCATATATTCCATACATCGCACTGAATATTTATCAAATATTCATGGAATACAATTCAAAGAAAAATAAGGTGTATAAACATAGATTTTTTCTTACTAAATTAAAGTATTAACACACCATGCTGCTTACCTATCATGTTGCTTCTCAACCCATACTTCCTTCCATGGGGAAATTTGATTTTCTGAATAGATTAGATCATGTGGTAGGTTATCAAGCACCTATACGTACAAAGAGACATATTTGAAATTTGGACCACAAATATTGATGAACTGGCAATTTAGCCTACAAAGAAACTACAAAAACTTCAAGTAACCATATTTATTGTCCACTGACATTACGTGGTACACAGTTCAATATCATAATTATTCATCCTATTACTCTAATAGAACAATTAGCAGCCAAAAGTGCAATGGAGTCAATCCAGGATAGAACATACCTCAAGCATTATTACCCAACAAGGTTGTCGCTCTACATTCCCTATAAAATAATCAAACATGTACGAAATTAGACAACATGGCAGCTGCACTGTAAAATAACAAGGAAGAATCATCAAACGTGAAACCTTCAAATTGTGATGAGCAAGCCCAAATGATATATGAAAACCAAATATGACGATAATAGGAAAAGTACTAGGGGTCTGGAACAGAAGGCTAGAGCTTTAGAAAGTTTACTGAAACCATTGAGTTCATTATATAGTAAAGTAGCTCCTGAATGGGGAACTACTGTTCTGATGAGTCTCACAATGGCTCTCTTTGGACAATCCAAGCTCTTATTTTGGAGATTTATGGTTCTTCCATTTCATAGGATGGAACTCGAAAATAATTTCCATATATTTACATTAAGCAAGGCATTAAGATGCCTACATCTTAGCTTATTTTATTGGTCATGTTATAATTTTATATAATGATATACTGTATACATAAAAATAAAGTACATGTATCATGTACGTACACATAGCAATGATTGGTGCAGTATAAGAAAAATCAAAGAACATGAAATTTGAGAAAAATTAAAGACACCAGACCCCATCCACTCCGGTCCGCAGCATCACAGCATTCTACCCTAAACTTTGATAAGTGGCTACGAACTTCTCCAACAGTTTCTCTCTGTATCTCAGCCAGCGAAGCACTGACTTCAACTGAGCTACAGTTTACAAGGTTATAGTCAAAAAATACACGCATGCATCAACAAGGAATATGGATGGAAAAGCTTACTCAACTAATACCAAAGCTACATTAAAAAAAAAATCAACACCAGAATACAGAATTTTATGTCCAATTATTTCTGAATATGATACTAAACTTTTATAAAGTTGAAAATTGCAGTTATAAACATTGAGCCTGGTTATTTCATAGTGAAGTCTATATACAAATAATGAGCCCTTCTAGTGTTGTCTCATTTCTCACAGAGCAAAGATTGAGGACGACTAGAAAAGAAAACTTTTATAGCCTACTGATTGTACATTGACAGCCTATCCACCTTAAAAAGCAATAGAAAGCACTTATATATTTGTTAACAAAATAATAACTTCCAGACATTTACTAACAAAGTAACTAGCATAGCTTGACAGATTAAAATTGCAGGTATGAAATCATGTCGGAACAGTTCAAAAAAAGGCACTTGCGGTGAAACAAATTTGTTATAATTGTTCCAGGAGGTTCTTTGAGGGCTACAGATATTAGGAATATGGAGATATAACTATTCATATTAAATGGAGGTATAATCAAGGACATACATGTAAGTCATATTGTTGTAAACTCTTGGGGGTGCGTTGAGCATCATGTAATCCATAATTCCCTTTGCACAAGTTCCTGATCCACCACCAATTTCATATATCTGAGTGCAGAGCGTAGAATGATTGATTAAATTATAGCTTTCTTTTACTGAACAAGTGGATAATATGTAACGAAAATGAGAGTAATTATCTGAAAAAAAGATAACATCTGGATCCTATAATCATACTACGTGTTTTAAATCGAGAAAATTACTTAAGGCCCAGAACATTTTGGTTCTAAGAAAAGCATCCGAAAATTGCACCATATGTTCAGGTTTTATGTTTTGCCTTATAATCAAATGTGTGCATGCTGCATTTAATGAAAACAATATCAAATCATAATATGCACTGATTACTTTAATATTTCAATCAGACAAAAAGATCAATGCTGAAAATTGAATTAAAAAATAAGTCTGCTTCAAAATATCATAAAATAAAATGGATACAAAATTTTAAATGATTATAAACTGTGCGCTGCAATTATATTAAAATCAATAAGCATTCAATACAACAACTTAAGAAAGTTCTACAGTAATAATGCCTACTGCCAGATCATTAAACAAGGAAGCCTACCTTTAGGGGAACTGAAAGATTAGCAGTACGCAGTATGGCCTCAGCAATCCCATGAGCATACCAGGGCTACAAGGAAAGTAAAGTTCATGATGTATTGAAATTGATAATGACATGTATTTGAGTAAATAAGATAAATGCCAGCTTGAAGCTTGGTTTCGGAGATCTGAAGCACTATTATTATTTATTTCATTTTGTAGTACCACTGTACTGTACATCAAAATGAAAAAGATGCTGCTGCACATGCATTATTTAAGAACATGAATGCTATGACATATTAGAGTAGGATGTGTACATTCTCCTTCCTAAGTTGTCAAATGATACAAAATTCACTAAGCTTATGAAGATATTAATAAACTGGATGAAAATCAGGAAGCCCTGTACTTACAAGTTAAAATTAGTACTCTACTATTCTATTGGAAGTATGTGTAAAAATATTTTATATGTAAAATGTAACCCTTATGAAAATTTTCATTTCACCATGAAATCAGGTAGAGCCAGGCAAATGCGGACACCTAATTGTGGCTGTGCTAGCCATATGTGTTAGCTACCTGGTGTATGTTTGGTTTCCCTTCCTTCTATCGCTTTTTCCCTTTTATTTCTTTCATTTGCACGCTACATTTGGCCTTCTGTGCCAAAACACGATATAGTAACAGATTCCCATTCCTCATTCCCAATTATGTATAGTAAGTAATATAAAATTCATACAAGATAAAATTTGAAGAAGGCTTTACTCCTGCTTCCAAAACTATGTGTTAATTCTGAATCTTTGATAAATTAGCAGTGAACTCAAATAAGACAGGCAGAAGAAAAGAAAAAAACCATCAATCATATAGGTGTGAACTTCAAGACCATGTGAATACAAAATTCCTCTAGCTCCCCAACATTATATTTAGGACTCCAAGGGTTTTCCAGTAATTTATAAATGGATTTAACTCACGTACAATGATAAATGGAAGGTTTTTCAAAAGCAGACACGATTATATTTGAAGAAATGATGTCTACTTTGGTATATGTTTGAAATCAGTAAAATGTTAGACATGGAGAGAGAGAGGGAGACAGTACCTTAAAAATTTCCACAGGAGTAAACCATGATATCTCACTTTCCTTGTAAACTTTGTCCAAGTATTTCATATATTCTTTTCTACCTATAATATGCAAAGAGTTCAGAATATATCCCCTTCTACAAATCACTACCTAGTATTAGAAAAGTAGGGGGAACAGGAAAGTGATACAAGTTTACTAATCTGCACTTTTTAAGCATTTTACTGTAAGCCATTTGGCAGTGAATATTTACCATCCAGCCTGCTCAGATAATCTAGTTAGCAATATGTTCAATACTAAGAAATAAATTGGATAACAATTTAGAAACTGGAAAACTCAATAAAGCCCAGAACCTAACTGTTTGAGGATGGCCACAATAACCGTTCTGAGGCCTATGACTATTGAGAACTAAATACTAAGAAAAAAGTAAAGTACAGGAAGCCATGTTGGTTTCACCACCTACCCCAAAATTAGCATCTCTTCGTCTTGTTTCCATAGCACCATTAAAAGCATAAAAAACACACCTGGTCCTTTGTGCTATTATAAGCTGGAAAAATATAGCTTCTATTCTGTTTCCACTCATCTAGCCCATCTCAAACTGTTAGGAATCAGCTCATAGGAATTTGAGTATTAGCTGGTTAAAAATCCCAAAATCAAGTTTCTTGTTCATTCCACTCCACTCTAATTGAGTAAATAAAAAAGTCACCTTAAAAATTGAAACAAACGGCTTCAATGCACACCCTTTTCAGGAATATCGCTATAATTATTTCAAGTGACCGCTATCCCTAATTCAAGTTCCTTCCCTTCCAATATAATTCAAGCGTAATCACATAAAAGAATCAAAGCCACTAAAACTTGAACTAAATTCATTCAAACTTCTGGCTAACGCGCTCAAAATCTCTAAATTATACAGGTTATAAAACCCCAACCCACAATCTACGCAAATAAATAAAAAGAATCAAAGGTTAATACGAAGTTTTGATAAGTGGTGATTCAATATAGGCCTCGATCAGCAAGCCCGGTTGCTCACTGTTTAAACAATGCTTTTTGATTGCTGTATGTATTGGATTGAGAAAAATCCTCATACCTGGTTTCATTTATGCAAGCTGATGTTATTGTAAACTGTTCTTTTTGATAAAATGAATACGTTTCTGGTTAAACTAAAGAAAAATAATTAAAGCTAGATACCTTCAAGCTGATTGAACTTAATGGCTTTTGGAAGCACTCCAACCGACTTCGATCTTTGAGAGAAATACCCATGTTTGGGATCGTATAATGCAGAATGAATGAAATCACGGACCTGTTCAATTGAATTTATGAACTTGGTTACTCCAGCAGACCCATTCTTTTGAATTGCATAAAAATTAGACCTTGAGAAATGGAATGACACAGAGTGTGAATGAAGAATGCCTTACAAGAATCGGTTTGTCACCAACAATGTGTGTGGAGAAAAAGGCTTCAAATGGAGATGCCCAGAACTCACATGGGTTCACTGCAGAGACAGGGAGAGTACCTTTGGGCTTGTGGAAAAGCAAAGGAAGCCTTCTGGCACAAAGGGTGCGCAGCAGCATTGCAGCCAGGTTTCCGTGAGGAATCCGCTTAAACCCTCAACCGTCAGCTGATCGGTTTGTACGGCTCACTTTATGGAAGTTGCTGGAATGCTGGCTATGTGAAAAATAGTGGGCTGATGAATTTTGAGAGCACTTTTGCTCAATAGTCCATTACAATTTTGTAGGCATGTTTTAACACTACGTTCTTGATTCTAGTCGTCTCTTAATAGGCACGATATAGTTTGATACAAATATCTAAATTTAAATTATTAAAATTTTAATAGCTTAATATGATTTGAATTTTTTTAAATTAGAATTGAAATCATTTTGATCAAAATTGTTACTAGCGATTCGGTTTGGATCAATGCCTATTTAAAACCGTTTAATATAAAAAATTAAAAAAAAAAGGTGAGGATATTTATAGAGAATTAGATTGCAAACATTACCACCATATTCAAATTTATCAAACAAATATTACCATTTAATAATATTTTATTATACGTTTATCTATAGATGTAGAAAGATGCTATGCAAAATCCATAATAACAAAAGACATAAAAGCCACAACAGCGTGACCATGAATTTCTATTGGGAAATAGGCTATTTGTTTGAAGCTGTACAAACAACATAAAAAATAATAATAATTTTCTTTCACATTCTATATGATTCTTTTCTCACAACTTGAGAAATTGAAGACTGAGTCTATAGAGAGATGGTTATAGGATATCCTTGAGAAAGGTTGTAATCAGAGCCCAGGGGGCTAAAAGAAAAGGCAACAAAAGCCAAGAAGGCCATACTAACCGAAGCAGTGGTCATTTCTGTAAATAACAGAGCAACAATTATAAATTCCTCGAGATGCGTGAAATATCACAACAATCATAAGGGTATCAAAAAAAGGATGAGTGGACCTTATAAGTATTTCGGTGAAAAATCATAAGTTTAAAACAGATTTAAACCCTTTAATTTTGAAAACAAGCTCAAAAGTTATCATATTAGTAAATATGCACGTTTTACGATATATAATAATAAAATAATATGAAATCTAAAAGTCTCATCCCAAAGCACAAATACACAAGTATTTGACGTGTTGCCCACTAGTTATGCTCTTGAATCGCTCATGCCATATGCACAAGACAAGTAGAGTATGCAATATATAAGCTTGCGTACCTCAACAAGTGAAGGCTAAGTGCTACATATCGTCTCATCATGTCCCCTAGAGCTCGGAGACAAGCGGGCACTATTTCAATTATTATTCAATCAAGCGGATGATCGATCACGTGAAGACTGGTTTGTGGCATATAGACGGGTACCTGAGATACCGACAACTCCTAGGTGAGTATACATGAAACGACCCACCCCTAATCCCCCGCGATTAAGGGATAAGTCATGCTCACCCATGTGCGACATGAAGGCTAAACACCTGTCTAACCTCCATATAACACGTAAGTCAGACAAGGGATACCCAGGTCAACATACCAAATTCAACGTCTGATTTCCCAGAATGCGCAGAACCACTGTGGATCGCATGTGTGATGTCTCTGTCTCACTAACAACAGCCCGCACCGCATCAGCCTAGAGGGTATCGAAAAACATAAAAGACTGTGAGTGGACAAAAATAAATAATAAGTTCAAAAAACATTTCATAATAAAAGACATTTATACCCTCCACGTAAAACCAATGCATGCATTCGAAAACCATTTCCTTTCCAAGATACTAAAAACCATTTATGAAAACCAGAAATCATTT
Organism: Prinsepia uniflora; assembly: GCA_032719365.1. Lineage (NCBI taxonomy): Eukaryota > Viridiplantae > Streptophyta > Magnoliopsida > Rosales > Rosaceae > Prinsepia > Prinsepia uniflora. The sequence goes on along the minus strand of CM064861.1, from coordinate 46,493,672 downwards.
CCTTTATCAAACCTCGGGCCTCAGCCCAAAATCATAAAGCAAAATCAAAAGACGGGAACTCAGCCCAAAAATCCATAAATCCAAATCATCCGTGCCACAGCCAAAAACATCTGAAAACCATGTGAAAATCAATGGTAAATCACAAGTCAATCAATCTGCTGGATCTCATATCACCAAGTTTAAAACACAAACAATAGGCCTTAGAGGATATCACAATAACCAAGTCTTTAAACTCACGAGTCTTTAAACTCAAAACATATCAATCAAGGGCTCTCCCCCGTCATCAATCAACCGGGTCTTTAAACTCAAAATCAGATCCAGCAACAGCAATGGGTCTTTAAACCCAAAACCATTTTCAAATCATACAAAATCCAGAAATCCATCGAAATCCAAGTTCCCAAAACCAAATCCGAAATCATCATTTGAAATCCCGATTTCAAATCCAGCAATCGCATTAAAACCGAAATCCAAAATCCTTAAAAACTGGGCCTCAAGCCCAAAGTTACTTTCCGAAATCCATTTATAAATAAATCCTCGAATTCAAATCATAATTCAAATCCCAAAAGTAAATCATCGAAATCATATCAAATCACAACATAAGACAGAATCTCGTAAAATGTGAAAATACGTAAAATATTTTGAAATACGTGCAAAGCGGAAATCATAAAGATCATAAGCATAAACATAGAAATCACATATATAAAACATATAAAAACATTTATGCATGCATCATAGGTTAGAAAGCAAAGTCCACTCACAGACCATTCGCGATGCTGCCTCGATACGCATGCAATTACGCTTTCCCAGCTAATCCACTATCAGCGGACTTCCCAAACTAGTCCAAATCATATTCTATGGTCACTAACCACTTCATAATGCTTCTACTAAATTCCCGTAATTTTTTTGAATTTTTAACTATTTTTAAACGCGATCCTAAACCTTCGGACATCCCGAATCATATCGAAACAATGTCCAATCGACTTGAAACCAGTCCCAAAATGTTTGTTGCATCGATTACATTAAAAGTCGTGTTGACAACTTCCCCAGGAACAATGCCACGCGCCCATACGCATCGCCCAAATAGGCTACGCGTGGACCTCACACGCTTACACTATTCATCTCCTTCAACCTCTAGTAGACCGGTTTAGACAGATTCGGTTCAGCCCGATCCAGCTAAACCGACGAGGGCGGTTCACTGCCATAGTTTGTCCAATTTTAGTCCGATTTCAACCCTTGTTCTACCATTAGGTTCGTCCTTTTATTTATGATCGATCTACACCCTTAAAACATGAAACCTAGGTCAGAATCATACTTTCATGATTCGAAGAACAACCGGCCACTCCTGCTCTTCATTTCCGGCCGCCATTGACCACCTCAGGTCTCGATTTCAAGCCCATCAGAGTCTTCCTTTATCAGGACCCACCCCGGTTTCACCCCGAAACCCGAGGTAAATCCCGCTCCCGTCTGACTCCCCGACACAAAACTCAAGTAAAACTCACTCGAACCCAGTCAGACGCAGGAGTAACTACAAAATATCCCAACCTTATCGTTTACAGAGCATAGCACTAAATTACAAGGAAAATAAAAACCGATAAAGTACACGCACACAGAAGCCTTTAAACTCTTCTAGGATCCCTCACGTCACTTCTATGCCTTGGACACTGCCTCGACGTCAAGACCCCGCGCTCGCTCCACAACCTGGAGGGCAATTTAAAAACCAAAAGTGTGAGTGGACCAGAAAGTACAAAAAGTTCAAAAACCATTTTACAAGAAAACCGAGTTTAACCCTCCGTTTTGAAACCACATGCATAACCAACAGTTATGAACACAGTTATAAAATAATCATTATAAAACATCATAAGAAACAAAGACACTATAAAATATCATAAGAAACCATAGCATGAGTATCAGAAACCGTATCAAATCCACATTTCCCGATCGAACCTGCTGGACCTATCCGAGTCTTTAAACTCCCGAGTCTTTAAACTCAATCCAGGCCTTAATAATATCCGAGTCTTTAAACTCCCGAGTCTTTAAACTCAAGGCCTACGGGGGAAATCAATATATATCCGAGTCTTTAAACTCCCGAGTCTTTAAACTCAATCCGGGTCTTTAAACCCAATCCGGCCGGTCCCCCGTCACATATATCCGGGTCTTTAAACCCAATATCCAGATCCAGCAAATCCAATCCCAAATCATTTTAAAACCATTTACCAAATCCTTATCCAAACCCGAATCCGAAATCACTGGTCCGATGCCCTTCCGGCGTTCAGAACCGTCATTCCGAACCCAAATCCGGAAAAATATCCATTTTCATACCAAAACCCCATGTAATCACAAATCACATTTCATAACCCCTTTATCATTATCAGAAAACCTTTATCGGTGGAAATCCCCAAATGTGACATCAAAATCCGAAAACCAACATTTTCTCGAAAAACGTGCCAAAACCGTATTTTTCTCGAAAAATATGCAATCGCGTAAAATCATCATAACATAGTCAAGAAACATAGGTGTATGAGTAAAACCATCAAAAACGTATATAAAAACAGTTATGCATGATCGAGTTTAGAGAAAGGGTCCACTCACAGTACTGAGCCCTACTCGCGTCCCGAACGTCCAGCCCGTTCCTCGGCTTCCTCGGGTAATCCCGATCCTGTCAAACACCGTCAAATTACGTCACTAATACATCTACAAACATTCTCCTAAATTCCCTCAAAAATCCCCGAACCGAAGACCTAGAACCCCGGGACCCTAAACCTTCACCCTCGCGGAACTACACTCAAACGACATCCGATTGCCTCGAAACCAACTCCTTTGAACTCAGCACAACTCCTAGACCAAAAGTCAAGTTGACTGTTTCTCCCAGAACCGCCGCACGCGCCTCCACGCGCCGCCCAAAGTGGCTGCGCGTGGCCCCACGCGCCAGCTACAGTACCACCTTCAACCTGTGCTGAACCAGCCGTCGCAGGCTGAACCGGCGAGACTTGATCTCCACCGTCCGGCCACCAATTCAATCCCTTCCTTCACCAGCAGCTTCGTCCAGACACCACGAATCCAATCCCCAACTCCGTTCACCTCGACACTGTCCCTAGCCCGTCGACTAAGCTCAAAACCAGACGGCTAAATGTCCCCCTGTTTCACGACTCCTCAACTCCGGTCACCTCCCGTCACGGTGGTGACACCAGACGGTCCCTAAGACCTCACTGAATCTAGACCAACACTCCTATATCGTCGACTCAGCCCCTACTTACACGACTCGCCGTTTGAACCCACGGCCAAAATAGAGTACTGAAGGTCCCTCCGTCGTGCCCTCCACCACCGTGCACCACCCATCACGGCAGCACACTCAAACGATTCCTAGGACCCTCAGGAGTCTCACCCGAACCGCCAGATCCCTCGACTCTAGCCCTAGGTCCACGACTTTCCAACTGAAGTTCCACGGCAAAACAGAGCAAAGAAGCCTTACCCTTCGATTGCAGCTCCGCCGTGCGCACTGCCGCCTACCACGGTGGTCGTTGGACTCCTTGCAGTCTCCTCAGCCTCCCCTGGCCTTGGTTTGCCTCGCCTCACGGCTTAGCCACCACCTCAACCTCACAAGCTCCCTGTTTCCCCCAAAATTTCTCCACACCTCCACCGTGCCGCCGTGCACGATTGCACCACAAATTCACGGCCACCAGCTCCGCCTTGCCTCACTAACACACTCACAACTCCCTAATCACTTACCCTTGCACCCAGATCGATCAAGTCTCCTCAATTCTCACACTCTGTTTCTCTGTGTTTGTCGAAGAACAAACACGGGTATGCACGGTTCCACCCAACTAATTGGGCTGTGAACACACCGGATTCCACCAGAATCCTCTAGCCCTTTGCCATGTGTCACCATCCCTTCAAACTTTATCCCATCTGCTTAAACCCCAGCCGTCCATTCCTTTCTCTCTGCACAAATCCCCATAAACCCAAAAAGACTAAAATACCCTTCTGTTTAACACATTTTTACGATTTTACCGAAACTTCCTAGACCCGTAACTCTCGCCTCGTAAGTCCGATGAACACGTGCCGCCTGTCATCGAACTCAGGACGACAAGAACTATCTAACCATCCTAGGTCAACCTACCAAAACTCGATTATACAAAAAGTCAACTTTTCCCCCTATTTTACCACAATTACGGTTATGCCCTCGACCTTCCGAACATCACAACTTCCTCCTCGGATGTCGGAATCGGGCGTGCCACCAGCCTAAGGATTTGTGACAACCTAAACTACGTTCTGGTCACTGGTCAATCCCCAATTGACCACCCGAAGTAAAAGTCAACATTTCTGCCCGACCTAGGGGCAAAATCGTCATTCTAAGTTCCCGGACCCCTCGGGACCACCTAACCCTTGATTACCTTCACTAATCACACCTTAATCACTCTAGAAATCCCGATTCTCGGGACGGGTTGTTACATCCTTACGTCCAAAACCTTTCCCAATTAACCATATTGATCATTAGACCTAATACCACTTGCCATTTTTAAATTCGAAAGAATTTCTTCGCGGGAACTTACCTACCACGACATCGTGAGCTCCGCTGTGACCTCTAACATCCTCGTCTCACCTTTGTCTCTCACTTCCTTCACACACCACGGGTTAAGGGGGTAGTTTTAGGGGGCTGGGTTCACGATCACACACCCTTACTCTGTTTTCTCTTCTGTTCGGCCTACAGTCACTGATCTCCATTCAAACACGGTCTCATCTTCTTTTAAAAACAATTTGAGGTGGTTTCCAAGATTCCACAGCCTTCCAGACATAGGAAAAATTTCCTTGTTTGATTGGGCACAATTCTCAATGTAAACACATGACCAAAATACCCTTTGCACAAAATTACCAAAATGCCCTTATACTTCCAAACGTCATAACTTGTTTCTCGAATGTCGGAATCGGACGTGCGGCCCCTCTACGGACTCGTGACGTCCCGAACTACGTCACAGTCATCGGCCAAAGTCCGTTTGACCGCCCGAACTAAAAGTCAATGTTTCACCCATTCTAGGGGCAAAACCATCATTTCGAACCGTTCATCTGCAAGTACTCAACTAAGCACCGATTAACTTCACTAATCCATCATTAATCACTAATCTAATCCCGAAATCCGGAACGGGTCGTTACAATACAACTACAATTTTGACCCAAAAGTCGTATCTTGGATTAACCGTCTCGAGACATATATCCACTTTTCTTATTCAAGTCAAGCATGTCATGCACAAAAGATGTATGCTTGGAGAAAATATTATAAAATGGTCAACTAAAGTATGTTTGGGGAAAATATCATAAAATAGTCAACTAAATTATGCTCGGGGAAAATATCACAAAATAACCAATCAAACATGCTCGAAAAATATAATATACTAATCATCGTAAAACATGCAAGCAACAGACTACTATAAAAACCAAGTTTGAGAAAAATGTCCACTCACTAACCAGTCGAGGAGTCAAAATCACCTGATATGCCAAGCCAACACAAGCTCTAAGTTGATACAATCCTATTGAAACCATTTAAAAATGTTACTAATAACTTCAAAGAAAACACTATAGGACACCTTTCTTATATTGCTCACATGATATGCCTAAACGATTACTAGATCTAAGTATAACCCTTTCACTTTCTACAATTTCATTAGAATTCATAATTCACATCAACCTTTTCTTATTTCATTAATCCATTTTACTACTAGGATTAATCATCCACTTTATCCTTCCTTGATCGAGCATGTATATATGTCATTACAATACAAGCACTAAAACCTACCCCGTAGGGTGTTAGGTACGCAACAGTACTATCTATGTCTCAGCCTCAGTATTCGCCCCTGTCTCTATATCACGGTTTGGAGGGTCAATAAAACAGTAAAAATGTGAGTGGACAAAAATCAATAAGTTATAAACTCATTTTGAAAACATATATAGTTTAACCCTCCGTTTTATAAACATGCATGCATTTAAGATAAATCGTATGAAAACAGGTCAAATCATACCCATACATATATACATACACATCTGTACACATTACATCAGTAAAACACACATAATATAACCAATCCTCAGGCATCTGTTGTAACAACCCGTACCTTCAGGAAGGGTATAAAGGTACTTTTGTAAAAGCTTTGTATAAAAGGACGATTTTGCCCTTGTGAATAGTGTGTCAAAAGTTGACTTTTTGATTTACAGGTTGGATGAGTGTTGACCATTGACCATGATGTAGTTTAGGATGTCACGAGTCCGTGGACAGGTGGCATGTCCGATTTGGACAATCGAAGAAAAAATTATGACGTTCGGAAGATTGAGGGCGTTACCGTAATTTTGACTAATCGAGGAAAATATTGACTTTTTAGTGGACTTGTGTTTTTCACGTAGACCGAGGACTGTTAGATAGGTCTCGACGCCCTGAGTACAATGACAGGCGGCACGCTGTCATCGGACGTCAGACGAAATAGTTACGGGCCTGGAAAGTTTGAGGGTAACATGGTAATTGTTAATACTAGGGGCAATTTGGTCTTTTTCCCCTTAAGACCAATCTGATAAGGCCATTTGGCTGAGTGGGATGGGATATTTAGTTTTGGTCCATGAAGAATTGGACACGTGGAGTTTGCTAGATGGTTCCAGGAATTCCTACAATGTGCACGAGAACACTTTGTACGTTTTCAAACCGTGCATTTGGTGTGTGAGAACAGAAAATAGAGAGTGAAGAATTACGAGACCGTGATCGATTCAGTGTGAGGGTGAGGGTGTGGTGAGTTGTGAGAGTGACAGAGAGAAGAGAGGAAGCTGGTGATCGGCATTTGGGGGTGAGATCGTGCAAGGAACACGGCGGTGGTGAGGCTGAGTTTTCAGAGAAACAGAGGAGGTCGTAAGAGATTGATGGTGGTTGTGCCGTGTGGTGGCTCAATCCAAGCCAATACCAAGCTCAGACGACTGCAGGGGACTCAGTGAGCACTGTGGCACACGGCGATGCAGACAGCGGTGGACGATTAGAAGGTAAGCATCGAATCCCCTGTTTTCCCGTTTTCTTGTTTTCAAAAGTCGTGGACCTTGGGCTAGAGTCAAAGGTTTTGGAGGTTAGGGTGAGACTTCTGAAGGTCCCAGGAGTCGTCTTAGTGTGGTGCCGTGACGGGGGAGGACCTGGGTGGCCGACGACCAAAACAGGGCATATGGGTAGTGTGTTTCGAGGCTGAGGACGATGGGTTTTAGGCTTCTATTTTCAAATGTTAGGAGGGGAAAGGATTGCTGGGGACTGGACGAAATTAATGGGATAGAAATGGGGAGGAATGGTGGAAGAATGGAGGAAAACCAGCCACGCTGGTTCAACACAGTTGAACCGGGTGACTCGAGGTTGAAGATGCACTGTAGCAGGCGCATGAGGCCCACGCGCAGCCACTTTGGGCGACGCGTGGGGGCGCGTGGGGAGGATTCTGATCCAACTTCCAACATGGTTTTGGTTCTAAATGTCCTAAGGAATCCATTGGTGTAATTTTCGGGTTAATCGGACGATGTTACGGGATAGTTCGGGAATCCGGACGGTTTAGGTTCTACGTTTAAATTACGTATAAATTCCCAGAAAATTGGGAAAATTAGGGTTAGCATCTCTGAAGTGTTTGTGACCCTATTTGGTGCCTATTGACAGGACGGGAGACGCCTGAGACAGTCGAGGAGCGCACAGAGCGCGATTGACACGTTCTGATTCGTGAGTGGACTCTTTCTTTTCTTACGAGCATGCCTAACTGTTTTTATTTATATTTTATGATTTTAAGTATGTTTTTCGAGACATTTTCGGGCTTTTGCACGTTTTTCGAGAAAAGGCTAGATTTCTGATTTTGATGCTATACTTTGGGATTTAAAATTATAATTGTGTTCTGATGGTTATAATGAATTCTGAGACATGATTTTGGCAACCCGGTTTTGGTTTAAAATTGAATTTCGTGGAATTCCGGATTTGGGTTCGGAATGACGGTTCTAGATGCAGGAAGGGCATCAGACCAGTGATTTCGGATTCGGATTTGGAGATGAATTTTAGAATTGGTTTTGGATTGGATTTGCTGGATCTGGATTGGGTTTAAAGACCCGGATTCTGATTGACGGGGGACGGGCCCGGATTGAGTTTAAAGACACGGGAGTTTAAAGACTCGGATATTTACGATATTACCCCAGTAGGCCTATTGAGTTTAAAGACTCGGGAGTTTAAAGACTCGGATTACATTTGAGGCCTGGTTGAGTTTAAAGACTCGGATAGACCAAGCAGGTTTGATCGGACTTCGATATTTGTGGACTTGGTTTTATGATACGATCTTAGCATACTGATTATACTGTTTTATGTCGTGGTTTTCTGATACTTCGTTAGGCATGCATGTTTTTAAAACGGAGGGAAAAATCTTATGGTTTTCTTAACCCTAGTTTGATTTTAAATTGTTTTTTTTTAACTTTTATTTCTCTTAGTCCACTCACACTTTTGTTTTGAATTTTCCCTCCAGGTCGTGGTGATAGCGCTGGGGTAAACGTTGAGGCATGGACCGAGGCATAGAGCTTACGACGTTTTTCCGTTGCGAGATTAGCCCAGTAGGATTTTGTGCCTGTTTGTATAAACTATGCTCTGACTTATGGTTGTATTTTATTTACTCCCTTGTCTGATAGTTATGCTTATGGTTGTGTTGAGGTTATTTTGGTACTTTAAGTGTGATTGTCAGACGGGAGCAGGGTTCGTCCCGGGTATCGAGGTGATATTTGGGACGGGTCCTGACAATTGGTATCAGAGCCTAGGTTTGTCAGTTTGTGTCGGTACGAAGTCGTTTTTAGGTTGTTTTACTAACTCTATGCCTCTTTTAGCGTACGGTCGACCATGCCTCCGAGACGTGAACCCCCTCCACGACCTGAAGAAGCGGAGAATGCGTCGATTGAGCGAGCCCAGCGGCTCGGGGCTACTACGTTCAGTGGTGGGGCAGACCCAGAGGAAGCCCACCGATGGATCACCCGGCTTGAGCGGATCTTCGGGGTGATGCATTGTCCTCGAGGAGATCGTGTGTTGTTGGCTACTTTTCTGCTAGGCGGCGCAGCGTATGAGTGGTGGTATACGCTGGAGTTGTCAGGTTGGGACGCTCATACCGTGACTTGGGAGACTTTCCGGGAGCGGTTCTTGGACCAGTATTATCCTCGCTCTTTACGGGATGCCAAAGAGGCGGAGTTTCTTCAGTTAAAACAAGGGAGCATGACAGTGGCCGAGTATGAGCAGAGATTCCAGATGTTGTACCGATTTTCTCCTGCATTTGTAGCAACCGAGCTTGAGAAGTGTCGTCGGTTTGAGTTGGGTCTTCGAGGAGAGATTAGAGCCATTGTGACAGCTGGCTCATTTGCTACTTTGAGGGAGTTGTCAGACGCTGCTGTTAGAGTGGAGGCCAGTTTACCTGCCCGGCCACAGTACTCGGGCAGTGTGCGACGCCGTGAGCATTCTTTTCCTGGAGCGTCGAGTCAGAGGGCCCCGAAGCGAGGCAACTATGGCGGTACTTCATCAGCTGGTGGAGCCCGGTTTGGCCGACCAGGTAGTTTTCAGGGCTCTGAATTTCAGGGAGCTAGAGCACAGCCGACTCCTCAGGCGAGTGCGACTTCTGTTGCTTCTACTGGGAGACAGACTGGTGGACCCGGTAGAGATGTCTGCTATTATTGCGGAGAGCGGGGCCACTTTCGGAGAGAGTGCCCGTTGTTAGCCCAGGAGGGTGGAGCAGGTCGAGGTACATCAGACCTCTCAGTCAAAAAGTCAACATTTTGCCCATGACCAAGGGCAAAATGGTCATTTTGCATCGTTCGTCTGATTTCGCCAAACTAATCACGGATTAACCTCACTAATCATGATTAGTCACTAATCTAATCCCGGAATTGGGGACAAGTCGTTACACTTATGCCCAAGACACAATTATCACAAATCCGTTCCACAAAGTTCACCTGAAAATCGTGTCCAGAACTTGTTTATAAAACCCTATTTGTAGTTATTCAAATCCAGTTAAAATCCATTCCTTCCTTTCAATTTCCTGTTGACTCTAAATTTAATTCAAATCATCATTCCATCGGGTCTCAAGCCCAAAACCTCGTTTTCACGAAAATCCGTAAAACGTTTCATAAACCGATGATCACAATCCACATCACCATCAAATAACCATATCAAAACATTTCAACTCAAATTAAATAATAAAACATTAAATTAAACAATAAAAAATTCAAAACAGTTATGCATGCATTCAATTCTAAAACAAACAATCCACTCACACTCGGTCCACGTTGCGTGCTAAACCTCAGCATTAGCTATCACCGAGCTAGTCCAAAGTCTCCAGGCGTGTCCAAATCATGTCTAAAAGTCACTACTATGCTATATAAGTTCATATGTTGAACCCTCCCAAAGCCCGATATCGGAAACGTGTCCCCGACACGCTTCTCACCCTATTTTCGCTCTTTCCGGGAGCGGTTCTTGGACCAGTATTATCCTCGCTCTTTCCGGGATGCCAAAGAGGCGGAGTTTCTTCAGTTAAAACAAGGGAGCATGACAGTGGCCGAGTATGAGCAGAGATTCCAGATGTTGTACCGATTTGCTCCTGCATTTGTAGCAACCGAGCCTGAGAAGTGTCGTCGGTTTGAGTTGGGTCTTCGAGGAGAGATTAGAGCCATTGTGACAGCTGGCTCATTTGCTACTTTGAGGGAGTTGTCAGACGCTGCTGTTAGAGTGGAGGCCAGTTTACCTGCCCACAGTACTCGGGCAGTGTACGACGCCGTGAGCATTCTTTTCCTGGAGCGTCGAGTTAGAGGGCCCCGAAGCGAGGCAACTATGGCGGTACTTCATCAGCTGGTGGAGCCCGGTTTGGCCGACCAGGTAGTTTTCAGGGCTCTGGATTTCGGGGAGCTAGAGCACAGCCGACTCCTCAGGCGAGTGCGACTTCTGTTGCTTCTACTGGGAGACAGACTGGTGGACCCGGTAGAGATGTCTGCTATTATTGCGGAGAGCAGGGCCACTTTCGGAGAGAGTGCCCGTTGTTAGCCCAAGAGGGTGGAGCAGGTCGAGGTACAGCAGAACCTGGGCGGAGTACTGCATCTGTGTCAGAGGCGGCAGGCCCTAGGGGTGGCAGTGGTGCCATGAGCAGTTCCAGAGGACGCGGTAGGTCATCAGGACCAGAAATCATAAACATAAAGTAATTGGGCCTCATGCCCGAACTCATGACTCAACTGGGCATCGTGCCCGATATCTCAGGGTCAGTCACGATTTCGATCGTAGTGATGCGTGCAACCATTCGTCCAGGACCGCTCTCAATCCCGGTATATTTCCGTGAACATATCAACTGACGCGACCACCTATAAATCATGGTGCACCCATCACTGTTCGATATCCTGAACCGTCAGAACTCAAAAGTTGAGGCTTCAGTGGCTGCTCGACGACGGTACGTGCATCGTGACCTCTCCGGAAGGAACGCATTCCAATCCGGAGGCGAGCGTCGTATCGTCCGTCGCCGTGCACAAAGCACCCGCCGCGACCACGAATCGGACCCGTAGGTCACCAATAGGGCTACATGCTCGAGACAAAACCAAATGGGTCTCATTCTTGAGTTTATCCTTTTTAAAACCCAAAATCATTTCATTTAAACCATCATAGAACTACAAACCCGTATAAGCACCGTATAAGGCCGAAACCTCGAAATACGTGCCAATACGTAACCACACATAAATGCACTCATGGCATCACAAAAAAAGTATTAAAACGTACAATAAAACATTTATGCATGCATCAATTTAGAAAACAAGGTCCACTCACAGACCATCCGAGCTGCTACCTCTATATGTATGCCATACGGCTCTCCCGTGCCTATCGTCATCACTGGGACTCCCAAACCTGTCCAAATCACTTTAGAGGGTTACTAACTACTTAATTAACCCATTACTAAAGCCCATCAATTTTCTGGAATTTTTAACTATTTTTAATCCCAATCTTAAACGTTCGGATACCCCGAAACCTATCGAAACGATGTCCGATCGGCACGAAACCAGTCCCAAAATGTTCATTACATCGAATAGATGATTTCACATGTTGGAACCCTCCCCAAAAAGTGGACCACGCACCCACATGCGCCAGCCAAAGCCCCTGCACGTGGGAGCCACGCGCCGGTGTACAGTTTCCTTCTTCCTCGGGTGAACCGGTACGAACCAGCTGATTCGGTCCAAAACCTGTAACTGGACCGACATGACCGGTCCAGGGTCCTCCCTCCTTCATTTTTCGTCTTTTCTCTTCCTAATTAATGCCATTCTACCTATTTTGATCCTAGGAACCTAAACATATAAATTAAACAACCTAAAACACCCAAAATCAAACTAGTCTAATCTTTTCCTCACAGTTCAAAACTTCCAAAACCTCCCCAGGGCTTCCTCTGCCGTGAACCACCACCAAAACCTTCCTAATATCATCCTAGCAACTTATTAAGCCCATTACAATCACCTAAAACCGTTCATAATGGTTGAAATCAAAAATAGAAGGAAAAATGGCAAACCGATTACCTTGTAGGGTTTTTCCTCCACGTCGTAGTCCACGGCGGTTCAAGCCTCCCTGCAGTCACCTCTCAGTCGTCAGCCACTCTCTTCCTCATCCTCAGGTTGAACCAAGTGAGGGGGAAGGGATTGGGGGTGTGGTCATGGTCGATGGCATTTGGTGAGATCGGGTTTTGGGTTGGGTTTGGTATGCACGAACAAAGGGAGGGGGAATGCATTTATGCAATCATAATGAGCAATGGATGAGTGACAAGTGTCACTCATCCATTAGGCCTTCCCAAAATATCTGGGCCCCACTTAATGCCAAAAGGCATTCATCTCGTAAAACGTGCAATAGTTCCTCGGAACTTCCGTGAACTGTAACTTCTCCGTTCGACGTCCGATTTTTGCGTGCTACCTGTCTATAGATTCGTATCAATCCAATCTACGTAACGGTCCTCGGCCCTCGGCCATCAGACCTCTCAGTCAAAAAGTCAACATTTTGCCCATGACCAAGGGCAAAATGGTCATTTTGCATCGTTCGTCTGATTTCGCCAAACTAATCACGAATTAACCTCACTAATCATGATTAGTCACTAATCTAATCCCGGAATTGGGGACAGGTCGTTACACTTATGCCCAAGACACAATTATCACAAATCCGTTCCACAAAGTTCACCTGAAAATCGTGTCCAGAACTTGTTTATAAAACCCTATTTGTAGTTATTCAAATCCAGTTAAAATCCATTCCTTCCTTTCAATTTCCTATTGACTCTAAATTTAATTCAAATCATCATTCCATCGGGTCTCAAGCCCAAAACCTCGTTTTCACGAAAATCCGTAAAACGTTTCATAAACCGATGATCACAATCCACATCACCATCAAATAACCATATCAAAACATTTCAACTCAAATTAAATAATAAAACATCAAATTAAACAATAAAAAATTCAAAACAGTTATGCATGCATTCAATTCTAAAACAAACAATCCACTCACACTCAGTCCACGTTGCGTGCTAAACCTCAGCATTAGCTATCACCGAGCTAGTCCAAAGTCTCCAGGCGTGTCCAAATCATGTCTAAAAGTCACTACTATGCTATATAAGTTCATATGCTGAACCCTCCCAAAGCCCGATATCGGAAACGTGTCCCCGACACGCTTCTCACCCCATTTTCGACCATTTTTCTTCCTATCTACTCGCAATGATCCTAGGAATGGATCTATGAAATCAAAATTGATTAAAAAGGGCTAGAAATTACCTTCCAAGCTTAAGGATTTTCGGGCTATTTTTCGAATCGATTTCCAGGCGATTCCAGCCACCTCAATCCTTCCTTTTTGTCCCTATGTGATCGTACAACTCACTCTCTCAGGTAACACAAAGGATGATGGATTGGTGGTTGGGTTGGGTTGTTTGTGTGGGTTTTGGGTGCGTATGAAGAAACAAAGGATGAAGATGAATAATATTAGGTGCATAAACATAGGTCAAGGGGCCAATGGGATGACTGATAAGTTGGTCCACTCAGATATTTTGAACCAATCACAAACTGCCAACTGGACACGTCCTCAGTATGCATGAATATTGGCAATTTTCTTCCGTGACCCTTAACTTTCCCGTCGAACATCCGATTTCGACATGCTGCTTGTCTACGGACTTGTGATGTCTCAATTTACGTAATGGGCCTCGGTCAAAGTCCAAATAGTGTCCCAGGTCAAAAGTCAACATTTTTCCATGACTAGGGGAAAAATGGTCATTACAAATTAATTTTTCGATTTTACAATTAATGAAAAGTTCGAGGCATTACAATATATGTCAACGATTTGGGAACTTTGGGCTTAGAGATGAAATGCCACAAACTTATGTTTTGAATATTGAATTGTTGGATGTGTGGGGCATAGACTTTATGGGTCCATTTCCTTCTTCTAATGGCTTTCCCTATATCATACTTTATGAGGACAATGTTTCAAAGTGGGTGGAAGCTAAAGCCACCTAGATTAATGACTCAAAAGATGTTCCAGATTTTCTTAGGACTAACATCTTTTGTAGGTTTAGAATACCACATGATCTGATCAATGATATGGGAAGTCGCTTTTGCAACCAGACCATTGAAACTCTACTAAAAAAGTATGGTGCCACTTATAGGATATCCATACCGTACCATGTAACACCCTGAACCTTAATTTATTTGTAAATTCAGATAATTAATGTGAAATGACAATTTTACCCCTAGTAGGGGAAAATGTTAACTTTTAACTCGAACTATAATTTGGACTTTGACCAATGACCGTGACATAGATCGGGACGTCACGAGTCTGTAGACAGGTGACACGGCGAAATTGGAGACCAGACAGAAAATTTATGGTCAAGGGCGTGAAAATGACACTATTTATGAAATCCCGAGAATTTCACACACGACATATTCTGATTGGATAAGGGAAATCCGGTGAGGCCCTTGGATGAGTGACAAATGTCACTCATCCCATCGGTGCTTTTCCTCATGGTTTTGGATCCAATTAGGGTTTCTTTAATTCCCATTTGCACTTCATTTTTCATCTTCATCATTTCATTACTCTTCATTCTCTCTAAACTGTGAACACACAAACACCCCACCATAACCATATCATCATCTCACTATCATCATTTCTTGATCATTCTTGAGGTTAAGAGTGATACCTGAGGGAGCAGACGAGGACAAGGACGATGGCTGAGCACGGAGACACATCGGAGAGGTGAGAAACCTGAAACCCGAAACACCAATTTTGGTTCCAAAAATGGAACTTTGATTTCCAACATCTGTTGAACGATCTAATGGATAAGGGAAATCTGGTGGGTCCCATGGATGAGTGACAAATGTCACTCATCCCATCGGGGCTTTTTCCCATGGTTTTGGATCTAATTAGGGTTCCCTTAATTCCCATTTGCACTTCATTTTTGATCTTCATCATTTCATTACTGTTCATTCTTTCTAAACCGTGGACACACAAACACCCCACCATAACCATATCATCATCTCACTATCATCACTTCTTGATCATTCTTGAGGCTGAGAGTGATACCTGAGGGAGCAAACGAGGACAAGGATGTCGGCTGAGCACGGAAACACATCAGAGAGGTGAGAAACCCGCAACCCGAAACCCGAAACACCAATTTTGGTTCCAAAAAATGGAACTTTGATTCCAACATCTGTTGAACGATCTAATGGGTCCTAAGATGTTCTAAGGTTCAAGACGATCTCATTGGGCTTGGTTGGAAGAGTTTTGGCTACCGAAATCAAGAGATATCGACGGCGGAATTCACGGCTCACTGTTCATCGATCCGAGGTGAGAATTTAGTTAGTGTTTCATGTTTTTAATTAGATAGAACTCTTGTTGGGGATTAGACGAGTAGGTAGGAAGAAACCCCATTGAAAACGGTTGAGAAATGACGAAATGGTGGCCCGGTCAGGTCGAGGATATGTGCAAACCCGAATTGCAAACCCGTCGAGAGGTAAGGGGCGATGACATCATCAGTCGACGTCATCACCTCTCAGGTTATCAGATTATGTGGCACAATGGAGTGATGACACGTGTAACATGTTAGTGCACAATTAGCCCTACATGTCAATGACGTAGCCCAATCAGGGGATGCCACGTGTCACCGACATCTCAGTGACGTGGACCAACTGACATCTAACACATGGCACCTGTCAGTCTGACATTGTCAGATGACGTCAGGCTGACATCATCAGTGTTTGACGTGATGCCAGCATTGACTTTGCGACCCCGGACTGGGATGTCATCAGTGTTAGTGCAAAACTGGCATCTAATACTAGGAGCATGATTGCTTGTATTAGACGTCTGGGACGTCAGACATCTGGGATGTCATACCCCAAACTGGGTTCGGGGATAGGTCTCGGGATTGAAATCCCGAGCGGTACGCGTAGTGTAACGACCTGTCCCGAATTAGCGGGATTAATTAAGGATTAATGACAGATTAGCCTCGCTAATTAGAGACTAATCGGGGATTAGACGAGGATTAGCGGACGTTCAGGGAAAAATGACAATTTTGCCCCTAGAATGGGCAAAACGTTTACTTTTCGTTCGGATGGTCAAATAGACGTTGGCCAATGACTGTGACGTAGTTTGGGACGTCACGAGTTCATAGACACGTGGCACGTTCGATTCCGACATCCGTGGAAGAAGTTGTTACGATCGGAAGATTAGGGGCATTTTGGTAATTTGGGTGAATAGGGGCCAATAGTTGACTTTTGACCCGGGAGGTCAGATGGCCAAGGGCCAAGGACCGTTACGTAGATCGGGACGATACGAATCCGTAGACAGGTGGCACGTCGAATTTGGAAGTTCGACAGAAAAGTTACTGTTCACGGAAGTTCGAACGTACTATTGCACGTTTTAAGAGACGGAAGCCTAAATGGCACGCCCCATCCCAATCCCCCTGGGATTAACGCGGGATGAGACATGCTTCCATCTAACACACGTGCCACTCGAGGTAACACACGGGCCAGACAAGGGATAACCTGAAATCTTAAGCCCAATTGGCTCCTAGAGTGTGCTAGGATCAGCCGAGGAATGTGAGGTATCGGTCTCTACTACAGCCCGCATCCGCTATCAACAACTTGAAGGGCATTAAAAACCATTAAAAGCTGTGAGTGGACGAAAATAAATAAGTTCATAAAACACATTTATAAAAAGACATTTATGCCCTTCACGTAAAACTATGCATGCATTCAGAAACCATTTCATTCAATTACAATAAAAACCGTTTATAAAACCAAAATAATTTCCTTTCTCAAATAATTAGGGCCTTAGCCAAAAATCGTAAAATCCATCAAGTGTGGGAATTTAGCCCAAAACCGTAAAACACTGAAATCCATAAATCCAAATCCAAGTGGGCCATTGCCCAAATCCATAAACACAAATCCATAAACACAAAAATACCATTTCATAAATCCAATAATCCATGGTTACCAAATACCCATCCACGGCATCCCAGATGCCTAGCGTCCCCGATGCTTGACATCCCAGACTTAATATCATATCATGGCCAGCTAAGCAACGCGTGCTGCTCGAGGTCTCTCCGGGTCCATATCTCTGATATCCCAGATGTCTGACGTCCCAGACATCTAATCATAGTAATCCTGCTCTTGAGTCACTATACGGTTCGGTCACTCTGGGTAATGACCCTTCGCAGGTAATGCGCCGTGTCTACTCTGATGTCCCAGACATGCAGTGCGACCTATCCACATATCCTCATCTCAGGATGGTAAATGGGAAACACCCTTTTTAAAACCATTTCAAAATATCTCAAAGGGGTCATGCCCGGAATTTCCATAAATCCATTGTAAATCCGTAAATCCAATATCCATAAATCCATATATGGGTCCCTGACCCGTAATCACATTTATAAACCACAACTGGGCCTCATGCCCGATTTCGTAAACCAACTAGGCCCCCGACCGGGTCGAATAACTCAAATGGGTCTCAACCTGATTCTTCATTAAATCAAATGGACCTCATGTCCGATAGTTTCCAAATCAAATGGGTCTCATGCTCGAGGTCATCTTTTCAAATCCAAAACCATTTCATCAAACCATTATTGAAACCACAAGCATATACAAATTCAACATAAAATCATATGCCTCAAAATACGTGCAAATATGTAAATCATAAATACTAGAAATATACGTATTCAAGGCATTCAAAACATAGATATAAAACATATAAAGCAGTTATGCATGCATCATATTTATAAAACAAAATTCCACTCATAGACCGTCCTACACTACCGCCTCGATGTGGGTGCCATAAGCCTTCTGACTAATCCACCATCAACAGGACTTCCGATCCTGTCCAAATCATACCCGAAGGTCACTAACTACGTCAAATAGTCTTACATTAAATCCCCCTAATTTTTCGGACTTTTTAAACCTATTTAAAATAGAACCTACACCTTCGGACACTCAAAACTATCCCGAAACGGTGTCCGATCGACTCGAAACCAGTCCCAAAATGTTCGTTATATTGAAAGGATAATTTCATATGTTGAACACATGTCCCAGAAGTACCCCACACGACCGCACGCGCCGCCCAAAGGCTGCGTGTGGGCTTCACACGCCGGTGACTGTTCTTTTTCTTCTTGCGGCTAAACCAATCCAAACCAGTCTACAGTACAGTCGGTCCAACCGAACCGGCGTGAGCTGTTCAGGTCCATATCTCCTATGTTTTCGGTCTGTTTTCATCCATTTTCATTCCTATAGCTTTGTCTAGTCCTTCCATATCGATCTATGATTTCAAAACTTGAAAACCAAGCATCAAACTCACCTTCCCGATCAAGGTTTGAACCAGCCAACCTTTCTTCACCTTGTTCTCATGCCTCCGACCATTTCCAGCCTCACTTTCAATCCCAATCAACTTATATGACCTCCAGAAACGTTTTTCAATTATTAGAATCGATTAATAACCACTAAACCACGAATTACCATTTTTGAATTCAAACACAGAGTTTTCGGCTCCTTACCTCCGAATTGGGCCACCGTGCACGACGGTCGACACCGTTGCCACCATCATCATCGTCTCACTTCACTCTCTCTTTTTCATTCACACACCAAACACATATAATGAGAATTGAAGGGGCTATATAGAATGGGTTTGAACGATTTGAGGACCTTCACAGGTTTATGGGTGTTTAAATAAACACAGCGAAGATTGTCGAATGATGGAGAAGATAAGGACCCATTTAATTGGGGTCTGGGCCTATTAGATGGGTGACACTTGTCACTCATCTGGTGGGTCCTTCCAGAAAGTTCCCCAACCAAATATTGCCACGTGTCAGTTTCTCGGTTTGAGTGCAATAATGTCGTTTTCTGTTTTAGACTCATAAATTTTCTGTCGAACCTCTAATTTTGATGTGTCGCTTGTCTACGGACTTGTAATAACCCGATCTATGTCATGGTCATTGGTCAAAGTCCATTTGACAGCCCGAGTCAAAAGTCAACTTTTCGCCCATTTTCCAAGAGCAAAATCGTCATTTCACACTGTCCCTCCGCAATCCTCCGACTAATCCCTAATTAGTTTCGAAATTTGAGACGGGTCGTTACACTAAATTCGGAGATATATATATTTAAAACTCATATTGAATTATTTAAACTAGTTTTGGGAATTTTGGTTTTTCTGTGGGGTTGTGGCAGACGGGAGCAGGGCGCATCCTCGTGGGGTCCCCGGGGGATCTGGATGGGTCCTGTCAATGTGGTATTATTGGATAAGCTTGAGTCTTTAAATGTGATAACTAATTTTTGCTTCTTAGCAGCGGATCATGCCTCCTAGACGCGAACCTCTGGCACGGATTGAGGAAGAGATTACAAGAGAGATGGGAAGTACTAGTATTGAGCGGGCCCAACGGTTGGGTGCTTCGATATTCAGTGGAGGATCTGATCCTGAGGAAGCTTACATGTGGATTAACCGATGGGAGCATATTTTTGATGTCAGGACCGGCCCTAAATCCCCTGGGATTAACGTGGGACCCGCCTGATCCCGTCTGACACGAAGTGTCAGACCAGGGAAAATTCCATCTATGGCCCTCGCTGGGGCTATCAGAGTACACCAGGATCGTAGGCGGAGGGGAGTGATGTCTCGTCTCTGCTACAGCCCGCATCCGCAATCAACCTGAAGGGCATTAAAACATTAAAAGTCGTGAGTGGACAAAATAATATTTTAATAAAAACATTTTCATACAAAGACATTTATGCCCTTCATAAATACATACGCATGCATTCGAAAACCGTTTAGTAAAACATTCATAAGACTATTTGTCAAACATCTCAAAATCATTCAAGGGTTCATGCCCGGCCCCATAAACCGTCATGACCCATAAAAACCATTCAAGGGTTCATGCCGGTTCCCATAAACCGTCATGAACCGTAAATTCATTTGGGTCCCCGACCCGAAATCACAAACACCCGTAAAGTCATATATGTGGGAACTCAGCCCAAATCATTCTCAGTGAAATACCAAACGTACAATACGGGGTCTCCGCCCCCAAATCATTTCATAAAATCTCATACGTACCATCATACGTATAACCCATCCTAGGCACTTTTGGAGAAGATGCCAACTCGGGGCACACAGCCCCTAGGGAACACATCCCCGATATAGTCACGATATCAATCATCTCTATCTAGTGTGCATACTACTCGGGGTCTCACTCCGAGTCTTCTCCCAGGAATCTCCATCTGGGAGGCTCAATATCTGGATCTAGTCCGAGCTCTCTTTGGATCTAGTCCACATATCTCTCCGGAATCTAGTCCGAGACCACATCATAAATAGTAACCACCACTCCTGGAACGGGATCCCTATGGGGATACCCACTCTGGTCTGTGGATCGTGACTCTCCAAGTCGACGTCTGGAGGAGACCATATAAACATATGGAGGGTTTCATTCACATTTCAAATCTCTTTCTTTCTTTCTCAAATACTTTCTTTCTCAAAACTCATTTCTCAACTGGGTCTCATACCCGATTCATCTCAACAGGATTCCTCAAATCCGATTCAAATCCATTTCACAAGCCTCGGCCTAAATCCTCATCTCATGCCCGAATTCTCAATTCACAAACTGAACTGGGACTCAAGCCCGCTATCACAACCAATTGGGCCCTACGCCCGGAACCATAAAGAAACAGGACCTCAAGTCCGATTTCACAACTAACGGGGATTTTAGCCCGAAATCTCAACTAAATGGGTCTCAGGCCCGATATCATCAATCAACGGGGCATCAAGCCTGATAGTACTACTAACTGGGCCTCAAACCCAAATCGTAAACCAACTAGACCCTCGGTCCGATCGTATAGCTCAAATAGACCCTAGGTCCGATTCCTCGTCAAATCAAATGGACTCCAAGTCCGAGAGTTTGTAAATCAAATGGGTCTCGTGCCCGATTTCATATTCCAAAACCAAAACCAATTTATGAAACCCTCGTTGAAAACCTAGTACGCAAAGGTACGACATAAAGCCGAAAACCTCGAAAAACGTGCAATTATGTCGATCCTAAGCTACCACAAACAAATGCACTCATGGCATCACAAAACATATATTAAAACACTTATAAAACATTTATGCATGCATCGAATTTGAAAGAAGGGTCCACTCACAGACCGTCCGCGCTGCTGCCTCGATATGCGCGCCGTAACTGTCTCCCGGGTCAAACGTCGCCTCCGGGATTACCGAACCTGTCCAAATTTATTTAGCGGGTTACTAATAGCCTCATTAACCTCCCATTGAAGTCCCATAATTTTCCCGATTTTCTAACTATTTTTAAAACCGAACATAAACCTTCGGACAACCCGAACTATATCGAAACGATGTCCGATTGACATGAAACTAGTCCCAAAATGTTCGTTACATCGAATAGAAGGTTTCGTGTGTTGGACACATCCGCAAATACCCTGTAACGCGCCATCACGCGCCCCAGAAGTGGCCTGCGCGTGGGCCTCACGCGCCAGCTACAGTTATCCCCTACCTTCGATCAAACGGGGTCTGGCCGGTTCTCTGGTTCCCTGGACCGGCGTGACCGGTCTGGCCTTGTTCCTCCCTCAAATCTCGCCTGTTTTGTCCCATTTCAATCCTAAAAATCCTATTTTAATGTTTCCTACCCATTCCAATTAACAAAACCAATCAAAACCTCCTAAATCGATCCATAAAAATCACCCCCCACGGTCCCTGTTTTTCCGATCAGCCCCCCACGGAGTCTCAGCCGCTAAACCCCACCAAAACCTTCCTAAAATGTCCCCAGCAACCTATTGAACACTTCCTAATCACCAACAAGCAACCATTATGGAAAACACGAATTAAAAATGGAAATTGGGCAAACCGAGTACGTCTCAGTTTTGTCTCCTCCAGCCGCCGTCCAGCCACCTCCATCTGGTCCTCTTCTCCCTCTCTGCCTCTCAGTCTTGGTCCTAGGGTCATGGGTTTGGATTTTTGGGTGAAGGGTGGATTGGGTTTGGTGGGTTGAAATGGGAATGATCGATGCAATATGCAAGGGATGATATGCATGTATGTGGAAGGGTAGCCAGTGGATGAGTGACACTTGTCACTCATCCATTGGTTGCTGAAAAGAAACTGGGCCCACTAAAGTCCAAAAGTTCCTCGTAAAACGCGTCACTATGAATAGTAATCAGGAACTTCCGTGAACCGTAATTTCGCCGTCGAACGTCCGAATTCGACGTGCCGCCTGTCTACGGATTCGTATCGTCCCAATATACGTAACGGTCTTCGGTCCTCGACCATTGGACCTTTCGGGTCAAAAGTCAACTTTTGGCCAAAATTACCAAAATGCCCTTGAACTTCCGAACGTCATAACTTCCTCCTCGAACGTTGGAATCGAGCGTACCACCTGTCTATGAACTCGTGACATCACGAACTACGTCACAGTCATTGGCCAAAGTCCATTTGACCGTCCGAACGAAAAGTCAACGATTCACCCATTCTAGGGGTAAAATCATCATTTCGCCCGAACGTCCGCTAATCCTCGTCTAATCTCCGATTAGTCTCGCAAATCCGTCATTAATCCTTAATTAATCCCGTTAATTTGGGACGGGTCGTCACATTTGAGGTTATGCATTATCCTCTGGAAGAGGGAGTACATTTGGCCACTTTTATGCTGGAAGGTGGTGCCTACCAGTGGTGGTACGCACTTGAGATGACTGGTTGGAGTGCAACCACTACACCCTGGGAGGTGTTCAGGGAGAGGTTTCTGGATCAGTATTATCCATGGTCGTTCCGTGATGCCTGTGAGACGGAGTTCTCCAGCTCCAGCAGGGGAGCTAGACAGTTGCTGAGTATGAGCAAGGTTTTTTTATGTTATCTCAGTTTGTATATGCCTTTGTGAGGACTGAAGCGGACAAATGTCACCGTTTCGAGTAGGGACTCAGGTGGGACATTCGTGCCATTTTTACGGCATCGAGTTACGCTACCCTAAGGGACATAACAGACACAGCGGTGTGTGTTGAGGCCAGCTTGGTGGTGCAGCAGCAGTAGACCCATAGTGAGGGACGAAATAGGGATCGTCCGTATCTTGGACCATCGAGCCACAAGGGTTCGAAGGGAGGACACTATGGTGAGAGGTCATCTTCTCCTACCCGTGGGCGGTCTGGTAGGTACGGGAGTCCACAGATATAGGGGCAGAGGTCAAGCTTTAGGCCACAGAAGACATCGGCTAGTGGTACATCTGTGGGGTCGTCAGGACCAAGATCATTAGCATGCTTTTCTTTTGGGGA
Source organism: Prinsepia uniflora (assembly GCA_032719365.1). NCBI lineage: Eukaryota > Viridiplantae > Streptophyta > Magnoliopsida > Rosales > Rosaceae > Prinsepia > Prinsepia uniflora. The sequence goes on along the minus strand of CM064861.1, from coordinate 46,469,879 downwards.
GTCAGGACACTTTGCCAAGGAATGCCCTTTGGACCTAATTGGTGGTAGTGGGGCCTGTCAAAGTTCAGTAGGACCAGCACATCATGCAACTACTACTTCTAATGCCACGAGTGGCAGAGCTTAGGGTGGAGCTCAAGGACGTGGACCTGGTCGTCTGGCGAGACCACATGCTAGGGTTTTCGTAGTGACTCAACAACAGGCTAGGGTGGCACCAGGCATTATCACAAGTACACTCACCATATCTGATATTCATGTTCGTGTTTTGATGGATCTCAATGCTACACATTTGTTTTCTTCGAGAAGTTATGCGGTTATCTTGGGTCGTGAAGTGTCACCATTAGAGCAGGAGATGGGTGTAAGTACACCGATGAGAGTCATATACATTGTGAACCAAATAATGAGGGACTGCCCAGTGAGAGTTGGGGATGTGGAACTGATGGCCAACTTAATTACCATAGATCTGCATGATTTTGATGTGATACCTAGGATGGACTAACTAGCAGACCATGGGTCAATCATCGATTCTTGCAGTAAGCTGGTGACCTTGTAGAGTCCAGGTCTACCGGAGATGACTTTTCAGGGGGAACTTGTAGTTTCACCATCTGAGGTAATTTCTGCACTCACAGCTACCAAGCTATTACAGAAGGATTATCAGGGATATTTAGCATATGTGATTGAGACACATGATGATCAGTTAAGGACTGGGGATATACCGGTGGTTCGAGAGTTTTCTGACGTATTTCCGGATGACTTATCAGGATTACCACCGCATCGAGAGATCGAGTTCACAATTGAACTACTCCCTAGGATGAGACAGATATCACAACTGCCGTACCGGATGGTACCCGCCGAATTACGAGAATTAAAGGTACAACTGCAGAAGTTGGTGGATCTGGGATTCATCCGACTGAGTACTTCACCGTGGGGAGCACCGGTGTTGTTTGTTAAGAAAAAATAAGGAGGCTTACGGTTATGTGTGGATTATCGGTAGCTAAACAAGGTAATGGTAAGGAACAAGTAACCCTTACCCAGGATCGATGATTTGTTCGATCAGCTGCGCGGAGCTAAGTACTTTTCCAAGATTGATCTTCGATCTGGATATCATCAGCTAAGGATTGCTGAGGGCTATGTTCCAAAGACTGCCTTTCGGACGAGATATGGACATTAAGAATTTCTAGTAATGCCATTTGGACTGATGAATGCACCTGCTGCATTCATGGATTTAATGAATCGGATGTTCCGATCTATTCGAGGAGTGCCAGGGCACATGAGAAACATTTGAGATTAGTTTAGGGTAAATTGAGGAAGAACCAGTTATATGCTAAGTTGAGCAAGTGCCAATTTTGGTTGAACAATATCGGATTTCTAAGGCATATTATATCGAATAAGGGCATTAGTGTGGACCCTCAAAAAACGGAAGTGGTAACAAAATGGGAAAGGTTGAAGACGGTAACCGAAGTACGGAGCTTCATAGGATTAGCAAGATATTACTGGCAATTTGTAGAGGGTTTCTCTACCATCGCAGCTACCTTAACTCGATTGACCCGGAAGGGGGTTATTTTTGAATGGGATGATTAGTGTGAGCAAAGTTTCCAGGAGTTAAAGAGACGACTGACTACTGCGCCAGTTCTTGCACTTCTAAATGATGGTGGGGAGTTCGAGGTGTATAGCGATGCATTACTGCAAGGTTTGGGTTGTGTACTGATGCAACATGGTAGGGTGATTGCTTACGCCTCACGACAGTTAAACCACATGAGTTGAACTATGCCACCCATCATTTGGAGTTGGCGGTAGTAGTACATGCTTTAAAGATATGGAGACACTATATGTATGGGGAGACGTGCAGGATCTTCACCGACCACCAGAGGTTGAAACATTTGTTTACTCAGATGTAATTAAATTTGAGGCAGCGACAGTGGTTGGAATTGATCAAGGATTATGACTGCACAATCGAGTATCATCCGGGTAAAGCTAATGTGGTAGCGGATGCTTTGAGCAGGAAGTCAACAAGGTTGGTATCACACCTGAGGATGGTGTATCTACCATTGCTAGTGGAACTCCGGAAGAATGGAGTCATGCTTGGAATGGATAATGATGGGGCATTATTGGCTAGTTTTCATGTACAACCAATCCTGATTGATCGGATTATTGAGGCTCAATTTCAGGATCCTACATTGTTCATTTATCGAATGGAAGTTGAGGTAGGGGATCGACAGGATTTCACTATCAGGGATGATGGAGCTTTGGTTAAGTAGGGTCGTATGTGAGTGCTTGCAGTGGCAGAGTTGATGGTAGAGTTTATAGAAGAGGCCCACAGTTCAGCTTATGCTATACATCCAAGAGGGACGAAGATGTATCATACCCTTAGGGAGTATTATTGGTGGGCAGGAATAAAGCGAGACATCCTTGAGTTTGTTAGCCGGTCTTTGACTTGCCAGCAGGTGAAAGCAGAACGACAGAGATCGTATCGGGCTATGCAGGCACTTCCGATTCTTGAGTGGAAGTGGGATCACATCACCATGGATTTCGTATTCAAACTACCGAGGACCCGGAGTGGTTATGATAGAGTTTGGGTGATTGTGGACAAGTCAACAAAATCGACACACTTTCTGCCTCTACGGGAGATATTCAAGCCTAATCGATTGGCACATCTGTTTGTGAATGAGATTGTCAGACTACATGGTATGCCTAAATCCATTATGTAGGATCGAGCTCCGATATTTACTTCGAGATTTTGGTGGAGTTTGCAGACGACTCTAGGTACAAATCTACATTTCAGCATGACTTTTCATCCGCAGACTGATAGTCAATCTGAGAGGACTATTTAGACACTAGAGGATATAATGAGAGCTTGTGCGCAGCAGTTTCAGGATTCTTGGGATACTCATTTGCCTATGATGAATTCGCATACAACAACAGCTATCGAGCTAGTATTGGGATGACACCATATGAGGCACTATATGGTCGGCAGTGCAAGACACATGTATGTTGGACGGAGGTAGGCGAGCGGGCAGCTTTGACGCTAGATTTGATGGGTATGACCTAAGAGAGGGTTCGAATTATCAAGGAGAGACTGAAGGGGGCGCAGGATAGCCACAAAAGTTATGCTGATCGACATATCAGGGATCTTGAATTTGTTGTTGGAGATTGGGTTTTTCTAAAATTGTCACCATGGAAGGGAATTGTGAGATTTGGTCGACGTGGGAAGCTGAGTCCTCGTTATATCGGGCCGTATGAAATCACCGAGAGGATCGGTTTGGTACCATACCAATTAGCTTTACCTCCAGAACTTACGAGGGTACATGATATGTTCCACGTGTCGATGCTACGGAAGTACGTGCATGAAGATTCATATATCTTACCGAAACAACCATTGAAACTGAGAACTAATTTGAACTTTGAGGAGCAACTAGTGCAGATATTGGATCGGAGGACAAGGTTCTAAGGAACAAAACTATTCTCTTGGTGAAGGTACTCTGGAGGAACCATGACGTGGAAGAAGCCACGTGGGAGCCCGAGGCCCAGATGAGAGAACAATATCCATATTTATTCAAGTGAATTTCGAGGATGAAATTTTTGTATGGTGGGTAAATTGTAACACCCCGAACCTTAATTTATTTGTAAATTCGGATAATTAATGCGAAATGAAGATTTTTCCCCTAGTGGGGAAAAATGTTGAAGTTTAACTCGGACTATAATTTAGACTTTGACCAATGACCTAATGTAGATCGGGACGTCACGAGTCGTTAGACAAGTGGCACGCCAAAATCGGAGACCAAACAGGAAAATTATGGTCATGGTTGCAAAAATGACAATATTCACGAAATCCTGGGAATTTCACACATGGCATATTCTGATTGGATAAGGGAAATCTGGTGGGGGCCTTGGATGAGTGACAAATGTCACTCATCCCATTGGTGCATTTTCTGATGGTTTTAGATCTGCTTAGGGTTCCCTTAATTCCCATTTGCACTTCATTTTTCATCTTCATCATTTCATTACTCTTCATTCTCTCTAAATTGTGAACACACAAACACCCCACCATAACCATATCACCATCTCACTATCATCACTTCTTGATCATTGTTGAGGCTGGGAGTGATAGTTTAGGGAGCAGACGAGGACAAGGACGACGGCTGAGCACGGAGACACTATGGAGAGGTGAGAAACCCGAAACCCGAAACACCCATTTTGGTTCCAAAAATGGAACTTTGATTTCCAATGTCTGTTGAACGATCTAATGGGTCCTAACATGTTCCAAGGTTCAAGACGATCACTTTGGGCTAGGGTGGAAGAGTTTTGATGGCCGGAATTGAGAGATATTGACAGGGGAATTCACGACTCACTGTTCATCAATTTGAGGTGAGAGTTTAGTTAGTGTTTCATGTTTTTAATTAGATAGAACTCTTGTTGGGGATTAGACGAGTAGGTGGGAAGAAACCCTATCGAAAACGGTTGAGAAATGATGAAATGGTGGCCGGGTCAGGTCGAGGGTCTGTGCGACCTGAATTGTAGACCCGTCGAGAGGTTAGGGGTGATGACATCATCAGCTGACGTCATCACCTGTCAGGTTGTCAGATGACATGGGCCAATGGAGTGATGACACATGTCACATGTCAGTGCACAGTCAGCACAGACACGTGTCACTAACATGTCAATGACGTGGACCAACCTGCAGTTGACATGTGGCACTTGTTAGTCTGACAGCTGTCAGACCTAACACTGTCAGATGATGTCAGGTTGACGTCAGTAGTGACGTCAGTGTTGACGTCTGACGTCAGTGTTGACTTTGACCATTGACGTAACGTCATTGTTGACTTTTTGGTCAACGTTGACCATAACTTTAATCCGTTCGTGGGGGCGCGTGGGCACGATTTTTTAGGTGGGACCAGTGCCATTTTAAAGGTTTCGACGATTCGAATCCAATAGTGGATGTTTCGGGTCGATCAGAGATCGTTTGATAGGTCAAAATGTGGTTTAAATCCTTGCGAAGCGTGTCCAAGACATGTTTCCGGGCTAGCACTATTCCTAGGTTTTAGATATGAGTTTATAGAGATCATTAGTCACCCTTGGATATGTTTTAAACATATCAGAGACTGTGATCTAGCTTCAGGACAGATTTTAGGCGTTCGATTAAGCAGTAGGACAGTACTGTGAGTGGGCTTTTGGTTTCTAAACTGATTGCATGCATAACTATTTTAGTTATACTATTATATGATTGTGTGTGGATTACTTGGAGTCTTATTTATGGGGTATTTATACGTATTACATTGTTTTGGGCTTGAGAGCCATCTGGATATTATACTGTTGATTTTGGGATTCATACTGGGATTTCATTGGTTCATACTATTGCATCATATATATATTGACGATATGGATTACTGTCTCCTCCATATAGTGGTACCTTGGAGTGGTCACGTCGCATTGCTTGTGAGGGGTCATCCTACGGAGCGACCGGACTGTAGAGTGACTTAGGAGCATGATTGCTAGTATTAGACGTCTAGGACATCAGACATCTGGGATGTCATACCCCGGACTGGGTTCGGGAATAGGACTTGAGATTGAGACCTCGGGCGGCACGCGTAGCCTTATGACGGTGACCTTATTGAACGTCTGGGACGTCAGACATCTGGGATGTCAAGGTTGGGATATATGGTGCAATACGATTAATATGGATATATCTATATTATATTGTGTGCAATTATATGTTCTATGATTTGGATATTATTATATATGTTTTGACTCTGATGCATGCATGATTTAAAAACGGAGGTGTAAAACAATAATTTTCACTATGTATTATAAATGGTTTTGAAATATTCTTTATTTTTGGTCCACTCACACTTTCATTGTTTTCTTGACCCTTCCAGGACGTGGCCCAGAGGTAGAGGCGGATCCCGAGGCTGAGGCGTAGTTATTTACTGTTGCGTACTTGATTACCCATGTTGAGTAGGTCGAGCACCATTTTGTATAATGATATTTGTGCTCGTGTTATGTAGTGCTCTATCCCTTTTTTGACACTGTAGAACCCCAAATTCGGATTTATTTATGTTTAAAACTTATATTGAATTATTTAAACCTATTAAGGGCATTTTGATCTTTCTTTGGGGTTGTGTCAGACGGGAGCATGGCGCATCCCCGTGGGGTCTCCGGGGGATCGGGATGGGTCCTATCATACCATCCTCAAACAAGTGAAATGGTCGAGGTAAGCAATATGGAGGTTAAGAAGATTTTGGAAAAAACCATGGCCACAAATTGCAAGGATTGGAGTAAACGGCTAGATGATGCACTATGGGCTTATAGGATGGCATACAAGACGCCACTAGGAATGCCACCCTACAGATTAGTCTACGGAAAAGCATGCCACTTTCCGGTGGAATTGGACCATAAAGCATGATAGGCCATCAAGAACTTCAACATGGGCCCAGATGTGGTAGGTTTGCATCGAAAGCTCCAACTGAGTGAGGTTGAGGAAATTTGGAATGATGCCTTTGAGAGTGCTCCGATCTACAAGGAGAAAACTAATGCAACTCACGATATACAGATCAAAAGAAAAACCTTCGAACTTGGCCAATAAAATTTGTTATACAATTTCCGACTTAGACTATTTCCTGGTAAGTTACGTTCTAGATGGACAGGTCATTTTGTTGTTATTAACATGTTTTCCCATGGAGCTATATAAATCAAAAGCATGGAAACTACGAACGAGTTCAAGGTCAATGGCCACCGATTGAAGTCGTACATCAAGGAAATTGGAGAACACGATGTGCAGTCTGACAAAGTGCATAAACTTTGCATCATCTGAGTTGATTGAAGCCCTTCGTCTAGGCTAAATGGACGTTAATCCTAAAGCGCTTGTTGGTAAGCAATCCAATGTGTTCCCGAGTTGTGAAGGAGTCCTCAACGCAGATTTGCTTTCTCAAACCCTTCATTCTCTTTCATTTTGTTTTATTACTATTTTCATTAGTATATTTTCGTAAATATTTTTCCTTTCTTAAATTCTATGTTCATTTGCTTTATGGATGACTACATTGACGACAATGTAGAGCTTAAGTATGGGGGAAGGGTTTACAATTTTATTTGTGTCATAAAATTGTTAAAAAAATAGAGTTTTAGGTCATTGAAGCTAAGGATTACATGTGCAAACAAGCAATATGGATATGGTGTCTAGAAAAGAGATATTAAGGTGACAGGTTTTGGATTTGAAAATTGAACCTTGAGGAATTCCAAAATCAATCCTACCACTTGCAGCAAAGTCTCTCAACTGGCCATAGTTGCATATGTGCCATTAGAAACGTGTAAAGCTTAACTCTGGCCATTTTGCATCTTTTTGAGTCTTTTTGTTTTTAACTTAGTGTTTTACAGAGTTTTAGGATGCCCTTAAACATGTCAATGATGATAATGGAGGAAAACATATAAGACATGGCTAAAAGATGAACACTACAACTTGAATTCCATTACTAATAAGATGTTCTTAAGTGTTTATGACTTGTAGTAGATGATGCATGATAAACTAGTACACAAATGAGCATGCTAAGATAACATTGAATCATATGAACCCTATGTAAGCTTTAGAGCTATATATACATCTTTGATGAGTGATTCATAAGGTTCTTCGTTTAAATTAATATGCATATGCCTCATTACTACTTGCCATATCGTTTAATGAACTCTAAATTGCTAGAACTTACTTTTATGTGATTTTAAAAAGCTTTTAATTCAATAAACTCTCTGATTTTGGATATGACTAAGGAATTAGGGTTAACACCACATATCCACACATCCATGTTCCCTATTTGTGCGCATGAGCTACGACTCCCCTAGTTCAAGCCTTTTGAGCCCACATTACGCTTTTTGTTCATCACCATGAACATCTAAACACGTGAACAAAAAAATTACAAAGGTAAAACAATAACTCCTGCTCCCTTTCATGCGCCTGCTCTGACTCTGTCTATTTTACCCCTAGCTCATCGTTCTCGGTTTGCTTCAGATCTTCTTTCTTGGCCTCCACCTCTGTCAACTTCCCATCATCTTCCTCCTCCTTGCAGCCCGACTCAAAGTCATCAGCCTCAACATCCTGGCTAAGCCAAGGAATCTTAACCGATAAACAAGGTTGTGAAGTAAGAAATTCTTGAAGAGGACCTCGTCACACTAGGTTGCATAGTCCATATTGATCTTCTTGAGCTCATTTGACTGCTTGAACTCAGCAACCACCTCCTCTCGAGCACTGGCAAGATCAGCCTTTTGATTAGCCTTCTTCACTCGAGTATGCTCATTTTAGTGTCAGCGGACGTCTTTCTCGGTCACCTCCACCATGGTTTGTAGCTCTTCTTGCCTTGCCAACAATTCTAGCTTCAGGTCCTCCCTGCTCACCTCCAGCTCGGAAAACCTCCTCTTCTTGGCCTCAAGCAGTCGAGTAAGGTCACCCCTGGCCTTGATGGCCACCTCGGCCTCCCTCGGGTTCAGAGCCAACTCCTCCTGCTGCTTCTTCAACTTTCCTTCTCCCGCAAGGCCGAGCTGACCTTCCTTTGGCCATTGGAAAAGTACAGGTACACTTCACCAAAAGATTGCACAGATTAGTCAGAGACTAATAGAAACATAGCAAGGAAAACATACTTGAAAACAGGAAAGGACTTACATTCGAGAGCAACATGAGAGCCATCTCTATCTTCTGCTCGTACGTCACAGCAAGTTCTAGCCAGCTCGTTGAGGGGAATCGATGCCTCCTGACACATGACATTCACAAGGGGAACCATTTGCCTAGCAGAGCAGATGGTGGCCAAGGAAGAAGCTGCATTAGGTTCAGTGACCGATTTCTCCTCTATAAAGATCCCAAGGTTGATCCCCTCACCAAGTCGAACCAACATCTCAATAATTTTTTTATCGAACTGAGGCAAGATGGAGGAGGCGAAAACCTCGACAGGGATATCAGACACGACTCAAATTCCGCCAACATCGACTAAGCACGCAGGATGACCTCGGCCTCATTTTGAACCATAAAATACATGGGGCCAGGAAACAAAACCCTTCCTCGTTGAGGATCGACTGACATGCTGGTATGCAATAGATGAGTCTTAAGCAAGGAATCCACATGCCCTTCCTCAAAGGAAACTGAGTCGATTGGTTCAAACGCTCAGTTTTCATGATAAGTTGAGTCGATCACTAAGATATGGACCTCCTTTAGTATTTTCTTTGCCTTTTTCTCCTTTCTTTCAATTAGATTGGCCAACTGAATTGCAGCCTCTTCCTCGACAGACGATTCCTTCCATGTGTGAGTCTCCTTTCTCTCATTCTTTGATAGGCATAAATTTTCGCATGTTTTTAATATCATTTGTACCAATTATGCCTATCTTTTAAGACAATTTATGCCATTAATAGGAGAAAATGATGTATCTTGTGAAACTTGCGCAGAATTAGAAAAATGAGTCAAAATAAAGAATATTGCAAAAAGAATTACTCGAATCAGAGATGGAACAAAAGAATGGCCTTCATCATGTCATTGGACCCTCGCCAATGTCAATGAATGTTCAGCATGTCACTAGACTCTCACCGTTGTTACTGGACCAGAGCATGTCACTGGCCCGTGTGCCAGGCCATGTGCCAGACCATATGCCAAGCTATGTGCTAGACCATGTGCCAACTCTTGTGCCTAAACAATGTCATGTGCCAGCTCTTGTGCCTCTAGCATGTCACTGCCAGGTCCTGTGCAAGCTGTGTGTTAGCCCGTGTGCCTCAACCATGGCACTATGCCAGCCGTCTGCTAGCATATGTACCTATTTTCTGGCCCTGGCCCAAAAATTACTCAATTTTGCCCTCTTTTGTTCCATTAGTTGGAGTCCCTTGAGTGCCCCGTGGCTTGTGAACCTACCCTCACTTGAGTGGCTATCCTCGTCTCGCCTAGACGTTAAATCGAGCGTTCCTAGGAGGCCCATCTCGTCCTGTTTTGTTACCTTTTTCTTATGGACAATTTTCACCTTCTAACTCATGAATTTGTCTTCCTCTTATGCTCAAAACATTGAGGACAATGTTTCATTTAGGTTTAAGGGTATTGGACTTAAGTTTAGGGGTACACAACTCAGTTTCTGTTTTGATTTCCTTGATGTTTTTTTTTTAATTTTCTGCTCTTATTTCCTTACTGTTTTTTGTTTTTGTTTTGTTTTCTTTGCTGTTTTTTGTTTTGTGATGCCAGTTTTTATGCTAAAACAAGTTAATATGAATGTATAGAACGTGAGAATTGCTTGTACTTACTAAGAATCATTTCCATTGCCATTGAACTCACACTTGCACTTCACAATACCATAATCAAGTGATTAAGTAACCAAAGCAATTGAATTTGAGCATACTTAGAAAATTAGTGGAGACTTCCATTGTGCCATTGTGAGATTTTTGAGCTTAATTGCCTTTCTTTATGAGTGATCTACTTGTTTCTACTCTTAAACACTCATCACTTTGTTCTTAATTGCATGATCTCTTTCTATTTGCATTGATGTTTAAAGAACAATATCTATTGGATGCTCTTAATTTAATGTGTAATTGTTTATGAGATGTGATATAGGCTATCTTTGTTTTAGCTCCTAAAGGCCCTTCTTTTCCTCGTCCACATTGCATGCTCCCTAAGCCCTTTTGAAGCCAAACACTTAGCCGTTTTGTTCTTCACCTACAATATGACCTAACCAAGTTTTGAACCCTTTATAATGACCATACCCTATGATCTAAGCTTGTGTCAAGGGTGCATCAAATGAGATTCATGGTGAGGAGGAAATATGTTGATGAGTTGTGCTACTTATACCCATGTGATGAAAGCATGCTTGAATGGAAAAGATCATTCGCTTATTTGTAAAGTGAGGAAGTTATTGCATGGTCTTGGCTCAGCTCATCTATAAAAAAATGTATCAAGTTCATTAGTGAAAAGAAAAAAAATTTGCGTTTAAAAAAAAAGAAAAAAAGAAAGAAAAAAAAACAATGAACTTTGAGTTGAGTCAAGTGAGCCAAATACCTCATTTAGAGCATTATTGTGAGCTTAAGCGCGATTTTGAGTCATGACTTCTCATGCCTTAATGTAGTTTAGGTTCTTTGAATTCCAACTTTTCTTTCTAAACCCAAGAAGCTAGCCCCATTACAACCCTTGAATGAAGACCAATTGATCTTGTGAATGGTTATGCAAAGGATTAAAGTATGTATCTCCTTTCTTAAACTTTAATTCCTTCTTAAGATCATATTTACATATTAAGTGTTGTTCTTCATTGAAATTCATATGTGATTAACTTGATTGTCTTTACATAAACTCATCACATATGCTTTTTGAGTGAATTCCTTAGGATTCATGTGTTTATTGAGCGATGCCTAGTGAGGATTAGAGTCGAGGCGAAATCTTTTTAGGGTGTTTAGATGACGTTAATTTCTAGTTTGATCATTTGAGATATTGGTATAAATACTCGACACATTGAGTTCACGGTTATGGCATGTTGCTTGGTTTTTGTGAGTTTGTTTTCAGCTCTTGGTTCTTATCAACTTGTTGATGCATGATTTTTACCATCCTTTGTGTTAAGTAAAACGTTTGTAGGTATCGTGCTGCTATAACCCTCAGGAGAAAAAACTTCTCCTACTAGGTGAACCTTGAGGTTTAAATGCTTATCTTAACTAGATCGAATCTTTTGTTTTTGTGTTTTGCTCGAGGACTAGCAAAATATAGGTTTGGGGGTATTTGATAGGTCATAATTTAAGCATGTTTTATCGATAATTTATTACCCTTTTACTTATGCTTTGTTAATAATTCATTCTATGCAATTGGAGAAAATAATATATTTTATGAGAAATGTGTAGATCAAATAGAGTTTGGAATTACGAGAATTTGAGCGAAAGAATCACCTAAATCGGAGTTGTAACAAAGAAGTTATGAAGGAAAGAAAATGGCATAGAAATTCGGTGGTCACCCACCGAATTAAGCATCAGAGTCCTTAGTGTGTCACTGTAGCACGCCTCCCTTTCGATAAGCGCTAGCCGAACCTACTGCCAGATGCTTTAGCGCACATGTCCTGATGTCTTGTGCTCCTGTTCGATGGCATTCCACCAAAATCCAAGAACAGGTTCCTAGCGCCTTTGACCAGGGTTGACCGAGCCCTTTGATCATCTTTTTCGGTGGTTGACCACCGAAATTGATCCTGAAGGTTTAATTCCAAGTTTTAGGCTCTTTTTTTTAGGATAATTCCAACCTCCTTTCACATTTATTCTCCCTATTGCATAAGGATTTTAGCCCTATCTCCTTTTGCATTCTTATTTTTAAGTCCTTTACTTGTAGGAAAGGTTTTAATTAGATTTCTTAATTATTTAGGAAGTCTTTTCCTTATAGAATTGGATTTAAAAACTCCTATTTTTAAAAAGATTAATTATTCTCTTATAAATATAGGTATTAGGGTTTATGAAGGGGGGCTGAATTTGCCTCTTGAAGGTCCTCGAAACTCTGTCACTGTAGCATGCCTCCCTCTTGGGTAAGCGCTGGCCAAGCCTGCTGCCTGATGCTTTAGCGCGCATGTCCTGATGTCTTGTGCTCCCGTTCGATGGCATTCCACCAAAATCCAAGAACAGGTTCCTGGCGCCTTTAACCAGGGTTGACTGAGCCCTTTGACCGTCTTTTTCGGTGGTTAACCACTGAAATTGATCTTGAAGGTTTAATTCCGAGTTTTAGGCCTTTTTTTTAGGATAATTCCAACTTCCTTTCACATTTATTCTCCCTATTGCATAAGGATTTTAGTCCTATTTCTTTTGCATTCTTATTTTTAATTCCTTTACTTGTAGGAAAAGTTTTAATTAGATTTCTTAATTATTTAGGAAGCCTTTTCCTTATAGAATTGGAGTTAAAAACTCCTATTTTTTAAAAGATTAATTATTCTCTTATAAATAGAGGTATTAGGGTTTATGAAGGGAGGCTGAATTTACCTCTTGAAGGTCCCTGAAACTCTGTCAAAATTCATACTCAGTTTATATACATAGTCTAGTCTTATTTTATTATTTTTATGCTTATGCATTCAAGCTTATGCTAAGGAGGACGTGAGGCTTGGGAGCAGAAGAGTGTTTGAGCCCTTTTTCCTACTTCTTGCTATTCTTTAGTATTTGTGTTTATTAATTCTTTTTATCGTTTTATGTTTCTTATGCATTCAATTATGTTATTCGTTAATTCAATAATGTTTGAGTAGTGTAATTAGGGCTAGTGGTACTTGAAGCCCTAGCCATGTTAGTTCTTACTTAGATTTCTAGCTCTTGATTATGATTGTTATGTATGTCTGGATTTGTTAGATTACTGCACTTCATGAACTCAATTTATGCTTTAAGCTTAGCTACCTTATTTGTGTATAATTGTTGATGTAATTGCTTGACGGATCACCTCGATGTTTGTGTTCACCCTGCAATTTGTTACATCACGTTTAAGAGGGGGAATCTTATGCATAATCTAAACTCATGACTCACTAGAATTGCACATCACTTTTCTAGAGATAGTGTAGTGTCATCAAATCTTCTTCATGTTTCATGCATTATCACACACCATTGGTAATTGACGTTTAAGGGCGGGTACATCACGCTTAAACATGCAATCTAAGATAAGATAATATGTGTGGGGTGAGCCTTAACCGAACTTCTGCAAGGGCACTTAATTAATCTAATCAAGGAAATCAGAGGAGAACTATAATTGGTAAAGGTGGATAGAAACCCTAGCTCGATTTAGTTAGTTAATCTTAGTTAATTTACCTGCATTCATTCAACATAACAAACCCCTCAATTTCATTTTAATTACTCCACTAAAATCAATTGAACCAAATCAAATTGGATATTTTTGAGCAAGTCTCTGTGGGATCGACATTTTCTTGCATCTATATTATCTACACGTCTTGTACGCTTGCAAAGTTATTACACGTAGAAGTTTTTGCTAGTACATCTATTGAGATTGGTAAAATCTCTATCAAGTTTTTGGCGCCGTTGCCCGGGACTTGTTCAACGGTGTCCATTTTATTTCATTCCTTTGACTTACTGGTTTTTCTTTTTGTTTTGTATATAACTTTTAGGTTTTCTTTTTGTTTCGTGTCTAGGTACCATGGAGCTGTGGAATTATAATTACTATCCTCATGTTTGGGGCTATGAGCCCTTTGTACACATTCCTTCGGTTCCAAGTAATCAAGGGGGATATGCATACCCCCAAGATTTCATGTACATGCATGAGCCTTACAATCAGCCCTATATGGAGCCATACCACCACCGATGAAGTGAACCAACACCATACACTTGGACTCCTCCTCCTTTGGATCCTAGGCCTGCCCAATTTCAAAAAACACTCCGGGATGCACTAATCGAGGCCCGACCTCAAAGAACACTATGGGAAGCCCTCTTAGAGGACAAGGAACTAGAGCACCTTCGATTGAAACTTCTTTGGGAACCCGATTGGGATGATGAGGATAATGATGTGTATGTCCCATTGCCACTCACAAACAGCACCAATGAATGCACCTCGGGTCATGCTCTTGATGTTGATGAAATAGAACCAAACCATCAAGCATTGCACCAAGTTTTGGCCGAGGTCCCCTAAATTCCAGCACCTATCCTTGAGGTCCCTGAAATTCCAGCACCTATCCTTGTTGCCTCAACTCCTCAATCACCTCTTATCCTCACTTTTCCAGGGCCTTCCTTATCCTTATCTTCAGCATTTAAGTTCCTTACTCAAATTAGGTGTTTTGGTGAGAAATTTGATGTTGTGCCTAATGGTTTGTGCAGGTTTAATGATCCTTGTAGGAGGCAAGACGAAGGAAGTATCAAGATGGTGGTATGCTCCTTTGAGACATTCAGCTCCAAGAAAGGTTCAAGGACACGGCCCAAGGATCCTAAGGCCCCTACATGACCACCCACCCCCCCCCCCCTCCTACCCCACATCCACCTTCATCCTTATTTGTCCATTGGGATCAAGCATTTCTTACTTACTTTCAAATCTTTGTTGTATTTGTTCCCTGAAATGTTAAAGTCTAGGAAGTGGATTTCTGCTTGTTGAATTAATCAATTAATTTATGTTGCAAGCAAGATACCACTAAAGGAGGGCCAAGTTTGGAGTCCCTAGAGTGCCCCATGGCCTGTGAGCCTACCCTCACATGAGTGGCTATCCTCGTCTCACCTAGACATTAAATCAAGTGCTCCTAGGAAGCTCAACAAGTCCTGGTGACAGGACCCGCCCCGATCCTCTCTGGGACCATATGGGGACGTGCCCTGCTCCCGTCTGACACCCAATAATTCATACTAATTTTAACCTCAAAACATCCAATGCATAAATAACCAAATTAAAGTCATACATCAAATTCGAATTAAACGGATGTCAGACAAGGGATGGAATCCAAAATTACAAGTTGCGAGCACGACTCTAAAAATAAACCTGCGGGTAAACCACCCAACAGGGGTTCAGGTACGCAGAAATAGATCTATGCCTCAGCCTCAGGTTCCTCCTCTATCTCAGTATCATGACCTGGAGGGGTTACCAAAAACATTAAGGGTGAGTGGACGAAACTCAAGTTCATAAAATCATTTGATAAGTAAAACATATAATTTACCCCTTCGTTTTCCAAACATGCATGCAACCGAATTTAAAACCATCCATCATATAATATAAACTATAAGGCATATAGTAAAACCGTAAACATAATTTTAGCCACTGCACTATACACTCCAATCCGACATCCCTGATGTCTGACGTCCCTGACGTCCAATAAGGTCACAATCACAAGGCTACGCGTGCCACTCGGGTCTCAATTCCGAGTTCAATCCCCGAACCCTGTTCGGTTACAGCATCCCCGATGCTTAGTGTCATAGACGCTGGACGTACTAGACGTCCGTGACCTCTCTAGGGTACCTCATCCAGAGGAGACAATATAACATGGAAGGATCTATACAGTGCAGTACCAAATACATTTTATTGATATCCACATGCAAACATATATGTATACATAGGTAAAATCTGAACCGATCGTTACGTTTCATCAAACGGGTCTCATGCCCAAATACCGTGAAACGTGCCATAACCGAAATTTCAATATCATCAAAACCATTTATTGATTCCCGCATGTGAACATATAAGTAAATCATAAAACATTTAAGCATGCAAGGTTTTAATGAAATCGGGCCCACTCACTGTACGATCCCGCTGCGAATCTACGCGTACGGACTTGTACCGGGATTATCGTACAATTCCTGTCAGTTCAATTCACACGAAAGGGTCACTACAAGTCCTTATTATTTATTCAAAAGAAAGTTCGAAATAGAAACCGGTTCGGGGAAACCATCGACACGTTTCCCGAGGCAACCGGCCCTAAACTGACCCTTCAAACTATCTCAGATCAACATGGTTAATTCACCAAAAATGTTCAGAATGAGGAGAGGAATAAAAGTCATGTTGATCGTGATCGGAGATGAGCCCCAACGCGCCCTCACGCGCCGCCCAAAGTGGCTGCGCGTGAAAGTCACGCGCCTGACACTGTAGCTACAGTGTCAGCACCTTCACCCGTTTGTCTGTAATTCGGGCCTGCCACCCGCGGCTTGACCCGGTTAATTACCTATCAATTCCTACTTGATTTCAATCCAATTTGATCCTAACATGTTATTTAAACATCTAATTTAAGTTCTGAGTTATTAATTAGCCAAATCGAATCCTTAAATGGCCCTTCGACCCGTGATCATCCAAACGGGTTGATCACCCCAACTCACTGGTTTCTAAACCAAAATCCAATTAACCTTACATGAAGCATCATAGTAACAAAACGAACTGGAAAACACACTCAATTGAACCAACACTCACCTGGAAGTAGTCGTCCAAACCTCTGAAATTCTTCTGAACACGGCAGTCACCGTCCCAGCTCACCCGGGGCTGGTTACCTTCGATTTTGATATGGTTGTGTTCTAAACACTCCCAGAAAGCCTACTCTGCGATTAGATTGGTCCAATACACTGTAGAAATTAAACTCTGATTTTCCCTCCAATTTTTCCAGAAATGGCTTCATTGGTTTCCCTCACCCGTTCTCAGTTATCTCAGCATCAGAGTGATGCTCACACACGTTCTAATTAGTTTTAAATAACCTCAGCCGTCCTAGAGGCTCGTGGAAGTCCAATTGTCCACTGAATTTTGTTCCCCGAAAAAGAGCTTCGACTTGAATTAACAATGAGCGTCGTGCAAGGTGGATGCTTCAGACCACGTTCTAAGCATCAGACACTCTTTACTTTCCAGCACACAATTGCACAACCAATTGCACGATTGTACCACCGCACAAGGTGGTGCCGCCCATGTCCCCCGCGGTCTGCTACAGTAACCAGGGCAAAAAGACCAAAATGCCCCTGGTTCAATAATTACCAAAATGCCCCTTACTTCCTAGACCCGTAACTCAGCCATATGAAGTCCGATTTCGGCGTGCCGCCTGTCTACGGACTCAGGATATCGAGACCTACCTAACGGTCCTTGGGTCATGTAAAAATTAGTTGTCAAACGAAAAGTCAACATTTTCGCCCGTGAAGTCCAACTTACGGTAATGCCCCTGAACTTCCGATAGTCATAACTTTTCCCCTGATCGTCCGAAATGGACGTGCCACCTGTCTATGAACTCGTGACGTCCCGAACTACGTCATGGTCATAGGTAAAAGTCCATTCAATCCACCAATCAAAAAGTCAACAATTTGGTCATTCCAATCACAAGGGTAAAAGCGTCAATTCACACATTAAATTACAATATTAAAATCCTCGAATTTCCGGGGTGTTACAACTAGTTTGTTCCTTTTTTCTTATGGACGTTTTTCACCTTCTAACTCATGAATTTGTCTTCCTTTTATGCTTAAAACATTGAGGACAATGTTTCATTTAGGTTTGGGGGTATTGAACTTAAGTTTAGGGGTACACAACTTAGTTTCTGTTTTGATTTCCTAGCTGTTTTTTTTTTTATTTTCAGCTCTTATTTCCTTGCTGTTTTTTGTTTTCTTTGCTGTTTTTTGTTTTGTGATGCTATTTTTTATGCTAAAACAAGTTAATATAATGTATATAACATGAGAATTGCTTGTACTTACTAAGAATCATAGCCATTGCCATTGAACTCACACTTGCACTTTACAATACCATAATCAAGTAATTAAGCAACTAAAGCAATTGAATTTGAGCATACTAAGAAAATTAGTGGAGACTACCCTTGTGAGATTTTTGAGCTTAATTGCCTTTCTTTATGAGTGATCTACTTGTTTCTACTCTTAAACACTCATCACTTTGTCCTTAATTGCATGATCTCTTTCTATTTGCATTGATGTTTAAAGAACCATATCTATTGGATGCTCTTGATTTAATGTGTAATTGTTTATAAGATGTGATATAGGCTATGTGTGTTTTAGGTCCTAAAGGCCCTTCTTTTCCCCGTCCACATTGTATGCTCCCTAAGCCCCTTTGAAGCCAAACACTTAGTCGTTTTGTTATTCACCTACAATATGACCTAACCAAGTTTTGAACCCTTTATAATGGCCATACCCTATGATCTAAGCTTGTGTCAAGGGTGCATCAAATGAGATTCATGGTGAGGAGGAAATATGTTGTTGTGTTGTGTTATTTATACCCACGTGATGGAAGCACGCTTGAATGGAAAAGATCGTTCGTTTATTTGTAAAGTGGGGAAGTTATTGCATGATCTTGGCTCAGCTCAAAAAAAAAACAATGTATCAAGTTCAATTGTGAAAAGAAAATAAAAGAAAAGAAAAGAAAAGAAAAAGAAAAGAAAAAGAAAATTGCGATTAAAAAAAAGAAAGAAAAAAAAAAGCAATAAACTTTGAGTTGAGTCAAGTAAGCCAAGTACCTCAACTAGAGCATTGTTGTGAGATTAAGTACGGTTTCATCTAGACTCAAGGTCCGAGTCGTGACTTCTCATGCCTTGATGCAATTTAGGTTCTTTGAATTCCATCTTTTCTTTCTAAATCCAAGAGCCTAGCCCCATTACAACCCTTGAATGAAGACCTATTGATCTTGTGAATGGTTATGCAAAGGATTAAGGTACGTATCTCCGTTCTTAAACTTCAATTCCTTCTTAAGATCATACTCACATATTAAGTGATGTTCTTCATTGAAATTCATATGTGATTAACTTGATTGTCTTTACATAAACTCATCACATATGCTTGTTGATTGAATGTCTTAGGATTTGTGTGTTTATTGAGCGTTGCCTAGTAAGGATTAGAGTCGAGGCGAAATCTTTTTAGGGTGTTTAGATGACGTTATTTTCTAGTTTGATCATTTGAGATATTGGTATAAACACTCGACACATTGAGTTCACGGTTATGGCAAGTTGCTTGGTTTTTGTAAGTTTTTTTTCAGCTCTTGGTTCTTATTAACTTGTTGATGCATGGTTTCTAGCATCCTTTGTGTTAAGTAAAACGTTTGTGGGTATCGTGCTGCTATAACCCTCAGGAGACGAAACTCCTTCTACTAGGTGAACCTAGAGGTTTAAATGCTTATCTTAACTGGATCGAATCTTTTGTTTTTGTGTTTTGCTCGAGGATTAGCAAAATATAGGTTTGGGGGTATTTGATAGGTCATAATTTAAGCATGTTTTATCCATGATTTAATACCCTTTTACTTATATTTTGTTAATAATTTGTTCAATGCAATTGGAGAAAATAATATATTTTGTGAGAAATGTGTAGATCAAATAGAGTTTGGAATTAAGAGAATTTGAGCGAAAGAATCACCTAAATCGGAGTTGTAACGAAGGAGTTATGAAGGAAAGAAAATGGCAAAGGCCTTTGGTGGTCACCCACCGAATTAAGCATCAAAGTCCTTCGCGTGTCAATGTAGCGCACCTCCCTCTTCGGTAAGCGCTGGCCCAACCTGCTGCCTGACACTTCAGCGCGCATGTCCTGATGTCCTGTCTCCAGTTCGGTGGCATTCCACCGAAATCCAAGAACAGGTTCTTGGCGCCTTTGACTAAGGTTGACCTAGCCCTTTGACCGTCCTTATTCAGTGGTTGACCACCGAAATTGATCCTAAAGGTTTAATTCCGAGCTTTAGGCCTTTTTTAGGATAATTCCAACTTCCTTTTACATTTATTCTCCCTATTGCATAAGGATTTCAGTACTATTTCCTTTTGTATTCTTATTTTCAATTCCTTTACTTGTAGGAAAGGTTTTAATTAAATTTCTTAATTATTTAGGAAGTCTTTTCCTTATAGAAGTGGATTAAAACACTCCTATTTTTAAGAGGATTAATTATTCTCTTATAAATAGAGGTATTAGAGTTTATGAAGGAGGGCTGAATTTACCTCTTGAAGGTCCCCGAAACTCTGTCAAAATTTATACTCAGTTTATATACATTGTCTAGTCTTATTTTATTATTTTTATGCTTTTGCATTCAAGCTTGTGCTAAGGATGACGTGAGCCTTGGGAGCAGAAGAGTGTTTGAGCCCTTCTTCATACTTCTTGCCATTCTTTAGTATTTGTGTTTATTAATTCTTTTTATCGTTTTATGTTTCTTATGCATTCAATTATGTTATTCGTTAATTCAATAATGTTTGAGTAGTGTAATTAGGGCTAGGGGTACTTGAGGCCCTAGCCATGTTAGTTCTTACTTAGATTTCTAGCTCTTGATTATGATTGTTATGTATGCCTGGATTTGTTGGATTACTGCGCTTCATGAACTCAATATATGCTTATAAGCTTAGCTACCTTATTTGTGTATAATTATTGATGTAATTGCTTGACGGATCACCTCGATGTTTGTGTTCACCCTGCAATTTGTAGCATCACGTTTAAGAGGGGGAATCTTATTTGTAATCTAAACTCATGACTCACTAAAATTGCACATCACTTTTCTAGGGATAGTGTTGTGTTATCAAATCTTCTTCATGTTTCATGCATTATCACGCACCATCAGTAATAGACATTAAAGGGCGGGCACATTGATAGAGATTTTACCAAGCATAAAAGATGTACAAGGCAAAACCTCTACGTGTAATAATCTTTGTAAGCGCACAAGACGTATAGATAGTATAGATGTAAGCAAATGTCGATCCCACGAAGACTTGCTCAATGATATCCAATTTCGTTTAACTCAATTGACTCAAGTGGAGTAATTAAAATGTAATGGGGGGTTTATTACGTTTTATCAATGAAGTAAATTAACTAATAATAACTAACTAAGTCGAGTTAGGGTTTCTATCCATCTTTACCAATTATAGTTCTCCTCCAATTTCCTTGATTAGATTACTATGCATGTTTTCTGAATTAAGTGTCTGTGCAGGGGTCCTGCTAAGGCTCACCCCACACATATTATCTTCTCTTAGATTGCATGTTTAAGCGCGATGTAACCGCCCTTAAATGTCTATTATCGATGGTGCATGATAATGCATGAAACATGGAGAAGATTTGATGACACTACACTATCCCTAGAAAAGTGATGTGCAATTCTAGTGAGGCATGAGTTTAGATTACGAATAAGATTCCCCCACTTAAACGTGATGCTACAAATTGCAGGGTGAACACAAACATCGAGGTGATCCGTCCATCAACAATTATACACAAATAAGGTAGACAAGCTTATAAGCATAAATTGAGTTCATGAAGCGCAGTAATCCAACAAATCCAGGCATGCATAACAATGATAATCAAGAGACAAAAATCTAAATAAGAACTAACATGGCTAGGGCTTCAAGTAACCCTAGCCCTAATTACACGACTCAAACATTATTGAATAAAACAAGGACATAATTAAAAGGTGCATAAACATGAATAAAGCAATAAATAATAAAAGGAATGAAAGAAAACTCCCTCAAGGTAGACGTGCTGAAATTAAGATGCTTGAATTGTAAAGAGTGCTTGAATTAAGATTACAAAACTCTAAACTAAGAACATCAATTGAAGTACGAATTTTGACAGAGTTTCGGGAACCTTCAAGAGGTAAATTCGGCCCCTTTGAAAATAAACCATAATACCCATATTTATAAGAGAATAATTAATCCTCTTAAAAATAGGAGTTTACAATTAAATTCTATAAGGAAAAGGCTTCCTAAATAATTAAGAAATCTAATTAAAACTTTTCCTACAAGTAAAGGAATTGAAAATAACAATAGAAAAGGAAGTTGGACTAAAATCCCTATACAATATGGAGATTAGGTGTGAAAGGAAGTTGGAATTATCCAAAAAAAGGCCTAAAACTCATAATTAAACCTTCAGGAGACGTTTCGGTGGTTAGCCACCGAAATTGGGGCGGTCAAAGGCTCAGTAACTATTAGTCAAAGGCGCATGGTTGCTGTTGGGAGATTCGGTGGGCGTGTAACTAATCTGGAGGGGCTACTGCAGCATGCACGTGCTGAAGAGTCAGGTAGGACGTTCGGTAGTCGTTTACCAAAATAGGACTCACGCTACAGTGACACGGAAGGAATCCCTGACGCCTATTTCGATGGGTATCCACCGAATTCCTGTGCCATTTTCTTTCCTTCATAACTTCTTCGTTTTAACTCCGATTTAGGTGATTCTTTCGCTCAAATTCGTGTAATTCCAAGATCTATTTGATCTACACATTTCTCACAAAATATATTATTTTCTCCAATTTCGTAGAATGAAATATTAACAAAATATAAGTAAAAGGGCATTAAATCATGGATAAAACATGTATAAATTATGATCTATCATACATCACGCTTAAACAAGAAATCTAAGAGAAGATAATATGTGTGGGGTGAGCCTTAGCCGACCCCTGCATGAGCACTTAATTCAGAAAACATGCATAGTAATCTAATCAAGGAAATCGGAGGAGAACTATAATTGGTAAAGGTGGATAGAAACCCTAGCTCGACTTAATTAGTTAATCTTCGTTAATTTACTTACATTCATTGAACGTAACAAACCCCCATTGCATTTTAATTACTCCATTAAAGTCAATTAAACCAAATCAGATTGGATATTATTGAGCAAGTCTCTTTGGGATCGACCTTTGCTTGCATCTATACTATCTACACATCTTGTGTAAGGACCCGTCCCGGAAGTTGGGATTAGCGAAGTAATTAGTAACGGTTTGGTGAGACTAATCGGTGTTTAGTTGGTTATGTTTGGACTTTGGTGCAGAATGACGATTTTACCCTTGGAATGGGCAAAAGTTTGACTTTTAGTTCGGGCGGTCAATTGGGCCTTTACCGATGACCGTGACATAGTTTGGGACGTCACGAGTTCGTAGTTTGGACAATCGGAGAAAAAGTTTTGATGTTCGGAAAGTTGAGGGTACTTTCGTAATTTGGTTAAAAGAAGGGAAAAAGTTGAATTTTTGTACGACAAGGATTTTACACGTAAACCGAGGACCATTAGGAAGGTCTCGATGTCCTGAGTACAACGACAGGCGGCACGCCTTTATCGGACTTCGGACGGTTAAGATATGGGTCTAGAAAGGTGAAGGGTAAAATGGTAATTTGCCATTCAAGGGTATTTTGCCATTCAAGGGTATTTTGGCCAATTTGTGTGCCTAGGAAGCTATGTCCACTGAGAAGTGGACATATGGCTGTCATTGGAGTGGTTGGCACAGAGGCTTTGACAAGTGGCTGTGTCTGGATGCCTTTAGAAGTATCGTCACCGCCTTCTTTTGTTTCAAATGAAATAAAGATGCACGATGAAGGGAAAAATAAAAAGTAAAGACAGAGAGACCGTGAGTTCTAACCCCATATACTTGGACCAGTTCTCATCCCTGCCCCGTGCAATCTGAATAAAAGAGGGAGCCTTGAACTTAAGGGTCGTGGTGGTGCCGCCGTAGGAGGTGGCTGTGCACAGTGGTGAGTGGTAACTCGAACAAAACCCGTGAGGAAAAAGGAAGAATAGAGGACCGTGCTGTTGGAAAAACGCAGGGGGGGGTTTAGCTTGGTTTAATGTGAGATTAATGGTGCAGGGTTGGAACTGAATTGGTGGTGATCAAGACAGAGTACGGCGGCGACGGCAGGTGCTGGATGGCAAAAGGAACAGGTTGGACCTGGAAGCACGGTTTAGGGTGGCCAGAATATCGAGAACGCCGGGGGTGGAGAAACTTCTGGTTTTCTTTGATTCGAGCAGGCAAGAACGGGTTTGTAACTCATGGTTTCGTACATTAGATCGATTAATAAAAGGGGGACGAATCTATTGGAATTAAAAGGATTGAAAAACAGATCGAAATGAGTAGGAACCGTGAACGTCGGTTCACGGCTGAACCGGCTGGACCGAACCGGTTCAGACCGGGTTTACAGAGGAAGAAGACGATGAACAGTAGCCGCGCGTGAGGCCCACGCACAACCACTTCAGGCGGCGCGTGTGGGCGCGTGATACACTTTTTGAGGAAGGTTCCAACATGACTTTTAAAATATTCGATGTAACGAACATTTTGGCGCTGGTTTCGAGCCAATCGGACATCGTCTCGATATGTTTCGGAATGTCCGAAGGTTTTAGGGCTCGGTTAAAAATAGTTAAAAATACGGGAAAATTATGAGGCTTGAGTATGACCTTTGTGAAGTAGTTAGTGACCTCGTTATGGGATTTGGACAGGTTTGGGAAAGCCGAGAATAGCAGAATGGCCAGGAACGGTGTAAGTGCGCGCGTATCGAGGCGACGTCGGAATGGTCTGTGAGTGGACATTGCTTTCTAACCCTTGATGCATGCATATATGTTTTTATATGATTTTCATACGTGGTTTTAATGATTTTATTTATGATTTTGATGGTTTACGATTTTTGTACGTTTTTCGAGGAAATTACGGAAATTCACGTTTTACGATAAGTTGATGGATATTATGATTTGAACCTGGTTTTAACGATTTGATTTCGGGATTTGAAATCCGATTTGAATTCAAAGAAATTAAAAGGAATTTGGAAAGTGTTTTCGGGCTTGAAGCCCAGTTCAGAAAAGTGGTTTTGAGAAATGTGATTTCGAGTTTTTGAATCGGATTTCCGAATGACGATTCGGGATTCGATTCGGGACTTGAAAATGGATTCCGGGTTTGGGTTCGGAATGGTTATTCTAGATGCCGGCTTACGGAATGATGGTTGTGGACTCGGATCTGGAAAGGATGTGGATAAGAGTTCTGGGTTTGGATTCGGGATCCTGATGAGATTGCGGATTCGGATTCGGAAATGGAAAAAGGTTTTCAAACGGTTTTGGATTGGATTTGTTGGATCTGGTTATTGGGTTTAAAGACCCGGATCATGTTTGACGGGGGACGGGCCCGGATTGGGTTTAAAGACCCGGATTGAGTTTAAAGACCCGGATTGAGTTTAAAGACTCGGGAGTTTAAAGACTCGGATATTGATATTTTCCCCCGTAGGCCTATTGAGTTTAAAGACTCGGGAGTTTAAAGACTCGGATAGATCCAGCAGGTTCGATGGATGGAAATGTGGGTTCAAATGTGTTTTGGTTTTCACTAAGACTTGATGATGGTGGTTTTGAATAAACGATTTTCGATGCTTTGGGCACTCCCCGGATGATATGGCTTGATGGTTTTTGGGCTGAGGCCCGAGTTTTGAGGAAAGAAACTGTGTTTAGTTTTCCTTACATGGTTTTATGATATGAATTGGATATGCATGCATTGGTTTTTGCGTGGAGGGTAAAAATGTACCTGTTTTATGAACTGTTTTCAAACTTATACTTTATTTTTGTCCACTCACAGTCTTTTCGTGTTTGTGATACCCTCCAGGTTGTTGCGGCGCAGGCTGTCAGTCGAGAGAGACGGAGACATCACACGTATGATCCACAGTAGACTCTGCGCATTCTGGGAAGTTCGGAAGTTATTGGGACGGTCGGGTCGGAAATCTCTTGTCCGATTTACGTGTCACACTAAGGTTGGACGTCCGTTTGGCCCTTGTGTCATGCGTAAGTCAGACGGGAGCGGGGTTTAGCCCTTAATCCCAGGGGATTAGGGGTGGGCCCTGTCATCTTATGCGCTTGCAAAGTTATTACGCGTAGAGGTTTTCCTAGTACATTTATTGTGCTTGGTAAAATCTCTATCAATACAAATTGAACAAAATCTCTATTAATACACATTGAACAAATTAAATAGATGAGTACGGTTTTCTTCTTCTATCACATGTATGTATTAAATTCAATCTCCATGTGTTTTAGTTTCTAAATTTTAGTTACTTCGTATGTTTTAGTGCTTAAATTTCAATTTAGCACTAAATTTATTGTCCGCGTTTCAGAGCTTTCAGAATAAGGTTGAAGAGACTTGTTGTATTGTTTGTATTTCGGAGCATTCAATAACCAACTTAAGGTGAATCATATTATGAGTGTATTGTCCACGTTGCGAAGCATTTATAATATGAAAAACATATGCAAGTAACCTAGATAATGAAGGTAAGATTTCATGATTAATATAGTATGTGCAAGTGTTGGTGCGTGGACATGGTAAGTGAATGAAGTGATCAATTGTACAAAGGCTAATTAGGAGTCCATTAAATAATGTGGCTATTAATTTGGATTTACTTGCATAAAAGTGTCGGTTTTGTCTATGAAACTAATTTGTGGTTTGTAAATCCTAGTTAGCATAAGCATTTGTATTTCAATTCATAGTTTGTAAAACGTAGCTTCGGCTACTACACTTCTAAACACCCCCCCTAAAATTTTTACTAACCGTTTTAAATGTCACTCAATTCCCCGGTGCAAAACGATTATCAATACTACAATCTACACAAAAAGGGTTTTAAATTGAGCATTGCATGAATTAAGTATTTATTTGAATGTCTAGTTTATACAAAGCAGCCTTACCTCCTTTCTCAACCTCCTTACCTTTCGTCATCAACTTCTGAGCCTCATTCAGGATCTTCTTGCCCAGATGGTTGGGGATTACAAGGCCGAAAAACTAATCAACAACCAATCAAAAACCAAAAAAAAAAAACAATAAAAGACAACTTACCATCGTCCTAGTCGATTAGACCAGCTCGGTGTTGATACTCGAGCAACCAAAGCACAAGTCAGCTATACTCTAAGTCATCTAGCCTTCTCCTCACTTTCTTGATAATCTCATTCTCGGCCTTTGAGATGTCCTTAGTCGGAAACATACCTACACACCGAGTCAATGGTCAGCATTAAAGCAAGATATGGAAAAATAGAAAATAAATATGTGACCGACACAGTGAAAATTAAGAACACTAAACACCTTTGATTTGTAACTTCCCCACCATTAGACCCACCTCGGTGCTCCCTTCCCACTCACCATCGACAAATCAAACTGAGTCTTGTACGGTTTATGCGAGGTCGGGACATCATAGATGAGCTTACCCCTCTCGGAATTCTTGATACACCAAACATAAATCCGTCGGGTGCTCTGTTGTTGGAAGTCGATCTCGTACAAGTACGTCAGCTGATTTTGGTACTCTACAAATTACATGTTGTATACCATATTTTTATTTAAATGTTTTTTAATGAATCATACTTACAAATAGTGGTGGATTAAGAAAATTATTACTAGAGGATCAATATTTAAAGAGTTTCTAAATTCGTTAAACAAAAATAATACCTCAAATTTGTTTTTGAAAGAAATGTGTAATTCTCATTAATATAAGAAGAAACATTACAAAAGATTCATAGAGTGACCTCGTTAGAACCCTACTAGAGATCTCAGCCTAGCTAAGGAAAAAGTGTTCCACACATCAACAATAAAATAAAAAGAGTGTCACACATTCATGAAATATATAAGATTACAACCCTATAATTGTTTAGAGTATCAAATAACGTAAATATAATTCATATCAATTGAAATAAAAATCAAATTGATTTTTCATTAAGAATATAAATTGATCAAATAAAAATTCATATCCTTGCATATAATTGGAATTGATCGTGATGAGCCATGGGCATATGGAAGACGTGAGGATGAGCAATATAAGATTGTTCTTGCCCATAGTCATAAACATACTAACTAACCAATTTTGAACTTATGTCAGTCAACAAAATATGCTAATCATAAATGTATACATCATGTCAATTATCAAATAACCTAAATATAATTCATATCAATTAAAACAAAAATCAAATTGATTTTTCATTAACAAAACTCATATAAATTGTTCAACGAAAAATTCGTATCCTTGCATATAAAAATAAATTCATGAGTAAGTAAATTCAAAACAAAAGCCTATAAAAATTATTCATAACACAATTTCAATACATTTCTAAAACATTAATGTAAAGAATTAAGAATTTAAAAAGAATTTGAATTGAAACTTACTTGGAAATTGGAATTGTCAAAAGATAGAAGTTGGAGTTTAGATGCTCTTGTTGGCTATTTGAGTTGTTAAATGATGCATTATATTTGTTGCAAAATGAGAATGTGGTGAAGATGCTTGAATTAATTGTTCTTGAGGAGAAGAAAGGGCTAAATTTGTTTTTGAGAAATTGGTAAAGTAGATGTAGATTGATTTTGTTCAAGTGCCTTAGTAATTGTAATTTGTAAAGGGCAGCAAGTTAGCAACCCGCAAGGCAAAGCAGCAAACAGTAGGAGGGTAATCTAGCATGTATTTGGTTTAAATGAGCTTACTCAAAATAACGTCGTTTTGATATGTTTTTATTATAAAGAAATAAAAACTACAGAACCCTTTTCACTTATTGCTTCAGGCCTTCAAATCCAGAAGAAAAAAAATCAGATTGACCGGGTCAATATACACTTCCTAGGAGAGGAATTAAGAGATTGAAGTGGTCAATTGACCTCTATTGCTCCTTAATAGATCCACCACTACGTACAAACTTTCTCATTACCTCTTAGTTTACTTTATTTTATTAGAATTAAAAATTTACAATAATGTAATAATCTGACAAAAACAATTACCAAAACATTGTTATTTACTATCGCCTATGCGTCTCTTTATCAAATTGCAACAAATATTTTTGATCATATACATATACAGTAAAATATCCGGGGACTACCATTATAGTTTAATGGCAAGCACATAGTACTCATAATTATATAAATAGAAAGCAGGAGAGTATGGTGATTTGAGAAGAAAAAAAAAACTCTATTGTTATATCTAAACAAAAGAAATAAAAATAAAATATATTAAATTCAAAAAGGAGATGTATAAGTTCGGATATTTGATTCAAAAAAAAAAAAAGCATTAAAGTTAAAAAGTGAAGTACGCACAAATGCAATAAATAATTTGTAAAATGCCAAAATTAACTCTTATTTTTATCATCGATCATTATTTTTCACAATTACTTTCTATTTTTCTGCAATAAAAAAATAAAACTCCAAAGTTAGAAACAAAATAAGCAACCTATATAATTAAAACCAAAGAATAATGCATGGATTAGGTTAATTTTTCAAAATGATCATGTCCCCCCAACAAGGATCAATATGAAGACATTACACATCTTAAAGGGCCATCTAATCTATAAATTTAAGACATAAATTACCAATAGTTAGAGAGATGGGTGGGAATTTGGATCTAATAGTTATCACATGCAATTAGGATATATATATATTCATGTATTATCTGTCTTATTGTCCCTCCTTACCAGTTACCAGCAAGGAATAACTTATAACTCCTTTTTATTATATACGTTATATGTTGTCCACATGATAAATTAATAAAAGGCCACTTTCAATTTTTGTTGGAAGGATTCTTTTCACTCCAAAATTATGTGACATACGTTGACCTAGAAAGTTCATGAACAGTCTTACGTTTGATATTTGTTATTTAAATTCAGCGTTCGGATATCAATTACCATATATTAATTTTGATGCCCATATGAATTTTTTGGATTGAAATATGTCAATATATGTAATAAAAATATTTATTAATTAGTAAATTGACAATATTATGTGACAACATAACATGAAGATCTATAATGTACACGTTCTAAAATAAGCCTTTATGGTAAGTCTTATAGGTTGTTATGCCAATCTCTTTTTTTTCCCCAGAAAATTCATCTTTAATAATTAAAAGCGAATAGAGATACTAATATCTTTTGCGAGAAAGTTAAACAATCAAGTTCGCTTAAAATCTAGCCAAACATGATACCCTCTCATACACTTGACGTGATGAGCTACAGTATGAGCTACCATGTTACACACCTTAAGGGAAAATTGGAATGTAACCGACGAAATCGACTCACAAAGTACATGAATATCATGAAGGATATTGGTTATAGTACCATCATTACCCATATGGCATAAGAGTTGAATCAATTGAAATAAGTCTGATTCCATCACAATTAAATAATGCCCTGCCATCACACAAACCTCCAAACCTGCATGAACTGCCAAAACCTCAGCCGAAATGAGTCTGGTTATATCAGTGTCCTTGCTATGCTACATCTTCAATTGCACGTGTGAATGGAAAGTGGAAAAATGGAGCCCAACCATAATCAGAAAATTTTCGGTAGACATTTTTACTTGCAATTTGAGAGCTCATTATTATTAATTTCCTAATTACTGGTTGTTCCCTAGTAATAATTTGTAGGGTTTTCTGCTTTGTACCCAAGGCTTACTAAGAAAACATTTTATAATCTAACAAGATTATAAAATTTAGGAAATTATTCTCTATACCCAAGGCTTATTCTCTATACTCAAATACTATAACATTTAGGTACTAACGGTCATTCAATAACATTAATAATAAATTCTTGTAAAAAAAATGATTCATACATAAAAAGCAGTTATTAAAAAAAATAAAAAATCTATTCTTCCTCGCGCAAGACGCCTCAAACCAGAATCGCTGTACTTCGCTTTGTCGGCCAAGGCGTACCCTGACAATGTAACTTTGCTAATCTCGACCGGGGTACGCGGAAATCCGATTATGCCACGTGCATAGGAGGCGCTCTGAGCACCTCTTTTTAGAAGACTAGTTTAAGTAGGGGAGGGTTAATCTACTGCTACAATAGGTGAATTTCCGACCATTACAAGAAATATATCCTTGTCCGTCCAAAGTTTTCCCAGCGAAGTTAATTTCTCTGATATTAT
Organism: Prinsepia uniflora; assembly: GCA_032719365.1. Lineage (NCBI taxonomy): Eukaryota > Viridiplantae > Streptophyta > Magnoliopsida > Rosales > Rosaceae > Prinsepia > Prinsepia uniflora. Next base: position 46,438,939 of record CM064861.1, on the reverse strand, counting down.
CACTTTTGCACGGCGAATTAAATTACGCTCGCCGGATAAATCCTGAGTGGGAAGCCGTGATCGTTGGCGCTCAAAATGTGAGGGGTTTGAAGAATTACTTATAAAAGGTACATGTGTTTATTTTTAATTTTAATTTTGTTAAAAAATTGGATTTGATTATGTTAGAAAATTGTGATGTATTGTGAAAAAATAGTAGAAAATGTTTAGAAATCTGAATATAATTGTGCTAGGGAATTGTGATTTACCTGATAATGCAAAGTTAATCAGGTTGATTAACTTTGTATAACAAAATGCGATGGAAACTTTAGACCCATTTGAGAGTCAGCAAATCAGATTGATTGACTTACTCTTAAATTATCCATTTATCGGGACAGTTCAGGAGTAAACAACTATGTGTTGTGTAGCTTGCTAGCTATGTACTTAGGTTTGGATCGTGGGAAATTCAGTTTATGTCCCCTCAATGTTCTCTGTATACATACTAGATATTCGTTTAAAATATCTAAGTCGTGCACTTGGTGAACTGTGGGGTGATGCTGCCGAAATTTCTCTCGGTCGAAACTTCGCCTCATAGGTCACAAACTATACAGCATAAAACGTGTACTCTCGAATGGGATAGAGCCAAATCACCGAAGGCATAAAGAGCATGCAGATTTTCATATTAATTTGTTCCAACTACGAGACAATATATAATGACTTACTTACATTAGTTCTATTTTGTGGAAGTAGGCACAATGTGTAACGACCCGAACTCGATGGTGGGTTGGACTACTTTATTCATGCATATTTACACGATTTAAATGTGTTTCTATGTGATTTTGGTGATATTGAGTGATTGAGACTTTTATCGGATTTTCGGTGATTTATGAATATTTTATTAATGTATAATTGCACGTTTTACGAGATTTCGGTAAACTGTGTTTCGAACACCGTTTCGAATGTGATTTTAAACTGAATGTATATTATGACATGAAATAACGTGATTTGGAATATTTATGATTTACATATGATTTCTGAACGATTTTTATGAGAAAAACGCTAATGGCATCTTTTACGAGAATGTTGTGGATTATGGTTTTGGGCTTAGGCCTGAGGTTCTGATTGTAGATTTGACTTGTGATATTGAGATGTGATGTGTGTATGTGTTATTGGCATTGATGGTATGAGTTATGATGATGATTATGATGTGGACTTGAGTTGATTAATTGGGTATGATTGTAATCGTGTTGATTGGATGTGAGTCTCAGACGTCGAGCCCAGGCTCCGGTTCCTGAGAGTGTGTTATGATGACTCGGACGTCGTGCCTAGGACTCTGGTTCCCGAGCAAGTGTGTATGTAATGGCCTGCCTGTAGTGCCCTTGTGATGTGATGATTGATGATGTGTTTGTGTATTGATGATGAGTTGACTGTATGGGAATTGGTGGTGTGCCTGTCAGTGGGGCAGTGCGTTGGTGTTTGATATTGTGCTTTGAGAATGGCTTGGATGTGATGTGATTGTACGTAAGTACTGTGACGATTCCCATGTGATTAATGTGTTGACTCGTGTTTAGTTGTGAGTTATGTGGACTGATTTCGTAGTGTCACTAGACTTCTGGATTTATGGTTTTCACGTATTTCGAAAATATAAAATGTGTTTTGTTCTAAACGAAGTAAAGTGGTTTCCGAATGCATGCATAATCTTGGAAAACGGAGGGTAAAAGCTATATTTTTTAAAACGATGTTTAAAACTATTTATTTTTGTCTACTCATACGTTTTCTTGGTTTTGTGACCCTCCAGTAGCGTTGCATGGGAATTGAGGCTTATAGGTGAAGGCATGAACTAGACACATTTGTGTGTACTATTCGAGTGTTTTCGGGCGAGGTCATGTCACAATGGATAGAGGCTGGATGTAAATGTTGGATAGATATTCGGATAAGTATTTGGATGGGATCGACAGCTTCATCGCCTTCGCACGTAGACTATTCTTAAGGGTGACAATTTTTGACACGACTTGAAACCCGCATGAGATTTATCTTGGTCAACCCGCACGATTAAAATTTCGGGTCAACCCGTTATGACCCCGTTTAATAAACGGGTGGGTTTCGGGTTAACCTATTAACCCGTATAATGACATGTTAACCCGTTTCATAAATGGGTAGATTTCGAGTTAACAGGATAACCCGTATATTGGCTTATATATTGACCCATTTAATAAACGTGTCATTACTAACTCATATATCTACCCATTTACCTACCTAAATACCTATTAAATCTTATAATTTAAATAAGTTAAACAGGTTAAACGAGTCAAACAGGTCATAGATTAATTGAGTTTTGAGTACGACCTATTTATTAAATGGGTTACATGGATTACACGGGTCATTAATAGGTCAGGTTCGGGTTGGTCATTCTTGACATGATTATTAAATGGGTCGGGTTCGAGCTGGGCATAAATGGGTAAAACAGAGTTCATGACACGATACAAACTTGACACGACGGTGATCAAAGGCGCATCTTATGATTGTGCCGTAAATGTAACAACTGTTGTTGAATGTCATTATGTTATGTCCATTTGCATCTGGTACAGAACGGGATCGTACATAACTACACTAATTGGATATATCACGGTGAACAAAATTTTACTACATCGACATCTTCGGTTCACGAGACTCGTCGAGATGATAGTGATTTAAATAATCGGTGTGATAATAATTAATTTGTTGAGATATTAACAGATGTTGTTCCTCCTGTATCTGATGATATGGATGATGATGCCCCCTAGGTCTCAACCCGAAGAGTCAGATCTCCATTACGAGATGTTGTTGAAAAAAGCTCAGCGCGAATTGTACTCTGGTTGTAAATCATTTTCGGTTCTAAGGGTAATTGTGGAATTGATGCACATGAAAGTTGAGTATAATCAAACGAACAAGCATTTTGATCACATGATGGATATCGGCATCTGAATGCCCCCTGAAGAGAACACTTTCCCTAAAGATCATTATAACTCGAAGAAGTTCTTGAAGGATCTCGGTTTAGTGTGACGACCCATCTCTGATTTTAAGGATTAGTGAGGCTAATCGGGGATTAGCTGAGGATTAAAGGACGTTCAGGGCGAAATTACGATTTTACCCTTAGACGAGGGCAAAAAGTTGACTTTTGAAACGAGAGGTCCGATGTTCGAGGGCCAATGACCGTGACATAGATCAGGATGTCACGAGTCTGTAGACAGGCGGCACGTCGAAATTGGACATTTGAAGGGAAAGTTACGGTTCAAGAAAAATCTAAGGAACTATTTACGATGGCACGTTTTACGAGGTAAAAGTGGAATTTTTGTCTAGAGTGGGCCCCAGATATTTTGAAAAGGCCCAATGGATGAGTGACAAGTGTTACCCATCCATTGCTTCCCTTAAACAGATACATGCATCTCCTCCCCATTCCCTTCTTCATTCGATCGACCAAACACCCCGATGAACCCAAATTCAAACCCTTCCCCATTTGATCCAGTTGAGGACAAGAGAGTGAGGCTGAGGACGTGATGCTAGCTGGGTGAGGACAGGACCGCCGTGGACGGCAACGATGGCTCAGGAAAAAGGTAAACCCAAAGCCAACCTTTTATGTTTTGAATTCAATTTTTCAATTAGGACATTGGGGGCTGTTTTTGATGATTGGGAAGTGTTTATTGGGTTAGTAGGAATGTCTAGGAGAGGTTTTGAGTGGCGGAGGACGGCTGGGTGGCTGGACTGACGGCCGAGAGGAAATTCGGTGGCTGGCCACCGAAATGGATTTCCGGCCAAGTTACTCCAAATCGATCCCCCATATATGTTTTTAGGGACCTTAAGGACTAAATGGAAGCATTAGGATGAAGGTTTGACCCCTAGAAGTGCCCTGAACATGGAATGGAAGTTTTGGTTCAAAATGGTTTTCAGAACCAATGGGTTTTAAGATTGGTTTCTTGGATTTAAACACATGGATGGGTAGGAAATGATTAGAGTAAGCTATAGGAATTGGAATGGATGAAAAAGGATGAAAATTGAAGGAGTTATAGGGCTGAATCGGCCATGCCGGTTCGGCTGGACCGACCACACAGGAAACCGGTTCGAATCGGTCTGTCGCAAGGTTGAAGATGATATTGTGCTAGCGCGTGAGCCACACGTGCAGTGCCTTTGTGAGGTATGTGGGGGCGCGTGCAACACTATTTGGGGATGGTTCCAACATGTAATTTCATCTATTCGATGTAACGAACATTTTGGGACTGGTTTCGAGTCGATCATACATTGTTTCGATATAGTTCGGGGTGCCCGAAGGTTTAGGCTCGGGTTTAAAAATAGTTAAAATTCGGGAAAATTACGGGGCTTTAATGAGGGGTTATTTAAGTAGTTAGTAACCCTCTATTACGATTTGGACAGGTTCAGAAGCCCCTGAGATGGTGATTGGCTCGGGAAGGGCGTATGTCGCACATATTGAAGCGCGGTTTCGGACGGTTTGTGAGTGGACCTTTCTTTCTAAATTGATGCATGCATAAATTTTTTATAAGTGTTTTAGAACATGTTTTGTGATGCCATGAGTGCATTTTTTGTGGTAGTTAATATTTACGTATTTGCACGTATTTCGAGGTTTTCGATTTTATACGATGCTTATACGTGCTGTGTTTTCAATGATGGTTTGACGAACGGGTTTTAGATTTGAAAACGTGGAATTGGGCATGAGACCCATTTGATCGGAAACCATCGGACTTGAAGTCCATTTGATTTAATGAGAAATCGGGCTGGAGGCCTATTTGAGCTATACGATCTGGCTAGGGGCCCCGTTGGTTTACAAATCCGGGCTTGAGGCCCAATTGGTTGTAATATCGAGCATGAGGCCCAGTTATGGTTTATAAACATGATTTCGGGTTGGGGACCCAAATGGATTTGGATTTACGATGGTTTATGGAAAACCCGGGCGTGGCCCTTTGAACGGTTTTGAATGAATTATGAAACGGTTTTCCGTATACCATCCTCATGAACGGATGCCCTCCAGACATCTTGTAGTATCCTGGAGTGGCGGGTTGTCTCCACCAGACGTCTTGTAGTATCCTGGAGTAGTCACGGGGCATTGCCTGCGAGGGGTCATTGCATGGAGCGACCGGTCCGTATAGTGACTCATGAGCAGGGTTGCCAGGGGTTAAAACCTCCCCCAAGGGAGGGTCATTGATCTGCGGGTCATTGACCCTGGGTGGACCTTGGGGAGACTTGGGATTTGAGACCCCGAGTAGCACGCGTAGCTTGGAACCGTGACTAGTGTGATTGTGACATCTCGGATGTCAGGCATCAAGGATGCCGAGGATTGGTTTTGGGCTGAGTCCCACATGGATTTTGGTAATGGCCCGTATGATTTATTTGACTTACGGTTTCGTGCTAAGGCCCTAATGGTTTCAGTTTGATTGAATGGTTTTCGAATGCATGCATGCTTTTTAGTGAAGGGCATAAATATCTCCTTTTTATGAAATATTTTTATTAAATTATTTATTACTCACAACTTTTCGTGGTTTTAATGCCCTTCAGGTTGATCGCGGATGTGGGCTGTAGCGGAGACCGAGACATCACACTCCCCCTCCAGATCCTGGCGTACAGTGGAAGCCTGGTGGGGCAAAGTCGGAATTTTCCCTTGTCTGATACTTCTTGTCAAAAGGGATCAGGCGCGTCCTGCGTTAATCCCGGGGGGATTTGGGACGGGTCCTAACATTTAGGGTATGTGAAGTTTCATGCATGTAAGAACAGCTGTGACAGGACCCGTCCCTAATTACCACGAACAACTGTGAAGATTCATGCATCTCTATTACGAGATGTTGTTGAAAGAAGCTCAGCGCGAATTATTTCGTGGTTGTGAATCCTTTTTGGTTCTAGGGGTAGTTGTGGAATTGATGCAAATGAAAGTTGAGTATAATCAAACGAACAAGCATTTTAATTACATGATGGATATCATCGTCCGAATGCTCCCTGAAGAGAACACTTTCCCTAAAGATCATTATAACTCGTAGAAGCTCTTGAAGGATCTCAGTTTAGGGTATGTGAAGATTCATGCATGTAAGAACAACTGTGATAGAACTCGTCTCTAATTACCACGAGAACCGAACTGATCCTGCTCCTGTTTGACAATTCGGGTCAAACAAGGGATCTTACTAACTTTAACGAGGTCTAATATGTATTTAGTTGACCAAACCTAATCCGTCATTGCAGGGTTACTACCCACATCCGACCTACTAACCTCGATGAGTGACGGATATTCCTAACTACTTACCTTTAATTTTGAAGATAACTCTTCAATAATTATTAAATATTCATTTACTTAAAATACACAACTATTATTATTCATTTCCTCAAAATACACAACTAATCTTCTTTAACTTATTGTTATAAAGTAAAAGCCCAACTATATGCTAATTCACACAAAAACCATTCCATAAGGACTACTTTAATAATGTAATTCATATCTTCATAATCCCCATATTGTTAACACGAATAAGTTCATGATTATTAACATCATAGATTCAAAAATATAATTCTCAACATAATTATAATTACTGATCTAATTATCAATATTAACATCAATATAATCAATCAATTAAACATTATAACTTCACCATTGTAATCCTTCCAGTCCCTAATTTACTCTTGTTCAATTTTCACCAAATTGTAGGATTAATTAAGGGTGTTTAACTAGAACACTTAAACTTCAAACTATCATAACTAACTTATACAATGTCTAATTAATAAAATTCTTGGACCATTAGACTCATAATAACAAGTTGAATATTTCTCATGTTGATTGGTTTTCCAAAATCCAGCCAACGTGCCTGCATGCACAATCGGAGGCTAAGGACAGCCTTTGCGCATGGGCCTCACACACTGCATAGAGGTTGTTTTTCAACTTCTCATGGGTCTACTATTCGGGTCATTCGACCCAACGACATGACCCAGTTGTTTCTCCATTGTTTTACGTCTATTTCGTTCGTTTTCTTCATCAAACTAAGTCGTCTCAAGCCCAGAAGTGGATCTATGGATTCAAAAAGAAGAAAACTTACCTTGACAACCTTGTGTAAAGCTCCAAGGTTTCGGCCTAACTCCAGGTTCATTTCCACAATCTATTTGGGTCGAACCCTGCCTGTTTTCGAGTTCAGTAGCATGACATGGACTTACTTCAGCTTTGAAAACCCTTAGTTCTGAGCTCTAAGAACTTGACTCAAAACTAACCCCTCATGGCCATAGCCGACCTTTCACGGTTTCTAGGTCCTCTATTCACTCTCACTTTCTTAGTTTCTTCCTTTTTTCCTTATTTTCTTCCTTCCTTCTCTTATCCTACCTCACTCTTTTGTTTCCTCTAGTTTTTCTTTCTCGGGTGGACAACTTCCAAGTCTTCGGCCATGCTCCCTTGAAGTTTCCCTTTCCATCACACCACACATACATATATAAGGGTAGCATGTCGGTGAGAGAGAGTGGAAGAAATTTAAAGAAGCTTCTAGACTAATCTATATGATTCATATGTCCTAAATGTGAAATTACTAAACTACCATTTTAGCCAAAATTACCATATTGCCCTTACACATTCCTGACCTGTAACATACTTATCCAAACTCTGATTTTAGGATGTAGCATGTGTATGTACTCATGAGGTCGAGATCTTTGTAACGGTGTTCTTGGAATTCCCAAAAGATGATGTCCCAATCAGAAAGCCAACATTTTGACTTTTCCAAGGGCAAAATCATCATTTGCCTAATTTTTATTTTTTCTCGTGATCTGGGCCATTACAAACTGTACAATATTTTAAGGTAAATTTGAGTAACTCGACAAATTTCCTATGTGTAATGAGTCTAGGTTTCTAAATAATAAGATTTCAAATAAGGCGTTGCTCTATTTTCCACTAAAGCTAACGTTACAAATATTCTTTATATCGTCTCAAACAGCCCGTGATATGAGGTGGCACAGGGATGAGCGCACTGATGACGATTCACTAAGGCATCTGGCCGATGGAGATGCTTAGAAGGAATTCGATAAGATGTATCCTGATTTTTCTTTAGAGCCAAGAAATCTCATATTAGGACTTGCTACTAATGGTTTTAATCCTTTTGGAAGTTTTCCAAGGCCCTATAACACTTGGCCGATAATTGTAGTTCCGTATAACTTGTCTCATTGGAGATGCATGAAGAAAGAATTCACAATCCTATATACTTTGATTCCGGGGCCCAAATGGCCAAGTAATTCCATCAACATTTATTTGTGGCAGTTGATTGATGACACAAGGACTATCTTGCTTGTCTGACATGTGGATTGGACACAAAATCCTTTTGGTACGCATCAAAGGTATGTTATCTGGGCACGAGAAGATTTCTACCCTGAGATCATCGATGACATATGCAGTCTAACTCATTTGATGGTAAAACAGAGCTATGGGCATGACCAAGGGAGAGGTCCAGTGATGAGATATTGGACATCTTAAATAACATTCCCACATACATCACAAAAGACCCGAAGCCTGTAGAATAAGAAAATTAGACGAAAAAAGTATATTATTTCGGTTGTTGTATTGGTTGAAAATGAAAAATCAGACACATCGTAGATCTCATGTTTATTGAGAAGAATGTTGACGAGAGTCTTGTCGGAACAATTTTACCTATTGAGGACAATTGGAAAGACACCAAAAAAATCGTCTGGGTATGCAAGACATGGACATTCAACGACATTTGTGGCCAAACGTTGTGAATGGAAAATACATTATGGCTCATCTAGGTTATACATTTACGCTAGAGAATAAGAAAAACAAATTTAAGTGGTTGTAGAGTGGTTATGTAGGCAACATCTCCCAAAATGTTAGCACCAATGGTAGCACCATATATGGCATGAAAAGTCACGACTATCATGTTTTGTTACAACGACTTATTCCAATTGGCATTTGGCCTTATTTGGAGCCTAAAATTATTGAGACGATAGTTCATTGTCTCATTTTTTTCCAGATACCATGTGCCAAGTTACTAGAAAAGGTGGACCTCAAAGTAATTAAAGAGGACATTGTCTATATCATGTGTCGGCTCGAGAAAATATTTCCACTAGCATTCTTTGATGTAATGGTACACCTACTAATACATTTTCCAGACGTGGCAATACTAGCTGGTCCGGTTCAATATCTTTTGATGTACCCAATCGAAAGGTATACAATATTCTTAATACTGGTACTATTTCCTTAATATATTGTAATATTAAAATTATTTTTATATTTTATTGCAGAATATTAGGTACCTACAAGCGATATGTCAGCAACAAGGCACATCATGAACGCTCTATAGTGGAGGCATATATTGCAAAAAAAGTCACTTATATTTTGCGTAATGTACCTTTTAAATGTTGAAACTTATTTTGACCGGGCCCCGCGCAACGACAATGGTGGTCAACATCTGGAATCCCTATATGTCTTTGTCCAACCCGCAAAACCGTTTGGCAATGGTCTAGTCTCAGAGCCCTTTACAGATAGCGACATGGCAGTGGCTCATTAGTTCATTGGTTCATATTGAACACTTGGCTCATTAGACTAATCCTTAATTAGTCTCGATAATCACGAAATTTCAGCACAGGTCGTTACAGTTTTGGAAAAATTTGTAGCCAAAGCTACATTTTAACAAACTAAGAATTGAAATGTGAATGCTCATGATAACTAGAATTTACAAACCATAGATTAGTCTCGTAGACAAAACCAACACTTTTATGTAAGTAAATCCGAATTATCAATCACATTATTTAAACTACTCCTATTTTAATCTTTGTACAATGGACTTTCTTCATACACATATTTTTCCAACACACTAGCATTTGCACACATTGAACCAATCACGAAATCCTACCTTCATCATCTCAATTACCATCATACCTCTTTCATATTATAAATGCACCGAATAATGGATTATTACTTACAATATGATCTACCATAAGTTATTGATTGAATGCACTGAAAAGCGGTCAAACATTAGATTTCTTCAATCCTATTCTAAATGCACCAAACATCGAATAAACACTTTGCGTTGAATTGAAGGTTAAACACTAAAACATATGAAGTAACTGAAATTCAGAAAGTAAAATGTAACAACCCGTCCCGAGAGCCGGGATAAGTAGAATGGTTAAGGTGTGATTAGTGAGGTTAATCGGCGGTTAGGTGGTCCCGATAGGTCCGTAAGTGTAGAATGAAGATTCTGCCCCTAATTCGGGCAAAAACGTTGACTTTTATTTTGGGAGGTCCGATGGACTTTGACCAGTGACCAGGACGTAGTTTAGGACGTCACGAAGCCATAGGCAGGTGGCACGCCTGATTCCGACATCCGTGGAGGAAGTTGTGATGTTCGGAAGGTCGAGGGCATTATCGTAATTTTGGTAAAGTAGGGGGAATAGTTGACTTTTTGAATAATCGAGTTTTGGTAGGTTGACCTAGGGTGGTTAGATATATTTCGTCGTCCTAAGTTCGATGACAGGCGGCACGTATTCATCGGACTTACGAGACGAGAGTTACGGGTCTAGGAAGTTTTGGTAAAACCGTAAAAATGAGTAAAACAGGAGGGTATTTTGGTCTTTTGGTTTATGGGGATTTGTGCAGAGAGAAAGGAGATGGACGGCTGAGGTTTAACCAAGTGGGATCAGGATTGAGTGGATGGTGACATGTGGCATGTGTGTAGAGGCTTCTGGTGCAATCCTGTGTGTTCACGGTCCTAATTACTTGGGTGAACCCGTGTGTGCGTGTGTGGTTCTTCGACAAGCACAGAGAAACAGAGTGAGCTTGTGAGGGAGAATTGAGGAAGGATCTTGGCTGGTGTTGAGTGCGGGTGAGTGAGGGAGAGACAGGGAGGTTAGTGTGAGCTGGTGGTGGTGAATTGGAGCTGTGATCGTGCACGGCGGCACGGTGGAGGTGCGGAGGAGTTTGGGGGAAACAGGGAGCCTGAGAGTTCGAGGTGGTGGCTACGCCGTGAGGTGAGGCAAACCAAGGCAAGGGGAGGCTGAGGAGGTTGCAAGGAGTCCAACGATCACAGTGGTAGGTGGCGGTGCGCACGGCGGAGCTGCAACCGAAGGGTAAGTCTTCCTGCTCTGTTTTTCCCGTGATTTTCATTTGGAAAGTCGTGGGTCTGGGCTGAGAATCGAGAGGATTGGAGGTCGGGATAGTGTTCAGGGAGGTCCTAGGTGTCGACTAGGATGGTCGCCGTGACGGGGGTGTCCACGGCGGAGCTCGGGCGATGATGAGCACTTTGATGCTCTGTTTGGCCGCAAAATTCAAATGGTGAGTCGACGAGTTTGGGGGTGAGTCGAGGGTAACGGAGGTTAGGTCTAGGTTCAGTAAAGCCTTAGGAATCGTCTGATGTCGCCACCGTGACGGGAGGTGACCGGAGCAGATGGATCGTGAAATAGGGGTGTGATGGCCGTCTGGTTCGAGCTTGAATCGACGATGACGGGACTGTGTTGAGGTTAGAGGAGTTGAGGGATGGATTCGTGGTGTCTGGACGAAGCTGTAGGAGAAGAGAGGGAGTGAATTGGTGGCCGGACGGCAGAGAATGCCTCTCGCCGGTCCAGTTGCAGCGGCCGGTTCAGCACAGTGCACTCGAGGTTGGGGGTGACACTGTAGCTGGCGCGTGAGGGCCACGCGCAGCCACTTTGGGCGGCGCGTGGGGGCGCGTGCGGCGGCGTATGGAGAAGCGATCAACATGACTTTTGGTCTAGGAGTTGTGGTGAGTTCAATGGAGTTGGTTTCGGGTCAATCGGAAGTCGTTTGAGTTTAGTTCCGCGAGGGTGAATGTTTAGGGTCCCGGGTTTTAAGTCTTTGGTTCGGGGAATTTTAAGGAAAATTAGGTAGTTGCTTCGTAGATGTATTAGTGACGTAATTTGATGGTGATTGACAGGATCGGGATTTCCCGAGGAAGCCGAGGAACGGGCTGGACGTTCGGGACGCGAGTAGGGCTCAGTACTGTGAGTGGACCCTTTCCTTAAACTCGATCATGCATAACTGTTTTTATATACGTTTTTGATGGCTTTACTTAAGACACTATGTTTATTGCATATGTTATGATGGTTTTACGTGATTATACGTGGTTGAGATGTTTGCACGTTTTTCGAGACATTTTCGGGATTTTGCACGTTTTTGAGAAAATGCTGGTTTTCGGATTTTGATGACACATTTGGGGATTTTCACCTATAAAGATTTTCTGATGATGATAAATGGGTTATGAAATATGATTTGTGATTACATGTGGTTTTGGTATGAAAATGGATATTTTTCCGGATTTGGGTTCGGAATGACGGTTCTGAACGCCCGAAGGGCTTCGGACCAGTGATTTCGGATTCGGGTTTGGATGAGGATTTGGAAAATGGTTTTAAAATAGTTTTGGGATTGGATTTGCTGGATCTGGTTATTGGGTTTAAAGACCCGGATATATGTGACGGGGGACCGGCCGGATTGGGTTTAAAGACCCGGATTGAGTTTAAAGACTCGGGAGTTTAAAGACTCGGATATATTGATTTTCCCCCGTAGGCCTTGAGTTTAAAGACTCGGGAGTTTAAAGACTCGGATATGATAAAGGCCTGGATTGAGTTTAAAGACTCGGGAGTTTAAAGACTCGGATAGGTCCAGCAGGTTCGATCGGGAAATGAGGATTTGATACGGTTTCTGATACTCATGCTATGGTTTCTTATGATATTTTATAGTGTTTCTGTTTCTTATGATGTTTTATAATGATTATTTTATAACTGTGTTCATAACTGTTGGTTATGCATGTGGTTTCAAAACGGAGGGTTAAACTCGGCTTTTTGATAAATGGTTTTAGAAACCTTTTTGTTCTTATGGTCCACTCACATCTTCTGTCTTAAATTGCCCTCCAGGTTGTGGAGCTAGCGCGGGGTCTTGACGTCGAGGCAGTGACTGAGGCATAGAAGTCACGCGAGGGGTCCCGGAGTAATTTAAAGTCTTCCGTGTGCATGTATTTATCGACTTTTAGTTCCCTGTATTTTCGTACTATGCTCTGTAAACGTTAACGTCGGAATATTTTGTTTAATTACTCCTGCGTCTGACTGGGTTGCGTGAGTGTTACTTGGGTGTTGTGTCGGGGAGTCAGACGGGAGCGGGTTTTACCTCAGGTTTCGGGGTGAAACCGGGGTGGGTCCTGACAATTGGTATCAGAGCATAGGTTTGTCGGGTTTGTGGGGTTTGTTGGTTTGTGAGGTTGTGTTCCAGTTGCTTAACTACTTCTATGTCTCTTTCAGTGTGCGGTTGACGATGCCTCCGAGACGTAGACCCTCTCCACAACCTGAAGAAGTAGCAAGAGAGACGGAGAGTGCCACGATTGAGCGAGCCCAGCGACTCGGGGCGACGACGTTTAGTGGTGGGGCTGATCCTGAGGAAGCCCAGAGGTGGATTACCAGACTGGAGCGGATTTTTACGGTGATGCATTGTCCGCCGGGGGAGCGAGTGTTGTTGGCTACCTTTCTACTGGATGGTGCAGCGTACGAGTGGTGGTATACTCTTGAGTTGTCCGGTTGGGATGTCCATAGTGTGACCTGGGAGACGTTCAGGGAACGGTTTCTGGAGTAGTATTATCCTCGTTCTTTCCGGGATGCCAAGGAGGCGGAGTTTCTGCAGCTCCAGCAGGGGAATATGACAGTGGCAGAGTATGAACGGAAGTTCCAGATGTTGTCTCGGTTTGCTCCTGCTTTTGTGGCCACTGAAGCCGAGAAGTGCCGAAGGTTCGAGTTGGGTCTGCGAGGCGAGATTCGAGCCGTAGTGACGGCTGGATCTTTTGCTACCCTCCGAGACTTGTCGGATGCTGCGGTGCGAGTTGAGGCTAGTTTGCCGGTGCGACACCGGGAACCATCGATTCCTGGAGCGTCGAGCCAGCGGACACCGAAAAGAGGTAACTTCAGTGGATCGTCCTCGTCGGGCGATGATCGTTTTGGTAGGCCTGGCAGTGCCCAGAGTTCAGGATTTTGGGGTTACCGAGCACCGCTGACTCCACAAGCGAGTGCGACGTCGGTAGCATTTACAGGGAGACCGAGCAGTGGACCAGGCTGGAATGTGTGTTTCTACTGTGGGGAGCGAGGTCATTTTCGACGTGAGTGTCCACAGTTGCCACATGAAGGTGGTGTAGGCAGAGGAGCAGCGGAGCCTGGGCAGAGTACAGCGTCAGGGACAGCAGGTACGAGAGGAGGTGGTGGCACAGCCACGAGTAGTTCGAGGGGACGTGGTAGAGCGTCGGGATCTCAGGCCCGGGTGTTCTCGATGACTCAGCAGGAGGATCAGTCGACACCAGATACGGGGACAGGTATTTGTTTTACTTTTGGTTGTGCTGTCGGTTTGGTGGTTGGATCTCAGGGTAGAGTCTAGGAGTTTTCCTAGAGGACTTGGAGTGGTACAGTAAGTTCCGTAGCAGGTTGACGGGAAGTATAGGAAAGGAGTGACTATAACTGATCGATATGAGGTTATTGAAGGAGAGAACCCACAAGCTAGAGTTTGCCTTTAGGACTTTGTAGATTTCTTCCGATAGTAGCCGAGCAGCCGAGGGAAGGTAGGGTGGTTGTATACGAGGATGTACTCTATGACTTCTGTCGGGTACTCTGAAATAAGGTATTTTATAATACCTTTGTTTTCTGTTCATAGAGTTTCCCTTGCATACACCATGTAGCTGTTACATAGCTAGGGTTGGCCGTAGTAACCGTAGTTGGGGATGGAGTGAAATACCCAAGGTGGAGATGATAGACAGGAAACCCAGGAGAGGTTGTTATTTACCGGTTAGGAGACCCTAGGTGTTGGGAACTAGCTGTGGAATTTCGGGGACGAAATTCTATTTAGGTGGGTAGATTGTAACAACCCGTCCCGAGAGACGGGATAAGTAGAATGGTTAAGGTGTGATTAGTGAGGTTAATCGGCGGTTACGTGGTCCCGATAGGTCCGTAAGTGTAGAATGACGATTCTGCCCCTAATTCGGGCAAAAACGTTGACTTTTAGTTTGGGAGGTCCGATGGACTTTGACCAGTGACCAGGACGTAGTTTAGGACGTCACGAAGCCATAGGCAGGTGGCACGCCTGATTCCGACATCCGTGGAGGAAGTTGTGATGTTCGGAAGGTCGAGGGCATTATCGTAATTTTGATAAAGTAGGGGGAATAGTTGACTTTTTGAATAATCGAGTTTTGGTAGGTTGACCTAGGGTGGTTAGATAGATTTCGTCGTCCTGAGTTCGATGACAGGCGGCACGTATTCATCGGACTTACGAGACGAGAGTTACGGGTCTAGGAAGTTTTGGTAAAACCGTAAAAATGAGTAAAACAGGAGGGTATTTTGGTTTTTTGGTTTCTGGGGATTTGTGCAGAGAGAAAGGAGATGGACGGCTGAGGTTTAACCAAGTGGGATCAGGATTGAGTGGATGGTGACATGTGGCATGTGTGTAGAGGCTTCTGGTGCAATCCTGTGTGTTCACGGTCCTAATTACTTGGGTGAACCCGTGTGTGCGTGTGTGGTTCTTCGACAAGCACAGAGAAACAGGGTGAGCTTGTGAGGGAGAATTGAGGAAGGATCTTGGCTGGTGTTGAGTGCGGGTGAGTGAGGGAGAGACAGGGAGGTTAGTGTGAGCTGGTGGTGGTGAATTGGAGCTGTGATCGTGCACGGCGGCACGGTGGAGGTGCGGAGGAGTTTGGGGGAAACAGGGAGCCTGAGAGTTCGAGGTGGTGGCTACGCCGTGAGGTGAGGCAAACCAAGGCAAGGGGAGGCTGAGGAGGTTGCAAGGAGTCCAACGATCATAGTGGTAGGTGGCGGTGCGCACGGCGGAGCTGCAACCGAAGGGTAAGTCTTCCTGCTCTGTTTTTCCCGTGATTTTCATTTGGAAAGTCGTGGGTCTGGGCTGAGAATCGAGAGGATTGGAGGTCGGGATAGTGTTCAGGGAGGTCCTAGGTGTCGACTAGGATGGTCGCCGTGACGGGGGTGTCCACGGCGGAGCTCGGGCGATGATGAGCACTTTGATGCTCTGTTTGGCCGCAAAATTCAAATGGTGAGTCGACGAGTTTGGGGGTGAGTCGAGGGTAACGGAGGTTAGGTCTAGGTTCAGTAAAGCCTTAGGAATCGTCTGATGTCGCCACCGTGACGGGAGGTGACCAGAGCAGATGGATCGTGAAACAGGGGTGTGATGGCCGTCTGGTTCGAGCTTGAATCGACGATGACGGGACTATGTTGAGGTTAGAGGAGTTGAGGGATGGATTCGTGGTGTCTGGACGAAGCTGTAGGAGAAGAGAGGGAGTGAATTGGTGGCCGGACGGCAGAGAATGCCTCTCGCCGGTCCAGTTGCAGCGGCCGGTTCAGCACAGTGCACTCGAGGTTGGGGGTGACACTGTAGCTGGCGCGTGAGGGCCACGCGCAGCCACTTTGGGTGGCGCGTGGGGGCGCGTGCGGCGGCGTATGGAGAAGCGATCAACATGACTTTTGGTCTAGGAGTTGTGGTGAGTTCAATGGAGTTGGTTTCGGGTCAATCGGAAGTCGTTTGAGTTTAGTTCCGCGAGGGTGAATGTTTAGGGTCCCGGGTTTTAAGTCTTTGGTTCGGGGAATTTTAAGGAAAATTAGGTAGTTGCTTCGTAGATGTATTAGTGACGTAATTTGACGGTGATTGACAGGATCGGGATTTCCCGAGGAAGCCGAGGAACGGGCTGGACGTTCGGGACGCGAGTAGGGCTCAGTACTGTGAGTGGACCCTTTCCTTAAACTCGATCATGCATAACTGTTTTTATATACGTTTTTGATGGCTTTACTTAAGACACTATGTTTATTGCATATGTTATGATGGTTTTACGTGATTATACGTGGTTGAGATGTTTGCACGTTTTTCGAGACATTTTCGGGATTTTGCACGTTTTTGAGAAAATGCTGGTTTTCGGATTTTGATGACACATTTGGGGATTTTCACCTATAAATATTTTCTGATGATGATAAATGGGTTATGAAATATGATTTGTGATTACATGTGGTTTTGGTATGAAAATGGATATTTTTCCAGATTTGGGTTCGGAATGACGGTTCTGAACGCCCGAAGGGCTTCGGACCAGTGATTTCGGATTCGGGTTTGGATGAGGATTTGGAAAATGGTTTTAAAATAGTTTTGGGATTGGATTTGCTGGATCTGGTTATTGGGTTTAAAGACCCGGATATATGTGACGGTGGACCGGCCGGATTGGGTTTAAAGACCCGGATTGAGTTTAAAGACTCGGGAGTTTAAAGACTCGGATATATTGATTTTCCCCCGTAGGCCTTGAGTTTAAAGACTCGGGAGTTTAAAGACTCGGATATGATAAAGGCCTGGATTGAGTTTAAAGACTCAGGAGTTTAAAGACTCGGATAGGTCCAGCAGGTTCGATCGGGAAATGAGGATTTGATACGGTTTCTGATACTCATGCTATGGTTTCTTATGATATTTTATAGTGTTTCTGTTTCTTATGATGTTTTATAATGATTATTTTATAACTGTGTTCATAACTGTTGGTTATGCATGTGGTTTCAAAACGGAGGGTTAAACTCGGCTTTTTGATAAATGGTTTAAGAAACCTTTTTGTTCTTATGGTCCACTCACATCTTCTGTCTTAAATTGCCCTCCAGGTTGTGGAGCTAGCGCGGGGTCTTGACGTCGAGGCAGTGACCGAGGCATAGAAGTCACGCGAGGGGTCCCGGAGTAGTTTAAAGTCTTCCGTGTGCATGTATTTATCGACTTTTAGTTCCCTGTATTTTCGTACTATGCTCTGTAAACGTTAACGTCGGAATATTTTGTTTAATTACTCCTGCGTCTGACTGGGTTGCGTGAGTGTTACTTGGGTGTTGTGTCGGGGAGTCAGACGGGAGCGGGATTTACCTCGGGTTTCGGGGTGAAACCGGGGTGGGTCCTGACATAAAACATATGCAGATTGTATTCACATTTACAAATGTTAGAAAGAGAAATACCAACATATATATACATATATTATATATATATATATATATATTAAATTATAGATAAAACCAATCACAATAACAAGAGTTTAAATAAAGGAAGAGAAAAGATTATCCACGAGGATCATCGAACAGTAGCAAGAACCTCGTGAAGATGGAAACAATGGATTGTTATTCACAAGGAGCACCGAATAACTACTGGAACCTTGTGAAAATGGAGGAAGAAACACGAGGGATTCAGACTTAAATCTTTTGAATTGCATTTGAATTACCTAGCTAAGGTTTCTCTTAAAAAAACCATAAAATTGTGTAAAAAGAAGACAAAGAAAAAGTCTAAGAAAAGTCTAAAAAAATCTTTAAAAAAAGTCTAAAAGAAAAGAGGTCCTTAACAAGGAGAATGACCTCTTTATTTATAGAGAAAATGACACTAAAAAACTAGAAAATTAAATACCAATTAAATAATAATAAAAATAAAATTAAAATGAGGAAATGATGGATTTTTGGCTGATTTAGGGCTGAAATGTGCAATTTGGAGTAGGTGGAATTCGACAGGACTGTGTAGAAGAGCATGGAATGGATTTGGCGTGGCTGTGCTAACAAGGGTAGGTGGATTCTGTGTGGGTTGTAGTGTCAGCGAGTCAGGCGCTACGAGGGTATGGGCTGAAGACGTGGATTATAGAGCGGATGCGTTGAGCGACGTCGAGGTTGGGTTTTGGCACACGCGCGCTGAAACGGGAGTGGGCTGATGACAGGACCCATCCCAATCCCCCCGGGATTAACGCGGGATGACCCTGCTCCCGTCTGACACAAAGTGTCGGACAAGGGATATTTCCGACCTTTGTCCTCCCAGGCTATCAGAGTACGCTAGGATCTGGAGGAGGCATGTGATATCTCGATCTCTGCTACAGTCCACATCCGATGTCAACCTGAAGGGTATTAAAAACAGAAAGACTGTGAGTGGACAAAAAGTAATAAGTTTCGTAAAACACATTTATAAAAGACCTTTATACCCTTCACTAAAAAGCATGCATGCATAGTAAAACCATTTATCCAAACACATATGTTTAAACAACCATATTTAGGGTCACAGCCCCAAGTTCCGTAAATCCAAGTCACACGGGCTCCTGCCCAAAACCATTTACAGAAAACCATAGTATAGTAAACATACGTGGGATCTCAGCCCAAATCCATTTATCATTATAAACACAATTTCTCAAACCAATTGAAATCATGTTTATCCATTATATTTCATATCCATGAACCTTTCAAGGTGAAATAGAGCTACATGTGTGCAAACCGGGGTCTCAAACCCAAGTCTCTCCAGGGTCCACCCAGGTCAATGTCCGTAGATCAATGACCCTCCCTGGAGGTAACGAACCATGCCCATCCTGAGAGTAAGGAACCCAACTGGAGGGCGAATCCACTCAGTCAGTGCTCCGTGACTACTCCAGGGTCCACCCAGGCCAACGACCCTCCCCAGAGGAGACAATCATATATAAAGGATGGAATATGAAAAACCTTTTGAAATCATTCTTGAAACCTTTCCAGGATTCATGCACGGCCCCCATAAGCCGTCATAATCCATAAAATCCTTTCATGGGTTCATGCTGGTTCCCATAAACTGTCATGACCCGTAAATCCATTTCAAGGGTTCATGCCGGTTCCCATAAACCGTCATGAACCGTAAAACCCATTTCTAGGGTCCCTAACCCGAAATCTCCATCATAACACATAACTGGGCCCTAGGCCCGAATCCATATACAAACTGGACCTCAAGTCCGATTCGTAAACCAACTGGGCCTCGTGCCTGATTTCGTAAATCAAATGGGTTTCGAACCCAAGATTACCTTTTCAAATCCAAAATCATTTCATTAAACCATTTCCAAAACCATAAGAATGGAAAATCAGAGTAAAACCAGAAAACCTCGATTTACGTGCAAGCACATAAATCGCCTCGAAATATGTGAAACCATATAATTCACAAGCATCCAAATCAACATCATAAAATCATATTCATAATCCATATAAAACATTTATGCATGTATCACAGTTTAGAAATCAAGGTCCACTCACAGACCGTCCGAAGTCGCGCCTTAATATGCGTGCCATAATCGTCTCCCGGGTCAATCACCGTCACCGGGACTCCCAAACCTGTCCAAATTCATTTAGAGGGTTACTAATAGCCTCATTAACCTCTCATTTAAGTCCCATAATTTTCTCGATTTCTAACTATTTTTAAAACCGAACCTAAACCTTCGGACAGCCCGAAACCTACCGAAACGATGTCCGATCGACTCGAAACCAGTCCCAAAATGTTCGTTACATCGAATAGATGATTTGACATGTTGGAACCATCCTAAAATTCCCCGTCACGTGCCCCTGGAAGTTGCCTACGCATGGGCCCACGCGCTGGTACTGTAGCATCACCATCAACCTCTAGCGGCCGGTTCAGACCAGTTGTCCCGGTTCAATCTCTGCAACTGGACCGGCGTGATCGGTCCAGGCCCTACAACCCGTATTTTTTTCCGATTTCAAGCCAATTCAATCCTATAATTCCTATTTTAATCCTAGGAGTCCAACCCCATTAACTACATCCCCTAAAACCCACGAAACCCGACCGGTCCAACTTGAACCCCACGGTTCAAAGGTTCCAAAACCTTCCCACAGCGTCACAGCCATCCAACACCTACCAAAACCATCCTAGAAACCTCCTAGTAACCTAAATAACCCATTTAAACCGATACAAACGGCCCATAATGCTTAAATCGACAAATAGAGGGAAAATGGGTTAACTGGGTACCTGTTCGGGTTCATGGCCGCCGTCCACGGCGGCGTGGCTTCCAGCCGGCCACCACCATCCCTCCTTCATTCTCTCAGCCTCTGGGCTTCTGTCATGGTCATGGTTGAAGGTTTGGATTGGTTTAAGGGGGTGGGGTGAGATCGGGTTTAGTTGTGTAGGGAGAAAGGAAAATTGATCGATGCACGGGGAAGATGCATGACATTTCATGACTTTTCACTCATCCATTAGGCCCTTGTAAATATCTGGCCCACTTAAGGACAAAAGCTACGACATTTCGTAAAATGTGCAATAGTGCCCTTGAACTTCCGTGAACCGTAACTTCGCCGTCGAATGTCCAAATTCGACCTGCCGCCTGTCTATCGATTCGTATCGTCACGATCTACGTAACGGTCCTCGGCCCTTGGCCATTGGACATCCCGGTAAAAAAGTCAACTATTTGGCCCTTTTAACCAAAATTACCAAAATGCCCCTTAACTTCCGAACGTCATAACTTCCTCCTCGAACGTCGGAATTGAACGTGCCACCTGTCTATGAACTCGTGACGTCCTAAAATATGTCACGGTCATCGGCCAAAGTCTATTTGACCGCTCGAATGAAATGTCAACATTTTGCCACGGCTATGGGAAAAACAATCATTTCGCATCGTTCGTCCGATTTCGCCTAACTAATCACCGATTAGCCTCACTAATCGTGATTAGTCACTAATCTAATCTAGGAATTTGGGACGGGTCGTTACAGCTGAGATGGGTAGCATTTTGGGCTTTGACGCGCATTAGGTTGGACACGCAGATTGGGTCGTGGGCTTGGAGATGGATTTGGGCTGAAGGCTTTACTAGATTGGGCTACTTTTTGGATTCGGTAGAGTCGTACCAAAATTCATTACGGATTTTGGTGGCCTCCCTTGTTTCAACCATAAATTCTTCAATAAAACTTCGATTGAGTCAATTATTTCGTCCAAATTCTCAAAATTTCAAGTTCTATCCAATTCTGCACATTTCTCACAAAATATATTTTTTTCTCCAATCGTTTGGATTTTTTAAATAAAATGTAAGCATTAAGGGTATAAATAATTGACATAAAATGATGCTCAATTAGAGGCTTATCAGTGGTCCCACGACCCATGATTTTTCTTAATTGAAGTTCGATTGTCTGAACTTATGCATGCATGTTTTAAAAACTGGAGAGTAAAGGTTTATTCCTTGAAATGTGATTAAAATAATTATTTTTTCTCACTCACACATTTTTCGTGATTTTGATGACCCTTTGGGTCGTTGCACGGAAATCGAGGAAAATTGAGAGGTGGAGGCATGAACAGTAAAATAATATAAGTATCCCTTGTCTAACAACTTGACAGGACTCATCCCCAATGGACATCCAGGCACAATTGTTTATAAATCACAAATCTCGATAAAACCTTGGGACTCATTTCCATATCCAATCTCATTAGTCACGTTATCCATGCTACGCGTGCAAATCAAATAAGCTCAAGGACCGCTCAAATCCGAGCACGTCGCCGTGAGCACATCACCAGTCGATGTTCCAGATTATCGTGAACACATCACTGATCAGTCTCTACATAATACTAGCACACTTGAGTCGATACTCCCTCGATTACACGACAACAGACCGTGCTACGTGACCTCTCCAGGTGAACACATCCCATCCAGGAGTCGAGCGTTATCTTCAGGGTGCACTCCGGGGAAAGCATATTCCCAACCGGAAGCCATAATATCTGCAACATATCACCACCATGAAAACTAGTGAAAAACAGTTGCATTTGAAATCAAAATCATTTATCCACACAGGGTCTCGGAACAAAACATAGTTTCCTCAAAATCCGTAAAACCAGAGTCCTGATTAATTCCATAAATCCGGAAACCATCAATATTGTCATGTAATCACATGTAAATCCAAATCCAATCAAAATCACAACTCCATTGGGCCTCAAGCCCAAAATATCATTTTCACGCAAATCCGTGCAACCGTAACCTGAGTTTCCATTTTTACATAAAATATATCCGAAGAACATTGCGTAATTCCATCAAATCAATCCCTGACTCATAATCCGAGTCAAAACATCATTTTTTAATTCCGGGCCGACGCCCAAAACCTCGGTTTCACAGTTTCTCGAAAATCGTGCCCAAAACAATATAATAATCCAGAAAATCGATAAATCATCATATCGAAACATTAATCATGTCAAATCACATAATAAAGCAGTTAAAACATATATGCATGCATTCTAGTTAGTAAACAAAATCCACTCACACACCGTCCAAACTACCCTCTTCCGAGCTGCATGTTTTTTTGTACTTTCCGGAAATCACAATTCATGTCCAAAATCATTATCGAAGGTCACTAACACTTCAATATATCTCATATAATTTTCCCATATTTTTTCGAGATTTAAATACTTCTTTAAAACGTATATTAAAACTTTGGATACACATAACACTATCGAAACGGTATCCGATTTCCTCGAAACCAGTGCCAAAATGTTCATTACATTGAGAGGATTCAAAGTCATGTTGACCTCACCTGAAGACTGGCCTCCACGCGCTCTCACACGCAGCTACAAAGGGCTGCGCGTGAAAGCCACGCGCCCTACTACAGTGACCGTCTTCCTCACCCAATTACTCTGCATTTGGGTTGTACAACCCGTGAGATAACCTAGTTAGAATTACGTCAATTCGACCTCGATTTCAATTTTTTAATCATCCAACTACATCGCCTTAATTCTAATTCAAGATCTGTAACTTTAATTTCATAAAAGGCTACCTCAATCCAATCGAAATCGATGATTAGCCTCACTTGAAGATTGGCCTCCACACGCTCTCACGCGCAGCCACAAAGGGCTGCGCGTGAAACCCACGCGCCCTGCTACAATGACCGTCTTCCTCACCCAATTACCCTGCATTTGGGCTGTACAACCCGCGACATAACCTTGTTAGAATTACGTCAATTTGACCTCGATTTCAATTTTTTAATCATCCAACTGCATCGCCTTAATTCTAATTCAAGATCTGTAACTTTAATTTCATAAATGGCTACCCCAATCCAATCGAATTTGAATTCGAAAATTCAAAGAACAAGTGAGCACTGTTCATCCTGCAATCCATTTGACTTCAATCAGTTTCTTCAATCTAATTAAACATGAACCTTATTAACAAAAATTCGCGATTAATTTCACACTTCCTCACCTTCAAGTTCACAAACTCAAGCCCAATAATTCAAAATGGTCACAGGTCCTGTTCTTGGCCAAAACCTCCTCGATTCCTTTCATTTTTGAAGTGGGTCAGCTTGAATTGATCTCAAGAGACTCAATCCCATCTCAATTTCATTTTTTATGGCTCAGAATTCCAAATTTGGTTTTTGATCAATTCAAATTTCAAAAGGTTTGAGTTTCGGGTTCCCTGGGCTTTGTCACTCATTTCCTTTCTCTTTTCATTCAATTCCCTTGCTCTTCCTCTCTCAAACTTTCTAAATTTGATCAAGAACAAAGAAGTTTAATGATGCCTAGGTTTTCAGCACAACGGATGCTCTGTTTTCTCTCAAATACACAGTTACCATGTTAAACGGCCAAGTCTTCATTTCAAATCCTCATCACTTGAACTAATTGTGTTATTAGAGTGATAGATGTCACCTTATGGAAATCCCACGCCAAATTCAGCAATGACAGGTGTCCATCATTTGGCTAAAACATCATTAACATGGTTGAATCAGCCAACATAGCCACCACATTACCATTTTACCCCTGAAACACATAATTACCAAAATGCCCTTCATAGTTCTACACCCGTAACTTCCACACCTGAACCCCAATGTCTAAATGTCACCTGTCTATGGACTCAGCATCTCGCAACCTACCTAACGGTCCTTATGACCAGTCCAAAAAGTGTCCCGATCAAAAAGTCAGCTTTTGGGTTTTATAACTAAGGGCAAAATCGTAATTTTTTCAAATTTTCCAAAATTTCCTTTTTCGATTTTTTGGGTCGTCACAACCAACCCCCCTTCAAGAATTTCTTCCTCGAAATTTCAATCAGTAAGTGCCATGATATTTCTCCCGGTGAAATATGTCCAATATGAATCAGAAACATAATTAACCTTATACCATTCTGGTTCAACTAGATATCAGTCATAACCAAACTTATACAACCAGACCCCATCACTCGGTCAATATCGGGAAAAATATTTCTCTGTAAACTCCTGCCCCATGGGCAATCATACCATATACTTACTCGGAATACGTAGCCTAGCTCACGTCCGAGTCCACACAATCCAAGAATCACAAGTGTCAGTATTATCATCTTAAACACATGTCATCCATTCGTGGCATGATACAATGGTTTAAATTCCCACGCATATACCACCAGGCCACCAGGCCAATAACCTCATAAGGTCTAATAAGACGGGGACCCATTTCCCTTGTCCGTCCAATCACACTACACTCTTCCCCAGGGTCAATATGTATCCAAAACCATCATAGGCATCCCTGATGACTATCTCATGCCAGTAACTGTCATTCAATACAATCATCCACACCATGTCTCAAATCATATCTATCCTTAATCTTGACTCTAATCCACATCATACACCATGTATGATCCTGCAGTTAGACCCCAATAGTCCAAGTTATCAAGATAAGCCATGTGTCACTCCAATCCTATGTGAAAGGATTTCACATATCCTTAAGTCATTGAACATATTAAGTCTCTGCTTAGTATACCAGCTATCTCATTAGCCGCTCCAACATGATACCCGACCTGACAATGCAGTCGTAATCTCACTATGTCCCTACCATCACCTTAGCACACATTAGGCCTTTCTATTTACCATTCATTACCAATCCCGATTGACAGGACCCTCCTCGATCCCCCTGGGACCACCCGGGGACGTGCTCTACTCCCGTCTGACACCCGTCCTTAGTATACCAATTTTACCCTTAAAGGAAACTCAAATGCATAAATATCCAAATTAAATCATACAAATCGTCCGAAAATGAAACAGTGTCAGACAAGGGAAAGCTTAAAACACAAAATGAGCACGACTTCCTAAGATCTCCTCATATTCCGACCTACCCAGAAGTGGGGTTCAGGTGTGCAACGTTAATCTATGCCTTTGCCTCGTGATCCTCGTCTGCCTCGATAGAACAGCCTAGAGGGGTCAATAAAACACTTAAGGGTGAGTGGGCCAGAAACATAAAGTTTATAAAATAGTTTAATCCATAAAGTAAACATACGGTTTTACCCATCCGTTTTACAAAACATGCATGTATCAGAATCGAAAACCGTAATAGCATATCATATAAGCATTACAGAATAATATAATCATAATCATAACATCAGCCACTGCTATAACGACCCGTCCCAAATTCCATGATTAGATTAGTGACTAATCACGATTAGTGAGGCTAATCCGTGATTATTAGAGAGAAATCGGACGAACGATGCAAAATGACCGTTTTGCCCCTAGTCGTGGCAAAACGTTGACTTTTCATTTGGGGGGTCAAACGGACTTTGACCAATGATCATGACGTAGTTCGTGACGTCACGAGTTCATAGACATGTGGCACATTCAATTCCGACGTTCGAGGAGGAAGTTATGACGTGCGGAAGTTTAGGGGCATTTTGGTAATTTTGGTTAAAAGGAGCAAAATGTTGACTTTTTGACCGAGAGGTCCAATGGCCGAGGGCCAAGGACCGTTACATAGGTAAGGACGATACGAACCCGTAGACAGGCGACACGTCTAATTCGGACGTTCGACGGAGAAGTTACGGTTCACGGAAGTACGAAAGTACTATTACGCATTTTACGAGACGACTTGAGTTTTGGACTTTAGTGGGGTCCAGATTTTATCCCAAGGCCCAATGGATGAGTGACTAGTGTCACCCATCCACTGGCCCTTTCCTTACATACATGCATCGATCATTTCTTTCCATTTCCAAACCCACCCGATCTCATCCTTTGTACCCAAACCAATCAAATCCAAACCTTCAACCATTGACATCTGAGAAACCAGGAGAGTGAGGGGAGGATGTTGGATGTTGGTGGCCAGCCTGGACGGCCAGAACCGCCGTGTACGGCGGCTTGGAGGAGACAAACCCGTGAGGGTGCTCGGTAAGGCCCAATTCCCATTTTCAATTTGATTTTGATATTATGGTGGCTGTTGGACGATTAGGATGAGTTGATTAGGTTGCTAGGATAGTTTTAAGATGTTTTGGAGGCCGGTTCACGGCAGAGGAGGCCGTGAGGGTTGCCGTGAAAACAGAGGCCGTGAGCCTCTTTGTTCTTGGATAGGATTTAAGGTGTTTTAGTTAGTTTTATTAATTGGAATTGATAGAAAACATTAAATTAGGAAGATTGGGATCGAAAAAGAAGAAGATTGGACGAAAAATGAGGAGTGGGGGACCTCGAACCGGTCACGTCGGTCCACCTGGACCGGCCAAACCAGTGAACCAGCCGGTCTGAACCGGCTGAAGCATGAAGACGATGAACAGTGCACTGTCCCTTCTAGGGGCGCGTGATACATAATTTGGGGAAGTTTTCAACATATTAAATCTTCTATTCGATGTAACGAAGATTTTGGGACTGGTCTCGCGTCAATCGGACACAGTTTCGATAGTTTTCGGGGTGTCGGAAGGTTTAGGGTCGGTTTAAAAATAGTTAAAAGTTCGGAAAAATTACGGGGCTTTGGTAGGAGGTTAATTAAGTAGTTAGTAACCTTCTATTAAAATTTGGACAGGTTTGGGAGTCCCGGTGATGGTGATCGGCTCGGGGAGCCGTATGACACGCAAATCGAGGCGGCAGCTCGGACGGTCTGTGAGTGGACCTTGATTTCTAAACTGTGATGCATGCATAAATTTTTTATATGGATTATGAATATGATTTTATGATTTTGATTTAGATGCTTGTGATTTATATGGTTTCACGTATTTCGAGGCGATTTACGTGCTTGTACGTAAATCGAGGTTTTCCGGTTTTATACTGATTTTCCATACTTATGATTTTGGATATGATTTCATGAAATGGTTTTGGATTCGAAAAGGTAAACTCGGGTTCAAAACCCATTTGATTTCCAGAATTGGGCCGGAGGCCCAATTAGTTTACGATTCGGACTTGAGGTCCAGTTTCTATGTGGATTCGGGCCTAGGGCCCAGTTATGTGTTGCAAATGGTTTTTACGGTTCATGACGGTTTATGGGAACCGGCATGAACCCTTGAAATGGATTTAGGGGTTATGACGGTTTATGGGAACCGGCATGAACCCATGAAAGGTTTCTATGGATCATGACGGCTTATGAGGGGCTGGGCATGAATCCTGGAAAGATTTAAAGAATGATTTCAAAAGGTTTTCATATTCCATCCTTTATATATGATTCTCTCCTCCGGGGAGGGTCGTTGGCCTGGGTGGACCCCGGAGTAGTCACGGAGCACTGACTGAGTGGAGTCGCCCCCCAGTTGGGTTCCTTACTCTCAGGATGGGCATGGTTCGTTACCTCTAGGGAGGGTCATAGATCTACGGACTTTGACCTGGGTGGACCCTGGAGAGACTTGGGTTTGAGACCCCGGTTAGCACACGTGTATCTTTATTTTACCGTGATAGGTTCTGGATATGAATATAATGGATAATAAACATGATTTCAATTGGTTTGGGAAATTGTGTTTTATGTTGATAAATGGTTTTGGGCAGGAGCCCGCATAACTTGTATTTACAGAATTTTGGGGCTGAGACCCTAATTGTGGAGGTTTTAACATATGTTTTTGGATAAATGGTTTTACTATGCATGCATGCTTTTTAGTAGAGGGTATAAAGGTCTTTGATGAAATGTTTTTATAAATTCTTTATTTTTGTCCACTCACAGTCTTTCTGTTTTTAATACCCTTCAGGTTGGATACGGTGTG
Organism: Prinsepia uniflora; assembly: GCA_032719365.1. Lineage (NCBI taxonomy): Eukaryota > Viridiplantae > Streptophyta > Magnoliopsida > Rosales > Rosaceae > Prinsepia > Prinsepia uniflora. Next base: position 46,410,304 of record CM064861.1, on the reverse strand, counting down.
GACTATAGCAGAGATCGAGATATCACATACCTCCTCCGGATCATGGCGTACTTTGATAGCCCAGGAGGGCCAAGGTCGGAAGTATCCCTTGTCTGACACTTCGTGTCAGACGGGAGCAGGGTCATCCCGCGTTAATCCCGGGAGGATTGGGATGGGTCCTGTCAACGTGGTATCAGATCATAGGATTGCTTATCAGAGCGTGGTTGTCTCTATTCGAGCAACCGTGGAGCTCTTGGAATGTATGCAGGTCGAGGATGTGATATCTCAAGGAGCTACAGTTCGTGGTCAACCTGATAGTTAGGGTATCGGTACGATAGTTAGTAGGATTGAATCGAGAAATTTTTTGGTTCGGCACTAGATGCCGGGGTTGCCATAGTTCTTTCAGGGTTGACAGTGTGGGACCCTACGGAAGGATGAACGTAACAGTGCGTTAGCGTTTTGATCATGTGACGGTTAGTTGGGATCGTCTTTCACGATGTCGTTGGATCAGTTCCGACGACTGATTCGGTGTTGTGATCATCCGATGATCGGATATTGTTTAGTTAGATGGATTTACTGCTGGGAGCAGTCGGGTTTGTGGTTGGTCAGATTAGGGAATACGTTGCTGCTGGCGGTTAGCAGCCGGATTCGGGGAATCCTAGTTGATTGACGGTAGGATTGGATTGTCGTCTTTTCGATGTCAAGACTGCGGAGATGGTTAGATTTTAGATTGTACTGCAGTTGGTAGCTTGTAGTTGGGTTCAGAGTGACCCTAGGTGTGATCGTGGAACCCTACCTTAGGTGTATGGTTCGGGGATGTAAGTTGTCGAGTGGTTTGACTTGGACGACTATTCGAATTTGGATTCGGTAGTCGGTCTAGTCATGTCAGCTTGTGTTGGGACTGCACTTCGCAGTCGGGGTTGTACTTATCGGTTAGACCTAGCAGGTTGTCGTGACAATTGTGACGATGGGATTGTCAGTCGTGACGAGGGTACGAGGTACGTGAATAACACATATGTATGAGTAGTGATTCTAGATTTGACTTGGTTACAGCTGAGTGCGATCGCAGAATGAGACGGGGACGTTCGGGGGACGTTTCCTTTTCTCGTATGAGTTGTCAGGGTGACTGTACCCAGAGTTGTTGAGTACGACGGAGGCAGAGTTTCTCCTTTTCAAGCAGAGGTACGGGATCGTCGCTCGGTATGAGCGGAGATCCAGGGTTGTCAGTTTTGCACATGGTATGCTAGTGTTATTGTTGATGCTTGTGTGCTGATGCTGATGGATTATAATGGGATACTGGTACTGGTGTTGGTGCTGGTGCCGGTGATTGTGATGACGGTGAGTTACGAATCGGGATGTGACTCCATCGAGATACGTATATGTTCAGTATCTGTGGTTCGGGAATGGATCACAGATAGTGACGGACTGGATTGGATCCAACAGTGGTTGGGACTCGTGGTACGAGATGCGTGTGTTGGATGCCGTTTAGGCACATTTGTAAATAATATACAAGGTTTAACCTTGAGTTGCGTGAATTCCACTCGGAATGAGTCTATCTAAATAAATGGTGTAAACCGACAGTCGAACTTGGTAGTGAGTTTGACTCGTTATGGTCGCATGGTTGATGTCCTAGTGTGTCGGTTCCGATATGATTGGAATTTCGGAATCGAGAGGTTGTAATTGTGGTGACGAGAGGAAGGCGGGTTTTCCGCATTGGTATTGGGTATTTCGAAGTCATTTTGGGTGACTTCTCAGGTTCTACCGTGGTAGATAACGGTAGATGATGGTTGTGACACCAGTACATTGGTCGTGTATTGGTTGGTGAACCCGGGATTTGTTTTGGGTCATTAAGTGGAGTTGAGTATATCGAAGTTAGGTGACTGAGATTTCTCATTTTCTGCTTGGTGGCAGACGATGTTGGATTACATGACGTGGTGAGTGCAGCGAGTGTTGTTTGCATTCACGTAGGATGGATTTTGATGTCATTGTATTCGATCATCCTTGATTTTTCCTCGGTGGAATGACAAGGATCGATACGAAGTGATTGGGGAGATCCCACAGTCTCGGCGTGTCTCGGCGTTGACTAATCTGTTTAGATGTGGGAAATGGTTGAGGATTTTGTTCGGCGTGACGATTCTCGATCGTGATGTCTATGGTCGGTTGATATCGTGTTGGAGCTGGATTGTGATCTTGATAATCCAGATAGGTGGAGAGTTTATCACTCTTATTGGGATGTTTGAGTGGAGCATGATGGGACTGTACTTCTTTTCGAGGTAAATCCCGTATGGTATATTACTCAGGTGAGTAGTTTTCTGACGTAGTCGGATATGGTCAGCCTTAGAGATGTGTTGATGTTGTGATTGGCTTCCTATGAAGTCAATCGAATGTATTGAGCAGGTATCTGATAGGTTCGGATATAGTGCGTCTTGGTAGACGTGAACGATATTTCGGGTTTTGAAATCAGATTTCTGGATGACGATTCAGGATTTGATTTTGGAACTTGAAAGAGGATTTCTAGATTTGGGTTTTGGAATCGGATTCTGGGTGACGATTCAGGATTTGATTCTAGAGCTTGACTGTGGATTTTCTTTTTATGGATTTGGGTTCGGAATGGTTATTCCAAATGCTAGCTTACGGAATGACAATTTCAGATTCAGATTCGACATGGTTATGGATATGAATTCTGGGTTTGGATTCAGGATTTCTTACGAAATTACGGATTCGGATTCGGATTCGGATTTGGAAATAGATGATGGGTTGGAGTTTCGATTTGTCTGATGCTGGATTGGACAGATGAACTCCATAATTGAAACGTGTTTGGCTACAACCTAGGTGGTTGTAGGTTGATTGATGGGTAGATGTACGTACCTTGTACGTTGTCCTGGGTACGATACTAGGCAGACTTGTCGTACCTGGTGACGGTAAATAGGTTATACCATGGGTACAATGGTGAACGTATTGGTAGTCGGATTGGATCCGATACCATCAGAATAGTTGAGGTCGTGAACTAGACATTGGATACTGTGCACTGGGTCATAGTGGTTCTGATGGGTCTAGTTACACACAGGTCAAGTGAATTGTTGGTTAGTGTATACTCAGGTTGAGTCAGTTGGTGGTTAGAGTAACCACAAGTGAGTATAGTGTCAGTTTTAGACTGAAGACTGTCAAGTAGTGACGGTTTGTCGGAGGTGTCAGCGTGGATCGTTGTGTGAGGTCTGATGACTCCCTGTGGGAGCAGACGTCGGGATAGTTTAGTGATTGAGAAAGGAATCGTCTAGTTGTTTATATCAACGAAATGGTAGATCTTACACGTGGTGTCAGTGCGGAGCGTACGACTTCTGTCATTCGACATGGTCGAATGTAGTCAATACGACGTGAGTGTTAGTGGTACGTCTGGTTGCAGACGAGTATCGTTTTGGCTATTGGGTGTACTTGTGTACAAGTATTTCGAGGTTGATTCTACTTTCCACGAGGTGGTTGTGGAATCGAGATAGTTGGAGTTTCGAGAGCGAAACTAATTAAGGAGGGAAGAACGGTTGGAATTAGGTCGGTTGGAATTTCGAGGACGAAATTAATTAAGGAGGGAAGGTTGTAACGACCCGTCCCAAATTCCATGATTAGAATAGTGACTAATCACGATTAGTGAGGCTAATCTGTGATTAGTAGAGCGAAATCGGACGAACGATGCAAAATGACCGTTTTGCCCCTAGTCGTTGCAAAACATTGACTTTTCATTCGGGGGGTCAAACGGACTTTGACCGATGATCGTGACGTCACGAGTTCATAGACATGTGGCACGTTCAATTCCGACGTTCGAGGAGGAAGTTATGACGTGCGGAAGTTTAGGGGCATTTTGGTAATTTTGGTTAAAAGGAGCAAAATGTTGACTTTTTGACCGAGAGGTCCAATGGCCGAGGGCTAAGGACCGTTACGTAGGAAAGGACGATATGAACCCGTAGACAGGCGACACGTCTAATTCGGACGTTCGACGGAGAAGTTACGGTTCACGGAAGTACGAAAGTACTATTGCGCGTTTTACGAGACGACTTGAGTTTTGGACTTTAGTGGGGCCCAGATTTTATCCCAAGGCCCAATGGATGAGTGACAAGTGTCACCCATCCACTGGCCATTTCCTAACATACATGCATCGATCATTTCCTTCCATTTCCAAACCCACCCGATCTCATCCTTTGTACCCAAACCAATCCAATCCAAACCTTCACCCATTGACATCTGAGAAACCAGGAGAGTGAGGGGAGGATGTTGGATGCTGGTGGCCGGCCTGGACGGCCAGAACCGCCGTGTACGGCGGCTTGGAGGAGACAAACCCGAGAGGGTGCTCGGTAAGGCCCAATTCCCATTTTCAATTTGATTTTGATATTATGGTGGTTGTTGGACGATTAGGATGAGTTGATTAGGTTGCTAGGATAGTTTTAAGATGTTTTGGAGGCTGGTTCACGGCGGAGGAGGACGTGAGCGTGGCTGTGAAAACAGAGGGCGTGAGCCTCTTTGTTCTTGGATAGGATTTAAGGTGTTTTAGTTAGTTTTATTAATTGGAATTGATAGAAAAAATTAAATTAGGAAGATTGGGATCGAAAAGAAGAAGATTGGACGAAAAATGAGGAGTGGGGGACCTCGAACCGGTCACGCCGGTCCAACTGGACCGGCCAAACCAATGAACAAGCCGGTCTGAACCGGCTGAAGCATGAAGACGATGAACAGTGCACCGTCCCTTCTAGGGGCGCGTGATACATAATTTGGGGAAGTTTTCAACATATGAAATCTTCTATTCGATGTAACGAAGATTTTGGGACTGGTCGCGCGTGAATCGGACATCGTTTCGATAGTTTTCGGGGTGTCGGAACGTTTAGGGTCGGTTTAAAAATAGTTAAAAGTTCGGGAAAATTACGGGGCTTTGGTAGGAGGTTAATTAAGTAGTTAGTAACCTTCTATTAAAATTTGGACAGGTTTGGGAGTCCCGGTGACGGTGATCGGCTCGGGGAGCCGTATGACACGCAAATCGAGGCGGCAGCTCGGACGGTCTGTGAGTGGACCTTGATTTCTAAACTGTGATGCATGCATAAATGTTTTATATGGATTATGAATATGATTTTATGATTTTGATTTGGATGCTTGTGATTTATTTGGTTTCACGTATTTCGAGGCGATTTACGTGCTTGCACGTAAATCGAGGTTTTCCGGTTTTATACTGATTTTCCATACTTATGATTTTGGATATGATTTCATGAAATGGTTTTGGATTCAAAAAGGTAAACTCGGGTTCGAAACCCATTTGATTTCCGGAATTGGGCCGGAGGCCCAATTGGTTTACGATTCGGACTTGAGGTCCAGTTTCTATGTGGATTCAGGCCTAGGGCCCAGTTATGTGTTGAAAATGGTTTTTACGGTTCATGACGGTTTATGGGAACCGGCATGAACCCTTGAAATGGATTTACGGGTCATGACGGTTTATGGGAACCGGCATGAACCCATGAAAGGTTTATATGGATCATGACGGCTTATGTGGGGCTGGGCATGAATCCTGGAAAGATTTAAAGAATGATTTCAAAAGGTTTTCATATTCCATCCTTTATATATGATTGTCTCCTCCAGGGAGGGTCGTTGGCCTGGGTGGACCCCGGATTAGTCATGGAGCACTGACTTAGTGGAGTCGCCCCCCAGTTGGGTTCCTTACTCTCAGGATGGGCATGGTTCGTTACCTCTAGGGAGGGTCATAGATCTACGGACTTTGACCTGGGTGGACCCTGGAAAGACTTGGGTTTGAGACCCCGGTTAGCACACGTGTAGCTTTATTTTACCGTGACAGGTTCTGGATATGAATATAATGGATAATAAACATGATTTCAATTGGTTTGGGAAATTGTGTTTTATGTTGATAAATGGTTTTGGGCAGGAGCCCGCATAACTTGTATTTACAGAATTTTGGGGCTGAGACCCTAATTGTGGAGGTTTTAACATATGTGTTTGGATAAATGGTTTTACTATGCATGCATGCTTTTTAGTGGAGGGTATAAAGATCTTTAATGAAATGTTTTTATAAATTCTTTATTTTTGTCCACTCACAGTCTTTCTGTTTTTAATACCCTTCAGGTTGGATACGGTGTGGACTGTAGCAGAGATCGAGATATCACATACCTCCTCCGGATCCTGGCGTACTCTGATAGCCCGGGAGGGCAAAGGTCGGAAGTATCCCTTGTCTGACACTCTGTGTCAGACGGGAGCAGGGTCATCCCGCTTTAATCCCGGGGGGATTGGGATGGTTCCTGTCAACTGCACTATACATCCCAACCCTGACATTCCAGATGTCTGACGTCCTAGACGTCCAATAAGGTCATAGTCCCAAGGCTACGCGTGCCACCCGGGGTCTCAATCCCGAGTCCTAATCCCGAACCAAGTCCAGGTATGGCATCCCAGGTGCTTGACGTCCCAGACGTCCAATCATAGCAATCCCGGTCCTGAGTCACTCTACGGTCTGGTCCTTCGGTAGGATGACCCCTCGCAGGTATTGCGTTGTGACCACTCCGGGATACCCACATCCGGAGGAGACAGTATCACCAGGGTAGATCTATACAGTGCAGGACTAAAGATAATCATAGAAATCCATATATATATATATATACATAACTCAAAACAGTGCATAACTAACCAGATGGGTCTCATGCCCAAACATCGTAATACGTGCCATTATCATAACTCAAGATAATCAGATGCTTTTGTTTGAATCATATATATATATATATAGAAAGGAAAACAGTTATATGCATGTAAGGGTTTAACAAAATCAAAGGCCCACTCACAGTCTGGTCCCACCGCTAACTAGACGTATAACCCTGTCCCGTTGCTTACGTACAATCCCTGTCAAGTCCAAAGTACAAGTAAAGGTCACTATAGGTTCCTACATCTCAAAAATGAAGCCCTAGAACGAAACTGGCCTGGGAAAGCCATCTGAACATGCTTCCCGAGGCTTCAAACTCTAATTTGACCAACTTAGCAATCTCCGATTGACACGAAACCACCGCTATTGGATTCATATCATCAAAACCTTGAAAATGGTACTGGTCCCACCAAAATTACTGTTCACACGCATCCCACGCGCCTGGTAAAAGGCTAGTCAACACTGCTACAGTACATGCTGACGTCAGCATGACGTCAACCCTAATAGTGTCAGATGACACGTGTCACACTCTGATTGGTCACAGATCTGACATGTCTGACATGATGATGATGTCATCATCTCTAACATTAGGCCTGGTGCTACCGAAAACTGCACTGTCCTTCGGCTGGTCCCTATTGAAACCCATAACTAAACGTCGGCTAGTACCTACCGAAGCACAGTAACTGGGCCACCGTGACCCACGGTCAAGACCCGGCAATATCTTCTATTTTCGGCCACCATTTTAGGCAAGATTTGGCCCTAGGGGTTCGTTTAATCCTACACTAGAGTTCTGTGGCCTCAAAACCAGAAACAAAAACGAAAACACTACTTGTAACTTGAACGAAACTGGCAGCCAACTTCGGTCATCTTCCTCGACGACTCACTCCTCCTCCTGCCCTGAAATTGGTCCTCCTTGGTCATCTTTTTCCCTAGAAAAAGTCCCTATAACAAGAGAAGAAACACACACGTTAAAACCGTCTGTTCGAAACTAGGAAAAAAATAAGGACCTTTCGGGTTTTCCGGCTTACAGCAGCCGTGTCGCCGTCGTGGGCCGCCTCATCCACTCCTCAGTCCTCCTGCCATCCTAACAAGCCTAGCCTAACCTTGGTTCGAGTTCTGGAGGTGAGGTTTGAACGGTTGGGTTCTTTGGGGCTGGTTCTTCCTTCTCGAGTCTGGGGGCTTTTCGGGTTTTACAGACAGGGGAGGAGGAAGGTGGTGGTGATGGCTGGTGAAGGTGGGGGTAGTGAGGTCATGCTTGTTCAATCTGTGACTGGGGAGGAGCTAAGTGGAGGGGGTAGTGGTCGGGGTGTGTGTGTTAGTTTGAGAGAGTGAGTCGTGTGTGTGTGTGTGTGTGTGTGTGTGTGTGTGTGTGTGTGTGTGTGTGTGTGTGTGTGTGTGTGTGTGTGTGTGTGTGTTCATGGTTGGGAAAAATATGAAAGTGAGAGAGAAAGAGAGAGAGATTGGAAGTCTGATCAAAATAAAAGGAAAAGAAAGATGGATGAATGGTGCATATGACATCTGTGAATAAAAAGGGACGGCTGGGATTGCATGAGAGAAATAAAATATAAAATAATTAGCCAATGGGGGCAAGATCCATGAATTAGGAAAAGTGAGTGTGGGGATGAGTGACACTTGTCACTCATCCAAGGGTTTAGATTAATTTAAGTTTCAAGCCAATTCATAATATTATATTATTATTTTAATTTAACCCTCGGTTCGTACGTTTAATCGATTTTACTTCCGTGATCATAACTTTTTCGTCGTACGTCCGTTTTCAACGTGCAGCCTGCCTACGGACTCGTGTCATCCCAATCTACGTCACGGTCATAAGTCAAAGTCCTAAATATTTCTAGGTCAAAAGTTAACTTTTTCCCCCTCTAGGGGCAAAATGGTAATTTTACAATAAAATAATAATTACGAAAGTTCGGGTCGTTACACCGATGGTCGATACGATATTCGTAAGTTACTTCCCAAAGGTATGACCCCTGCATACTCGACCCATAGATAACTATGGTCAATCCCAAACCATATAAGGGAAATGATATTCTTGAGGGTTTTTCTAGCATCGGCAATCCCTGCCCTATGATGCCGAAAACACCTCGCCAAATCACAAATCTCATAGTGACACATCATTATGTCCACAGGAAGGGTCAACATCAATAGAATCATTTCCCCAATTGTAACCATACTATACATGGTCCTCGTTTCAAACATATCTGACTTCTTTCCAGGTCAATCACCTCAACCGACAATATTGTAGAGAACCCATCTACAATCCTCTGCGGTATCCAACCAATCTCAAAACAACTCATAATCATCGTTAGAGTCTTGAGTTATCTCCTGTTGGCCAATACATCTGTTTCTCTTGGGATCCACACTAATCTCGACCATTATTAGCACTTCCACAAGCCTACTCTAGTCGACCAGACCTAATACTTATTCAACCACATTTGTTTTTCCTTAGGATATTCAACACATTCGTCACACACATCACATGCCCATCCGTAGATGTGGGCATACCAACATATCATCCATCATGTTATCATAATCAATCCGACTATGGCCAGAATACCTGACTCATCAACTCATAAATATAACTGGTTCATTTGTCCATCCAAGGGCATCACCATCGACTAACCTTAGCCATATCGAATCCGGACATCATCTTTTTCTCTTTTACTCAAAACCGATAATCATCACCTTGTTGACCCCACTTAATAAGCCCAATAATCACACCCTTCCAACAGAACCACAAATCATTACCTCGTGATACGGGATACTTATCCCATACCATTACCTTATTAAGTTGTCCATAATTGAGATGTAAGCTCGGACCATCATCCCTTTTTCCTCTTCAACAACACTGGGTTCCCCACGGCGACACTCAACCGAACGAACCTGTATCCATCAAGTCATGTACTTGCACCTTCAGTCCTTATGACTCCATAGGTGCCACATACCAAGGTGTCCGAGAAACCACTCATATGCTCGACATGATCTCCATCATAAACTCAACCTCTCATCTTGGAAAAACCTCAGGAATGAAATATATTGAGAAAACCATACATCCTCAGCTCTCACTGGGCATTTCATACACTAATCACATATGCCACACATATGCCGAGTAACCTTGGTTACCCCTCACCAAAAATCCATCGGTTGTGAGGGTCAATATCATTCTAGAGGGTAACACCCTCGAGTCTTCCTGAAACATAACCTCTGGTAATCCTAGACTCCACATATCGCTCTCGAATCGACATACTCGATAGAGGTATCATGAGCCATCAACCAATCCATCCCAAGGATTACGTCCAAATCATCCAAGTCCAGGAATACCCAATTCATCCACTAGGCAAATACCACCAGTCGTCCTGGGTAGCCTCACATCAAAGGGGTCTACCCCCCTTACGTATCACCAATTTCACCATATATAATTACCAAGGTTACCACATAGATATCATCAAATTTATCATATTCGTAGCTCCAATCGGCTCACCGACTTCCATACCTTAACCAATCACGGACATCTTCGTATCCGTCCAATGTACAATCTCAAAACACAGAAGAGTGGATAGCTTGGGACCTATCGAATGCATACGTCCTGGTTAAACTTACATCCATGTCACTACGCCAGAGGCTACTCAGGCCTCCTCCTAAGTAACTGCAATCCTCGAGTATGTGGTCCTAATCCGACCACGCCCATATGGTCCATCACGGGCCCTACCAACTTTTCCCTCGCCTGCCACATCAGCAGTCAATACAGGAGCCAATCCCTGCTCCATTGCACCCCAACCGGTGCCTCTATCACTTTATCAATCTATATAATCATTTCTTTATGATGTGACCAGACGACCCACAATCATGAGCATTACTGCGTAATTAACCTTATCACTTTATCTCCCAGTGGACCCAACTGGAATCCCACTGAACTGGGCTATCTCCTAAGTCCAAATCTCTGTATATCTCGGGTCTTCGCCCGAACCTTTAGTCACTAAGTGAAACTGACGTGACCTATTCAGATCCATAAGTCCAGTAAATAGAGGTAAACAATACCAATCCATAAATTCATAACCCATCAGTATCCATACCAATCCTTGGTGTCCCAAGTGCCCAACATTCCTTAATTAAAGGGTTGGCCGTGTCAGAAACCATAGTTACATTCAACCCTTCCGGCTCCTCCCAAGCCCTGATACATTACTATGACTCATCTCGAGTCCTAACCAATATCCTGACTCATTTTGAGTCCCGTATCCATATCTCGACTCCTCTTGAGTCCAATCTCATAACATTACGACCTATAAGGCCTACGGGATATCCCATCATATGCTAGACTCTGAAACACACATTCCACTTAAGGAATTGACTGAGAATCATTTCATCCAGGGTCCAATCTGCTCAATTGTGCTACTTTTCTAGCTGCTGGGCTCATTCATTTCTGGGACCCACACAATTCCGTGTTTAACAGTTAATAGTTCACAGTGTACATTGATTTACACCTGACCCCCAGTCTAGGGTCAATTTCATTCTGAGATCTATCACGAGGTCTCATATTCCTTCATATACCAATATCACTAACAGGTCGCGCACGAGGCTTACGTTTCGGAGGCATGACGTGGCAACAGAATCAGCAACCTAGTGCTCTGATACCAATTTGACAAGACCTGTCCCCGAAGGACATAGATAATCGGGCCCGATCCTGCTCCCTTCTGAAAAGTCAACTGAAGTTCGAAAATTACCCTCAGCACTTGCCAAACAAGGGATAACTGCACCTGTGCCCACTCATGCCTCCACCTCTCGAATAACCTCGATCATCGCGCCATAATCTGGAGGGTCAATAAAATAGAAAAGGTGTGAGTGGAAAAAAATAAACATTTATAAATACATTTGAGGAAAATCAATCTTATCCTCCAGTTCCGCAAACATGCATGCATATCATAAAATAAGAGTAAAATACATCTGGGCACAAATGTTTATAAATCACAAATCTCCATAAAACCACGAGACTCATTTCCATATCCAATCTCATTAGTCACGTTATCCATGCTACGTGTGCAAATGAAATAAGCTCAAGGACCTCTCAAATCCGAGCACGTCGCCATGAGCACATCACCAGTCGACGTTCCAGATCGTCGTGAACACATCACTGATCGGTCTCCACATAATACCAGCACACCTGAGTCAAGCCTCCCTCGGCTGCACGCCAATAGGCTGTGCTACGTGACCTCTCCGAGCGAACACATCCAATCCCGGAGGCGAGCGTTATCTCCAGGGTGCACTCCGGGGAAAACATATTCCCAACCGAAAGCCCTAATATCCGCAACATATCACCACCATGAAAACTAGTGAACAACAGTTGCATTTGAAATCAAAATTATTTATCCACACAGGGTCTTGGCCCAAAACATAGTTCCCTCAAAATCAGTAAAACCAGTATTCCATAAATTCAGAAACCATCAATATCATCATGTAATCACATGTAAATCCAAATCCAATCAAAATCACAACTACATTGGGTCTCAAACCCAAAATATCATTTTCACGTAAATCCGTGCAACCGTAACCTGAGTTGCCATTTTCACATTAAATATATGCGAAAAACATTCCGTAATTCCATCAAATTAATCCCTGACTCATAATCCAAGTCAAAACATCATTGTTCAATCTTGGGCCTACGCCTAAAACCTCGGTTTCACAATTTCTCGAAAATTGTGCCCAAAACAATATAATAATCCAGAAAATTGATAAATCATCATATCAAAACATTAATCATGTTAAATCATATAATAAAGCAGTTAAAACATGTATGCATGCATTCTGGTTAGAAAACAAAATCCACTCACACACCGTCCAAACTGTCCGCTTCCGAGCTGCACGTTTTTTTGTACTTTCTAGAAATCAAAATTCCTGTCCAAAATTATTATCGAGGGTCACTAACACTTCAATATATCTCACATAATTTTCACGTATTTTTTCGGGATTTAAATACGTATTTAAAACGTATATTAAAACTTCAGATACACATAACACTATCGAAATGGTATCCGATTTTCTCGAAACTAGTGCCAAAATGTTCATTACATTGAGAGGATTCAAAGTCATGTTGACCTCACCTGAAGATTTGCCTCCACGTGCTCTCACTAGCCACCACAAGGGGTTGCGTGTGAAACCCACGCGCCCTTCTACAGTGACCGTCTTCCTCACCCGATTACCCTGCATTTGGGCTGTTCAACCCGCAAGATAACCCTGTTTGAATTAAGTCAATTCGACCTCAATTTCAATTTTTTAATCATCCAACTGCATCGCCTTAATTCTAATTCAAGATCTGTAACTTTAATTTCATAAATGGCTACCTCAATCCAATTGAATTCGAATTCGAAAATTCAAAGAACAGGTGAGCGTTGTTCATCCTGCAATCCATTCGAATTCAATCAGTTTCTTCAATCTAATTAAACATGAACCTTATTAACACAAATTCGAGATTAATTTCACATTTCCTCACTTTCAAGTTCACAAACTCAAGCTCAATAATTCAAAACGATCGCAGGTCCTGTTCTTGGCCAAAACCTCCACGATTCCTTTCATTTTTGAAGTGGGTCTACTCGAATTGATCTCAAGAGACTCAATCCCATCTCAATTTCATTGTTTATGGCTTAGAATTCCAAATTTGGTTTTTGATCAATTCAAATTTCGAAAGGTTTGAGTTTCGGTTTCCCTGGGCTTTGTCTCTCATTTCCTTTCTTTTTTCATTCAATTCCCTTGCTCTTCCTCTCTCAAACTTTCTCAATTTGATCAAGAACGAAGAAGTTTAATGATGCCTGGGTTTTCAGCACAACTGATGCTCTGTTTTCTCTCAAATACACAGTTACCATGTTAAACGGCCAAGTCTTCATTTCAAATCCTCATCACTTGAACTAATTGTGTTGTTAGAGTGACAGATGTCACCTTGTGGCAATCTCACGCCTAATTTAGCAATTACATGTGTCCATCATTTGGCTAAAACATCATTAACATGGTTGAATCAGCCAACATAACCACCAAACTACCATTTTACCCCTGTAACACGTAATTACCAAAATGCCCTTCATAGTTCTAGACTCGTAACTTCCACACCCGAACTCTAATGTCTACATGCCGTCTTTCTATGGACTCAGCGTCTCACAACCTACCCAACGGTCCTTACGACCAGTCCAAAAAGTGTCACGATCAAAAAGTCATCTTTTGGCCGTTATAACCAGGGTCATTACCCGCTTCCGAGCTGCATGTTTTTTTCTACTTTCTGGAAATCACAATTCCTGTCCAAAATCATTATCGAGGGTCACTAACACTTCAATATATCTCATATAATTTTCCCATATTTTTTCGGTATTTAAATATGTATTTAAAACGTATATTAAAACTTTGGATACACATAACACTATCGAAACGGTATCCGATTTCCTCGAAACCAGTGCCAAAATGTTCATTACATTGAGAGGATTCAAAGTCATGTTGACCTCACCTGAAGACTAGCCTCCACGCGCTCTTCCTCACCCAATTTCATAAATGGCTACCTCAATCCAATCGAAATCGAGGATTAGCCTCACTTGAAGATTGGCCTCCACACGTTTTCACGGGCAGCCACAAAGGGCTGCACGTGAAACCCATGCGCCCTGCTACAATGACCGTCTTCCTCACCCAATTACCCTGCATTTGGGCTGTACAACCCGCGACATAACCTTGTTAGAATTACGTCAATTTGACCTCGATTTCAATTTTTTAATCATCCAACTGCATCGCCTTAATTCTAATTCAAGATCTGTAACTTTAATTTCATAAATGGCTACCCCAATCCAATCGAATTTGAATTCGAAAATTCAAAGAACAAGTGAGCACTGTACATCCTGCACTCCATTTGAATTCAATCAGTTTCTTCAATATAATTAAACATGAACCTTATTAACACAAATTCGCGATTAATTTCACACTTCCTCACCTTCAAGTTCACAAACTCAAGCCCAATAATTCAAAATGGTCACAGGTCCTGTTCTTGGCCAAAACCTCCTCGATTCCTTTCATTTTTGAAGTGGGTCAGCTCAAATTGATCTCTAGAGACTCAATCACATCTCAATTTCATTTTTTATGGCTCAAAATTCCAAATTTGGTTTTTGATCAATTCAAATTTTGAAAGGTTTGAGTTTCGGGTTCCCTGGGCTTTGTCACTCATTTCCTTTCTCTTTTCATTCAATTCCCTTGCTCTTCCTCTCTCAAACTTTCTAAATTTGATCAAGAACAAAGAAGTTTAATGATGCCTGGGTTTTGAGCACAACGGATGCTCTGTTTTCTCTCAAATACACAGTTACCATGTTAAACAACCAAGTCTTCATTTCCAATCCTCATCACTTGAACTAATTGTGTTATTAGAGTGATAGATGTCACCTTGGGGCAATTCCACGCCCAATTCAGCAATGACAGGTGTCCATCATTTGGCTAAAACATCATTAACATGGTTGAATCAGCCAACATAGTCACCAAATTACCATTTTACCCCAGAAACACATAATTACCAAAATGCCCTTCATAGTTCTAGACCCGTAACTTCCACACCTGAACCCCAATGTCTACATGTCACCTGTCTATGGACTCAGCATCTCGCAACCGACCTAACGGTCCTTATGACCAGTCCAAAAAGTGTCCCGATCAAAAAGTCAGCTTTTGGGTTTTATAACTAAGGGCAAAACGTAATTTTTTCAAATTTTCCAAAATTTCCCTTTTCTAATTTATGGGTCGTCACACAACTATTGAGGGTAGCTTTGGTATTTTGGGTTGTTTGTCAAGCAGGAGTAGGACTAGGCGCGATTATCAAAGTATTTTAGGAGCGGATCTTGTTAGTTTGATTCAGACGGGAGAAAATTTGTAACCACCCAGACCAAAAATTACGGTTATTTTTGAAAGATTATGTAGAAAATGACGAATTTAACCTTGGCTTCGGAGTGTTGGTTGGTCAAATTTTTCTAGGAAATAGTTTTGGACATTTTCTTTTGACTATTGTGTAGGTCTCGAGATCACAAGTTCGTAGATAGGCGACACACAAGAATCAGAGTTCGTGAACGGGAGTTACAGGTATGAAACGGTTGGGACATAACGGGAATTTCAGAAGATTTCTAAGGTACTTTTTAAACTTTACTTAGGGTGTCAGACGAGAATAAGTTTTGGAACGCTTTTCAAGATATTTTATAGGGTGAGTTTTGTCAGGATTTCTCTTTTTTTAGGAATTGTGCAATTCGATCTCTAACCATGATATTTGGACACGAGATGTCAGGACCCACCCCGGTTCCACCCCAAAAACCGAGGTAAATCCTGCTCCCGTCTGACACCCCGACACGCAACTAAAGTAAACTCATGAAAAACCGCCAAAAACATGCCAGACGCAGGAGAAAATTTAAACATCCCGAAGTGAAAGTTTTACAAAGCATAGTACCAAGATACAAAGGAAAGAAAACCGATAAACAAGGTACACGCACAACGAAAAATGTAAAGCACTCCGGGGTCACTCTCGAGTATTCTATGCCTCCGACGCTGCCTCAATGTCAACCCCCGCGCTAGCTCCACGACCTGGAGGGCAATTTAAAACAGAAGGTGTGAGTGGACCATAAATAAAAGAAGAGTTTCCCAAGCCATTTCATAAGAAAACCAGGGTTTTAGCCCTCCGTTTTGAAAACACACATGCATAACCCATTTGCTGAAAACAGTTGTAAATCACATAAAGATCGTCATAAAAACAGAATTGAAAACAGTTACAAAAATCACGTCATAAACATCATAAAACCATATCATAAAACATAAGTCTCAAACAATCATTACCCGATCAAACCTGCTGGACCTATCCGAGTCTTTAAACTCAATCCAGGCCTCAATAATATCCGAGTCTTTAAACTCCCGAGTCTTTAAACTCAACAGGCCTACGGGGGAAATATCAATATATCCGAGTCTTTAAACTCCCGAGTCTTTAAACTCAATCCGGGTCTTTAAACCCAATCTGGGCCCGTCCCCCGTCAAACATAATATCCGGGTCTTTAAACCCAATATCCAGATCCAGCAAATCCAATCCAAAACCAGTTGAAAACCATTTCTAAATCCACATCCAAACCCGAATCCGAAATCACCGGTATGAAGCCCTTCCGGCGTCCACAACCGTCATTCCGAACCCAAATCCGGAATTCCACGTTTCAACTTTAAAATCAAATCTCGCTTCTCGAAATCCAATTTCAAAACCGAAAACCTTCATCCTCAAATCATGTCTTAAATCCATTTATAAGCATTGAAAATCCTTTATCATTTGAAATCCCAAATCATGGCATCAAAATCAGAATCCAAACTTTTCTCGTAAAACATGCTGAAAAACCGTACTTTCTCGAAAAACGTGCAATTATGTAAAACCAACATAGCATATACAACAATCATGAAATCACATTTAAAACCATAAAAAAATAATAGAAAAACAGTTATGCATGCTCGAGTTTAGAGAAGGGGTCCACTCACAGTCACCGGCACGTCACTCGCGCCCTGTACGTTCCTCAGCTTCCTCGGGAAGTCCCGATCATATCACAAGTCACCAAAGAACGTTACTAACACGTCTACCGAGACTCTCCTAATTTTCCCCCAAAATCCCCGGATCCTAAACGTAACGAACCGGAACCCTAAACCTTCAACCTCACGGAACTAACCTCAAACGACGTCCGAATAACCCGAAACATATTCCACTAGACTAGTTACAACCTCTAGACCAAAAACCTAGTTGACACTTTCCCCAGAAACCACCGCACGCGCCCCCACGCGCCGTCCAAAGTGGCTGCGTGTGGGCCTCATGCGCCTGCACACAGTCACTGTTCATCATCTTCTTCAACGGGTGAACCGGTCTGAACCGGCGTACCCGGTTCTCTGCCAAACCTTCACCGTTTCGACTCCTCTCTTCACCAATCTTACCGTCTAGTCCTAAGCAACCTCTTCCCCTCACTCTAACAAGACGACTGATCCTCTAGATCATCGTCCCAAACTCAACACCGTAACCCTATCTGTCCCCTGTTTCACAATCCGGCCACCCAGTCACTCCCCCGTCGCGGCTTCCACCTTAGACGACTCCTAGGAACCTACTGAACATAACAAGACTCACCAAACACCTCGACTCAGCCCCTAAGTCCACGACTTTCGATTTGAAATTCATTGAAAAATAGGGCATATTCACGGGGAAAAGGGATTACCTACAGCCGTCCACCACCGTGCTCGCCGCCGCTCTCCCTGAAGTCCACAGGGCCGTCTTAGCCTCCTCTGGAGCCCAATCGATCAGCACACGGCCACACCACCACCAATTTCCCTCAGCATCTCTCTGTTTTTCCCGTAACCTCACCCTCTTCACACACCAATCTTCCTCACACGAGTTGCCATCCCAACTCACTCACTGTCTCTCTCGATCACTAGTCCCTCACTTGATCACTGAACACACAAACACACTCTGCACTCGTCCAATTCCTCCCTAACTCTCAGTCTCTGTTTCTCTCTTGTTCGAACATACACACGAACACATAGCCAAATAATTGGAGTCGTGCACCCTAGAACCCACTAGACAACTTGCACGTGTCACAATCCTCTCAACCCTCTCACAAATATCCCAATCTCCACTGTACACCTGGCCTTATCAGATTGGCCCAAATCCCCATGCAGCCAAAAGACAAAATGCCCCAATTTTGAATCAAAATTACAATTATGCCCTTACTGTTCTAGACCTGTAACTTACGCATCCTAGGTCCGATGAACACGTGCTGCCTGTCGTTGAACTCAGGACGACGAGCTCTACTTAACGGTCCTAGGTCAACGCGTCAAAATCCGATCGTACGAAAAGTCAACTCTCCCCCCTATTTTAACCAAATTACGGTTATGCCCTCAACCTTCCGAACATCATAACTTCCTCCTCGGATGTCGGAATCGGGCGTGCCACCTGTCTACGGATTTGTGACGTCTCGAACTACGTCACGGTCACCGGTCAATACCCAATTGACCGCCCGAACTAAAAGTCAACTATTTACCCAACTTAAGGGCAAAATCATCATTCTACGCTAACGGACCTTCTGTAACCAACAAACCACCGATTAAGCTCACTAATACATCACTAATCACCGTCTTAACCCTAATTTCCAGGACGGGTCCTTACAACCTACCCTCCTTAAAAGAATTTCGTTCCCGAAATTCCACAGCTAGTTCCCTACACCTGGGTCTCCTACCCGGTGAACGACACTGGTGCAACAACAACTACTCCTGGGTTTCCGATCTATCATCTCCACCTTGGGTATTTCACACCATCCCCAACTACTAGTTCACCACTGTAACAACCCGTACCTTCGGGAGGGGTAAAAAGGTAATTTGTAAAATTTTGTGTGTAAATGGACGTTTTTGCCCTTGTGAATAGTAGATGAAAAGTTGACTTTTTGAGTTCTCGATTGGATGAGTGTTGACTCTTAACCGTAACGTAGTTTAGGACGTCACGAGTCCGTAGACAGGTGGCAGGTTCGATTCGGACAACCGGAGGAAAAGTTATGACGTTCGGAAGATTGGGGGCGTTACCGTAATTTTGAGTAAACGAGGAAAATGTTGACTTTTTGGAGGACTTGTGATTTTCACCTAGACCAAGGACCGTTAGATAGGTCTCGACGTCCTGAGTTCAACGACAAGCGGCACGCTGTCATCGGACGTCGGACGGAAAAGATACGGGTCTAGAACGTTCGAGGGCAAAACGGTAATTAATTGTACAAGGGGTATTTTGGTCATTTCCCCTCAGCCCAATCAGATAAGGGCAAGTGGCAGGGATATTTTGGGCTAACCTATGGCTGCTGGACACGTGCAAGGGGCTGGATGGTTCCAGGCCGTTCTCAAGTGTGCACGGCCACACCTTGCACAAAATCAAACCGTGTTTTGGGTTTGAAACACAGAAAACAGAGGGTGAGAGTTCGAGGAGAGTTTGATCGATTTTGTGCCATGGGGAGTGAGGAGTGATTGGTGAGAGTGACAGGGAGGAGTGGTTGTACTGGTGATCGTGTTTTGGGACTGGAATCGTGCACGGCGGCACGGTGGGGGTGAGGTGAAAATTTGAGGAAAACAGGGAGGTCGTGAGTTCGTGGTGGTGGCTACGCCGTGTGGTGGCTCAAATCACGACCGTGGGACGTTCAGGAGGCTGTAGGGAGTCCAACGAACACCGTGGTACGCGACGGCGCTTGCAGCGGAGACGGAATCGAAGGGTAAACTTCTTTACTCTGTTTTCCCGTGCTTTTTCAATTCAAAAGTCGTGAAGGTAGGATGAGAATCGAAGGGAGTGGTGAGTGCAGTGGTGTTCAGGGAGGTTCTAGGAGTGGTGTGGGATGGTCGCCGTGACGGGGACGTGCACGGCGGAGCCAGTCGACGGAGAGTACTCTGTACTCTGTTTTGGCCGTGAGTTCAAACGTCGAGTCGTGACGTTTGGGCACAAGTCGACGGTCAAGGTGAGTTGGGTTAGATGTAGAAGGGCCTTAGGAACCGTCTGGTGTTGCCACCGTGACGGGGGATGACCGGAGTGGCTGGATCGTGGAACAGGGGCCGTCTGTGTGTTTCTTTCGAGCTTCAGTTGTGAAGCTGAGTGGTGAA
Organism: Prinsepia uniflora; assembly: GCA_032719365.1. NCBI lineage: Eukaryota > Viridiplantae > Streptophyta > Magnoliopsida > Rosales > Rosaceae > Prinsepia > Prinsepia uniflora. Next base: position 46,390,002 of record CM064861.1, on the reverse strand, counting down.
TGGAACCAGGAGAGTGAGGGGAATGGATAGGTTGGAACTGGACGAAGCTTTAGGTGAAGAAAGGGAGAGGAATCGTGCAGGTACGGCGGAGAACCGCTGACGCCGGTTCAGTTTGCAGACTACTGTGCTGAACCGGGTCTGCTCAAGGTTGAAGGGCACTGTAGCAGGCACGTGAGGCCCACGCGCAGCCACTTTGGGCGGCGCGTGGAGGCACGTGGAGAGGAATCCGGCCAAGCTTCCAACATGAGTTTAGTCCTAAATGTTCTAAGGAATCCAATGGTATAGTTTTCGGGTGAATCGGACGGTGTTACGGAGTTGTTCGGGAATCCAGACGATTGAGGGTTTAGGATTAAAATATTATTTAATTCCCGAAAAATTGGGGAAATTAGGATTAGGATCCTTGATGTGTTTGTGACCCTATTTAGTGTATTCTGACAGGACGGGAGGCACCCGAGACAGTCGAGGAGCGCACGGAGCGCGAGTGACTCGTTCTGAATTTGTGAGTGGACTCTTTCTTTCCTTCGAGCATGCCTAACTGTTTTATTGATGTTTTATGATCTTAAATATGTTTTTATGCTTTTGAATGAGGATTATATGTGATTGATGAGTTTGCACGTTTTTCGAGACATTTCCGAGATTTTGCACGTTTTTCGAGAAAAAACTGATTTTTTGGGTATAAGAATGGATTTCCGGATTTGGGTTCGGAATGTCGGTTCGAACCGCCGGAAGGGCTTCGAGCCGGGGATTTCGAATTCGAGTTTGGCGATCGATTTCGAATTGGTTTACACTGGATATGGATTGGATTTGCTGGATCTGGATAATGGGTTTAAAGACCCGGATTGCTATTGACGGGGGACGGGCCCGGATTGAGTTTAAAGACTCGGGAGTTTAAAGACTCGGATATGTTGATATTACCCCCATAGGCCTATTGAGTTTAAAGACTCGGGAGTTTAAAGACTCGGATTTCATTTAAGGCCTGATTGAGTTTAAAGACTCGGATAGGTCCAGCAGGTTTAATCGGAAATGATGATTTAATGCTGAACTATGATTTCTCTATCCGTTTTATAGTGTTTCTGTTTCTTATGGTAGTTTATAGTGTATCTGTTTCTTATGAGATTTTATAGTGTTTCTGTTTCTTATGATGTTTCATGTTATGATTTTCTAATACTTCGTTGGGCATGCCTGTTTTAAGAACGGAGGGAACACTGATTCTTATTTTTCCTTAACCTCGAGTTAGTGATAAACTGATTTTGCAACTTTGGTTGTTCTAGTCCACTCACACTTTTGGTTTTAAATTTTCCCTCCAGGTCGTGGTGATAGCGCCGGGGTGAACGTTGAGGCAGATATCGAGGCATAGAGCTTCCGACGTCCTTCCGTTCCGAGACTAGCATTGTAGGACTTTTGTGCCCATTTTGTAGAACTATGCTCTGACTAGCTGTTGTGTATATGTTACTCCTTCGTCTGATAGTTATGCTTATAGTTGTGTGAAGGTTGTTTGTTGGTTTTTGATACTGTAAGTGTGATTGTCAGACGGGAGCAGGGTTCGTCCCGGGTATCGAGGCCATATTTGGGACGGGTCCTGACAATTGGTATCAGAGCATAGGTTTGTCGGTTTTGTGTTGGGTCAAGGTTGTTTTTACTAACTCTATGCCTCTTTCAGCGTACGATCGATCATGCCTCCGAGACGTGAACCCCCTCCACGACCTGAAGATGAAGCGGCGAGAGGGACTGAGAGCGCTTCGATCGAGAGAGCCCAGAGGCTTGGGGCTACTACGTTCAGCGGTGGGGCCGATCCAGAGGAAGCTCACCGATGGATCACCCGACTCGAGCGTATTTTTGGGGTGATGCACTGTCCTCCAGAGGATCGGGTCTTGTAAGCTACTTTTCTGTTGGATGGAGCTGCATATGAGTGGTGGTACACGCTGGAACTGTCCGGCTGGGATGCACATACCGTGACTTGGGAGACTTTCCGGGAGCGGTTTCTAGATCAGTACTATCCCCGTTCTTTCCGGGATGCTAAAGAGGCAGAATTTCTTCACTTGAAGCAAGGGAACTTGACAGTCGCAGAGTATGAGCAGAGGTTCCAGATGCTATCCCGATTCGCTCCTGCATTTGTGGCAACCGAGGCGGAGAAGTGACGCCGGTTTGAGTTGGGCCTTCGGGGAGAGATCAGGGCCATAGTGACAGCTGGCTCTTTTGCTACGTTTCGGGAGTTATCTGATGCTGCTGTCAGGGTTGAGGCCAGTTTACCTGCTAGACCACAGTATTCGGGCAGTGTTCGACGCCGAGAGCATTCATTTCCAGGAGCATCGAGTCAGAGGCCCCCGAAATGGGGTAATTTTGGTGGATCGTCATCGGCTGGTGGAGCGCGGTATGGCAGACCAGGCAGTTTTCACGGTTCGGGATTTCGAGGAGCTAGGTCACAGCCGACTCCTCAGGCGAGTGCGACTTCAGTTGCTTCTACAGGGAGGCATACCGGTGGACCCGGTAGGGATACTTGCTTCTATTGCGGAGAGCGAGGACACTTCCGGATGGAGTGCCCTTTGTTAGCTTCAAAGGGTGGAGCAGGCAGAGGTGCAGCGGAACCTGGGCGGAGCACTGCTTCAGTGTCAGGGACAGCAGGCCCTTGGGGTGGCGGTGGTGCCACGAGCAGTTCCAGGGGGCGCGGTAGGTCGTCGGGACCTCAGGCGCGAGTTTTTGCTATGACTCAGCAGGAGGCTAGGTCAGCACCGGGAGTGGTGACAGGTACACTCACCATACTTGGTCACACTGTTTTTGCTTTGATAGATCCCGGGGCTACCCATTCATTTATAGCTCGGAGTTGTAGTTTGGTTACGGAGAAGGAGGTGTCTACTTTGGATTGTGCTTTAGGGGTATGTACACCTACTGGGGAGGTGTTGGTCGTGACTCAGGTGTTGAGAGAGTGTCCGGTGATGGTAGGTGAGGTTGAGCTAATGGCAGATTTGTTACTATTGGATCTACGGGACTTTGATGTTATTTTGGGTATGGACTGGTTGACGAGACATCATGCTTCTATCGACTGTTTCGATAGGAGAGTTACTTTTCGGAGTCCCGGATTATTAGAGACTACGTTTCAGGGGGATCAGCGTGCACTTCCTACCGGAGTTATTTCGGCACTTGAGGCTAGCAAGTTGTTGCGTAAGGGGTGCCAAGGTTACATAGCTCATGTGGTGGATACACGTGCTACGCCAGTGAGGGCGGAGGACATACCAGTGGTACGGGAGTTTCCCGATGTTTTTCCCGAGGAGTTGCCAGGACTACCCCCACACCGAGATCTTGAGTTTACGATTGATCTTCTTCCAGGTACACAGCCTATTTCACAGACTCCTTACCGTATGGCACCTGCAGAATTGAGGGAACTTAAGGCCCAGTTGCAAGAGTTGGTCGATATAGGATTCATTCGACCGAGTATGTCACCTTGGGGAGCACCTGTTTTGTTTGTCAAGAAAAAGGATAGAGGATTGAGATTGTGTGTGGATTACAGACAACTGAATAAGGTAACTATTCGAAATAAGTATCCCCTACCCCGGATTGACGATTTGTTCGACCAATTGAAGAGAGCCCAGTATTTTTCGAAGATTGATCTTCGCTCCGGTTATCATCAGTTAAGGGTTAATGAGGAGGATATACCGAAGACAGCTTTTCGGACCAGGTACGGTCATTTTGAGTTTGTTGTGATGCCTTTTGGTTTGACTAATGCCCCAGTAGCTTTTAGGGACCTTATGAACCGCGTGTTCCGACCCTATTTGGATCGTTTTGTGATTGTTTTCATTGATGACATTTTGGTGTATTCGAAGAGTGCGAAGGCACATGAGAAACATCTTAGACTCGTGGAGTTGCTTAAGGAATTGAATCTGAGACACCGCCGATGGTTGGAGTTGCTTAAGGACTACGACTGCACGATTGAGTATCACCCAGGGAAGGCTAATGTGGTAGCCGATGCTCTGAGCAGGAAGTCAGCTAGTTCTTTGTCACATTTGAGGACAGTACGGTTACTGTTGCTGGTTGAGCTCCGCAGGTTGGGGGTAGAGTTGACTGTGGATGATCAGGGAGCACTCCTAGCGAGTTTCCATGTACGACCTGTTTTGATTGATCAGGTGATTGATGCTTAGTTTGATGACCCTATCCTATGCATCATTCGGATTGAGGTCGAGGCTGGAGAGAGACAGGACTTTGAGATCCGTGACGATGGAGCCTTGGTTAAAGGTGGACGGTTGTGCGTACCTGAGGTTGAAGCATTGAAGAAAGTGATATTGGATGAGGCTCACTGTTCAGCTTATGCGATGCATCCTGGTGGGACCAAGATGTATCGTACACTTCGGGAGCATTACTGGTGGTCAGGGATGAAACTTGAGATTGCAGAATATGTCAGTAGATGCTTGATTTGTCAACAGGTAAAAGCCGAGCGGCAGAGACCTTATGGAGCAATGCAACCTTTGCCGATCCCCGAGTGGAAATGGGATCACCTGACGATGGATTTTGTGTTCAAGCTTCCGAGAACACCAAAGGGACACGATGGTGTGTGGGTTATTGTGGATCGACTTACGAAGTCTGCTCATTTCTTGCCAATACGGGAGAACTTCAGGTTGGCGCAGTTTGCACAGTTGTTCATAGATGAGATTATTCGGTTACATGGGACTCCAGAGTCGATCGTATCTGACAGAGATCCGAGATTCACTTCCCGCTTTTGGCAGAGCTTACAGGAAGCTTTTGGGACTAAATTACATTTCAGTACTGCATTTCATCCTCAGACCGATGGACAGTCAGAGCGGACTATTCAGATTCTCGAGGATATGATGCGAGCTTGTGTCTTGCAGTTTCAGGGTACTTGGGAGTCTCATTTACCTTTGATGGAGTTCGCCTACAATAACAGTTATCAGGAGAGCATTGGGATGGCTCCTTACGAGGCTTTGTATGGGCGACAGTGTCGGACTCCATTGTGTTGAACTGAGGTTGGTGAGCGGAGACTGACTACTTCTGAATTGGTGGAGCTTACTCAGGAAAAAGTGGCATTGATTAGGGATCGATTAAAGGCAGCCCAGGACCGACAGAAGAGTTACGCTGACCGTAGGATCAGAGATTTAGAGTTTGCCGTAGAAGACTGGGTTTTCCTGAAGTTGTCCCCTTGGAAGGGAATTGTGCGGTTCGGCAGACGAGGGAAGTTGAGTCCTCGTTACATTGGACCTTATGAGATCATAGAACGGATTGGTCCTGTTGCATATCGATTGGCTTTACCAGCAGACCTGGAAAAGGTACATAATGTCTTTCATGTCTCTATGCTTCGGAAGTATATTCGAGATGATTCGCATGTTCTGGAAGCACAACCAGTTGAACTGAGAGAAGACTTGAGTTTCGAAGAGCAGCCTGTAGCGATTTTGGATCGGAAGGATAAGGTCTTAAGGCGGAAAATGGTTCCCTTGGTTAAAGTATTGTGGAGGAATCATCAAGTGGAAGAAGCTACGTGGGAACCTGAGGCATTGATGCGGGAACAGTACCCTTACTTATTTCACTGAATTTCGGGGACGAAATTCTTTTTAGGGGGGTAGATTGTAACAACCCGTACCTTTGGGAAGGGTAAAAAGGTAATTTGTAAAATTTTGTGTGTAAATGGACGTTTTTGCCCTTGTGAATAGTAGATGAAAAGTTGACTTTTTGAGTTCTCGATTGGATGAGTGTTGACCCTTAACCGTAACGTAGTTTAGGACGTCACGAGTCCGTAGACAGGTGGCAGGTTCGATTCGGACAACCGGAGGAAAAGTTATGACGTTCGGAAGATTGGGGGCGTTACCGTAATTTTGAGTAAACGAGGAAAATGTTGACTTTTTAGAGGACTTGTGATTTTCACCTAGACCGAGGACCGTTAGATAGGTCTCGACGTCCTGAGTTCAACGACAGACGGCACGCTATCATCGGACGTCGGACGAAAAAGATACGGGTCTAGAACGTTCGAGGGCAAAACGGTAATTAATTGTACAAGGGGTATTTTGGTCATTTCCCCTCAGCCCAATCAGATAAGGGCAAGTGGCAGGGATATTTTGGGCTAACCTATGGCTGCTGGACACGTGCAAGGGGCTGGATGGTTCCAGGCCGTTCTCAAGTGTGCACGGCCACACCTTGCACAAAATCAAACCGTGTTTTGGGTTTGAAACACAGAAAACAGAGGGTGAGAGTTCGAGGAAAGTTTGATCGATTTTGTGCCAGGAGGAGTGAGGAGTGATTGGTGAGAGTGACAGGGAGGAGTGGTTATACTGGTGATCGTGTTTTGGGACTAGAATCGTGCACGGCGACACGGTGGGGGTGCGGTGAAGATTTGAGGAAAACAGGGAGGCTGTGAGTTCGTGGTGGTGGCTACGCCGTGTGGTGGCTCAAATCACGACCGTGGGACGTTCAGGAGGCTGTAGGGAGTCCAACGAACACCGTGGTAAGCGGCGGCGCTTGCAGCGGAGACGGAATCGAAGGGTAAACTTCTTTACTCTGTTTTCCCGTGCTTTTTCAATTCAAAAGTCGTGAAGGTAGGATGAGAATCGAAGGGAGTGGTGAGTGCAGTGGTGTTCAGGGAGGTTCTAGGAGTGGTGTGGGATGGTCGCCGTGACGGGGACGTGCACGGCGGAGCCAGTCGACGGAGAGTACTCTGTACTCTGTTTTGGCCGTGAGTTCTAACGTCGAGTCGTGACGTTTGGGCACAAGTCGACGGTCAAGGTGAGTTGGGTTAGATGTAGAAGGGCCTTAGGAACCGTCTGGTGTTGCCACCGTGACGGGGGATGACCGGAGTGGCTGGATCGTGGAACAGGGGCCGTCTGTGTGTTTCTTTCGAGCTTCAGTTGTGAAGCTGAGTGGTGAATGGAACCAGGAGAGTGAGGGGAATGGATAGGTTGGAACTGGACGAAGCTTTAGGTGAAGAAAGGGAGAGGAATCGTGCAGGTACGGCGGAGAACCGCTGACGCCGGTTCAGTTTGCAGACTACTGTGCTGAACCGGGTCTGCTCAAGGTTGAAGGGCACTGCTCAAGGTTGAACCGGGTCTGTTATGATTTTCTAATACTTCGTTGGGCATGCCTGTTTTAAGAACGGAGGGAACACTGATTCTTATTTTTCCTTAACCTCGAGTTAGTGATAAACGGAGGGAACACTGTCCGGCTGGGATGCACATACCGTGACTTGGGAGACTTTCCGGGAGCGGTTTCTAGATCAGTACTATCCCCGTTCTTTCCGGGATGCTAAAGAGGCAGAATTTCTTCACTTGAAGCAAGGGAACTTGACAGTCGCAGAGTATGAGCAGAGGTTCCAGATGCTATCCCGATTCGCTCCTGCATTTGTGGCAACCGAGGCGGAGAAGTGACGCCGGTTTGAGTTGGGCCTTCGGGGAGAGATCAGGGCCATAGTGACAGCTGGCTCTTTTGCTACGTTTCGGGAGTTATCTGATGCTGCTGTCAGGGTTGAGGCCAGTTTACCTGCTAGACCACAGTATTCGGGCAGTGTTCGACACCGAGAGCATTCATTTCCAGGAGCATCGAGTCAGAGGCCCCCGAAACGGGGTAATTTTGGTGGATCGTCATCGGCTGGTGGAGCCCGGTATGGCAGACCAGGCAGTTTTCAGGGTTCGGGATTTCGAGGAGCTAGGTCACAGCCGACTTCTCAGGCGAGTGTGACTTCAGTTGCTTCTACAGGGAGGCATACCGGTGGACCCGGTAGGGATACTTGCTTCTATTGCGGAGAGCGAGGACACTTCCGGAGGGAGTGCCCTTTGTTAGCTTCAGAGGGTGGAGCAGGCAGAGGTGCAGCGGAACCTGGGCGGAGCACTGCTTCAGTGTCAGGGAAAGCAGGCCCTTGGGGTGGCGGTGGTGCCACGAGCAGTTCCAGGGGGCGCAGTAGGTCATCGGGAACTCAGGCGCGAGTTTTTGCTATGACTCAGCAGGAGGCTAGGTCAGCACCGGGAGTGGTGACAGGTACACTCACCATACTTGGTCACACTGTTTTTTCTTTGATAGATCCCGGGGCTACCCATTCATTTATAGCTCGGAGTTGTAGTTTGGTTACGGAGAGGGAGGTGTCTACTTTGGATTGTGCTTTAGGGGTATGTACACCTACTGGGGAGGTGTTGGTCGTGACTCAGGTGTTGAGAGAGTGTCCGGTGATGGTAGGTGAGGTTGAGCTAATGGCAGATTTGTTACTATTGGATCTACGGGACTTTGATGTTATTTTGGGTATGGACTGGTTGACGAGACATCATGCTTCTATCGACTGTTTCGATAGGAGAGTTACTTTTCGGAGTCCCGCATTATTAGAGACTACGTTTCAGGGGGATCAGCGTGCACTTCCTACCGGAGTTATTTCGGCACTTGAGGCTAGCAAGTTGTTGCGTAAGGGGTGCCAAGGTTACATAGCTCATGTGGTGGATACACGTGCTACGCCAGTGAGGGCGGAGGACATACCAGTGGTGCGGGAGTTTCCCGATGTTTTTCCCGAGGAGTTGCCAGGACTACCCCCACACCGAGATCTTGAGTTTACGATTGATCTTCTTCCAGGTACACAGCCTATTTCACAGACTCCTTACCGTATGGCACCTGCAGAATTGAGGGAACTTAAGGCCCAGTTGCAAGAGTTGGTCGATATAGGATTCATTCGACCGAGTATGTCACCTTGGGGAGCACCTGTTTTGTTTGTTAAGAAAAAGGATGGAGGATTGAGATTGTGTGTGGATTACAGACAACTGAATATGGTAACTATTCGAAATAAGTATCCCCTACCCCGGATTGACGATTTGTTCGACCAATTGAAGGGAGCCCAGTATTTTTCAAAGATTGATCTTCGCTCCGGTTATCATCAGTTAAGGGTTAATGAGGAGGATATACCGAAGACAGCTTTCCGGACCAGGTACGGTCATTTTGAGTTTGTTGTGATGCCTTTTGGTTTGACTAATGCCCCAGTAGCTTTTATGGACCTTATGAACCGCGTGTTCCGGCCCTATTTGGATCGTTTTGTGATTGTTTTCATTGATGACATTTTGGTGTATTCGAAGAGTGCGAAGGCACATGAGAAACATCTGAGACTCGTGCTTGAGACTTTGAGGGAGCATCAGTTGTATGCGAAACTGAGTAAGTGTCAGTTTTGGTTGACCAGTGTTGGATTTCTTGGCCATGTGATTTCGGCCGAGGGCATCAGCGTGGATCCTCAGAAGGTTGAGGCGGTAGCAAATTGGGAACAGCCTAAAACGGTGACAGAGATCAGGAGTTTCCTAGGTTTGGCAGGTTACTACCGGCGCTTTATTGAGGGCTTTTCTATTCTAGCAGCACCGTTGACGAGGTTGACTCGGAAGGGAATTCGATTTGAGTGGGACGAGAACTGTGAACAGAGTTTCCAGGAGCTTAAAAGACGGTTGACATCTGCTCCTGTGTTAGCCCTTCCAGACGATAGTGGGGAGTTTGAGGTGTACAGTGACGCTTCTTTGCAAGGCTTGGGTTGTGTATTGATGCAGCATGGGAGAGTGATTGCTTATGCTTCCCGGCAATTGAAACCCCATGAGATGAACTACCCTACACATGATTTGGAACTAGCAGCAGTGGTTCATGCACTGAAGATTTGGTGACATTACTTGTACGGCGAGAGGTGCAGGATCTTCACGGACCACAAGAGCTTGAAGTATTTGTTCACTCAAAAGGAATTGAATCTGAGACACCGCCGATGGTTGGAGTTGCTTAAGGACTACGACTGCACGATTGAGTATCACCCAGGGAAGGCTAATGTGGTAGCCGATGCTCTGAGCAGGAAGTCAGCTAGTTCTTTGTCACATTTGAGGACAGTACGGTTACTGTTGCTGGTTGAGCTCCGCAGGTTGGGGGTAGAGTTGACTGTGGATGATCAGGGAGCACTCCTAGCGAGTTTCCATGTACGACCTGTTTTGATTGATCAGGTGATTGATGCTCAGTTTGAGGACCCTATCCTATGCATCATTCGGATTGAGGTCGAGGCTGGAGAGAGACAGGACTTTGAGATCCGTGACGATGGAGCCTTGGTTAAAGGTGGACGGTTGTGCGTACCTGAGGATGAAGCATTGAAGAAAGTGATACTGGATGAGGCTCACTGTTTAGCTTATGCGATGCATCCTGGTGGGACCAAGATGTATCGTACACTTCGGGAGCATTACTGGTGGTCAGGGATGAAACGTGAGATTGCAGAATATGTCAGTAGATGCTTGATTTGTCAACAGGTAAAAGCCGAGCGGCAGAGACCTTATGGAGCAATGCAACCTTTGCCGATCCCCGAGTGGAAATGGGATCACCTGACGATGGATTTTGTGTTCAAGCTTCCGAGAACACCAAAGGGACACGATGGTGTGTGGGTTATTGTGGATCGACTTACGAAGTCTGCTCATTTCTTGCCAATACGAGAGAACTTCAGGTTGGCGCAGTTTGCACAGTTGTTCATAGATGAGATTATTCGGTTACATGGGACTCCAGAGTCGATCGTATCTGACAGAGATCCGAGATTCACTTCCCGCTTTTGGCAGAGCTTACAGGAAGCTTTTGGGACTAAATTACATTTCAGTACTGCATTTCATCCTCAGACCGATGGACAGTCAGAGCGGACTATTCAGATTCTCGAGGATATGATGCGAGCTTGTGTCTTGCAGTTTCAGGGTACTTGGGAGTCTCATTTACCTTTGATGGAGTTCGCCTACAATAACAGTTATCATGAGAGCATTGGGATGGCTCCTTACGAGGCTTTGTATGGGCGACAGTGTCGGACTCCATTGTGTTGGACTGAGGTTGGTGAGCGGAGACTGACTACTTCTGAATTGGTGGAGCTTACTCAGGAATAAGTGGCATTGATTAGGGATCAATTAAAGGCAGCCCAGGACCGACAGAAGAGTTACGCTGACCGTAGGATCAGAGATTTAGAGTTTGCCGTAGAAGACTGGGTTTTCCTGAAGTTGTCCCCTTGGAAGGGAATTGTGCGGTTCGGCAGACGAGGGAAGTTGAGTCCTCGTTACATTGGACCTTATGAGATCATAGAACGGATTGGTCCTGTTGCATATCGATTGGCTTTACCAGCAGACCTGGAAAAGGTACATAATGTCTTTCATGTCTCTATGCTTCGGAAGTATATTCGAGATGATTCGCATGTTCTGGAAGCACAACCAGTTGAACTGAGAGAAGACTTGAGTTTCGAAGAGCAGCCTGTAGCGATTTTGGATCGGAAGGATAAGGTCTTAAGGCGGAAAACGGTTCCCTTGGTTAAAGTATTGTGGAGGAATCATCAAGTGGAAGAAGCTACGTGGGAACCTGAGGCATTGATGCGGGAACAGTACCCTTACTTATTTCACTGAATTTCGGGGACGAAATTCTTTTTAGGGGGGTAGATTGTAACAACCCGTACCTTCGAGAAGGGTAAAAAGGTAATTTGTAAAATTTTGTGTGTAAATGGACGTTTTTGCCCTTGTGAATATTAGATGAAAAGTTGACTTTTTGAGTTCTCGATTGGATGAGTGTTGACCCTTAACCGTAACGTAGTTTAGGACGTCACGAGTCCGTAGACAGGTGGCAGGTTCGATTCGGACAACCGGAGGAAAAGTTATGACGGTCGGAAGATTGGGGGCGTTACCGTAATTTTGAGTAAACGAGGAAAATGTTGACTTTTTGGAGGACTTGTGATTTTCACCTAGACCGAGGACTGTTAGATAGGTCTCGACGTCCTGAGTTCAACGACAGGCGGCACGCTGTCATCGGACGTCGGACGGAAAAGATACGGGTCTAGAACGTTCGAGGGCAAAACGGTAATTAATTGTACAAGGGGTATTTTGGTCATTTCCCCTCAGCCCAATCAGATAAGGGCAAGTGGCAGGGATATTTTGGGCTAACCTATGGCTGCTGGACACGTGCAAGGGGCTGGATGGTTCCAGGACGTTCTCAAGTGTGCATGGCCACACCTTGCACAAAATCAAACCGTGTTTTGGGTTTGAAACACAAAAAACAGAGGGTGAGAGTTCGAGGAGAGTTTGATCGATTTTGTGCCAGGGGGAGTGAGGAGTGATTGGTGAGAGTGACAGGGAGGAGTGGTTGCACTGGTGATCGTGTTTTGGGACTGGAATCGTGCACGGCGGCACGGTGGGGGTGCGGTGAAGATTTGAGAAAAACAGGGAGGCCGTGAGTTCGTGGTGGTGGCTACGCCGTGTGGTGGCTCAAATCACGACCGTGGGACGTTCAGGAGGCTGTAGGGAGTCCAACGAACACCGTGGTACGCGGCGGCGCTTGCAGCGGAGACGGAATCGAAGGGTAAATTTCTTTACTCTGTTTTCCCGTGCTTTTTCAATTCAAAAGTCGTGAAGGTAGGATGAGAATCGAAGGGAGTGGTGAGTGCAGTGGTGTTCAGGGAGGTTCTAGGAGTGGTGTGGGATGGTCGCCGTGACGGGGACGTGCACGGCGGAGCCAGTCGACGGAGAGTACTCTGTACTCTGTTTTGGCCGTGAGTTCAAACGTCGAGTCGTGACGTTTGGGCACAAGTCGACGGTCAAGGTGAGTTGGGTTAGATGTAGAAGGGCCTTAGGAACCGTCTGGTGTTGCCACCGTGACGGGGGATGACCGGAGTAGCTGGATCGTGGAACAGGGGCCGTCTGTGTGTTTCTTTCGAGCTTCAGTTGTGAAGCTGAGTGGTGAATCGAACCAGGAGAGTGAAGGGAATGGATAGGTTGGAACTGGACGAAGCTTTAGGTGAAGAAAGGGAGAGGAATCGTGCAGTTACGGCGGAGAACCGCTGACGCCGGTTCAGTTTGCAGACTACTGTGCTGAACCGGGTCTGCTCAAGCTTCCAACATGAGTTTAGTCCTAAATGTTCTAAGGAATCCAATGGTATAGTTTTCGGGTGAATCGGACGGTGTTACGGAGTTGTTCGGGAATCCAGACGATTGAGGGTTTAGGATTAAAATATTATTTAATTCCCGAAAAATTGGGGAAATTAGGATTAGGATCCTTGATGTGTTTGTGACCCTATTTAGTGTATTCTGACAGGACGGGAGGCACCCGAGACAGTCGAGGAGCGCACGGAGCGCGAGTGACTCGTTCTGAATTTGTGAGTGGACTCTTTCTTTCCTTCGAGCATGCCTAACTGTTTTATTGATGTTTTATGATCTTAAATATGTTTTTATGCTTTTGAATGAGGATTATATGTGATTGATGAGTTTGCACGTTTTTCGAGACATTTCCGAGATTTTGCACGTTTTTTGAGAAAAAACTGATTTTCTGGGTATAAGAATGGATTTCCGGATTTGGGTTCGGAATGTCGGTTCGAACCGCCGGAAGGGCTTCGAGCCGGGGATTTCGAATTCGAGTTTGGCGATCGATTTCGAATTGGTTTACACTGGATATGGATTGGATTTGTTGGATCTGGATAATGGGTTTAAAGACCCGGATTGCTATTGACGGGGGACGGGCCCGGATTGAGTTTAAAGACTCGGGAGTTTAAAGACTCGGATATGTTGATATTACCCCCATAGGCCTATTGAGTTTAAAGACTCGGGAGTTTAAAGACTCGGATTTCATTTAAGGCCTGATTGAGTTTAAAGACTCGGATAGGTCCAGCAGGTTTAATCGGAAATGATGATTTAATGCTGAACTATGATTTCTCTATCCGTTTTATAGTGTTTCTGTTTCTTATGGTAGTTTATAGTGTATCTGTTTCTTATGAGATTTTATAGTGTTTCTGTTTCTTATGATGTTTCATGTTATGATTTTCTAATACTTCGTTGGGCATGCCTGTTTTAAGAACGGAGGGAACACTGATTCTTATTTTTCCTTAACCTCGAGTTAGTGATAAACTGATTTTGCAACTTTGGTTGTTCTAGTCCACTCACACTTTTGGTTTTAAATTTTCCCTCCAGGTCGTGGTGATAGCGCCGGGGTGAACGTTGAGGCAGATATCGAGGCATAGAGCTTCCGACGTCCTTCCGTTGCGAGACTAGCATTGTAGGACTTTTGTGCCTATTTTGTAGAACTATGCTCTGACTAGCTGTTGTGTATATGTTACTCATTCGTCTGATAGTTATGCTTATAGTTGTGTGAAGGTTGTTTGTTGGTTTTTGATACTGTAAGTGTGATTGTCAGACGGGAGCAGGGTTCGTCCCGGGTATCGATTCCATATTTGGGACGGGTCCTGACAACCACTCCTGACCCTCTCTTAGTATGACAAAAACGTCATGGTGTATGTAAGGGAAACTCTATGAACAGAAAACAAAGGTATTTTAAAATACCTCATATAGAGTACCCAATATAATTAATAGAGTACATCCTCACGTACTACCACCTCACCTTCCAGAACCCAACTCAAATCCTAACCCAGAACAAGCTAGTCCAAACAGGAAATCCTACCCACTGGCTCACTCCCTCGCTGTCACACCCCTCGGCTACTGCTTCGACCACTTGTCGGAATAAATCTACAAATTCCTAAAGGCAAATCCTAGATTGTGGGTTCTCTTCCTTCAATAACCTCATATCGATCAGTTATAGTCACACATTTCCCATCTCTTCCGTCATCCTTCAACGGAACTCACCATAAGTTGTAACCTCGTCACTCCAGGTCACCTAGGATAAGGCCTAACTACACCCCAAGATCCAACAACAAAGTAGGTGCAACACAACCAAGGATAGTAAAAATACATGTCCCCGCACCTGGTGCCGACTGAACCTCCTGCTGAGTCATCGCAAACACTCGGGCCTGAGGTCCTGAAGATCTACCACGGCCTCCCACACCGCTCGTGGCACTACCTGTAACGACCCGTCCCGTAAATTAGGGTTAAGACGGTGATTAGTGAAGGATTACTGAGCTTAATTGGTGGTTAGTCCGTTACGATAGGCATGTTAGCGTAGAATGACGATTTTGTCCCTAGGGTGGGTAAAATGTTGACTTTGAGTTCGGGCGGTCAAATGGACTTTGAATGATGACCGTGACGTAGTTTGGGACGTCACGAATCCGTAGACAGGTGGCACACCCGATTCCGACATCCGAGGAAGAAGTTATGATGTTCGGAAGGTTGGAGGCATTACCGTAATTTGGTTAAAATAGGGGGAAAAGTTGATTTTTCGTACGATCGGGTTTTGACACGTTGACCTAGGACCGTTAGGTAGATCTCGTCGTCCTGAGTTCGATGACAGGCGGCACGTATTCATCGGAGTTAGGATGTGTGCGTTACGGGTCTAGAAAGGTAGTGGCAAAATGGTAATTTTGACTTAAAAGGTATGGCAGTTTGGTCTTTTGTACTTTGGGCTTGGTGCAGCCGGATTTGGACAAGTGTCCAGGGCAGAGGTGAGATTTTTGTGTGAGGCTTGAGGGGATTGTGACACGTGCTAGGAGTCTGGTTGGTTCTAGGAAGCACGACTCCAATTATATGGGTATGTGTTCGTGTTTGTTCGAACCAGAGAGAAACAGAGGCTGAGAGATTGGGGAAATTGGATGGTGGTCGTGAGTGTTGGTGTGTCTGGTGAGTGGATAGTGACCAGAGATTGAGAGAGAGACAGTAGTGAGTTGGGAGGTTCCGTGCTTGTGTGTATGCGAAGTGGGAGTTCACGGGGAAAACCAGAAGAAAAACAGAGAAGCAGTGAGAGATCGTGGTGGTGGTGTGGTCGTGTGTTGGTTCAATTGAACTCGAAAGGAAGTTGGGGAGGACTTTGTGACCTCCAGGGAGTGCGGCGGTGAGCACGACGGCGGTCGATGACAGGTAATTTCTTCTCCTTGTGATTTTGCTCTGTTTTGCCGTCGAGTTTCAAACCGATAATCGTGGGTTTTGAGTGCGAGTTGAGGGATTTGGTGAGTTGGGTGAGCTTCAGTGAGGTCTTACGAACCGTCTAGGGTGGTTGCCGTGACGGGGGTTACCTGGTTGGTCGAATGGGAAAACAGGGGTTGTTCGGGTTTTTGTTTCGAGCTTGAGTCGACGATTTGGGACGGTGTCGAGGTGTTTGAAGTAGGGGAACAGGTTCTTTAGGACTAGACGGTGAGGATGGTGAAGAGAGGAGTCGAATTGGTGGACGGACGGCGAAGAACCGGGAACGCCGGTTCAGTACAGTCGAACCGACCAACCCGAGGTAGACGATGATACTGTAGCAGCGCGTGAGGCCCACGCGCAGCCACTTTGGGCGGCACGTGGGGGTGCGTGTGGGGTCTTTTGGGAAAACAGTCAACATAGTTTTTGGTCTAGGAGTTGTAACGAGTCTAATGGAATTGGTTTCGGGTTGTTCGGATGTCGTTTGCGGTTAGTCCCGTGAGGTTGAAGGTTTAGGGTTCCAGTTTGTTACGTTTAGGACCTGGGGATTTTCGGGAAAATTAGGTGGACCTTAGTAGTTGTGTTAGTAACGTTCTTGGGTGGTTGTTGACAGGATCGGGATTTCCCGAGGAAGCCGAGGAACGTACGGGACGTTCGGGACGCGACTGAGGATTCGGTACTGTGAGTGGACCCTTTCTCTAAACTCGAGAATGCATAACTGCTTTTAATTACTTGTTTTATGGTTTTCATTATGATTTCATGATTATTGAATGCTTTATATCTGTTATATGAAATGGCACGATTTTCGAGAAAATTACGTATTTGGCACGTTTTACGAGAAAGGCTTGATTACTGATTATGATGCCATGATTTGGGGTTTTCAAACGATGAGTGGTTTTCAATGATATTAAATGGATTTTGAGACGTGATTTGATAATCGAGGTTTTCGGTTTTGAAATCGGATTTCGGAAACGGAATTTGGTTTTAAAGTTGGAAAGAGGATTTCCGGATTTGGGTTCCGAATGACGGTTCTGGACGCCGAAAGGGCTTCAGACAGGTGATTTTGGATTCGGGTTTGGATGTGGATTTAGAAATGGTTTTCAAATAGTTTTGGATTGGATTTGCTGGATCTAGTTATTAGGTTTAAAGACCCGGATATTGATTTGACGGGGGACGGGCTAGGATTGGGTTTAAAGACCCGGATTGAGTTTAAAGACTCGGATATATTGATATTTCCCCCGTAGGCCTGTTGAGTTTAAAGACTCGGGAGTTTAAAGACTCAGATATTATTGAGGCCTGGATTGAGTTTAAAGACTCGGGAGTTTAAAGAATCGGATAGATCCAGCAGGTTTGATCGGATAATGATTGGTTGAAACTTACGTTTTATGATACAGTTTCATGGTGCTTATGATATGATTTCTATAACTATTTTTATAATGATTCTGAAAATGTTTTTATGATGATCTTTACGTGATTTATAATAGTTTTTAGTAACTGGGTTATGCATGTGATTTCAAAACGGAGGGCTAAAACCCCGATTTTATTATGAAATGGTTTTCAGAAATTCGTTTCTTATTTATGGTCCACTCACACCTTCTGTTTTAAATTGCCCTCCAGGTCGTGGAGCTAGCGCGCGGTTGTGACGTCGAGGCAGCGTCAGAGGTATAGAATTTTTTGAGAGTGACTCCGGAGTGCTCAAACTTTTCCGTTGTGCGTGTATCTTGTTTATCGGTTTTCTTTCCTTTGTTTTTGGTACTATGCTCTGTAAAACTTGACTTCGGGATGTTTAAAGTTTCTCTTGCGTCTGACTGTGTATTTTGGTGATTTTTCGTGAGTTTATTTCGGTTTAGTGTCGGGGTGTCAGACGGGAGCAGGATTTATCTCGGTTTTCGGGGTGGAACCGGGGTGGGTCCTGACACTACCACCTCCTCTGGTGCCGGCTGTCCCTAATACTGACGTTGTACTCTGTCTGGGCTCCGCCGATCCTCGACCTGCACCACCTTCCTGTGGTAACAGTGGACACTCACGTCGGAAGTGACCTCGTTCTCCACATTAGAAACACACATCCCGACCTGGTACACCACTCGATCTCCCTGTAGACGCAACAGACGTCGTACTAGTTTGCGGAGTTGGCTGTGCTCGGTAACCACAGAATCTCAAACTCTGGAAACTACCAGGTCTACCAAAACGATCATCGCCTGACGACGACGCTCCTTAGAAGTTACCCCTCTTCGGTACTCTCTAACTCGAAGCTCCAGAAAAAGGTGGCTCCCCGCGTCGCACCGGCAAGCTAGCCTCAACCCTCACCGCAGCATCCGACAACTCTCGGAGGGTAGCAAACGATCCAGCCGTCACTATGGTTCGTATCTCACCTCGCAGGCCCAACTCAAACCTACGGTACTTCTCGGCTTCAGTGGCTACAAACGCAGGAGCAAAACGAGACAACATCTGAAACTTCTGTTCGTACTCAGCCACACTCAAATTCCCCTGTTCGAGTTGCAGAAACTCAGCCTCCTTAGCATCACGAAAAGAACGAGGGTAATACTGATCTAGGAACCTCTCCCGAAACGTCTCCCAGGTCACTGTGTGGGCGTCCCAACCAGACAACTCGAGGGTATACCACCACTCGTACGCCGCACCGTCCAGTAAGAAGGTAGCAGCATCCGATAACTCTCAGAGGGTAACAAACGATCCAGCCGTCACTATGGCTCGAATCTCACCTCGCAGGCCCAACTTAAACCTACGACACTTCTCGGCTTCAGTGGCCACAAACGCAGGAGCAAAACGAGACAACATCTGAAACTTCTGTTCGTACTCAGCCACACTCAAATTCCCCTGTTGGAGCTGCAGAAACTCAGCCTCCTTAGCATCACGAAAAGAACGAGGGTAATACTGATCTAGGAACCTCTCCCGAAACGTCTCCCAGGTCACTGTGTGGGCGTCCCAACCAGACAACTCGAGGGTATACCACCACTCGTACGCCGCACCGTCTAGTAAGAAGGTAGCCAGTAACACTCGATCCTCTGGTGGGCAATGCATCACTGCGAAAATCCACTCAAGTCTCGTAATCCACCTCTGGGCTTCCTCAGGATCTGCCCCACCACTAAAAGTCGTAGCCCCGAGCCGCTGGGCTCGCTCAATCATAGCACTCTCTATCCTTCTCGCCGCTTCGTCTTCAGGTCGTGGAGGGGGCCCACGTCTCGGAGGCATAGTCAACCGCACGCTGAAAGAGGCATAGAAACAGACAAACAACCTAAACACAACCTCACAAACCGACAAACCTGACAAACCTATGCTCTGATACCAATTGTGAGGACCCACCCCGGTTCCACCCTAAAAACCGAGGTAAATCCTGCTCCCGTCTGACACCCCGACACACAACTAAAGTAAACTCACGAAAAACCGCCAAAAACATGCCAGACGCAAGAGAAAATTTAAACATCCCGAAGTCAAAGTTTTACAGAGCATGGTACCAAGATACAAAGGAAAGAAAACCGATAAACAAGGTACACGCGCAACGGAAAATGTAAAGCACTCCGGGGTCACTCTCGAGTATTCTATGCCTCCGACGCTGCCTTAATGTCAACCCCCGCGCTAGCTCCACGACCTGGAGGGCAATTTAAAACAGAAGGTGTGAGTGGACCATAAATAAAAGAAGAGTTTCCCAAGCCATTTCATAAGAAAACCAGGGTTTTAGCCCTCCGTTTTGAAAACACACATGCATAACCCATTTGCTGAAAACAGTTGTAAATCACATAAAGATCGTCATAAAAACAGAATTGAAAACAGGTACAGAAATCACGTCATAAACATCATAAAACCATATCATAAAACATAAGTCTCAAACAATCATTACCCGATCAAACCTGCTGGACCTATCCGAGTCTTTAAACTCCCGAGTCTTTAAACTCAATCCAGGCCTCAATAATATCCGAATCTTTAAACTCTCGAGTCTTTAAACTCAACAGGCCTACGGGGGAAATATCAATATATCCGAGTCTTTAAACTCCCGAGTCTTTAAACTCAATTCGGGTCTTTAAACCCAATCTGGGCCCGTCCCCTGTCAAACATAATATCCGGGTCTTTAAACCCAATATCCAGATCCAGAAAATCCAATCCAAAACCAGTTGAAAACCATTTCTAAATCCACATCCAAACCCAAATCCGAAATCACCGGTCTGAAGCCCTTCCGGCGTCCAGTACCGTCATTCCGAACCCAAATCCGGAATTCCACGTTTCAACTTTAAAATCAAATCTCGCTTCTCGAAATCCAATTTCAAAACCGAAAACCTTCATCCTCAAATCATGTCTTAAATCCATTTATAACCATTGAAAATCCTTTATCATTTGAAATCTCAAATCATAGCATCAAAATCAGAATCCAAACTTTTCTCGTAAAACGTGCTGAAAAATCATACTTTCTCGAAAAACGTGCAATTATGTAAAACCAACATAGCATATACAACAATCATGAAATCACATGTAAACCCATAAAACAATGATAAAAAAAAAGTTATGCATGCTCGAGTTTAGAGAAGGGGTCCACTCACAGTCACCGGCACGTCACTCGCGCCCCGTACGTCCCGTACGTTCCTCAGCTTCCTCGGGAAGTCCCGATCCTGTCACAAGTCACCAAAGAACGTTACTAACACGTCTACCGAGACTCTCCTAATTTTCCTCAAAAATCCCCGGATCCTAAATGTAACGAACCGGAACCCTAAACCTTCAACCTCGCGGAACTAACCTCAAACGACATCCGAATAACCCGAAACCTATTCCATTAGACTCGTTACAACCTCTAGACCAAAAACCTAGTTGACACTTTCACCAGAAACCACCGCACGCGCCTCCACGCGCTGTCCAAAGTGGCTGCGCGTGGGCCTCACGCGCCTGCACACAGTCACTGTTCATCATCGTCTTCAACGGGTGAACCGGTCTGAACCGGCGTACCCGGTTCTCTGCCAAACCTTCACCGTTTCGCCTCCTCTCTTCACCAATCTCATCGTCCAGTCCTAAGCAACCTCTTCCCCTCACTCTAACATGACGACTAAGCCTCTAGATCATCGTCCCAAACTCGACACCGTAACTCGTTCTATCCCCTGTTTCACAATTCGATCACCCAGTCACTCCCCCGTCGCGGCTTCCACCTTAGACGACTCCTAGGAACCTACTGAACCTAACAAGACTCACCAAACACCTCGACTCAGCCCCTAAGTCCAAGACTTTCGATTTAAAATTCACTGAAAAACAGGGCATATTCACGGGGAAAAGGGATTACCTGCAGCCGTCCACCACCGTGCTCGCCGCCGCTCTCCCTGAAGTCCACAGGGCAGTCTTAGCCTCCTCTCGAGCCCAATCGATCAGCACACGGCCACACCACCACCAATTTTCCTCAGCATCTCTCTGTTTTTCCCGTAACCTCACCCTCTTCACACACCAATTTTCCTCACACGAGTTACCTTCCCAACTCACTCACTGTCTCTCTCGATCACTAGTCCCTCACTTGATCACTGAACACACAAACACACTCTGCACTCGTCCAATTCCTCCCTAACTCTCAGTCTCTATTTCTCTCTTGTTCGAACACACACACGAACACACAGCCAAATAATTGGAGCCGTGCACCCTAGAACCCACTAGACACCTTGCACGTGTCACAATCCTCTCACCCCTCTCACAAATATCCCAATCTCCACTGTACATCTGGCCTTATCAGATTGACCCAAATACCCATGCAGCCAAAAGATCAAAATGCCCATCTTTTGAATCAAAATTACAATTATGCCCTTACCGTTCTAGACCCGTAACTTACGCATCCTAGGTCCGATGAACACGTGCTGCCTGTCGTTGAACCCAGGACGACGAGCTCTACTTAACGGTTCTAGGTCAACGTGTCAAAACCCGATCGTACGAAAAGTCAACTCTCCCCCTATTTTAACCAAATTACGGTTATGCTATCAACCTTCCGAACATCATAACTTCCTCCTCGGATGTCGGAATCGGGCGTGCCACCTGTCTACGGATTCGTGACGTCCCGAACTACGTCACGGTCACCGGTCAATACCCAATTGACCGCTCGAACTAAAAGTCAACTATTTTCCCAACCCAGGAGCAAAATCGTCATTCTACGCTAACGGACCTTCCATAACCAACTAACCACCGATTAAGCTCACTAATCCTTCACTAATCACCGTCTTAACCCTAATTTCCAGGACGGGTCCTTACACGAGAATTTGACTAAGGAAATCAGAAAATGTTTTCCCATTGGATTCAGATTTTCTCACTTCGTGTTTGCCAAACGCTAGATTTGATCATGGGAAAGTTGAAATACCATTTTTAATCCAAATCCTTTTTTTTTTCCTTTATCCAAACACACCCTAAGGTTTTGAGTAGCTGGAGAGAGTGATTAAGGTAGAATAGATGAAAATGGTGGTTAGTAGGCAGAGGTTGCCACCTTGGGCTAGGGTGTGCTCCAGCCCACCTGAAATTGATGATCGTATGTAAAATTTTATGTAATGTTAGTTTATATAGTCCATTTATTAAATTATTCTACACTTAAATAAGAGAGATAATGATGTTTTTCGAAATTATATAATGTCTTATCCACGTTAAAAATGTGTTTTGTTGTAATTTTAAGTGTTATTATATTTTATTTGCATGATTATTTGTTGTTTCTTTGTTTAAAATATGTTTTTTTGTTGTTGTATTTTTTTAATCAATAAAATTTACTTAATATCATCGAAATTTGATTAAAAAAAGTTATACTAGTTAAAATTTAGCCCACTTTATTTTTAATTTCTGAGTTCGTGTCTGATAATTATGCACATAAGAAGTTTTTGTTTAATGAGATTTTTTTTTTTAATTTACTAACAATACTATGATTTAATAATATTTTATTTTATTATATGATCAGAGGATCCCATTCTACCCATTATCATACGTCGGATATAAAAGAAGTGCTATCATGTAAAAATACATATACTATATTCCTATTACAAAAGGCGTATAAAATTGATATTTGTTTATCTTCTTCTTGTGGAGGCCAAGAAATGTGATGCCCGGAAAGTGGCTGTGTGAGGTAAGCATGGAGACATCTCGGATCCACTTGTGTTGACTCATAACCATCAAATGGAAAGGAGGAGTGAGACAATACGTGATTGGTTAACAACCTTTTTTTAAAAAAAAAAAATTAAAAAAGATTTTATTTAGAAAAGAAAAAGGAATAAAATGCTGAAGTTAATAGTAACCCTAGTTATTCAGGTAAAATCTGTTAGTTATGCGACAGATGAAGTGGAAGAGACTTTTTTTTACCTGTGATGTAAAAGGTCTCAAATTTATTCCTTGTAAAAGACAATATTGATACCCAACATTTAGAATATAATTCCCCTTGGCTAATACCATTGTATAAAAAATAAAAATAAAATCGTGGGAGAGACCGCCTCCAAACAGATGGGTTCTGCTTGTCAGCTAATATGATTCAATAGTATTGTTTGATGAAAGAATTCTTCTTCTACAAACAAGGGTCAAGTGGTCAATTAAAATTGTGTGTGCGAGGTAAATACACATTTGCCTTATCTACAAATTCTCACTTAACATTTACATCTACTTGCTAATTGTACTATGATTTAGTGGTAGTTTATTTTACCATGTTGTGAAAATTTCAGATTTTAATCGGGAATGATACTTATAAAAAGCAAAACTGATATTTGTAAAAAGTGGAATAATTATCAAGGTATACTCCCTATATCACGAGTTCTTTCTTATAAAGAAGGAAATTAATACCCAATTACTTAATATCTTCGTTTAAAAGGAAAACTTATCATTTGAATCGAGTCAAAACAACTATAATTAATCTTTGTTTATGTTGCTATTTTTGTTTTAAAAATAACGAGACAAAAATATTTGAAAAATGTGTTGTACTTGTGCATTAGGAGTGAAATCTTCATAAAGTAGAGAAAACTCCAAAAGTCATAAGGAGAGAGAAAAACAGAAGCAAGATACTAGGGTTCATATCATAGTACGTAATGAGATTCTTGTGTTGGCTTTTCAAAATTTTTTGGGTGTGGTGTCCATTGTACAATTAGAAAACACTACTACTACTAGCAGTCTAGCAGTAGCAGTGAGTCAGTGACATTGTACCCATTCATTCAGTCATTGACTTGACCCATGCGATGTACTAGTCCTTATTGGTTTTTTCTTTTTTAGATTTATTTTTCTGATATTTGAGCCTTGTGCTGTAGCCCTTGACTCCATACGACAGAAAACAAAATGACATATTGGCCCTTGAATATATTTTTTTTCCCTTTTTATGGAAGGCCTTTTTTATTTATTTATTTAGTTTTTCACTTTTTTCATGGACAAGGAAGCTTAGAAAAAGAAGCCATGTTTCTTAAGAAGCAAGAAAAAAATAAAAGTTATGTTCTTCTCCAAAAAGGAAGTTATAATCCTAAAGGCCTGACAAAATTTTTTATTTGTTTTTTTTTAACATATCAGTAGGGGGCATGTATTTGAATAAATTTGGTCAATTTAATTAAGAAATGTTCATTTATAACATATCAATATTGGGCATATACTTGAATAAATATGGTCAATTTAATTGAGAAGCATGTTTATTTTCGTAGCCAAATAATTTTCAATTTGGACGAATTTTTATTGGAAAAATCTTAGGAAGATGAATTATAAAATGAACAATTAGATTATAATATTATTTAGTAATAAGTCGAATCGAGTACTAATTGATTCTTCAAAATTCATATATGTGGAACCCAAAATCATCCGAAAATTATGGAGCTGCCACGTGGCCCGCAATTCCCAAAAATGACTAAATTGCCCCTGGCAATAACGCTGATCATTTGAAAACACCCGCACATTAAATAATCTATTTACCAGTTAAATACGTTATTTGATCGGGTTAAAATTTCCGTAATATTAATATTCTCCCCGAGAGTTAATTGTCGTTATTTTTAATAATAGATAATTAATATTAATATTAAAATACAATAATTTTCATTACTATCATGATGAGCCATCATTACAATTATTAAATAATATATTTAATTAATAATATATTATTTATTAATTAATAATTCAACCGACCAATCAGAACGCTTCAAGGCTCCCAAGATTTTCCTATAAATAGCGAGGCACATTTCATTTCCAATGTACGTTGATTCTTCGTTTTGAAGTATATCCTTTTCCTCTCTCAAAGCTAACTTAGGCATCAGAGTGTTCTTGGTCGAACAACCCCCCGGGTAAATCGATCGATGCAACGATAGCTAATTGTTTGCTGTTTGCAGGAATTGTGAAAATTTTTCGCGGCGGGTTCAATCTTTGATTCAACAATTGGTGCTTTCATTGAGAGCTATTGAGGAATACTCAGAAGAAGCTCTCTCATTTGTTCATCGTTCATCTTTCTTCGTTCGTCATTCATCGACATTGTTCGAAGATTTTGAACGTTGTTCATCGCTCATCAAGAAATTGTTCATCGTTCATCTTTCTTCGTTCGTCGTTTATCGACATTGTTCGAAGATTTTGAACGTTTGTTCATCGTTCATCTTCCTTCGTTCGTCGTTCGTCAACATTGTTCGAAGATTCTGAACGTTGTTCAAATTATCCATCAATAGCTTTCCAATTCAAAGTTCTTCGATTCGGCATGGCTAAGGTTCGTCGATCCGTTCGATCAGCTGGAGAAGGTATTTCTGCCTCAACAACTCAGACGAGGAATGAGGTTCGTATTGAGACTCCGGAGAAGCACCCAGCTCAACTCAGGCGTGTGTCCATAGAATCGCCCATGGAGACACTTGAAGGGAGGCCAACCTTCAGCTTTGGAGCATTCCCCTCTCCAGCTAACCAAGAACCCGCGCTAGGGGAAGGAACTTCGGCTTTACAACAAGCAAACGGGAGGTTGATGGGAAGTGCATCACGACATGAACAGCCCACATCAAACGTGGTCCTAAGGGACTTTCTGGATAGTCATCATGACATCTCAGGGAGAAGTCACCACCAACTTCCCCAGGACAACTTGGCACATCAAGTTGAAAGGTTGAGCAACCAAGTTCAACTTCAGTCAGAGCTCTTGCAGCGACTCCTAGCAGAGATGACAGGACTCATCCCAATCCCCCCGAGATTAGTGCGGGGTGACCCTGCTCCCGTCTGACACGAAGTGTCAGACAAGGGATATTTCCGACCTTTGCCCTCCCGGGCTATCAGAGTACGCCAGGATCCGGAGGAGGCATGTGATATCTCGGTCTCTGCTACAGTCCACATCCGATGTCAACCTGAAGGGCAGTCAAAACATTAAAAACTGTGAGTGGACAAAACAAAAGTTTATAAAAAAACATTTTAACGAGAAGACATTTGTACCCTTCACTAAAAAACATGCATGCATTGGAAAACCATGTAACCAAAGAAACCATACGTGGGAACTAAGCCCAAATCAGATATAAACCAAGGTCGAAAGGACCACAATGAAAATGACCTTACAGGCCACTGCCCAAATCCATAAGGGACTCGCCCCCAAACCATAAAGAAACCAAGTATACGAGCCACTGCTCAAATCCTGTGCACACCTGTGCACACCACATATCATATATCATATATACATCACATACATATATATAAGTCACACAACCAATCCTGTCACGGTATCCAAAGCTACGCGCGTGCTACCCGGGTCTCAATCTGAGTCTTCTCAAAGTCAAGGTCAATGTCCGCAGACCACTGACCCTACCCGAGGTAATAGTAACCATAGCCTTCCTGAGAGTAAGGAACCCAACTGGGGGGTGACTCCACTCAGTCGGTGCTCCGTGACTACTCCGGGGTCCACCCAGGCCAACGACCCTCCCCGGAGGAGATAATAGAAGTAAAGGAAGGTAGATGAACATATATATATACATAACATAAACATTCATGACCGGTTCCCCTGAACCGTCATGATCCATAAGTATCCATAATCAGGTAACATGCCGGTTCCCATAAACCGTCATGTACCGTAATAACCAACAAAGGTTCATGTCGGATCCCATAAACCGTCATGAACCATGATACCATAACAAGGGTTCATGCCGGTTCCCATAAACCGTCATGAACCTGGGAATCCATTTAAGGTTCCCTGACCTGAAATCAAAACCGTAAAGTGACTGGGTCTCATGCCCGAACATAGGACATCAGCTGGGCACCGTGCCCGGAATCTGAGGTCATATGCCCGAGACAAAACCAAATGGGTCTCATACCCGAGTTTATCCTTTTAGAAATCCAAGGTCATTTCATTAAAACCAATAAAGAAATACAGACCCGTATAAGCACCGTATAAGGCCAAAACCTCGAAATACGTGCTTATACGTAACCACATACAAATGCACCCATGGCATCATCAAACAAGTAATAAAACATATAATAAACATTTATGCATGCACCAATTTAGAAAACAAGGTCCACTCACAGACCGTCCGAGCTGCCGCCTCGATTTGCGTGCCATACGGCTCCCGAGCCGATCACTGTCACCGGGACTCCCAAACCTGTCCAAATCGTAATAGAAGGTTACTAACTACTTAATTAACCTCCTACCAAAGCCCCGTAATTTTCCCGTATTTTTAACTATTTTTAATCCCGAACCTAAACCTTCCGATGCCCCGAAACATATCGAGACGGTGTTCGATCGACACGAAACCAGTCCCAAAATGTTCGTTACATCGAATAGAAGATTTCGTATGTTGGAACCTTCCCCAGATTCCCTGCCACGCGCCCTCACGCGCCGCCTGAAGTGGCTGCGCGTGGGCTTCACGCGCCTGCTACAGTACTTGCTAAAGTCATCGCTGACGTCATCTGACAGCTGTCAGGTCTGACATGTCAGACTCTGACAGGTGCCACGTGTCATGCTCCCATTGGTCCACGTCACTGTGCTGTCATTGCCACGTGGCAGTCTGACATGTGACACGTGTCATCACGACACTGGTCCACTTCAGTGCCACGTGTCAGCCCCTGATTGGGCCACGTCACTGACATGTCAGTGCTGATTGTGCACTGACATGTGACACGTGTCGCACTCCTATTGGCCCATTTTCTGACAGGTCAGCTGACATTGTCAGATCTGACAATGCTGACGTCATCCCTGACATGATGACGTCAGTAGGATGACGTCACCTGTCATCCCCTACATCGGTCAGACCGGTCCGAACCGGTCCGGTCCGGTTTTTCCTGCAACTTGGACCGGCGTAACCGGTCCAGGTCTCCTTCTCCCTCATTTTCGGTCCGTTTGCTTCCATTCCAATTCCTACATTCCTATTTCTTCATTTCCTATCTAACCCAATTAACAAAACTACCTAAAACCTTCGAAATCCGACCGGTTCAATTTTGAACCTCACGGTTCAATTTTCCCGAAACCTCCCAGGGCTTCCCCGACGTCCAACCACCACCAAAACCTCTCTAACAACTCCCTAGCAACCTATTTAACTCAACCCAATCGTCCAAAACAATCCATAACATCAAAATCCACACAAAAATTGAAAATGGGCTTACCGGGTACCCGCTCGGGTTCTGGGTTCCCGCCACCGCCCACGGCGGTTCCAGCCACCAGCTGCCGTCCTTAGTCCTCCTCTCTCACCCTCTGGTCTCAGTTATGGTTAGAAGGGAAGGGTTTGGTGTTTGGGTGAGAAATGGTGATCGGGTTGGTTTGGGAAGAAATGGGAGAAAATGGATGAACGGGGAAGGGTTTGATGCATGAATGGGAAAATGGTAGCCAGTGGATGGGTGAAAAGTGTCACTCATCCATTGGGCCTCCATTAAATATTTGGGCCCACTAGAGACAAAACTGCACTTTTTGTCTCGTAAAACGTGCCATCGTGAATAGTAACTGGGAACTTCCGTGAACCGTAACTTCGCCGTCGAACGTCCGAATTCGACGTGCCGCCTGTCTACGGATTCGTATCGTCCTTATCTACGTAACGGTCTTTGGCCCTCGGCCATCGGACCTCCCGGTAAAAAAGTCAACATTTGACCCCTTTTATCCAAAATTACCAAAATGCCCCTAAACTTCCGAACGTCATAACTTCCTCCTCGAACGTCGGAATTGAACGTGCCACCTGTCTATGAACTCGTGACGTCACGAACTACGTCACGATCATCGGTCAAAGTCCATTTGACCGCCCGATTGAAAATTCAACGTTTTGCCACCACTAGGGGCAAAACGGTCATTTCGCATCGTTCGTCCGATTTCGCCCAACTAATCACAGATTAGCCTCACTAATCGTGATTAGTCACTAATCTAATCCTGGAATTTGGGACAGGTCGTTACAAGAGAGACCAGTCCAAGAGCAGGACAGACATTCCACATCGCGTGGAAGACAAGAGAATGCTCAAAAGCGTCCTGGGAAAGAACAAGACCGCTGCCAAACAATGTCACGAGACACTTCGCTATGCGATTCCGGATAAGAAAGTCACGCTCGCCGAGCAAAAAGCCCACAACGCCTAAAGCCCTCAGTACATGAACGGCTAGGAAGTAGGATTGGGGCAACTTCACGGGCAGAGCGCTCACAACGCTCACATGGGAGAAGGGGGCAACCTCAGGCTCTATACAAAGACCCAAAACGATCTGCCCACGGCAGTGAAGGGGAAGATGAAGCCTACTCCCCTACACGATCCCAGAGATCGAGGGAAGAAGCCCATGGAGGTTCTCGACGATTAGCACAAAGGGACTCATCGCCTCAGCGAGGAGCGTTGCGGGCTAATGATGTTCAAAAAATGCTGGACAGGCATCTTCGTGCTCAACAGGGTGGCGATCTAGAGGACGATCTATGTCGCCAGATACAGCTCTGTACGCCCTTTGTAAGGGGTATTGAGGAGGAGCCATTCCCCCATAGGTTCGCAACGCCAAACTTCACTCCATTCAAAGGAGCCTCCGACCCGGTAAAACACATAGATTATTACCGATGAGTCATGGTTCACCACAGGTCTAACGATGCGATCATGTGCAAAGTTTTTCAAGCTTCTCTTCAAGGCCAAGCCATGACTTGGTTCAATCATCTCCCCCCGAGGTCGATTGAGTCATTTGAAGAGTTGGCCCTGGCATTTGTGAAGGAATACGCACAACTTCGGACAATCGAGGTGAAAGATGACCATTTTTTCTCTGTCCGAAAGAGAGCAAAAGACACTCTGCGACAATACATACGAAGATTTTGTGAAGAGAAGTCTCGCATTGTCGGTCGTAGTGACCTTGTTGCAGCAATGACATTTAAACAAGGACTCCCTCGAGATAGCCAGCTTTACGGGGACATCGTCATGAGAAATGCGCGAAGTCTCACCAAAATACTTTCGCTAGCAGAATGACATGCAAGTTGGGAGGATGAGAAGAATGCCACTCAAACTCAAGACCATGCTGGGGCTAGTAAAAAGGCCTCCAATGAGGATGAGCCCCATGGAAAGTTTGCGACTGGAAAGCTCAACAAGCGCAAGGCGGGGCAACCCTCCCAAACACCAGTTATGGGGAAGCCTAACTTGCAGCTATCTTTACCAGTCCATTAGATCCATAATGAAATTGAGGACAAGCCATGGTTTAAAAAGCCGGAGCCAGTCAAGGGCAATCAAGAGAAAGCTAACAAAACCAAATGGTGCGCCTATCATGAATGCTATGGGCACAATATCAGGACATGTATATCTTTCGAAAGATATCTCCAAAATCTCATGAAGGAGGGGCATTGTACAGACTACATCAAGAAGAAGACTGTAAATCACATGGAGAACAAAGAGCCAAATGAGCCAGCGTCAAAAGTGATCCGCATCAACTAGATGCATGTCAACATTAGAGAGACATAAAATTCTATGGAGCATTCAATTTTGCTTTTCAAGTTGTCTTCTAAATTCAAGTATCATGCATTAGAATAAGATTGAAAAATTGTTCTGAATTCATACAAACCTATTTGTTCACCATATACAATTTTCAAAGCTTATTTTCTCTAGCACAAAAGCCTTCGCCCTGCGAAGCATCTAAGCCTTCGCCATGCGAAACACCTAAGCCTTCGTCATCGAAGCATCCAAGCCTTCGCCTTGCGAAGCATTCGAGCCTTCGCCCTGCGAAGCATCCGAGCCTTTGCCCTGCGAAGCATTCAAGCCTTCGCCCTGCGGAGCATCTAAGCCTTCGCCATGCGGAGCATCTAAGCCTTCGCCCTGCGAATCACCTAAGCCTTCGTCATCGAAGCATTTGAGCCTTCGCCCTGCGAAGCATTCAAGCCTTCCCACCTTCAGACTCTGGATCTCCACCTCCAAAAGTCTGATTGTTTCTTCCGAGTCCTGCAAATTTCTGCGCAGCAAGGAGAGCTCGTCTCGAGCGGTATCTCGCTCCTTTTCTATCAGCATCCTCTCTGTACGGTCCGTGTCTTCAATGTTGTCGGGCTCCATCTCCCAAAACATCAAGTTTTCTTAAGTTATCGTAATCTCACATCGACAACATAACTTTCTATTAATTTCTGCGGCCCTTCACGTCAGGGTGGCACATTCGCAGGACCAGAACAGTCGGGTTTGGAAAGAAGCTGCTCATCATACTTTTTCTCCAAAGAACCAATGGGTCCTTACTTATTGTTCTTCTTCTTAACAACGGGTTCTTTCAAGCGCAGTGGAGCGCTCAACCACTCCTTGATTAGGATGTCTGAAGGCCTCCCGCCATTTATATCTCTAAATGGAGAAAGTAGTCAGCTCATGTCCCGGAACTCTGGAAGAACATCTGTCGCCAAGCTCCACAAGAACGTCGCTTGGAAAGGCAATTTGATTACGAGCCATCCACTCCATGAAGTCTTCAGGCCTCTCAAACTCCATATTTTTCCCTCGGAATGGACTTAGGCCACGAGAACCGCCACACTCCCACAAAGCAAGTTTGCTGGGTTTCTCGGCACCTTGACGCATAGCGAGCATATTTGTGGTACTAGCAAGAGTCACAGTGAATGTGATCCAGCCTACCAATGCTCACTAGTCACGTCCGTAAGTGCACTCAGTCACCGCCAAATCCCCGTCGACTATTCAGCCAAACTCCGCCCACCACGTGGCGCTAGTTGTGTACCCGCTCCAACAAAGCTTCTAAAACCTTTGACGGACTCTTAACGCGTAGCAAGCATATTTGTGGTACTAGCAAGAGTCACATTGAATGTGAGCCAGCCTACCAATGCTCGCACGTCCCGTCCAAACCACTCGTTTTCCAAGTTGCACGTGTTTCCTTAATTTTCGACACTTTCTAGGAATCTCGAATCCTATCCAAAAACATCATGAAGGGTCAATAATGACTCTATGAACATCATATCAATTTCCCACAATTTTTCGGGAATTAAATATTAATTTAAAACATAACCTAAGCATTCGGACCCTCGAAACAATATCGATACGATGTCCGATTAACTCGAAACCAATACCAAAAATGTTCGTTACATTGAGTATAGCAAAACACCTGTTGAACACTTCCCCAAAAAACTCACCACGCGCCCTCATGCGCCGCTGTGAGTGGCTGCGCGTGAAACCCACGCGCGGTGAACAATGATTGCTTCAGAGAATATTAACTGTACATTTCTTATATACTGCCTTGACCACAAGGGTTCAAAAATGAGGTTGGAGAAGCGAAGAACTGATAGGTTTTCCACAAGCTCCTTGCCCAGGTAGTGGTCTATCCTGTGAACAGAAAAAACAAACCACATTATTAGATTATGGTCGATATTCATTGCATGATCTAAAGCAACCAGGTTTAAAAAACTTTACCTAAATATTTGATCCTCTTCTAGGTAATGCTTGAGGGCCTTGGTCAAAGCAGCAGAGGATTCTGAATCTCGGCCAAAGGGTTTCTCAACAATAACCCTAGTCCAGCCATTACCAGATGAAGCTGACACGCTAGCACAGCGAACAACATCTATGAATATGTTTGGAGGGATAGATAGATAGAAAAGGCGATTAGGAACTCTTCTTCCCTACACATGAAGTTCCTAGTCAATCTAAATGGAAATAGGATAAGATACAAAAAGACAAGTTGCTTGAATAAGCAATGAAATTGAAAGTAACAAAAAGTTTCCTCCGAAATTCAGCACCACTAAATCTCTCAAAGAACACTTCAAATTACCTCGTGTTCTTTTAGCTTTTTGTCAAGCTTTGCAAAATGTTCCTGTGAATCATACTGACCCGAATGTTAGAAACATCTTTGAAGAAACTGGTCCATTTTTTTTCGCCACAATTCTCCCTAAAGTTTCAACAAACATTTTGTACTATCAACTTCAAATTCCACAACCAGCGAGAAGATAACAGTCAAATAACTGTTAAATACTAATCAAAGCAACCTCATTTTCACAATAAAGGCTAAACCTTGCTTCACCTTTTGTCAATTCTGCACGTAAGTGTCTTGCTAACCATGTCTCGGAGCTCTGCATCAGTCATCTTGCTCCGAGCATAACCAAAAATAGTGAAATGCTGCAACACCAAAAAATTACATATTTTTTCCACTGTTACTCACTCTCAAGAACAATTTTACCCTTTGTTGTTCACGGATTGAAGGTGAAGGAAGAGGAAGATTAATGGTATTTAAGTATAATTAGAAATAATTAAAAAATGATTAAAACATGATGATGATGGTTTCCATAAAACATGGAACAGGTTTTAGGGTCCTTAAATTAAGGGATGGGTGACACTTGTCACTCATCCAAGTGTGCACAATCAACGGTCACTCTTCACAATTTAATATTATTTTAATCGAAATCCCGGTTTGTTCAGTTAATCGATTTCGTCCCCGTGACCACAACTTCTCGTCGAATCTCCGATTTCGGCATGCCGCCTGTCTACGGATTCAACGCCTCAAGACCTACTCAACAGTAACCGGTAAACCCGGTAAAACAAGATTCCAAACAATGTACATCCCTTCGGATTCCCTGAATTCCAAATCGATGTGGGGGCATTTGTGGAACCCAAAATCATCCGAAAATTATGGAGCTGCCACGTGGCCCGCAATTCCCAAAAATGACTAAATTGCCACTGGCAATAACACTGATCATTTAAAAACACCCGCACATTAAATAATCTATTTACTAGTTAAATACGTTATTTGATCGGGTTAAAATTTGCGTAATATTAATATTCTCCCCGAGAGTTAATTGTCGTTATTTTTAATAATAGATAATTAATATTAATATTAAAATACAATAATTGTCATTACTATCATGATGAGTCATCATTACAATTATTAAATAATATATTTAATTAATAATATATTATTTATTAATTAATAATTCAACCGACCAATCAGAACGCTTCAAGACTCCCAAGATTTTCCTATAAATAGCGAGACACATTTCATTTCCAAGGTACGTTGATTCTTCGCTTCGAAGTATATCCTTTTCCTCTCTCAAAACTAACTTAGACATCGGAGTGTTCTTGGTCGAACAACCCGCAGGTAAATCGATCGAGATAACGATAGCTAATTGTTTGCTGTTTACAGGAATTGTGAGAACTTTTCGCGACGGGTTCAATCTTTGATTCAATAATATATAATATATATTATAATTTTAATCTCATAGGATACGAAAGTCAATATGAATTCGATAGAAGCTAGACGTACTCCTTAATAGCCCTTTACTCTTAAGTGGTCATAACAAACTGTCTTCATGGCATCTCATATAAATATGAAATCAATAATCGGCCATGTGTATTTCTATTGTGACGTTACGTTACGTCAATAACAAGCCATGGGTATTTCTCTTGTGTTAAGCCACATATACTCCTTTTCAGTAATCACAAACTGCAAAGATTAAACAACGACTAGAATTTGAATATTACAACTAAGAACAAATTAGATCAGTAATTAGACCACTAAATCACCACCTCACACACATGGCCTTGATAATTTTTTGATAATAAAAAGAAGAAATAATTATAGATTAGTCCAATTTTTAAACCCAACATATAAATTAGTACACTTAATATATAAAATAATCAATTTACTGTATTATCAAAATTTTTACTATGTTCTTTTTGTGGTTTTGTTTTTTTTTTTTAAAGTTTCCTCACACCGTTTATACATCTTTTCAGATATGGATGAGAAACTTTCAAATTTTAAATATTATTATTTTATATTTATTTTTCAAAATTATTTAATTTAAGATAATTCTAACTAAATTTCATATTTGAAGACTTATTTTATATTTTTTAATCGGGTACCATTTGATACTTTTGAAGAGTCAGAGACTTACACGTATATTATCTATCTTATTACTCTTTTGTTATTTTATTATCTTATAGGTAAATTAATAATTACTTGTATATTTTATTTTCTTGTAGGTAATTAATAATCATCTGCAGGTTTTTTTTAGAGAGGTAAATATTGAATATAATACACCTATTATGATACAGTTAAAATGTTCATGTATATATATCTTATTTACACGAGGGAGTTAAGTAGGCAATGTTGTTTAATTTACATTTTAAATCTATAATCAAATTATAGTAGTTACATAAAGGGAAAAATAAAGGATATGACGCCTTAACATGATGAAATTTTATACGCTCAAGATAAATATGATATGTAATGACACACTTGTAATTCTTTAAAAAAATAACGGACTAAAAATAATGATGTATTTTGAACAACAATAAAAAAAATTATTTTTTATTTACTATCTCTATTTATTATGGTTGATTAACTTATACTTTGGACTCTAAAATAGGACATATTTATAATTACCCCTAAAAAACTTGGGAATTTAAATTTTCGGTTGTAAGAAAAAAATTTATACGTAAACTTGTTCTTCGGTTTTAACATGTTCAGTTTTAAAAGTGTTTATTGACCATTTTTTTGTTGTAAATATTTTTAGTAGGAATTTTAGGTATATTGGTTGAAATCAGTAGCTTCGAGATTGATATTCACAATTTTTTACTAGGAAAAAATTATACGTATCCAATAAAAAAATAGAGAATTGACAAAAGAGAAAATAATAAAAAATTAGAGAAAACTATAAAAGCACAGAAGAATGAGAGAGAGACTAAAATATTGCGAAGAAAGAAAGCAGAGAGAGAGAGAGAGAGAGAGAGAGAGAGAGAGAGAGAGAGACAGAGACAAAGACTGAAAGACACAACCAGACATCGCTGTCTATGGCCCGAAAGCTAAAGCTGTGAGCTCATCTCACCCTCGCATGCCTTGGTTTTACTCCTTTTCTCCCTCTTCCACACCCAGAACCCCCCAAACCCATTTCTCCAAACTCATTGATTTCCCTTCCTCTCTCCTTTGCATTTTCGGGGCTCCGAGCCCCGAATCCCAGGTACCCATTTTGCCAACCCGGTCTGCAACCATTTCTGGGTCGTAAATTCATTCACTTTTACCTAAACTTTTTGTGGGTTTTTGTTTTTTCGGGGCAAGTTTGAGAATGTACTCTGCTATTCATTCTCTTCCTTTGGATGGGAGTGTTTGCGGGCATGGAGAGTTCGGTGGATCGTTGGACGGTACGAACCTGCCCGGGGATGCTTGCTTGGTTCTGACTTCGGATCCAAAGCCCCGCCTGAGGTGGACTTCGGAGCTTCATGAGAGGTTTGTGGACGCTGTGGCTCAACTTGGTGGCCCTGACAGTGAGTATTATTTGCTTCTTTACTTGCTTGCAATATAAATTTTTGGTTTTTATATTGTTAATTTGGTGCTCTATTTCCTCTTCCCAGAGCCTTATTGTGTGTTTGTATTTGTTCTGCAGCTTCTATGTAGTTTAATTTCGGGGTTTATGTAGCTCTGAACTTTCCTTTTAATTTTTGGTGTTATCACTGTTTCTCATTTGTTGTGGGGTCTTTTACTGTCGTCAGGGATAGATGCTTAAAGAATAATTTCTTTTTATTTGAAAATTGGCTTCCTCCAGTGACTGTATTACACCGGTTTAATGATTTCTGATGAATTTAGTGTAATTGGGGGTAGGGGTAGGGGTGTTGGGATTATTGTTGTAATTTTCTCTTTTATGTTGATTGACTGGGATTCATCACTGTAATCAATGTATTCACAATTTTCAAATGGGTCATCTTCCTTCATGCCCCATGGTATTTAAGGAGCCTACCTCATGAATTTGGGATATTGGTGAAAAATGACAAAGTAGGCAGTGGAAATCTCCAATTAAGAAAAGGGAGAGTAAACTATCAGGCACATGCTAGTGACCTGTATATATAGACTTGGGGAAGAAAACACTAAACTGAGTGCGAGTAGGAATTCTTACTTAGGGAGCAAGAAACTTCGTACGTGTATTCTATTCAATATAGCCGAATAGGAGACCCAAAATGATAGGTTAAAACCATATCAAGGGTATCACTTCAGCAGACCCTTCTTGCACCCTCATTATAAGTAGGGTTGTGCAACTGCTCAGCAGGTCTTGAACACTAGACCAGTTTTATCTTCAACAATGAAATAACACCTTCCTTGTTTGCCTCTTTGCTCCACCTTATTGGAGTCTTCTCATTCTTGCTTCCAGTAGCATCTTACTTATTTTCTTTGTCACCATGATAATGTTTGTGTATTAGAATTGCTTCTCTGTTTCATTTTCATTTATCCTCGCCCTGTTTTGACCAACTTGTTTACTCCATTACAATTATCTTGTTTCAGCAATAGAATTTGTTTTCTGAAGAAATTATAGATTTTTCCATCAAATGCCTTAGCATTGCATCAGTCACATTGGTGCTTTTGTGCACCATTTGGTGATTCTTTCATTCTGAACCCATATGCCAAAGCATCTAGTGAAACCAAAGAAAGCAAACTTTAAAATTGGAACACTTCTCACCTCACCCTATGTTCTAGCATTCTCATCAAACACCTAGATCTAACATACCTACTCCAACATCTATACATGTCACAACTGTACTAATGTTGGACGGCTTCTAAGGTCAAGTGTCTAACCATTCTTGATATGGACTCATGGTCTGAGCATGTTGAGTCCAAGATTCAGCCTTCCAAAATATTAAAAAATGCCATTGATAGTCACAGAACATTTTGTACCAATTTCATTGTTGAATTGACCATCCCCTACATTGTCCTCCTTTTGCCTTCAGTGCCTCTTCTCTTCCAAGTATCTTACATCATTTCTTCAAACTTCACAATACCTCATGATATCCCACATCTTGTGGAAGAAATAAAAACATCTTCTCTAGGATCTGACTTGTTGTGATCACCATTTGTACTGAGCTCCCCACCTAGATATTCTTCTTTCTCTTGGGTTCAGAGTCTAACTTCACCAGAAGACCTTCTAAATATGGCAGCTGGTTGGCTGCTTGATGTAATAAGTTTTGGAGCGATATGTTGACACCTCATTCACAGTCCATGTGCCTTTCCCAGCTAAGTGATGACGCATTGATTTGCCTGAGAGGCCACAATTACAGCGAACAAACATATTAATGACGAGGAATATAAATTTTCTATGCTACTAATAGTTGTACTTGCCCCGTAATTCTTCCTCAGCCAGCTGTTGAAGAATAGTAAGGGTTGAAGAGAGTGCATCAAGCTTTAAAACTGGGATGTTGCTGATACATTCTTGTTGGTTCCTTCTTCTCCTTCTTCCATAATTCGAGCTTGGAGAAGGAGGAAGAGATAAGGGGACAGGATCAGCTAGTGGGACTGAGACACAGTACAGACTACTGCAGGAGGCAGCCGTGGGGAATTTTCCTCAATGGGCGAAAGCCTCACGGGGTACTGCTGCTTGGAGGTATGACACTACAATGGAAGTGTGCTGAATCAAGAGGAGACAGTAAGTGTGTGTTAACAGTTCACGTGCCTTTCCAGCTAGGTGGGTAGTCATCAATATCACATATGACTTAGGCATCGATGTGGACCAAGCTTTATTGGTGATCAATATCACATATGACTTAGGCATCGATGTGGACTCATTATTCTTGTTGCACTTTGAGTAAGGGCAGCATTGCCCCTGCATCCCATTCTGTCCCATTTTTGTTTCGTTCTTAGCTTTCTTATTGTTTAATCAGAAGCTGTATGTCATAAGGTAGCTTGCTTTGTTATTGTAGTGGTTTAAATGCTTTCTTATGCAGAAGCAACGCCTAAGAGCATTATGAGAACAATGGGAGTAAAAGGCCTTACCCTTTATCACTTGAAATCTCATCTTCAGGTTTGTTTCTCTTTCCCATTATGTGTTTTTGCGATGATCTAGAATTCAAATTGGTAAGAGAAAAGGAAGGGAGGTAACTAGTACTAGAAATAAATTCTCAAGAAACTTCGATATGGATTGTCACTGATTAGTATTGTATGCATCTACAGAGTATATTTACCTCCCTGTTATTTACCTTTTTAGCTTATTTCCCCTAATTTTCTGATTTAGGATTTGGGGAATATTAGAATATATACTATTTTTTGAATTTTCTGTGTTTCATTGATAATCTATGTTTGCAGAAATATCGAATGGGGAAGCAATCATGCAAAGACTCAGCTGAAAACTCCAAAGATGGTATTACCTTGAACGTTTTATAAATTGAACACCTGGAACATTGTATTATTAACTACCCTGTGCATCTGTATCATGATTTCAATGATCCATAATTAAAAGAGAGGAAAATCACAATTGCTACTTGAAACAACCCAACATAAAGAGCCCATTTTCAATTATCATTTTGTACATTTTCAGCAAGTTGATTAATATGTTCAGCGCAAAGAAATACAATTTTTAGAAGGCTGTGGTCGTTCTCTTTGTTTCCTTTGTTCTCTCTTGGCATCTTGCATCTCCTCTCTTTTCCTCTGCATGGCAGGGAAATTATAAAGTACCAATTTCATAACCTAACTGAGACATCTGCTCTTGAATGTGGCATGTGTTTCTGGTGATAGATTGCAGTATTAAATTTTGCAGGCATTCTTGTTTCTCAAATCCTGTATAGTTGATTTCCAGTAGTTCTAGGCCACAAATTGAGGCTTTTGGAATACTAATTAGTTTTCATAATAATGTGCAGGAATTACAGCTTCTTGCATTGCTGAAAGTCAGGACACTGGTTCATCTTCGGCAACCTCGCCACGAGTGATTGCACACGATTTAAATGAGTATGTGATCCTTTTATCATTAGTCTCAACGCACATCAGTCTCTGTCTTAATTTTTTTTTTGTTATTTTCATCTTTCAAGCAGCGGCTACCAGGTTACCGAGGCTTTGCGAGTACAAATGGAAGTCCAACGGAGATTGCATGAACAGCTGGAGGTAAGTCTATTTTTTGTGTCTTGTTTAGTAATATGCATCTATGGTTTCTTGCGTTACCAAACACTGCCTTCAGCAATTGTTACATAGCAATTACACACGGGGCACATCAACTTGTAACTATAAGCACAGGTCCGGAGCTCCTACTCCTCGTGGAGAAAATAACCATTTCATAATAAGTCAGTGACTGATTGCCTAAAGGATTTACCTTTGCGTTTATAATCCCATCCGTTTGTTTCTTAACATAACACGCGCTTCAGCTCTACTGTGTAGCTCAAATTGTATGCTAATTTATTTATGATATTTCAGCAGCAACTTCTTATGGCTATATTGTAATCAGGTGCAGCGTCGTCTTCAACTTCGAATTGAAGCACAGAGCAAGTATCTACAGACCATACTTGAGAAAGCTTTTAAGGCTCTGAATGAACAGGCTGCTGGGCTTGAAGCTGCGAAGGAAGAGCTCTCTGAGCTGGCTATTAAGGTTTCCAATGACTGTCAAGGGATCACTCCACTTGACAGCGAAAAAATGCCTTCCTTGTCTGAAATGGCCGCCATAGAGAACCGAAATGCCTCCACTGTCCTTGCACGCATTGGCAACTGTTCTGTTGATAGCTGCTTGACGTCAACCAGAAGCGCGGTTTCTCCCATGGATATGAGTTCACTGGCTGCTGCTATGAAGAAGAGACAGCGACCCTTCGTTGGTACTGGAGACTCGGCGCCGTTGGAGGGAAACATGAGGCAAGAAGTAGAATGGATGATGAGCAATATTGGAT
Organism: Prinsepia uniflora; assembly: GCA_032719365.1. NCBI lineage: Eukaryota > Viridiplantae > Streptophyta > Magnoliopsida > Rosales > Rosaceae > Prinsepia > Prinsepia uniflora. The sequence goes on along the minus strand of CM064861.1, from coordinate 46,349,302 downwards.
GATGAGAAGATATTGCTTCAAAATTGGGAAGAAAAAAAAAACGTCCTTTTTGTTTTCATTCGATTTTTTCTTGCCTAGGTAATCTAAAATGTACCCTCCTTTTGTAAACTGTACCACCAGTGGTCTGTATATTCGCAAAGCAGCAGATTGTTTCCCCCAAAAGAAATTATAAGTCGTAATTTCCTTTTTTTGGGTTGCAAGATAATCATCATCCCTACACATGGATATACTTATAGCATAAGCCCGAACAGAGGGCCAGTCACAATTTAATCTGGTGACATTCAGATTCAGTCTCTGGAACACTTTATTGGTGAAGGCCAGCCTTTATCTGGATTCTCTGAAAGGATTTTTTTTATTTTTTATTTTTTTGTTAAATGATTCTCTGCAAGGGTTTCAGAGTTGCATTGACACGTAATAAAGTAGAGACTGAATGTAATCGGATAAAAAATTTATGTTATTATATGCCTTATGGTTCCTTGGGGCATGGTGCTATATGCTATTCGTTACTGATATTTAAAATTAGAGAGACGTTAGAAGGAATACTTTGTCTTCAAAAGTAATAATGGCATCTCCCACTTTAGCAACCTTTTTCTCTTTTCTCAATTTCTTTATCTGTCATTGCTTTTATATTACTCTCTTGCTCTCTCCAAGAAGCACCTAATTCCCATGAAGACTTCAGCTTCAACCGGTGAGTTTCTACTTTCATTGCCTCTGAAAAATTTTATTTAAAATTTTCCCAAGTCTGCTAAGTTCTACTGAATTCGGGGAAAACCCCATAATTGTTTGTTTAAAAATATTTAATTGGGTATTTCCAGAAAGTTTCTGGGTTAAGTTATATGTGGATTGAATTTAAATCCCTGTAAGCTATTCTGTTTGTTTGCTTGTTTATGGTTTTGGTGTTTACATTTTACTTTGATTTAGTTAATTCAATTAATATAGGTTAGATAGCAATCTTGAGAACAAATTACTGGCATATATGATCCATTCTCTTCTTTTTTTTTTTTTTGTGGAAAGGTACCTTTGTTCATCGCCGGGCTTAATCAAAATGAGAAAAGGAAAACTATGATTGTCCTAAATTCTAATTTTTTTTTTCTCTTCCCATGTTATGCACACACATTGTTGACAATGAAAGAATTGTTAAGTTTGTCTCCTTTTTTGTCATCTTATTATTTTCCATTAGGGGTATGGAATTTGTGAATTGAGGGAGGGACTCTTGGATATTCTTTCTAAGTGAGAACCTTTTGGATGTTTTTCATGTAAGTGACGTGACGCTACCTTAGTTTTACACTGTCAATAAATTTTCTAGTTAGTCGTATTTGGAAAAGTAAGTTCCTTGTCTGTTTATCTTTTGGCATTAGAACTACTAATTCATCCATATTAAGAAGCTCTTCTCTGTTACCAACTTACCACCATAAAATTTGGACATATGATTTACCTCCTTGTTCCAGTACATACTCCATTGTCTATACAAGCCCACAATTACGATGCATGCACTGGTTCAATAGCACAATTGCATCACTTATTAGCCCAATTTTTGTGTATACCTCAATGAAAAATAAAAGAGAAGAAAATTTCATGCGTTGTAGACATGTTAAGAAGATGTAGGTTTCATCTTTCATGTCGAGCTTGAATTGACCCTCTTCATGTCTTAAAGGCACATCTCATATTCGCACTTGTCTGAAGTCTTTGTCAAATAAAGCCGGGGGCATGCTTTGTTGTCATGGTGCACCTAACAAGTATAGCAGGTTGGATGCAAAGCTTGAAAAGAAAATGGTTGAAGTTAAAAAGGGTCCCTTGGGCCGAAGCAATTTTAAGTCGATGGACAGCATAATCATGAGGTTCCCTCAGTTCAGGGAGGAGCTTAAGAAAATTAGAGATGTGTTTGAACAGTATGGTAAGTTTCGGCAAGATTTCTGTACTATTTACTAACATTATCACCTTCGAAGATGCTATCATGGATTTTTATTGAGATCTCATTCGTCTCTCATAGACGAGGACTCAAATGGAACTATTGACCGTGAAGAACTGAAGAAATGCTTGCAGAAACTGCAACTCCATCTGAACTCGGAGGAGATTGAGGATCTTTTCCATTCATGTGACATGGATGGGAGTGAAGGGATACAATTCAATGAATTCATTGTTCTTCTATGCCTCATCTATCTATTAAAGAAACCTGCATCCTCTCATTCGGTATTCATCACAAACTCTATTCCAAATCTCCTTGGAAAAAAATTTATATTAACCATATATGTAATGTTTTGGGGATTGTTTCAGACATCCAAGATAGACGCTTCTCAGCTTGAAGCAACTTTCGACACAGTGATTGAAGTATTCTCATTCCTGGATAAAAATGGCGATGGGAGACTGAACAAGACAGACATGGTGAAGGCACTGAATGACGCTTCTCCTTTGGAGAAATCTCCGGCACATGTCACCAGGACTCGATTCAGTATTCATTCTTTTCCATTCTTCAGTTTAATTGTACTTTCTTTTTATTTATTTATTTTTCTTTTATATGATTTTAAAGTTCTCATAATACGTTTTTGTTTACCTGTGTGTTGTTGTAGAAGAAATGGATTGGGACAAAAATGGGAAGGTCAGTTTCAGGGAGTTCCTCTTTGCTTTTATCGATTGGGTTGGAATCGACACGGATGGAGAAATGTCTCCAGTGCGAAATTCAAGCAAGTAATGCACAGCTTAAAAATGGGTAAATTACTCGTTCAAGTGGAGGTCAGTTTGAACATTTCTATATGTTTTTAAAGCATTTTAAATTTTGTACAAAACAGTTCAGATTTCTGTCATGTTCAGCTAATTATTATTTCCTTATAAAGTTTGAGCCATCTTATGAAGCTCTATGTTGAGTATTGATATGGTATTTTCAGTTCTGGTATCTGTTATTTTGTGGTCTTTTTTGTGCTGTACGTAAACAAAATTGGATAAACTTTTGCATCTACATATAAGGCATTAGACATGGCGAGGACATGTATCTATTTTTAAAAAAGAAAATACATCTGAAGAGATGATCCTCTTTAATTTGTAACACATAGTCTAAAACAAGGAGAAAACACAAAATTTCTGTATAAAAGGTAAAAAAGGAAGAAATGAACTTATCAGAATTTCCTTACGCCCCTCGGATGAGTCTCATTGTATCCCTAGGGCTTGAATCCTCTTAACTAACGACAAGGAAGAAGCATTAGATCGTCCCCATTCTTCCATATTTTCCTCCTTCGTCCCTTCTTCCATGAAGGATTTGTCATTGCCATCAAGTATCCTTACTATCTGCCTCATGCTTGGTCTTGATTGAGGATTCGACCGGGTACAGGCGACTCCTAGTTTATTGAGCCTCACAAGTTCTTTGTGATTGTAAGCTCCATTCAACCTAATATCTGCCAGTTCCTCCAATGGTCTCTCCTTTGCCTCAAATCCATGTGCCCTCTTCACCAGTAGCGCCTCAGGCCTTCGGAAATCAACTGCCATCTGCCCACTAATGACCTCAAGCATCACAACCCCGAAGCTGTATATGTCAGCCATTGTTGTTGCTTCTCCAGATTCCATATATTCAGGTGACATGTAACCGAAAATCCCACGAACTGATTTACTTGTGTTGGTAACTACATGATGACCATGGTCATTTCGTGTCAAGAATTCAGCAAGCGCGAAAGAACTGAGCCTTGGATTCATGTCTGGATCCAGAATAACAGCAGAAGAGGTAATATTTCTGTGAATTACTTGCTCATCCCATTCCTCGTGGAGATAAAGAATGGCAGAAGCAAGCGATTTGATAATGCTGTACCTGTGACGCCATGGCAGGACTGAATTTCGAAATCTATAGTCACGGTGGAAAAGCAGGTGACTCAAAAGGCGATCTGCTAAGTAATCATAAACAACAAGCATCTCCCCTTGCTCAGTGCACCATCCGCGAAGCTGTACCAGGTTTCTGTGTCTGAGTCTTCCTAAGTTCTTAAGTTCATCTGAGAACCGTGCCCTCAGTGCGGGGCATGTTTTCATGCCAAGCCGCTTCACCAGGATATGATACCGGTTGTAGAGAAAGCCCTGGTAGGCTGTTCCAAAGTCTAGCTCCGCAACTCTCTGAGAATCTGCGAAATTATTAGTGGCAGATATGATTTCCTTGTAGGATATCTCTCTTGGAGTTTCAACCAAGGGAAATACTGGTTTTCTGTGATGGAAGCTTTCAGACGAGCTGACATCACTACCTCCATATTCTGCGCTCGCATAGATAGTCTCCCCGGTGGCTGTGACATAAGTGGAAGAAGTAGATACAATGCTTGTGGTGGTGCTGGTGGTGGCTATGGTGTACCGCGTGTTGGTGCTGCCGCTGGTTGTGGTGGTATTGGAGGGAGTGGATAAAGAGATGTACAAAGGGTGGGAGTGGAACGATGGGAGCGCCGGCAATTGTCCCTGAACGTTGCCGGAGAGTGCTTCCACAACCCATTTCATGCTCGGCCGTGAATGCGGGTTGTGGAGTGTGCAAAGAAGAGCAATGTGAAGTAAATGCTCCATATCAGAAAGCTGGTAAGACCCATCTGGAATCTTATTGTCCCCTGCTTGTAGAAGCTTCTTTTCGTCGGATAATTTTCGGATCCAATCAAGCAATATGATCTCATCGTCCGGGCAAGTGAGGTCCACCGCCCGCCTTCCAGATACCACCTCCAGCACAACGATTCCAAAGCTGAAAACATCGGACTTCGCCGTGGCAACACTTCTTTTCTGGAAGCTTTCGGGCGGCAAATACCCAATTGTTCCGCCAATTCTGGTGGTCTCCGCCACCCGAAACTGGAGGTTTTTCATTGTTGGAACCTGTTCTTGCTGATCAAGCTCATGTTCTAGCCACCGTGCCAAGCCAAAGTCTCCAAGCCGAGCATTGTAATTGTAATCAAGCATTACATTGCTCGTCTTGACATCCCGGTGGATTATCTGAGTTTCCAGCTGCTCATGAAGATAGAATAGAGCCGCCGCCAATCCACCTACTATGTTCCTCCTCCGATCCCAACTTAAGGGCCCTGATCCTACATTTTCAGGCCTCCTGAAAAGCAGGCGGTCAAGGCTAAGATTGGGCATGTAGTCATAAACCAGAAACAGCCGGTGTTCATGAGCACACCACCCCCTTAGGCGGACAAGGTTCCGATGGCGGAGGTGGGCCACCGCCAGCAGCTCCGCCACGAAGGTCTTCTCAAATTGCTCCCCTGTCTCCACCAAGCATTTGACAGCCACCTCTGTTCCATCGCTGGGCAGAACAGCTCTGTATACTTTCCCAAACCCTCCACTTCCAAGAACTTGATCCTCACGAAATCCATTCGACCCGATGTAAAGCTCCGAAAAGCTAAAGATCCTCGGATTTTCCCTTCCTACCTTGTCCTTGAGTTGTATCCCATCCATGTCTTGAAATACCCCCGAATGTCGTGCCCTTTTTGCATGATCATCATGGTGACAGAAATTGATCCACCTCAAGTCGTCATAGAGTCTGCTTACAGAATTTTTGACGAACGCAAGAAAATGAGTTGAACAATGACGATGTGTTTTTGAATTCTGGTTGATGTGCTCCTTTGTGGGTTTCTGCTGCTTTTGTTGTTGTTGCTGTTGTTGTTCCGGTGGCTCAATTTCGTCGAAGTCTGCCGGAAGAATGAAGCAGACGCGGTTGAGCTGCTGCATGTTGGTGTGTGGTGGAGACGGGTGATCATGGGTTGTTAGTTGGACATGAATGAAATAAGAACGAAGGTGGTGAACTGATGAGGCAAGATTTTGGGATTTGAATGGTATAAAATTAGGAAATGTCGTGCTCAATGAGTTTTGGGTTAGGTTGCATGGTTGAATTAAATGCCATGAACCGGCCAAATTGGAACCTACTCTTTTTATTATTATTATTATTATTATTATTGATGATTGATGATGTCATAAAACAATAAGATTCTCCAAGTCGATATTCATTTTTTTTAACAATTTTAGTTCCATTCTATAAATTAAGAATTAATATTAAATTTACTCATTGTAGACAACAAATTCGTATAAAAATTATTTGTCGTTCAAAAAAATAATTTCTGTTCATGTTCTACAAATTAGTTTCACGATAACGTTTCCACGTGAGAAATACAAAAATCTCATTTACAACTTCACCATCTTAAGCGTGTGGGAACAAGGTTCTCATATGGTTGACTTGACCATCCTGTGAGATTGAGTATGAAAGGGGACTTTGAGTTTGAGTCAATAACGTGCATTAAAAAGTGAAGGTCTTCGCTAGTAATTAAAAAAACAGACCATATTTTCATTTCATTCCATGGTACTTTCTTATATTATTATTTTAATTTGTTGAAATGATCGAAATTCTATATCTCTGTTTAATTTAGGTTTATTATTCAAAATGTTTCCGAATCAGACATTGAATTTCACTTTACTCCTCAAGCCAGAACAATATTTCGGTTATCTCTATTGCTCCAAAACATTATTCCCCATTAATGACGTCGTCAATGGTGCTTATGTGGCACCCATGTGGTAATACTTCAATGGAAATGATAGATATTGAAGTTGGGGTTGGATTTGGGCGGCAAAATCAATCCCCGATTGAGACGACAGCAGAACCCTAGATGGGGTATTTTGAAAATCTCATCTCTTATGCCACCAAAATCTTGCTAAATGGGGCTTTATAAATGTTTGTGAACCACAAGATTTCAACGTCTTCAATCAATTTGCAATTAGAATCAAGCAGGGAGGATAGTGAGAGTGGAAATTACAACCTTTGAAAAGATGTTTTTGTGGGAAGATGGTGAGAATGAAAACTTCATGGCCGGATGAAAACCCAAGAAGAAGGTTTGTCGTTTGTCCAAATCCTGAGGTAATTGGTAATGGGTTTCAATTTTCGATCATCCCTTTTTTCGTTTCTGGGTTTTTTTTATGGCCGTAGGGTTATGTTTCTGGGTTTGATTGAAGGCTTATGACTGAATTTCCGATTACGGTTCTGGCGTTGCTCATTGCTTCGTTTTCGGCTTGATTTCTAGTTTCGTTCTATGGGTTATGGGTTTTATGTATGGGTAATGGGTTATGTTTCTACATAAGGGCTTTAGGTTTTTGTAGGTTTTCGGCTTTATTCCTTGCTGCAGGCTTTTGTGAATTTGTAATGTGTTTTGCTTTGTTTTGATGGATTGGTATTTTTGTGAATTTGTATGTGTTTGCAAGTTGGAAAGGGTAGAGGTAGACGAAGAAATATGAGTTGTTATTTTTGGGAGTGGTTTGATCCAAAAATATGCAAGAGATCAACAACAATAATGCCGGGAATGTTAAGGAAACTTGATAGTTTTAAAGAGCAACTGTTGAATACGAAGAGGAAGGTGACTAGGCTTTGGATTGCATTCTTGGTTACTTGGGTCTTAGTGGTTGGAATCATCTTCAATCCTTCACTTTAGTTATGTATTAGGTTTTCCACAATCCTTTACAATCATCTTCAATCATGATTTTCATGTTTAGTGTTTTGTAATATGTGAAAGTTTTTTTGGTGGATTGTGGAAATATGTAAGTTTTTTATGCAAATTTTTTTCTATCTAGTATGAATGGAAGCACCAATTCTTATATGTGAAAGAAAACATCCCATAGTCATCATTCATATATCAAACTAGTCCCAAAGTGCTTTCTATGTCAAAGTTGTTTATGCAAGACTTAACAAAAGAGGACAATAGTTTGAAAGATAGCAAAGAAAAATAAGTAACAAGTGACCTAAAGGTTCATATGTGGAAGAACCATTTCTTCACACATTTTACGAATGACTTGAATCTCAGCTTCCTTCCATTTGCAACAAGTGATTGATGTTGTGAACTGTCACTTGGTTGAGTGTCCTAGGTAGTGATGGGAGTGGTTGGCAGTGGAGTTAAAGAAGATTGTTGGCTAGTGGCTGTTGGAGTACTAGGTGCAGTGAATGGAAGGGGTTTGTTGGTGCAGGTGTAGGATTGGCTGGTGTAGGATTGGTTTCTGATACAATTGGTGTACTCGAGGATACATGAGTTGGGAGTGAGCTTTGTCTTAGGGCAGTGAATTTGCTGCTGGCGGAGGATTTGGATGTGATCTTAGGTGTAATGTTACTGGTAGTGTAGGTCCTATTTTAGCTACAAGTACAGGTCCTATATTAGCTGGTGGTGGAGGATTTGGGCACCTTCTTGGGCATGCTCTTGCTGCTGGTGCAGGTCCTGTTTCAGCTGCTGGTGCAGGTTCTGTATTAGCTACGGGTGTAGGTTCTGTTTTAGCTGCTGGTGCAGGTTCTGTTTCAGCCATTGGTGCAAGTCTTGTTTCAATTGCTCGCGGAGGATTGTCATCCATGACTTCATCGTTTTCCCGGGTAGTGTTTCTTGTCTTCCTTCGAAGCTAATCAAATACAATCACACTTAGCACACTACTTCAATCACACAACCCAAACTAAGTCAATCACACATCCCAAACTAAGTCAACCAGACTTCACAAACTAATTGAATGACACTTCACAAACTAATTCAATCACACTTCACAAACTAATACAATTACACTTCACAAACTAATTGAATCACACTTCACAAACTAATTGAATCACACTTCACAAACTAATTCAATCACATTTCACAAACTAATTCAATCACACTTCAGAAACTAATATAGTTACACTTCACAAACTAATTGAATCACACTTCACAAACTAATATAGTTACACTTCACAAACTAATTGAATCACACTTCACAAACTAATTCAATCACACTTCACAAACTAATATAGTCACACTTCACAAACTAATTTAATTACACTTCACAAACTAATTTAATCACACTTCACAAACTAACTCAATCACATTTCACAAGCTAATTCAATCACACTTCACAAACAAATACTGACATGACCTAAACCTAAAAACACCTCGATAGTCACACGTGGGCCCTGCTTTCGTTTAACGAGTAACCCAAACTACCAAAAATGCCCCTAACACTCGTTCGACAAGGGATACTCGTAGTTTCGCTAACTCATGTCCCCGCCTCTCGAGTGACCTCGTTTCCCTTGCCTCGGCCCTAAAGGCTTTCAAAACCAAGAAAACATGTGAGTGGACAAAAATAAATATTTTAAAAACATAGTTTTGAAAACATAAGTAATTCCCTCCGTTTATAAAACTATACATCCATATAAAACCATATCAAAGTACCAATGCATATATGAATATACCAACACCCCACCATAGCCATCACATTGAACCAACCATATGATAAGCCTTGAATTAAGCATCATTTTATACCCTTTTATGCTGAAATGCCAAAAAATAGGATAAAATAACAGAATTTGTGAGAAATGTGAAAAATTGAATTAAGCTCGGAATTACGAGAATTTAGACGAAAGAATCACCTAAATCAGAGTTATATTAAAGAAATTATGATTGAAGCAAAGGAGCCACCAAAAAAAGTGTTAGGAATTTCGGTAGAGGGCTACCGAATCCATAATAAGCAGCCCAATTCCATTTCAGCAGACGCTTGCTGAACCAAACCAGGAGAATCAGTGTGCACGTCTCGAAGCCCCTAAAGCCTTGTTTGACGCGCATGTACCGAATCAGTATCCTCTTTCCTTCCTACATTGATCCGCGTTGACTGTTGAGTTCCACTTCCTTGTTCGGTGCGCGGCTACGGAAACAGCCCAACTTCCATTGCTACGTTGACTAGCCCCTTTGACCGCCGAAAATCCTTCCAATTTTCGGTGCCCTTCCACCGAAATGCCTCCTATTCAATTCCAACACCTATTTCCTTCCTTTTTGTGGAAAATTTGTCCAATTCAAGCTTGGATTTGTTTCCTTTTTATCTAAGAAACCCTTTTAAGTAGGATTTTAATTTCCTTTAATTTTTAGGAGCTTTGTAACCCTATTTAAAGGGATTTTCTCCTCACTTTTAAGGGGTCGCTCCTCTACACCAAAGGTCTGCTCAACCAAATTTCCTTTTCCTTAAATTTGAGACCTCACTTACAAAAGACTATCACCCCATACTCCATCATAAACTACCCTCCTCTGTGACATATAAGGCTAATTCATGAGTGTCTCACCAAAGAGAGTCCAACTACTTGGAGTCTATAGGGCTAATTTCTGAGGATCAAAATTGTAACATGACCTCTTTATCTCGTGGTTTTCTTTTGTACTTGATTATCAAATTGATGGGTTGATTATTAATGTTATCTTGGTTTTACGACTGTATTAATTCCAATATTCTATGTGTTCTACGATCTTTGCTTTTGTTATGATTGTGTATTCGTATTTAATGCTTGACTAGATATAGGGCTAATTTGTAACGACCCGTCCCGAGAGCCGGGATTAGTGAAGTAATTAGTGACGGATTAACTAGGTTAAGCGGTAATTAGATGGTTACTGTTGGAGTGTAGCGTGGAAATGACGATTTTGCCCATAGAATGGGCAAATTGCTGACTTATAATTCGGGCGGTCAATTGGGCATTAACCGATGACCGTGACGTAGTTCGGGATGTCACGAGTCCGTAGACAGGTGGCACGCCCGATTCCAACATCCGAGGTGGAAGATATGATGTTCGGAAGGTTGAGGGCATTTTTGTAATTTGGTTAAAAGTGGGGAAAAAGTTGATTTTTTTAATGACAAGGTTTCTTCACTCAAAGTAAGGACCATTAGGTAGGTCTCGATCTCCTGATTACAACGACAGGCGGCAGGTGTCGACTGGAGGTTGGACGGTTAAGTTACGGGTTTAGGAACTCGAGGGGCAAAATGGTAATTTGTGCAGCAAGTGGCATTCTGGACATTTCCTGCATTGGGATTAGTGCCCAATCAGCAATGGACACCTGGCCATGTTTGGATGGTTGTGGAACAAACGGACCGCCATACATGTTTTGAAGTAAAGGGTTGCACGGGTTGCTTGGGAGAAATAGGGGATGGAGTGGTATGGTAGTGTGAATGGGTTTTTCCTTTGGCCGTGAAGAATGATATATGAGAGTTAAGGGAGACCGAAGTGGGTACGGGTGCTTGCGAGACGGGCCGCCGTGGACGGTGGCAACACCACCGTGAGAACAGAGCAGAAGGAAAATTGTGAGGAACCCAGGATTTGATCACCTCTAATCGTGGTCTTGAGCTCATAGTTTTCGAATAAAAAATGTTTGGAAGGTTGAGATGAACTCCTTGGACGTGAATTTAGGGCTTGAGAAGAAGGTAATTGCAAGTTCCATGAAGACTTGATTTTAATTTTGGAAATGGCAAACTGAGTTTTGGTAATTAGTAACTGATACTATTAATTGTGTGTTGTTTTGGAAGCTGCAAAGAGTGTTTTGGCATCAAAAGCAGAGGCTAAGCTAGCCGGAATCGTGGAACCAGAGAAAGGGGCCAGTTCGTGTTTTTGCACGATGCTTGGGAGGTAATTTCTAGCACCCGTTGTCACTAATTAATTATAAGTAATCATTGGAAATGAAGGGAAGAACGTTTTAGAGTAATTAAGGTTGAAAACGGGATTAAAATGGATGACTTATAGTGTTAGACCTCTTGCGCCGGTTCGATTGAACCGAACCGGTCTGGACCCGGTTCAGCGAGAGGACATGGACGATGAATAGTGTCACGCGTGGCTCCACGCGCAGCCCCTTTGGGCGGCGCGTGAGGGCGTGTGGGGCCCTTTTTGAGGTTGGTCCCAACATGACTTTTAAAGTATTCGATGTAACGAATATTTTGGCGCTAATTTCGAGTCAATCGGACATCGTCTCGATATGTTTCGGGATTTCCGAAGGTTTTAGGGCTCGGTTAAAAATAGCTAAAAATACGGAAAAATTATGGGGCTTTAGTATGACCTTTGTAAAGTAGTTAGTGATCTTGGTATGAGATTTGGACAGGTTCGGGAAAGCCGAGGATAGCGGAATGGCCGGGAACGGCGTAAGTGCACGCGTATCGAGGCGATGTCGGAATAGTCTGTGAGTGGACTTTGCTTTCTAACTCTTGATGCATGCATATATGTTTTTATAAGTTTTCTATACTTGATTCTATGATTTGATTTATGATTGGGATGGTTTATGGTTTTTGCACGTTTTTTCGAGGAAATTACGGAAATTCACGTTTTACGATAAGTTGTTGGATATTGTGATTTGAACTTGGTTTTAATAATTTGATTTCGGGATTTGAAATACGATTTGATTTCAATGAAAGTAAAAGGATTTTGGAAAGTTATTTCGGGCTTGAAGCCCAGTTCAAAAGTGGTTTTGGAGAAACGTGATTTCGGGTTCTGGAATAGGATTTCCGGATGACGATTTGGAATTCGGTTTGGAACTTGAAAGTGGATTCCGGGTTTGGGTTCAGAATGTTTATTCCGGATGCTAGCTTACGGAATGATGGTTGCGAACTCGGATCTGGAAAGGAGATGGATATGAGATCTGGGTTTGGATTCGGGATCTTGATGAGATTGCGGATTCGGATTCGGAAATGGAAAAAGGTTTTCAAACGGTTTAGATTGGATTTTCTGGATCTAGTTATTGGGTTTAAAGACCCGGGTTATGATTGACGGGGGACGGGCCCGGATTGGGTTTAAAGACCCGGATTGAGTTTAAAGACTCGAGAGTTTAAAGACTCGGATATATTGCTATTTTCCCCCGTACGCCTGTTGAGTTTAAAGACTCGGAGTTTAAAGAATCGGATTATATTGAGGCCTGGATTGAGTTTAAAGACTCGGGAGTTTAAAGACTTGGGAGTTTAAAGACTCGGGAGTTTAAAGACTCGGATAGATTCAGCAGGTTCGATGGATGGAAATGTGGTTCAATATGTTTTGGTTTTCTCTGTGATTGATGAGGATGGTTTTCGTTGGTTATAATGGTTTTCTATGGTTTGGGCCGAGGCCTGGGATTTGAGAAAAAGGAAAATGTGTTTGGTTTTCGTACATGGTTTCATATCTTGAATGGATATGCATGCATTGGTTTTGAAACGGAGGGTATAAATGTCATTGTTTTATGAAATATTTTTGAACTTATACTTTATTTTTGTCCACTCACAGTCTTTTCGTGTTTTCGATACCCTCTAGGTTGTTGCGGTGCGGGCTGTTGGTCGAGAGAGACGGAGACATCACACCCGCGATCCACAGTAGTTCGGCATACTCTGGGACGACTGGTTACCTTTTCGGATGGTTGGATCGAGACTCCCTTGTCCGACTTACGTGTCACACGAAGATTGGACGTTGGTTTAGCCTTCGTGTCATGCGTAAGTTAGACGGGATCGGGATTTAGCCCTTAATCCCGGGGGATTAGGGGTGGGTCCTGACATAATTCCCGAGTCTAGATCATTGAAAGTGTATAGAGATAAGTACCAAGCACGTACTTAAGATAATATACAAGCATCTCATAAGGCTAAGGTTATAGAATTTCGTAGGTTTTGAAGTTGATATAATTTATGAATGAGTAAGGTAAAGGAAGAGAGGATCACTTGTAAATAATAGATTAGTTTAGTTTAGGTTTAGTTTAATTATGTAGGACTTTAAAATTAATTTCTTATCCCCATGCTATAATCCAAACGTTAATCATGCTTAGTTACCCTCAATATCCGGTTCAGAAAGATCCCTATTTACCAATGCTACATCTACAAAAAAAGGTTTTTAAATTGCATGTGTTTTCAATAAGTGTTAATTTAATATTGAGTTTTTGTGTATCACCATACTATACCAACCCATTCTTTATGCCGGAATTCCAATCATTAAATGACAACTACACTACTGGTAGGCCATACCACTCGGGAAAACAGAGCACAACTCTAGACGTCTAAGTGCCACTCGGGAAAACAGAGCCCAACACTAGATGCTCGGGTGTGAGCCAACCTAGGAAAATAGAACCTAGCTCTGGACGTCTGGGTTCTAGCCTAAATAATCATCTCAGAAAAAACAGAGCCCTACTTTGGACGTTTGAGACCAATCAACCGCTCAGGAAAATAGAGCCTAGCTCTAAAAGTCTAAGCATTAATCATACCGCATCCCGAGGAGGATTGTCCAACACATCACAAACCACATATATCCATAATCACATAACATATATCGAGAAACCCATGTTATAATTCATATAAATGTCAGAATACAATCCAAACCTCAAAATTTGGGCCAAAGCCTGAAACATACTTTATACCAAAACCTCGTATTACGTGGCATTAAAATAATCCATAAAATCATATAAATCTCAATCAAGCCAATACCACAAAAACCATGTGGAAAAGTCATATCAAGTCTAAAACCACCTTCCAAAATTTAGTATGAAGTCAAAACATGATATAAGCAAGTTCCTCGTAAAACGTGAAATATAGCAATTTTAGTAAAATAACAAAAAAATCATATAAAATTATACTCAAATCGCCATCAAGTAAACCACATAATAAATCATGTAAAACCATGCAAACATGCATGCATAGGAGTTTAGGGAAAATAAAGTTCACTCACGCTTGGTCCGCACAGTCTGATATTGACTTGCAAGCATGTCCGTAATTTCTAAAACCTTGCCAACATGTCATAAACCACTTCTAGGTGTTACTAATCATCCTAAGTAACTTGTATTTTAATCCCAGATTTTTTTCAGAATTTTTAAATGGATTTAAAACGATACATAAACCTTCAGACAGTTAAAACTGCCTTGAGACGATATATGATTGTCTCGAAAATTATACCGCTACACTCTACGATCAAGAACTAAAAATTTCATGTTGGTTGAAGTTTGGAATATGGAAACACGCACTCACACATGCAGCCGCAAGGTACTGCGCGTGGTGGCGGCGCGCTGCAACTGTTCATCATCCCTGTTTTCAGTCGAGCCCGTTTGCTGCAATCCGGGTCACCCTACCCGGTGGCCAAGACCCGACTCAATCCATTTTTCCTCCACAATTTTCTTCTGTTCAACCAACCAATGTCATCTGCTGAAGTCTAGAATTAGTTCTATAGCTTTAAAACTAAGAAACGCATACCTCATGTCTCCCTTAACAGTCAAGCTTCTTGGTCCAATAAGCTTCCATGAGCTTCTCACGTTCCCGCATACCAAACTCCACATTTTTCATCACTTTAAGTCTCTGGGAGCTTAGGGAAGATGGTAGCCTCCTTATTTACAACGTTGAACACTTGGGACAGCCATGAAAATAGCATTTTGAAAACTTTCCCTTCTGCCATGGTTCACAATACACCTCTACCTTGTTGTAGTGTCCAACAATCTCCATTATTTTCTCAGGATGATCGTATGATCCCCATGGACACTCAAAGCTGTCCACTTCTTAGGTTCTTATCCCCAGAACTGAGAACCTGAAATAGGGAGGTCACGGGCTCACGGTTCCTTCTTACCCTCCATATTTTCTTTCGTGATTCTTTTCTAGTTCTTCCTCCCTCCTCCATTTCTTTCGTTTCTCCTTTCTCTTCTTTCTCCCCCTCTCTCTCTAGCCTTCCTCCCTGTTTTCCTTTCGCTATGCTGGTTTCTTTCTCTTTCTTCTTGTTTTTCGGTTACCTCCCACTAACGACTCCAAAACAACAAAAACCAAGCATATATACATGTGTTGGTAGGTGGAAAGAAATAAAAAGAAGGGGAAGGTGCTAGGTCGTTCTAGACACATCCAATATTATCTCCCAAGAAAAATGACCAAAATGCCCCTTAAGTTAAAATTACCCAAATTCCCTTACTCTCTTTTGACCTGTATTATTGTTAATCGGTTTTCGATATTAGCGTACTACCTGTCCATGAACTCAGGAGTCTGAGACTTTCATAATGGTCTTTATAGAATGTCAAACAAATATCTGAATAAAAAATTCAACGTTTGATCTTCCAGGGGAAAAATTTTCATTTCAACAAATTTTCCAAATTTAATTTTTTTCAAATTCCTTGGTCATTACAATTTACCCTTCCTTAAAGAAATTTCTTCCTCAAAATTTAAATAGTAATGACACCAAAGTATTACAATCAAAAGATCATGCTTTGTAACAGGGGTAGTCTAACAAAACCACCTGAGTAACTAGGGTGCTGGCTCAACATCACTCGGGCAATGTCCAAGAACCGCACTCAACTACATCTGGAAAAATCTAAAATCTCACTGCACCTCTTTGGGACTGGTCCCTACCATTCGGTCAGAGCTAATCGTCAATGCAAGCACTAACTACGATGCACAACAATAACATACCTACACTTCCCCCGAACCTCATTCGTCAAGATCTCAGTAATCTAGCCATCACCCACAAACTGCTGTACTTGGAACCATGTTAATCATAAACCTTCCTCAACTAAATTGGTCTCATATTTTTCAAGTCCATAAACATCATATCAGCACAGATACATTAACCATCTAATCTGTAATACTCAGATACTAATCTTAATAACCTAACTGCATAAAACACCTCGAAAATTGTACTAAACATTATCCGAGTCACATTCTAGCACGTATCAGAAACATAGCCCAAGTTAAATCATATCTGACAGGACCCGTCCCCGAAGGACATAGATAACCATGCCTGGTCCTGCTCTCGTCTGACAAGTCAACTGAAGTTACGAATTTACCCTCAGAACTTGCCAAACAAGGGATAACCGCATCCGTGCCTACTCATGCTTCCACCTCTCGAATAGCCTCGATCATCGCGCCACGACCTGGAGGGTCAAAAAAAACATAAAAGGTGTGAGTGGGCAAAAATAAAGTTTTAGAAATACATTTATCAAAATACATTCTTACCCTCCAGTTTCACAAACATGTATGCATATCACAAAACATGAGTAAAAGCGTGAAATCAATCAAGTATGAACAGTGGACCGATAAAATCAAAACATGTTTTCCCATGGTCCATATTTTCTCTAAAACTCATGTTCATCAAATCAGTTCATGATATAAAGTATCTGGACACAAATATCAATAAATCATAAATATCACAAATCCTCAATATCTAATCTCAATATCCAAGTAACCGTCACGATATCAATGCAACGCGTACAAACTCGGGTGTCTCACGTCCGAGTACCTCCCCAGGATCTACGACGTCTGGGGTGATATCATCTCCAGAATCAATGACGTCTAGAGGATATCATCATAATCTCACACTCATGAGATTGAGCCTCCCTCGGAGCTACTCATCTCCAAGCAATGGATCGTGACTACTCCAGGATCTACGACGTCTGGAGGAGACTATCAAATCACAAAGGATGGTATATGTGGAACAGTCACCAAATCCAGTAATCTCATTTTAAAACCATTCATGTCTCAAATCAAGTCAAAAAAATTTCAACAAGGCCTATGCTCGAAACATAGCTTTCACAAAACAAGTTCCACAAATCCATCATAAAACAGTGTCCAGAATTCACTTTATAAATCAAAATCATCAATTTCATCATATTCACATGTGACTCCAAATCTGAGTCAAAATCACTATCCAATTGGGTCTCAAGCCCAAAATACCATTTTCACGCAAATCCGTGAACTCGCAACCTCAGTTGCCATATTCACATAAATCCATAAAATATAGCCACAAATCATTACAAATCCATCAAATCCATCAAATCAATCCCTGACTCATAATCCGAGTCAAAACCAATATCAAATCCCGGGCCTTCGCCCAAAACAACAATTTCATAGTTTTATCAAAAATCGTGCCCAAAATCATATAAAACAATATAATATTCCCAAAATTCGAAAATCATCATATCGAAACATTAATCATGCCAAATCATTTCAAATCATATAATGAAGCATTTAAAACATATATGCATGCATTCTGGGTTGAAAATAAAAGTTCACTCATACACGGTTCATATCGCTCGCTTTCTGAACTGCACATTTTTTCGTAATTTTCGACACTTTCCAGGAATTCCAAGTCTTGTCCAAAATCATTATTCAGGGTCACCAATGCCAAAATGTTCGTTACATTAAAAAGACCAAGTTTCATGTTGATCTCACCTCGAAATTCCCCTGACGGTCCCCCATGCGCCACCGCAAGCGGCTGCGCGTGAGTCCACGCGCCTGCTACAGTAATAGTGACTGTTCATCGTCCCAACCCGTTTGACTGATAAACGGGTCTTGCAACTCGCGAAACAACCCGATTCGATCCTCATCAATTCTGCATCATTTCTTTCAATTGAGTCATCTAACATCATCGTTTAATCTTTAATTAAGGATCTGTAAGATCAATTTCACCATTCATTACCTCGAAGGTAGTCGATTGCCCGTGATAAATCAAAGGGTGTTCATCGTTTGCTCTTGTCGATTCTCAACGATTCCTTCCAATTGACTCACTTAGAAGCTTCGCAGGGTTCCTTCAACTATGTTTCCAATCTCAATTTCAAGCTCCAATCCCTCTAACCATTCCAACTCAACTGGGATTTCCAAAACTGAACTCAAGTGTCATCTGGGCTCATTTCTTCACCATTTTCTTCACTTTCAATCCCATTCGACTCGTTTAGACTTCTAAAATCTCATCCTCGTCTCTGATTCCATCAATTGACCGTCCAATTCAAAATTCGATTCTAAGTCATTAATTAAGGTTTTGGGCTGGGTTTCGGGTTTTCTGGGTTTTTACTTCCCTTCTCCTTTCGATTTCCTCATGACGGCACACTCTCAATTCGAATGGGTGGAGTCGCACAGTTTCCCTTTAGAGAATTAAGGGTTTCCTTAGCTCAATTCAATTCCACCATCCTCTGTTTTTCTTTGTTAAACACTCACATATATCTCTCTCTTAAATTTTGCTTCCACCGTTTACCTCACATACGCCACTCATCATATTCTTAGAGTGACAGATGTCACTTAACGACCAAGGTGAGTCATAATCGTATTGACTCATCAAAAACCCAGTCAAATTACCATTTTACCCTTCTTTGACAAATTACCAAATTGCCCTTCGGCGTCTTAGACTCGTATCTTTTACATCTGAACTCTGATTGACGCATGCCGCTTGTCTACGGATTCAGCGTCTCGAGACCTATCCAACAGTACTTACAGAAAGTCCAAACAAGGTCCCGATCAAAAAGTCAACTTTCGGCTCTTATAACTAGGGGCAAAATCGTCATTTCCTTCAAATTTCCAAATTTTCCTGTTTCGAGTTTTCGGGTCGTTACAATATCAGCCTCATAACCAGGCTGAACTAAGTCTCAACTCAATATCAATCACGCCATATAACAACACTTCGTGTATGCTAGTATTCGAGTATCAACCATTTGGAAACTTGCTTATATTCAAATTTCTGAGAGATACGACGTTAACAATGGACACAATTTACGGAGTAAATTATACAAACATCACAATCCAATTCAACCCTTAAGTTACACTTCTAGCCAAGATAGTACCGAACCAAAAGTAACTTAAGTACCATTCCTACAAAGTTTCACGACATAATTGCATCCGACCAAGAAAAATTTATTTGATACCAAAACTTAACTTAGCACCAAGATCAAATTTAACCAACCTAGGCCTTCACCATAACTTCAGTTCCTTCCGAACTCCCATTCAATATGTGAGGTTGTAACCAACAAGTTCACTTCCAAAATTTCTACCAAAATTATCACTTCAGACTTCTTTCAAGTCCTAATTCCATGGTCTTATCCGTACTTGAATCTTAAAATAACATCCAACCATTACACCACTGCCTTTTTGACATCTACTAAACCACATGATGCTTTCCGCAGCGTTTCTCAGATTTGAACAGTCCTCTAAGTTAATTGTAACAACCCAGAAAGTCGAAGAAAGAAAACTTGGGAAAAATAGAGTAAAAAGACGATTTCGCCCCTATAAAGCCAAATGTTGACTTTTTGATATGGGCATCTTTTGGAATTCCAAGTAGACTGTTATGAAGGTCTCTAGATCTTGAGTTCGTAGACAGGTGGCACGCTAAAATCGGAAGGTTGACTTTTTGATATGGGCGCCTTTTTGATTAGTGCTGGTTTGGGGTGTTCGGTGTAAACAAACCGAAATTGAAGAAAAATAATTGGAAATAAAGAAGATGGAGATGGAAACGTGAGAGAGCCATAGAGAAATAGTTGAAAGGAGAAGAGATTAAAATAAGAGAGGAAGGAAGATGAGGATGTTTCGATTAAACTAGGACCCAGAACATGAGGAACACACCCACGACCATGTAGGTTCCACCATGGTCGTGATGGTTAAATTCTACTTTAAAGGATGGTAACTCGAAACTATAGGTTTGAACAGCTTATGTGAACTTCTACCATTGTTATGAGCCCGAAAACCGAAAGGTTCGATGCAGAAAGGCCGAGGAAATGGACTTGGAAATATTGGCCGAAATGCAAGGAATCAAAAACATATATTATGGGTGAGCTTTTCTTAAGTTTAATCCTATAGATCTCTTCCTGGTAGTTGTTAGATTAGTTTGGGCATTTAAAACTTGAGAAAAGGACAAGAAATGGAGGTTTTCTACATGGGTCAAGTTGCGAGATTGGGCTACCCAAAAACAAGCAAAACGGGCTGGCTGGAGGTTGAAGGAGGTGAGAAGTACCCCGCGCGTGAAGCCCACACAAAGAGACTTTGTGAGGACTGTGAGGGCACATGGAACACTGTTTGGACATGGGATTAACACGAAGGTTATAGTATTTGATGTTACGAATCTATTGGTACATTTTTCAAGACGATCAGGGTATTGTCTAGGGGCAGTTTGGGTTATCCGAGCATTTAGGGGTCGTTCTAATTCGTTTAAAAATATCAAAAAATTATGGGATTAAGTGTGAATTATTTTTTTATGACTAGTAACCCTAAAAAGGAATTATGATAGGTGGGAAATTTTTCGGGAATTACTAAAAAACGTGTAATACGGCTCAGTTTCATGTATGGTACGTGTGAGTGGATTCTTTCTTCCTTAAACTTATTATGCATGCATATTGAATTGTTTAAATGATTTTGTAACGACCCGAACCGAGAATAATAATATTTTAATGTAAAAAGACTATTTTGCCCCTGAAGGGGGGGAAACTTTGACTTTTACCTAGAAATAATTTGGACTTTGACCCATGACTATGACGTAGGTCGGGACGTCACGAATCCGTAGACAGGCGACAGGCCGAAATCGGAGTTCGTATGAAGAAGTTATGGTCAAGGAAGTGTTTAGCGGAATTTACGAATCGAGAACAACGGAATAAAATATTAATTTATTATGGGAATCCGTGCCAAACTAATATTTAAATCAAACCAGTGGATGAGTGACAAGTGTCACTCATCCAAGCCCATACTATTCCAATAAAGCAACCATACCACTATTTCCTCATTTTATACAATTTAATTTTCCCTCCCTAATTCCTAGCCCTTGGATTTCTGCCTAAACTCATCCTAGCCTTCCATTTCCTCTGCTTTTTCTTCTTCATGCACGATCATCCTTTCTTTTTCTCTCAAACACAAACAAACACATTCATCCCCCCTAACCCGTGCATTTTCCTTCCATTTTCTCTCAACCCAAACGATCGAACCAGCAGCCCTTACACCACCAGCCGACCACCAACAGCACCACCATCACCCACTGATCATCACCGTGCATCACCGGCGATCACCACCCCATTTCCCCTGCCCTGAACAACCGTGCAAACTCAGACCCGAAACACAGAGGAATCGGGTCCAAGAAGAAAAACTCGACATCCACACCACCTCGACGCAAAGGAAGCTCCAGTCTACACCGTGAGGACCCCAGGATCGAAACTGGACGACGGCGAAGGCTGCGGCGGCGACACGGCGGCGGTAAGGCCCAAAACCCGAGAACCCGTTTTTACTCCCCTGTTTCGAACCAACCCGTTTTCTTGACTAGAAATCGATCTTTTGGTTATGGACATGTCCTAGGGCTAGAGATGAGCTGTTTGGGACTGTCTTGGACGACTGAGACGGCGTGGATCGCCGGAGACGACGACCGGATTTCTGGCCGTGAAGTTCAGCAAGGACTGGTGAGTTTCTTCTCGTTTTCTTTCTGTTTTGAGGTTGTAGAACCATAGAACAGACCTAGACGACCCTATAGGGATGAACCTTGTCGAAAATGGTGGCCGGAATCGTACAGTGGAATCGGGTCAAGCCGTGGGTCGACGGCGACCCGATTCCAGTCAAACGGGCTGACCCGGTACTGTAGCATGATGACGTCATCATGCTGACGTCACTTCTGACGTCATGATGACGTCATCCTATCAGATATTGTCAGAACAGGGACCAATCAGAACATGCCACGTGTCACCTGACAAGTGTCAGTGATGGCGTCATGCTGACGTCAGCATGACGACACTGCTGACGTCAGCAGTACTGTAGCAGCGTTGACCCATACGTTGACCAGGCGCGTGGGGTGCGTGTGAACAGTGATTTTGGTGGGGCGATACCATTTTCAAGGTTTCGACGATACGGATCCAATGGAGGTGGTTTCGTGTCGATCAGAGATCGTTAGATTAGTCAAAATGGGGTTTGAAGCACCGAGAATAGTGCCCGGGATGCGATTTCGAGGCGGATCTGTTCTAGGGTCTTGATATTGATGTTATAGGGTCCTTAAGTAACCCTCAGGTATAATAATACAGGTTTTAGAGATCGTTGAGCAGCAAGGACCGAGTGTGAGTGGGCTGTTTGATTTATAAAAGGCTTGCATGCATAAACTGTTTTACTATTTCCACTTATGATTTCGATGAGTCTTATATGAACTGTTTATATATGCAATTACAATGTTTTGGGCATGAGACCCGTCTGGATTATATGTGGATTTTTTTTGGGATGTCCGGGGGGGACATAGGGTAAACTATACTGTTATTGTACTGTACTTTCCTACCTGTGTATATTGTCTCCTCCAGGGAGGGTCGTTGGCCTGGGTGGACCCTGGAGTAGTCACGGGGCCTTGACTGAGTGGAGTTGACCCCCGTTGGGCTGCTTACTCTCAAGAAGGCATGTTCATATACCTCGGGCAGTGGCCGGGATACCGGGAGCTGATGTACCTAGAGAGTCTCGGGTGTGAGACCCTGAGTGGCAACGCGCAGCCTTAGAACCGTGACATCATTTGGGTTGGGTTTTACAGTGCACTGATATGTTAGTTTCTCCTTTCGATTATTCTTGTGGTTTTATGGTTATGATTTCATTATAACATTATGTTTTCACTGCATGCAAGATTTGGAAAACGGAGGGGTAAAACCTTATGATTATTTATTATTAAATTTATTTATAAACTGTTATTTTTGGCCCACTCACCCTTGTTTTACTGACCCCTCCAGACCCTGACACGGAAATAGAGGAGGAGGACCCGGAAGAGGAGGCAGAGGTTTAGTTTGCTTAGCTGTGCACCTGTACACCCACTTGTGGGTAGGTTGAGCACTGAATAAATGTACTCTAACTATTGTGCTCACGTGTTGTATTTTACTTTCCCTTGTCTGACAGTATCGCTTTAAACACGGTTGTTATACGTTAGCTATCTATTTAAGTATTCGGTTTTTATTTAAGGGTAATTTTGGTATGTTTAGAGTCATTGTCAGACGGGAGCGGGGCACATCCCCGGGTGGTCCCAGTGGGATTGGGACGGGTCCTGTCAATTTTCTATGTGATTTTGATAGTGTTTGATTGATTGGAATTTTATAATATTTTTAGTGATTTTACAAATATTTTATTGGCACATTTTATGAGATTAGTGTCGATTGAGTTTTGGGCTTAGGTCTGGGGTTTTGAATTATGAATTTAACTAGAAACGTCTTATGCGTATTATGAAGTGTGTTTTCTTGATAATGGTGAGTTTGGGCGATTTTAAAATAATTGTTTAATGCACGTTTAGAGAGAAACTCGTATAAGTTGTATATTGGATATTTTGGATTTTGAACTTGATTTCGGAATTGATGTGAGCTATAAGAACGTCTTTTCTTGGTATTTGAGATGAGATTATGGATACATATTTGTATGATGTGATTGTGTTGTGGATAACCGTCCTCGGGATGACAGGTTTGGTTGGTTAGTCTCGGTCGTCGAGGTAAAGCTCTTTTTCTTAGACTGGGTAGTCTCAGATGTCGAGGTAAAACTCCTTCTTCCCTAAGACTAGGGTTGGATGACTCAGACATCGAGATAAAACTCATTTTTCCTGAGTCAGTCCCAACTCAGACGTCAAGGTAAAACTGTAACGACCCGTCTCGGAAATCGGGATTAGATTAGTGATTAATGACGGATTAGTAAAGTTAATGTAATTAGTTGGACGAAGTCGGACAGACGGTGCAAAATGACGATTTTGCCCCTGGAATGGGCAAATATGTTGACTTTTCGTTCGGCGGTCAAATGGACTTTGACCGATGACTGTGACGTAGTTTGTGACGTCATGAGTTCATAGACAAGTGGCACGTATGATTCCAACATTCTTTACGTGATTTCCATATTTGTGAATTGATATTGATGATTAATGATTTTGCATGTATAAGATAAGTACGTATTTGCACGTTTTACGAGTTTTCGATTTCTCTTGTGATTTGATCCGGGTTTTGATGATTTGATTTCAGGATTTGGAATATGATTTGATTTCAATGGCTTACGATGGATTTTGGAAAAGTGATTTCGGGCTTGGAGCCCTGTTCCTGTGATTTCGATAAACGAGATTTCGGTTTTGGAATTGGATTTTGGAAAGATGCTTTTCACTAGTTTTTCACTGGTTTTTCGATGTTTTGGGCAATGGCCCGGATGATTTGGTTTTGATAAGTTTTGGGCTGAGTTCCCGTACTTGATAAGGATTTATGATTTTGGACTGAGGCCCTGGAATTGAATTGTGGATTTGAGGGATGGAAATGATTCAGGTTTTCAATATTGGTTTTCTTATCTCGGATATGGAATGGTTTTATGAATGAGACTTATATGCATGCATTGGTTTTTAAAATGGAGGGTATAAATGTCTTTTTGATAACTGTTTTCTGAATTTACTATTTATTTTTGTCCACTTATAGTCTTTTGTGTTTTCGATACCCTCCAGGTTGTCGGGGTGCGGGTTGTTGGTCGAGAGAGATGGAGACATCACACACGCGATCCACAGAAGAATCTGCGAGCTCAGGGAAGTCCGAAAGTTTTTGAACGGTTCGTTTGGAAATCCCTTGTCCGACTTACGTGTCACATGAAGGTTAGACGTCGGTTTAGCCTTCGTGTCACGCTTAATACGGGAGTATGACTTAGCCCTTAATCCTGGGGGATTGAGAGTGGGTCATGTCAAAAACTCATTTTCCTTAGTGGCTTGACTTACTGGTAGTGAAAACATGATATGATGATTGGGCTAGCAGACATCGAGGATGGGTTGATTATGCATAGTTATGGTTATGATGTTTTGATATAGTTTTTATGGTTTCCTTGGTATCTAGTATTACTGAATTCCCTATCATTGCACGAATTTCGAGGTTTCATGTTTTATTGTCTATTTATTGGGTTTATAAATTTTCCTTATGCATGCATAGCTTTTTAAAACGGAGTGTAATGATTACATTTTACGATTATGTTTTCGAAATTATGTTTTTAAAATAATTCTTTTAGGTCCATTCACACTATTTCTTGGTTTTGAAACCCTATAGGGCCGTTGCATGAGAATCGAGGTTGCTTAGGAGGTGGAGGTATGAGCTTTGAGTACAAATATCCCTTGTCTAATGGGTATCAAGGATAACTTGGGTATTTCAGTAAACTTGTTAGATGGGAGCAGGGTCTGGGTGTGATCAATAAGAGGTTTCTAGGGTCGGATATTATCAACGTGGTATCAGAGCCTAGATTCTAAGAGGTGCTTGAAATTATCATGACTCCGGAATGTGAGTCTCATGCACGGCTTGGTAGTGAGTCCAGTATAAGTGCTCGGAGGTAGTTTGAGGCTGGGTATGAATTGGTTGTGTGTGATACGTATTACTTATGTAAGTCACCTGGATTGGCTTGAAGTGTTATGTGAGTAGTGTAACAATATGTTCCCTCAATGTCCATAATGTTGAATTGGAATATTGATGTGACTAGTAGATGACATGAACTGAGATAGGAATAAGGTATATGACTCTAGATAATAGGTGGAAGTCTTAGTACTAGTAGTGTTTGGTTTAGCGATATCCTAGTAATGTTCAAGGCATTATAAACATGTGGACTGCCAGTTGGTGAACCAAGATGAATTTTAAGCAATGATTGAAGTGGAAATCTGTTAAGAGTGATGGAACTTAAAGGTTCTTGAGGATGGATGCATCATGGATGCTACCAAACAGTTGACTATGTTTGTAGTTGGTTGATTTGTGAACATGGGAAATGAAAAAGGGAGCATGAGTTTGGGGTAAATAGAAGGAACTGAATTCCCAAAATTCACTGGTTCACGAATCAGGTATAAAGTTACAAAATAATGGTGTTGTACATTAAGGCTCAAATATATTGTTACTAGTGATTTCAGTATGGAGAAGTTATTAAGAGTGATTATGAGGTGGATGCTTAAGAGTCTCTGTTATTACAAGCCATGTGGATTTCTTAAAAAGATGATTGTTGCGATCTCAAAGACTATGACTTGTGGCTTGGGGCATCACTACTTGTTGTAAGCTTTACTGTATGCTTATACATTTATAAACTGTGAAGGTCTTGAGATTAAACGATTGTTATGCATGTGACCATTAAGTTGAATTTTCCTCCATACGACTTGGAACTAGTAATAAAGGTTAAATAAGATTTCATGGGTCATAGGTGGTTACAGCATTTTCCACCTAAGGGATCTAAAAGGACCAAAACTCAATATAACAAGCATGAGTGGAGCTAGAGGATCAGGAGTGTGCTAATGTGTATCACACCTTAAGTAAACAACGCTTAAGTGGAACACTGAGATGTATGGCAAGGAAGAGTATGGAGTGGAATACTTGAATAAAATATTTGTAAATTATCGTGATGTTTTAGCAGACAAGTAATTAAGTTGTGGAAGCCAAGTAGAATTTAGCAGGTGGTTAAAACCCTGGATAGTTATCTGGTTCGCTTAACGATGGAATTGCATTTTTAGTTCATGAAGCCTTAGGAAGGATAAACAGTGAGAGAAAGTTGAAGGAACTGTATGTTTTAGTTGCAAGTGTTGATTATTAGTACTTATGTAAGTAATAAGTAAGAATCCGGAAGGAAGGAAAATGGTGGTTACAAAATCAAGTTTTAATTATATATTGTGGTGTTAAGTGTTATGTGAACATAACACCTTGTGAATGTGGTATGTAAGTAATCCTACCAAATTGATAACGATTTAACTTGGAAAGTAAGTCAAAGATTGTAACGACCCGACCCGTAATCACGGGATTACCAGGAGATTATCGAGAATAATCGGGATTAGTCGAGGTAAAATGATGATTTTGCCCTTGGAAAGAGAAAATGTTGCCTTCTAACGCGGGATGTTATTTGTACAAGGACTGATGTCCATTATGTAGATCGAGGGATTACGATTATGTAGATAGGAGGCAAGTCGAGTTTGGACACCAGACGGTTATTTTACGATGGCACGAGTATCAAGAAAGTTAACTTTAATTGTTTATTAGTGGGCCCTAAAATATCCAGTTCTTGACCAAAGGATGAGTGACAAGTGTCACTCATCCCATTGACCTATTTCCCTACATACCATAATACATATCTCGTTTTTCAAACATATCCACACACATCCGAAAACCATCACCCTCACCATTCCATCGTTTCCTTCACCTTTCTTTCTATTATGAAGGTGGGAGTGAGGTTGAGAGGTTGAGAAACATGTGACTACGCCCAAACTACGCATTAATTTAAACACGTAATTTGAGTATTGTGCAATTTAAACTCTTTTTGTGTAGATGTAGTATTGGTAAATAGGGATCGTTCTTAACCGGGGAAATTAGGGAACATTAATAATGTGTTAGTGGGAGATGAATAAAAGAATAATGAATTAAAGAATTAAATAATAAAAGAATTAAATAATCAAATAATTAATAAATTAAAGAATAGATGAATAAGAGAATAAAGAAAAAAATAATCAAAGAATAAAGAATTAAAAGAATTAAAGAATAAAAGAATAAAGAATAAAAGGAATAAAAGAATAAAAGAATAAAAGACTAAAGAATAAAAAGGGGGGTTTTTGAAAAGATTTGTAATTTAAGCTAAAGACAACACTAACTAAAAATTGAAATGCAAATGTTCATGCTAATTAGAACTTACAAACCATAGAGTAGTTTCATAGACAAAACCCACACTTTTACGTAAGTAATTTCGAATTAACAATCACATTAATTCTAACATTTTGCTCATAATAAACCAATCACGAAATCCTACCTTCATCATCTCAAATACGTACATACATCTTTCAATATTATAAATGCATCAACCATTAATGTGCGTCAAACATCAATATGCTTCAAACATTTACAACATGATTTACCTTAAATTTATAATTAAATGCGCCGACAGCGATCAACATTTAATCTCTTCAATTCTACTCTAAGTGCACCGACAGCGGATAAAACACTTAACATCGAATTGAAGTTTAAGCACTAAAACATATAAAGTAAAAGAAATTCAAAAAGTAAAACACATGGAGATT
The DNA here is from genome assembly GCA_032719365.1 of Prinsepia uniflora. Classification (NCBI taxonomy): domain Eukaryota; kingdom Viridiplantae; phylum Streptophyta; class Magnoliopsida; order Rosales; family Rosaceae; genus Prinsepia; species Prinsepia uniflora. Next base: position 46,320,870 of record CM064861.1, on the reverse strand, counting down.
GCATTCTTACTTACAAATGTTAGAAAGAAAATACCAAGATCAAAGTAAAGAAGAAATGAAAATAACATAAAAATAACATAAATTAAAAATAAGAATTAAAAGGAAACTAGTTAATAAGAAAATCTACAAGAAGTTAAAATGGTCCCCAAAAATGTCTCTCAAAAGAGAGAAACAAAAGAACTAAACTAAGAACTAAGAACTAAGAACTAAGAACTAAGAAAAATGAAAGAAATGGAAGAATGAAACTAATGGGGGACTCCCAAAATACAAGAATTGAAGCCCTATTTATAGGTGGAAAAAGCTATCAAAAATAATATAAAAATACAATAAAAAATGTGGAATAATGGAATGATGAGTAATAAAGATTTGTGATGATGTTTAGAAGTGGTTTGAATTGTAAAGTTGAAAAATTGGGTTGAAAAGTGGAAGGAATGGCTGGCAACCCTTGCTGGAAAAGAAGACAGAGATTTCGGCTGATGGCTGCTGCAAAAGGAAAGGAGAATCGGTGGGGCGGCACTGAAGAGAGAGGCAGGTGGCGCGGTAGGCGTGCGCTGAAGGAGGAGCACCGGATCGGTAAGCGCCCGCCGAAATGCAGGGACGGTCTGAAGCAGCTGGGCTGGCGCTCTGGGCCGCACGGACTGGGCCGACGAGAGGTGGGCCTGGGCTTGCGAGTTTTTTTTCTTTTTTTTTTCTGTTGGGCTGGGCTGCAGATGGCTGGGCTGAATTTATTTCTTCAAATTGGGTTTGGGCTGCAACAAATGAAAAATCAATTAATTAGAATTTATTTCACCGAAATTCGTCCATAATATTTTCGTTAAAATTCCGATCGAGACGATTCTTTCGCCAAAATACTCCAAATTACAAACTTTATTTATTTAAACAAAAATTACACAAAATAAATTATTTTATCTATTTATTTATTATTTTAATATTAAAAGCTAAGTATAAAAGGTATAAAATAATATAAAATAATGCTTATTTGAGGACCTATCAACATGTTGGTGGAATGTGAAGCCATGGTAGATGGCTGGAACATAGAAACCAGGTAAGAACCCGTGAGCTTGAAAATGGTGTTTTTGGTTCGAGTCGATGGAACCTTAATGTAAGGCTTTGTACATGTTCTCTGAGGTCATAGAAGTACCTAGGAACGAAAAGGAAAGAAATGGATGTTGGAATCGTCATGGCTATAAGCTCGAAGGTTGGCTGTGAGTTTCAATCGTGACTTGGGGTTTTACAGATACGTTTTCTCTATTTCGTGGTCGTAAAATTGTTTTAGGGTGAGAGACGATCATTTTGGTGAAAAAAGGAGAGGATTGATTGTGAATTGACGAAGAACGGACCAAGTCTGCAATACGAGTCAAACGACCCGTTACAGTTATTCGAGTCAACCCGGCAAGAGGTTGACAATGATGACATTAGTAGGTGATGTCATCTTGTCAAGCCACGTGGCCATGTCTAATTAGTGCCACGTGGCAACTTTTCAGGTTTTGTCAGAGGTGACGTGGCATGATGACGTCATCTTGTGACACGTGGCACGTGTCAGGTGGTGAGACGTGGCACATATCAAGTGGTGCCACGTGGCAGGTTGTCAGGTCTATCAGATTTCTGGTGACATCAACAGCTGATGTTATCGTTGACTAGCGTTGACCAAACTTTGATCGGCGAGTGTCAGTGGCTAGGCACAAATTTCAAGGTGAAACTAATCTTTTTCGAAAGGTTTCGACGTCTTAAATCTAATAGGGGTGGTTTTAGGTCGATTGTAGATCGTTTGGTTGGTGTTTTGGAGCTTTTTCTCTTCGGGAAGCATGCTCTGGACGTATTTTCGATTTTGGTGTTTTTGAGGGTTTATTGTATGTACTTATTTGGATTTTTAGTTACCCTCATGTATGACTTTGACAGGCTCAGACGTCTTGGAAGCTTCAGATTGGATTACAGCTCGTGTTTTGAGCGAGCGACGGTACATGTGAGTGGACTTTTGTTTTACCTAAATCCTATGCATGCGTTCTTACATGATTTTATACGATTTACCATGAGAATTTTTTGATGGTTAGTTACGTATAATTTATGTGGATTTTTGGAATTTTATTAACATTTAAGAAATATGGTAATGACACGTTTTACGAGGAAATTGGTTTTATTATACTCTTGATCTTTACTGAGTTTTGGAAAATTGTTTATACTTTGATATATCATGTTTATATGATTTTGATGGTGTTTGGTGAATTGTGATTTTAGTTTTTTTGGAATATTTAAATGGCTCATTTTACAAGGTGTTGATGTACCTTGTGAATTGGGCTTAGGCCCGGGTTTTTCTGTTTGATTTGGGTATTTGAATCTGGTTTGGATTATGGAAATGGAGTTGATGTGGAATGTGATTATGTGATTCTGGATACATGTGGTGTGATCGGATTGCTAGATTACGCCTAGATGTTGTATCCCTACGCAGCCATTCAGATGGTTGTATCCCCGAATGGTTATGGTATGTAGTTGACATTCATATGTTGTATCCTTGGACATCCAGTTAAACGTTGTAGTCCTGAGAGGTTGGGTTATATGGTTGACACTCAGATGTTGTATCCCTAGATGGCCACTCAGACATCGAGTTAGGCTCCGTAGTCCCTGGATGCTGTATCCTCGGGTGGGCCCTCAAATGTTATATCCCCGAATGGCTTTGTGATTTGATGATTCTGTTTGTAGACATTGAGGATGTTAGTCGATATGATGGTTGGCTTAGTATGAGCAGCTGGTACAATGTGATGGGTTCTGTGTGACTTGTATAGTTGTGGATTAATTGATTCACCGTGATTGTTTTGCTTATGCTCGACTTAAACGTATGTGCATTGGTTTTTTTTTATGTGGGATTACATTTGACAGGTTTTTGGAGCTATTGGATTTTCTTATTACTGCACGTATTGCGAGATCGTTGTTTTATTGATAAATTTGTTGCATGCATAGTTTTATAAAACATAGGGAATTGGTATATTTTTTTTAACCTTTATCTTTGTCCATTCACACTTTTTATTGGTTTTGGCACCCTCCAAGTTGATCGCGGACGCGGGCTGTATGAAAGCTGAGGCATCACGTAGATTTGCGTACTCTGGATATTCTGTTTAGAATGTATCCTTATCCTTTGCCTGACACGTGGTAAGTATACCTATTTAAATCTCGAGGGTACTTTAGTGATTTTGCATGATGTGTTAAACGGGAGCAAGTCCTCCCACGATAATCGAGGGGGATTACGGGGAGCAACCTACCAAGGATTGTGTCTAGTTATAAAGCTTAAGAAAATCAGCTCATAATATGGTGTTCACTATTAGGAAATATGTTTCCTTCGACACTTAGAGTTAACACTATTCCTAGATAGTTAATGTTCGAGATATTAGCTTGCATAAAGTGCTAATAAGTAGTGTGGCAGGTACTCAGGTTAAGACAAGATTTAGGGCTAAGTGCCTACACATGAGGTGAATAGTTAGTGATATAACTTATGCATGTGTCCGAGTAAGTAGTGTTGACCGGACATCTATAGATTTAGAAATATGGGAGACAGTTAGTTATGGAACCTTTATGATTGACCTGATTATACGGTCCTGATTATGGGGATCTAAAATGTGAATGCTTGTTGTTAGCATATCGTCCTAGCTGGTTTAGTTGCTAAGATTTTGGTTGTTGAGGTCCAGGGAACGAGTCCATGTGTAAGATTGTTGTAATTGTAATTCGTACTTAAGTTAGTGATTAATTCTGTGGGGCTCATAGCGTAATGGGTTTTAGACATCATTAAGATTCGAACTTGAGTCAGAGTATTGGTTTGAGAACTGAAAGGAGATAAAACTAAGAACTATAGTCCAGAAGGAAGTTGGAAGTCAAAGATCGAGTATGATCTTAAGTAATAAGTAGGACTTTGAAAAAAAAAACTAAGTGATGAGTCATTAGTGGTTACAAATGGATATTACGAAATGGCAAATTGAATTGTTGGCTTTGATTTTGAGATATCTGATGTGTCTATACGTAAATGGTTTTGGTCTGATGTTATAGTTTGGAAAAGTGAGGGCTAGTTTAGTGGATGAAGGTCTTAGAGTGACATAGTTTCGAACTGACGTGGGTTAAAACACAATCAATTAGCGTGTGTAACTCATCCTAAGTGAAACTAAGATATTAAATCTTGGTAGATAAGGTGCAATGTGTTTATCCATGTGTGGCATTGTTGTTTATTGCAACTCGTACATGGGTTAATGATTAGTTCGGATCAGCTAGTAGAGACTAAGCTTGAAAGTTGTAATGAAACTTCAAACATGCCCAGATGCAGTGGGTACAGTGGGATATGGTTTGAAAATACTGAGATTAGTTTTGGGGTGTTTATATACGAAATAGTCAGTCCGCACGGGATATTTGAGTTTCTCGTATGATTTATTTCGAAGGGAATTATTCCCATATCAAGAACTTATCGGTGTACTACACCACTTACCGAACTTTGAGGATGAATTGTTTTTAAAAGGGGGTAGGTTATACTAGCCCGGAAAGTCGAAGAAAGAAAATCTGGCAAAATAGAGTAAAAAGGCGATTTTGCCCCTATAAAGCCAAATAGTTTACTTTTTTATATGGACGTCTTTTGGGGATTTCAAGAAGATCGTTACAAAGGTCTTGAGATCTTCATGTCATAAACAAGCGGCACGCTAAAATCGAAAATCGAATGGTTTCGATACGGGTCAAAAGCAAGTAGGGGTATTTTGGTAATTAGTTCTTGAAGGGCATTATGGTCATTTTTCTTCAGAGATTTTTTTGGAGAGCGACACATGTCTAGAATCATCTGATCCCTTCTTCTCTTCTCTTCTTCACTGACATAAGCTATATATATATATATATATGTGTGTGTGTGTGTGTGTGTGTGTGTGTGTGTGTGTGTGTGTGTACGCGCGCGCGTGATTAGTGGTGGTTTGGGGTGTTCGGTGAAGACCAATCGAAAATGAATAAAAAAATGGAAATAAAGGAGATGGAGATGGAACCGTGAGAGGGCTAGAGATAAATAGCTAAAAGCAGAAGAGACTAAAATAAAAGATGAAGGTAGATGGGGATGTCTAGGTTGAACTAGGACCCAGAACATGAGGAACACACCCATGACTGTGTAGGTTCCACCATGGTCATGATGGTTCAATTATGGTTTAAGGGGCGGTAACTCGAAACTATAGGTTTGAACAGCTTATGTGAAGTTCTACAATCATGATGAGCTCAAAAACATGAAGGTTCGATGTAAAAAAGTCGAGGAAATGGACTTAGAAATCTTGGACGAAATGCAAGGAATCAAACATCAACTTTGTGACGACCCGTCCCAAATTAACGGGATTAATTAAGGATTAATTATGGATTAGCGAGACTAATCGGAGATTAGACGAGGATTAACGGACGTTTAGGCGAAATGATGATTTTGCCCCTAGAAAGGGGCGAATCGTTGACTTTTCATTCGGGCGGTCAAATGGACTTTGGCTAATGACTATGACGTAGTTCATGATGTCACGAGTTTATAGACAGGTGGCACGCTCAATTCCGGCATTCGAGGAGGAAGTTATGATGTTCGGAAGTTCGAGGGCATTTTAGTAATTTGGACTAAAAGTTGACTTTTGACCCGAGAGGTCCAATGGCCGAGGGCCAAGACCGTTACGTAGATCACGACGATACGAATCCGTAGACAGGCGGCACGTCAAATTCAGACGTTCGACGACGAAGTTACGGTTCACGGAAGTTCTGGGATACTATTTACAACGACACATGTTTCGAGACAAAAAGTGAAGTTTTGTCTTTAGTGGGCCCAGTCACGTTTCAGTGGACCAATGGATGAGTGACAAGTGTCACCCATCCACTGGCCCTTAGCTTTCATTCATGCACCTCCCACCTCCATCGATCATTCATTTTCTTTGTTTCCAAACAAACCCAAACCGTGTAAACCTTCACCCAAATCCAACCCAACACTATTTGATCATGACTGAGAGGACCAGAGAGTGAGGAGAGGATGTGTGGATGCTGGTGGCCGGCCAAAGGCACGCCACCATGGACGATGGAGCCATGAACCGAGAGGATTTCACGGTTAGGCCGAATGTCCATTTTAATTCTATTTGTGCATTATGGGCTGTTTTGGGTGATTAGGAATTGGTTTTTAGGTTGTCAAGAAGTTATTAAGGAGGTTTTGGGTGGTGTTTTGGGCTGAGCAGCCGTGAGGGTGGCTGGGAAAACATTGAACCGTTTGGTTCAAAATCAAACCATAGGATTTACACGTTTTCAGTTGCGTTTAAGGATTGAAATGGATAGAAAACAAGAAAATAGGAAGAAAGGAATCAAAAAGGAAGAAGTAGGATGAAAAATGGGGTGTCTAGGGCCATGAACCGGTCACGCCGGCCCAGTTGGACCGGCCAAACCAGGTGAACCGGCCATCTGAACCGGCTGGAGCTTGAAGACGATGAATAGTGTTATGAGCCTTCTTGGGGCGCGTGAGGGCGCGTGGGCCATAATTTGGGGAAGTATTCAGCACAAAAAATCTTCTATTCGATGTAAGAAAGATTTTGGGACTAGTCTCGCGTCAATCGAACATCGTTTCAATAGGTTTCCAGCTGTCGGAAAGTTTAGGATCGGTTTAAAAATAGTTAAAAGTTCGGGAAAATTACAGGGCTTTGGTAGGAGGTTAATAAGGTAGTTAGTAACCTTATATTAAAATTTGGACAGGTTTGGAAGTCCCGGTGATAGTGATCGGCTCAGGAGAGCCTATGACACGCAAATCAAGGCGCGACTTTGGACGGTCTGTGAGTGGACCTTTCTTTCGAATTTGATGCATGCATAAATGTTTTATAATTGTTTTAGAATATATTTTGTGATGCCTTGAGTGCATTTGATTGTGGTAGCTTAGGATCGACATATTTGCACGTTTTTCTAGGTTTTCGGCTTTATGTCGTACCTTTACGTACCTTTTTTTTAACGAGGGTTTAATGAATGGATTTTGGATTTGAAAATATGAAATCGGGCACGAGACCCATTTGATTTACGAACTCTTGGACTTGGATTCCATTTGATTTGACGAGGAATCGGACCTAGGGTCCATTTGAGCTATACGATTGGACCGAGGGTCCATTTGATTTACGATTCGGCTTTGAGGCCCAGTTAATGGTACTATCGGGCTTGATGCCCCGTTGATTTATGATATCAAGCATGAGACCCATTTAGTTGAGATTTCAGGCTTAAGGTTGGTTGTGAAATCGAACGTGAGCTCCTGTTGAGTAATGGTTTTGGACCTAGGGCCAGTTGATTGTAACATCGGGCTTGAGTCCCAGTTTGATTTGTGAAATAAGTATTCGGGCATGAGATCCAGTTGAACTGAGGATTTAGGCCGAGGCCTGTGAAAGTGATTTGAATCGGATTCGAGGAATCCTATTGAGATGAATCGGGTATGAGACCCAATTGAGAAATGTGATTTGAGAAAGAAAGAAAAGAGTATTTGAAAAAGTGAATGAACCCTCCATTTGATTATATGGTCTCCTCCAGCGTCGACCTGGAGAGTCACGATCCACACACCAGAGTGGGTATCCCCATGGGGATCCCGTTCTAGGAGTGGTGGTTACTTATTATGATGTGGTCCCGGACCAGATTCCGGAGAGATGTGTGGACTAGATCCAGAGAGAGAGCTCGGACTAGATCCAGTGGTTGAGCCTCCTAGATGGAGATTCCTGGAAGAAGACTCGGAGTGAGACCCCGAGTAGTGTGCACACTAGTATAGATATGATATCGTGACATTTATCGGGGATGTGTTCCCTAGGGGTTGTGTGCCCTGAGTTGGCATCTTCTCGGAAGTGCCGCGGATGGGTTATACGTATGTTGATACGTATGAGGTTTTATGATTTAGAAATGGTTTGGGGTGGAGACCCCGTATTCTATGCTTTATATTTCACTGAGAACGGTTTTGGGCTTAGACCCAAGTACGTTGATTTGGGCTGAGTCCCCACCTGTGATAGTTGATGGTTTTGAATTGTGACTTCAGGTCAAGGACCCAATTGGATTTACGGGTCATGACGGTTTATGGGGTCGGGCATGAACCCTTGAAAGATTTTGATATGTTTGATAAATGATTTTTGAATGCATGCATATGCTTTTATGAAGGGCATAAAGGTCTTTGTATGAAAATGTTTTAAATAAAATATTATTTTTGTCCACTCACAGTTTTCTTGTTTTAATGCCCTTCAGGTTGGTCGCGGATGCGGGCTATAGCAGAGACGAGACATCACTCCCCTCCTCCTACGATCCTGACGCACTTTGACAGCCCCGGCGAGCGCTAGAGATGGAATTCTCCCTGGTCTGACACTTTGTGTCAGACGGGATCAGGCGGGTCCCACGTTAATCCCGGGGGATTTGGGACCGGTCTTGACAAACTTTGTTTGAGTTTTTCTTAGGTTTAATCCTACTGATATCTTTCTGGTAGTTGTTGGATTAGTTCGGACGATTAGAACGTGAGAAAAGGATGAAAAATGGAGGTTTTCTAACCGGGTCAGGTCGCCGGGTCAAGCGACCGAAAAACCAACAAAACGGGTTGGCTGGAGGTTGAAGGAGGTGAACAGTGCCGCCGAACGTGAAGCCCACTCGCAGGGACTTTACGAGGCACGTGAAGCCCACTTTTTTTTTTTACATAGGGTCAACACAAATGTTATAGTATTTGATGTTACGAATCAATGGGTACAGTTTTCAAAATGATCGGGGTATTTTCTCGGGGAACTTTGGGTTGTTCGAAGGTTTAGGGGTTGTTTTAATTTGTTTAATAATCTTGGAATATTATGGGATTAAAGTGTGAATTATTTTGGATGATTAGTGACCCTAAATGTGAATTATGAGTGACTCGGTTGCATGTATGGTACGTGTGAGTGGATCATTTCTTGCTTAAACTTATTATGCATGCATATTTAATGGTTTAAATGGTTTTCTATGTGTTTTATTGATTGGAATTTTATACAATTTTTAGTGATATTATGAATATTTAATTATTATTTTATTGGCACGTTTTACAAGATTGGTGTCGATTGAGTTTTGGGCTTTGGTCCGGAGTTTTGAATTATTACTTTGACTGGAAATGTCTTATTTGTATTATAAAGTGTATTTTTTTTATAATGGTGAGTTTGGGTGATTTTACAATAATTGATGCACGTTTAGCGAGAAACTCGTATAAGTTGTATATTGGATATTTTGGATTCCGAACTTGATTTTGGAATTCATGTGAGCTATAAGAACCTTTTTTCTTGGTATTTAAGATGAGATTCTGGATACATATTTGTATGATGTGATTGTGTTGTGGATTACCCTCATCGGGATGCCGGGTTTGGTTGGTCAGTCTCGGAAGTTGAGGTAAAACTCATTTTCTTGAGACTGCGTAGTCTCAGATGTCGAGGTAAAGCTCATTTTCCTAAGACTAGGTTTGGACGACTCAGACATTGAGGTAAAGTTCCTTTTCCTGAGTCGGTCCCTACTCGGACGTCGAAGCTCTTTTTCCCGAGTGGCTTGGCCTACCGTTAATGCAGACATGATATGATGATTGGGTTGGAAGACATCGAGGATGGGTTGATTGTGCATAGTTATGGTCATGATGTTTTGGTATCGTTTTTATGGTTTCCTTGGTATATAGTATTACTAAATTTCCTATTATTACACGTATTTTGAGATTTTGTACTTTGTTGTCTATTTGTTGTGTTTTATGAATTTTCCTTATACATGCATAGATTTTTAAAACGGACGGTAATAATTTTGTTTTATGATAATGTTTTCGAAATTATGTTTGTAAAGATTTCTTTTAGGCCCACTCACACTGTTTCTTGGTTTTGAAACCCTCCAGGGCCTTTACACGAGAACCGAGGCTACTTAGGAGGTGGTGCCATAAGCTTTGAGTACGAATATCCCTTGTCTGAAAGGGTATCAAGTATAACTTTGGTTTTTAGGTGAACTTGTCATACATGAGTAGGAACTGAGTGTGGTTAATGAAAGGTTCCCAGGGCCAGGTTCTATCATTAATTGTCTATGTGTTGGTGAATTGTCATACAAACATGTAAAACCTTGCAAAAACACTTATATTGTTCTACCAGACCCTATCATAACTTCTCGAGATTCTCAGAAGTAGAAAATATGAATTCTATCATTAAGCAAACCATACAACTATTCAGGGATCATAACATCTTCAAAATTCCACTTGGCTTCCACCACTTAGTTACTTACCTATTAGCATATCACGATATTTCTCCCAAAACGTATCATATAAGTTTAAAACATAGCATTCACATGTGTTCTACTCAAAGTAGGATTCTCTACATAAGCTTCCTAATGATTCATGAAATCTTGCACGGACATCTAAATAATTGTACCATTAAACCTTTAAGTAATATTTCCTGTTCCAAGCCATATGTGAAATAGTCTGACTCACAAGGTTTTTGGCAGACCCATACATCACAACCTTCTTAGCTCCAAACCTCCATAGTTTTATAGACATATAAGCATATAGTGAAACATAAACAACAGGAAATCAAGTCTTACATCACAAGTCATTATCCATGAGACCACAACAACCTTCACATAATCTAGTCAATAAGCACAAGTAAGAGTGTATCCAGGCCTCAAGGTACGACACAATTCCTTTTTGTAACTCAATATCCAATTTGTGAATCATATAACTTATGGAGTTTCATTTCCTTCAAATTTCCCCAAATCCAAAGCTTTTCTTTCACCCTCGTTTTCAAATTCCTTACCAACAAACAACGGCGCTATAATCATACAAAAAATTCTTGTACTATTCGGTCAATCCCCAAAACCTATTAAATTCTGTTACCATCCCTTTACCTCAAAGATGCACACTCTCCAATCAAACTAACACATAATGGATGTACACACAACGAATCACCCTATTATTGTAATAACCCTTACTAAATTCATACACACTGCTAGGGGATCAACACTAGGAAGTCATAATAACCTTATCTCGACTGAAGGGTCACTTCTTAATCGACTTAAAATATCCAAAACATAATTCAATTTTCGAAAGTTATCTCCCAATTTTCAACAAATCGTGTGTCTAGTGTAGAAGGTATTTGTTCAACACTTATCACCCTAGCAAGCTACCTGAAATCATTTTTGCAACTATAAGTTATTTAAACAACTAGCTTTACCGCACCCGTAACATTGCTTCGGGTCTCATCCCGAAGCCTTATTCAATACTCAGTCTGTATCCAAGGATTGAAATATCGATATCGACGGATATATCGCTAGTCAAATTTACAGATATCTTGCCCTAAATATCGATATCGATATCGATATCGTTTACGGTCAACAAAAATGACGGAAATTCAGTCTAAAAGTTGGAAATTTAGAATGAAACTTTAGAAAAAACTTAAGTACCCAATGATGGTTATGTAAGACTAATAAAAACTATAAAATAACTTTGATATAATAAATATATGATGAATACTATGATACAATAGGATTTTGTCGATTACTAATAATATAAAATTTTAAACATAAATATAAATTGAAGTAAATTACTATAATTGAATGTTAATATAGTTAAAACATAAAAATAAACATAATAATAGCGTTTACATTTACATAATATAACATCCTTAAAATGAAATAACTAAAAGATGTAAATTTCTTTATATGTTTAATATTTTATAAGGAAAAAAACATTTTCACTTTAAAATACATGAATTTGATGAATTTTAAAAATACTAAATATGGTCAATGTTTATAAATTTTCCTTGATAGATATTTTAAAAGGCACTACATTCAGAATACAAACTCTCACGTGCCGGTTTATACAACTGTCGGTTCCCAAAGCACCAGGTGATCCAACCGCACACGTGGCTTTCACTCATTTCTTTCTTCACTGCGCTAGACACCTCCGCTCAAAACAAACAAAATAGCACCACTTTCATTTCTCTTCAACTCTCCTATGACAGTATGACCAATTCGACCATTCCCACATAAACGCCACCATTTTTTTCGGTTAAACCCACCGGCAAAGGCCTCCTCATATTCTCTCTACATATACGATGCTCTCAATTTCCGAGTATCCGTCTAAAGATCCCCAAGGAAAAAGGCCCAAAAGCCCCGACCTGGTCAACTCGTTCAGCTCACTTCTCCACCGTATCCACCACCCTCGTACATGCCTACTCTTCGCCATACTTGCCCTCCAGGTCCTACTCCGCTTCACTATTCGTTCTCTCCCTTTCGCTAGCCACCACTTCTCTCATCCGTACTCCCCTAACCAATTTGGAAAAATTTCGGCGAAATTTCGGCATATATCGGTTAATTTCGCCGATAGTGTTCGATATTGTCCGAAACCGACGATTTTGGGGGAAGATTTTCCTTCACCCCCTCCTTACGTGCCGCCGGTCGAAAATAGCGACATATCGATCGATATATCGGTGATATGCCCGATATTTTCATTACTGTCTGTATCAACATTTACACCTTTTGACTTTACTTGGGCCCTAAACTTGGGCCCTAATTCTCATCTTCGACTCTTTCTCGAGTCCTATTCCAATATCTATACTCATATCCAAACTATAACTACCATAACTAAATATCCTAACTCCCAAGGGAGTCCCAATTAAATATTCACAATCCAAACAAGTACTAATACATGTAATTGCTAAGCAAAACATACTACACGCGTCAGATATGAAAGAAGGCCTTTCATCTTGTTAATCCTCAAACACTTCTTCTAACCGGGAAAGCTGATTCATTTCTTTCATCTAGGTCCAACATACCGAAAAATCCACTAACTTGCACTAGTGATCTCACTTACCATCTGAACCCATGTAACTTTCTTAGTATTCAACTAATAATCAAAGTCCACTTCCAGCCCTAAAACTATCTTGGGCTCTTCCGCTCGTCTCTTTCCAGGACATGCACGAGGTTCGCTTTCGGAGGCATGATAATTGCAAGCACACCTCAATCCTAAGCTCTAATACCAAGTTGCTGGACCCAACCCTTAAAACACCTCGATAGTCACACTTGGGCCCTGCTCTCGTCTGGCGAGTAATCCAAACTACCAAAATTGTCCCTAACACTCGTGAGATAAGAGATACTCGTACTTTTGCCAACTCATGGCTTTGCCTCTCGAGCAGCCTCGTTTCCCATGCCCCAACCCTAGAGGGTTTCAAAACCAAGAAAACGTGTGAATTGATGAAAATAAACATTTTGAAAACATAAGCAATTCCCTTCATTTATAAAACTATGCATGCATGTGATTTATCATTAAAACAAAAATTTAGAAATACATACAGTCATAAGAAAACCAGCAATATCAGAAAACATGTCCATATAAAACCATACCAAAGTACCAACGCATATATGAACATACCTACACACCACCATAGCCATCACACTGAACCAACCATAATAAACCAACCCACCATAGCCATCACACTGAACATACCGCCAAAATGCCAATCATCATATAACAACAGCACTATCAGTAGGCCCTAGCACTCGGAAAAATAAAGCCCAGCTCTGGACGTCCTAGTGCCACTCGGGAAAATAGAGTCCAAATCTGGTCATCCGGGTGTGAACTGACATAGAAAAATAGAGCCCAGCTCTGGACGACTGGGCCCTAGCCCAGCTCTGGACGACTGGGCCCTAGCCCAAATAACCGTCTTAGGGTAATAGAGCTCTACTTTGAACGTCTGAGACCAATCAACCGCTTAGGAATATAAAGCCCAGCACTGGATGTTTGAGCATAAATCATACCGCATCCCGAGTAAGGTTTTCTAACACACCACAAACCACATATATCTAGAAACACATCACATATATCGAGAAACACATGTTATAACTCATATCAATGTTAGAATCCAATCCAAACCTCAAAATCCGGACCAAAGCCCAAAACATACTTTATACCAAAACCTTGTAATACGTGCCATTAAAATAATCCATAAAATCATATAAATCTCAATCAAGCCAATACCATGTGGAAAAGTCATATCGAGTCGAAAACCACTTTCCAAAATTCAGCATAAAGTCAAAACACGATATAAGCAAGTTTCTCATAAAACGTGTAATATAGTAATTTTCATAAAATCACCAAAAAATCATATAAAATTATACACAAGTATACTCAAATCACCATCAAGTAAATTACATAATAAATCATGTAAAACCATGTAAATATGCATGCATAGGAGTTTAGGGAAAGAAAAATCCATTCACATTTGACCCGCGCAGTCCGATATCGACTTGCACGCATTTTTTCGTAATTTTTGCAACCTTGGCAGCCTATCATAAACCACTTCTAGGGGTTACTAATCTACCCAAGTAGGTCATATTTTAATCCCATAATTTTTCGAGATATTTAAATGGATTTAAAATGATACATAAACCTTCGGATAGTCAAAATTACCGTAGGATCAAGATATCAAGTTTCATGTTGGTCGAAACTTGGAATACGCTAGCACACGCCCCCACGTGCCGCCGTAAGATGCTGCACATGGTTTCCATGCGCTGCAACTGATTATCATCCCTATTTTGAGTTGAGCCTGTTTTCTGCAATCTTGGTCGCCCGACCCGACGACCAGGACCCAACTCAAGACCCAATTTTCCTCCACTATTTTCTTCGATTCAACCACTCAACATCATCTGTTGAAGTCTAGAATTAGTTCTATACTTTTAAAACTAAGAAACACATACCTCGTGTCTCCCGTAACATTCAAGCTTCCCGGTCCAATAAGCTTCCACAAGTTTCTCACATTCCCACGCACCAAACTCCATATTTTTCATCACTCTAAGTCTCTAGGAGCTTAGGGAAGATGGTAGCCTCCTTATTTACGAAGTCGAACACTTGGGATGACCAAGAAAATCACGGTTTGAAAACTTGCCCTTCGGCCATGGCTCACAGTCCACCTCTACCTCGTTCCAGTGTCCAACAATCTCCCTTTTTGCCTCAAGATGATCGTATGATCTCCAGGGACACTCAAAGTTGTCCACTTCCCAGGTTCTTAGCCCTAGAATTGAGAACCCGAAGCAAGGAGGTCACGGGTTCAAGGTTCTTTCTTACCCCATATGTTTGAGAGCGATTTTGATATTCTACAGATTAGTTAGTGCACTCTATTTTTTTATTTTAATGTTTTTTTTGTATGAATTAAACTTCCAAACTTGCCCTATATGTTTGAATTTAATATATTTTAACTTTTTTCTTTTATTTATGTATAACGCTTTAATTTCCTTTTTCCCCGATATACCTCAGTCTCCAACTTTCTAATTTTCTAACAAAATTCTATATTATTACCTTCATTAATGCCAGCTAGTTATCTGGTATAATTAACAATGGATGATTATCAACTCCCAAATTTTTATTGAACATTTTTAACATCCATACATGGAGAAGAATTTTGTAGAAAATTACCAAAGAGCTTTGAATAGTGTTAATTGTATACAAAAAATGAGAGAGATATGAAGCGGGATAATAGGGTTTATCGAGAAAAAAAAAAGTCCAAAACGTTTTACATAAACAAATAAATAAAAATTAGATATATTAAATCCAAAAGAAAAATGAATAAATTTGGAAGTTTCATGTATAGCAGGATAAGAAAACAAAAAAATACAAAATTACAAAAATATGATGCAATAAGTAATTTATGGAGTACGAAAATTATTTTTAACTATTAGATATTTTATGTTTTATTTATTTTTTATTACTTGAAAAGTTAAAGCAACACCAGCAAGGAGCAAGGCTCAACTCGCAGAACACCCCTGGAGGCACAAACTTCACGCAGGGAGAAAAAACAAAGGAAAACAGCAGGAGAATTACAGTATGTACGTTATTATTCCATAATGGAGCCACTTGAGCATTTTTCCTCGAGGGACTAACCATAATAAATAAGATTACAAATAGAAAAGAAAACAACGGCATGAGACCTATATATAGGACCCTCCTTTTTCTTTCAAATCAGATTTCGTAAATTGAAGCAGCCAGCTCATGCAAGAAGGTTGATGATGACTGCCAAGGAGTTTCCAGTCCATTGAGCTGCCGGAATGGGAGCTCCGTCCCTCTGCAATTAAGACTCATTATGAAGATTTGTCATTAAAATTGTGATGTAGGTTGTTTTGATTTTTCGGATGACCAAATTTGATTGATTTCTTTAATCGCTTTTAAAAAATATCTTTTATATGATATTTTAAAAAATTAACTCTTTTAATTATGGCATTATTAATTTTGTGCTGCGTAGAAAAAAAATGGTATAAAGTCAAAAGTAAAATTTGGTTGGATTTTCAAAAATTTCAAAATGCTATGGGAAACTCATATATTAAAACTTTATAACTCAATTCAATTATAATGAGAGTAGAATTGTAAGAAGTTAATATATCAAATTAAACTATTTAAAAAAAATATGATTGTTAGTTGTTCACAACTTTTTTTTCTTTTTTCTTTTTCTATTTTTAATATTTATGTATATTTATTTACACAAATATTAAGTAACAAGAAAAAGTAAAAGCAAATTGACAAATTGGACGAGTCCACACTTGGTATAAAATGGAGGCAAATACGTCCTTCAAAATTTACACGGTGGTGGTATCAGATCACAGATCAGATGAGTCTGAGTAGCTTCCCAAGCACTAGGTATCACATCTAAGATTAGATTCGACCCACTTTAAGTCTTTATTTGCCGGCAGATCCGAACTTATAATCACAGGTTACAATCCACTTTTATGCCAGTTGAAATTAGCAAAGAAAGAGACCTGTGATTATGACATCCCCAGTAGATTAACATTAACCACTATTTTGTGCTAGCTTTGTATACATGGCAGACATTTTACATTTCGGTTAAACAACTTGTTCATTGTGTGCACCAAAATTGCACTCACATTGAATTTTCAGGCCCGGCTTTCTTTTCCAATGAATTTTATTTTTCAACATAATCGTTGATACGTGTAAGATATCAAAGGTCTCAAACAAACTCAGAGGCTGTAGAGTGAATGAAAAACTCTGATATCTTACAGTTGGTATCAGAGTAGCGCTGACAGGACCCACCCCGATTATCGCTTCGATAATCAGGAAGCATCCTGCTCCCGTCTGACGGTCGAACACAAAAGACTAGAAAACCAAATAAAATTACATTACACCCACTGTCAGACCAAGGAGATTAAATAATACAACCGACTAGACACTAAGTCCATAGTTTCACAGAGCAATAACATTACAAAACAAGATAAGGTTCAAATCCTACTCTGTGAACTAAACTACTCCGCAAGGGAAAACTTTATGCCTCTGCTTCTGCCTCGGCGCTAGCCCCCGAACTTGTACCACGACCTAGAGGGTATTCAAAACAGCAAAGTGTGAGTGGACTAAAACAAAAGTTTGCAGAAAACAGTTTAATGAAATCGGGGTTCGCTCTCCAGTTTTATAACACGCATACATAACCAGATATTCGAAAAACCGCATACTAAACATTCGAAATGCCTTTTTCCGTATCATATGGAAAACATTACAGCAAACAGTCATAAACTCGTATAAAATAATATAATATTACTAAAAACCAGAAATCGTCATTTCGAAACATTAATCAAACCAAATCATGTAAAACTGAATTAATAATCACAATCAAGCCGTTGGATCCATCCAAGTCTTTAAACTCAATATCAGGCCTTCCCGGGTTATCAACGAGTCTTTAAACTCAAAACATAATTAATAGGCCTCAGGGGTATCACATTAAACGAGTCTTTAAACTCACGAGTCTTTAAACTCAATCCGGGTCTTTAAACCCAAATCGGGCCCGCCCCCGTCATCAATTAACCGAGTCTTTAAATCCAAAACCAGATCCAACAATCATACCTGGTCTTTAAACCCAAAACCATTTTATAAAGCACAATAAACCAGGATCCCTCGTGATCCGTTTTCCAAAAATCATTTCGAAATCACATATCGTCATAATAGGACTTATGTCCGAGTTTTACATGCAATTTCCGAAAATTACTTCACAATAAAATCAAATCATCATTAAAACGTAACATGCATAATCATATCAAATTACTTCATCAAACCATCATTCATGCATAGGAGAAAACTGTAACCTCGAAATGCGTAAAATACGATAATCACCTCAAAAAGCGTGAAATTACGTAAAATTGAAATATCATAGTCATCAACATAAAATCATATATGAAAACATAAGATAAATGAGTAAAAACAGTCATGCATGCTCGGTTGAAAATCAAAAGTCCACTCACGGTTTTCGGACGTGTCAATCGCGCCCCGTGCGCTCCTCGGTAACCTCGGGAATGTCCGAGCCTGTAAAAAGGTACAAGAAGGGTTACTAACATTCCCAGAAAGCTCGTATTAATTTCCCTAATTTTTCGGGATTTTTCGACGTAATTTAACTTAAAGCCTTAATCTTACGAACCTTCGAAACTATCTCGAACGACACCCGATCAACTCGAACTTTAAATCAAAAATGTTCAAAACACTGAAAGGATTAAATCTCAAGTTGACCGTGATCGGAGATAAGGCTTCACGCGCCGTCACGCGCCGCCCAAAGTGGCTGCGCGTGAAAGCCACGCGCCTGACACTGTAACTACAATGTCATCTCATTCACCCGACTGGCATGCTAAACGGGTCTGCTACCCGCGGCTTGACCCGGCCAATTAACCCTCAATTCTTAATCAATTCCCTTCGTTTTTTATCCCAACATCTTCTTTGACAAGTTAATTTAGGATTTGAGTCATTGATTAACCTTAATAGGTCCCATATCGTCCCTTTGGCCCGTGATCAACCAAACGGGTCGATCACCATAACTCCCTGGTTTCTAACCCAAACTCAAATTAACTTCACAGGGAGCATACTAGGACCAATACGAACCAAAACACACCACCAATTGATCGAATACTCACCTGGAAGTCGTCGTCCACAACACTGGATTTTCTTCGAAATTGGAACTTGGGTTCCTAGACAAACAGTGCTCCATTTCCCTCGATTTGTGTATGGTTGAGTTCGTAATGAACCCAGAAGACTAATCTCACTCTCTGTTTAGCTCAACTCTCCTCACAAATTCATCTTCGAATTTTCCCTCCATTTTCTGGTTTTTTCTTCCCGACTCAGTTTCTCTCAACTCTCAGCTCTCTCTCACGTTCGAAATGAATCCTCCCACTCTCCAATACTCAGCTAATCGATCAAAGCGGACGACAACCCGTGGGAGACACTCTCAGACCCACTGAAACCTGCTTCCCGCAATACAGAACCCATAAAATTTTTTTAAAATCTACCCGTGCACTGTGTTCAGTCCAAACCACACCTGCATGCTTCCAACATCCTCAAATTCCATAAACTAATCGCTCTGGCCAGCCACTACGACGTTTAAACAAATGGACTGCTCAGAGCACCACGGCATGGCCGTGCAGTCCCTGTTTTCACTGTGTGTGAATAGTAACCGCTGCCCAAAATTACTATTTTGCCCTCAGTTGACAAATTACGAAAATGCCCCTCATCCTCAATGACCCGTAACTTGGTCACCCAATGTCCGTTTGACGCGTGCCGCCTGTCGTTGTACTCAGAGCATCAAGACCTACCTAACGGTCCTCGAATCATGTGAAAATCAGTTGTCAATCAAAAAGTCAACATTTTTCGCCTTTTTATCCAAATTACGAAAATGCCCTTGAACTTCCGAACGTCATAACTATTTCCCTGATCGTCGGAATTAGACGTGCCGCCTGTCTATGGACTCGTGACGTCCCAAACTACGTCACGGTCATCAATCAACGTCCGTTCAACCTAGCAATCAAAAAGTCAACAAATTGACCACACTATTCACAGGGTAAAAACATCATTTCATTCATTATTTTATAAAAGTACATTTTCCGAATTTCCGGGGCTTTACAGGCGCAGCGGAAGCGTGGTAGGCCCATAACTATGTTAGAGATCGGGATTCCGGCCATTATATAGACTCGGGAGTTCGGCCCTAAAACCAATTGGTGATAGGGGGAGTTGCCCAAGGCTCCATAAGGCACACATTCTATTTTCTCTTTTCCGATTCCGATGTGGGACTCTTATCCTCACATCCCAACACGCCCCCTCACGTGTGGCGGCTCTTGTAGCCAACACATGATAAGAGCCGCCACACGTGATGATGTGAGCCCATTGTCCCACATCCTCTCTCAACTCAACTTTTTTTTTTCTTTCGTCATCACTACGCCCCCTATCTGTGTGGCCGCGAGTGAATGGGCGACCCCTATCCGTGTGGAGGCGAGTGAATGGGCGACGTGTGACACGTGTGGTGGTTAAACCATCCACGTGGGTTAACTGATACCATGTTAGAGATCGGGATTGCGGCCATTATATAAACTCGGGAGTTCGGCCCTAAAACCAATTGGTGATATGGGGAGTTGCCCAAGGCTATTTAAGGCACACATTTTATTTTCTCTTTTCCGATTCCGATGTGGGACTCTTATCCTCACATCCCAACATTTCGGACTACATGTTTTCATTGTCCGCATGCATACAAATCGGTCATTTTTTTTTTCTGACCCTTGGGAGGCATGCCTTACGCTGTTTCATCCACACATACTCGATCTTTTGTTGATGAGTTTATTCTTCGCATAACTGATTACTAAATTTTTAGTATACAAATAGAATAATCAGAACATTCATTTCTTAAAACGCCGTACAAATATCCTCTCTCAAACCAAAAAAATATATCATCTAAATGAGAGATCTTTTGGTAGTTTATATGTATCTAATCTGAGTGTTATGCACTTTAAACCCTTTTTGTGTAGATGTAGTATTGGTAAATAGGGATCGTTCTTAACCGGGGAAATTAGGGAACATTAATAATGTGTTAGTGAGAGATGAATAAAAGAATAATGAATTAAAGAATTAAATAATCAAAGAATTAAATAATCAAAGAATTAATAAATTAAAGAATAGATGAATAAGAGAATAAAGAAATAAGAGAATCAAAGAATAAAGAATTAAAAGAATAAAAGAATAAAAGAATAAAAGAATAAAAAAATAAAAGAATTAAAAGAATAAAAGAATAAAGAAGGGGGGTTTTGAAAAGATTTATAAACTAAATTAAAGAAAACACTAATTAAGAATTAAAATGCAAATGCTCATGCTAATTGGAACTTACAAACCATAGAGTAGTTTCATAGACAAAACCCACACTTTTACGTAAGTAATTTCGAATTAACAATCACATTATTTAAACTACTCCTAAAAATAGACTTCTTCAAGTACAAATTTTACCAACATTCTAACATTTTGCTCATAATAAACCAATCACGAAATCCTACCTTCATCATCTCAAATACTTACATACATCTTTCAATATTATAAATGCATCAACCATTAATGTGCGTCAAACATCAATATGCTTCAAACATTTACAACATGATTTACCTTAAGTTTATAATTAAATGCGCCGACAGCGATCAACATTTAATCTCTTCAATTTTACTCTAAGTGCACTGACAGCGGATAAAACACTTAACATCAAATTGAAGTTTAAGCACTAAAACATATGAAGTAAAAGAAATTCAAAAAGTAAAACACATGGAGATTGCATTCTTACTTACAAATGTTAGAAAGAAAATACCAAGAACAAAGTAAAGAAGAAATGAAAATAACATAAGAATAACTTAAATTAAGAATAAAAATTAAAAGGAAACTACTTAATAAGAAAATCTACAAGAAGTTAAAATGGTCCCCAAAAATGTCTCTCAAAAGAGAGAAACAAAAGAACTAAACTAAGAACTAAGAAAAATGAAAGAAATGGAAGAATGAAACTAATGGGGGACTCCCCAAATACATGAAATGACCTCCCTATTTATAGAGGGGGTGCCACAATTATTTAATTAAAAGTACAAAATTAAAATATAAAAATAGCAATAAAATAGTACTTGAAGAAGTGATGGAAATGATGAGATTGGGTGGGAAAAGATGTTGATTTTGGGGCAAATATGCTGATTTTGGGGACTATTGGGGGGCTGCTGGATTTTTGGCTTGGGCTGCTGGATTTCAGCAGCTTCCCACCGAAGTTCCTTGCGATTTTCGGTGGTTTCTCATATTTCGTCCATAATTTCTTCGTTATAATTCCGATCGGGACGATTCTTTCACCAAAATGCTCCAAATTCCAAGCTTTATTTATTTCTACAAAAATATCACAAAATAAATTAATTTGTCTAATTATTTATTATTTTAATATTAAAAGTCAAGTATAAAGGGTATAAAATAATATAAAATAACGCTTATTTGAGGACCTATCAGTATCCGAATAATAAATAATTTAACTAACATTTAAGTAACTTATAGTAAATGAATCATCAATTTATTTGATACATATATGATGAGTATTAATGTCAATTTATTTACTTTTTTTGTAAAGTTAATCTTTACATGTAGTTTTAAGAAATCAACGGTGTTCATTACAACACTTGAATATGAGATATTCAGTAAATAAATATGAAGGGAATAAGCACATCCATTGTAAAATGAACGTACATATTATATTGTTAAACAAAATTAAGTTATTGTAAAAAAAAATCAAGTATATATATATTTTTTGTAACGGCCCAGACTTTCAATAAGTATAAAATCGGAAAAGTCAAAATGGAAATGACCTGTTTACCCCTAATGGTCAATAGTTGACTTTTTAACTATGATAGTTTTTAGATATTCCGTAAAAGTCGTTGTGAAGGTTTCGGTCTCCTAACTATGCTAGCAGGCGACATGCTGAAAATAGAGTTCGGACAGAATCATTTTGGGGTAAAGTCAAGTAAGGGCATTTTGGTAAATTGTCAATAAGGGTAATTTAGCAATTTCCTTGGGAAACTTTTCTTACAGATGAATGAGATAGGAACAAGTGCCCTCTTATCACTTACGGGAGTGTGCATCGACTTGGCATGTATGTGTGAGCTTGTGATATCTTTTTCTTTTTAGAGTGTGTGGGTATGTGTGTGTGTGTGTTTGTGTGTGTGTTTCGGCCGTGACAGAAGGAAAATAAACAAAAAACCGAAGAAGGAGAAGGAGAGAAGAGAGAGAAAGCCCAGAAAAGAGACGAAGGAAGAGATGAAGAAAACAAAGTGAGAAGAGGGAAGGTCTGGAAGGCTCAGACCCGAAGGTCCAGAAACAAACCCGAGAAGGATTTTTTGCGGATTTGAGTTGCTCAACCCAGTTTTCGACTGGGAACCTTGGAAACAAGTTCAGTAGTGTCCTCCCTGAGTTCCCACGGTCCTAATAAACTGACAGGACCCAACCCGAAAAACGCCATATACAACACACCCGGGTCTTGGTCCCATCTGACAAGTAACCTAAAGTATCAAAAGTCCCCTCGAAACCTAGTCAGACAAAGGATACATGTATACTCGAGATCTCATGACTCCACTACGTAAGTAGTCTCTATTCGCATGCAGATGCCCTGGAGGGTTTCAAAACCAATAAAAAATTTGTGAATGGACAAAAATAAAGGTTTTAAAAACATATTATTCGAAAAACATACTATTTACCCTCCATTTCATAAAAACTATACATGGAACAAAAACTTATCAAATCTCGGGAAACTAACAAGAAAACAAGTAAATTCAGAATACGTATAATTACAAAAAAAAAACATAACCACATAGGACTGTATGAAAATACCAACACACGTATGAATATACCCAAGTAACCATACCAAGTCAATATCGTAACCTGACAAACCCATCCTCATTGCTTGCGAAATCATCATATCACAAAGCCACTCGAGGATACAGTATCTGAGGATACATCATCCGGGTGTCCAATCACATATATCATACTGCACTATCGGTAGGCCATAACACTCGGGAACTATAGAGCCCAACTCGACGTTCGAGTGTGGACCAGCTCAGGAACTACGAAACCCAGCTCGACATCTGAGTCACGGTTCTAGCCTTAGGAAGTACGAAGCATTACCTCGACGTCTGAGACTACTAACTAGTCTCGGGAATTATGGAGCATTACCTCGATTTCCGAGACTGCCCATCATAATACCAGTCTCGGGAACTATAGAGTTTTATCTCAACGTCCGAGACCGTCCAACCAATCTGACATCTAGAATCACATAACCATATCACACATAAATTGTAACGACATATCCCAAAGTTTTGGGATTAATTAAGATCAAATTGAGGATTAGCGAGGCTAATCGGAGATTAATCGAGGATTATCGGACTTTCAGAGTGAAATTACGATTTTTGTAAGGACCCGTCTCTGATTTTAAGGATTAATTAAGACTAATTATGGATTAGTGAGGCTAATCGGGGATTAGTTGATGATTAACGGACGTTCAGGGCGAAATTACGATTTTACCATTGGACGAGGGCAAAAAGTTGACTTTTAACCCGGGAGGTCCGATGCTCGAGAGCCAAGGACCGTTATGAAGATTGGGTCAATACGAGTTTGTGGACAAGCGGCACTTCGAAATAAGACATTTGACGAGAAAGTTACGGTTCACGGAAGTTACGAGGAACTATTGCACGAATTACGAGACGAGTGGACTTTGGTCCTCAGTGGGCCTAGATATGTTGAAACAGGTCCAATGGATGAGTGACAAGTGTCATCCATCCATTGCCCACCAACACAGATACATGCACCAATCTCCCTTTCTCTATTTCATTCATCTTCTTCGTGCTTCTGGACCAAGACACAAACACACCACCACAATCCACCTCAACCCACAAAACCTTCATCTTTTCCTGATGGTATGAATAGAGAAGTGAGAGGGGAGGCTGATACATGATAGACGGTGGCCACGGTGGTGCAAGCACGGCGGTGGAACGGCCGTGAGAGGAATTCGATGGCAATGGGCCGAAATCTCCATTTAGCAAGGTAAGCCCAAACCCAAGCCCTAAATCTCTTTCTTAGGATCCTAGGAGCTTAATGGAACCCTTAGGATTGAGTTTTAGCCCGTGGAAGTGCCCAAATCATGGGAAGAACATTCGGGCTTAAAATGGATTATTGAACCAATAGGTTTTAGGATTGTTTTCTTCGATTTAATCACATATATAGGTAGGAAATGAAAAGAGAAAGAGATTGGAATTGGAAGGGATGAAATAAGACCAAAAATGAGAGAGGAATGGGACTGGACCGGTTCCTCCAGTCTGGTCGGACCGAAAACTAGCAGATCGGTTTGGACCCAGTCTGCCAAAGGTTGAAGGAGACTGGTGCAGGCGCGTGAAGCCCAGGTGCAGCCCCTTTGGGCGGCGCTTGAGGGCGCGTGGTGCACTGTTTGGGGAAGTGTACAACATGTAATTTCATCTATTCGATGTAATGAATATTTTGGGACTAATTTCGAGTCGATCAGACATCGTTTCGATATAATTTGGGATGTCTGAAGGTTTTGGATTGAGTTTAAAAATAGTTAAAAATTCGAGAAAATTACGGCGCTTCATTGAGAGGTTAATAAGGTAGTTAGTAACCCTTTATTATAAATTGGACAGGTTTGGGAGTCCCGGTGAATGTGATTGGCCCAGGAAGGGCTTATGGCGCGCGTATCGAGGCACAACTTGGACGGTCTGTGAGTGGACCTTTTTTTTCTAAATTGATGCATGCATAAATGTTTTACATGTATTAATGAACATGTTTTTTGATGCCATGAGTGCATTTGTTTGTGTTTTTAATGCCCTTCAGGTTGATCGCGGATGTTGGCTGTAGTGGAGACTGAGACATCACACTCCTCCTCTGATACTGGCGCACTCTAGAAGCCCCAGTTGGGGCTAAGGCTGGAATATCTCTTGTATGACACTTCATGTCAGACGGGAGCAGGCACATCCCACGTTAATCCCGAAAGGATTTGGGACGGGTCCTGTCAATTTTTCCCCTGAACGAGGGTAAAAAGTTGACTTTTGACCCGAGGGGTTCGATGCACGAGGGCCAACGATCGTTGCGTAGATCGGGTCGAGACGAGTCTGAAGACAGGTGGCACGTTGAAATCAAATGTTCGACGGGAAGGTTACGATTCACGGAAGTTCTGAGGAACTATTGCACGTTTTACGAGATGAGTAGATTTTTGTCCTGAGTGGGGCCCAAATATTTAATTTAGGCTCAATGGATGAGTGACAAGTGTCACCCATCCATTGCTCCCATTACACAGATACATGCATATCCCCATTTCATTTTCAACGGGTTTTCACCCGATCTCATTCGAAACCACTCACAACAACCCACCCCAATTCTCCCAGAGACCTCACTGTCACTCGAATCTCTCTCTCAATTCGGCTTCCTCAGTCTCCCAATTGCACAATGAGGCTGAGACACGGGTTAATTAGCTGCTAATTGATAATGATTAAGACAACCCATAATTTGGGGGTTAATGTCCAAATGATGGTGTTTTTCCATGATTCCCGTTCTATGTTAGCTGGGACATGGAAGATGACAAAGTGACAGATGTCACAATCTGGTAGCAAGAATCAAGGTCAAAAGACCATTTTGCCCTTCGTACGACAAATTACCATTTCGCCCCTAGACATCCGTGACCCGTAACTTGGTCACCCGAACTCTGTTTTCGACGTGCCGCCTGTCGTTGGATTCGTATCAATAAGACCTACGTAACGGTCCTTGGCCCTCGTCCATCGGACCTCCCGATCAAAAAGTCAACATTCGACCTCAATTAACCAAAATTACCAAAATGCCCCTCAACTTCCGAACGTCATAACTTTCACCTCGAATGTCGGAATCGAACGTGCCACCTGTCTA
The DNA here is from genome assembly GCA_032719365.1 of Prinsepia uniflora. NCBI lineage: Eukaryota > Viridiplantae > Streptophyta > Magnoliopsida > Rosales > Rosaceae > Prinsepia > Prinsepia uniflora. The sequence goes on along the minus strand of CM064861.1, from coordinate 46,294,163 downwards.
TGAACTCGTGACGTCCCGAACTACGTCACAGTCATCGGTCAAAGTCCGTTTGACCGCCCGAACTAAAAGTCAACATTTTGCCCACGCTAGGGGCAAAACGGTCATTTTGCACGTTTCGTCCGATTTCACTCAACTAATCCCCGATTAGTCATTTTAAACCATAATTAATTGATATTCAATCCCGATATTCGGGACGGGTCATTACAACCTTCCCTCCTTAAAGAATTTCGTCCCCGAAATTCCAACTATCCGTATTCCACAACTACCTCGTGGAAAACAAATGGGCCTCACAACACGTGTACACCTGTACACCCACTAACCAATGCAGAACACGTCTGCACTCAGACGTCACATCACAGATGCACGTCGTACTGACTACACTCGACCACCCCGAGTGAAAATTAATCACCAGAAATTGGCAATGTCATCATTAAGCTTACTCTTTCAGCTTGACGGCCCCACGTAATCACTACTGTGCCCTGACATCCGCTCTCATAGAGAGTCACCAAAACTCACTTGTCAGTGCATGCCGACACTACAAGTCAAACTGTCACCACCAAGCTTTACCACGCTAGTAAAGCGCCAATCAGTAACAAATCAGTGACAACACATCATACTACAACGTCCGTCAATGTAGCACAAGATCAACAACATGATCTCCCCTCGCAGGGCAAACTCAATCATGCGACAAATACCAACAGTAGTAACCACAACTGTCACCCCCTCAGCGATCCCAGATGCTGGTAAGGTCACGACAAGGGGCAAAGCAACTTGCGGTCACACTAACCACCAACTCACTCATCCTGAATATACGCATACCGTCATCACACTCAAACAGACGGTGTAACTGGAACACATTGAACACTAGCCTAGCAGTGATCACACAACTCAACACTAGAGTTATACTAGCCAACCATGGCTAAGAGCACCTACTCAAACAATCACGAAAATCATCAGAATCACTCTGCCCAGTGCATCGTGTTCAATGTCCAGTTCACGTTCACAACCCATCCAATGGTATCAGGATTAAGCCGACTACTAACACGTTCACCAACGTACTACTGGTATAACCCGTATACCGTCACCCGACACCACAAGTCTGCAAAGTATTGTACCCCAAACCATAAACAAGGTACATACATCTATCCATTGACAAGACTACAACCACCTAGGTCATAGCCAAACACGTTCCAACATTGGAGTCCATTTGCCCAAACCAGCAAGAGACAAATCGAAACTCCACCCATCATCTAATTCCAATTCCAAATCCGAATCCGCAATTTCGTAAGAAATCTCGAATCCAAATCCATATATCACATTTTTAATTCATATCCAAATCCGAATCCGAAATCATTATTCCGTAAGCTAGCATTTGGAATAATCATTCCGCACCCAAATCCAGTATTCCACTTTCAAGTTCTAAAATCGAATCCTGAATCGTCACCCAGAAATTCGATTCCAAAACCCGAATTCTCGTTCACGTCCACTCGGACGCACCAGAACAGAACCTATCGGTTACCCATTTATTATACTCGGTTGACTTCATAAGGAAGCCAATCCAACAACCACACGGTTAAGGTCGACAAAATCCGACCACTTCGGAAACCTACTCACTCATGTAATATACCATAAAGGGTTCCACTTCGAAAGGAAGTTCAGTCCCGTCATTTACGACTCACATACCGGAGTAAGAGTGACAAACTCTCTACCCAACTGGATCATCAGGATTACGGTCCAGATCCATCACGACGTCAGCTGACTATGAACATCCAGATCCTAGATCGTCACAATGCCCAATGTCCATGACATCACAAACCCGATCCACCTAGGATCCACACGGTTAACTAATAGGAACCATAGGGTCTTACACCCTCATCTAATTCGTGTACTATCACAACGTTTGACATCTAACGCCCACAATTAGAATGTTCAGTCAACGACGAGACATGCCGCGACTGTGGGTTCTCACTGATTACTTCATATCTACCCTTGCCATCCCACCTAGGGAAAACCAAGGATGATCCAAAACAATAACACCAATATTCATCCCCGGGTCAAGTTTATTCTGGGCCCAACACACCCATCTACAAACCAAACTGTTAACAAAAACAACCATCCGGACCCACACTAGTCCGACACATTCAAAACACATGATACAATATTACAACACAAATGGACCATACAAACTATTTACAAGGTATCACGAAAACATGTATCAATACAATTATTTTGACCTACGGTCAAGTCGATCGGGGCAGTTCCTTCGCAAATGTCCACGTTTCCTACAAAAGTGACAAGTGGCAGTGCTGAGGCGACTTGCCCCACCACGCCGCTTACTTGTCGACTGGGTTGAAGTTCCACCCGAATGAACACCCACCGAGGGTTGCGACACAAGAGCATGGAGGCTAACTCGCTTCGATGTTTCCTGACTTATCTGTTCAGTATCCTGATGCTCTCGGCGTCGTCCAGAGCCCAAAGATTGTTCTGGCACACGTAAAATAGTAGCCTCCACTCGGATGGCAGCATCCGATAACTCCCTCAGGGTAGAATACGAGCCAACAGTTACAGCACCTCGTAACTCATTCCTCAATCCCTGCTCAAACCTTCGACACTTATCCTCCTCAGTAGCCACATACAGAGGAGCGAAACTAGATAAGTGCAAAAATTGTTGTTCATACTCGACTACTGACCGATTCCCTTGCTGCAATTGGAGAAACTCAACCTCCTTAGCGTTCCGAAATGAGCGAGGATAAAACTGATCCAAGAATCGCTCTCGGAATGCATCCCATGCCAAGGTACGGGCATCCCAGCCAGTCAACTGTAAACTATGCCACCACCTGTAAGCATAGCCATCCAAAAGAAAAGTGGCTAAGGGCACCATGTCTTCTAGGGGACATATCATGACCTCAAAAATCCTTTCCAATCGAGTAAGCCAATCTTCGGCACCATCCGGTCCCGAATCACCACGAAACACAGTGGCTCCTAACCGTCGAGCTCGCTCAATATCTGGGCCTTTACTAACACTACTCTCGCCCTTCCCATCTTCAGACCGTGTACGGGACGCACGACTCGGAGGCATGACGTATCAACAGAAATCAAGAACCAAATGCTCTGATACCAATTTGACAGGACCCGTCCCAACTGGACGTCAAAAACCGTGCCCGGTCCTGCTCCCGTTTGACAAGTCAACCAAAGGTCCGAAATTACCCTTCAGTGCTTGCCAGACAAGGGATGTTTGCGCGGATTTCTGCTGCTGTCACTACCTCACGATCAGTCCCGAACGTCGTACCACGGCCTGGAAGGTCACAAAACAGAAAAGGTGTGAGTGGACAAAAATGACCTCTTATAAAAACATTTATCAAAATACAATCTTACCCTCCAGTTTTCACAAACTTGCATGCATATCGTAAAACATGAGTGACCGATAAAATCAAGACATATTTTCCCATGGTTCATAAAACTCATGTTCACCAAATCAGTTCATGTTATAAAACATCAAATCCCGGCTCTCAGGCCAAAACATGTGAAAACATAATCACCTGGCCACAAAGACCAAAAATCCGTACTCAATACCAGTACATCATCACAACAACATCAATCAGCACTAATCACCAGTGCTCCAGAACTATAACAATCCAATCAAACCGCACTACTCACAAGTGCATCAAATATCACAAATCACATCTGCACTACTCACAAGTGCACAATCAATCAAACTGCACTACTCACAAGTGCTGCACTACGCGTAGGCCAATATCCAGTCACACTCTCGGGAACAGACACCTCTGGGCTCAACCCCCTCGGGCTCAGTCACCTCTGGGCGAACACATCCCCAGGCTCAGACACCTCCGAGTGGTACATCCAGGCTCAGTCTCATCCGAGAAGCTGACTACCATAGGATCAACTCCCGATCCTACAATCACATCCCCCAAGCTCCGGTCGTCTGGGTAATCCCCCCAAGCACCGACCGTCTGGGAATATCACAATCACAATGAAAACCATCCCGGGAATTACATCCCAAAATATTTCAATCAAATCTTGACTTCATACCAAGTCAAGATCATCCCCGACTGGGTCTCAAAGCCCAAAATACCATTTACACGTATTTCTTTAAAATAACCTTTTAGAACAATAACATAATCCAGAAATCATCATTGACTCACCAACAAAGTCAAAATATCATTTTAGAAATCATTTAAACTCCAGGCCTAGCCCAAAACATCATTTGCACGTTCCTCGTAAAACGTGCCCGAAAGACTGATTAAAATAATCATAAAATCCCAATAAATCATTAATTTCACAATTTCACAAGTGACTCCAAATCCGAGTCAAAATCACTATTCACTTGGGTTCTCATGCCCAAAATAACATTATCACGCAAATCCATGCGTTGCAACCTCCGTTGCCATTTTCACGTAAATTCACGAAATTGACCATTGACTCATTCCCGAGTCACCACATCATTTTTCAATCCATGACTCAATAATCCGAGTCCAACCATTATTTTCAATCAATTCCAATCCCGGACTCATAAACCAAGTCCAAACATCATTTTTACCAAATCTCGTAATTTCTCGATAATCGCCCAAAAATAATAATATAATAATCATAAAACCGAGAAATTACCGGATTGAAACACAAATCATGCCCAAGCATATAAAATCATATAATAAGGCATTTAAATCATATATGCATGCATCACGGTTAGAAAACAAAAGTCCACTCACACACACCGTCCAAAACGGTCCGTTTCCGAGCTGCACGTTTTTCCGTAAAATCTGGAAATCACAACTCCTGTCCAAAATCATTATAGAGGGTTACTAACATCTCAAAATACATCATATAATTTTCCCCAATTTTTTCGGGATTTAAATACGTATTTTTAACGTAAAACAAAACTTCGGATACGCGGAACATTATCGAAACAATATCCGATTTCATCGAAACCAACGTTAAAATGTTCGTTACACTGAGAGGATCAAAAGTCATGTTGACCTCACCTTGAGACTAGACCGGACGCGCCCCCACGCGCCGCCGTGAGTGGCTGCGCATGAAATCCACGCGCCAGCTACAGTGCTGCTACAGTGCTCCTCCTTCACCCGTTTGTCTGGTAAACGGGTTGAAAAACCCGCGAACAGACCCGGTTCAAACTCACCCAATTCGACACCAATTTAATCCGTTCTTTCCACTGATCCCTTCTAATCCAACTCTAATTGAGTTCTATAAGTTCAATTACTCGAATCATGGTCTAAATCCTCACGACTCTCGATCGATCCTTGACGGGTTTCCAATTCGGGTTCACCAATTCCGTCCCTGATTTCCAAATTAATTCATAGAGTAAGCATCGTGAGAGTGTATTGAATGTTTTTCCAAGATCAATTTGAAGAATTCTTACCTCTAACCCGTTGAACCCAAGCTCAATTTTGAGCTGCCATGGAAGCTCAGTTCTTCCTCAATCCGACACGGTTTCACTTTGGTTTTGATGCAGGAAGGACCGTTTTGATCTCAGGAGTCGAATTGAATCCTCAATTTCGATCCTCACAGCTCACAATCCCGAATTCGAAAGTCCCCCAAATTCTCTGAATTTTCGAACCAAAATTCTCCCAGAGACCTCACTGTCACTCGAATCTCTCTCTCAATTCGGCTTCCTCAGTCTCCCAATTGCACAATGAGGCTGAGACACGGGTTAATTAGCTGCTAATTGATAATGATTAAGACAACCCATAATTTGGGGGTTAATGTCCAAATGATGGTGTTTTTCCATGATTCCCGTTCTATGTTAGCTGGGACATGGAAGATGACAAAGTGACAGATGTCACAATCTGGTAGCAAGAATCAAGGTCAAAAGACCATTTTGCCCTTCGTACGACAAATTACCATTTCGCCCCTAGACATCCGTGACCCGTAACTTGGTCACCCGAACTCTGTTTTCGACGTGCCGCCTGTCGTTGGATTCGTATCAATAAGACCTACGTAACGGTCCTTGGCCCTCGTCCATCGAACCTCCCGATCAAAAAGTCAACATTCGACCTCAATTAACCAAAATTACCAAAATGCCCCTCAACTTCCGAACGTCATAACTTTCACCTCGAATGTCGGAATCGAACGTGCCACCTGTCTATGAACTCGTGACATCCCGAACTACGTCACAGTCATCGGTCAAAGTCCGTTTGACCGCCCGAACTAAAAGTCAACATTTTGCCCACGCTAGGGGCAAAACGGTCATTTTGCACGTTTCGTCCGATTTCACTCAACTAATCCCCGATTAGTCATTCTAAACCATAATTAATTAATATTCAATCCCGATATTCGGGACGGGTCATTACATATCGGGCTGGAGTCCCAATTGATGGTGATATCGGGCTTGAGTCCTAGTTGATTTATGATATGAGGCTTGAGTCTCAGTTGATTGTGATATCAGGCTCGAGGCCCAGTTGAATTGTGATATTGGGCATGAGTCTCAGTTGATTGTGATATCGGGCTGGAGGTCCAGTGGATTGTGAAATTGGGCTTGAGTCCTAGTTGTGGTTTATGAAATGAGAATTCGAGTTTAAGACCCTATTGAGATGGATTTGGGCTTGAGTCTCTCTGATATTTGGATTTAAATCGTATTTGAGGAATCCTATTGAGATGTTCGGGTATGAGACCCAGTTGAACTATGATTTGAAAGAGAAGTATGTTTTCACTTATATGTATATACCCTCCCGTATGAGTGGTGTCCTACAGACGTCGATGATCCTGGAGTGTCACGATCCACTGCCTGGGATAAGTGACTCCAAGAGGGAGCATATCCTAGGAGTGAGAGATAGGAGATTGTCTCGGACAGGGTCCGGTGACAGGCCCTCCTAGACGTTGTAGATCTTGGGAGTTGACTCGGAGATGAGACCCGAGTAGTATGCATACTTTAGATATATCCTGACGGGTTTCTGATTGGGCATATGAGATGCCGAGGATGGGTTATATATATATATATATATATATGTATTTTTAGGTTTTACAGAGATCAGTTTGGGGATGAGACCCCGTATTCTATGATTGGTTTTGGGCTGAGTTCCCATATACTTTGGTTGATGGTTTTGGGCTTAGGCCCTAATGGTTTAATTATTGATAACTGGTTTTCGAATGCCTGCATGCTTTTACGTGAAAGGTATAAATGATTTCTGTTGAAATGTTTTTTTAAATAAATTTAATTATTTTGTCCACTCACGGTTTTTTGATTTCAATACCCTTCAGGTTGATAATGGATGCGGGTTGTAGCAGAGATCCAGACATCACATGCCACTACCAATCCTGGTGTACTCTGATGGACCCCGAGTGGGTGACGAGGTTAACCCTAGTTTGATACGAGGTGTCAGAAGGGAGCAGGCACGTCCCACGATAATCCAGGGATTCGGGATAGGTCCTGTCAGCTTGGTATCAGAGCATGTGTTGCTCTTAGAGTGATGCACGGATGCTAGATGTGATGTATCTGCAATGGTAATAGTCCGTCATCAACCTGATAGTGACGATGAGAGTATGAGGATTCAGTGGAATCGGACCCTAGGTAGGTTATTGGAAAACTGGAGATTATGATGCTGGGAGCAGTCAGGTGCACGATGACCCTGGTTGAGACTGATCGTATGTGGCGTGAGATGCCATGTTTAGTGTGTCGAGTTCTAGAGGGATGTCGACTAGCAGAGGATGCCCCGGTGTAGTTATTGTGTGGCATGGTAGGCCGTGTTTGTGACAAACAGTGATTGGGTAGTGTTGGACCTTAAGTGTTAGCGAGTGTGCCACGTTACCTAAGTGGATGAGACAGAGATGAGCGAGAGATGACACAGATGAGTTGAATGGAATCCGATAGTCATCGGATGATTCCAAATGACACTAGGTGTGTCTAAGGAAGGTAAGGCCAGTTAGGCCTTGAATTGTGACCAAAATAGTAGATGTACCCTAGATTGGCGAGCATGTGGGTTTGGTGAGCACTAAGCGAGACAGAAAGGATCCCAAGTGGCTCAATGCGAGGTATGGGGTATACCTGGTTTGGTGACCAGTTCCCTAGTGATGCGAGACTTGAGGCACGAGCGTGTGCCCAGGAGCGGTAACGTTAAAGGTTGAAATGACTAAGTGATGATTGGAGGAAACGTGTAACGCCCCGAAAATTCGAAAAAGGAAAATTTGAAAATTTGAAGGAAATGACTATTTTGCCCTTGGAATAGGGCGAACGGTTGACTTTTGATTTGAGAGGTCAAACAGACTTTGGCTAATGACTGTGACGTAGTTTTGGATGTCACGAGTTCATAGACAGGTGTCATGTCCGATTCCAACATTTAAGGAGAAAGTTATGATGTTCGGAAGTATAAGGGTAATTTGGTAATTGGGTTTAAAAGGGGTCATTTGTTGACTTTTTGATCGGGACCGTGTTTGGACTTTGAGTAAGTACCGTTGGATAGGTCTCGAGATGCTGAATCCGTAGACAGACGGCACGCGTCAATCGGGGTTCAGATGAGAAAGTTATGAACTAAGAAATGTGAGGGGCATTTTGGTAAATTGTCAAAGAAGGGCAAAATGGTAATTTGAGTTGGGCGGTTAAATGGCTGGGCTAAAGTCTAATGATGCAGCTGTTTTGGTGACTCATGCCGTTCTTTAAGTGATACTTGTCACCTGGCAGAGAAGAATTAGTGGCAAAAATCTGATAAGTCGTGCTTAGGCGGTGTGAATTGTGGACAAACCGTGTGTGTGTGCTTGTGAAGAAAAACAGAGCAGTGTGCTCCATCTCCCTGCCCGATCAATGGGTTAGAGGAATAATGAAAGAGAAATTGAGAGAGAGAGGGAGAACAGAATAAGAGAGGCAAAAGGTATGGAAATTGTGACTGAAAAACCCAAGAACCCAAGACCCAAACCCTTCGAACTTTCAAAATGAACAAAAAATCGAATTTGAATTTCTAGGCCCTGAAACTCTGAATTGAGATTGTTTTAAGCTTTTTGGGATTGCCACGATCAGGACCACCACAAGAACGAAGGAAATTAGTGACCATTTGACTCTGAACGGGCTTGTTGACAGAGAAGGAGTTCGAGGATTGAGTCGTGCAATTGAAGGGTTAGAAAGATGAAATTGAGCTTGGAATTACGTTTATATGGTTCCTGCGAAGCTTCTAAGTGAATCAATTTCACCGATTCGATTGAAATTGATGAAGTTCGAAGATGAACAGTAGTTACATGTTCTTCGATATTTCGAACTCGAAGTCGACTGGATTGAGGTAAGAGTTGATGCAATTCGGTACAGAAATCAAATTGGGTCTATGACGATGCAATTAGCTTAATCAATTGAAGGAATTAATTGGAAATGGACAGGATTCCAACCTGGTCAACACGCGGGCCAACTAGACCCGTTTATCAGTCAGACGAGTTGGGACGACGACTGTGCACTTTACTGTAGCAGGCGCGTGGACTCACACGCAGCCACTCACGGCGACAGGTGAGGGCACGTGGGCTTGAATCTCGAGGTGAGTTCAACATGACTTTTGTCCTATTTAATGTAACGAACATTTTGGCACTGGTTTCGAGGAAATCGGACACCGTTTCGATATTGTTTCGAGGGTCTGAAGGTTTATGTTACGTTTAAAATACGTATTTAAATCCCAGAAAAATTGGGGAAAATTATGGGAAGTATATTGAGATGTTAGTAACCCCCGATAATGATTTTGGACAGGAATGGTGACTTCCAGAATTTACGGAAAAACGTGCAGCTTGGAAAGCGAGCGCTATAAACGGTGTGTGAGTGGAATTTTTTTTTCTACCCTGAATGCATTCATATATGTTTTAAATGCTTTATGATATGATTTGAAATGAATTGGCATGATTGATGTTTCGATATGATGATTTCCGGATTTTGGGAATATTATATTGATTTTGGACACGATTTTCGAGAAAACCATGGGATTGTTTTTTTGCGCGAAGACCTGGGATTTGAGATTGGTTTTGACTTAGATTATGAGTCAGGAATTGATTCGATGAAATTTTAATGCTTTGTGCACATGTTTTATGGATTTATGTGAAAATGGCAATTGAGGTTGCGGTTACGCGGATTTGCGTGAAATTGATATATTGGGCGTGAGACCCAATGGATATGTGATTTTGATTGGACTGGTATTTCCATATGATTACATGATGATATTCATGGTTTTCAGATTTATGAAATTGGGACTCTGGTTTGTGGATTTTGAGGAAACTATGTTTTGGGCTGAGACCCTGTATTGAAAATGGTTTTGATTTCAAATGCAACTGTTTTTCACTGATTTTCATCATGATGATATGTTGTGGATATTAGGGCTTTCGGGGTGGATATCTTTCCCCCGGAGTGCACCCTGGATTATGGAGATTAGGGCTTCCGGTTGGGAATGTGTTTCCCCGGAATGAACCCTGGAGATAACGCTCGCCTCCGGCATGGATGTGTTTACCCCGGAGAGATCACGTAGCACGGTCTGTTGTCGTGCAGCCGAGGGAGGCTCGACTCAGATCAGATGTGCTGAATTATATGGAGATCAATCGGTGATGCGTTCAAGACGATCTGGATTACCGGCTGGTGATGTGTTCACAGCGGCGGATGCTCGGTTATTTATGGAGATCACGACGACTGTGCACTTTACGGGAGCAGGACCGGGCACGGTTATCTATGTCTTTTGGGGACGGGTCCTGTCAAATTGGTATCAGAGCACTAGGTTGCTGATTTTGTTGCCATGTCATGCCTCCAGGACGTAAGCCTCGTGCACGACCTGGTAGTGAGACGGGTATACGAGGGTATATGAGACCTCCTGATAGATTTCGGAATGAGATTGACCTTGGATTGGGGGTCAGATATTAATCAGTGTACATTGTGAATTACTAACTGTTAAACACGGATTTGTGTGGGTCCCATGAATGAATAAGCCCAGAGGCTAGAAAGGTAGCATAATTGGGCAGGTTAGACCCAGGATGAAATTATTCTCAGTGAATTCCTTAAGTGGAATGTATGTCTAACGAGTTTGGAATATGATGGGATATCCCTTAGGCCTTATAGGTCATATCAGATGTGATCCACCAACGGAATTTGCTTGGTGATCGGGTATGCCAATAATGGCATGGATGATTGCTATGAGATTGGACTCAAAAGGAGTCAAGATTGAACTCGAGAGGAGTCGAGACAGGAAAATGGGACTCAAAGTGATACGGGATATTGGTTAGGACTCGAGATGAGTCATGGGAATGTGTCAGGGCTCGGGATGAGCCGTAAAGGTTGAAATATAACTATGATTTCTGACACGATCGACCCTTTGATTGAGACATGTTTGGCACCTGGGATGCCAAGAATTGGAACAGGGCCAGATACTGATTGGGTTATGAATTTATGGATTGGTATTGTTTAACCTTGTTTACTGGACTTATGGTAATTGGATGGTTCGTGTCAATTTCACTTAATGATTGAAAGTTCGGGCAGAGACATGTGGTACATAGAGGATTGGACTTAGGAGATGGTCTAGTGCAGTGGGACGCCAGTTGGGTCCACTGGGTGATAAAATGTTAAGGTTAATGATGTGGGAATAGTTCTGATTATGAGTCGTCTGGTCACATCATAAAGAAAGGGTATATCGATTGATAAAGTGATATGGCACTGTTGGGGTGCAATGGAGCAGATATTGGCTTCTGTATTGATTCTTGATGTGACAGGCAGGGGAAAAGTTGGTAGGCCCGTGATGGACCGTAGGGGGCGAGGTCAGATTGGGACCACATGCCCGAGGACCACATGCCTGAGGATTACAGTTATTTAGCAAGAGGCCTGAGTAGCCCCTGGAGTAATGACCTGGATACCTATTACTCATGGTCATGACGTATGTATTCGGTAGGTCCCGGGCTATCCACTCTTCCATGTGTTGAGAAGGTATATTGGACGGATACGGAGATGTTCGTGATTGGTTAAGTTACGGCAGTCGTTGAGCCGACTAGAGCTACGGATGTGATAAAATTGATGATATTTATGTGGTAACCTTGGTACACATATGGTGAAATTGGTGAGACCGAAGAGGGGTAGACCTATCAATGTGAGGTTACCCAGGATGACAGGCGTTATTCGCCTAGTGGCTGACCTAGGGTATTCTTGGACTTGGATAATATGGATGTAATCCTTGGGATGGATTGATTGATGACTCATGATACCTCTATCGAGTATGTCGATGAGAGAGTGATATGTGGAGTCTAAGATTACCAGAGATTGTATTTCAGGGGGGACTTGAGGATAGATATTGAACCTCGCAATTGATGGATTATTGGTATGAGGTACTCAAAGTTCACTGGTCAGATGTGTGGTATATGTGATTAGTATATGAGATGCCTAGTCATGACTGATGATGTACAGATTTTGGAATATGTTTCCTGAGATTTTGCTAGAATGAGAAATTGAGTTTATGATGAAGACCATGTCGAGTATACGAGTTGTTTCTCGGACACTTTGGTATGTGGCACCTATGGGGTCATAAGGACTGAAGGTGCATGTACAGGACTTGGTGGACACGGGTTCATTCGGCTCAGTGTTACCGTGGGGAACCCAGTGGTGTGAAAAAGGAAAAAGGGATGATGGTCCAAGTTTACATGTCAATTATGGACAACTTAATAAGGTAACGGTATGGGATAAGTATCCCTCATCATGAGCTAATGGTTTGTGGTCCTGTTGGACATATGTGATTACTGAACCTATTGAGATAGGCTAACATGGTGATTATGGGGCCTCATGAGAGTGGCCAACAGGGTGATGACTAATAGTTGTGAATAAAAGAGATAAATATGATGTCCGGGTTGTTGTGGCTAAGGTTAGCCAATGGTGATGCCTTTGAATGGGCAAATGAACCGGTTATGTTTGTAAGATGATGAGTCAGGTATTCTGACCATATTTGGATGGTATGGTATATGGTACCATGATTGATGATTGGTTGGTGTACTTACATGTACAGATGAGAGTGTGATATACTGGACAGATGTATTGAATGCCCTCAGAGAGAAAAATATATGGTTGAATAAGTGTAGGTCTGGTCGACCAGAGTAGGTTTGTGGAATATATACTAAGAATAGTTGGGGTTAGTGTGAATCCCAAGAAAACAGATGTATTGGCCAATGGAAACTGTCACGGGAAAACATGAGTTGTTTTGCGATTGGACGGATACCACAGTGGATTGTAGAGGGGTTCTCTATAATGTGTTTCCAGTTATGGTGATTGACCCAGAAGGAGGTCGGAGTTATTGGAAATGAGAACTGAAGTAGAATGATTACAAGTGGAGAAACCGTGACTTATGTTCGATGTGACCCTTTCTGTGTGCATAGTGATATGTCACTATGAGATTTGGGATTTGGTGAGGTGTGCTTCGGTAGCATGGGGCTGGGATTGCTGATGCTAGCTGAACCCTCAGGAGTTTTACTTTCCTTGCAGGATTTGGGATCGACCATAGTGACCCATGGATCGAGTATGCAAAGGTCATACCTCATGAAGGAATGTACGAGTACTGTATCGACCATCAGGATTTGAAATGATTGATAAGTAGAAAAGCTTAATATGTGATGAGGCGATGGTCAGGACACATTGAGATTATGACCGTGTTGTGGGGTCAGGTATCATTCGCGGGGAGGCTAATAAGATAACCGGTCGCGAATTGGTATGTTTGATAACGTAAGGATAGGTGAAATCCTGTGATTAATGGAACTCCCTAGGATTGGAGTAGTACATGATTTTGATTATTTGGACTACTGGAATCCAACTACAGGATCATACTAGGTGTATGATGTTGGTATATGATGTTGAACGGAACTGAGGTTAAGAAATGAATATGATTTGCGATATTGTATTAATGATTGTATTGAGTGCCAGGTATTGGCAGGGGTAGGCATCAGTGAGGCCTATGATGATAAAACAACAAAGGCAAAAATTAAATTCATTCTGCTTAGTGACCCTAGAAAGGGGGTATGTAGTGATTGACTTGATGAGGGGAATGAGTTCCCGATTTATTGGACCCTATGATGTTATTGGCTTGGTGGCCTAGTGACATAGCCATTGGACCATGTCATGAGGGGATGACATGTGATTGGGATGATGGTACTGGTACTTGTAACTTCTGGATTGTGTATACTCGGACGTTGAGCGAGGCTCTGTATTTCGAGTAGGCTTCGATATGACTGCTCGTGGGGTAGAGGTTTACAGAGAGATATGTCCCGATGTTGACGCAGTGACGGGGACTGGATTCTTGAGGTTCCATAAGTTTGATTTGGACTGATATTCGGTTCGGTTGAACCAGAAGGGTATGCGGTTGATTATGCTTCTGGTTCACATATATATATATATATGCCTCGGGAGAACTTTCGTGACACCAACTAATTGAAATTTCGAGGACGAAATTATTTAAGGGGGGTAGGTTGTAACGCCGCGGAAATTCGAAAAAGGAAAATTTGGAAAATTTGAAGGAAATGACTATTTTGCCCTTGGAATAGGGTGAACGGTTGACTATTGGTTTGAGCGGTCAAACAGACTTTGGCCGATGACTGTGACGTAGTTTGGGACGTCAGGAGTTCATAGATAGGTGGCACGTCCGATTCTGACATTTGCGGAGAAAGTTATGATGTTCGGAAGTTTAAGGGTAATTTGGTAATTGGGTTAAAAGGGGTCATTTGTTGACTTTTTGATCGGGACCGTGTTTTGACTTTCCGTAAGTACCGTTGGATAGGTCTTGAGATGCTGAATTCGTAGACAGGCAGCACGCATCAATCGGGGTTCGGATGAGAAAGTTATGAACTAAGAAATGTGAGGGGCATTTTGGTAAATTGTCAAAGAAAGGCAAAATGGTAATTTGAGTTGGGCGGTTAAATGGTTGGGCTAAAGTTTGATGATATAGCTGTTTTGGTGACTCATACCGTTCTTTAAGTGACACTTTTCACCTGGTAGAGAAGAATTAGTGGCAAAAATGTGATCAGTCGTGCTTAGGCGGTGTGAATTGTGAACAAAACGTGTGTGTGCTTGTGAAGAAAAACAGAGCAGTGTGCTCCATCTCCCTGCCCGATCAACTGGTTAGAGGAATAATGAAAGAGAAATTGAGAGAGAGAGGGAGAACAGAATTAGAGAAGCAAAGAGGATGGAAATTGCGATAGAAAACCCAGGGACCAAGGACCCAAACCCTTCGAACTTTCAAAATGAACACAAAATAGAATTTGAATTTCTAGGCCCTGAAACTCTGAATTGAGATTGTTTTAAGCTTTCTGGGATTGCCACGATCAGGACCACCACAAGAACGAAGGAAATTAGTGACCATTTGACTTTGAACGGGCTTGGTGACAGAGAAGGAGTTCGAGGATTGAGTCGTGCAATTGAAGGATTAGAAAGATGAAATTGAGCTTGGAATTACGTTTATATGGTTCCTGCGAAGCTTCTAAGTGAATCAATTTCACCGATTCGATTGAAATTGATGAAGTTCGAAGATGAACAGTAGTTACATGTTCTTCAATATTTCGAACTCGAAGTCGACTGGATTGAGGTAAGAGTTGATGCAATTCGGTTTACAGAACTTAAATTGGGTCTATGACGATGCAATTAGCTTAATCAATTGAAGGAATTAATTGGAAATGGATAGGATTCCAACCTGGTCAACACGCGGGCCAACTAGACCCGTTTATCAGTCAGACGAGTTGGGACGACGACTGTGCACTTTACTGTAGCAGGCGCGTGGACTCACACGCAGCTACTCACGGTGGCGCGTGAGGGTACGTGGACTTGAATCTCGAGGTGAGTTCAACATTACTTTTGTCCTATTTAATGTAACGAACATTTTGGCACTGGTTTCGAGGAAATCGGACACCGTTTCGATATTGTTTCGAGGGTCCGAAGGTTTATTTTACATTGAAAATACGTATTTAAATCCCGAAAAAATTCGGGAAAATTATGGGAAGTATATTGAGATGTTAGTAACCCTCGATAATGATTTTGGACAGGAATGGTGACTTCCGAAATTTACGAAAAAATGTGCTGCTCGGAAAGCGAGCGCTATGGACGGTGTGTGAGTGAACTTTTATTTTCTACCCTGAATGCATGCATATATGTTTTAAATGCTTTATGATATGATTTGAAATGAATTGGCGTGATTAATGTTTCGATATGGTGATTTCCGGATTTTGGGAATATTATATTATTTTATATTGATTTTTGGCACGATTTTCGAGAAAACCATGGGATTGTTGTTTTGGGCGAAGACTGGTGATTTGAGATTGGTTTTGACTCCGATTATGAGTCGGGAATTGATTCGATGAAATTTTAATGCTTTGTGCACATGTTTTATGGATTTATGTGAAAATGGCAACTGAGGTTGCGGTTACGCGGATTTGCGTGAAATTGATATATTGGGCGTGAGACCCAATGAATATGTGATTTTAATTGGATTGGTATTTCCATATGATTACATGGTGATATTCATGGTTTTCGGATTTATGAAATCGGGACTCTGGTTTGTGGATTTTGAGGAAACTATGTTTTGGGCTGAGACCCTGTATTGAAAATGGTTTTGATTTCAAATGCAACTGTTTTTCGCTGGTTTTCATGATGATGATATGTTGTGGATATTCGGACTTTTAGGGTGGAATATGTTTCCCCCGGAGTGCACCCTGGATTGTGGATATTAGGGCTTCCGGTTGGGAATGTGTTTCCCCGGAATGAACCCTGGAGATAACGCTCGCCTTCGGCATGGATGTGTGTACCCCGGACAGGTCACGTAGCACGGTCTGTTGTCGTGTAGTCGAGGGAGGCTCGACTCAAATCAGATGTGCTGGATTATATGGAGATCAGTCGGTGATGCGTTCAAGACGATCTGGATTGCCGGCTGGTGATGTGTTCACAGCGGCGGATGCTCAGATTTTGAGCGATCCTTGAGCCTATTGATTTGCACTCGTTGCAGGGATAACGTGACTACATGAGATTGGATATGAGACTGGATGGTTTTTATTGTTCATAATTTGTGATTATAAACATTTGTGCCCAGATTTATTTTATTCATGATTTATGATATGCATGCATGTTTGTGAAACTGGAGGGTAGGAATGTATTTTTGATAAATATATTTCTAAAACTTTGTTTTGTCCACTCACTCATTTTCTGTTTTATTGACCCTCCAGGTCGTGGCGCGATGATCGAGGTTGATAGGAAGGTGGAGGCATGAGTGGGCACAGGTGTGGTTATCCCTTGTTTGGCAAGTGCTGAGGGTAATTTCGGAACTTCATTTGACTTTTCAGACGGGAGCAAGACTGGGCACGGTTATCTATGTCCTTCGGGGACGGGTCCTGTCAAAACGGTATAAAACAAACACGTCGGTGGTTGTTTGAATGAATTGAGGACTTGGAAGCATACTTAAGTTGATTCCAACGTGGTTGGAACTTCGGAATCTAGAAAAATTGTGATTGAGACGAGGAGAATAGTGCGTGCTTTTGCAGGTGGTGCTTGGTGCCGCAGGATAACATCAGATGAACTTTGATGTCATCATCGTTGACTTTCCTCATGTGGGTCAATGATGAGTGGTATGACTGTCAAGGGGTTCAAAGAGGGTGTAAGAACCGAACACCTAGACTGTGAGTCTAATTTGAATGACTTGAAGCAGATGGTATTTCACATAACCGAGTGTGAAGAGTGAGTGTCTGAGGTATTGGACCCATGTTGGTATAATAGGTCATGTTATGAGGATTGAGAGAGCTGATAGTGGATACTAGGAGGATTGAGGCTAGTTCAGATCGAGCCGTGTGGTGACGATCAAGAGGATCAAAGTGATTGAGATGATTGTGGCGACTGTGAGTCGAGTAAACCGATGTCTGGTCGTCATTGGGGAGAATCGTACTACTGACTATGCTAAGCTAGGAGTAGAGGAGAATCATCTTGTAAAACAGTTGAAGAATCTCTTGGCATAATTAGTGAGAATACAAGACATAAGTTGGATATGGGAGTGTATGATCTGTCTTAGATATGAGAGTAGAGACTGTGAAGGATTATTGTTCGCCTGGTGACGGACGGTTGAGGTCCGAGCCATGTTTGGAGCACGGACAATAGTGTGTGGTTGGACGTTGCCAGAGTGCACTACTTGAGCATGCCGAGTAATGCCTTGATGGTTGACTTGATGTGGGTGCACCTGTTAGTAGTGCACGCTAGACAATGGGATTGACCCTGTCTGATCGATATGGTAGGGTTCGATGTTGATGGTACAGTGAGTACAGTGATCGGATATGTTCTGACCTGATGTTATGATGACTGGATGAAGAATACTGTGTGCTCGAGCAGAGTGGATTGAGAGGGTTCAGAGATCATGTGAGCCAAGAGCTCAGGGCCATGTGGGGCCAGTGGAACCCTAGTGAGATTGTTGTGATTACCTCTGCTGAGGCAAGTATTTGATGGGGTCTAAATACACCTAGGATGGGTGAGATGTCGAATGTGTTTCGACAAGATGAGTATTACGATAGTTGAGACTCGAGAGGAGTCGAGATTTCAGTGTAGGTCACTGAGTGACATGAGTACGATGTGAGGACTCGAGATTAGAGTGGCGCAACGAAAGCGCAGTGGAGCTGGAAGTTGTTAGCGGATCACGGTAGTGGTAATGGAATGAATCGGTATCTGACAGGTTCGGATTAGTGGGTAGTATTGGGACTCTAGTGAGAGTCAAGATGAGTGTGAGAAAACGAGGATGTTAGCTGATATGAGTACCGAGGAAAATAAATACCGCATATTCAGTATGGCCTGTGAGGTGGTATTCGTGTCATTGGGACGACAAGATCTAGAGGATGGTTGCCTCATCTGACGTTGAGAAGGATGTCCATCCAATTATCGGATATGAAAGGTCGTCAGACTGAAAAGCTGACTTCGATTGTTAGATGAGAAGAACCATCAGGTTGAAAAGCCGATTTGACGTTATCTTGGTATTGCTGACTTGTCAGAGTGAGTGACTGGCGAGACACCGACTTTCTGTCTCGAGTGACACTTACGAGCCGACGTGTGGTTTCTCGAGAGTTGAGTTGGAGCTTTGGAAGCTCCGGTGACAGTGCGCATTGACACGTACGATGGTTTTTTGAACATGTACAGTTACACGAGAGTGGCCCCAAGTTGGAGGCAAGATTGGATTTCCACAGTTTAGTTGTGGAATATAATGACCCGTCCCGTAAATCGGGATTAGATTAGTGGTTAATGACGGATTAATGAAGATAATCGGTGATTATTTGGATAATTTCGGACGGACGGTGCGGAATGACGATTTTGCCCCTAGAATGGACAAAAATATTGACTTTTTGTTCGGGCGGTCAAATGGACTTTGACCGATGACCGTGACGTAGTTCGGGACGTCACGAGTTAATAGATAAGTGGCACGTCCGATTCTGACATTCGAGGAAAAATTTATGACGTTCGGAAGTTCGCGGGTAATTTGGTAATTTGGTTAAAAGGGGCAATTTGTTGACTTTTCAAACGACATGGAATTTTCACGTATTTCTAGGACCGTTAGGTAGATCTCGATCCCGTGAGTACATTGACAGGCGGCATGCATTAATTGAAGGTTGAACGACAAAGTTACGAGTCTAGGAACTTGAGGGGCAACATGGTAATTATGAAGGTAAGGGTAATTTGGTCATTTCCTGCATTGGGATTAGTGCCCAGTGATCAGGGGACACTTGGCTGCATCAGATGTGTGTGTCCACCAGGTTTTGGACACCTGGCTGGGTCTGGATGGGTGTAGAATCCTCAACTGGTTTTAAATTTGTGCATGGTGTGTATGTGTGGTTTTACAAACAGAGGGAAATAGAGGAGAACTTGAATTGTGAAAAACAAGCCAGTTGAACCCTATGACCTTCTTTAACCGTGAGTGTTGTGTGAAGGGAAGTGGAGTGTTGAGATGAGACACGAGTGGTGGTACCACCGTCGTGGACAGTGGCCGTGGACTTTGGCAGAAAACAGAGACAAGGATGATCGTGGAACCCCAACCTCCTCAAAACCTGATCATATGAAGATGGGGTGTGAAGGAAAGTTGGAAGGGAAGCTGTGCTAAGACGACTGGTGGTCACATCGAGGCTCAACGGAGGAGGACGACGGTGGTAACTGAGGAAAACCCGAGAAGCCCATGTTTATGTTTGAACTGGAAACGTTGGTTAAAAGGGCTGATGATCCATTAATTTGATTGAGTTAAGTGTTCGAGGTTAAGAGGAAGTAGTAGAGCTGGTTTTCGAGACCTCAGGTTGACGGTAAGGGGAAAAACTCGAAGAAGCATCATTTGAGTTCTAAAATGGAAGGTTCAGATTTTGTGTCTAATAGTTTTATTGGTTCATTAGGAAGGGTTCTGATTGTGATGATGAACTGATGGACGAGGAACTAGGGCCAAAGGCGGCCAGAATATCGAGGACACAACGAAGGAATTTCTGGTTTTTCTCCTTCGATTCGAGCAGGTAAATTTCAAGTTTGTTCTATCATTTTGAGTCCATAGATCGAGTCTAAGACCTAGGAAGAAACTCATAGGATGAAAAGAATTGAAAACGGTTGAGAATTAGACAAAAATCGCCTGCACCGGTTTGGTCGAACCGGGCCGATTCGAACCGGTCTGAACCGAGCTGGGGGGAGGTTGAAGGAGATGAACAGTAGGAGCGTGAGGCCCACGTGTAGCCACTTCATGCGGAGTGTGTGGGCGTGTGGCACGCCTTTTAGGAAGGTTCCAACACGACTTTTAAAGTATTTGATGTAACAAACATTTTGGCACTGCTTTCGAGTCGATCGGACATCGTCTCGATATGTTTCGGGGTGTCCGAAGGTTTTAGGACTCTTTTAAAAATAGTTAAAAATTCGGGAAAATTACGGGGCTTTAGTATAAGCTTAATGAAGTAGTTAGTGACCTTGATATGGGATTTGGACAAGTTCGGCAAAGCCGGTGATAGTGGATTGGCCGGGAATGGCGTAAGTGCACGCGTATCGAGGCAGCGACGTAATGGTCTCTGAGTGGACTTTGCTTTCTAACTTATGATTCATGCATATATGTTTTTATATGTTTTCTATATGTGATTCTATGATTTTGATTGTGCTCTTGATGATTTACGATTTTGCACAATTTTTGAGATATTTACGTAATTTCACGTTTTACGAGATTTCGATTACTATTGTGATTTGAGCATGATTTTGATGATTTGATTTCGGGATTTGAAATATGATTTGATTCCAATGATTTACAATGGAATTTGGAAAAGTGATTTAGGGCTTGGAACCCTGTTCATGTGATTTCGGAAATGAGATTTCAGTTTTGGAACTGATTTCAGAAACGATGTTTCGGACTTGGTTTTCAAACTTGGAAGGGAAATTCTGGATTTGGGTTCAAGATGATGGTTCTGGATGCCGGCTTACGGAATCATTGTTGCGAATTCGGATAAGGATTTTCTATGGTTTTCACTGTTGATTGAAAAATGGTTTTGGGTTTAAAGACCCGGAAAAAAGAAAAAGAAAAACCGCTGGATCTGGTTTTGAGTTTAAAGACTCGGTTGATTGGCGGGGGGAGGGCCTTGGATTGATATGTTTTGAGTTTAAAGACTCGATATATGTTTTGAGTTTAAAGACTCGGTTATGATAACCCCCGAGGCCTATTGATTGTGTTTTGAGTTTAAATACTCGTTGATATCCCGAGAAGGCCTGATTATTGCGCACGGTTTTGAGTTTAAAGACTCGGGCGCACTTGAGATCCAATAACTCGCATGATTGATATTTTCACTGGTTTTTAACTGGTTTTCAGATGTTTTGGGCAGTGGCCCGGATGAATTGGATTTGATGAGTTTTGGGGCTGAGTTCCCGTACTTTGAGATTGATTTGTGATTTCGGGCTGAGGCCCTGGATTTGAATTTCGGATTTTCAAGAAAGAAATTGTAACAACCCGTCCCAAATTCCATGATTAGATTAGTGACTAATCACGATTAGTGAGGCTAATCCGTGATTAGTAGAGCGAAATCGGACGAACGATGCGAAATGACCGTTTTGCCGCTAGTCGTGGCAAAACATTGACTTTTCATTCTGGCAGTCAAACAGACTTTAACCGATGACTGTAATGTAGTTCGTGACGTCATGAGTTCATAGACAGGTGGCACGTTCAATTCCGACATTCGAGGAGGAAGTTATGACTTTCGGAAGTTTAGGAGCATTTTGATAATTTTGGTTAAATGGGGTCAAATGTTGACTTTTTCACCGGGAGGTTCGATGGACGTGGGCCGAAGACCGTTACGTAGATAAGGACGATACGAATCCATAGACAGGCGGCACGTCGAATTCGGACGTTCGACGGCGAAGTTACGGTTCACGGAAGTTCAAGTGCACTATTGCACGAATTACGAAACGAGTTAACTTTTGGACTTTTGTGGGGCCCAGATATTTATGGAGGCCTAATGGATGAGTGACAAGTGTCACCCATCCATTGCCCAGCCAAACATATTCATGCATCTCACCTTCCATTTGCATCGATCATCTTCATTTCCTTTGTTTTTCTCCCTACTACCCGATCTCACCCAACCATCCAAAACCCATCCAACCCCTCCCATACGGCTAGGACTGAGGACAGAGTGAAGTGAGGATGGTGAGGACGTGGTAGCCGGCCAGGACGGCGCCACCGTGCACGACCGAGGCCCAAACCCGAACAGGTAACCCGGTTACCCATTTTCTCCCTTTTAATTCGATTTTAATGTTGTAGTTGTTTTTGGATGATTAGGAAGTGGTTATTAGGTTGCTAGGGACATTTTAGGATGGTTTGGAGGGTGGTTCACGGCGGAGGAAGGCTGGAGGGTGGCCGGGAAAAACAGAGGCCGTGTGGAGGTGATTTTTAGGGATCGATTTAGGAAGTTTTGGTCGGTTTTGTTAATTGGATTAGATAGGAAATGAGAAAATAGGAATTTAGGAATCGAAATGGGAGCAAACGGACCGAAAATTAGGGAGGAGGAGCACTGAACCGGTTCCGCCGGTTCAGCACAGTGACTGGACCGGAAAACCAGAAAAAAACCGGTTTTTCTGAGGTTGATGGTGATGAACAGTAACCAGGGCCTTCTTGGGGCGCGTGGTCCATAATTTGGGAAACTGTTCAACATGGGAAATCTTTTATTCGATGTAACGAAGATTTTGGGACTAGTCTCGTGCCAATCAGACATCGTTTCGATAGTTTTCGGGGTGTCGGAAGGTTTAGGGTCGGTTTAAAAATAGGTAAAAGTTCGGGAAAATTACGGGGCTTTGGTAGGAGGTTAATTAAGTAGTTAGTAACCTTCTATTAAAATTTGGACAGGTTTGGGAGTCCCAGTGATGGTGATCGGCTTGGGGAACCGTATGGCACGCAAATCGAGGCGACAGCTCGGACGGTCTGTGAGTGGACCTTGTTTTCTAAATTGGTGCATGCATAAATGTTTATTATATGTTTTAAACACTTGTTTGTGATGCCATGGGTGCATTTGGATGTGTGGTTACGTATAGGCACGTATTTCGAGGTTTCGGCCCTATACGGTGCCTATACGGGTCTGTATGTCTTTATTGTTCTAAATGAAAAGGTTTTAGGTTTCTAAAAGGATAAACTCGGGTATGAGACCCATTTGGTTTTGTCTCGGGCATATGACAATATTTACGACCTTCGGGTCTAAATCGTGGTCGCGACGGGTGCTATGTGCACGATGATCAACGATACGACGCTCGCCTTCGGATTGGGATGTGTTCCTTCCGGAGAGGTCAAGATGCACAATTCGTGGTCGGGCAGCCTGGGGAGGCTCGACTCCGGAGTGCTGACAGTTCAAGATATCGATCGGTGATGAGTGCACCATGATCTTGTGGTGGTCGCGTCAGTTGATACGTTCACGGCGACATACCAGGATTGAGGGCGGTCCTGGATGGATGGTTGCACGCATCACTATGATCAGAGTCGTGACTGACCCTTCGATATCGGGCACGGTGCCCAGTTGATGTCATATGTTCGGGCACGAGACCCAGATGTTTTACACTGATGATATCGGGTCAGGGACCCTAGATGGATTTCCAAGTTCATGACGGTTTATGGGAACCGGCATGAACTCTGGAAAGGTCATTGTGGTTCATGACGGTTTATGGGAACCGGCATGAACCTTTGCCAGGTCATTCTGGTTCATGATGGTTTATGGGAACCGGCATGAACCCTTGTTATGGATCATGACGGTTCAAGGAAACCGGGCATGAATGTTTATGTTATGTCTATATATGTATTCATATACCTTCCTTTACTTCTATTATCTCCTCTGGGGAGGGTCGTTGGCCTGGGTAGACCCCGGAGTAGTCACGGAGCACCGACTGAGTGGAGTCACCCCCCCAGTTGGGTTCCTTACTCTCAAGAAGGCTATGATTACTATTACCTCGGGTAGGGTCAGTGGTCTGCGGACATTGATCTTGACTTTGAGAAGACTCGGATTGAGACCTGGGTAGCACGCGCGTAGCTTTGGAAACCGTGACATGATTGGTTATGTGAATT
Organism: Prinsepia uniflora; assembly: GCA_032719365.1. NCBI lineage: Eukaryota > Viridiplantae > Streptophyta > Magnoliopsida > Rosales > Rosaceae > Prinsepia > Prinsepia uniflora. Next base: position 46,269,663 of record CM064861.1, on the reverse strand, counting down.
ATATGTGTATATGATATAAATATGATATATGATATGTGATGTGTGGTTACACAGGTTTTGGGCAGTGGCCCGTACGGTTGAGTCTTAATGATTCTTTCACTATGGATTTGGGCAGTGGCCCGTATGATCGTTTTCATTATGGTTCTTTCAATCTTGGTTTTGGGCTTAGTTCCCGCATATGATTTCTGGATAAATTGTTTTCGAATGCATGCATGATTTTTAGTGAAGGGTACAAATGTCTTCTCGTTAAAATGTTTTTATAAACTTTTGTTTTGTCCACTCACAGCTTTTAATGTTTTGACTGCCCTTCAGGTTGACATCGGATGTGAACTGTAGCAGAGACCGAGATATCACATACCTCCTCCGGATCCTGGCGTACTCTGATCGCCCGGGAGGGCAAAGGTCAGAAATATCCCTTGTCTGACACTTCGTGTCAGACGGGAGCAGGGTTATCCCGCACTAATCCCCCGGGGGGGGGGGGGGGGGGGATTGGGATGGGTCCTGTCAGAAATGATTCTGGTTTTCATTGATGGTTCTGGATATGAAATGGGTATAACTTGTGTTTTTCGATAACTGTTTTATGAAATTACTGTTTATTTTTGTCCACTCATAGTCTTTTCATGTTTTTGATACCCTCCAGGTTATTGCGGTATGGGCTGTTTGTCGAGAGAGAGACGAAGACATCACATACGCGAACCACATTAGAGTCTGTGCGCTCTGGGAAGTCCGGAAGTTTGGAACGGTGCGTTGGAAAATCCCTTGTCCAACTTACATGTCACATGGAGGTTGGACGTCGGTTTAGCCTTCGTGTCATGCGTTAATTAGATGGGAGCATGACTTAGCTCTTAATCTAGGGGGATTGGGGGTGGGTCCTGTCATGGAATGGGATCAATTTGAATTTCGAGGACGAAATTCTTTAAGGACAAAAGTTTGTAACGACCCGTCCTAAATTTTTGGGATTAATTAAGACCAAATTGAGGATTAGCGAGGATAATCGGAGATTAATCGAGATTATCGGACGTTCATGGTGAAATTATAATTTTGCTTCTGAACGAGGGCAAAAAATAGACTTTTGACACAAGGGGTCCTATGCATGAGGGCTGAGGACCGTTGCGTAGATCGGGTCGATACGAGTCCGTAGATAGGCGACACGTTGAAATCGGACGTTCGACGGGAAGGTTACGGTTCACGAAAGTTCCGAGAAGCTATTGCACATTTTACGAGACGAGTGGACTTTTGACCTGAGTGGATCCCAGATATTTAGTTTAGGCCCAATGGATGAGTGACAAGTGTCACCCATCCATTGCTTCCGTTACACAAATACATGTATATCCCCATTTCATTTTCAACTGGTTTTCACCCGATCTCATTGGAAACCACTCCCCACAACCCACCCCAATCTCCTCAAACCTTCATCTTCTGTGGTTACCATGAACGGGGAAGTGAGAGAGCAGACCAAGACGAGCTGGACGGTGGCAAGATCGGGGGTCGTCGTGCACGGTGGTCAAGGACACCCCGAGGTGAGTTTTACATTCCAGTTTTTGAAGTTTTGGTTTTAAACTTTTGGGGAATGCTTCTGACGATCTGATGATGATTTGGAGGTGTGTACGACCGTGTAAGGACGATTTTGGATGGAGGAGGACGGTTGTGCGGCTTGGACAGACAACTGGAAAACTGGTCGTGTGTTCTTCGATCAGGGAGGTAATTTCTTGTCCCTTTTTGTATGTTTTGAGGACATAGATCGATAAAGAATGATGAGACGAAGAAGTAGGAATTGGAATGGATGAAAACAGATCGAAATTGAGGGAGATAGAGCACTGGACCAGTCTCGCCGGTCGGATCAGATCGAAAACCAGAAACCTGGTTCGGACCGGGTCTGCCGAAGGTTGAAGATGCACTGTGCAGGGCACGTGGCCCACACGCGCAGTGCCTTAGGGAGGCACGTGATGCACTATTTGGGGATGTGTTCAACATGCGAAATCATCATTTCGATGTAATGGATATTTTAGGACATGTTTGATGTCTATCGGGCATCGTTTCGATATAATTCGGGATGTCCGAAGGTTTAGGATCGGGTTTAAAAATGTTAAAAATCCCCAAAAATTAGGGGACTTTAATGAGAGGTTATAGAAGTTGTTAGTAACCCTCTGGTATGATTTGAACAGGTTTGGGAACCTCGGAGATGGTGATTGGCCCGGGAAGGGCTTATGACGCCTGTATCGAGGCGCAACTTGGACGGTCTGTGAGTGGACTTTGTTTTATGAATTTGATGCATGCATAAATTTTTTATATGAGTTTACGAACATGATTTGAAATGCCATGAGTGCATGTGATTTTAATATGAATTGTTTGGCCTTTCCGGAGGAAAATGTGTGATTGCACGTAATTAAAGGTTTATGTTTTATACGATGTTTGGGATTCGACCGAGTATACTACGTGCCTATGTTTTTATGTGATGTTGATGGTTTCACGGGAAGGCGTAAAATCAGAGACTTGATTTATTGGTTTTAAAGAGTTCCACGGGGAAGCGTGAAACCAAGAATTTGAGAAATGGTTTTAAAAAGGGAATACACGGAGAGGCGTGAAATCGAGGTTCGGGCATGAGACCCAGTTGATTTATGATATCGGGCTTGAGTCCCAATTGATGGTGATATCGGGCTTGAGTCCCAATTGATTTGCGATATCGGGCTTGAGTCTCAGTTGATTGTGATATCGGGCTTGAGGCCCAGTTGAATTGTGATATCGGGCATGAGTCCCAGTTGATTGTGATATCAGGCTGGAGGTCCAGTGGATTGTGAAATCGGGCTTGAGTCCCAGTTGTGGTTTACGAAATGAGAATTCGGGTTTAAGACCCTATTGAGATGGATTTGGGCTTGAGTCCCTGTGAGATTTGGATTTGAACCGGATTCGAGGAATCCTGTTGAGATGTTCGGGTATGAGACAGAGTTGAACTACGATTTGAAAGAGAAGTATGTTTTCACTTATATATATAAACATCCCGTATAAGTAGTATCCTCCAGGCATCGATGATCTTGGAGTGTCACGATTCACTGCTTGGGATGAGTGACTCCAAGAGAAGGCACATCCCAGAAGTGAGAGATAGGAGATAGTCTCGGACAAGGTTCGATGACAGGCCCTCCCAGACGTCGTAGATCTTGGGAGTAGACTCGGAGATGAGACTTGAGTAGTATGCATACTTTAGATATATCCTGACGGGTTCTTGATTGGGCATATGAGATGCCGAGGATGAGTTATATATATGTGTATGTATGAGGTTTTACGGAGATCGGTTTGGGGCTGAGACCCCGTATTCTATGATTGGTTTTGGGCTGAGTTCTCATATACTTTGGTTGACGGTTTTGGGCTAAGGCCCTAATGGTTTAATTATTGATAACTGGTTTTCAAATGCATGCATGCTTTTACGTGAAGGGTATAAATGATTTCTGTTGAAAAGTTTTTTTTTTTTAAATAAAATTAATTATTCTGTCTACTCACAGTTTTTATAATTTCAATACCTTTCAAGTTGATAGCGGATGCAGGTTGTAGTAGAAATCGAGACATCACATGCCACCACTGATTCTGGTGTACTCTGAAGCAGGCACGTCGCACGATAATTCAGGGATTCGGGACGAGTCCAGTCATCAATATCATTTCCATAACTCATATTAAATTCAAAAACCCGAATCAAATTGCAAAACCTAGACCTAAACCCAATTCACAAAATACGTCAAAACCTCGTAAAACGAGTCATTTAAATAATCCGTAAAATCATATAAAAATACCAATCCATCAATCACCATCAAAACCAAATAAACATGACATAAAAAGTATAAAACCATTTTCCAAACTTAGTAACATTTAGAACATAATATGGTGATTTCCTCGTAAAACGTGCAGTTAAGCAGATTATCGTAAAATCACCAAATTAGAGCATGGAGGATAATAGGAAGACTTGTTTTCAACGATCCAATTACACATAAAAACGAAGAAATGACCAAAAATCCTAATATAAGTACTGTAATAAAAACTAACGGAAAAAATTGAGGAAAATTCCTCCAATAGTAAGGTATAATAAAATTTAGAAAATAAGAAAAAATTCTAAAAGAAGTTTTTGAATAAGGGCATGGATTGCGAAATTGCAAAATGATACGATGAACAACTCGAATTTAAGTATGGCTTCCACCATACAACCATTACAAAAGGAGTTTTATTATTAACCCAAACATAAGCTAAAATTTTCTAAATATATACTAATAATAAAAGAATCAAATATGTAAATCACCTGAATCACAACCAAAGCGCACAATCAGTGTGGATAAGTAGAAAAAGAAGTCAGGAGCAATGGGTCCATTTGACATATACATGACATATGGTGCCAAAAATTTATGCAGAAAGAGACTCAAATTTGTGGTATGGCAGTTTGTCTTGGAAAAAAAAAAAAGGTATGGCAGTTTGAGTTTTGGTGATTTGGGTGGCCTAATTTTGTACCTTGTTTTTCCCGTGCAGCTCAACTTCCCAAGCTCTTAATTAATGTCCTTCTTGTCAGTGGGATGAAGCTGAAAGTGAGACTGCAACTACTCCAATATAATTAAGGAGACCTTTTTCTGGCTGGAGTTACTGTTTGTGAGTTGTGACAATCAAGGATGAAAATATCGATATCGACGGATATATCGCTCGCCGAATTTACGGATATCTCGCCCTAAATATCGATATCGATATTGTTTACGATCAACAAAAATGACGGAAATTCGGTCTAAAAATTGGAAATTTGGAATGAAACTTTGGGAAAAACTTAAGTACCCAATGATAGTTATATAGGACTAATAAAAACTATAAAATGACTTTGATATAATAATTATATGATACAATAAGGTTCTGATGATGACTAATAATATAAAATTTAAACATAAACATAAGTTGAAGTGAATTATTATAATTGAATGTTAATATAATTAAAAATATAACAATAAGTATAAAAAAATTTCAATGGAAGAAAAATTATAAAATGAGTAAATATATTTAAAATTGAAAAAAAAAATGATGAAAAAATAGAGTTAATCTTTGTTCAAAAATTGAAAAGAATTGATATATTTAAAATTGGAAAAAAAAATGACAAAGAAAGTTAAAAAATTGGAAAAAAACGAAAAAAAAGAAGGGAAAAAACGAAAAAAGAAAAAGAAAAACAGCAATTGCTTTGGAGGGGGTCGAACCCAGGACCTCACCTCCTGAGGGCAAAACCCACACCAACTCAGCTGACCAAATTTAATTGAAATCATAGTCACCGTATAATATATAAAGGATAACAATGCAACTCTTAACAGTCATCCCCTTCCTCCCGCGGGTCTGCGATTCGGGTCTTTGCGACCCGGCGGCATGACCCGACTGGAAATCACTTGTTTTACGTCCGATTTTTATGAACTTTGGTCCTATCTCAATCGTTTTCATCAAATAATGAGATCTGTGAGTTTAAAACAAAACGAAATGTCGAAATTTCGCGAAATTTTTTCCCCCCCCGCTGTATGTGCCGCCGGCCAATTTTAACGAAATTTCGGTCGATATTTCGCCGATATTGGCGACATTTTCATCCCTGGTGACAACGCACTCACACTAGGTGAATGGGCATCTACTATCTACCACAACATGATTACGCAATGGAATACATCGCGCTTTACTATGTATTATTTTTATAATTACATACATTACAATGAAGACATATCAATCTTATTATTTAACTTATTATAACTATGAATTAAATATTGACAATTTTATCAATTTCTCTTTGAAAGTTTAGAAAATTGTAATGTCAACATAGATATTGGCATTTCTTGGAAAAAAAAAACATAGATATTGGCAATTTTTCGGCAATATACATAATATCGGACAAAGTAATTTATGATACAATCAAATGTTCTCATAATATTTTGCCCCAAATTTGAATGTGGAGTTTTTTTTTTTTTTTTTTTGTGTGTGTGTGTACAGAAAATGGCAATTTAGGCTTTACAAAATAAAGCTCTAATTAATTTCTGGCTAAACAGGATCTCAACCCACGATAAGAGATTGCAAATGGGCAAATAATCCATATCACGAGCTCAATTATCGGCCTTTTGTTTCAAGTGCTGGGTAGGCCTTTAGGAAAATCAGTACGAAGGGTTCCAAAAAGTGGGGTTGTGAAGTGATTGCGATGGAAATAAGAAAGAATGATTTATATTTTATTACAAAATACTATCAGTCATTAATTTATAACTTCTTACTCTAATCAAATAAGTACAAGCTGCTAAAAAAATCAAAATTCGAAAACGAAGATTTCATCCTATATACACTATTAGATCATATCTTCAAGTTTCATTTTTATCCATTAAATCCTACTTTTTATAACAATCTCATCTATTAAATAATATTTTCTTATCCAAATTTGGCATGGGAAGATTTCATCTCTCACCATCCATTATATCATATTTTCTTATCAGAGTCTCATCCATTAGAATATTATTATCTACCGAAAATGCATGAGTATTACATGCACTTTGTTGAGGGGTGCCACTGAGACCAAACATGGTGGTGTATCATCAATCCAAACTCCTGTTCCAAGAAATTGAGTAGGTGCCCACAAACGCCAGATCTATGATTATCTTAAAGACCCACATAAGTTTTCTGAAATGTTCGACATGGGAAAAAAATTATTATTAAGAATATGAGATGTTATAATCCTTGTTATTTATTATTTAAAGTAAAAACCTGACCCCAAAAGTTTGGTCTCACACCAATTGTGAAGGTGACCGCCCTTCATATGCTCACTAGAGGTGTCACTCATATTCATGATTATTTGAAAAATAGAGAAACGATACGTATCGATTGTTGCAGGAGGGTTCATCAGGCCATCAACATAGTCTTCGGCATCATTATTCCCACTCAGGTTTCGACGCTTTAAATGAGTGAGATGATCGCTTGGTGCAAGTAGGTGGATGAGTAGCCATCAGTTTTTGAGGCTTTTCAATTTTCTCATTGACGTGTCGGAAAACATTTGAAAAAATTCTTTGAATTGTTGTAATATACGTCCCAAATTGTAACGACCCGTCCCGGAAATTGGGATTAGATTAGTAGTTAATGACGGATTAGTGAAGTTAATTGGTGATTAGTTGGGTGATTTCGGACGGACGGTGAGAAATAACAATTTTGCCCCTAGAATGAGCAAAATGTTGACTTTTAGTTCGGGTAGTCAATGGACTTTGACCGATGATTGTGACTTAGTTTGGGACGTCACGAGTCCGTAGACAGGTGGCACGTCCGATTTCGACATTCGAGGAAGAAGTTATGATGTTCGGAAGTACGGAGATATTTTGGTAATTTGGTTGAAATGGGGCAACCTGTTGACTTTTCATATGACATGGATGTGTCACGCATTTTGAGGACCGTTAGGTAGATTTCGATTCCCTGAGTACAACGACAGGCGGCACGCTATCATTGGACTTCGGAAGGTTCAGTTATGGGTCTAAACGTGCGAGGGGTAAAATGGTAATTTGTACACCAAGGGCATTTTAGTCAATTGATGGCCTAGGGATCTGTGCCTAGTAAATTTGGGACACTTGGCTGCCTCAGGATTGGTGTCCATAGAGATTGGGACACCTGACCCTCTATGGATGGATGTAGAATCCTCTTCACCGTCTCACTTGGTTTTAAAAATAGCTACACGATTTTGGCCGGGAAGAAAAAAACAGAGACCGTGAGCTTTAACCCCTACATACCCGTACAAGTCCTCATCCCTGCCTTGTGATGTTTGAATGAAAGATAGAGCCTTGAGGATAAGGATTGTGGTGGTGCCACCGTGGTGGACCGCTATGAACGGGGGTGGACGGGAAACGGTAAGATCGTATCCCCTATTTTTGGAATTCGAAATTAGTAAGAATAGGTTCTGATAACTGCCAATAGTTTTGGTAATGTGTGTGAGGCTGTGGAGAGTGAGACAAGCTCACTGGACTCGAAGTCGAAGCCTGAGATGGACGGTTTGTCGTGAACCTTGATTTACCGTAAAAATAAATGGTGAATTTTGATCTGATGATTGTTGAACGACTTGGCTAATTGAGTGAGCAAATGAAGGTGACCAGAGGACGATTGGGACCAAAACCATGGCCTATGGTGGTCTGTGATGGCCGAACAGAGGAGAGGAAAAACAGGATGGGAGTCGTGTTTGGGAAGGTAGTAAACAAGCCTTAATTGCATGATTTAAGTAGCTAGATTGATTAGGAATTAATAAACGAAGCTACTAGGATTAAAATGGTTGGAATTGGAATGAAAACACGGGAAAACCGCCCACACCGGTTTGGGTCTGGACCGAGTCGGCCTGGACCAGTTCGAACCCGGTTTGACCAAGGTTGAAGACAACTTGTGCTGGCGCGTGAGGCCCACGCGCAACCACTTCGGGAGGCTCGTGGGGTGCGTGGCACGGATTTTGAGAAAGGTTCCAACACGACTTTTTAAGTATTAGATGTAACGAATATTTTGGGATTGATTTCGAGTCAATCGGATATCGTCTCGATATGTTTCGGGATGTCCGAAGGCTTTAGGGCTCGTTTAAAAATAGTTAAAAATTTGGGAAAATTATGGGGTTTTAGTAGAAGCTTTGTGAAGTAGTTAGTGACCTTATTATGAGATTTGACAGGTTCAGGAAAGTCGGTGTTCGTGGAGGGTTTAAACGTAATTTCTTATAAACTGGTTTCTGAACGTATTATTTATTTTTGTCCACTCACAATCTTTTGGTTTTTCGATACCCTTTAGATTTGATGTGGTGCGGGTTGTTATGAGAGAGAGTGGAGACATCACACACGCAATCCACAGTAAGTTTTGCGCACTCTGTGACATAAGAAGGTGGTTTTGGTACTTTGGCATGTTATCTCTTGTCCAGCTTACGCGTTACATGGAGGTTGGAAGACGGTTTAACCTTCGTGTCACACATAAGTTAGACAGGAGTATGACCTATCCCTTAATCCCGGGAGATTGGGGGTGGGTCGTGTTACAAATGGTTTTACTAGCTTGTGAATTGCCAATTGGGAAATCTACACTCCTTACCATAAAAGCTTGAGTAGAGTCACATTTTTCTCGATATTGAAATTCATTTTTGTGAGGATTTGTTGACAATTAGTGGAAGATATGTGGAATTTAAAAAATTTGTGTGCACAAGTTTGAAAAAATAAGGAAAATGTTGAGAATATTATGAGTATTGTAAAATTTAAAGTAAAAATTTATAATATTTGTAGGAAAAAATTGAAATTTGCGGGTATATATATATATGTATATAAATATAGTCGTTGCATGCCGAAGAGTAGGAAAAAAATTCATGCCTCCTATTAAAAATCCCCAACGGAAAGAAACGTAAAACAATGAATTGATATGTGGAGACATATCAAACTTTAAATATAAAAAGTAATAGTGGTGGCCCATGGTAGGCCATTTTCAGGGATTGGAGGACATACATCTTAAGTTGTATTTTGACAACTTTGGGAGATAGCCTCTCGTGAAAGCTTGGGTGGATCTAGCCTGAATTTACTTCCCTTGGAAATATTTTTTTTTTTATCGCAGTTTATATTAAATGTTGGCAATTTTTGGCAATTTTTCGGCAATATACATAATACCAGACAAAGTAATTTGTGTCACAATAAAAATTATCCATACTATTTTGCCCGAAATTTGAATGTGGATTTTTTTTTGGCATAAAATGGCAGTTTAGGCTTTACATTTCTTCAGACAAAAAAAGCTTTACATTTCTAGTTTTTTTGTTTTATATATATATATATATATATATATACCATTTCTATCGTGGGCAGGTTAAACAGGTGAAAATCGTCAGAACTCGACGTTAATCCCTTTTATGTTTATAGGCAGGTAAAAGGACAAGATATAAACAAAGCATACAAATCCACACAAATTGAAAAATACAAGTATAGAGTAACGGATGATAATAAATTGAAATTAGAAGGGAGATCAGATGCATGAGAAAACTTACATATATTATTACTAGCAATCTTTCATACAGGAGCAGTACTCTTAAACAGCACACTTAGACTGAATACAAGCACACTTTCACACTCACTCGTATATTACAACACTCTTGCACACTCTCTTCCACACACCTTTACAACTGAGCACTGAAGGCTCTTAAATAGCCAAGAAAAAGAAAAGATAAGGCCAGGTGTCAGCATCGGAAAGGACGGAGTAAAAGCAGCCTACAATTATGAGCGGCATCTTCACTTTTAACTGTTTTCTTTCACGGGCAGAAACTGTGGCCGACAGGATAAAAATTGCTACAGGATTCTGATAAAAAGTGTACAGGATCATGATAGGATCGAATCTATCAGACGCAATCTTACCATATCCTGTGATGCTGTGATACAGCTGTATGCATTTCATGCTGGTGCTGCTTATTTTGTTTTTTGTTTGATAGGAGAGAATATTCCAAAGCAGTCGTCTTCATTATCGAACCAGTCACAGCTATTAGCTGTATCATGTTGAGATGTAGTGCCTTCGGACTTCATTTCGATATCATCATCATCCATGTCTAGTAACCTGAGGACTTGATCTTTCATATCCTTTTTTGAAGCAGATTCAGGGAAAGCCTCTATCAGAGACTTAAGCTTATCAGCTTTAGAAGAAACAGAGGAAGAACTACCAATTGTTAAGATTTGTCTATTAGACAATAAATTTTTGGCTTTAAAAGTTTGAGGTTTTAAATGATCAATTTGGAATTTATCCCACCAACGGATAAATATTTTTCGTTCCAGTTGAGGAATAAAATACCATAGATCATCATCATCTTCAACGAAACTGTAGTCCCATTTTAAAATCCAAGGCAGTTCATAACAGACTAAAAACCAGAGGAATAATTTCCTTTCTTCAGGATATTCCTTGTTTTCCTTTTTAAAAATATCAGAAAAGGAAGTGGCTATCTCCCGAGGTAAATAATCAACAGTAGGCCCCCAAACAAGAAACCAAGCTTGAAACCAGTTAGGGATTTCTTTCAGAGTCCCTAATTTTAATTGTACAAACCAGGTATGAGAATACCGGACATTTTGAAAACAAAGAACCTGATCCCAGGCCTTCTGGTAATCCCAGAAATTATAACTGTTTGGTCCCATTGCAAGATTTTTGAAATAGTGTAGTTTAGAGGGGCTTTCTCCCCATTCAGCCATAGTGATTACTTTTAGAATCACTAGTTTGGAGAATGCGATCATATTATTATTATCGCTTCGATATCGGTGAGTAACTTCCACAGATTCGGTTTCTATCAGAAGCCTTTCATACCAAAATCGTGGTTTTAGATAACCACGGATGTGATGAGGAAGATATTTTTCAGCGACTTCGCGGGGAGTGGAGCGAAGGTCACTATCTTCAATGGGGATAATGGGTATCACCATGTTTTCACGGAAAGGGTTGCTGGTAATCGCCTTTTCCCTTCCTCTAGTATAGGGAAGAGCTGATGAAATGGGGGATGGAGTTGAAGAGGGACTTGGTAGGATAGCAGTTGAGGCTTTGCTGGAAGAGGGTTTGCTAGCAAGGGCTAATGATTTCTTTTGATGAGGATGCATGATGGATGATGGAGAATCAAATCGGGAAGGTTTTGGATTTTCTTGGGTTAGAGGTTTATCTTTTGGATAAAGAACGTAGTAGTCGAATTTACCTGATGGTTCTCCAAGAAGGCCAACTTCAGGATCACCGGCGTCAAACCTTGCTTTGAGCTTCTGCTGGGAAGTCTTCTTGCGAACCCTGCAAGAATTCACGAGTTAAGAAGTCAGGTAACGAATTCTGTTCACCTTTAATATACTCAATATCAAAATCAAAAGCAGATAAAATCCCCTGCCATCTAGCAAAAATTTTTTTAGATGCTAAATTCTTAACGTCTTTTAGCAAAATATCTTTTGCTACCTTACAATCTACCCGTATCAGGAATTTTTTGTTAAGAAGATCACTTTCGAATTTAGTGACGGAATGAACTATGGATAATAGTTCCTTCTTAACAGTTGAATAGTTCCGCTGGGCTGGCTTCCAGATTCCAGAGGTGAAGCGGACGAGAACCTCTTTATCAGAAGTTCGTTGTTTGAGGACACCCCCATAGCCTTCATCAGAAGCATCAGTCTCCACAATTTTGAAAGCGTTAGGATCGGCCAGCGCGAGGCAAGGAAGTTCCGTAACCTTTCGTTTAAGGAGTCTTACCGCTTTTGTATGTTCATCAGTCCAAGGGGATGGATTCTTCTTTAGTCGGTCAAAAAGCAGTTTACTGTCTTTGGCGAGATCTTTATAGAAATCACCAACATAATTCAGACTGCCCAAAAACCGCTGCAGTTGTTTTTTTTCAAGGATTTCATCCGGGAATTTGTCCGCAAAAGCGATGGCACGATCTATCGGGAGAATAAGTCCATGATGGATATTATGTCCCAAGAACCGTATTTTTGTTTGAAAGAGTTTCATCTTTCGTGCTGACACCACTAAGCATGCAGTCTTAACCACTTTTAAGAAAATGTTGAGATGCTTAAAATGTTGGTCTAAAGATTGAGAAAAGACCAAAACATCATCAATATAAACAATTGTAAAAGTGGAATAAGGATTGAATATATCATTCATAATATGTTGAAATTCAGAAGGAGCATTTTTTAATCCGAAGGGCATAACGTTCCATTCGTAATGGCCGAATGGGACATTAAATGCTGTTTTATACCTGTCCTTCTCAGCAATCTGGATCTGCCAGTAGCCTGATTTCATATCAAAATTAGAAAAGATGACAGCTTGATGCAGGCGTTCGAGCAGGTTTTTCTTATTGGGGATCGGATATCTTATCCATCTAAGGGCCTTATTCAAGGGCTTGTAATTTATCACCAATCGGGGTGCCCCTCGTTCGAGTTCTGGTGCATTTTCAACATAGAACGCCGAACAGCTCCATGGAGAATAGCTTTTCCTGATCAACTTCTTTTCAAGAAGTTCATTGATTTCTTTCTTACAGATTTCCATCAATCTGCAGTTCATTTGGATGGGTCTTGCCTTAGTGGGGATATTTCGTTCCTCAAAATCCGGCTCATAAGGAAGCCCAACGATGTGCCTTTTTCGATCCCAAAAAGCATTGGGCAGTTCAGAACAAACCTGCAACTCAAATTCCTTTTGAACAGTATCAATTTTATCTTTCAGAATTTTAGTTGTTAGTTGTTCTTCAGTTCTTTTAAAATGTAATTCTTCTTTCAGAGAACAAAGAAATTTTTCCTTATCAATAATCTTGTTATGGAGGGAATTAACATATTGAACTTGAGGCTGTTTAGAGAATTTGAACATTACCTTGATTCCTTCTATCTCAGCTTCGATGCCTTGATCAGACACTTTAAAGGGATAAAGCATACTTAAAAAAGGAGTGCCCAGTATTACCGCATGGCTTAATCCTTTTACCAAAACAAAGGAAGTCTGGAAACAAACCTCATCTTGGATTATGGCTGCATCTGAGATCTTATAATGAATCTTCATTGGTTGATCTGTTGCACTTCGTAATCCTTGAGACGTCTTAGAGAAGTATTTTACAGGCACTACTCCTTCATTGATGCAGTTGAGATCAGCTCCTGAATCTATTAGTGTTTCAACCGAGAACCTGAAAGTTTTGTTAATCACAAAGGTAATCATGGAGTACCATTTATGGGATATTACCTTGTCGATGTTATGAACATATTTCAGTGCAGAAATGCTGCCTTCCGGTAGGTTTTCAGAAAGAACGGGTTCTGGCTGTTTTTCTTCTTCAAAGTCGCTCAGCATGAATTGAAACTCCTTTTCAGTTTCATGTTCAGGGCTTTTGGTTGAGGGATGAGAGAGTTCTAAGATCTGAACTCTTTGCTTCAAGTCTTTAACTTCATTTTTGGTTTCCCTAATTTCTTGCTTGATTTCAGCAACGGTGGGTTCCCTTTGGGTGGTTTGTGCCATTCGAGCAGTAATGGTCTTAAAGCTATAAGCTTCAACTGGCTGCTGCAGAGTAGAAGTAGAGGGTTTTTTCTGCTCCTTAGCTATATTGATGTATTGCTCAAGAACAACTCTTTTTTCAAGAGGATTCTCAATTTTATCAATCAAGTCTAGAATCAGACTTTCTTCCTTTGTGATGACACAGAGGCATGATCGCTCTTCTTCGGTATTACTTTCAGCTGAGGATGTATACCAATCCATTTCCCCTAGAATTGCTTCCTCATCATTACTAGTTTCACTAGTGTCAGATTCTGATTCTGATGATGAATTGAGCATAAGTTGGCACAACTGTCGTTTTAGTCCTTCATCTAAATTCAGATTATTAATCTTTTCCGGTAGTTTGCATTCAGGTCGGGTATGTCCAACTTTTCCACATTTGTAGCAAACTATGGTTCTTTTTCTAGGCAATGTTCCTGGTTTATTTCCTTTATTGGATGGCCTATGTTTTGGTTTCGATGAGGATCCTTGAAAAAACTCTTTTGGTTTGCGCCGATCTTTATACCTATAAGGTTTTGAAGGTCGAGCATAGGTTTTGGAGACTTTCCGTTTATGGGAAGGTTTTTTCCTAGTCAAGGGATCTTTGGGTGCGAAGCCAAATTGTTCGCAGAAATCACCCAATTCTTTAAAACGCAGTATCTTCTGCTTATCTAATTGTTTCTTTAATTTCATATCAGTACAGAGTGCTAATCCTTCAGCACATATTTCAGATGTAAGTTCTCCATAAGTATACCTGTCATAAGGTATGACTCCTCCATATTTTCCTCGAATACGGCTGCGTACCTTTTCTGCGAATAACGGAGGGAGACCAGAAAGAAACTTCTCTTTCCAAAAGTCAGCAAAACAATCGGACCTAAGAAATACCTTGGCATAAAAGACATCCTTATACCATCTAAAATGGGATAAGGTTGGACATCTTAGATTGATTAATATCTCCTTAGATCTATCTTGTTGTAATTCTGTGGATCCAACAAAATGGAGGGTGATGGTATAGATTAGGGTATTCACCGCATCCTCATGAGCTGTCAATTGTCCATTAACCTTAGTGATTTTTGTTGCAGACAGAATCTCTCTCTTGGCTTCTTCGCTTAGATGGTTATCCCACCATCCTCGAAGCTGTCCAATGAATCCTGCAACAATGGCTTGAGCAATCCGATGATCTGAATTGCCATGAATCATGCTTGCAGATGAGAACATCATCATATGTCTCATTGTATTGAGAACTTGGTAATCTGTTTGTCCGTCAATGTTCCATTCAACAATTGACTTTCCATCATATTGAACTCTTTCGCCCATATCAGTATCCTCATACTGAAGATCAACAGGAGAAGGTCTCGGGTAGTAGTTTTTCATTATGGGATTCCTTGTGATCTTCGGTCCTTGATGTATCCTATTGACTTGTGATTCACTGTTGATATTGGAAAATTGGTTTTCTAGTTCAGTAATCTCAGTTTCACTGATTACGGAAATCTTAGGATCCTTTTTTCCCTCTTGATCTGAGATCTTAATGGTTTTTAACCTATCGGCTAAAGCTGCGACAAAACTATCAGTATTGCCTAGCTTATAGTCCTTAAGATCGGGAACAGGTTTAAACATGGGTTGATCAATTTTTTCTTTTCCCTTTTCAGTGGTATTGGAAGAAGAACTTCCAGAGTCTCGAGGGATTCCACTCTTGGATCCGTCTTTCAAAGTATTTTCAATGCGTGTCGTTTGTTCTCCAAGAGATTGAAGAAACAAATTGGTGTAGTTATTCTGGTGTATGACCGCAGTAACTCCACCTTGGACAGAGGCTTCTTGTGCGCCATCTTTATATGGCGAAGCTATGGTTCCTTTGGAATTAATGTTGATGGATTTAGGAGGTGGGTACACAGATCTTTCGGCTTTTCCATTACAAGTTGTATAGGTCTTGAAAGGATTCCCTATGGTATTTAGGCACTGAAAGTAGTCTGGGAATTTTTCTGGATACTTGTTAGCACACCATTCAAACCATGTAAAGAATCTGCAATTGAATCCTTTTCCTATCATAAAGGTATAATGAAGTTTGCGCAAAAGCTTTCGTCGCCTTTCACTATAGGTTGCTTCTAACCAGCTTCTTCTGGTTTGGTTTGCTAAGCTTGAGTAATCTCGTTCTATGGTGTCCATATCAGGTTCAAACCTAGAGATTACACAAATGTTAGATTCAACATCTTCCCATGAAAATTCTGGCTGAGCAGGCAACTCCTGAGATCTTGGGGGAGTTGTGGCTCCTGTATTTTCGACCTTATAGAAGGGATGATGGACTTGATCTTGGGTTTTTCTTAACCCTTCAAATACAAGTCTTTCATGATCTTGTTCATAAGAACTCTGGGTTCTAAAAGAGCTAGACCTTGGGAGGTTTGGAAGGGTATGTCTAGGGAGATCAGTACTGTGTCTTCCTAGGCTTAACCTAGTCAGCCGATTATTGTCGAAATGTATTTCTACATCTCCATCGTCATACTGATTTATCCGACTTGGTTCCCTATTGTGGATTGGTTGGGGAGGAGTTGCATCCTGCAATCTCCATCTCTCAGGGAGTGTTACTTCATTCCATTTTATCATTTTGGGTACTACAGTGCGGGCTTTTCCTAGATTGGTCTGGAACAGAATCGTTTGTCCCTTACTATCCATTAGCTTAGCACGTGGTACAATAGTATTCATGACTTTGTACGAAATTCGGTAGATCACCGCAAGGTTTTGAGATCCAGGTTCCATATCATACCCTTGAGTATCTATACTGAGGGTGAGTGTTTTTAACACTCCGGGATCTGTCAAGGACACAGAGTAGTTGGGGTAACAGGTAAAGTAAATTGGCCCCTCGCTTAAGGATGACTCTATTAATCCTAGCATGGAATTAACAAAGTTTCTGTGTCGCTTATCGCGTAAACAGAGAAGGATTGATGTGTTTAATCCAGTACGAGTTAGCGGCTTCACCGCAACCTGTATCAATCCTATGTGCAGATAATTATGACCTTTACTTAGATGCTGATCGATTTGCTTTTGAGAGAGCAAATGGAAATCTGCATTAGCATCAGTGACAGAAACGGTTTTCTCCACCGTTTTGATCGAATAATCAGATTTAAAGTCAAAGACTCCCTTTTGGTAAATATCACCAGTAGGGACCTTCGGAATACTCCAGTTTTCTAGATCCTTTTCAATATTAAGAATTGTGACTTCTTCCACATTCTTAACCCGCATCACTCTATCATTGCTACTAGAACCGCTGCTGCTACCAACAGATCGTTTACTAAAAGTTCGAAAGAGACTGGCCATTAGAATCGAGCTTCTCTACTTGCTCGTCTCTAAGTGAAGTATCGTCAGACTTACCGTTTCTTCCGCCTAAACAACGCCTCAACACGGCTACAAACGGCGTACTCTGCCCGCTGGCAACATCGTAAAAGATGTACATCGATAAATATAATGTCCCTAACAAATTTCAATTGTAAATAGTCGGAACAATAGCAAAATCTAAAAAAGATTTGCGGCATGGACGAATTCACTCGAACATTGAAAATGTGGTATGAAGATTGAGAGATTTGCAGATGATATAAAATCATTGTCAGAACATTGAAATGTGGTATGAAAAACTTACATATTATAAATAGAGCAAATGAGATAAATCAGTATTAATCGAAATGAGAAAGAAGCAAAATTAAGAGTGCAAATAAACAAGGTATAAATCTAAGATAAGATAAACAAAACTAAATAATCTGGAAGTCGATATAATGAAAGGAAGAAAGGTAAATGAATTCAGTTAATAGACAAAAGGGAAAATTAAAGTGAAAATGGAGAGATGAGTTGGAAAAACAAGCCAGAAAACCAGCAGCTCCTACAATCCGCATTAGGAATATAAAGGTCCATTAAGAATCCGCATCCTCTTGTCGCTTGCTGTTCACCATCCCTGATTGTGAAACAGTTGCTTTCTTCTCAATAAGTGCATATATCTACATTGTAGCTATTGTAAAATTTTAGTTTTGAAAAACTTTATAACCCCTTAAAACCACTTGTAACTGTCCACAAACCAAGTACAACCGTCACCATCTACTGCATTCTTCATCAGAACATATACGGCCTCAAGCTGGTATTCGGAACCACAGCAACCACTTCTTGTGGCCATTGGCTAAGCCGAAGTGTGGGGGGTAAATATATAAGTATCAAGTACAATTCAACTTATGATTAGAAGGAAGCCTACAAATTTTTTAAAGAAACACACAAAAACGTGCCAAAAGCAGTACCCAAGATATATAGAGAAGATGAAAAAGACTAGATTGTGAAGAACATGATTCACACTTTCATCTTGACTAGAGCGTGCCAAATGCAGTACCCAACAATAATATCTTTACGTAGAGAAACAGTGAGAATTTTAGAAAAAAAAAAAAAGAGGGGGATGAGAACATGGTATTAGAAAAAGTTGAATAAAGTTGCTATTATAGTTCATTAATAGAAATGAGTGGTAATTAAGACGCAGATTGGACAGAACCAAAAAGCTCTCAGACTTCCTTCTGGGGAGGGTAGATGTTGAAATTCAAGAGAAAACCAAGGTGGAAGGTTAACTCAAAATTATTCAAAAGGAAAAAAACCTTGTACGAGGGATAGTTAGCAAAGGGAAAGAAAAAAGAAAACACTTATATCTGAGTGGAGGAGAAGGGCCAAATATTTCACATTGGGCATATTGTATTTCTCTACATAAACTATATATATATATATATATTTAAAGATTATGAAACATATTTTCAACATGTTTGTCGCTCATTAATGATATCAAAATATCGAGCGAATCATATATATTAGGCTTGATATTTTTATGAATGTCGATATTTTGAACACGAATGAACTGAAAGGAAATAACATATAATTAAATTATCAGACATTAATAAGGCGGTAGAAGGAGATGGGAAGCCAACTAAATTCCCACTAACTGGCGCCTAGTTCACCTAAACCAGCTCGGTCACAACTCACAAATACAAAATAAAGCTCTACTTAATTTCTGGCTAAACAGGGCCTCAACTCATCATAAGAGATTGCAAATCGGCAAACAATCCATATCATGAGCTCAATTATCAGCCTTTTGTTTCAAGTGTTGGGTAGGCCTTCAGGAAAATCAGTATGAAGGGTTCCAAAAAAATGGGGTTGAGAAGTGATCAAGATGGAAATAAGAAAGAATGATTTATACTTTATTACCAAATACTATCTAATCAAATAAGTACAAGCTGTTACAAGCTGCTAAAAAAATCAAATTCCGAAAAGATAAAAAAAAAAGATTTCATCCTATGTAGAATGTTATATCATATCTTCTAATTTTATTTTTATTCATTAGATCATATTTTTTTTATCACATTATCATCCATTAGTTCATATTATCTTAATTATCACAATCTCATCAATTAAATCATATTATCTTATCCAAATTTGACATGGAAAGATCTCATCTCTCATCATCCATTAGATTATATTTTCTTATCACAATCTCATCCATTAGATTATTTTCTTTGATATATCTATTTTCCATACATGCTAATCAATGCCAATCAATGGGAAACATGTTACATAATACCTTATTCTTCAAACCAATTTTTTCTTAAAAATCTTTTGTTCAATCATCGTACAACAATGGTCAATCAATGGAGTGGTAGTTCATCATCTGATGAAGAGAATATAGTCACATGATGCTACTGAAAATGCATGAGCACTACATGCACTTTGTAGAGGCTACCATTGGCAC
Organism: Prinsepia uniflora; assembly: GCA_032719365.1. Taxonomy (NCBI): domain Eukaryota; kingdom Viridiplantae; phylum Streptophyta; class Magnoliopsida; order Rosales; family Rosaceae; genus Prinsepia; species Prinsepia uniflora. Next base: position 46,249,952 of record CM064861.1, on the reverse strand, counting down.
GGCTCATCCCAATCCCTCTGGATTATCGTGGGATGCGCCATGCTCCCATCTAACACCACGTGCTAGATCAGGGATAAACCGTAACCCGCTCGGGATTACCATAGTGCACAGTGACTTGTAGAGTCCGCAACATCATGTGATGTCTCGGTCATTATTACAGCCCACATCCGTGATCAACCTAAAGGGTATCAAAACCCATAAAAACTATGAGTAGACAAAAAAAAAACCATTCGAAAATAATTTCTGAAAATGACATTTTTACCCTTCACGTAAAAGCATGCATGCATTAGAAAACAAGTATTTCAAAGACTTTCTTAAAAGCAAATCATATTGCTTTTCAAATCAAAACACAATGAAAACATGGCTCAATCAAAGCCATTTCCTCAGTAGGGTCTTAAGCCCTAAACCAAATCATGTAGGGACTCAACCCAAAATCAAATCACGTGGGTCTCAACCCAAAACAATCTCATAAAACATCTCAATAGGGCCTCTGCCCGAACCATAGACTCACATCTAGAGTCTCATGAAAACATGTTCGTCAATCCTCTTTATCCAATATCCAATCATCTCACATCATCACTAGTCACAATATCAGGGCTACAAGTGCAACTCAGGATTACACATCCGAATATACACCAGGCTCGGAGCCCGTGGCTCAACGTCTAGGTGCTCTAACTCAGGATCAAACATCCCACAAGATGGTCGGCGTCTGAGCAATGGCATCTATAGGATCACACAACACACATGATGGTCGATGTCTACAAAAAGTCCATCTTCGACACTCTTGCAGGCAGTGTCCCCGTGACCTCTCCAGGACCACATATCTCATTGGATGGTTGACGTCTGGAGGCTATCATCATATCATAGGGGATGGTCATGTGGAAAACATTTCACAATTCATCTCAAATCATCTCAAAGGGGTCTATGCTCGGATATAATCTCATCAAATCCATTTCCACAAAACCATCACAAAAATAGTGTCTAGCAACACTTCATAAATTTAAGATTCCTCGAATCTTATCCAATCCAATCCATAACTGGGTCTTATACTCGATGACAGGACCCATCCCAATCCCTTTGAATTATTGTGGGATGTGTTCTGCTTCCGTCTGACACCGCGTTCCAAACCAGGGATAACACCATAACCCGCTCGGGGTTACCAGAGTGCGCAGTAATTTCCAGAGTATGCGACGACATGTGATGTCTCGGTGTCTGCTACAGCCCGCATCCACGATCAATCTGAATGGTATCAAAAACCATAAAAGCTATGAGTGGATAAAAATAATCAATTTAAAAACCGTTTATCAAAATGACATTTATACCCTTCACATAAAATCATGCATGCATGCATGAGAAAAAAGTATTCTTAAATACTTTTTTAAAAGCATGACGTATGCTTTCCAAATAAAAACAAAATGAAAACTTGGCTCAATCAAAGCCATTTCCTCAGTAGGGGCTCAGCCCAAAACTAATACACATGGGTCTCAGCCCAAATCCAATCTCGTAAAAGCATGTCAATAGGGCCTCTGCCCGATACATAGACTCACGTCAGGAGTCGTCTGTTTCATTACTAAGCATCTTTATCTCATGTCATCATATCATCATCACTAGTCACGATATCAGCGCTACGCGTGCGACTTAAGATTACACATCCAAATATACACCAAGCTCGGGGCCCATGGCTCGACGTCTAGGTTCTTTAACTCAGGATCACACATCAAACAGGATGGTCGACGTCTGAGCGATGACATCTACAAGATCACACATCACACAGAATGATCGACGTCTGCAAAATATCCATCTCTAACACTCCTGCACGCAGTGTCCCCGTGACCTCTCCAAGATCACATATCCCACTAGATGGTCGACGTCTGGAGGCTATCATCACATCATAGAGGATGGTTGTGTGGAAAACATTTCACATCATCTCAAAACATCTCAATAGGGTCTACGCCAGATATAATTTCATCAAATCAATTTCCACAAATCCATCATAAAATAGTGTTCAGAAACACTTCATAAATCTAGAATTCCTCGAATCCTATCAAAAATCCATAACAGGGTCACAACCCGAAATCTTATAAATAATAATTGCGTCACAAGTCCGATATCTTTCATGTTTGACTATACTATTAATCAAACCACAAATCATCTGGGACACATGCCCGAATATTATTTCCAAATCTGAAAACCATTTTGTTATTCAATCATTGTTCAAAATCACAATAGTCAAAGGAGATTTCTAACTGGGGCTCAAGCCCGGATATCGATTTCACGTATCTCTGTGAAATTGTTCAAAACTGATAGTCAATCCTAGGTTTCAAGCCTCTCCGTGAAACCATTAGAATCACATAAAACACATGCACGTAGATTACTCGGCCTAAGCCCAAAAATCATATAAAACATAAATCTTGAACTACGTGTAATATCACATTTTCTACGAAAAATGCCAAATCATCAACATAAAACATATTTAAATCATATGTACTCAAGTCATGTTCGAAAAACATATAAAACAGTTATGCATGCATCATATTTTTAAATCAAACGTCCACTCACAGTCACTCTGTGTTGAGCGCTCAAATCCCGCGTTGTATGCCACTTCGGGGCTAATCCACCATTTCCACGATGCCCAGACCTGTCCAAATCATACTCAAAGGTTACTACCAACCTATACAAGTTCTAATGATAAACCCTCAAAACTCTTGGAACAGTCAACGTGTCCTAAACATGCTTTTTGAGGCTAAAAACTTTTAAATGACCTCTCAAGCGATCTTCGATTGACCTGAAACCACCACCATTGGATTAAGAACGTCGAAAACTTTCAAACAAGATCAGTTTGACCTCGAAATTAGTGCCCACGTGCCTTCACGCGCTAGTCAAACCTCTTACCCGTTAGTCAACGACAGTCAATGTGGATCAATAGTGGTCAATGCTGATGTCATGTTGGTCAACGCTTACGTTAGTTGTTGACGTCAATCCGACATCTTTCTAACACACTGACACGTGTCACCACCCACTGGTCCACGTCACCTGACAAATACTGACATGCTGCCATATGGCACCCTCTCACTAGTTCACGTGGTCTAACATGGCTAACCTTAACCTGCCACGTTATCTACTGACTAAACCTGACAAGTTTTGGCAGATTTCCATGTGGCACCACCTGATTGGCCACATGGCCTGATAGGTCTGACATGTGATGATTTGGAATGCCATGTCATCATCGTCAACCTCTAGCCGGGTTGAATCGAACCTCTGTAATGGGTTGTTTGACCCGCGAGCCTAACACGGCCTTATCTTGCATTTTTTTCCTCCGTTCTTCACCCATTCGACTCACCTACATTGTAGAAAGGGATCTACGACCTCAAAATTAATATAAAGGGCTTGGAATTACTTTTTGATCTTGAATCCTCACGACCAACCTTCCATCCTTTTTCCATGGTGGTTCTGCTATCCATTCTCCTAGATTGTTGAGCCTATGAACTCGGCTCAACTCGAGGAACATAGCCAGGGCATCATAATGGGCCCCAAACGTGTGAAAATCAAAAGCCAGTTGCAATGGGTTTCAGGTTTTACCTTTTTCGGGTTTCCTCAGTTGTCCACAGTGGCTCTGACATCCTACCACTGTCTCTCAGTCTCTCCATCTCACTCCCTCACTCTGTCTCTCTCCTTTGTCCAAAAGAAAAAAGATGGAATGAGTTTGGGTGATGGGTACAGTTTTTGGTGTGAATAAATGAATATGATGAAACAATATGAAGATGATGATGGTTACATGAATAAAATAAGATAGGGCCATAGGGTGGGTGACAAGTGTCACTCAATGATGGTCTTAATTCTGATATTTTGCGTGCCACTAAAGACAACCCATTTGAAAATCGTGCAATCGTAAATGCAATCGAACCTTCTGTGACCCGTAATTTTCCCGTACGATGTCTGATTTTGACGTACCACGTGTCTACGGACTCGTATCATTTCGATCCACGTGCATTTGATGTAACGACCCATCTCGAATATTGGGATTAAGTATTAATTAATTGTGGAGTCAAATGAAATTGGACAAATGTTAACTTTTGACTCGAGGAGTCAAACGTATGAGGATCGATGACCGTGACATAGATCGGGACGTCACGAGACAGGTATCACATCAAAATCGGAGGTTCGACGGAGAAGTTACGGGTCTAGCACTTTTTACAGTACTATTGCACAAAAATCGAGAAAAAGGGACATGTGGCAGGTTTGGGTTGGATTGGAAATCTAGGTGGATCAATCAGTAAGTGACACCTGTCCCTTATCTGATTGGCTCATTCCCCCACACGGTGGGATATTTCTTTTTTCTTATTCGATCAATCATTTTCCATTTCTCTCAAAACCGTGACCGTGCAACCTATCCAATACTAACCATCAATCCTCATTTTCTGGGCTTGGTATGTGAATGAAAGTGAGAGAAAGATGTGAGACGAGGCTGGTGGTGGCCACGATTTGAGCCTTCATGGACGGTGGCCAGAGAAACCATGAAAGGTAAGTTTTGGTTTTCTAATTTGGAAGTTGTGTTCTAGTGTTTGTTGAATGGTTTTGATGCTTGGAACGTGTTTTGGAGGTTACTTGGGAGCTCGCGGGCTTGGAACGGTGGCCAACGGTGGCCGGAAGCATGGAAAACCAACAGGGGGAAATGGCCGATTCAAACAATCGATTGGGGAGGTGAGATCTTGACTTGGTTTTCATGTTTTGAATTCATGAATAGATTAGGAATGATTAGAGGGATGTTTTTGGAATGAAAATGGATGAAAACGAACCTAAAACATGAGAGATATGGAGGTGAACCGGTTACGCCAGTCCAGTTGGACCAGTGCCTTTGGGCGGCGCGTGGGGGCACGTGGGAGAATTTTTGGGAAAGTGTTCAACATGTGAAATCATCTATTCGATGTAACGAACGTTTTGGAACTGGTTTCATGTCGATCGAACATCATTTCGATATAGTTCGGGGTGTCCGAAGGTTTAGGATCGAGTTTAAATACGTTTTAAAATTTGGGAAAATTACGGAGATTTAATGAGAGGTTATTGGGGTAGTTAGTAACCCTTTAGTATGGTTTGGATATGTTTGGAAGTCCCAGTGATGATGAAGTGGCTCGGAGGGGCATATGGCACGTATATCGAGGCGACACCTTAGGATGGTCTGTGAGTGGACAATGTTTTCTAAACTATGATGCATGCATAACTGTTTTATATGTTTTATATATGTGATTTCTATGGTGATGATTATGGCATTAGTGATTCACATGGTTGCATGTGTTTCGAGGTAATCCCGTATTTGCACGTATTTTGATGTTACAATTTTATACTGTGGTTATACGTGATTGTGGTTTTAATAATGGTTCAATGGTATGGTTTTGGTTTTGGAAAGATGAACTCGGCGTGAGACCCATTTGAATTATGTGATCGGGCCGAGGGTCCAGTTGGTTTATGAAAACGCGCTGAGACCCCTTTGAGCTATGTGATCGGGTTGGGGGCCCAGTTGGTTTACGAAATCGGGCATGAGGCCCAGTTGGGTTTTATAAATGTGATTTTGGGTCTGGGACCCTATGTTTCATAAACGTGATTTCGGGTTGGGGACCCTAAATGGATTTGTGATGTTTTATGGAAATTCCGGGCAGGGCCCTTTGAGATATTTTGAAATAGCTTTATAAAACTGTTTTCCATATACCATCTTGATACGAGGATCTGTGGATGGTCTCCTCCAGGTGTCTGGGACACTGGGGAAGTCACGGTGCATTGCTTGCAAGGGGTCATTATACGGAACGAATGGACCATATAGTGACTCAGGAGCAGGATTGCTATGATTAGACATCTACGACGTCAGACATCTGGGATGTCAGAGATATGGACCCGGAGAGACCCCGGGAAGCATGCATTGCTTTTACCGTGAGATATGACGTTTGGGACGTCAAACGTCTAGGACACTAGGCATCTGGGATGCCGAGGATGGTTATGTGGTAAATATGGATTATTGGATTTATGAAATGGTATTTCGATGTTTATGGATTTGTGTTTATGGATTTGGGCAGTGCCCCACTTGGTTCTGGATTTACGGATTTTGATATTCTATGGTTTTGGGCTGAGTTCCCACATATGTTTGGATTTACAGTTTTTGGGCTAAGGCCTAATGGTTTGTTTAAGTAAATGGTTTGATTACTGGTTTTCGATTACATGCATACTTTTTAGTGAAGGGCATAAATGTATTTTTAATAAATGTGTTTTATGAACTTATTGATTTTCGTCTGCTCACAGTTTTTAATGGTGTTAATGCCCTTCAGGTTGATCATGGATGTGGGCTGTAGCAGGGACCAAGACATCGCACTCCTCCACCGATCCTAGCGCACTATAGGGGCCCCGTATGGGCTGAGGTACAAATTATCCCTTGTTTGATACTTCGTGTCAGACGGGAGCATGACACATCCCGCGATAATCCCGGGGGGATTGGGATGGGTCATGTCATTTGACCTCTTGGATTAAAAGTCAAATTTTTCACCATTTTAGGGGCAAAATCGTCATTTTACTCCGATCGTTCGATAATCCTCGATTAATCTCGATTTTTTCTTAATTAATCCTTAATTAATTCTCGACAATCCTTCATTAACCTTAATTTATCTCGTAGATTCGGTTAGGTTCTTACAATCTCCCCCCTTAAAGAATTTCATTCCCGAAATTCAAATCGACTCCCATCCTCACCAAAACTGCTTAAATCCAATCCTGCGTCCAACCTGAAACACACGTCCAATATCCATCCAAAGCACTCGGCCATAACTAAATGTCATTTGACGTCAATCATAATCCAATGGTCAATACTGAAACTCAGCTCAACCTTCATAACTGTATCCAATAGTTACTTGTCGTCACTGGAAACCCCAATGCTCAATCTAATGTCTCAAACGAGACATCGACACTAGTGGATCTCACCTGCCACTTACGTAAGTGTGCTTAGAATTCAAACTGACAAGGCAATCGTACCGTCCTGCTCGGCTTACAATCCAGGCTGACAACTATGCTCATCATCCAATATGTTGATCATGCTCTTACTGAGCATCAAAAGTCTTATATCTCACTAGACGGTCTCTAACCGTAAATCACACCCACGACTCACCGTCGTGTCCAGCTGGTAACCCATCGACTCCACTATCACCACTTGAATCACTATCGGCACACTCGACTCACTCTCGAGTTCTAACACCATAGCTTGTGTCACTTAGCGACTAATGGTGTGATCCCGACTTAAGAGGAGCCTCAAACTATCAACTCACTCATCATGTTGATACACAAATCGACAACTCACCCATCATGTTGATACACTCAGGATGTATCCGGACCCCATCAAATACTTGATCTAGAAGGGATAGTCGCACACATAATCACTAGGGTTCTTCTGGCCCATCATGGCCCTGAGCTCTATGCTCACACAATCACTGAACCCTCTAAATCAATTCTACACTAGCGCATAGTATTCGATGTCCAATCCTCGTACTCACTATACAATCAACATCGGGCCCTATTCGATTATCATACCATGTCTGTCTCGGACTCAATCTGATGATCGTACCACATCGATCAGATTGCTCAATACTTTACTGTCAGACCGTCCAAATGGGCTACTCATAAGTGCATCTATATCACAGTACTCACATAGGCACTCTCAGCCCTGCTCTAGGACTACACTCACCCAATTTTCGAACTCCGTCCTGGGACTGCACATGCTCAAACCGGACACGTACCAATCCTAACCCTGTTGGTGGCCCACCTTGACCACCATCTTGATGATGCGAAGGGTCAGATCCTAAAATCGTTCTGTAAACCGTTGATTCAACCTTTGTGTCTCACTGGAACACCGTCTAGCAACATTTTATGGTCATCTACCACCAGTACAATCTCTCCATCTGGAGAAATAACGAGTTTGCAACATCCTACTCGAGGTATCGACTATTCATCTTTTCGTAAATGATACTCAACGTATCCTCAACGTCTATCAACTAGCTCCAGATGTCTCCTCTGCCTCGAGTTCCACTCCGAGGGAGTACCAACACATAAGGCTCTGTGATCTCTAAGATCCTACACATCTCTCGGACTCCAACTCTCATGCACACGCACTACTATGGTAAACTTCCCACTAACATCCGGAAAAGTCAACCTAGAGCAGTGATCTCAATTATGCTCACTCAATTATAACCTCTGGACACTCTCAGCGTCAATCGAAACCATGTGATCACTGTTGGATTTCATACCACTCATCTCAGTCATCTCCACTGAGATAGTGTGACATCTCGACACAATCGCCACCGATCAAGGCTCATCGTCCCTATCGTCGTCCCACACAGTGCAAACCGAGCTAAAACCCCAAATCTCTGCTCATACCGAGAAAAAATCACATACCTCTACACCAAATGCAGGAACCTCATCCCTTGACAACCCAACATGACGGATGAATCCTCATCATCTAGTTCGTCACTAAAACATAATCATACCTTGATAAGGTCACTACCCTCTGTTCGTACTGAACATCAGTCAAATTTTCGACATGAGCAAGAGATTGTACCCTTCTATTCATCTTGGGAGGTACTCCGCCTATCTCATGTCTCGATATGACTGGGTGGAAATAACGTAAGAACATTCCTCAAACGTCGCCCAACTCTTGATAGTCTCATCCATGTCCGTCAATAACATTGTCTGCCACGAACCTCGTGCAGACCAATCCAAGAAACATTCCACTATCGAGACTCTGCACTCAGGCTGGAAACTCACCGTTTGTACCAACCGCACTGCTAGTCCTACGAATAACTCAACTCAACGTCTGTACAATCCACTCAGCACGTACAATCCACTTGAAAGCGTATAATCCACTGATCGGTTCACCCCGGAATCTGATCCACAAGCACCATTCTCTTGATAACTTGTCCATCCAATCTCAACTCGGGTAATCCACGACCTCGTCTGTTCTTAGCAGTACATCTCACTGAAACACAGGATACTATGCCCAATAGAATCTATCCGGGGTCAAATCTCATTATCAGGTTAATAACGGGCTGTTAAATTGTAAAGAAATCACATCTGGAACATGTGCAACACTACACGAGCAACCTATTACCCTGCTCCCGTCTGAAACCATGTGCCACAACAGGGATAACACCGTAACTCGCTCGGGGTTACTAGAGTGTGCAATGATTTCCAGTGACAGGACCGCCTCCGAAGGGACATTGATAACCGTGCCCGGTCCTGCTCCCATCTGGAAAGTCGACTGAAAATCCCAAATTACCCTCAGTACTTTCCAAACCAGGGATAGCCACACACGTACTCACTCATGACTCCACCTCTCGATCAGCCTCGATCAACGCGCCACGACCTGGAGGGTCAATAAAAAAACAAAAGGTATGAGTGGACAAAAATGAATCGGTTTGTAAAACAGTTACAGAAAGACATTTCTACCCTCCACGGAAAACCAATGCATGCATTCGAAAACCATTTTGCAATCCATTTCATTTCCAACATAAGAAAACCGTGTATGAAAATCAAAATCATTTTCCTTTTCTTAACCTTCAGGTCTAAGCCCGCAATCATAAACACAGGGCTTCAGCCCAAAACCATGAATCAAATCTAAGTACGCAACATAATTCCAATCCACCAAACCACACAAACCGGGCCATTGCCCAACACATCCGGAAACATCAGCAATCAACAGTTATTCACAAGTCAAATCAATCTGCTGGATCTCAAGTGCGCCCGAATCTTTAAACTCAAAACCATGCGCATAATCAGGCCTTCCCGGGATATCAACGTGTCATTAAACTCAGAACATAATCAATAGGCCTCGCGCGGGGGGGAGGGGGGGTATCGTACCGAGTCTTTAAACTCAAAACAGTAATCGTGTCTTTAAACTCATCAAGGGCCCTCCCCGTCATCAATTAACCGAGTCTTTAAACTCAAAACATAATCCAGCAATAGTACCGGGTCTTTAAACCCAAAACCATTTGTAAATCCCAACAGTCCAGGATCCATCGTGATCCAAATTCCAAAATCAATCTGAAATCTCATTTCGTCATAATAGGACTTATGTCCGAATTTCACATTCAAATCCCCAATCATATCCGTCACTCATTCCCGAAACCAAATTCGCAATAATGATTCCGTAATCCGGCATCCGGAAACACCATTCCGAACCCAATCCAGAAATCCATTTTCAAGTTTCCGAAATCCAAATCTTGTTCATCAAAATTACTTTTATGCCCTGGGCATCCAGCCCGAAATCACCTTTTCCAAAATCCATTTTAAATCTTTGAAATCATTTCAAACCCCAAAATCAAATCAATTCACATTTCAAATTCCAAAGTCAAGGCATCAAAACCATGATCAAAACACAATATACTTGAAATCTCGTAAAACGCGCAAAACCGTAATAATCTCGAAATACGTGTCAAAACCGTAGGTCATACTCACAATCATAATCAAAAAATCCTTAAAACATCATATTCAAAAATCATGTAAAATCGTTTATCAAACCATCATCACAGCATAAGAGAAACCATAGTCTCGAAATACGTACAATTACGTATTGCAAACCAAAATACATATAAATACGAAAATTGTAATTATCACAAGTCATAATCATAATCATAGAAATCATAGAAACATTTATGCATGCATTAAATTTTAGAAAGCAAAGTCCACTCACACACCGTCCATCACACTCGTTTTAGCGCTGCACGCGTTTCCGTAATTTATGACATTTTCAAGAAATCTCGAATCCTGTCCGAAATCGCTTTTCATGGTCACTAAGGTTTCAAATAACATCATACTAATTTCCCATAATTTTCCGGGAATTAAATGTAAATTAAAAACGTAATCTAAACCTTCGGACCCTCGAAATAATGTCGAAACGGTATCCGATTAACTCGAAACCAACGCTAAAATGTTCGTTACATTGATTAGATCATTTCACATGTTGAGAACTTCCTCAAATAGTGTGCCACTCGCCCACACGCGCCATCCAAAGGGGCTACGCGTGGGCTTCACGCGCCTGCTACAGTGTCACCTTCAACCTCCCGCCAGCCCGGTTCAGATTGGTTCGAACTGGCCTGGTTCAACCGAACCGGCACAGGCGGTCCGGCGTCCTATCTTGTCCTATCTTGTCCAATCTTGACCCGTTTTCACCCATTTTTAGTCCTACAACTTCCCTATGCGATTTCCTAGTGATCTATCACTTTATAACAAGAAAATTAGGGCCTGAGACTACTTGTCCGACCATCCTGCAACCGGCAACTTTCCTCCACCGCGGGTCTCACATTTCTGGCCACCTTAAGCCTTGTTTCCAAGTCCTATAGCTCTATTTTGAGCTCCAAAACACATTCCAATTAACTAATCAGAGCAAGAATAGATAAAACAGCGGTTACCATTTGTGAATTCAAACAGGGAATTCACGAAAACTCACTTAGCCGTCTTAGTTGTGCTCCACTGTGGCCACCCCTGTGCTTGTCTCTAATTCCTTAGCATTTTTGATGAACAAACCACCACCATATACCCACGTTGTAAGAAGTTTGGATTTTGGTTTAATTCATTCCCCTGCTCTGCAATTTCCCGCGGTCCAACCACAGCCTATGGTGGCCTTGCCAGCCCTACCACCGTCACTTCACCGTCCTCAACCTCACTTAACTCTCTTCTAGTTCTCCTGTTCTCTCACAGGTTGCTGGGGAGGTCGGTCAAATGAAATTTGGGTCTCTGTGTAACTCTATTTTTTTCATTCCCAGACCATTTCCCAGTTTCACTTCCCCCACTCAAACACACCCATACACTGACTCACTATCACTACTTAATCTCCCACAACACACATTGAACGAGATTGGCATGCTCTCCCTGTCTCTGATCTCTCACTAAGTCGATTAAATCAAATAAAAAACAACGGTGGTGCCTTTCCCAAACCTCACACCAGTGCACACACTCAAGCCACTAATCGAGCCCATGTTAGTGACAATTGTCACTTGATTTCCTAAACAAAACACTAAACAGATTAAACAATTCACTCACTCTGTTCAACAAAGTCCCACTCACTGCAGTTTCAAATTTCAACAGTCAAATTACCATTTTTCCCTTCCTTTGGCAATTTACCAAAATGCCCTTCACGCTTCTAGACCCGTAATTCAACCGTCCGAGGTCCGTTTTCAGCGTGCCACCTGTCGTTGTACTCAGGGCATCGAGACCTACCTAACGGTCCTCGAATTGCATGAAAATTAGTGGCCAATCAAAAAGTCAACACTTTCCCCCTTTTCGTTCGAATTACGAAAATGCCCTTGAACTTCCGAACGTCATAACTTTCTGCTCGGATGTCGGAATCTGACGTGCCCCCAGTCTATGAACTCGTGACGTCCCGTACTACATCATAGTCATCGGTCAAAGTCCATTTGACCGCCCGAACAAAAAGTCAACCGTTCGCCCATTACTTAGGGGCAAAATCGTATTTTTCTTCAAATTTTCCAAATTTCCCTTTTTTGAACGTCCGGGTCGTTACATCCAGAGAACGTGGTGGCATGTGATGTCTTAGTTTCTACTACATCCCCCATCCGCGATCAACCTGAAGGGTATCAAAAACCATAAAAGTTGTGAGTGGACAAAATAATCAATTTAAAAACCGTTTATCAAAATTAAATTTATGCCCTTCACATAAAAGCATACATGCATTAGAAAACAGTATTCTTAAATACTTTCGTAAAAGAAAGACGTATTGCTTTCCAAATCAAAACACAATGAAAACTTGGTTTAATCAAATCCATTTTCTCTGTAGGGACAAATCAAATCTCGTAAAAGCATCTCAATAAGGCCTCTGCCCAATACATAGACTCACGCCAAGCGTCGTTTATTTTATTACCAATCCTCTTTATCTTATATCATCATATCATCATCACTAGTCATGATATAAGCGCTACGCGTGCGACTAGGGATTACGCATCCGAATATACGCCAGGCTCAGAGCCCGTGGCTCGAAGTCTAGATGCTCTAACTCAGGATCACACATCACATAGGATAGCCAACGTCTGATTGATGGCATCTATATGATCACACATCACACAGGATGGTCGACATCTGCAAAATGTTCATCTCCGAAACTCCTACAGGCAGTGCCCCCATGACCTCTCCAGGATCAGACATCCCACTAGATAGTCAGCATTCGGAAGGTATCATCACATCATAGAGGATGGCCATATTTATAAATCAAACGTCCACTCACAGACCATCCATGATGCACGCTCAAATCCTGCGCCGCAAGTCACTCTAGGGCTAATCCACTATCTCCTGTATGTTCAGATCTGTCCAAATCATACTCAAAGGTTACTACCAACCTATACAAATCCTAATCATAAGACCTCAAAACTTCGGGAACGGTCAACGTGTACCGAGCCTAAAAACATCTAAATGGTCTATCAAACGGTCTCCAATCGACCTGAAATCACCACCATTGGATTTAGAACGTTGAAACATTTCAAATAAGACCAGTCTGACCTTCAAATTCATGCCCACGCGCCTTCACGCGTTCGTAAACGGCAATCAACGCTAACATCTCATTGGTCAATGCTGACGTCACCTACTGACTTCAGCCTGAAAACTCTGACACCTGTTAGTCTGACAGCCTGCCAAGTGGCACACTCTGATTGATGCCATGTGGCCTGCAATGTGTCACTAACAAGTTTAACATTTTTCTAACACACTACCACATGGCACCACCCTACGGACCCACGTGGTTTGACAATGCTGACGTGGACCTGCCACGTCAGCTGCCACGACACTTGACAGATCTTGACATCCTTCCACGTGGCACCCTTTCACTGGTTCACGTGGTTTGACATGACTAACGTGGACTAGGCATGTTAGCTAATAACAGAACATGACAACTTATGACAGATTACCTTGTCGCACCACCTGATTGGCCAAGGGGCCTGACAGGTCTGACAGGTGATGACGTGGACTACCACGTCATCATCGTCAACCTCTGGTCGGGTCGACCTAAACGTATATAACGGGTCATTTGACCCGCAACCCTGACCCGGTAGCATCCCAAAAATGGATCTTGAATCCTCACGGCCAACCTTCCAGCCTTCTTCCAAGGTAGTTTCGCGGTCCATTCTCCTTGATTCTTGAGCCTATGAACTTGCTTCAACTCGAGGAATATAACCAGGGCATAAGAATGGGTCTGAAACGTTTGAAAATCAAAAACCAATTTCATTGGGTTTTGGGTTTTACCTTTTTCTGGTTTCCTAAGCCGTCCACGGTGGCTTTTCCGTCCTGTACTGTCTCTCAGTCTCTCCATCTCACTCCCTCACTCTGTCTCCCTCTCTAGTCTAGAAGCAAGAAGATGGAATGGGTTTGGGTGGTGGGTATGGTTTTGGGTGTGAAGAAATGAAGAAGATGAATGAAAATGATGATGATGATGGTTTCATGAATAAAATAAGATGGGCCATAAAGTGGGTGACAAGTGTCACTCATCCACTGGTCTCCATTATGATATTTTGGGTCCCAGTTAAGACAACCCATTCGAAAATTGTGCAACTGTAAATGCAATCGAACCTTCCGTGACTTGTAATTTTCCTGTACGATGTCCGATTTTGGCATACCGCCTGTTTACAGACTTGTATCGTCTCAATCTACATAATGAGCATCGATCCACGTGCATTTGACCTATCTGGTCAAAAGTCTACTTTTTCATCCATTCTAGGGGCAAAATCATCATTTTACCCTAATCGTCCGATAATTCTCGATTAGTCCTTAATTAATCCATAATTAATTCTCGATAATCTGTCATTAACTTTAATTAATCCCCTAGATTTGGAACAGGTCCATACACCCGATATATCATTCATAAATCATAATTCGTTCACAGCCCGATATTATTTCCTCGCGTTTGACTATACTCTAAGTCAAACCATAAATCGGCTAGGAATTAAGCCCCTAACACATTCCCAAATTCGAAAATCGTTTCATTATTCAAATCATTGTTCCAAATCCCCTTTGACTGTATTCTAAGTCAAAGTCCATAATCAATTGGGTCTCATGCCCGAAATACCGATTTCACGCATCACCATGAAATCACTTAAAATCGATAATAAAATCCTCGATTTCACACCTATACCTGAAATCATTCAAAACACATATAACACATGCACGTAGACTACTCAGTCTAAGCTCAAGTATCATATAAAACAGAAATCTCGAACTACGTGTAATATCGCATTTTCTATGAAAATGACAAACAAATCCTATTTAAATCATATGCACTCTATGCATGTCAGATCATGTTCATAAAACATATAAAACAGTTATGCATGCATTATTTCATAAAACAAAGTCCACTCTCAAACTGTACGTGTTGCGCCCCCACTATCCGCATCGTAAGCCACTTCGGGGCTAATACATACTCTCTTGGACGTCCGGACTTGTCCAAATCATATCCAACAGTCACTGTCAACCTATACAAGTGTATATCAAAGAACCCCAACCACCCCAGAACAGTACACATGTCCCAAACAGGCTTCACAAAGGCTAAAAACCTCCAAATGACCTATCAAATGATCTTCGATCGACTTGAAATGATCACCATTGGATTCAGAACGTCGAAACCTTTTGAACAATACCAGTTTGACCTCGAAAATCATGCCCATGGGCTGGTCAAAGTTCGGTCGACAAAAATTCAACAGTCAAAGTCAACACTGATGTCATCGGTCGTTGGTCAAAGTCAACGCTGACGTCATTGGTCAAAGTCAAAGCTGACGTCAGCTATGTTGCCATCTGGTTCAGCCCCCGGTGGCAGAAATCTGCCATTTTTGTCTAATTTTTCAAACCATCATAACACTCTCATTTCTTAACCAAATCCTACATTCTATATATGGAAATCTATCTAATCAAGCCAAGGAATCCAAATTTGAGCCCAGAATTGAGAGAAAGTACATGGTTTTGAAGATATGGCCTCCCAAAGTTTCGGCCAAACTTTGTACTCTTGTTCCGGCCACTCCCGTCATCCAAAACCTTCCATTCTTGCATCTACAGGCTCCCCTCACCTCCAAGAACAATAATAGGGGCTTAGAATCATGTAAAATCATCAAAATTGAAGACCCAAATCCAAACACCCATGATATACCTTTGTTTCACGGGTTTCCGACCACCACCGCTGCGTCCTTCGCCATCCCTCGCCGTCTCTCATTCTTTCTGTATCACTCCATCACTCTGTCTCTGTCCCTGGTCCAGAAGATGAAGCAAGAAGATGATGGTTTGAGGGTGGGGAATGGGTTTCATGTTTGGATGAAGAAAATGAAGAAATGAAGATGATAATGCATGTATATGTGGGTGGATCAATGGATGAGTGACACTTGTCACTCATCTATTGGTCCACAAGAGATATTTTGGGTCCTACTAAAGACAAACCAATTTGAAAATCGTACAATCGTGAATAGTTCTTGAAACCATCCTTGGCCTGTAACTTTCTCGGACGATGTTCGATTTCAACGTGCCGCCTGTCTACGGACTCGTATCGCCTCGATCTACATAACGTCCTTGGTCCATGTGTATTTGACTTCCCATTTCAAAAGTTAAGTTTCTTACCTTTCTAGGGGTAAAATTGTCATTTTACCCGATCGTCTGATAATCCTCGATTAATCTCGATTAGTCCTTAATTAATATGTAATTAATTCTTGTTAATCATGAAATTTGGGACAGGTAGTTACAATCTACCCTTCTTAAAAATATTTTATCCTCGAAATTCCAATCGGCTCTTATCAACACCAACTATGGAAATCCAATCCTGCCTCCAACTTGAGGTACACGTCCATCATCTAACCACAACATACCACAGAACCGAACGTCACTTGACATCAACCATAATCCAACGGTCAATACTGTAACTCAGGTCATCCTCTGTGACCGTATCCACAACTGCGTGATCAACTATCACCGGAAATCCCAACATGTCACTCTCAAGTCTCAAAGGAGACATTGACACGCATCAATCTCACCTATCACTTACGCATGTGTACTCAGAGTCCAAATTGACAAGTCAATCTTACCATCTTGCTCGACTGACAATCCAGGCCGACATTCAGCTTGGCATCCGATTTAACAATCATGCTTCAACCTAGCATCATATGTCCTATGTCTCACTCGATTGTTTCCAACCGTTAATCACACCCATGACACTTCGTCATCTCATACCGGTCACTCACGGTTCCACTGTGACTACACGAGCCACTAGCGACACACTCGACTCGCTTTCGAGTCCCAACAATGTACCTAGTGTCACTCAGGGACAACTGCTGTGATCCTGACCCCTTTCGAGTCCCAAACTGTCATCTCACTTATCCTCTCGATACACCACCCAACATCTCAATCATCTTGTCGATACATAAACTGACAACTCACTCATCTTGAGTGTATCTGGACTCCATTAATTACTTGCTCTAGCCGTGATAATCACATACACAATCGTTATGGTTCCTCTAGCCCATCATGGCCTTGAGCTCCATGCTCACACAACAATCGAACCCTCTCACAATCACTCTACACTAAAGCACAGTATTTGATGTACAGTACTCGTTCTCCATGTACAATCAACATCGGACTCCGTCCGATCGTCATACCATGTCCGTCTCGGACTCAATCTGATGAGCGTACCACATCGATCAGATTGCTCAGTACTTAGCAATCTCGTGGTCATGCATACAACACACAAACACATAGACACTACTCATAGGCATGCTCAATGAGTGCACTCACGCAACATCTGACCACATACCAATATCCACGCATCTCATCTCTGTCTATCATATGGCTAACATGCCAACCTTGCTTCATCAATAGAACCTGTCTGTCCGATTTCTACTTTGGACAGATCACATATCAACACACAAGGTCCTCTTTAAGTTATTGTGGTCACCCGACTAACTCCCGAGACACACCAAGACCAACCAACTAACGTCTACGAAGACGTACCAATCTGAACCTCGATCCCATCCTGATAATGCAAATGGTTGGATTCTGAAGCTGTGCTGTCAACCTCTAATCCAGCCTATGTGTCTCACTAGAATATCGTCCAATAACAGTCTTTGATCGTCCATTACCAGCACAATACCTCCAACCACAAATTAGAGATAACAAGCCTGCACATATCCTACGTGAGGGATTTTCTTCTAGATTCATCTCTTCCCGAATGCTACTTAATGTATCATTTCTTACCAAATTGACTCCCTTCCAAGTCAATCTTGTCAACAAACTACAATCCTGGGGGTAATCTCCACCTGACAATCCATGACACTCATCCGATCTGAGTGAATCCAATCTCAACTATCATGGTTGGCCGGTGCCAATTCAACACTCTCTATCCTCTCGAGCACCTCGATCCATAACCCAAAGCAGTCCTCAACTCGTGCTCCTCGGCCATCTCAATTCACACTCATTACGATTCACACCCAAAACGATCCACACTAGCTCTCTCAGCCAACGTAACATGACCCTTAGCACCAACACGGGTCCACCAAATCTGATGCTCACTTGTCACGTTAGGTGATGGTGTCACATTCTGTTCTTTAACTCATTCAAATCTGGCCCACAGCTTGGGTATTAAGTTCTCGCACCCTCTTTGAACCGAAAATTGGAAGTCTTTTCTACTTCTTGATAAGGACTTCTAACCAACCCGTGGTATCTATTGATAGCTACTATAGTGCACTTCCCACGATCGTATCACTCCTCAAATCAACTCGACCTTTACAAGCTTAAACCTCTATGAGTGATGAGAAGTTCACTAAGAACTTCCAGGACAAGGAAGTATATTTACATTTCCCAACTGCCTTGTTGTATCTACTCTTGAAGTTCCATTGAATTTCGATGAAGAACATTGGTTTTCCCATTAGTGAAATTCTTAGTAAACTAAACCCTAAATCCACCAAGTCCTGTGTCATCAAAGGAAAGTCGATACAACCAACTCACTCCAAGATCATTGTGCTAACTAGGGACATCACAACACGTGACCCATATCCCATAGTTTCTTCCCAACCTCTAATCCATCACTCACTCGGAACACTAATCACATATCCTAGGAACCAATCTGTCTTTTGTCACACCTTCTACGCAAAGCCAATCGGTGGTTCCATCACCGTACAAGTCGGAGTACTATCTTGTACGTTCCACTCTATGGGATTAACTCCTGCACTCAACACTCGTGCAATCCATCCAAGGATAACTAGGGTACCTGTCACCACTCCAGGCATACCCCGTACCTCTAGTAAGCCAATTCAACAAGAAGGATACTATGACCTCACTAGGCTACTCGAGACTTTTTCTATCCTGATCTACAATCACTGCAATGGTAATCACATCCTTTTGATGCACTCAGTGTCCTCTAGAATCATCCGATCGTAGCTGGATTCCGTCAAATCATCTCATTCACTGCTGGATTCCATCCAACTCATCTCGTTCATCCCTATTGAGATAGTGTGACATCTCGACACAAATAGACGAATCCTTATTCTCTATCGTCATTGTAACATAAGCATACCATGAAAAGGTTGCAAACCTCTGCTCGCACTAAGCCACCATCAAGTCTCCAGATCATGTCAGAGGAAGTCCGCCTCCCTAGATAAACACCACCTCTCGAGATAAACTCCATCTCTTTTATGTCTCGATAAGACTGGGTGAAAATAACTTAAGAACATTTCTCGAACGTCGTCCAACTCTCGATAGTCTCATCCATGTTCGTTAATAACACTGTCTGCCACAAACCTTGTGTAGACCAAACCAAAAAATTTCCACTATCGAGACTCCGCACTCATGTGGGCAACTCACTACTTGTACCAACTACTCTGTTAATCATGAGCATAACTTAACTAAATCTGTACATTCCACTCAGTGCGTACAATCCACTGATCGATCCACCTCGAGATCTGATCCACAAGCACCACTCTCCGCATAACTTATCCAACCAATCTTAGCTCGAGTCATCGACGATCTTGGCTACTCACGACAGCACATCTATCCTAACCGTCCATCAATATCGACTCTACAGAGTCGTCATACTCAGCCCTACTCGAGGCTACCTGGCCCTACTTAAGGTCTGAACCCATTGAAACATGATATCCTATGCCAAACAGAATAGATCCGGGGTCTATTTCCACTTAAATTTCCTTATCTTTCCCTCACTATCAGGTTGGTAACGGGCTAGAGACATCACATCCGGCACATGCGCAACACTACAAGAGCAACCTAGTGCTCTGATACCAATCTGACACGGCCCATTCCAATCCCCCTAGATTATTGTGGGATGCGCCATGCTCCCACCTGACACCACGTGCCAGACCAGAGATAAACTGTAACCCGCTCGGGGTCACCAAAGTGAGTTGTATGACAGAACCCTCCCCGATTATCACCTCGATAACCGTGACGAACCCTGCCATCGTCTGACAACCCAACTCAAAGGACTAAAATAACCGCAAAAACCATGAAATATACATGGCCAGACCATGGAGAAGTTATAATACATCTAGTCAACAGTAGCGCAGAACATAGTAACAGTAAGGATAAGACAAAAAAATCCTACTAAGAGCTGGCTACACGTGCAACGGGAAAACTCTATGCCTCCGCCTCTGCCTCAACGTTAGCCCCAGCGCTAGCACCACGACCTGGATGGTGTTAAAAAAAACATTAAAAGCGTGAGTGGATGAAAAATAAGAGTTATAAAACCATTGAGAAATAAACCGGGGTTCACCCTCCGTTTTTAAAACATGCATGCATAACCAAGTATCTGAAAACAACCATATGTACGATATGAAAATAAGTGTGGAAATCATCAGAAATCAAAACCAAAGTTCGGGCACTCGGTCCTAAATCCATAAGAACCAAGTTATTTGGCCACAACCCAAAACATTTGAAAACCAGTGAAAAACATCAATCATACAGGTTTACTGGATCTCAAGTGCGTCTATCACAATCACCGAGTCTTTAAACTCAAAACATATACCGAGTCTTTAAACTCAAAACATCTCAATCCAGGGCCTTCCCCCCTGTCAATCAATCCGAGTCTATAAACTCAAAACTAGATCTAGTGGGTTTTTCTCTTTTTCCGGGTCTTTAAACCCAAAACCATTTTTCAAGCATAAGAAAAATGCATCAAATTCCGAAAAACAAAACCAAACTAGAAATCTTCGAAAACCGAAATCATGTTTGATCGAAATTGGACTTCCGCCCGAATTTCACTTCCAAATCTCAATCATATCCGCAAATCTTTAGTAAAACAGAGTGCGTATAAACATAAATCATCCATCCGAAACCATCATCAAAAGCGTAACAGAAATCATATTCTCGAAGTACGTGCAAATCTGATAACTCATATTGAAAAACGTGCAAGCAAGTAAAGCAAGAATATAGAAATCATAAACATAAAATCATATATCGAAAGCATAAAATCATATATTGAAACATAAATAAATAAGTAAAACAGTTATGCATGCTCGGTTAGAAAACAAAAAGTCCACTCACTAGGACCGAACGTGTCAGTCGTGTCCCGTACGCTCCTCAGCTGTCTCAGAAATATCCCATCCTGTCAAAAGTCACCATTCCGGGTCACAAACACTTCATTTAAGCTTACCCTAATTTCCCCAATTTTTTCAGGATTTTTAAACATAATTAAATTAACTCCTAAACCTTCGAACACTCAAAATTACCCCGAGACGGTGTCCGATCGACTCGAAACTTGTCCCAAAATGTTCGTTACATCGATTAGAGTGAAAATCGTGTTGAACACTTCCCCAAAATAGGCCCCCACGCGCCCTCACGCGCAGCCTAAAGGGGTTGCGCGTGGGAGCCACGTGCCTGCTACTGTTCATCCTCAACCTCCAGCCAACCCGGTTCAGACTGGTCTAGACCGGTCCGGTCCAACAGAGCTGGCGAGGCCGGTTTTCACCCATTTTCAAGCCATTTTCAATCCTTTGTTCACCATTAGTTTCTTCCTTGAATTTGGGATTAAATCACTTAACAAAGTCATGAAATGGAGCCCTAAACCTTACCTTCCAAACTTCGAACCAAAACTCAGAAATTCGACTTCCTGATTCCGGCCACCAGTCGCCCTTCCAGTCACGGTTCGAGTCCCTACGGTTCTTGATGGTCGTCTAAGGCTGCAAGGGTTATCAGAATCACTTAAGCATTCTCCAAAACCAACAACTTTCACTTTGAACGATTACTGGAAAAAACAGGGGACCCGAAAACTTACCTGTTCTCTGCTCACCGCCATGAGTTCCATGGTGGTTCTCAACGTTCAAAAGCTAATCCTCAGCTCACTAAACACCACAACTAACCGAACTTCGATGGGTTTAATCGATCGAACTCACAGCCGTACACGGTGGTCGTCTCTGTTTTCTGGGTGTTTTCACCTTCTCACAGCCCTTTCCTCACTCAAACCCTCACCAAGATTCACTCACCAAGCTCTCAACTCAACTCTGAACACTCACACCCTACCACAAAGAACTCACAGGACTCACACACAGCATATGGACGATCAATTGTTCACTCTGTCTCTGTTTTCTCAGTTGATCGATTTAAATCAAACGTTTAAAACTTAAATGCAAGACCGATTTGGCTAGAAGCCTCTAGGAATAGACCAGGTGTCCTCCAATGTCAGGACCCACCCCGGTTTCACCCCGAAAACCGAGGTAAACCCTGCTCCCGTCTGACACCCCGACACAACACCAACATAAACTACTAAACTACACAGTCAGACGTAGGAGAAACTTTAAACATCCCGAAGTCAAAGTGTATGTACAGAGCATAGTTTTAAAGACAAAAGAAAGAAAACCGATAAACTAGATACACGCACACGGAAAATTTAAAACACTCCGGGGTCGCTCTCGTAACTTCTATGCCTCCGACGCTGCCTCGATGCCGAAACCCCACTCTAGCTCCACGACCTGGAGGGCAATTTAAAACAGAAGGTGTGAGTGGACCATAAATAATAAAAGAATTTCCGAAAACCATTTCATAATAAAACCAGGGTTTTAGCCCTCCGTTTTGAAATCACATGCATAACCCAGTTACCAAAAACAGTTATAATTCACGTAAAGATCATCATAAAAACATTTACTGAATCATTCTAAAAACAGTTATAGAACTCATATCATAAGCATCATAAAAACCACGTCATAAAACATAAGTTTCAACCAATCATTATCCGATCAAACCTGCTGAACCTATCTCAGTCTTTAAACTCCCGAGTCTTTAAACTCAATTACCAGGCCTCAATAATCCGAGTCTTTAAACTCCTGAGTCTTTAAACTCAACAGGCCTACGGGGGAAATATCAATATATCCGAGTCTTTAAACTCAATCCGGGTCTTTAAACCCAATCTGGGCCAGTCCCCCGTCAATCACAATATTCGGGTCTTTAAACCCAATATCCAGATCCAGCAAATCCAATCCAAAACCATTTGAAAACCATTTCTAATTCCATATCCAAACTCGAATCCGAAATCACTGGTCTGATGCCCTTCCGGTATCCAAAACCGTCATTCCGAACCCAAATCCGGAATTCCACTTTTCAACTTTAAAACCAAATTCCGCTTTCCGAAATCCGTTTCTAAAATCGAAAACCTTG
The DNA here is from genome assembly GCA_032719365.1 of Prinsepia uniflora. Lineage (NCBI taxonomy): Eukaryota > Viridiplantae > Streptophyta > Magnoliopsida > Rosales > Rosaceae > Prinsepia > Prinsepia uniflora. The sequence continues at coordinate 46,226,303 of CM064861.1, read as the reverse complement.
ATCATCAAAATCACGTCTCAGAATCCATTTATAATCATTAAAAATCACTTATCGTTTAAAAAACCCAAAGCATGGCATCGAAATCAGAATCCAACCTTTTTCTCGTAAAACGTGCAATAATGTAAAACAGTTATAGCATATTCAAATAATCATGAAATCACATATAAAACCATAAAACAAGTAATTAAACGCAGTTATGCATGCTCAGTTATAGAGAAGGGGTCCACTCACAGTACCGAGCCCTCAATTGCGTCCCGAACGTCCCATACGTTCTTTAGCTTCCTCGGGAAGTCCCGATCCTGTCAACAATCACCCAAGAACGTCACTAACACGTCTACGAAGGTCCACCTAAAATTCCCCAAAATTCCCCAAAAATCCCTGGGTCGAAAACGTAACGAACCGGAACCCTAAACCTTCAACTTCGCGGGACTAACCTCAAACGACATCCGAACAACCCGAAACCAATTCCAATAGACTCGTTATAACTCCTAGACCAAAAACCTAGTTGACACCTTCCCCAAACACCACCGCACACGCACCCACGCGCCGCCTAAAGTAGCTGCGCGTGGGCCTCACGCGCCTGCTACAGTGTCATCATCTACCTCGGGTCGACCGGTTCGACTGTACTGAACCGGCGTTCCCGGTTCTTCGCCGTCCGTCCACCAATTCGACTCCTCTCTTCGCCATCCTCACCGTTTAGTCCTAAGCAACCCATTCCCCTTACTCTAATACCTCGACACAGTCCCTAGATCATCGTCCCAAACTCGACACAAAAACTCGTCTGTCCCCTCTTCTTCCTCCCGGCCAACCAGCCACTCCCCCTTCATGGCAACCACACTAAACAACTCCTAAGGACCTACTGAAGCTCACCCAAGTCACCAAATCTCTCAACTCACACTCAAAACCCACGACTTTCCGTTTGAAATTTACGGCAAAACAGAGTAATTATAGGAGAACACGAAATTACCTCTGCTCCGGCCACCGCCGTGAGCTCAGCCGTGCGTAAGTAGCTTCTCTCGTCCTTCTCCCTCCTTTGGACGCCACCACCAGCCTCGACTGGTCGAATATGGTAGCACCACCACTCAAATTCCTCTATGTTTTCTGATTTCCCGTGAACTCACCCTTCCTTCTCACTCAGTCACGATCACACAACCCCTCCAATTCACTCCTCAACTCTCCCTATTCACTCTCACCAGCTCACCACACTCAAACCTTCCCAGCCATCGATCGATTTGCTCACCGCCTCACTCTGTCTCTGTTTTCTCGACTGCACGGTTAACAGCCCCTAATTATTTGGACCCGTAAACAAAATCCTGGAATCCACTAGATCCCTAGCACGTGTCACCATCCCAAAGCCCCTCTCACAAGTGTCACCATCTCAACCGTCCACTTGTCCCAATCTGTTGCACAATGCCCAAAAAACCAAAAGACCAAAATGCCCTTCTTTGAACCCAAAAATTACCATTTTGCCACTAACTTCCTAGACCCGTAACACACTCATCCTAGGTCCGATGAACACGTGTCGCCTATCGTTGAACTTAGAACGACGAGATCTACCTAACTATCCTAGGTCAACGTGTGAAAACCCGATCGTACGAAAAGTCAACTCTTCCCCCTATTTTACCCAATTTACGGTAATTCCCTCAACCTTCCGAACATCATAACTTCCTCCTCGGATGTCGGAATCGGGCGTGCCACCTGTCTACGGATTCGTGACGTCCCGAACTACATCACGGTCACCGGTCAAAGCCCACTTGACCTCCCAAACTAAAAGTCAACAATTTGCCCGAACTAGGGGCAAAATCGTCATTCTACACTACCGGACCTATCGTAACCGACTAACCACCAATGAAGCTCACTAATCTCATCTTAAACACGGTCGTAACCCTACTTCCCGGGACGGGTCGTTACATCCAACCTGTGGTCCAGCTCTCATAAATATCCAATTACCTCTACCCAGGTGTCCTTATTCGGTTGCACACAAATCCCAAGGTGCTAAAAGACTAATTTGCCCGTAAATGTCCAAATTACCAATTTACCCTTCACTTTCTTGACCCATACCTTAACCGTCTGACGTCCGATGATGGCGTGCCACCTGTCATTGTACTCAGGACATCGAGACCTACCTAATAGTCCTCGAATTGCGTGAAGAATATTTGTCGTGCAAAAAGTCAACGAATTACCCCTTTTTAACCTAATTATGAAAATGCCCTCGACCTTCCAAACATCATAACTTCCTTCTCGGATGTCGGAATAGGACGTGACACCTATCTATGGACTCGTGAGGTCCCGAACTACGCCACGGTCATCGGTCAAAGTCCATTTGACTACCCGAACTAAAAGTCAACATTTCACCCATTCTAGGGGCAAAATCGTCATTCTGCACCGTCCGTCCAAAAGTATCCAACTAATCACCGATTATCTTCGCTAATCCATCATTAACCATTAATATAATCCCGACTTCTGGGACGGGTCATTACACTGTAACTTATGGAGTCTACAACGGTATGTGATGTCTTGGTCTCTACTACAGCCCGCATCCGCGATCAACCTAAAGGGTATCAAAAACAATAAAAGTTTTAAGTGGACTAAAATTAATAGTTCGAAAATAATTTCTAAAAATGACATTTATACCCTTCATATAAAAGCATGCGTGCATTAGAAAACAAGTATTTCAAATACTTTCTTAAAAGAAAATCATATTGCTTTTCAAATCAAAACACAATGAAAACATGGAGCCATTTCTTCAGTAGGGTCTTAGCCCAAAACCAAATTACGTCAGGACTCAACCCAAAATCATATCACGTGGGTCTCATCCCAAATCTAATATACGTGGGTCTCAGCCCAAAACAGTCTCATAAAACATCTCAATAGGGCCTCTGCCCGAACCATAGACTCACATCCGGAGTCTCATGAAAACATTTTCACCAATCCTCTTTATCCAATATCCAATCATCTCACATCATCACTAGTCACGATATCGGTGTTATGCGTGGGACTCGGGATTACACATCCGAATATACACCATGCTCGAAGCCCGTGGCTTGACGCCTAGGTGCTCTAACTCAGGATCACACATCACACAAGATGGTCAACGTCTGGAGGCAATCATCACATCATAGAGGATGGTTGGTGGAATATATGACACATCACAAATCACATAGGTTCACACAGGATCACACATCACACCGGATGGTCAACGTCTGCAAAATATCCATCTTCGACACTCCTGCAGGCGGTGCCCCCATGACCTCTCCAAGATCACACATCCCACTGGATGGTCAACGTCTAGAGGTAATCATCACATCATAGAGGATGGTTATGTGGAATACATTTCACAATTCATCTCACATCTTCTCAACGGGGTCTACGCCCGGATATAATTTCATCAAATCTGTTTCCATAAAACCATCATAAAAATAGTGTCTAGCAACACTTCATAGATATAGGATTCCTCAAATCCTATCGAATCCATAATTGGGTCTCATGCCCGAAATATCTTTCATAAATCATAACTGGGTTACAACCAGATATCGTTTCCTCGCGTTTGACTATACTCTAAGTCAAACCATAAATTAACTAGGACTCAAGCTCGAAACACATTTTTGAATCCGAAAACTATTTCATTATTCAAATCATTGTTCCAAATCCCCTTTGAATGTATTCTATGTGAAATAACTCAAAACACATAAACCACATGCACGTAGACTACTCAGCATAAGCCCAAGTATCATATAAAACAAAAATCTTGAACTACATGCAATATCGCATTTTCTACAAAAATGCCAAACAAATCATATTTAAATCATGTGCAATCTATGCATCTCAAATCACGTTCATAAAACATATAAAACAGTGATGCATCCGTTATTTTATAAAATAAAAAAAGTCAACTCACAGACCGTTCATGCTGCGCGCCCACCATCTGCGCCGTAAGCCACTCCAGGGCTAATCCATACTCTTTGAGACATCCAGACCTATCCAAATCACATCTAAAGGTCACTATAAACCTATACAAGACCATATCAAAGACCTCTAACTACCCAGGAACAGTACACGTGTCCCGAACACACTTCTTGAGGCTAAAAGCCTTCAAATGACCTATCAAATGATCTCTGATCGACTTGAAACCACCACCATTGGATTCATAATTTCAATTTTTTTTTGTACAAGATCGGTTTAACCTCAAAATTCGTACCCACATGTCGGTCAAAGTTTGGTCAATGAAAATGGAACGGTCAATGCTGACGTTAGGCGTCAATTGTCAAAGTCAACGCTGACGACATCAGTTAAAGTCAACGCTAACGTCATCAAAGTCAACAGTCAGTGATGAACTCAGATGCTGACATCATCAATGATGTCATTGGCTACATCGATCCTACTCGAGATCAAACCTCACCAAAACACTGCATCCTATGCCAATCGAACCCTAAACCACCGCACCACGAGCCAAACATAACATGTCACGACCCGGCCCATCTAACACAATATTGTCCGCTTTGGGCCCAGCCCTCACGGTTTTGTTTTCGGGAGCTCACGTGCGACTTCCCAGTAGGTCACCCATCATGGGATTGCACTAGCCTTAACTCGCTTAACTTTGGGGTTCCAGTCCCCCCCAAATCCACTGAGCTCCCAAAAGGCCTTGTGTTAGATAGATACGTGCCCACACATATAAGGTACTTCACCTTTCCCTCCCCGAGCGATGTGGGATCGTTCACCGATCTTACCTTTCCAAGCTCACGGGCCTTGCTCACCGTTCTTACTTCTCAAGCTCACGGGTCTTGCTTCCAAGATCGGGTCTTACAATCCACCCCCCTTGGGAGCCACCGTCCTCGCTGGCACACTTCTGGTTAGGGTCTGGCTCTGATACCATTATGTCACGACCCGGCCCATCTAACACAATATTGTCCACTTTGGGCCCAGCCCTCAAACAGGTAGGGACGATACACTGTAGCAGGCGCGTGGGTTTCACGCGCAGCCGCTCGCAGCGGCGCGTGAGCTCAAATTTTGAGATAAGGTCAACATGAAACTTTCCCTATTTTACATAACGAATATTTTGGCACTGGTTTCGAGGAAATCGGACACCGTTTCGAGGAAATCGGACACCGTTTCGATATTGTTTCGAGGGTCAGAAGGTTTATGTTACGTTGAAAATACGTATTTAAATCCCGAAAAAATTGGGGAAAATTATATGAGGTATATTGAGATGTTAGTGACCCTTAATAACGATTTTGGACAGGAATGGTGACTTCCGAAATTTACGGAAAAACGTGCACCTCGGAAAGCGAGCAATAAGGACGGTGTGTGAGTGGACTTTTGTTTTCTACCCTGAATGCATGCATATATGTTTTAAATGCTTTATGATATGATTTGACATGATTTGGTATGATTGATGTTTTGATGTGATGATTTCCGAATTTTGGGAATATTATATTATTTTATCTGATTTTGGGCACGATTTTCGAGACAACTGTGATCTTACTGTTTTGGGTGGAGGCCCGAGATTTGAAATTGGTTTTGACTCGGGTTATGAGTCGGGAAATTGATTTGATGACTTTTTCATGTTTTCTGGATATATCTTATGGATTTATGAATGGCAACTGAGGTTGCAGTTACGCGGGTTGGCGTGAAATGGATATGTTGGGCGTGAGACCCAATGGAAATGTGATTTTGATTGGATTAGTATTTCCATGTGATTACATGATGATATTGATGGTTTTCGGATTTATGAAATCAGGACTCTAGTTTTATGGATTTTATGGATTATGTTTTGGGCTGAGGCCCTGTGTTGAAAATGATTTTGATTTCAAATGCAACTGTTTTCACTGGTTTTCATGATGATGATATATTGTGGATATTAGGGCTTTCGGGGTGGAATATATTTCCCCCGAAGTGCACCCTGGATATTAGGGCTTCCGGTTGGGAATGTGTTTCCTCGGAATGCACCCTGGAGATAACGCTTGCCTCCAGGATGGATGTGTGTACCCCGGCGAGGTCACGTAGCACAGTCTGTTGTCGTGCAGCCAAGGGAGGCTCGACTTAGATCAGATGTGCTGGATTATATGGAGATCAGTCGGTGATGTGTTCACAACGATCTGGATTGCCGGCTGGTGATGTGTTCACAGGGGCGGATGCTCGGATTTTGAGCTGTCCTTGAGCCTATTGATTTGCACGCGTTGCAGGGATAACGTGACTATATGAGATTGGATATGAGACTGGATATGGAAATGAATCCCGTGGTTTTTATTGTTCATGATTTGTGATTTATACATGTTTGTACCCAGATATACTTAGTCATGATTTATGATATGCATGCTTGTTTGTGAAACTGGTGGGTAGGAATGTATTTTGATAAACGTATTTCTAAAACTTTCTTTTTGTCCACTCACACCTTTTTTGTTTTATTGACCCTCCAGGTAGTGGCGCGATGATCGAGGCTGATGGGGAGGTGGAGGCATGAGTGGGCACAGGTACTGTTATCCCTTGTTTGGCAAGTGCTGAGGGTAATTTTGGAACTTCAGTTGACTTGTCAGACGGGAGCAGGATTGATGACGGGTCCTGTCATAACCTAACCAGGATTTGATTCCACTGAATTCCCGTACTCTTACCCTAACTCTCAGGTTGATGACGGGCTGTTACCACAGCAGAGACATCACATCCAGCACCTGTGCGTCACTCTAAGAGGAATTTCATGCTCTAATACCACCTTGACAGGACCAGTCCCAATCCTTCCTACTTTCATCTGACACCGCGTGTCAGACCAGGGATAAAATCAACCCTCGCTCGGGGTCCATCAGAGTACGCCAGGATCGTCCGTGGCATGTGATGTCTCGATCTCTGCTACAGTCTACATCCGTGATCAACCTGAAGGCTATTAAAACCATAAAAGTTGTGAGTGGACAAAACAACTATTTATAAAAATCATTTATATCAAAAATTACAATTATACCCTTCACGTAAAAGCATGCATGCATCATAAAACAGTTATTTCAAATACTTCCTCAGAAGCAAGACGTATTGCTTCCCAAATCAAAACATAGTGAAAAATGCTTCTCAATCGAAGCCATTAACTTAGTAGGGTCTCAGCCCAAAACCAAATCATAGAAGACAAGTACAGGTCTCAGCCCAAATAGAAAACACATACAGAACGTCAGCCCAAATCATAGAACACGTGTGAACACATCCCATCCTCAATGTCAGTCACGATTCTAATCCTAGTACATGTGCATATAGCTCAGGACCGTTCACAATCCTAGCATGTCGCCGTGAACAAATAACTCGCCGTGACCATCTCAAGATCATCGCGAACACATCGTCGATCAATCTAAGAGGATAACATCAACACTCTTAAGTCGAGCTTCCCTCGGTCGTTGCTTCCCGCGACTGTTCGACAATAGGAACTGCATTGTGACCTCTCCGGAAAGAACACATCCGCAGTCCGGAGGCGAGCGTCATATCATCCGGGACTCACCCGAATGCCATCATCAATAAAGCCTCAAGCACAGAACATCACAAAATGGGTCACAGCTTAAAGTATCACCAAATGGGTCATCGCCCGAAAATCCAGTGTCTAACGACACTTCACATCCCAAGATTCCTCGAATCCTACAAAATTCACAACTAGGTCTCATGCTCGAAATATCTTTCATAAAACTCATAATTGGGCCACTGCCCGACTTATCTCACATTTGACTATACTCTAAGTCAAACCTCAAATCAACTGGGTCACATGCCCGAAAGATATTTCCAAATCCAAAACCCATTTCTCATTTCCAAAGCACTTTCAAATCATCCCTGACTTCATGCTAAGTCAGGGTCTTTCAAATAGGTCTCGTACCCGAATATCGATTTCACGCATCCCCGTGAAATCCTCCAAAACTATAAATCAGTTCCTCGATTCCATGCATCTCCATGAAATCTTCAGAACCACATAAAACACAAGCACATAGTACACTCGGCCATAGTCCAAACATCATATAAAACAGAAATCTTGAACCACGTGCAACAACGCATTTTCCTCCGAAAATGCCAAACAATTCATATTAAAATCGCATGCACTCGTGGCATCTCAAATTATGTTCATAAACACATATAAAACATTTATGCAGTCATCATATTTGTAAAACAAAGTCCACTCATATATCGTCCATGTCGCGCCTCGATGTGCGTGCCATAAGCCTCTCTGGGTCATTCAGACCTGTCCAAAACATACTAAAAGGTGACTACCAACCTAGACAAGTCCTAATCAAGAACCCCCAACATTCCCGAAACAGGCAACATGTCCCGGACATGCTTCCCTAGGCTTTAAACCTCAATTTGACTAACCTAACGATCGCCGATCGACTCAAAACCACCACAATTTGATTCATATCGCGGAAAACTTTAAAATGGTTCTAGTCCCACCTCAATTTTCCTGCCCACGCGCCCCCAAGCGCGGGTTAAAGTGGCTGGTCAATGTTGACCAAAAAGTCAACGCCGACGTCAGAAAAGTCAACGCTAACGTTAGCGATCAACAGTCAAAGCCAATGCTGACGTCATTGCTGACATCAACAGTGATGTCATTACTAACATTTGCCATTTGACACGTGTCAGCTGACATGTCAAACCTGACATGATGACATCATCTGATGATGTCATCGATCACGTCATCATCCGTGTATAGTGTCTGGGTCGACCTAGATCTCTGCAACTGGGTCACGCAGACCCACGGACCTGACTTGGCCCGTTCTTCTAGTTTCGACCACCAAAATCGATCTCATTGCTTCCATTATCATCGTCTCGATCCCAGAAACTGATCCCCCAAATTGAAATCTTGAAACACGAGCTAAGATTTACCTGTTCGATCATGAACCCGCATGGCCACTTCCAACCTCTTGCCTGAGCCACCCAGCCGTCCACAGCCTTTGATTCCAATCCCGCAAGACTCGTACAACGACAAAAAACAGAACCCAAGCATTAGGAATAGCCCCCAACGTCCAAACCACGAATTCAAAATTCTGAATTTAAAGGGGGTTTCGGGTTTACCTTCCTTTGCAGTCTACGACGGCTCAACCATCCTCACTGTCGCTATCTCACCCTCAGCCTTAATCTTAGTCTCACAAGGGTCCTCAATTGATCTAGCAAGGGAGGGGAGAATTTGGGTGGTATGGGTTTCGGGTTCAAATTAAGAAATGAAGAAGACGAATGATATGTATGTATGTGGGATGGGAGTCAATGGATGAGTGACACTTGTCATTTATCCATTGGGCTTAGTAACAAATATCTAGGCCCCACATGGGACAAAAGTTAACCTTTCCTCTTAAAATGTACCACCGTAAATAGTTCCTAAAACCTTCGATGACCCCGTATCTTGCCCTCATCATTAGGCTGGCTCGGGCAAGCCCGGCCCAAAAATTTTTGGGCTAGGGTCAGGCCGGGCCGGGCCTATTTCATAATTTAAAAAATATCAGGTCAGGTCGGGCATGCTTGATTATAAATATAAAAGCTCATGCCCTTTATTAGGCCGGGTTTGGGCCGGGCTTTTATTAGGCTTTATGGGTCAAGCCTACTAAACCCACTTGGGCCGGGCCTACTGAGCCCTCTACTACCACCTAATTATAAAAGTGTGAAGTGGTCTTAAATATCATTATTAAATATTGAGACAAGTTCATAATGAAGGGACCTATTGGGTTTGTAGAATTGACTTAACCTTTCAACCACAAAGTCGAGACATGGTAAGGTGGTCATTAATCACAAATCTACTTGAATTGTAGTAAGTTCTATGAAGAGTTACCAGAAGGGTTAGCTTGTAAGGACCCGTCCCGGGAGTTGGGATTAGCGAAGTTATTAGTGACGGATTAGTGAGGTTAATTGGTGGTTAGTTGGCTAGTTTTGGACATTAGGAGCAGAATGACGATTTTACCCCTAGTTTGGGCAAATTGTTGACTTCTAGTTCGGGCGGTCAATTGGGCATTGACCGATGACTGTGACGTAGTTTGGGACGTCACGAGTCCGTAGACAGGTGGCACGCCCGATTACGACATCCGAGAAGGAAGTTATGATGTTCGGAAGGATTATGGGCACTTTCGTAATTTGGTAAATTAGGGGGAAAAGTTGACTTTTTGTACGATGAAGTTTTTACACGTAGATCGAGGACTGTTAGGTAGATCTCGTCGTCCAGAGTTCAACGACAAGCGGCATGCTTTCATCGGACGTCGGACGAGCGAGATATGGGTCTAGAACGGCGAAGGGCAAATTGGTAATTTTGACTCACAAGGGCATTTTGGTCTTTTGGTGCATTGGGATTTGTTCAACAGAGATGAGGACAAGTGTACATGAGGGATTGGATATTTTGAGTTTGGGCCATGGGATGGTGGACACGTGGGGGTGCTCTAGTGGGTTAGTCGTGTTCGAAGAGGGAAAAACAAAGGGTGAGACAGTGAGGAGGAATTGATTGAATTGCAAAGACTAAGTGAGTGTGTGAGTGTTGTGCGGTTCTGTGGTGTTCGAAGGAGAGTTAGAAGAGTGAGTGATCGTGTTTGTGAGGATTTGAGCGTGATTGTGTATGTGTGAGAAGGGAGGAGAAACCAGAGGACACAGAGCCGAGGATCACCGTGCACGGTTGTGCATTTCCAGTTATCAAACCGTCAAATTGAACCCGTGGTGGCATTGAGAGGTCTGAGGAGAGTCGAGTGGGCACGGCGGAGCTCGCGGTGGCGGACTGAGTGCAGGTAATTGCTCGACTTTCTCTATTTGCTCTGTTTTCTAGTTCGATTTAAATGGCAAGTCGTGGCTTTTGGGCCTGAGTCGAGGTGTTTGGTGAGTTCTAGTGGACTCAGTAGGTTCCTAGGGAGCTCTAGGATTCGAAACCGTGACGGGGGATTGCACGGTGGGCTGAGAGTAGAAACAGGGGTTTTGTTAGTTACGGGTTCGAGCTTGGGAGGTGAGGTTTGAGGCAGTAATGTCTAGGTTTTAGGATTGGAATTGGTTGCTAGGATAAGGACGAAGAGTTTGGTGGAAAAAAGGAATGAAAACGGTTGCAGGAAGGCGGAGAACCGGTCACGCCGGTTCAGACCAGTCTGACCATCGAGGAAGAAGATGAACAGTGTTCCTGTACAGGCGCGTGAGGCCCACGCGCAACCACTTTGGGAGGCGGGTGAGGCCTACGCGCAGCCACTTTGGGCGGCGCGTGGGGGCGCGTGCGGTGGTTTCCGGGGAAGTGGTCAACTAGGTTTTTGGTCTAATCGTTGTAACGAATCTTTTAGGTTCCGTTTAAAGTACGCGTAGAAGTTTGGGAATTTTGGGGAAAATTAGGAGAACCTTCGTTGACGTGTTAGTGACGAGTGTTGGTGACTTGTGACAGGATCGGGAAACCCCGAGGAGGTCGAGGAAAGTATAGGACGTACGGGACGCGAGTGACGTACCCGGTAACTGTGAGTGGACTTCTTCCTTATAACTGAGCATGCATAACTGCTTTTAATTACTTATATTATAGTTTTCATTATGTTTTCATGTTTGTTGAATATGCTATAACTGGTTTCCATAATTTCACGTTTTTCAAGAAATTACGTATTTGACACGTTTTACAAGATTTCTGATTATGATGCCATGATTTCTGGATTTCAATCTATAAATGGTTTTTAATGAGTATAAATGGATTTTGAGACATGTTTTGATGATCAAGGGTTTTCGATTTTAGAATCGGATTTCGGAAAGCGAGATTTGGTTTTAAAGTTGAAAAGTGGATTTCCGGATTTGGGTTCGGAATAGCGGTTCTGGATGCCAGAATGGCTTCGGACCAGTGATTTCGGATTCAGATTTGAATATGGTTTTCGAAATGGTTGTCAAATAGTTTCGGATTGGATTTTCTGGATCTGATTATTGGGTTTAAAGACCCAGATTATGTTTGACGGGGGACGGGCCCGGATTGAGTTTAAAGACTCGGATATTGATATGTCCCCCGTAGGCCTGTTGAGTTTAAAAACTCGGGAGTTTAAAGACTCGGATTATATTGAGGCCTGAATTGAGTTTAAAGACTCGGGAGTTTAAAGACTCGGATAGATCCAGCAGGTTTGATCGGATGATTATATTGGTATCTTATGCTTTACTGCTAATGTTTTATAATGTTTTCATACTGTGCTTATGTTGCTACGGTTTCCATGATGAAAATAATATGATTTTAAATGTTTTCAGTTAGTGGGTTATGCATGCATGTTTTCAAAACGGAGGGCCAAACCCTGGTTTGTTGATTAAATTGTTTTTGAAACTTTTATTCTTTTGGTCCACTCACGCTTTCCTATTTTTAATTGCCCTCCAGGTCGTGGAGCTAGCGCGGGGGTTGACGTTGAGGCAGTGTCGGAGGCATAACGTACTCTAGAGTTTTCCCGGAGTGTTTTCAGCTTTTCCGTTGTACGTGTAGTACTGTTTATTTTGTTTTTTACTATGCTCTGTATGACTGTGACTTTATTGGATTTTAAGTTATCCCTTGTCCGGCAATGTAATTTGGGGTTTTCGTGAAGTTCTTTTGGGTCTTTGTGTTGGATTGCCAGACGGGAGCAGGGTTCGCCTCGGTTATCGGGGTGATAATCGGGGTGGGTCCTGTCATAGCTCCTGAGAGATTCTTTGTGGAGTTATGCTACTCCTAATTATCACTTAGTGTAGTAAAGGTATCAGAATCAAAGTAGATCAAAAAGAGTGAATTTTGTGAATTTCATATATCAAATTGCAATGACCCAAGTAACCTTTTCGGTAAAGATGGAACAATGAGAAATGGAGTTGTATATAAAAACTTGCACTTCTACAAAACTAGGTTGAGCTTGGGTTGGAGTTTTGAGTTTGAGCTGAAATAGTAGTAATAAGATTTGACTAGCTATTAATTCTTAATTTATAATTATTTTATATATTCGGGCTTATGGATTGGGTTTACATGGGCGGGTCGTGCTGGACTTATCGGGCCTTATTGGGCTCGGACCCATCAGGCCTATCGGGTTTGAATATCTTAAGTCCAAGTCCAGCCTGTCAATATGCGGGCCAGGCCAGCCCACGACCCATAGCGAGCCGGGTTGGGCTTTTTGTAACCGTGCCTACCGGGTACCCACAAGCCTATGGGCTCCTAGGCCAAATGGTGAGGGCTACCTCTATCTTTCCCGCCGAATGTCCTATTTTGACGTGCTGCCTGTCTACGGACTCATATCGACTCGATCTACGTAACAATCCTCAGTCCTTGTGCATTGGACCTCAGGGGTCAAAAGTCAACTTTTTGCCCTCATCTAAGGGCAAAATCGTAATTTCGCCCAAAACGTCCGACAATCCTCGACTAATCCCCGATTATCCTCCCTAATCCTCGATTTAATCTTAATTAATCCCAAAAATTTGGGATGGGTCATTACACTAACTCTCTCATTTCCTAACGAAATCCTACGTTCTATATATGGAAATCTATATACTCGAGTCAAAGATTCCAAAGCCGAACCCAAAATTCAGAGAAAGTACCTGATTTTGAATATATGGCCTCCCAAAGTTTTGGCCAAACTTTGAACTCTTGTTCTGGCCACTCCCGGTGTCCAAAATCTTCCATTCTTGCACCTACTGGCTCCTCTTACCTCCAAGAACAATAATATGGGATGAGAATCATGTAAAAACATCAAAATTGAAGACCCAAATGCAAACACCCACGGTTTACCTTTGTTTCATGGGTTTCTAGCCACCACTACTGCGTCCTCCGCCGTCCCTCACCGTCTCTCATCCTTTTCTTCTTACTCCCTCACTATGTCTCTCTCCCTTGTTCATAAAATGAAGCAAGAAGATGATGGTTTAAGGGTGGGGAAGAGGTTTCGGGTTTCATTGAAGAAAATGAAGAAATGAAGATGATGATGCATGTATATATGTCTGGATCAACGGATGAGTGACACTTATCACACATCTATTGGTCCATAAGATATATTTTGGGTCCTACTAAAGACAAATCAATTTGAAAAATGTACAACCATGAATAGTTCCTGAAACCACCATTGACCCGTAACTTTCCTATACGATGTCCGATTTTGATGTACCGCCTATCTACGGATTCATATCGCCTCGATCTACGTAAAGACCTTCGATCCACGTGCATTTGACATCCCATGTCAAAAGATAACTTTCTCACCCTTTCTACGTGCAAAATCGTTATTTTACCCTGATCGTATGATAATCCTCGATTAATCTCGATTAATCCTTAATTAATCCGTAATTAATCCTTAATTAATCTGTAATTAATTTTTAATTAATTCTTGTTAATCACAAAATTTGAGACAGATCGTTTATACAACGATCGAAACCAAACATGGTGTGCATCGTCAAGCTAAACTCCCATTCCATTAAATTGAGTAGGTGTCCACGAACGCAAGATCTCTGATTATTTTGAAGACCCTCCTTTGTATCGCTCACATTAGTTTTATGAAAAGTTCGACATGAGAAAAGAATTATTCCTAAGAATCTGAGATGTTATCATCCCTGTTATTGATTATTTCAAGTAAAAACCTGACGCTGGAGAGCTTGGTCTCACACTAATTGTGAAGGTGACCGTCGTTCAGATGCTAGCTAGAGGTGTCGCCCATATCCATGATTATTTGAAAAATGGAGAAACGACATGTATCTATTGTTGCATGAGGTTTCGTCAGGCCATCAACAAGGTCTTCAGCATCATCATTCTTACTCGGGGTTCAATGCTATACATTAGTGAGATGATCGCAAAGCTTGGTATAATTGGGTGGATGAGTACCCATCAATTTTTTTTTACTTTTCGGTTTTCTCGGTGATGTGTCGGAAGACATTGGAAAGAACTTTATGAATTATTGTTATATACGCCCTACATGGTTTTGTTGGAATGTGAATTGCCAATTGGGACATCTTCACTCGTTACCATATAAGCTCGGAGTAGAGTCAAATCTTCCTCAATATTCAAATTCATTTCTTGTGACGTTTTGTTGACAATTAAGTGGAAGAAATGTGGAATTTAAAAAATTTGTATGAACAAGTTTGAAAAAATAAGGTAAATATTGAGTATTATGGGTGTTGTAAAATTTAAAGTAAATATTTATAATATTTACTGGAAAAAATTGAAATTTGGGGGTATATATATATAGTCGTTGCGTGCCCAACAGTAGGAAGAAAATAAAAAGCATGTCTTTCATGCCTCCTATTCAAAATCCACAATGGGAAGAAACATAGGATAATGAATTGATATGCATCCATACATATTTTATCAAACCTTAAATATAAAAGTAATAATGGTGGGCCTTGGTAGGCCATGTTGAGGGGTTGGAAGAGCTACATCTTAAGCTGTATTTGATAGCTTTGGAAGATAGCCGCCTGACTACGCTCAAACTACGCATTAAATTAAACATGTAATTCGAGTGTTATGCAATTTAAACCCTTTTTGTGTAGATGTAGTATTGATAAATAGGGATCGTTCTTAACCGGGGAAATTAGGGAACATTAATAATATGTTAGTGGAATATGAATAAAAGAATAATGAATTAGAGAATTAAATAATAAAAGAATTAAACAATCAAAGAATTAATAAATTAAAGAATAGATGAACAAGATAATAATGAATTAATGAATTACAAAGAATTAATAAATTAACGAATTAAAGAATGAAATAATAGAAGAATAAAGGACTTAGTTAATCAAAGAATAAAGGAATTAATTAATCAAAGAATCAATAAATTAAATAATAAAGGAATGAAAGAATAAAAGCATCAAAGAATAAAAGAATAAAGAATAAAAGAATAACGAATAAACAAGGGGGGTTTTGAAGAGGTTTGTAATTATGTAAATAAGTAAAAGCATAGATAAACTCATTCTATTTCTATTCTAACTTATGCACAAAGTAGACTTCCCGTAAACACAAACTTCAACAACATACTACAATTGCAAATATTTGAATTAATCACGAAATTATACCTTCACAAACTCATATTTCTTCATACATTTTCCATATTATAAATGCACCGAACATCGGATTTTTACTTATAATATAATTACCTTAAGTTTGTGATTTAATGCGCCGAACAGCGGTCATACATTAAATCTCTCCAAATCTACTCTAAATGCCCCGAACAGCGGATCAACATTTAGTTTCGAAATGAAGTTTAAGCTCTAAAATGTAAGAAGTGAATGATTTTTAGAAAGTAAAACACATGGAGATTATACTCAATTTTCACAAAAGATAGGAAGGAGAAACCAATACATATATTGCATTATAATTAGAACCAATAACAAATAAAAGAGTTTAAGAGAATGGAGAGCAAATGTTACACTTTTCAGATTGGATGAGAACAATGGATTGTTTTTCACAAGGAACACCGAACAGCGGCTGGAACCTTATGAAGATGGAAGAAGATTAAACAAGGAAATTCGGACTTGAACTCTCAAAATTGTATTGGAACTATTTTGCCAAGATTTCTCCTAAAAGAGGCTCAATTTTGTGCTACTTGGAAGTGAGTTCAACAAGTGAAATCAACTCCTATTTATAGGGGAAAAACTCAAATTAAACCCTAGAAAATAAATAAAAACTAAACAAAAATTATAATAAAAATATTCAAAAGTGAAATGATGAGTATGGGTGGTTTTTGGGGAAGAGAAATTAAAAAAAAAGAAAAGAAAAGCATGAAAAACAGCAAAGAGAGGAATCTGGAGCTGCTGAAAAGAGAAGGGAAATTTTCGGTGGGTGCGAGCTGGAAAGGAGGCGGCTGGTCGGCAAAGCTGTGCTGGAAAGGAGGCGGCTGGTCGGCAAGCATGTGCTGGGCTGCAGATCTTGTCGTCGGTGGGCGCGCTCCGAACGTGAGAGAGGCAGCTCGGCCAGCGCCTGTCGACGGATTCGCAGGGCTGAAGGGAAGGTGCTGACGCGGGCCTAGCGGGCTTAACTCATCCGTGGGCTGGGCTGATGGGCTGAACGATTGGGCTGCGATGCCTGGGCTGCAGTGATTGGGCCGCACGGATTGGGCTGGGATGCCTGGGCCGGCTGCTTGGATTTCAGAATTGGGTTGGGCTGCACAGATTTAATTAATTAATTAACTAAATTAATTAATCCACCGAATTTCGTCCATATTTTATTTGTTATAATTCCGATCGAGACGATTCTTTCGCCAAAATACTCCAAATTACAAACTTTATTTATCTAAACTTAAAAATCACAAAATAATTTATTTTATCAATTTATTTAATATTTTAATATTAAAAGTCAAGTATAAAGGGTATAAAATAATATAAAATAATGCTTATTTAACGTCCTATCACCGCCCGTCAGGCATGGGTGGATCTAGCCCAAATTCACCCCCATTGAAGGTTTTTTTTTCCTTGCAATTTATATTGATCCACCCAAATTCACTCCCATTGGAGATGTTATTTTTTCCTTGCGATTTGTATTATGAGAATCCTATGAACGATCCAACCCCACAATGGGAGGCTACATTTGGGTTGTATTTGTGGTGGACGTAGCTCCAAATATAGCCACAAAAAAAATATTCTGGGCTTAATAGCGTATTGCTCAAAGTGGGGCCCTATATTTATTTAGGCCCGATATGTGGCTACATTTTTATTAGGTATGGAATCTTAAATATGTTTTTTTTAAAAATTCCTTTATAATTTATAATTTAGTGTTTATTTATATAATCTTTTAAAAAAATCTTATTAACATTTTGACCTAAAAAATAAAAATTCCAAAAAGATAGAATTTCATGATGTATAGACCGTTAGATCAGGCCAAATTGTCTTCATCGAATGATGAAAACAATGTTGGTCACATTATGCTACTATAAAGGCATGAGAACCACATGCAATGTGTAGAAGCTTCCATCGAGACCAAACACGACAGTACATTGTCAAGCTGAACTCTTATTCCAAGAGATCGGGTGGGTACCCACGAACATAGTCTTTCTAATTATTTTAATGCCCCTTCTTTTTATCCCCCACATAAGTTTTATGAAAATTTTGGTATGCACATACAATTATTCTTAAAAGTCTAAGATATTTTCATCCATGTTGATGATAATTGCAAGCAAAAATATGACTCAACAAGAATGCTTGGTTTGACACAAATTGAGAATGTAATCGATGTCCTTCAGGCACTTATGACCGGAGATGCATCCCATATCCATGATGATTATTTGAAAATTGGAGCAATGATATGTATTGATTGTTGTAGGTCGTTTTTTTGAGCCATCAAAAAAGTCTTCGGCATCGCTAATCCCACTCTAGTTTTGATGCTTTATATAAGTGATATGATCGCAAAACTTTTTGCAAGGTGGGTTAATGAGGGCCCATCAATGTTTAAGACTCTTCACTTTTCTCGTTGATATGCTGGAACAACACACCCCGACCCTGAAATCCACCAAGATAACCCGTGATAAGGATATGCTGGTTGAGACGTGAAGATGGGGCCCCCGTGACAAAGCCAAGTGAAATAGTGAATTTAGGAAGAATAATAGAATGAAAAAGAAAGTACTTGAATTAAACATCCAGTGTGAATTTAGGTGTTACAGATCATAGCATGGATATAAGGAAGTAGTGTACATGATGATCCAAAAGTTTAAATAAACACAAACGGGTCTCAACTCATACAAGAAGCTGAAGTGTCAGACCGCAACTCGTACTATCTGCTTCGAAAATGGTGTTAAGTGTACTACGTCTTGAAGGGTAAAAGAAAAAGAAGGGTGAGTAGATCTAACAATTATTTCAGTGTGAATAAATAGAAAAAAAAAAGCCATAGTTAAACCCTCAGTTTGATTGAAAACAAGTTTTCAAACAGTTAAGTTGCACATTTGATGAGAAACAGTAATAAAATAATAGGTAATTTAGTACGATCATCCGGAAGAAAAATTTTAGGACATATAACCCACTAATTATGTTATTAAGTCGCTTGAGTCATGCGCATTATAAAATGGATATCTATTATTTGCTCATGTACCTCGACCACTTGAAAAATAGGTGTTATGCACCATCACCCCATGTCTTCTAGAGCTCGACAAATGGGTAATAGAAATACCCGCGTCTCATAGGAAAGTAATAATTTGGTTCGTCTCTAAATTCGCAAATATCATAAATATTATGGTGATAACTAATCCTTCGTCTCAAAAAATGTCGTACCTAGGAAGATAACAATAATAACTATCAAAATGTGCTATAAAATATAATATAATAATCAATATATAATATAATAATAATCAATCAAGCGTGCTCCAAATTATAATATAATAATCAATCAATCAAGCTTACTTAGAAATATAATATAATAATAAATATATCAAGTATGATCAGAAAATATAATATAATAATCAATCAATCAAGTATGCTTAGAAATATAATATTATAATCAATCAATGCTTGAGAAATATAATATAATCACCAAGAACCAAGCATGTTAATCACACTGTCAAGATTTAAAATAGGTAAAACATGCAAGTAGGAAGGTAGTGCTAAAAAAAGAGGTTTAAGAAAGAGTTCCACTCACTACTAAGTTCCACTCACAAGTCGTCGAAGATAAAGTCACCGGGAGTAGTTTGGTCAATGTGACCTCCTAGTTGCGGATCTCCTGTTACAAGTAATCCTAAAACATGGTTTAGAAGATTTAAGTTCAATAAATTTCTAAAGAAAATTATTTGCTCAATAATGGTCGGATGGAATAGTAAAATTTAGGAAACGAATTAAGACGTGTTCGGAACGTCTCAAAATTTAAGCCACATGCTGCTATGCGCTTGGAAAGTCGTCCACATGTCGCCACAAACCGAGGGAAACCTCCCACTTGTTGTCAGGTGCCGCCACTCGCTAGCACATCCTGTTATGCGCCTCCACGTGCTGCATGTGCTGACATGCACCGAGAGTGGCACTTATGTGCCTGAACAAACTGGTTCAATTCTACCAATATGCTCGTCGAAGAATTAGCGACCCCAACGAGGTTTTTCTCATAGTCTTGAATAGGAAGAAACATGGAACAATGAATTGATATGTGGAACTCATATATTCTTTATCAAACATTTACTATCTACTAAAACCCGTGTGTCGGGTGCACTGTTTACTGTTTATGGAACAGTGCTTATGAACAGTTAATTTCCACTAATACCCTTTAGCATTTGATTGACAAGTGTCCTAGGGATTTTATACTCCTTTCTTCTTTCTTCACGTTTCTTCCTGGGATTTCTTCATCAGTATTGCCCTTCTTCTTCACCGCTAATCGTCTATATATCCTCGATCATTAATCCCAACAACAAGTCTTTGATCCTATATTCCACTCTTTTTGGGGTAAGCATCGTGATCCTTCCTTCTTCCTCCTTACTTCTGTGATTTCTTCCTTCGCTGGATACAAACGTCGCATCTGTGGCAGCTAATCCTTGCTCTCATCGCTTCCAAATTCGCCGCTTTTATCCTCGCTTTTCTTCTGTCGTCGCCACATCCTCACTGCCTTCAATTCACAATTTCTTCCTTCGCTGGTGACAGATAAAGCTGCGGCGATTTCTTCCTTCACTGGCGATTTCTTCCTTCGCTGCGATTTCTTCTTTCTCTCTTCCTTCGCCTCCAAACTGCTTCTGAATGTTGGATTTTGTTCTTTTTCTTTTTGCGCAGTGAGGTTGATGTGTTGTGGAGTTAAGCCAGTGAGGCTGATTTTGTTTTTTTTTTTTTCAACATACTTTTTAGTAAAGCTTTCATCAATTTCTCTTCAATATATATGAAATTGATTAATTACTGCAAATTTTATTTAAATCGATATGCCTTACGTTCGTTGCTTTGTATGTTTTGCAGGGGGATTTGGAGCAAGTGACCCACGAGGTCGGGTTTGGGAAAATTTTCAAGTAAATTGTATTTATGCTGCTCATTAAATTGTGGTTTGAATTCTTCTTTTGGCAAGGGGTGGATTTGGAGCAAGTGACTCATGGGGCTTGGTTTGGGTAATTTTTCAAGTACATTATTGTATTTATGATGCTAATTAAATTGTGGTTTGAATTTTTTGACAATTTTTTTGGTACTCCTCTGCGATCTAAACATGTCACATTAATATTTTTAATTTATAGAAGAAATTTATTTCCTATTTTGTGGAATAATTTGTAAAAATTGTTTATTTGGAAACAGCTCATCTTCAGTTTCCTGCAATTTTAGGCTAATCAAGAAACGTGTGAGGTTTATGCACAAATGACTTTGCTTCCACAAGCACATAGCATCGCCAATCCAGCTTATTTCTTTAAAGAACAGCACCTTCTGTCACTGCTATCTTTTTATTAGTTTTAATATTCGTATGTATCTTGCATTCTTCTATCTCAAGATGAAGGATGATTACCATCGTTATCTTGCAGTCTTCTTTAGATATGTATGGCTGATTTTCAAGATATAGATATGTAGGGTTTTTGTGATTTCATTTTTATGTTCTTGATTGTTTTTTATTCTGAGTTTGCTGTAATTACGTCAATAAATCAGAGCCATTATTCTTCAAGATAGTATATGCATTAATGATATTAGGTTTTGTGATTTTAATAAAATAATTATGGGTTTGTGTGTCAAACTTATATGATAGAAAGAAAAAGGCTTACTACTCTGGTAAGTTTAAATTAAAGAAGGTTGCCAAAACCACAAGTAATCATCTTTTTCTTCTCAATCTGTTCATCTTATTTATGTGTTAATTGAATGAGTATGAAGATAATTCCATTAGAAAATCTAACTGATCTTTATTGTTCTAAATAGTTGTGGCTTCTTTCATTCTTGCAAGGATTGGTGAAGATTCTTTTGAGTGTTTTCAAATTCTCAGGTAAACTTCGATCTTTAAAGTTGAGGTTCATATGAGAATAACTGTTCTTCCTTTTTTGATTAAGTTTTCCCCTCGCTTTTTAATTTTATATCTAAACCGTAAGGTAGTGTTCAATTTGAGGTTGACATGATGTTAATTGTTCTTACTTTTCACACAAACGTAGTATAGAGTTTGAACCATCAGGGCCATCTTTGATGACTTTCAATGAACTCTTTGAAGATTTTGGTTGCCTAACCATAAAGGTACAGTCTTCCATTGTGATCTTCTCATTGTTTATTACTTTATTTGTTTACCCCAATTGTCAATTTGGTCAAAACAATAAAAAGCAAGCAACATCATCTCTGTTATGAGACAAAGACGAAGTCACTCTGTAGATTGTAAAAGGAATTCATGCTTCTTCCTTTCCAGATTGTAGTAGAAGTTCATGCTTTTCCCTCCAGATTCTAGAAGGTGTTCATCTTTTTTCCCCCGGTAAGTTTCAGTTTCAAATCTGATGCAATTGATGTTGAGATTGATTTTAGCAATTTCTTTTGGCCATAGAATCGCTAAACAGATACTAAAGCAGTTGTGGATATTTAGGTGGCCATATGAGGTATTTGTCGTTCATATGAGGTATATGCAGAGTAGATAGGTCTTCGAAAATGTGATTTGGAATTTTGATTATTAATTGGAATTCTAATTTTCATGGATTCATGAATTGATTTATAGTTCCTTTGGTAATTGGTTGAATATCCTTTCAAATGGGATGATTTTCGTAATGATTTAAGTTTGAAATCTATTCTATTTGGTATAGTCTATTTGGAAATATTGCATAAAGAAGTTTAGTGTAAGTTGTGGAATTAATATATATATGAAGTTGAAGCATCGGTGTGGATCAATGTTTCTGAAACTGAAGGTATAATTAAGCAGCTTATTAGATTTGATGTAAGCCTTTCCGGACCCAAATATTTAGTCATGAACACACGTAAGTCAGTATAAGGAAATCAATAGTCCTACTCTGTTTATGGAATCTCTCTCCTTAAGCTCATTATTTGGGTTCATGTGCTGAATCTTGAATCCACACTTGCACAAAAAGTCTTGGTTTTCACGTGTAGGGTCTTGAATCCACATTTACACAGAAAGTCCTATATTAAAGTGTTGGAATGTGGTTCATGCAAACCAAAAGAAGTTAATAGTCATCAACGTGAAGAAATAATGGGAGGTCTAAGTGATGAACTTAGAGGAGTAAAGTCAGTGGAGAGGCAGAATGATGGACTTGGTTTAGAGATTGCTCTACTTGACAAAGCATCCAAAAGAACTGCGTTCTCCGTAAAATGTCCCTACATAATGATAGTGGTCTGGCACTCTTTCCATCATTGGGGGCGACTTACATTATTTTCGAGTTCTTCTTCCGTAAGTATTCTTTCTTTGGTCTCTCTGAGTACTTAACTGTTGCAACAGTAATATCATCAAGTTGTGTGCCATTTGTTCATCTCGAGGATTGAGCAAATGTTGTGTAATATTTTGTGCATATATTTTTCATTATATCTTACAACTAACAGAATGAAAAAAATGATGTAACATCAAAATGAGGAGATTAAAAATTGAAATAAATAAATATGCAACATTTTGATCTTCAATTTTTTGCAGGTTCAGATTTTTTCTATTTTCATGCATTTTTGGTTATCTTCAATTTAATCTACTGTTTGTTCTTCGATGATTATTTACTCGATTATCCTTTTCGATGCACACTATGTGTTCAACGCACACCATGTGTTGGACGTTTTTATTGAAAGAAGTTTCTATTTAAAAAAAATTGGATGTTTTTTCGTTTGATCTTGCAATTTGTATGAGATCTAAAAAAATTGAATCTGGGTTTAGACTGCAGACAACAACAAAGTATTTGGCTGATAGGAAGGTGGAGAGATTTGAGAAGAACATACTGAAGATAGGGGTAGTCCCTTAGACAACCGCCAAGAAAGGAAAGCATTGTCGTCTTGGATTTGGTGCTTATTCAATTTTACAAATTTAATAGATACGAATTTGATATGATTCATTTCAATTATAACTGGACTTACCTACAATTGATTTTGGTTATGCTTAATGTTCTGACTTACTTCCTTTGTTAATTCTCTTACATTGTTTTGATAGATATTATACTTTGTTTTAATTTTTTGTTATGCCCACCATTTTGCATTGTATATACAAATGCTATTGTATGGTATTGGCTTTCAGTTTTTTCATTGATGTTGCTAAATCACTGCTATTCCTTTTGCTTTTTTAGTTTTGCAGGCATGTGGTTTCTATCTATACCTTAAATTCCAGTTCCAATTCACCATTTTTTATGGCACTCCCAGTTTTGGTTTTTTCCCTGACCTCTGTTATTATTGGTTTGCAGGTTGCCAACTTTATGTGGCCTCATATTTTGGCATTTATAATATGGTTTAATTTTTCCTTGCTCATTCCTTGAGTTGTAACTCATTCCAATACTCTGAAAATGATAACTGGTCTAATATTAATATGCATAGAATTATACAAGGGTTTCTGATCAATTAGCTCTAAATTGTCCTTTTTCAAGTGTGAATTACC
The DNA here is from genome assembly GCA_032719365.1 of Prinsepia uniflora. NCBI lineage: Eukaryota > Viridiplantae > Streptophyta > Magnoliopsida > Rosales > Rosaceae > Prinsepia > Prinsepia uniflora. The sequence goes on along the minus strand of CM064861.1, from coordinate 46,201,981 downwards.
TGAACCGCTTGCACATTTGTAATTCTATTTTGTGCCTATAATTACACTATAATGTTAATGAAGAAAGAGTAGTTAGTTTTGAACAATGGTTAAGATATGTATAATGTTAGTAAGGATAGCATAGCTACCAATAGTTGCTCCATTATGTTCCATAAACAACGTCATTAATATGTAAACAGGCTGTGGACATTTGTGTTAATTATAATACTCCCATGTTTCTTCATAATAATCGCGTATTTTACTGTTCTTATTCTTACTGTGACTTTCAAGTTTATGAAACATTCAAGAATACTGCAGCAACGCGCAGGTAAAATTGCTAGTTTAATCTAAAAGGCAACAACGGTGGGCCATGGAGAAGCTCTATCTTGAGTTGTATTTTGACAGCTTTGGGAGATAGCCTCCGGTGAGGTTTGGGTGGATCCAGCCCAAATTCACTCCTATTTGAGATTTGTTTTTTTCTTGCAGTCTCTATTATGAGAAGCCTATGGAGGATCCAACCCCACAATGGTAGGCTATATTTGGGTTGTATTTGTGGTAGATACAACTCTAAATACAGCGAAAAAATGAATATTCTAGTAGAGATAACATATTGCTCACAGTGCCGGGTCTATATTTATTGGGGCTATATATTGACCTACATTTTTATTTCGTATGAAATCATAAATATGTATTAAAATAAATTTTTCCTTTACAATTTCTAATTTAATGTTTATTTATGTAATCTTTAATTTTTTTTCTAAACATTTTAACATAAAAAAATCAAGTATCGAAAAAATAAGATTTTATTCTATATAGATCATTAGATCCTATCTTCCAATTCATTCTTATTCTTTAGATCATATTTTCTTATCACGGTGTCATGCATTAGATCATATTTTCTTATCCAAATTTAACATGGAGAGATTTCGTCTCCCACTAATCGCTAAATCACTATTATTTTTTTTAATATCACAATGATCATTATCATTGAAATATTTATTTTCTATTTATTGTAATCAATTGAAAATATGTTACTACATAATAACTTGTCCTTCAAACCTTTCTTTCTCAACATCTTTTGTCCGATCTCCGTACAACTATGCCCAATCAGTGAAGTGGTAGTTCATCATCTGATGAAGACAGTGATGGCCACATGGTGCTACTGTAAATGCATGAGCACTGCAAAGATTGTGTAGAGGTTGCCACCGAGATCAAATACGGTGGTACATTGTTAAGTCGAACTCCCATTCTAAGAGATCGTGGAGATGCCCAAGAACGCTTTATCTCTTATTATTTAATGATATGGCCCTCATTTGTATCGCCCACATTAGTTTCATGAAATGTTTGGTATGGGAGAATAATTATTAATAAGAATATGAGATGCTGTCATCCCTGTAGATCATTATTTCAAACCAAAACCTAATGCAACCAGAAAACTTGATCTCACACCAATTGTGATGGTGACCACTGCCCTTCAGATACTTATGACCAAAGGTATCGCCCATATCCATGATGATTATTTGAAAATCGGAAAAACGACATGTATTGATTGTTGTAGAAGGTTTTGTTGGGCCATCAACAATGTCTTCGGCATCATTAGTCCTATTCAGGTTTCGACCCCTCATATGAGTGAGATGATCGCACAGCTTGGTGCAATGTGCGTGGATGAGTGCCCATCTATTTTGAGACACTTGTTCTTTCTCAATGATGTGCTTGAAGGCATTAGAAATAATTCTATGAATTGTTATTATATACACCCTACATGGTTTTATTAGATTCTAAATTGTCAACTGGTACTTCTTCACTAATTACCATATAAGCTCAACATAGAGTCACTTCTTCTTCGCTATTGAAAGTCATTTCTGGTGAGGATTTATTGATAATTAGTTGAAGAAATGTGGAACTAAAAAAAAATTGTAAGCACATGTTTGAGAAAATAAGGAAAATATTAAGAATATTATGGGTGTTCTGAAATTTAGAGTAAAATTTATGATATTTATAGGAAAAACTTGAAAATTGAGGATGATATATATCGTCGTTGTGTGCCCAATGGTAGGAAGAAAATAAAAAGCATGCCTCATGCAAAATAGCCAACTGGAGATGTTCTTTTTCATGTAGTTTATATTATGGAAAGCCTATGGAGGATCCACCCACAATGGGAGGCTACATTTGAGGTTATATTTGTGGTGGATGTAACTCCAAATGTAACCTCAACATGAATATTCTAGGTTAGATAAGCATATTGCCCGTAGTGGTGGTCTATATTTATTGGGACTTGAAATTGAGCTACATTCTTAATTTTCTTATGTAACCTTAATTTTTTTTTTCTTAACCATTTTACCTAAAAAATCAAAATTCTGAAAAAATAAGTTTTATATAGACTTTTAGATCAGATCTACGAATTTCATTCTTATCAATTTGATCAGATCATTGATGCTCAATTCCATGATGCGATTCTATGTATTCTTCAAATTGAAGTAGAAGCCGGAGAACGGCAGGATTATGCTGTGAATGAGGACGGAGCCTTAACCACAGAAGGGAGATTTTGTGTACCTGCAGATGAAGCATTGAAAAAGGAGATTTTGGCTGAAGCTCATAGTTCTGCATATGCTATGTATCCGGGAGGAACAAAAATGTACCGTACGCTCCGAGAACATTACTGGTGGCTTGGTATGAAACGAGAAATTGCTGAATATGTGAGTAAATGTTTGATATGTCAGCAGGTAAAGGCGGAGAGACAGAGACCTTACGGAGCACTGCAACCACTTCCTATCCCTGAATGGAAATGGGATCATATAACCATGGATTTTGTGTTTAAACTTCCGAGGACGCCCAGAGGCCATGATGGCGTTTGGGTGATTGTAGACAGACTTACCAAGTCAGCACATTTCTTACCTGTGAAGGAAGACTTTCAGATGACCCAGTATGCTAACTTGTTCATTAGTGAGATCATCCGGTTACATGGTACACCTGCCTCTATTGTCTCAGATCGAGATCCGCAATTTACATCTAGATTCTGGCAAAGTTTACAGGAAGCTTTTGGGACGAGATTGCATTTTAGTACGGCGTTTCACCCTCAGACGGACGGACAGTCGGAACGGACCATCCAGACCTTGGAAGATATGATGAGAGCATGTGTTCTGCAATTCCAGGGTACTTGGGAGTCACATTTTCCATTGATGGAATTTGCCTATAATAACAGTTATCAAGCAAGTATTGGAATGGCACCTTATGAAGCCTTGTATGGACGCCAGTGCAGAACCCCTTTGTGTTGGACAGAGGTCGGCGAAAGAAAATTGTCTAAGTCCGAATTGATTGATCTGACGACAGAGAAAGTTAAGCTCATTCGAGATAGACTCAAGGCAGCCCAGGACAGGCAAAAGAGCTACGTGGATCGACGAATCAGGGATCTTGAATTTGCAGTGGGAGATTGGGTTTTTCTGAAGTTATCCCCTTGGAAAGGTATAGTACGATTTGGCAGGCGCGGGAAATTAAGCCCTCTTTTCATCGGAACTTATGAGATTATCGAGCGGATTGGCCGAGTTGCTTACTGATTAGCATTACCTTCGGAGCTTTCCAGAGTTCATAATGTCTTCCATGTGTCAATGCTGAGGAAATATGTATACGATGAGTCCCATGTATTAGAAGAGCAACCTATTGAGCTCAGGGAAGACCTAAGCTTTGAGGAACAACCTGTGCAGATCTTGGATCGAAAAGATAAAGTACTCCGCCGAAAGACAATTCCTCTAGTAAAAGTGCTTTGGAGAAATCAGAATGTAGAAGAAGCTACTTGGGAACTCGAAGCTCAGATGCGAGAGCAGTATCCGTACTTGTTTCCGTGAAATTTCGGGGACGAAATTCCCTAAGGGGGGAAGGTTGTAACGCCCCGAAAAATCCAAAAATTGTAAAATATTAAAATAATGTGAAAATGACGTTTTTACCCTTGATGACATATGGCTAAAAGTTGACTTTTTGTTTAAAATACTTTTTGCACATTTCTCGAGTACCGTTGTGTAGGCCTTGGAACGCTGAATCCGTAGACAGGTGGCACGTCGAAAACGGAGCTCGTATGAAGAAGTTATGGGTCTGAGAAGTTTAGGGGCAAAATGGTCATTTGTGACCACAAGGGTAAAATGGTAATTTTATGAAAGGGCTTTAAGTTAAACGATGCAAGTGATTTGTTTATGTGCTGATTCAGCCCATCAATGAGTCATTAGCCTCACCAAGTGACAAGTGTCACTTGTTAAGGCTGGTTAGTGGCATTTGATTGCCGTTAAAATTAATTAATGTTTGAATGACTCTTTATTAAGGTTGATAATTAGCAACAATCACACAAGAACAAAACAGAGAACCTTTACATCCTCCTTTCATCTTGATCAAATTTCAGTAGGAACAAGGAAATTTATGAGTGATTAAGGACAATTAGTTGGTTAAATTGGAGAGAAAAACCGAAGAGGAATCAAACCAACCCGGATTGGAACCTTGCTGAGCTTACCCGAAAATTTACTCATACCCCCATTTTCGAATTTGGATTTCCAGACGGTTTCGTTCCAATTGGACGTGATATTAGGCTTGCTGGGAGCTTAACGACTTGAACCCAATTAACTGGAACAAGAACTGGAGCTGAAATGGTGATGAACAGACACTGCAACTAATTTGAAAAATCGAGCTTGAGTCGAGGTAATTAGAGGTAAAATTTCATGAAATTGATCTCGATTTCGTGTTTATAGTAGTCCTATGATGCTTCTGGTATGAACAATTGAGAGAAACAGGCTGGTTTTGAGTGGAACCCGATTAGGGACCCGTGGGGTATCTATGTTGAGTCGTGGACTTTGGGGCACGGTTTCACGAAATTGAGTTTACAGACCCTTAATCCATATTGAATTAATGCTAATGAGTGAAAGAAACGATAAAATTGACCTTGAATTGGTGAAGAACTATTCGGGTCTGATCGCGGGTCACAGACCCGAATACCAGAGAAACGGGCGAGAGAGAGATACTGTAGCAGGCACTGTTCACGGCGCGTGGCTTTCACGCGCAGCCGCTTGCGGCGGCGCGTGAGGGCGCGTGGCCGGGAATCTGGGGAAGGGTCCAACAACAATTTTGATACTCTCGATGATACGGACCTATTAGCGTTGGTTTCGGGTCAATCGGATATGAACTGAGAGTAGTTTTGTATACCCGAAGCGTATAGGTTACGGTTAAAATACTATTATTTTATTCCGACGATTAGGAAATTCGTACAGGAGATTATGTAACGAGTTAGTAATCTTATATTACTTGTTTGACAGGCCCGAATACTTCTGGGATATCGGAAGGAAGCGAACAACTCGAAACGGAACAATCTGGACGGTGTGTGAGTGAACTTTTGTTTTCTACCCTGAATGCATGCATATATGTTTTAAATGCTTTATAATATGATTGGAAATGATTTGGTATGATTAATACTTCGATATAATGATTTCTGGATTTTTGGGAATATTATATTATTTTATATGCTTTTGGGCACGATTTTCGAGAAAGCTGTGAAACTAAATTTCGAGCTAAGGCTCGGGGTTTGAACTTGATTTTGACTCGGATTATGAGTCTGGCACTAGATTTGATGGAATTGTGTTATAATTGAAATTGTGATTGCACAGATTTGCGTGAAACTGGTTTACGGATGTTGATAAATGATTTAACTATTTTCACTTATTTTTATGATAATGATATATGAGGGCTTTCGGTGTGGAATATGTTTCCCCCGAAATGGACCCTGGAGATATCGCTCGCCTTCGGGATGGAAGTGTTTATCTCGAAGAGGTCACGTAGCACGATCTTTGTCGAGCAGCCGAGGGAGGCTTGACTCAGATCAGATGTGCTGGATTATATATGGATCGGTAAGTGATGTGTTCACGAGATCCGGATTGCCGGCTGGTGATGTGTTCACAGCGCGGATGCTCGGGATTTGAGCGGTCCTTGAGCCTATTGATTTGCACACGTTGCAGGGATAACGTGACTCTATATTGGACCTGGATTCTGTGTTTTTGTTGATGTTTGAGATTTATATTCATATCTTATTTATTTGATTTATGAGTTATGATATGCATTCATGTTTGTGAAAACTGGAGGATAAGACTATATTTTGATAAACGTATTTCTAAACTTGATTTTTGTCCACTCACACCTTTGATGTTTTATTTGCCCTCCAGGCCAGTGCACAGATACTGAGGCTAATATCGAGGCTGAGGAATAAACGGACCGTTGCATACTCAGACACTTTGCAGCGTAGGATTTTGTTCCCTACATTTAAATATTTCCTATGCTCTGTAAACCTGTTGACTAGGTCAACGGTCTCGAAATACTGAACTATCCCTTATCTGACAATGTTATTGGTTATATGTGTTATATGTATATATTTGAAACTACTTTTGGTACCTTCGAGTTATTGTCAGACGGGAGCAGGATCTATCACGGTTATCGAGGGATAATCGGGATGGGTCTTGTCAACTCAAGCACCATCCGAGTCATATCAGACATGTCTAGGAACTACACACGCACCATTTAGACGTACCACATACTCGGGAACTACACTCACGCAACATCTGAATCACGTCTAGGAACTGCACTAGCACCATCCAGAACATGATCCAGTATCCACAATCACAAACACAATCCATACCACAAACACATACCAAACATATCCATGACTTCAAACCAAGTCAAAGGCATTCCCGACAGGGTCTCAAGCCCAAATGCCATTTACACGTAAATATGTAAAATCACATTTGAAAACATTAAAATAATCCAGAAATCATCCTTGACTCACCAACTAAGTCAAAATATCCTTTTCAAAACTTTTTTGACTCCGGGCCTAGCCCAAAACATCACTTGCACATATCTCGTAAAACGTGCCTGAAAGACCGATTAAAATAATCATTAAATCACAAATAATCACGCCAAATCACCATGACATCATTGCAATTCAAATCATGCAATCAATCATGTAAAACATTTAACTATGCATGCATATCAGTTTATAAAAAAACGTTCACTCACACACCGTCCAAACCGCTCGCTTTCCTAACTGCACGCGTTTCCGTAATTTCTGAAACTTTTCAGGAATCTCGAATCCTGTCCAAAATCATTATTCAGGGTCACTAACGACTTAATTAACATCATATTAATTTTCCAAAATTTTTCAGGAATTAAATATTAATTTAAAACATAACATAAACCTTTGGACCCTCGAAACAATATCAAAACGGTGTCCGATCGACTCAAAACCAATGCCAAAATATTTGTTACATTGCATAGAACAAAAGTCATGTTGAACTCACCTCGGGAATGGGGCCCACGCGCTTTCACGCGCCGCCGTGAGTGGCTGCGCGTGAAACTCACGCGCCTGCTACAATGTCACCACCTTCACCCATTTAACTGATAAACAGATCCTGCGACCCGCGTGCTAACCCGATTCAATCACCATCAATTCTGCATCATTTTCAACAATTGAACAGTCCATTAGCATCGTTATGGATCCAATTAAGGTTCTGTGAACTCAATTACATGAAACCTTACCTCAAGCCAATCGAATTGAACTCGAATTCGAAGAACATCAAAACACTGTTCATCGTCCCAATTCAGTCAAACTCGAGTGTTTTCTTTCAATTGATGCATCAGGGAGCATCGTGGGATCCTACTAAATATGTTTCCAAGATCAATTTCTTCGTTCCATGTCTCCAATTCCTCGACTCAAACTCGAAAATCCAAAGTTCTCACCATTTTCGTTCTAGTCCAAAACAACCTCAATTCGCATCAATTTTGAGCTGGTCCTAATCGAATTGATCCCAGAAGGCTCAATTGAATCTCAATTTGAAGCATCTCGAGCTAGAAGTTCAAATTCGAATTTTCGAAAGGTGTAAGTTTCAAGGGTTTGGGTCTTCGAGTTTCTCTAGGTTTCTCTTCCTCTCTTCTCCTCTCATTCCCAATTATTTTCCTCTGTAAATTCGTCATACCGTCTTAGGTTTAACACTTAGCTTCATTCATCAATCAATTTAGTGAATTTAAACGAAGGGTGGGCGGTTTTGTGTTGTACTTGTTAGGCATTCAAACAAAGCCACTAATCCCTCTACTGTAGTGACATGTCTCACTCAGGGAGCTAAGTGATTCATCAATGGGGCTGCATCATCAAATTCCAGCGCTAAATTATCTTTTTGCCCTTACCAGCAAAATGACCAAAATGCCCCTCGTCGTTCGAGACCCATAACTTTTACATCCGACTTCCGATTGACGCATGCCGCATGTCTACGGATTCAGCATCTCGAGACCTATTCAACGGTCCTTCCGAAAATTCTAAACAAGGTCCCGATTAAAAAGTCAACTTTTGGCCCTTATAACTAGGGGCAAAATCGTCATTTCCTTCAAATTTTTCAATTTTTCCTTTTTCGAATTTTCGGGTTGTTACATAGGTGACCCATGTAACCCGTTTTACCCGTTTAACATGTTTAATCTATGTAAAACTATAAGATTTAATAGACATATAGGTAATTAAATGGGTAGATATATTAGTTAATAATTAACACATTTGGGGCTACCACGTATTCAGGTGGGGTGAGCCCAGAACAAGCGGAGGAGTGGATCACTCGAATAGCTCAAGTGGGTACTGCCCGTATAGTAGGTGTTTCAAGCGTGATGAGCTTGGACATATTAGTAAGTACTACCCGAATTGCTCAAGTGGGGATACGACAGAACATATTAGGTCAGATTATGAACAAACGTCTAGAATGTCAGAAGGAAGTCAAACCCCAAGTAGTGGGACCAAAAGTGGATCTAGAGGACATGGCTGATCTTTAGGGTCACAAGCCCAAGTTTTTGCTATGAGATGATCAGAGGATCGGGAGACATTGGGGTTGATGGTAGGTGCGTTCTTTACTTTTATGTATAATTCATGTGTTTTCGTAATTTTGTTTCTTGGGAATTGTGAACTTGAAGGCCTGGATTTCGATTAGACTTGGAATATGGGTCAAATTGTTGGATTTGTTTGATTGTGAATCTTGAGGATGAAATTCTTTTATGGAGGTTAGATTGTAATGACCTGAACCTTCAATGAGGTAAAATCGGAAAAGTTAAAGGAAATTTGTCATTTTTCCCCTAAAAGTTAAAAGTTGACTTTTGACCCAAAAGTCAAAGTGTTCACCTTTTGATCGAGACCTCGTTTAGACAATTCGAGAAGGCCATTATGAAAGTCTCGGATTTCTGAGTGTGTCGATATGCGGCATGCCAAAAATGGAGCTCGGTTGGTTTCGTTCTTGGTCTAAATTACATAAGGGTATTTTAGTAATTTGGCAAGGAGGGGCATTTTGGTAAATTCCATGGGAGATTTTTGTTTGTGGATGATTGGGATAGGGACAAGTGTCCCCTTATCCCTTGAGATGTGTGTGCCGAATTTTAGTGTTTGAATGTGTGTGTGTTTTATGTTTGAAGTGTGTTGTGTGTGAGTTAGTGTGGTTGCAGCCAAAGAAGAGAAAAAGAAAGAAAAAAAAAAGAAGCAGAGGAGAAGAAGAGATAAAAGCGGAGAGAAAAGGAGAAAATGAGCATGAGGAAAAGAGAGATGAAGTGAGTAGTGACTGCAGAGTCGAGAGAGAGGAAGGAGGACCCGAAAAGAAAGTTTTCAGGTCTAGGGTTTCTAACCCAGTTTTTGTCAATCAAGGCCATAAATGACTTCCTTGAGTTCCTATGACCCTAATAAAGCCTAGGGTTTGAATTTGTGGACGTCAAAACCACCCAGAAACCGAGGACACAGTTTTGCCGAAAGGTGAGTGCTTGGGTGTTGGATTTAGGTGGATTTTCTGACAGGACCCATCTCAATCCCAGCTGGATTAACGCGGAAAAACTCTGCTCCCGTCTGACACGAAGTGTCAGACAAGGGAAATTTCCAACCTTTACCCTCTCGGCCTATCAGAGTACGCCATGATCCGGAGGAGGTATGTGATATCTCGGTCTCTGCTACAGTCCACATCCGCTGTCAACCTGAAGGACAGTCAAAACATTAAAAGCTGTGAGTGGACAAAACAAAAATTTATAAAAAAATTTCATAAGAACACTTGTACCCTTCACTAAAAAGCATGCATGCATTCGAAAACCATTTAATCCAAAAGAACCATATGTGGGAACTAAGCCCAAAACCATAACCGAAAGAACCATAAAGAACCAACCATACGGGCCGCTGCCCAATTCCATACGGGACTCAGCCCAAAACCTGTACACATCACATATCATATATCATATATACTTATAATCACACAACCAATCCTGTCATGGTTTCCAAAGCTACGTGCGTGCTACCCGAGGTCTCAAGCCCAAGTCTCTTAAGGTCCAAGGTCAATGTCCGTAGACCAATGACCCTCCCTAAGGTTATGATCTAAGCCTTCCTGAGAGTAAAGCACCCAACGGGGGCGACTCCACTCAATCAATGCTATGTGACTACTCCAGGGTACACCTAGGTCAACGACCCTCCCCGGAGGAGACAATCCAAGTAAAGGAAGGTATATGAATATATATATATATATATACCGAAATCATCCTTAAAACCTTTCAACGGATTCATGCCCGGTCCCCATAAACCCTCATGAATCATAAAAAGCTTTCAAGGGTTCATGCCGGTTCCCATGAACCGTCATGAACCTAGAAATCCATTAGGGTCCTCGACTCGAAATCATAAATGTAAAGTAACTGGGTCTCGTGCCCGAACACATGACTCAACTGGGCATCGTGCCGGATATCTCAGGGTCAGTCACGACTCCGATCGTAGTGATGAGTGCAACCATCCATCCAGGACCGTCCTTAATCCTCGTAATGTCATCGTGAACGAATCAACCGACGCTACCACCGCTAGATTATGGAGCACTCATCACCAATTGATATCCTGAACCGTCAGCACTCCGAAGTCGAGCCTCCATCAGCTGCCCGACAACAGATCGTGCATCGTGACCTCTCCGGAAGAAACATATCCTAGTCCAAAGGCGAGCGTCGTATCTTCGGTCGCCGTGCACATAACACTCGCCGCGACTACGATTCAGACCCGTAAGTCATAAATAGAGCCACATGCCCAAGACAAAACCAAATGGGTCTCATGCCCAAGTTCATCCTTTTAAAATCCAAAACGATTTCATTTAAACCATCATAGAAGGTACAAACACGTACATGCACCGTATAAGGTCGAAATCTCAAAATACGTGCCAATACGTAACCACACTCAAATGCACTCATGGCATCACCAAAAAAGTATTAAAATATATAATAAACATTTATGCATGCACCAATTTAGAAAACAAGGTCCACTCACAGAACGTCCGAGCTGCAACTCGATATGCGTGCCATACGGCTCTCCAGAGCCAATGGTCATCACCGAGACTCTCAAACCTGTCCAAATTGTAATAGAGGGTTATTAACTACTTAAATAACCCCTTACTAAAGCTCCGTAATTTTCCGGAAATTTTAACTATTTTTAAAGTTGATCCTAAATCTTCAGACACCCCGAAACATATCGAAACAGTGTCCGATCGACAAGAAACCAGTACCAAAATGTTTGGTACATAGAATAGAAGATTTCACATGTTGAAGACATCCCCAAAATGTGGGCCACGCGCCCACACACGCCCCGAGAAGCTCCTGCACGTGAAGCCCACGCGCGGGCACTATTCATCTTCTTCTCCTATCAACTGAACTGGGTTTGACTGGTTTGAACTAGCCGAACTGATCTGGACCGGTTCTACATCCCAACTCATCCATTTTCATCCCATTTCATTCCATTTTGATCATAAAGTTCCCTAATCTCATTTCCTATCTATTTAAACATTAAAAACAGAAGAAAAACCACAAACCCCGTACCTTCTTGATCAGCCATGGCGGTGGTGAGTTCCTCCGCCGTTCACCATCCATTCCAGGCCGTCCTAGCCACTTCTTTTGATTCCAAATGGTCCTTACAACCTCGAGAAGCCCATTTCCGTTAATGAAAACCACTCAATCCCTTTAGAACCCGAAATCAACTTTTTGAAACCATTACCTCACGATTTCGACTCTCCCCGCCGTGGCCCTCCTTTCAAACCGGTAGCACCACCGTGCTCGTCTCATCTCCCTTTCCAAGTTCACTTCATAAGCCACCATCGTCCAGCAAGGTTTGGGGGTGGTAGTGATGGTATGTATATTTGCTTGAAAAATGGAAAGGAAGAAAATGGGGTGTTCGGGTTTGTGAGAAACAGAGAGGGAATGTTGATCAGATGAGATGAGAGGGAGATGGGATGAGATGAATGGTAAGGATTAAGAGTTTAGATTAGATGGAGGGCTAGGATTTAGTGATGAGTAGATTAGATTAAAATAATAATAATAATAATAATAATAATAATAATAATAATATTTTATTAGTGAGATCCCCTTTTTCGGATATTGAAAAATGTGATGAGTGACACTTGTCACTCATCCATGGGTCCCACCAAAATATCTGCCCAATCAAAATAAGCCATGTCATCATCGCCTCGTAAAGTGCGCATAGTGAAATCGAACTTTCGTGACCTATAACTTTCCCGTTCGAAATCCGATTTCAGCGTGTCGCCTGTCTATGGATTCGTATCGACCCGATCTATGTAACGGTCCTTGGCCCTCGGCCATCGAACCTCCCAGGTCAAAAGTCAACTATTTACCTCCTTTTAAGCCAAATTACTAAAGTACCCTTGAACTTCCGAACGTCATAACAACTTCCTCGAATGTTGGAATCAAACGTGCCACCTGTCTATGAACTCTTGACGTCCCGAAATACATCACAGTCATCGGTCAAAGTCCATTTAACCGCTAGATCAAAAAGTCTATGTTTTGCCCACGCTTAGGGGCAAAACGGTCATTTTGCATCGTTCGTCCGGAAGTACCCCTCAAATCACCGATTAACCTCACTAATCTAATCCCAGAATTTGGGACGGGTCGTTACAACCTTCCCTTCTTAATTAATTTCGTCCTCGAAATTCCATCCGACCTAATTCCAACCGTTCTTCCCTCCTTAATTAGTTTCGTTCTCGAAATTCCAACTATCCTGATTCCACAACCACCTCGTGGAAATAATTCGATCTTATCTTAGGTGTACACTAGCACCCAATAGCCAATACAATACTTGTCTACAACCAGACGTACCACCAGTACTCACGTCGTATCGACTACACTCGACCACGTCGAATGACAGAAATCACATGTTTCGAATTGACACTACTTGTCAAATCTACCATTTCGTTGACACAGACAACTCAAAGGTTTCCTGGCTCAATCCCAAACTTTATCCTGACGCATGCTGCCACAGGGAGTCACCAGACCTCACACAACGATCCACGTTGACACGTCCGACAACCTGTCACCAGTTGACAGTCGCCAATCGATGACTAACACTATACTTACCTGTGGTTACTCTAACCACCAACTTACTAAACCTGAGTATACAATCACCAACAAGCACTCGACCTATGTATAACTGGACCCATCAGAATCACTATGACCCAATGCACAGTATCTAACGTCCAGTTCACGTCCTCAACTAATCCAATGGTATCAGAACTAAGCCGACTACCAACACGTTCACTAACATACCCCTGGTATATCCCATATACCGTCACCAGGCACCACAAGTCTGCCCGGTATCGTACCTTGAACAACGTATAAGGAACATACATAAAACCATCAACCAGCCTACAACAACAACGACGACAAGGATAATCTAGGTCGTAGCCAATCACGTTCAAATTCTGGAGTCCATCTGTCCAATCCAGGACTAGACAGCTCAAAACTCCAACCCATCGTCCATTTCCAAATCCGAATCCGAAATCATCATTCCGTAAGCTAGCACCCAGAATAACCATTCCGAACCCAAATCCAGAAATCCATTTTCAAGTTCCAAAATCAAATCCTGAATCGTCATCCTGAAATCTGATTCCAAAACCCGAAATCTCGTTCTCGTCTACCGAGATGCACCAATTCCGAACCTTTCGGGTACCTGCGCAAACGATTACCATAATACAATCGATTGACTTCATAGGGAAGCCAATCACAATATCCACACATCTCTAAGGCCGACAAAATCCGACCTCGTCGGACACTTACTCGCCCGAGTAATATACCATACGGGATTTACCTCGAAAAGAAGTTCAGTCCCAACATCCTCAACTCAAACATCCAAGTAAGAGCGATAAACTCTCCACTTATCTGGACCATCAAGATCCATCACCATGTCACCCGACCATAAACGTCATGATCCTTGATTGTCACGACGTGCAAAGTTCACAACATCACAATCCCGATCCACATCGTGATCCTAGTCCTAAGCATCATAATCTTGATCCACCTAGGATCCCCACAAGCTCACTCAGCTAACAATCCACCTGAGATCCGATCATAGGGTCTTACAGACTCATGAATCCTTCGTCGATCACCTCACTCCTCAACCAATTTCCACATCTAATGAGATCAGTCAACGGCGAGATACGCCGAGACTGTGGGTTCTCTCCAATTACCTCGTATCGATCCTTGGCATTCCACTTAGGAAAATCAAGGATGATCCAACACGATGACATCAAAACTCATCCTACGTGAATGCAACCAAAACTTGCTGCACTCACCACGCCATGTAACCCAACATCTTCTGCCACCAAGCAGAAAGTGAGAAACCTCAATCACAACCTCTCTCGATTCCGAAGTTACAACCATGTCGGAACCATGCTTAACTGTTTCTATTCCTGAGCTAGAAGTTCTCTTTCTCCGACCTTTCTGACAAACGACAACTGTCAGTAACTACTATAATGACCCATTCTATTTCTTACAATCAAATTTCTCCACAAACAAGCCTACCCAAAGCTCAGGAGGTATGGTCAACCGCAGTCAACCATAACTAATCCGAAATGGACTCTCAAGTCCTCAGCTCATCCGGACACGATCCACGTTTTCGAGACCAGTCTAACTCACTACCAACTTCGCCTATCGGTTTAAACCGTGTATGCACATCCAAAAGGATGTCAATTCGTCCTAACTTGGTATACAGCTCGACTAAGGATTCACAACAGACTCATGTTGTGATCTGCAGTCAAATCTCTACATACCACCATAACTGACCAATCCGGACCAACTGGTCGCTAATCCCCATGACAATACTCGTTCCTCATGTCTTAACTACCGTTGGATCCAATCCAGTCCATTACTATCCGTGATCCACTCCTGAACCAAAAATATCGAACATATGCCCATTTCGACGGAGTCACATCCCGACTCGTGGCTCATCGTCATCACAATCACCGGCACCACCACCAGCACTAGTACTAGCACTAGTACCAGCACCATCACCATCACTAGTACACAAGCATCAGCATCAGCATCCAGTTTGCGAAATAGACCACCCTGGATCTCCGCTCATACCGAACGACAATCCCGTACCTCTACTCGTATTCTCGTACCCAACAACTCTGGGTACAGTCACCCCGACAACTCCTACGAGAAAAGGAAACGTTCCCCGAACGTCCTCGATTCCCAATAACCATAACTACAACCACTCTCGGTAGTAGTGCCTGCCACAAGCTCGTGTAGACCTAACCACCAGACATCACAATCGAGACTCTGCATCCAATGGAATCAACCGCTCGTACTGACTACTCTGCATCCCCGCTCCAGGATTCCATCGACAAGTACCAACCTTGGTAACCTGTCCAACCAAACTCTAACCAGTCATAACTCGACTCAACCAATGTCGTCTACCAGGTCGCCCATGACCTTAGTTGCACTAACTATCCATCATAACAAAAGTAGTACGACAACCAACTAGGTCTAACCGATAAGTACAACCCGGACTGCAGAGTGCAGTCCCATCACCTAAAGTTGACATGACTAGACCGACCAACTGTCTCGACTCCGAAAAGTCGCCAAAGTCAAACCGCTCGACAACTCACTTTTCCGAACCACACACCCTACCTTAGGGTTCCACGATCACTACCTAGGGTTCCTTAAACCCAACTGCAGAAAGCAGTATAATCCACAATCTGACCGACCACGCGGTCTTGACATCGTAAAGACGTCAATCCAACTAGAGTTCCTCCAACCCAACTGCTCCTAGCAGCATAGCCACCAACTCAACAAGATCCGACCATCTAATGGTCACAACACCGAATCAATCGTCAAATCGATCCCACGACATCGTGAAAGACGATCCTAACTAATCGTCTCACGATCAAAACTCCAAAGTACTATTACGTTCATCCCTTCGTAGGGTCCCACACTGTCAACCTTGACAGAACTATGGCAACGCCGACATCGAATGCCGAACCAAGACATTCCACAATTCAAACCTACTAACTATCGTACCGGCATCCTAACTATCAGGTTGATAACGAACTGTAACCCATTGAGACATCACATTCTCGACCTGCGTGCACCATAAGAGCAAACGATACTCTGATACCAAGTTGACAGGACCCGTCCCAATCCCCCCGGGATTAACGCGGGACGACCCTGCTCCCGTCTGATACGAAGTGTCAGACAAGGGAAATTTCCAACCTTGGCCCTCTCGGGCTATCAGAGTACGCCAGGATCCAGAGGAGGTATGTGATATCTCGGTCTCTGCTACAGTCCACATCCGCTGTCAACCTGAAGAGCAGTCAAATCTTTAAAAGCTGTGAGTGGACAAAACAAAGAGTTTATAAAAAAAATTCATAAGAACATTTGTACCTTTCACTAAAAAGCATGCATGCATTCGAAAACCATTTAATCCAAAAGAACCATATATGGGAACTAAGCCTAAAACCATCACCGAAGGAACCATAATGAACCAACCATACGGGCCACTGCCCAAATCCATAAAGATACCAACCATACGGGCCACTGCCCAATTCCATACGGGACTCAGCCCAAAACCTATACACATCACATATCATATATCATATATACATATAATCACACAACCAATCCTGTAACAGTTTCCAAAGCTACGTGTGTGCTACCCGGGGTCTCAAGCCCAAGTCTCTCAAGGTCCAAGGTCAATGTTCGTAGACCAATGACCCTCCATGAGGTTATGATCTAAGCCTTCTTGAGAGTAAGGCACCCAACGTGGGCGACTCCACTCAGTCAGTGCTCCGTGACTACTCCGGGGTCCACCCAGGCCAACAACCCTCCCCGGAGGAGACAATCCAAGTAAAGGAAGGTATATGAATATATATATATATATATATATACCAAAATCATCCTTAAAACCTTTCAATGGATTCATGCCCGGTCCCCATAAACTGTCATGAATCATAAAAACCTTTCAAGGGTTCATGCCGGTTCCCATAAATTGTCATGAACCTGGAAATCCATTAGGGTCCCCGACCCAAAATCATAAATGTAAAGTAACTGGGTCTCGTGCCTGAACACATGACTCAACTGGGAATCGTGCCCGATATCTCAGTGTCAGTCACGACTCCGATCGTAGTGATGCATGCAACCATCCATCTAGGACCGCCCTCTATCCTAGTATGTCGTCGTGAACGAATAAACTGACGCGACCACCGCTAGATTATGGACCACTCATCACCGATCGATATCCTGAACCGTTAGCACTTCGAAGTCGAGCTTCCATCGGCTGCCCAACAACAAATCGTGCATCATGATCTCTCCGGAAGAAACATATCCCAGTCCGGAGGCGAGCGTCGTATCGTCGGTCGCCGTGCACATAGCACTCACTGCGACCACGATTCAGACCCGTAGGTCATAAATAGAGCCACATGCCTGAGACAAAACCAAATGGGTCTCATGCCCGAGTTTATCCGTTTGAAATCCAAAACGACTTCATTTAAACCATTATAAAAGGTACAAACACGTATAGGCACCATATAAGGCCGAAACCTCAAAATACGTGCCAATACATAACCACACTCAAATGCACTCATGGCATCACCAAACAAGTATTAAAACATATAATAAATATTTATGCATGCACCAATTTAGAAAATAAGGTCCATTCACAGATCGTCTGAGCTGTCGCCTCGATATGGGTGTCATACCGCTCTCCCGAGCCAATCGTCGTCACCGGGACTCCCAAACCTATCCAAATTGTAATAGAGGGTTACTAACTACTTAAATAACCCCTCACTAAAGCCCCGTAATTTTCCAGAAATTTTAACTATTTTTAAAGTCGATCCTAAACCTTCGGACACCCCGAAACATATCGAAACGGTGTCCGATCGAGACGAAACCAGTCCCAAAATATTCGTTACATTGAATAAAAGATTTCACATGTTGAAGACATCCCCAAAATGTGGGCCACGCGCCCTCACACGTCCCGAGAAGCTCCTACGTGTGAAGCCCACGCTCGGGCACTATTCATCTTCTTCTCCGATCAACTGAACCGGGTTTGACTGGTTTGAATCAGCCGAACCGGTCTGGACCGGTTCAACGTCCCAACTCGTCCATTTTCATCCCATTTCGTTCCATTTTGATCCTAAAGTTCCCTAATCTCTTCTCCTATCTATTTAAACATTAAAAACAGAAGAAAACCCACAAAACCCGTACCTTCTTGATCGGCCATGGCGGTGGTGAGTTCCTCCGCCGTTCATAGTCCATTCTAGGCCGTCTTAGCCACTTCTTTTGATTCCAAATGGATCCTACAACCTCCAGAAGCCCATTTCCGTTAATGAAAACCACTCAATCCCTTTAGAACCTGAAACCAACTTTTTGAAACCATTACCTCACGGTTTCGACTCTCCCCGCTGTGGCTACCGTCGTGGCCCTCCGTTCAAACCTGTAGCACCACCGTGCTCGTCTTAGTTGGTTTCATAAGCCACCATCGTCCGGCAAGGTTTGGGGGTGGTAGTAATGGTATGCGTGTTTGCTTGAAAAATGGAAAGGAAGAAAATGGAGTGTTCGGATTTGTGAGAAACAGAGAGGGAATGTTGATCAAATGAGAGAGAGATGGGATGAGATGAATGGTGAGGATTGAGAGTTTAGATTAGATGGAGGGCTAGGATTTAGTGATGAGTAGATTAGATTAGATTAAAATAATAATAATAATAATAATAATAATAATATTTAATTAGTGAGATCCCCTTTTTAGGGATATTGACCAATGGGATAAGTGACACTTGTCACTCATCCATGGGTCCCACCAAAATATCTGCCCAATCAGAACAAGCCATGTCATCATCGCCTCGTAAAGCATGCATAATGAAATCGAACTTCCGTGACCCATAACTTTCCCGTTCGAAGTCCAATTTCAGTGTGCCGTCTGTCTATGGATTCGTATCGACCCGATCTACGTAACGGTCCTTGGCCCTCGGCCATCGAACCTCCCAGGTCAAAAGTCAACTATTTACCTCTTTTTAAGCCAAATTACTAAAGTACCCTTGAACTTCTGAACGTCATAACTTCTTCCTCGAATGTCAGAATCGAACGTGCACCTGTCTATGAACTCGTGACGTCCCGAACTATGTCACAGTCATCAGTCAAAGTCCATTTGATCGCCAGAACAAAAAGTCAACATTTTGCCCACCCCTAGGGGCAAAACGGTCATTTTGCATTGTTCGTTCGAAAGTACCCCACTAATCACCGATTAACCTCACTAATTGTGATTAGTCACTAATCTAATCCTAGAATTTGGGACTGGTCGTTACATTTTCATCAAGTTTTGATCATATAGATCTTGTCTTAGGTTGATTTAGAGTAGATGTGACAAAACTAATTTGAAAAATGATGGAAAATGGTGGTTTTATCACCGGGTTGGGTCTCCCGGTCGGGCGATCCGAAGACCAACAAAATGAGTGGAGCTGAGGTTAGGGATGACGAACAGTGCCCTGTGCTAGGCTTCACGCACAGCCGCTTTAAGCGACACGTGGGGGCGCGTGCCAAAGACTTTAAGGATGTGTCCAACATTTTTTTTCATCCTTTCGACGTGGTGAACATTTTGATGCAGGTTTCGAGGTAATCAGACACCGTCTTAAGGTAGTTTGGGTGTCTGAAGCGTGTATTTAATGTTTAAAAAATAGTATTAAATTCTCAGGAGTTAGGGTTTGTACTAGGAGGCTATTTGATGGTTCTTGGGACTTTATTTACCTTGAATTCCATTTTTGGACAAGAGATGTAGTTCCTGAGGCTAACAAGGAACGTTTGGAATGCGATTAATCGGCGGCTTCACATTATGAGTGGACGTTTAATTTTATTAAAATATTATGTATTCATATTTAATTGTTTTAAATGGTTTTCTATATGTTTTGGATGATGTTTGAGTGATTGGGATTTTTATGTGATTTTTTATAATATTTACGAAAATCTCTTTATTTCATGTTTATCGAGGTTATCCTTTCCGGATTTTCATTTTGATTATAGATTTGGGCTGAACAAGGTCTATGCTATGAAATAAGGTAATCTTGGAGTTTTTATGATTTTCATATGAATTCTGGATGGCTTTTACGAAAGATGCGTTAATGGCATGTTTTATGAGAATTGATGTTAAGTTGTGTTTAGAGCTTTGACCAGAAATTCTGATTGTGGTTTTGAGGTTGTGTGATGAGATATGATATGAGTATGTGTTGTTGCTACTGATGATAGAAACCGTGGTGATGAGTGTGATTTAGACTTAGGTCCCTTATATGTATTATGATGTTTGTTAATTGATTAGTCTCGGACGTCGAGTCGAGGACTCCAAATCTTGAAACGGATATTGTGTAATTGTGACTATAATTCTTGATATGGTTACATGTGGATATATTCTAACATCAGCCCACGCGACCTCTGATCTGATTTATGGAACTACTCGTCTAATGCTCTAAATTTACAGGAGCCTATCTCCATTTCTTTGCTAAACATGAGTAATGTGGAAGATAGCTGGCAAATACTGTTGCTTATTTTCTTAATCATTTAGATCTTAATATTTAGATTTTAAATATGCGTTGAAGTTGAAGACTCAAACCCCACAAACCCACGGGAACCTGCCTTTATTTCTTTGATAATTAAGCCTTCGTCGATCCATTTCTCAATTCCTATCCGTAATCGCTTCTCTTATTGTCTCCCGGCCTTTCACTTTTCAAGGTATCTAGTCTGTGTTTATTCATCTCATTTAGGGTAGATTTTTTTCTACTTACACAACTACCCATCTTCCAAGCTTATATTTTCGGGATTTTTCACACTTTCCTTTTTTTCAAATTGATATTCTCTTGCAAATTGGTATGTTTAAGGGTCCGACTAATTCAATTTGGTGATTTGGGTATTGTGCAGCTATAAATTACCGAAAATTATGCAGCTGCCACGTGACCCATAACGATCATAATGTCGATATTACCCTTGATATATATGATGACGGTGTCACACGATCTTCGCATTAATTTAATATATTTACCAGTTGAATATATTAATTAATTAGACTAATGTCAATAATAAATAATCTCTCCACAAATTATTTATTATTATTTATATAGTTAATAATAGTAAAATCTCTCGGTAGAATCACGTATTAAACACTATTTCCTTCAACCAATCAGACACTCTGGTGGCTCTCATGGTTTTACTATAAGTATAAGGCCTCACTCACCTCTAAACGTAATTCAAAACTCATACCGAAATTCTGCTGATTTATTTCTCTCGATTAAACTGACTTAGGCATCAGAGTGTTTTTAGTTGAACCACCTATCGAGCTTCAACTTTAACCCTGTTTATTTCTTGTTGTTGTGTGTAGGAACACTATGTCATTTATGAGCTTAATGACATTAATTAGACGACAGCTTATGTTAAAATTGTCATATTATTTTAAGAGATAACAGTTTAAATTAAAACAGTGTTATAAAAACAACACTTTTTCTATTAGGTGTTGTCTATGATAGAAATGAGAGTGAAAATGATAGTACAAAGACGACACTTTTTTCTATTAGATGTTGTCTATGTGATAGGTGAGCGAAAATTTTCTCCAAAGCAGAAAAGCGGCAAACACTTCATTCACAAACGCGCGAGTTACTGTAGCATTTAAAAAAATCCATCTTGTTCGCAATCACAGTACCATCTTCTCGCATCCATTCTCGCTTTAGAGTTGCTTTAGGTTTGACCGTTTGAGAGCGTTTGTGAGAGCTTGAAAGCAACAATGGCATCTGGCTCAGGAATCTGTGCCAAGCCCATGATGGTGGATGCTCGCCCCATATGCTCGGTCACTTGGCGTCGATTCTCGCTAGATGCTTTTCAAGGCCTCAATCTCTTTCTTCCCCATCATCCTTGCACATTCACTCCCTTCAGATCCCACTCTTCGCAAATTCCAGATTCAAAATTCTAATCTCTCTCTTCCAAAATCTATTTCCTTATGTTACACCCAATAAAAGGAATTCAAATCCCACTCTTCAAATTCCAAAATATATTTCCTCATGTTACACCCAATACAAGGAATTCAAATCCCACTCTTCAAATCCCAATCCCAAAGCCAGAACAATTCAACCCAAAACCCTAACCGTAAATTGAGTTCCTCGTCGTTCCTAATCCCGCCCACCTCTTTTCCTCCTCCTTCTGGCCCCTACTCGTACTCTCCACCACCACCACCACCACCACCACCAATTCCAATACCATCCTCTCCCTTTTCCTCAACCCCACACCAACCATATCCATGTCCGTTACTCTCCCCAAGACCACCACTTGCTCCAACAACGGTCTCTCTCATTTCCTACCCTACCCTTCCAACCCCCCACTAGTTACAACGTTGCCACTCCAATGTCCAATCCAAGCAGCAATAGCAATAACAACTCCGGTTCCAACGTAAATTGCGATGCTCGAATCATGGGGCTTCTCGGTGCTCCATCGGTCAATCTAGAGCTGTCGGCTCAGCCAGAGTTATCTGGCCCCCAGGGGTCTCCATCATGCCCACTATGCCAATAAGGATTCCATCCACTGGCCCGACTCGAATGCCGAGCAATAAGCTACCAAAAGACCAGCATTTGATTAGAGCTAATGTGGTTTATGATGTAGATGTTAGGTTATAGGGTGAGATTCAGCCACAGCTTGAAGTTACGTCCATCACCAAGTATGGTTCGGATCCCCAGCTTGTGCTCGGCTGCCAAATCGTAGTTAATAAGTCATATATATGCTATGGGTTGGAGTAGGGGAACATTCGGGTTTTGAATATACACACTGCACTGAGATCTTTGTTTTGAGCTTATACACAGGTTTAATCCAAATCGTGTATCTGTATATCTGAATATACAAAATGGTTCATGTCGAATGGAAAAGTTCAAAACTTTACGATGAATTGAAGAGCAATTCTTGAGGAGCCAATAATGCCTTTTCTATTTTTTGCATTTCTTACTCTTTTTCTGTATAAAATCATTATATAAGTAGATGAATCATGAATGTGCAAATACTCCTAAACCCACTTTATCAATCAACTGCCAGAACGGATTTAACTGCAACAAAGCTAGCTTAGATATTGGCAGTAAAGTTAGCATCTTTACGACTGTTGTTGCAAGTCCTTAGTGGGAACTGGGACATCAATAGGCGATTCATCACAATGTCAAGTCAGCTTCTGGTCTCAGACCAATGCCCTTCTCAGAAAGAACCTGACCTTCCAGGTTTGCCCCCCATCTTTCTCTTTAATTTCTTAGTTTTCCTTTAATTGGTTGAGTCATTGCCCCTTAAGCTTTTTTATTACAACTTACAGTGTTATCTTTGATATGAAAACACAACAAACTTATTCGAGTCTTTTGTATGAACATCTGATGGCAAATGTGTGGCTCATAACATTTCCAATTGTGTTTATTGATTCTAGTGCTGCAAAGATTGGCAGATGAAATATGGGATGAACCAGTTGACTGTGGGTGTAGTAAAGAGGCAGGATGTTACTATGAATATGCTTTCAATGGAGGCATCCGCTGTGCCTTCCCTAACCCTCCATAATGGACTCCATTGCTTCAAATACCTGCTCCTCCGTATCGCGCTGTAAGAACCAATGTTGTTGCATTCACATATTTGCTAGATGAGTCTTGCAGAGTTGCAGGCCAAAGGCTCCTGCCCTACAGTTATACTTGCCACTGGAAATAATCAATCAATTGTATCAAGTATGTGCTCTCTCATTCTCTCTGGTGTTTGATGCTGACATACAGCAAATGTCTTTGTTTCCTTAATTAACTAACCACGTGTCTTTTGATAGCTTTGGCTTCAAATATGATCCACATAAACAGGTATGAATTTCCTTGTTTATTAACTGAATAATTACTTTACAATAGGAGAGTCCTATATATACAGTTCTTAGGTAAGTCTAAGTAGGAAAACAATTATAAACTAGTAGGAAATCGTGGTCCTAACTAGGGAAGTATCTACAGAGAACCTAGGACAGTTTTAGGAAGGAATCTGCTGATTTCCTTTGACTACTGAGATCTGGGAATCAGGGATGGATTCCCGTGTATCTTTATCACGCCCCCGCAAGATGGTGGAGCCGTCTGCGACGCCAATCTTGTCACGGAGGAGCTGGAACCGTGGGCGCGGGAGAGGTTTGGTGAGAGCATCTGCAAGTTGATCATCAGTGGGAACATGTTGGACATGGAGAAGGCCACGGGTGACCTGATCACGAACAAACTGAAAGTCAATGTCCACATGTTTCATCCGGGAGTGTAGAGCAGGATTGGCACAGTAGAAAGTGGTGCCTAGGTTGTCACAGGAAATTGTGGGTGTTGCTGTGGCCTGAATACTGAGCTCCCGCATGAGAGATTGAACCCAGAGTAATTCTGCAGTGGTGGAGGCAACAACCCTGTATTCAGCCTCGGTGGAAGAGCGGGAGACTGACCGTTGTTTGCGTGAGCTCCAGGATATTAAGTTACCACCTAGGTAAACAAGATATGCTGTGGTGGACTTGCGGTCGTCATGGTCACCAGCCCAGTCTGCATCGGAAAAGGCACTGAGTGTGCTGAAGGAGTGTGCAACAGCATGTAGATGATGGGTGGCAGTGCGGCGGATGGGAAGGCCATAGAGTACGGTGCGGAGTCCTATATATACAGTTCTTAGGTAAGTCTAAGTAGGAAAACAATTATAAACTAGGTAGGAAATCGTGGTCCTAACTAGGGAAGTATCTACAGAGAACCTAGGACAGTTTTAGGAAGGAATCTGCTGATTTCCTTTGACTACTGAGATCTGGGAATCAGGGAGATTAATCCTCAATCTCCTGGGATTCCCGTGTATCTTTATCACCACAAGTCTTTCACTTGAATGCTATCTCATGGTTTGATTGCTTTAGAAGATAATGTTTTTGTAAGTTGTCTATGTTCACCAACTCTAAAAACTACCAATGCCATCATATGATTTTTGCTGTTAATGTGACATTCCATAATGTGTCGGGGCTCACAATTTACACCAAGCTATTCCAATTTCGAAGATCCTGCTTTGATTTTAGATCCCTTCATTTATTCTTTGCAACAGTACTTCCCACCATACTTAAACCTTCATATTTCAGTAGGCATCTCTCGGATGAGATGCGAGAAGGTAAATATTCATTTGCTGGTCAAGGCTCAAATTTTGATAATTGATATGCTATATGACCTTGTATTTCTAATTTTGTTGCATGAAATGTAGTAGTTCTGTCTGTGGAAGACCTACCTTTGTGGTGCTGTTGCATTTCTGAGATCAGTGATGAGTTATAGTAAAGTTACATACAATGGAATCCAGAAGGGAAACCTATTGAGATAGTTGCAGGTTAATCTACTTGACATAAATTGCATTGACAGATAGATGTAGGATTGAAAATTCTTGTTCAAGACAATGATTTATGTTCTATATTTCTCTCATCCTATGATTTCTCAAATTCAAACAAGATGAATTTCAATGTGAGCATAAAGTACAATTCAACCTATAGGAATCATAGAGGCAATGACCTGTCCACATTGGTGTTCCTTGATTAGTTAATATGGAATTGTAACTTGCTTTACTCCTTGAGTTCACTAAGTGTTCATTCACAGATGCTGAAAATTTAGAACCCCTTAATAGGCAAGCAAGTCCTATCTTCAGTTTCTGAAAGGCCATCACACAAAAATTTTATTCGAGTTTGTAAAAGAAATGCCTATGCCTGCAACGTTTTACAAGCTGGACATGTCTTCTCTACTTGGTACATTCTTCTTTACATGGATCATTCTACATCTGTTCCCTGTGAGTGTTTTTCTTTCGATTTTCTCTCTACTTCTGTTAAAATCATGAACACCATCACTACGTTAAAATGCGAATGATACTTTTTTCATTGCATTCATTTGAAGATATCTTTACCTGGTCATCTTTGTTTTTATTTGTCTTAGTCAATTTGCTAATTTGATCTTCGGTGGATTTTTTGACACTCAAATGTTGTAAATATGATGTTATAGGAGTAGTAAAAAGATCAAATCTTCTGTGGATTTTTTGGAGTCTCTCCAAATCAGAATCAGTAAGTTTTAGAAAGCTTGTCAAAACCCTAGGTTCATTTGGAATCTCTCCACTCGACACTAGGCAGCGTCGCAACCAGAGTATCCGAGCTTCAACACAAAAAGCTCTGCTGGTACCTCTACCTCTATCTCTATCTATATTTCCTTCTTTCCCACTTTCTTTGTAATCCGTGCTTGTGTGACTAATAATATTGCGTATGGTGTCAAACAGGAGATCAATCTTGTTGTAGGAGGTAAGAACAAGAAAACCACGCGGATTGCGCCCAAATCCAATGATATTTATCTTAAGCTTCTTGTCAAGGTATATTCCTTTATATTTTTTGTGTATGTGTATGTGCATGTAGCAAATGAAGTTAGTGTTTTTACTCCATTTCCTTTAAAACATGTTATAATATTTGGGTTTTATGATTTGGGGTTTGATCCTTATGCTATGATGATATATGTGTATCCCAGCTCATTATGAGACCTTCTGTAGGTTAGGGAATATAAATTTTCCACATCTATCTGAGCCTTTCCCAAATTTGGATTCCCTTGTATAGTTCATAATAACAATGCATCTGTTTTTTGGCGTTTAATACCAAATCCCCTAGTCGATTAAAGATTTTGAACTCCATTTTGTTATTGTTTGTTGCAATTGTGGTGCTTATCTGTTTTGCAGAGTTGAGCATTCTTTGGGATGATATAATCAATATATAATTTTTCTTTTTCAATGGGTTTCTTAGTCAATATATCTAGAAACCCAATTTTTTTTGTATTGTATCCATATTTGTCTACAACACAAATGCTCTCTGTGATGTTTTAAACCATACTAATTGTTAGACTATGTATATATACACCTAGCACACACTGTACATTAGTTCCTAGGGTGAACCCGTGTACCTTAAGTCCCTAGTAACAGCTAGACATTAGTTAAGTACCAAGTATAGGACACCTGTCCTATTTAGAGACAGTTACCTACAGTTACTTGTATATAGGACATCTGTCCTAACACAGTTAGAAGCAGTTTAAGGAGATAAGAACTGCTTTGTCTTATCCCTTAAACAAACCCCTATAAAATGCCATTTTGGCTGCAGCAATAAACATACGGTTTATGCTTTTCTACATGGTATCAGAGCCCCTAGTCTGATAACCACAGCCGATCCCTCTGTTCTTCCCAAACTGAACCTTTTATGTTCTTCCCTCATTCAAATGGTCACCGATTCCTGCTCCACTCCCTCAATCTCCCCTACTCACGTCTCCAATCTAGTATCTGTAAAACTCACTGAATCCAATTACCTCCTCTGGGAAAGCCAGATTAAGCCCTTCCTCATTGGCCACAATTACTGGCGCTTCATAGATGGTACTTATCCTGCCCCTCCCTCCACTCTCCCAACCCCAAGTGCGACGTCCTCCCCTACCTCTGCCACTTATGATTCAGTCCTTACATTCCCTGCTGCCCCTCTCCCCAACCCTGCCTTCCAACAATGGTACCAAATCGATCAGACCCTGATCAGCATGCTGCGAGCCACCCTAACTGAACCTGTTCTCTCCCAAGTCGTTGGTCTTCAAACCTCCAGAGATATCTGGGAGTGTCTTCGCCAGAACTTTTCCCTGCAATCCCTTGCTAATGCCACCAATATGCGTTTCCAGTTGATGTCTCTCACAAAAGGCACTCGGACCATCTCTGAATACCTCTCTCACGCCAAAACTCTGGCCGACTCCCTTGCAGCCATTAATGAACCCTTCTCTCCCAATGATCTAGTCACTGCCGTCCTACGTGGCCTAGGACCAGAATACATGATGCTCGTCACCGCCATGCTCAATTTCCCTCCCCTCCCACCCTTCAATGATCTGGGGTCCCGCCTCCTCTCCTTTGAGGCCCAGCAGGTCGCCAACCCCTCCTATGTCTCTAATCCGCCGCCCACTGCCCTCTATACTCACTGCCCCACCCCTGCACCCTTCCCTGCCCCTCAGACATTCTATGTCCACAGAGGTCGCCCAAATTACCACCGTGGCTACAGGTCTAACCGCGGCTCCCGGCCCTTCTCCCGCCGTGGTTCTGGCCGCTTTCCACCCTCCAACAACTCCCCAGGGGTCCTTGGTTCTCCTCCCACTTATCCAGCCAGGCCCCAAGGTCCTCAATGCTGGTCCTGCAACAAGTTTGGCCATGTTGCAGCCGCCTGTCCCCAACTTCAACAGCCAGTAGATCATGATCTTTCCCAAGCCTTCGCCGGACTTCACATCACCGCTGTCAATGACCCCAACTGGTATCCTGACAGTGGCGCCACCAACCATGTCCCCTGCTGCACCACACCCAAATCCTCCCACACCAGACCAAGTTATGGTGGGCAATGGCACCACCCTGCCTATCACACACACGGGTAATGTCCAATTCTCCTCTGGTTCATCAGCTTTCCATCTGTCTAATGTCCTCCATGTCCCATCCATCCGCAAAAATCTCTTGTCTGTTGCACAGTACACTAAGGACCAACATGTCAGCATTACTTTCTTTCCCACACACTTTGTAATTCGAGATCTAATTACAAACACCATTCTGTTTCAGGGCCCCTGTAGAGATGGCTTGTATCCCATCAAGCCTAATTCCCCACCCCAGGCACTCCTCACCACCACTCCAAGTCTTTGGCACCGGCGGCTGGGACATCCATCTCCCCAAGTCATCCGCACCTTAGCCAATCAGCAGCACATCAGTGATCCTACTGTTTTTAATTCTGTACCCTTCTGTAATCAGTGTGCTTTAAGCAAATGTACTCGTCAATCTTTCAATAATGTAATCCACACTTCCCAACACCCATTTGACTTAATTCATTCAGATGTTTGGATGTCCCCTGTGCCATCTGTTTCTGGTTTTCGTTATTATGTGCTTTTTACTGACGACTACACTCGATATACATGGGTCTACCCTATGAGACTAAAGTCTGAAGTCTTTGAGCATTTTTCCAAATTTTCCAGATATATCACAACCCAATTCTCCACCACCATCAAACAGTTACACAGTGATGGTGGCAAAGAATTCGCTAACCACGCCTTCCAAAACTTCTGTTCCTCCCACGGTATTCACCATCGATTTTCATGCCCTCACACCCCCCAACAAAATGGGTTGGCTGAGAGAAAACATCTCCATATATCTGAAGTTGCCCGCACACTTCTAAATACAGCAGGTCTCCCCTTCTGTTATTGGGCTGATGCCATTACCACAGTCGTTTTCCTCATCAATCTCCTCCCCACAGCAGTCCTCAAATGGTCATCTCCATACTTCCTACTCCATCACAAATCCCCACCCTATTCCCTTCTACGAACATTTGGTTGTTCCTGCTTTCCCTACCTTGGCGATTACACCAAACACAAATTAGAGTCCAGATCTCTTCACTGTCTCTTCCTTGGCTACAGTGCTCAGCACTCAGGCTATCGCTGCCTTCACGTCCCCACTGGACGTGTCTATATCAGCAGACATGTCCTCTTTAATGAGGACCAGTTTCCCTATCCCTCAAATACTACCCACACCCCAGACTTTACGTTTGTCCCAGTCACTACCTATACTGACCCTCAACCTCCCAGTTCACAGCAGTCCCCTTCCATCCCAACAACACCT
This sequence comes from Prinsepia uniflora, assembly GCA_032719365.1. Classification (NCBI taxonomy): domain Eukaryota; kingdom Viridiplantae; phylum Streptophyta; class Magnoliopsida; order Rosales; family Rosaceae; genus Prinsepia; species Prinsepia uniflora. The sequence goes on along the minus strand of CM064861.1, from coordinate 46,172,020 downwards.
TCCCACAATACTTCCCACCACCACTCTGCCCCAACCAGCCCTTCCCCAACTCCTCTAACCTCTGTTCCAACACAAACCAGTCCTCCAACCTCCCTATCACCTTCCAGCCCCTCTATTTCACCTCCCGCACGTCCAACCCGAAACATTCATCCTATGACCACTCGCAGCAAATCAGGTCACTCCAAATCCCGAAATCTTCTAAATACCCTCTTCCTCAAGCCTATGCCACACTAGCTACCCAATCTCCTGATCCCTCCACTTACAAGCAAGCCTCCAAATATCCCCACTGGATCCAAGCTATGCAAACAGAGTTCTCTGCCCTCCTCAACCAGAAAACCTGGTCCCTTGTTCCCTTACCCTCTCATGCCAATGCAGTTGGCTGCAAATGGGTCTTTAAAACAAAAAGACATGCAGACGGCACCATCGAAAGGCACAAAGCCCGTCTAGTCGCCAAGGGTTTTCATCAAACTGCAGGTCTTGATTACCAAGAGACCTTTAGTCCCGTTGTCAAACCAGCTACTATCTGGGTCGTCCTCACTATTGCAGTCTCCCTTGGCTGGTCCATTCGCCAAATGGACGTCACCAATGCCTTCTTACATGGCACACTCACAGAGGAAGTGTATATGCAACAACCTCCTGGTTTTATTGATCCACAATGTCCTAATCATGTGTGTAGACTCCACAAGGCTCTGTACGGCCTCAAACAAGCACCCAGGGCCTGGTTTGAACGCTTCAGCACCTTCCTGTTTCACCAAGGTTTCACTCAAAGCCGGGCAGAACCATCTCTGTTCATTTACAAGACCTTAACAACTATTCTGTTCCTCCTCCTCTACGTTGATGACATCATCCTCACGTGTAGCTCTCCATCTGCCATACAGACTTTCCAAACCAGCCTGGCCCATGAATTTGCAATCAAAGATTTGGGACCTCTTCACTACTTCCTAGGTGTTGAAGCCACTCCAACAGCCACTGGCCTTCATCTAACTCAAAACAAATACACCACAGACGTCCTAACCCGTAGTGGTCTCCTCGATTGCAAACCTGCCCCCACCCCCGTGGCCTCCAAACAGCTAATCTCAGCCCACCATGGAACCCCACTGCCTGATGCTTCCCTCTACCGTCAACTAGTAGGTGCCCTTCTATACTTAACCTTAACCCGACCAGACATTTCCTTTGCAGTCCAGCATGCTGCTCAGTTCATGAGTCATCCTACCGACCTCCATCTTGTTGCTGTCAAGCGGATCATTCGCTATCTCAAAGGCACCATTGGCCTTGGCATCACCATTCACAAATCCCCCTTCCCCCTTAGACTTCAGGCTTACTCAGATGCAGATTGGGCAGGATGTCCTGACACCAGACGTTCAGTCACAGGGTTTTGCATCTTCCTCGGCCCTACTCTTATCTCCTGGTGCTCCAAGAAACAGAAGACAGTTTCCAGGTCCAGTTCAGAGGCAGAATACAGAGCCCTGGCTTACACATGTGCAGATAGCATTTGGCTCCTAAATCTACTCCGCGAACTCACGTTCACTCCTCCCATGCCCATAAAGCTGCACTGCGACAATCTGAGCACCTGCTACATGTCTCAAAACCCAGTTTTCCATGCTAGAACAAAGCATATAGCCCTGGACTATCATTTCCTGCGAGAAAGGGTGATTTCTGGAACTCATCAAGTTCAGTTCGTTCCCTCCCAGCAGCAACTGGCAGATCTGTTCACAAAAGGATTGTTCACAGCCCGCCACAACAACCTTACAACCAAACTTGTCACCCGTCGGGTACCTAGTTTGCGGGGGGCTGTTAGACTATGTATATATACACCTAGCACACACTGTACATTAGTTCCTAGGGTGAACCCGTGTACCTTAAGTCCCTAGTAACAGCTAGACATTAGTTAAGTACCAAGTATAGGACACCTGTCCTATTTAGAGACAGTTACCTACAGTTACTTGTATATAGGACATCTGTCCTAACACAGTTAGAAGCAGTTTAAGGAGATAAGAACTGCTCTGTCTTATCCCTTAAACAAACCCCTATAAAATTCCATTTTGGCTGCAGCAATAAACATACGGTTTATGCTTTTCTACACTAATACTGATTATTCCATGATTAGTCAATGGTGAAGGTGCTGCCAAGTAGAGAACAACAATGCATTTGGTGCTTTGGAGTTTGTATGAACAAATGTTCTAATTCATACAAAAGGAGATAGATGAAGTGCATGGTGGGTGGGCTGATGTTTTAGGAAATTATGTAACTTAGGTTTAGGTAGCATATGAATGACTCGATACAATTGAATTGCACGACTTAATCAATGTACTTTTATGTTAATTTTGTCTCTTTGTTTTGATTATATTTTGAGAGGCATGCACTTAGCTACATATAACTAATTCTTGTACTTTCCGGATTGCAATGTATGACAATCATTTATGTTTTTAGTTGATTTAATATAAGAATGATTGTTTGATGGATTTACTACTATTAATTCAAAAAATTTATATATAAACCGACAACAGGTACCCGAGGAAGGGATACACAAATGTCATTTGTAATAAGATTATAACTTTCATACAATAGTAAATTACTGTTGTCTTATTAATATAAAACTGTTGTCTAAAAGTATATCACATAACATCTAAACAAAAAACATGTTGTCTACATTAATGAAAAACTGTTGTCTATTATGCTAATAGAGGACAGTTTTTAGAAAAACTACTATTTGATACACCATTAGACAACAGTTTTTCACACATATACAACAGTTTTTTTGAAAACGGTTGTCTATTAGGCTCTCAGATGCCAACTTGTGTGAAAAATTGTTGTCTATTAGCTTAATAGACAACAGTTAATAAGTGTCGTCTGATGTCTAAAAGTATATCACAGAACATCTAAATAAAAAAAATGTTGTCTACATTACTGAAAAACTATTGTCTATTAGGCTAATAAATGACAGTTTTTCACACACATATACAATAGTTTTTTTGAAAACTGTTGTCTATTAGGCTCTCAGATGATAGTTTGTGTGAAAAACTGTTGTCTATTAGCATAATAGACAACAGTTAATAAGTGTCGTCTAATATGATTCAAATAGATGACAAATAGATAACACTCACATAAACAACACATATTTTTTTCTTTCAATCAGATGACAATGAAAAACTGTCATCTAAGACCAAAAATGGCATAGTGGAAGCAAGAAGAAATTTTACAAGTCTAAACGATTTCTGCATCTATAGGTATTGAGTATATTTGAATTTGTCAAGAAATAGTCAAAAGCATTTTGTTGGTTGTTTGGGTTCTTAGTGTGGTTTTTTAGGTGAATACTGAATTTTGTTGGTGTTGAAGATGTAATTATATCGTTCAGTGTTTTTTTTTTTTATGGTTTTTATTTGAACTATAGAATTTTGTTTTTAAATTTGAAAATAAATTTTAGTTGAAAGAAAATATTTTTTAATTGAAAGAAAATATTTTTTAATAGAAATCCACTAATAAGAAGAAACATATAAGGAACAAGAAATTGATATATTGGAGCCACATATATTTTATTAAACTTTTAATCTAAAAAGCAACAATGATGGGGCAGGTTGAGGTACTGGAGGAACTGTATATTGATCCGCATTTTGACAGCTTTAGAAGATAACCTTTGGTAAGGCTTGAGTGGATCCAATCCAAATTCATCCACATCCGAGATATGTGTTTTGTTCTTAGAGTCCGCTATTAATCATTGTATCCTTTCAAAATAAGCTTTTCAATTGCTGCACTCACCACGCCATGTAACCCAACATCGTCTGCTACCAAGCAGAACATGAGAAATCTCATTCACCTAACTTCGATATACCCAACTCCTCTTGATGACCCAAGACAAATCTCGGGTCCACCAACCAATACACGACCAATGTACTGGTGACAACAGATATCATCTGCCATGGTAGAACCTGAGAAGTCACCCTGATGACTTCGAAATACCCATTACCAACTCGAAAATCCCGCACTCCTCTCGTCACCTCAATCACAATCTCTCTCGATTCTGAATTTCCAACCATGTCGGAACCAACGCACTCGGACATCAACCACGTGTCTGTAACCAGTCTAACTCTATCCGTGATCCACTGCCAGACAACAGATACCGAACACATGCCCATTTCGACGGAGTCACATCCCAACTCGTGACTTATCGTCATAATAATCACCTACACCAGCACCACCACTAGTACCAGCACACATTATGAGAATTACACAATCCTGGATCTCCGCTCATACCGAACGACGACCTCGTACCTCCGCTCGTATTGGAGAAAATCTTTCTCCCTCGTACCCAACAACTCTGGGTACAATCACCTTGATAACTCATACGAGAAAAGGAAATGTTTCTCGAACGTCCCCGATTCCCAAAAACCGTAACTACAAACACTCTCGGTAGTAGTGCCTGCCACAGACTCGTGCAAACCTAACCACCAGACCTCACGATCGAGACTCCGCATCCAACGGAATCAACCGCCCGTACTAACTACTCCGTATCCCCACTCCGAGATTCCATCAACAAGTACCAACCCTGGTAACTTATCCAACCAATCTCTAACCAGTCGTAACTTGACTCAACCAATGTCGTCTACCAGGTCGTCCATGACCTTAGCTGCACCAACTATCCATCACAACTAAAGTAGTACGACAACCAACTAAGTCTACCCGATTAACATAACCTCGACTACAGAGTGCAGTCCCATCACTAAAGCTGTCATGACTAGACCAACCGATGGTCTCGACTCCGAAAAGTTGTTAAAGTCAAACTACTCGCCAACTCACCTTTCTGAACCATACACCCTACCTTAGGGTTCCAATATCACACCCTAGGGTTCCTCGAAACCCAACTGCAGAAGGCAGTATAATCCACAATATGACCGACCCCGCGGTCCCGACATCGTTAGGACGTCAATCCAGTCCTACCGTCAGTTCAACTAGAGTTCCTCGAACCTGGCTGCTCCCAGCAGCATATCCATCTAACTCAACAAGATCCGACCATCTAATGGTCACAACTCACAACCAGTCGTCATAACCGATCCTACACCATCGTGAAAGACGATCCCAATTAACCGTCTCACTATCAAATCTCTAAAGTACCGTTACGTTCATCCCTTCGTAAGGTTCCACACTTTCATCCACGACAGAACTATGGCAACCCCGGCATCAAATACCGAACCAAGACGTTCCACTGTTCAATCCTACTAACTATCGTATCGGCATCCTAACTATCAGGTTGATAATGAACTGCAGTTCACTGAGCCATCACATCCTCGACCTGCCTGATACTCCAAGAGCAAACCTTGCTCTGATACCACTTGTCAGAACCCGTCCCCAATCCCCCTGGGATTAATGAGGAACACTCCTGATCCCGTCTGACACGAAGTGTCAGACCATGGAAAATTAAAACCTTTAGCCCAAAGGCTTCCAGAGTATGCCAGGATCAGGAGGAGGTATGTGATGTCCCGGTCTCATCTACAGTCCGCACCGTATTCAACCTGAAGGGCATTGAAAACAGAAAGACTCTGAGTGGACAAAAAGAAATAGTTCGTAAATACATTTTATAAAGACCTTTATACCTTTCACTAAAAAGCATGCATGCATACTAAAACTATTTATCCAATCACATATGTTTAAACAACCACATCCATACGGGCTACTGCCCAAAACCATTTACAGAACACCATAACATAGTAAACATATGTGGGATCTCAGCCTAAATCCATTTATCATCATAAAACACAATTTCGCAAACCAGTTGAAATCATGTTTATCCATATATTTCATATCACCAATCCTATCACGGTATCTAGAGCTACGCGCGTGCTACCCGGGGTCTCAAACCCAAGTCTCTCCATGGTCTACCCAGGTCAATGTCCGTAGATCAATGACCCTCCCTAGAGGTTATAATCCATAGCCTTTCTGAGAGTAAGGAACTCAACGGGGGCGACTCCACACAGTCAGTGCTCTGTGACTACTACGAGGTCCACCCAGGCCAATGACCCTTCCCGGAGGAGAAAATACATATATAAAGGATGGTATACGAAAAACCTTTTGAAATCATTCTTAAAACCTTTCAAAGGTTCATGCCGGTCCTCATAAACCGTCATGAGCCATAAAAACCTTTCAAGAGTTCATGCCGGTTCCCATAAACCCTCATGAACCGTAAATCCATTTGTGGGTCCCTGACCTGAAATCACAATCGTAAAACGTAACAGGGCCTTAAACCCGAATCCACATACAAACTGGGCCTTCGGCCCGAATCGTAAACCAACTGGGCCTCGCGTTCAATTTCGTAAACTAAATGGGCCTCGTGCCCGACTTCATAACTAAATGGGCCTCGTTCTCGATTTCATAAACCAAATGGGCCTCGTGCCCGATACGTAAGTCAACTGGGCTCCGAGCCCGATTCATAAACCAACTGGGCCCTTGTGAAATCAAATGGACCTTAAGTGCGAGAGTTTGTAAATCAAATGGATCTCGTGCTCGATCCATATTTCCAAATTCGAAATCGATTCAAGAACCAATTGGGCCTCTGACCCGAGAACATAACTAAATGGACTTCGAGTCCGAGAGTTTCCAAAACAAATAGGTCTCGAACCCGAGTTTACCTTTTCAAATCCAAAACCATTTCATGAAATCATTTCAAAAACTATAAGCACGGAAAATCAGTGCGAAACCCGAAATCTCGATTTACGTGCAAGCACGTAAATCGCCTCGAAATGTGTGAAACCATATAAATCACAATCATCCAATTCAACATCATAGAATCATATTCATAAACCATATAAAACATTTATGCATGCATAACAGTTTAGAAATCAAGGTCCACTCACAGACCGTCCTAAGCTGTTGCCTCGGTTTACGTGCCGTAAGCCTCATCTGGCTAATCGTCGTCACCGGGACCTCTAAACCTTCCAAGCTAAAACCGTGGCTTGACCTTCAAGCTCAATTTTCCCCTGTTACAGTCGTCAATTTCCTTCAAAAACAATACCAGACAAGTCCTCCTTGTCCCTAGGTCAAATTAGGATAAAAAAGAGCTCAAAACCATGACTAAAAGTCAACTTTCGATTTATGAATAAAATAAGGGCTCTCGGGTTACTCACCTCCGCCCTCCACCACCGTGACTCGCCGTCCATCCAGTGCCGTCCTAGCCTCTCTCAGTCTCTCCTTAACCCTCACAGAACATATGAATGCAAATGGGGTGGTGGTGGTGTGTCGTGTGGTTTTTGAAAGAAAAGAAGAAGAAATGGTTTTGGTGGTCGTGGTAGAAAAGAGAGATATGGTAGATGATGATGATGATGATCAGAAAAGAGAGAGAGAGATGGACGGTGAAGATTGAGGAAGGATAAGGATGGATGGCTAGGATTAAAGATGAGATAAGTGGAAATTATAAAATAATAAAGATAATATTATTTAATTAATTAGATCCACAAATTGGGGGTTTGGGCCAATGGGATGAGTGACACTTGTCACTCATCCATGGGTCACACTTACAATATCTTCCTAATCAGATATTGCCACAACATTCTCGCCTCGTAATACGTGCATAGTGAAATCGAACTTCCGTGACCCATAACTTTCCCGTTCGAAGTCCGATTTCGGCGTGCCGCCTGTCTATGGATTCGTATTGACTCAATCTACGTAACGGTCCTTGGCCCTAGGCCATCGAACCTCCCAGGTTAAAAGTCAAATATTTGCCCCTTTTAACCAAATTATCAAAATACCCATGAACTTCCGAACGTCATAACTTCTTTCTCGAATGTCGGAATCGAACGTGCCACTTGTCTATGAATTCGTGACGTCCCGAAATACGTCACAGTCATCAGCCAAAGTCCATATGACCGCCTGAACGAAAAGTCAACGTTTTGCCCACGACTAGGGGCAAAACAGTCATTTCACGTCATCCTTCCTAAAGTACGCCACTAATCACCTATTAACCTTACTAATCCTTGATTAGTCACTAATCTAATCCCAAAATTTGGGACGAGTCGTTACACTATTAGCCTAATAGACAACAGTTAATAAGTGTCGTCTGATATGATTCAAATAGATGACACTCACATAAACAACACCTTTTTTTTCTTCAATCAGATGACAGTTTCACTGTCTAAGACCAAAAATGGCATAGTGGAAGCAAGAAGAAATTTTACAAGTCTAACCGATTTCTGCATCTATAGGTATTGAGTATATTTGAATTTTTCAAGAAATAGTCAGAAGCACTTTGTTGGTTCTTAGTGTTTATTTTTGGTTGATTACTGAATTTTGTTGGTGTTGAAGATGTGGTTATATCGTTCAGTGTTTCTTTTTCTTTTTTTATTGTTTATATTTGAACTATAGAATTTTGTTTTCAAATTTGAAAATAAATTTTAGTTGAAAGAAAATATTTTTTAATTGAAAGAAAATATTTTTTATATTAGAAATCCACTAATGAGAAGAAACATATATGGAACAAGAAATTGATATATTGGAGCCACATATATTTTATTAAAGTTTTAATCTAAAAAGCAACAATGATGGGGCATGTTGAGGTACTGGAGGAACTGTATATTGATCCGCATTTTGACAGCTTTAGAAGATAACCTCTGGTAAGGCTTGAGTGGATCCAATCCAAATTCATCCTCATCCGAGATATGTGTTTTGTTCTTATAGCCCGCTATTGATCATTGTATCCTTTCAAAATAAGCATTTTCAATTGCTTCTCGTCATCGCTACCTTTTTTATTTTTTCTTTACCCCAGCATTTACAGCTTGTATAAGATTGTGTAGTTAAAGCCAAGAAAAGCTAAAAAGGGTATTGTCTGTAGTCAAGTGCAAGAGAGCGAAGGATAACTTGTTATATCATATTTCATGAATCACGTTTGATGCCACTATACAATAATGACTTCCTTCTTACAAAAGTTATAAGGCCATGCTATGAGCTCACTTAAAGTAGGACAAACCTAGTGTGCAGAGTTCAAGGCATCTTTTGTTCTCATTTTCGGCCTTCGATAGCTATTCAGTAATTTGCCGATTAATTTACTTTCTCAATGTTTAAATTGTTCAAATATTAATTACCCTCAACTTTTATTCCACTCAATTTCTGCTCAATCATTATATTAATTACTCATACTTTATCTATTTTTTGCAGAAAAATAAAAGGTCATATATATATATATATGAGTTATTAAATTAAGCTTGTTTTATGATAGAATGATAATCGGAAAAACAGATACACACAAAATATGAACATCTTTATCATTTGATAATCCCTAAATAATATTAAAATTCCTTATCTAAACGATTAAGCCTTTAAAAGATAGTACTTATATTGATTGTCGGATTTTCTGTATTCAAGTGTAATTATTAGAAGAATCAATTTTTTAAAGTTCATATAAAAAAATCATTTGTACAGAAAATGGACAATGTTCGGCAATCTGTATATTTTAAAACATTGATGATTGTGGTAATAATTATAATGCTTATGATTAACCGTAAATTAAATAAATATTTTTGCATTAATTATAATACTTATGATTAACCATATCAATCTGTTTGCTTTTTAAAATAAAGAAAAAGAAATCAATAGTTCGATTATCTTTTTTACTTCAGATATTAAAATAAAAAAAAATCAATGGTTCGATTATCTTTTTTTTTTTAATTTTTTTTTTATATATGTACAATTTCAGATATTGGGATTGAGAGAATCAATATGCACATCGAGTATTAACATTATTTTTTACGCGGGCTGAATTTGAATATTTATTTAGGAGTACATACTATGTACGTATAGTGGTATTATAATTAAAGAGGAAGAATAATGACTGAAATAAAGTTGAGAGGAGAAATCCACAAAAAGGTACAAGCTAGTCCAAGGGAAATGGGCCAGCTGATACGCTATTTGCTATATATATCATTATATGTATAACAGACAGAGTGCAGAGCGTAGAGTGCACAGTCGGTCCTATTGCTAGAGATCGAATTGAAGAGGGTGAACATGCTTGATGAATTATTCAGAGATGAAGGAAGTTCAAATGCAGCCATGGTTTCAAAGGACGATATGGCTTGTCGTCTGTTTCAATATGCCATGGAAGGAGAATGGAAAAAGATTGTGGGGGCCTACAAATATGAGCGTGCTCAAAAGCTCAAGATCACCAATTCAGAAGACACCGCTCTACACCTGGCGGTCTCGGATGACCTAAAAGAAACGGTGCTGGAGTTGGTAGAAATCATTAACAAGCAAAGCAACGCTTTAGAGATACTCAGCCTAAAAAATGCGAAGGGGTCCACGCCTCTGCATTTAGCTGCTGAGCTAGGGGACGCCCAAATGTGTCATGAAATGGCTTCCAAAAACCCAAAACTCGTGTCACTTCGCAACCATGACGATGAGACACCCCTCTTCCTAGCAGCTCTTAATGGAAATGACAAGGCCTTCTTTTGCCTTCATTCTCATTCTGAAGCTAACTGCTATTCCTTTCGAGCAACCAATGCTGATACCATTCTTCATGCTGCTATCTCCGCCGAGCACTTCAGTAAGTATACATACATATCCTTCACTTTTATATTCAAAATACATTGAGTTTCATGGGTTATCTAATCCAATCCATACGCACTCACATACGTATAAACATATTGTCCCCAACCCATTCATTTTTTACTAGTGATGTATTTATTATCAATTTATTTTCTAAATATTTATTATAAATATGGTAGGTATGGCATATCAGATAATTCGTTGGCACCCAGAACTTGTGAACTCTATGAATCAAAATGGTTCATCTCCCCTGCATATTCTAGCCAGTACTCGAACAGCATTCAGAAGCAGTAGTCGGCTTGGCCCGTGTCACCGACTGATTTACCACGGTGAGCAATCCCAATCCATTGTGGTAACACGGACTACAGACGCATGCATGCATAAGTATATATCCATATATATATATATGATCATATTATCATGGGCCGTTCAATTTCAGGTCTCGTTGTTGAAGAGCTCACTACTCTTGATCATAACGATAAGGCTTATTGTCCATTAATCGAGAAGAGAGGTGGCAAATTTATATTAAGTGGTGCATAATTTTACATAGATTCATTTCTACAGCTGCTAATCTTACGTACAAATTTATATATGTTTGGATTTATTTCATTATGATATACCACAATTCTAACATTTTCCTCCTTTTCAGCTAAAACATTGGGAAGTAAGCTATGTTATTTCTTTCGATCTAAGCCAGGAAACAACACGGAAAAGGAAAACGAAGCCGGTGATACTGAGAACCCCAAAGAAACAAGCAACTCAGCGCTTGGTGATACAGAGAATCCCAAATCAGAAACTAGCGACTCGGGTCTAGGTAAGCCGACCTACTTTGAACCGAGGAGCGTGTTTAGAGTAGAATCGTCAGTGACTGGAAAAGTGATGTAAAATTATTACTTATCCCAAATATTTAGTTTGAGATTTGAGAGTCATTTTTTTTTATTGGGCTTGCATGATCATCATTTAATCGGATTTATGAGTGAGATTATCACGGATAGGTCTAAATATGTAAAACGTTTTAAAGAATTAGGTGTAGTTAAATGCAAAATGTAAGAGTTCAGATTTCACTTAAAATTTGGTCTAAGATACAAAATAATCTAAGGGTTAGTTTGCTATATATATATATATATATATTAATTGTCGTAGCTACTTATTAATAATCTTACCTAAATTTATATGTTTCGGTTTTCATTATGTATTTTTGATCTGAAACGTAGGATATTCATTATGTTGTCGGTGAAACTACTTGGTGGCTGGCTTGCTTTTAACACTCTTGTTTTTTCCTGCCTCACTTCGGACATTTCAGGAACAATAAACCAACGAGAAGGAAACGGGAGAGCGAGGATTCCCAAATTCAGCAAGATGTATGCTTCGTTTGTGAATCTTTTCTACTTTCTCATCGAAGCCTTGGTACTAATCGATAGCTTTCTGTCAGATGGTCAGTATATATATATATATATATATATATATATATTGTATCAAAATTTTGTAGTGAATATGCATTTATTTAATTATTATTTATAGGTTGCTTTTAATTGGGTCACTCGGATTGGATTAAATTAGATGCTTAATCTAATCCAATCTTTTTTAATGTAAAATTTGAAGTATTTTCACACAAGGGAAATTAAAATTGAATCAAGATACCAAAAATATTTATATAATCCAATCCAACCCAATGAAATGTGTTAGCTAGCTTTGTTAATGGTATATGGGATTGGCATCATATATATACATATATGCGCGCATGTGTAGGAGTTTCGAACATAAAGAAAATCCACGAACAAAAAGAGCGACATGAATGGGCAATTCAGGTGATGAATATGTTGCTGGAGAATACTACATCCTACTTCTATGTACAAGATCCCAAAGAATCTCCAGCAACAGATCATAACCAAGAAACATTCGAAGAACTTCCTAATCCTAATATTATAAACCAACAAGACCAGGAAGCGATTACCGCCGGGTTGACTTCGAGGACCGCCAGTAGAACAACTAGTGGTACGGAGAAGAAGAAGGAGGAAAATAAGCAGCAGACGCCCATATTAATCGCCGCGAAGATGGGAGTGATTGAAATGGTGAAGGGGATACTGGAAAAGTTTCCGGTGGCCATTCGTGACGTGGACTGTGAAAACAAAAATGTTGCACTGTTGGCGGTTGAGAACCGGCAGCCCCATGTTTACAAATTGCTTGTGGAGAGAAAGAAAGATATTGGAAGATTGTTGAGGCAGGTAGATAAGGAAGGTAACAATGCTTTGCATCTTGCTGCTAAATTTGGAAGTTACAGGCCATGGCTTACTCCAGGTGCAGCTTTGCAAATGCAGTGGGAACTCAAGTGGTATACGGTACGTATATGCTCACTTTGCTTAATTGGATAATATACTTACATCCATCTCTTTCTAATACTACCTTTTCATCATATATACCACCTTTTTAATTTATCTTATTGGTATGACATATACCATAATTGAAATCATCTAACTCTTAAATTATCATTTCAATATTATATATACGTACATAAAATAATGATTTTGGTCACAATTAAGATCTTCATCATGACAAACCGTCCATTTAATTAGTGAATAGATATGAATGACTAAATTATCTTCAAATAATATCGTTGATTTTTTTTTTTTTTGCATCTATAACCTTGAAATAATGATTTCAGAGTTGAACAGTTTCGATTATGATATATGTATATAACGACAATCAGATAAATCGAAAGAGTGGTATGCGGGTGAGATGCAAATGTTATACTTCTTAATTTACGCACTAAATATTTTTTTGGCACAACACATATACATCTCGATCTTCTTAGATTTTCATTGTCTTACAAAAAAAAAAGTTGGCATTATATCTCAACTTTACTCTTTTTTCTTTTCCATATAAATGGGTTCGATCTCATAATTTACGAGAATCGAATTCAAACCTTTTCTTATAATAAATAGAAATGAATACAACTAAGTCATATTTCAAAAATAAAAGATGGAAGAATATCTTCTGGATTGTAATATTATTGAATTACAAAGACACCCAATATTATATAGTAATTATAGTAAACTTAATTAGAAAAAAAGAAACATTCTAGATAATTAAATATGATATCAAATTAGGGTACAAATCAATCTAGAATTTAATTTTTAATCCATACCTCAGTTTTACTTTAATTATGCATGCATGCAGTTTGTGCAAAACACGATGCCAGCATGTGCGGCAATTCGCGACAACAACAACGAACAGGTCCCAAAGCAAATCTTTGCAACATCACACACAGAGCTTCAAAGAGAAGGTAGAGATTGGCTTGTGAAAACCTCGGAATCATGCTCCGTGGTGGCCGCCTTGATTGCGGCAGTGGCGTTTGCGACATCAGCATCTGTACCAGGTGGTCTTGTTGAAAACACCGGTGAACCGGTATTCAAAGACAAGCCGACATTCAATGCCTTCTCCTTATCCTCATTGTTGGCTCTGTGCCTCTCAGTAACGGCCCTTGTCTACTTCCTTTCGATTCTTACTTCACGATACGAAGTTCATGATTTCTCAATCAACTTGCCGAGGAAGCTTTTGATGGGTTTAACCTCACTGTTTGCATCCATAGCTTCTGTGTTGGTGGCATTCTGCACCGGCCATATTTCCCTTCTCGACCGACAACTCAGGTACGTGGCATATCCCTTGTATGCCGCCACTTGCTTGCCAGTCACCATTTTTGTTCTTGCACAATTGCCTCTGTACTATGATCTCATAAGGGTCATCATTAGAAAGGAACCACAGCGTAGCTACCAGGAGTTACAACACTAATTGTTGAAGTGTAAGCTGCCAGCTAGCAGACGCAAGTGAATTTCATAAGGAATGTGCGTGTGATGAGGTGGAAAACTACCTGAGAGTGACGTGGTGTGTGTGATGCTTTTCGTGAGATGCAAGTAGATTCTAGGAATCTAGTGTGTGTAGGTGGCACCGTGTAAATGGTTGTGTAAGTCATGAGGTGTGTGCGTGTGTGTGTTGTAACTAAATGATGTAGAGAGTGTGAGTATGAATCTCTCTCTCTAGATTCAGATATAACAGAGTGAGTGTACGAATGATAGTGTGTGAAAAAGAGAATGAAATCTCTGATTTGAATGATATTTTGTGTAAGAATTCTCTACTGGAATTTTATCAAACAGTTGATACTCATTAACCAAACTGAGTGCACATTCCAGTGATTCATCATCGAATTCATCATTCTTGTTGATCAAAAAGCAAACACACATAAATCGAATCCAATTAGTCACAAGCTAGCCTTGATTCACAAACAATTTTAGCTAGGAGGATCAAGAAGAGATACTTACTTGTTCCTAAAGAAATTCATTGCGTGTTAATTGTTCGAAGTTCAATATGGTATCAGAGCTTGCAAGATTGTCGTGATCTGGGGTGTCTGAAGTAGTACGTGAAACTACAGGACTCGAGCTGTGATGGCAGGAACGGGTGGCGAGTTAAGAGCACTTGTGTTCATTGGGACTAATTATGATTTATGGTGTGTGAAGATGAAGACAATTTTGAAGGCTTGCGATCTATGGAGTCTAGACTGTATTGTGTGGTAAATCAAATGAGAACTTATGAAGAAGAAATCGATGAGAAGATATTAGCTCAAAAGATTCTGATTAGTTTGACAAAGCCCTTTGATCTCATTATGTCTATAATTGAAGAAACCAGAGATATTGTCTGGACCCATCCCAAATCCCCCGGGATTAACGTGGGACGTGCCTGCTCCCATCTGACACGGAGTGTCAGATCAGGGATAGTTCCATCCTTTACCCAACCGGGACTATCAGAGAGCGCCAGGATCTGGAGGAGGAGTGTGATGTCTCGGTCTCTGTTACAGCCCAAACCAATTTCCGTAAAACATCATACAAAAAAAAAAAATATATATATATATATATATATATATATATCCCATCCTCGTCATCTCATATGCCCAAACAACAATCGTCACGATCACCACAATCATCTCAGTCATCTTGATCGACTAGATCGTCACCACACTACTTGATCTACCTAGGATCCACTATCAGCTTCCTCGGTCGACATAAGATGACCCATAAAACCAACATGGGTTCGCTACCTCAGACACTCACTCATCACATCCGGTAACGCTAAGTGCCATCTTTTTTCCCAGTCAATCAAATTGACTCACAGTTTAGCAGTTCGGTTCTTAAACCCTCTTGAACCCTTTAACTGTCACATCGGAATACACATCCCTAACTAACTCCGGAATCAAGTATCCTTCTCTTTGTCTCAATCACAACCTGTCTTGATTTTGAAGTTCCAATCATGTTGGAAACATGCTTCTTTTCCGATTACTGAGCTTACTCTCTACACGAGTACTCACGTCTTATAGGCAAACGAGTGCCAAGTCCTCAACTCAGGGGGTATGGCCAACCGCAGTCCACCAAACCACGTATACCCCGTACCTCGCACTGTGCCACTCAAGATCATCTCTGTCCCACTCAGTGCCTATTGAACTCACATGTTTACCCTTATAGGGCACGTCTAGCAACTCGGTCGCAAACCACGCCCTAAACTCACTCAGACATCATCCACATGTGTCCGTAAGCAATCCAACTCTCCTATCCGTCTGCGACCGTATATGCACGTCCAAAAGGATGTCAATTCATCCTAATCTGATGTACCGCTCGACTGAGGAGTCACAACAGGCTCTTTCTGTGATCCGCAGTCAAAGCTCGGCCTAACACCATACCTGACCAACCGGTCACTAATCCCCACTACACTACCGTCCATTCTTTGTCATCTCAATCACGATTAGGACAACGTCCTCATCTAGTCCAACCATTGCTGGTTTCCACCCGGTTCATCTTCATCCTAGATGTGGTCTCGACATCAATCCCAAGAACCTACACTAGCCGATGAATACTCCTCGCCGTGTAGTGGTAAAAACCAACCATGAGCACATCATGACTAAGATCCTCTCAACTCGTGGCTCGTCGTCTCTCCTCGTTATCGTCATCGCACTACCGCCACGCGGAGTGCGAATCAAACCAATCCTAGACCCTCCTCAAACCGAGCAATCACCACTTATCTCTGCTCCGGTCGGAGAAGTTCTACCTCCCTCGAAACCCACGACTCCGGGTATTGTCATTCAGACAATCCAAACGGGAAAATGGACTTTTCCCGAATGTTCCTCGATTCTCACCAACCAACACCAAATCCAGCCTCGATGGTGGTACCTACCACGATTTCGTGCTGACAAAACCCACATTCATCACCATCGAGACTCCAAACTATGCGGTCAACTCACCGCCGGCACTAACTGCTCAACCCACAACGTCCGCTGATCGGTCCACCTCCGTCGATCGGTTCACCTCAAGGTCCAGCCGACAAGTACCCTCTTCTGGTCACTCATCCAATCACTCGCCAACTAGGGTTATCGCGAACTCAGTTGTTCCCTGCAGCATGTCCATCTCTAGTGATCCCCCGCGCTCGACTCTGAAGAGTCGTCGTGCTCCGTTACTGGTGTCCGACCAACCAGCAACCACAATATGAAGATCTCTTCCCCTCGTAACTCTACGGCTCCTAGCCTCTGGCCGCCACGAGGACTTTTCCATCCTCTGTGCTTAACACTGCACATGCAATACGAGTCGGAGTCGCAATCGCATCTTACCATGCCACACAACAGCAACTCCGGGTATCTCCTCCCAGTTGACATCCCTCCAGAATTCCACACACCGAAACATGGCATCTCTTGCCAAATAGGATCAACGTTCCTAATCCAACCAGTCTTAACCAAGGTCCTCGCGCGCCTGACTTCTCCTAGCAACAAAATTTCCGATCTGGATACTTCTATCGTGGATGATCCTAACGTCCGACCTTTACCAGTTCCATTTTACTCTATTCCATGTCCGGCATGACTACTCGATGGTCCCGACTCTCTGGTCGTCCTACTGTGTCTACTAGTCCCCAAGATCCTATCTCCAGTAACACTATGGTCCTAGGCCATTAGATTCACACGAATACCGATCCTACTCGGGATCTACTTCCTCGAAACACGTAGCCTCTTATGCCAATCGAACCCTAAACAATTGCACCTCGTGCCAAACTTAATCTAATTAGGATCTGATACCACAGAAGACACCTACTCCTATCCAAACTATCAGGTTGATGACGGGCTGTTACCACTGTAGAGACATAACATCCTCGATTTGTGCCTCACTCTGAGAGCAAAACACGCTCTGATACCACTTGTCAGGACCCGTCTCAAATCCCTCGGGATTAACGTGGGACATGCCTTCTCCCGTCTGACAGAAGTGTCAGACCAGGGATAGTTCCGTCCTTTGGGACTACCAAAGAGCGCCAAGATCCGGAGGAGGAGTGTGATGTCTCGGTCTCTGCTACAGTCCGCATCAACGATTAACCGGAAGGGAATAAAAAATCACGAAAACTGTGAGTGGACAAAACAAAGAATTTGATACAAACATTTTCATAAAAGATATTTATGCCCTTCACTAAAAAGTATGCATGCATTCGAAAACAATTTATCAAAACATTCGTTAGGGCCTTGGCCCAAAATCGTAAACCAAAGCACATGGGAACTCAACCCAAAACCAATCATGTGGGACTCTGCCCAAATCACGTCATGTGGGTCTCAGTCCAAAACTATTCTCAGTGAAATATCAACCATAGAACATGGGGTCTCAGCCCCAAACCAATTTCCTTAAAACATCATACATATATATATATAATCTGTCTTCGGCATCTCATATGCCCAAACAACAATCGTCACGATTTAACTCTAAGTGTGCACACTACTCGGGGTCTCACTCCTAGTCTACCCCCCAAGATCTACGACGTATGGGAGGATTTTCCAAAATTCAGGATCTACGACATCTGGAGGACTGTCCCCGGACCGAGTCTGTGACTATTCCATATCTCACACTCTTGGGAATGTGCTCTCTCTTGGAGTCACTCATCCTAAGCAGTGGTTCGTGACTCCAGGATCTACGACGTCTAGAGGAGACTAATCATACGGGAGGTATATACATTTTGAAATACTTTCTTTTAAATCACAATTCAATTGGATCTCTTACCCGAGTATCTCAATAGGATTCCTCGAATCCGATTCAAATTCAAATCTCACAGGCCTCAGCCCAAATCCACAATTCAATAGGGTCTCTAACCCGACTTCTCATTTCATAAACCATAATTGGGACTTAAGCCCGATTTCAAGATCCAAAGGGGCCTCAAGCTTGATTTCACAACCAACTGGGCCTCAAGCTCGATACCATAAGTCAACAGGGCCTCAAGCTCGATTTCGCAATCAAATGGACCTTCGCCCCGATTTCTCATCAAATCAAATAGACTCTAAGTCCAATGGTTTGTAAATCAAATGGGTCTCATGCCCGTTTCCATATTTCTAAATCCGAAATCATTTTATTTAATCATCATAGAAAATACAGCATGTATAAGCACTGTATAAAACCTAAAATCTCGAAATACGTGCAAATACGTAAATCCTAAACTACCATAAACAAATGCACTCATGGCATCTAAAAACATGTTCATTAAATCATATAAAACATTTATGCATACATCGAATTCATAAAAAAAAGTCCATTCACAGACCGTCCAAAACTGCACCTCGATACGCGCGTCATAAGCCGCTCCCTGGCCAATCACCGTCTTTGGGGTTCCCAAACCTGTCCAAATCTCATAATAAGGTCACTAACTACTTCATAAAGCTTCTACTAAAGCCACGTAATTTTTTCGAATTTTTAACTATTTTTAAAGTCGATCCTAAACCTTCTGACGTCCCAAACTTTATCGAAACGGTGTCCGATCAACTCGAACCAGTTCCAAAATGTTCGTTACATCGAATAAATGATTATTGGAACCATCCCCAGGAAATGCTTTACGCGTCTCCACGCGCCGCCCAAAGGGGCTGCGTATGTGGCTCACGCGCCATGCACAGTATCATCTTCTTCCCTACGACAGCCGATCTGGTTGGTTCAGCGGTTCGACCGGTCCAGTTGGACCGACGTGACCGGTCCGATGCCATATCTTCTCCATTTTCCTTCTTTTTCGTCCCTTCCAATTCCATTCTCTCTGTCTCATCATTTTCCATCATCCTATATCCTCAAATCATACAAAACAATCCAGAAACCTCCCGTGCAAATCGAACCCCCACGACCCCTATTTTTCCCGGCCATCTCCAAGGCATCTCAGCCCTTCTCTACCATCCAAAGTCCCTCCTATGTACTCATATGAACCCAAAAAACATTCCCCTATCCTCATACCACGTTCCTAATATCCCAATCAAAATAAGAGAATTCAAAAACTTGATTGGGCTACGGTTTACCTTTCCTCCGCCGTGGACGGCGGTCCTGCTGCCCCCTTGCCTTCTCTTGGCTCATCAGCACCTTTCTCTCTCTCTCTCTCAACCTCCCAAGTCCACTCAAGCATCTTAGGGGAAGGGAGAAATTAGGTTGGGCTTTGTGGGTTCTCGGGTTAGGGGGAATGAAACAGAAGGGATGAATGATGCATGTATGTGGGATGTTAGGTAATGGATGAGTGACACTTGTCAATCATCCATTGGGCCAATTCAAAATATTTGGGGCCCATTCAGGACAAAAGTCCCATTTTGCCTCTTAAAATGTGTCATCGAAAATAGTTACTCGGAACTTCCGTGAACCATAACATTTCCGTCAAACGTCCGATTTTGACGTGCCACCTGCCTACAGATTCTTATCGACTTGATCTACGTAACGGTCCTCGGCCATCGGACCTCCCAGGTCAAAAGTCAAATTTTTGCCCTCGTTTAAGGGAAAAATCGTAATTTTGCCCTGAACGTCTGTTAATCCTCGGCTAATCCCCTATTAGTCTCGCTAATCCGTCATTAATTCTTAATTGATCCCGATAATTCCGAACTGGTCATTACAGATATCGACTCAATTAATGTGGAAAATGTGATTGCATCCATTAGAGCATATTATCAAAGGGTAGAAATGCATGCTTAGAGCTCAGTTGAGAAAGCCTTCTCAAGTCTATCAGTTGATACTAAGCATGATACTCCGACTCTAAGAACAAAGTCTACTACAAGGGAAACAAGAACTGGAATAAGAATTCAAGTTCTCAAAGAAATAATTCCAGTCAGAACTCAACTTGAAGTAAAGATGTTGGTGATCTTGTTAGAGAGTTCTATAAGAAGTGCAAGAAGACACACTATGGAGACTACTGGTCCAATACTAAAGCTAGATGTTATTAGTGTAAGAAACTTGGACATTTGACAAGGAATTGTCCTACTACGAACAGTGGAGAAAAGGTTGTCACAGTAAATCTAGAAAAAGAGGTTGTTGAATCCTCTAGTAATTTGTTTCTTGCTTGCAATACTAAATCTGGTGCAAAAGACAATCGTGTGTGGTATGTGGACAGTGCATGTAGAAATCTCATGAATGCTTAGGAATCATTGTTAGTGAACATTGATAGAAGCATTAAGGTGAAATTCAAGATGGGAAATGGTGAGCTGGTACAAGCAGCTGGGAAAAAAAGCTATGGCCATGCAGACCAAGCAAGGACAGATGCACATTAAGGATCTGATGCTATTGCCTGGCTTGGAAGAGAACTATCTCAGTGTAGGAAAAATGATAGAACATGGTTATTATCTAGTTTTTGGTAATAACACTGTTGATATCTTTTAGGAAAAGGATCTAAAAGATAAAGTGGTTAAGGTCCCTTTGATTGGAAATAGATGTTTTCCAAAGACCTTAGATTGTGTAAATCCTATTGCACTAAGGTCAACTACTGTTGAAGATTTTGATTTGTGGTACAAAAGATATGGACATCTCAACTATGCTAGCCTAAGGGCTCTACAATAGAAGGACATGGTTGTGGGTTTACCCAAACTCACAAACTAGAAGAATGGAGATTGTGAAGCTTGTGTGACAGGAAAGCAACATGTTTAGACGTTTGATAAAGAGAAGGCTTGGAGGGCATCCACACCTCTGGAGCTTATTCACCCAGACGTGTGTGGACCAATGCAGGTAACAACAGTAGGAGGAAACATATATTTTCTCACATTTATAGGTGATTTCACAAGAATGTGTTGGATCAATTTTCTAAAAAGCAAAGCAGGTGTTCTAAATGTGTTTCAAAAATTCAAGAACATGGTTGAACTACAAAGTGGATATAAGATCAAACAACTAAGAAGTGATAAAGGAGAAGAGTATATGTCAAATGAATTTGAGAATTTCTATGAAGATAAAGGCATTGTGAGGCAATTAACAGTTGGCTATTCCCCTTAGTAAACTGGAGTGGCTGAAAGGAAGAATAAGATAATTGTGGAAATGGAAAAATCCAAGATGCATGATAAGGGGGTGCCATACAAGCATTGGGGAGAAGCAGTCTATTTTGTTGTGTATTTACAGAACAGTTGTCCTACACAAGCTATAATTGATAATACACCATTTGAGCAGTTCACGGGAAGGAGAGCTAGTGTTAAGCACCTAAGGGTGTTTGGTTTTGTATGTTACTCACACATTCCCGATCAATTGAGGTAGAAACTTGATGAAAAAAGTATCAAGTGTGTATTTATGGGATATGGAGGATGTGAGAAGGGTTATAGGTTACTCAATTTGTAAACAGGAAAGATTGTAGTTTCAAGAAATGCAATCTTTGATGAGACTGCTAAATGAAATTGGTAGATGGGCAAGAGCTGTGAAGGAAGTTTAATCTCCTTAAACTAATGCTGAACCTCAGAATGAGAATTTAGCCTCTACGTCATATTCTGATCCTATTTAAGATGAAGTGATGGAAGCTGAACCTAAATCTCCAAGCTGTACACCAGTGAGGCTGGAACCTAAATCATTTGATGAGGCTGCTAAGGACCAAGTGTGGAGAACATCTATGAAAGATGAACTTGAAATTATCCACAAGAATGAGACTTGGGATTTGGTAGACAGACCTATTGGAAAACCAGTTATTGGAGTGAAGTGGGTTTTCAAGACAAAGTTGAACCTAAATGGTTCAATTTAGAAACATAAGTCAAGGCTTGTGGCAAAAGGATATGCACAGAAGCCTGGGATTGATTATAATGAAACCTTTGCTCTAGTTGCATGATTAGACACTATTAAGACACTCATTGCTCTTGCAGCTCAGAAAAGATAGAATATTTACCAGTTGGATGTGAAGTTAGCTTTTCTGAATAAGACACTAGAGGATGAAGTTTATATTAAACAACTAGAAGGATATATGGTGCAAGAGAATGAAGGAAAAGTGTACAGGCTCAAAATAGCTCTGTATGGATTGAAGTAGACCCTTGGAACTTGGTATGGAGAGATAGACAATTTTCTATCTCATAGTGGGTACAACAAGGGTTCAATTGACCCTATGTGTGAAGACAATAGAAGATGAGGGTATCCTAATTGTTTCAATATATGTAGATGATATTATCTACACAAGATCAAGTGATGAACTCATGAGAAAGTTCAAAGCTGATATGATGAATAAGTATGAGATGTCAGACCTTGGACTACTGCACCATTTTCTAGGGAGGGGTGTAATTCAAATAGACATGTTCATATTTATCCATCAAAGAAAGTATATTGCTACTTTGATTGAAAAGTTTGGACTAAGGGACTACAAGTCTGTAAGTACCCCACTGGTTCTAGGAGACAAGCTGAGGAAAGAAGATGGAAGTGAGCTAGTAGATGAATCTCTTTACAGAAAGATTGTTGGGAGTTTACTATATCTAACTGTAACAAAGCCTGATATAATGTTTGCAGCCACTTTATTGTCTTTTTTTATGAATGGTCCTATTTGCAAGCATGTAGGGACAACTAAGAGAGTCTTGAGATACATACAGGGTACACTGTCCTATGGTATTGAGTATGAGAAAGGAAAGTGTTCAAATCTGACAGGTTTTTGTGACAGTGACTATGGTGGCTCTGAAGATGATATGAGAAGTACATCAGGCTATGCATTCTCAATGGGAAGTGGTGTGTTCTCTCGGGCCTCAGTAAAACGAAGTAGTGTTGCTTTGTCCACTGCAGAAGTTGAGTATGTTAGTGCAGATGATGCAATAACTCAAGCAATCTGGTTGAGGTTTGTACTAAAAGATTTTGGAGAAGAATAGTGGGAGTATACTACTATGTTCTGTGACAACATGTCAGCTATTGCTATAGCTAGGAATCCTGTGTTTCATTAGAAAATGAAACATATCAACAGGAAGTACCACTTCATTCGAAAAGCTCTGTAGGAGAATAAGATCTCACTACTATACTACAGAATTGAGGATCATCTTACAGATATACTCACGAAGGCTGTACCTAAAGTCACCCTAAATAGGCTAAGGTCTCTACTTGGAATCAAGCCAGCTTCTAGCTTAGGAGGGGCTGTTGAAATCTAAGCTGCCAGCTGGAAGACGCAAGTGAATTGCACAAGGAATGCGCGGGTGATGAGGTGGATAACTACCTGAGAGTGACGTGGTGTGCGTGATGCTTTTCGTTAGCTGCAAGTAGATTCTAGTAATCTTGTTTGTGTAGGTGGCACCGTGTAAATGGTTGCGTGTAAGTTATGAGGTATGTGTGTGTGTGTGTGTGTGTGTGTGTGTGTGTGTGTGTGTGTGTGTGTGTGTGTGTGTTGTAACCGAATGGTGTAGAGAGTGTGAGTATGAATCTCTCTCTCTAGATTCCGATATAACAAAGTGAGTGTAAGGATGATAGAGTGTGTGAAAAAGAGAATGAAATCTCTAATTTGAGTGAGATTTTGTGTTAAAATTCTCTGTTGGAATTTTATTAAACAGTTGGTGTGCATTAACCAAACTGAGTGCACATTCCAATGATTCATTATCGAATTCATTATCCTTTTTTATCAAAAAGCAAACACACATAAATCTAATCCAATTAGTCACAGGCTAGCCCTGATTCACAAATAATTTCAGGTAGGAGGATGAAGGAGAGATACTTGTTCTTAAAGAAATCTGATATGTGCTGATTGTTCGAAGTTCAATACCAATATCTATATGTTGGTTGAATATTAAGTTGTTTTTTTTTAATTCTGAGAACATTAAGTTTTTTTGAATTGGTCTTATTATTAGGACTATTGTATTAAATAATAATCTCGCTAAACATAATTTAAATTACACTTTATCACTACAAGAAAATTTCTGGGCCCGACGAAATTTTGCTCTACGAGGTAAATTTCGTCGTTAAAATAAACATTGTCCGACGAATAAGTAGGAATCGTCTGGTAAATTTATGGCGCGAAGAAAAAAATTTCGCGCGCTAAAATTCCCAATATTACCTGACGAAAAAAATGTACTCGTCGAATAACAAAATAAAACCCGACGAATATGTTATATATTATTCATCGGGTAATGTGAAATGTTGACCGATATTATCTGACAAAGTAGTTAGTTTGTCAGGTATCGTGTTTGGCGGGAAGGAAATCGTTTTGGCGTTAAGATGTTACTGTTACTTTACGAATTATTAAATGTTGCCTAACAAACCTCTATGTCGGGCAAACGTTTATTGTCATTTAACAGAGACGACCTACATTTTCTTCCTCTCCACCTACATTTTTTCTTCTCTCTCTCTCTCTCTCTCAAATCCCATCTTCATTAACTAACAAATTATCCACCAACATTAATTTATCTTTTCATCACTCCATCTCTCATCAATACAAAAGGTATGCATTTAATTCTGGCATATAATTTTAGAGATTTTGAAATTGTTTTTTATTGTGAAAAATTATGTTGAAATTGTTGGTTTATTTGTGTAGAAATACTGTAGGAAATTAGAAGATTTATTAGGAAAATGTGAATATAGAAAATATGTTATGAATTAGAAAATATAAAATGTGATAGGAAATTAGAAAATATGTTAAAATAATTAGAAAAATAGAAACTATGTTATGAATTAGGAAATAGAAAATGTGATAGGAAATTAGAAAAGTAGAAAATATGTTAGAAAATTAAGAAATTAGAAAATATGTTAGGAGATTATAAAATTAGGAAAATATATTAGGAAAATAGAAAAATAGAAAATTGTTGATAATGTTTTTTTTCTTCATATATTTCGATGGTGTGAAATGTGTTTGTATTTCATAACAGTTTATGAGATGTTAATAGGGCTGATTAACTTCGTATAATTATAATCAAGGAACAACCGTAGACCCATTTGAGAGTTAGTAAATCAAGTTGATTGGCTAACTCTTGAATTGTCTACTTATTCAGATAGTTTGGGGTGATGCAACTATGTGCTGTATAGTTTGTATGATGTCAGATTTCGATTATGGAAAACTCGTTCTATTTGCATCCTACAATGTTCTCTGAATGCGTACTAGATATTTTTTTTATATTATCTATGTCGGGCATTTGAGGAACTGTATGGAGATGCTGCCAAAATTTCCATTCATTGAAACTTTAGCTCGTAGGTTGCAAACTAAATAGCATAGAATCTGTACTTTCGAATGAGATAGGACCACAAAACCGGAGTAATAAGGAGACGAGTGACTTTTGATATTCACTTGTCAAGCCATTAGGCGACAATGTCGACCCAATTACTTGCATTGACTATATTTTGTGAAAACAAGTATAATGGACAGACGCTGAATGAGTTTCATAAATCTGCGGATCAATATATAGACGGGATCAACATTTTCATTGAGTTTGCATGTAATCATTGTATTGATGAGACGTATAATTTGTCCGTGCCGTAAATGTAATAACTGCAATCGGACGCCGTTGAATGAAGACTGGTATCATTTGGATCGAAATGAGATCGTACACAACTACATTTATTAGATCTATCACAGTGAAGAAATATTTACTGAATCGATATCTTAGGTCCCCATGCACCATCGGGAAGAAATTACTTTGGACGAGCAATGTGATAATGATCAAGTCATCGAGATATTAACAAATGTTTTTCCTCCCGCATCTGATGATATGGATGGTGAAGCACCCAGGTTTTAACCTGAAGATTCTGAACTCTATTACGAGAGATTGTTGAAAGAAACTCAATGTGAATTATACTTGGGTTGTAAAAAAAAATTGGTTCTAGGGGAAGTTGTGTAGTTGATGCATATGAAAGTAGAGTATAATCAAACAAACAAGCACTTTTATCACATGATGGAAATCATTATTTGAATGCTCCCTGAATAAAATTGTCTCCCTAAAGATCATTATTACTCAAAGAAGTTGTTGAAGGGTTTCAGTCTAGGATATGTCAAAATCCATGCATGCAAGAACAATGTTCATTTTTTACAGTGAATTCGAGTAGCTTGATAAATGTCCCGTGTGTAATGATCCTAGGTTTTGAAAAAAGAAGATTCTAAACAAGTTACTATGTTATTTTTGCACCGAAATCAAGGCTACAACGATTATACATGTCATCTCACACAGCGTGTGATATGAGGTGGCACAAAGATGAGCGCTTTGATGATGATACATTGAGACATCTGGCAGATGGAAAGACTTAGAAGGAATTGAATAAGATGTATCATGATTCTACTCAGGAGCCAAGAAATGTCAGATTATGGCTTGCTACTAATGGTTTTAATCCCTTCGATAGTTTTGTAAAGCTGTATAATACATGGACAGTGGTTATGGTTTCGTAAAACTTACCTCCTTGGAGATGCATGAAGAAAGAATTTACAATCCTCAATACTTTGATAACAGGCCCTAAACCCCCAAGTAATTCCACCGATATTTTTTTGCGGCCATAAATTGATGAGCTCATAGATCTGTAGGAAAATGGTGTATGGACGTACGACAAGTTTAGTGGGCAAATATTCACTCTACAAGCAGAAGCAATGTGGACAATTAATGCTTTTTTGGCTTACGACATGTTGGCA
Organism: Prinsepia uniflora; assembly: GCA_032719365.1. NCBI lineage: Eukaryota > Viridiplantae > Streptophyta > Magnoliopsida > Rosales > Rosaceae > Prinsepia > Prinsepia uniflora. Next base: position 46,144,669 of record CM064861.1, on the reverse strand, counting down.
AGATGGAGCACTAAGAGTTATCTTGCGTGTCCTACACGACCTTTTGGCAATAGTCCAGTCTCAGAAATGTTCACCAATTAGGACATGGATGTGGCTCATTGGTTCATACTAAACAACTATGACGAAGTATGGCATTTTCACGAGTAGCACCAAGAATTGATGAAGGCTGAGTATATGTTTAATTGTGCAGAACTGGACAAACAACTATTTCCACGTTGGTTTTCCGAATATGTAAGTCAAATATTTTATTTAAAGTTCCTAAAGCAATTCCATGCTTAACAAATTTTTGTATATCTTATTAGATGACACAGCTGAAAGATGATAACTCGCCCAATTTCAATGCAAAATTAATGCAACTTGCCATCGGCCCATTTCGAGGAGAAACATACAGTGGTTGTCATGTAAATGAAGTTAAGTTTGTATGCACGGAACGAGACGATAAATTGTCTACGCAAAACAACGTGGTCTTTGTGCTAGGGGATGGGGAAAATACTGGTACTGGATTCTGTGGCAGATTAAGTGTGATTAAAGTGTTATATACAGACTGCAAGACATTCATCATATTCAAGTGTCATTGGTTTGATATGAAACCAAGTCTTCCAGGTTGGGTCATTAAATATCATTTATGCACCTCTATCAACACAAGCACTCAATGGTTTGAGAGTGATCCATACATCTTAAGTAGTACGGCGAAACAAGTTTTTTATGTGGATGGTCCAAAAGTTGGTGTTGGTTGAAGAGTAGCTGAGATGGTCAATCACATATATATTTGGGATTTGGTTGATCGATATCATGAAGAAGAGATAGAAATATACGACGACCATATTGTTTACTAGGTGGATTCCTCCGTATCCACCCTAAACATAGATGGAGTTCGGACCAAGGATGTCATCCCACCAATTGCAATTGATGGTTTTTTTTTATTGATCTTGGGACATTAGAACAAATTTAAAGTGATTCTAAGGAGCCAATCATCGAGCACGGCTCGGATCACGAGGGTGATTAGGAGGATGATAGTGAACCTAAAACTGATTGAAAGTTGTAAAAAGAATTTTTTTTATTAATGCATAATATCCATGACTACACATGTTTGTATGTTTGGCCCAACTATGAAAAAAAAAATTTACAAATAAAAAATAAAGTTACAAATAAAAAATAAATTACAAATAAATAAAATAAATTACAAATAAAAAATTTCAAGTAAAAAAAAAACCCGACGAAGAGATTGTATTATTCATCAGGTAAAATGGTTTGGTGGCTTTTTTACGAAAATTTTACCCGATGAATATTTAAAACACTTCATCGGGTAAAATCAATTCGTAGGCACTTCTTTGAACATGTTACCCAACGAATATTTCATCTACTTCGTCGGGTGAGAAGTTTTAACAAAGTTTTGCACTTAAAAAATGATCTACTTTTTAAACATATGAAAAACATGGTATTCAATAGATCCAACTGTCCACATGTATTGTACATACTTGTAGATCGCTTACACACAAAAATTAGAAGATTTTGAATTTTTGGGCCTTACCAACGCTGCGAAACGAATCGACGGTTATAAAATGTTTTATTACGATTAGACGGCTTAATCTTCTCGTAACATCACGATATTTGACTTTCAGGCACTTAATGGCACAAAATGAACAGTCGGATTATGAAATTTTAATCGTTCGAAACTCAATCGGGTTATGTTGTGAAAATACCCTTGAACATTTCTTGAAAAGTTTCAAAGTGTTTGATGAAATGGTGTTTTTACATATGTTAAAGAATTCTTTTTGATAATTCAACTAATCCAACTGTCCACATGTATTGTACATACTCGTATACCTCTTACACAAAAAAAATTAGAAGATTTCGAATTCCCGGGTTTAGGTAACAATTCGAAATGAATCGAAGGTTATAAAACGTTATATTACGATCGATTGACTTAATCTTCTAGAAACATCATGATATTGGACAGGTAGATTTTAGGCACTTAACGACACATAATGAACGGTCAAATTATGGAATTTTAATCGTTCGAAACTCAATTGGGTAATATTATTCAAATATCTTTGAACTTTTCTTGAAAAGTTTTAAAGTGTTTGATGAAATGGTGTTTTTACATATGTTCAAGAATTTATTTTTATAATTCAACCGATCCAACCATCCACATGTATTGTACATACTCGTAGATCACTTACGTAAAAAATTAGAAGATTTTGAATTCCCGGGCCTAGGTAATGGTGCGTAACGAATCAACGGTTACAAAATGTTCTATTACGATTGAACAACTTAATCTTCCTGAAATATCACGATATTGAAAGGCGGATTTCAGGCACTTAATGGCACAAAATGAACAATCAGATTATGTAAATTCATTTATTTCATTTATTGTCCAACTTACCCGACGAATATTTCAAAAAAATTCGTCTGGCTTTAAACCTTACCTGACGAATATTCATCAAATCTTCGTTAGGTAAAAGTTTGAAATTTTATGGAAAAATTACCCTTATGTAATTATGTGTGAGTGTTAGTAAAATGTTCATCGGGTAAGACTAAAACCGTCGGGTAAACAGGTAATATCTAAAAATTACTTGCCCAAATTTTTCGCAAAAATTTGAATTTACCGCTTAATTTTACCTAACGAAGATTCGTCAGGTAACACCAAATGACCAGACTCGTCTGCTTCCACGCTGGTGCTTCGTTTTTCCTGCCAATGTTACCCGACGAATCATTTAATTATGACCCGACAAATCATCATGAGGCAAATTTCTTTATACGTTTAAAATCAGATAGAGCCTTCTTCTTCCTCTTTCTTTTTCTTCAAATTCCAGCCCAAACCCTCTCCTCTCTACACTCTCAGTGTCCGCGAATCATCAACCTTGACGTCTGTGGCTTTAGACTCTCTCACACTTTTCTCTCTCCCTCCCTCACTTGCCTCTATGCCGTAACTCGCCTTTGCGAATCCTTATCCCACATCTTGTCGCCACCGCAAGAGCAGCCACCTCCTATCTCTCTCACTGTAAGCTCTTTCTCTCTCTTTCAATGTATATATATATATATATATATATATATGTATGTATCGTTTAATTAGTTATTTTATATATGTTTATTAGTTATTATATATATGGTTGACTGTTTAATTAGTTATTGTATATACATATTTGATAAGTATTTATTAATATTTTTGTGTATTATTAGTTGATTATTTGTATTGATTAAGGATTATGAATTATGGTTGAATGTGGACTATGAATTATGGTTGATTGTGGATTAATTGATTGTTATTGAATATTAGTAATTATTAATTAATATTATTATTATTATTATTAGTGATTAATTATTATTAATTGTTGAATATGGATTAATTGTTATTAATTGAAATTATTGATTATTAATTATTATTATTGGTTATTATTGATTATTATGAATTATTTTTAGTATTATTAATTAGTATTGATTATTGATTCTTATTGATTATTAATTATTGATTATTATTGAATATTAAATGATTATTGATTATTGATTATTTAATAATTATTATTTGATTATTGATTATAGATTATTGTGTATTCATTAATTAGTATTTTTTAAATTTTTTTATTATAGTTGTCGATACCCATGTTGATTACTTTGAGATCTTGCTGTCGTTCTTTGCCGATTGTAGTTGAGGATTCGGCGAATGCAACAAGCTCGTCGGTACCTAACATGTCGAGGGTGGATGGAGCCCCTACATCGGTACCTGACACGTTGGTGGTGAAAGCAATCCATACACCAGCATCTTACACGTCGACAGTCCCAACAGTCCCAACATTCCCACCGAGGACCATATGCAAGCTGGTACCTCGTTCGCTCGTCGGCAGTATTTGAAGAAATGGGGGCAACGTAGTACCGATCCCGAGCCCCCAAAGGAGTGGGTCGAAGGGTCAAACTAGATCCAATCGGAACGATTCTTAAGGGTGACTTGGTAAATTTTTTATTTAAAAGTTTTTTTTTTTAGTTTTTTGCTCATTTTTCTTACTAATATTTACCAAATTTGTAGGTCGACGAATTCCAAGATCGAGATCATTTATGTCGATCGGCTCTACTTAATGCCCGTCAAGGTCCACAGCTTGAAGGTACATGACATGGTTGCCATTCTTCGCACCAATTGTCTCATGATCGGTGATACCTTCCTGATGCAATTTTCGAAGCAACTCACCCTTTGTTGGGGTGCGCTATCGGTAATTATTTTTAATGATTTTAATAATTTTTAATCATTTTAATATGACACTGGGAATGTGACTCTCATGAAATACATGAGGCACCACTGGCAAGTGCAGTATTCCGAGTGGAAGTACGAGCTTCACGACTGGTTGTTGAGTTGGCCTACCCTAGGAGGAAGCTCGTCTTAATCCTTCGCAAGAGCTGGAGGGTGCTCGAGAGATTGTGTAGGATTGGATATGCATGCATTTCGTGACGCTCGAATATAGCGTAACCTTCAGCTTCTTAAATTATACAATTTTTTAATCATAATTTTTCATTACCGAATTTAATTATTTTTAGTAATGAACATAAAAAAATCGGAGGCTAATAAGCGAAATCGGCAAAAGAAGACGTTGAACGATCACAGATGGTCACGTCCTTTAGCGGCCAGGCACGAGGACCGGAGCAACGCTTGGTCACTTTTCCCAGAGATGGATGCTTGGGAACAAGTGTACGCTGGCAGAAGAAACCAGCAGGCTGATGCAATTCATGTCAGTTTAAATAGGTATATTTAATTTTATAATTATTTTTTTATTTAAAAAAAATTAATAAATGTGTTTTGATTTTGTAAGTGGGAATGTTGGTAGACGTCCATCAAACTTAGGAGGAGTTGACCCAGCAACAACCGGACACACCCTTGGAGCAATAGTTGCCAGATTCAGAGCGATCGAGGGCGATCTTGGAGCGACAGTTGGGTCGGCGTCCATGAAAGATCGTTTGGGGAGCTGGCAAAGGGTTGTAACAAGATATCTCGACTGGCTCCTATAGTTCTTCTAAGGACGTCAATCTCGAGGAGTACTCAGAGTTAAGGCACAATTATACCGCCCTTCGGACTGAGACCACATAGCAAAGGGCCCAAAACAAGAGCCTTCAAACCCAAAACGATGATCTCGGGGCTCAACTTGTCGTGGTCTTTCGACGCTTGGGCGAGACACATCCGTAGCCCTTAGAGCAACAACCTGCTTTGTTCGAACAGTCTCACCACCCCAACCAGCCCCACCCGTATCGGGCATTTCCTTATATTTTGTTGTAAAAGTTGTTTTATTTTTATTATGTTCAAAAAAATAGTTTAAATTTTATAAATATATATTTCTAATTCCATATTTGAATTTTATTTAATTTTCTTATTTTTTAGATGAAATAAATATTTAATTAAGTAAATAATATGAAAAAGATTAATTAATATAAAAAACTCAATTTTCAATTTAGCGTGATGAATATTTATATGTATATATTTGAAACTACTTTTGGTACCTTCGAGTTATTGTCAGACGGGAGCAGGATCTATCACGGTTATCGAGGGATAATCGGGATGGGTCTTGTCAACTCAAGCACCATCCGAGTCATATCAGACATGTCTAGGAACTACACACGCACCATTTAGACGTACCACATACTCGGGAACTACACTCACGCAACATCTGAATCACGTCTAGGAACTGCACTAGCACCATCCAGAACATGATCCAGTATCCACAATCACAAACACAATCCATACCACAAACACATACCAAACATATCCATGACTTCAAACCAAGTCAAAGGCATTCCCGACAGGGTCTCAAGCCCAAATGCCATTTACACGTAAATATGTAAAATCACATTTGAAAACATTAAAATAATCCAGAAATCATCCTTGACTCACCAACTAAGTCAAAATATCCTTTTCAAAACTTTTTTGACTCCGGGCCTAGCCCAAAACATCACTTGCACATATCTCGTAAAACGTGCCTGAAAGACCGATTAAAATAATCATTAAATCACAAATAATCACGCCAAATCACCATGACATCATTGCAATTCAAATCATGCAATCAATCATGTAAAACATTTAACTATGCATGCATATCAGTTTATAAAAAAACGTTCACTCACACACCGTCCAAACCGCTCGCTTTCCTAGCTGCACGCGTTTCCGTAATTTCTGAAACTTTTCAGGAATCTCGAATCCTGTCCAAAATCATTATTCAGGGTCACTAACGACTTAATTAACATCATATTAATTTTCCAAAATTTTCCGGGAATTAAATATTAATTTAAAACATAACATAAACCTTTGGACCCTCGAAACAATATCAAAACGGTGTCTGATCGACTCAAAACCAATGCCAAAATATTTGTTACATTGCATAGAACAAAAGTCATGTTGAACACACCTCGGGAATGGGGCCCACGCGCTTTCACGCGCCGCCGTGAGTGGCTGCGCGTGAAACTCACGCGCCTGCTACAATGTCACCACCTTCACCCATTTAACTGATAAACAGATCCTGCGACCCGCGTGCTAACCCGATTCAATCACCATCAATTCTGCATCGTTTTCAACAATTGAACAGTCCATTAGCATCGTTATGGATCCAATTAAGGTTCTGTGAACTCAATTACATGAAACCTTACCTCAAGCCAATCGAATTGAACTCGAATTCGAAGAACATCAAAACACTGTTCATCGTCCCAATTCAGTCAAACTCGAGTGTTTTCTTTCAATTGATGCATCAGGGAGCATCGTGGGATCCTACTAAATATGTTTCCAAGATCAATTTCTTCGTTCCATGTCTCCAATTCCTCGACTCAAACTCGAAAATCCAAAGTTCTCTCCATTTTCGTTCTAGTCCAAAACAACCTCAATTCGCATCAATTTTGAGCTGGTCCTAATCGAATTGATCCCAGAAGGCTCAATTGAATCTCAATTTGAAGCATCTCGAGCTAGAAGTTCAAATTCGAATTTTCGAAAGGTGTAAGTTTCAAGGGTTTGGGTCTTCGAGTTTCTCTAGGTTTCTCTTCCTCTCTTCTCCTCTCATTCCCACTTATTTTCCTCTGTAAATTCGTCATACCGTCTTAGGTTTAACACTTAGCTTCATTCATCAATCAATTTAGTGAATTTAAACGAAGGGTGGGCGGTTTTGTGTTGTCCTTGTTAGGCATTCAAACAAAGCCACTAATCCCTCTACTGTAGTGACATGTCTCACTCAGGGAGCTAAGTGATTCATCAATGGGGCTGCATCATCAAATTCCAGCGCTAAATTATCTTTTTACCCTTACCAACAAAATGACCAAAATGCCCCTCGTCGTTCGAGACCCATAACTTTTACATCCGACTTCCGATTGACGCATGCCGCATGTCTACGGATTCAGCATCTCGAGACCTATCCAACGGTCCTTCCGAAAATTCTAAACAAGGTCCCGATTAAAAAGTCAACTTTTGGCCCTTATAACTAGGGGCAAAATCGTCATTTCCTTCAAATTTTTCAATTTTTCCTTTTTCGAATTTTCGGGTTGTTACATAGGTGACCCATGTAACCCGTTTTACCCGTTTAACATGTTTAATCTATGTAAAACTATAAGATTTAATAGACATATAGGTAATTAAATGGGTAGATATATTAGTTAATAATTAACACATTTGGGGCTACCACGTATTCAGGTGGGGTGAGCCCAGAACAAGCGGAGGAGTGGATCACTCGAATAGCTCAAGTGGGTACTGCCCGTATAGTAGGTGTTTCAAGCGTGATGAGCTTGGAAATATTAGTAAGTACTACCTAAATTGCTCAGGTGGGGATACGACAGAACATATTAGGTCAGATTATGAACAAACGTCTAGAATGTCAGAAGGAAGTCAAACCCCAAGTAGTGGGACCAAAAGTGGATCTAGAGGACATGGCTGATCTTTAGGCTCACAAGCCCAAGTTTTTGCTATGAGATGATCAGAGGATCGGGAGACATTGGGGTTGATGGTAGGTGCGTTCTTTACTTTTATGTATAATTCATGTGTTTTCGTAATTTTGTTTCTTGGGAATTGTGAACTTGAAGGCCTGGATTTCGATTAGACTTGGAATATGGGTCAAATTGTTGGATTTGTTTGATTGTGAATCTTGAGGATGAAATTCTTTTATGGAGGTTAGATTGTAATGACCTGAACCTTCAATGAGGTAAAATCAGAAAAGTTAAAGGAAATTTGTCATTTTTCCCCTAAAAGTTAAAAGTTGACTTTTGACCCAAAAGTCAAAGTGTTCACCTTTTGATCGAGACCTCGTTTAGACAATTCGAGAAGGCCATTATGAAAGTCTCGGATTTCTGAGTGTGTCGATATGCGGCATGCCAAAAATGGAGCTCGGTTGGTTTCGTTCTTGGTCTAAATTACATAAGGGTATTTTAGTAATTTGGCAAGGAGGGGCATTTTGGTAAATTCCATGGGAGATTTTTGTTTGTGGATGAATGGGATAGGGACAAGTGTCCCCTTATCCCTTGAGATGTGTGTGCCGAATTTTAGTGTTTGAATGTGTGTGTGTTTTATGTTTGAAGTGTGTTGTGTGTGAGTTAGTGTGGTTGCAGCCAAAGAAGAGAAAAAGAAAGAAAAAAAAAAGAATCAGAGGAGAAGAAGAGATAAGAGCGGAGAGAAAAGGAGAAAATGAGCATGAGGAAAAGAGAGATGAAGTGAGTAGTGACTGCAGAGTCGAGAGAGAGGAAGGAGGACCCGAAAAGAAAGTTTTCAGGTCTAGGGTTTCTAACCCAGTTTTTGTCAATCAAGGCCATAAATGACTTCCTTGAGTTCCTATGACCCTAATAAAGCCTAGGGTTTGAATTTGTGGACGTCAAAACCACCCAGAAACCAAGGACACAGTTTGGCCGAAAGGTGAGTGCTTGGGTGTTGGATTTAGGTGGATTTTCTGACAGGACCCATCTCAATCCCAGCTGGATTAACGCGGAAAAACTCTGCTCCCGTCTGACACGAAGTGTCAGACAAGGGAAATTTCCAACCTTTACCCTCTCGGGCTATCAGAGTACGCCAGGATCCGGGGAGGTATGTGATATCTCGGTCTCTGCTACAGTCCACATCCGCTGTCAACCTGAAGGACAGTCAAAACATTAAAAGCTGTGAGTGGACAAAACAAAAATTTATAAAAAAATTTCATAAGAACACTTGTACCCTTCACTAAAAAGCATGCATGCATTCGAAAACCATTTAATCCAAAAGAACCATACGTGGGAACTAAGCCCAAAACCATAACCGAAAGAACCATAAAGAACCAACCATACGGGCCGCTGCCCAATTCCATACGGGACTCAGCCCAAAACCTGTACACATCACATATCATATATCATATATACTTATAATCACACAACCAATCCTGTCATGGTTTCCAAAGCTACGTGCGTGCTACCCGAGGTCTCAAGCCCAAGTCTCTTAAGGTCCAAGGTCAATGTCCGTAGACCAATGACCCTCCCTAAGGTTATGATCTAAGCCTTCCTGAGAGTAAAGCACCCAACGGGGGCGACTCCACTCAATCAATGCTATGTGACTACTCCAGGGTACACCTAGGTCAACGACCCTCCCCGGAGGAGACAATCCAAGTAAAGGAAGGTATATGAATATATATATATATATACCGAAATCATCCTTAAAACCTTTCAACGGATTCATGCCCGGTCCCCATAAACCCTCATGAATCATAAAAAGCTTTCAAGGGTTCATGCCGGTTCCCATGAACCGTCATGAACCTAGAAATCCATTAGGGTCCTCGACTCGAAATCATAAATGTAAAGTAACTGGGTCTCGTGCCCGAACACATGACTCAACTGGGCATCGTGCCGGATATCTCAGGGTCAGTCACGACTCCGATCGTAGTGATGAGTGCAACCATCCATCCAGGACCGTCCTTAATCCTCGTAATGTCATCGTGAACGAATCAACCGACGCTACCACCGCTAGATTATGGAGCACTCATCACCAATTGATATCCTGAACCGTCAGCACTCCGAAGTCGAGCCTCCGTCAGCTGCCCGACAACAGATCGTGCATCGTGACCTCTCCGGAAGAAACATATCCTAGTCCAAAGGCGAGCGTCGTATCGTCGGTCGCCGTGCACATAACACTCGCCGCGACTACGATTCAGACCCGTAAGTCATAAATAGAGCCACATGCCCAAGACAAAACCAAATGGGTCTCATGCCCAAGTTCATCCTTTTAAAATCCAAAACGATTTCATTTAAACCATCATAGAAGGTACAAACACGTACATGCACCGTATAAGGTCGAAATCTCAAAATACGTGCCAATACGTAACCACACTCAAATGCACTCATGGCATCACCAAAAAAGTATTAAAATATATAATAAACATTTATGCATGCACCAATTTCGAAAACAAGGTCCACTCACAGAACGTCCGAGCTGCAACTCGATATGCGTGCCATACGGCTCTCCAGAGCCAATGGTCATCACCGAGACTCTCAAACCTGTCCAAATTGTAATAGAGGGTTATTAACTACTTAAATAACCCCTTACTAAAGCTCCGTAATTTTCCGGAAATTTTAACTATTTTTAAAGTTGATCCTAAATCTTCAGACACCCCGAAACATATCGAAACAGTGTCCGATCGACAAGAAACCAGTACCAAAATGTTTGGTACATAGAATAGAAGATTTCACATGTTGAAGACATCCCCAAAATGTGGGCCACGCGCCCTCACACGCCCCGAGAAGTTCCTGCACGTGAAGCCCACGCGCGGGCACTATTCATCTTCTTCTCCTATCAACTGAACTGGGTTTGACTGGTTTGAACCGGCCGAACTGATCTGGACCGGTTCTACATCCCAACTCATCCATTTTCATCCCATTTCATTCCATTTTGATCATAAAGTTCCCTAATCTCATTTCCTATCTATTTAAACATTAAAAACAGAAGAAAACCCACAAACCCCGTACCTTCTTGATCAGCCATGGCGGTGGTGAGTTCCTCCGCCGTTCACCATCCATTCCAGGCCGTCCTAGCCACTTCTTTTGATTCCAAATGGTCCCTACAACCTCGAGAAGCCCATTTCCGTTAATGAAAACCACTCAATCCCTTTAGAACCCGAAATCAACTTTTTGAAACCATTACCTCACGATTTCGACTCTCCCCGCCGTGGCCCTCCTTTCAAACCGGTAGCACCACCGTGCTCGTCTCATCTCCCTTTCCAAGTTCACTTCATAAGCCACCATCGTCCAGCAAGGTTTGGGGGTGGTAGTGATGGTATGTATATTTGCTTGAAAAATGGAAAGGAAGAAAATGGGGTGTTCGGGTTTGTGAGAAACAGAGAGGGAATGTTGATCAGATGAGATGAGAGGGAGATGGGATGAGATGAATGGTAAGGATTAAGAGTTTAGATTAGATGGAGGGCTAGGATTTAGTGATGAGTAGATTAGATTAAAATAATAATAATAATAATAATAATAATAATAATAATAATATTTTATTAGTGAGATCCCCTTTTTCGGATATTGAAAAATGTGATGAGTGACACTTGTCACTCATCCATGGGTCCCACCAAAATATCTGCCCAATCAAAATAAGCCATGTCATCATCGCCTCGTAAAGTGCGCATAGTGAAATCGAACTTTCGTGACCTATAACTTTCCCGTTCGAAGTCCGATTTCAGCGTGTCGCCTGTCTATGGATTCGTACCGACCCGATCTATGTAACGGTCCTTGGCCCTCGGCCATCGAACCTCCCAGGTCAAAAGTCAACTATTTACCTCCTTTTAAGCCAAATTACTAAAGTACCCTTGAACTTCCGAACGTCATAACAACTTCCTCGAATGTTGGAATCAAACGTGCCACCTGTCTATGAACTCTTGACGTCCCGAAATACATCACAGTCATCGGTCAAAGTCCATTTAACCGCTAGATCAAAAAGTCTATGTTTTGCCCACGCTTAGGGGCAAAACGGTCATTTTGCATCGTTCGTCCGGAAGTACCCCACAAATCACCGATTAACCTCACTAATCTAATCCCAGAATTTGGGACGGGTCGTTACAACCTTCCCTTCTTAATTAATTTCGTCCTCGAAATTCCATCCGACCTAATTCCAACCGTTCTTCCCTCCTTAATTAGTTTCGTTCTCGAAATTCCAACTATCCTGATTCCACAACCACCTCGTGGAAATAATTCGATCTTATCTTAGGTGTACACTAGCACCCAATAGCCAATACAATACTTGTCTACAACCAGACGTACCACCAGTACTCACGTCGTATCGACTACACTCGACCACGTCGAATGACAGAAATCACATGTTTCGAATTGACACTACTTGTCAAATCTACCATTTCGTTGACACAGACAACTCAAAGGTTTCCTGGCTCAATCCCAAACTTTATCCTGACGCATGCTGCCACAGGGAGTCACCAGACCTCACACAACGATCCACGTTGACACGTCCGACAACCTGTCACCAGTTGACAGTCGCCAATCGATGACTAACACTATACTTACCTGTGGTTACTCTAACCACCAACTTACTAAACCTGAGTATACAATCACCAACAAGCACTCGACCTATGTATAACTGGACCCATCAGAATCACTATGACCCAATGCACAGTATCTAACGTCCAGTTCACGTCCTCAACTAATCCAATGGTATCAGAACTAAGCCGACTACCAACACGTTCACTAACATACCCCTGGTATATCCCATATACCGTCACCAGGCACCACAAGTCTGCCCGGTATCGTACCTTGAACAACGTATAAGGAACATACATAAAACCATCAACCAGCCTACAACAACAACGACGACAACGATAATCTAGGTCGTAGCCAATCACGTTCAAATTCTGGAGTCCATCTGTCCAATCCAGGACTAGACAGCTCAAAACTCCAACCCATCGTCCATTTCCAAATCCGAATCCGAAATCATCATTCCGTAAGCTAGCACCCAGAATAACCATTCCGAACCCAAATCCAGAAATCCATTTTCAAGTTCCAAAATCAAATCCTGAATCGTCATCCTGAAATCTGATTCCAAAACCCGAAATCTCGTTCTCGTCTACCGAGATGCACCAATTCCGAACCTTTCGGGTACCTACGCAAACGATTACCATAATACAATCGATTGACTTCATAGGGAAGCCAATCACAATATCCACACATCTCTAAGGCCGACAAAATCCGACCTCGTCGGACACTTACTCGCCCGAGTAATATACCATACGGGATTTACCTCGAAAAGAAGTTCAGTCCCAACATCCTCAACTCAAACATCCAAGTAAGAGCGATAAACTCTCCACTTATCTGGACCATCAAGATCCATCACCATGTCACCCGACCATAAACGTCATGATCCTTGATTGTCACGACGTGCAAAGTTCACAACATCACAATCCCGATCCACATCGTGATCCTAGTCCTAAGCATCATAATCTTGATCCACCTAGGATCCCCATAAGCTCACTCAGCTAACAATCCACCTGAGATCCGATCATAGGGTCTTACAGACTCATGAATCCTTCGTCGATCACCTCACTCCTCAACCAATTTCCACATCTAATGAGATCAGTCAACGGCGAGATACGCCGAGACTGTGGGTTCTCTCCAATTACCTCGTATCGATCCTTGGCATTCCACTTAGGAAAATCAAGGATAATCCAACACGATGACATCAAAACTCATCCTACGTGAATGCAACCAAAACTTGCTGCACTCACCACGCCATGTAACCCAACATCTTCTGCCACCAAGCAGAAAGTGAGAAACCTCAATCACAACCTCTCTCGATTCCGAAGTTACAACCATGTCGGAACCATGCTTAACTGTTTCTATTCCTGAGCTAGAAGTTCTCTTTCTCCGACCTTTCTGACAAACGACAACTGTCAGTAACTACTATAATGACCCATTCTATTTCTTACAATCAAATTTCTCCACAAACAAGCCTACCCAAAGCTCAGGAGGTATGGTCAACCGCAGTCAACCATAACTAATCCGAAATGGACTCTCAAGTCCTCAGCTCATCCGGACACGATCCACGTTTTCGAGACCAGTCTAACTCACTACCAACTTCGCCTATCGGTTTAAACCGTGTATGCACATCCAAAAGGATGTCAATTCGTCCTAACTTGGTATACAGCTCGACTAAGGATTCACAACAGACTCATGTTGTGATCTGCAGTCAAATCTCTACATACCACCATAACTGACCAATCCGGACCAACTGGTCGCTAATCCCCATGACAATACTCGTTCCTCATGTCTTAACTACCGTTGGATCCAATCCAGTCCATTACTATCCGTGATCCACTCCTGAACCAAAAATATCGAACATATGCCCATTTCGACGGAGTCACATCCCGACTCGTGACTCATCGTCATCACAATCACCGGCACCACCACCAGCACTAGTACTAGCACTAGTACCAGCACCATCACCATCACCAGTACACAAGCATCAGCATCAGCATCCAGTTTGCGAAATAGACCACCCTGGATCTCCGCTCATACCGAACGACAATCCCGTACCTCTACTCGTATTCTCGTACCCAACAACTCTGGGTACAGTCACCCCGACAACTTCTACGAGAAAAGGAAACGTTCCCCGAACGTCCTCGATTCCCAATAACCATAACTACAACCACTCTCGGTAGTAGTGCCTGCCACAAGCTCGTGTAGACCTAACCACCAGACATCACAATCGAGACTCTGCATCCAATGGAATCAACCGCTCGTACTGACTACTCTGCATCCCCGCTCCAGGATTCCATCGACAAGTACCAACCTTGGTAACCTGTCCAACCAAACTCTAACCAGTCATAACTCGACTCAACCAATGTCGTCTACCAGGTCTCCCATGACCTTAGTTGCACTAACTATCCATCATAACAAAAGTAGTACGACAACCAACTAGGTCTAACCGATAAGTACAACCCGGACTGCAGAGTGCAGTCCCATCACCTAAAGTTGACATGACTAGACCGACCAACTGTCTCGACTCCGAAAAGTCACCAAAGTCAAACCGCTCGACAACTCACTTTTTCGAACCACACACCCTACCTTAGGGTTCCACGATCACTACCTAGGGCTCCTTAAACCCAACTGCAGAAAGCAGTATAATCCACAATCTGACCGACCACGCGGTCTTGACATCGTAAAGACGTCAATCCAACTAGAGTTCCTCCAACCCAACTGCTCCTAGCAGCATAGCCACCAACTCAACAAGATCCGACCATCTAATGGTCACAACACCGAATCAATCGTCAAATTGATCCCACGACATCGTGAAAGACGATCCTAACTAATCGTCTCACGATCAAAACTCCAAAGTACTGTTACGTTCATCCCTTCGTAGGGTCCCACACTGTCAACCTTGACAGAACTATGGCAACGCCGACATCGAATGCCGAACCAAGACATTCCACAATTCAAACCTACTAACTATCGTACCGGCATCCTAACTATCAGGTTGATAACGAACTGTAACCCATTGAGACATCACATTCTCGACCTGCGTGCACCATAAGAGCAAACGATACTCTGATACCAAGTTGACAGGACCCGTCCCAATCCCCCCGGGATTAACGCGGGACGACCCTGCTCCCGTCTGATACGAAGTGTCAGACAAGGGAAATTTCCAACCTTTGCCCTCTCGGGCTATCAGAGTACGCCAGGATCCAGAGGAGGTATGTGATATCTCGATCTCTGCTACAGTCCACATCCGCTGTCAACCTGAAGAGCAGTCAAATCTTTAAAAGCTGTGAGTGGACAAAACAAAGAGTTTATAAAAAAAATTCATAAGAACATTTGTACCTTTCACTAAAAAGCATGCATGCATTCGAAAACCATTTAATCCAAAAGAACCATATATGGGAACTAAGCCTAAAACCATCACCGAAGGAACCATAATGAACCAACCATACGGGCCACTGCCCAAATCCATAAAGATACCAACCATACGGGCCACTGCCCAATTCCATACGGGACTCAGCCCAAAACCTATACACATCACATATCATATATCATATATACATATAATCACACAACCAATCCTGTAACAGTTTCCAAAGCTACGTGTGTGCTACCCGGGGTCTCAAGCCCAAGTCTCTCAAGGTCCAAGGTCAATGTTCGTAGACCAATGACCCTCCATGAGGTTATGATCTAAGCCTTCTTGAGAGTAAGGCACCCAACGTGGGCGACTCCACTCAGTCAGTGCTCCGTGACTACTCCGGGGTCCACCCAGGCCAACAACCCTCCCCGGAGGAGACAATCCAAGTAAAGGAAGGTATATGAATATATATATATATATATACCAAAATCATCCTTAAAACCTTTCAATGGATTCATGCCCGGTCCCCATAAACTGTCATGAATCATAAAAACCTTTCAAGGGTTCATGCCGGTTCCCATAAATTGTCATGAACCTGGAAATCCATTAGGGTCCCCGACCCAAAATCATAAATGTAAAGTAACTGGGTCTCGTGCCTGAACACATGACTCAACTGGGAATCGTGCCCGATATCTCAGTGTCAGTCACGACTCCGATCGTAGTGATGCATGCAACCATCCATCTAGGACCGCCCTCTATCCTAGTATGTCGTCGTGAACGAATAAACTGACGCGACCACCGCTAGATTATGGACCACTCATCACCGATCGATATCCTGAACCGTTAGCACTCTGAAGTCGAGCTTCCATCGGCTGCCCAACAACAAATCGTGCATCATGATCTCTCCGGAAGAAACATATCTCAGTCCGGAGGCGAGCGTCGTATCGTCGGTCGCCGTGCACATAGCACTCACTGCGACCACGATTCAGACCCGTAGGTCATAAATAGAGCCACATGCCTGAGACAAAACCAAATGGGTCTCATGCCCGAGTTTATCCGTTTGAAATCCAAAACGACTTCATTTAAACCATTATAAAAGGTACAAACACGTATAGGCACCATATAAGGCCGAAATCTCAAAATACGTGCCAATACATAACCACACTCAAATGCACTCATGGCATCACCAAACAAGTATTAAAACATATAATAAATATTTATGCATGCACCAATTTAGAAAATAAGGTCCACTCACAGATCGTCTGAGCTGTCGCCTCGATATGGGTGTCATACCGCTCTCCCGAGCCAATCGTCGTCACCGGGACTCCCAAACCTATCCAAATTGTAATAGAGGGTTACTAACTACTTAAATAACCCCTCACTAAAGCCCCGTAATTTTCCAGAAATTTTAACTATTTTTAAAGTCGATCCTAAACCTTCGTACACCCCGAAACATATCGAAACGGTGTCCGATCGAGACGAAACCAGTCCCAAAATATTCGTTACATTGAATAAAAGATTTCACATGTTGAAGACATCCCCAAAATGTGGGCCACGCGCCCTCACACGTCCCGAGAAGCTCCTACGTGTGAAGCCCACGCTCGGGCACTATTCATCTTCTTCTCCGATCAACTGAACCGGGTTTGACTGGTTTGAATCAGCCGAACCGGTCTGGACCGGTTCAACGTCCCAACTCGTCCATTTTCATCCCATTTCGTTCCATTTTGATCCTAAAGTTCCCTAATCTCTTCTCCTATCTATTTAAACATTAAAAACAGAAGAAAACCCACAAAACCCGTACCTTCTTGATCGGCCATGGCGGTGGTGAGTTCCTCCGCCGTTCATAGTCCATTCTAGGCCGTCTTAGCCACTTCTTTTGATTCCAAATGGATCCTACAACCTCCAGAAGCCCATTTCCGTTAATGAAAACCACTCAATCCCTTTAGAACCTGAAACCAACTTTTTGAAACCATTACCTCACGGTTTCGACTCTCCCCGCTGTGGCTACCGTCGTGGCCCTCCGTTCAAACCTGTAGCACCACCGTGCTCGTCTTAGTTGGTTTCATAAGCCACCATCGTCCGGCAAGGTTTGGGGGTGGTAGTAATGGTATGCGTGTTTGCTTGAAAAATGGAAAGGAAGAAAATGGAGTGTTCAGATTTGTGAGAAACAGAGAGGGAATGTTGATCAAATGAGAGAGAGATGGGATGAGATGAATGGTGAGGATTGAGAGTTTAGATTAGATGGAGGGCTAGGATTTAGTGATGAGTAGATTAGATTAGATTAAAATAATAATAATAATAATAATAATAATAATAATATTTAATTAGTGAGATCCCCTTTTTAGGGATATTGACCAATGGGATAAGTGACACTTGTCACTCATCCATGGGTCCCACCAAAATATCTGCCCAATCAGAACAAGCCACGTCATCATCGCCTCGTAAAGCATGCATAATGAAATCGAACTTCCGTGACCCATAACTTTCCCGTTCGAAGTCCAATTTCAGTGTGCCGTCTGTCTATGGATTCGTATCGACCCGATCTACGTAACGGTCCTTGGCCCTCGGCCATCGAACCTCCCAGGTCAAAAGTCAACTATTTACCTCTTTTTAAGCCAAATTACTAAAGTACCCTTGAACTTCTGAACGTCATAACTTCTTCCTCGAATGTCAGAATCGAACGTGCACCTGTCTATGAACTCGTGACGTCCCGAACTATGTCACAGTCATCAGTCAAAGTCCATTTGATCGCCAGAACAAAAAGTCAACATTTTGCCCACCCCTAGGGGCAAAACGGTCATTTTGCATTGTTCGTTCGAAAGTACCCCACTAATCACCGATTAACCTCACTAATTGTGATTAGTCACTAATCTAATCCTAGAATTTGGGACTGGTCGTTACATTTTCATCAAGTTTTGATCATATAGATCTTGTCTTAGGTTGATTTAGAGTAGATGTGACAAAACTAATTTGAAAAATGATGGAAAATGGAGGTTTTATCACCGGGTTGGGTCTCCCGGTCGGGCGATCTGAAGACCAACAAAATGAGTAGAGCTGAGGTTAGGGATGACGAACAGTGCCCTGTGCTAGGCTTCACGCACAGCCGCTTTAAGCGACACGTGGGGGCGCGTGCCAAAGACTTTGAGGATGTGTCCAACATTTTTTTTCATCCTTTCGACGTGGTGAACATTTTGATGCAGGTTTCGAGGTAATCAGACACCGTCTTAAGGTAGTTTGGGTGTCTGAAGCGTGTATTTAATGTTTAAAAAATAGTATTAAATTCTCAGGAGTTAGGGTTTGTACTAGGAGGCTATTTGATGGTTCTTGGGACTTTATTTACCTTGAATTCCATTTTTGGACAAGAGATGTAGTTCCTGAGGCTAACAAGGAACGTTTGGAATGCGATTAATCGGCGGCTTCACATTATGAGTGGACATTTAATTTTATTAAAATATTATGTATTCATATTTAATTGTTTTAAATGGTTTTCTATATGTTTTGGATGATGTTTGAGTGATTGGGATTTTTATGTGATTTTTTATAATATTTACGAAAATCTCTTTATTTCATGTTTATCGAGGTTATCCTTTCCGGATTTTCATTTTGATTATAGATTTGGGCTGAACAAGGTCTATGCTATGAAATAAGGTAATCTTGGAGTTTTTATGATTTTCATATGAATTCTGGATGGCTTTTACGAAAGATGCGTTAATGGCACGTTTTATGAGAATTGATGTTAAGTTGTGTTTAGAGCTTTGACCAGAAATTCTGATTGTGGTTTTGAGGTTGTGTGATGAGATATGATATGAGTATGTGTTGTTGCTACTGATGATAGAAACCGTGGTGATGAGTGTGATTTAGACTTAGGTCCCTTATATGTATTATGATGTTTGTTAATTGATTAGTCTCGGACGTCGAGTCGAGGACTCCAAATCTTGAAACGGATATTGTGTAATTGTGACTATAATTCTTGATATGGTTACATGTGGATATATTCTAACATCAGCCCACGCGACCTCTGATCTGATTTATGGAACTACTCGTCTAATGCTCTAAATTTACAGGAGCCTATCTCCATTTCTTTGCTAAACATGAGTAATGTGGAAGATAGCTGGCAAATACTGTTGCTTATTTTCTTAATCATTTAGATCTTAATATTTAGATTTTAAATATGCGTTGAAGTTGAAGACTCAAACCCCACAAACCCACGGGAACCTGCCTTTATTTCTTTGATAATTAAGCCTTCGTCGATCCATTTCTCAATTCCTATCCGTAATCGCTTCTCTTATTGTCTCCCGGCCTTTCACTTTTCAAGGTATCTAGTCTGTGTTTATTCATCTCATTTAGGGTAGATTTTTTTCTACTTACACAACTACCCATCTTCCAAGCTTATATTTTCGGGATTTTTCACACTTTCCTTTTTTTCAAATTGATATTCTCTTGCAAATTGGTATGTTTGAGGGTCCGACTAATTCAATTTGGTGATTTGGGTATTGTGCAGCTATAAATTACCGAAAATTATGCAGCTGCCACGTGACCCATAACGATCATAATGTCGATATTACCCTTGATATATATGATGACGGTGTCACACGATCTTCGCATTAATTTAATATATTTACCAGTTGAATATATTAATTAATTAGATTAATGTCAATAATAAATAATCTCTCCACAAATTATTTATTATTATTTATATAGTTAATAATAGTAAAATCTCTCGGTAGAATCACGTATTAAACACTATTTCCTTCAACCAATCAGACACTCTGGTGGCTCTCATGGTTTTACTATAAGTATAAGGCCTCACTCACCTCTAAACGTAATTCAAAACTCATACCGAAATTCTGCTGATTTATTTCTCTCGATTAAACTGACTTAGGCATCAGAGTGTTTTTAGTTGAACCACCTATCGAGCTTCAACTTTAACCCTGTTTATTTCTTGTTGTTGTGTGTAGGAACACTATGTCATTTATGAGCTTAATGACATTAATTAGACGACAGCTTATGTTAAAATTGTCATATTATTTTAAGAGATAACAGTTTAAATTAAAACAGTGTTATAAAAACAACACTTTTTCTATTAGGTGTTGTCTATGATAGAAATGAGAGTGAAAATGATAGTACAAAGACGACACTTTTTTCTATTAGATGTTGTCTATGTGATAGGTGAGCGAAAATTTTCTCCAAAGCAGAAAAGCGGCAAACACTTCATTCACAAACGCGCGAGTTACTGTAGCATTTAAAAAAACCCATCTTGTTCGCAATCACAGTACCATCTTCTCGCATCCATTCTCGCTTTAGAGTTGCTTTAGGTTTGACCGTTTGAGAGCGTTTGTGAGAGCTTGAAAGCAACAATGGCATCTGGCTCAGGAATCTGTGCCAAGCCCATGATGGTGGATGCTCGCCCCATATGCTCGGTCACTTGGCGTCGATTCTCGCTAGATGCTTTTCAAGGCCTCAATCTCTTTCTTCCCCATCATCCTTGCACATTCACTCCCTTCAGATCCCACTCTTCGCAAATTCCAGATTCAAAATTCTAATCTCTCTCTTCCAAAATCTATTTCCTTATGTTACACCCAATACAAGGAATTCAAATCCCACTCTTCAAATTCCAAAATATATTTCCTCATGTTACACCCAATACAAGGAATTCAAATCCCACTCTTCAAATCCCAATCCCAAAGCCAGAACAATTCAACCCAAAACCCTAACCGTAAATTGAGTTCCTCGTCGTTCCTAATCCCGCCCACCTCTTTTCCTCCTCCTTCTGGCCCCTACTCGTACTCTCCACCACCACCACCACCACCACCACCAATTCCAATACCATCCTCTCCCTTTTCCTCAACCCCACACCAACCATATCCATGTCCGTTACTCTCCCCAAGACCACCACTTGCTCCAACAACGGTCTCTCTCATTTCCCACCCTACCCTTCCAACCCCCCACTAGTTACAACGTTGCCACTCCAATGTCCAATCCAAGCAGCAATAGCAATAACAACTCCGGTTCCAACGTAAATTGCGATGCTCGAATCATGGGGCTTCTCGGTGCTCCATCGGTCAATCTAGAGCTGTCGGCTCAGCCAGAGTTATCTGGCCCCCAGGGGTCTCCATCATGCCCACTATGCCAATAAGGATTCCATCCACTGGCCCGACTCGAATGCCGAGCAATAAGCTACCAAAAGACCAGCATTTGATTAGAGCTAATGTGGTTTATGATGTAGATGTTAGGTTACAGGGTGAGATTCAGCCACAGCTTGAAGTTACGTCCATCACCAAGTATGGTTCGGATCCCCAGCTTGTGCTCGGCTGCCAAATCGTAGTTAATAAGTCATAAATATGCTATGGGTTGGAGTAGGGGAACATTCGGGTTTTGAATATACACACTGCACTGAGATCTTTGTTTTGAGCTTATACACAGGTTTAATCCAAATCGTGTATCTGTATATCTGAATATACAAAATGGTTCATGTCGAATGGAAAAGTTCAAAACTTTACGATGAATTGAAGAGCAATTCTTGAGGAGCCAATAATGCCTTTTCTATTTTTTGCATTTCTTACTCTTTTTCTGTATAAAATCATTATATAAGTAGATGAATCATGAATGTGCAAATACTCCTAAACCCACTTTATCAATCAACTGCCAGAACGGATTTAACTGCAACAAAGCTAGCTTAGATATTGGCAGTAAAGTTAGCATCTTTACGACCGTTGTTGCAAGTCCTTAGTGGGAACTGGGACATCAATAGGCGATTCATCACAATGTCAAGTCAGCTTCTGGTCTCAGACCAATGCCCTTCTCAGAAAGAACCTGACCTTCCAGGTTTGCCCCCCATCTTTCTCTTTAATTTCTTGGTTTTCCTTTAATTGGTTGAGTCATTGCCCCTTAAGCTTTTTTATTACAACTTACAGTGTTATCTTTGATATGCAAACACAACTAACTTATTCGAGTCTTTTGTATGAACATCTGATGGCAAATGTGTGGCTCATAACATTTCCAATTGTGTTTATTGATTCTAGTGCTGCAAAGATTGGCAGATGAAATATGGGATGAACCAGTTGACTGTGGGTGTAGTAAAGAGGCAGGATGTTACTATGAATATGCTTTCAATGGAGGCATCCGCTGTGCCTTCCCTAACCCTCCATAATGGACTCCATTGCTTCAAATACCTGCTCCTCCGTATCGCGCTGTAAGAACCAATGTTGTTGCATTCACATATTTGCTAGATGAGTCTTGTAGAGTTGCAGGCCAAAGGCTCCTGCCCTACAGTTATACTTGCCACTGGAAATAATCAATCAATTGTATCAAGTATGTGCTCTCTCATTCTCTCTGGTGTTTGATGCTGACATACAGCAAATGTCTTTGTTTCCTTAATTAACTAACCACGTGTCTTTTGATAGCTTTGGCTTCAAATATGATCCACATAAACAGGTATGAATTTCCTTGTTTATTAACTGAATAATTACTTTACAATAGGAGAGTCCTATATATACAGTTCTTAGGTAAGTCTAAGTAGGAAAACAATTATAAACTAGGTAGGAAATCGTGGTCCTAACTAGGGAAGTATCTACAGAGAACCTAGGACAGTTTTAGGAAGGAATCTGCTGATTTCCTTTGACTACTGAGATCTGGGAATCAGGGATGGATTCCCGTGTATCTTTATCACGCCCCCGCAAGATGGTGGAGCCGTCTGCGACGCCAATCTTGTCACGGAGGAGCTGGAACCGTGGGCGCGGGAGAGGTTTGGTGAGAGCATCTGCAAGTTGATCATCAGTGGGAACATGTTGGACATGGAGAAGGCCACGGGTGACCTGATCACGAACAAACTGAAAGTCAATGTCCACATGTTTCATCCGGGAGTGTAGAGCAGGATTGGCACAGTAGAAAGTGGTGCCTAGGTTGTCACAGGAAATTGTGGGTGTTGTTGTGGCCTGAATACTGAGCTCCCGCATGAGAGATTGAACCCAGAGTAATTCTGCAGTGGTGGAGGCAACAGCCCTGTATTCAGCCTCGGTGGAAGAGCGGGAGACTGACCGTTGTTTGCGTGAGCTCCAGGATATTAAGTTACCACCTAGGTAAACAAGATATGCTGTGGTGGACTTGCGGTCGTCATGGTCACCAGCCCAGTCTGCATCGGAAAAGGCACTGAGTGTGCTGAAGGAGTGTGCAACAGCATGTAGATGATGGGTGGCAGTGCGGCGGATGGGAAGGCCATAGAGTACGGTGCGGAGTCCTATATATACAGTTCTTAGGTAAGTCTAAGTAGGAAAACAATTATAAACTAGGTAGGAAATCGTGGTCCTAACTAGGGAAGTATCTACAGAGAACCTAGGACAGTTTTAGGAAGGAATCTGCTGATTTCCTTTGACTACTGAGATCTGGGAATCAGGGAGATTAATCCTCAATCTCCTGGGATTCCCGTGTATCTTTATCACCACAAGTCTTTCACTTGAATGCTATCTCATGGTTTGATTGCTTTAGAAGATAATGTTTTTGTAAGTTGTCTATGTTCACCAACTCTAAAAACTACCAATGCCATCATATGATTTTTGCTGTTAATGTGACATTCCATAATGTGTCGGGGCTCACAATTTACACCAAGCTATTCCAATTTCGAAGATCCTGCTTTGATTTTAGATCCCTTCATTTATTCTTTGCAATAGTACTTCCCACCATACTTAAACCTTCATATTTCAGTAGGCATCTCTCGGATGAGATGCGAGAAGGTAAATATTCATTCGCTGGTCAAGGCTCAAATTTTGATAATTGATATGCTATATGACCTTGTATTTCTAATTTTGTTGCATGAAATGTAGCAGTTCTGTCTGTGGAAGACCTACCTTTGTGGTGCTGTTGCATTTCTGAGATCAGTGATGAGTTATAGTAAAGTTACATACAATGGAATCCAGAAGGGAAACCTATTGAGATAGTTGCAGGTTAATCTACTTGACATAAATTGCATTGACAGATAGATGTAGGATTGAAAATTCTTGTTCAAGACAATGATTTATGTTCTATATTTCTCTCATCCTATGATTTCTCAAATTCAAACAAGCTGAATTTCAATGTGAGCATAAGGTACAATTCAACCTATAGGAATCATAGAGGCAATGACCTGTCCACATTGGTGTTCCTTGATTAGTTAATATGGAATTGTAACTTGCTTTACTCCTTGAGTTCACTAAGTGTTCATTCACAGATGCTGAAAATTTAGAACCCCTTAATAGGCAAGCAAGTCCTATCTTCAGTTTCTGAAAGGCCATCACACAAAAATTTTATTCGAGTTTGTAAAAGAAATGCCTATGCCTGCAACGTTTTACAAGCTGGACATGTCTTCTCTACTTGGTACATTCTTCTTTACATGGATCATTCTACATCTGTTCCCGGTGAGTGTTTTTCTTTCGATTTTCTCTCTACTTCTGTTAAAATCATGAACACCATCACTACGTTAAAATGCGAATGATACTTTTTTCATTGCATTCATTTGAAGATATCTTTACCTGGTCATCTTTGTTTTTATTTGTCTTAGTCAATTTGCTAATTTGATCTTCGGTGGATTTTTTGACACTCAAATGTTGTAAATATGATGTTATAGGAGTAGTAAAAAGATCAAATCTTCTGTGGATTTTTTGGAGTCTCTCCAAATCAGAATCAGTAAGTTTTAGAAAGCTTGTCAAAACCCTAGGTTCATTTGGAATCTCTCCACTCGACACTAGGCAGCGTCGCAACCAGAGTATCCGAGCTTCAACACAAAAAGCTCTGCTGGTACCTCTACCTCTATCTCTATCTATATTTCCTTCTTTCCCACTTTCTTTGTAATCCGTGCTTGTGTGACTAATAATATTGCGTATGGTGTCAAACAGGAGATCAATCTTGTTGTAGGAGGTAAGAACAAGAAAACCACGCGGATTGCGCCCAAATCCAATGATATTTATCTTAAGCTTCTTGTCAAGGTATATTCCTTTATATTTTTTGTGTATGTGTATGTGCTTGTAGCAAATGAAGTTAGTGTTTTTACTCCATTTCCTTTAAAACATGTTATAATATTTGGGTTTTATGATTTGGGGTTTGATCCTTATGCTATGATGATATATGTGTATCCCAGCTCATTATGAGACCTTCTGTAGGTTAGGGAATATAAATTTTCCACATCTATCTGAGCCTTTCCCAAATTTGGATTCCCTTGTATAGTTCATAATAACAATGCATCTGTTTTTTGGCGTTTAATACCAAATCCCCTAGTCGATTAAAGATTTTGAACTCCATTTTGTTATTGTTTGTTGCAATTGTGGTGCTTATCTGTTTTGCAGAGTTGAGCATTCTTTGGGATGATATAATCAATATATAATTTTTCTTTTTCAATGGGTTTCTTAGTCAATATATCTAGAAACCCAATTTTTTTTGTATTGTATCCATATTTGTCTACAACACAAATGCTCTCTGTGATGTTTTAAACCATACTAATTGTTAGACTATGTATATATACACCTAGCACACACTGTACATTAGTTCCTAGGGTGAACCCGTGTACCTTAAGTCCCTAGTAACAGCTAGACATTAGTTAAGTACCAAGTATAGGACACCTGTCCTATTTAGAGACAGTTACCTACAGTTACTTGTATATAGGACATCTGTCCTAACACAGTTAGAAGCAGTTTAAGGAGATAAGAACTGCTTTGTCTTATCCCTTAAACAAACCCCTATAAAATGCCATTTTGGCTGCAGCAATAAACATACGGTTTATGCTTTTCTACATGGTATCAGAGCCCCTAGTCTGATAACCACAGCCGATCCCTCTGTTCTTCCCAAACTGAACCTTTTATGTTCTTCCCTCATTCAAATGGCCACCGATTCCTGCTCCACTCCCTCAATCTCCCCTACTCACGTCTCCAATCTAGTATCTGTAAAACTCACTGAATCCAATTACCTCCTCTGGGAAAGCCAGATTAAGCCCTTCCTCATTGGCCACAATTACTGGCGCTTCATAGATGGTACTTATCCTGCCCCTCCCTCCACTCTCCCAACCCCAAGTGCGACGTCCTCCCCTACCTCTGCCACTTCTGATTCAGTCCTTACATTCCCTGCTGCCCCTCTCCCCAACCCTGCCTTCCAACAATGGTACCAAATCGATCAGACCCTGATCAGCATGCTGCGAGCCACCCTAACTGAACCTGTTCTCTCCCAAGTCGTTGGTCTTCAAACCTCCAGAGATATCTGGGAGTGTCTTCGCCAGAACTTTTCCCAGCAATCCCTTGCTAATGCCACCAATATGCGTTTCCAGTTGATGTCTCTCACAAAAGGCACTCGAACCATCTCTGAATACCTCTCTCACGCCAAAACTCTGGCCGACTCCCTTGCAGCCATTAATGAACCCTTCTCTCCCAATGATCTAGTCACTGCCGTCCTACGTGGCCTAGGACCAGAATACATGATGCTCGTCACCGCCATGCTCAATTTCCCTCCCCTCCCACCCTTCAATGATCTGGGGTCCCGCCTCCTCTCCTTTGAGGCCCAGCAGGTCGCCAACCCCTCCTATGTCTCTAATCCGCCGCCCACTGCCCTCTATACTCACTGCCCCACCCCTGCACCCTTCCCTGCCCCTCAGACATTCTATGTCCACAGAGGTCGCCCAAATTACCACCGTGGCTACAGGTCTAACCGCGGCTCCTGGCCCTTCTCCCGCCGTGGTTCTGGCCGCTTTCCACCCTCCAACAACTCCCCAGGGGTCCTTGGTTCTCCTCCCACTTATCCAGCCAGGCCCCAAGGTCCTCAATGCTGGTCCTGCAACAAGTTTGGCCATGTTGCAGCCGCCTGTCCCCAACTTCAACAGCCAGTAGATCATGATCTTTCCCAAGCCTTCGCCGGACTTCACATCACCGCTGTCAATGACCCCAACTGGTATCCTGACAGTGGCGCCACCAACCATGTCCCCTGCTGCACCACACCCAAATCCTCCCACACCAGACCAAGTTATGGTGGGCAATGGCACCACCCTGCCTATCACACACACGGGTAATGTCCAATTCTCCTCTGGTTCATCAGCTTTCCATCTGTCTAATGTCCTCCATGTCCCATCCATCCGCAAAAATCTCTTGTCTGTTGCACAGTACACTAAGGACCAACATGTCAGCATTACTTTCTTTCCCACACACTTTGTAATTCGAGATCTAATTACAAACACCATTCTGTTTCAGGGCCCCTGTAGAGATGGCTTGTATCCCATCAAGCCTAATTCCCCACCCCAGGCACTCCTCACCACCACTCCAAGTCTTTGGCACCGGCGGCTGGGACATCCATCTCCCCAAGTCATCCGCACCTTAGCCAATCAGCAGCACATCAGTGATCCTACTGTTTTTAATTCTGTACCCTTCTGTAATCAGTGTGCTTTAAGCAAATGTACTCGTCAATCTTTCAATAATGTAATCCACACTTCCCAACACCCATTTGACTTAATTCATTCAGATGTTTGGATGTCCCCTGTGCCATCTGTTTCTGGTTTTCGTTATTATGTGCTTTTTACTGACGACTACACTCGATATACATGGGTCTACCCTATGAGACTAAAGTCTGAAGTCTTTGAGCATTTTTCCAAATTTTGCAGATATATCACAACCCAATTCTCCACCACCATCAAACAGTTACACAGTGATGGTGGCAAAGAATTCGCTAACCACGCCTTCCAAAACTTCTGTTCCTCCCACGGTATTCACCAGCGATTTTCATGCCCTCACACCCCCCAACAAAATGGGTTGGCTGAGAGAAAACATCGCCATATATCTGAAGTTGCCCGCACACTTCTAAATACAGCAGGTCTCCCCTTCTGTTATTGGGCTGATGCCATTACCACAGTCGTTTTCCTCATCAATCTCCTCCCCACAGCAGTCCTCAAATGGTCATCTCCATACTTCCTACTCCATCACAAATCCCCACCCTATTCCCTTCTACGAACATTTGGTTGTTCCTGCTTTCCCTACCTTGGCGATTACACCAAACACAAATTAGAGTCCAGATCTCTTCACTGTCTCTTCCTTGGCTACAGTGCTCAGCACTCAGGCTATCGCTGCCTTCACGTCCCCACTGGACGTGTCTATATCAGCAGACATGTCCTCTTTAATGAGGACCAGTTTCCCTATCCCTCAAATACTACCCACACCCCAGACTTTACGTTTGTCCCAGTCACTACCTATACTGACCCTCAACCTCCCAGTTCACAGCAGTCCCCTTCCATCCCAACAACACCTTCCCACAATACTTCCCACCACCACTCTGCCCCAACCAGCCCTTCCCCAACTCCTCTAACCTCTGTTCCAACACAAACCAGTCCTCCAACCTCCCTATCACCTTCCAGCCCCTCTATTTCACCTCCCGCACGTCCAACCCGAAACATTCATTCTATGACCACTCGCAGCAAATCAGGTCACTCCAAATCCCGAAATCTTCTAAATACCCTCTTCCTCAAGCCTATGCCACACTAGCTACCCAATCTCCTGATCCCTCCACTTACAAGCAAGCCTCCAAATATCCCCACTGGATCCAAGCTATGCAAACAGAGTTCTCTACCCTCCTCAACCAGAAAACCTGGTCCCTTGTTCCCTTACCCTCTCATGCCAATGCAGTTGGCTGCAAATGGGTCTTTAAAACAAAAAGACATGCAGACGGCACCATCGAAAGGCACAAAGCCCGTCTAGTCGCCAAGGGTTTTCATCAAACTGCAGGTCTTGATTACCAAAAGACCTTTAGTCCCGTTGTCAAACCAGCTACTATCCGGGTCGTCCTCACTATTGCAGTCTCCCTTGGCTGGTCCATTCGCCAAATGGACGTCACCAATGCCTTCTTACATGGCACACTCACAGAGGAAGTGTATATGCAACAACCTCCTGGTTTTATTGATCCACAATGTCCTAATCATGTGTGTAGACTCCACAAGGCTCTGTACGGCCTCAAACAAGCACCCAGGGCCTGGTTTGAACGCTTCAGCACCTTCATGTTTCACCAAGGTTTCACTCAAAGCCGGGCAGAACCATCTCTGTTCATTTACAAGACCTTAACAACTATTCTGTTCCTCCTCCTCTACGTTGATGACATCATCCTCACGGGTAGCTCTCCATCTGCCATACAGACTTTCCAAACCAGCCTGGCCCATGAATTTGCAATCAAAGATTTGGGACCTCTTCACTACTTCCTAGGTGTTGAAGCCACTCCAACAGCCACTGGCCTTCATCTAACTCAAAACAAATACACCACAGACGTCCTAACCCGTAGTGGTCTCCTCGATTGCAAACCTGCCCCCACCCCCGTGGCCTCCAAACAGCTAATCTCAGCCCACCATGGAACCCCACTGCCTGATGCTTCCCTCTACCGTCAACTAGTAGGTGCCCTTCTATACTTAACCTTAACCCGACCAGACATTTCCTTTGCAGTCCAGCATGCTGCTCAGTTCATGAGTCATCCTACCGACCTCCATCTTGTTGCTGTCAAGTGGATCATTCGCTATCTCAAAGGCACCATTGGCCTTGGCATCACCATTCACAAATCCCCCTTCCCCCTTAGACTTCAGGCTTACTCAGATGCAGATTGGGCAGGATGTCCTGACACCAGACGTTCAGTCACAGGGTTTTGCATCTTCCTCGGCCCTACTCTTATCTCCTGGTGCTCCAAGAAACAGAAGACAGTTTCCAGGTCCAGCTCAGAGGCAGAATACAGAGCCCTGGCTTACACATGTGCAGATAGCATTTGGCTCCTAAATCTACTCCGCGAACTCACGTTCACTCCTCCCATGCCCATAAAGCTGCACTGCGACAATCTGAGCACCTGCTACATGTCTCAAAACCCAGTTTTCCATGCTAGAACAAAGCATATAGCCCTGGACTATCATTTCCTGCGAGAAAGGGTGATTTCTGGAACTCATCAAGTTCAGTTCGTTCCCTCCCAGCAGCAACTGGCAGATCTGTTCACAAAAGGATTGTTCACAGCCCGCCACAACAACCTTACAACCAAACTTGTCACCCGTCGGGTACCTAGTTTGCGGGGGGCTGTTAGACTATGTATATATACACCTAGCACACACTGTACATTAGTTCCTAGGGTGAACCCGTGTACCTTAAGTCCCTAGTAACAGCTAGACATTAGTTAAGTACCAAGTATAGGACACCTGTCCTATTTAGAGACAGTTACCTACAGTTACTTGTATATAGGACATCTGTCCTGAAACAGTTAGAAGCAGTTTAAGGAGATAAGAACTGCTCTGTCTTATCCCTTAAACAAACCCCTATAAAATGCCATTTTGGCTGCAGCAATAAACATACGGTTTATGCTTTTCTACACTAATACTGATTATTCCATGATTAGTCAATGGTGAAGGTGCTGCCAAGTAGAGAACAACAATGCATTTGGTGCTTTGGAGTTTGTATGAACAAATGTTCTAATTCATACAAAAGGAGATAGATGAAGTGCATGGTGGGTGGGCTGATGTTTTAGGAAATTATGTAACTTAGGTTTAGGTAGCATATGAATGACTCGATACAATTGAATTGCACGACTTAATCAATGTACTTTTATGTTAATTTTGTCTCTTTGTTTTGATTATATTTTGAGAGGCATGCACTTAGCTACATATAACTAATTCTTGTACTTTCCGGATTGCAATGTATGACAATCATTTATGTTTTTAGTTGATTTAATATAAGAATGATTGTTTGATGGATTTACTACTATTAATTCAAAAAATTTATATATAAACCGACAACAGGTACCCGAGGAAGGGATACACAAATGTCATTTGTAATAAGATTATAACTTTCATACAATAGTAAATTACTGTTGTCTTATTAATATAAAACTGTTGTCTAAAAGTATATCACATAACATCTAAACAAAAAACATGTTGTCTACATTAATGAAAAACTGTTGTCTATTATGCTAATAGAGGACAGTTTTTAGAAAAACTACTATTTGATACACCATTAGACAACAGTTTTTCACACATATACAACAGTTTTTTTGAAAACGGTTGTCTATTAGGCTCTCAGATGCCAACTTGTGTGAAAAATTGTTGTCTATTAGCTTAATAGACAACAGTTAATAAGTGTCGTCTGATGTCTAAAAGTATATCACAGAACATCTAAATAAAAAAAATGTTGTCTACATTACTGAAAAACTATTGTCTATTAGGCTAATAAATGACAGTTTTTCACACACATATACAATAGTTTTTTTGAAAACTGTTGTCTATTAGGCTCTCAGATGATAGTTTGTGTGAAAAACTGTTGTCTATTAGCATAATAGACAATAGTTAATAAGTGTCATCTAATATGATTCAAATAGATGACAAATAGATAACACTCACATAAACAACACATATTTTTTTCTTTCAATCAGATGACAATGAAAAACTGTCATCTAAGACCAAAAATGGCATAGTGGAAGCAAGAAGAAATTTTACAAGTCTAAACGATTTCTGCATCTATAGGTATTGAGTATATTTGAATTTGTCAAGAAATAGTCAAAAGCATTTTGTTGGTTGTTTGGGTTCTTAGTGTGGTTTTTTAGGTGAATACTGAATTTTGTTGGTGTTGAAGATGTGATTATATCGTTCAGTGTTTTTTTTTTATGGTTTTTATTTGAACTATAGAATTTTGTTTTTAAATTTGAAAATAAATTTTAGTTGAAAGAAAATATTTTTTAATTGAAAGAAAATATTTTTTTAATAGAAATCCACTAATAAGAAGAAACATATAAGGAACAAGAAATTGATATATTGGAGCCACATATATTTTATTAAACTTTTAATCTAAAAAGCAACAATGATGGGGCAGGTTGAGGTACTGGAGGAACTGTATATTGATCCGCATTTTGACAGCTTTAGAAGATAACCTTTGGTAAGGCTTGAGTGGATCCAATCCAAATTCATCCACATCCGAGATATGTGTTTTGTTCTTAGAGCCCGCTATTAATCATTGTATCCTTTCAAAATAAGCTTTTCAATTGCTGCACTCACCACGCCATGTAACCCAACATCGTCTGCTACCAAGCAGAACATGAGAAATCTCATTCACCTAACTTCGATATACCTAACTCCTCTTGATGACCCAAGACAAATCTCGGGTCCACCAACCAATACACGACCAATGTACTGGTGACAACAGATATCATCTGCCATGGTAGAACCTGAGAAGTCACCCTGATGACTTCGAAATACCCATTACCAACTCGAAAATCCCGCACTCATCTCGTCACCTCAATCACAATCTCTCTCGATTCTGAAGTTCCAACCATGTCGGAACCAACGCACTCGGACATCAACCACGTGTCTGTAACCAGTCTAACTCTATCCGTGATCCACTGCCAGACAACAGATACCGAACACATGCCCATTTCGACGGAGTCACATCCCAACTCGTGACTTATCGTCATAATAATCACCTACACCAGCACCACCACTAGTACCAGCACACATTATGAGAATTACACAATCCTGGATCTCTGCTCATACCGAACGACGACCTCGTACCTCCGCTCGTATTGGAGAAAATCTTTCTCCCTCGTACCCAACAACTCTGGGTACAATCACCTTGATAACTCATACGAGAAAAGCAAATGTTTCTCGAACGTCCCCGATTCCCAAAAACCGTAACTACAAACACTCTCGGTAGTAGTGCCTGCCACAGACTCGTGCAAACCTAACCACCAGACCTCACGATCGAGACTCCGCATCCAACGGAATCAACCGCCCGTACTAACTACTCCGTATCCCCACTCCGGGATTCCATCAACAAGTACCAACCCTGGTAACTTATCCAACCAATCTCTAACCAGTCGTAACTTGACTCAACCAATGTCGTCTACCAGGTCGTCCATGACCTTAGCTGCACCAACTATCCATCACAACTAAAGTAGTACGACAACCAACTAAGTCTACTCGATTAACATAACCTCGACTACAGAGTGCAGTCCCATCACTAAAGCTGTCATGACTAGACCAACTGATGGTCTCGACTCCGAAAAGTTGTTAAAGTCAAACTACTCGCCAACTCACCTTTCTGAACCATACACCCTACCTTAGGGTTCCAATATCACACCCTAGGGTTCCTCGAAACCCAACTGCAGAAGGCAGTATAATCCACAATATGACCGACCCCGCGGTCCCGACATCGTTAGGACGTCAATCCAGTCCTACCGTCAGTTCAACTAGAGTTCCTCGAACCTGGCTGCTCCCAGCAGTATATCCATCTAACTCAACAAGATCCGACCATCTAATGGTCACATCTCACAACCAGTCGTCATAACCGATCCTACACCATCGTGAAAGACGATCCCAATTAACCGTCTCACTATCAAATCTCTAAAGTACCGTTACGTTCATCCCTTCGTAAGGTTCCACACTTTCATCCACAACAGAACTATGGCAACCCCGGCATCAAATACCGAACCAAGACGTTCCACTGTTCAATCCTACTAACTATCGTATCGGCATCCTAACTATCAGGTTGATAATGAACTGCAGTTCACTGAGCCATCACATCCTCGACCTGCCTGATACTCCAAGAGCAAACCTTGCTCTGATACCACTTGTCAGAACCCGTCCCCAATCCCCCTGGGATTAATGAGGAACGCTCCTGATCCCGTCTGACACGAAGTGTCAAACCATGGAAAATTAAAACCTTTAGCCCAAAGGCTTCCAGAGTATGCCAGGATCAGGAGGAGGTATGTGATGTCCCGGTCTCATCTACAGTCCGCACCGTATTCAACCTGAAGGGCATTGAAAACAGAAAGACTCTGAGTGGACAAAAAGCAATAGTTCGTAAATACATTTTATAAAGACCTTTATACCTTTCACTAAAAAGCATGCATGCATACTAAAACTATTTATCCAATCACATATGTTTAAACAACCACATCCATACGGGCTACTGCCCAAAACCATTTACAGAACACCATAACATAGTAAACATATGTGGGATCTCAGCCTAAATCCATTTATCATCATAAAACACAATTTCGCAAACTAGTTGAAATCATGTTTATCCATATATTTCATATCACCAATCCTATCACGGTATCTAGAGCTACGCGCGTGCTACCCGGGGTCTCAAACCCAAGTCTCTCCATGGTCTACCCAGGTCAATGTCCGTAGATCAATGACCCTCCCTAGAGGTTATAATCCATAGCCTTTCTGAGAGTAAGGAACTCAACGGGGGCGACTCCACACAGTCAGTGCTCTGTGACTACTACGAGGTCCACCCAGGCCAATGACCCTTCCCGGAGGAGAAAATACATATATAAAGGATGGTATACGAAAAACCTTTTGAAATCATTCTTAAAACCTTTCAAAGGTTCATGCCGGTCCCCATAAACCGTCATGAGCCATAAAAACCTTTCAAGAGTTCATGCCGGTTCCCATAAACCCTCATGAACCGTAAATCCATTTGTGGGTCCCTGACCTGAAATCACAATCGTAAAACGTAACTGGGCCTTAAACCCGAATCCACATACAAACTGGGCCTTCGGCCCGAATCGTAAACCAACTGGGCCTCGCGTTCAATTTCGTAAACTAAATGGGCCTCGTGCCCGACTTCATAACTAAATGGGCCTCGTTCTCGATTTCATAAACCAAATGGGCCTCGTGCCCGATACGTAAGTCAACTGGGCTCCGAGCCCGATTCATAAACCAACTGGGCCCTTGTGAAATCAAATGGACCTTAAGTGCGAGAGTTTGTAAATCAAATGGATCTCGTGCTCGATCCATATTTCCAAATTCGAAATCGATTCAAGAACCAATTGGGCCTTTGACCCGAGAACATAACTAAATGGACTTCGAGTCCGAGAGTTTCCAAAACAAATAGGTCTCGAACCCGAGTTTACCTTTTCAAATCCAAAACCATTTCATGAAATCATTTCAAAAACTATAAGCACGGAAAATCAGTGCGAAACCCGAAATCTCGATTTACGTGCAAGCACGTAAATCGCCTCGAAATGTGTGAAACCATATAAATCACAATCATCCAATTCAGCATCATAGAATCATATTCATAAACCATATAAAACATTTATGCATGCATAACAGTTTAGAAATCAAGGTCCACTCACAGACCGTCCTAAGCTGTTGCCTCGGTTTACGTGCCGTAAGCCTCATCTGGCTAATCGTCGTCACCGGGACCTCTAAACCTTCCAAGCTAAAACCGTGGCTTGACCTTCAAGCTCAATTTTCCCCTGTTACAGTCGTCAATTTCCTTCAAAAACAATACCAGACAAGTCCTCCTTGTCCCTAGGTCAAATTAGGATAAAAAAGAGCTCAAAACCATGACTAAAAGTCAACTTTCGATTTATGAATAAAATAAGGGCTCTCGGGTTACTCACCTCCGCCCTCCACCACCGTGACTCGCCGTCCATCCAGTGCCGTCCTAGCCTCTCTCAGTCTCTCCTTAACCCTCACAGAACATATGAATGCAAATGGGGTGGTGGTGGTGTGTCGTGTGGTTTTTGAAAGAAAAGAAGAAGAAATGGTTTTGGTGGTCGTGGTAGAAAAGAGAGATATGGTAGATGATGATGATGATGATCAGAAAAGAGAGAGAGAGATGGACGGTGAAGATTGAGGAAGGATAAGGATGGATGGCTAGGATTAAAGATGAGATAAGTGGAAATTATAAAATAATAAAGATAATATTATTTAATTAATTAGATCCACAAATTGGGGGTTTGGGCCAATGGGATGAGTGACACTTGTCACTCATCCATGGGTCACACTTACAATATCTTCCTAATCAGATATTGCCACAACATTCTCGCCTCGTAATACGTGCATAGTGAAATCGAACTTCCGTGACCCATAACTTTCCCGTTCGAAGTCCGATTTCGGCGTGCCGCCTGTCTATGGATTCGTATTGACTCAATCTACGTAACGGTCCTTGGCCCTAGGCCATCGAACCTCCCAGGTTAAAAGTCAAATATTTGCCCCTTTTAACCAAATTATCAAAATACCCATGAACTTCCGAACGTCATAACTTCTTTCTCGAATGTCGGAATCGAACGTGCCACTTGTCTATGAATTCGTGACGTCCCGAAATACGTCACAGTCATCAGCCAAAGTCCATATGACCGCCTGAACGAAAAGTCAACGTTTTGCCCACGACCAGGGGCAAAACAGTCATTTCACGTCATCCTTCCGAAAGTACGCCACTAATCACCTATTAACCTTACTAATCCTTGATTAGTCACTAATCTAATCCCAAAATTTGGGACGAGTCGTTACACTATTAGCCTAATAGACAACAGTTAATAAGTGTCGTCTGATATGATTCAAATAGATGACACTCACATAAACAACACCTTTTTTTTTCAATCAGATGACAGTTTCACTGTCTAAGACCAAAAATGGCATAGTGGAAGCAAGAAGAAATTTTACAAGTCTAACCGATTTCTGCATCTATAGGTATTGAGTATATTTGAATTTTTCAAGAAATAGTCAGAAGCACTTTGTTGGTTCTTAGTGTTTATTTTTGGTTGAATACTGAATTTTGTTGGTGTTGAAGATGTGGTTATATCGTTCAGTGTTTCTTTTTCTTTTTTTATTGTTTATATTTGAACTATAGAATTTTGTTTTCAAATTTGAAAATAAATTTTAGTTGAAAGAAAATATTTTTTAATTGAAAGAAAATATTTTTTATATTAGAAATCCACTAATGAGAAGAAACATATATGGAACAAGAAATTGATATATTGGAGCCACATATATTTTATTAAAGTTTTAATCTAAAAAGCAACAATGATGGGGCATGTTGAGGTACTGGAGGAACTGTATATTGATCCACATTTTGACAGCTTTAGAAGATAACCTCTGGTAAGGCTTGAGTGGATCCAATCCAAATTCATCCTCATCCGAGATATGTGTTTTGTTCTTATAGCCCGCTATTGATCATTGTATCCTTTCAAAATAAGCATTTTCAATTGCTTCTCGTCATCGCTACCTTTTTTATTTTTTCTTTACCCCAGCATTTACAGCTTGTATAAGATTGTGTAGTTAAAGCCAAGAAAAGCTAAAAAGGGTATTGTCTGTAGTCAAGTGCAAGAGAGCGAAGGATAACTTGTTATATCATATTTCATGAATCACGTTTGATGCCACTATACAATAATGACTTCCTTCTTACAAAAGTTATAAGGCCATGCTATGAGCTCACTTAAAGTAGGACAAACCTAGTGTGCAGAGTTCAAGGCATCTTTTGTTCTCATTTTCGGCCTTCGATAGCTATTCAGTAATTTGCCGATTAATTTACTTTCTCAATGTTTAAATTGTTCAAATATTAATTACCCTCAACTTTTATTCCACTCAATTTCTGCTCAATCATTATATTAATTACTCATACTTTATCTATTTTTTGCAGAAAAATAAAAGGTCATATATATATATATATATATATATGAGTTATTAAATTAAGCTTGTTTTATGATAGAATGATAATCGGAAAAACAGATACACACAAAATATGAACATCTTTATCATTTGATAATCCCTAAATAATATTAAAATTCCTTATCTAAACGATTAAGCCTTTAAAAGATAGTACTTATATTGATTGTCGGATTTTCTGTATTCAAGTGTAATTATTAGAAGAATCAATTTTTTAAAGTTCATATAAAAAAATCATTTGTACAGAAAATGGACAATGTTCGGCAATCTGTATATTTTAAAACATTGATGATTGTGGTAATAATTATAATGCTTATGATTAACCGTAAATTAAATAAATATTTTTGCATTAATTATAATACTTATGATTAACCATATCAATCTGTTTGCTTTTTAAAATAAAGAAAAAGAAATCAATAGTTCGATTATCTTTTTTACTTCAGATATTAAAATAAAAAAAAATCAATGGTTCGATTATCTTTTTTTTTTTAATTTTTTTTTTTATATATGTACAACTTCAGATATTGGGATTGAGAGAATCAATATGCACATCGAGTATTAACATTATTTTTTACGCGGGCTGAATTTGAATATTTATTTAGGAGTACATACTATGTACGTATAGTGGTATTATAATTAAAGAGGAAGAATAATGACTGAAATAAAGTTGAGAGGAGAAATCCACAAAAAGGTACAAGCTAGTCCAAGGGAAATGGGCCAGCTGATACGCTATTTGCTATATATATCATTATATGTATAACAGACAGAGTGCAGAGCGTAGAGTGCACAGTCGGTCCTATTGCTAGAGATCGAATTGAAGAGGGTGAACATGCTTGATGAATTATTCAGAGATGAAGGAAGTTCAAATGCAGCCATGGTTTCAAAGGACGATATGGCTTGTCGTCTGTTTCAATATGCCATGGAAGGAGAATGGAAAAAGATTGTGGGGGCCTACAAATATGAGCGTGCTCAAAAGCTCAAGATCACCAATTCAGAAGACACCGCTCTACACCTGGCGGTCTCGGATGACCTAAAAGAAACGGTGCTGGAGTTGGTAGAAATCATTAACAAGCAAAGCAACGCTTTAGAGATACTCAGCCTAAAAAATGCGAAGGGGTCCACGCCTCTGCATTTAGCTGCTGAGCTAGGGGACGCCCAAATGTGTCATGAAATGGCTTCCAAAAACCCAAAACTCGTGTCACTTCGCAACCATGACGATGAGACACCCCTCTTCCTAGCAGCTCTTAATGGAAATGACAAGGCCTTCTTTTGCCTTCATTCTCATTCTGAAGCTAACTGCTATTCCTTTCGAGCAACCAATGCTGATACCATTCTTCATGCTGCTATCTCCGCCGAGCACTTCAGTAAGTATACATACATATCCTTCACTTTTATATTCAAAATACATTGAGTTTCATGGGTTATCTAATCCAATCCATACGCACTCACATACGTATAAACATATTGTCCCCAACCCATTCATTTTTTACTAGTGATGTATTTATTATCAATTTATTTTCTAAATATTTATTATAAATATGGTAGGTATGGCATATCAGATAATTCGTTGGCACCCAGAACTTGTGAACTCTATGAATCAAAATGGTTCATCTCCCCTGCATATTCTAGCCAGTACTCGAACAGCATTCAGAAGCAGTAGTCGGCTTGGCCCGTGTCACCGACTGATTTACCACGGTGAGCAAT
Source organism: Prinsepia uniflora (assembly GCA_032719365.1). Taxonomy (NCBI): domain Eukaryota; kingdom Viridiplantae; phylum Streptophyta; class Magnoliopsida; order Rosales; family Rosaceae; genus Prinsepia; species Prinsepia uniflora. The sequence continues at coordinate 46,104,761 of CM064861.1, read as the reverse complement.
CCCAATCCATTGTGGTAACACGGACTACAGACGCATGCATGCATAAGTATATATCCATATATATATATAAGATCATATTATCATGGGCCGTTCAATTTCAGGTCTCGTTGTTGAAGAGCTCACTACTCTTGATCATAACGATAAGGCTTATTGTCCATTAATCGAGAAGAGAGGTGGCAAATTTATATTAAGTGGTGCATAATTTTACATAGATTCATTTCTACAGCTGCTAATCTTACGTACAAATTTATATAAGTTTGGATTTATTTCATTATGATATACCACAATTCTAACATTTTCCCCCTTTTCAGCTAAAACATTGGGAAGTAAGCTATGTTATTTCTTTCGATCTAAGCCAGGAAACAACACGGAAAAGGAAAAGGAAGCCGGTGATACTGAGAACCCCAAAGAAACAAGCAACTCAGCGCTTGGTGATACAGAGAATCCCAAATCAGAAACTAGCGACTCGGGTCTAGGTAAGCCGACCTACTTTGAACCGAGGAGCGTGTTTAGAGTAGAATCGTCAGTGACTGGAAAAGTGATGTAAAATTATTACTTATCCCAAATATTTAGTTTGAGATTTGAGAGTCATTTTTTTTTATTGGGCTTGCATGATCATCATTTAATCGGATTTATGAGTGAGATTATCACGGATAGGTCTAAATATGTAAAACGTTTTAAAGAATTAGGTGTAGTTAAATGCAAAATGTAAGAGTTCAGATTTCACTTAAAATTTGGTCTAAGATACAAAATAATCTAAGGGTTAGTTTGCTATATATATATATATATATTAATTGTCGTAGCTACTTATTAATAATCTTACCTAAATTTATATGTTTCGGTTTTCATTATGTATTTTTGATCTGAAACGTAGGATATTCATTATGTTGTCGGTGAAACTACTTGGTGGCTGGCTTGCTTTTAACACTCTTGTTTTTTCCTGCCTCACTTCGGACATTTCAGGAACAATAAACCAACGAGAAGGAAACGGGAGAGCGAGGATTCCCAAATTCAGCAAGATGTATGCTTCGTTTGTGAATCTTTTCTACTTTCTCATCGAAGCCTTGGTACTAATCGATAGCTTTCTGTCAGATGGTCAGTATATATATATATATATATATATATATTGTATCAAAATTTTGTAGTGAATATGCATTTATTTAATTATTATTTATAGGTTGCTTTTAATTGGGTCACTCGGATTGGATTAAATTAGATGCTTAATCTAATCCAATCTTTTTTAATGTAAAATTTGAAGTATTTTCATACAAGGGAAATTAAAATTGAATCAAGAAACCAAAAATATTTATATAATCCAATCCAACCCAATGAAATGTGTTAGCTAGCTTTGTTAATGGTATATGGGATTGGCATCATATATATACATATATGCGCGCATGTGTAGGAGTTTCGAACATAAAGAAAATCCACGAACAAAAAGAGCGACATGAATGGGCAATTCAGGTGATGAATATGTTGCTGGAGAATACTACATCCTACTTCTATGTACAAGATCCCAAAGAATCTCCAGCAACAGATCATAACCAAGAAACATTCGAAGAACTTCCTAATCCTAATATTATAAACCAACAAGACCAGGAAGCGATTACCGCCGGGTTGACTTCGAGGACCGCCAGTAGAACAACTAGTGGTACGGAGAAGAAGAAGGAGGAAAATAAGCAGCAGACGCCCATATTAATCGCCGCGAAGATGGGAGTGATTGAAATGGTGAAGGGGATACTGGAAAAGTTTCCGGTGGCCATTCGTGACGTGGACTGTGAAAACAAAAATGTTGCACTGTTGGCGGTTGAGAACCGGCAGCCCCATGTTTACAAATTGCTTGTGGAGAGAAAGAAAGATATTGGAAGATTGTTGAGGCAGGTAGATAAGGAAGGTAACAATGCTTTGCATCTTGCTGCTAAATTTGGAAGTTACAGGCCATGGCTTACTCCAGGTGCAGCTTTGCAAATGCAGTGGGAACTCAAGTGGTATACGGTACGTATATGCTCACTTTGCTTAATTGGATAATATACTTACATCCATCTCTTTCTAATACTACCTTTTCATCATATATACCACCTTTTTAATTTATCTTATTGGTATGACATATACCATAATTGAAATCATCTAACTCTTAAATTATCATTTCAATATTATATATACGTACATAAAATAATGATTTTGGTCACAATTAAGATCTTCATCATGACAAACCGTCCATTTAATTAGTGAATAGATATGAATGACTAAATTATCTTCAAATAATATCGTTGAATTTTTTTTTTTTGCATCTATAACCTTGAAATAATGATTTCAGAGTTGAACAGTTTCGATTATGATATATGTATATAACGACAATCAGATAAATCGAAAGAGTGGTATGCGGGTGAGATGCAAATGTTATCCTTCTTAATTTACGCACTAAATATTTTTTTGGCACAACACATATACATCTCGATCTTCTTAGATTTTCATTGTCTTACAAAAAAAAAAGTTGGCATTATATCTCAACTTTACTCTTTTTTCTTTTCCATATAAATGGGTTCGATCTCATAATTTACGAGAATCGAATTCAAACCTTTTCTTATAATAAATAGAAATGAATACAACTAAGTCATATTTCAAAAATAAAAGATGGAAGAATATCTTCTGGATTGTTATATTATTGAATTACAAAGACACCCAATATTATATAGTAATTATAGTAAACTTAATTAGAAAAAAGAAACATTCCAGATAATTAAATATGATATCAAATTAGGGTACAAATCAATCTAGAATTTAATTTTTAATCCATACCTCAGTTTTACTTTAATTATGCATGCATGCAGTTTGTGCAAAACACGATGCCAGCATGTGCGGCAATTCGCGACAACAACAACGAACAGGTCCCAAAGCAAATCTTTGCAACATCACACACAGAGCTCCAAAGAGAATGTAGAGATTGGCTTGTGAAAACCTCGGAATCATGCTCCGTGGTGGCCGCCTTGATTGCGGCAGTGGCGTTTGCGACATCAGCATCTGTACCAGGTGGTCTTGTTGAAAACACCGGTGAACCGGTATTCAAAGACAAGCCGACATTCAATGCCTTCTCCTTATCCTCATTGTTGGCTCTGTGCCTCTCAGTAACGGCCCTTGTCTACTTCCTTTCGATTCTTACTTCACGATACGAAGTTCATGATTTCTCAATCAACTTGCCGAGGAAGCTTTTGATGGGTTTAACCTCACTGTTTGCATCCATAGCTTCTGTGTTGGTGGCATTCTGCACCGGCCATATTTCCCTTCTCGACCGACAACTCAGGTACGTGGCATATCCCTTGTATGCCGCCACTTGCTTGCCAGTCACCATTTTTGTTCTTGCACAATTGCCTCTGTACTATGATCTCATAAGGGTCATCATTAGAAAGGAACCACAGCGTAGCTACCAGGAGTTACAACACTAATTGTTGAAGTGTAAGCTGCCAGCTAGCAGACGCAAGTGAATTTCATAAGGAATGTGCGTGTGATGAGGTGGAAAACTACCTGAGAGTGACGTGGTGTGTGTGATGCTTTTCGTGAGATGCAAGTAGATTCTAGGAATCTAGTGTGTGTAGGTGGCACCGTGTAAATGGTTGTGTAAGTCATGAGGTGTGTGCGTGTGTGTGTTGTAACTAAATGATGTAGAGAGTGTGAGTATGAATCTCTCTCTCTAGATTCAGATATAACAGAGTGAGTGTACGAATGATAGTGTGTGAAAAAGAGAATGAAATCTCTGATTTGAATGATATTTTGTGTAAGAATTCTCTACTGGAATTTTATCAAACAGTTGATACTCATTAACCAAACTGAGTGCACATTCCAGTGATTCATCATCGAATTCATCATTCTTGTTGATCAAAAAGCAAACACACATAAATCGAATCCAATTAGTCACAAGCTAGCCTTGATTCACAAACAATTTTAGCTAGGAGGATCAAGAAGAGATACTTACTTGTTCCTAAAGAAATTCATTGCGTGTTAATTGTTCGAAGTTCAATATGGTATCAGAGCTTGCAAGATTGTCGTGATCTGGGGTGTCTGAAGTAGTACGTGAAACTACAGGACTCGAGCTGTGATGGCAGGAACGGGTGGCGAGTTAAGAGCACTTGTGTTCATTGGGACTAATTATGATTTATGGTGTGTGAAGATGAAGACAATTTTGAAGGCTTGCGATCTATGGAGTCTAGACTGTATTGTGTGGTAAATCAAATGAGAACTTATGAAGAAGAAATCGATGAGAAGATATTAGCTCAAAAGATTCTGAATAGTTTGACAAAGCCCTTTGATCTCATTATGTCTATAATTGAAGAAACCAGAGATATTGTCTGGACCCATCCCAAATCCCCCGGGATTAACGTGGGACGTGTCTGCTCCCATCTGACACGGAGTGTCAGATCAGGGATAGTTCCATCCTTTACCCAACCGGGACTATCAGAGAGCGCCAGGATCTGGAGGAGGAGTGTGATGTCTCGGTCTCTGTTACAGCCCAAACCAATTTCCGTAAAACATCATACAAAAATATATATATATATATATATATATATATCCCATCCTCGTCATCTCATATGCCCAAACAACAATCGTCACGATCGCCACAATCATCTCAATCATCTTGATCGACTAGATCGTCACCACACTACTTGATCTACCTAGGATCCACTATCAGCTTCCTCGGTCGACATAAGATGACCCATAAAACCAACATGGGTTCGCTACCTCAGACACTCACTCATCACATCCGGTAACGCTAAGTGCCATCTTTTTTCCCAGTCAATCAAATTGACTCACAGTTTAGCAGTTCGGTTCTTAAACCCTCTTGAACCCTTTAACTGTCACATCGGAATACACATCCCTAACTAACTCCGGAATCAAGTATCCTTCTCTTTGTCTCAATCACAACCTGTCTTGATTTTGAAGTTCCAATCATGTTGGAAACATGCTTCTTTTCCGATTACTGAGCTTACTCTCTACACGAGTACTCACGTCTTATAGGCAAACGAGTGCCAAGTCCTCAACTCAGGGGGTATGGCCAACCGCAGTCCACCAAACCACGTATACCCCGTACCTCGCACTGTGCCACTCAAGATCATCTCTGTCCCACTCAGTGCCTATTGAACTCACATGTTTACCCTTATAGGGCACGTCTAGCAACTCGGTCGCAAACCACGCCCTAAACTCACTCAGACATCATCCACATGTGTCCGTAAGCAATCCAACTCTCCTATCCGTCTGCGACCGTATATGCACGTCCAAAAGGATGTCAATTCATCCTAATCTGATGTACCGCTCGACTGAGGAGTCACAACAGGCTCTTTCTGTGATCCGCAGTCAAAGCTCGGCCTAACACCATACCTGACCAACCGGTCACTAATCCCCACTACACTACCGTCCATTCTTTGTCATCTCAATCACGATTAGGACAACGTCCTCATCTAGTCCAACCATTGCTGGTTTCCACCCGGTTCATCTTCATCCTAGATGTGGTCTCGACATCAATCCCAAGAACCTACACTAGCCGATGAATACTCCTCGCCGTGTAGTGGTAAAAACCAACCATGAGCACATCATGACTAAGATCCTCTCAACTCATGGCTCGTCGTCTCTCCTCGTTATCGTCATCGCACTACCGCCACGCGGAGTGCGAATCAAACCAATCCTAGACCCTGCTCAAACCGAGCAATCACCACTTATCTCTGCTCCGGTCGGAGAAGTTCTACCTCCCTCGAAACCCACGACTCCGGGTATTGTCATTCAGACAATCCAAACGGGAAAATGGACTTTTCCCGAATGTTCCTCGATTCTCACCAACCAACACCAAATCCAGCCTCGATGGTGGTACCTACCACGATTTCGTGCTGACAAAACCCACATTCATCACCACCGAGACTCCAAACTATGCGGTCAACTCACCGCCGGCACTAACTGCTCAACCCACAACGTCCGCTGATCGGTCCACCTCCGTCGATCGGTTCACCTCAAGGTCCAGCCGACAAGTACCCTCTTCTGGTCACTCATCCAATCACTCGCCAACTAGGGTTATCGCGAACTCAGTTGTTCCCTGCAGCATGTCCATCTCTAGTGATCCCCCGCGCTCGACTCTGAAGAGTCGTCGTGCTCCGTTACTGGTGTCCGACCAACCAGCAACCACAATATGAAGATCTCTTCCCCTCGTAACTCTACGGCTCCTAGCCTCTGGCCGCCACGAGGACTTTTCCATCCTCTGTGCTTAACACTGCACATGCAATACGAGTCGGAGTCGCAATCGCATCTTACCATGCCACACAACAGCTACTCCGGGTATCTCCTCCCAGTTGACATCCCTCCAGAATTCCACACACCGAAACATGGCATCTCTTGCCAAATAGGATCAACGTTCCTAATCCAACCAGTCTTAACCAAGGTCCTCGCGCGCCTGACTTCTCCTAGCAACAAAATTTCCGATCTGGATACTTCTATCGTGGATGATCCTAACGTCCAACCTTTACCAGTTCCATTTTACTCTATTCCATGTCCGGCATGACTACTCGATGGTCCCGACTCTCTGGTCGTCCTACTGTGTCTACTAGTCCCCAAGATCCTATCTCCAGTAACACTATGGTCCTAGGCCATTAGATTCACACGAATACCGATCCTACTCGGGATCTACTTCCTCGAAACACGTAGCCTCTTATGCCAATCGAACCCTAAACAATTGCACCTCGTGCCAAACTTAATCTAATTAGGATCTGATACCACAGAAGACACCTACTCCTATCCAAACTATCAGTTTGATGACGGGCTGTTACCACTGTAGAGACATAACATCCTCGATTTGTGCCTCACTCTGAGAGCAAAACACGCTCTGATACCACTTGTCAGGACCCGTCCCAAATCCCTCGGGATTAACGTGGGACATGCCTTCTCCCGTCTGACACGAAGTGTCAGACCAGGGATAGTTCCGTTCTTTGGGACTACCAAAGAGCGCCAAGATCCGGAGGAGGAGTGTGATGTCTCGGTCTCTGCTACAGTCCGCATCAACGATTAACCGGAAGGGAATAAAAAATTACGAAAACTGTGAGTGGACAAAACAAAGAATTTGATACAAACATTTTCATAAAAGATATTTATGCCCTTCACTAAAAAGTATGCATGCATTCGAAAACAATTTATCAAAACATTCGTTAGGGCCTTGGCCCAAAATCGTAAACCAAAGCACATGGGAACTCAACCCAAAACCAATCATGTGGGACTCTGCCCAAATCACGTCATGTGGGTCTCAGTCCAAAACTATTCTCAGTGAAATATCAACCATAGAACATGGGGTCTCAGCCCCAAACCAATTTCCTTAAAACATCATACATATATATATATAATCTGTCTTCGGCATCTCATATGCCCAAACAACAATCGTCACGATTTAAATCTAAGTGTGCACACTACTCGGGGTCTCACTCCTAGTCTACCCCCCAAGATCTACGACGTATGGGAGGATTTTCCAAAATTCAGGATCTACGACATCTGGAGGACTGTCCCCGGACCGAGTCTGTGACTATTCCATATCTCACACTCTTGGGAATGTGCTCTCTCTTGGAGTCACTCATCCTAAGCAGTGGTTCGTGACTCCAGGATCTACGACGTCTGGAGGAGACTAATCATACGGGAGGTATATACATTTTGAAATACTTTCTTTTAAATCACAATTCAATTGGATCTCTTACCCGAGTATCTCAATAGGATTCCTCGAATCCGATTCAAATTCAAATCTCACAGGCCTCAGCCCAAATCCACAATTTAATAGGGTCTCTAACCCGACTTCTCATTTCATAAACCATAATTGGGACTTAAGCCCGATTTCAAGATCCAAAGGGGCCTCAAGCTTGATTTCACAACCAACTGGGCCTCAAGCTCGATACCATAAGTCAACAGGGCCTCAAGCTCGATTTCGCAATCAAATGGACCTTCGCCCCGATTTCTCATCAAATCAAATAGACTCTAAGTCCAATGGTTTGTAAATCAAATGGGTCTCATGCCCGTTTCCATATTTCTAAATCCGAAATCATTTTATTTAACCATCATAGAAAATACAGCATGTATAAGCACTGTATAAAACCTAAAATCTCGAAATACGTGCAAATACGTAAATCCTAAACTACCATAAACAAATGCACTCATGGCATCTTAAAACATGTTCATTAAATCATATAAAACATTTATGCATACATCGAATTCATAAAAAAAAGTCCATTCACAGACCGTCCAAAACTGCACCTCGATACGCGCGTCATAAGCCGCTCCCTGGCCAATCACCGTCTTTGGGGTTCCCAAACCTGTCCAAATCTCATAATAAGGTCACTAACTACTTCATAAAGCTTCTACTAAAGCCACGTAATTTTTTCGAATTTTTAACTATTTTTAAAGTCGATCCTAAACCTTCTGACGTCCCAAACTTTATCGAAACGATGTCCGATCAACTCGAACCAGTTCCAAAATGTTCGTTACATCGAATAAATGATTATTGGAACCATCCCCAGGAAATGCTTCACGCGTCTCCACGCGCCGCCCAAAGGGGCTGCGTATGTGGCTCACGCGCCATGCACAGTATCATCTTCTTCCCTACGACAGCCGATCTGGTTGGTTCAGCGGTTCGACCGGTCCAGTTGGACCGACGTGACCGGTCCGATGCCATATCTTCTCCATTTTCCTTCTTTTTCGTCCCTTCCAATTCCATTCTCTCTGTCTCATCATTTTCCATCATCCTATATCCTCAAATCATACAAAACAATCCAGAAACCTCCCGTGCAAATCGAACCCCCACGACCCCTATTTTTCCCGGCCATCTCCAAGGCATCTCAGCCCTTCTCTACCGTCCAAAGTCCCTCCTATGTACTCATATGAACCCAAAAAACATTCCCCTATCCTCATACCACGTTCCTAATATCCCAATCAAAATAAGAGAATTCAAAAACTTGATTGGGCTACGGTTTACCTTTCCTCCGCCGTGGACGGCGGTCCTGCTGCCCCCTTGCCTTCTCTTGGCTCATCAGCACCTTTCTCTCTCTCTCTCTCAACCTCCCAAGTCCACTCAAGCATCTTAGGGGAAGGGAGAAATTAGGTTGGGCTTTGTGGGTTCTCGGGTTAGGGGGAATGAAACAGAAGGGATGAATGATGCATGTATGTGGGATGTTAGGTAATGGATGAGTGACACTTGTCAATCATCCATTGGGCCAATTCAAAATATTTGGGGCCCATTCAGGACAAAAGTCCCATTTTGCCTCTTAAAATGTTTCATCGAAAATAGTTACTCGGAACTTCCGTGAACCATAACATTTCCGTCAAACGTCCGATTTTGACGTGCCACCTGCCTACAGATTCTTATCGACTTGATCTACGTAACGGTCCTCGGCCATCGGACCTCCCAGGTCAAAAGTCAAATTTTTGCCCTCGTTTAAGGGAAAAATCGTAATTTTGCCCTGAACGTCTGTTAATCCTCAGCTAATCCCCTATTAGTCTCGCTAATCCGTCATTAATTCTTAATTGATCCCGATAATTCCGAACTGGTCATTACATATATCGACTCAATTAATGTGGAAAATGTGATTGCATCCATTAGAGCATATTATCAAAGGGTAGAAATGCATGCTTAGAGCTCAGTTGAGAAAGCCTTCTCAAGTCTATCAGTTGATACTAAGCATGATACTCCGACTCTAAGAACAAAGTCTACTACAAGGGAAACAAGAACTGGAATAAGAATTCAAGTTCTCAAAGAAATAATTCCAGTCAGAACTCAACTTCAAGTAAAGATGTTGGTGATCTTGTTAGAGAGTTCTATAAGAAGTGCAAGAAGACACACTATGGAGACTACTGGTCCAATACTAAAGCTAGATGTTATTAGTGTAAGAAACTTGGACATTTGACAAGGAATTGTCCTACTACGAACAGTGGAGAAAAGGTTGTCACAGTAAATCTAGAAAAAGAGGTTGTTGAATCCTCTAGTAATTTGTTTCTTGCTTGCAATACTAAATCTGGTGCAAAAGACAATCGTGTGTGGTATGTGGACAGTGCATGTAGAAATCTCATGAATGCTTAGGAATCATTGTTAGTGAACATTGATAGAAGCATTAAGGTGAAATTCAAGATGGGAAATGGTGAGCTGGTACAAGCAGCTGGGAAAAAAAGCTATGGCCATGTAGACCAAGCAAGGACAGATGCACATTAAGGATCTGATGCTATTGCCTGGCTTGGAAGAGAACTATCTCAGTGTAGGAAAAATGATAGAACATGGTTATTATCTAGTTTTTGGTAATAACACTGTTGATATCTTTTAGGAAAAGGATCTAAAAGATAAAGTGGTTAAGGTCCCTTTGATTGGAAATAGATGTTTTCCAAAGACCTTAGATTGTGTAAATCCTATTGCACTAAGGTCAACTACTGTTGAAGATTTTGATTTGTGGTACAAAAGATATGGACATCTCAACTATGCTAGCCTAAGGGCTCTACAATAGAAGGACATGGTTGTGGGTTTACCCAAACTCACAAACTAGAAGAATGGAGATTGTGAAGCTTGTGTGACAGGTAAGCAACATGTTTAGACGTTTGATAAAGAGAAGGCTTGGAGGGCATCCACACCTCTGGAGCTTATTCACCCAGACGTGTGTGGACCAATGCAGGTAACAACAGTAGGAGGAAACATATATTTTCTCACATTTATAGGTGATTTCACAAGAATGTGTTGGATCAATTTTCTAAAAAGCAAAGCAGGTGTTCTAAATGTGTTTCAAAAATTCAAGAACATGGTTGAACTACAAAGTGGATATAAGATCAAACAACTAAGAAGTGATAAAGGAGAAGAGTATATGTCAAATGAATTTGAGAATTTCTATGAAGATAAAGGCATTGTGAGGCAATTAACAGTTGGCTATTCCCCTTAGTAAACTGGAGTGGCCGAAAGGAAGAATAAGATAATTGTGGAAATGGAAAAATCCAAGATGCATGATAAGGGAGTGCCATACAAGCATTGGGGAGAAGCAGTCTATTTTGTTGTGTATTTACAGAACAGTTGTCCTACACAAGCTATAATTGATAATACACCATTTGAGCAGTTCACGGGAAGGAGAGCTAGTGTTAAGCACCTAAGGGTGTTTGGTTTTGTATGTTACTCACACATTCCCGATCAATTGAGGTAGAAACTTGATGAAAAAAGTATCAAGTGTGTATTTATGGGATATGGAGGATGTGAGAAGGGTTATAGGTTACTCAATTTGTAAACAGGAAAGATTGTAGTTTCAAGAAATGCAATCTTTGATGAGACTGCTAAATGAAATTGGTAGATGGGCAAGAGCTGTGAAGGAAGTTTAATCTCCTTAAACTAATGCTGAACCTCAGAATGAGAATTTAGCCTCTACGTCATATTCTGATCCTATTTAAGATGAAGTGTTGGAAGCTGAACCTAAATCTCCAAGCTGTACACCAGTGAGGCTGGAACCTAAATCATTTGATGAGGCTGCTAAGGACCAAGTGTGGAGAACATCTATGAAAGATGAACTTGAAATTATCCACAAGAATGAGACTTGGGATTTGGTAGACAGACCTATTGGAAAACCAGTTATTGGAGTGAAGTGGGTTTTCAAGACAAAGTTGAACCTAAATGGTTCAATTTAGAAACATAAGTCAAGGCTTGTGGCCAAAGGATATGCACAGAAGCCTGGGATTGATTATAATGAAACCTTTGCTCTAGTTGCATGATTAGACACTATTAAGACACTCATTGCTCTTGCAGCTCAGAAAAGATAGAATATTTACCAGTTGGATGTGAAGTTAGCTTTTCTGAATAAGACACTAGAGGATGAAGTTTATATTAAACAACTAGAAGGATATATGGTGCAAGAGAATGAAGGAAAAGTGTACAGGCTCAAAATAGCTCTGTATGGATTGAAGTAGACCCTTGGAACTTGGTATGGAGAGATAGACAATTTTCTATCTCATAGTGGGTACAACAAGGGTTCAATTGAAGCAACCCTATGTGTGAAGACAATAGAAGATGAGGGTATCCTAATTGTTTCAATATATGTAGATGATATTATCTACACAAGATCAAGTGATGAACTCATGAGAAAGTTCAAAGCTGATATGATGAATAAGTATGAGATGTCAGACCTTGGACTACTGCACCATTTTCTAGGGAGGGGTGTAATTCAAATAGACATGTTCATATTTATCCATCAAAGAAAGTATATTGCTACTTTGATTGAAAAGTTTGGACTAAGGGACTACAAGTCTGTAAGTACCCCACTAGTTCTAGGAGACAAGCTGAGGAAAGAAGATGGAAGTGAGCTAGTAGATGAATCTCTTTACAGAAAGATTGTTGGGAGTTTACTATATCTAACTGTAACAAAGCCTGATATAATGTTTGCAGCCACTTTATTGTCTTTTTTTATGAATGGTCCTATTTGCAAGCATGTAGGGACAAATAAGAGAGTCTTGAGATACATACAGGGTACACTGTCCTATGGTATTGAGTATGAGAAAGGAAAGTGTTCAAATCTGACAGGTTTTTGTGACAGTGACTATGGTGGCTCTGAAGATGATATGAGAAGTACATCAGGCTATGCATTCTCAATGGGAAGTGGTGTGTTCTCTCGGGCCTCAGTAAAACGAAGTAGTGTTGCTTTGTCCACTGCAGAAGTTGAGTATGTTAGTGCAGATGATGCAATAACTCAAGCAATCTGGTTGAGGTTTGTACTAAAAGATTTTGGAGAAGAATAGTGGGAGTATACTACTATGTTCTGTGACAACATGTCAGCTATTGCTATAGCTAGGAATCCTGTGTTTCATTAGAAAATGAAACATATCAACAGGAAGTACCACTTCATTCGAAAAGCTCTGTAGGAGAATAAGATCTCACTACTATACTACAGAATTGAGGATCATCTTACAGATATACTCACGAAGGCTGTACCTAAAGTCACCCTAAATAGGCTAAGGTCTCTACATGGAATCAAGCCAGCTTCTAGCTTAGGAGGGGCTGTTGAAATCTAAGCTGCCAGCTGGAAGACGCAAGTGAATTGGACAAGGAATGCGCGGGTGATGAGGTGGATAACTACCTGAGAGTGACGTGGTGTGCGTGATGCTTTTCGTTAGCTGCAAGTAGATTCTAGTAATCTTGTTTGTGTAGGTGGCACCGTGTAAATGGTTGCGTGTAAGTTATGAGGTATGTGTGTGTGTGTGTGTGTGTGTGTGTGTGTGTGTGTTGTAACCGAATGGTGTAGAGAGTGTGAGTATGAATCTCTCTCTCTAGATTCCGATATAACAAAGTGAGTGTAAGGATGATAGAGTGTGTGAAAAAGAGAATGAAATCTCTAATTTGAGTGAGATTTTGTGTTAAAATTCTTTGTTGGAATTTTATTAAACAGTTGGTGTGCATTAACCAAACTGAGTGCACATTCCAATGATTCATTATCGAATTCATTATCCTTTTTTATCAAAAAGCAAACACACATAAATCTAATCCAATTAGTCACAGGCTAGCCCTGATTCACAAATAATTTCAGGTAGGAGGATGAAGGAGAGATACTTGTTCTTAAAGAAATCTGATATGTGCTGATTGTTCGAAGTTCAATACCAATATCTATATGTTGGTTGAATATTAAGTTGTTTTTTTTTTTAATTCTGAGAACATTAAGTTTTTTTGAATTGGTCTTATTATTAGGACTATTGTATTAAATAATAATCTCGCTAAACATAATTTAAATTACACTTTATCACTACAAGAAAATTTCTGGGCCCGACGAAATTTTGCTCTACGAGGTAAATTTCGTCGTTAAAATAAACATTGTCCGACGAATAAGTAGGAATCGTCTGGTAAATTTATGGCGCGAAGAAAAAACTTTCGCGCGCTAAAATTCCCAATATTACCTGACGAAAAAAATGTACTCGTCGAATAACAAAATAAAACCCGACGAATATGTTATATATTATTCATTGGGTAATGTGAAATGTTGACTGATATTATCTGACAAAGTAGTTAGTTTGTCAGGTATCGTGTTTGGCGGGAAGGAAATCGTTTTGGCGTTAAGATGTTACTGTTACTTTACGAATTATTAAATGTTGCCTAACAAACCTCTATGTCGGGCAAACGTTTATTGTCATTTAACAGAGACGACCTACATTTTCTTCCTCTCCACCTACATTTTTTCTTCTCTCTCTCTCTCTCTCTCTCTCTCTCAAATCCCATCTTCATTAACTAACAAATTATCCACCAACATTAATTTATCTTTTCATCACTCCATCTCTCATCAATACAAAAGGTATGCATTTAATTCTGGCATATAATTTTAGAGATTTTGAAATTGTTTTTTATTGTGAAAAATTATGTTGAAATTATTGGTTTATTTGTGTAGAAATACTGTAGGAAATTAGAAGATTTATTAGGAAAATGTGAATATAGAAAATATGTTATGAATTAGAAAATATAAAATGTGATAGGAAATTAGAAAATATGTTAAAATAATTAGAAAAATAGAAACTATGTTATGAATTAGGAAATAGAAAATGTGATAGGAAATTAGAAAAGTAGAAAATATGTTAGAAAATTAAGAAATTAGAAAATATGTTAGGAGATTATAAAATTAGGAAAATATATTAGGAAAATAGAAAAATAGAAAATTGTTGATAATGTTTTTTTTCTTCATATATTTCGATGGTGTGAAATGTGTTTGTATTTCATAACAGTTTATGAGATGTTAATCGGGCTGATTAACTTCGTATAATTATAATCAAGGAACAACCGTAGACCCATTTGAGAGTTAGTAAATCAAGTTGATTGGCTAACTCTTGAATTGTCTACTTATTCAGATAGTTTGGGGTGATGCAACTATGTGCTGTATAGTTTGTATGATGTCAGATTTCGATTATGGAAAACTCGTTCTATTTGCATCCTACAATGTTCTCTGAATGCGTACTAGATATTTTTTTTATATTATCTATGTCGGGCATTTGAGGAACTGTATGGAGATGCTGCCAAAATTTCCATTCATTGAAACTTTAGCTCGTAGGTTGCAAACTAAATAGCATAGAATCTGTACTTTCGAATGAGATAGGACCACAAAACCGGAGTAATAAGGAGACGAGTGACTTTTGATATTCACTTGTCAAGCCATTAGGCGACAATGTCGACCCAATTACTTGCATTGACTATATTTTGTGAAAACAAGTATAATGGACAGACGCTGAATGCGTTTCATAAATCTGCGGATCAATATATAGACGGGATCAACATTTTCATTGAGTTTGCATGTAATCATTGTATTGATGAGACGTATAATTTGTCCGTGCCGTAAATGTAATAACTGCAATCGGACGCCGTTGAATGAAGACTGGTATCATTTGGATCGAAATGAGATCGTACACAACTACATTTATTAGATCTATCACAGTGAAGAAATATTTACTGAATCGATATCTTAGGTCCCCATGCACCATCGGGAAGAAATTACTTTGGACGAGCAATGTGATAATGATCAAGTCATCGAGATATTAACAAATGTTTTTCCTCCCGCATCTGATGATATGGATGGTGAAGCACCCAGGTTTTAACCTGAAGATTCTGAACTCTATTACGAGAGATTGTTGAAAGAAACTCAATGTGAATTATACTTGGGTTGTAAAAAAAAAATTGGTTCTAGGGGAAGTTGTGTAGTTGATGCATATGAAAGTAGAGTATAATCAAACAAACAAGCACTTTTATCACATGATGGAAATCATTATTTGAATGCTCCCTGAATAAAATTGTCTCCCTAAAGATCATTATTACTCAAAGAAGTTGTTGAAGGGTTTCAGTCTAGGATATGTCAAAATCCATGCATGCAAGAACAATGTTCATTTTTTACAGTGAATTCGAGTAGCTTGATAAATGTCCCGTGTGTAATGATCCTAGGTTTTGAAAAAAGAAGATTCTAAACAAGTTACTATGTTATTTTTGCACCGAAATCAAGGCTACAACGATTATACATGTCATCTCACACAGCGTGTGATATGAGGTGGCACAAAGATGAGCGCTTTGATGATGATACATTGAGACATCTGGCAGATGGAAAGACTTAGAAGGAATTGAATAAGATGTATCATGATTCTACTCAGGAGCCAAGAAATGTCAGATTATGGCTTGCTACTAATGGTTTTAATCCCTTCGATAGTTTTGTAAAGCTGTATAATACATGGACAGTGGTTATGGTTTCGTAAAACTTACCTCCTTGGAGATGCATGAAGAAAGAATTTACAATCCTCAATACTTTGATAACAGGCCCTAAACCCCCAAGTAATTCCACCGATATTTTTTTGCGGCCATAAATTGATGAGCTCATAGATCTGTAGGAAAATGGTGTATGGACGTACGACAAGTTTAGTGGGCAAATATTCACTCTACAAGCAGAAGCAATGTGGACAATTAATGCTTTTTTGGCTTACGACATGTTGGCAAGATGGAGCACTAAGAGTTATCTTGCGTGTCCTACACGACCTTTTGGCAATAGTCCAGTCTCAGAAATGTTCACCAATTAGGACATGGATGTGGCTCATTGGTTCATACTAAACAACTATGACGAAGTATGGCATTTTCACGAGTAGCACCAAGAATTGATGAAGGCTGAGTATATGTTTAATTGTGCAGAACTGGACAAACAATTATTTCCACGTTGGTTTTCCGAATATGTAAGTCAAATATTTTATTTAAAGTTCCTAAAGCAATTCCATGCTTAACAAATTTTTGTATATCTTATTAGATGACACAGCTGAAAGATGATAACTCGCCCAATTTCAATGCAAAATTAATGCAACTTGCCATCGGCCCATTTCGAGGAGAAACATACAGTGGTTGTCATGTAAATGAAGTTAAGTTTGTATGCACGGAACGAGACGATAAATTGTCTACGCAAAACAACGTGGTCTTTGTGCTAGGGGATGGGGAAAATACTGGTACTGGATTCTGTGGCAGATTAAGTGTGATTAAAGTGTTATATACAGACTGCAAGACATTCATCATATTCAAGTGTCATTGGTTTGATATGAAACCAAGTCTTCCAGGTTGGGTCATTAAATATCATTTATGCACCTCTATCAACACAAGCACTCAATGGTTTGAGAGTGATCCATACATCTTAAGTAGTACGGCGAAACAAGTTTTTTATGTGGATGGTCCAAAAGTTGGTGTTGGTTGAAGAGTAGCTGAGATGGTCAATCACATATATATTTGGGATTTGGTTGATCGATATCATGAAGAAGAGATAGAAATATACGACGACCATATTGTTTACTAGGTGGATTCCTCCGTATCCACCCTAAACATAGATGGAGTTCGGACCAAGGATGTCATCCCACCAATTGCAATTGATGGTTTTTTTTTATTGATCTTGGGACATTAGAACAAATTTAAAGTGATTCTAAGGAGCCAATCATCGAGCATGGCTCGGATCACGAGGGTGATTAGGAGGATGATAGTGAACCTAAAACTGATTGAAAGTTGTAAAAAGAATTTTTTTTATTAAAGCATAATATCCATGACTACACATGTTTGTATGTTTGGCCCAACTATGAAAAAAAAAATTTACAAATAAAAAATAAAGTTACAAATAAAAAATAAATTACAAATAAATAAAATAAATTACAAATAAAAAATTTCAAGTAAAAAAAAAACCCGACGAAGAGATTGTATTATTCATCAGGTAAAATGGTTTGGTGGCTTTTTTACGAAAATTTTACCCGATGAATATTTAAAACACTTCATCGGGTAAAATCAATTCGTAGGCACTTCTTTGAACATGTTACCCAACGAATATTTCATCTACTTCGTCGGGTGAGAAGTTTTAACAAAGTTTTGCACTTAAAAAATGATCTACTTTTTAAACATATGAAAAACATGGTATTCAATAGATCCAACTGTCCACATGTATTGTACATACTTGTAGATCGCTTACACACAAAAATTAGAAGATTTTGAATTTTTGGGCCTTACCAACGCTGCGAAACGAATCGACGGTTATAAAATGTTTTATTACGATTAGACGGCTTAATCTTCTCGTAACATCACGATATTTGACTTTCAGGCACTTAATGGCACAAAATGAACAGTCGGATTATGAAATTTTAATCGTTCGAAACTCAATCGGGTTATGTTGTGAAAATACCCTTGAACTTTTCTTGAAAAGTTTCAAAGTGTTTGATGAAATGGTGTTTTTACATATGTTAAAGAATTCTTTTTGATAATTCAACTAATCCAACTGTCCACATGTATTGTACATACTCGTATACCTCTTACACAAAAAAAATTAGAAGATTTCGAATTCCCGGGTTTAGGTAACAATTCGAAATGAATCGAAGGTTATAAAACGTTATATTACGATCGATTGACTTAATCTTCTAGAAACATCATGATATTGGACAGGCAGATTTTAGGCACTTAACGACACATAATGAACGGTCAAATTATGGAATTTTAATCGTTCGAAACTCAATTGGGTAATATTATTCAAATATCTTTGAACTTTTCTTGAAAAGTTTTAAAGTGTTTGATGAAATGGTGTTTTTACATATGTTCAAGAATTTATTTTTATAATTCAACCGATCCAACCATCCACATGTATTGTACATACTCGTAGATCACTTACGCAAAAAATTAGAAGATTTTGAATTCCCGGGCCTAGGTAATGGTGCGTAACGAATCAACGGTTACAAAATGTTCTATTACGATTGAACAACTTAATCTTCCTGAAATATCACGATATTGAAAGGCGGATTTCAGGCACTTAATGGCACAAAATGAACAATCAGATTATGTAAATTCATTTATTTCATTTATTGTCCAACTTACCCGACGAATATTTCAAAAAAATTCGTCTGGCTTTAAACCTTACCTGACGAATATTCATCAAATCTTCGTTAGGTAAAAGTTTGAAATTTTATGGAAAAATTACCCTTATGTAATTATGTGTGAGTGTTAGTAAAATGTTCATCGGGTAAGACTAAAACCGTCGGGTAAACAGGTAATATCTAAAAATTACTTGCCCAAATTTTTCGCAAAAATTTGAATTTACCGCTTAATTTTACCTAACGAAGATTCGTCAGGTAACACCAAATGACCAGACTCGTCTGCTTCCACGCTGGTGCTTCGTTTTTCCTGCCAATGTTACCCGACGAATCATTTAATTATGACCCGACAAATCATCATCAGGCAAATTTCTTTATACGTTTAAAATCAGATAGAGCCTTCTTCTTCCTCTTTCTTTTTCTTCAAATTCCAGCCCAAACCCTCTCCTCTCTACACTCTCAATGTCCGCGAATCATCAACCTTGACGTCTGTGGCTTTAGACTCTCTCACACTTTTCTCTCTCCCTCCCTCACTTGCCTCTATGCCGTAACTCGCCTTTGCGAATCCTTATCCCACATCTTGTCGCCACCGCAAGAGCAGCCACCTCCTATCTCTCTCACTGTAAGCTCTTTCTCTCTCTTTCAATGTATATATATATATATGTATCGTTTAATTAGTTATTTTATATATGTTTATTAGTTATTATATATATGGTTGACTGTTTAATTAGTTATTGTATATACATATTTGATAAGTATTTATTAATATTTTTGTGTATTATTAGTTGATTATTTGTATTGATTAAGGATTATGAATTATGGTTGAATGTGGACTATGAATTATGGTTGATTGTGGATTAATTGATTGTTATTGAATATTAGTAATTATTAATTAATATTATTATTATTATTATTAGTGATTAATTATTATTAATTGTTGAATATGGATTAATTGTTATTAATTGAAATTATTGATTATTAATTATTATTATTGGTTATTATTGATTATTATGAATTATTTTTAGTATTATTAATTAGTATTGATTATTGATTCTTATTGATTATTAATTATTGATTATTATTGAATATTAAATGATTATTGATTATTGATTATTTAATAATTATTATTTGATTATTGATTATAGATTATTGTGTATTCATTAATTAGTATTTTTTAAATTTTTTATTATAGTTGTCGATACCCATGTTGATTACTTTGAGATCTTGCTGTCGTTCTTTGCCGATTGTAGTTGAGGATTCGGCGAATGCAACAAGCTCGTCGGTACCTAACATGTCGAGGGTGGATGGAGCCCCTACATCGGTACCTGACACGTTGGTGGTGAAAGCAATCCATACACCAGCATCTTACATGTCGACAGTCCCAACAGTCCCAACATTCCCACCGAGGACCATATGCAAGCTGGTACCTCGTTCGCTCGTCGGCAGTATTTGAAGAAATGGGGGCAACGTAGTACCGATCCCGAGCCCCTAAAGGAGTGGGTCGAAGGGTCAAACTAGATCCAATCGGAACGATTCTTAAGGGTGACTTGGTAAATTTTTTATTTAAAAGTTTTTTTTTTTAGTTTTTTGCTCATTTTTCTTACTAATATTTACCAAATTTGTAGGTCGACGAATTCCAAGATCGAGATCATTTATGTCGATCGGCTCTACTTAATGCCCGTCAAGGTCCACAGCTTGAAGGTACATGACATGGTTGCCATTCTTCGCACCAATTGTCTCATGATCGGTGATACCTTCCTGATGCAATTTTCGAAGCAACTCACCCTTTGTTGGGGTGCGCTATCGGTAATTATTTTTAATGATTTTAATAATTTTTAATCATTTTAATATGACACTGGGAATGTGACTCTCATGAAATACATGAGGCACCACTGGCAAGTGCAGTATTCCGAGTGGAAGTACGAGCTTCACGACTGGTTGTTGAGTTGGCCTACCCTAGGAGGAAGCTCGTCTTAATCCTTCGCAAGAGCTGGAGGGTGCTCGAGAGATTGTGTAGGATTGGATATGCATGCATTTCGTGACGCTCGAATATAGCGTAACCTTCAGCTTCTTAAATTATACAATTTTTTAATCATAATTTTTCATTACCGAATTTAATTATTTTTAGTAATGAACATAAAAAAATCGGAGGCTAATAAGCAAAATCGGCAAAAGAAGACGTTGAACGATCACAGATGGTCACGTCCTTTAGCGGCCAGGCACGAGGACCGGAGCAACGCTTGGTCACTTTTCCCAGAGATGGATGCTTGGGAACAAGTGTACGCTGGCAGAAGAAACCAGCAGGCTGATGCAATTCATGTCAGTTTAAATAGGTATATTTAATTTTATAATTATTTTTTTATTTAAAAAAAATTAATAAATGTGTTTTGATTTTGTAAGTGGGAATGTTGGTAGACGTCCATCAAACTTAGGAGGAGTTGACCCAGCAACAACCGGACACACCCTTGGAGCAATAGTTGCCAGATTCAGAGCGATCGAGGGCGATCTTGGAGCGACAGTTGGGTCGGCGTCCATGAAAGATCGTTTGGGGAGCTGGCAAAGGGTTGTAACAAGATATCTCGACTGGCTCCTATAGTTCTTCTAAGGACGTCAATCTCGAGGAGTACTCAGAGTTAAGGCACAATTATACCGCCCTTCGGACTGAGACCACATAGCAAAGGGCCCAAAACAAGAGCCTTCAAACCCAAAACGATGATCTCGGGGCTCAGCTTGTCGTGGTCTTTCGACGCTTGGGCGAGACACATCCGTAGCCCTTAGAGCAACAACCTGCTTTGTTCGAACAGTCTCACCACCCCAACCAGCCCCACCCGTATCGGGCATTTCCTTATATTTTGTTGTAAAAGTTGTTTTATTTTTATTATGTTCAAAAAAATAGTTTAAATTTTATAAATATATATTTCTAATTCCATATTTGAATTTTATTTAATTTTCTTATTTTTTAGATGAAATAAATATTTAATTAAGTAAATAATATGAAAAAGATTAATTAATATAAAAAACTCAATTTTCAATTTAGCGTGATGAATATTTAAAATGTTACCCGACGAATATTATCATTTCGGTGGATTACCACAGAATATTTTTCTAACTATTCAAATGTTACCCGAAAAATATTTAAATGTTACCCGATGATTCTTATCCTTTCGGTGGATTACCACCGAATATTTTTCTAACTAATCAAATGTTACCCGACGAATCTTATCCTTTCAGTGGGTGGCTGCCAAATCGCTTAACATGCTTGTTGCCCGACGAGCATGATATTTTCATCGGGTTTAACACGTTGACTCAATGTTACCTGACGAATTGTCACCAATGATCATTGTTTCGGGTAAAATTTTTGTTACCCGATGATAATCGTCCATTTTTCGTTAAAACGTCTGGCTCGACGGAGACGGCTCGATGACGGGCTGCCCGACAGGGGCTCGTCGTGTTTCGTTTAACCTAGTGAATTTCTCTTTTCGCCCCGATGAGGCTTTTGAGCCAGGTAAAGACTTGTTTATTGTAGTGTATTATCCTATAGTTTACATAAGATAATAAGATTACACATCTATTTTAAAATGTTTCACTTTACTATTCCGTGATTTATATCAGATAAAAAAATTACACATGTACTTTAAAATGTTTCACTTTAATACTCTATACTTTTAAAAACATTGCCCATGAATCTTCTGTCACGTTTTCTGTTTATCTTTAATTGAGTGTTGATATGGAGTGTGTGAGTCACACCAGTTAATTATTTTTATAATTTATTTTATGCTAAAGTGGAAGCAGATATTTAAAATGCATTTAAAAAGGTCAAAGTATGAGAGATTTGGGAGAAGGTTTTAATTGGTTAGTGGTTGTTATCTTAAAATGCAACTATTTTATGTAGACTGAAGAGAAAATAGAAAAAAATGACGGAGTGTTCAAGGTATAATGTGTTTCAAAGTATAAGGTAATAAAGTAAAACATTTTAAAGTACATGTGTAATCATGTTATCTGGTATAAATTATAGGGTAATAAAATGAATCATTTTAAAGTACATGTATAATTTTGTTATCTGGTGTAAACTACATGATAGTAAAATATAATTTACCCATTTAACAAATTTTCTAAATATTTTATTGTGTGTTAATTAGATGAGAAAAATTATCAAAAATTTATAGACTAACAAAATTATTGAAATACTACTTTGTGAAATGAAAAAAGCAAATAAGATTTTGCACTTTAATATTTGAGAATGCATTTGGTATTTTACTTCGAAAATAATTTTGTAAGAATAGAAAAAAGTAAAATTTGTTGCCAGATGGATGGTTACTGAATTCGAATTTTATATAGGCTAAACTTATATACAAGATGTGGAAGAAACTCGACGATACAAGTGAATTTTATTAATAAACATAACTAGATACACATAATCAGGATGAATATAATGACTTTTACCCCTTAAATGCATCTATATACATAAAGAAAAGCTTGATAGAAAGAACGAAAAAAAAATTATAACAAAAATCATAATTAAAAATGCAATACAAATAAAAATGATCGCTTTCTAATTTTAAATTGTACCCTTCGACTACGTTTGGTACACCATATAAGAGAATGTATAGAATAATATAATACGAAACTAGTGTTTGGTAGCATTCGTATTAATTAGCCACCGTATAAATTAATACGATTGAGTGCATTTATACAGTCCATACATGCTAAAACAATACTCTTCAAATTATTCGTATTAAATAGTTGGATGACTAATAATCTTGAAAAGTAAAATAATAATAATAATAATAATAATAACACTAATAATAAATATAAATAATAATATATCAATAATTAATTATAATAAATAATAAATAATAAAAATAAAATAATAATATACATAATTAATATTTATATATAAATATTTCCCTTCAACTACAATAATATAATTTGTCTAGTATAATATAGTCGGCATTTTAATCCAGTCGAGCACCAAACGCCTGACTAAATAGTCAGTCTATCCGATGGAAATAGTCAGTACAATACGACGTACCAAACAAGATAATCAAAATCCTCTATTATTTCTTCTTTATTAATAATATAATTGAACTCTCTTTTAATGTTGAGGATCATAAAATTAGCAATAAATTCATTACCTATTTTATTTCGAAGTCGATTTTCTTTTGTCAAAAGGTAAATTATTAGTCAGATGCGAATTGAAATGTTTACATCAAATGCTCGATAATTAGATAACCACATAGGTTCTAAACCCTCCCATCTTGAACAACGCAAAGATCATTGTCAAAAGGCAATTTTTTTTTTTTTATAATTCATCATAAATGGAAAAGATCATTTTTTATAATTCATCATCTACTTTCTAAGGCCTCAAATGGACTGGGCTAAACAATGGGCGAGGCTAAACAAAAATTACCAAAAGGGCCTGAATGGGTAAGGCAAGGTACCTCCTAGCCTTGCGACGATAGTGCCAAAATATGGTTGAGGTTGTAATGGAGGCAGAAGTGGATGTGGGAGTTGGTGCAAGCACTACGTAGTACACGCGGCCTTGGAGGTGTGTGTAAGGGTGGAGGTAGTCGTCGGGTGTAGGTGGTGGAGATCAAGGTAGTGATGGGTATTGTTGAAAATATATGGCACTTTCGCCATGTTGGCATCAAAGGAATAATTTTTTTTTCCCATTATCTAAGATTTCATGAAATATCGATACTTATCAATGAAATTGACCAATATTTGGTTATATCCATGGACACCCAAATTGAAAGCAAAACACCCAAATTGAAAATCTTCAACTTTTGCACTAAATTTCCATTATTTTTGTTGAGTGTGAATGATATCGATATAAAAATTTCCATCGATATTTCTATAATTGTCAATATTTCCATGATATCGATATTTTCATTTTTCATGGTAAGGGTGGTGATTATGAAGGTGGGTATAAGGGAAGGGGGAGGGGGAGAAGGGAGGGGGAGGGGGAGAAGGGAGGCTGGAAGAGGAAGAGGAAGAGGAGGAGATAATGAGGGGTGGGGTGTTGATGGTGGATGTGTGTATGGAGTGATGTTGTCAGCAATGATTAGTTGTGATGGTGATGAAGATAGTGGTGAAGGCCAGTGTGGAGGAGTAATGGCAACTGGCAAGATTACATAGCTAGCAGCTCATTCTGTCCAACACCGATTTTGTCCTCCAATGTTGGATTTTTCAACACTCCCCCTCATGTGATACCACTACTTGGTGGGTCACAGATGTAGCTAATGTCACATTGGTCATTAAGCGCAGAAGTAAGAGTAACCACTAAACTCTATAGCGCGGACCAGGTAAGACCCTTATTTGCCCAATCAAACCCGTTCTGATACCATGTCAAGATTACAGCGACCCACAAGGGTAAGTAATAAATCCGTTAACTTGGGGTAGGTAAGAACCATCTTGGGCCCAATCAAACCCGCTCTAATACCATCTCAAGATTACAGAGTCAGGCCAGCATCCTATTTCCTCCAACGTACGATATTGTCCCCAACTTGTAAGTACCATTTGTACAATTTGACATGTGCGAGGTTTTACCACAAAAGGTCTCAGTATTATTGAAAATAGAACCATTTATTATATATTATGTTTTCCTTTTATTTTCTTATGATATAGAATTCTTCAATAGCAACGACGATGGTGGCATTGGTTTTGAGGTTTGGGGAGGCTGGCAGCAATGAGGTAACAATAGTAATAGAGGTGATGCTGGTGATAATATTTGGAGGTGTTGACAATTTTGGAGATGATAATGTCATCAATGAACCTAAAATCTCTCCAATTAGAGATCGTACACATTTAGTCTTTCTCTTTAAGCAGCAAAAAACAAATTCCCAAACCCTAGCGTCCAGCTCTTTATGAGGGTTGGTGGTAGCCTCTGCTTCCCCTTTCTTCTTATCTCCTCATCTTCCTTTCTTCCCCTCTTCTCCTCCTTCTCTTCTTCCCCATATAGAAGTCTTACTTATTTTAGAAGTCTTACTTGTTTTAGTAGTCTTACTTGTTTTAGAAGTCTTAGAAGTCTTACTTGTTTAGTTTTAGAAGTCTTACTTGTTTCTAATATATTTTGTTTATTGAAAAATTCATATGTAATAAAATGTATTATTAGATATTGTGTTCATTTTCTAAATTGATTCTATAAAATTAATTCTTAAATCCTTTTACACTATTATATAGAAATATCAATTACGAAATTGAATATAAGTTATAAATGACATACTTATCTACCATTTAAACTAAATATTTATTGCATCCAAGCAGTGTTTTTATTCTTTCAAAAACTTTTCTTTGACTGCCAAACTTCAGATTCAAGGGGATTCCTTCATCTGGATGTATTGAATAAATTAGATAATTCAACCAGTCTTTGTGTCGCACATCTCCACGAGGTTCGACGTGGCAGGACCCGACTCCGGAAAAATGTCATAAACCATACTCGAGTCCTACTCATGTCTGACATGTGACTAAAAACCCAAGTGTACCCTCGAAACCCTATTATACAGGGGGACACTTTCTTAACTGTGGATACATGCCTTTACTTCGTAAGCAGCCTTGATTCTCGTGCAACGACCTTGAAGGGTTTTTAAAGCCAAAAAACAATCATGTGAGTGAAGGAAAATAAAGGTTTTAAAACATAGTTCGAAAACATACTAATTACCCTCCGTTTTATAGAACTATGTACGCATCGAGTTTACTAGAAAAACAACAAGTTTGAAATACATGCAGTAACACAAATATCCAGTAGTTTCAGAAACCTGCCTAATACAAGCTCATATCAAAGTATCAATAAAAATACAACCAAGTTAAAGCACATACCCATCAAACATAGTGAACCAACCATATCGATATACCAACACAGATACGATCAAACCAATACATAACCCATCCTCGATCAAACCACTCGGGAACTACGAAGCCCAGCTCGACGTCCGAGTATGGATAGGCTCAGGAACTACGGAGCCTCAGGCTCGATGTTTGAGTCATGGTCCTAGTCTCAGTGACAGGACCCGTCCCAATCAGACTTTGATAACCGTGTCTGGTTCTGCTCCCTTTTGACAAGTCAATTGAAGTTCTGAAAACACCCTCAATAATTGTCAAACAAGGGATAGTTGTACTAATTCCCACTCATGCCTCTACCTCTCGCTCAACCCCAATTTGCATGCTACGACCTAGAGGGTCATCAAAACAACAAAAATGTGAGTGGACAAAAATAAAATCGTATGAAAATAAATTTCAAAAACGAATTATTTTCCCCTCCATTTATAAAACATGCATGCATAGAGTGAAACATGAACAATCTAATTTCAAACCACATTACATAGAAAACCATGGGACCCACAATTTATCAAACATGTGGCCTACATTTCTCGAAATCCATTTCATCAAATCATGTAAAATGTGACGACCCGTCCTGAATTAACGGGATTAATTAAGAATTAATGACGGATTAGCAAGACTAATCGGAGATTAGACGAGGATTAGTGGATGTTCGGGCGAAATGACGATTTTGCCCCTAGAATGGGCGAAACGTTGACTTTTCGTTCGGACGGTCAAATGGACTTTGGCTGATGACTATGACGTGGTTCGCGACGTCACGAGTTCATAGACAGGTGGCACACCCGATTCCGACGTTCGAGGAAAAAGTTATGATCTTTGGAAGTTTGGGGGCATTTTGGTAATTTGGTAGATTAGGGGCCAATAGTTGACTTTTGACCCAGGAGGTCCGATAGCCAAGGGCCAAGGACCGTAACGTAAATCAAGACGATACGAATCGGTAGACGGGAGGCGCATCGAATTCGGACGTTCGATGGAAAAGTTAAGGTTCACGGAAGTACGAAAGTACTATTGAGCGTTATACGAGACAAGGACCTTTTGGGATTAAGTGGGCCAGATATTTTCCCCAGCAGCCAATGGATGAGTGACAAGTGTCGGTTTTAGAATTAAGTGGGCCAGATATTTTGTGGTTGCTTAATGAACGGAATTTGGCTTTGGAAATATGAAATCGGGCATGAGACCCATTTGATTTACAAACTCTCGGACTTGGAGTCCATTTGATTTGACGAGGAATCGGACCGAGGGTCCATTTGAGTTATATGATCGGACCGAGGGTCCCGTTGGTTTACGAGTTCGGGCTTGAGGCCCAGTTGGTTGTAATCTCGGGCTTGAGGCCCATTTGACTGTAGTATTGGGCTTGAGGCCCTATTGGTTGCGAAATTGGGCTTGAGGCTCTGTTGATTTGTGGTTTTGGGGTTAGGGTCTAGTTAGCTGTGGTATCGGGTTTGAGGCCCTGTTGATTTTGAAATCGGGCTTGAGTCCCAGTTCAGTTTGTGAAATGAGAATTCGGGCATGAGACCTTGTTGAACTGTGGATTTAGGCAGAGGCCTGTGAAATTGATTTGAATCGGATTCGAGGAATCCCTTTGAGATGAATCGGGTATGAGACCCAGTTGAGAAATCAGTTTTGAGAAAGAAAGAGAAAAAGAAAGAAAGTATTTGAAATGAATGAACCCTCCATATTGATTATATGGTCTCCTCCAGACATCGACCTGGAAAGTCACGATCCATAGACCAAAGTGGGTATCCTCATACGGATCCCATTCCAGGAGTGGGGGTTACGTATTATGATGTGGTCCCGAACCAGATTCCTGAGAGATAATCGGACTAGGTTCGAAGATAGAGCATCCCATATGGAGAATTCCTGGGAGAAGACTCGGAGTGAGACCCCGAGTAGTGTGCACACTAGTATAGATATGATTAATCGTGACATATATCGGGGATGTGTTCCCTAGGGGCTGTGTGCCCCGAGTTGGCATCTTCTCGGAAGTGCCGCGAATGAGTTATACGTATTTTGATACTATGAGGTTTTATGGAAAGTGATTTGGGGGCGGAGACCCCGTCTTCCGTGTTTTATGTTTTGGAAAGTGGTTTGGGGCAGAGACCCTGTATTCAGTGTTTTGGTATCTCACTGAGAATGGTTTTGGGCTGAGTCCCACTGGTGTTTGATTTGGGCTTAGTTCCCATGTTTTGATTTACGGTTCTTTTGTGATTTCGGGTCGAGGATCCATAAATGGATTTACGATTCATGACGGTTTATGGGGACCGGCATGAACCCTTGAATGGTTTTTTTTAATGGGTCATGACGGTTTATTGGAACCGGGCATGAACCCTTAAGGGGTTTTGAGAATGTTTGACAAATAGTTTTATAAACGTTTGATAAATGGTTTTTGAATGCATGCATATGCTTTTAGTGAAGGGCAAAAATGTCTTTATGCAGAAATGTTTTTAAATAAAATATTATTTTGTCCACTCACAACTTTTAATGTTTTAATGCCCTTCAGGTTGATAGCTGATGTGGGCTGTAGCAAAGACGAGACATCACACTCCTCCTCCTACGATCCTGGCGTGCTCTGGACGCCCCGGTGAGGGCTAGAGACAGAAATTTCCCTGGTCTGACACTTTGTGTCCGACGGGATCAGGCGTGTCCCACGTTAATCCCAGGGGATTTGGGACGGGTCCTGACATAAAACATCTGGTCATAACCATCAACAACAGTAGTAATCATCCAATGATCAAATAGCACTACTCACAAGTGCATAGACGCCAATCACAATATCACAACATCACATCAGCACTACTCACAAGTGTATAGATATCCATCTCAATAACAGCACGACTCACAAGTGCACATATATCAATCACAATAACAACACTACTCACAAGTGCACAATCAATGAAAATAACTACACTACTCACAAGTGCACAATCAATGACAATAACAACACTACTCACAAGTGCACTGTAACGACCCGTCCCGAATTAGCAGGATTAATTAAGAATTAATGATGGATTAGCGAGACTAATCAGGGATTAGACGAGGATTAACGGACGTTCAGGGTGAAATGACGATTTTGCCCCTCGAATGGGCAAATCGTTGACTTTTCGTACAGATGGTCAGATGGACTTTGGCCGATGACTGTGACGTAGTTCGGGACGTCACGAGTTCATAGACAGGTGGCACGCCCGATTCCGACGTTCGAGGAAGAAGTTGTGAATTTCGGAAGTTCGGGGGCATTTTGGTAATTTGGTTGATTAGGGGCAAATAGTTGAATTTTGACTCGGGAGGTCAGATGGCTAAGGGACGAGGACCATTACATAGATCAGGATGATACGAATCCGTAGATAGGCGGCACGTCGAATTCGGATGTTCGACAGAAAAGTTACGATTCATGGAAGTTTCGTGGTACTATTGCACGTTTTGCGAGATGGGGACTATTTGGCAGCAAGTGGGGCCCAGATATTTTTGGACAGGCCAATGGATGAGTGATAAGTGTCACCCATCCATTGCCCAGCCCAAACAACTCTTGCATATCCTTTCTTTCATCGATCATTTTCCCATTTCCAAAACCCAAACCCAATCTCCCTTCCACCTCAAATCCAAACCCCTTAACCCTATGACCATGATTGAGGCCCAGGGAGTGAATTAAGGATGCTGTAATGATGGTGGCCGGCCTAGGTAGGGCCTCCGTGAACGGCAGAGGACAACTCGACCCCAAAGGTATCGGTTTTGTCCAAATTCCATTTTCTTTGGGTTCAATTATTATGGATGCTTTTAATTGATTGTATTGAGGTTATGGGATTATTAGGAAGATATTAGAGTGTTTTTTAGGAAGGATAGGGGATGTGAAAGCCGTGGGAGGAAAATGGGAAGTTTGGGTCGTGGGGTTCAAATCGAACGGATGGGATTTATGGGATTTTTCTTAGGTTTGATGATTGGAAGTGTTAGGAAACATCAAAAATAGGAAGAATGGAATCAAAAAGGAGAAGATTTGACGAAAAATGAGGAGTAGGAAGCCCTGGACCGGTCACGCGGTCTAGTTAGACCGGTTGTACAGGGTTAACCGGCTGGACTGGCCATCGAGAGGAAGAACACGCACTGTACAGTGGCGCGTGCGGCCCACACGCAGTGCAGTCTTGGTGCATGTGCTGGCGCGTGAGCCCTCCTTTGGGAAAAGTTCCAACACGTGAAATCATCTATTCGATGTAATGAACAATTTGGGACTGGTTTCGTGTCAATCGGATATCGTTTCGATATAGTTCGGGACGTCCGAAGGTTTAGGTTTGAGTTTAAAAATTGTTAGAAATTCCGAAAAATTACGGGACTTTAGTGGGGGGGTTATTTAAGTAGTTAGTAACCCTCTAAATTAATTTGGATAGGTTCGGGAATTCCAGAGGCGACGATTGGCCAGGGAGAGGCTTATGGTACGCGTATCGAGGCACGACTTCGGACGGTCTATGAGTGGACTTGTTTTATGAATTTGATGCATGCATAAATGTTTATAAATGTTTAAAATACATGTTTTGTGATGACATGAGTGCATTTGTTTGTGGTAGCCTAGGATTTTCGTATTTGCACGTATTTCAAGATTTCTGATTTTATACGATGCATATACGTGCTAGGTTTTCAATGAGGGTTTCATGAATTGGTTTTGAATTTGGAAATATGAAATCGAGCACGAGACCCATTTGATTTACGAACTCTAGGAATTGGAGTCCATTTGATTTGACGAGGAATCGGACTAAGGGTCCATTTGAGTTATAAGATCGGACTGAGGGTCCCATTGGTTTACGAATCCAGGCTTGAGGCCCATTTGGTTGTAATCTCGGGTTGGAGGCCCCTTTGACTGTAGTATCGGGCTTGAGTCCCTATTGGTTGTGAAATCAGGCTTGAGGCCCCATTGATTTATGGTTTCGAGCTTAGGGCCCAGTTAATCGTGATATCGGGCTAGAGGCCCAGTTGATTGTAACATTGGGCTTGAGTGTAACGACCCGTCCCAGAAATTTAAGTTAAGATAGTGATTAAGATGTGATTAGTGAGGTTAATCGGTGGTTAGTTGGTTTCGTTGGGGTCGTTAGGGTAGAATGACGATTTTGCCCCTAGTTCGGGCAAAAAGTTGACTTTTCGTTCGGGGAGTTAATGGAATGTTGACCGGTGACCAGGACGTAGTTTAGGACGTCACGAATCCGTAGGCAGGTGGCACGCCCGATTCCGACATCCGAGGAGGAAGTTATGGTGTTCGGAAGGTTGGGGGCATAACCGTAATTTGGTTAAAATAGGGGGAAAAGTTGACTTTTGTACGAACGGGTTTTGGTATGTTGACCTAGGACCGTTAGATAGATCTCATCGTCCTGAGTTCGATGACAGGCGGCACGTGTTCATCAGACTTGCGAGGTGTGAGTGACGGGTCTAAAACGGTAAGGGTAAAACCGTAAAAATTGGATTAAAATGAGGGGCAGTTTAGTCTTTTAGTTGCCTGGGGATTTGTGCAGAGAGAAGCAGATGAAGGGCTGAGATTGGGCCATGTGGGAGAGTATGGAGTGGATTGGTGACATGTGGCAAGTGTGTAGTGGGTTCTGGGGGGTTCTCATGTGTGCACGGTCCAAATAATTGGGGTGCACCCGTGCAAGTATGTGTTCGTGTTCTTCGATCCAAACTGAAACAGAGTGAGGCGGTGAGGAAAAATTGAGGGGTGATCGTGGTTGCTGGTGAGTTCTGGTAAGTGAGGAGTGATCAGAAGAAGGTTGAGAGCTGCTGGGGTGGTGTTGCTAAGGTTCGAAGGGTGCTGGTGGTGTGTGTGTGAGTTGAGAACTCACAGGGAAAATCAGAGGAAACAGGGAGGATGTGCGAGTTTGTGGGGGTACTGTGGCCGTGTATGGTGCAATTGACCTTGAGAGGAGGCTGAGGTGGCTTTGTGGATCCCAGAGAAAGCGGCGGCGAGCACGGCTGTGAGCGATTGCAGGTAATTCCTAAGTCCTGTGTTCGATGCTCTATTTTCCCGTCAAGTTTCAAAGTGGAAGTCTTGAGTCTAGGGGTTGAGTCGATGGGTCTAGAGTGGTATAGGGAGTTCAGTTGAGTCCAGGGGGTCTATTGGTTGTGCTGCCGTGACGGGCGGTGCACGGTGGTGGTTGGCACGACGGAGGGACTCTGTGTGCTCTGTTTTGGCCGTGAGTTTCAGACGGGAAGTCGCGAACTTAGGGAGTGAGTCGAGGGTTTCTGTGAGTTGGGTGTGACTCAGTGAGGTCTTAGGAAGAGTCTGGGATAGCCACCGTGACGGGAGGTTACTTGGGTGGCCGGAAAGGAAAACAGGGCAGGTTTTTGGTTTTCCTTTGAGCTTGAGTCGACGATGGAGGGGCCGTGTCGAGGTTTGAGGAGTTGGGGAAAGGATAGGGTAGGTCTGGACGAAGCTGAGGGTGAAGAAAGGAGGTGTTTTGGGGCAGGTACGGCGGAGAACCGCTCTCGCCGGTCCGAGTTGCAGTACTGGTGCGAACCGGGTTTACTCGAGGTTGACGGTGGTACTGTAGCTGGCGCGTGAGGGCCACGCGCAGCCACTTTGGGCGGCGCGTGGAGGTGCGTGCGGCGGTTCTGGGGAAAATGGTCAACATGTTTTTTGGTCTAGGAGTTGTGACGAGTCCAATGGAAGTGGTTTCGGGTTCATCGGACGTCGAATCGAAGTAGTTCCGCGAGGGTGAAGATTTAGGGTTCCGATTCATTACGTTTAGGACCAGAGGATTTTTGAGGGAATTTAGGTGGATCCTCGTGGATGTGTTAGTAACGTACTTTGGCGATTGTTGACAGGATCGGGAGTTCCCGAGGAAGCTGAGGAACGTGCAGGACGTTCGGGACGCGATTGAGGGCTCAGTACTGTGAGTGGACCCTTTCCTTAAACTCGAACATGCATAACTGCTTTTATAAATTGTTTTATATATGTGATTACATGAATGTTGGATTTATGATGTTGGTTTTACATAATTGCACAGTTTTTGAGAAATAACGCATTTGACACGTTTTACGAGAAACGTCGATTTCTGAGTCAAATGCCATGGTTTTGGGGTTTTCAAAGGATAACTGGTTTGAATGCTTATAAAGGGATTTGAAACATGATTTAGTGATTAAAGGATATTTCGGTTTTAGAATCGGATTTCGTAAAGCGGAATTTGGTTTTAAAAGTGAAAAGTGATTCCGGATTTGGGTTCGGAATGGCGGTTCGGGATGCAGAAAGGGCATCAGACCGGTGATTTCGGATTCGGGTTTGGATGTGGATTTGGAAAAGGTTTTCAATGGTTTTGATTGGATTTGCTGGATCTGGATATTGAGTTTAAAGACCCGGATTATATTTGACGGGGGACGGTCCCGGATTGGGTTTAAAGACCCGGATTGAGTTTAAAGACTCGGGAGTTTAAAGACTCGGATATATTGATATTTCCCCCGTAGGCCTATTGAGTTTAAAGACTCGGGAGTTTAAAGAATCGGATATGATTGAGGCCTGGATTGAGTTTAAAGACTCGGGAGTTTAAAGACTCGGATAGGTCCAGCAGGTTTGATCGGAAAATGATTGGTTGAACTTTATGTTTTACGTTACGGTTTTATGTTGCTTACGATATGATTTCTATAACCGTTTTGTAGTGTTTCTGTTTCTTATGATGTTTTATGATGATCGATTTATAACTGTTTTAATAACTAGGTTATGCATGTGGTTCCAAAACGGAGGGCTAAAACCCGGTTTTCTTATAAATGGTTTTGGAAACTTTTATTTGATTCATGGTCCACTCACACCTTCTTTTTTTAACTGCCCTCCAGGTTGTGGAGCTAGCGCGGGGTTCCGGCGTCGAGGCAGCGTCTGAGGTATAGAAGTCACGGGAGGGATCCCGGAGTGTTGCAAATTTTCCGCGTGCGTGTAATTAGTTTATCGGTTTTTCTTTTCTGTGTATTTTGTACTATGCTCTATAAAACAGTGACTTCGGGATGTGTACAAGTTTCTCCTGCGTCTGACAGTATGTAGTAATGGTTTTCGTGAGTTTACTTTGTAATTAGTGTCGGGGTGTCAGACGGGAGCAGGATTTACTTCGGGTTTCGGGGTGAAACCGGGATGGGTCCTGACAATTGGTATCAGAGCATAGGTTTGTTGCGTTTATCGAGTTTGTTGGGGTTTGTCGGTTTGTGAGGTTGTGTTTCGGTTGTTGGACTGCTTCTATGCCTCTTTCAGCGTGCGGTTGACGATGCCTCTGAGACGTGGACCCTCTCCACGGCCTGAAGACGAAGCAGCTAGGGGGACAGAGATTGCTACGATTGAGCGAGCCCAGCGGCTCGGAGTTACTACGTTTAGTGGTGAGGCTGATCCTGAGGAAGCCCAGAGGTGGATTACGAGACTTGAACGGATTTTGCAGTGATGCATTGCCCGCCGGAGGAGCGAGTGATACTAGCTACGTTTTTATTGGATGGTGCGGCATACGAATAGTGGTATACCCTCAAGTTGTCTGGCTGGGATGCCCACACGGTGACTTGGGAGACGATTCGGGAGAGATTCCTGGAACAGTATTAACCTCGTTCTTTTTGAGATGCCAAGGAGGCTGAGTTTCTGCAGCTTCAACAAGGGGATCTGAGTATGGCTGAGTACGAACGGAAGTTCCAGGTGTTGTCTCGGTTTGCTCCTGCGATTGTGGCTACTGAAGCCGAGAAGTGTCGTAGGTTTGAGTTGGGCCTGCGAGGTGAGATTCGAGCCATAGTGACAGATGGATCGTTTGCTACCCTCCGAGACTTGTCGGATGCTGCAGTGCGGGTTGAGGCGAGTTTGCCGGTGCGACGTCAGGAGCCATCTTTTTCTGGAGCTTCGAGCCAGCGGACACCGAAAAGAGGTAACTTCGGTGGAGCGTCGTCGTCGGGTGATGATCGTTTCGGTAGACCTGGTAGTTTCCAGAGTTCAGGATTCCGTGGTTATCGAGCGCAGCCGACTCCGCAAGCTAGTGCGACGTCTGTTGCGTCGACAGGGTGACCAGGTCTTTCCGGTCGGGATGTTTGTTTCTACTGCAGAGAGCGAGGTCACTTTCGACGCGAGTGTCCACTGTTGCCACAGGAAGGTGGTGTAGGCCGAGGAGTAGAGGAGCCCGGACAGAGTACAGCGTCAGGGACAGCGGGTACTAGAGGAGGTGGTGGTGCCACTAGTAGTTCGAGGGGACGTGGAAGAGCGTCGGGATCTCAGGCCCGAGTGTTCTCGATGACACAGCAGGAGGTTCAGTCGGCACCAGATGCGGGGACAGGTACTTGTATTATCCTTGATTGTGTTGTACCCAGTTTTGTTGTTGGACCCCATGGTAGAGGCTAGGAGTTTCCCTGGATGACTTGGAGTGTTATAGTGAGTTCCGTGGAAGGATGACGGAAGGTATAGGAAGGAGTGACTATAACTGATCGATATGAGGTTATTGAAGGAGAGAACCCACAAGCTAGAGTTTTCCTTAAGGACTTTGTAGATTTATTCCGATAAGTGGCCGAAGTAATAACCGAGGGAGGAGCCAGCCAGTAGGGAAGTATCTGTGGTTGTACGCGAGGATGTGCTCTGTGAATTCTATCGAGTATTCCATATGAGGTATTGTAAAATACCTTTGTTTTCTGTTCATAGAGTTTCCCTTGCGTACACCATACAGCTGTTACAGAGAGAGGGTTGGCCGTGGTAACAGTAGCGAGGGATGGAGTGAAATACCCAAGGTGGAGATGATAGACAGGAAACCTAGGAGACGTTGTTGTTGATCTAGTGTTCATTCCGGGTAGGAGACCCTAGGTGTCGGGAACTAGCTGTGGAATTTCGGGGACGAAATTCTTTTTAGGTGGGTAGATTGTAACGACCCGTCCCAGAAATTTAAGTTAAGATAGTGATTAAGGTGTGATTAGTGTGGTTAATCGGTGGTTAGTTGGTTTCGTTGGGGTCGTTAGGGTAGAATGGCGATTTTGCCCCTAGTTCGGGCAAAAAGTTGACTTTTCGTTCGGGGAGTTAATGGAATGTTGACTGGTGACCAGGACGTATTTTAGGACGTCACAAATCCGTAGGCAGGTGGCACGCCCGATTGCGACATCCGAGGAGGAAGTTATGGTGTTCGGAAGGTTGGGGGCATAATCGTAATTTGGTTAAAATAGGGGGAAAAGTTGACTTTTTGTACGAACGGGTTTTGGTATGTTGACCTAGGACCGTTAGATAGATCTCATCGTCCTGAGTTCGATTACAGGCGGCACGTGTTCATTGACTAAGCCCAAACTACGCATTAAATTAAACATGTAATTCGAGTGTTATGCAATTTAAACCCTTTTTGTGTAGAAGTAGTATTGATAAATAGGGATCGTTCTTAACCGGGGAAATTAGGGACATTAATAATGTGTTAGTGGGAGATGAATAAAAGAATAATGAATTAAAGAATTAGATAATCAAAGAATTAAATAATCAAAGAATTAACAATTTAAAGAATTAATGACTTAAAGATAAAAAGAATAGAGAATTAAAGAATTAAAGAATTAACTAATCAAAGAATCAATAAATTAAAGAGTAAAGGAATAAAAGAATAAAGAAATGAAAGAATCAAAGACTAATAAACTAAAAGTATGAAAGAATAAAAGAATAAAAGAATAAAGAATAAAAATGGGGGGTTTTGAAAAGGTTTGTGATCATGTAAATAAGTAAAAGCATAGATAAACTAATTTTACTTCTATTCTAATTCATGTACAAGTGATCTTCTTAAAACACAAATCTTACCAACACTCTAATAATTGCAAATATTAAATCAATCACGAAATTTTACCTTAATCGTCTTAATTACCTTCACACATTTTTCAATACTATAAATGCACCGACAGCGGACAACACTTACAATATGATTCACCTTTTGTTTTTGACTGAATGCGCCGACAGCGATCAACATTAAGTCTCTTCAATTCTACTTTAAATGCACCGACAGCGGATAAAACACTTAACATTGAATTGAAGTATGAAGCACTAAAATGTATAAAATAACTAAAA
Organism: Prinsepia uniflora; assembly: GCA_032719365.1. Taxonomy (NCBI): domain Eukaryota; kingdom Viridiplantae; phylum Streptophyta; class Magnoliopsida; order Rosales; family Rosaceae; genus Prinsepia; species Prinsepia uniflora. The sequence continues at coordinate 46,067,071 of CM064861.1, read as the reverse complement.
TTCATAAAGTAAGACACATGGAGATTGCATTTAACACTTACAAATATTAGTAAGAAAAACCTCACATGTATTGAACTATAATCAAAACCAATAACAAAAATGAGAGTTTGAGTAGATGGAGAGTAATTGTTACACTTTCAAGATGGATGAAAACAATGGATTGTTATTCATATGATTCTCCGACAGCGGACGGAACCTTATGAAGATGGAGGAAATAAACTTGGGAAATATGAACTCAAACTCTAAACTTTGTATTGGAGATACTTTGCCAAAGTTTCTCTCAAAGAAGGCTCAAATGTGTGCCTCAAAGAAGGTGTGTTTCAACAAGTGAATTGAAACCCTATTTATAGGTGGAGAAAGCTACAAAAAATAATATAAAAATACAATAAAAAATGTTAAATAATGGAATGATGAGTAATAAAGATTTGTGATGATGTTTAGAAGTGGTTTGAGTTGTAAAGTTGCAAAATTGGGTTGGAAAGTGGCTTGGAAAGTGGCTGGAAATTGAGTGGAATCTGCTGGAAAATAGGGCAGGAAATTTCGGCAGGAGGTCGCTGAAAAGGAGAGCTGCAGCTCGGCAGGACCGCGCAGAAGAGAAACAGAAGACTTCGGCAGGCGCGCGCTGATCGTGATGAAGAGACTTCGGCAGGCGCCTTCCGACGGGTCAGCTGGGCTGGCGCGAATGGGCTGAAGCGAATGGGCTGCACGGGCCGGGCTGCACGGGCCGGATTGGGCTGACGCGCTGGGCCAGTAGATGGGCTGCACGGATTGGGCTCAGAAATTGATTGGGCTGCAAAACAAATAATGAATTAATTTAATTAATAACTAAATTAATTAATTCACCAAATTTCGTCCATAATTTATTCGTTATAATTCCGATCGAGACGATTCTTTCGCCAAAATCCTCCAAATTACAAACATTATTTTTCTAAACATAAAAATCACAAAATAATTTATTTTATCAATTTATTTAATATTTTAATATTAAAAGTCAAGTATAAGGGTATAAAATAATATAAAATAATGCTTATTTAACGTCCTATCAAATACCCCCACACTTAAACTTTGCTAGTCCCTAGCAAATACTAAAATCAAACTACGAATTCAAAACAAGTAAACCCTTAACCATTTGTCTCAATATTTTATTATTATCATGGCATAAAAGATTTTCACTTAAATCATTTAAGCATATGGAATTCAAGAGTTAATACATGGTAACAAAATGTTTAACAAGTAAGATAATGAGTAAATATGGTGAAATGGAGTTCTGCACGAATAAGACAAGTATGAATCAACTCACAAGGATATGCACTCATAAATTCACTCAATTTGTGAGGGTTGTGTTTGCACTCAAAGTATGTGAGAAATACTCACATAATCGAAATGAAGTACTTTTGCAAAATTTCAAACAAATACCTCAAGATAAAAACAAAACATACTTGCACAAATGAACCAAAACCATAAGCTTACTCAAGTGATTGACTCAACTAATCAAAATTTACCATCTTAAGGATCATAAGGTCTTTACGAAGGTTGTAATGGGGCTAAGATTAGAGCCAAGGAATATATAGGACAAGTGGTGCTCAAATTCGTTCCAAGACTCAATAGACTCCCAAAACGTATCATAACTTCCCAACCTTAGTGCAATGATGTCAGTAATCCATCCCTTCGAACATAGGCCTAATTTCATCTTGTTGGGCCTCGAATTCATTCTTTGTGCCGGATTTACAAATGTAAAGGACTTAACTCAAACATTCATAATCAAACCTTATTACCTTGATAAAAACTTCAATATATCTTTCTTTTTTTTTTCTTTTTTTTTCATTTTTTTTTTCATATATCAAGGTAATAACATGTGTCAAAAATACAACAATGTTTGAGTAAGTAAATCCACAAAATACACATAAAAGTCTTTCAATATCATCATTTTCTCTTTACATAATCATTATGTCTTCAACCGAGTCCTTGGAACAAAGGTAAAAGATGTCTATACTAAGCTCAAGTGTTTAGATAATCATGGTGAGGAAAGAAAGGCTTAATGTGGGCTCAAAAGGGGTAAAACTAAGGGGGTCGCAACTTGTGCGCACAAAATAGGGAACATGGATGTTTGAATTTGTGGTGTTAACCCTAATGCCTTAATCATTTCCAAAATCAGAGAATTTATTGACTTAAAAAGCTTTGAAAATCACATAGAATAAGTTCTAGTACTCTAGAGTTCATTAAAAGCTATGGCAAGCAGTTATGAGGCATATGTATATCAATTTAAACAAAGAACTTATGAATCACTCATCAAAGATGTATATAAGTTCTAAAGCTCACATAAGGTTCAAATGATTCATACTTATCATATCGTGCTTATTTATGTACCAATTTACATGCATTATCTTCAAGTAGTAACACTTAATCACAAAATATTAACAAACAAATTCAAGTTGTAGTGATCATCTTTATAGCCATAACATATTCATTTCCGTTCATTTATATCATTGACAAGTTAAAGGGCAACTTGATACTCGCAAAAACACTACGTTAAAACAAAAAGACTCAAGAAAGCAATATTTTGTTTTTTTTTTTTATTTTTTTTTCGTTAAGAAAGACTTAATAAAATAATTTCAAATGCACAAATAAGAAAAACTCGTAAAAATACTAAGTTAAAACAAAAAGATTCAAAGCAGTAATTTTTTTTTTCTATTTTTTTTTCGTAAGAAAGAAATAAAACAATTGCAAATTAAGAAAGACTTAACAATTTCAAATGCACAAATAAATTTGTAAACCATTCCCCCACACTTAAATTCTACATTGTCCTCAATGTAGGAAAATACGAAATAATTAAACATAGAATCAAAGTAAGGAAGATGATTTAAGAAAGTGAAGTAAGAAAGAAAAACATAAACAAAGTAAAAGAGAGTGAAGGGTTGAAAGAAAGCAAATCTGTGTTAATGACTCCTTCACACTCGAGAACACATTGGGTTGCCTCCTAACAAGCGCTTGAAGTTTAACATCCATACAGCCTAGACCAAATTCTTTATCTGATGGGACGGAGAAGTACTCTGTCTGACTCCACTTCGTGTCCTCCAATTGCTTCGATGTAAGGCTTCAATCGGTGGCCATTTACCTTGAACTCTTTTCCCGTTTCAATGCTTTTGATCTGTATGGCTCCATGGGCAAACACATTAGTAACAACAAAAGGACCTACCCATCTGGAGAATAATTTACCTGGGAAGAGTCTAAGTCGGGAATTGAACAACAAAACTTTCTGGCCAATGTCAAATGCTTTACTCTTGATCTGTTTGTCATGAAATGTCTTTGCCTTTTCCTTGTAGATCAGAGTGCTTTCAAATGCATCATTTCTGATTTCCTCAAGCTCACTCAGCTGGAGCTTTCGATGCAAACCGGCGTCATCTAGCTTGATGTTGAAAGTTTTGACGGCCCACTATGCTTTATGCTCTAGTTCCACCGGAAGGTGACATGCTTTTCCGTACACCAACCTATAGGGAGACATTCCTATAGGTGTTTTGTATGCCGTCCTGTATGCCCAAAGTGCATCATCCAACCGTTGGCTTCAATCCTTACGATTAGGGCCCACAGTTCGCTCTAATATCTTCTTGATCTCTCTATTACTGACTTCCGCCATTCCACTCGTTTGAGGATGGTAAGGTGTAGAGACTCGATGAGTGACACCATACCGTTTCATTAAAGCTTCAATGGTCTTGTTGCAGAAATGACTTCCTCCATCACTTATTAGGACCCGCGGGATCCCAAACCTGGAAAGAATGTTAGTTCTGAGGAAATCTGCAACAGTTTTAGAGTCATTAGTCCTGGTGGCCTTAGCTTCCACCCATTTTGATACATAATCAACAGCAAGTAAGATATAGAGATAGCCATTAGATTGAGGAAACGGACCCATAAAATCAATACCCCAAACATCAAATATTTCAACAGTAAGAACATAATGTTGTGGCATTTCATCCCTTCGTCCTAAGTTTCCTGATCTCTGACATTTATCACAGGCTAAACAGAATGAATGTGCATCTCTAAAAAGTGTGGGCCAATATAGTCCAGATTCTAAGATTTTGAGTGCAGTTTTCCTGGATCCAAAGTGGCCTCCACAAGCATGGCTATGGCAGAACTCTAGGACTGACCTATGTTCAATATCAGGGACACATCTCCTAATCAATAAATCTGCACAGTGTTTCCACAAATAAGGTTCATCCCAAATATAGTGCCTAACATGCTTTTTAAGTTTATCTTTTTGTGCACGGGAGAGGGTGGTGGGTAACTGTTTGGTGACTAAATAATTGACAATATCAGCATACCAAGGAGTACCTCCCTCGATTCTGAAGAGTTGTTCGTCTGGAAACATCTCTTGAATCTCCACAGGATCTCGCTCATGTGCAATGCGACTCAAATGATCCGCCACCACGTTCTCTACGCCTTTCTTATCTTTAATCTCGATGTCAAACTCTTGAAGAAGAAGAATCCATCGGATCAGTCTTGGTTTCGCTTCTTTTTTGGCTAGGAGATACTTCAGTGCTGCATGATCAGTGTAAATAATGACTTTAGTTCGAAGTAGATAAGAGCGAAATTTATCTAAAGCAAATACAACAGCAAGCAACTCCTTTTCGGTAATGGTGTAGTTCATCTGGGCATCATTCAAGGTTCTGGATGCATAGTAGATGGCGTAGGGCTTCTTATCCCGCCTTTGTCCGAGTACGGCTCCAACTGCATAATCAGAGGCATCGCACATTAGTTCAAAGGGTAAGGACCAATCAGGGGCACAAAGAATGGGGGCAGTGGTTAAGAGATTTTTAAGCTTCTCAAAAGCTTCCTGACAGTCTGCATCAAAGACGAAGGGTGTCTCTTTCTGAAGCAGTCGGCACAAGGGCCTTGCAATGTGGGAGAAGTCTTGGATAAATCTTCTGTAAAATCCTGCGTGACCAAGAAATGAACGGATTCCTCTCACCGAAGTGGGAGAGGGTAAGTGGCGCACAGTATCAACTTTAGATTTATCGACTTCAATTCCTCTTTCAGAGACAATATGGCCCAAGACTATCCCTTGTCTAACCATGAAATGACATTTCTCCCAATTAAGTACCACATTAGTTTCGACACACCTTTGTAAGATAAGTGCTAAGTGTTCTAAGCATGCATCAAAACTATCCCTAAAGACACTAAAATCGTCCATAAATACTTCAATTATTTTTTCGACGTATTCAGAGAAAATAGAAAGCATGCATCTTTGGAAAGTACCTGGGGCGTTACATAAACCGAAAGGCATTCTTCGGTAGGCAAAAGTGCCAAAAGGACAAGTGAAAGTCGTTTTATCTTGGTCATTTTGAGCGATACAAATTTGATTGTACCCGGAATAACCATCAAGAAAGCAATAATAGGAGTGACCTGCTAACCTTTCAAGCATTTGATCAATGAAGGGCAAAGGAAAGTGATCCTTCCTAGTTGCTTTGTTCAGGCGTCGATAGTCGATGCAGACTCTGTATCCGGTCACTGTTCGTTGGGGCACTAGCTCCCCTTCACTGTTCGCAACAACTGTGACTCCACTTTTCTTTGGGACTACTTGGACTGGTGAGACCCATTTGCTGTCTGAAATTGGGTAGATGACACCACAGTCCAAGAGTTTGATGACCTCTTGTTTCACGACTTCCATCATTGGAGGATGGAGGCGACGTTGGGCTTCGCGAGAGGGTTTTGCATCATCTTCCAGTAAGATTCGATGCACACAAGTTGTAGGGCTGATTCCCTTGATATCTGACAGAGTCCATCCAATGGCTGTCTTGTACTTTGTCAAGACCTGTACCAGTCTATCTTCCTGTGACTCGGTTAGTGCAGAAGACACTATGACGGGCAGAGTGTCGTCCGAGCCAAGATAGGCATACTTCAGGTGGTCAGGCAAAACTTTGAGCTCGAGAACGGGGGCCTGAATCACTGAAGGAGGAGTGGCATTAGTACTAATTGGAAATGACGAGGGTACCTGATGATTCACCATTCTGGGGGTCTCATTTAGGGTCATGACTTCATCCCAAATTCGAGGTTCTAGTTCGTAATCTGTATCCTCAACCAAGGCGTCCCCTGATTGCGTTAGGCCAACTCCTTTCTGGATTATCATGTTGAGTGTGTCTTCTCGAATTGAATCAAAATGTTTCTCTGCGAGAGAAGTGCACACGTCAACAGAAAAAGTAGTATGAGTTGCGGAACTAGGGTACCTCATGGCATCAAAAATGTTGAAGCCAATCTCCTCTCCGTCTACTTCCATAGTTAATGTTCCATTGAACACATCAATCTTTGTCTTGGCAGTTCTCATGAATGGTCTTCCCAACAGCATTAGTGGAGCTTGATTCGTAGGGGAATCCTCCATGTCTAGGACATAAAAGTCAGCTGGGAAGATGAGCTGGTTAACCTGCACAAGAACATCTTCTACGTATCCCTTAGGATACACATTAGAGCGATCGGCTAACTGAATGATAATATCGTCATGCTGTAATTTACCTAGACCTAGGGCAACATATAGTGAATATGGCATAACATTAATGGATGCTCCTAAGTCTAGCATGACTTTATCAAATGACTTGTTACCAATCACGCAGGGAACAGAAAAACTCCCTGGATCCTTCAACTTTGGGGGTAGCCGACGCTGGATTACAGCAGAAACTGTTTCACTCACCATCACAACCTCCTTCTCCCTCGTCTGGCTCCTTGGAGTGCATAACTCTTTCAGAAATTTTGCGTATTTCGGCACTTGTTTGATGCACTCGATCAAGGGCATGTTGATTTGCACCCTTTTGAAGATCTCCAAGATTTCCTCATCGGATTCATTCTTCTTAGATTTGGCAAGCCTACTTGGAAATGGTGCATGCACAAACGGGGAATTAGTAACAACCGAACTTGAAGGGATTGGGTTATTACCTTGTGTGTGGGTAGGTTGAACTAGCGGTTGTGTCGTGGTGGTCTTAGTTGCCACCTTGTGCTTTTCAGCCTCAGAAACGGCTGGATCTGGTTCTATTTCTCCGAGCACTTTACCACTTCGAGTGGTGATTGCATTGGCTTCAGGTCTTACATTTGGGTTGGGTGTAGGTTGAGGTGGAAGCACCCCGCTAGCTTGGATCTTACCCATGAAGTCCACGAGCTTGCCCATTTGGTCCTTGAGATCAGCGATGTCTTTTTGTTGATTTTACTGACCTGTGACAAGAGCCTGAGTTGACGCCATTAGTGTTTGCTGCCCTTGGGAAAGAGCAGCCAGCATTTTATCATAATCAGGATTAGAAGATGAAGAAGTATGATTATTTGCATGATTATGAGAAAAGTTAGAAAATGGGACCGGGGGCCTTGGTTGCCATGTGTGACAGGACCCATCCCAATCCCCCCGGGATTAGTGCGGGATGACCCTGCTCCCGTCTGACACGAAGTGTCAGACAAGGGATATTTCCGACCTTTGCCCTCCCGGGCTATCAGAGTACGCCAGGATCCGGAGGAGGCATGTGATATCTCGATCTCTGCTACAGTCCACATCCGCTGTCAACCTGAAGGGTATTAAAAACAGAAAGACTGTGAGTGGACAAAAATAAAGATTTTATAAAACATTTCCATAAAAGACAGTTATACCCTCCACTAAAAAGCATGCATGCATAGTAAAACCATTTATCCAATAATATATGTTAAAACATCCATAAATAGGGTCACAACAAGTCACACGGGCTCCTGCCCAAAACCAATTTACAGAAAACCAGAACATAGTAAACATATGTGGGATCTCAGCCCAAATCCATTTATCATCATAAAACACAGTTTTCCCAAACCAATTGAAACCATGTTTATCCAATATATTCATATCCAGAACCTGTCACGGTAAAATAAAGCTACACGTGTGCTAACCGGGGTCTCAAACCCAAGTCTCTCCAGGGTCCACCCAGGTCAATGTCCGTAGATCAATGACCCTCCCTGGAGGTAACGAACCATGCCCATCCTGAGAGTAAGGAACCCAACTGGGGGGCGACTCCACTCAGTCAGTGCTCCGTGACTACTCCGGGGTCCACCCAGGCCAACGACCCTCCCCGGAGGAGACAATCATATATAAAGGATGGAATATGAAAAACCTTTTGAAACCATTCTTGAAACCTTTCAAGGATTCATGCCCGGCCCCCATAAGCCGTCATGAACCATAAAATCCTTTCATGGGTTCATGCCGGTTCCCATAAACCGTCATGACCCGTAAATCCATTTCAGGGGTTCATGCCGGTTCCCATAAACCGTCATGACCCGTAAACCATTTCAGGGGTTCATGCCGGTTCCCATAAACCGTCATGACCCGTAAAAACCATTTGTAACACATAGCTGGGCACTAGGCCCGAATTCACATAGAAACTGGACCCCCGGTCCGAATCGTAAACCAATTGGGCCTCTGGCCCGATTCCGTAAATCAAATGGACCTCAAGTCCCAGCAAATATCTGGGCCCACTAGAGACAAATGGTCCTCGTAAAACGTGTCGTCGGGAATAGTATCCCGAAACTTTCGTGAACCGTAACTTCGCCGTCGAACGTCCGAATTCGACGTGCCGCCTGTCTACGGATTCGTATCGTCCTTATCTACGTAACGGTCTTCGGCCCTCGGCCATCGGACCTCCTGGTCAAAAAGTCAACTTTTGACCCCATTTAACCAAAATTACCAAAATGCCCCTAAACTTCCGAACGTCATAACTTCCTCCTCGAACGTCGAAATTGAACGTGCCACCTGTCTATGAACTCGTGACGTCACGAACTACGTCACGGTCATCAGTCAAAGTCCATTTGACTGCCCGATTAAAAAGTCAACGTTTTGCCACCAGCAGGGGCAAAACGGTCATTTCGCATCGTTCTTCCGATTTCGCTCTACTAATCACGGATTAGCCTCACTAATCGTGATTAGTCACTAATCTAACCATGGAATTTGGGACGGGTCGTTACAATGTGGGCCTTGGTTGCCATGTGGGCCTTGGGAACTGGTCTGGGACACGGTTTGGCCCGGTCGACATGTGCTGAGGGTTTAGGACATTGTTCGGATCTCTCCAACTGTAACCTTGGGTCCTTGGCCCTCCTTGAAAGCCTCCAATGGCGTGTGCCATTTCAGTTCCGGAGTCTTCCTCCCTTGCAGTGTAGGGACATTGTTCCTCAAGATGGCCTTGAGAGCATATGGAACAAACTGGAGCTACCTGTTTCTTTAGTTCAAGCATATTTGAAAGCATAGAGGTGATCTTATCTAACTTAGAATCATTTATAGCATGGGAACTTACCTCATGTAACTTTCTAGAAATAGGATCGGCACCTTCATATTGTGCATCATTGAGTGCACGGCTTTCAAGTAGTGCACGACCATCTACTAGGCTCCGAGCTAAGAAACTTCCATTAGCTGCAGCATCGAGCAGTCCTCTATCCCAACCTTTGAGCCCTTCATAAAAGTAGGTTAAAAGATAGCCTTCTGTGATCCCGTGAGTAGGGCATGAAGCACAAAGTTCCTTAAACCTCTCATAGTACTGGCTGAAATTCTCATCATGTTCTTTCTGCTTGATTCCAATGATCTCTTTTCTTAAGACCGTAATCTTTGAGGCAGGGAAGTACTTGGTAAGAAACTCCTGAACCAACTTCTCTCAAGAGTCAATATGATTGGGTGGGAGACTTAAAAGCCATACCCGTGCTCTTTCTTCCAAGGACAATGGGAAAGCTTTCAGCTTCATGATTTCCAAGTCCGCATCATCCGGACACATACTACTAATGATGAATTGGAACTCCGTTAAGTGTTTGTGTGGATCTTCATTTCTGATTCCACGGAACTTGGGTAGTTGATGAAGGACTCCACTCTTAAGCTCAATATCTTTCTTGTTGGTTCGAGGCTCGGGATACTGGATGCAGAAGTCTGTAGTGCCATTTGTGTTTGCACATGTCTGCTCCCGGATACTCAGGTTTCGTGCCATGGTTATCGGTGTTCCGAAAATCTGTTCTTCTTCTGAATTACTCTTCTCGCTTTTGGACTCACCGAATATTGGGGATGGAGGTTCGAACGAACTGGTTTGCTTAAGTGCGTCTCTGAATGTGGCGTTGCTTGGTGAGATGTCAAGTTGTCTTCTTAGCCGATCAAGCTTAGATTGATGAGCACGCATTCATAAGTTCGTACCTCTATGAAAACAAAACTCTAAGTTAGAAGGCAAGTATACACAAGAAGAGATAATAAGAGTAAGATAGTAGAGATTTGCATAAAGTATCACATAAATGGAAACCAGGATTAACAAAAAGTTACGTTAATGGAAAGAAAATGCACAAGTTCCAAATTCAAACTAATAATGCAATAAGTAGAGTTTTAGAGTGTCATGAATAACTTTCTCCTTCCGCTTCTCATAGTACTTTCCTGGGCGTACGGCCTGCGCGTACTGATAACCACCATTCCACCATTCAACATTAATCATGGCCAGTTGAGATAGATGTAACGCGAGAAGCAAGGATAATTTTAAGAGCACCCCGAGGCTAGCTTGGCATATACTCCATTGGTGTTCCCTTTCTTAATCCAAAACTTGTCACCAGTCATAACTCTCCTAGACACCATAATTAATCCAAATGATGACGTAGAGAATTACCAAACCCTAGTGTTTACAAACTCCGCCCCAACCTCATGTCCATAGATTCGAGTCTATGGTGTGTGGTGATGAAATCCACACATCATGAAGGGTTAAGGAGAAAGTAAATAAAAGGGGCACTACCTGTTCCCGAAAGTAAGATTTTGAAGAAAAAAGGGCTAAGAGATTCATGCAACTCTAAAACAATTAATAGGAAACAATACTTACACTTTAGGAAATTCAAAGATGAATAAAGTTTCATAAAAAAAATTTTAAAAAAAAAATTTTTTTAATTTTTTTTTTAAATTTTTTTTTAAATTTTTTTAATTTTTTTTTATTTATTCCGAATTTTCTTTTTTTCATTTAAAATTTAAAGTTTAACAAGATATAAACAAATAATTGATTACATGAAAATAAAATAAGTGTAAACATAAAGTTAGTGGAACATAAAGGTTATGGAATAAAAAAGAAAGTTAATGGAATAAAATTAATGTAATATAATTAAAGTTAAGGGAATAAAGCAAAGGTGTGAATATTAAGTTAATAGTATAAAGTAAAAGTGTGAATATTAAGTTAATGGAATAAAGTATAATGGAATAAATAAAAGTAAAAGTAAAGAAAAGTGAACATATAAAATATGCATTTATGAACAAGTATCAAATTTATTATGAACAAATATATTTATATTAAAAGAAAAATTATGAACATTTATGAACAAGTATAAATTAGAAATTAAGAATAAGTAAAGTATGAGCATTATAAACAAACATAATAAGAACAATAATAAGATGGATAAATAAAATATAAAAAAGTAAGTAAATGTTATAAACAAATATAGTATTAACAAAAGTAAAATTTATAAACAAGTATAATATGCACAATTTATATACATACACTAACAAATTAAAATGATTTTCAATTTCCCCGGCAACGGCGCCAAAAATTGACTAAGCCCAAACTACGCATTAAATTAAACATGTAATTCGAGTGTTATGCAATTTAAACTCTTTTTGTGTAGATGTAGTATTGATAAATAGGGATCGTTCTTAACCGGGGAAATTAGGGACATTAATAATGTGTTAGTGGGAGATGAATAAAAGAATAATGAATTAAAGAATTAGATAATCAAAGAATTAAATAATCAAAGAATTAACAATTTAAAGAATTAATGACTTAAAGATAAAAAGAATAGAGAATTAAAGAATTAAAGAATTAACTAATCAAAGAATCAATAAATTAAAGAGTAAAGGACTAAAAGAATAAAGAAATGAAAGAATCAAAGACTAATAAACTAAAAGTATGAAAGAATAAAAAAATAAAAGAATAAAGAATAAAAAGGGGGGTTTTGAAAAGGTTTGTGATCATGTAAATAAGTAAAAGCATAGATAAACTAATTTTACTTCTATTCTAATTCATGTACAAGTGATCTTCTTAAAACACAAATCTTACCAACACTCTAATAATTGCAAATATTAAATCAATCACGAAATTTTACCTTAATCGTCTTAATTACCTTCACACATTTTTCAATACTATAAATGCACCGACAGCGGACAACACTTACAATATGATTCACCTTTTGTTTTTGACTGAATGCGCCGACAGCGATCAACATTAAGTCTCTTCAATTCTACTTTAAATGCACCGACAGCGGATAAAACACTTAACATTGAATTGAAGTATGAAGCACTAAAATGTATAAAATAACTAAAATTCATAAAGTAAGACACATGGAGATTGCATTTAACACTTACAAATATTAGTAAGAAAAACCTCACATATATTGAACTATAATCAAAACCAATAACAAAAATGAGAGTTTGAGTAGATGGAGAGTAATTGTTACACTTTCAAGATGGATGAAAACAATGGATTGTTATTCATATGATTCTCCGACAGCGGACGGAACCTTATGAAGATGGAGGAAATAAACTTGGGAAATATGAACTCAAACTCTAAACTTTGTATTGGAGATACTTTGCCAAAGTTTCTCTCAAAGAAGGCTCAAATGTGTGCCTCAAAGAAGGTGTGTTTCAACAAGTGAATTGAAACCCTATTTATAGGTGGATAAAGCTACAAAAAATAATATAAAAATACAATAAAAAATGTTAAATAATGGAATGATGAGTAATAAAGATTTGTGATGATGTTTAGAAGTGGTTTGAGTTGTAAAGTTGCAAAATTGGGTTGGAAAGTGGCTTGGAAAGTGGCTTGGAAAGTGGCTGGAAATTGAGTGGAATCTGCTGGAAAATAGGGCAGGAAATTTCGGCAGGAGGTCGCTGAAAAGGAGAGCTGCAGCTCGGCAGGACCGCGCAGAAGAGAAACAGAAGACTTCGGCAGGCGCGCGCTGATCGTGATGAAGAGACTTCGGCAGGCGCCTTCCGACGGGTCAGCTGGGCTGGCGCGAATGGGCTGAAGCGAATGGGCTGCACGGGCCGGGCTGCACGGGCCGGATTGGGCTGACGCGCTGGGCCAGTTGATGGGCTGATCTCCAATTAGTCACGATAATCTTTACTTACTCATTAATTAATCATAATTAATGTTGTTACATACCCGAAGAACAAGAGTTAGAAATTATATTCGGAGAAGAAATCTCTAATATATAAGACATCTTTTATGAGAAGCTCTGATGAAGATGAACAAATCTTCATGATAAATGAGTTACAAAACTTCATAGAACAACACAATGCCGAAGAAGAAAATCAAAATGTAACTCGTATATATGTAATAGGACAAAACATATCCTATTCAGAAGAACAAATTGAAGCCTTAGAAAAAACTAAGTAATTAATCAAAAAAGAAGATATTTATGAATTATCAAAATTTAGAATGCTTTCTGCTAGAGCCTTTGAGCAACTTAACAATAATAACACTACTAAATAAATGCACTGAAGAAGGAACAGTGTAAATCTCTCTGTTCAGTAAAGAAAAAAAATTGAAGATAGAAGAAAAAATACCCGTGGATAAAATATGTTCATATTGGATTAGTCCAAATCCAATTAACAGCTTTGTTCAAGAAAGGATTAGATACACCAATATTTACTGTAGTTTTTTTTTTATAATAGACTAAGTAATCCATTTTAGGCTATTATTGGAGTTCAATCCAATTTGGTGAATGAAATTGTTTGGTTTAATGTGAAACCAAACTATTTAATTTCCATTACTGATGAAAACATCGAAAGATTATCGTGACTATATGGTCTCCTTCAGACGTCGACCTGGAGAGTCACGATCCACATACCAGAGTGGGTATCCCCATAGGGATCCCGTTCCAGGAGTGGGAGTTATGTGTTATTATGTGGTCCCGGGCTAGATTCCGGAGAGATGTGCTGACTAGATCCGGAGATAGAGCTCGAACTAGATCCAGAGATTGAGCCTCCCAGATGGAGAATTCCTGGGAGAAGATTCGGAGTGAGACCCCGAGTAGTGTGCACACTAGTATGGAGATGATATTGTGACATATATCGGGGATGTGTTCCCTAAGGGTTGTGTGCCCCGAGTTGGCATCTTCTCAGAAGTGTCGTGGATGGGTTATACGTATGTTGATACGTATGAGGTTTTATGAAAGTGATTGGGGGCGGAGGCCCTGTGTTTCATGTTTTAGAAAATGGTTTGGGGAAGAGATCCTGTATTCGATGTTTGGTATTTCACAGAGAATGGTTTTGGGCTGAGACCCACGTGACATGATTTGGGCTGAGTCCCTATTGATTTGATTTACCGTGTTCCAAGTTTTAAGATTGTGATTTCAGGTCAGGGACCCATAAATGGATTTATGGTTCATGACGGTTTATGTGCACCGACATGAACCCTTGAAAGGTTTTTATGGGTCATGACGGTTTATGGGGACCGGGCATGAACCCTTGAAAGGTTTTGAGAATATGTTTGACAAATGCTTTTATGAACGTTTCGGTAAATGATTTTTGAATGCATGCATATGTTTTTATTGAAGAGCATAAAGGTCTTAGTGTGAAAATGTTTTATTAAAATATTATTTTTGTCCACTCACAGTTTTCTATGTTTTAATGCCCTTCAGGTTGATCGCGGATGTGGGTTGTAGTAGAGACGAGACATCACACTCCTCTTCCTACGATCCTGGCATACTCTGGAAGCCCGGTGAGGGCTAGTTTCAAAATTTTCTCTAGTCTGACACTTCGTGCCAGACGGGATCAGGTGCATCCCACGTTAATCCCGAGGGATTTGAGACGTGTCCTGACATGCACAATCAATCATATCATTACATCGGTACTACTGGTAAGCCATCTCGGGAACTGCAAACACACATCTAGTCGTACCACGTACTCGGGAACTGCAATCACGCAACATCTGAGTCACGTCTAGGGAATTCACTCACCACATCCGAGCCATGTCTGGGAACTGTACATGCACTGTAACAATCCATCCGGAAAACTGGGATTAGATTAGTGGTTAATGACGGATTAGTGAAGTTAATCGGTGATTAGTTGGGTACTCACAGACGGACGGAGCGAAATGACGATTTTGCCCCTAAAATGGGTAAAAAGGTTTACTTTTAGTTCAGGCGGTCAAATGGGCTTTGATCGATGACTGTGCCGTAGTTCGGGACGTCACGAATTCATAGATAGGTGGCACGTCCGATTCCGACGTTCGAGGAAGAAGTTATAACGTTCGGAAGTCGAGGGGTATTTTGGTAAATTGGTAAATTGTTGACTTTTCTTACGACATTGATTTTTCACGCATTTCAAGGACCGTTAGGAAGGTCTTGATTCCCTGAGTACAATGACAGGCGGCACATTATCATCGGACTTCGGATAAATTAATTATTGGTCTAAACGTGTGAGGGGAAAAATGGTAAATTGTGAAGGCATCCTTTGGTTGCATTGGGATCTGTGCCCAGTTAGTTTTGGACATGTGGCTGCCTAGGAATGGTTGCCTACTGGATTTGGGACACTTGTCCCCTGCTGGAAGGCTGTGGAAGGTCCCTCAGCTGCCTCACATTGTTTTAAATGGTTTATGCACGATATTAGGAAGGAAAACAGGAAACAGAGCACTGTGTGACTGATAGTGAAACCAGCTAACAAACCTCTTCGATCTTCTTATTCTGCTTGTGTGGTGTGAAGGAAAATTTGAGGAGGGCAGGAGAGGAATGTGGTGGAGCTGCCACGAGAATCGTCGTGGACGGTGGCTTTAGAACCCTGAGAAACAGAGAGTGAAGTGTGGCCATGGATCCAATCTCCTCAAATTCTCATCAATTGCTTATGTTGTCTGAAAACAAAATGGAAAAGTAGATGAGACAAACTCATTGGACTCAAATTCAAGGTCTGAGAAGGACGGTAAGGTGGGTTACCAGTGATATTCGATTTTTCAATCAAAAATGGTGGAGCTCGATTTAGTGGTTGTTGCTTGTCTTGATTCATTAGGTAAGGTTATGAAGGTTACCAGGAATCGATCACGCTTGGAGGGAAGGACAGAGATGGTCTGAGGTGGCCAGAACTAGAGATGGAATGTGGCCAATTCATCATTCGACGTGGGGAGGTACTTTCAAGGCCTAGAATCTTAGTTTTGAAGCCATAATTAGATATACAATTAGGAGACAAACTTGTAGAACATGGGATGGTTGAAAACAGACTGGAATTGAGCACAAACCTGTGAACGCCGGTTCGAGTTGGACCTGTCTGAACTGGACCGGTCTGGACCGGGTTCACTCAAGGTTGAAGATGAACAGTGCTAGAGCGTGTGGGCGCGTGGCACGGATTTTGAGGAAGGTTCCAACATGACTTTTAAAGTATTCGATGTAACGAACATTTTGGCACTGGTTTCGAGTCGATCGGACATCGTCTCGATATATTTCGGGATGTCCGAAGGTTTTAGAGCTCGTTTAAAAATAGTTAAAAAGTAGGGAAAATTATGAGGCTTTAGTATAAACATTGTGAAGTAGTTAGTGACCTTATTATGGGATTTGGAAAGGTTCGGGAAAGCCGGTGATAGTGGATTAGCCAAGAAAGCTTAAATGCATGTGTATCGAGGCGGCGACACAAATGATCTGTGAGTGGACCTTTTTTTCTAACTTATGATGCATGCATAAATGTTTTTATATGTTTTCTATACGTGATTTCTCTGTTTATGATATGATCTTGATGATTTACGGTTTTGCACGAATTTCGAAATAAGTAAGTATTTGCACGTTTTACGAGCTTACGATTTATGTTGTGATTTGGCCATGGTTTTGATGATTTGATTTTGGGATTTGAAATATGATTTGATTTTAATGATTTTATAATGGATTTTGGGAAAAATGATTTCGGGCTCGAAGCCCTGTTCATGTGATTTCGGTAAACGTGATTTGGTTTTGGAATTGAATTTCAGAAAAGTGATTCAGATTCAATTTTGGAACGTGAAAGGTGAATTTCTGGATTTGGGTTCGGAATGATGATTCCGGATGCTAGCTTACGGAATCATGATTGCGAATTCGGATATGGATTTTCTATGATTTTCACTTGGTTTTGGGTTTAAAGACCCGTTGAAACTTGGTTTTGGGTTTAAAGACCCGGATATGGCTGGATCTGGTTTTGAGTTTAAAGACTCGGTTGATTGACAAGGGAAGGCCTTGGATTGATATGTTTTAAGTTTAAAAACTCGGTTATTGTGATATCCCTCGAGGCCTATTGATTATGTTTTGAGTTTAAAGACTCGTTGATATCCCGGGAAGGCCTGATTATGCGCATGTGTTTTAAGTTTAAAGACTCGGCGCGCTTGAGATCCAGCAACTTGATTGATTGATGTTTTTCACTAGTTTTCAAATGTTTTGGGTTGTTGCCCGAATGATTTGGATTTTGTGGATTTTGGGCTAAGTTCCCGTACTTTGATGAGGATTTATGATTTTGGGCTAAGCCCCTGGATTTGAGCTACGGATTTGAGAAAAAGAAATGATTCCGGTTTTCATTGATGGTTTTCTTATCTTGGATATGAAATGGTTTTATGGAATGGTTTTCATATGCATGCATTGGTTTTTCGTGGAGGGTATAAATGTAATTTCTTATAACCTGTTTTCTGAATGTATTATTTATTTTTGACCACTCACAGTCTTTTATGTTTTCAATACCCTCCAAGTTTGATGCGGTGCAGGCTGTTATGAGAGAGAGACGGAGACATCACACTCGCGATCCACAGTGCGTCTGCACACTCTGAGGAGTCCGGACGTTAGTATTGGACGGTTTACTTGGAAATCCCTTGTCGAGCTTGCGTGTTCCACGAGGATTGAACGTATGTTTAGCCGTTTTGTCACACGTGAATGAGACAGGAGAATGACTTATCCATTAATCCCGGGGGATTGAGGGTGGGTCGTGTCACGCATATCTAGACGTACCATATACTCGAAGGTTGCACTCACACTCATCCGAGTCACGTCCAGGGACTGCACTCGCATCGGCTAGACACGTACCAGTATCCACAATCACAAACACAATCCATACCACACCATCATGTGCAACCCACGTTTGACTCCAATAAGGTCTCAAGCCAAATCATCATTTCCAACAGGGTCTCACGCCCAAAATATCATTTCCATGAAATCAACATAAAAACGCGTCCATAAATCATTTCATAAATCCTAAAAACATCAATTCAATAATATATTCACATTTGACTCTAAATCCCAGTCAAAATCACTTTCCAAACAAGGTCCGAGCCCAAAATTCTATTTTCATGAAATTCTGTAAAATCTTTCAGAAACCGACAATTAAATCCACCAAAACATCAAGTAATGACAACAAAGCATCATTCAAATCATTGCAACTCAAATCATGCAATAAATCATGGAAAACATTTACTAAGCATGCATCATAGTTTATAAAACAAATGTTCACTCACACACCATCCACGCGGTTCGATTTCGAGCCGTACGCTCCTTAGTAATTTTTAGGAATCACCAAACCTGTCAAAAACCACTATCAAGGGTCACTAATGCCTCAATTAATCTCACATTAAAATCCCCCAATTTTTCGGGATTTAAATATCTATTAAAAATGTAACATAACACTTTAGACCCTTGAAATTATATCGAAACGATGTCCGATCAACTCGAAACCCACACCAAAGTGTTCGTTACATTGAAAGCATTGAAAACTATGTTGACCGTAGCTTAGAATGATCAACCACACGCCCCCACGCACCACCACAAGCGATCGCGCGTGAAGCCCACGCGCCTGCTACAGTCCTGCTACAGTGCACCTTCATTGCCAGATTTCATGCAAACGGGTCGTTCGACTAGGTTTCACGACCCAATTTTAATTCCTCAATTTCAATCCATTTTTCACAATTCAAAGCAGAAATCTACGCGGAATTACCCCAGGAACACATTTCTAAACTTAATTTGAGGATTCCTCACGTTAAGAGTCCTGAATTTCGAACCATCCTCACGGGTCGTGTTTCAAACCATCTTCTAGGCTCAAAATTGCATGTTTTCCTTGAATCCTTCGGTGGTTCAATTCTTCTAAGTCCCAAAAAGATATCTACAACCTCAATTCGAACAATTGAGTCCAAATTTGAAAAACTCGAATTCAAGGTTTCATGGGTATTTCGGGTTTTGGCTATTTTCTGAGTTTCTCAGGTTAGGGCTTCATCTCCTCTTCCTTTTTCATTCATTCATCTTTTTTGAATTCCCTTTCTATGTTTGTTCTTAATTCCCATGTGAAGAGATGAAGTCTAGTAGGTTTACGAAATCGGGCATGAGGCCTAGTTGTGGTTTATAAATGTGATTTCGTGCCGGGGACCATATATGGATTTATGGATTTGAATAAATGAATTTATGATGATTTCATGGAAATTCTGGGCATGGCCCCTTTGAGATATTTTGAGATGTTTGAAATGGTTTTAAAAAGGGTGTTTCCTATCTACCATTTTGAGATGACGATATGTGGATAGGTCTCACTACCATGTCTGGGACATCAGAGTAGACACGGCGCATTTCCTGCGAGGGGTCACTACACGGAACGACTGGACCGTATAGTGACTCAAGAGTAGAATTGCTATGATTAGACGTCTGGGACGTTAGACATCTAGGATGTCAGAGATATGGATCCAGAGAGACCCCGGGCAGCACTCGTTTCTTAGCCGTGATATATATGACTTATGGGACGTCAAGCGTCTGGGACGCTAGGCATCTAGGATGCCGAGGATGGGTATTTGGTAAACATGAATTATTGGATTTATGAAATGGTATTTCTGTGTTTATGGATTTGGGCAGTGGCCCACTTGGATTTGGATTTACGAATTTTGGTATCTCAGATGCTAGGCATCTAGGATGCCGAGGATGGGTATTTGGAAAACATGAATTATTGGATTTATGAAATGGTATTTCTGTGTTTATACATTTGTATTTAGGGATTTGGGTAGTGGCCCATTTGGATTTGGATTTACGGATTTTGGTATTTTATGGTTTAGGCTAAGGCCCCAATGATTTGAGAAAAGGAGATGACTTTGGTTTTCTAAACGGTTTTTACTATGTTTGAACTAACTAGTTTTTCGAATACAAGCATAGATTTACGTGAAGGGTAAAAATTTCTTTTTACGAAATGTGTTTTATGAAATTATTTATTTTTGTCCACTCACACCTTTTAATGGTTTTTAATGCCCTTTAGGTTGTTGATTCGGATGTGGGCTGTAGCAGCGACCGATACCTCACATTCCTCGTCTGATCCTGGCGCACTCTAGAGGCCCATTGAGCTCAGAATTTTGGGTTATCCCTTGTCTGGCCCGCGTGTTACCTCGGGTGGCACGTGTGTTAGACGAGAGCATGTCTCATCCCGCGTTAATCCCGGTGGGATTGGGATGGGGCGTGTCATGACGTCTGAGACTACTAACCAACAAGCATCATCACATATATACTCAGTAGTCAAATAACAATATCACATACTCATTCCATATCCATAACCAAGTTCAGAAATCAAAACCATACTAAAAAATCTGGGCCTAAGCCCAAATCACACATCATGTCAAAACCTCGCAATACAAGCCATTAAAATATTCCAGAAAATCATATAAAATTGTAAATCATCGAATACTACAAAAATCATGTAGAAATCTCATATCGACTCTAAAAACATTTTCCAAAACTCAATAATGAACCAGAACATAACATACCAAATTTCCTCGCAAAATGTGTAAGGTTGCAAATTTTGTAAAATCATCAAAATCCATAAAAATCATATTTAAATAACCTTCAAGCAATTTTCACCTAATAAATCATGTAAAAGCATATAAAAATGCATGCGTAGGATTTAAGGAAGACGAAAGTCCACTCACACGTACCTTAAATACAACCGAACCGAACTGCACGTCTTTCTGTAAAATTCGAGAATATCAATTCCTCTCAAAAATCACCTAGAAGGGTCACTAATCACCTTAATTAACTCACGTGTGAATCCCATAATTATTATGGGATTTTTAAACTAATTAAAATGAACAGTCAAAACTACCCCGAGACGATATCCAATCGCCTCGAAAATTGTACCGTTTGATTCGTAACATCGAATCCATTAAAAATCATGTTAATACCACCTCGAAATTCCCCCTCACACACCCCCATGCGCCACCTGAAGTGGTTGCGCGTGTGAGCCATGCGCTTATGGTTCACTGTCTTCAACTTCACGCCAAACCCGATTTTCTACGAACCGGGTCACTCGAACCGCGAGTTTAACCCGCTTCAAAATCAGCCATTTCTCAACCATTTCTCACGTTTTAAATGTCTAAATTCATCTAATTAGTGCTAGGAAGAGATCTATGGCAAGGAAAACACAAAATCTTACCTCAAAAGTTAGTCTCGAATTTCTCGAATTCAAGAACTTCGGTCAAGACTTTGACCTTCATTCCAGAGTGGTTCCTTCGCTCAACTTCCCTGTTTTCAGGCCTAAATCGATCCCACATCTCCCAGAAGGATGTTAGAGTACCCATGATCGAGTTATCATGCCTCAAACAGGGGTTCAAAAATATGAACCCATTAGGAGAGTGTTTCGGTTTTACATATTTCAGAGGTTTCCCATCCTCAGAATATCACCAAAACACTCGTTTTTCTCTGAGGACCACCTCCCCTCAAACTCTCCATTTCCTAGCCTTTTCTCCCTCAACTCACTGTTCTCTCCTTCGATCACTTTTTTGTTCTTTCAGTGCAAGCCCACGGAACAACCCACATGCAATATATATCATGGTAATCGGTGAAAGATAGAGGGAGGAAGGGGTCAGGAAATGAAAAAAGGTTTAAGTGGAGGTAGTCCTGAGAGAGAAGCTAGCGTTATGGTGATATTCTGAAGATGGGAAACCTCTGAAATCTATAAAAACGAAACACTCTCCCGATTGGAAATGTGCCAGCGAGGTCACTGGGCCCCATGCGGAGGTGAATTGTAAGACTCGTGTATTGGGAAGAACATTGAATAATCCCACATTGCCCAGTGAGGGAAAGATGAAGTGCCTTATATGTGTGGACGCGTATCTATCTAGCACGATGCCTTTTGGGAGCTCACGCGCTTTGAGTTTTGTTGGAACTCCAAAGTTAAGCAAGATTGAATTTGAGAAATCTCAGGATGGGTGACCCACTGAGAAGTTGTATGTGAGTTCCCAAAAACAAAGTCAGTAGGGTTGGGCCCAAAGAGGGCAATATCGTGCTAGGGATTCGGGTCATGACACGACGTCCCGACGAGTCAAGTTTTTAGTGAAACTCTTGTCTTTAGAAGCCTGATCTACCTTTAGGGTTTTGACTTGTGATATAACATGGTGTGTTTTGTTTGAGAGATTGCGGTACTCTATTGGTGGTGGCAGTGTCAATCATGACAGACTAGCATATCTGTCATATGCTAGTGGACTTTATCCTCGTCGTCTTCAGAATTCTGCAGAGAATGCAAGACAAAAGTGATAAGCAATGACTATAGTGAGGCCATGGGAGTGACTCATATATACCTTTTGTTGGGTTATTTATGCCTTTTTATTTTTTTTATTTTGTGCAAATAAGTCTAGCAGCTTTGATTTTCCATTAACTTTGTTAGGATTTCCCTTTTGCTCGATTTTAAAGATTAGTTGTTCGTATAATAATGACCTTGATGATACTTCGGGAATTTAAGTTATATTATTTTGTGCGTTATTCCCTCTAGATCGTTTTAGCGTACATCGAGCTTGATTATTGAAAGTATTTACTTATGTTTTCTGCCAAGTTATTGCAGTTTAACTTATTTTTATTTTATATTCTTATTTTGTGAATGAATTTCGCATTTTTTGTTTATACATATTTTTATATTTATCAATATATATTACTAAATTGCTGCAAGAAAATGTAAGAATTATAACTTTTGATTAAATTTCTATGTGTTTTCCCCTCGTGAAAATGTGAACTAATAGGTGGGATTCCAAGGTTTATTATTATTTTATTTTTTTTCTTCCTTATTTTGTTGTTTACCCTCTGAAAATAAAAATCCCCAATAAAAATCATCGTGTTAGGAGATTTACCGTTACAGAGATCGCATCAATTAAAAATGAATTGATAGTCGTGTTAGGCAGCATACGACGACGTATGGCCATTGGGAACTGCCCAAAGCGGCCGCGCCTATCCACTTCCTCATCGCCTTCAACTCAATCCCATAACGCCCCCACCCATTCAAACAGATAAAGTCCTTTCCTCTCATTCCCAAATTAAGAAAGAAAAATCAGACAGAAAGAGTCGTTGAGTCGGCTCACCAGTGTGCACTCGGTGAGTTAAAAGTCTTTTCTTAGTTAGCTTTCCATTGCTTGCTGTTAGTCCTACACCAATTGTTTTCATTTTTGTTGTTAGTGTTTGTTTGAAAGTTTGAGTATCGTTATATTCTGTTTTTGGGTTTTGAAATAACAATGGAAAGTAGTGAAATTTGGAGTTCAATTAGGTCATTTTAATGGCTGCATTTTCTTACCAATTAGATGGGGCCTTCAGTTAATTTAATTGTTCTGTGAACAGTTTATTACTTATGGTGTGCTATTTGATATGGAAATGATACAAATATGGTAATCTTTTCTTGAATTCATTTCCAGCTTTTGGGGCAGACGTTCTATTGATTGGGTTTGTCTGCTGGACCCAGTGGTCAATGATCGTTAAGGAAAATGACATGCCAAATGATACATTCGTGGAAATTTAACGAGCTGGTGGGTGCATTTCTTGATCTTTCGATAGCCTATCTTTTACTTTGTGCCTCAGCTGTTGCCTTTTTTACGTCGAAATTTGTGGGTTTGTTTGGATTGTGTCTTCCATGCCCTTGTGATGGGTTTTTTGGGAACCCCGGGAAAAGTCACTGCTTTCAAAGGCAATTTGCAGATGTTCCTTGTGAGAAAATCTCTTCAGTTCAATGGGCAGTCAAGAGCAAGTTTCCTTTTGATGTTGTATGGGAAGAAGACTCAAATTTCCATTTCAAGTCAAAGTTTGTAGATGAGGAAAATCATGAAACTGAGCATTTTGAGTTTGAAGGTGAAGCATCTTGTAGCTCAGCGTCGGAAAGGAAGTTGCTAGATTTGGTTGGGAGTGATTCAGCTGCTGAGAATAAACAAGGTGTTGGGTTTGGTGTACACAACTTGGAAGCTGGGAAGGAACGACACTTTGATCTTAAGACAAAGAAGGTTCCAGGTAGAAGGCCAAGACTTCAGCACCGACGCAGGGGAGCCTCTGTTGATTATGTAAAGTCGTCATCAGTTTCTTCATATGATATGTTCCAGTCAGATGCATGGCACAATCCTACATCTCCTCCCAGCATTTGTAAAATGGGGAATGAGGTTACTCAAGTTTTTGTCAATTCAGGTGATATTCATTATGCCAAGTTTAATCTAAGGTGACTATTTATTTTTCTAAATGTAGGTGTTCTGGTGTTAGCCAATTTCTTTCTCATACTGCATTCTAAGTCAAAGTTTAGAGAGGCTGTGATTACTTGTGTACTTCATAAGTAGTACTTTCTAGAGAGATCCCAAAGGGGGGAAGGAAATGGCTAACACTTCCATTTTATGACTAAAACATTGCATATTTTACAGTAAGTGTTCGCCATGCACAGCCTGTGAATTACATGCACATTCGTGGCTCCAGTCCCTTTGTTGATGTTCACTGATGCGTAGAGTGGAACCCTAAACCACTTTATGTATTCTCTTAAGCATTTGCAGAGATGTTTGTTACATTTCTTTTTGAATAACCAACGTCTCAAATTTGTACCTTTAAAGATTGAGGTCATTGCTTCATAATAGGAAATTCAGAAGCATTGAAGTGGATCTGAGTTGTAAACAGTAGTTTTTATCTGAAATACTACCTTTAAAGTTTGAATTTTAAGCTGCTTTCCTTCAGCTAGAGTCCACACATTTTTTGCAACTTGATTGAACTTAGGTGTAAGATCTTGCAGACTTGTATCCTTATTTTATTTCTGGACATGTAATGCTGATATTGTTTTTTTTTTTTTTTTTTTTTTTTTTTTTGTGGATGCTCATGTAATTTTAGATGGCTTCAATGTTCTTACAGATCCTGGTTCTCTGGAAAGCATTTCACGTCTTCTATTTAATAAATCTGTTGATGAAGCTAAATTGACGGAGAAGGATGGATCGCATGTTGAAGATTCTAGTTGCAATGCAGGAGAGAAGGTAGGTTTTGACAGTAATGAGACAACTACGATTAGAGTACTGGAGCAGGCACTCCAAGAAGAGCATGCTGCTCGTGCTGCTCTATATCTCGAACTGGAGAAAGAGAGAAGTGCTGCTGCTACTGCTGCAGATGAGGCCATGGCCATGATATTACGCCTGCAAGAGGAGAAGGCATCAATTGAAATGGAGGCAAGGCAATATCAAAGGATGATAGAGGAAAAATCTGCTTATGATGCTGAGGAAATGAACATTCTAAAAGAGATCTTAGTTAGGAGGGAGAGGGAAAAGCACTTCTTGGCAAAGGAACTTGAAGAATACAGGCAAATGCTTTTTGGAGATGCTCAAGTGGATTTTGACATGCATGATATGGCTGCAACACAAGCACAAAAGACTATACTGCATTCAATTGAGGGCCAGGTACCGATGGTACACTGGACAAGGGGATCCATTGCTGAGAAGCCAAAGCTGGAAACGACACGTAGTTATCCAGATTATGAAGTTCCATCAACTGAGATAAAAAATCATACCCTTACTTTTGGAAAAGAACTACCAGTTCCGGACTTGGAGGAAGACGTTGATTATTTGAAGCAGGTAGACATGCGTTTGCAACCAACCGTTGACATTGATTCATGTTTCCCAAGCACTACTCCTGAGATCAGTCATAACTTTCAAGAAAAGGGAGTGGTATCTATGGATGAGAAATCTGTTTCTGAAAGAAAAGAGGTCCGGATCCGACAACGTAGTCAGTCGCCTAAGCCTCTAATTGGGCAAGAAATCAATTCTGTTGGTAGCACTAGTATATGTGAAGGGTTGGATTCAAAGACATCTGGGATTGGTAATGAAAGTACGACTTCTATTCCATACAATTATGATAAGATACATAAGCATGGGAACGACCAGGATGAAAGAAGCAAAGATCCGTGCAGCTCAATGTTCAATACACAACCTAGCATTCACGATGTTCACGTTGATGACAAGTCTAATCTGTCTAATGAAATGAGTGCAGAGAAAAGTGAACAGCTACCTGTGAATGCTAACTTAGAAATTTCTGGAAAATGCAATATACCAACTACACCAGGGTTGAAAAATCAGCGTAAAATCCAGAGAGTTAGTTCAGACACAACTAGTGTCTTGCTAACAATGGGTTTCCCTCGAGGCAAACCTTTAACTAAGGAGATGAGGAGAAATTCTATGTCAGCTATTGATTATGAAAGATTTAAAATTGATAATGAAGTTGAGCGGCTTAGAGAAAGGTTAAGGACTGTGCAAGAGGGAAGAGAGAAGCTCAACTTCTCAGTGGGGCACAGAGAAAGGGAAACAATTCAGCTGCAACTTTTGGAGGATATAGCAACCCAGCTTCGAGAGATTCGGCACCTAACAGAACCTGGAAAGGCTGAGAATCAGGCCGCGATGCTGCCTCCATTAGCTAAGGTGTATTTTTAGAATTTTCATTCTCTACACTCTACATTGACTGTATCATTATCATATATAATAAATGTGGATGGACTATTATTTTATTATGTTTTACCCTTGTTTCTTCATTAAATAGAATCTAGTAATAATGAGAAAGAAGTGTAGAAAGAAGTGTAGCTCTTTAGGTGCTGCTTAATATTGTTTTTCGTTCTGAAGTTAGAATGAGGCAATGGTGTGATTTGATGGCTGCTTGCGTGAATAATGAGATGCTAGAAAAAGAATGAGCCATTGAAGAGTTATTATGGAGTTCATGTAAGAAATGTGTTTTGTTTGTGTGTATGTGGTATGTGTAAAGTTTATCATTGCCAGGTTATCAAATTAATAATAGAAGCTACCATTTCTAATGTTACCATGTTGATTATGCTGAGGCCACTTTACTGTCATTACATTGGTTGTATTGCATCATTTTACCGTCTTTCTCCCTGAATGCCATTTCTAACTACTGAAGCCTAAATTTTCAGGTTACCTCCAAGAAAAGACGATGGCGAAATTTACCTCTACAGTTGACGAGAAGTACTTGAAAAGGTGGTAGTTCAGGTCATACAAGTAAAAGGGCCGGAAAGCTGGTTATGGTGAATTTCAGAGATTCCAATGAAGCACTTACAGCATAGCTGCACTCCTAAAGTTATGATGTGGCTGGATACATAGTCTCAGCCTTTCGAGTTATCTAGTTTTCAGTTGACGCATAAATACAGAAGATCGAATAAGTAATGCACCATCCTTTTTCATGGGAAGCCTGTAATGTCCAGGACATGGCTGTTTAATTAATACTTAATAGGAGGTATATATTCGTTTCTTTATAAGGGTATAGGATTATGATTTTGAGTTTTGACCATGTTTGTGTTGTAGGGTTGAGAAGCATAGTTTGTTTACACTAAATTTGTTTTGTTCTTTTGGAGATGTCAGTTGGGATAATAGTTTCAATAAAGGGATGTTTGTTCAATAGCTAGTTATATCTTATATGCGCCTAACAAATTTTCTTTCCTGCAAAAAGAGGAGAGATGATTTTTTTTTTTAATAAATATTTTTTGGTGAAACCAAAATTATGAAAGAAAAGTCCCCAGTAAATTTGCTTGAATTCAAAAATCTCTACGTGTCTAGAAACATGATTCAACAATTCTTAATACAAATCTCCAAGCAATATAAATTTTCCTTGCAACAAATTTTCAAAAGTTTATGCAATTTTATTTTTCATTTATCATTGGAACAGTTGTATCTGACTAGTCATAAAATTCTCATCATTTTAAATTGGGAATTGATTTTTATACTTCACTTTATTTCTCGTGCAATCTTTAAATTGTTTCTAGCCATCAAATTTTTAACAAAATTAATGAACAAATTCAAAAATACGAGCGTAAAAAAATGGAGTGAAAATCAGGTGCCTTCAAATTTAGGTATAATTATTAACAATAATATTTGTTTTACTACTATATTTTATTTAAAACCTTCTTCATATTTAAAAATTCATTTATATTTAATTTTAATTAGGAACTTTTTTATGGTGGGTGGTTTTAGTATATTGGAAGGAGCTAGTCTTGTGTCCTCATTGTTGAGTTAATGCCTCCTTAGTGGATTATTAATGCATTGAATTTGATTATGTACTGGGAATAAATACATGGTGTTGTTCATTCAACCTTGTAGGAAAAGATTGACGTGGAAGCTTCACGAAGAAGAACATTAATTGAAGAAGGTGCATGAATGGACTTCAATGAAAGATGTTGAAATGTGAGGAAAATGTCCTACATTGGAAAAACGCAATTGTAACTTGTGTCTTAAGCACTATATAAGGTGGAGAGCTTGGTCACATTTCAACATCAAGGAGAACACCTCACAAGTGAGTGAGTGCTTCAAGAGTGTGTATAGCTCTTGGGCTAGAGTGATCTTTTTGAGCACTTCAAGAGTGTGTATAGCTCTTGGAGTAGAGTGATCTTCTCGGTTAAGAAAAGGTGAAAGCGTGTGTATAACTCTTTGGGGTAGAGTGATTTTCTCGGGTTGAGAGAGGGTGTACAAGGGGTATCCTATTGGATACAAGGGCTCGAGTTGGGTATAAACTTGAGTAGTGTAATCTTGTATTTTGTATTTTCTCATAGTGAAGGAGAAAACTCTCCAAGGACGTAGGCAAGTTAATTGGCCGAACCTCGTTAAATCTTTTGTGTTCTTGGTTTCTTTATTTTCTTTTTTCATCTTTATTATTAGCAATTGCGTGGCGGAGGATTAATTTCCTAACAAGTGGTATCAGAGCTTCGGTTTATCGATCGTGAGCGATTTGCTATGGCAAGTTCTAGCGGCTCACATTTCAAGGTGGAGCAGTTTGATGGAAAAAGAAATTTCACTCTATGGCAAAGGAGGGTGAAGGACATCCTAGTTCAACAAGGCCTTGCAAGACCGTTGAAGGGGAAGGATGCGAAGCCATAGAAGATGTTAGATGAAGATTGGGACGAGTTGGAGTCCAGGTGTGTCAGCACTATTAGGCTTTATATTGCTGACAATATTATAAATAATGTTAATGATGTAGATTCTGCACCTGAGCTTTGGGAGAAAATGGAGAAGCTTTATCTTGGGAAAGGCTTGCAAACGAAGCTGAATTTAAAGCGGGATCTCTACAAGCTCAAGATGGGAGAAGGTGCGAATCTCATGGAGCACATGCATGTGTTTAAGGGATTGATAAATCAACTATCAAGAGTTGAGGTTAAAATTGAGGAAGAAGATCAAGCCCTTTTACTTCTTACCTCGCTTCCCGATTCATATGAGAATATTGTCACTACAATTGTGTATGGTAAGGATACACTGAAGATGGAGGATGTAGAATCGACTCTCTTATCACATGAGAAGAGAAGGAAAGCCGATGATTCTCAAGGTTCCGTCTTCATTGCTCATGAACAGAATCGTAAGGGAAGGTCAACTGCGAGGGGATTTAGTGAGCATAGCAGGTCTAAATCCAGAGGCAGAGGAAAGGGCAAGCAATGCTACAAGTGCAGGGAGTGGGGACACATAAAGTCGGATTATCCATTGATGAAAGAGAAGGACGATAAGGGCTCAAATTGCTCATTGGCTGGTGTAGCGGAGATGTCTAGAGATTTTGGAGAACTTCTCACAGTCTCCAAAGGTAATTACATTTTTTCTCAAGATTATTGGATATTAGATAGTGGTTGTTCTCATCACCTTTGCTCCAGGAGAGAATATTTTGATAAGTTCCAAGAAATCCAAGGATTTGTGACTTGGGTGATGGCACAAGACGTCGTGTCATGGGTACGGGAACTGTGAAGATCATGATGTTCGATGGAGCAGTTCGAACATTGGGTGATGTGGTGTATGTCCCAAAGTTCCGGAGAAATCTAATATCGTTGAGCCAACTAGACTCCAAGGGCTGCAAGGTTTCGTCAGCAGGGGGAGTTATGAAAGTGTCACTTTGCTGCATGGTCCTAATGAAGGGAGAAAAATGTAAAAGTATGTTCCGTCTGATAGGAAAAACTCAGACCTCGAAGGTTTTTGGGAAACAGGGTGCACAGGTGAACAGGTACCTGAAGCGGGTCTCGTTTGCGGGCACAACAGAGACGCTATCTACATGTTTCCAAGTTTCAGACGATGGTGAGAAGGATAATCCTGCTAGGGAAGAGGCAAAGTCGAGGTCCCTCTTCGGAGCCAACTGGTAATTGTTGACTCGGAGCAGCTGCACATAGCATTGACCATTTTGAATCAGGGGGAGCTAAGACTGTATGCAACTGATTCGGGGTATGTGTAGTTGGTACAAGAATAAGGCCAATGGAATGCTTGTGGGTATATCAAGCTGTTGATGCACGAAATGTGCCAACTTGGGGAGCAAATGCTGCTCTGCCACGTGCCCTGTGTGAACCTGAAAGAGGAAAGAAACTGGTCGGTCGGTGAGAGAATAGGCACCGGTGTGGTACCGGCCCAAAGGTACTCTGACGCCCAAGTCAGTGGTCGGTATAAGGTTTAGGGTGGTAGCAGGAAGTATACTGTAAGAGTAATAGTAAACAGTGAATTGCTTAGTTACCTTTATACGACAAGTGGACCCCTTTTATATGGGTGCGACGAATATAATATTTGTATTTTCCCGATGTGGGACAAATATCAATTCGCTGTGGGACGGACACGTGGAGGTGCCATCCAGACCGAGTGGGACTTGTCCATGTGAGTGGGCCGGGGCCCCTTGGGCTTGTGGTAGGTGGTGGCACTGGGGCCGACCGACCGGTCTGGGCCGACGCACCGACCCACAGGAACTGGTTCTATGGAGTCGGTCGGGTGGCATGGTGTCTGGAAGAGGGCTGGGCCTCTAGGTCGGTCTGGGCCGACGTGCGGAGCCAGGTAGAGGGCTGGGCCTCCAAGATTGGTCTGAACTGGTGTTATTTCAGCGATGGGCTGGGCCCGTAGTCAATGTGGGTTTCGAGCTCGGTCTGGGCCGATATGGTATGAACACAAGCGATATCTCAATTTGAGATGAACTTCAGGGATTGAAGTGGCGATGCAACATTATCCACCTAAGTCGGCAGGGGGAGATTGTTGAGTTAATGTCTCCTTAGTGGATTATTAATGCATTGAATTTGATTATGTATTGGGAATAAATACATGGTGTTGTTCATTCAACCTTGTAGGAAAAGATTGATGTGGAAGCTTCATGAAGAAGAACATTAATTGAATAAGGTGCATGAATGGACTTCAATGAAGGATGTTGAAATGTGAGGAAAATGTCCCACATTGGAAAAAACACAATTGTAACTTGTGTCTTAAGCACTATATAAGGTGGAGAGCTTGGTCACATTTCAACATCAAGGAGAACACCTCACAAGTGAGTGAGTGCTTCAAGAGTGTGTATAGCTCTTGGGCTAGAGTGATCTTTTTGAGCACTTCAAGAGTGTGTATAGCTCTTGGAGTAGAGTGATCTTCTCGGTTAAGAGAAGGTGAAAGAGTGTGTATAGCTCTTTGGGGTAGAGTGATTTTCTCGGGTTGAGAAAGGGTGTACAAGGGGTATCCTATTGGATACAAGGGCTCGAGTTGGGTATAAACTTGAGTAGTGTAATCTTGTATTTTGTATTTTCTCATAGTGAAGGAGAAAACTCTCCGAGGACGTAGGCAAGTTAATTGGCCGAACCTCGTTAAATCTTTTGTGTTCTTGGTTTCTTTATTTTTTTTTCATCTTTATTGTTAGCAATTGCGTGACGGAGGATTAATTTCCTAACACTCCTGGCACCCGTCCAACTAAAACCCACCAGTCGAACTATAGTCAGCATCCAGCCAGCAAAAAAGAAGAAGTAAGAAGTTACTCCTGGAAGAGATGTCATCCATTATGAATGATAGGGACCTCATGGCTATAAGAAGGGCTCTTCAGACTTCAACAACTCCTATCCTCTCTTGATTCAATTCTTCCTCAGTACTCCGCAGCTCCTCTCTTCCACCAAGCCTCTTTTCACACTCTTAACTCCAAGTCTGAGAAAATACTCTTAACTCTCTTCCTCTACTACCACTATAAATAATTTCCTTTCTTTAGCTTATCTAGGAGTTTATTTGCTGAGCATCTTATAAAACGGCTTGAAGAAGCAAGTCTTCATTGTAAGTAAACATATTTCAATGAAGTACTTTTTAATCTATGCTTTTTTCTCATTTAGGTCGTACTAGTAATTAGGCTCGCGCGTTACCGTGAAGTTGTTGAATTGAGTATTACTATTTTTTCATAAATAAACAGTAATTTTTTAATATCTAGAAAGGAAAAGAAAAAAAAGGGCAGAACCGGTAAAACATATAGGGGAACAATGTTTTTTTTTATCACTTTTATGATTTTTTTTATATGTATAAAGGAAAAGAAAAAAAAAAGGAAAAAAAATTTGATAAAGGAAAAGAAAAAATATATATAAAGGAAAAGGAAAAAAAAAGAGACAGAAATTTTTTTATATGTATAAAGGAAAAGAAAAAAAAATAAAATAAAGGAAAAAGGAAAAGGAAAAGAAAAAAATATAAAGGAAAAGGAAAAAGAAAAAGGAAAAAAAAGGGCAGAATTAGAAAAACACTGTAGATCTACAGTGATTTTTTCAATTCTCTTTTATTATAGATATAATTGGTGATATTAAATATTATAAAGAAAAAAAATTAAAAATGGAAAAAAAATTAAGAGATATTAATAACTTATTAAGAATCTGGAAGTACAATAATATACAATATGAAAATATAGAAAATATAAAAGAAAGGTGTAAAAAAAAATAGAGTCAGCAAACTGTTATATAGATTGTAAGTAAAATTATTTAGAACTTCTCTATCGTGCTTAACTAAGTAGTATACTTTCTATTTTATTTTATCTACTTTCATTTGTTGGGAAAGAAAATCCATAGCTATCAAGATTTCAAATGCCATAATAATCCTTGTTAAACCTCATAGCCCCGTGTGGGGTATTTGTGGGAACAATTGGTTTGAGGCACCAGAAATCTTGGTGCACGACCTTATGTACCACTAAGCTAGCAAATTGACGAGACAGATAGTAAAATAGAATGTGTAGCTAATTTGTTAGCCCAGAGTGAAGATAATTATAAGCATAAGTTACATATTGATAAAAAAAAAAAAATCAGAAAATAGTTTGAGTGCAATTAGTGGAAGTATTAACTCTATTATAGATATTGTTAGGAAGCTGGGTAGACTAGCTAAAAAAAAAGCTGTTCATGAAAAATGTATCGAGAAAAACTCGAAATTATGGAAATTACTTTTGAACACTTGACGGATCAAGTAACAAAACTTGAAAAAAATTAATAATCTATGTCCATCACAAGAATCTAAGGAACAATTATTAATTCAAGTTAAAAATTGAAAAGATATGTAAAATTATAGAGGAATGAATCGCATCCGAGATAACAAAGTCCCTAGGTTATTTTATGAAGAGTATAAAAGCCTACTTGACATAATTGATTATTGGAAAAATCGTTAAGAAGATCTTCAATTAACTATTGAGGAAAGATATAAAGAACATTTGATGATTGGGTACAATCTCTGTCTATCATGGTTTTAAATTACAAAGATAGTTGGGCTAAAAAAATTCCTAGATTATGTTGCACTTACTTTCCAAGGAGAAGTGTTGCAATGGTTGAAATAAAGGGAAAGATATGAAGGATACAAACCAAAAAACTGGTTTATTATCAAACTTTCAGTCTTAAAAAGAAATTTTTTCATAAATAATTAAAGAAAATTTATGTGGAACAACTAGAGAAACCATAAATCCGGAAGATACAAATTTTACAGTTTCGAAAATAGAGATGTGTAATATTTGTCAATTTGAAGATTATACAAAAATCTTTAAAAAAAATATTATTTTATGTAAGAAGCTAACAAACACCGGCTAGATCAGTTCTTTCATTAACTTTGTTCACCATGGGATAAATTATTAGTTTTTAAAGATTATCCAGACTAGTTAATCAAAGCCAATAAGATGGATACTCTAGAATTTAGATTAACTATGACCGAAAGTTAACGACAGGATATTGTTTATCTTTAAAAACACAGAAGCATGTTAAGAATCAAGTTAACAAAAACATAGGTAAAAAATGCTGTGAATCTTTTTTAAAAGAAATTTGGAAAATTGGTTGGTGTACTCCAAATGAAAATATTTAAATGGAAACCAATAAAAATCCAAATTGGTTGGTGTACTCCAAATGAAAATATTTAAATGGAAACCAATAAAAAAAAAGAAATAAGGGTTTTCAAAAAATAAAAGATATGTAAAGATGAAATCTAAAAAATCAAGAAAAAATGTAGATGTTTTATCTGTAGCGAAGAATGTCATATAGCACCCCAATGCCCAAAAAAAGAAAAGAACGCTATAGATAATTAAAACACCCTGACACGACCTATCCCAATCCCCCGGGGATTAACGCGGAATGTGTCATGCTCCCGTCTGACAACCAAAGACGTTTATGCCCTTCACTAAAAAACATGCATGCATTCGAAAACCAGTAATCAAACCATTTACTTTAAACAACCAATAAATCAAGCAACTCAATAAGACGGTTAAACAACCAAAGCCATTTCCTTCATTAAATCATTAGGGTCTTAGCCCAAACCCGTAAAGTCCAACCAAGTGGGAACTTAGCCCAAAACCAAGTATATGAGAACTCAGCCCAAATCCATCAATATTAAATAAACAATTTATCGAATACAATTTAACCAATCCTTGGCAACCCAGATGCCCAATCAATACTATTATCAAGGTCTCTAAGGCTACGCGTGCTACTCGGGGTCTCAATCGAGTATCTCCCCAAGGTCCACCCAGGTCAATGACCCGCAGGTCAATGACCCACCCTAGGGTATTATCCCTAATTGCACTCCTGATCATGAGCTACCCGTCGGGGCAGTCCCTCTCAGGTAGTGCGCCGTGACTACTCCAGAATACTACGAGACGTCCGAAGGAGAAAATCCATACATAAGGATGGTATATGAAAAATATTTTATAAATCATCTCGAAACCTTTCAAAGGGTCGATGCCCGGGATATAATGTTTAACCATTTGTTCCATAAAACCATCGTAAATCCACAAATGGGTCTCGTGCCCGAAGTATAACTTTCATAAACCATTTCGACAATCCAATTTCCAAATTCAAGGGACTCAGCCCGAAATTCTATTTCATAACCCAACTGGGCCTCAAGCCCGATATCATAACCAACTAGGCCTTAAGCTCGATAGTATAAATCAAATGAGTCTCCGGCTCAATGCCTCATCAAATCAAATGGACATCAAGTCCGATAGTTTACAAATCAAATGGGACTCATGCCCGGTTCCATATTTCCAAATCTGAAATCATACCATTGAACTATAATTGGAAACATAAGCAAGTCCAACACTGTATAAAAGCATAATCTTGAAATACGTGCAAATACGTGAATACTAACTATCACAATCATGTTCATCATAAATCACATATTTAAAACATATAAAACAGTTATGCATGCATCATATTTAGAAACCAATGTCCACTCACAGACCGTCCTAGCTGCCGCCACGTTACGCGTTCCATAAGCCTTTCCGGGCCTCGTTTGGTATGTTGTACTGTACTGACTATTTCAATCGGATAGACTAATCTGTCCACCGGATAGACTGATTATTTAGTCGGGTGTTTGGTACTTTTCCGGATTAGAATGCCGACTATATTATACTGACCGGATTATATTATAGTAATTGACGAAAGACTTATAACTTAAATATTAATTATGTATGTCATTATTTTTATTATTATTTATTTTAATAATAATTATTATTACTATTTATTACATTTTTATTAATTAATTATTTTTAATTTATATCATTATTATTTATTAAAATATCATTAATTATTAATTTATTATTATTAGTATTTATTACTTTATTACTTTTTATTATTAATATTTACTAAATTAATATTTTATTTTTATTATATTACTATTATTATTATTATTATTATTATTATTATTATTATTATTATTATTATTATTAGTAGTATTATTATTATATTTTACAAGATTACTAGTTATCCGACTATTTAATACAGACAATTTCGAGCGTATTATTTTAGCGTGTCTGGACCGTATAAAAATATTCAACCGTATTAACTTATACGGTGACTAATTAATACAACTGGTACCAAACAAAGGTTTCAGATTATTTAGCCTATCCGGAGTGTAATGCGGCATACCAAACACACCCTCGGAGGCTAAATCACCAACTCCGGAACATCCGAACCTATCCAAATTACACCCGAAGGTCACTAGCCATTTATACAAGTCCATAGGATAAAACCCCAAAACTCCTGAAAAAGTCAACGTGTCCTAGACACGTTTCCTGAGGTGAAAAACCTCGATTTGACCAACTTAACAATCTCCGATCGACCAGAAACCACCATCATTGGATCTGAATCGTCAAAACCTTTCAAATGACACGTGTGCAGTGTTCCTTGGATATTTTTGGTGCCTTGGGAATTGTGCACTCCGATGAGGACAAGTGTGCAATGTTCCTTGGATATTTTTGAGTTGGGACCATGGGGTTTGGACACGTGATGGTGGTCTAGTGGGTTCTAGGGTGCACGGTGTGATTTTAAACGTGCTGTGTGAAGTGTAGTCGTGCACGAGAGGGAGAAACAGAGACTGGGCAGAGAGGAGGAATTGATCGAATTGCTGAGAGTGTGTGAGTTCTTGGGTGTGTGAGTGTGATCAGAGGGAGGTTGAGAGTCCAGGGACCGTGTTGAGAAAAATTGAGAGTTGAGTGTTGTGTGTGAAGGGAGGCAAACTCAGAAAACAGAACCGAGGACCACCGTGCACGGCTGTGCACCCTAAGTGATCAAACCATCGAATTGAACCCGTGGTGGTGTCGAGAGACCTGAGGGGAGTCGAGTAGGCACGGCGGAGCTCACGGTGGAGAGCAGGAGGCAGGTAATTTCTCTTCTTTCTTCTGTGTACTCTGTTTTGCTGTTTTGGTTCAAACTAAAAGTCGTGGAGTTTGAGGTCGAGTCGAGGTGTTTGGTGAGTTCTATTAGACTCAGTAGGTCCTTAGGCACCTGTAGAACTCGAAGCCATGACGGGGGGATGGACGGTTGGCCGGGAACTGGAACAGGGTTTTGGACGGGTTTCTGTTCGAGCTTGGGAAAATGGGAATGAGGCCGTGATGTCTAGTTTTTCGGATTGGGATTAGTTTCTAGGATGAGTACGAAGCTGTTGGAGGAAAAAAGGGACGGAAATGGTTGAGGGACGGTGAAGAACCGGTCACGTCGGTTCAGACCGGTCGAGGGCTCGAGGAAGACGATGAACAGTGCCACTGTGCAGGCGTCTGAGGCCCACGCGCAGCCCCTTTGGGCTGTTCGTGAGGGCGCGTGGGGCAGTTTCTGGGGAAGTGTTCAACACAGCTTTTGGTCTAATCGTTGTAACGAATCTGTTGGGACAAGTTTCGGGACAATCAGACAACATCTCGTGTTAGTTCTAAGAGGTCGAAGGTTTAGGGTCCCGTTTAGCTACGTTTAGAATCCGAAAAAATTGGGGAAATTAAGTAGAAGCTTAATAAAGTAGTTAGTAACCTCGTTATGGGCTTTGGACAGGTTTGGGAAAGCCGAGGATAGCGGAATGGCCGGGGACGGCGTAAGTGCACGAGTAACGAGGCGACGTCGGAATAGTCTGTGAGTGGACTTTGCTTTCTAACTCTTGATGCATGCATATATGTTTTTATATGTTTTCTATACGTGATTCTATGATTGTGATAGTTATGGTTTTTGCACATTTTTCGAGGAAACTATGGAATTTCACGTTTTACGGAATTTGACGGATGTTGTGATTTGAATCGGATTTCCGGATAACGATTCGGGATTTGATTTGGAACTTGGAAGTGGATTCCGAGTTTGGGTTCGGAATGGTTATTCCGGATGCCGGCTTACAGAATGATGGTTGTGGACTCGGATCTGGAAAGGAGATGGATATGAGTTCTGGATTTGGATTCGGGATCCTGAGGAGATTGCGGATTCGGATTCGGAAATGGAAAATGGTTTTCAAACGATTTTGGATTGGATTTGCTGGATCTGGTTATTGGGTTTAAAGACCCGGATTATGATTGACGGGGGACGGGCTCAGATTGGGTTTAAAGACCTGGATTGAGTTTAAAGACTCGAGAGTTTAAAGACTCGGATATTGATATTTTCCCCCGTATGCCTGTTGAGTTTAAAGACTCGGATTATATTGAGGTCTGGATTGAGTTTAAAGACTCGGGAGTTTACAGACTCGGATAGATCCAGTAGGTTCGATGGATGGGAATGTGGCTTCAACTGTGTTTTGGATTTCACTGAGATTTGATGATGATGGTTTTTAAATAAGGGTTTTCGATGGTGTTGGGCTGGGGCCCGGGAAATTGGAAAAAAAAAGAAACTACTTGGTTTTCTTACATGGTTTTATAACATGACTTTGATATGCATGCATTGGTTTTTGAAATGGAGGGTATAACTGTAATTGTTTTATGGAACTGTTTTTAAACTTATACTTTATTTTTGTCCACTCACAGTCTTTTCATGTTTTCGATACCCTCCAGGTTGTTGCAGCACGGGCTGTTGGTCAAGAGAGAGACGGAGACATCACACCCTCGATCCACAGTAGTTCGGCATACTCTGGGAAGACCG
Source organism: Prinsepia uniflora (assembly GCA_032719365.1). Taxonomy (NCBI): domain Eukaryota; kingdom Viridiplantae; phylum Streptophyta; class Magnoliopsida; order Rosales; family Rosaceae; genus Prinsepia; species Prinsepia uniflora. The sequence continues at coordinate 46,028,286 of CM064861.1, read as the reverse complement.
GTTACTTTCGGATGGTTGGTTCGAGAATCCCTTGTCCGACTTATGTGTCACATGAAGGTTGGACGTTGGTTTAGCCTTTGTGTCATGCGTAAGTTAGACGGGATCGAGAATTAGCCCTTAATCCGGGGAATTAGGGGTGGGTCCTGACAGATCCCACCTTGGAATTCGTGCCCACGCTCCCCACGTACGTGGTTAAACTAAAAGTCAGCGCTAAAAAAAGTCAATACTGACGTCAGCAAAAGTCACCGCTAACGTCAGCACTAACAACTCGAACATTGCCACGTGTCAAACTCCCATTGGTCCACCTCTGACATGACAGTCTGACATCATAACGTCAACTTGTTGTCATCATCGTTCCTGACCTCCAACAGGATCCTCTGAACCGGATCGCGGGTCTCGGCCCAAAAAACTTCATCTGATCACCGTTCAATTTCGTTTACCTCCCATTTTATTCGTCTCAATCCTTAGATCAGTTCTATGAACCCAGAAATCCAAGATCAAAGGTACCTATTGGACGATGAATAGTAAGGCCAGACATTCCTCCTTCGTTTTCTCTCGTTTCCAGCCACCATTGCCTTCAAATCCACGCCCAATCGACTCATCTCATCCTCAGGAACCTCTTCCAACCAACCAAATCAATCAACAACCATTAAAATAGGACCTTCCATTTTTGAACTAAAGACAAGTTACGGTTTACCTTCGAAGCTCCGGCCACCGTGCACGATGGTCCTCGATGTGGCCACCATTCGGTTCGTCTCAACGTCCCCTCCAACTTTCTTTTACAAGCCAGTCGCATCAGATGCAGATTGGGTGGGGGTGGGGGGGGGGGGGGGGGGGGGGGTGGGTGTTTGTGTGGTGTATCAATGTGTTTAGTTTAGGGAGAAAATGAAGATGATGATCCACATGGGGGAGAGAGAGAGATGAGTGAAAAATAAAATAAAATAATATCCCTCACCCAATAGACATAGATCCCCATTTTAAGGAATCACTTGTCACTCATCTAAGGGTCCACATTAATTTAATCAACCAATCAGATTTAAGTATTAATTAATTCATATCCCGAGGCGTAAAATAACTGATTTCGATCCCTTGACCACAACTTCCCCGTCTGACGTCCGATTCCGATGTGCCGCCTGTCTACGGACTCGTGACGTCCCGATCTATGTCACGGTCATAAGTCAAAGTCTAAAATGAAGTATGGGTGAAAAGTCAACTTTTCCACCCACTAGAGGCAAAATCGTCATTTTACCCCGATTGTCCGTAATTACACGCCTGATCTCCAATTAGTCACGATAATCTTTACTTACTCATTAATTAATCATAATTAATGTTGTTACATACCCGAAGAACAAGAGTTAGAAATTATATTCGGAGAAGAAATCTCTAATATATAAGACATCTTTTATGAGAAGCTCTGATGAAGATGAACAAATCTTCATGATAAATGAGTTACAAAACTTCATAGAACAACACAATGCCGAAGAAGAAAATCAAAATGTAACTCGTATATATGTAATAGGACAAAACATATCCTATTCAGAAGAACAAATTGAAGCCTTAGAAAAAACTAAGTAATTAATCAAAAAAGAAGATATTTATGAATTATCAAAATTTAGAATGCTTTCTGCTAGAGCCTTTGAGCAACTTAACAATAATAACACTACTAAATAAATGCACTGAAGAAGGAACAGTGTAAATCTCTCTGTTCAGTAAAGAAAAAAAAATTGGAGATAGAAGAAAAAATACCCGTAGATAAAATATGTTCATATTGGATTAGTCCAAATCCAATTAACAGCTTTGTTCAAGAAAGGATTAGATATACCAATATTTACTGTAGTTTTTTTTTTTATAATAGACTAAGTAATCCATTTTAGGCTATTATTGGAGTTCAATCCAATTTGGTGAATGAAATTTTTGGTTTAATGTGAAACCAAACTATTTAATTTCCATTACTGATGAAAACATCGAAAATTTAGTGAAAATTATGATTCATCAATCTTAAGATTTGTCAGTTCAATGGAAAGAATCTATGAATTAACAAAAAAAACTTCAATGAAAGAAATAAACAAAAATCTTATAGAAGTTTTTGAGCCAAAACCATATGAGGCTAAAATCCAACCAATGTTAATAAATTAGAGAGATTCAAAAATACCTAAACTATGGTTACTTACTAATCTCATAGGTGAAACAATAAAAATCTAGTTTACTTGAAATGCAAGTTTCTAGAAATAATATTTATTTTAGAGATAAAAAATCTCAAAATAATGAAGAATATATTACAGATTGGAAACAAATTTCTTGGCAGATTGATGAACCATGCTTATATGCTTTATTAAGTTCAGACTTAAGTAACAATAAAGGAAAAGCAATAAAACTAGAAAATGTGTAAGTTCCTAATTTAACAGGAACAAGCTATCCAAAAGATGAAATAAAGGCAGTTTAGCTTTATCGTTTTAAAATTGGGCTCATCTTCTCACCACATCATATTTAAAAAACTATTTACCTATGTGCTAGGAACATTAATTTTTGAGGGCTATAAACCTTATAGTCTTTGTACTTTAATGGATACTTGAGTAACAACATGCTTATGTCAACCAAACGCAATTCCTACTGACAATGGGTTCCAATGAAAATTCTAATACAAGTCATGGGAGTTCATAGGAATAGCTCATTACTTCAATACAAGGCTAAAAAAGTAGCAATTTGGTTAAATGATACAAAATTCGTTATACCAAAAATATTATGTTTCCCAAATATGCATAGAGATTTTATTCTTGGAAATAAGTTTCTCTCTCCCTGTGATTGTTAATCATAGATCTATTCAATGATGAAAATATCGATATCGATGGAAATATCGACAGTCAAAATTACGGAAATATCGATGTACATATCAATATCTATATCGATACCGTTTACGCTTAACAAAAATTGTGGAAATTTAGCCCAAAAATTAGAATTTTTTTTATAAAAATTTGGGGAAAACTTAATAATCTAATAATAGTTATATAAGACTAATAAAAATTATAAAATGACGTTGATATAATAAATATATGAGGTATAATATGGTTCTGTTAAGGATTAATAATAGAAAATTTTCATAATAATTTTTTTATAAATTAGAATTCTTTCTTAATATGCCATTTTGTAAAAAAAAAAAAAAAAGAGTTGAGAAGCCTTTCTAAATTAGAAATCTTATAAAATTAGAAGTCTTTCTTAATAATATGGATTTATTTGTAAATTATAATTCTTTCTAAATTTGAAGCCTTTCCTAATACCTACTTTAGTAAAAAACCAAGTACTTCTTAAAAACAACAAGAACAAGAACAAGAATAATAATAATAAAACTACAAAACCGACTATTTTATAAGGTGTCAAATTATCATACATTATCACAATGATGACTAGGGCCTTTCATTAATTATTAGGTTTTGAAGTTTTAATAATATTTTTTCAGAAATTTAATAATTAAATAATCAATTAAACTATTATGATATGCGAATGAAACTCTTCAAATTTCCTTAGAAAAAAAAAAATTGAAACTGAAAAATGTCTATCAAGTTCTACAACACTCAATCTAGAATTCTGCATAACTCTATCAAATTATATAAATCTCAATACAAAAATCTATAAAAACCTATAACATAACACTGTATAATTTTATTACTAACTCTGTAAGAGTTAATGTAAGCCAATAAAAATATGCTAAATCTATCAAATGATCACCTAAAAATTATGCAATTATCTATATAAATCTAATTTCATACATTCCCCTTAAACTCTATGAAAATCTCAAATGAATACACTGCTCTAAATTTTGTAAGCAACATCGTTTAAATGAGCCGAGCCAAACCTAATGCGATGGACTCATTATAAATTGTCAGTTCTACCCTTGGCTCAACAAACTTTTTAAAAAATACCACTTGTTTGAAAGTTATCAATTAATATCATCTATAAATAGCAACCAATCACCATGTAGTCTCCAAATTCCTTCTTTCTCTACTTTAGTTTTTTTCTTGCGGATACTATCTCATTTACCTGCGATGGTCGCTAAAACCGAACTCAAAATTAGAAAAAAAATTCGGCTATCACAATTCATTTCTCTCATTCACGCTCCCACTGAAATATTTCATCTTTCACAAAACCTAAATCCCCATATTGGAAAACTTTCCATTCTCTCTACACCACCCTCTCATCTCTCATCTCTCTTTCTCCTATACTCCCCATTAATCGAAGAAAGAAAAGCAAGAACAAATACCCAGATTAAGAAGAGAAGAATTAGAGACATTAAGGTGATTCTTCATGGACCAAAAAAAGAAAAGAAAAAAGTGGCGATTCTTCTTTTTTTCTTGTGGATATGAATTGAATTAATTATGATTTACAATTATATGTTTAACTGCATCACCATCGGTGAAAGTCGGGTCAATTTGGGTATTTTGTGTACATAAATGGTTTATTTTTTTCTGAGTTTTGTACATTGTTCGTTATGAGTTACTATAGAGACTCCATAAGACTATAAAGGCACAATACATACACTATATCACCCTTGAGGCACACAAAAATATGCTTTTGAGGCACTATGAAGGCACTGTACATACACTACGAGGTTCTTTTGTGAACAATAAAAGATGCCATGATGTACATATAGTGCCTCCACAGTTTATAGAGTCGTCATAGTGACTTATAATAAATCCTCATAGTGACTTATAATAAATAATTATAAAATCTAGAGAAGCGAATCCATAACATAGATGATGGTTATAGTTGGGGATTTAGACAACGGGATGTGGTTGGCATAGATGGGACAAATCAAGACTGAGGGTGCCTCTGTCTTCTAAGGATAGGCATAATTATCCATAGGTATGGGTACATATGTGTATGGGTACTCATGGGTATTATTGAAATAGATAAAAATTTACCCATCATCTAATATAGTGACGGTTCCTAAACCTAAATTTTGAATAGACTAAATTTATATACTAGATTTTGATTAAATTTCACCGTATGAGCGAAAAAAGAAGAAGAAAATGGCTATACACCCAAAATTTTTTGAAGAAAATAAGTGAGAAGAAAATGGTGAGATTGATTTGCAGAAGAAAAAAAATATATGGATGAAACTTTTTTTTGCTGCTGGCTACATTCTGCCGGAGGGAGAAGCACTCCTTATGGGACGACCCGTCCCGAATTAGCGAGATTAATTAAGACTTAATGACGGATTAGCTAGACTAATCGGGGATTAGACGAGGATTAGCAGACGTTTGGGCGAAATGACGATTTTGCCCCTGGAATGGGCGAATCGTTGACTTTTCGTTCAGGAGGTCAAATGGACTTTGGTCAATGACTGTGACGTAGTTCGGGACGTCACAAGTTCATAGACATGTGGCACGTTCGATTCCGACGTTCGAGGAAGAAGGTATGATTTTCGGAAGTTTGGGGGCATTTCGTGTAACGACCCGTCCCAAATTCCTAGATTAGATTAGTGACTAATCACGATTAGTGAGGTTAATCGGTGATTAGTTGGGCGAAATCGGACGAACGATGCAAAATGACCGTTTTGCCCCTGGTCGTGGCAAAACGTTGACTTTTCATTCAGGCGGTCAAATGGACTTTGACCGATGACGGTGACATAGCTTAGCACGTCACGAGTTCATAGACAGGTGGCACGTTCAACTCCGTTGTTCGTGGAAGAAGTTATGACGTTCGGAAGTTTAGGGGCATTTTGATAATTTTGGTTGAAAGGGGTCAAAGAGTTGAATTTTTGACCAAAGATGTCCGATGGCCGAGGGCCAAGGACGGTTACGTAGATCGGGACGATACGAATACGTAGACAGGTGGCACGTCGAATTCGGACGTTCGACGGCGAAGTTACGGTTCACGGAAGTTCAAATGCACTATTGCACGAATTACGAAACGGTTGCATTTTGGAATTTAGTGGGGCCCAGGTATTTTATGGAGGCCCAATGGATGAGTGACACTTGTCACCCATCCATAGGCCATCAAATTGCATTCATGCACCTTCCCCGTGCATTTTCATTTTCTTCATTCAAACACAAAACATTTCCCTGATCTCATTTCCCTCTTCTCTGTGCAACCCAAACAAACCCAACCCTTTCCATTCAGCCATGACTGAGACCAGAGATGGAAGGGAGGACAGGAGGAAGGGGTGGCCGACCCTGGATGGCGCCACCGAGCACGGCTGAGCTCAAAACCGATCGAGGTAATCGGTTAGCCCCTTTTCGATCCATTTTCCATTTTTATTGTTATGGGTCGTTTTTTATGGTTTTAACGAATCCATTAGGTTGTTAGGAGGTCATGAGGAAGATTTTGGGAAGCTTTGGACGGCTGTGAAGCCGTGGGTGCAGTTTTGGAAACTTTGAACCGTATGGTTCATAATTAAACCATGGGATTTAGGTGTTTTTAGGTAGTTTTAATGATTGGAAATGATAGGGAATGAAGAAATAGGAATTATAGGATTGATTAGGGTTGAAATTGGACCGAAATAGGGGAGGAAAAGCACTGAACCGGTCACGCCGGTTCAGCACAGTGACGGTGAACAGTGAACCGGTTCAGTTGGAGGTTAGTGACGATGAACAGTGTTTTGGACCTTATAGGGGCAAGTGAACAGTAATTTGGGGAAGTGTTCAACACATGAAATCTTCTATTCGATGTAACGAACATTTTGGGACTGGTTTCGTGTCGATCGGACACCGTCTTGATATGTTTCGGGGCATCGGAAGGTTTAGGATCGGTTTAAAAATAGTTAAAAATATCGAAAAATTACGGGGCTTTGGTAGGAGGTTAATTAAGTAGTTAGTAACCTCATATTACGATTTGGACAGGTTCGGGAGTCCCGGTGATGGTGATTGGCTCAGGAGAGCCGTATGGCACGCAAATCGAGGCTGCAGCTCGGACGGTCTGTGAGTGGACCTTGGTTTTCTAAATTGGTGCATGCATAAATGTTTATTATATGTTTTATTACATGTTTGATGATGCCATGGGTGCATCTGGTTTTGGTTACGTATAAGCACGTATTTCGAGGTTTCGGCCTTATACGGTGCTTATAAGGGTCTGTATTTCTTTAATGGTTTAAATGATTTGGATTTGGATTTCCAAAAGGATAAACTCGGGTATGAGACCCATTTGGTTTTGTCTCGGGCATATGACCTCAGATATCGGGCACGATGCCCAGCTGATGTCCTATGTTCGGGCACGAGACCCAGGTTACTTTACGGTTTGGATTTTAGGTCAGGGATCCTTAAATGGATTTCGGTTCATGATGGTTTATGAGAACCGGCATGAACCCTTGTTATGGTATCGTGGTTCATGACAGATTATGGGGACCAGCATGAACCCTGGAAAGGTTATTATGGTACATGACGGTTTATGGGAACCGACATGAACCCTGGTTATGTTATTATGGCACATGACGGTTTATGGGAACCGGGCATGGAGGATGTTTTATATATATATATATATATATATATATGAATGGAATGGATATTATGGATCATGACGGTTCAGGGGAACTGGGCATGGATATTTGTGTTATGTATATATATGTTCATATACCTTCCTTTACTTCTATTATCTCCTCCGGGGAGGGTCGTTGGCCTGGATGGATCCCGGAGTAGTCACGGAGCACCGACTGAGTGGAGTCACCCCCCAGTTGGGTTCCTTACTCTCAGGAAGGCTATGGTTACTATAACCTCGAGTAGGATCAGTGGTCTGCGGACATTGACCTTGACTTTGAGAAGACTCGGATTGAGACCCAGGTAGCACGCGCGTAGCTTTGGATACCGTGACAGGATTGGTTGTGTGACTTATATGTATATATGATATATGATATGATATATGAGATGTGATGTCTAGTTACACAGGTTTTGGGCAGTGGCCCGTATGGTTGAATCTTTATGATTCTTTGATGTGTGGTGTGCACAGGTATGAACAGTATGGTTATGGTTTTGGGCTGAGTCCCTTATTGGTTTCTTATGGATTTGGGCAGTGGCCCGTATATTTGATTTGATTATGGTTTTGGGCTTAGTTCCCACAAATGGTTCCATTTGGTTAAATGGTTTTCGAATGCATGCATACTTTTTAGTGAAGGGTACAAATGTCTTTTTATGGAAATGTTTTTATAAACTGGTTGTTTTATCAACTCACAGTTTTTAAATGTTTTGACTGCCCTTCAGGTTGATAGCAGATGTGGACTGTAGCAGAGACCGGGATATCACATACCTCCTCTGGATCCTGGTGTACTCTGATAGCCCGGGAGGGTAAAGGTCAGAAACATCCCTTGTCTGACACTTCGTGTCAGACGGGAGCAGGGTCATCCCGCGTTAATCCCGGGGGGATTGAGATGGGTCCTGTCAACGTGGTATCAGAGCGGGGTTGTCTCTATTCGAGCAACCACGGAGCTCTTGGAGTAGTACGCAGGTCGAGGATGTGATATCTCAAGGGGCTACAGTTCGTTATCAACCTGATAGTTGGAATGCCGATACGATAGTTAGTAGGATGGAATCGTGATATGTCTGGTTCGGCATTTGATTCCGGGGTTGCCATAGTTCTGTTGCGGATGACAGTGTGGAACCCTATGGAGGGATGAACGTATTCGTACGTTAGATTGTGATCGTGAGACGGTTAGTTGGGATCGTCTTTCACGATGTCGTAGGATCGGTTCCGATGACTGGTGGGATGTTGTGACCATCCGATGATCGGATATTGGTAAGTTAAATGGATTTACTGCTTATGGCAGTTAGTGGTCGGATTCATGGAATCCTAGTTGGATTGACGGTAGGATTGGATTGACATCTTTTCGATGTTAAGACCACATGGATGGTCAGATTTTGGATTATACTGCAGTTAGCAGTTGGGTTCTGAGGAACTCTAGGTATGATTGTGGAACCCTACCTTGGGTGTATGGTTCAGAAATGTAAGTTGGCGAGTGGTTTGACTTGGACGACTATTCGAATTTGGATTCGTTAGTCGGTCTAGTCATGTCAGCTTGTGTTGGGACTGCACTTCGCAGTCGGGGTTGTACTTATCGGTTAGACCGAGTTGGTTGTCGTGATACTCAGTTGTGGTTTGGTGCAACTAAGGTTGCAGATGACCTGGTAGACGACATTGGTTTAGTCGAGTTACGACAGGTTAGAGTTGGTTGGACAAGTTATCAGGGTTGGTACTTGTCGATGGAATCCCAGGTTTGGGATACGAGATAGTTTGTACGGTCGATGGATTCCGTTAGATGCGGAGTCTGGATATCGAGGTGCCTGGTAGTTAGGTCTGCGCGAGGTTGTGGCAGACGCTACTATCGATGGACGTAGTCGAGTCTTATCAGGTCGAGTAGACTCAGGTTGCCGTGACGATTGCGACGATGGGATTGTCAATCATGACGATGATATGAGGTGCGTGAGTAACGCATATGTATGAGCAGTGATTCTGGATTCGACTCAGTTAGGACTGAGTGCGATCGCAGAATGAGACAGGGACGTTTAGGGGACGTTTTCCTTTTCTTGGTTAAGTTGTCAGGGTGACTATACCCAGAGTTGTTGGGTACGACGGAGGCGGAGTTTCTCCAATTTGAGTAAAGGTATGGAATCGTTGTTCGGTATGAGCGGAGATCCAGGGTTGTCAGTTTTGCACACGGTGTGCTAGTGTGAACGTTGATGCTAGTGTGGATGCTTGTGTGCTGATGCTGACAGGTGAGAGTGGTGATACTGGTACTGGTGCTGGTGCTGGTGCCGGTGTCGTTGATTGCAATGACGATGAGTCACGAGTCACGAGTCGGGATGTGACTCCATCGAGATACGTATATGTTCGGTATATGTGGTTCGGGAGTAGATCACGGATAGTGATGGACTGGATAGGATCCAGCGGTAGTTGAGGAGTGAGGATCGAGTATTATCATGGGGGATTAGTGACTGGTTAGTCAGACTCGATCTGTCACAGGGTTTAGCGACCATTTGGTCGGTGTTGGCCAGAGTTGGTCAGATATGGTGGTATACAGAGATTTGACTGTAGAACACAGCAAGAGTCTGTTGTGACTCCAATCGAGTGATACATCAGGATATGATGACTTGACATCCTTTTGGGTGTACATAAATGGTCGGAAATGGGCATGTGTTCATAACCAGTCTAACGGGGACACGTGGTCGATGTTCGAGTGTGTTGGTTCCGACATGGTTGGAACTACGGAATCGAGAGAGGTTGCGATCGAGGTGACGAGTGGAATGCGGGTTTTTTTGCATTGGTAATGTGTGTTTCGAAGTCGTTTTGGGTGACTTCTCAGGTTCTACCATGATTGATGATGGTAGATGATGTTGATGATGTTGATGTTGTTGGTTGCCACTAGTACGCCGATCGTGTATTGGTTGGTGGACCCGTGGTTTGTCTTGGCTCATCAGGTGTAGTGAGTATATCGAAGTTAGGTGACTGAGATTCCTCATTCTCTACTTGGTGGCAGACGGTGTCAGGTTACATGACGTGGTGAGTGCAACGAGTGTTGTTTGCATTCACATAAGATGGATTTTGATGTCATTGTATTCAATCATTCTTGGTTTTACACGGTAGAATGCCTAGGATCGATACGAGGTGATTGGGGAGAACCCACAGTCTCGACGTGTCTCGTCGTTGACTGATCTGTTTAGATGTGGGATTTGGTTGAGGACTTTGGACGTCGTGACGATTGGGGATCGTGACGTCTATAGTCGGTGGACGTAGTGATTGGATCTGGATCGTGATTTTGATGATATAGATAGGTGGAGAGTTTATCGCTCTTACTTGGATGTTTGAGTTGAGGATATTGGGACTGAACTTCTTTTCGAAGTGAATCCCGTATGCAATATTACTCAGGTGAGTAGTTTTCCAACGTGGTCGGATTTTGTCAGCCTTAGATGAGTTAATGTTGGGATTGGCTTCCCTATGAAGTCAATCGTACATATTGTGGTAATTTTTTGAACAGGTATCCGATAGGTTCGGATATAGTGCGCCTCGGTAGACGAGAACAAAATTTCGGGTTTTGGAATCAGATTTCTAGATGACGATTCAGGATTTGATTTTGGAACTTGAAAGTGGATTTCCGGATTTGGGTTTTGGAATCGAATTTTGGGTGACGATTCAGGATTTGATTCTAGAGCTTGACAGTGGATTTCCTTTTATGGATTTGGGTTCGGAATGGTTATTCCAAATGCTAGGTTACGGAATGATGATTTCGGATTCGGATTTGGACATGATTATGGATATGATTTCTGGGTTTGGATTCAGGATTTCTTACGAAATTACGGATTCAGATTCGGATTCCGATTCGGAATTGGAAATGGATGTTTGAGTTGGAGTTTTGATTTGTCTAGTCCGGGATTGGACAAATGGACTTTATTATAGAAACGTGATTGGCTACAACCTAGGTGGTTGTAGGTTGATTGATGGGTAGATGTACGTACCTTGTGCGTTGTTTGAGGTACGATACTGGGTAGACTTGTCATGCATGGTGATGGTATATAGGTTATACCAGTCGTAGGTTGGTGAACGTGTTGGTAGACGGATTGGTTCCGATACCATTGGATTAGTTGAGGTCGTGTACTAGACATTGGATACTGTTCAGTGGGTCATGGTATTTCTGATGGATCTAGTTACACACAGGTCGAGTGAAATGCTTGGTTGGTAAACGTATACTCAAGATGAGTGTGTTGGTGGTTAGTGTAACCACAAGTGGGTATCGTGACAGTTTTCGACTCGCGACTGTCAAGTGGTGACAGTTTGTCGGAAGTGTCAGCGTGGATCGGCTAGTGAGATCTGATGACTCCCTGTGTGAGCAAATAGCAAGATAGATGGAGAAAGGAACCTTCGAGTTGTTGTATCAGCGAAATGGTAGATTTGACAAGTGGTGTCAATTCGCAACGTATGGCTACTGTCATTCGACGTGGTCGAATGTAGTCGATGTAACGAGAGTGTTAGTGGTACGTCTGGGTGCAGATGCGTTTTGTTCTAGTTAGTGGGTGTACTAGTGTACACGAGTTTCGAGGTCGATTCTACTTTCCACGGGGTGGATGTGGAATCAGGATAGTTAGAGTTTCGAGAACGAAACTAATTAAAGAGGGAAGAACGGTTGGAATTAGGTCGGTTGAATTTCGAGGACGAAATTAATTAAGGAGGGAAGTTTGTAACGACCCGTCCCAAATTCCTAGATTAGATTAGTGACTAATCACGATTAGTGAGGTTAATCGGTGATTAGTTGGGAGAAATCAGAAAAACGATGCAAAATGACTGTTTTGCCCCTAGTCGTGGCAAAACGTTGACTTTTCATTCTAGCGGTCAAATGGAATTTGACTGATGAACGTGACGTAGCTTAGGACGTCACCAGTTCATAGACAAGTGGCACGTTCAACTCCGACGTTCGTGGAAGAAGTTATGACGTTCGGAAGTTTAGGGGCATTTTGGTAATTTTGGTTAAAAGGGGTAAAATAGTTGACTTTTGACCTGAGATGTCCGATGGTCAAGGGCCAAGGACCGTTACGTAGATCGGGACGATACGAATACGTAGACAGGTGGCACGTCGAATTCGGACGTTCGACGGCGAAGTTACGGTTCAAGGAAGTGCAAGTGCACTATTGCACGAATTCCGAAACGGTTGCATTTTGGAATTTAGTGGGGCCCAGCTATTTTATGGAGGCCCAATGGATGAGTGACACTTTTCACCCATCCACAGGCCACCCAAATTGTATTCATGCACTTTCCCCGTGCATTTTCATTTTCTTCATTCAAACATAAAACATTTCCCCGATCTCATTTCCCTCTTCTCTGTGCAACCCAAACAAACCCAACCCTTTCTATTCAGCCATGACTGAGCCCAGAGATGGAAGGGAGGACAGGAGGAAGTGGTGGCCGGCCCAGGACGGTGCCACCGTGCACGACTGAGCTCAAAACCGATCGAGGTAATCGGTTAACCCATTTTCGATCCATTTTTCATTTTTATTGTTATGGGTCATTTTTGATGGTTTTAATGAATCCATTGGGTTGTTATGAGGTCATTAGGAAGGTTTTGGGAAGCTTTGGACGGCTGTGAAGCCGTGGGTGAATTTTTGGAAACTTTGAACCGTATGGTTCATAATTAAACCATGGGATTTAGGTGTTTTTAGGTAGTTTTATTGATTGGAAATGATAGGGAATGAAGAAATAGGAATTATAGCATTGATTAGGGTTGAAATCGGACCGAAATAGGGGAGGAAAAGCACTGAACCGGTAACTCCGGTTCAGCACAGTGATGGTGAACAGTGAACCGGTTCAGCTGGCGGTTAGTGACGATGAACAATATTTTGGACCTTTTAGGGGCAAGTGAACAGTAATTTGGGGAAGTGTTCAACACGTGAAATCTTCTATTCGATGTAACGAACATTTTGGGACTGGTTTCGTGTCGATCAGACACTGTCTTGATATGTTTGGGGGCATCAGAAGGTTTAGGATCGGTTTAAAAATAGTTAAAAATATCGAAAAATTACGAGGCTTTGGTAGGAGGTTAATTAAGTAGTTAGTAACCTTCTATTACGATTTGGACAGGTTCGGGTGTCCCAGTGATGGTGATTGGCTCGGGAGAGCCGTATGACACACAAATCGAGGCGGCAGCTCGGACGGTCTGTGAGTGGACCTTGGTTTTCTAAATTGGTGCATGCATAAATGTTTATTATATGTTTTATTACATGTTTGATGATGCCATAGATGCATTTGGTTGTGGTTACGTATAAGCACGTATTTCGAGGTTTCAACCTTATACGGTGCTTATACGGGTCTGTATTTCTTTAATGGTTTAAATGAGTTGGATTTGGATTTCCAAAAGGATAAACTCGGGTATGAGACCCATTTGGTTTTGTCTCGTGCATATGACCTCAAATATCGGGCACGGTGCCCAGCTGATGCCCTATGTTCGGGCACGAGACCCAGGTTACTTTACGGTTTGGATTTCAGGTGAGAGAACCTTAAATAGATTTTCGGTTCATGACGGTTTATGGGAACCAGCATGAACCCTTGTTACGGTATCGTGGTTCATGACGGATTATGGGGACTGGCATGAACCCTGGAATGGTTATTATGGTACATGACGGTTTATAGGAACCGACATGAACCTTGGTTATGTTATTATGGTACATGACGGTGTATGGGAACCGGGGATGGAGGATGTTTTACATATATATATATATATATAAATGGAATGGATATTATGGATCATAATGGTTCAAGGGAACCGGGCATGGATATTTGTGTTATGTATATATATGTTCATATACCTTCCTTTACTTCTATTATCTCCTCCGGGGAGGGTCGTTGGTCTGGGTGGACCCCGGAGTAGTCATGGAGGACCAACTGAGTGGAGTCACCCCCCAGTTGGGTTCCTTACTCTCAGGAAGGCTATGGTTACTATAACCTCGAGTAGGATCAGTGGTCTGCGGACATTGACCTTGACTTTGTGAAGACTCGTAGCTTTGGATACCGTGACAGGATTGGTTGTGTGACTTATATGTATATATGATATATGATATGATATATGAGATGTGATGTGTGGTTACACAGGTTTTGGGCAGTGGCCCGTATGGTTGAATCTTTGTGATTCTTTGATGTGTGGTGTGCACAGGTATGCACAGTATGGTTATGGTTTTGGGCTGAGTCCCTTATTGGTTTCTTATGGATTTAGGCAGTGGCCCGTATATTTGATTTGATTATGCTTTTGGTCTTAGTTCCCACAGATGGTTCCATTTGGTTAAATGGTTTTCGACTGCATGCGTGCTTTTTAGTGGTGGGTACAAATATCTTTTTATGGAAATGTTTTTATAAACTGGTTGTTTTGTCCACTCACAGTTTTTAAATGTTTTGACTGCTCTTCATGTTGACAGCGGATGTGGACTGTAGCAGAGACCGAGATATCACATACCTCCTCCGGATCATGGTGTACTCTGATAGTCCGGGAGGGCAAAGGTTGGAGACATCCCTTGTCTGACACTTCATGTCGGACGGGAGCTAGGTCATCTCGCGTTAATCCCGGGGGGATTGGGGTGGGTCCTATCATTTCGGTAATTTGGTTAAAAGGAGGCAAATAGTTGAGTTTTGATTCGTGACGTTCGATGGCCGAGGGCCGAGGACCGTTACGTAGATCAGGACGATACAAATCCGTAGACAGGCGGCTAGTCGAATTCGGACGTTCGACGGAAAAGTTACGGTTCACGAAAGTTCAAGGGAACTATTGCGCATTTTACGAGACAACTTGAGTTTTGTCTTTAGTGTGGGGCCCACATATTTTGGCACGCCCAATGGATGAGTGACAAGTATCACCCATCCATTGCCCACCTTCCCACAAACATGCATCGATCATCTTCTTTGTTACTTCCAAACCAAACCTAAAACCCCCGTTCAAACCACCCCAAAACATAGACCCATCTTCCCCAATCCTCACCTACTATTTTTGGACCATGAAGGAAGGTTAGAGAGGAGGCTGAGATGATGAAGGTGGTGGCAGGATCGGCTGAGTCGTCGTGCACGGTAGAGAGAGGAAACTCAGTTTTGATTTTTGGATTCCATAATTAGATTTGGGCATCATTGACGGTTTTGAGGGGTTGGATGATAGTTATTAGGTTGTTAGGGGTGTGTAGGGGCTGTTTTTGATGGGTGAGAGGGGAGGTGCTGCCCAGGGAAAATGTGGGAACTTTGAACCGTAGGATTCAAGTCAAAACGCGTCGGGTTTAAGGGTTTTTCCTTAGGTTTAGGGATTTGAATGGATAGGAAATGATGAAATAGGAGGTTTAGGATGGTTTGGGAAGGAATTGGATGAAAAATGGGTGAGAAACTAGGCCAGACCGGTCACGCCGATCCGGGCAAGCTGGTTGCACAGGGTTGAACTGGCCAGACCGGGTTCACGCCTTAGGTTTAGGGATTTCAATGGATAGGAAATGATGAAATAGGAAGTTTAGGATGGATTGGGAAGGAATTGGACGAAAAATGGGTGAGAAACCAGGCCAGACCGGTCACACCAATCCAAGCAAGCTGGCTGCACAGGGTTGAACTGGCAGGACCGGGTTCACGCCGGGTTGAAGGAGATCCACAATGCGGCGTGTGGCTCCCACATGCAGGGGCTGTTTCAGGCGCGTGTGGGTGCATGGCCCACTTTCTGGGGAAGGTTCCAACATGTCAAATCATCTATTCGATGTAACGAACATTTTGGGACTAGTTTCGTGTCAATCAGACATCGTTTCGATATAGTTCGGGATGTCCGAAGGTTTAGTTTCGCATTTTAAAATAGGTAGAAATTCCGGAAAATTACGGGACTTTAGTGAGGGGTTATTTAAATAGTTAGTAACCATCTAAATTAATTTGGACAGGTTCGGGAATCCCGGAGGCAACGATTGGCCCGGGAGAGGCTTATGGCACATGTATCGAGGCGCGACTTTGGACGGTCTGTGAGTGGACTTGTTTTATGAATTCGATGCATGCATAAATATTTTATAATTGTTTTAATACATGTTTTGTGATGCCGTGAGTGCATTTTTTTGTGGTAGCCTAGGATTTACGTATTTGCACGTATTTTGAGATTTCTGGTTTTATACGATGCTTATACGTGCTAGGTTTTCAATGACGATTTAATGAATGGATTTTGGATTTGGAAATATGAAATTAGGCATGAGACCCATTTGATTTATGAACTCTCGGACTTGGAGTCCATTTGATTTGACGAGAAATCGGACCGAGGGTCCATTTGAGTTATATGATCGAGCCGAGGGTCCCTTTGGTTTACGAGTTCGGGCTTGAGGTCCATTTGGTTGTAATATCGGGCTTGAGGCCCCTTTGATTTTGGTATCGGGCTTAAGGCCCCATTGGTTGTGAAATCGGGCTTGAGGCCCCGTTGCTTTATGGTTTCGCGCTTAGGGCCCAATTAGTCGTGATATCGGGCTAGAGGCCCAATTGATTGTGAAATCGAGCTTGAGTCCTAGTTCGGTTTATGAAATGAGAATTCGGGTATGAGACCCTATTGAGCTGTGGATTTAGGCCGAGGCCTGTGAAATTGATTTGAATCGGATTCGAGGAATCCTATTGAGATGAATCGGGTATGAGACCCAGTTGAGAAATGTTTTGAGAAAGAAAGTATTTGGAAAATATATGAACCCTCCATATGATTTATATGGTCTCCTCCAGACGTCGACCTGGAGAGTCACGATCCACAGACCAGAATGGGTATCCTCATAGGGATCTCGTTCCAGGAGTGAGAGTTATGATTTATAATGTGGTCCCGGACCAGATTCCGGAGAGATGATCGGACTAGATCCTGAGATAGAGCTCGGACTAGATCCAGAGATTGAGCCTCCCAGATCTAGAATTCCTGGGGGAAGACTCGTTGTGAGACCCCGAGTAGTGTGAACACTAGTATAGAGATAATATCGTGACATATATCGGGGATGTGTTCCATAGGGGCTATGTGCCCCGAGTTTGCATCTTCTCGGAAGTGCCGCAGATGGGTTATACGTATGTCGATACGTATGTGGTTTGCAGAAAGTGATTTGGGGGTGGAGACCCCGTGTTTTATATTTTGGAAAGTGGTTTTGGGTAGAGACCATATTCGATGTTTTGAGAATGGTTTTGGGCTGAGACCCACGTATGTTGATTTGGGCTGAGTTCCCACATGTATGGATTTAAAGGTTTTTGTGATTTCGGGTCGGAGACCCATAAATGGATTTATGGGTCATGAAGGTTTGTGGGAACCGGGAATGAACCCTTGAAAGGTTTTTGAGAATATGTTTGACAAATGGTTTTATGAACGTTTTGATAAACGGTTGTTTAATGCATGCATATGCTTTTAGTGAAGGGTATAAATGTCTTTGTATGAAAATGTTTTATTAAAATATTATTTTTGTCCACTCTCGACTTTTGATGTTTTAATGCCCTTCAGCTTGATCGCGGATGCGGGCTGTAGCAGAGACGAGACATCACACTCCTCCTCCTATGATCCTGGCGTACTCTGGAAGCCCCGGTGAGGGCTAGAGACAGACTTTTCCCTAGTCTGACACTTTGTGTTAGACAGGATCAGGCGCGTCCCATGTTAATCCCGGGGGATTTGGGACGGGTCCTGACACCTTACTAACTTCAATATGTATAAAATTGTAATGGGCTATTGCAACTTTTTGTTTTTTTTAAAAAAAATTTCAAATTGGGTTACAAATGAAACTGAAAATTGGCTACATAATAAAACTAAAATAGGCTATAAACATATTGATATTGGGGTTGGGCTGCTTGTAACGACCCGTCCCGAATTCCGGAATTAGGTTAGTGACTAATCTCGATTAGTGTGGTTGAACGGTGCTTAGTAGGTCGAAATCGGACAAAATGTGCAAAATGACCGTTTTGCCCTTGGTTGTGGGCAAAATGTTGACTTTTTGATCGGGCGGTCAAACGGACTTTGACCGATGACCGTGACGTAGTTCGGGACGTCACGAGTTCATAGACAGGTGGCACGTTCGATTCCGACATTCGTAGAGAAAGTTATGAGGTTCGGAAGTTGAGGGGTATTTTGGTAATTTGACATAATAGGGGCCAAATGTTGACTTTTTGGCCGGGAGGACCGATGGACGAGGGCCAACGACCGTTACATAGGTATCGTCGATACGAATCCAATGACAGGCGGCATGCCGAAATCGGAGATTCGACGCCAACGTTATGGTCAAGGAAACGAACTAACGAACCGAGGCTCGGATTAAAGTAATAATATAATAATGAATAGTGACTGTTGACTGTGCACATCCGGATGAGTGACAAGTGTCACCCATCCCTTGTTTCCAGCTCCATGTTTCCCTCGCAACACCATCATTACAACATCATCATTCCTTCTCCATCTTTTCCCCATTTTCTTCTTCTTTGTTTCTACCCGTGGACCTTCAAAAATCAGTGTGGGAGAATTGGGAGAATTGGCTCCCTCTCTCTGCCGTTCCTGAGAGAAAACTGAGAGACTAAGATGATTGAATTAACGGGGAAACACGAGGGGTTGTGAGAGTGCTGAATTTGGGATTTTGGATTTCGGGAAAATTGGGGGGAAAATTTCGAAATGGAAGAATTAGGCCGTGAGGATCGCAATTGAGCTCCCATTCAGCTTTCTGGGATCAATACGAACCGATCTGAAACAAGAACGAAGGTAATTGGGGTCGAATTGAGGAAGAACAGAAGGAAGGAGGTCTCTGAAATTTCGAGGTTGAGTCGTGATCGTGGAGTGTTTAGACGACAGAATTGAGGTGGGGAAACTACTTCTCATGATCCCACGATGCTTCTGAGTTCATCAATTGAAATAAAACGGTTGTGGTTGATGAAGCTCCATGGTTGCACAGTGGACGGCTATCGAGCTTGAGTCGTGACGATTGGGCACTGTATTGAAGCAATTGAGTTGGGGGAAATGCTTAACGGAGTTCACTGATGCTTCTAGTTGAATCAATTTATTGAAATCGATCGGAATTGAAGGAATCCCATGATTGAGCAGTGACCGGAGTGTTCTTCGTGTTCATCGTGGAATCGATGGAATCTGGGTAAGTGTTCGTGTAATTGAGTTTACAGAACTTAAATTAGACTTAAAACGAAACTAACTAAATGATCAATTGAAGGAATTAGGATCGAATTGATGGACATTGAACCGGGTCGTGTCGCGGGCAATTTGGACCCGTTTACCAGAGATACGGGTTAGGACGATGCACTGTAGCAGGCGCGTGGATTTCACGCGCAGCCACTCACGGCGGCGCGTGACGGCGTGTGGGCACGAATCTCGAGGTGAGGTCAACATGGCTTTTAATCTATTCGATGTAACGGACATTTTGGGATTGGTTTCGTGTCGATCGGACACCGTCTCGATATTGTTCAGGATGTCTGAAGGTTTTAAATTAAGTTTAAAAATAAGTAAAAATTCGGGAAAATTACGGGACATTGATAGGATGTTAATGATGAGGTTAGTGACCCTCTAATGTGATTTGGACAGGATTGGGAGTCCCGGTGATAGTGGTGTGGCCCGGGAGGGCCGGTGGCACGCATATCGAGGCATACCGTTAAAACGGTCTGTGAGTGGACTTTGGTTTTATAAATTCTATGCATGCTTAAATGTTTTATATGGATTATGGTTGTGATTGTGTGATGTTGATTTGGTTGTTGGTAAATTGTACGGTTTCACGTTTTCGAGGCGATTTACGTGCTTGCACGTAAATCGAGGTTTCCGGTTTTAAATGGATTTTCAATATTTATGACTTGGATATAATATGATGAAATGGTTTTGAAATTGGAAATATAAACTCGGGCTTGAGGCCCACTTGTTTTGGAAATTTCGGACTTGGAGTCCATTTGAGAATCGGGCCAGGGGCCCAGTTGGTTAATGAAATCGGGCCAGGGGCCCAGTTGGTATGAAATCGGGCTGAGACCCATTTGAGTTATGTTATCGGGCCAGGGGCCCAGTTGATTTACGAATTCGGGCCGTGGGCCCAGTGGGTTTATAAGTCGGGCTACGGGCCCAGTTGGTTTACAAATCGGGCCGTGGGCCCAGTGGTTCATAAAATCGGGCATGAGGCCCAGTTGGATTATAAATGTGATTTCGGGTCAGGGACCCTATGATTAATAATTGTGATTTTGGGTCAGGGACCCTTAATGGAATTACATGGTTTTATGGAAATTTCGGGCAGGGCCCAATGGTAATGATGTGATAAAAGGATTTAATAAAACTGTTTTCCATATACCATCTGGATACAAGGATATATGATGGTCTCCTCCAGATGTCTGGGACACTGGGGAAGTCACGGTGCATTGCCTGCGAGGGGTCATTATACGTAGCAGCCGGACCGTATGATGACTCAGGAGCAGGATTGCTATGATTGACGTCAGGGACGTCAGACATCAGGGATGTCAGATATATGGACCCGGAGAGACCCCGGGCAACACGCGTAGCTTATAAAACCGTGAGATATGACGTCAGGGATGTCTAGCATCAGGGATGCTGGTGATGGTAATGGTAAAATACGAATTAATGAAATGGCTTTCCTGGTGGATTTGTGATTATATGATTTCAATGGATTGATGTTCATTTATGGTTTTGGGTGGTGACCCACATGGTTGTTTATGTATAGTTATGGTATTTCACAGTTTTGGGCTGAGTTCCCACACTTGGTTTTTGGTTAACCGTTTTTGGGCTAAGGCCCTAATGG
Organism: Prinsepia uniflora; assembly: GCA_032719365.1. NCBI lineage: Eukaryota > Viridiplantae > Streptophyta > Magnoliopsida > Rosales > Rosaceae > Prinsepia > Prinsepia uniflora. The sequence goes on along the minus strand of CM064861.1, from coordinate 46,007,098 downwards.
CTCGGTTGAGCAAACGTTTTGGTTACTGGTTTTTGTGGCATGCATACGTTTTTATTGGAGGGCATAAATGTCTTATAAATGTGTTTAATAAACTTATTGGTTTTGTCCACTCACAGCTTTTGGTTTTAATGCCCTTCAGGTTGATCACGGATGCGATTGCAGCAGAGACTGGGACATTGCACACCTCCTCCATCGATCCTTGCGCACTCTGGATGCCCCGTTTGGGCAGTGGCTCTTGGTCATCCCTTGTCTGACACCCCTTGTTGGACGGGAGCAGGGCACATTCCATGGTAATCCCGGGGGGATTGGGATGGGTCCTGTGACTGCTGCATCTTTTTTTAGTTTTTGTTTTTTAAACTTCAAATAAAACTGAAATTGACTATATTAGGATGGGCTAGCCCATAAATATGTAAGAGAGTAAGGTTGGGTGAAAAGGGCTGTAGCCCTTCTAGCCCAAACTTGAGCCCCGTCATTGATCAAATGGATATGATGAGGGTTTACTCATGGGTATTCAATACCTCTTAAATTAAAAGTATATATTTTATTCATCCTTCAAATTATCTATGAATTTTCAACATTCATTCTTTCCTTTACTAATATTTTTTTTTCTTTCTACTCTTTCTATTATTATTATTTATTAGGTATTATTATTTATAATTTTTTTATTTAATTAAATATCAGTTTTTTTAGCTTTGATAAAAAATAATTAAACACAAAAATGTTACGAATTTATATTAATATCAAAATTTTGTTGAGAACTTAAATCATTCATTTTAAATGATTTCACTAAAATCAACGTAAGCTATAGAAATTTTCAAAATTTCACAACCATGGCCTTACATTTGGCCGCTTGTATGGCTCTAGTTATGTTCCATCATTAACACATGAGTATTGTATTAAATGGTTTCTGGACCTATAATGAGCAAATTCTATGGAAATAGTTGGTTTTAGGGACAATTTCCATTCATTCATTCTTTCTCAAGTCCCTATTTATAAATAAAGCAGCAAACCCAACACTAAAGATGACTCTGATAGTAGCGGTTGTTGACCGGGACGATTACAACATTTGATTTTTGAAGAAGTGGGTTATATGCAAGGAGGGATGATAGGGAAGAATATAAGATCAAAATTAAAAATAAATTTTTATTTGTATTTTGTAATTAAATTTAATATTGTTATATTAGATTTTTAAAATTTTTAAAATTTATTAAATTTTAATTTAGAATGATGAGTTGTTTAATATAATAGAGGAGAAAAAATTGAAAACAAAAAGAAATCGACAGTGATGGTGGTGGGGATGAGGTTATTTTGATGAAGGGAGATTATTGGATGCAGTGATAAGGCGGGTTGTAGTCAGAGATGAGGCATGTCGGTGGTTAGTGGCGTTCATAGTCATAGAGAAAAGATGGCAATGACCTTTAGGGAGAGAGAAGGGGATTGGTTAGAGGGAGAAAGCATATATAAGAAAGGGTAATTAGGGCCAGTTTGGGATTGCTGTGCTTTTTCGAAAAACTGCTCAAGTTGTGTTTTTTTTTAAATGATTTCTGTTTTATTTTCATAATAAGTAGTTATATGCTAAAATAATTTTTGTAAAAACAACTTTCAAAAGCAATAGACAGACTACTTACAAAAATTGTTGTCAAAAGTCCGTTTTTTTTAAAGCAAGATTTTATACTGCTTCACTTTCAAATAAAGCAACTTTTCGAGAAAAAAAACAATACCAAACGGGGTTTTAGTAGAATTAGTTTTAGAGTTAAAGGAAATAAAAAATAATTAATTTAAATAAAAGGAAATTATAAATAAAAATGAAATAATTTAAACGGAATTTATAAATTCTTAAAAATTGTTTATAATGAAAATTCTAACGAGTTTGGTTTTGAAGTTTTTGAATTTCATTTCGACATTTTCTACCCATTCTTCATTTAATTGGACAGTTTTCAAAGTCAAATTCACAAATAACTCGTTCATTAGTTTTGGTCAACTCGATAAAATTTTGATAATTAAGGAAAGAAGGGTAAGTTGGTCAATTACTAATTCCCACCTTAAATTTCAAAATTGGTTGTAGCAGAAACTCCAATAGAAATTGAGAGGATTTGAAAAAAAATTAAAAGAAAAAATAACGAAATTGAATGGAAAAAAAGTTAGAAGTTAAAAATAAAAAATTTAAAGACAAATGAAAATAAAAAATAAAAAAAATGAAAAATAAAATTGAAAAGTAAAAGAAATTGAAAGGGATAAAAAATTAGAACTTAAAACAAAATGAAACGCAATGAAAAAAATTGAAAGGAGAAAATAAATGTAAAATATCATGGGTATTCACTACCCAATGGGTAAGGTTTGCTTAAATCCTCAAAATTTGAGGATGTGCCTAGATGGGTATAAAATCCATTTGTACCCATGTAAGGTAAGGATTTACCCATACCCTCAGAAAAATCCATTTGGTCATCCCTACTGTTTTCTTTCGTAAGAAAAGAGGGATGAAGTTGTCAAATAGAGGAGGGAGGGAGAGGCAAAGATAAATAGATAACGAGAGGTTTAATAAGGGAAAAATTGAATTTCGAAAAGAATGAATCAGGGTCGATACGTGGTAACTAGGTATTTGTATGTGGTATTATTGGAGAACTTTTAAGTGGTTGGTATCTTTAAAAAAATAATAATGGTATGGGTACCAAGTTAAATCCCAAATTTTACATCTCAACACATGTGGCAAATGATGTGGCACATATATAAACAATATATTAAATAAATAAAAAATAATAATAAAACTTAAAAGATTCTCTCGTCGACTCCTCCCAACGCACTCTCCTGCATTGTTTCCGTCGACTCCTCCTAACGCACCTTTGCTTTCAATTTCAATCTCCAGGTAAGGTAAGATGATTTTAGGGGGGGTGTATTCAATTAGGATTTTAATAGATTTTTTTTTAAGTTTAAAAGTCTAGTGGTATTCAATTATGATTTTTAAGTAATTAATAAAAATCGGATGGTATTCAATTAGGATTTTAAAATCATTAATGCATGGTATTCAATTAGGACTTTCAAAAGATTAGAAAAAGTAAGGTGATATTCAAAAACTTGCCGACTTTGAGGTATTTCATTAAATAATGTATTCTGTGAGACTTTACAGTGGGCGATATAAATAACAAACCCCATAAAAAATCACACCCTATTACATCTGATTCTCACGTTCATTTGTTTTGGGAGAAGATGAACAGACTTGAGAAGGGAACAAGGTTCTCATCTTTTTTATGCCTTATCTCTTCACATGCTTGTCCACCTCCTACTTCGTCTTCAAATGAAGGAGAGAACAAAATTTCAATATGATACATTTCTTCCAACACAATACCATGATAGCCACCGATCGACTCCATAAAAATTACCCTCTATTCTAATCTAATTTAAGTGCATCATCATCATACTGCTTTCTTCTTTTGTTCTTTGATTGGCTTGATGTCCTTGGTGAGAATTTTTGGTGCTATGGCTATGGACATAAGCTCTTGGAAGACTAGCTTGCACGCTTAAGGAATGTAAACCTATACAAAATAGAAAGTAGACAGAAATATTTAAGTGTACGAGATAGAAGGCAAAGGAAAATACAGTCGACAAGTGGAAGTAGAATTCACCTGAACAACGTCGGTTTTGTTCTTGCAGCTTCTGTAATCAAACGAATTCTTCTTAAGATTTGCTATCGCTATTAGTCTACAACGCTCGCAAACGTGAACTCTATATGCATCACTCTGGCCAAACAATATTTCTTTCATAAGTTGAGCAGCATCATGGGCAATCATGTTGTCTCGTTCCTTTTCTCCAAACCGTAAACCACCATCACGAGACCGTTCCTAGGCAGGCTGCCTTGTTAGGATCTATACTAAACCTCGCCCGCGGAAATGGATCTTGTCATCAACCATATGCTTTAGTCTCTGGTAATATGTGGGGCCAAGGAATATCATAGCACTAAGCCGTCGTCCTGTGTGACCATTGTACATGGTTTCAAATCCACGCATTTGATACCCATAACTATGAAGAGCTTTACTAATATTGTCCACCTAACAAAAAAAAAAGATAAAAATTTTCTAAATTTGATAAGGCAGGTATGGATACAAACTTCACAAGACATTTAACAGAGGTAAGTTTCAAGAGAAATGCAACTCAGTGCCACATCTGTAAAAGGAGTAGCATCTCCTTCTTTTCCCATGTGAGTCACAACCTTCCCCATGATACATTCAATAAGTTGACCAATGGTCATTCGAGATGGGACATATGTTAGCAATTATCGTAATTGACATGGAAATATATCCCAAAATGTATTAGCAACTTGCAAAATTTGGAATTCATGTATGTCCTTAGCGGATGGGAGGGTTCGGCTCATGATTCGAATATGTTAAGTGATGCTCTATCAAGGAGAAATTGTCTTAAAGTTCCTCAAGGTAAATACTTATCTTTTTGGTTGGAAATATGTTTTTATTTCTAAGTTGAATACTAATATATATATACATGTACTATGTATATACCTAATTATATATATACCTAATTATACCTCATTATATATACCTAATTATATATATACCTAAGTTTGGCGTCGATTGACAAATCCACAATCCACTAAGAAATATTTACCTAATTATAAATATAGTACATATATATATATATATTAGTATTCATGCCAGGACCCGTCCCAATCTCCCCTGGATTAGCGCGGGACGACCCTGATCCCGTCTGACACAGAATGTTAGACAAGGGAAATTTCCGACATTAGCCCTCTAGGGCTTCAGAGTACGCCAGGATCCGGAGGAGGTATGTGATATCTCGGTCTCTGCTACAGTCCACATCCGCTGTCAACCTGTAGGGCAGTCAAAACATTTAAATCTGTGAGTGGACAAACAAATCATTTAATAAAAACATTTTATCAAAGACATTTGTACCCTACACTAAAAATCATGCATGCATTCGAAAACTGTTTAACCAGAAGAGGCATATGTGGGAACTAAGCTCAAAGCCATAACCAAAAGAATCATAAAGAACCAACCATACGGGCCACTGCCCAAATCCATGTGGGACTCAGCCCAAAGCATGTATACATCACATATCATATATCATATATACATATAAATCACACGACCAATCCTGTCACGGTATCCAAAGGTAGGCGCGTGCTACCCGGGGTCTCAAGCCCAAGTCTCTCAGGGTCACCCAGGTCAGTATCCGTAGACCAATAACCCTCCCTGAGGTTATAATCTAAGCCCTCTTGAGAGTAAGGTACCCAACGGGGGCGACTCCACTTAGTTAGTGCTCCATGACTACTCCTGGGTCCATCCAGGCCAACGACCCTCCCCGGAGGAGACATTCCAAATAAGGAAGGTATATGAATATATATATATATATACATATAGAAAACATTCATGCCCGGTCCCCATAAACCGCCATGATCCATAGAACCTTTCAAGGGTTCATGCTGGTCCCCATAAACCATCATGAACCGTAAAACCTTCCAAGGGTTCATGCCGGCCCAATAAACCGTCATGAACCGTAAAATTTTTCAAGGGTTCATGTCGGTCCCCATAAATCGTCATGAACCTGGAAATCCATTTAGGGTCCCCGACCCGAAAACATAACCGTAAAGTAACTAGGTCTCGTGCCCGAACACATGACTCAGCTGGGCATCGTGCCCGATATCTCAGGGTCAGTCACGACTCCGATCGTAGTGATGCGTGCAACCATCCATCCAGGACCGCCTTCAATTCTGGTATGTAGCCGTGAACGTATCAACCGATGCGACCACCACAATATCATGGTGCACCCATCACCGATCGATATCCTGAACCGTCAGCACTCCGAAGTCGAACCTCCAGTGGCTGTTTGACAACAATTCATGCATCGTGACCTCTCCGAAAGGAACACATCCCAATTCGGACCACGATTCAGCACTCCACATAGCACTCATCGCGACCACGATTCAGACCCGTAGGTCATCAATAGGGTCATATGCACGAGATCTAAACCAAATGGGTCTCATGGCCGAGTTTATCCTTTTTAAATCCAAAACTATTTCATTTAAACCAACAAGAAAGTACAAATCCGTATCGGCACCGTATAGGGTCGAAACCTCGAAATACGTGCCAATACATATCCACACACAATTGCACTCATGGCATCACAAAACATGTATTAAAACATATAATAAACATTTATGCATGCACCAATTTAGAAAACAAGGTCCATTTACAGACCGTTCAAGCTGCCGCCTCGATACGCATGCAATACGGCTCTCCCGGGCCAATCGACGTCGCCGGGACTCCCGAACCTGTCCAAATTGTAATAGAGGGTTACTAACTACTTAATAACCTCCCACTAAAGCCCCGTAATTTTTTCGAATTTTTAACTATTTTTAAAGTCGATCCTAAACCTTCGGACACCCCGAAACCTATCGAAACGATGTCCGATCGACACGAAACTAGTCTCAAAATGTTCGTTACATCGAATAGATAATTTCGTATGTTGGACACATCCCCAGAAATGCGCCGCCTGGAGTGACTGCGCGTGGGAGCCACGCGCCACTGTTCACTCACCACTAACCTTCGACTGAACCGGTTCCCTGGTTCTGAATCGGGCTGAACCGGTCTAGGCCGGTTCAGTGCTATATCTCTCTCATTTCTAATCCATTCTTTCCCATTTTGATTTCTAAAGCTTCCTAATCTTATTTCTTATCTGTTTAGCTATTAAAAACACCAAAAATCGAAGGAAAACTGTACCTCCCTAAGTCGACAATGGCGACGGCGACTTCCTCCGCCGTTCACCGTCCTTCCGGGTTGTCCAAGCTCCTCTTTTCGATCCCAACCAATTCCTACGACCTCCATAAACCCATTTCCATTATTAGAATCACCTAAGAATCCCTAAAACTTATTTTCCAATTTTCAAAAAGCTTACCTCAGTTTCGGGTTTTCCCCGCCGTGGGCCACTGTCGTGGCCCGTCATCACCGTCCAGTCCTCCTATTACACTAGCCTCACACTCTCCCTCAGTAACACTCAATGTAACTTACACACAAGATGGATGATGGTGGTGGTGATAGGTGTGTGTTCGGGTTGCTTAGAGGAAAAATGAGGTATGGAGTTTGGTTTCAAGGGAAAGAAAATGAGATAATATCTGATGAGAAAGGGAAAGGAAATGAAGGGTGAGGTTTGAGAAATTTGTTGAAATTGAGGGTTAGGATTAAGTGGTGGGTGGATTAATTTATAAACTAATAAAATAATAATAATTATTTAGTATAGATCCACTTTTTAGGGATAATGACCAATGGGATGAGTGACACTTGTCACTCATCCATGGGTCCTACTAAAATATCTGCCCAATCAGATATTGCCACCTCATCGTGGCCTCGGTATACGTGATGTGTAATCGAACTTCCGTGACCCATAACTTTCCTGTTCGAAGTTTGATTTCAACGTCCCGCTTGTCTATGGATTCGTATCAACCTGATCTACGTAACGATCATTAGTCCTCGACCATCAGACCTCCCAAGTCAAAAGTCAACTATTCACTTCCTTTTACCAAATTACCAAAATGCCCTTGAGCTTCCGAACGTCATAACTTCTTCCTCGAATGTCGGAATCGAACGTGCCACGTGTTTATAAACTCGTGACGTCCCGAACAACGTCACAATCATCGGTAAAAGTCCATTTGACCGCCAGAATGAAAATTCAACGTTTTACCCCCGACTAGGGGCAAAACGGTCATTTTGCATCGTTCGTCCGATTTCGCTCAACTAATCACAGATTAACCTCACTAATCGTGATTAGTCACTAATATAATCCCGGAATTCGGGACGGGTCGTTACAATTCAACATAGAAGTAAAAACATATTTAACACCAAAAATATAAGTATTCATGTAAGACCCGTGTTCTGGAGGGAATGGTGAACGATCTCACATTCCTGCGAGGGGAATGGTCTGAGAGGGGAATGGTGGTGTGCCTTAAATGTGTAGGCACACACCTACCTAGCACGAGGCCTTTTGGGAGGTCAATGGATTTGGGATCTGTTGGAACTCTAATGTTAAGCGATTTGAGGCTGGTGTAATTCCATGATGGGCGGCTCCCTAGGACGTTACCACGTGAGCTCTCGAAAACAAAACTGTGAAGGCGAAGAGGTCCAAAGCGAACAATATTGTGCTAGAGTCGGGTCCTTACCGAGGAGGGTCGGATCCTGACAGAATAGTATCAGAGCCAGACCCTAACTGGGAAGTGTGCCAGCGAGGACGCTGGGCCCTAAGGGGAGTGGATTATAAGACCTGTGTTCTGAAGGGAACGATGAACGATCTCACATTCGTGCGAGGGGAAAGGTCTGGGAGGGGAATGATGGTGTGCCTTAATTGTGTAGGGACACACCTATCTAGCACGAGGCTTTTTGGGAGCTCAGTGACTTTGGGTTCGGTTGGAACTCCAAAGTTAAGCGAGTTAAGGCTGGTGCAATTCCATGATGGGTGACCCCCTGGGAAGTTGCACCGTGAGCTCCCGAAAAGAAAACCGTGACGTCGATGAGGCCCAAAGCAGATACTATCGTGCTAGACTCGGGTCCTGATCGAGAAGGGTCGGGTCCTAACAGAATGGTATCAGAGCCAGATCCTAACTGGGAAGTGTGCCAGCGAGGACACTGGGCCCTAAGAGGGTGGATTGTAAGAGCCGTGTCTTAGAGGGAACGATGAACGATCTCACATTCCTACGAAGGGAATGGTTTGAGAGGGGAATGGTGGTGTGCCTTAAATGTGTAGGCACAGACCTATCTAGAACGAGGCCTTTTGGGAGCTCAGTGGCTTTGGGTTCGGTGGAACTCCAAAGTTAAGCGAGTTTAGGCTGGTGCAATTATATGATGGGTGACCCCCTAGAAAGTTGTACCGTGAGCTCCCGAAAACAAAACCGTGAGGGCAAGGAGGCTCAAAGCGGATAATATCATGCTAGTATCGGGTCCTAACTGAGAAGGGTCGGGTCCTGAAAATTTACCTTGAGGAACTTTAAGCCAATTTCTCATTGATAGAGCATCACTTAACACTTTCGAATCATGAGCCAAACCCTCCCATGTGCTAAGGACATACATGAATTCCAAATCAAAATCGTAAGTTGCTAATACATTTTGGGATATATTTCCATGTAGATTATGATAATTGCTAACATGGCGTCCCCTCTCGAATGACCATTGTTCAACTTATTGAATGTACCATGGGGAAGGTTGTGGCTCACATGGGAAAAGAAGGAGATGCTACTCCTTTTACAAATGTGGCACTGAGTTGCATTTCTCTTGAAACTTACCTCTGTTAAATGTCTTGTGAGGTTTGTATCCATACCTGCCTTATCGATTTTTGAAAATTTTCATCTCTTTTTTTTTTGTTAGGCTGACAATATTAGTAAAGCTCTTCATAGTTGTGGGTATCAAATGCGTGGATTTGAGACCATGTACAATGGTCACACAGGACGACGGCTTAGTGCTATGATATTCCTTGGCCCCATATATTACCAAAGACTGAAGCATATGGTTGATGACAAGATCCATTCCTGCGGGCGAGGTCCAGTACAGATCCTCACAAGGTAGCCTACCGAGGGACGGTCTCTTGATGGTGGTTTACGGCTTGGAGAAATGTAACGAGACTGCATTATTGGCCACGATGCTGCTCAACTTCTGAAAGAGAGATTGTTTGGCCAGAGTGATGCATACAAGGTTCACATATGCGACCGTTGTGGGCTAATATCGATACCAAATCTTAAAAAGAATTCATTTGAATGCAGAAGCTACAAGAACAAAGCCTACATTGTTCAGGTGAATACTACGTCCACTTGTCAACTGTATTTTCCTTTACCTTCTCTCTCGTGCAATTAAATATTTATGTCTACTTTCTATTGTATGTAGGTTTACATTCCTTACGCATGAAAGTTGCTCTTCCAAGAGCTTATGTCCTGGCCATAGCACCCAAAATGCTCACATGGACAACAAGCCAATCAAAGAACAAAAGAAGAAAGGAGCCTGATGATGATGCACTTAAATTAGATTCGAATAGAGGGTCATTTTCATGGAGTCGATCGATGGCTATCAGGGTATTATGTTGGAAGAAATGTATCATATTGAAATTTTGTTCTCTCCTTCATTTAAAGAGGAAGTATGAGGAGGACAAGCATGTGAAGAGATAAGGCATATAAAAGATGAGAACCTTGTTCCCTTCTCAAGTTGGTTCATCTTCTCCCAAAACAAACCAACGTGCAAATCAAATGTAATAGGGTGTGATTTTTATGGGGTTTGTTATTTATATCTCCCACTGAAAAGTCTCACAGAATACATTATTTAATGAAATACCTCAAAGTCGGTAAGTTTTTTAATACCGCCGTACTTTTTCTATTCTTTTGAAAGTTCTAATTAAATACCACCATACTTGCATTAATGGTTTTAAAATCCTAATTGAATACCATTATATTTTTATTAATTACTTAAAATTATAATTGAATACCACTAGACTTTTGAACTTCAAAAAAAAATCTATTAAAATCCTAATTGAATACCATCATATTTTTATTAATTACTTAAAATTATAACTGAATACCACTAGACTTTTGAACTTCAAAAAAAATCTATTAAAATCCTAATTGAATACACCCCCTTAGGCTATGGGGTTATTGAATAATTCAGGTTCTATTCCATGCCCGATGATCCAAAAATGGGTCAAGACCCAAATGTTGCTCAGGTTGTGAAACAGTTGGATCAAGCTTGCAAAGAAGCTGGCTTTTCCTATGTGGTACTTTAAATTAAATATCTTCTAATTATATGCCATATTTTGAACGCACCCCATGAAATTTTTGCCATTCCTATTTCAAAATTTTCGAACTTTGATGGTTTATATTGTTGTAAATTGTAATTTACCCAAAAAGGGCATGGCTTTCCTGTGGACCTGCTGAAGCAAGTGAAGAATCTGACCCACAAGTTTTTTGAGCTTCCTTATGAAGAAAATGTTCAGATCAAGATGACTAGTGATAAGAGACAGTTTATTGAGCCACTGCCTTCTTAATTAGCTCTTATATATGCATAAAATTTGTAAATGAGGATCAATTTTAAGATTTATTGTTAACATTGTACTGATTTTTCATTTTGAATGCAGAGGATAACAGAGAATGGGGGGGGTAATATAACCAATGTTGTACCAGACATGCATGAAGCCATTGATGTAGGTCTTGCTAGTTGCTTTTTAAACGTGGTGCTTAGGTTTTTTTGTTTCCATTTTGTGTTATAAACTTACACATGTATCACAATTTATCCATCTTTCCATTTTGACAATTAGACAGTTCATATTGTTGAGATGTGATGCGGTGAGTCCCATAAGGTGTCCCTTAGGCATCTTATTTGATGGGTACCTGAATGGAAGGTGATCGATATATGTATATACCAAGATGATAGCTGATCAATTTTTAATTGAATCTACGTAGTCTTATGTTTTACATAGTGGATAAGTATAGATGGTTGTTTTTTTATGATTATACTTTATTGATTGAATCTGCTCTTCTGAACTCTTTTTTTGGTTACTGGTACTTGTGACAGTGTTATAAAGAAGTGAAAGCAGGGATGTACGGAGATCGTGCAAAACCTATGGAAGGATGTAACCAATGGTAGGCACGAATTAAGGCCTTTTCCACTAAATTTTTCTTTTCACATATTTTTAATTAGCATAATACATTTGTGATTGATATCTTGATTACTCAATCATTTTCTCAGACTCATGAAATTCCTTAGCCGATCTTAAGTCTGCATCGTATATGAAATAACGGATAGAGAACAATGTTTTAATTAGTCCAGCACATGTTTGCACAATTCTAACTCTAGCCTACTTAGATTAAGGCATTTTATCCAAGTGTAAGAAATCTGACTAGTAATTAGTGGCGTTTAATTTCAACTTCGGGGGATCCATATACCCCACATCGTGAAAAACAAGCATGAACTTGATTTTCATTCTTATCGTGTTAACGAACTAATTAATTTATTTGATTACATTTCTTTTCCATAGTGCAGGATTCATATTTGCAAAGAAATGAAAAAAATAACACATTTCATCGCAAATAGAAAATTGGAACTATGTCATGTCATAGGTCAAAGGAAATCACCAATTTCAGTTTGTTTTTCTTCTATGACTGAGTGATAGCATTTTAGATGCGTTGAAAAATTTGATACTCATCAATCAAGAAGTTGAGAATGTTGATACTTTCTTCCAATAAACAAGTTACAATCTTTTATTATTATTAAATAAGCACGCTATGGTTACATATATAAATGCTAATAAGTTACAATCTTTTGGTGATTTAGGGTGATTTTTATATTGCATGATTTACGAGGAAATCGTATATTTGGTGTTTTGGATTTATATTGGACTTTGGATTGGTTTTAGAGTCAATATGAGATTCCTATATAGTTTTGGTGACATTTGACATATGATATAATGTATGTTTTGGGCTTAGGCCCAAGTTTTGAGGTTTGGATTTGGTTTCTAAACTTGGGTTGGGTATAGAAATTGGAATGTGACTTGATTATACGATTTATGAATACTTGTGACATGATTGGATATGATTACTGGATATTTGTGTGATTATGTTGTGATGGGATGACCCTCCTCAAGTGTGGATTGATTATGTCTCAGATGTCCAAAGCAGGGCTCTGTTTCCCTGAGAGGATTACTTGGACCAATTCCCAGATGTCCAGATCCGGGCTCTATTTTCCTTGGATCGATCCACACCCAGACATCCAGAGCTGAGCTCTATTTTCCTAGGTAATACCTAGACGTCCAGAGATGGGTTCTGTTTTCCCGGGCACTTATACGTTCAGAGTTGGGCTCTATTTTCCCTAGTGATATTGGCCTAACGGTAGTGCTAATATGACGTGATGATTGAGGATTGGCATTGATGATGGGTTAGTCGATATGATTGGTTGGTTCGGTATGTTTGACGGATTTATTGTGATTGATATGGTAGTGCATTGGTATGGTTGTATTTGTGTTGATACTTGATTTGGATTTAGATGGACATGTTTTATGTTATTACTGGTCTTCTGATTATTGCACGTATTTTGAGATTTCCATTTTATTAACACATTTTCTACATGCATATTTTTTCTAAAACGGAGGGTATATAGGTTATGTTTTGAACTATGTTTTTAAAATATTTATTTTTATCCACTCACACATTTTTCTTGGCTTTGAAACCCTTCAAGACCGTTACACGTGAATCAAGGCTACTTCCAGACTGGAGGAATAAACTCACAAGTATACAAGTGTTCCTTGTCTGACAAGATTTTGGGGGTAAAATTGGTAGTTAGGTTACATGTCAAGTGGAAGCAGGACCCGGGTGTGATATACAAAGTGTTTTATGGGTTGGGTCATGTCAAATTGGTATCAGAGCTAGGTTTTGATATGTGCTTGAAATTGTCATGCCTCCGAGTTGTGAGCCCCGTGCACGGCCTAATAGTGAGATGAGAATAGAAGCCCCGAGGTAGTTTTTGAGGCTGGACTTGAATTAGTTGTATGTGGTATGTGTTGTTAGTGTGACTTACTTGGGTTAGTTGAGGTGTTATATGCGTAGTATGGCAGTGTGTTTACTCAATATTCGTGATACTGGATTGGATTAGCGGCGTGACTAGTGAAGTCATGTACTAATAAAGGGAAATAGTTGTATAACTCCAAACAATAAGTGAGCTCGCTAGTGGAAGTCAGTGTAATTGTCAGTATATTGGACTCAGGTGTGAAGAGTGAATATGTTTGCCCGGTTGGAATAAGTGTTTGACAACTAATGTGATGAAAGGTCCTTTGTCGGATCCAACGTGTGTGGTAATGTTTTGGTTAATAATTATAGGTAACATAACTTATTTGATTGGGAATATCAATCGGGACTCTAATAGGAGTCCAAATATCTGATTATGTTTTAGATGTGAATTGCATTGCCAGAATAATATTTATGAAGTGTCGGAAGGCGGACGTATTGTAATTAAGTGCATTAGGTGTTATCATTTTGTGTAGTTTGAAAAATGGTAGTATGGAAGGAATACCCCATGCCTTGGATAAGTGATATGTCTTCATGTTTAAGCAGGTTAGACAATTTTTGATGATTGATCAATGATTCGTAAGTCAAATAAAGACGGGTAAGATTTCCCAAATAGTCCTTCATATGAGTAGGGTCGTAATATGGTGTTAATGATGTTGTTGAGATTAACTCATGCCCTTGCAACGCTTAGGAAATTAGTAGGGGTATATCGATTGCTCTTGACTTGATTGTGATAAGGATCATTACCCTAATAGAGGGGCCTATGGTATACACATATGATTCGTGTTCCTTTAAATTGGTAATGTAACTCCTTGGGATTTATAGAATAATGCAGAAAGGTTCACTACACCAAAACTGAGCTTTTAAGGCGTGCAATGCGCGCCCTAAAAGACCTTTTAGGGCACACAAACGCGCGCCTTAAAAGGTCATGCCTTAAAAAACTCATTTTTTTCACGACACACATTATGCGTCGTAAATGATAATGTTTAAGGCACGCAATGCATGCCCTAAAAGCCCTTTTAGGGCACACAAATGCACGCCCTAAATAATCTTTTAAGGCGCGCACTGCACGCCCTAAAAATCTATACTCTTTTAGAGCGCGCAAATGCACGCCCTAAATAATCTTTTGAGGCACGCAATGCACGCCCTAAAAATCTATTTAAGGCGCACAACGCACGCCCTAAAAATCTATTTAAGGTGTGCTATACACACCCTAAATATCTATTTAAGGCACGTAATGCACTCCCTCGTTGTAAATTGCTTTTTTTTTTAACATCCATTTAGTAATTCTTTTAGATTTCCTTTTGTAAACTAAATACTTGTTACATATATTGTATAATATAATAGATTCAATAAGACATAAAGAACCAATTTACACATGAGTATTCAATAGAAAAGAAAATATATCAAAACTTAAAAAAGAATCATTCATAGATAACAACTTGACAAAGAAAATTACCATAAATTATACTTATCACATCATCTCAATGTACACTTATCCAAATTTCTAAAACCCAAAAAGATCCATAAAAAAAAATTCTAATAAACATTGAAGATGGTTAAAAAGAAAATATTAAATTCTTCCATAAACATATACCAAGTCATTAGTTGCAAGTTCTTCCTCTTAATCCTTCAACCGTACTCTGCATCAACTTCCATTTTTCATACAAAATCCTCCCATAAACATATGCCAACTACTGCAACATTATTATGAATAAACAAACTTAGTAATGCAAACAACACCTTTGCAAATTGAAGTACTTTCGTTACACCAGCCTCACCGTTAGCTGCTAATGCAAACAACAGTCGTCTACCAATCTGAAATTCAAACATATAGAAAGAAAATGCATCTGAAATGAGAACATTTTTGAAGATAGCCGCTAATGTGTAAAAACGAGTTCTTTTGGGGGGCTTGTAACCCTCTCCTCATGCTCACCTCCAAAGCTTGCTTTGGGTGGCCAAAATGGAAATGCATCATTCCAAAACAAAGCAAGGCAATTTCAAATCTTCCCGAGTTATTGGATAATGGAGGAGGAACATAATCAAATCCTTCAATCCCTGAACTTTTGTGCCAATATATATTGGATCAGTTCTTTTTTATATGAATACATTTAGAAGTGACCAAATGATGAAAAAAATAGTAACGCATCTAACATAAAAGTACGGTTTGTTGAAGGCTTAACCTAAGCCCACCACTATATATCAAGTTTAACTTTCATTGAGATAACCAAGATTAGGAGAATTCCGTAGGACCTTTTTGAAAAGCCATAGGGATATGTTCAGTCATAACAATGATCTCCTTTCATGGGAACATCAGTTGCATAGCCATGGCTCACCATTTCCAATTTACAATCAATGTATTAAGTTATAAAATTATTAAGTAATTATCTAAAAACTAAAAACTAATTACCAACATACCTGTAATCAAAATAACGGTGAAGATTCTCCAAAGCATCAAACTAATCATCATGATACAAACCATTCAAGTAACGCAAGAAGTGAACCTGCATCAAATTCCAACAAAAATGACAAAATCAACAAACTATTGAGTGCAAATACAACAAAAACTACCAAACAAGAAAACCATATACTAACACGATATAGCTCTGGTGCCAGTTTTTGAAGCTGCCTTAACATAAGTTCAAAAGAGTTTAAAGAGAAACAACTCCCCTGCCTACCAAAGTATTATTAATTTAGATCAATACAACCTAAAGTATAAAAAATAAACAGGTAAACAGAAGTTTGATAGATATATGCATGTTGTGGCAAATATATGTGTGGCAAAATGATGTTGTGGTAAATTTATGTGTTTCACAAGAATAATGCCTAGTAGTTAGACCTTAAACCAATCCAACAAGTGCTTTGGGTATATGAAGATGGAAAGGAACACTTCCACCAGCTCTTTGTTTTGCTTCAATTTCTTCAGTGACTTTCTCAAAAAACAAGATTCTCCAGTTCCATGTTTTCATATTCTGGAGGTGTTTCTAAATCATTACTAGAATCATCCAATTGCGGTGCCTCATATGGAGGACAACTTGAGATGGCTTCTTTGGAGTAGATCCCTATACTTGTCAAAAGACGGTATGCACCCTGCATTAATATCAAAATTATATGAGATGGTAGTTCTCTTAGGAGCTTCATTACTGCAAAATCTAACAATAACTAACCAGAAACAACACTCATTTCAAAACAGTGCACATATCCATGGGGTTGCTAAAGATATACCTTGGATAAAAGGTGATAAAGACATCCATTTACAATTTGAGCTTCTAAACTAAATAGACGATCCCTTTGGCCCCCATTAACCCACATCTATGACATTGCAGATTCTAAATATTGAGTGAGCATGCAACATTTCGTGATTTTCAACACCATAGAATATAGATAAAATTGAAGAAAAAATAGCAAGGATTAAAAAAAGAACTACCAATACCTCAAAGGATAAAAGATTGAAAGCAAGTATGCACCGACGGAGAAACATCTCCAGGTGGCTATTTGGATCCAGAATAACCTATTCATCTTCAATAACACCAGCCTCGGGGCCGGCAAGGATCCCTAAAGAAAAACATCATACAAGAGAGTATCAGTGAGTAAGTAGAACAAAAATTCAACAAAAACAACGATACTAACCACGAGATTAGGGCGGCGAACTTTTTGCAGAAGCATCAGCGAAGAGGTTGCGAAGATGAGAGTGAGAACCTTCAGTTGCGGTGGCGACAGAGAAGCTCTACGAGATTGGTTTGGGATTCGGTTATGGTTTCGGTTTCGCTTATGGTTTGGGTTTGCAGAGTGGAGACGGACGGAGAAAAATGGGAGATGAAGATGATTCTCGCTGTTCTAATTTTGAAGGAAAAGGAGAAGCCCTTGCCCTCCCATGTATTATTAGATGGTAGGAACCGAAAATTTGAGCTTTTAGAAAGGAAAATTTTGGGGTGGGAACCGAAAAGGAGAATAGAAGCCCTTGTATGACCTAAAAACTGAAAATTTGAGTTTTTAGAAAGGAAAATTTTGGGTGGGAACCGAAAATTTTGATCTTGTTTTTAAGGCGCACATATGCACGCCTTTAAAACTCATTTTTTACGGCGTGCATATGTGCGCCTTAAAAACTCATTTTTAAGGTACATAAAAGCGCGCCTTAAAAAAGTTTTTTTAAGGCACACAACAAAGGCACGCCTTAATTGGTTATAAACGAAGGCGCACAATAAAAGCACGCCGTAAATAATATAAATATGCAGTTTTTTAGGGCATGCAAAAATGCACGCCCTAAAAAATACCCTTTTAGGGCGCGCATTTTTGCACGCCCTAATTTGCGCGCCCTAAAAGCCCTCTTTTGGTGTAGTTGTATGATTACAACGTAATGTCTGTTGGTGGTAACTTGAAAATAAGTAGAAAGAAAAAGTACTGAACATAGAAAAATTTGAAGCAAATGGAACCCAGAAGTCGGTAGGTTCATAAGTTGGATAATAGGCCACATGATGGATTGCTTCGTGTAATGGGGCCTACATCTATAGATGTGCAGTTGTTGGTATATGTTTGGTAAAGAGTGTTGTCATGGTTTCTATGGCATCATTATCCATGACTTGTGCAACATGGGAAGTAATAGTTGTTATTTCGTTGTATGATTACGCTTGTGCCTTGTGAGATAGACTCTCCTATGTATGTTGTGGAACTTGTAATAATGGGTAAATGTGTGAAGGTATAATCCTTAGATAAAAGTATAAGACTTCTCAAACCTTAAGACGTAAAAGTATATCGTCACCCAAAGAACCTACGAAATTTAAGTCATGATACCGAAGGTTGGGTGAAACCGGTTTAGAATTGTGAATATGTTATTTGGTGTCTAAAAGAAGTGTATGGAAAGGATAATATGTTGAGTAACGAACGAGTGAAATTTTCTGTTGCAGCTATATGGTGCTAGTTGGTGGTACTAAGAAGTACCACCTTTCACAATGAATGTTAATGATAATGTGTCCTGAGGCAATGGGTGACGGAGTTGGGATAGATATCGCATTATGCCAGTGAGCAGAGATGTCGTAGTGGAAGCCACATGAATGTAGTAACTGCCTCTAAGTAATAGGGAGGTGTGGGATTCATTTAGGAGTGAAATTGGTACTTCAGCTTCCAAATACCCAGAGAAATGATGGTAGGGATTAAGTATTATAGATAGGTTGATAGGAGTTTATAAAATTATTAGAAGCATAGGGTGAATGGATACAATTGATATTATCTTCAGAGCCCCTTGGAGAGGTACGGTGATGTATAAATCTCGGATGTAATGAAATGCCTGTGTTGAAATGACAGTTTGGTGTTTATTGAAAGAACTCAAGATTTGAGAAACTACTGGTACATGTTTTAAATCAGTAGGGTAATAGAGAAGGAAACAAAGAAGAAGATCCAGGAAAAGAGAAAGAAAGTGTTACGTGGTTAACCAAATATAAAAAGGGAAAGATAAAAAGTGAAGGAGAATTGGAGAAGCTGTATGCTTTTACGTCTGAGTGTTGGTAATAAACTCGGACTTAAGAAAACAAGCATTATATTATCATTTTAGAACCCCTTGTGTTTAATTCAGAAACGAATAGTGGTGACATCACTGTATGCTTGAGAAAGTACAGTGATGTTGTAGTTTGGATATCGATTTAAGAACTCAGAGATGAGACGGGACCAAGGAATTGAGAACTTTGATGGGAAGTTGGGAAGTGAACCCACCGATTATGATCTTGCATAATGAATGGGAGTTCGGAATGAACTCAAGTTCGGTGATGTCTTGATTTAAGGAATAAATTAAAAGCTGAGTTGAGATTGGATTCAGCCTATTTATGAGGTTGTATGTAATGTGTAGATTATGTTATTACTATTGTGATGAGTGCTTGAATGTGACTCGAACAATGTTTAGAACCATTTTTGAAATGTTTTATGCAATTTGATTTTTAACATCAGTATCTAAGTACTACGGATTAGATGGTTAAATTATTGAGTTTAATTTTGAGTATTCTCGTGATTGTGTAACGACCCGTCCCAAATTCTTGGGATTAATTAAGAATTAATTATGGATTACTGAGGCTAATCAGGGATTAGCCGAATATTATCGGACGTTCAGGGCGAAATTACGATTTTGCCCCTAAACGAGGGCAAAAAGTTGACTTTGGACCCGGAAGGTCCAGTGCATGAGGACTGAAGACTGTTACATAGATCGAGTCGATACGAGTCCGTCGACAAGCGGCACGTCGAAATCAGACGTTCAAAGGGAAAGTTATGGTTCAAGGAAGTTCCGAGGAACTATTTATGGTGGCATATTTTACGAGGCAGTTGACTTGGCTTTTGTCTGGAAGTGGACCCATATATTTTGTTCTGGCCCAATGGATGAGTGACAAGTGTCACTCATCCATTGCTCCTATTACACAGATACATGCACCTTCCTTCACCCTCTTTGTTCATTCATTCGAACAACCCGATGAACCCAAAACCAAAACTTCCCCCATTTGAATCTGTGTGAAGCCAAGTGAGGCTGAGGATGAGTGAGAGGACTAGATGACGGTGGTAGGACGACCAGCCGCCGTGGACGACGGAGGAACCACGGGAAACAGGTGAAACCCTGAAACCCCTTTTATGTTCAAATTTCGAAAATTGTGTTTTGGACGTTGAGGAGGTTGTCTAGTGATTGGATGATGGTTTTGGGGGTTGTATGAGTCGTATGGGATGGGAATCGGTGGCTGAGGTGGTCGGAGACGGCCGTGAGGAGTTTTCGGTGGTTAGCCATTCAGTTTACAGCCAGGTAAGCTAGAATCAAACCTCTAAACATGTTTTTAAGTGTCTTAGGAGCTCAAAGGAACCATTAGAAGGTCGTTTTGGCCCCTAGATGTGGCCAGAACATAGAATGGAATTTTGGGCTTTAAATGGTTTATTGAACCAATGAGTTTTAGGATTATTTTCATTGATTTGATTGCATAAAACAACTCCTAGGATAGATTAGAAAGGATTGGTGGAAAGAAGGATGAAAAAAGATGAAAAAAATAGGAAGTTATGGCACTGAACTGGTCACACCGGTCCGGTTGGACCGGCTAACTAGTGAACTAGGTCAGACTGGTTCGATGCGAGGAAAAAGATGAACAGGTGCAGGCACGTGAAGCGCACGCACAGTGCCTTTGGGTGGCACATGGGGGCGCATGCGTGTGTTTTTAGGGAAGTGTTGGACATGATTTTTCATCTATTCAATGTAACGAACATTTTGGGACAAGTTTCGAGTCGATCGGACATCGTTTCGATATAGTTCGGGATGTCCGAAGGTTTAGGATAGAGTTTAAAAATGTTTAAAAATTCGGGAAAATTACAAGGATTTAATGGAAGAGTATTGAAGTGGCCAATGACCTTAGAATATGATTTGGACAGGTTTAGGAACCCCAGTGACTGTGATTGGCCCATGAAGGCTTATGGCGCGCTTATCGAGTTGCAGCTTGGACGGTCTGTGAGTGGACCTTGTTTTCTAAACTATGATGCATGCATAACTATTTTATATGTTTTAAATACATGATTTGAGATCCCTTGAGTGCATATGGTTGTGGTGTTTTGATATGTACGTATTTGCACGTGTTTCGAGATTTATGGTTTTATACTGTGCTTATACGCGCTTGTATTTCAATAATGGTTTGATGAACTAGTTTTGGATTTGGAAATATGGAATCGGGCATGAGACCCATTTTATTTGGAAACTATCGGACTTTGAGTCCATTTGACTTAATGAGATATCGGGCTGGAAGCCCATTTGGTTTACATAATCTGGCTTGATGCCCAATTGGTTGTAATATCGGACTTGAGGCCCAATTGGTTTATGATATCGGGCATGAGTCCCTTGAATTTGGAAATTGGATTTGTGGAAATGATTTATGAAGGTTAAACGTCGAGCACGAGACCCAATTGTGGATTTACGATGGTTTTATGGAAAACCCCGGGTATAGCCCTTTGAACGGTTTTGAGATGAATTGTAAAATGGTTTTCCATATACCATCCTCATGAATGATTGCCCTCCTGACGTCTCGTAGTATCCTGGAGTGGCGGGTTGTCTCCTCCAGACATCCCGTAGTATCCTAGAGTAATCACGGGGCATTGCTTGTGAGGGGTCATTGCACGAAGCGACCGGTCTGTATAGTGACTCATGAGTAGGATTGCCAGAGGTTAAAACCTCCCCCCAGGGAGGGTCATTGAGCTGCAGGTCATTGACCTAGGTGGACCATGGGGAGACTTAGGATTGAGTGCCTAGGTAGCCCGTGTAGCTTGGAACCGTGATGGTGTTGATTGTGACATCTGGGATGTTAGGGATAAGGGATGACGACGATTGGTTTTGGGCTGAGCCCATGTGTATTGGTTTTGGGCTGAGACTCACATGTATTGGATTTGGGCTGAGACCCATGTGATTTGATTTAGGCGGAGTCCCTATGGATTTACTGTTTTGGGCTGAGTTCCTATATACTTTAGTTTACGGTTTTGGGCTAAGGCCCTAATGATTTAACTAATGACTAATGGTTTGATAAATGGTTTTTGAATGCATGCATGCTTTTTAGTGAAGGGCATAAATGTATTTTTATGAAATGAGTTTTATTAAATTATTTTTTTCGTCTACTCATCGCTTTCAATGATTTTAATGCCCTTCAGGGGATTTAGGACGGGTCATGTCAGATTGTGTTTGAGTAAGTTGTGTTAACCTGACGCTTACGGTTTTGAAAATGTGGGGCCTAGTTTAGTCGAGGGAATTGTTATGGTTCACATTGTAACGACCCGTCCCGGGGGTCGGGATTAGTGATGGATTAGCTGAGTTAATCGGTGGTTAGTTGGTTACTTTTGGACGTTGGGCGTAGAATGACGATTTTGCCCCTAGAATGGGTAAAAAGTTGACTTTTAGTTCGGGCGGTCAATTGGGCATTGACCGATGCCTGTGACGTAGTTTGGGACGTCACGAGTCCGTAGACAAGTGGCACGCCTGATTCCGACATCCGAGAAGGAAGTTATGATGTTCGAAAGGTTGAGGGCACTTTCGTAACTTGGTTAAACGAGGGGTAATTGTTGACTTTTTAAACGACAAGGATTTTACACGTAAACCAAGGACCGTTAGGTAGATCTCGTTATCCTGAGTACAACGACAGGCAGCATGCCTTCATCGGACATCGGAAGAATAAGAGACGGGTCAAGGACATTGAGGGGCAAAATTGTAATTTGGTGTAAAAGAGGTGATTTGGTCATTTTCCACCTAGGGAAGGCTGTGGAAAGCCCTCCTCACCGCCACACAATTCTTTTGCCTGTTTTAAACATATGTATAGCACGGGGCTGGGAAAAACAGAGAGTGTAATGGTGTGGAACCGTGGAACCATTTTCCCCCTAATTCGTGTATTTTTTTTATTATTCCTTGTTGACACTAAGAAGGACCTGAGGGAAAGTGAGATTGATGAAGGAAGGAGTGGTGGTGCTTGTGCCACGGACCGTCGTGGACGGTGGGTTTCGAAATATGAAAACAGAGGACCGTGAGGATTAACCCAAATAATTCCCTCTAAATGCCATCTTAGCTTGTAACTTGTGAAAGGAAAACAGAGACTCGACAGGGAGAAGCTGGGAGAAGGCCAAGGTGGCGCCCAACGGGTCTAATAGGTAAGTTCCCGTGGTTTGTTTATTTGAATTTGAAAATGGCAATGTGACTTCGAGTAGTTATTGAGGACTTCTAGTAATTAGAATGTGTTTTGGTGGGTGATAGGAAGCTTTGAAGCCAAAAACCGAACCCTGGGATGGCCAGAGCCATGGAACCAGTATGAAGAACTGGACCGGTTTGAGGAAAATGTTTGAAGGTATAAATAAATCGTCTGATTTTTCTATTTTGAGATCTTGGATCGTTAGGAAACATTGGAATAAGATTGTAGAATAAATTAGGGAGGAAAACGGACAAAATTGGACAAGTTAAACCCGTGAACCGGCCACGCCGGTTCTGTCTGAACCGTGAACCGGTCGAACCAGGTTCACCCAAGGATAGGGATGAACAGTACAGGCGTGTGAGGCCCACGCGCAGCCCCTTTGGGGGCGCATGTGGGCGCATGGTACGGATTTAGAGGAAGGCTCCAACATGAATTTTCAAGTATTCAATGTAACGAACATTTTGGAGCTGGTTTTGAGTCAATCGGACCTCATCTCGATATGTTTCGGGATGTCCGAAGGTTTTAGGGCTAGGTTAAAAATAGTTAAAAATACGGGAAAATTATGGGACTTTAGTATGACCTTTGTGAAGTAGTTAGTGACCTCGTTATGGGATTTGGACAGGTTCGGGAAAGCCGAGGATAGCGAAATGGCCGGGAACGGCGTAAGTGTGTGCGTATCGAGGCGACGTCGAAATGGTCTGTGAGTGGACTTTGCTTTCTAACTCTTGATGCATGCATATATGTTTTTATATGTTTTCTATACTTGATTTTATGATTTGATTTATGATTCTGATGGTTTATGGTTTTCACACGTTTTTCGAGGAATTTGCGGTATTTTACATTTTACGAGATTTGATGGATATTGTGATTTAAATCTAGTTCAATGATTTGATTTCGGAATTTGAAATACGATTTGATTTCAAAGAAAGTAAAATGATTTCGGAAAAGGATTTTCGGGCTTGAAGCCCAGTTTAAAAGTGGTTTTGGAGAAACGTGATTTCGGGTTTTGGAATCGGAATTCCGGACGACGATTCGGGATTCGATTCGGGACTTGAAAGTGGATTCCAGGTTTGGGTTCGGAATGGTTATTCCGGATGCTAGCTTACGGAATGATGGTTGCGGACTCGAATCTGGAAAGGAAATGGATATGATTCTGGATTTGGATTCGGAATGACGGTTCTGAATGCCGGAAAGGCCTCAAACCAGTGGTTTCGGATTCGGGTTTGGATGTGGATTATGAAATGGTTTTCAAACGGTTTTGGATTGTATTTGCTGGATCTGGTTATTGGGTTTAAAGACTCGGATATTGTGATTGACGGGGGACGGGCCCGGATTGGGTTTAAAGACCAGGATTGAGTTTAAAGACTCGGAGTTTAAAGACTCAGATATTGATATTTTCCTCCGTAGGCCTGTTGAGTTTAAAGACTCGAAGTTTAAAGACTCGGATTATTGAGGCCTGGATTGAGTTTAAAGACTCGGGAGTTTAAAGACTCGGATAGATCCAGCAGATTCGATGGTTGGAAATGTGGTTCATATGTTATGGTTTTCTCTGTGATGAATGATGACGGTTTTCAAGGATGGTTTTTTCCGGTGGGCATCGCATTACTGCAAAAATCCGTTCAAGTGTCGTGATCCACCTCTGGGCTTCCTTAGGGTCTGCCCCACCACTAAACGTCGTAGCCCCGAGCCGCTGGGCTCGCTCGATCGTAGCACTCTTTGTCCCTCTCGCCGCTTCGTCTTCAGGTCGTGGAGGGGGCTCGCGTCTCGGAGGAATGGTCAATCGTACGCTGAAAGAGGCATAAAGTCAGTAAAACGACCTAAACACAACCTCGTAAAAGACATAAACCACAAACCTATGCTCTGATACCAATTGTCAGGACCCACCCCGGTTCCACCCCGAAAACTGAGGTAAATCCTGCTCCAGTCTGACAACCCCAAACGAAAAACCGAAACAACCTCACGAAAACCACAAATTACATTGTCAGACGAAGGAGAATTGAAAACATCCAAGTGTCAACCGTTACACAGAGCATTGTACAAAACAAAACAAGCCCTACTGTAAGCTAAGCGCGCAACGGATGACCTTATGCCTCGACTTCTGCCTCAACGGTAGCCCCAACGCTCGCACCACGACCTGGAGGGTGTCAAAAACATTAAAAATGTGAGTGGACTAAAAATAAAGAGTTATAAAACCGTTTGCAAAAATAAACCAAGGTTACACCCTCCGTTTTGAAAACATGCATGCATAACCAAGTAACTGAAAATAATAGTAGTACGAAATGAAACAACATGCAGAAATCACCAGAAATCAAAACCAAAGTTCAGGCACTCGGCCTTTAAGCCATAGAACCATGTTATTCGAGTCACAACCCAAAACATTCGAAAACCAGTGGAAAAACATCAATCATATACAGTTACTGGATCTCAAGTACGCCCGAGTCTTTAAACTCAAAACACAATGCGCAATAGCCAGGCCTTCCCGGGATATCAACGAGTCTTTAAACTCAAAACACAATCACAGGCCTCGGGGGGTATCATTATCACCGAGTCTTTAAACTCAAAACCATACCGAGTCTTTAAACTCAAACCATCAGTCCAGGGCCCTTCCCCCATAAATCAATCCGAGACTTTAAACTCAAAACAAGATCCAGTGGGTTTTCCGAGTCTTTAAACTCAAAACCAGTTTTCATGTATAAGGAAATCCATCAAAATCGAAAACCAAAGCCAAACCAGAATCCTTCGAAAACCGACATCACATTTACTTAAAAAGGGAACTTCCTCCCGACTTTCACTTCCAACCTCAATCAAATCCACAAATCGTAATAAAATAGAATGCGTATAAATATAATCATTCATCTGAAACCGTACTCAAAAGCATCATAGAAAACATTATTTTCGAAGTACGTGCAAATCCGATAAGTAAAACAGTTATATAAAGCATAATTAAATAAAGCAAGAACATAGAAACATAATTCATGAATTCATATATCGAAAGCAGAAAAGCATGATCGAAACATAATTAAATAAGTAAAACAGTTATGCATGCCCGGTTAGAAAACAAACAGTCCACTCACAGTTCCCAAGTACGTCACTCGCGTCCCGTACGTCCCGTACATTCTTCGTCCGCTTCGGGGATTCCCGATCCTGTCACAAGTCACCAAAACACGTCATTAACACGTTAACGAAGGTTCTCCTAATTTCCCACAAAATTCCCCGGGTTCTAAACTTAACGAACCGAGACCCTAAACCTTCGACATTGCGGAACTAACCAGAAACAACGTCTGTTTAACCCGAAACCTATCTCAAAAGATTCGTTGCAACAATTAGACCAAAAACCATGTTGGAAGGTTCACCGGAATCCTCCCCACGCGCCGCCCAAAGTGGCTGCGCGTGGGCCTCACGCGCTTGCTACAGGGTTGTCTTCAACCCCTGGTCAGCCGATTCGACTGTACTGAACCGGCGTGACCGGTTCTCCATCAATTCCTACTCAAAACCCTTCCTTTCAATGCCATTAGGTTCGTCCTGGCCTAAGCAAGTGATTCCAAACCCAAAAACTAGACATCAAAGCCTCTAACCCGTCTTCCCCAGCTCAAACCAGAAACCACCCAAAACACTGTTTTGGTTCCAGGCCAACCACGAACTCCCCCGTCACGGCTGCAAGTTTAAACCAATCCTAGGGACATACTGAGTCTCACAGAAGTCGCAGAAACCCTCGACTCAGCCCCAAAATCCACGACTTTCGAAATGAACAAAACGGGAAAAAGAGGGGAAACAGGGCTTACTGTTGATCTCACCTCCGCCGTTCTCGCCGCCGTGCTCCTCTGCATTCACAGAGTCGTCCTCAGCTGTCCAAGCCTCCTTTCGAACTTGATTGGATCAATATGATCGTCTGTGGCTGCACCACCACCTCGACTCTCTCTATTTTCCTGAGAACCCAAACCTCTCACTACCCTGGTTTCTCTCACAGTCCTCACTCACAAGCCACTCACCACTTCCTCCCTTCTCTCTGTCACTCTCTTGATCACCAGAACTCACAACACCCTCTGCAATCGATCAATCCCTCTCCCAATCTCACTCTCTGTTTTCTTCTTCGAACACGACTCAACACAAACACAAAACCCTTTAAATTACACCGTGCAACCTTGTAGAAACCTCTAGCCTACCCCCACGTGTCACAGCCCTATGGTCCCAAACTCAAAATATCCCAATCTCCTTTGTACACTTGGCCTTATCTGATTGGCCCAATTCCCAATGTGCCAAAAAGACCAAAATGCCCCTCTTGTTCAATTTTACGGTTTTACCCCTCACGTTCTAGACCCGTATCTCACTCGTCCGACGTCCGATTAAAGCATGCTGCCTGTCGTTGTACTCAGGATGACGAGATCTACTTAACGGTCCTCGGTCTACATGTAAAAACTCTGTCGTGTGAAAAGTCAACTTTTCCCCCTATTTTAACCAAATTACGGTAATGCCCCCAACCTTCTTAACATCATAACTTCCTCCTCGGATGTCAGAATCGGGCGTGCCACCTGTCTACGGACTCGTGTCGTCCCAAACTACGTCACGGTCATCGGTCAATGTCCAATTGACCACCCGAACTCAAAGTCAACATTTTTTCCCGAACTAGGGGCAAAATCGTCATTCTACACTAACGGGCCAAGAGTAACCAACTAACCACCCATTAACGCTGCTAATCCGGCACTATGCACTTCCTTAATCCTAACTCCCGGGATGGGTCGTTACAATTAGTGGATAATATATATATTGTTGATATGATAACCATATGGTTATGGCTTAGGTGCTGACCCGCGTCATTTTGCAATAAGAACCCATTGAATGTTGACAAATGTTAAGCTCTAGAAGGGTTTGATACTTTTCTCCTTCCACCGACTTACCACACCATATATTGATATGGGTGTTTCTATTTTTTTTTTGTGTTCGACAAGGAGGAACCAAAAATCTACCAACCAAAAACTCATGATGTGTTCACCGTGAGGAACCAAAAACTTACAGTGTGTTCACCGTGAAAGGAAAATCAGAGGAAGAGGGGAAAGACTAGGAAGAAGGGTGGAGAGAAGGAAGGGAAGTAGAAAAGGAAGATCAGAGGAGGAAAATTATGTGAAAACTATGAGGAGAGGGGGAGGAAACCATGAACTAAAAACCGTGAACCCGTCAGCATGAGAATCGAATTTTGGTTCTGGGATCGGGACAGCAGAGATGAGCAGCCTCGTGTCTTTCTGGAGTCCTTGTCATTTTTCTGAGTTCAAGATAATGAAGGTTTGGTCATTGGATCCTCGTGGGCAGGAACTAGTAGCCATGGTCGAAGGTTGAGGTATGGAATCTTGACTTTTAATATGTTTTACTTATTTTAGACACCATAGGCATGTTTCTGGGATTGAGATGAAGAATTTTGGTGAAGGACGCATGAAAAATAGACGTAAAATGCAGAAATGATAAACAGGTCCATATCGCGGGCCAGGACGACCGAGTTTGTAGGAAATCAGGTCAAGATGTAAGAACTGTGCCCTGGAGGGAACGGTGAACGATCCCACATTTCTGCGAGGGAGAATGGTCTGAGAAAGGAATGGTGGTGTGCCTTAAAGGTGTAGGCACACACCTATCTAGAACTAGGCCTCCCTTGGCTGCGTTAGTTGGAGATGTGTTCTCCCAGCGTGAGGTCTTGGGGTCAAAACCTTGCGGGCACGCTGGAGTTGTGTACTCGCGGTCCAGAGGAGACAATGTCGTGTTAGATAGAGTGGGCCACTGCTCAACTTTGATCTAAACGA
Organism: Prinsepia uniflora; assembly: GCA_032719365.1. Lineage (NCBI taxonomy): Eukaryota > Viridiplantae > Streptophyta > Magnoliopsida > Rosales > Rosaceae > Prinsepia > Prinsepia uniflora. The sequence continues at coordinate 45,978,092 of CM064861.1, read as the reverse complement.
GGCCTTTTGGGAGCTTAGTGGCTTTGAGTTCGATTGGAACTCCAAAGTTAAGCGAGTTGAGGTTGCTGCAATTCCATGATGGGTGACCCCTTGGAAAGTTGCACCGTGAGCTCACGAAAACAAAACAGTGAGGGAGAAGAGGCCCAAAGCGAAAAATATCGTGCTAGAATCGGGGTCCTGACTGAGGAGGGTCGGGTCATGACACGAGACCTTGGGTTGAAGATGATGAACAGTGTGGTGTGTGGCCACCATGCGCATCGACTGTGATTAATGTGTGGGGGCACGTGCCACACCATTTGAGGGTGCGTCCAACATGAAAGTTAGAGTAATCGGTGTTACGAATCCGACGAAATTTTTTTTAAGGCGATCAGACATCATCCTAAGGTAGTTTTCATTGTTCGAAGATTTAGGCGATCAGACATGAAAGTTAAAGTTAAATTTTGAGTCAATTTCGATGATTAGTGACCCTTAGAAGTGATTTTGATAGGAGGTGATGTTCTCAAATTTTACGAGAAAACGTGCAACGCGGTTCGATTACATGTGCAGTACGTGTGAGTGAACCTTCTTTTCCCTAAACCATATGAATGCATATTTACATGGTTTTACAGGATTTAATATGTGATTTGTGTGATGATGATTTAGTATACCTTTATATGATTTTTGGTGATTTATGGTGATTGTTATATTGCACGTGTTACGAGGAAATCATATATTTCATATTTTGGATTTATACTGGACTCTAGAGTGGTTTTAGAGTCAATACAAGATTCCTACATGGTTTTGATGACATTTGATGGATTGGGTTTCACATACAAGATTTATTGTTTTATGGAATATTTTAATGGCACGATTTACTAGGTTTTGATATAATGTATGTTTTGGGCTTAGTCCCAGGTTTTGAGGTTTGAATTTGGTTTCTAAACTTTGTTTGGATATAGAAGTTGGAATGTGACCTGATTATATGATTTCTGAATACTTGTGACGGATATGATTACTAGATATATGTGTGATTATGTTGAGATGGGACGACCCTTCTCGAGTGTGGATTGATTATGTTCCAGATGCCAGTGCAAAGCTCTGTTCCCCTAAGACGATTACTTGGACTAGCACCCAGATGTCCAGAGCTGGGCTCTATTTTTCTAGGATCGGTCCACACCTAAACGTCCAAATTAAGGCTCATTTTCTTGGGTGACACCCGGACGTCAAGAGCTGGGCTTTATTTTCCCAGAGTTGGGTTATGTTTTCCCGATTGATATTGGCCTACCGGTAGTGCAGATATGATGTGTTGATTTGGGTTTTGGCATCAAGGATGGGTTAGTCAATTTGATTGGCTGGCTCGGTATGTTTGACGAATTCAGTGTGACTGATATGGCAGTGCGTTGGTATGGTTGCATTTGTGTCAGGACCCACCCCGGTTTCACCCCGAAACCCGAGGTAAATCCCGCTCCCGTCTGACTCCCCGACGCAAAACTCAAGTGAAACTCACTCACATTCTAACCAGTCAAATGCAGGAGTAGTTAGACACAAAGTCCCGAAGGTAGCATTTACAGAACATAGTACGAACATACAAAGAAAATAAAACCGATAACTACACGCACACGGAAGCCTTTACTCTACTCTGGGAACCCTCACGTCACTTCTATGCCTCAGACTCTGCCTCGACGTCAAGACCCCACGCTAGCTCCACAACCTGGAGGGCAATTAAAACAGAAAATGTGAGTGGACCAGAAAATACAAAAGTTTAAAAACCATTTTATAAGAAAACCGAGTTAAACCCTCCGTTTTGAAACCACATGCATAACCAACAGTTATAAACACATTTATAAAATAATCATTATAAACATCATAAGAAACAGAAACACTATAAAATACCATAAGAAACCACACATGAGTATCAGAAAAACTGTATCATAAACCATAACCACCAAATCATCATTTTCTCGATCAAACCTGCTGGATCTATCCGAGTCTTTAAACTCAATCCAGGCCTTAATCATATCCGAGTCTTTAAACTCCCGAGTCTTTAAACTCAAGGCCTACGGGGGAAATCAATATATATCCGAGTCTTTAAATTCCCGAGTCTTTAAACTCAATCCGGGTCTTTAAACCCAATCCGGCCGGTCCCCCGTCACATATATCCGGGTCTTTAAACCCAATATCCAGATCCAGCAAATCCAATCTCAAAACCATTTAAAAACCATTTACCAAATCCTCATCCAAACCCGAATCCGAAATCACTGGTCCGATGCTCTCCCGGCATCTAGAACCGTCATTCCGAACCCAAATCCGGAGTCCACTTTCCAATCTTAAAACCAAATTCCGATTAGTGAAATCCGATTCTAAAATCGAAACTTGATCATCGAAATCATGCTCCCAAAATCCCTTTATAATCATTGAAATCATTTATCCTTTGAAGGCCCGAAAACCGTATCTTTATTTTCCAAAACCACCTTTTTCTCGAAAAACGTGCAACACATAAAATCATCACTTCACATTCAATAAACACAAAATCATGATTGAAAAACCATAAAATACGTATGTAAAACAGTTATGCATGCTCGAGTTTAAGAAAAGGGTCCACTCACAGTACTGAGCCCTACTCGCGTCCCGAACGTCCAGCCCGTTCCTCGGCTTCCTCGGGAAATCCCGACCCTGTCAAACACCGCCAAATTACGTTACTAGCACGTCTACGAAGGTTCACCTAAATTCCCTCAAAATTCCCCGAATCCTAAACATAAGAACCCGGGACCCTAAACTTTCACCCTCGCGGAACTCAACTCAAACGACTTCCGATTGACCCGAAACCAACTCCATCGAACTCACAACAACTCTTAGACCAAAAACTATGTTGACCGTTTCTCCCAGAACCGCCGCACGCGCCCCCACGCGCCGCCCAAAGTGGCTGCGCGTGGCCCTCACGCGCCTGCTACAGTGCCACCGTCAACCTCGAGCCAACCCGGTTCGCAACAGTAGCCTGCAACTCGGACCGGCGAGACCTGTTCTCCACCGTCCGGCCACCATTGCACCTCCTTTCTTCACCATCTTCATCGTCCAACCTTAAGCTATCCATCCCCCTCCTCCTTAGAACTCGACACGGCCCCTACACCGTCGACTCAAGCTCGAACCAGACGGCCTGAACTCCCCTGTTTCACGATCCAGCCACTCCGGTCACCCCCCGTCACGGTGACTGTCCCAGACTCTTCCTAGGACCTCACTGAACCTAATCCAACTCTTCTAAACCTTCGACTCAGTCCCTGGGATCACGACTCTTGGATTGAAACAAAACGGAAAAACAGGGCACACAGAGTCCCTCCGTCGCGCCAACCACCACCGTGCACCTCTCGTCACGGCAACACAACCAGACGGTTCCTAGGACTCAACTAAATCCCCTAAACCACTATAGCCCCATCGATTCAACCCCTAGACTCACGACTTTCTATTCAAAACTCGACGGGAAAACAGGGCAAGTTTACAAGGATGAGGGATTACCTGCAACCGTCCACCACCGTGCTCGCCACCGCGGTTCCTGGAGTCCACAACGTCGCCTCAGCCTCCTCTCGAGGTCAATCGCACTTACACACGGCCACAGCACCACCAGCTCCCTCAGTTCCTCTCTGTTTTTCTCTGAAGTTCCCGTGGCTCTCAACTCACTCACACACCACCTGCACACTTCTAACCTTCTCAGCACCACCCCAGCATCTCTCAACCTCCTTCTGATCACTCTTCACTCACCAGAACTCATCAACATCCACGATCACCTTCCAATTTTCCTCACCGCCTCACTCTGTTTCTATCTGGGTCGAAGAAAACTCACACTTGCACGGTTGCACCCAAATAATTGGACCGTGCACATACTGGAACCCCCCAGAAACCACTCCACCTTTAGCACGTGTCACCATCCTACCCTTCATCTCACATGTGGCTCAATCTCAACCCTTCATCTGTCCTTATCTGTTGCACACACCCCAGAGCACAAAAGACCAAAATGCCCTTCTGTTTTACCCAAAATTACAACTTTGCCACTACCTTTCTAGACCTGTAACTCCCACATCGTACGTCCGATGAATACGTGCCGCCTGTCATCGAACTCGGGACGACGAGATCTATCTAACGGTCTTAGGTCAACTTACCAAAACCCGTTCGTATAAAAAGTCAACGTTTCCCCCCTAATTTCGCCAAATTACGGTTATGCCCTCAACATTCCGAACATCACAACTTCCTCCTCGGATGTCGGAATCGGGCGTGCCACCTGCCTACGGATTCGTAACATCCTCAACTACGTCCTGGTCACCGGTCAACTCCCACTTGACCACCCGAAATAAAAGTCAACATTTCTGCCCGACCCAGGGGCAAAATCGTCATTCTAAGTTCCCGGACCCCTCGGGACCACCTAACCCTTGATTAACCTTACTAATCACACCTTAATCACTCTACTTATCCCGATTCTCGGGACGGGTTGTTACAATTTGTGTTTATACTTGATCTAGATTTAGATGGGCAGGTTTTCTGTTATTACTGGTCTTCTAATTATTGCATGTTGTCGACGCTGCATCTGACCAAGCAATAGGCCCATTTAAGACGACTTGGGAGAATTACTAAAGCCCATGTTCAAGGCTCATCTTGGAGGCCCATCAACAAGGCCCATGCCTTAAATCCCATCACAACTATGACCTAACCCTAGATAACTCCTATAAATAGGGATCCTCCTCCCTTATTTTATGGACTCAACCGCTTCATCCTCTCTACAAACACTATTATCTCTCAAAGGCTCAGAGCCTTATACTTGTACAAAATATCATATTATTAATGAGAGGGAGGCAACACCGTGGACGTAGCCCGATTTGGGTGAACCACGTACTTTCTTGTGTCTTGGTGTGCGTGCGTGTCTTTACAGTCTCGTTGGTACAATTTTTGCATCAACAGTTTGGCGTCGTCTGTGGGAATCGATACAAAAGGTTATGTCGGTTCTTTTTCAATTTTTCTTACCCGCTAAAACACCATGGCCGCCAAGAACACCAAGAAAAACCCAGAAAATACAGTCTATCCAATACGCAGTGGCCCAGGGAAATTCTCCTTTCTCGGTTGGTCGAAGCCCCTTGTGCTTCTCTCCCAAATCCTCTTTCCCACCACAAAATAAATATATATTGTAGCCTCTGCAAACCACAAATTTTGGTACTTTAAACCCCTGCAAAGTCTGCCCACCACAAACAAATAACAGCTACTTTTTAGCCTTCTGTAGGCATCTACCCACCACAAAAAAAAATACATATATAATCATGCTTGGTAACCTGCCCCCTGCCACTTGACCCCACCAAGATATTATCTATCTTTATTACAACAGCCCAGACCTCTTCATCAGTCCCCACCGATGTCCCATCGGGCTCCCTGCTCGGTCGGCCTCCTAATGCCCTGCTCGGTCGGCCTCCTGATGCCCTGCTTGGTCGGCCTCCCGATGCCCTGCTCGGTTGGCCTCCTAATGCCCTGGTCGGTCGGCGTCCCGATTCCCTGGTCGGTCGGCCTCCCGACGCCCTGCTCGGTCGGTCTCCCGATGCCCCCTCGAACTCCTTGCTCGGTCGGTCTCCCGATGCCCCCTCGAACTCCTTGCTCGGTCGGTCTCCCGATGCCCCCTCGAACTCCTTGCTCGGTCGGTCCCCACCGATGCCCCATCGGGCTCCCTGCTCGGTCGGCCTCCCGATGCCCTGCTCGGTCGGTCTCCCGATGCCCCCTCGAACTCCTTGCTCGGTCGGTCCCCACCAATGCCCCATCGGGCTCCCTGCTCGGTCGGCCTCCCGATGTCCCCTCAGACTACATGCTAGGTCGGTCTCCCGATGTCCCCTCGGACTCCATGGTCGGTCGGTGTCCCGACGTCCCCTTGGACTCTCTACTCGGTCGGCCTCCCGATGTCCCCTTCGGACTCCCTTTTCATCGGTCCCCACCGATGTCCCATCGGGCTCCCTGCTCGGTCGGTCTCCCGATGCCCCCTTCGGACTCCCTACTCGGTCGGTCTCCTGATGTCTCCTCGAACTCCCCGCTCCGTGGGTCCCCACCGATGTGCCCTCGAACTCCTTGCTAGGACGGTCCCCACCGATGTCCTCTCGGACCCTCTACTATACAACCAGGTAACACTTTCAATCAGAAATCCCTTCTAACCATCATTACATGACATACATACATGTCATCGTGCATATACATATACATGTCACACATACATGCCCTCGCGCATACCGACATACATGTCACTCATACATGACATACACACATGTCACTCATACATGATATACACACATGTCACTCATACATGACATACATACATGTCACGCATTCATGCTCTCGTGCATACTGACATACATGTCACACATACATGCCTTTATGCATTCTGGCATACATGAACTCATACATACACTCCACACATCATCGAGCACCTGCTGCTCAGAGCCCCGCTGCTCAACACATTACCGAGCACCTGCTGCTCAGAGCCCCGCTGCTCAACACATCATCAAGCACCTGCTACTCCGAGCCCCGCTGCTCAACACATCATCGAGCACCTGTTGCTCCGAGCCCCGCTGCTCAACACATTACCGAGCACCTGCTGCTCCGAGCACCCGCTGCTCAACACATCATCGAGCACCTGCTGCTCAGAGCCCCGCTGCTCAACACATTACCGAGCACCTGTTTCTCAACATTCAATTCTACACTCAGTACACCTATCGACTGAGACGTATCTACAGCCACAATCGCTCACAAGCAGTCAGATTCATACATGAAGTCATACTCACCGGGGGACTACCAAAGCACAGTCACCACAATGTCAATCCACTCAGACATGCAACACACTACAGGAAGTCTTCTCTTCCGCATCCTACCTCGACCAAGGACTTGGGGGACTGATGGTACACCGAGCGGAGCAGTGCAAAAAAAGAAGAGTTATCGGTCAGTGCACTTTACCTGAAAGTCCTCAACCGAGGCAGTCCGCCTCAGTTAAGAACTTGGGGACTTGTCGACGCTGCATCTGACCAAGCAATAGGCCCATTTAAGACGACTTGGGAGAATTACTAAAGCCCATGTTCAAGGCTCATCTTAGAGGCCCATCAACAAGACCCATGTAACGCCCCGGACATTCTGGAAATGTAATATTATAAAATATTGAATAAAATGACGTATTTACCCCTGTATTTCGAGTCGTCAATTTGTTGACTTTTTGATTTGGAGGTCGAACGGACGTTGAGTGATGACCGTGACGTAGTTCGGGACGTCACGAGTTCATAGACAGGTGGCACGTCCGATTCGGACGCTCGAAGTGAAAGTTATGATGTTCGGAAGTTCAGGGGCATTATCGTAATTTGGGCGTTATAAGGGGAAAAGTTGACTTTTTGTTTGACAATTGATATCCATTTGACTCGAAGACCGTTATGTTCGTCTCGACGCCCCGAGTACAACGACAGGCGGCACGCTTGAAACGGACGTCGGATGACCGAGTTATGGGTCACGGATGTTGGAGGGCATTTTGGTAATTATTGCACAGAGGGGCATTTTGGTCATTTCACGGTGGTTACTGTTCACCACCGTGAAAAACAGAGTGCACGGCCGTGGGTCTTGTGCGTGCAATTGTTTATGGCTAGTGGAATGGCTCAGACGATTTGTTTATGTGGATTTAGGCAGTGGAAGCAGGATTGGGTGACCTTGGTGCACGTTTGGGCAGAGTTCAGAGCACGGGAGAGTGAGGAATGGCTGTAGTCTCTGTGCTTGCGGGAAACCGTTTTCATAGACTTCAGAGTGTCTCCCACGAGTTGCTGGCCGTTTGAATCGATTACTCTGAATGCCTTTGGGCTGAGAGACTCATTTGCGTCCTTCCTGCTGTGGAAAATCGGAGAGAGATTGAGAGAACCAGTGAAGAACCATTTTCGGGTTTTTGGGGGGGAAATCGCAGAGTTCAATTTCTAAGGGTCGAGGGATCAATCTAAACACACGGTGAGACTTCTGGGAGTGAAATAATCACTACGGTGCAAGAACTAAAGGGATTGGAGCCCGTTTCGCCCAGGAACCTGAGTTGCGGTTTAGAGATGAACCAGTTGGAGGGAAAAATTGAATTCGATTTCTGAGGCTTGTTGATCGAAACCAGGGGCCATTCTAGTCTTCTGGGAGCAAAAGGAAACCAACCATGTCGAATTCGAAGGACGACACTCACGAATTGGCCAAGAACGGAGTTCCCTGGTTCTGAGTATTTTCGAGCTTGAGGACGACGACTTCCAGGTAACGGCGAGACCAATTGATGGTACCATTGTGTTCGTATAAGTCCCCTTAAGCTACTGGTGAAATTAATTTGAGAATGGAGTTAGTTTGGGTGAGTTCCAGAAGTCGATTTGTTCGACTGTTCGAGCTTGAGTTGGGTCGTTTGGGTACTAGTCGAGGTTAATCATCAATACAGACCTAAAATTAATGGATTAGAGAAGATATAGGATCAAAAACGAGAGGAATTGATTGAGAATTGGGCTTGAATTGGTCGGGTTGAGTCGCGGGTAATAGACCCGTTTATCAGTTGATTCGGGTAAGGACGAAGGTACTGTAGCTTGGCGCGTGGCTTTCACGCGCAGCCACTTTGGGCGGCGCGTGACGGCGCGTGTGACGTCAACTCCGATCACGGTCAACATGAGAATTAATCCTTTCAGTCTAACTAACATTTTATCTTTAGAGTTCGAATCGATCGGGAGTCATTCGGGATAATTTCGGGAGTCCGGAAGATTAAGTCTTTAAGTTTATTTTCGCCGAAAAATCCGGAAAAATTAGGAAAAATCCTACGAGTTATTTTGGGATGTTTGTAACCCTTCTTGTACGTTTTCACAGGCCCGGACACTTCCGAAGCTACGGAGGAGCGCGTGGGACGCGATTGACGCGTCCTAAGACTGTGAGTAGACTTTTTGATTTCTAAATTGGGCATGCATGACTATTTTGCTTATTTATCTCGTGGTTTTACATATGATTTTATGATGGTGAGATGATATATCGGTTTTACATGTTTTCACGTTTTTCGAGATATTTATCGTATTTCACGCATTTCAAGATTACGGTTTTTGCTTATGCATGCGTGATGATTTTGATGAAGTACCTGGATATGAATATGCATGTTTCGGATTTATGATGTTTGATCATATTGTGAAGTAATTTTCGGAAATTGCATGTGTTGGAAATTGCATGTGACTTCGGACATAAGTCCTACTATGATGTGATATGATTTCGGAATGAGGTTGGAAAACGGTTGTGATGAATCATGGTTTATTGTGTTTTAAAAACGGTTTTGGGTTTAAAGACCCGGTTGATGGTTGGATCTGGTTTTGGGTTTAAAGACCCGGTATGTTGATGATGGGGGGCGGGCCCGAAAATTGAGTTTAAAGACTCGTGAGTTTAAAGACTCGATTATTATGATACCCCCGAGGCCTACTAATCGTGTTTTGAGTTTAAAGACTCGTTGATATCCCGGGAAGGCCTAATGTTGAGTTTAAAGACTCGGATGGATCCAACGGCATAATCGTGATTATTGATTTACGTTTTACTCGATTTGTGCAAATAATGTTTCAAAATGACGGTTTCTGGAATCTGGTATTATTAAATGGTTTTACATGAGTTATGACGATCCTTGTAACGTTTTTCATGTGTTTCGGACAAAGAGTTTTCAAAAGTTTAATACACAAGTTTTGAATATTTGGTTATGCATGCGGATTACAAAACTGGAGAGCGAACCCGATTTCGGAAAAACTGTTTTTCCTGTAAAACTTATGTTTCGGTCCACTCACACTTTGTTGTTTTAAATTCCCTCCAGGTCGTGGTACAGGTGCGGGGGCAAGCGCCGAGGCAAAGGCGAAGGCATAAAATTTTCCGTTGCGGAGTAGTTAGTTCACAGAGTAGGATTTGTTTCTTTAGCTTGTTTTGTAATAATATTGCTCTGTGAAACTGTGGACTTGACGTCCAATCGGATGTATTTGTTTAATCTCCCTGGTCTGACAATGGGGGTGTTGTAATATTAAGTAGTTTTTCGGTCTTTTGGATTCGATTGTCAGACGGGAGCAGGATGCTTCCCGATTATCGAGGCGATAATCGGGGTGGGTCCTGTCAACCCATGCCTTAAAGCCCATCACAACTATGACCTAACCCTAGATAACTCCTATAAATAGGGAGCCTCCTCCCTTATTTTGTGGACTCAACCGCTTCATCCTCTCTACAAACACTATTATCTCTCAAAGGCTCAGAGCCTTATACTTGTACAAAATATCATATTATTAATGAGAGGGAGGCAACACCGTGGACGTAGCCCGATTTGGGTGAACCACGTACTTTCTTGTGTCTTGGTGTGCGTGCGTGTCTTTACAGTTTCGTTGGTACAATTTTTGCGTCAACACATGTATTTCAAGATTTCCATTTCATTAACACATTTGTTGTATGCATAGTTTTTCTAAAATAGAGGATATAAAGGTTATATTTCGAACTATGTTTTTAAAATGTTAATTTTCGTCAACTTGCACATTTTTCTTGGTTTTGAAACTCTCGAGGACCGTTGCACGTGAATTAAGGCTGCTTATAGAGCGGACGCATAAAGTATACAAGTGTCCATTGTCTGACAAGATTTCGAGGGTAAACTTGGTAGTTTAGGTTACCTATTAGACGGGAGCAGGATCCGGGTGTGATATACAAGGTGTTTTCCGGGTTGGGTCATGTCACTTGATCCAACTGTTTCATAGCCTGAGCAACATCTAGGTCTTGACTCATTTTGGGATCATCACACTTGGCCAGAAGTTGTAAGTAAAGACTGAGATTTAAGGAAAATCTAACACAGAAGAATCAAAATCCAACAAAAAATTAACAGACATGGAACAGAACCTGGATTATTCAATAACCCCATAGCCTAACTAAAATCATCTTATCAGATAAAAAAAAAAATTAAAATCTTTTTACCTTACCTAGAGATTGAAATTGAAAGCAAAGGTGCGTTGGGAGGAGTCGACGACAACGATGGCAGAGAGTACGTTCGGAGGAGTCGATGACAAAAGTGCGTTGGTGGAATTTGACGCTCGACAACGATAGAGGAGAATGCATTGGGAGGAATCCACATGAAATTTAAGATTGGGATCTTTTAAATTTTATTATCATTAATTGTTAATTTAATATATTGTTTATTTTATTTTTTATTTGAAAATCTTAATTAAAAAAAGAAGACAAGAATTGACACATGTTGAGATGTGAAATTTGTGATATAACTTAGAGCCCATAGCTTTATTGAAAAATAAAAATAAAAAAGTCGATGATAGAGCTGACAATTTCCTTAGACTCAGTGTTCAAGTTTGCTCTTTTAAGATTCGAGCTCAATGTGATGTCAAGCTTGCTATACGAATTGTCTTCCAACAAAATGTACAGCAAAATCCATCAACAGGGAAATTATACGTAAAAAACTATACTCACCAAAGCTTTAAATAGCAATAAAAAAGTTGGCCCTACTTGGTCATAGGTATTAATACCTAGGCTTTTTTCTGTTCCAAGTTTCATCAACACCAGCCGAAGATTCAAGTCTTCAACCATGTCGTCTCGGATTTTTCTTCATAAAGCAAGCAACCTCCACTGAAGACGACCAGCTCTAAGATCGTGCAGTCACAACTTACATCATCACCATCATCAGAATGAATCACTTTTCTGTTTTGCTAGAACTACTCTCATTTGCTCTCTTCTGCAGTTTGTGGAGAGTCTCCAGGCTCGGTTTCTTCAATCATTGCATCTGATTCCACCACATTTGCATCTACTTCAGGAAACCGCTGTTGCAACGGCATTGCCTCACTTATCACTTGACCAATCTTCAATCTCTCCCGGTAATCCTCCATTTCTACTCTGTATCGCTCTTTATCTTTCACCGCTTTCTCCTGATACACCTACATATTTCAAAAGTCAATCCCTGAAACTATTTGTGCACAAATGAAGTAGTAAGAGTTGAACTCTAAGGGCTCGTTACATGGCCAGGATTGAATTGGATTGGATGACTCATAATGAAAAGCCATTCATTGATGGTAAAGTAAACAGTACTTACCGATTTTTCAGCCTCCATCAATTTATTCCAGAGTTCACCAATCATTCTGCTAATCTCTCTATCCTTCCCCGGATGAAGTGGTTTCAGCCTCGCATGCTGCTCTGCAAAGAAGAAGTTGTAACCACTTCTGTTAGGTTTCGGATGAGCGGGATCTCTCCTTTTTATCTCAGACTTCTTCCTCCTGCGACGACGGTGGACACCAGGTGTAATAATAGCTGTGGGAGTTTCATTTCTGTTAACCAACATGCCATAGTTCTGAGGGCCTCGTGGAACTTGCCGCGCTGGGTTATTTGGCGCCCGGTAAAGTACACCTCTCAGCCTCGTTGAGCCTTTGATGACGGTAACAAGATATCCATTTTCAAATTTCCCATCAATCACCCCTGTCACAGTATCTTCGGACGATGCTGTTGTCCTAGCTGCAATAGGAATTGTTAGAAAACAACCATAAGTTGCATATCACTAATGTTTATGCTTAGTAAACTTAATAGACATTTCAGAATCAATTCCTTCGGGCAAACAAGAACGATCTTCAAGCTTAATTAACACATCCAGTTTCCTAATTAATTCGCAAGTTCATTCTCTTCTAAGTCTGGTGTAGGTTTGATGTCCTGTTTATAGAGGTTATCACAGACCGCATTTTTGCAGAATGATCTAACGACCGGTAAAACAATAAGGGAATAAATGAAACACAAATAAGAGAGAATTGCAAGATACTAATAAACAAGCCTTTGTGCCTCCAGCATGCATTCACCCATTTTCCAAAAAACGGAGACTCAGGTTGAAAGAAGCAAAGGAAGAGACCTCCAGGGAATTCTGAATTCGTCTGTGCTTGGTGATGGAAAGCACTAGGACGAGTTTCAGCTGATTTCCGTTTAGTCCCTCCCTGTGAAGCTGGATCAGCTGTCAAAGGGCTGTATAAATTATCTGCCAAGAAAAAAGTTTTGCATTAAGAAAAAGCGCTGTCCGCAAGAATATATATAGAAGTGAGACGTATCTATGTTCAATGTGCACACCACAAGCAAGAGGATTCCATTCTTGAGCTTTAAAATAGTAAATTTGTTCATAGTGGAGAAGCAATGAATTATAATATTTCCGGAGCACAAAAGAAGCATTTGTAGCTGTGGACGGAAAGTTGAAAACAGCGGTAATGTCCTTCCATCGTTTATCTCTAATAATCTGCAAACTCCATTGGACCAGAAAATTAGTAACCGTGTACTAAGGCACTCCTACCAGCGTCTAAGAAATACAAGTTCAAACTGCAAAAGTATAAATCCTCAAACTGTCGAATACAACCACCAAATTATTCGAAAAAGAAATAAATTACGAGGGGCATAAACTAGCTTTTAATGATGAAAGTTTGCATGGTCAAATGCTTGTATGTGTGAACATCTTACGGCACAAATATTACACAGCTCTTATGTCTAGGATGAAAAACATGCTCACTATTTCAGCATTGTAAAATTAATCAACTAGCAGGATAGCTAGAATGGTAAAACACACAAATTCAAATAAGGACCTCATAAGACAAACTTGAGTCGTTTCAATGTAATGCATGTAAGAAAGTTTTAAAGGAACAGGTAGTATAAATTTTTTCTTACCTTCTCAATACCCCCCCGGTAAGTTACCTCGACAAAGAGTCGATGCAAGTCTAGCTCTTTCCCTCCTATAATGGGGATCCTAAAATTACAACACAGATAATGTCAACCGCATGGTAAATATCTACAACTATTGAGGCAGATAGAGAAGAAAAAAAACATACAGATGCCTATAGAAGGTACTCCACAATTTCTAAAGAAAAGTCAATCAACCCCCTGTGGTCATGCTAAAACCTAGTTGCACAGGCACAAGCCAGAGATCTGGAAAATAATAATTATAATAATTTTGACAAATTTCAACAAATCTATATGAAAATGGCATAACTCTAGTATTTTTCATGCCAAAACTGCACCAGTCCACTGCAAGTCTGCTATTCTTAAACTATACTTAAAATCTTGAACCCCTCAACTATTTTACGGCGACATGCCATTGAACATAACTCCCTTCTCCACAACAAAGCATTTCACTAATCATTGTCAATTTTGGACCACATACATAGTCATCCTAACACCGCTCATGCACATATTTTTCAGTAAGATCCATAAAACATCAACTAATCCGATGATTATCGCACCCATAAGAAATGCAGCCGCAACAGAAAACATTAATGACAAATCCAAAGCTCTTCAAAATCTCATATGAAGACTTGGTCTCATCAACTCAAGTAAATCTCTTTATGATCTTCCGTTCAGAAGCTCTTGGTCAACTGTATATCTAGTAAAATCAAGTTATCATTCCAAAAATTGAACCAAATCCTACAATTGTAAACCCCGAAAAACAAATAACCATGCAACCAAATTTGTTCAGACGTGTGCCACCAGCATTCCTATACCACATAGTAGGCATGAAAGTGCCCGCACATGGAGGTTTGAATTATTTCAAGGATTCATGAAAAGAGAAGATGATCACTTAAATTAATGTCACAATAGGTATGCATATAAAACTCCTAAAAAAACAAGTGTATACCAGATCAAGAAGTTGGACAAAGTTCTTTTCTCAGTCAGCAGTTAGGAAAAATTTTCTCAAAACTTTCGCATAATCACATAAACAAAGTAGGATAAGGTCCTCAGTTCATGATATTAAACCACAATACCGAACATTTTACCTTTCGTATGTTAATTTAGTACTAACAACAAAAGTGAAAAGTTTCAGGTAGAGGACGATCAAAAGATAAAAGCTTTGGCTTACATAAACTTGGTCCCCATAGAAGCATGGAGCTTTTCCAAAGTAGCCATGAACAGCTTAGGATTAGCTGAAACTTCCTCAAGTTTGGCAAGAGGCGCTGGGTATTGAATATAAGTAGTGGATGAGTCTTTCATCAACAATGGACTCTTGCGGGCACAAGAAGTTGATGCCATTTCTGAAAGCTTCACACCACATCCAAGTTTCAACCATTAACCACACTAATTTTCACTTGTCCAACTGTCAAAAAAGATAAATAGAACCATAAGTACAGGTGAATAAAACAACAGTGTGTGAGTTGAAGAAAGTGCAATGAGAAGAGACAGTTGAAACTCAGCCTATGACAATGAGCGAGAGTTGTAGGTGCAACTCACTGCATGCAGGATGGAAATTAATCATGCAACAACTCAAGACAAAATCCCAGAAGATGAGAAAGATGCCAAAAAGTGAAGAGGAAAGAGACAAAGTTCGAAGAATGAGTAAACGTACAACAAAAAGGTTTTGAATTCTGATGAAAAGAAAAAAACAGAAGAACCCCAGAAAAAAGAATCAGAATATGCAGAGATTTGCAGCGACAACCTAGAAGTCTCGGCCGTTGAAATGGCTCCGAGTAAGAAGGGAAGCGATTCAAAGCCCAACAGATAGATAAGCAAAAGGTAGGGCAAAGCTGTCAAAGCCATAAATTGCTTCAGAGAACCGAGAATGTAACAGCGAGAACCCATTGAACCACACAGAGGTTAAAAGCAGAATCCCGCTTAGGCTAATGGCAATGAAGGACACGGATAATACAAAAAAGGCTCACTGTTTCCCTTTCTCTTCCTCTTTTTTTCTCTCTGAAACCAGACTGAGAAGCCTATTCTAGCCTATGTTTTGCCTTGCCTGACATTCCAAAGATATCATATATCTAATGCACACAAATTGCACATCAATGGGTATCTTTCAATTTGTTCACAATGCCCAAAGCTTCCTTCTTTCTTCTCCTTTCTGCAATTTCTTGCACCCATCTCAAGGAAAATGGAAGATTTGGAGATACCCAATACCCCCAATTCCAAAACCATGTTGGGTTTGGGGTTGAGAGTGCCAAGTGTACCATCAATCAAAAAATAACTCTGTCCAATAGCAATTAGGGGGACCCAGCCCCTACCCTCCGAAATTTCAAATCAGAGGAACTGTGTCCTTCCACTTTCATGGAGGCCAGAATAAGATAAATGTAAAAGTGAGAATTACCCTTCATTAGAACTCATTATTTTATTTCTATTTCTATGTATTCTATGCTTTATGATTAATGGGGAATACAATAGCATATGTTGAGGAATTACAAATGAACCCAGATGAAGAAATGACATACATTCACATCCATAAGTAAAAAATACAAAATACAAAAACTTACCAACAGCTGAGAGAGGTAGAATTTGAGCATGCAAAATGAAATGACATTAAGGAAGAAGCTTTTATTTGGGGCATTATAAACAAGGGGAGGGTAATATTCTTTTTTCTTTTTCAATCTCTCTTCTTCTTTTTTTTTTTTTTGGTATTTTCTTTTATTTGGTGGTGATAATTTCAGAAAGGTAAAGAAGAAAGGAAAACAAAAAACAACTCTAATATTCTAATAACAAAGAACCTTGTTCATTGACATTTATATCCCTATACAGGCAATCAAACCACACAACCCGTGGTTCCACTCTGTGTGTCACATGACCCGTAGTAGTAACCGATGTCACGTAATCAAATCTATAAAAGAGGTTGTCGAGTTACCAAAATAATACTAACATATATGAAAGTAAGAACGAATGGTACTGTAGTACTGTAATCTATAATGAAGTATTTCCCCTTTTTTTTTTACCAAATGATGAAGTATTTCCTTTGGTTGTGATATGTGCCATGTTTAAAGGGTATTTTTGGTATTATGCTGAAGTTAATCTTGGGTGGATTGCAAATACCCCGTCTAAATCAAAGAACTGATTTTCACACCTTAAAAATTACTTATTGCATTCCACTTCTTTTGAAAAAAATTAAAGTTAAAACAAAAAATAGGATGCAATAAGTAAAAAATAGAATGGAGAAATCAGCTCTCCAAAATCAATGATCCATATAAGAAATTAAAAAAAATGGAAAAAAATTAATTAATTAACAAATAAAAAAAGAAGTAGTGGGTAAAGAAATAAATAATAATGAAAGTGGGTAAAAGCAAGGTGTCCTGAGAATAGCAAAACGTGTTTGTATTGACTTCCCGATTGAAACGGACGGCATAATCTCATACTAGAAATAAATCAATAGGATAAGAAATAAATCAATAGGATAAGAAATAAATCAACAAAGGAAGAATGAGAGGGGTTAGGGGTGAGATGAGATGAGACATGGGTGCCGTAGCAGCAGCTCCTTGGTATTTATTATGGCATTTAAAATCCACTTAAGAACTATTTTATGTATATTTTATTGTTTATAATTTATTACCATTTAATTCAATGAAATTTTTTTTAAAAATTTTTATAAGAGATTTCAAATTCGATTAACGATGAAGTCGATATCCAATATAAAGGATGAGGCCGATATTCAATATGCATTATGTCATTTTTATCTCTTATATATTATTATATATAATATTTATTTCATTACTAAATATAAATATAATTTTGAATTTTGAATTTAGATTCATTACACCAAACACACCTTTCTTGTTGTAAATGTTCAATGGGGCATTGAAGATTGTGTCATTTTTCATGTGCTTAGAGGAATGTTAGGGGAAAGCGAGTGCTTTGATGTGGTGGTAATGGTATTCAAGATGATTAATGTTCATATATAGTTGTGTGATTTATAGGATAGTATTAGGGTTTAGTGTAGTTCTCTTTATTTGTGATGTGGTTACAAGTGTTAGGTTCGACTTTGATTTCTGCTTCCTAAACATAATATTTTATTTTATTTTTTCCTTTTTTTATTTTCTTTTTGTTTTAAAATCAAATCAATAATTTTTCGTAACTCAAACCAAATAACTTTTTCTATTATATTTTATTAAATAATAACCTAAGTTTCTCTATTTATTTAATTTAATTTTTAAACCTTAACCTCTCCCTTCTTGTCAATTTTGAAAGTGATCGAAGAAAATCATGGTAATTCAAAGGGAGGCGATAGTTGAGTAGTGAAACTAATTTTGGGAGGAGTAATCGAGCCGACGTGAAGTGAAGTTTTCACTCATTTATTAGATACATGTTTTTTTTTTTGAGAAATTATTAATTAAGGACCATAAATACTTATTTGATTACGTTCTTTGATAATTGTTTCTTGTCCTAATTTTGATTTTTGTGAGTTTTGATATAGAAATCGTGTTTTAAAAGTGTTAGAAATATATACCAGGTACTCGTTGAAGAAATAGTGTTTTAAATATAAAGACACTTTAAGGGTTGAAAAATTGTGAGGTTCCAATTTGAAGATTAGCATTGCACCCCTAATATCTCAGGGTCCAACATGCTAATATGTAATTTGTATTTCCCCTTTAATATCATTATATTAACAACAAAATAAGAACACTACTATTTTGTGGCCATGGACAAGTTTCATCCCAACTAGAGATTAGGTCTACCCTTCGAATATGAGGACAAATTATGATATTTACTTAAAAAAATGTCTTTAAAGTACCTTTATACATAAAAAAAATTTAAAAAAACGGCATTATACATATCCTCATCTCATGAATTCTAGGTATAATAAATTAACTTTGACATTAATTTTATTTACTAAAGTAATAAAATAACAAAAAAAATATAGGTAAAAATTTTATTTTAAAAAGAGTTGCTTTAATATTGATCATGTGGTTATTATTGGATTTGTTGCATGATTTCTCTGGATGGCCAAAATGGTAGAGCACTTGAATAGTGAATACGCTAATATTTCTTCTTTTTTTTATCAAAATTAATATAATTGTATATCATCTAAAAATGATACAACCATATCATCAAAATAAAATTATAGCAGCAAGACCAACAAAATAATATTGTAAGATTAATGCGAATAAAATTGCATTAACAACTAATAAACTCACAACACTAATGTTATGAAAAATTACAACCAAGTCTATAAAGCCCAAAACAACCAAAACTTTAATAGCATAATAACCATAAACAAACTACATCTACTAAAAGAAACAACCACCATCGTCAAACTCATCTTATTTGGTTTTAAAGAACTTTAAGAACAAAACGGATCTCAGGAAGGCTTAATCTTCTGCAATCCAATTGCACAATCAAACTACTGCAACCAAAACAAGTGGGAAACTATGGAACCATAAATCACCAGAAAATTATACAGCTGCCACGTGACCCATAACTATCATAATGTCGATATTACCCTTGGTATATACGATGACGGTATCACACGATCTTCTCATTAATTGAATATATTTACTAGTTGAATATATTAATTAATCAGATCAATACAGATAATAAATAATCTATGAGCGAGTTATTTATTATTATTTATATAGTTAATAATAATGATTTCTCTTGATAGAATCATCTATTAAATACTATTTTCTTCAACCAATCAGACACTCCGGTGACTGTCAAGACTTCACTATAAATCTAGGGTCCCACTCACCTCTAAAGGTAATTAAAAAACTCATATCGAAACTCTGCTATTTTATTTCACTCGATTAAACTGATTTTGGCAACAGAGTGTTCATGGTTGAACCACACCTCCTCTCCCCGGGCTTCAACTTTAACCCCAATTATTTCTTGT
This sequence comes from Prinsepia uniflora, assembly GCA_032719365.1. Classification (NCBI taxonomy): domain Eukaryota; kingdom Viridiplantae; phylum Streptophyta; class Magnoliopsida; order Rosales; family Rosaceae; genus Prinsepia; species Prinsepia uniflora. The sequence continues at coordinate 45,958,519 of CM064861.1, read as the reverse complement.
TATTGTGTGTAGGGATCGAGAAGGAATTCTACAAGTCCGGACGTTTAACATCAACAACTGATGCTTTCATTGAGAGCCGAATTGAGAAACACTCAATGCATGTAACGACCCATCCTGAATTTCGGGATTAGATTAGTGACTAATCATGATTAGTGAAGTTAATTTGTGATTAGTCGGGCGAAATCGGACGAACGATGCAAAATGACCGTTTTGCCCCTAGTCGTGGGCAAAACGTTGACTTTTCATTCTGAAGGTCAAATGGACTTTGGCTGATGACTGTGATGTAGTTAGGGACGTCACGAGTTCATAGACAATTGGCACGTCCGATTCCGACATTCGGGGAAGGAGTTTTGACATCAGGAAGTTCATGGGCATTTTGGTATTTTGGTTGAATATGAGCGAATAGTTGAATTTTGACCTGGGAGGTCTGATGGCCGAGGGCCAAGGACCGTTACGTAGATCAGGAAGATACAAATCCATAGACAGGCGGCACGTCAAATTTGGACGTTCGACGAGGAAGTTACAGTTCAAGGAAGTTTCGGGACACTATTGCACGTTTTACGCAACGGGGAGCTTTTGTACTCAAGTGGGTCAGATATTTTGGGAAGGCCCAATGTCACTCATCCATTGCCCATTGAAATTGTATTCATGCATCCCATTCCCTTTTCCTTATTCGACCATGTCCCCAAACCAAACCCGATCGATCTCTCAACCCAATCCAACCCTTACCCCTTGATCATGGTTGTGAGACCCCAGAGAATGATGAGAGGACATGAGGATGATGGTGGCTGGCAGGAGACGGCGCCTGGCAAGCTCGAACTAAGGTATTGGTTAGGCCATTTTCCTTTTATTTTCCATTCTCGACGTTAGGGATGTTTTTAATAAATTGTAATGGGTTTATTGGGTTATTAGGAGGATGTTAGGAAGGTTTTTGAGGTTAGTAAGTGGCTGTGAAGCCTGGGAACAAACCTGGACTGTTGAACCGTGAGGACGAAGATCGGACCATGGGATTTTTGTAGGTTTTTTATGTTTTGATTCATATATTTAGGTTCATAGGATAGATTTAGGAAGATTGGTGGAAAGAAGGAAGAAAAAGGATGAAAAAATAGGAGGATAGGGTCCTGGACCGGACTGCACAGAACCGGCCGGTTCAGACCGGTCAGAGGTTGAAGGTGACTAAATAGTGTTCTGGCGTGTGAGGCCCACACGCAAGACCTTATTGGGGCGCTTGAGGGCGCGTGAACAGTCTTTTGGGGATACTTCCATCACACGAAATCATCTATTCGATGTAACAAAAATTTTGGGACTGGATTCGTGTCAATCAGACATCGTTTCGATAGGTTTTGGGGTGTCCAAAGGTTTAGAATCGACTTTAAAAACAGTTAAACATTCCAGAAAATTACGGGACTTTAGTAAGAGGTTAATAAGGTAGTTAGTAACCTTCTAAAGTGATTTGGACAGGTTTGGGAGTCCCGGTGATGGCGATTGGCCTAGGAGAGCCGTATGACACGCGTATCGAGGCGGCAGCTCGGATGATCTGTGAGTGGACCTTACTTTCTAAATTGGTGCATGCATAAATGTTTATTATATGTTTTAATACTTGTTTTGTGATGTCATGAGTGCATTTGTGTGTGGTTACATATTGGCACATATTTCAAGGTTTCGACCTTATACGGTGGCTATACGGGTCCGTACTTTCTTTGTTGATTTAAATGAAATAGTTTTGGATTTAAAAAGGATAGCTCGGGCATGAGACCCATTTGTTTTTGTCTAGGGCATATGACCCCATTGATGACCTAAGGGTCTGAGTCGTGGTCGCGGCGAGTGCTATGTGCACGACGACGGACGATACGACGCTCGCCTCCAGACTGGGATATGTTCCTTTCGAAGATGTCACGATGCATGATCCATTGTAGGGAAGCCGATGGAGGCTTGACTTCGGAGTGTTGACAGTTCAGGATATCGATCGGTGATGGGTGCACAATGATCTTGTGGTGGTCGCGTCGGTTGATACGTTCAAGGCGACATACCAGGATTGAGGGCAGTCCTGAATGGATGGTTGCACGCATCACTACGATCGGAGTCTTGACTGACCCTGAGATATTGGGCACGATGTCCAGTTGAGTCATGTGTTCGGGCACGAGATCCAGTTACTTTACGTTTATGTTTTTGGGTCGGGGACCCTAAATTGATTTCTAGGTTCATGACGATTTATGGGGACCGGCATGAACCTTGAAAGGTTTTATGGTTCATGACGGTTTATAGGGATCGGCATGAACTCTTGAAAGGTTTTATGGTTCATGACGGTTTATAGGGACCAGCATGAACCCTTGAAAGGTTTTATGGTACATGACAGTTTATGGGGACCGGGCATGAATCTTTGCGTTATATATATATATTCATATACCTTCCTTATTTGGAATGTCTCCTCCGGGGAGGGTCGTTGGCCTGGGTGGACCCCAGAGTAGTCACGGAGCACTAATTGAGTGGAGTTGCCCCCGTCGGGTACCTTACTCTCAGGAGGGCTTGGATTATAATCTCAGGGAGGGTCATTGATCTACGGACATTAACTTGGGTCGGGACCTTGAGAGACTTGGGCTTGAGACCCCGGGTAGCACGTGCGTAGCTTTGGATACCGTGATAGGATTGGTAGCATGATTTATATGTATATACTATATGATATGTGATGTGTACATGTTTTGGGCTGAGTCCCACATGGATTTGGGCACTGGCCCGTGTATCTGGTTTCATTTACGATTTTGGGCTAAGGCCCTGATGGTTTGATAAATGGTTTCGAATGCATGCATGCTTTTTAGTGAAGGGTACAAATGTTTTTGATGAAAATGTTTTTATAAATTATTGTTTTGTCCACTCACAGCTTTTAATTGTTTTGACTGCCCTTCAGGTTGACAGCGGATGTGGACTATAGCAGAGACCGAGATATCACATACCTCCTCCGGATCCTAGCGTACTCTGAAGGCCTGGGCGGGCTAGTGTCGGAATTTTTCCTTGTCTAACACTCCGTGTCAGACGGCATCAGGATCGTCCCGCGTTAATCCCGAGGGGATTGGGACGGGTCTTGACAATGCATGCTCTATAGCTTTCTCAAAAAACTTTATCATCGTTCATCATTCTTCATCCATGGAAAGAACATAATGAATGAAACGATCTGACAAAACTATCGCCTTTGTCACAACGACTCACAATAAGAGCATTAAACTGAAACACTCTGGATGGGAACCGGGACCTGTTTTACAACCAGAATTTTTCATGATGTAAGAAAGGGCGCCAGCCCGTGGTTATGACATCCATGTCATGTCAAAGCCACTCGGTACCAGCGTACTTCCTTGGTAACACTCAAACTACGTATTAAATTAAACACACAATTTGAGTATTGTGCAATTTAAACTTTTTTTTGTGTAGATGTACTATTGGTAAATAGGGATCGTTCTAAACCGGAGAAATTAGGGAACATTAATAATGTGTTAGTGAGAAAGAATAAAATAATTAATGAATTAATGAATAAAAGAATAAAGAATAAATGAATCAAAGAATAAATGAATTAATGAATAAAAAATAAATGAATTAAAGAATTAAAGAATTAAAGAATAATGAATAATGAATAAAAAATAAAAAATAATAGAATGAAATGGGGGGTTTTGAAAGATTGTAATCTAAATTTAATTTTAACGAAACAAAGAATTAAATTCAAATTAACAGTTACATTATTTAAAACTACTCCTAAAATAAACTTCTTTTAAACACAATTTTTACCAATACACTAACATCATGCTTATATTAAACCAATCACTAAATCTTACCTTCATCATCTCTATTACATGCATACATTTTTCATATTATAAATGCACCGAACATCGGATTATTACTCACAATATGATCTACCTTAAGTTTATGATTAAATCTCTTCTATCCTATTCTAAATGCCCCGAACAGCGGATCAACATTTAACTTCGAATTGAAGTTTAAGCACTAAAACATATGAAGTAAAAGAAATTCAGAAAGTAAAACACATGAAGATTGTATTCATACTTACAAATGTTAAAAAGAAAATACCAACACATATATGGAATTATAAGTAAAATTAAAACAATAACAAGAATTTAAGTAGAAAATGATGGTTTTCATAAGAATCACCGAACAACGGCAGGAAACTTGTGAAGATGGAAGAAAAAATACGAGAAATTCGGTCTTAAAAACTCTTGAATTGCCATAAAATTACCTAGCCTTAGGTTTTTCTAAAGGAAAGCATAAAAATGTATATAAAGAGAAGTTTAAGAAAATCTAAGAACAAAATAAAGAAAATGAAGCTAAGAACAAAATAAAGAAAATGAAACTAAGATAATTAATTAAAAGAAGTTACAAATGGTCCTAAAAAAATGTCTCTCAAAAGAGAGAAAAAAATAAAGAACTAAACAACGAAATAAAATGAACCAAAAAAAGGGAAGAAATAGGAAAAATGGGGACAATTGGGGACCCTATAACAATTGAAATGACCTTCCTATTTATAGAGGGAGTGCTAAAATTCAAATAATAAAATAATGTACAATGATGATTAATGATGAATTTAGAGCTGATTGAAGCTGAAAATGTGCTGGAAATTGCAGGAAAATATGCAAAAGCATGCTGGAAAACTGCTGCAAAGGGAGCAGTTGAGGAGTTGGTGAGAAGCTGCAGAAAATGATTACTGATTTCAACATGGAGCAGCAGAGAGTAGGTTGGCAGCTTGAACGGCTAACATGCTGATAGGGGATTGATTATCGGTGCATGCACGCTGGGGAGATGATGAGCAGTTCGGTGGCGCGCTTCGAAATCCTTGCGGGCTGAGGGATTGGTTTCGGGGCTGGGCTGGGGCTTGGGCAACATCTCTTTGGGTCGTGGGCTGAGCGGATTGCTTCTAGGCTGAAGCAAAATGGCTGGGCTAGGATTAATGTTGGTATGGATGTTGTGATTTGGGCTTTTGCAAATTGATTTTTAATTTTTTAAATGGATTTAAATAAATCCACCGAATTTCGTCCATAAATTCTTCGTTATAATTCCGATTGGGACGATTCTTTCGCCAAAACGCTTCAAATTCCAAAATTTATTTAATTCTACAAAATATCACAAAAAAATATTATTTTCTCCAATTATTTATTATTTTAATATTAAAAGTCAAGTATACAATGTATAAAATAATATAAAATGATGCTTAACTAACGACCTATCAAATATCCCCACACTTAAACTTTGCTAGTCCTTAACAAATACTAAAATTAAACTACGAATTCAAAACAAGTAATCTCTTAACCAATTGTCTCAATACTTCATGATTATCATTACATAAAAGATTTTCACTTAAAACATTTAAGCATATGGAATTCAAGAGTTAATACATGGTAACGAAATGTTTAAACAAGTAAGACAATGAGTAAATATGGTGAAATGGATCTCAACATGAATAAAACAAGTATGAATCAACTCACAAGGATATGCACTCATAAATTCACTCAATTTGTAAGGGATTATGTTTGCACTCAAAGTATGTGAGAAAAATGCTCACATAATAGAAATAAAGTACTTTTGCAAAATTTCAAACAAACACCTCATGATAAAAATAAATCATACTTGCACAAATGAACTAAAACCATAAGCTTACTCAAGTGATTAACTCAACTAATCAAAATTTAATATCTTAAGGATCATAAGGTTCTTAAAGGCAAGGAAAATATAGGACAAGCAGTGCTCAAATTCGTTTCAAGACTCAATAGACTCCCAAAACATATCATAACTTCCCAACTTTAGTGCAATGATGTCAGTAATCCATCCCTTCATGCATAGGTCTAATTTCATCATATTGGGCCTCGTAATCATTCTTTGTGTCAGATTTACAAATGTAAAGGATTTAACTCAAACATTATATAATCAAACCTTATTACCTTGATAGAGACTCAAACCTTTTTTTCTTTTTTCTTTTTTTATAATAATTTTTTTTTCTTTTCATATGTCAAGGCAATAACATGTGTCAATAATACAACAATATTTGAGTAAGTAAATTCACATAATACACATAAATTTTTTCAAAACATCATCATTTTTTCTTTACACTATCTTCATGTCTTCAACCGAGTCCTTGGAACAAGGGTAAATGATGTCTATACTAAGTTCAAGTGTTTAGATAATCATGGTGATGAAAGAAAAGTTTAATGTGGGCTCAAAGGGGTTAAAACTAAGAAGGTCGCAACTTATGCGCACAAAATAAGGAACATGGATGTTGAATTTATGGTGTTAACCCTAATGCCTTAATCATATCCAAAATCAGAGAGTTTATTGATTTAAAAGCTTTGAAAATCATATAGAATAAGTTCTAGTACTCTAGAGTTCATTAAAAACTATGGCAAGTAGTTATGAGGTATATGTATATCAATTTAAACAAAGAACTTACGAATCACTCAACAAAAATATATATAAAGTTCTAAAGCTCACATAAGTTCAAATGATTCATAATTATCTTAACATGCTCGTTTATATACCAATTTACATGCATTATCTACAAGTTATAACACTTAATCACAAAGTATTAACAAACAAATTCAAGTTGTTGTGATCATCTTTAGTCATAACGTATTCATTTCCGTTCATTTTTATCATTGATAGGTTAAAGGACAACTTAATACTCGTAAAAAACACTAAGTTAAAACAAAAAGACTCAAGAAAGCATTAATAATTTTTTATAAAACAATTTTATTGGTCAATTAAAATTGTAAACCGAATCCCCACACTTAAATTATACATTGTCCTCAATGTACGAAAATTGAAAGTAATTTAACATAGAATCAAAGTAAGGAAGATGATTTACGAAAATAAAACACGAAAGAAAATAAATAAACAAAGTAAAAGAGAGTGAAGGGTTGAAAGATAGCAAATCTGCGTTGATGACTCCTTCACATCCCGGGAACACACTGGGTTGCCTCCCAACAAGCGCTTGAAGTTTAATGTCCATCTAGCCTAGACAAAGATGAAAGTTAGTTAGTCACAGATGTACGTTTGTCAAAAATGCAAGTTAGAGATGCAAATTTTAGTTAGGGATGCAATTTAGAGATGCAAGTTAGATTAAGGATGCAATGTAATTAAACTAAAGATGCAATTAAGTTAAAAATGCAAGTTAAAAACCAAAAATTGATAGCGTCCGAACTACGCATTAAATTAAACACGTAATTTAAACACGTAATTCGGGTATTATGCAATTTAAACTCTTTTTGTGTAGTTGTAGTATTGGTAAATAGAGATCGTTCTTAACCGGAGAAATTAGGGAACATTAATAATATGTTAGCTAAAAAGAATAATAAATAATCAAAGAATTAAATAATTAAATAATTAAATAATAAAGAATAAATGAATTAAAGAATAAAAGAATAAAAGAATTAATGAATAAGAGAATTAATGAATTAATGAAATAAAGAATAAAAGAATAATGAATAATCAAAGAATTAAAGAATTAAAGAATAAAGAATAAGGAATTAAATGGGGGGTTTGTGAAGATTGTAATTATAAAATAAAGTAAATAAGTAAAAATAATTAAGAACTTAATTCTACTTCTACTTTAACTTTTGTGCAAGTGAACTTTCTTCAAACACATATTTTTACCAACACTCTAACATTATGCTCATATTGAACCAATCACGAAATCCTACCTCAATCATCTCAAATACATGCATACATTTTTCAATAATATAAATGCACCGAACAGCGGTCATAAACACTTATAATACGATTCACCTTAAGTTTGTTATTTCAATGTGTGTCAAACATCTAAATCTCTTCAATTTTCTACTAAGTGCACCGAACAGCAGTCATACACACTTAGTGTAGAATTGAAGTTTAAGCACTAAAACATATGAAGTAAAAGAAATTCAAAAAGTAAAACACATGGAGATCGCATTCTTACTTACAAACGTTAGAAAGAAAATACCAACACATATATTGAATTATAAGTAAAACCAAAAAAATAACAAGAATTTAAGTAAATGGAGAAAAGTTACACTTTCAGAACCCAAGAACAGCTTGTGATTCCGAAAATGGATGGAAACAATGGAATGTTATTCATAAGGAACACCGAACAGCGGCTAGAACCTTATGAAGATGGAAGATAAAACATAAGAATTGGGACTTAAATTCTAGAATTATTTCGAAAATACTTGGCCTAGGTATTTCTTAAGGAAAGCATAAAAATGTGTTTAAGAGCTCTCAAAGAAAAACCACAAGAACAAAGTAAAGAAGAAATGAAATTAAGAATAACATAAATTAAGAACAAGAATTAAAAGAAAGCTAATTAAATAACAAATCTACAAGAAGTTAAAATGGTCCCCAAAAATAAAGAATAAAAAGAAAGAAGATGAACTAAAAGAAGAGAAACTAGAGAGAAAATAAGAGAACCTAGCTACTAAAAGAGGAATAAAATGGGACAAAATGGGGACCTTTGGGGACCAATTACAAGTGAAATGGCCTCCCTATTTATAGAGGGAGTGGCAAAATTCAAATACAAAATACAAAAAATAAAATAAAATGGTGAAATGATGAACAATGATGATTAATGATGATATTAGGCAAGGTTTGGAATTAATTTGTGGCTGGAAAATCAGATTGGACCAGGTATTATGTGGCTGTACAGCTGGGCTCAGACTTCAGGCCGAGCAGGTGGGTCTGTGCTTGGGAAAGTGGGCTGCAGGCCGAAAGGACTGGACCGGGTAGGTCAAGTCGCAGGCGTACGGGCTGGGTTTGTGAAGTTGAAGGCGTAGCGGGCTGAGGAGCAGGTGGGTAGTTGGACTGTTGAAGGCTGCAGCGGTTGGTGGCTGGCAGGCGTTTAGGTTGGAATTTCGGGCTAGATTTATGGGCTTGGAGGGCTGGTCTGGAGAAGCAGGCGGGTCTGGGCATTCCAGCAGAATGGATCTGGACTTTAAGACTCGGGCCTGGGTGTAGATCTTGACGCGGGCCTGGCTGCTTCAACTTTTCTACTGGGCCGCAATCAAACGATGGGCTGGTCCTGGGGTTTGCGCGGGCCTGGGCTGACAGGACCCATCCCAATCCCCCTGGGATTAACGCGGGATGACCCTACTCCCGTCAGACACGAAGTGTCAAACAAGGGATATTTTCGACCTTTGCCTTCCCGGGCTATCAGAGTACGCCAGGATCCGGAGGAGGTATGTGATATCTCGGTCTCTGCTACAGTCCACATCCAATGTCAACCTGAAGGGCAGTCAAAACATTAAAAGCTGTGAGTGGACAAAACAAAAGTTTATAAAAACAGTTTATCGAAGACATTTGTACCCTTCACTAAAAAGCATGCATGCATTCGAAAACCATTTAACCAAATGGACCACATGTGGGAACTAAGCCCAAATCAGAAATAAACCAAGGTCGAAAGGACCACCATGAAATCGACCATACGGGCCACTGCCCAAATCCATAAGAAACCAATAAGGGACTCAGCCCATAACATGTGTAACCACACATCACATCTCATATATCATATATACATATAAGTTACACAACCAATCTTGTCACGGTATCGAAAGCTACACGCGTGCTACTCGAGTCTCAATCCGATTCTTCTCAAAGTCAAGGTCAATGTCCACAGACCACTGATCCTACTCGAGGTATAGTAACCATAGCCTTCCTGAGAGTAAGGAACCCAACTGGGAGGTGACTCCACTCAGTCGGTGCTCCGTGACTACTCCGGGGTCCACCCAGGCCAACCACCCTCCCCGGAGGAGATAGAACATGTAAAGGAAGGTATATGAACATATATATACATAACATAACCATTCATGCCTGGTTCCCCTGAACCGTCATGATCCATATCATCCAGTTTAAATACATATAGACCATATCCTCCATGTCCGGTTCCCATAAACCGTCATGTACCAACATAACATAACCAGGGTTCATGCCGGTTCCCATAAACCGTCATGTACCATAATAACATAACCAGGGTTCATGCTAGTTCCCATAAACCGTCATGAACTTGGAAATCCATCTAGGGTCCCTGACCCGAAATCATCAGTAATAAACAACTGGGTCTCGTGCCCGAACATAGGACATCAGCTGGGCACCGTGCCTGAAATCTGAGGTCATATGCCAAAGACAAAACCAAATGGGTCTCATACCCGAGTTTATCCTTTTAGAAATCCAAAACCTTTTCATTTAGACCAATAAAGAAATACAGACCCGTGTAGGCACCGTATAGGGCCGAAACTTCGAAATACGTGCCTATACGTAACCACACATCCAAATGCACTCATGGCATCACAAACAAGTATTTAAAAAATATAATAAACATTTATGCATGCACCAATTTAGAAAACAAGATCCACTCACAGACCTTCCGAGCTGCTACCTCGATTTGAGTGCCATAGGCTCTGCCGAGCCGATCATTGTCACCAGGACTCCCAAACCTGTCCAAATTGTAATAGAAGGTTACTAACTACTTAATTAACCTCCTACCATAGCCCCGTAATTTTCCTGAACTTTTAACTATTTTTAAACCGATCCTAAACCTTCCGATGCCCCGAAACATATCGAAACGGTGTCCGATTCACACGAAACCAGTCCCAAAATGTTCGTTACATCGAATAGAAGATTTCATGTGTTGAACACTTCCCCAAATTACTGTTCACGCGCCCCCACGTGCCCCTAGAAGGCCACCTGCGCGTGAAGCCCACGCGCGGGTACTGTTCAACCGTCTTCAACCTTGAGACGAACCGGTTTTCTCTGGTTTTTGGACCGGTTCAGGGTCCATTTTAGGTCCATTTCATTCCCTTTTGATCCTAATACCTTCCTACATTCATTTCCTACCTTTTAGACATTAAAAACCGAAGAAAACTCACCAAAACCCGTCCTTTCCGATCGGCCATGGCGGCCGTACCTTCCTCCGCCGTCCACGGCCATTTCAGGCCTTCCCAAGCCTCGAAAACGATCCCATTAGCTTCCTAGGGTCCCCAGAAACATACCCAAATCATTAGTTTCGATTAAAACCCAATAGAAACCGATTTCCAATTTTGAACAAAACTTACCTAACGAGTCCTCTCTGCCGTCCACCACCGTCGTGTCCTCATCATCACACTCTCTCACTATCTCTCACACGGTCATAATGATGCAAGTAGAGTGAGGGTGTGATGGGTGTTGGGTGGTGTTTGTGTGTTAGAAAGAAAAATGAAGAAATGGTGATAATGGATGGTTTCGAGTTATGAGGATGAAGAAGGAAGAAATGGAATGTGATGAAGAAGATAATGAAATCTGATGAGAGAGGATTACATGGATGGTTAGGATTTGAGAGATTAAATTAGATGAATGGCTAGGATTTAATGTTAGAAAGTTTAATTATAAAATAATTAATATAATAGTATTTAATTATGTAGATCCACAATTTAGGGGTTTGGACCAATGGGATGAGTGACACTTGTCACTCATCCATGGGACCCACTCAAAATATCTGGCCCAATCAGAAATTTCCAAATCATCCCCGTCTCGAAGTACGTGTATAGTGAAATCGAACTTCCGTGACCTATAACTTCCCCGTTCGAAGTCCGATTTCAGTGTGCCGCCTGTCTATGGATTCGTATCGTCCCGATCTATGTAATGGTCCTTGGCCCTCGGCCATGGGATCTCTTGATCAAAAAGTCAACTATTTGCTCCTTTTAACCAAAATTACCAAAGTGCCCTTAAACTTCCAAACGTCATAACTTCTTCCTCGAACGTCGGAATTGAACGTGCCACATGTCTATGAACTCGTGACGTTCTAAACTACATCACGGTCATCGGTCAAAGTCCATTTGACCGCCCGAATGAAAAGTCAACGTTTTACCCACGCTAGGGGTAAAACGGTCATTTTGCATCGTTCGTCCGATTTCGCTCAACTAATTACGGATTAGTCTCACTAATCGTGATTAGTCACTAATCTAATCTAGGAATTTGGGACGGGTCGTTACATGGGCACTCCTCTGGGCTGCACCAATGAAAGAAAATGGGCTGAAGTAACAATTTGGGTTTTGCAAAATCAAAATTAATTTAATAGATTAAAATTCAATCGAATTTCATCCATAATTTCTTTGTTATAATTCCGATCGGGACGAATCTTTCGCCAAAACCCTCCAAATTAGCTTTATATATTTAAACAAAAATATCACAAAATATATTATTTTATCTAATTATTTATTATTTTAATATTAAAAGCTAAGTATAAAGGGTATAAAATAATATAAAATAATGCTTATTTGAGGACCTATCAAATACCCCCACACTTAAACTTTGCTAGTCCCTAGCAAATACTTAAATTAAACTACGAATTCAAAACAAGTAAACCCTTAACCATTTGTCTCAATATTTCATTATTATCATGGCATCAAAGATTTTCACTTAAATCAATTAAGCATATGGAATTCAAGAGTTAATACATTGTAACAAAATGTTTTAACAAGTAAGATAATGAGTAAATATAGTGAAATTGATCTCAACATGAATAAAACAAGTATGAATCAACTGACAAAGATATGCACTCATAAATTCACTCCATTTTGTAAGGGTTTGTGTTAACACTCAAAATATGTGAGAAAAATGCTCACATAATAGAAATGAAGTACTTTTGTAAAATCTCAAACAAACACCTCAAGATAAAAACAAAAACATACTTGTACAAATGAACCAAAATCATAAGCTTACTCAAGTGTTGACTCAACTAATCAAAGTTTACCATCTTAAGGATCATAAAGCCTTTATGAAGGTTGCAATGGGGCTAAATTTAGAGGCAAGGAGTATATAGGATAAGTGGTGCTCAAATTCATTCCAAGACTCAAAAGATTCCCAAAACATAACATAACTTCCCGACCTTAGTGCAATGATATCATGAATTCATCCCATCGAACATAGGCCAAATTTCATCATGTTGGGCTCGAATTCATTTGAATTTACAAATATAAAGGACTTAACTCAAACATTACATAATCAAACCTTATTACCTTGATAGAAACTCAATACTTTTTTTTTTTCAATTTCAATTTATTTTTTATTTATTTTTTATTTTTCATATATCAAGGTAATAACATGTGTCAATAATACAACAAAGTTTGAGTAAGTAAATCCATATACATAAAAGTCTTCAAAACATCATCAATTTCTCTTCACACAATCTTTATGTCTTCAACCGAGTCATTGGAACAAGGGTGAAAGATGTCTATCTTAAGCTCAAGTGTTTAGATATTCATGGTGATGAAAGAAAGGCTTAATGTAGGCTCAAAGGGGTTAAAACTAAGGAGGTCACAACTTGTGCGCACAAAATAGGGAACATGGATGTTTGAATTTGTGGTGTTAACCCTAATGCCTTAATCATTTCCAAAATCAGAGAGTTTATTGACTTAAAACCTTTGAAAATCACATGGAATAAGTTCTAGTACTCTAGAGTTCATTAAAATTTATTGCAAGCAGTTATGAGACATATGTATATCAATTTAAACAAAGAACTTATGAATCACTCATCAAAGATGTATATAAGGTTCTAAATCTCACATAAGGTTCAAATGATTCATACTTATCTTAACATGCTCGTTTATGTACCAATTTACATGCATTATCTACAAGTTATAACACTTAATCACAAAATATTAACAACCAAATTCAAGTTATAGTGATCATCTTTATAGCCGTAACATATTCATTTCTGTTCATTTATATCATTGACAAGTTAAAAGACACTAAGTTAAAAAAAAAAAACTTTAAGAAAGCAATAAACAAATATTTTTTTTTACTTGTTTTAATTTTTTTAAAACAATTTTATTGCACAATTAAAATTGTAAACCACTCCCCCACACTTAAATTCTGCATTGTCCTCAATGTAGGAAAATAAGAAGTAATTGAACATAGAATTGAAGTAAGGAAAGTGGTTTACGAAAATAAAATAAGAAAAACATTAAGTAAACAAAATAAAGAGAGTGAAGGGATGAAAGATAGCAAATCTGCGTTGATGACGCCTTCACATCCCGGAAATACATTGGGTTTCCTCCTAACAAGCGCTTGAAGTTTAACGTCCATGCAGTTTAGACAGAGATGCAAGTTAATTAGTCAAAGATGCACGTTTGTCAAGAATGTAAGTTAGAGATGCAAATTAGATTAAAGATGCAAGTTAGTTAAACTAAAGATGCAAATTAAATTTGTCATGACAAATAATGTAAGTTAAGATATAAACAATATTTACATGTTGGGGGAAGTCAAAGATATATATATAGTTCACATAGCTTCAAAGTTTAGATGGAGACTTATACGTCCGTGCGACCCAAGTAAATATCTTGGATTAATTCAACTGTTTGGGCAAGTTCAAAGGTGACCAGGTTAGAAAGAACAAACAGAAGAGGCAGGGCTAATTTCAAGACATCCCGAGGCTTAAACTCCACTGATGTTCCTTTCTTAGACCCAAAACCCGTTATGAGTATCGTCTCTTGTCCTAGACATCACCCTCAAAAATTCCTTACTCCAGAGGAATTAAGATAACTCAAGTGTTAACAATCACCGTAGGTGAGAGTTAACAAAAGAATTTTCACCGATTAAAGATCAAAATCTAAACTTTGAAGCACAAGTGATCTACATATAGTCGAGACTAATGCATGAATGCACGATTTATTTACAAGTATGTTTTTATGCACAATTTATAAAAATATAACATGATAATTTACATATGAACAATTTATACAAGTATGAACAATTTATGAATGAAAAGACAAAGATGTACAAATATATCCACAAATAATATACAACTTAAATAAATACATCCACAAATAAAATAAAATAAATACATCCACAAATAAAATAAAAGGAACAAGTAATATACAACTTAAGAACTAATATAAACAAATAAGTATGAATTAACACTAACATGAAGCTAAAACTAAAGAAAGTTGGAAAGTAAATAAATATAAAAAAAAAAATTTCGATTTTTTTTTCTTTTGGGTAATGAAAAAGGTTTTCCTTATAATTTTTTTTTCGGAATTAATAAATAAATAAATGAAGAAAAGGAATTTTTTTTTATTTTTTTATTTTTTATTTTTACGAATTTTATGTTTTTATTTATTTATTTTATTACAACAACTAATAAAACTAAATAAAAGTAAAAATAAGGAAAAGTGAACATGTACAATATGCATTTATGAACAAGTGAAAAGAATGAACATTATGTGCAAGTATGAACAAGAATAAAATGACATGTATAAGAATTATAAACAAACATAAATGAAAGTCAATTATGAACAAGTATGTATAAGTATTAAATGAACAAGTAAAATAAAAATTTAAATTTACATAAACAATTATAATATGACAAGTATATATATATATATATATATAATGAACATTTATGCACAAATATAATAAGAACAAATAAAGTATGAACATTCTAAACAAAAATAAATAGAACAAATATAAGAATCAAAATTATAAACAGGCATAAAAATAAAAGTTATGAACAAGTATAAAAGTAATATACAAGTATAATATGAACATACATAAAGATAAACATTAAGAACAAGTATAATATGTACAAATATAAAAATAAAAATAAACAAATAATAAGAAATAAAAATAAGATGGATAAAATATAAACAAGTATAAGAATTATAAACAAGTAACTAAAAGTTATGAATAAATAAAATATGAACCAAAATAAAGTAAAATAAATATAAACAAGTATAATATGCACAATTTGTATACATACACCAACATATTAGAAATGATTTTCAATTTTCCCGGCAACGGCGCCAAAAATTGATAGTGTCCAAACTACGCATTAAATTAAACACATAATTCGGGTGATATGCAATTTAAACCCATTTTGTGTAGATGTAGTATTGGTAAATAGGGATCGTTCTTAACCGGGGAAATTAGGGAACATTTTAATATGTTAATTAAAAAGAATAATGAATAATCAAAGAGTGATGAATTAAAGAATTAAATAATTAAATAATTAAATAATAAATGAATAAATGAATTAAAAAAATAAAAGAATAAAAGAATTAATGAATAAGAGAATTAATGAATTAATGAAATAAAAAATTAAAGAATAAAAGAATAAGGAATTAGATGGGGGATTTGTGAAGATTGTAATTATAAAATAAAGTAAATAAGTAAAAACAATTAAGAATTTAATTCTACTTCTACTTTAACTTTTGTGCAAGTGAACTTTCTTCAAACACATATTTTTACCAACACTCTAACATTATGCTCATATTGAACCAATCACGAAATCCTACCTCAATCATCTCAAATACATGCATACATTTTTCAATATTATAAATGCACCGAACAGCGGTCATAAACACTTATAATACGATTCACTTTAAGTTTGTGATTTCAATATGTGTCAAACATCTAAATCACTTCAATTTTCTACTAAGTGCACCGAACAGCGGTCATAAACACTTAGTGTAGAATTGAAGTTTAAGCACTAAAACATATGAAGTAAAAGAAATTCAAAAGTAAAACACATGGAGATTGCATTCTTACTTACAAATATTAGAAAAAAAATACCAACGCATATATTGAATTATAAGTAAAACCAAAACAATAACAAGAATTTAAGTAAATGGAGAAAAGTTACACATTCGGAACCCAAGAACAGTTTGTGATTCCGAAAGTGGATGAAAACAATGAAATGTTATTCATAAGGAACACCGAACATCGGTTGGAATCTTATGAAGATGGAAGATAAAAAATAAGAATCTCGACTTAAATTCTAGAATTATTTCGACAATACTTGGCCTAGGTATTTCTTAAGGAAAACATAAAAATGTGTTTAAGAGCTCTCAAAGAAAAATCACAAGAACAAAGTAAAGAAGAAATGAAATAAGAAATAACATAGATTAAGAACAAGAATTAAAAGAAAGCTAAATAAATAAAAGAAACTACAAGAAGTTAAAATGGTCCCCAAAAATAAAGAATAAAAAGAAAGAAGATAAACTAAAGGAAGAAAAACTAGAGAGAAAATAAGAGAACCTAGCTACTAAAAGAGGAATAAAATGGGACAAAATGGGGACAATTGGGGACCAATTACAAGTGAAATGGCCTCCCTATTTATAGAGGGAGTGCCAAAAATTCAAATAAAAATACAAAAATAAAATGGTGAAATGATGAACAATGATGATTAATGATGATATTAGGCAAGGTTTGGAATTAATTTGTGGCTGGAAAATCAGATTGGACCAGGTATTAGGTGGCTGTGCAGCTGGGCTCAGACTTCAGGCCGAGCAGGTGGGTATGTGCTTGGGCAAGTGGGCTGTAGGCTGAAAGGACTGGACCGGGTAGGTAAAATCGCTGGCGTACGGGCTGGGTTTGTGAAGTTGAAGGCACAGCGGGCTGAGGAGTAGGTGGGTAGTTGGACTGTTGAAGGCTGCAGCGATTGGTGGCTGGCAGGCGTACGGGCTGGAATTTCGGGCCGGATTTCTGGGCTTGGCGGGCTGGTCTGGAGAAGCAGGCGGGTCTGGGCACTCCAGCAGAATGGATCTAAACTTCGCGACGCGGGCCTGGGTGTGGATCTTGACGCGGGCCTGGCTGCTGCAGCTTTTCTACTGGGCCGCAATCGAACGATGGGTTGGTCCTTGGGTTACGCGGGCCTAGGCACTCCTCTAGGCTGCACCAATGAAAGAAAATGGGCTGAAGTAACAATTTGGGTTTTGCAAAATCAAAATTAATTTACTAGAATAAAATTCAACCGAATTTCGTCCATAATTTTTTTGTTATAATTCCCATCGGGACGATTCTTTCGCCAACACGATCCAAATTACAAGCTTTATTTATTTAAACAAAAATATCACAAAAAATATTATTTTATATAATTATTTATTATTTTAATATTAAAAGCTAATTATAAAAGGTATAAAATAATATAAAATAATGCTTATTTGAGGACCTATCACAAGTTAAAGATGCAAGTTAGAAATGCAAGTTTAAATTAAAGATGCAATGCAATTTAGAATGAAAGTAAGAAGTTCAAGTTGTCATAACAAGTAATATAAGTTAAGATATAAACAAATGTAAAAAGATTATAAACAATATTTACATGTCGAGGGAAGTCAAAAATATATATGGTTCACATAACTTCAAAGTTTAGATGGAAACTTCTACGTCCGTGCAGCCCAAGTAAATATCTTAGTTTTATTCAACTGTTTGAGCAAGTCTAAAGGTGACAAGTTTTAAAAGAATAAATATAAGTGGCAGGGCTAATTTCAAGGCATCCCGAGGCTTAATCTCCATTGATGTCTCTTTCTTAGACCCAAAACCCGTTATGAGTTCCGTCTCTTGTCCTAGACATCACCCTCGAAAATTTCTAACTCTAGAGGAATTAAGATAACTCAAGTGTTAACAATCACCGTAAGTGAGAGTTAACAAAAGAGACTTCATCTATTCCATTAAAAATCAAAATCTAAACTTTGAAATACAAGTGATCTACATATAGCCGAGACTAATGCGTTAATGCACGAATTATTTACAAGTATGTTTTTATGCACAATTTATAAGTATAACATGACAATTTACATATGAACAATTTATACAAGTATGAACAATTTATTCACAAGTATGGTTTTATGCACAAGTAATGATATTTACTAAACAATTTCACATTAACAAACTAATATATGTACAAGATTTATTTACAAATATATATTTACACTAACACAAAGCTAAGATAATAATTTATTTTTTCGAACTTTTTTTTTAAATGAAGAAGAAGACAAACTTAAATAAAATAAATGTAAACAAGTAATATACAAATTATGAACAAATATAAACAAATAAGTATGAACAAATATGTACAAATATGAACAAGTATAAAAATAAAAATTATGAACAAGTATAAATGAACACTATGAAACATAAAAATGATGAACAAGTATGAATAAGTAAGAACAATTATAAACAAGTATGAACAAGTATGTATAATTATAAATAAAGTATGAACGAGTATAATACATGAAAAACAAGTATAAAGATAACAATTATGAACAAACATAAAAATGAAAATTATGAACAAGTATAATAATCATGAACAAGTAAGAAGAATAACAAGTAACATATATACAAAATTGATTCACAAGTATGAATTAACACTAACATGAAGCTAAGACTAAAGAAACTTAGAATTTTCGAAATAATTTTTTTTTAGGTAATGAAATGTTTTCTTTATTTGAAACAAATTATTATTATTATTATTATTATTATTACGATTTTTTTAATTACAAAAACAAATCAAAATAAATAAAAGTAAAAAAAAAAGGAAAGTGAACATGTACAATATGCATTTATGAACAAGTAAAAAGAATGAACATTATGTACAAGTATGAACAAGACTAATATGACAAGTATAAGAATGATAAACAAGCATAAATGAAATTAAATTATGAACAAGTATGCACAAGTATTTTATGAGCAAGTAAAAAATGTGCAAGTATGAACAAATATCTACAATCATAAACAATTAAAATATGAACAAGTATAAAATGAACAAGTATGTACGATCATAAATAAGTATAAAATGAACAAGTATAATAAGAATTTAAATTTACATAAACAATTTTAATATGAACAAGTGTATACAAAATTATGAACATGTATAAATGAAATTATAAACAAGTAAAACATGAACATTATAAACAAATATAATAAGAAAAATTATAAGAATCAAAATTATGAACAAGCATAAAAATAAAAGTTATGAACAAATATCAAATAAATAAAAATAATATACAAATATAATATGAACATGTATAAAGATAAACATTATGAACAAGTATAATATGTACATGTAAAAATAAAAATAAACAAATATAATAAGAACAAATATAAAATAAACAAGTATAAATAATATAAACAAGTATAGTAAGAAAACTATGAACAAATATAATATTAACAAAATTAAAAATGATAAAAAATTATAATATGCACAATTTATATACATACACTAACAAATTAAAAATGATTTTCAATTTCCCCTACAACGGCGCCAAAAATTGGTAATGCCCAAACTACACATCAAATTAAATAAGTAATTTGAGTATTATGCAATTTAAACCCTTTTTGTGTAGATGTAGTATTGGTAAATAGAGATCGTTCTTAATCGGGGAAATTAGGGAACATTAATAATGTGTTAGTGGGAAAGAATAATGAATAATCAAAGAATAACATAATAATTGAATTAATGAATAAAAGAATAAATAATAAATGAGTTGTCATCTAAACTAAATTTTAACCAAACTAAGAATTAAATTCAAATTAACAATTATATTATTTAAAACTACTCCTCAAATAAACTTCCTTTCAACACATTTTTTACCAACACTCTAACATCATGTTTATATTGAACCAATCACGAAATCTTACCTTCATCATCTCCATTACATGCATACATTTTTCATATTATAAATGCACCGTACAACGAATTATTACATACAATATGATTTACCTTAAATTTGTGATTTAATGCGCATAACAGTGGTCAAACATTAAATCTTTTCAGCCCTATTCTAAATGCCCCGAACAGCGGATCAACGTTTAGCTTTGAATTGAAGTTTAAGCACAAAAAACATATGAAGTAAAAAAAATTCAGAAAGTAAAACATGGAGATTGTATTCATACTTACAAATGTCAGAAAGAAAATATCAACACATATATAGAATTATAACTAAAATTAAAACAATAACAAGAATTTAAGTAGAAAAAGATGGTTTTCACAAGAATCACCGAACAGTGGCAGGAAACTTGTGAAGATGGAAGAAGAAATACAAGATATTCGGTCTTAAAAACTCTTGAATTGTCATAGAATTACCTAGCCTTCGGTTTTTCTTAAGGAAAACATAATAATGTATATAAATAAAAATGTATATAAAGAGAAGTATAAGAAAATCTAAGAACAAAATAAAGAAAATGAAACTAAGATAATTAATTAAAAGAAGTTACAAATGGTCCCCAAAAATGTCTCTCAAAAGAGAGAAAAAAAGAAAGAACTAAAGAACGAAATAAAATGAACTAAGAAAAGGGAACAAATAGGAAAAATGGGGACAATTGAGGACCGTCTAACAATTGAAATGGCCTCCCTATTTATAGAGGGAGTGCCAAAATTCAAATAATAAAATACAAAAATAAAATAAAATAATGAAATGATGAACAATGATGATTAATGATGAATTTAGGGCTGATTGGAGCTGAAAATGTGCTGGAAATTGCAGGAAAATCTGCAAAAGCATGTTGGAAAACTGCTGCAAAAGGAGCAGTTGAGGAGTTGGTGAGAAGTTGCAGAAAATGATTATTGATTTCAGCATGGAGCAGCAGAGAGTGGGTGGCAGCTTCAGCGGCTAACATGCTGACAGGGGATTGATTATCGGTGCACGCACACTGGGGAGATGATGAGCAATTCAGTGGGTGCGCTTCAAAATCCTTGCGGGTTGAGGGATTGGTTTTGGCGCTGGGCAGTGGCTTAGGCCGCGTCTCTCTGGGCCGTGGGCTGAGCAGATTGCTTTTGAGCTGAAGCAAAATGACTGGGCTAGGATTAATGTGGGCATGGATGTTGTGATTTGGGCTTTTGAAAATGGATTATTAATTTTTTAAATAAATTTAAATAAATCCACCAAGTTTCGTCCATAAATTCTTCGTTATAATTCTGATCGGGACGATTCTTTCGCCAAAACGCTCCAAATTCCAAGATTTATTTAATTTTACAAAAATATCACAAAAAATATTATTTTCTCCAATTATCTATTATTTTAATATTAAAAATCAAGTATAAAATGTATAAAATAATATAAAATGATGCTTAATTAACGACCTAGCATCCTCGACAACAATCCACTTCCTGCATTCCACGTGACGACAACCTTTCCATTCGCGGATGGGGGACTAGCTAGAAAGGCGTCACAACAAGCCCTAAATTACCTCCACTCTGAAGCTGAACTTCCGAGACTTATGAACAACCTACATCATGCATAAGGACACACTGAAGCCCATGAAGTATACGACGTGACACTACCGCTAGAGCATGAGGAAAAACTCCCAATGCTTCATACGCCATGTACGAGGATGCATTCATGTCTGTGAAGAGCAAGGTGTGACACCTTGCCACCAAAGATAAGGACTCCCAATGCTTCGTACGCCATGTACGAGGATGCGCTCAATCCCATGAAGAATATGACGTGAAACCTTGCCACCAGAGCTTCTGGCATAAGTCCCAACGCTCCACCTGGCAGGCAAGAGGACACACCTAAGCTCGTGAAGAACGTGATGCGACGCCTTGCCACCGAAGCACAAGCAAGTTGGACAGCTAAACAACCAGGGCCAAGTCAAATCAGAGGCATACTACATGACTTGACGCTACTCTCCTCCTTGTCGAGGCATACTACATGTTGAAGAAGTCTAGAAGATGTAGGATCAACGCCTCCAAGGGGTCCAATATGACGGTAGTCTAGAAGGAGCTATCGAAACCAAATTCAACCATGCATCATCAATTTCAAGTGTTGGACCATGTCCCATGACACATTTCCAAGTGACTCCAACAAAGAGAGCTATACACATTGAGTAAGAGTGCAGCTTCGACAACAGCCTTCGGTGCATGACGAGTTGGAGGGCATGTTCGAACTCCATCACATGTCACGTACATGCGAGGAAGTCGAATCAATCAAGCATCTTCTCAAAGAACATGCACTCGCTCTAGTGGACAAGTAGATGAGAGTTCAAGTTGGACCAACTACTGCATTGAAGAAGGTGAGACATATTCACCATTAGATTCACATGCTTAGGAGACTGAGACACGAGGAAAATAGTCACAGCAACTCCATTCCTCCAAATGATGCATTGTACACTAAATTAGAACACACCAAGTGAGTAAGAAAAATGCAAAGCAACCCCAACTTTCGACGTCCTGACTTGAAGGAAGTTCAGCAAACGGTTGTGTGTACCCCTACACCGGACCTACAACGAAATCAAGTACAAATCCTGATTCAAAAGGTCAACATCCATCAAAGACGACCAAGGAGAAGCATTGCGCTGGATACCTCGCCCATAAAGTTACAGAGCATATCATCTCAGATGACTACAAGAATCCCACTTCAAAGGTGAATAGCATCGGCGCAATCCATATCATTTTTTGTTTTCGTTGCAAAACTAGCTTCAACAAAATTATCAAAATAGTTGAGATTTTACTTTGACAATATTTCATGGTATTAGAAACACCAAGCCTTCGCCCTGCGAAGCACTTTAAGCCTTTACCACGCGAAGCATTCCAAGACTTCACCACGCGAAGCATTCCAAGACTTCACCACGCGAAGCGTCCCAATCTTCGCCACGCGAAACGTCCTAAGCTTTTGCCATGTGAAGCACTCCAAGCCTTTACCATACGAAATATTCCAAGACTTCGGCACGCTAAGTAACCTAAGCCTTCGCCATGCGAAGCACTCCAAGCCTTCACCACGGAAAGCACTTACCACGCAAAGCATCCTAAGCCTTCGCCATGCGGAGCACTTCAAGTAGTCGCCACGTGAAGCCCTCTAGGCCTTTACCTGTGAAGCACACCAAGCCTTTGCCTCGCAAAGCAAACAAAGCCTTTACCACATAAAGCACTCCAAGAATTCGCCACATGAAGCACTCCAAGTCTTCACCACGTAAAACACTCCAAGCCTTCGCCACGTGAAACACTCCAAGCCTTCGCCACGCTAAGCATTCTAAGCCTTCGCCCCGCGAAGCATTCCAAGCCTTCTCCCCACGAAGCACTTCATGTCTTCGCAAGCAAAGAATTCCAAGACTTTTCCACGTGAAGCATCCCAAGCCTTCGCTACGTGAAGCATCTTAAGCCTTTGCCATACGAAGCACTCCAAGCCTTTGCCCCGTTAAACACTCCAAGCCTTCGCCACACGAAGCATTCCAAGACTTCACCATGCGAAGCTACCCAAACCGCGAAGCACTGCAAGCATTCACCCCGCGAAGCATTCCAAGCCTTCGCCATGCGGAGCACTATAAGCCTTCGCCATGTGGATCACTTCAAGCTTTTTCCTCTAGAAGCGCTCCAAGCCTTCACCCCTCGAAGCGATCCAAGCCTCCTCCCTGCAAAGCGCTCTAAGCCTCTGCCCCGCGAAGCGCTCCAAGCCTCCACCTCGCGAAGCGCTCCAAGCTTCTACCTCACGTAGTAATCTAAGCCTCCACCCCGCGAAGCGCTCCAAGCCGCCGCCCCGCGCATGTGAAGCACTCCAAGGCTTCTCTGTCACGACCCACCCCGGTTCCACCCCGAAAACCGAGGTAAATCCTGCTCCCGTCTGACACCCCGACACGCAACTAAAGTAAACTCACGAAAAACCACCAAAATACATGCCAGACGTAGGAGAAAATTTAAACATCCCGAAGTCAAAGTTTTACAGAGCATAGTACCAAATACAAAGGAAAAAAACCAATAAAACAAGGTACACGCACAACGAAAAATTTTAAGCACTCCGGGGTCACTCTCGAGTATTCTATGCCTCCGACGCAGCCTCAACGTCAACCCCCGCGCTAGCTCCACGATCTGGAGGGCAATTTAAAAAAAAAATTGTGAGTGGACCATAATTAACATAAAATTTCGAAAACCGTTATATAACCAAACCAAGGTTTTGGCCCACCGTTTTGAAATCACACATGCATAACTCATTTACTGAAATCAGTTATAAATCACATAAAGATCGTCATAAAAACAGAATTAAAAGAAGTTACAGAAATCACGTCATAAACATCATAAAACCATATCATAAAACATAAGTCTCAAACAATCATTATTCGATCAAACCTGCTGGACCTATCCGAATCTTTAAACTCCCGAGTCTTTAAACTCAATCCAGGCCTCAATAATATCTGAGTCTTTAAACTCCCGAGTCTTTAAACTCAACAGGCCTACGGGGGAAATATCAGTATATCCGAGTCTTTAAACTCAATCCGGGTCTTTCAACCCAATCCGGGCCCGTCCCCTGTCAATCACAATATCCGGGTCTTTAAACCCAATAACCAGATCCAGAAAATCCAATCCAAAACCATTTGAAAACCATTTCTAAATCCACATCCAAACCCGAATCCGAAATCACCGGTCTGAAACCCTTCCGGCGTCCAGAACCGTCATTCCGAACCCAAATCCGGAAATCCCACGTTTCAACTTTAAAACCAAATTCAGCTTTCCGAAATCCGATTTCAAAATTGAAAAACCTCGATTATCAAATCACGTCTCAAAATCCATTTAATATCATTGAAAACCTTTAGTATTTAAAAACCCCAAAATCATGGCATCGAAATCAGAATCCAAACATTTCTCGTAAAACGTGCTGAAAACCATACTTTCTCGAAAAACGTGAAATTATGTAAAACCAACATTGCATATTCAACAATCATTAAATCACATGTAAAACCATAAAATAACTAATGAAAAGCAGTTATGCATGCTCAATTTAGAGAAGGGGTCCACTCACAGTCACCGACACGTCACTCGCGCCCCGTACGTCCCGTACGTTCCTCAGCTGCCTCGGGAAGTCGCGATCATGTCAACAGTTACCAAAGAACATCACTAACACGTCTACCAAGACTCTCCTAATTTTCCCCAAAAATCCCCGGGTCCTAAACTTAACGAACCGGGACCCTAAACCTTCAACCTCGTAGAACTACCTCGAATCGACGTCCGATTAACCCGAAACCTAAACCACTAGACTCGTTACAACCTCTAGACCAAAAACTTAGTTGACACTTTCCCCAAAAGCCGCCACAAACGCCCCCACGCGCCGCCCAAAGTGGCTGCGCGTGGGCCTCACGCGCCTGCACACAGACACTGTTCATCGTCGTCTTCAATGGTTGAACCGGTCTGAACCGGCGTCCCCGGTTCTCCACCGTTCCTTCACCATTTCGACTCTTCTCTTCACCAGTCTCTTCGTCCAGTCCTAAGCAACCTATTCCCCTCACTCTAACACGACGACTAAGCCTCTAGATCATCGTCCCAAACTCGAAATAAAAACCCGTTCTGTCCCCTGTTTTTCCTCCCGGCCAACCAGGTAACCCCCCAGCACGGCTGCACAACCAGCAGTTTCCTAGGGTCGTATTTAGTCGACCAACACCCACCAAACATCTCGACTCGTACTCAAAACCCACGACTATTGAGTTGTACCTAAACGGAAAAATAGGGCAATTACACGGGTAAAAGAAATTACCTGCCTGTCGATCACCGCCGTGCCTGCCGCCGCGTTCCTTGAAGTCCACAGGGCCGTCTTAGCCTCCTCTCAAGCCCAAATGGAGCAACACACGGCCACACCACCACCAAGGTCCCTCAACTCTTCTCTGTTTTTCCCGTGGACTTACACACTCCTCACGCACGAACACTGCACCTCCCCGTCTTCTCAACACCCACCTTACACTCTCAACCTTCTTCTGAACACACTCTCACACCCAAGAACTCACACCCTCACCGTGCTTTAATCGATTTCTCCCTCAACCTCACTCTCTGTTTTCTCTCGAACACGACTACAAACACACACCCGTTTAATTTGAACCGTGCAACCCCTAGAATCCACTAGACCCTTGCCACATGTCACAATCCTCTCAACCCTCTCACAAATATCCCAATCTCACCTGTACACTTGTCACAATCCGGTTGCACAATTCCCAATGTGCAAAAGACTAAAATGCCCCTCTTTTGAGTCAAAATTACAATGATGTCCTTACCGTTTTAGACCCGTAACTTACGCATCCTAGGTCCGATAAACACGTGCCACCTGTCGTTGAACTCAGGACGACGAGATCTACCTAACGGTCCTAGGTCAACGTGTCAAAACCCGATCGTACGAAAAGTCAACTTTTCCCCCTATTTTAGCCAAATTACGGTAATGCCCTCAACCTTCCGAACATCATAACTTCCTCCTCGGATGTCAGAATCGGGCGTGCCACCTGTCTACGGATTCGTGACGTCCCGACCTACGTCACGGTCATCGGTCAATACCCAATTGACCACCCAAACTAAAAGTTAACTATTTGCCCAACCTAGGCACAAAATCGTCATTCTACGCTAACGGACCTATCGTAACCAACTAACCACCGATTAAGCTCACTAATCCCACTTTAATCACTATCTTAACCGTAATTTCCAGGACGGGTCCTTACAACCTACCCTCCATAAAATAATTTCGTCCCCGAAATTCCACAGCTCGTTCCCAACACTAGGGGTCTCCTACTCGGTGATCCACACTGGTGCAACAACAACTACTCCTGGGTTTCCGATCTAACATCTCCTCCTTGGGTATTTCACAACACCCCCAACTACCAGTTCACCACTCCTGACCGTCTCTTAGTACGACAAAACTTCATGGTGTACGTAAGGGAAACTCTATGAACAGAAAACAAAGGTATTTTAAAATACCTCATATAGAGTACCCAATAGAATTCATAGAGTACATCCTCACGTACTACCACTTCACCTTCCAGAACCCAACTCGAAGTAATCTAGTCTAAAAGGGAACCCTACCTACCAGCTCACGCCTTCGCTATCACACCCCCGGCTGCTACTTCGACCACTTGTCGGAATAAATCTACAAAGTCCTAAAGGAAAATCCCAGATTGTGGGTTATCTTCCTTCAAAAACCTCATAGCGATCAGTTATAGTCACTCCTTTCCCGTGTCTTCCGTTATCCTTCAACGGAACTCACTGAACTCCTCAACCTCGTCACTCCAGGTCACCTACGAGAAAAGTCCTAGACTCCATCTCGGGATCCAACAAAACGGTGTACAACACAACTCGGGATAGTAAAAGTACCTGTCCCCGCACCTGGTGCCGACTGAACCTCCTGCTGATTCATCGAAAACACTCGGGCCTGAGGTCCTGAAGATCTACCCAGGCCTCCCACACCGCTCGTGGCACCTCCACTTCCTCTAGTGCCTGCTGTCCCTGACAATGACCCCGTGCTCCGTCCGGGCTCCGCCGATCCTCGACCTACACCACCTTCCTGTGGTAACAGTGGACACTCACGTCGGAAGTGACCTCATTCTGCACAGTAAAACACACATCCCGACCAGGTCCACCACTCGGTCTCCTTGTAGACGCAACAGACGTCGCACTAGCTTGCAGAGTCGGTTGTGCTCGGTAACCACGGAATCCCGAACTCTGGAAACTACCAGGTCTACCAAAATGATCATCGCCTGACGACGATGCTCCACTGTAGTTACCCCTCTTCGGTACTCTCTGACTCGAAGCTCCAGAAAAAGTTGGCTCCTGGCGTCGTACCAGCAAGCTAGCCTCTACCCTCACCGCAGCGTCTGACAACTCTCGGAGGGTAGCAAACGATCCAGCCGTCACTATGGCTCGAATCTCGCCTCGCAGGCCCAACTCAAACCTACGACACTTCTCGGCTTCAGTGGCCACAAACGCAGGAGCAAAACGAGACAATATCTGAAACTTCTGTTCGTACTCAGCCACACTCAGATTCCCTTGTTGGAGCTGCAGAAACTCAGCCTCCTTGGATTCACGGAAAGAACGAGGGTAATACTGATCTAGGAACCTCTCCCGAAACGTCTCCCAGGTCACTGTGTGGGCGTCCCAACCAGACAACTCGAGGGTATACCACCACTCGTATGCCACACCATCCAGTAAGAAGGAACTAGTAACACTCGATCCTCCGGAGGGCAATGCATTACTGCAAAGATCCGCTCAAGTCTCGTGATCCACCTCTGGGCTTCCTCAGGATCTGCCCTACCACTAAAAGTCGTAGCCCCGAGCCGCTGGGCCCGCTCAATCGTAGCACTCTCTGTCCCTCTCGCCGCGTCGTCTTCAGGTCGTGGATGGGGTTCACGCCTCGGAGGCATAGTCAACCGTCCGCTGAAAGAGGCATAGAAACAGTCAAACAACCTAAACACACCCTCGCAACAGACACAAACCGACAAACCCGACAAAACTATGCTCTGATACCAATTGTCAGGACCCACCTCGGTTCCACCCCGAAAACCGAGGTAAATCCTGCTCCCGTCTGACACCCCAACACACAACTAAAGTAAACTCACGAAAAACCACCAAAATACATGCCAGACGCAGGAGAAAATTTAAACATCCCGAAGTCAAAGTTTTCCAGAGCAAAGTACCAAATAAAAAGGAAAAAAAACCCAATAAAACAAGGTACACGCACAACGGAAAATTTTAAGCACTCCGGGGTCACTCTCGAGTATTCTATGCCTCAGACGAGGCCTCAACGTCAACCCCCGCGCTAGCTCCACGACCTGGAGGGCAATTTAAAAACCAAAGGTGTGAGTGGACCATAATTAACATAAAATTTCAAAAACCGTTTTATAACCAAACCAGGGTTTTGGCCCTCCGTTTTGAAATCACACATGCATAACCCATTTACTAAAATCAGTTACAAATCACATAAAGATCGTCATAAAAACAGAATTAAAAGCAGTTACAGAAATCACGTTATAAACATCATAAAACCATATCGTAAAACATAAGTCTCAAACAATCATTATTCGATCAAACCTGCTGGACCTATTCGAGTCTTTAAACTCAATCCAGGCCTCAATAATATCAGAGTCTTTAAACTCAACAGGCCTAAGGGGGAAATATCAGTATATCCGAGTCTTTAAACTCCCGAGTCTTTAAACTCAATCCGGGTCTTTAAACCCAATCCTGGCCCGTCCCCCGTCAATCACAATATCCGGGTCTTTAAACCCAATAACCAGATCCAGAAAATCCAATCCAAAACCATTTGAAAACCATTTCTAAATCCACATCCAAACCCGAATCAGAAATCACCGGCCCGAAACCTTTCCAGCGTCCAGAAACGTCATTCCGAACCCAAATCCGGAAATCCCACGTTTCAACTTTAAAACCAAATTTCACTTTCCGAAATCCGATTTCAAAACCGAAAAACCTCGATTATCAAATCACGTCTCAAAATCCATTTAATATCATTGAAAACCCATAGTATTTGAAAACCCCAAAATCATGGCATCAAAATCAGAATCCAAACTTTTCTCGTAAAACGTGCTGAAAACCGTACTTTCTCAAAAAATGCGCAATTATGTAAAACCAACATAGCATATTCAACAATCATGAAATCACATTTAAAACCATAAAATAAGTAATGAAAAGCAGTTATGCATGCTCAGTTTAGAGAAGGGGTCCACTCACAGTCACCGGCACGTCACTCGCGCCGCGTACGTCCCGTACGTTCCTCAGCTGCGTCGGGAAGTCCCGATCATGTCAACAGTCACCAAAGAACGTCACTAACATGTCTACCAAGACTCTCCTAATTTTCCCCAAAAATCCCCGGGTCCAAAAACCTAGTTGACACCTTCCCCAAAAGCCACCACACGCGCCCCCACGCGCCCTCAAAAGTGGCTGCGAGTGGGCTTCACGCACCTGCACACAGACACTGTTCATCGTCGTCTTCAATGGTTGAACCGGTCTGAACCGGCATACCCGGTTCTCCACCGTTCCTTCACCATTTCGACTCCTCTCTTCACCAGTCTCTTCGTCCAGTCCTAAGCAACCTATTCCCCTCACTCTAACACGACGACTAAGCCTCTAGATCATCGTCCCAAACTCGAAATAAAAACCCGTTCTGTCCCCTGTTTTTCCTCCCAGCCAACCAGGTAACCCCCCAGCACGGCTGCACAACCAGCAGTTCCCTAGGGTCCTATTTAGTCGACCAACACCCACCAAACACCTCTACTCGTACTCAAAATCCACGACTATTGAGTTGAACCTAAACGGCAAAACAGGGCAATTACACGGGTAAAAGAAATTACCTGCATGTCGATCACCGCCGTGCCTGCCGCCGCGTTCCCTGAAGTCCACTGGGCCGTCTTAGCCTCCTCTCGAGCCCAAATGGAGCAACACACGGCCACACCACCACCAAGGTCCCTCAACTCTTCTCTGTTTTTCCCGTGGACTTACACACTTCTCACGCACGAACACTGCACCTCCCCGTCTTCTCAACACCCCCTAACACTCTCAACCTCCTTCTGAACACACTCTCACACCCAAGAACTCACACCCTCACCGTGCTTTGATCGATTTCTCCATCAACCTCACTCTCTGTTTTCTCTCGAACACGACCACAAACACACACTCGTTTAATTTGAACCGTGCAACCCCTAGAATCCACTAGACCCTTGCCACATGTCACAATCCTCTCAGCCCTCTCACAAATATCCCAATCTCACCTGTACACTTGTACTAAACTGGTTGCACAATTCCCAATGTGCAAAAGACTAAAACGCCCCTATTTTGAGTCAAAATTACAATTATGCCCTTACCGTTTTAGACCCATAACTTACGCATCCTAGGTCCGATGAACACGTGCCGCCTGTCGTTGAACTCAGGACGACGAGATCTACCTAACGGTCCTAGTTCAACGTGTCAACACCCGATCGTACGAAAAGTCAACTTTTCCCCCTATTTTAGCCAAATTACGGTAATGCCCTCAACCTTCCAAACATCATAACTATCTCCTCGGATGTCGGAATCGGGCGTGCCACCTGTCTACGGATTCGTGACGTCCCGAACTACGTCACGGTCATCGGTCAATACCCAATTGACCACCCGAACTAAAAGTTAACTATTTGCCCAACATAGGGGCAAAATCGTCATTCTACGCTAACGGACCTATCGTAACCAACTATCCACCGATTAAGCTCACTAATCCCACCTTAATCACTATCTTAACCCTAATTTCCAGGACGGTCCTTACATTCTCCATGCGAATCACTTCAAGTCTTCGCCACTCGAAGCACTTTAAGCTTCGCCACGCGAAGCACTTTAAGCATTCGCCACACGAAGCACTCCAAGCCTTCACCACGTGAAACACTCCAAGTCTTCGTCTTGTGAAGCACCCTAGCCTCTGCGAAGCAAAGCACTTCAATTCTTCGTCAAGCAAGGCACTCTAAGCCTTCCCCTGGTGAAACATCAATGCAATCGCCTGTTGAAGCATCAAGTCTTTGCCCAATGAAGTGTCAACGTCTTCAAGCATCAAAGCATCAAAGCCTTCGCTTATGAAGCGTCAAATTCGTCACCAGAAAAGTAGCCAAGACTTCACCCTATGAAGTGTCAGCACTCCTTCATCCATGAAACAATCCACACACTCACCTTGCGAAGCATTAACGCATTTTTTCGATGAGCGTCAATGCCTTCGCTCGAAGAATCAAGTCTTTTCCTCATTAAGCATCAATGTCTTCGGCCCGTGAAGTAGCCAAGCCTTCACACACGACGCATCGCTCACGAAGCATCAAGATAATCGCCTGACGGCTCATAAAGACAATCGCTCCGCAACGAGACAATCACCCTATAACGCATCAACATCTTTGTTCGTCAAAGCCATAATGCCTTCCGCTTGCAACCTATCAAAACTTGGGCCCTATGAAGCACCAAGGCTTCCAATGGCGAAACACTCAAAGACTTCACCTCCGAAGGACTTGAAGCACCTCTCCAAAGGAAAAAATACAGCCTTCACCTCAAAGAGCTAAGTCACCACCTCAAGCAACTTGACGGCTAAGTTTAATGTGATTGACCAATAATGAGGTACATACTAATCAAGCACATTCCCAAGGATCTATCATTCATACCCAACAAACGTACTTGCTGGAATTGGAAAAGCTACTAAAGATCGTTTCCCAACTCCAGTAATCGGAGCAACAACCAGGTCATGACAAATTTTGGGCAAATGTCTTAGTGCGCGTGACTACAAATTCCAGCACACAACTTCGAGATTCATTCGAATGTACCAAGCTTAAATTTTACTTCCTCGAAGAGAGATTGATGGCGCAAAAAAGGTACAAAAATTAGATTTCCAACGCCACCATCGACACTCAATTCAGAGTTAAAACGAAATCTGAAGACCAAAATTAATACACAAAGGTCAAATATACCGAGAATCACAAAACACTCAAAAAATGGAAGACTTCTATTAATAAAAATTAAAAAAGTTGGAAATTCACAAGTTGAATGCTTAAGAATATATTCAACGCTAAGATCTAGCTACATGCCAAAAAGAATCATAAAGTTCATCATTAGGATGACACGACTTCAGAGTCTTTCTGTCAACCTGTGAACAAACCCTGGAGGCATTCGATCATTCCATCATAGACTTCCAATGACACATCTCTCGTAGCCTCTTTAAGAAATGAAGGCAACCTCCTTAGCATCACTTATTTGGCTTAGTAGGCTTCACAAAAGCAACCTCATCACTGCTCCACTCGACGATAGTGCCGAAGCAACTACAAAACTGCTTGACTATGTAGAAATAACTCCAGTAATGTTTGTAGCGCTCCTAAAAAAAGGCATCAACGGTGAATAACTGTGCTATGGAAATTTCAGTGCAACTTGACTCCTTAGAAAGCTTCAATCACCCCATGGCACCCGATGCACTTTGCCCCGTGCCATAGGAAAC
The DNA here is from genome assembly GCA_032719365.1 of Prinsepia uniflora. Classification (NCBI taxonomy): domain Eukaryota; kingdom Viridiplantae; phylum Streptophyta; class Magnoliopsida; order Rosales; family Rosaceae; genus Prinsepia; species Prinsepia uniflora. The sequence continues at coordinate 45,925,070 of CM064861.1, read as the reverse complement.
CTTGCCTCGCAACAGGAACATGCCTCATGTTGGGTTATGACACGCCTCACATCAAGTGATGAGACTCCTCGCCTTCCTCGCTATGGCTCTACCCGCACTTGAAGATGACAAGTCCGTCAAGGCGCCAAGCTCTTCTATCTGCCAGGCACCCTATGATTGGCCATTGAAAGTGTTCCTCGTGCAACACTTTGAGCTCCAACCAGGCTTTGCCTTACATTCTGTTGCGCCTGCTCCTCGTGTGTCAGGCTCTTCTATCTTCCAAGCACCACATGCATGGACCACCTCCAAGCTTTCTTCCTTCAATTACGCTATGTCATACAACATCTGGGGCTTCACAGGGGGTATGCTAGATCCTCCGTTTCTATGCTCCATCTTGTGGCCACCTCATTTTCAGTTTAACTGGGGCTGGAATGTCAAGTCTCTAGATGGTCATCCACCAGCCAAAACAACTCCTCAGAAAGCTTCATTCACTCCACGGCGCCATATGTACTTCGCCTCGTGTCATTGGGACACCTCACCCCATAATATAACACGTCTTGCCTCATGTCATATGACCCATTGCTCCGTGCTCCAGCCGCGCCTCGCCTTGCCCAATAGTACGCATCCCTTTGCATAGTGATGCACCTCACTTCAAGTCATAGAATGCTTCATCTCTTCCTGAAAAAAGCCTTGAGAGGTCATTGTGCGCTTAGCTCCTCATGTTCCAAGCTTTTCTATCCACCAAGCACTAGGTGCATGGTCATTGGAAAGAGAGCCTCACATTCTTTGATACATCACTTCACACTCCAACCATGCCTTGCCTTCCTGCGCTTCGCCTTGCACTGTAGCCTAACCCTCATTTCAATGTAACACACCTTTCCTCGAAGCTGGAACACGCCTCGCCTTGTGGCACGCCTCACTTCAAGTCATGGAACTTTGCGTCTCCCTTGTTAAAGGCCTTGAAGTTGGTTCCACCCATACTTGAAGATGACAAGTCCGTAAATATGTTGAGCTCTTCTATCCAACAAGCACCAGGAGCATGATCACTAGAAAGAGCCCCTCGTGTCATCTGGCGCATCACCTCCTGCTCTAACATTGTCTTATCTTGCATTGTGGCATACCAAGCCTTGGATGTAGAATATGACAGGACCCATCCCAATCCCCCCGGGATTAGTGCGGGATGACCCTGCTCCCATCCGACACGAAGTGTCAGACAAGGAATATTTCGGACCTTTGCCCTCCCGGGCTATCAGAGTACGCCAGGATCCGGAGGAGGTATGTGGTATCTCGGTCTCTGCTACAATCCACAATCTGATGTCAACCTGAAGGGCAGTCAAAACATTAAAAACTGTGAGTGGACAAAACAAGAGTTTATAAAACAGTTGATAAGAGACATTTGTACCCTTCACTAAAAAGCATGCATGCATTTGAAAACCATTTAGCCAAAACAAACCATATGTGGGACTAAGCCCAAAACCATAACCATGTTGAAACCAAGTACCCGAGCCACTGTTCGACTCCTGTGCACACCTGTGCATACCACACACCACATATAATATCATAGATCTCGTATTTATATCACATACATATATAAGTCACACAACCAATCCTGTCACGGTATCCAAAGCTACGCGCGTGCTACCCGGGTCTCAATCCGAGTCTTCTCAAAGTCAAGGTCAATGTTCGCAGACCACTGACCCTACCCAAGGTAATAGTAACCATAGCCTTCCTGAGAGTAAGGAACCCAACTGGGGGGTGACTCCACTCAGTCGGTGCTCCGTGACTACTTCGGGGTCCACCCAGGCCAACGACCCTCCCCGGAGGAGATAGTAGAACATGTAAAGGAAGGTAGATGAACATATATATACATAACATAAACATTCATGTCCGGTTCCCCCCTGAACCGTCATGATCCATAATATCCATAATCAGGTAACATGCTGGTTCCCATAAACCGTCATGTACCGTAATAACATAACCAGGGTTCATGCCGGTCCCCATAAACCGTCAAGAACCAGAATGACCTGACAAAGGTTCATGCCGGTTCCCATAAACCGTCAAGAACCAAAATGACCTGACAAAGGTTCATGCCGGTTCCCATAAACCGTCATGAACCACAATGACCTTTCCAGAGTTCATGCCAGTTCCCATAAACCGTCATGAACTTGGAAATCCACGTAGGGTCCCTGACCCGAAATCATAAACCATAAAGTAACTGGGTCTCGTGCCCGAACATATGACTCAACTGGGCACCGTGCCCGATATCTAAGGGTCAGTCACGACTCCGATCATAGTGATGCGTGCAACCATCCATCCAGGACCGCTCTCAATCCTTGTATGTCGCCGTGAACGAATCAACCGACGCGACCACCACAAGATCATGGTGCACTCATCACCGATCACTATCCTTAACCGTCAGCACTCCGAAGTCGAGCCTCCCCAGGCTGCCCGACCACGAATCGTGCATCGTGACCTCTCCGGAAGGAACACATCCCAATCCGGAGGCGAGCGTCGTCGATCGCCGTGCACATAGCACCCGTCGCGACCATGATTTAGACCCGAAGGTCGTAAATAACGTCATATGCCCGAGACAAAACCAAATGGGTCTCATACCTGAGTGTATCTTTTTAGAAATCCAAAACCTTTACATTTAAATCAATAAAGAAATACAGACCCGTATAAGCACCGTATAAGGACAAAACCTTGAAATACGTGCTTATACGTAACCACATAAAAATGCACCCATGGCATCATCAAACAAGTAATAAAACATATAATAAACACTTATGCATGCACCAATTTAGAAAACAAAGTCCACTCACAGACCGTCCGAGATGCCGCCTCGATTTGCGTGCCATACGGCTCCCCGAGCCGATCACCATCACCGGGACTCCCAAACCTGTCCAAATTGTAATAGAAGGTTACTAACTACTTAATTAACCTCCTACCAAAGCCCCGTAATTATCCCGATTTTCTAACTATTTTTAAAACCTAACCTAAACCTTCCGATGCCCCGAAACATATCGAGACGGTGTCCAATTGACACGAAACCAGTCCCAAAATGTTCGTTACATCGAATAGATGATTTCGTATGTTGAACACATCCCCAAATTCTCCCCCACGCGTCCGTACGCGCCTCCTGAAGTGGCTGCGCGTGGGCCTCACGCGCCGCTACAGTACCCGTCTTCAACCTCCGCGACTGGTGCGAACCGGTCCGGTTACTGTGCTGAACCGGCGTAACCGGTTCAGCGTCCCTACTCCCTCATTTTCGGTCCGATTGCTTCCATTCCAATTTCTAAATTCCTATTTTCAAGTTTCCTATCTAACCCAATTAACAAAACGACCTAAAACCCCCTAAATCGATCCCTAAAAATTAACCCCCCACGACCCCTGTCTTCCGATTCCGTCCCCAGGCTTCACAGCCGTCAACCCCCGTTCAAAACCATCTCTATACACCCTAAACAATCTAACAAACATTCTCTAATCAAACAAAACTATCCATAATGTAAAAATCGACAAAATGGGAGATTTGGGTCTAACCGGGTACCCGTTCGGGTTTGGGTTTCCACCGTGCATGGTGGCTTCGTCCTGGCCGGCCACCACGCTTCACCGGTCCTCCTCTCCCCCTCTGGTCTCTCTGTAATGATCATAGGGTGAGGGTTGGATGTTTGGGTTGTACAGATGAGAGAAATGAGATCGGGAAAATGGGTTTGAAATGAAGAATGATCGATGAAGGGATGGTATGCATGTATGTGTGAGATTGGCGAGTGGATGGGTGACACTTGTCACTCATCCATTGGCTATCTAAAAAGCTGGGCCCACTAGAGACAAAACTGCACTTTTTGTCTCGTAAAATGTGCCGTCATGAATAGTAACTAGGAACTTCCGTGAACCGTAACTTCACCGTCGAACGTCCGAATTCGACGTGCCGCCTGTCTACGGATTCGTATCGTCCCCATCTACGTAACGGTCTTCGGCCCTCGGCCATCGGAGCTCCCGGTCAAAAAGTCAACATTTTGACCCTTTTAACCAAAATTACCAAAATGCCTCTAAACTTCCGAACGTCATAACTTCTTCCTCGAACGTCGGAATTGAACGTGCCACCTGTCTATGAACTCGTGACGTCACGAACTATGTCACAGTCATCGGTCAAAGTCCATTTGACTGCCCGATTGAAAAGTCAATGTTTTGCCACCACTAGGGGCAAAACGGTCATTTCGCATTGTTCGTCCGATTTAGCCTAACTAATCACCGAATAACCTCACTAATCGTGATTAGTCACTAATCTAGTCATGAAATTCGGGACGGGTCGTTACAACCTTCCCTCCTTAATTAATTTCGTCCTCGAAATTCCAACCGACCTAATTCTAGCCGTTCTTCCCTCGTTAATTAGTTTCGTTCTCGAAACTCTAACTTTCTTGATCCCACATCCACCCCGTGGAAATAATTCGATCTCACGACATGTGTACATTAGTACACCAACTAACCAACATAAAACTCGTCTGCGACCAGACGTACACTAACACTCACGTCGCATCGACTATATTCGACCACGTCGAATGACAGTAGTCATACGTTCTGAATTGACACTACTTGTCAAATCTACCGTTTCGTTGACACGAACCACTCGACGGTTCCTTTCTCAATCTCAATCTATCCTGATATCTACTCCCACCGGGAGTCACCAAATCTCACTAATCGATCCACGCTGACACCTCCGACAACCTATCACCACTTGACAGTTGTCAGTCGAAAACTAACACTATACTCACTTGTGGTTACACTAACCACCAACATACTCATCCTGAGTATACGTATACCAACATCTATCTCGACCTGCGTGTAACTGGACCCCTCAGAAATACTATGACCCAATGCACAGTATCCAATGTCCTGTCCACGTCCTCAACTAATCCAATGGTATCGGAACCAATCCGACTACCAACACGCTCACCAACATACCTCCGGTATAACCTATATACCGTCACTAGGCACCACAAGTATGCCCAGTATTGTACCTCGAATTATGTACCACGTACGTACACCTACCCATCAATCAGACTATAACCTCCTATGTCATAGCCAATCACGTTTCAATTATGGAGTTCACTTGTCCAATCCAGCATTAGACAAATCGAAACTCCAACCCATCATCCGTTTCCAAATCTGAATTCGAATCCGCAATTTCGTAAGAAATCCCGAATCCAAACCCAGAAATCATATCCCTAACCATTTCCCAAATTCGAATCCAAAATCATCATTCCGTAAACTAGTATTAGGAATGACCATTCTGAACCCAAATCCATAAAAGAAAATCCATAGTCAAGCTCCAGAATCAAATCCTGAATCGTCACCCAGAATCCGATTCCAAAACCCAAATCCAAAAATCCTCTTTCAAGTTCCAAAATCAAATCCTGAATCGTCATCCAGAAATCTGATTCCAAAACCCGAAATCTCGTTCATGTCTACCAAGACGCATCAAAACTGAACCTATCGGTTACCCGTTCAAACGATTACTCCAATACCATCGATTGACTTCCTAGGGAAGCCAATCACAATATTCGCACATCCCTAAGGCTGACCATATCCGACCACGTCGGAAAACTACTCACCTGTTTAATATACCATATGGGATTCACTTCGAAAAGAAGTTCAGTCCCATCATCCACAACTCAAACGTCCAGGTAAGAGCGATATACTCTCCACCTATCTGGATCATCAAAATCACGATCCAGATCCATAACAATACCCAAAGTCCTAAACCAATTCCCACATCTAAACAGATCAGTCAACAACGAGACACGTCAAGACTGTGGGTTCTCACTGACTACCTCGTATCGATCCTTGGCACTCCACCTAGAAAATCAAGGATGATATAAGACGATGACACAAAATCCATCCTCGTGAATGCAAATAAAACTCGCTGCACTCACCACATCATGTAAACCAACAACGTCTGCCACCAAGCAGAAAATGAGAAATCTCAGTCGCCTAACTTCGATATACTCATCTCCTCCTGATGACCCAAAACAAATCCCGGGTTCACCAACCAATACACGATCAGTGTATTAGTGGCAACCAACAACATCTACCGCATCTACCACCATCTACCATGGTAGAACCTGAGAAATCACCCAAAATGACTTTGAAATACCCAATACCAATGCGGAAAACCCGCGTTCCATTCGTCACCTCAATCGCAACCTCTCGCGATTTCGAAGTTCCAACAAGATTGGAAGCAACATACCCGGACATCAACCACGTGTCCCCTAACCAATTTAAATCTATCTGAGATACACTCTGGGACCACAGATACCAAACATAAGCCCATCATGACGGATGTGACTCAACGTCATCACAATCACCGGCACCAGCACCAGCGCTAGTACCAGCGCCAACGCACTATCATCAACACTAGTATCAATATCAGCATCGGCACATGTGCAAAACTGACAACCCTGGATCTCCGCTCATACTGAACGACGATCCCGTACCTCTGATCGAATAGGAGAAACTCTGCCTCCCTCGTACCCAACAACTCTGGGTACAGTCACCTTAACAACTCATACGAGAAAAGGAAACGTCCCCTGAACGTCCCCAATTCCCAACAACCACAGCTACAACCACTCTCGGTAGTAGTGCCTGCCACAGACTCGTGCAGACCTAACTACCAGACCTCGCTATATCCAGACTCCGCATCCAACGGAATCAATCGCACGTACTAACTACTCTGTATCCCACTCAGGGATTCCATCGACAAGTACCAACCCTGATAACTTGTCCAACCAATCACTAACCAGTCGCAACTCGACTAACCCAATGTCGTCTACCAGGTCATCCATAACCTTAGTTGCACCAAACCACAACTGAGTAGAACGACAACTAACTCGGTCTAACTGATAAGTACAATCCCGACTGCAAAGTGCAGTCCCAACACAAGCTGAAATGACTAGACCGACTAACGAACCCCAAATCTGAATAGTCGTCAAAGTCACACCACTCGCCAACTCACATTTCCGAACCATACACCCAAGGTAGGGTTCCACAATCACGCCCTAGGGTTACTCTGAACCCAACTGCAAGCTACCAACTGCAGTACAATCCACAATCTGACCGTTTCCGCAGTCTTGACATCGAAAAGACGTCACCCAATCCTACCGTAAGTACAATTAGGATTCCACAAAGTCCGACCAACTAATGGTCACAATTTTGAATTGCCGTCAAACTGATCCCCCAGTATCGTGAAAGACGATCCCAACTAACCGTCTCACGATCACAATCTAACGTACGAATACGTTCATCCTTCCATAGGGTTCCACTGCCAACCTTGATAGAACTATGGCAACCCTGACATCCCATGCCAAGCCAAAATAATCCGAGATACAGTCCTGCTAACTATCGTACCTGCACCCCAAAAATCAGGTTGACCACGAACTGTAGCCACTTGAGATATCACATCCTCGACCTGCGTACATTCCAAGAGCTCCACGGTTGCTCGAATAGAGACAACCCCGCTCTGATAAGCAATCCTACGCTCTGATACCACGATGACAGGTCCCATCCCAATCCCCCCGGGATTAGTGCGGGATGACCCTGCTCCCGTCTGACACGAAGTGTCAGACAAGGGATATTTCGGACCTTTGCCCTCCCGGGCTATCAGAGTACACCAGGATCCGGAGGAGGTATGTGGTATCTCGGTCTATGCTACAGTCCACAATCTGATGTCAACCTGAAGGGCAGTCAAAACATTAAAAACTGTGAGTGGACAAAACAAGAGTTTATAAAACAGTTGATAAGAGACATTTGCACCCTTCACTAAAAAGCATGCATGCATTTGAAAACCATTTAGCCAAAATAAACCATATGTGGGACTAAGCCCAAAACCATAACCATGTTGAAACCAAGTACCCGAGCCACTGCTCGACTCCTGTGCACACCTGTGCATACCACACACCATATATAATATCATAGATCTCGTATTTATATCACATACATATATAAGTCACACAACCAATCCTGTCACGGTATCCAAAGCTACGTGCGTGCTACCCGGGTCTCAATCCGAGTCTTCTCAAAGTCAAGGTCAATGTCCGCAGACCACTGACCCTACCCGAGGTAATAGTAACCATAGCCTTCCGGAGAGTAAGGAACCCAACTGGGGGGTGACTCCACTCAGTCGGTGCTCCGTGACTACTCCGGGGTCCACCCAGGCCAACGACCCTCCCCGGAGGAGATAGTAGAACATGTAAAGGAAGGTAGATGAACATATATATACATAACATAAACATTCATGTCTGGTTCCCACTTGAACTGTCATGATCCATAATATCCATAATCAGGTAACATGCCGGTTCCCATAAACCGTCATGTACCGTAATAACATAACCAGGGTTCATGCCGGTCCCCATAAACCGTCAAGAACCAGAATGACCTGACAAATGTTAATGTCAGTTCCCATAAATCGTCATGAACCGCAATGACCTTTCCAGAGTTCATGCCGGTTCCCATAAACCGTCATGAACTTGGAAATCCACGTAGGGTCCCTGACCCGAAATCATAAACCATAAAGTAACTGGGTCTCGTGCCCGAACATATGACTCAACTGGGCACCATGCCCGATATCTAAGGGTCAGTCACGACTTCGATCATAGTGATGCGTGCAACCATCCACCCAGGACCGCTCTCAATCCCGGTATGTCCCCGTGAACGAATCAACCGACGCGACCACCACAAGATCATGGTGCACTCATCACCGATCGCTATCCTTAACTGACACGACCCATCCCAATCCCCCCGGGATTACCATGGAATGTGACGTGCTCCCGTCTGACAAGAGGTGTCGGACAAGGGATAACCTATTGCCATTGCCCAACCGGGCTTCCAGAGTGCGTAAGGATCGATGGAGGAGGTGTATGATGTCCTAGTCTCTGCTGCAGTCGTATCCGGAATCAACCTGAAGGGCATTAAAAACAAAAGCTGTGAGTGGACGAAAATAAACAAGTCTTCTTAAAACATTTATAAGACATTTATGCCCATCAATAAAATCATATGCATGCACCAAAACCAATAATCCCATATTTATTGAGAAATAACCATTAGGGCCTTAGCCGGAAACCAAAGCATAGTTTCAATTTCCAAAAGTAAATCCAAGAGTTATTTCATAAATCCAGTAATATGAACCATAAGGCATATAATATAAACCATAACCATTATTTTAGCCACTACACTATACACTCCAATCCGACATCCCTGATGTCTGACGTCCCTGACGTCAATAAGGTCACAATCACAAGGCTACGCGTGCCACTCGGGTCTCAATTTCCGAGTTCAATCCCCGAACCCCGTTCGGGTACAGCATCCCCGATGCTTAGCGTCATAGACGCTGGACGTACTAGACGTCCGTGACCTCTCCGAGGTACCTCATCCGGAGGAGACAATATAATATGGAAGGATTTATACAGTGCAGTACTAAATACATTTTATTGATATCCACATGCAAAACATATAGGTATACATAGGTAAAATCCGAACCGATCGTTACGTTTCATCAAACGGGTTTCATGCCCAAATACCGTGAAACGTGCCATAACCGAAATATCATCAAAACCATTTATTGATTCCAGCATGTGAACAAATATAAAATGTAACCCAGAAAACATTTATTCAATTCCATTTTAGGGTCCCCGACCCGCAATCACAGGTAGAAATCAACTGGGCCCCTGACCTGATTTCACAAGTTAACTGGGCCCCTGGCCCGATCCACATGTTAACTGGGGCCCTGGCCCGATTTCATAGTTCAACTGGGCCCCTGGCCCGATTTTACATTATTCAAGTTCGTACCCGTTTCATGAAATCATATCCAACCACATTTATGGAAATCGGTGCAAATCCAGAAAACCTCGGTTTACGTGCAAATACGTAATTCATCTCGAAATACGTGAAAACATTTTAAATTCACCGATATCCAAAGTAAATCATTTAATCATAATTATATCAATCATAAAACAGTTATGCATGCATCGAATTTATGAAACCAATGTCCACTCACAGACCGTTTAACCGAGCGCCTCGATACGCGTGCCATAGGCCTTCCCGGGCCACACCACTATCACCGGGACTCCCAATCCTGTTCAAATCACATTAGAGGATTACTAACCTCATCATTAACATCCTATTCAAGTCCCGTAATTTTCCCGAATTTTTACGTACTTTTAAACTGGATTTAAAACCTTCGGACATCCCGAACAATATCGAGACGGTGTCCGATTGACACGAAACCAATCCCAAAATGTTCGTTACTTTGTATAGGACAAAAGTCATGCTGACCTCACCTAGAGATTCGTGCCCACGCGCCGTCACACGCCGCCATGAGTGGCTGCGCGTGAAAGCCACGCGCCTGCTACAGTGACTGCACAGTGATCTCCTTCACCCGAATGACTGGTAAACGGGTTGAAAAACCCGCGATAAGACCCGGTCCAAAACCTAGCAATTCGACACCGATTCCATCAATTCAAAAGTCCATTAGCATCGAATTAGATTCAATTAGGGATATGTGGACTAAATTACACACAATCGTACCTCAAACCTTAAGATCAAGGATGATCACACGAAGAACAATCCGATCGCTGTTCATCATCCGAAATCCTCCCATGTCAATCGATTCTTTCAATTGATGCATCCATTAGCGTCGTGAGGTCATAATGAACTCAATCCCCAGTCCAATTGCATCACTCCAAGCTTCGAATCCCACGACTCAAGCTCGAAATTTCTAAAGCTACAGTAGTTCTGTTCTTCCTCAAACGGGCCTCAAATCGCTTCGTTCCTTCGACGAAAATGATCGTGGCAATCCCAGAAGACTCAAACTAATCCCCAATTTGATCGTCAAGGCCCAAATCTTCCAATTCGATTTTCCCCCCGAATTTCGGAATTTTCGAAATTCCAGCCCCCAGCTCTCAATTAGTCCCTCGTGTTTTCCCAATTCATTCCAGTCTCAATTCTAGCCAATTTCGTTCACAAATTCAGTGGATAGAGAGGAGATTAAGGGTAGAAGAAAATTGAAGTTTGGTTGTTCACGGTTGAAGAAGTTTGAAGAGATTAATGGAGGAATAATTCAATTAATTAATCAAATAACACAATCATAATGTTCCCCCATGTTGCAATTATACTAAACAATTCAGGGATAGTTCGCACTAGCCATCCACCAAGCTCAATCATGGCTCCAACTCACGGCTGTTCAAAATCACAGTCCAAATTACCATTCTGCCCTTGTGCAGAAAATTACCAAAATGCCCCTCACGCATCCTGACCCGTAACTCGGTCATACGGACTCCGATTGATGTTTTCCGCCTGTCATTGGATTCGTATCGACGATACCTACGTAACGGTCCTTGGCCCCCGGCCATCGGACCTCCCGATCAAAAAGTCAACATTTACCCCTTATATCGTCCAAATTACGAAAATGCCCTTACACTTCCGTACATCATAACTTTCACCACGAATGTCGGAATCGAACGTGCCACCTGTCTATGAACTCGTGACGTCCCGAACTACGTCACGGTCATCGGTCAAAGTCCGTTTGACCATCCGAATTAAAAGTCAACATTTTGCCCACGCCCAAGGGCAAAACGGTCATTTTGCACAATTCGTCCGAAATCGCCCAACTAATCCCAGATTAGTAAATCACAATTAAATATTATTACATTCCGATATTCGGGACGGGTCGTTACAACCTTCCCTCCTTAAAGAATTTCGTCCTCGAAATTACCAACAACCTTATTCCACAACCACCTTGTGGGAAACATTTCGACCTCACACCTGTGTACACTTGTACGCCCACTTACTGGAACAACACCAGTCTCGTCTGTACCCAGACGTCCCATCACAGTCATACGTCATAATAGCAACAACACTCGGCCACCGCGAGTGGAAATTATCACCTGATCCGCGATAAAATCGCATAACCATTTAGTTGACTCCTTCAGCTAAACGGTTCCCTTCCATTGCCAATAAATCCTTACATTTGCTCTCATTGGGAGTCACCAATTCTCATTTGTCAGTCCAAGCTGACACCACCAGTTCAAACTGTCACCACAAAGTTTTACCACCCTGGTAAAGCTCCAACCATCAGCGGTCAGTGACAACACCACGTACTACATCACTCTCGATGTAGTGTAAGATCAACCACATGATCTCAATTCGCAGGGCAAACCCAAACCTGCGACACAAATTAATCTCAATGTCCATAAACGCCGACTCCCTCAGCGAACCAAGACGCTGGGAAAATCACGGTGTGATCAAGTCACACAAGGCTACTCGTGGTTACTCAGACCACCAATTCACTCATCCTGAGTGTACGTATACCATCAACTTGCACAATCAAGTGGTGTAACTGGAACACATCGAATACCAGCCCAGCAGTGATCACACATCTCAAAACTAGGGTTCCACTAGCCAACCATGGCTAAGAGCACCTGCTCATACAATCACTGAACCCGACAAAATCACTCTGCTCGGCGCACAGTATCCAATGTCCAGTCCACAATCACAACCAACCAAATGATATCGGAATCAAGCCGATTACCAACACGTTCAATCACACACCTCGGGTACATCCCATGTACCGCCATTAGGCACCACTCAGCCTAACCAGTATCAATCCTCGTACAACGTACCCTATACGCACCTCAATCCATCAATCTGCCTATAACCACCCAGGTCATAGCCAAACACGTTCCAATAGTGGAGTACAATTGCCCAAACCATCATGGGACAACCCGAACTCCACCCATCATCTAGTTCCAATTCCGAATCCGAATTCGCAATTTCGTAAGGAATCACGAACCCGAACCCAGACATCATATTTTTAATCCATTTCCAAATCCGAATCTGAAATCATTACTCCGTAAGCTAGCATTGGAATAATCATTCTGTACCCAAATCCAGTAATCCATTTTCGAGCTTCGCAATCGAATCCTGAATCGTCACCCAGAAATCCGATTCCAAAACCCAAAATCTCGTTTACGTCCATCAAGACGTAACATAACCGAATCTATCAGTTGCCTGTCCAAAACACTCGATTGACTTCATAGGGAAGCCAATCCCAACATCCACACGTCAAAGGTTGACAAAAATCCGACCACATCGGAAACCTACTCAACCAAGTCACAAACCATATGGACTCACTCCGAAAAGAAGTTCAGTCCCGTCATCTACGACTCACATACCAAGGTAAGAGTGATAAACTCTCCACCCATCTGGATCATCAAGATCACAATCCAGGTCCATCACTACGTCACCCGACAAGTAACATCACGATCCTAGATCGTCACATCGTCCAAAGTCGACAACAACACAAATCAGATCCACCTAGGATCCACACATGCCCACATGGCTAACAATCCTTCTGGAAGCTGATCGTAGGGTCCTACACCCTCAGTGAATCATTCGCCAAATTTCCCTTGGTGGAAAGACGACCTCGCATTTCACCAACAAATCCAAAATCATACACAACTGCTTGTGTCCAATGACCCCAAGCCAAACATGGTTCCACCAACCAATACACGCTCAACGTACTGGTAGCAACAATCATCATTTGCCACGGCAGGAAATAAGAAGTCAACCCCAATGACTTCGGAATACCAATCACCGATGAGGAAACGAGCACTCCTCTCGTCTCCCAATCACAACTCTCCCCGAAACGGGAGTTCCAACCATGTTGGGAACAGACATGCTCCCAATGAGATGTCAAGTCCAACTACTGGACTGCCCATGTCCATACCTCACTTGGACCACCACGTGTCCAAAATCAATTCATTACTCGGACCTCACGTCCGCCAATAATCATGTATGCACACACCCCGATTCCGAACGGAAATTTCCTCAACTCTGCCTGGATGTGCATACCATACAGCCTTCGTCTCACATCTCAACCTCTACAGGTTCAATTCTCAGGTTCCAAGTGATTCACAATCACAAAATCTCACATCAGTACCACGAATGGTTTTCCCCGACTTTTCCAATTTCAATAATTTCCTTGTACTTCCTGGGGATATAAGAAGTAAACAATCTTACAAATCTCGGAGTTGACAACAACTCTCCAAATCCACTGATTCTCATGATATAGGGAACATCGTCCCTAGATTCCTCAAGTTCCAATCATAACTTAATATCCATTCATCACTTGTCATCATATATCTGTTAGGACTCATCCCATCACGACACAACCTCCACTGGATCCCATCCAGTCCATGACTCAACCACCACTGAGTCGCAGATACCAATCATCTGTTCATCATGACAGAGTCACACCCCAACTGGTGGCTCATCGTCATCACAACTACTGTCACCAGTACCAGCGCTAGTACCAGCACCAACGCACCATCATCAACACTAGTATCAGCACACAGGCATCCATACCAGTATTGGCATAAAGGTATCACCATACCAACATCCATACATAGCACACGAACATCCACACTAGCACACTGTGTGCAAAGTTGTTACCCTGGAACTCCGTTCATTCCGAACGACGATCCCGTAACACCACTCGTACCCCACGACTATGGGTACCTACAATTTTTGCCATCGGCACATCAGGATAATGGACGTTCCCTGAACATCCCCTGATCCCCAAGTGTGAAAGCCACACTAAATACCCTCGATAGCCGGTCATCTCGACACAACTGTCGACCAACAGTCATCGTTGTCAAGATCCGTAACCAAACCTCACACTAATATTCGATCCAACACGAGATTCCATATTTTCTCATAACCGCATCCGTGGATCGAAACCCATAAGACTCACTAGAGTCATCCACATGGTCATCCACGACCTCAGCCGCTCGTTGCAGCACAAGTTCCCGTTTAAAACTCACTTTTCCAGCCCATCAATTACAAGTTAGGGTTCCAAAATCACACCCTAGGGTTCCACCGAACCCAACTGCCTTCTGCAGTAAAATCCATAACCTGACCGACCCCGCGGTCCTGACATTGTATAGACGTCCAATCCAATCCAATTTTCAACTCAACGTGGGTTCCATCGTGGGTTCCACCACGAAGGTCATCGGCTAACTCCGATGCACCAACACCCCGTACACTAGCCAACACTACCAGGGTCCACAACTTAGACCAATACTCAACTGAGTTTCGTATTTCCATAACATTATTCAAATGGGGTTCCCTGAACCCGGCTGTGCCCAGTGGCACAACAATCCATAATCACATGACCGAACCGACGGTCCCACATTACCAGTTAATCGTATACAACCCCACTTGGGTTGAATCGCATCAATGCACGGCGTATCGGCCCAAACACACCCAATCTATCCAAAACTATCTATCAGGTTGACAATGGAACTGCAGCCCAAAGAGACATCACACCCACGTCCTTCGCGCACAAAAGAGCAAAACCTGCTCTAATACCACTTGACACGACCCATCCCAATCCCCCCGGGATTACCATGGAATGTGACGTGCTCCCGTCTGACAAGAGGTGTCGGACAAGGGATAACCTGTTGCCATTGCCCAACCGGGCTTCCAGAGTGCGTAAGGATCGATGGAGGAGGTGTATGATGTCCCAGTCTCTGCTGCAGTCGTATCCGGAATCAACCTGAAGGGCATTAAAAACAAAAGCTGTGAGTGGACGAAAATAAACAAGTCTGCTTAAAACATTTATAAGACATTTATGCCCCTCAGTAAAATCATATGCATGCACCAAAACCAATAATCCCATATTTATTGAGAAATAACCATTAGGGCCTTAGCCGGAAACCAAAGCATAGTTTCAATTTCCAAAAGTAAATCCAAGAGTTATTTCATAAATCCAGTAATATGAACCATAAGGCATATAATATAAACCATAACCATTATTTTAGCCACTGCACTATACACTCCAATCCGACATCCCTGATGTCTGACGTCCCTGACTTCAATAAGGTCACAATCACAAGGCTACGCGTGCCACTCGGGTCTCAATTTCCGAGTTCAATCCCCGAACCCCGTTCGGGTACAACATCCCCGATGCTTAGCGTTATAGACGCTGGACGTACTAGACGTCCGTGACCTCTCCGGGGTACCTCATCCGGAGGAGACAATATAATATGGAAGGATTTATACAGTGCAGTACTAAATACATTTTATTGATATCCACATGCAAAACATATAGGTATACATAGGTAAAATCCGAACCGATCGTTACGTTTCATCAAATGGGTCTCATGCCCAAATACCGTGAAACGTGCCATAACCGAAATATCATCAAAACCATTTATTGATTCCAGCATGTGAACATATATAAAATGTAACCCAGAAAAAATTTATTCAATTCCATTTTAGGGTCCCCGACCCGCAATCACAGGTAGAAATCAACTGGGCCCCTGGCCTGATTTCACAAGTTAACTGGGCCCCTGGCCCGATCCACATGTTAACTGGGCCCCTGGCCCGATTTCATAGTTCAACTGGGCCCCTGGCCCGATTTTACAATATTCAAGTTCGTAATCGTTTCATGAAATCATATCCAACCACATTTATGGAAATCGGTGCAAATCCAGAAAACCTCGGTTTACGTGCAAATACGTAATTCATCTCGAAATACGTGAAAACATTTTAAATTCACCGATATCCAAAGTAAATCATTTAATCATAATTATATCAATCATAGTACAGTTATGCATGCATCAAATTTATGAAACCAATGTCCACTCACAGACCGTTTAACCGAGCGCCTCGATACGCGTGCCATAGGCCTTCCCGGGCCACACCACTATCACCGGGACTCCCAATCCTGTTCAAATCACATTAGAGGATTACTAACCTCATCATTAACATCCTATTCAAGTCCCGTAATTTTTCCGAATTTTTACGTATTTTTAAACTGGATTTAAAACCTTCGGACATCCCGAACAATATCGAGACGGTGTCCGATTGACACGAAACCAATCCCAAAATGTTCGTTACACTGTATAGGACAAAAGTCATGTTGACCTCACTTAGAGATTTGTGCCCACGCGCCGTCACGCGCCGCCGTGAGTGGCTGCGCGTGAAAGCCACGCGTCTGCTACAGTGACTGCACAGTGATCTCCTTCACCCGAATGACTGGTAAACGGGTTGAAAAACCCGCGATAAGACCCGGTCCAAAACCTAGCAATTCGACACCGATTCCATCAATTCAAAAGTCCATTAGCATCGAATTAGATTCAATTAGGGATCTGTGGACTAAATTACACACAATCGTACCTCAAACCTTAAGATCAAGGATGATCACACGAAGAACAATCTGATCGCTGTTCATCATCCGAAATCCTCCCATGTCAATCGATTCTTTCAATTGATGCATTCATTAGCATCGTGAGGTCATAATGAACTCAATCCCCAGTCCAATTGCATCACTCCAAGCTTCAAATCCCACGACTCAAGCTCGAAATTTCTGAAGCTACAGTAGTTCTGTTCTTCCTCAAACGGGCCTCAAATCGCTTCGTTCCTTCGACGAAAATGATCGTGGCAATCCCAGAAGACTCAAACTAATCCCCAATTTGATCGTCAAGGCCCAAATCTTCCAATTCGATTTTCCCCCCGAATTTCGGAATTTTCGAAATTCCAGCCCCCAGCTCTCAATTAGTCCCTCGTGTTTTCCCAATTCATTCCAGTCTCAATTCTCGCCAATTTCGTTCACAAATTCAGTGGATAGAGAGGAGATTAAGGGTAGAAGAAAATTGAAGTTTGGTTGTTCACGGTTGAAGAAGTTTGAAGAGATTAATGGAGGAATAATTCAATTAATTAATCAAATAACACAATCATAATGTTCCCCCACGTTGCAATTATACTAAACAATTCAGGGATAGATCGCACTAGCCATCCACCAAGCTCAATCATGGCTCCAACTCACGGCTGTTCAAAATCACAGTCCAAATTACCATTCTGCCCTTGTGCAGAAAATTACCAAAATGCCCCTCACGCATCCTGATCCGTAACTCGGTCATACGGACTCCGATTGATGCGTGCCGCCTGTCATTGGATTCATATCGACGATACCTACGTAACGGTCCTTGGCCCCCGGCCATCGGACCTCCCGATCAAAAAGTCAACATTTACCCCTTATATCGTCCAAATTACGAAAATGCCCTTACACTTCCGTACATCATAACTTTCACCACGAATGTCGGAATCGAACGTGCCACCTGTCTATGAACTCGTGACGTCCCGAACTACGTCACGGTCATCGGTCAAAGTCCGTTTGACCATCCGAATTAAAAGTCAACATTTTGCCCACGCCTAGGGGCAAAACGTTCATTTTGCACAATTCGCCCGAAATCGCCCAACTAATCCCAGATTAGTAAATCACAATTAAATATTATTACATCCCGATATTCGGGACGGGTCGTTACATTAACCGTCAGCACTTCGAAGTCGAGCCTCCCCAGGCTGCCCGACCACGAATCGTGCATCGTGACCTCTCCGGAAGGAACGCATCCCAATCCGGAGGCGAGCGTCGTATCGTCGATTGCCGTGCACATAGCACCTGTCGCGACCACGATTTAGACCCGAAGGTCGTAAATATCGTCATATGCCCGAGACAAAACCAAATGGGTCTCATACCCGAGTTTATCTTTTTAGAAATCCAAAACCTTTACATTTAAATCAATAAAGAAATACAGACCCGTATAAGCACCGTATAAGGCCGAAACCTCGAAATACGTGCTTATACGTAACCACATACAAATGCACCCATGTCATCATCAAAAAAGTAATAAAACGTATAATAAACATTTATGCATGCACCAATTTAGAAAACAAAGTCCACTCACAGACCGTCCGAGATGCCGCCTCGATTTGCGTGCCATATGGCTCCCCTAGCCGATCACCGTCACCGGGACTCCCAAACCTATCCAAATTGTAATAGAAGGTTACTAACTACTTAATTAACCTCCTACCAAAGCCCCGTAATTTTTCCGATTTTCTAACTATTTTTAAAACCGAACCTAAACCTTCCAATGCCCCGAAACATATCGAGACGGTGTCCGATTGACACGAAACCAGTCCCAAAATGTTCGTTACATCGAATAGATGATTTCGTATGTTGAACACATCCCCAAATTCTCCCCCACGTGCCCGCACGCACCGCCTGAAGTGGCTGCGCGAGGGCCTCACGTGCCGCCTGAAGTGGCTGCGCGTGGGCCTCACGTGCCGCTACAGTACCCGTCTTCAACCTCCGCGACTGGTGCGAACCGGTCCGGTTACTGTGCTGAACCGGCGTAACTGGTTCAGCGTCCCTACTCCCTCATTTTCGGTCCGATTGCTTCCATTCCAATTTCTAAATTCCTATTTTCAAGTTTCCTATCTAACCCAATTAACAAAACGACCTAAAACCCCCTAAATCGATCCCTAAAAATTAACCCCCCACGACCCCTGTTTTCCGATTCCGTCCCCAGGCTTCACAGCCGTCAACCCCCGTTGAAAACCATCTCTATACACCCTAAACAATCTAACAAACATTCCCTAATCTACCAAAACTATCCATAATGTAAAAATCGACAAAATGGGAGATTTGGGTCTAACCGGGTACCCGTTCGGGTTTTGGTCTCCACCGTGCACGGTGGCTTCGTCCTGGCCGGCCACCACGCTTCACCGGTCCTCCTCTCCCCCTCTGGTCTCTCTGTCATGATCATAGGGTGAGGGTTGGATGTTTGGGTTGCACAGATGAGAGAAATGAGATCGGGAAAATGGGTTTGAAATGAAGAATGATCGATGAAGGGATGGTATGCATGTATGTGTGAGATTGGCCAGTGGATGGGTGACACTTGTCACTCATCCATTGGCTATCTAAAAAGCTGGGCCCACTAGAGACAAAACTGCACTTTTTGTCTCGTAAAGCGTGCCATTGTGAATAGTAACTGGGAACTTTCGTGAACCGTAACTTTACCGTCGAACGTCCGAATTCGACGTGCCGCTTGTCTACGGATTCGTATCGTCCCCATCTACGTAACGGTCTTCGGCCCTCGGCCATCGGAGCTCCCGGTCAAAAAGTCAACATTTTGACCCTTTTAACCAAAATTACCAAAATGCCCCTAAACTTCCGAACGTCATAACTTCTTCCTCGAACGTCGGAATTGAACGTGCCACCTGTCTATGAAATCGTGACGTCACGAACTACGTCACGGTCATTGGTCAAAGTCCATTTGACCGCCCGATTGAAAAGTCAACGTTTTGCCACCACTAGGGGCAAAACGGTCATTTCGGATCGTTCGTCCGATTTAGCCTAACTAATCACCGATTAACCTCACTAATCGTGATTAGTCACTAATCTAGTCATGAAATTCAGGACGGGTCGTTACAGAATACCTCGCCTCGCACTTGTAGCATGCCTCATCTTATAAGTGTACCATGCCACGCCTCGCAGTTTTAAAGCGCCCTGTCTTGCATTCTGATGTGTCTTGCCTTGCATTCTGCTATACCTTACTCCTCATATGACGAGCTCTTCTATCAATCATGCGACACATGCATGGTCATTGGAAGTACGGCTAGTGTTATACGAAGCAGCGCTTTGCACTCTTGCCATGCCTTGCATTGCATTCCGCTGTGCCTCACCTTGCGCTATGGCACACCACACTTCAAGTCATATGACTCCTCGCCTCCCTCGTTGAAAGCCTCAATGTTTGCTCCACCTACACTTAAAGATTACCAGTCCACCAATGCGACAAGATCTTCAACCCGCAAAGTACCACGAGCATGTCAATTAGAGGAGTGTCTTGATGTTAACTCCACCCTCTGTAGAAGTTGGAAGCTCCAACAAAATTCAGGGCACGTTGCTAGAGGGTATTGCAATATGAGCTCCCAGAAAAAAGTGAGTCCGTCGAGATCTCATCAAAAGCATCCCTTTGTGTATCTTGAAATGATTGTCTCAAAGAGTAGAGCGAGGCACTACTTGAATCGTTACAATCAAACATCCACCGCTCTGGAAATCTTCAAAAGTAGTGAAGCTAAAAAAAATAACAATATATATATATATATAAATATACACAAAATTCTTACGTTTGTAAGAAGTACAAAAGCAAAAGAAAAAAGAAAAGTCTACTTTGTTGCAGACGGAAAGAAAATGCGGCGAAAGTAAGACACAAGCTGTCAAGCTGACAGCGACAGCGAAGAAAAAAAAACTGTAGAGAGAAGATGGATGTGGCCTGACAAAGACTGACTGCACCACAGGAAACCACTGACACGTGGTGCCCGCTGCAGCACTCCACCCCGCTGACGTCACCTGTGTAAGCTTCCTTTTACTAACCGACCGTTAGCGACAAGGAGATGGGACCCGCCAAATTCCTCCAGTGAACATCCAGCTTTTATTTATTTATTTTTTCCTTCAAACAACATTAGTCAGCCTAATTACCTCATTCTTTCTCCCACATAGACCTTCAACCTTCAAAAATCAGGAGAGGTACAGACAAGAAGAAGGAAAAAATAAATTAATTATCTTCACAAACAAACGAAGGCTCAACTTCAATCACCGCAGCAGCTTGGTGATGACGGCCTGCTTCTACCAGCAATAAACCACATATAGAGTTTAATCTTCTTTATTGGAAATAAAGGTTACTTACCTTCATTTAAATAAAGGAAAAAAATGGACAAACCCTAATTGCTATTTGGGCTCTAAGGATCAATTCAAAGCAAGGCCTCATGCCCAAAACTTCCAATTGGGAAATCAGAGCTATTTGGACCCGGTTGGAGGTGCAGGAGGAAGAGATGGTAGGGCCTCCGCTGATCGTGTTGATTTGTGGCAGACCCTGCGCGGGGCGCTCGTGCTGGAGGAACTGGTTGATCTTTCCCTCCCTTACGAGTGCTTCCACGATATCGCGGAAGGCCACGCGCTCGTCGATGGTATGGCCGTTGAACTTGTGGTACTGGACATACAGGTTGGATTGGATGCCCGGTCGGGGGCCAGGCGGTCGCGCCCGTGGTTTGGGGATTGTGCCCTCGATGTTCATTAAGACATTCTCGAGGGAGGTGTTCAGGATAGAATAGGTTTCGTACTTTGAGGTGGGCCCCGTGTGGGGTTTGCCTGACTGGTGGTGGCCTGATCGCTGCCCCTTGTGGTGGTACTTGTCCCTCCCGCGATGATCATTATTGTACGTCCCCTTTCGTTTACTGGAGGTGAGTCAGATCGGTGATCCGCATGTACGTTGTTGGTTGGCGGAGGTGACTGTGCCTGTCGGTTGCTGGGAGGTGGAGGGCGTGCAACATTCATGTCAGGTCGGGGTACTACCTGGGGAGAGTTGAAGTGCTCCGCCTTGGCATGTATTGCCGCTTGCCGCATGAGCTCATTGTAATCCTCCCAACCCTGGGTGAAGGCATGGTACTTGAAGGTGGACTCCCGCAGCTCGTTGCGGAAAGCTCGGTAGGCCGCCTTATCGTCCGTTTCATGGCATTTGGAGTACTCCAAGCTAAAACGAGCGGCGTATTGGCGTAGGGGCTCGCTATCTCCCTGTCGGAGGGTTCCTAAGTCCTCGGTTGTGAGTAGTCGATCCGTCTGGATCATGAACTGGTTCAAGAAGACCGTGTGTAGGCGATCGAATGAGTCGATAGACTGTGGTTCCAGACGGTAGAACCAGTTGAGCGCGGCCCCAGTGAGGGTGGAGCTGAAAATCAAGCACTGCACTTCGTCAGAGAGATTTCTGAAGGCGAGCGCGGAGTTGTAATTGTTGATATGGGTGTCTGGGTCGCCCTGTCCATCATATAGGGCAATCTTGAAGGGTTTGACCTCCGTTTCATGGCGGTACCGCATGATGCGGTCCGTGAAGGGACCAATGTTAGTCCGAGGTCGGGGTAGTGTCCCAGTTTTGGGTCTGGCGGCCTCCAACTCCCGCACGCGCTGGAGGAGTTCCTGGACCACGTCGTCTGATCGGTCGGGTCGATCCGCCCCAATCGGTTGGTCGCCGATTGGACGATTTGTGCTGCCGCCTCTGGGCTTCCCGGGTTGTGTCGGTCGCCGCCCGGACTAGGCCGTGGTCGAGCTGGCATTATCCTCCGGCTGGTGCCTGCCGACCGGCGAGGAGGGACTGCCTGGGGGTTGGATGGAGAGCCGCGGAGGCTGTGCTGATCGGCGTGCCGATCCAGACCGGGACCGGGCGTCCTGAGATATTACTGGCAGAGGCGGTTGTGCTTGGATGCGGGGGTCGTGAGTTGGGTAAGTCAGACGGTTAGCCGGAGCCTGTGTCTGTCTCTTGTCGAGCAGTTCGTGGGCGTCACGGTAGATCTGGGTTCCCGAGGGGCCAGGCAGGTCGGTCTGGTGGAAGAGCTGGCGACTGGACGCTTCGGGTCGGCAGGCATCACCGATCCCGACTCGGCAAGCATCAAGCTCCTGCCGACGAGATGCAGCGGCTAAGGCCCGTTTGGTTGCCTCCCGCTGCTCCTTCAGTTCCTCGCGTGTGGATTTTAAGATAGCCAGGGTGCTTCAATGCTGTTCCCCCCAGACGTGGTTCCTGCTCTCGATGGCAGCGTTGCTTTTCCTGAGTTCGACAACCTCCGACCGGAGAGTCCTCAACATCTCGGGCATGTCATCGGAAGGTAGGTTGGCTCGGGTTCGGTTGCGATCTCCCTGAGGGCTGTTGTTGAGCTCACCGTCATCCCGTTCGGCAGACATTGTTCGTCGGCAGAGGGTTGAGCAGAGGTATGTGAGTTAGTGGGTGTTTACTAGTTCCCACAGACGGCGCCAATTGTTTGATCCTGAAATGACCAACTCGATGAGACCCGCTGGGGGTGCTAGGACCAGCCGTGTGGTATCTTGGACCCGCTGGGGGGTTTGCTGTTCGGCAGGGATCCTGCAAAGACTAGACACCGGTGTGGTGCCAACCAAAAGGGGCTCCAATGCCTAAGTTAGTATCTGAGTGCCGAGAGGTAAGTAAATACAGTGCTCTGGATCGGCTCTGGGTCTCTCACTTTTGTGAAGGGTTTCCTGGTATTTATAGTAGCCATAACTGCGGTAGGTGGGCTACTGTTGCGGGAGCAGGTGGTGCTTTGTGGCTGAGAGTTGCCTGACAAGCCCTGGACATCCGGAGGAGGTGCCAGCTGGAGTCCCAACCTGCCTCCGTCAGGGAGTTGGTATGGCAGGGTTGGTTAGGTGACTGTTGCGGCCAGCTGGCGTCTGTACCATGTCAGGTGCCGAATGACTGGCCTGCAAGTCGGTGCCGATCAGCGGGCCACGGTGGGGTGCCGATCGGAGAATTGGTGGGTGTCCTTCCTGTCCTTGGTGGGCCCTGTGCTTAGGTGGTCGTTCGATATGGTATCAACATATTGTAATCTGACCTAAAAGCTGGAATTAATCTGGACCCTTGGATGAGTGACAAGTGGCACTCATCCCCACACTCATTTTCCATAATTCATGGATCACGTCCACATTAGCCAATTAAAATATAATTTATGTTCTTCAATTAATCTCAGCCGTCCACTTCCTTATCAGGATTGCATCTGAACCCTCCATTCCCTCTCATCTGGTCCATCAGCACAATCACCTTCATCTCTCTCTCACTCTGATATTTTCCCACCCGTCAACACACACACACACACACGGCTCACCATTGTGAAACAAACACACCATCACCCCACTATCATGCCCTTCTCTGTGCTCTGGTAAGAGACTAACTGACTGGGTGTGAGTGAGAGACAGAAAGGACGACGACGGTGAGCTGAGCACGACGGAGGTAGGTTGGGAATCCGAAAACCCGAAACCCCTTATTCATCCAAATTTGGAAGTCGCACTCTTAACGTGTAGGGGCTGTTCTTTTGGTTTAAGTGATTTTAGGGACAGAGACGAGCACGATGGACGTGGTTTTGAGGCAAAGGATGGTCTGAATCGACGGGGAGGATGATCGGAAATCTAGGCTACGGGTTTATGTTCAGGGGTAAGGATCTAGAAGAGTTTTCTTGTTTTTGATTCCATAAAACTCTTAGATAGAATTAAACATACTTGTAGGAATTGAAATCACTGAAATTGGTTAAGGAATGGCTGAGAACCGGCCGGGTCGGTTCAGCTGTTCGGGTGAACCGGTTCGAACCAGTGAACCCGGTTCACCAAAGGAAGACGACGACATTGTTCATCGCGTGTGGGCTTCACGCGCAGCCGCGTGCGGCGGTGCGTGGGGGCGCGTGAAGGGTATTTTGGGGAAATGTCAACATGACTTTTAATCTGTTCGATGTAACGAACATTTTGGGACTGGTTTCGTGTCGATCAGACACCGTCTCGATATGTTTCGGGGTGTCCGAAGGTTTTGAATCGAGTTTAAAAATAGTTAAAAATTCGAAAAAATTATGGGGCTTTGATAGGAGGTTAATGAAGAGGTTAGTGACCATCTAGTGTGATTTGGACAGGCTTGGAAGTCCCAGTGATAGTGGTGGGGCCCAGAAAGGCCTATGACACGCGTATCAAAGCGGCAGCGTATGACGGTCTATGAGTGGACTTTGGTTTTATAAATACTATACATGCATAACCGTTTTATATGTTTTATATACGTGGTTTTCACGATGATGATTGTGATTATTGATTTTGCGGATGTTGCACGTATTTCGAGGTAACCCCGTATTTACACGCTTTTCGAGGTTTACGTGTTCATGCGGTGGCTATGTGATTGTGAGTATAATTATGGTTCTATGGCATGGTTTTGGTTTTTGGAAAGATGAATTCGGGCATGAGACCCATTTGAATTATGTAGTCAGGCCAGGGACCCAGTGATTTACAAAATCGGGCTGAGACTCTTTTGAGTCTTGTGATCGGGGCGGGGGCCCAGTGGGTTACAAAATTGGGCATGAGGTCCAATTAACTTTTATTGTTGTGATTTCGTGTCTGGGACCCTATGTTTCATAAACGTGGTTCGGGTCGGGGACCCTAAATGGAATTGTGATGTTTTATGGAGATTTCGGGTAGGGCCCATTGAGATGTTTTGAAATGCCTTTGTAAAACTATTTTCCATATACCATCTTGATACGAGGATATGTGATGGTCTCTTCCAGGTATCAGGGACACTGGGGAAGTCACGGTGCATTTCCTGCGAGGGGTCATTAGACGGAGCTATTGAACCGTATAGTGACTCAGGAGCAGGATTGCTATGATTAGACGTTTGAGACGTCAGACATCTGGGATGTCAGAGATATTGACCCGGAGAGAACCCAGGTAGCACGCGTTGCTTATTACCGTGAGATATGACATCTGGGACGTCAAGGGTCTGGAGCGCTAGGCATCTGGGATGCCGAGGATGGTTATGTGGTAAATATGGACGATTGGATCTATGAAATGGTTTTCTTTTGGATTTGTGTTTATGGATTTGGACAGTGGCCCACTTGGTTTTGGATTTACGGATTTTGGTGTTCTACTGTTTGGTCTGAGTTCACACACTTGATTTTGAGTTACGGTTTTTGGATTAAGGCCTTAATGGCTTATTTGAGTAATTATTTTGAATTACGGATTGTCGAGGCGTGCATACTTTTTAGTGAACGACATGAATGTCTTTATGAAATGTGTTTTTATGAAATCCTTGATTTTCGTCCACTTACAGCCTTTGTTGTTTTTAATGCCCTTCAGATTGATCACGGTTACGGGTTGTAGTAGAGACTGAGACATCGCACTCCTCTACCGATCCTAGCGCGCTCTCGGAGCCCCATATGGGCAGAGGTACATATTATCCCTTGTCTAACACTTCGTGTCAGACGAGAGCATGACGCATCCCACGTTAATCCCGGGGGGATTAGGATGGGTCGTGTCATACTCCCATAAAAACATGGTTTATCAGGACCACAATAAAAATTACATCCCTTAAGATTTCTTGAATTCCTAAGCGATGTAGGGGAATTTGTGGAACCATAAATAACTGGAAAATTATGTAACTATCATGCTGACCATATTCAGAAAACAATATTCTTAAAAGTTGAAAAGTAACTAGTACTAATCGCTAGTCTAGCATGCTGACCATACCCTAGTACTGACCACAACCTAGTGCTCTGATACCAAGCTGACAGGACCCACCCCGATCCCACAGGGACCACAAGGGGACGTGCCCTGCTCCCGTCTGACACCCAATAATTCATACAAATTTTAACCTCAAAACATCAAATGCATAAATAACCAAATTAAAGTTATACATTAAATCCGAATGAAACAGATGTCAGACAAGGGATGAAATCCAAAATTACAAGATGCGAGCACGACTCTAAAGTAAACCTGCGGGTAAACCACCCAACATGGGTTCAGGTACGCAGAAGTAGATCTATGCCTCAGCCTCAGGTTCCTCCTCAACCTCAGTATCACGACCTGGAGGGGTTACGAAAAACATTAAGGGTGAGTGGACCGAAACTCAAGTTTATAAAATCATTTGATAAGTAAAACATATAATTTACCCCTCCGTTTTCCAAACATGCATGCAACCGTATTTAAAATCATAAGTCGTATAATATGAACCATAAGGCATGAAATAAAACCATAAGTATAATTTTAGTTGCTGCACTATACACTCCAATCCCAACATCCCTGATGTCTGACGTCCCTGACGTCAATAAGGTCACAATCACAAGGCTACGCGTGCCACTCGGGTCTCAATTTTCGAGTTCAATCCCCGAACCCCGTTCGGGTACAGCATCCCCGATGCTTAGCGTCATAGACGCTGGACGTACTAGACGTCCGTGACCTCTCCGGGGTACCTCATCCGGAGGAGACAATATAATATGGAAGGATCTATACAGTGCAGTACGAAATACATTTTATTGATATCCACATGCAAAACATATATAAAATCCAATCAATCTTTAAGTTTCATCAGACGGGTCTCAAGCCCAAATATCGTGAAACGTGCCGTAACCATAATTTCCATATCATCAAAACCATTATTTGTTTTAGCATGTGAATATGTACAATAAACCAGAAAACATTTATGCACGCAAGGGTTTAAGAAAATGGCCCACTCACAGTACAGTCCTGCTGAAAACCGAACGTATACCCTCGTTCTGGTACGATTATACAATCCCTGTCATATCCAAAGCATATGCAAAGGTCAAAACAAACCCCTAACATTCAATCATGAAACCCTAAACCGAAACCGGTCCGGAAAAGCCGCCCGAATGCGCTTTCCAAGGCAATAACTCTCATTTTGACCAACTTAATGATCTCCGATCGACCCGAAACCACCGCCATTGGATCCGGATCGTCGAAACCTAAAGAATGGTGGTGGTCCCACCAAAATCACTGTTCACACGCGCCCCCACGCGCCTGGTCAACCCTCTGGTCAACCGTGCTACAGTACTGCTGACGTCAGCATGACGTCACTACTGACGTCAGCATGACGTCACTACTGACGTCAGCATGACGTCACTACTGACGTCAGTATGACGTCACTACTGACGTCATCACTGACAGTGTCAGAGGACACGTGTCAGCAGTCCATTGGTCACTGGTCTGACAGTTTCTGACATGATGACGTCATCATGACGTCACTGCTGACATCAGCATGATGACGTCATCAGCTACAGTAACCGGGTCAGAGAACCGGGTCACCGCAGCCCCACGGCTTGACCCGATCACAGATCGCGATTCCGATCACCATTTCAGGTGAGATTTGTTCCTATGGACTCGTCTCAACCTCTTCAACGGTTCTGTGCAATTAGAACTAGATTCTAGGTCGAAGAGATTACCTGAAAATCGACTGGAAGGTTGGCTGCCGGTTCTGGTTATCTTCTCCGGCGAGTCGACGACTTTCCAGTCACGGTCCTGGGTTCAAACTGGTCGTCAAGGTCCCCTGAATGTGTCCTAACAATAACCAAACAATGTCAACGTCAAAAACAGACGTTTCGAAGCAGGGAAGGAAAACGGGCACTCACGGGTTTATCGTCCTATCGCCGCCGTACACCGTCCATATCAGTTCCTCGTCGTCCTGTCATCACGGTGAACCCAACCGTACGTTGGTTCGAGTCCCAGAGTGAAGGTTTGGATGGTTTGGTGACTTGGGCTGTTCGGGTTTCCTTCTCGGGTCTGAGGGAATGCCGGCCGTGCAGGGCGGCCGTGGAGTGGTGGCCAGCGTCAGGGAGGTGGTGGTTGGTTGCCTGAGGTGTGGGGTTGAGTGGTGAGGGCTGGTGAGTTGGTTCCAAGAGGGAATCGTGCAATCGGGTTGAGAGAATGAAAACATGGGTGTATGATTTCATGAATTTTAATACATAACAGGAGCTTAAATCAAGGGCCAGGATTGAATCTCAGAATGAGATCAAGGGCTGAGATCAGATCTGGAGGTTTCAGATCAATGGCTGGAATTAAAAGTTGGTTTTAATGGTATTTAAACCCATAGTGGATCTGATCCAATCTAGCCAATGGGTGAGTGACACTTGTCACTCACCAGGTGTCCTCCAATCAGATTCCCAGAATAAAATATTTGGCACGAAAACCGAGACACGAACCTCCCGATTTCACGTTTCTGACCATAACTTCCTCGTACGAAGTCCGATTTCGGCGTGCCGCCTGTCTACGGACTCAGGACGTCGAGACCTACCTAACGGTCCTTGAGTCAACTGAAAATTAGTTGTTAAACAAAAAGTCAACATTAACACCCCCAAATGTCCAAATTACGGCAATACCCCTGAACTTCCGATAGTCATAACTTTTTCCCTGATCGTCCGAATTGGACGTGCCACCTGTCTATGAACTCGTGACGTCCCGAACTACGTCACGGTCATAGGTCAAAGTCCATTTAATTTATAAATAAAAAAGTCAACAATTGGTCATACCAATCACAAGGGTAAAAGCGTCGATTCACATATTAAATTATAATATTAAAATCCTCGAATTTCCGGGGTGTTACACTTAACCCTGATCATTTTTTGTTATTGTGTGTAGGGATCAAGAAGGAATTCTATAAGGCCGGACGATTTATGCATCAATAGAAATACTGTGGTAAACTCCTCTAACAATAAAGTATAATAAGATTTAGGGAAAAAACACTTCTACAAACAGATTTTTGTTAAAGGGATGCATTGAAAGAATAGCAAAATAACATGATGAGGAATTCAAATCTAACCATGGCTCAGACTATACATTCATCCCAAAGGAACTGTTAGTACTACCCAAAAGAAAAAGAGGAGAAATGGTCGAGGAGAGAAGGGAAAAAGTTGATTTTCTCTCTCATCCTTTTTAATATGCTTTTTCTTTGGGATTAAGTAGAGAGAAAGTATTTGGCTGAATAATTCGATATACACTACTATTTTTGGCTATAGGATGTAGACTTGTTCAATTTCTTTGGCTGAATAAATCTCATAATTGTTATCTTGTGATTAATAAACATGTCATCATTACCTTTATCTAAATCGTTACACATAATTTTGATAGCCACACATATAATTTTGATAACCATGAGTGTAACAACCCGTCCCGAGAATTGGGATTAGTAGAGTGATTAAGGTGTGATTAGTAAGGTTAATCAGGGGTTAATTGGTCCCGATGGGGTCACTAGTGGAGAATGACGATTTTGCCCCTGATTCGGGCAAAAATGTTGACTTTTATTTCGGGTGGTCAATTGGGTATTGACCAGGGACCAGGACGTAATTTAGGACGTCCTGAACCCGTAGACATGTGGTATGTTTGATTCCGACATCCGAGGAGGAAGTTGTGATGTTCGGAAGGTCGAGGGCATTATCGTAATTTTGGTAAAATAGGGGGAAAAGTTGACTTTTTGTATAATCGGGTTTTGGTAGGTTGACCTAGCATGGTTGGGTAGATCTCGTCGTCCTGAATTCAACGACAGGCGGCACGTGTTCATCGGACTTACGAGGCGAGAGTTACGGGTCTAGGAAGTTTCGGTAAAACCGTAAAAATATGTTAAACAGAAGGGTATTTTAGTCTTTTTGGGTTTATGGGGATTTGTGCAGAGAGAAAGGAATGGACGGCTGGGGTTTATGCAGATGGAATAAAGATTGAAGGGATGGTGACACATGGCAAAGGGCTAGAGGGTTCTGGTGGAATCCTGTGTGTTCACAGCCCAATTATTTGGGTGGAACCGTGCATACCCGTGTTTGTTCTTCGACAAACACAGAGAAACAGAGTGTGAGAATTGAGGAGAATTGATCGATCTGGGTGCAAGGGTGAGTGATTAGCGAGTTGTGAGAGTGACAGTGAGGCAGGGCGGAGCTGCAATCAAAGGTGAGATTCCTGTGCTCTGTTTTCCCGTGGAAATTCAATTTGAAAGTCGAGAGTCTAGGCTTAGAGTCGAAGTGATTGGAGGTCAGGGTTATGTTCAGGGAGGTCCTAGGAATGATTTGTGGTGGTCGCCGTGACGGGGGTGTCCACGGCGGAGCTCAGTCGCAGAGGGGTGCTCTGTTGCTCTATTTCGGCCGTGAGCTTCGAACTCAAAGTCGACGAGTTTGGGGCTGAGTCGAAGGTAAAGGAGGTGTGGTCTAGGTTCAGTGAAGCCTTAGGGATCGTCTGGTGTTGCCACCGTGACGGGAGGTGACCGGAGTAGCCGGATCGTGAAACAGGGGTCTGAGGGCCATCTGGTTCAAGCTTCAGTCGTGAAGCTGGGAGTCGAATCGAACCAGGAGAGTGAGGGGAATGGATTCGTGATGTCTGGACGAAGCTGCAGGAGAAGAAAGGGAGTGCAATGGTGGCCGGACGGCGGAGAACGCTTCTCGCCGGTCCAAGCCACGGCGGCCGGTTCAGCACAGTGCGGGAGGATGATGATGGTACTGTAGCTAGGCGCGTGAGGGCCACGCGCAGCCACTTTGGGCGGCCCATGGGGGCGCGTGCGGCGGTGTATGGAAAAACGATCAACTTGACTTTTGGTCTAGGAGTTGTGTTGAGTTCAATGGAGTTGGTTTCGAGTCAATCGGAAGTCGTTTGAGTGTAGTTCCGCGAGGGAGAATGTTTAGGGTCCCTGGTTTTCGGTTTTCGATTCGGGAATTTTTTTTAGGGAATTTAGGTGAGTGTTTGTAGACGTATTAGTGACGTAAGTTGACGGTGTTTGACAGGATCGGGATCTCCCGAGGAAGTCGAGGAACAGGCTGGACGTTCGGGACGCGAGTAGGGCTCAGTACTGTGAGTGGACCCTTTCCTTAAACTCGATCATGTATAACTGTTTTTATATACGTTTTTGATGGTTTTCCTTAAGACACTATGTTCATTGTATATGTTATGATGGTTTTCGAGACATGTTCGAGAGTTTGCACGTTTTTCGAGAAAATGCTGGTTTTCGGATTTTGATGACACATTTGGGGATTTTCACCTATAAAGGTTTTCTGATAATGAAAAATGGGTTAAGAAATATGAATTGTGATTACATGTGGTTTTGGTATGAAAATGGATATTTTTCCGGATTTGGGTTCGGAATGACGGTTCTGAACGCCGGAAGGGCGTCGGACCAGTGATTTCGGATTCGGGTTTGGATGAGGATTTGGTAAATGGTTTTCAAATGGTTTTGGGATTGGATTTGCTGGATCTGGTTATTGGGTTTAAAGACCCGGATATATGTGACGGGGGACCGGCCGGATTGGGTTTAAAGACCCGGATTGAGTTTAAAGACTCGGGAGTTTAAAGACTCGGATATATTGATCTTTCCCCCGTAGGCCTTTGAGTTTAAAGCTTCGGGAGTTTAAAGACTCGGATATTATTAAGGCCTGAATTGAGTTTAAAGACTCGGGAGTTTAAAGACTCGGATAGGTCCAGCAGGTTCGATCGGGAAATGAGGATTTGATACGGTTTCTGATGCTCGTGTTATGGTTTCTTATGATATTTTACAGTGTTTCTGTTTCTTATGATGTTTTATAATGATTATTTTATAAATGTGTTCATAACTGTTGGTTATGCATGTGGTTTCAAAACGGAGGGTTAAACTCGGTTTTCTTATAAAATGGTTTTTGAACTTTTGTACTTTCTGGTCCACTCACATTTTCTGTTTTAATTGCCCTCCAGGTTGTGGAGCTAGCGCGAGGTCTTGACGTCGAGGCAATGTCCGAGGCATAGAAGTGACATGAGGGGTCCTAGAAGAGTTTAAAGGCTTCTGTGTGCGCGTACTTTATCAGTTTTTATTTTCCTTGTAATTTAGTGCTATGCTCTGTAAACGATAAGTTTGGGATATTTTGTACTTACTCCTGCGTCTGACTGGATTAGAGTGAGTTTTACTTGAGTGTTGTGTCGGGGAGTCAGACGGGAGCGGGATTTACCTCGGGTTTCGGGGTGAAACCGGGGTGGGTCCTGACAATGAGAACAAAAGAAAATTAAATTTAGGTTTATTATTCAAAATACTCCCCTAATCGGATATTGAATCTCACTTTGCTTCCCGAATCGGATTTAATTCCAATGTTCTGCAAAAACTGCACTTATATTACCTTCATTGCTCCATTTCGTTCGTCAAGTTAGTAACACCGTTAATATTGTTTACGTGTCATTCCCTGATTGATTGTTTAATTATTTATAAAAAAAATTATTAAAATTAAAAATTTTAAAAACAAAAATTGAAGAAGGAAGACGAACAATGAATAGTGAATATGGGTTTTATCTTCTGTCTTCCTCATCTAATTGAAATGAAGAGGAGAATAGTGAATATGGGTTTTATCTTCTGTCTTCTTCACCTTCCATATACAAATCTTGGTATGGAGTGAACTGGGCCTTCAGTGGAAAATCTAGATATGGAGAAAGAAACCCAGAAATGGGTAAACTTGGAAATGGAAAATCGGGCCGACTTTAGAAAATTTTAACAAACCACAATTCTTGGAAAATCATCAAACACCTTATCGGCATATCCAAAAATAAGCTTGTGAGTCAAAAGTAAAATAAAACCTAGGGTTCGTAAACTGGTATAGAAGAAACAAAATGCTGATACTAATTCTTTATATTCATTGATGAAATAGAAATCAAAACAAAGTTGAAAGATGATTTGATTACATGTTCGAAACTAACAACCCAACAGCAACTGAAAATCCCATGCTAGTTAATTTGTGAGATGGATGACATATGTTGGCCAATTTGTTCAACCTCTGAAACCATAGAGGGTTCGTCTCTGCCTCTTGAGAGCATAAACGACATCCATGGCAGTGACAATCTTCCTCATGGCATGCTCTGTGTAAGTGAAATCATCGCGAATGAAATTCTCCAAGAAGATCTTGAGTACGCCTCTGGTTTCTTCATAGATGAGGCCACTAATATACTTCACTCCTCTACGAGCGAGCGATCCAATGGCGGGCTTGTTGATGCCTTGGATGTTGTCTCTCAACACTTTCTTGTTCCTTTTTGCACCACCCTTTCCTAACCCTTTCTCCTCCCTTTCCTCTCCTTGAAATTTTCTCGGACAAATTTTCTAACCTCCTAGAAATTTCCAAATAACCATTACCACCATTGCTATCATAATCAATATAGGTTTGAAATTGCTAATTTCTGGGTTTACCCATTTCTGGGTTTCTTTCTCCATACCCAGATTTTGCACCGAAGCCCCGATTCACTCCATACCCATATTTGTATATGGAAGGTGAAGGCTAGAGTTTGCAGGA
The DNA here is from genome assembly GCA_032719365.1 of Prinsepia uniflora. Classification (NCBI taxonomy): domain Eukaryota; kingdom Viridiplantae; phylum Streptophyta; class Magnoliopsida; order Rosales; family Rosaceae; genus Prinsepia; species Prinsepia uniflora. The sequence continues at coordinate 45,890,606 of CM064861.1, read as the reverse complement.
CTCAATCCACCACTCACGCTCTCTCACAAACTCAGATTGCCATTTCAATTAGGTGAAGAAGAAAGAAGATGAAACCCAAATTCACTATTCATTAGTCATATTCCTTCTTTAATTTTTGTTTTTAAATTTTTAAATTTTAATAATTTTTGATAAATAATTAAATAACCAATCAGGAAATTAAACGTAAGTAATATTAACGGTATTACGAACTTGACTAACAAAATGGAGCAACAGAGACAACAAAAGTGCAGTTCCGTCAGCACATTGGAACTAAATTCAATTTGGGGAGGGAAGTGAGATTCAATGTCTGGTTATGGGAGCATTCTGAGTAATAAGCCTTAAATTTATGTGCAATTAATCTACTCAAAATCACGTATACAAATATTGAGATTATATTGGATCATTTGAAAAATTAAGGATAAGATATTATAACTATACTAAAAGTGAATTGTGATAAATCACTATACTTATTGGACACCTATTTTCTCATTATGTTGACAACTTCCTTCTTATTTCAGTCCTATTTGGACACGTTGCATCTAATTCATCTCCACTCATCCACCACTCATCGCACCAACCCATCCTAATTCATCTATACTCATCCAGCCAAGGATTGAAATATCAATATCGACGGATATATCGCTAGACAAATTTACTGATATCTAGCTTTAAATATCGATATTATTTACGGTCAACAAAAATGACGAAAATTTAGTCGAAAAGTTGGAAATTTTTAATGAAATTTTGTGAAAAACTTAAGTACCTAATAATAGTTTTATAGGACTAATGAATTATAAAATGACTTTTATATAATAAATATATGATGAATAATATGATACATATATAATTCTGACGATAACTAATAATATAAATCTTAAATATAAACATAAAGTAAATTACTATAATTGAATGTTAATATAATTAAAAACTTAACAATAAGCGTAAATAAGTTTCAATGGAAAAAATGATAAAATGAGTCCAAATATATTTAAAATAGGAAAAAAAGATGAAAAAATAGAGCCAAAACTTTGTTAAAAAAATTGGAAGGAATTGATATATTTAAAATTGGGAAAAAAAGGACAAACTTTATTGAAAATTTGGAAAAAAAAATGGATAAAAAATATTCCGCAGTGTGCACACTGAGGGTAGAACCGGTGACCCTTAATTAACTGGAAAAACGCACAACCAACTCAGCTAACTAGCCTAATTGGAATTTTAAGCAACGTACGAAATATAACTGACAGATCGATGTAATTGGATTGTGGAAGTTGTGAAAATAACGAAAGCGTTTTTATGAATCGGAAACTAGAAGAGCATCCCAAACCATGTCCATGTCCAAAGATGGCATTCTACTTAACTGAACACTCTGAACAGCATCAACATCGGCGGAGGGCACCAAATCTTGGTGGCTTTTCTTCCCGTCGATAATCCCCTGATGATGATGATGATGATGATCAGATCCAACTTTGCTCTTCAATCCGAACTGCAAATGTTTTATTGTTGTTGTGTGTTGGCTCAAATTCGTAAACTTGTGATCATCTTCTTCATCAGCGCCCGAGTGCTTGCTTGGTAATGGATATTGAGATGCAGAGGATTCAATGATGGCCTTTTTATGTCCTTGCGACGACGAAATTGCCTGTAACTTTGCATTAAGAAGAGACGCGGTGGTTCCTTTCAAAGCATTGGCCTTGAGTTGATGCTTCGAATCCGGGAAATTCAAATGAGCATGCTCTCCACGGAGCATGTAGGCCGCGGTGTCATAAGCAATGGCCGCCTCCTCCGCCGTGTCAAAAGTCCCCAACCAGACCCTTGTTCTGTTTCTGGGTAATCGAATCTCAGCCACCCATTTGCCCCAATGCCTCTGCCTCACCCCCCTAAATAGCTTCCCTTGATTGCTGTTATTGTGCTGCCTCTGTTGCTGATGGGTCTGCTGATGTAATCTCGATGACGAAGACGATGATGATGATGATCTGGAAGTGTACTTCATTGGCTGGGTCTTCGTCACACTCAGCCAGTAATCATTGTAGCCTTTGGATGAGTGGGTTGCTAAATTTTGATTCACTTTAAGCCACTCGGTTATCGCCGGTTGACGAGGGGGAAATGAAGCTTCTGATGTCCGATTATATTCTTCAACAGGATTTAAGACATTAGGATCCTGCAAAAACAGAGTTAAATTTGAAGTTTTCGATGATTTTGGTGGCAATGAAGGTGGAGAAGGGGACGAACAAGTTGGCTGAGGAAATGTTTCCAAAAAATTGAGACGAAGAAATTGACTTGTGCTGAGTTTGTTAACTACTCCAGGCATGTTGTTCATCAAATTCAAACCCGAACCTTCATCTGCTGAAGAAGTGCTAGGCTCCGGCGACAGCGGTTTCGAACCGCTGCCACCCCAAACGGCTGGATCAAGAAAAGAATTTGATCCAATGTCAGTTGCCGTTCTTGGAAAATAAGATGGCAATTGCTTCTCTATGAAGGTTTCCATTTCCATCTCTATGAAAGTTTCCATCCTGGGAAGCTTATCCTTCATACTAACACAGAGAAATAATGCAAATCACAAAACACTGTGCTTTATATACACCCACAATTACTCATAGAACAGAACACGTCAACGAGACGTCGAGACCGTATATATATATATATTATGTGGAGTGATTTTCACATTACATTTTTGCCTTTTTGTATTTTTTTATTTGTATATGTCCATTAAATTGTTTTGATTTATCTAATGTAAAAAAAAAAAAAACGAAAGCGTGCATGATGAAAAAAATCGAGTATGATTATTTTACTTGTAAGGGCCAAAGGCCCAAAGGTACCAGCTCAACATGTGGCAAGTATTTTGCTGCTTTATTAGAATATTAGAGGAACCTGCTTTTATGTTGATAAAGCAAAAGCTCTTGTGTGAGTCAGATCTCTCTCTCTCTCTCTCTCTCTCTCCCCTTAATTGACAAAAAGAGTAAAAATAATAACCTCATTCATCGCCACCTTCCATTTCCTTCCCCAATGCAAATTCGTGCTTGCCAATATTCTTTGATGTCTCATTCTATCCAATCACAGCCTGCCAGCTCAGGCCCTTATTCATTTACCTGCCATGGAGGGTTTCAAACTTTCAGCATATTACGCAGTGAATCTTCCCCAGTGATGGTGACTGCATGAAAATTTCGAACTTTTACTTTGATGCCTTTCTTCTTTTTCTTTTTCTGTTTTTTTCATTGATCATGTGATTTTTTACAACACCCACATGCCTCATACCCTCTTTAATGGGTTTACTTTATCTATTGGATATTAATATTTGAGAAAAAATTGTTACGGGAGTCTTTAAATATTATATTAACTTTAGTAATTATTCTTAACTTTTATTTTTATTTTTAGTAGCAAATATCATTAAATTTGGCAGGAACCTCCCCATAATTCCTCTCGATTAGTGTGGGAGAACTTGTTTTCGTCTGACACTACCTTTTAAAATGATCTTAATAGCCTCGGGATTAAATAAACATCCGAACTACATATCAGACCAGAAATACTACCACATACTAACCAGAATAATCAGACTACGCACGCACCATGATGCCTCAGTCTTCACATAGCCCGCGCCCGCGATCAACCTAGAGGGTGTCAAAACCAATAAAAATGCAAGTGGACAAAAATAAAGGTTGGGAAAACCATTTTCCGACATATACATTTAAACTCTCCGTTTTATAAAACATGTATGCTTAGTCAAATAAACCATTGTGCTCAAAACCGCAATCAATATATAAATTATAAACCGTAGGTCCAACTCGAAAACGCATAAAAACACAAAGGCCCTCTGTGACAGGACCCGTCCCAACTGGACGTCAAAAACCGTACCCGGTCCTGCTCCCGTCTGACAAGTCAACTAAAGGTCCGAAACTCCCTTTCAGTGCTTGCCAGACAAGGGATGTTTGCGCGGATTTCTGCTGCTGTCACTGCCTCACGATCAGTCCCGAACGTCGTACCACGGCCTGGAGGGTCACAAAACAGAAATGGTGTGAGTGGACAAAAATAACCTCTTATAAAAACATTTATCAAAATACAATCTTACCCTCCAGTTTTCACAAACTTGCATGCATATCGTAAAACATGAGTGACCGATAAAATCAAAACATATTTTCCCATGGTCCATAAAACTCATGATCACCAATTCAGAACATCAAATCCCGGCTCTCAGGCCAAAACATGTGAAAACATAATCACCTGGCCACAAGGACCAAAAACCCGTACTCAATACCAGTACATAATCACAATCAATACCAATCAGCATTACTTACCAGTGCACAATAAATATATCAATCCAATCAATCCGCACTACTCACGAGTGCATAAAATATCACCAATCACATCTGCACTACTCACAAGTGCACAATCAATCAAACTGCACTACTCACAAGTGCTGCACTACGCGTAGGCCAATATCCAGTCACTCTCTCGGGAATAAACACCTCTGGGCTCAACCCCCTCGGGCTCAGTCACCTCTGGGCGAACACATCCCCAGGATCAGACACCTCCGAGTGGTACATCCAGGCTCAGTATCATCCGAGAAGCTGACTACCATAGGATCAACTCCCGATCCTACAATCACATCCCCCAAGCTCCGGTCGTCTGGGTAATCCCCCCAAGCACCGACCGTCTGGGAATATCACAATCACAATGAACACCATCCCGGGAATTACATCCCAAAACATTTCAATCAAATCTTGACTTCATACCAAGTCAAGGTCATTCTCAACTGGGTCTCAAGCCCAAAATACCTTTTACACATAAACCGTTAAAATCACATTTAAATCAATAGAATAATCCGAAAAATCATCATTGACTCACCAACCAAGTCAAAACATCATTTTAGAAATCATTTAGACTCCGGGCCTAGCCCAAAACATCATTTGCACGTACCTCGTAAAACGTGCCCGAAAGTCTGATTAAAATAATCATAAAATCACAAAAATCATTAATTTCATCAAATTCACAAGTGACTCCAAAACCGAGTCAAAATCACTATTCACTTGGGTTATCATGCCCAACATATCATTATCACGCAAATCCATGCGTTGCAACCTCCGTTGCCATTTTCACATAAATCCACGAAATTGACCCTCGACTCATTCCCGAGCCACCATATCATCTTTCAATCCATGACTCAATAATCCGAGTCCAAACATTATTTTCAATCAATTTCAATCCCGGACTCATAAACCAAGTCCAAACATCATTTTTACCAAATTTCGTAATTTCTCGAAAATCACCCAATAATAATAATATAATAATCATAAAACCGAGAAATTACCGGATTGAAACACAAATCATGCCCAAGCATATAAAATCATATAATAAGGCATTTAAATCATATATGCATGCATCACTGTTAGAAAACAAAGTCCACTCACACACACCGTCCAAAACGGTCCGTTTCCGAGCTGCACGTTTTTCCGTAAAATCTGGAAATCACAACTCCTGTCCAAAACCATTATAGAGGGTTACTAACATCTCAAAATACAACATATAATTTTCCCCAACTTTTCCGGGATTTAAATACGTATTTTTAACGTAATACAAAACTTCGGATACGCGGAGTATTATCGAAACAATATCCGATTTCCCCGAAACCAACGTCAAAATGTTCGTTACACTAAGAGGATCAAAAGTCATGTTGACCTCACCTTGAGACTAGGCCGGACGCGCCCTCACGCGCCGCCGTGAGTGGCTGCGCGTGAAATCCACGCGCCTGCTACAGTGTCACCGTCCCAACCCGTTTGTCTGGTAAACGGGTCGTTTAACCCGCGATCAGACCCGGTTTCAGTCCTATCAATTCGACACTGAATTCATCAATTGAGCATTCAAACAGCTTCGAATTAAGTTCAATTTAAGATCTGTGGACACAATTACAATCGAACTTACCTCAAACCTCATGATCACAGTTGATCATTCGAAGAACACCCCGCACACTGTTCATTCTCAGAACTCCCTCAATTTCAATCGATTTCTCTCAATTGATGCAACCAGAAGCTTCAGTGGATTCAGGTAAACTCTTTCCCCATCTCAATTGCATCAATTCACGGCTCAAACGCCACGACTCAAACTCGATTCTTCGTCACTGTGCAACTATGGAGTTCAGTCAATTTCAATCAGTTTCTTCCAATTGATGGATCCAGAAGCATCGTGGGATCCTCAGGAACACAATCCCCACATCAATTACACCGTTTGATCGCTCCAAGATCACGACACAGCCTCGATTTCTCTCACTGTTACCAAACCCGTTCAGAGCCAAATGAGCCTCAATTCAACTCGTTTTTTATTTGAAACAACTCGTCTCAACCTCAGGAAGCTGAATGTGAGCTTCAATTTGATCCTCACGACCCCTCACTCGACATTTGAATTTCCCCCCAATTTTCTAAATTTTCGATTTTGATTTCATCCTCCCTCACTCTGTCCCGTGTGTTTCTCTCAATTAATACAATCTTCAAGTCTCACAATTCCCTCAATTCTGCCACAAGAAGGCAGCCAAGTCCCCCAGCTCACACACTCAATTGATGTAGTTCACGGTATAAGGAAATATGGAGGAAAAGGAAGAGAAAATGGAGGACAAGGATGATTAGGGATGATGATGATGTTGTAATGATGGTGTTGGGAGGGAAACATGGAGCTGGAATCAAGGGATGGGTGACACTTGTCACTCATCCGGATGTGCACAGTCACCGGGTGCTGTTCATATTAAACTATTATTTTAATCCCGGTTCGTTCGGTTAATCGGGCCCGATTCCGTGACCATAACTTCGTCGTCGAATCTCCGATTTCGGCATGCCGCCTGTCGTTGGATTCGTATCGACGAGACCTACGTAACGGTCCTTGGCCCTCATCCGTTGGACTTCCCGGCCAAAAAGTCAACATTTGGCCCCTACTATGCCAAATTACCAAAATGCCCCTCATCTTCCGATCATCATAACTTTCACTACGAATGTCGGAATCGAACGTGCCACCTGTCTATGAACTCGTGACGTCCCGAACTACGTCATAGTCATCGGTCAAAGTCCATTTGACCGCCCGAACTAAAAGTCAACATTTTGCCCACGCTAGGGGCAAAACGGTCATTTTGCACGTTTCGTCCAATTTCACTCAACTAATCCCCGATTAGTCATTCTAGATCATGATTAATTCATATTCAATCCTGATATCCGGGACGGGTCATTACACTCTGGCCCACATTTTACTGAAATATCACCTGCTCTTAACCGTTTTGAAAACATTTGCACAAATTACAATTATTAAATGCCAAACCTGATCTCGCTAGTCCAACCAGCCTAATGTCAAACCTCGTCATGCTTGTCCAACCAGCTGCTAGTCCAACTAGCATCCCATGTGCACTACCGATATGAGAGTACAGATCTTACAGGGTCCAACCCCGTCGGTAAATATGGAGTCCAACCCTGATTTTTTCCGAGCCCGTCTCTAGGAATCCACAGAGTCCAACTCCGAGTATAGCGATCCAATCACCTGAGGTTAACTAATTCATCAAATAATATCCAAATTGACATATAGTTTATCATACGGACACCAACCCAAAACAGTTATTATATGGGCACCAGCCCAAAACAATTATCACACGGGCACAACCCAAAACATTTGACTCTAGGGCACCATGCCCAAATCCCGGTTTTCCAAAAACCATGATAAAATCATTATTAAAAAATAACATACATTGTAACGACCCGTCCCTGAGTTTAAGGGTTAATTAATAATTAATGACGAATTAACGAGGTTAATCAGGAATTAACCGATGATTAACAGACGTTCATGGCGAAATTATGATTTTGCCCCTGAACGAGGACAAAAAGTTGACTTTTGATCCGGGAGGTCCGATGGCCGAGGGCCGAGGACCGTTACTTAGTTAGCGTCGATACAAGTCCGTAGACAGGCGGCACGTCGAATTTGGACATTCGACTGAAAAGTTACGGTTCACGAAAATTCGAAGGAACTATTTACGGCAGCACGCTTTACAAGGCAAAAGTGAACTTTTGTCCTCAAGTGAGCCTAGATATTTGAATCAGGCCCAATGGATGAGTGACAAGTGTCACCCATCCATTGCTCACCTAACACAGACACATGCATATCCATTCCCCATGTTTGTGTTCATCCAATCCAACAACCCGATGAACCCCAAAACCCATTCCACTTCCCCTTTTGATTTTGTGTGAGGCCATGAGAGTAATTGAGGGGAGTGGTGGACTGAGGAAGGTGGTGGCAATAGCAGGGTCGCCGTGGACGGTGGTGGGAACTCACGGCCAAGGTAAACCCGTGACCCCCTTTATATTCAAATTTTAGATTTTGGGTTTTGGACGTTTAGGATGTTAGTTGTTGATAAAGGGATGTTGTGAGGGGTTGGTTGAGTCATGTAGAGCCACAAAAAGTGGCTGAGGATGGCTGAGTCGGCCATACTACGGCTGTGAAGCAATTTCGGTGGCCATCCACCGAATTCCAATTCCGGCCAAGTAGGCCCAATCTAAACCCAAAAAATTGAACCGTTAGGATTGAGTTTGGGCCCTTGGTTATGCCCTGAACATAGAATGAAAGTTTTGGGTTTAATTGGATTCTTGAACCCATAGGATTTAAGATTGGTTTCCTAGTTTTGATTGCATAAAAGGATTCATAGGATAGATTTAGGAAGATTGGTGGAAAGAAGGAAGAAAATGGACGAAAAAAATAGGAGGACAGGGCCCTGGACCGTTCACGCCTGTCCAGTTGGACCGAATTGCAGTGAATCGGCCGGACCGGTTCGGCTGGAGGAGGAAGACGACACTGTGCAATGGCGCGTGGCTCCCACGCGCAAGGACTTCAGGCGGCGCGTGTGGCCCACTTTTTGGGGAAACTTCCAACATGTAATTTCATCTATTCGATGTAACGAACATTTTGGGACTGGTTTCGAGTCGATTGGACATCGTCTCGATATAGTTCGAGTTATCCGATGATTTAGGATTGCGTTTAAAAATAGTTAAAAATCCCAGAAAATTAGGGGGCTTTAGTGAGGGGTTAATTAAGTAGTTAGTAACCCTATATTACGATTTGGACAGGTTCGGGAGCCCCGGAGACGGTGATTAACTTGGGAAGGCGTACGACGCGCATATTGAGGCGGCAGTTTGGACGGTCTGTGAGTGGACCTTGCTTTCTAAGTTGATGCATACATAAATGTTTATTAAGTTTTTTAATACATGTTTTGTGATGGCATGAGTGTATTTATGTGTGTTCACGTATTTGCACGTATTTTGAAGTTTTCGATTTTGTACATGCTTATACGCGTTTACGGTTTTGGTTTTGAAGGTAAAACCGGTCATGAGACCCTTTTGGTTTTGGTTTTGATTCGTGCATATGACCCTATTGATGATCTACGGGTCTGAGTCGTGGTCGCGATGAGAGCTGTGTGCACGGCGACTAACGACATGATGCTCGCCTCCAGACTAGGGATGTGTTCCCTCCGGAGAGGTCATGATGCGCATCCCGTTTTCGAGCAACCACTTGAGGCTAGACTTCGAAGTGCTGACGGTCTAGGAGATCTATCGGTGATATGTGCACCCTGATCTAGAGGTGGTTGCGGCAGTGATATGTTCACGGTGACATACTAGGATTTAGAGTGGTCATGGACTGATGGTTGCACGCATCACTATGATCGAAATCGTGACTGACCCTGAGGTACGGGCTTGATGCCCAGTTGATTTTGAGTTCAGGCTTGAGGCCCAGTTGACTTGTGGTATCGGGCGTGAGTCCCATTTGTGATTTTCCATACTAGTATGTATATACCCTCCTTTATGAGCGTATTGGTCTCCTCCAGACGTCGTTGATCCTAGAGTGTCACGATCCACTGCTTGGAATGAGTGACTCCGAGAGGGAGCACATTCCAGGAGTGAGAGATATGGTATAGTCTCAGACAGGGTCCTCAGACCGTCCTCCAGACGTCGCAGATCCTGGATTTTGGACGATTCCTCCCAGACGTCGTAGATCCTGGGGTAGACTCGGAGTGAGACACCGAGTAGTGTGCACACTTAGAGATACATCGTGACGGTTTATTTTGATTGGGCATTGAGATGCCAAGGACGGGTTATATATATATATATGGTTGTACGAGGTTTTACGGAGATGGTTTTAGGCTGAGACCCACGTGTGTCGGATTTGGATTGAAGTCCCAAGTACTTTGATTAGATTTTGGGCCAAGGCCCCGTGTTCTATGTTTGAGAAATGGTTTTTGAATGCATGCATGATTTTAGTGAAGGGCATAAATGTCTTTTGATGAAAATGTTTTTATAAAATTAATGTTTTGTCCACTCACAGCTTTTCATGTTTTTAATGCCTTTTAGGTTGACAGCGGATGCAGGCTATAGCAAAGACCGATACATCACATTCCTCCTCCAGATCCTGGCGCTCTCTGGTAGTCCTGGTTGGGCTAAGGACGAAATTATCCCTGGTCTGGCACTTCGTGTCAGACGGGAGCAGGCACGTCCTACGTTAATCCCAGGGGATTTGGGACGGGTCCTGTCATACATAAATGTAATTCAAACCGTTCCTAAATTCAACCATCATAACCACATTGAAAATCACGGCAAACCATATCATAAAACTAGCAAAAACATATAAATATGCATGCATGAGAGTTATGAAAGAAAATGTCACTTACATTACTGCCCCTATTTAGAAACACGAGCCGTAAGCCAATTTGAAACCTCAGGAACGTCCGGGCCTATCCAAATCACACTCAAGAGTCACTCTCAATCTATACAAGCTCATATCAAAGATGACATGACCCATCCCAATCCCCCTGGGATTACCGTGGGATGTGCCATGCTCCCGTCTGACACGAAGTGTCAGACAAGGGATAACCTCAAGCCACTCCCCAAACGGGGCTTCAATAGTGCGCAAGGATCGATGGAGGAGGCATGCGATGTCCCAATCTCTGCTGCAGTCGCATCCGTGATCAACCTGAAGGGCATTAAAAACAACAAAGGCTGTGAGTGGATGAAGATAAAATAAGTTAATAAAACACATTTCACCAAGATATTTATGCCCTTCATCAAAACGTATGCATGCATCGAAAATCCGTAATTCAAAACATTTACTCAAATATTCCATTAGGGCCTTAGCCCAAAATCTGTAAAACCAAATCATGTGGGTTTCTACCCAAAACCATGAATACCAAAAACCAAACATATATTCGATAAATCCGACATCCAAAATACCAATTCCAATTCCAAGTGGGCCATCGCCCAAAACCATAACCATAAATACCATTTCCAGAAAAACATGTTTAAACCATCCTGGGCATCCCAGATACCTAGCGTCCCAGACGATCGATGTCCCAGACGTCATATCTTCCATATCTCTGGCATCCCAGATGTCTGACGTCCCAGACGTCTAATCATATCATTCCTACTCCTGAGTCGCTATACAATCCGGTAGCTCCGTATAATGACCCCTCGCAGGCAATGCACCGTGACTTCTCCAGTGTCCCAGACACCTGGAGGAGACCATCCACATATCCTGTCAGGACCCAACCCGGTTTCACCCCGAAAACCGAGGTAAATCCTGCTCCCGTCTAACACCCCGACACAACACTAACGTAAACTACTACACTACACCGTCAGACGCAGGAGAAACTATACAAAACATTCCGAAGTTAAAGGTTTACAGAGCATAGTACTAAATACAAAAGAAAGAAAACCAGTAACTAGATACATGCACACGAAAAATTTAAAACACTTCGGGGTCGCTCTCGTAACTTTTATGCCTCCGACGCTGCCTCGATGCAAAACCTCGCTCTAGCTCCACGACCTGGAGGGCAATTTAAAACAGAAGGTGTGAGTGGACCATAAATAAGAAAAGAATTTCCGAAAACGATTTCATAATAAAACCAAGGTTTTAGCCCTCCGTTTTGAAACCACATGCATAACCCAGTTACTAAAAACAGTTATAAATCACATAAAGAGCGTCATAAAAACAGAATTGATAACCATTACAGAATCACGACATAAACATCATAAAACCATATCATAAAACATAAGTCTCAAACAATCACTATTCGATCAAACCTACTGGATCTATCCGAGTCTTTAAACTCCCGAGTCTTTAAACTCAATCCAGGTCTCAATAATATCCGAGTCTTTAAACTCCCGAGTCATTAAACTCAACAGGAATACGGGGGAAATATCAATATATCCGAGTCTTTAAACTCCCGAGTCTTTAAACTCAATCCGGGTCTTTAAACCCAATCCGGGCCCGTCCCCCGTCAATCACAATATCCGGGTCTTTAAACCCAATAATCGGATCCAGCAAATCCAATCCAAAACCATTTGAAAACCATTTCCATTCCATATCCAAACTCGAATCTAAAATCACTGGCCCGATGCCCTTCCGGCATCCCGAACCGTCATTCCGAACCCAAATCCGGAAATCCACTTTCCAACTTTAAAACCAAATTCCGATGCTCGAAATCTGATTCTAAAACCGAAAACCTTAATCATCGAAATCACGTCTCAAAATCCATTTATAAGCATTCAAAACCAGTTATCATTTGAAAACCCCAAAACCATGGCATTATACTCAGAAATCGACATTTCCTCGTAAAACGTGCCAATTACGTTATTTCTTGAAAACCGTGCAATTATGTAAAACTAACTTCATAAATCCAACAATCACATATAAAACCATACAAAAATTATAGAAAAACAGTTATGCATGCTCGAGTTTAAAGAAAAGGTCCACTCACAGTACCGAGCCCTCAATCACGTCCCGAACGTCTCGTACGTTCCTCAGCTCCCTCGGGAAGTCCCGATCCTGTCAATAATCACCGAAGTACGTCACTAACACGTCTACCAAGACTCTCCTAATTTCCCACAAAAATCCTCGGGTCCTAAACGTATTGAACCAGAACCCTAAACCTTCAACCTCGCGGGACTAACTTCAAACGACGTCCGAACAACCCGAAACCAATTCCAATGGACTCGTCACAACACCTAGACCAAAAACCATGTTGACCGTTTTCCCAACCGCCGCCGCGCGCGCCCCTTAAGCGTCGCCCAAAGTGGCTGTGCGTGGGCCTCACGCGCCTGTTACAGTGTCACCAGTAACCTCTGGTCGACCCGGTTCGAACCGGTCTCTGCAACTCTAACCGACGTGGCCGGTTCTCCGCCGTCCTGCCACCAAAACTGCTCCTCTCTTCACCATCTTCATCGTCCAACCCTAAGCTACCCATTACCCTACTCCAAACACCTCGACACAGTCCAAAACCCAACGACTCAAACTCAAAACAAAAACCCCTGTTTTCTTCTCCGGCCAACCAGCTACTCCTTCTCCACGGCAACCACCGTAGACGGTTCCTAGGACCTCACTGAAGCTCACCTAACTCACCAAATCCCTCGGCTCAGTCCCTAAGTCCACTACTCACCGTTTGAAAATCACGGCAAAATAGAGCACTTACACGGGGAGAAGGAATTACCTGCCGTCGAGCGCCGCCGTGCTCAACGCCGCACTCCCTGGGGTCCGCAGAGTAGTCCTTGTTCCCTGTCGAGTCCAATTGTACCAACACACGGCCACACCACCACCACGATCTCCCACTTCTTCTCTGTTTTCTCTGATTTTCCCGTGGCTCACATCTCCCCCACACACAACCACTGCACCTCCTAACCTTCTCACTATCTCCCTCTCAATCTCGGAGTCACTCCTCACTCACCAGAACACACCAACACTCACGATCACCTCTCAATTTTCTCTCAATCTCCCCCTCTGTTTTCTGTTCTTTGAACACCCATACACAGCACACACGAACACTCAGCCCAAAAAAATTGGACCGTGCACCCTAGAACCCTCTAGTCAAGTCCCACGTGTCACCATCCCCTCAAGCCTCACACAAAAATCTCCTCTCTGCCCTGAACAAGTTTCCAAATCCGGTTGCACCATGCCCCACAACCAAAAGACCAAAATGCCCCTTCTTGAACCCAAAATTACCATTTTACCCTTACCATTTTAGACACGTAACTCACACATCCCAACTCCGATAAACACGTGCCGCGTGTCGTTGAACTCAGGACGACAAGATCTACCTAACGGTCCTAGGTCAACGTGTGAAAACCCGATCGTACGAAAAGTCAACTTTTTGCCCTAGTTTAGCCAAATTACGGTTATGCCCTCAACCTTCCGAACATCATAACTTCCTCCTCGGATGTCGGAATCGGGCGTGCCACCTGTCTACGGATTCGTGACGTCCTAAACCACGTCACAGTCATCGGTCAAAACCCAATTGACCGCCTGAACTAAAAGTCAACCTTTTACCCAAACTAAGGGCAAAATCGTCATTCTAGGCTAACAACCTTATCGGGACCAACTAATCCCCGATTAAGCTCACTAATCTCATCTTAAACACTTCCTTAACCCCAGTTCCCAGGACGGGTCGTTACATATCCTCGTATCAAGATGGTTTATGGAAAACAGTTAATCAATCATTTTAAAACATCTCAAGGGCACTGCCGGGAATTTCCATAAAACCATCACAAGTCCAAACATCTGATTTCTCAAATCCAAAAAAAAATTATTCACATCCATTTAGGGCCCCTGACCCGAAATCACATTTATAAACCAACTAGGCCTCATGCCAGATTTCGTAAATCAATTGGGCCCCCGGCCCAATTTCGTAAATCAACTGGGCCCCTGACCCGATTTAGTAAATAAACTGGACCCCTGGCCCGATAATATAACTCAAATGGGTCTCATCCCGATTTCATAACCAACTGGACCCCTGGCCCGATGTCATAAAGCAACTGGGCCCCCAGCCCGATTACGTAACTCAAATGGACTCCAAGTCTGAGGTTTCCAAAACAATTGGGCCTCATGCTCGAGTTCATCTTTCCAATTTCAAAACCATTTCATTCAACTATTTCCAAAACCATAAGTACGAAAAATCAGAGTAAAATCGAAAACCTCGATTTACGAGCAAGCACCTAAATCGCCTCGAAATGAGTGAAACCATATAATTCACCAATATCCAAATCAACATCATATAATCACAATCATAATCCATATAAAACATTTATGCATGCATCAAAGTTTGGAAATCAAAGTCCACTCACAGACCGTCCAACGATGCGCCTCGATACGCGTGCCAAAGGCCTTCTCGGGCCTCACCACTATCACTGGGACTTCCAAACCTGTCCAAATCAATCTAGAGGGTTACTAACTACCTTATTAACCTCTCATTGAAGCCCCGTAATTTTTCTGAATTTTTAACTATTTAAAATCTCGAACCTAAACCTTCTGATGCGCGGAACATTATCGAGATGGTGTCCAATCGACACGAAATCAGTCCCAAAATGTTCGTTACATCGAATAGAAGATTTCACATGTTGAAGACATTCCCAAATTACTGTTCACGCGCCCCCACGCACCCAATGAAGCCACTGCGCGTCAAGCCCACGCGTGGTACTATTCATTATCTTCTCCGAGAGACGAACCGGGTTCGACTAGTTTGAACCGGCCGAACCGGTCTGGACCGGTTCAAGGACTAAACCCGTCCATTTCTACTTCATTTCATCCCTTTTTTATCCTAATATCTTCCTAATCCTATTTCCTATCATATTAACATTTAAAAATATAAGAATAAACACCAAAACCTTACCTCCTTGGTCGGCCATGGCAGTGATGATATCCTCCACCCTCCACCGTCACCCCAGGCCGTCCTAGCACACGAAAACCACCTCACTTGCCTCATCAGACCCCCAGAAACACAACCAAATCATTAGTTTCGATCCAAGACCCACAAAAACCGAAACCCGAATTTTGAAAATAACAAAGGCCCTCGGTTTCTCACCTCTGTCGTCCACCACCGTAAGCCGCCGTCCCTAGTCTCTCAGTCCTTCCTTTCACTCTCATTCCTCACGATCAGCCGCTCACACACATATGATGGATGGTGGTGGTGGTGTGTGTTGTTTGTTTGTTCAAAGATGAAAAATAAAGAATGGAGGAATTATGGGTTCGGGTCCTTGTGAGAAAACAGAGATGAGTTGATCAGATGAAAGAGGAGAGGATTAGATGAATGGTGAGGATTGAGTGATTTAGATTGGATGGAGGGCTAGGATTGAGTGGTAGGAAGATTAATTATAAAATAATAATTATAATGATATTTAATTATGTAGATCCACTTTTTAGAGGATTGACCAATGGGACTTGTCACTCATCCATAGATCCCACTAAAATATCTACCCAATCAGATACTGCCAAATCATCATTGCCTCGAAGTACGTGCATAGTGAAACCGAACTTCCGTGACCTATAACTTTCCTGTTTGAAGTTCGATTTCGACATGCCGCCTGTCTACGGATTCGTATCGTCCCGATCTACGTAACCATCTTCGGCCCTCGGCCATCGGACCTCCTAGTCCAAAAGTCAATATTTTGCCCATTTTAACCAAAATTACCAAAATACCCTTAAACTTCCGAACGTCATAACTTCTTCCTCGAATGTCGGAATTGAACGTGCCACCTGTCTATGAACTCGTGACGTCCTGAACTACGTCACGGTCATCGGTCAAAGTCCAATTTACCGCCTAAATGAAAAGTCAACGTTTTACCCACGCCTAAGGGTAAAACGATCATTTTGCATCGTTCGTCCGATTTCTCCCAACTAATCACCGATTAACCTCACTAATCCTGATTAGTGATTAATCTAATCTTGGAATTCGGGATGGGTCGTTACAACCTTCCCTCCTTAATTAATTTGGTCCTCGAAATTCCAACCGTTCTTCCCTCCTTAATTAGTTCCGTTCTCGAAATTCCAACTATCATGGTTCCACATCCACCTTGTGGAAATAATTCGATCTCACACACGTTTACACTAGTACACCCAATAGCCAACAAAAAACTTGTCTGTAACCAGACGTACCACTAACACTCACGTTGTATCGACTACATTCGACCACGTTGAATGACAGTAGCCATACGTTCCGAATTGTCACCACTTGTCAAATCTACCATTTCGTTGACACAACAACTCGAAGGTTTCCATTCTCACTTCCAAAATTATCCTGCTATCTGCTCCCACTAGGAGTCACCAACTCACTCATCAATCCATGATGAAACATCTGACAAACTGTCACCACTTGACAGTCACTAGTCGAAACTGACACTATACTCACTTGTGGTTACACTAACCACCAACTTACTCAACCTGAGTACACAATCACCAACAACGCTCGCTCTATGTGTAACTAGACCCATCATAAATACCATGACCTAGTGCACAGTATCCAATGTCCAGTCCACGTCCTCGACTAATCCAATGGTATCGGAACTAAGCCGACTACCAACACGCTCAACCACATACCACTGGTACATCCTATGTACCGTCACCAGGCATCACTCGGCCTATCGAGTATCGATTCTCGCACAACGTACATGGTATGTACATCCATCCTCTAACCAGTCCACTACATAGTTCATATCAATCACGATTTGATACCGGGGTTCATTTGTCCAATCTCGTACTAGAAAAATTGATTACTCTAACTCATCACCTATCATGAGTCCCATGGTCATTCGACCAACATCACAAAGTCTACTCCCAATCACGTCATCCAAAATGTACCAATTCGACTCACACCCGCCAAGGCGTACCCATTCATGCCAAATGAGCATCCAATCTCACTCACATCTACCGAGACGCACCAACTCTGAGCCTATCGGATACTCGCTCACTCGATTACCATATCATATTCGATTGACTCTGAAAGGAAGCCAATCTCATCATTCACATACCCAACTATTTACGACAGGGCAACAAGCTCTTCACCTAACCTGATCGACCAGTTCACAATTCAATTCCATCACCACGCCACCTGACCGGTAGCATCACGATCCAAGATCATCACAATGCCTTATGTCCACAACATCACAAACCTGATCCACCTAGGATCCACACATGCTTACTTAGCTAACAATCCACCTGAAATCTGATCGTAGGGTCTTACACCCTCTTAAATCCTTTGTTAGCCACAACAATCCTCAACTATTTTCACATCTAATCATTCAGTCAACAATGAAACACATCAAAACTGCGGGTCTCCTCCAATTACCTCATATCGATCCTTGTCATTCTACCTAGGAGAAATCAAGGATGATCCATATGATGACATCACATCCATCCTATGTGAGTGCAAACATAAGTCACAGCACCCACCACACCAAGTAACCCGGCATCATCTACCACCAAGTAGAAAAATGAGAGAAGTCAGCCCAATGACTTCAGAATACTCATCACTAATGCTGAATTGAGCACTCCTCTCGTCTCCTCAATCACAACTCTCCTCGAATCTGAAGTTCCAACCACGTTGGAAATAATCATGCTTCCAACGAGATGTCAAGTCCAACCACTGGACTTCCCACCTCCTCAACACACTTGGACAACAACCAATTTATTACTCAGACCTCATGTCCGTTCATAACCGTTTATGCACATACACCTATTCCGATTGGGAATCACTTAACTCCTTCTGGATGTGCATACATTACTACCTTCGTCTCACATCTCAACCTTTACAAGTTCAACTCTCGAGTTTCCAAGTTATTCACAATCACATAATCCCACATCTATACCACCAATGATTTTCCTCGTCTTTTCCAATTTCAGTAATTTCCTTGTACTTTCTGGGGATACTAGAAATACACAATCACACCAATCTCAGAGTTGACAACAACTCCCCAAATCCACTAATTCTCATGACGTAGGGGACATCATCCCAAGATTCCTCATGTCTCAATCATACCTCTTTATCCACTCATCACTTGTCATCTCATCACTGTTGGGGCTTATCCCAAAACATCACAATCTCCACTGGATCCCATCCAGTCCATTACTTAACCACTACTGAATCTCAAATACCGAACATATGTCCATCATGACGGAGTCACAATCCAACTCGTGGCTCATCGTCATCACAATCACTGACACTAACACCAGCACCAACGCTAGTACCAGCACCAACACACTATCATCAACACTAGTATCAGCACACAAGCATCCATACTAGTATCAGCCACACAAGTACCAACATCAGCACCAGCATACAAACATCCACACTAGCACACAATGTACAATTCTGACAACCTTGGATCTCCGCTCATACCGAGCGACGATCCCGTACCTCTACTCGTACCCCACAACTATGGGTATCACCATTCTGACAATCCACATCAGGATAATGAACGTCCCCTGATTCTCAACTACTACAACCACACCAAATACCTTCGATAGCCAGGCATCTCCACAACAGTCATCGATATCGAGTTCCGTATCCATACATCACACTATTAACCGATCTAATCTGGGACTCCATATCTTATCTCATATGTACTTGTGGATCGAATCCCATAGTTCTGACTAGACTCACTAGAGTCATCCACATGGTCAGTCACGACCTCAGCCGCTCATCGCATCACAAGTTCTCATCCACTAGTCACAACTAAGGTTCACCTTCCTAATCCATCATATACTAGGGTTCCACAATCACACCCTAGGGTTCCTCCGAATCCAACTACTACTGCCAACTGCAGTATATTCCATAATCTGACCGACCCTGCGGTCCTGACGTAGTATAGATGTCAATTCTAATCCTACCATCAACTCAACGTGGGTTCCACCACTAAGGTCATCGGCTAACTCCGATGTACCAACATCCCTTACACTAGTAATCACGACCAGGGTTCACATTTTCAGACCATTACTCAAATGGGATTCCCTCACTCAATTGGGGTTCACATTCTAAAGCCACTACTCAATTGTTATTCCCCGAAGCCAGCTGCGCCCAGTAGCACAACAATCTAATATCACATGACCGAACCGACGGTCCCACATTACCAGTTCATCATATACAACCCCACTTGGGTCTAATCACACTAATGCACAGCGTATCGGGCCAATCATACTCTATCCACTATTCATGATTCATTCTCAATAACTATCAATCTGAAACCCTAACTATCAAGTTGATAACGAACTGCAGCCCAAAGAGACATCACACCCTCGACC
The DNA here is from genome assembly GCA_032719365.1 of Prinsepia uniflora. Classification (NCBI taxonomy): domain Eukaryota; kingdom Viridiplantae; phylum Streptophyta; class Magnoliopsida; order Rosales; family Rosaceae; genus Prinsepia; species Prinsepia uniflora. The sequence continues at coordinate 45,870,545 of CM064861.1, read as the reverse complement.
AACGCTCACAAAAAGAGCAAACCTGCTCTGATACCACTTGACACGACCCATCCCAATCCCCTCGAGATTACCGTGGGATGTGCCATGCTCCCGTTTGACACGAAGTGTCAGACAAGGGATAACCTAAAGCCACTGCCCAAACAGGGCTTCCAGAGTGCGCAAGGATATATGGAGAAGGCATGTGATGTCCCAGTCTCTACTGCAGTCGCATCCGTGATCAACCTGAAGGGCATTAAAAACAACAAAGGCTGTGAGTGGACGAAAATAAATAAGTTAATAAAACACATTTCACCAAGATATTTATGCCCTTCATTAAAACGTATGCATGCATCGAAAATCCGTAATTCAAAACATTTACTCAAATATGCCATTAGGGCCTTAGCCCAAAATCCTTAAAACCAAATCATGTGGGTCTCTACCAAAACCATGAATACCAAAAACCAAACATATATTCGATAAATCCGACATCCAAAATACCAATTCCAATTCCAAGTGGGCCATCGTCCAAAACCATAACCATAAATACCATTTCCAAAAAAACATGTATAAACCATCCTGGGCATCCCAGATGCCTAGCGTCCCAGACGCTCGACGTCCCAGACGTCATATCTCACAGTATAAGAAATGCGTGCTGCCCGGGGTCTCACCAGGTCCATATCTCTGGCATCCCAGATGTCTGACGTCCTAGACGTCTAACCATAGCATTCCTACTCCTGAGTCACTATACGGCTTGGTAGCTCCATATAATGACCCCTCGCAGGCAATGCACCGTGACTCTCCAGTGTCCCAGACACGTGGAGGAGACCATCCATATATCCTCGTATCAAGATGGTTTATGGAAAACAGTTTATCAATTATTTCAAAACATCTCAAGGGCCCAGTCCGGAATTTCCATAAAACCATCACAAGTCCAAACATCTGATTTCTCAAATCCAAAAACATTTATTCACATACATTTAGGGTCCCTGACCCGAAATCACATTTATAAACCAACTGGGGCTCATGCCCGATTTCGTAAATCAACTGGGCCCCCGGCCCGATTTCGTAAGTCAACTGGGACCCTAGCCTGATTTCGTAAATCAACTGGACCCCTGACCCGATAATATAACTCAAATGGGTCTTAGTCCGATTTCATAACCAACTGGGCCCTGGCCCGATTTCATAACCAACTGGGCCCCTGGCCCGATTTCATAATGCAACTGGGCCCCCACCCCGATTACGTAACTCAAATGGACTCCAAGTCCGAGGTTTCCAAAACAATTGGGCTTTATGCCTAAGTTCATCTTTCCAATGTCCAAACCATTTCGTTCAACTATTTCCAAAACCATAAGTACGGAAAATCAGAGTAAAATCGAAAACCTCAATTTACGTGCAAGCACGTAAATCGCCTCGAAATGCGTGAAACCATATAATTCACCAATATCCAAATCAACATCATATAATCACAATCATAATCCATATAAAACATTTATGCATGCATCAAAGTTTGGAAATCAAAGTCCACTCACAGACCGTCCAACGATGCGCATCGATATGCGTGCCAAAGGCCTTCCCGGGCCTCACCACTATCACCGGGACTTCCAAACCTGTCCAAATCAATCTAGAGGGTTACTGACTACCTTATTAATCTCTCATTGAAGCCCCGTAATTTTTCTGAATTTTTAACTATTTTAAATCTCGAACCTAAACCTTCTGATGCCCGGAACATTATCGAGATGGTGTTCGATCGACACGAAATCAGTCCCAAAATGTTCGTTACATCGAATAGAAGATTTCACATGTTGAAGAAATTCCCAAATTACTATTCACACGCCTCCACGCTCCCAATGAAGCCACTGCGCGTCAAGCCCACGCGTGGTACTATTCATTATCTTCTCCGAGAGACGAACCGGGTTCGACTGGTTTGAACCGGCCGAACCGGTCTGGACCGGTTCAAGGGCTAAACCCGTCCATTTCTACTTCATTTCATCCCTTTTTTATCCTAATATCTTTCTAATCCTATTTCCTATCATATTAACATTTAAAAATATAAGAATAAACACCAAAACCTTACCTCCTTGGTCGGCCATGGCGGTGATGATATCCTCCACCCTCCACTGTCACCCCAGGCCGTCCTAGCACACGAAAACCACCTCACTTGCCTCATCAGACCCCCAGAAACATAACCAAATCATTAGTTTCGATCCAAGACCCACAAAAACCGAAACCCGAATTTTGAAAATAACAAAGGCCCTCGGTTTCTCACCTCTGTCGTCCACCACCGTAAGCCGCCGTCCCTAGTCTCTCAGTCCTTCCTTTCACTCTCATTCCTCACGGTCAGCCGCGCACACACATATGATGGATGATGGTGGTGGTGTGTGTTGTTTGTTTGTTCGAAGATGAAAAATGAAGAATGGAGGAATTATGGGTTCGGGTCCTTGTGAGAAAACAGAGATGAGTTGATCAGATGAGAGACGAGAGGATTAGATGAATGGTGAGGATTGAGTGATTTAGATTAGATGGAGGGCTAGGATTGAGTGGTAGGAAGATTAATTATAAAATAATAATTATAATGATATTTAATTATGTAGATCCACTTTTTAAGGGATTGACCAATGGGATGAGTGACACTTGTCACTCATCCATAGATCCCACTAAAATATCTGCCCATTCAGATACTGAAAAATCATCATTGAAACCGATCTTCCGTGACCTATAACTTTCTCGTTCGAAGTCCGATTTCGACATGCCGCTTGTCTACAGATTCGTATCGTCCCGATCTACGTAACGGTCTTCGGCCCTCGGCCATCGGACCTCCCAGTCCAAAAGTCAACATTTTGCCCCTTTTAACCAAAATTACCAAAATGCCCTTAAACTTCCGAATGTCATAACTTCTTCCTCGAATGTCGGAATTGAACGTGCCACCTGTCTATGAACTCGTGATGTCCTGAACTATGTCACGGTCATCGGTCAAAGTCCAATTGACCGCCTGAATGAAAAGTCAACGTTGCCCACGCCCAAGGCAAAACGATTATTTTGCATCGTTCGTCTGATTTCGCCCAACTAATCACCGATTAACCTCACTAATCCGGATTAGTCACTAATCTAAACCTGGAATTCGAGACGGGTTGTTACAAAAGACCCCCAAAACCCCAGACCAGAAGGCAATCTGAAGCCTCTGGGACATCCGAGCATGTCCAAACCACACCAACTATAATAAAGTTTATAGAAGATAATTAAAATTAATATAAAATTCAAAGACAATGCCAACAATTTTCTTAATATATAAACTATAATGTTTACTTCATTATTTTGTGATATTAGGGTTAATATGTAGTTGGTGTTTTAGGGTTATGATTTGGAGGCAAGTGAGATGGCCAACCTTATATGATTATTGGTCCTACATTGAAGGAAACTAGTGGAAAGCTCATGTTAATCAATATTATCATGTGTGAAATCATTAGCGTGGAACAGGCAGCCTTACTAAACTCAATTTAATATTAATTAGGTTAGTTAATTAAGGGTTTTCGTGTGGGCTGGATTAATTAATTCAAGTATGAGGAAATGATGAATGTCTTTTGTGGATGGAAAAAACACTAAACAAATTGGGGGATGAGAGCTATCAACACAGGTATACCTTTTCTGGCTTCTTCTTGGGGCATCATCATATATGTGTCTTTTGAAGAGGAGTTGGAGACACTTAATAAGCACCTCATCAGTTAAATTACTCATATTTTTTTGAATAATCTAGTGATTAAGGTTGTGTAGTGTTTCTTATATATATATATATATATATATTCTGATTTCAATTTTTTTTTTTCAAATTAAATTGAAATTAAAGTCAGAGAGTGTGATGGGAAATTGTTACGTTCATTTTTTCAAAAATTGAAGTTCATCTGATTAATATGATCAATACCTTAAAGAATTTTCTCATTAAAAAGTAGAATTTTTCTTTTTTGAAAAGCATTAAAAAATATAATTAACTAGCAAGATAGTCCGCAAAATGATGCGGGTTTGTGAAATGATTTGTGTACATTTAATAAAATCAAAAAGCAAAGATAAATAAGCAAATAACAATACAAAGAGTAAGAAAAATTGACGATACTAAGATACTATTTAGCAGTTGAGAAATGCAATCTAGATATTACATTCTTATTACCTTTGTTTTGTGGTGATAGAAAGTCTCGATGCTATGAATTGGCATATGAGCTCAGCTCAATGAATTGATTTGTATCATGTGGAACCCAAAATCATCCGAAAATTGTGGAGCTGACACGTAGCCCATAATTCCCAAAATGACCAAATTGCCCCTAGCAATAACACTAGTCACTTGAAAACACCCACACATTAAATAATCTATTTACCAGCTAAATACGTTATTTAATCGGGTTAAAATTTCCGTAATGTTAATATTCTCCCGAGAGTTTAAATTGTCATTATTCTTAGTAACGGACAATTAATATTAATATTAAAACACAATAATTATCATTATTATCATAATGAGCTATTATTATAATTATTAAATAATATATTTAATATATTATTTATTAATTACAAATTCAACCGACCAATCAAAAAAGCTTCCAAGATTTTTCTATAAATAGCGAAGCACATTTCATTTACAAGGTACGTCGATTCTTCGCTTCGAAGTATATCTTTTTCCTCTCTCAAAGCTAACTTAGGCATCGGAGTGTTCTTGGTCGAACAACCCCCCGGGTAAATCGATCGAGACAACGATAGCTAATTGTTTACTGTTTGCAGGAATTGTGAGGACTTTTCGCGGCAGGTTCGATTTTTGATTCAACATATCCAAAACATTCTGCTCTTTTGTATGCTGCTACGATTTTGACGTAAATTTTAGAAGAAAATTCCAATTATGCATCCATTTTGGAAACCTAAATGGTCATCTTTTGTACTCTTTGCCTTGGCTAAAAAAATAATTGATTTTTTCAAAATATGACATGCCCATCCATTTAGCATATCACTTATAATCACGAAAGAGTGATCTAACCTCAATTAGCTTGTTTTTCAGTTCACTCCGAGCTCACCCTTTAAACAACTAGCCAAATTCCACCATCGTGCTCCGTTGTTTTAACAGATTGGGGCTACCTTTTAAGAAAAAACTTTGATGGATGGCATAGATACCAAATTCCATGCCTTTTAATACCTGAGCTTATCTCCATACTCAAATTAAACAACTAAGTTGTTGCAAACATAACCAAATTCAATATCAATTTGACAATCACACCAAAACGTCAAAAATCCCAACCCCAATTTTAAATGTCCTTGGAGATTGAGCTAACACAGCAGCTAAATTTCAATTCAAATGCTCAAAACATCATGTTCATCATGTCATAAATGCTTTCATTAAGAAGAAAAAAGGATTTAGTTAATGAAAAATTGTAGATAGCATTCATCATTATTACATTCAATTTAAAGGCAGAGGAAACATGTGTTGTTAATAATGCTGATTGAGACTTAGATCGATAAGATGTTAAAAAACAAAAATTAACAACCCAAAAACAAATAAGTTTTCCAAGGTTACACAGATGTCTGAAGGATCCCATGAAAACCATCTTAATTGTATGTTAAAACAAAATCATCTAAAATTTCCTTGTTTCTAAATATCAAACTTTCTATTTATTTGATAACAAAGTATTCAAGACTATCAAATTGGACTTAATCCAATTTTAAATAGATTGAAAAAGAAAAAAACGTTTTACCTCAAAATTTGATCAAACCTAGCAATTTCTTTTGGAAAGGAGGGAGCATGAAATTTTTTTGGCAAAACCCAAATGAAATTAGAAAAAATTAGCTTGTGACTTCAATTGCAACCCAAAACAAACTAACTTCCAAATAGAATGAGCAAAAATCATTCACAGTATTAGCATATATAGTAGGTAAACCAAACATATATTGCAAACAAATTGATGAATATCGAGTTTAAAACAAACCGACCCAAACAATGTGAGCGAATCATGTATCCCTATCGCTCCAAATCAATACCACCCATGACATCTTCTTCTTCCTCCTTGATCCTTTCAAAAACGTGACATCGAAAACAAGCAATCGACCATGACTAACCCAATAATCTAACTCAATAATGAATTAAATGAAAACTAAAGCCTTACCTTACAAATTTCCCCATAGGCTTATTCCTCAATTCTTTTAAAAAAATGGAAAAAATCAACTTTGAAAACGCATCCCAATATTGTATTTCAAACGGCTAAAATTAAGATTGTATTTCAACGACTTTACCTGGAAGTCTCGAATGATTGAAGAGCAACTTAAATGATCATTGAAACATGTCGCCAAATGGGTTATCAAAGGCTTCAACAACTTAGGCGATTTCCAATATAACAATCTAAATCTCTCAATGTTCTGGGTGAATAAAAGAAAATCAAAAAGTGGGAGCTCTGATTTTATCTAAGATCGGTAGTGGGTTGTGGTTGGTGGGTAGCAGCGAGGCATTAGAAAGTAACAACTAAAGAGTGAAATTGGATACCAAATCTGTTGAAGAAAATGAATAAAAAAAATGAAAGTGATTCACGAATAAAAATATTCATTGTAGAACAAAATGTTTGTGCTTGGTTGGCCATATTAATAAAAAAAATGAAGTTGATTAAAGAAGACGCTGAACTCACCGCAACTAAACCTTACAACAATTGGATAACCTGTGACTGGCCAGAAATCAGCATATGAATTTAAAATCGAGAAAATATACCTCGTTTGCCCTGGCCAAGCTCGAACTCTTTCGGCCAACTTCAAACCTCTCCCAGAGTCAATCCAGTCGGCCACTCCTTCCCTTTTTCAACCCTACAGACTCGTATAAGCTCACAGAACATCACCCAGGCCTTACTTCCACATTCCAAATGTGATAAGTGAGAAGCCAAAATCCAACCTTTGAAGGTTCATGGATTTACCCATTTTTCGGGTTTCTCAAGCAGCTTCCATGGCTGTTCTTGCTCCCGTCGTCTTCCCCTCACTCTCAGCCTCACTTTCTCCTTCACACATGGCCACATCTAATGAAGGGAGCATAAGGAAAATGGTGTAGGGTGGTTCAGATGTGTGTGGTTTACAAAGAAGGAGATGAAATATAAAGCAAGTGTAAGGGTCATAGGATGAATGCCACTTCTCACTCTTCCTGTGGTCCCTACTAGATATTTTTGGGCCCCATAACAGACAAACAACAATCCACCCTTCGTGTGGTCTAGTATCGAATAATCCGATTAAACTGTTCTAGACTCGTAATTTCACCGTACGATGTCCTAATTCGACGTATCGTCTGTCTACGTAATCGCAAACCCGCGATCTACGCAAGGGCCTCTATCAATGTGTAGAAGTCTCTCAGGTCAAAAGTTAACATTTTTCCTCTTTTAGGGGCAAAATTGTCATTTCACGTCAAATCATCCAAATCATCTTCGATCAATGCTTGTTTAATATTGATAATCTCTTGATAATCCAGTGATTACATGGCGGGTCGTTACATGTGTTCCCAACCTATACGGCATGAACACTTGATCCACACGTGACCATGGCCTACTCTGATGTCTGGGATGTTCACTGGTGATGTACTCGATTACTCTTCCAAACTTATGTGGTACCCCTTTCCCTCAACCACCTCCGCCACACCTGGTAGCTCATCTTCAACTTTTGAAATAAAATCCAAGAATTTCAAGGTGGAACATGGGTCATGATAAGCTTAAAGAGTACTTTATGTTTTTCTATAATATTGTGTCAAATAATTACATGAAAGAAAGTATCTGTCGTCGTCCAGTTACGTGAATAAATATCGGGATTTTTCGCTTGCCTTTTTCAAAACAAATACATTGCAACATCCATATGCTGTTAATTAAGTCATCACGAAGAAATCCATCAAATTAAGAGGTTAGTGTTAATATTGAAACCATAAAAAAAGATGTCAAAGTATGATTGAGAAACTCACCATGTCATTTAACCACCCTCCGACCTCAAATAACCCGACCTCAAATAATAGCAAAAAAACTTCATGCTAACAATGCCAACATCAAGTTTCAAGTCTTCCATATATCATCCTAATATTTAGATAATGATAGGAAAAAAACCAATAACCCAAATATATTGTAAATACACTTACTTGATAACGCTCGAATTACCCATTAAAATAAATCGAGTATTTCTACAATTTAAACCATTTTTGTGTAGAAATAGTATTAATAAATAAGGATTGTTCTTCACAATCACATTATTTAAAATACTCTAAAAATAGACTTCCTTCAAACACAATTTTTACCAACACTTTAACATTATGCATATATTAAACCAATCACGAAATCTTACCTCAATTACCAAAATACATTTTTCAATATTATAAATGCATCAACAGTTGCTGACACTTACAATATGATTCACCTTAAGTTTTTTTATTAAATGCACCAACAACGAACGACATTTAAATCTCTTAAATCCTATTCTAAGTACACCGATAGCGGCCGAAACTTAGCTTTGAATTGAATTTTAAGCACTAAAACGTATCAAATAACTAAAATTCATGAAACAAAACACATGGAGATTGTATTCACATTTACAAATGTTAGAAAGAAAATACAAACAAAAATATTGAATTATAAGTAAAACTGAAACAATAACAAGAGTTTAAGTAGAAAAACATGGTTCACAAGGAACCCTGACAGCAGGCAGAACCGTGTGAAGATAGAGGGAGAAATAGGAGGAATTCGATCAAAAAAAATTCTCGAATTGCCTTAGAATTACATAGCCATAGGTTTTTCTTAAGGAAAGTATAAAAATGTATACAAAGAGAAGTTTAAGAAATTCTAAGAGCAAAATAAAGAATATGAAATTAAGAAACAAAATGTAAAGACAAATCTAAGAAAAAAAGATTTAAAAGAAAACTAATTAAGAAGAAAGTCTACAATAAGCTAAAATGGTCCTAAAATACATCTCAAAAGAGAGGGAAAATGAATTCGAAAGTGGACCCTTTTACAATGAAATGGCCTCCATATTTATAGAGGGAGTGTCAAAAACTAAAATACTAAAATAGCAAAAAATTAAATATAAAGAAATAATAAAAATAAAATGAAGAAATGATGATTTTGGGGCTGATTTCTGCAAGAAAAAATGTGCAAAAGGGAGCAGGTTGGAGCAGGAAATTGGTCTCTGAAAATTAGTGAGGGACTGCAGAAAAACAGACAATGATTTCGGTAGGTAGGCACTAGCAGGGGGCGTGGGTCTCAGAGTGGTTGTGCTCAGAAGGAGCAGGTGTGAGTCAGCGGTTCAGGCATTGGCTAGGCGTGGGTTTTCGGCACACACGCGCCAAAATGGAGTACTTCACTTCACTTCAGTAAACGGGCGCCGATGGGTCTTCGGGCTTGAGCTCGCGACTTAGGCTGGGCTCGCGAGGGAATTGAGCCGGGTTTCTTGGGCTGTGCGAATGGGCTGCACAAATTGGATTTGGGCTAAGACTTGCAGGGCTAATTCGATAGCTTCCCACCAAATATCCTTGTAATTTTTGGTAGCCTCCCTTGTTTTGTCCATAACTTCTTCGTTCTAACTCCAATTGAGACGATTCTTTCACCAAAACGCTCTAAATTCCAAACTTCATTTATTTCTTCAAAATTCCCACAAAATATATCTTCTTTTTTTTTCAATTGTTTGACATTTTTATATTAAAAGATAAGCATATGGGGTATAAAACAATATAAAATAAAGCTCAATTAAGAGCCTGTCAAATACCCCACATTTAAAGTTTGCTAGTCCCTAGCAAATTCTAAAATTAAACTAAGAATTGAAAACAACTTAGCTCTTAACCATTTGTCTCAAATTTCATATAAATATGGCACAAAAAGATTTTCACTTTGAAGCATTTATGCATATCGAATTCAGGAGTTAATAAATTGTAACAAAATGTTTCAACAAGTAAGACAATGAGTAAACTTGGCGAAATGGGTCTCAACTAGAATAAAATAAGTATGAATCAACTCATAAGGACATGCACTCATAATTCACTCAATTTGTAAGGGTTTGTGTTTGCACTCAAAGTATGTGAGAAAAATTCTCACATAATAGAAATAAAGTACTTTTGCAAAATCTCAAACAAACACTTCAAGATAAAAACAAACATATTTGCACAAATGAACCAAAACCGTAAGCATACTCAAGTAAACTAAGGTTTAACACAAACTAAAAATTAAATTAAAATTAACAATCATATTATTTAAAATACTCCTAAAATAGACTTCCTTTAAACACAATTTTTACCAACACTCTAATATTATGCATATATTGAACCAATCACGAAATCTTACCTCAATTACATCAATTACCAAAATAATTTTTTCAGTATTATAAATGTAACGACCCGTCCCGAATTCCGGGATTAGATTAATAACTAATCATGATTAGTAGGGTTAATCGGTGATTAGTTGGGCGAAATCGGACGAACGATGCAAAATGACATTTTTGCCCCTAGTCGTGGGCAAAACGTTGACTTTTAATTCGGCCGGTCAAATGGACTGTGACCAATGACTGTGACGTAGTTTGGAACGTCACGAGTTTATAGACAGGCGGCACGTTCGATTCCGACATTTGAGGAAGAAGTTATGACGTTCGGAAGTCGAGGGGTATTTTCGTAATCCGGACAAAAAGGGGGAAAATGTTGACTTTTTGATTGACCACTAATTTTCACAAAATTCAAGGACTGTTAGGTAGGTCTCGATGTCGTGAGTCCATAGACAGGCGAAACGCGTCAATCGGAGTTCGGATGACCGAGTTACGAGTCTAGGAAGAGAAGGGCATTTTGGTAATTTTGTGCAGAAGGGCAAAATGGTAATTTTGCAAGGAGAGTACTGTTTGAAAACTGTGGGAAACAGGGCCTGCACCACGGTGCTTTGTGGTTCTGATCAAACAATTGTTTAACCGTGTTAGTGGCTGGACAGGGGATTGGTTTACTAGCTTTGAGGCAGTTGGGGTGAACTGAAGCAAACTAGGCACGAGCACCATTTTATATTGAGTTTGGGTCTGTTTTGCGGGAAACAAATTTCAGTGGTACTGAGGAATTCCCACGGGTGTTGGCTGCACGGTTCAATTAACAGAGAGCTGGGGAGTGAGAGAGGATCATTCTGTTTAGGAAAGGTTGAGAACTTGAGAGAAAACAGAGATTGGAGAATTTGGAAATTGGAGGGAAAAATTGAGTTTTGATTTGTGAGGCGAGTTGGACGAAACCAAGGATTGAAATAGCTTTCTGGGACCATTTAGAGTTCAACCGTACCAACATTGAAGGGAATCGATCACGGTTTGGCCTAGAACCCAAGTTCCCATTTTGAAGAAATTTCAGGCTTGAGGACAATCACCCAAGAGTAAGTTTTCCTGAAATTGATTATGGTTTAGCGGGTTGTGTCGCGGGTTGAACAACCCGTTTGCAGGCTAGTCGGGTGAAGAAGGTGACACTGTAGCATTACTGTAGCAGGCGCGTGAGTTTCACGCGCAGCCACTCACGGCGGCGCGTGGGGGCGGGTGGGGCCGATTCTCAAGGTGAGTTTAACACGAGTTTTGTCCTATACATTGTAACAAACATTTTAGCGTTGATTTCGAATTAATCGGACACCGTTTCGATGTTGTTTCGAGGGTCCGAAGGTTTATGTTATGTTTTTAACTAATGTTTAATTCCCGAAAAATTATGGGAAATTAGTATGATGTTATTTGAGTCCTTAGTAACACTAAAGAATGATTTCGGATAGGATTCAAGATTTCTGAAAAATGTAGAAAATTACGGGAACGCGTGCAGCACGAAAACGAGAAATCATGGACGGTCCGTGAGTGGACATTGGTTTTATAAATTTTATGTATGCATAACTATTTTATATGGATTATGATTGTGATTGTATCATATTGATTTGGATATTGGTGAATTATATGGTTTCACGTATTTCGAGGCGATTTACGTCCTTGCACATAAATCGAGGTTTTTCCGATTTTACACTGATTTTCCATACTTATGGCTTTGGATATGATTTCATGAGATGGTTTTGAAATTGGAATGATAAAATCGGGCATGAGGCCCAATTGTTTTCGAAACCTCGGACTTGGAGTCCAATTGAGTTACGTAATCGGGCCAGGGGCCCAATTTCTTTATGAAATCGGGCCAGGGGCCCAGTTATTTACAAAATCGGGCTAAGACCCATTTGAGTTATATAATCGGGCCAGGGGCCCAGTTGATTTACGAAATCGGGCCGTAGGCCCAGTTGATTTACAAAATCGGGCATGAGGCCCAATTGGTTATAAATGTGACTTAAGGCCGGGGACCCTAAGTGGATTTGAATAAATGGTTTTGAATTTGATAAATCAGATGTTTGGACTGGTGATGGTTTTATGGAAATTCTGGGTAGGGCCCTTGAGATGTTTGAAATGATTGATAAACTGTTTTCCATAAACCATTTTGATACGAGGATATGTGATGGTCTCTTCCAGGTGTCTGGGACACTGGGGAAGTCACGGTGCATTGCCTGCGAGGGGTCATTATACGGAGCTATCAGACCGTATAGTGACTCAGGAGCAGGATTGCTATGATTAGACGTCTGGGACGTCAGACATCTGGGACGTCAGACATCTTGGATGGCAGAGATATTGACCCGGTGAGACCCCGGGTAGCACGCGTTGCTTATTATTATATTGTGAGATATGACGTCTGGGACGTCGAGCGTCTGGGACGCTAGGCATCTGGGATGCCCAGGATGGTTTAAACACGTTTTCCTGGAAATGGTATTTATGTTCATTGTTTTGGGAGATGGCCCATTTGGAATTGGAATTGGTATTCTGGATGTCGGATTTATATATTATATGTTTGGTTTTCGGTATTCATGGTTTTGGGTAGAGACCCACATGATTTGGTTTTACGGTTTCTGGGCTAAGGCCCTAGTGGTTGTTTTTAGTAAATAGTTTACTTACTGGTTTTCGATGCATGCATACGTTTTAATGAAGGGCATAAATATCTTTGTGAAATTTGTTTTATGAACTTATTTATTTTCGTCCACTCACAGCCTTTGTTGTTTTTAATGCCCTTCAGGTTGATCACAGATGCGACTGCAGCAGAGACTGGGACATTGCATACCTCTTCCATCGATCCTTGCGCACTCTGGAAGCTCGTTGGGGCAGTGGCTTTAGGGTATCCCTTGTCTGACACTTCGTGTCAAACGGGAGCATGACACATCCCAAGGTAATCCCGGAGGGATTGGAATGGGTCGTGTCAAGTGGTATCAGACCCAGGTTTGCTCTTTTTGTGCGCGTAGGCCGAGGAAGTGATGTCTCTTTGTGGGCTGCAGTTCGTTATCAACTTGATAGATAGCTTTTGGGTTTGAATAGTGGATAGAGTATGATTGGCCTGATACGCCGTGCGTTAATGTGATTCAACCCAAGTGGGGTCGTACGTGAGGAACTGGTAATGTGGGACCGTCGATTCGGTCATGTGGTATTAGATTGTTGTGCTGCTGGGCACTGCTGGGTTCGAGAAACCCCATTTGAGTAGTGATTTGGGAAATGCGAAACTCAGTTGAGTAATGGTCTAAAATGTGAACCCTGGTGGTGATTGCGAGTGTAAGGGATGTTGGTACATCGGAGTTAGCCGATGACCTTTGTGGTGGAACCCATGTTGAGTTGATGGTAGGATTGGAATCGACGTCTATATGATGTTAGGACCGCGGGGTCGGTCAGGCTTGGATTACACTGCAGAGGACAGTGGGGTTCAGAGGGACCATAGGGTGTAATTGTGGCACCCTATATTATGATGGGATTCGATCCACAGGTACGGTTGTGAGATGAAATATGGAATTCCCAGTTGGACCGAATAATAGTGTGACGTGTGGATACGGATCTCGATAGCGATGATTGTTGGACGGTAGTCTTGTGGTGATAACTGATTATCGAGGGTACTTGGTGTGGTTGTAGTAGTTGAGAATTAGGGGACGTTCAGGGAACGTTCATTATCCTGACGTGGATTGTCAGAATGGTGGTATCCATAGTAGTGGGGTACGAGTAGAGGTATGGCATCGTCGCTCGGTATGAGCGGAGATCCAGGGTTATCAACTTTGCACACTGTGTGCTAGTGTGGATGTTTGTATGCGAGTACTGGTACTAGCGCTCGTGCTGGTGTCAGTGATTGTGATGACGATGAGCCACAAATTGGGATGTGACTCTGTCATGATGGACTTATGTTCTGTATTTGAGATTCAGTAGTGGTTGAGTCATGGACTGGATAGGACCCAGCGGAGATTGTGAGGTGTTAGGGTAAGTCCCAACGGTGATGAGATGACAAGAGACGAGTGGATAAAAAGGTATGATTGGGATATGAGGAATTTTGGGATGACGTCCCCTATGTCATGAGAATTAGTGGATTTGGGGAGTTGTTGTCAACTCCGAGATTGGTGTGATTGTATGTTTCTAATATCCCCATAAGGTACAAGGAAATTACTGAAATTGGAAAAGACGAGGAAAATCATTGGTGGTATAGATGTGGGATTTTGTGATTGTGAAAAATATGGAAACTCGAGGGTTGAGCCTATAAAGGTTGAGATGTGAGACGAAGGTAGTAATGTATGCACATCCAAAAAGAGTTGAGTAATTCCTAATCGGAATCGGTGTACATGCATAAATAGTTATTAGCGGACATGAGGTCTGAGTATTGGATTGATTGCAGACAAGTGGTTTTCCAAGTGAGTTGAGGATGTGGGAAGTCCAGTGGTTGAACTTGATATCTCATTGGGAGCATGTCTGTTCCCAACACGGTTGGAACTTTAGTTTTGAGGAGAGTTGTGATTGAGGGATGAGAGGAGTGCTCGTTTCCACATTGGTGATAGGTATTCTGAAGTTATTGGGGTTGGCTTCTTACTTTCTGCCCTGGCAGACGTTGATTGTGGTTACCAGTACGTTGAGCGTGTATTGGTTGGTGGGCCCACGTATGTTTTGGGGCCATCAGATCGAGTTGAGTATATCGAAGTTAGTTGAACGAGATTTCTCATTTTCTACTTGGTGACAGACGATGTTGGTTTACATGGCGTGGTGAGTGCAGCGAGTTTTGTTTGCATTCACGTAGGATGAGTATTGGCGTCATCGTTTTGGATCATCCTTGGTTTTTCCTAGGTGGAATGGCAAGGATCGATACGAGGTAATCAGGGAGAACCCACAGTCTCGGCGTGTCTCATCATTGACTGATCTGTTTAGAAGTGGGAGTTGGTTGTCGAACGTTGTGACAGTATGCCTATTAGTGGAGGGTGTAAGACCCTATGGTTTGGAATCTAGTGGTTAACTATGTGGATCCTAGGTGGAGCAGGATCGTGATGTTTATAGTCGGGGACGCAGTGTTGAATCTGGGTCGTGATCTTGATGACCCAGATAGGGGGAAGATCACCCTTACTTTGGTATGTGAGTCGTAAATGACGGGACTGAACTTCTTTTCAAAGTGAATCCCGTATGGTATATTACTCGGGTGAGTAGGTTTCCGACGTGGTCAGATTTTGTCAACCTTAGACGTGTGGATGTTGGGATTGGCTTCCCTATGAAGTCAATCGAATATATTGAGCAGGTAACCGATAGGTTCGGTTTTGGTGTGTCTTGGTAGACGTGAACGAGATTTCGGGTTTTGGAATTGAATTTCTAGGTGACGATTCAGGATTCGATTTCAGAACTTGAAAGTGGATTTCTGGATTTGGGTGTGGAATGATTATTCCAAATGCTAGCTTACGGGATAATGATTTCAGATTTGGATTTGGAAATGGATTAAGAATATGATGTCTGTGTTTGGATTTGGGATTTCTTACGAAATTGCGGATTTAGATTTGGATTTGGAACTAGATGATGGGTGGAGTTTCGATTTGTCTAATGCTGGATTGGACAAATGGAGTCCATTATTGGAACGTGTTTGGCGATGACCTAGGTGGTTGTAGTCTGGTTGATGGTAGATGTACTCATCTTGTACGTTGTTCGAGGTGGATACTGTGCAGTGGGTCATAGTGGTCCTGATGGGTTCAGTTGCACACAGGTTGAGTGGGGTGTTCATTGAGGTATACTCAAGTCGAGTAAGTTGGTGGTTAGTGTAACCACGAGTGAGTATAGTGTCAGTTTTCGACTGATAACTATCAAGTGGTGACAGATTGTCGGGATGTGTCAACGTGGATTGTTGAGTGAGGTCTGACAACTCCCAGTGGGAGCAGACGCCAGGATAGATTGGTGATTGAGAAAGGAACCGTCGAGTTGTTGCGTCAACGAAATGGTAGATTTGACAAGTGGTGTCAATTCGAAACGTGTGGTTTCTGTCATTCGACGGGGTCGAATGTAGTCAACACAACGTGAATACTAGTGGTACGTTTGGGTGCAGACAAAGTTTTGTTCTTATTAGTTGGTGTACGAGTGTACACGTGTTGCGGGGTCGATTGTACTTTCCACGGGGCGTTTGTGGAATCAGGATAGTTGGAATTTCGAGAACGAAACTAATTAAGGAAGGAGGGAAGGTTGTAACGACCCGTCCTGAATTCCGGGATTAGATTAATAACTAATCATGATTGGTAGGGTTAATCAGTGATTAGTTGGGCGAAATCGGACGAACGATGCAAAATGACCGTTTTGCCCCTAGTCGTGGGTAAAATGTTGACTTTTAATTCTGGAGGTCAAATGGACTGTGACCAATGACCGTGACGTAGTTTGGGACGTCACGAGTTCATAGACAGGTGACACGTTCGATTTCGACATTCGAGGAAAAAGTTATGACGTTTGGAAGTCGAGGGGTATTTTCGTAATCCGGACGAAAAGGAGGAAAATGTTGACTTTTTGATTGACCACTAATTTTCAAACAATTCAAGGACCGTTAGGTAGGTCTCTATGCCCTGAGTCAGTAGACAGGTGGCACGTGTCAATCGGAGTTTGGATGACCGAGTTACGAATCTAGGAAGATAAGAGCATTTTGGTAATTTTGTGCAGAAGGGCAAAATGGTAATTTTGCAAGGGGAGTACTATTTGAAAATCGTTGGAAACAGGGCCTGCACCACCGTGCTTGGTGGTTCTGATCAAACAATTGTTTAACCGTGTTAGTGGCTGGACAAGGGATTAGTTTACTGGCTTTGAGGCAGTGGGGGTGAACTGAAACAAACCAGGCACGTGCACCATTTTATATTGAGTTTGGGTCTGTTTTGCGGGAAACAAATTTCAGTGGGACTGAGGGATTCCCACGGGTGCTGGCTACACGGATCAATTAACAGAGAGCTGGGGAGTGAGAGAGGATCATTATGTTAAGGAAAGGTTGAGAACTTGAGAGAAAACAGAGATTGGAGAATTAGGAAATTGGAGGGAAAAATTGAGTTTTGATTTGTGAGGCGAGTTGGAAGAAACCAAGGATCGAAATAGCTTTCTGGGACTATTTAGAGTTCAACCGTACCAACATTAAGGGAATCGATCACGGTTTGGCCAAGAACCCAAGTTCCAGTTTTGAAGAAATTTCAGGCTTGAGGACGATCACCCACAGGCAATTTTTCCTGAAATTGATTATGGTTTAGGGTTCGTTTAGGTCCTATGAAGCCTCTGTTTAAGTTAATTTGAAAACTGGGTTGATTCGGGTGAGTTTCAGAGATTGACCCATTTGTTTGATCACGGGTGGATTGATCGATTTAGAGCTTGTTGTGTCAGGACCCGTCCCAAATATCGCCTCGATACCCGGGACGAACCCTGCTCCCGTATGACAATCACACCCAAAGTACCAACATAACCTCAACACTACTATAAGCATAATTATCAGACGAAGGAGTAAAATATAAGACAACTGTAAGTTAGAGCGTAGTTCTACAAAATGGGCACAAAATCCTACTACACTAGTCTCGCAACGGAAGAACGTCGTAAGCTTTATGCCTCGTTTCCTGCCTCAACGTTCACCCCAGCGTTATCACCACGACCTGGAGGGAAAATTTAAAACCAAAAGTGTGAGTGGACTAAAGACAATAAAAGTTTCAAAAACAGTTTCTCATCAAATCAGAGTTAAGAAAAACAATAATAATAGTTGTTCCCTCCGTTTTGAAAACATGCATGCCCAAATACGTATCAGAAAAACCACAACATAAAACATCATAAGAAACAGAAACACTATAAAACGGGTATAAAAATCATATCATAAGCACCATAAAACCGCATCATAAATCGTGAATATCAAATCATCATTTTACGATCAAACCTGCTGGGTCTATCCGAGTCTTTAAACTCAACCAGGCCTCAAATGTAATTCCGAGTCTTTAAACTCAATAGGCCCACGGGGGGTAATATCGTAAATATCCGAGTCTTTAAACTCAATCCGGATCTTTAAACCCAATCCGGGCCCGTCCCCGTCAATCAGAATATCCGGGTCTTTAAACCCAATATCCATATCCAGCAAATCCAATCCAAATTCAATGTAAAACCATTTCTAAATCCATAGCCAAACTCGAATTCGAAATCCCCGGTTCGAAACCCTTTTGGCGTTCAGAACCGTCATTCCGAACCCAAATCCGGAAATCCACTTTTAAACCAAAACCCGTTCTTAATCAAAAATCATGTTTCATAATCCATTCATCATTATCAGAAACAATTATAGATTGAAATCCCTAAGTATGGCATCAAAATTGAAATTCAGTTTTTTTCTCGAAAAACGTGCAAAATCCCGAAAATGTCTCGAAAAACGTGCAAACATATCAACCACGTATAATCATCATTAAGAAGCATAAAAACATATTTAATATCATAAAACATCAATAAAACATCTAGGCATGCTCATAAAGAAAGAAAGAGTCCACTCACGAATCTGAACGAGTCAATCGCTCTCCGTGCGCTCCTCAACCGTCTCAGGCGTCTCCCATCCTGTCAATATGCACCAAATAGGGTCACAAATACATCAAGAATACTAACCCTAATTTCCCCAATTTTTCGGGAATTTATTCATATTTTAATCTTAAACCCTAAACCGTCTGGATTCCCGAACTATCTCACCACATCGTCTGATTAACCCGAAAATCACACCAATGGATTCCTTAGGACATTTAGAACTAAAACCATGTTGGAAGTTTGGCCGGAATCCTCCCCACGCGCCTCCACGCGCTGCCCAAAGTGGCTGCGCGTGGGCCTAACGCGCCTGCTACAGTGTTTCTTCTTCCTCGAGTCACCCGGTTCAACACAGTTGAACCGGCGTGACCGGTTCTCTAAAATTCCTCCACCATTTCAGTCCAATCCAATCCCAGAAGTTTCGTCCAATCATTAGCAATCTAACCCCGTCCTAACATCGAAGAATCACGGCCTAAAACTTCACGGTTTCTCCCTCGAAAAACATAACCCGTGACCCCTGTTTTGGCCGCCGGCCACCCAGGTCCTCCCCCGGCACGGCACCACACTCAAACGACTCCTGGGACCTCCAGGAGTCTCACCCTGACCTCCAAATCCCTCGACTCTAGCCCTAAGTCCACGACTTTTGAAAACAAAATCACGGGAAAAACAGGGGATTCAAACCATACCTTCGAACCGTCCACCGCCGCGTACCACGGTGCTCTTTGAGTCCCCTGCAAGCTCCTGAGCCTCCTATTACCTTGGTTTGAGCCACCACACGGCACAACCACCGCCACAGGGCCACCGCCTCTCTGTTCCTCAGAAAATCAACCGTCCACCACCGTGTCCCCGTGCACGATTGCAGCTCCAAAACACGATCAATAGCTCACCCTCGTCTCTCTATCACTCTCACAAGTCATCAACTCACTCACCCTTGCACTTAATCGATCAAGTCTCTCCAATTTTTCCTCTCTGTTTTTTGTTCTTCCAAGCCAAACACATGGTTTAAACTCACACAAATTGTGGCCGTGTGTATTTGAGACCGTCCTAGAACCATCCAACCAGCCCTACGTGTCCTCTTCTCCATGGGCTGCAGTGCAAAATATCCAATCCCATAGCTGCCACTTGTCCTGATCTGATTGGGCTGAGGGGAAAAAGACTAAAATGCCCCTAGTGTTAAAATTACCTTTTTGCCCTCACACTTTCCAGACCCGTAACTATTCCATCTGACGTCAGATGACAGCGTGCTGCCTGTCGTTGTACTCAGGACGTCGAGACCTATCTAACGGTCCTCGGTCTACGAGAAAATCACAAGTCCACCAAAAAGTCAACATTTTCCCCAAATAATCAAAATTACGGTAACGCCATCAATCTTCTGAACGTCATAACTTTTTCTCCGATTGTCCGAATTGAACCTGCCACCTGTCTACGGACTCGTGACGTCCTAAACTACGTCACGGTCAATGGTCAACACTCATCCAACCGGTCAATCAAAAAGTCAACTTTTGACGCACTATTCACAAGGGCAAAATTGTCCTTTTATACAAACTTTACAAAAATTACATTTACACCCTTCCCGAAGGTACGGGTTGTTACATGTTGAGGGTAATTAATGAATGAGAACCTAAATTAAAATGTAAAGGAAGGGTTTAGGTGGAAGAAGGAAAGGAATTGAGTGAGTTTTGATATGGATTTAACTGGGTTGCGTCGCGGGTTGAACAACCCATTTGCAGGCAAGTCGGGTGAAGAAGGTGACACTGTAGCATTACTGTAGCAGGCGCGTGAGTTTCACGCGCAGCCACTCACGGTGGCGCGTGGGGCCGATTCTCAAGTTGATTTCAACACGACTTTTGTCCTATACATTGTAACGAACATTTTAGCGTTGATTTCGAATTAATCGGACACCGTTTCGATGTTGTTTCGAGGGTCCGAAGGTTTATGTTACATTTTTAACTAACGTTTAATTCCCGGAAAATTATGGGAAATTAGTATGCTGTTATTTGAGTCCTTAGTGACACTAAAGAATGATTTCGGATAGGATTCAAGATTTCTGGAAAATGTCGGAAATTACGGGATCACGTGCAGCGTGAAAACGAGCAATCATGGACGGTTTGTGACTGAACTTTGGTTTTATAAATTTTATGCATGCATAACTATTTTATATGGATTATGATTGTGATTATATGATATTGATTTGGATATTGGTGAATTATATGGTTTCACGCATTTCGAGGCGATTTACGTGCTTGCACGTAAATCGAGGTTTTTCCTATTTTACACTGATTTTCCATTCTTATGGCTTTGGATATGATTTCATGAGATGGTTTTGAAATTGGAATGATAAACTCGGGCATGAGGCCCAATTGTTTTGGAAACCTCAGACTTGGAGTCCAATTGAGTTACGTAATCGGGCTGGGGGCCCAATTGCTTTATGAAATCGGGCCAGGGGGCCATTTATTTACAAAATTGGGCTAAGACCTATTTGAGTTATATAATCGGGCCACGGGCCCAGTTGATTTACGAAATCGGGTCGTGGGCCCAGTTGATTTACAAAATCGGGCATGAGGCCCAATTGGTTATAAATGTGACTTAGGGCCGGGGACCTTAAGTGGATTTGAATAAATGGTTTTGAATTTGATAAATCAGATGGTTGGACTGGTGATGGTTTTATGGAAATTTCGAGCAGGGCCCATAAGATGTTTGAAATGATGGATAAACTGTTTTCCATAAACCATCTTGATACGAGGATATGTGATGGTCTCATCCAGGTGTCTGGGACACTGGGGAAGTCACGGTGCATTGCCTGCGAGGGGTCATTATATGGAGCTACCGGACCGTATGGTGACTCAAGAGCAGGACTGCTATGATTAGACATCTGGGACATCAGACATCTGGGATGTCAGAGATATTGACCCGGTGAGACCCCGGGTAGCACGCGTTGCTTATTATTATACCATGAGATATGACGTCTAGGACGTCAAGCTTCTGGGATGCCCAGGATGGTTTAAACATGTTTTCCTGGAAATGGTATTTATGGTTATTATTTTGGGCAATGGCCCACTTGGAATTGGAATTGGTATTTTGGATGTAGGATTTATATAATATATGTTTGGTTTTCGGTATTCATGGTTTTGGGTAGAGACCCACATGATTTGGTTTTACGGATTCTGGGCTAAGGCCCTAATGGTTGTTTTTAGTAAATAGTTTACTTACTGGTTTTCGATGCATGCATACGTTTTAATGAAGGGCATAAATATCTTTGTGAAATGTGTTTTATGAACTTATTTATTTTCGTCCACTCACAGCCTTTGTTGTTTTTAATGCCCTTCAGGTTGATCACGGATGCGACTGCAGCAGAGACTGGGACATTGCATACCTCCTCCATCGATCCTTGCGCACTCTGGAAGCTCGTTGGGGCAGTGGCTTTAGGGTATCCCTTTTCTGACACTTCGTGTCAGACGGGAGCATGACACATCCCACGGTAATCCCGGGGGGATTGGGATGGGTCGTGTCAATAAATGTACCGACAACGGCCGACATTTAAATCTCTTTAATCCTATTTTAAGTGCACCGAGAGCGGCCGAAATTTAGCTTTGAATTGAATTTTAAGCACTAAAATGTACAAAATAAGTAATATTCATGAAATAAAACACATGGAGATTGTATTCACATTTACAAATGTTAGAAAGAAAAATCAAACAAAAATATTGAATTATAAGTAAAACCGAAATAATAACAAGAGTTTATATAGAAAAACATGGTTCACAAGGAACCCTGACAGCATGCAGAACCGTGTGAAGATGGAGGAAGAAATACGAGGAATTTGATCATAAAAACTCTCGAATTGTCTTAGAATTACCTAGCCATAGATTTTTCTTAAGGAAAGTATAAAATTGTGTACAAAGAGAAGTTTAAGAAATTCTAAGAACAAAATAAAGAAAATGAAACTAAGAAACAAAATGTAAAGACAAATCTAAAAAAACATGATTTAAAAGAAAATTAATTAAGAAGAAAGTCTACAATAAGCTAAAATGGTCGTAAAATACATCTCAAAATATAGGAAAAATGAATTCAAAAGTGGGACCCTTTTACAATGAAATGACCTCTATATTTATAGAGGGAATGCCAAAAACTAAAATAATAAAATATGAAAAATTAAATATAAGGAAATAATAAAAATAAAATGAAGAAATGATGATTTTGGGGTTGATTTTTGTAGGAAAAAAATGTGCAAAAGGGAGCAGGTTGGAGTAGGAAATTGGTCTCTAAAAATCGGTGAGGGACTGCAGAAAAACAGACAATGATTTTGGTAGGTAGGCGTTGGCAAGCATGGGTCTCGGCGTGGCTGTGCTGACAAGGACCAGGTGGGAGTCGGCGGTTCAGGCGTTGGCTAGGAGTGGGTTTTTGGCACACGGCACACAAGGAGCACGTGGGTCTCGGTAGACGCAAACCGATGGGTCTTCAGGGCTGAAATCGCGACTTAGGCTGGGTTCGTGAGGGAATTGAGCGGGCTTCTTGGGCCGTGTGACTGGGTTGCACAAAGTGGATTTGGGCTAAGACTTGTAGGGCTAGTTCAGTAGCTTCGCACCAAATATCCTTGTAAATTTTGGCCTTCCTTGTTTCGTCCATAACTTCTTCGTTTTAATTCCGATTGAGACGATTCTTTCACCAAAACGCTCCAAATTCCAAACTTCATTTATTTCTTCAAAATTCCCACAAAATATATAAATTTTTTTCCAATTATTTGACATTTTTATATTAAAAGATAAGCATAAGGGGTATAAACCGATATAAAACCATGCTCAATTAAGGGCCTATCAAATACCCCCACACTTAAACTTTGCTAGTCCCTAGCAAATTCTATAATTAAACTAAGAATTTAAAACAACTTAGCCCTTAACCATTTGTCTCAAATTTCATATATATATATATATATATATATGGCACAAACGATTTTCACTTTGAAACATTTAAGCATATCGAATTCAGGAGTTAATAAATTGTAACAAATGTTTTAACAAGTAAGGCAATGAGTAAACTTGGTGAAACGGGTCTCAACATGAATAAAATAAGTATGAATCAACTCACAAGGACATGCACTCATAATTCACTCAATTTGTAAGGGTTTGTGTTTGCACTCAAAGTATGTGAGAAAAATGCTCACATAATAGAAATAAAGTACTTTTGCAAAATCGCAAACAAGCACCTCAAAATAAAAACAAAACATACTTGTGCAAATGAACCAAAATCATAAGTTTACCTAAGTGATAAACTCAACTAATCAAAATTTACCATCTTAAGATCATAAGGTCTAATATGAAGGTTGTAATGGGGCTAAGTGTAGAGGCAAGGACTATATAGGATAAGTGGTGCTTAAATTCGTTCGAAGACTCAATAGACTCCAAAAACGTAATATAGCTTCCCGTCCTTAGTGCAATGACGTTAAGAATCCGTCCCTTCGAGCATAGGCCAAGTTTCATCATGTTGGGCCTCGTAATCATTCTTTGTGTCGGATTTACAAATGTAAGAGACTTAACTCAAACTTTTACATGATCAAACCTCATTACCTTGATAGAGACTCAAAACATTATGTTTTTTTTTCTTTTTTACATTTTTAATTTTTAATTTGTTTTTAAATTTTTTTTGTTTTTTTTATATTTCAAGTTAAATTATATGTGCCAATAATACAACAAAATTTGAGTAAGTAAATCCATAGAATACACATAAAAGTCTTCAAAACATCATCAGTTTCTCTTCACACCATTTTCATATCTTCAATCGAGTCGTTGGAACAAGGGTGAAAGATGTTTATACTAAGTTCAAGTGTTTAGATAATCATGGTGATGAAAGAAAGACTTAATGTGGGCTCAAAAAGGTTAAAACTAAGGGGGTCGCATCTTGTGCGCACAAAATAGGGAACATGGATGTTTGAATTTATGGTGTTAACCCTAATACCTTAATCATATCCAAAATCAGAGAATCAGAGAGTTTATTGACTTAAAAGTTTTGAAAATCACATAGAATAAGTTCTAGGACTCTAGAGTTCATTAAAAGCTATGACAAACAGTTATGAGGCATAAGTATATCAATTTAAACGAAGAACTTATGAATCACTCATCAAAGATGTATATAAGGTTCTAAAGCTCACATAAGGTTCAAATGATTCATAAGTATCTTAACATGTTTGTTTGTGTACCAATTTACATGCATCATGTACAAGTCAAAAACACTTAGTCACAAAGTATTAACAAACGAATTCAAGCTGTAATAATCATCTTTATAGCCATAACTTAAGCGTTTTTCTTCATTATTATCACCGACAGGTTAAAGAGCAACATAAGACTCATAAAAATATAAGTTACAACAAAAAGATTCAAAGAAAGTAATAAAATTCGATTTTTTTTTTAAAAAAAAAATTACAAGAAATTTTATAAAACAATTTTATTGCACAATTATAATTGTAAACCATTCCCCCACACTTAAATTCTACATTTTCCTCAATGTAAGCAAGTAAAAAGTAATCGAACATAGAATCAAAGTAAGGAAGAAGATTTACGAAAATAAAGAAAGAAAAACATTAAGTAAACAAAGTAAAAGAGGCTGAAGGGTTGAAAGATAGTAAATCTGCATTGATGACTCCTTCACATACCGGGAACACATTGGGTTACTTCCCAACAAGCCCTTGAAGTTTAACGTCCATTCAGCCTAGACCAAGATGCAAGTTAGTTAGTTAGGGATGCACGTTTGTGAATGATGCAAGTTTTGTCAAGAATGCAAATTAAATTTAAATATATGTGTTGAAAATGCTAGGTGAATTAAAAATGCAATGTAAGTTAAAGATGCAAGTTGAACTAACGACGCAATATAAGTTAAAAATGAAGATGCAAGTTTAGTTAAAGATACAAGTGAGTTAAAAAAAATGCAAGTTAAAGATGTCCAGACAAATAATGTAAGAAACGTTATAAAAAAATGTAATATGATATATATACAAGTATGAAATGACATATATACAAGTAATAAATAACAAAATATAAACAAGTTTTAGAATGCACAAAGTAAAATCACGGTAAAATCAAGCAAATGCACAAGTTCCAAAAACGTCTAGACTAATGCAACACATGAGCATCTACACGAAAAATGGCGTGAATGCATAATAGATAAATAGTTAGAACCTGCACAAGATATAAAAGTTACGTGACAATGCATGACAGAATGACCTGCACATTCGATCTCACTTCCCTAGATTCACTTAGTCTATGGGGCCGGAGGATGAAATCCTAGCATCATGAAACCTTTGGGGGATTATGCAATTTACAAATGCAATGGAACAATATTTACACGTTGGGGGAAGTCAAAGATATATATGGTTCACATAACTTCAAAATTTAGATGTAGACTTTTACGTCTGTGCGGTCCAAGTAAATATCTTAGATTTATTCAACTGTTTGAGCAAGTCCAAAGGTGACAAGTTTAGAAAGAATAAACATAAGAGGTAGGGCTAATTTTGAGACATCCCGAGACTTAAACTCCATTGATATCCCTTTCTTAGACCCAAAACCCGTTACGAGTATCATCTCTTGCCCTGGACATCACCCTCAAAAATTTCTTACTCCATATGATTTAAGATAATTGAAGTGTTAAAAATCACCACAGGTGAGAGTTAACAAACAAGACTTCACATATTCCGTTAAAGATCAAAATCTAAACTTCGAAGTACAAGTGATCTACATACATCCGAGACTAATGCACGAATGCAAGTATTATTCACAAGTATGGTTTTATGCATAAGTAATGATATTTACAATACATATTTACACTAACATATTAATTATGCACAATATTTATTTACAAGTATAAATTTATACTAACACAAAGCTAAGATTAGAGAATTTTGAAAGAAAAAAAAAATCTTCAACTTTGGAATTTTTTTTTATTTTTTTAAAAAGTAATGGAAAAAAATAGTGACAAACTTAATTAATTTTTTTTTTGAATTTTTGAATTTAGAAAAACTAAAAAGAAATAAATAAATGTGAACAAGTAATATACAAATTATGAACAAGCCTAATATGAATATTATGAACAAATTACAATTTATAAACAAGTAAGTATGAACGAATATGTACACTATGGAACATAAAATAATGATGAACAATTTTGCACAAGTATGAACAATTATAAATAAGCGTGAAAAATTATGTACAATTATAAATAAAATATGAACAAGCATAATAATTATAAACAAGTATAAAGATAACAATTATAAACAAGTAATAAATGTAGAAAATGTATTCACAAGTATAAATTTACACTAACATAAAGCTAAGACTAAAGAAAATTTGAAAGTTAAAATTTTTGTTTACGATTTTTTTTTTTGTAATGAAAACATTTTCTTTATTAAAAAACAAATTTTTATTATTTTTTTATTTTTTTGAATTTGTTTTTTCTATTAAATAAATAAAGAATAAACAATTAAACAATTAAATAATTAAATAATTAAATAATTAAATGGCAGGGGGGGGGGGGGGGAGAGAGGTTAGCTGAGGTTTTGAAAAGATTTGTCGCCTAAACTACGTTTTAACACTAACTAAGAATTAAATTAAAATTAACAATCACATTATTTAAACTACTCCTAAAATAGACTTTGTTCAAACATAATTTTTATTAACACTCTAATATTATGCATATATTGAACCAATTACGAAATCTTCCTCAATTACTTCAATTAGCAAAATACGTTTTTCAATATTATAAATGCACCGATAGCGCCCGACACTTATAATATGATTTACCCTAAGTTTTTTATTAAATGCACCGATAACGGCCAACAATTAATCTCTTCAATCCTATTCTAAATGCCTATAACAGCAGATCAACATTTAGCTTCGAATTCAAATTTAAGCACTAAAACATATGAAGTAAAAGAAATTCAAAAAGTAAAACATATGAACCAATCACGAAATCTTACTTTAATTACTTTAAATATCAAAATACGTTTTTCAATATTATAAATGAACTGACAGCGGCCGACAGTTACAATATGATTCACCTTAAATTTTTTATTAAAGTGCACCGACAACGGCTGACACTTAGCTTTGAATTGAAGTTTAAACACTAAAACATACAAAATAACAAAAATTCATAAAATAAAACACTTGGAGATTGTATTCACATTTAGAAATGTTAGAAATAAAATACCAACACAAATATTGAATTATACATAAAACCAAAACAATAACAAGAGTTGAAGTATAAAAACATGGTTTTTCACAAGGAACCTTGACTGCAGACAAAAACGTGTGAAGATGGAGGAAGAAATACAAGGAATTCGGTCTTAAAAACTCTCGAATTGCCTTAGAATTACCTAGCCATATGTTTTTCTTAAGGAAAGTATAAAAATGTATACAAAGAGAAGTTTAAGAGATTCTAAGAACAAAATAAAGACGATGAAACTAAGAAACTAAATGTAAAGACAAATCTAAGAAAACAAGTTTTAAAAGAAAACTAATTAAGAAGAAAATCTACAAGAAGCTAAAATAGTCCTAAAATATATCTCAAAAGAGAGGGAAAATGAATTAGAAAGAGGATCATTTTACAATGAAATGTCCTCCCTATTTATAGAGGGAGTGCAAAAAACTAAAATAATAAAATACCAAAAATTAAATATAAAATGAAGAAATGCCGATTTTGGGGCTGATTTCTGCAAGAAAAAATGTGTAAACGGGAGCAGGTTGGAGCAGGAAATGGGTCTCTGAAAATCGATGTGGGACTGTAGAAAAACAAACAATGATTTCGGTAGGTAGGCACTGATAGGGGCCGTGGGTCTTGGCCTGGCTGTGCTGACAAGGAACGAGTGGGAGTCGGCGGTTCAGGCGCTGGCTAGGCATGAGTTTTTGGTACAAGCACGCCGAACTGGTGTACTTCACTTCAGCAGATGTGCGCCGAGAAGTCTTCAAGGCTGAGCTCTCGACTTAGGCTAGGCTCGTGAGGGAATTGGGCCGGGATTCTTGGGTCGTGTGACTGGGGTGCACAAATTAGATTTGGGCTAAGACTTGCAGGGCTAATTGAGTAGCTTCCCATCGAATTTCCTTGTAATTTTTGGTAGCTTCCTTTGTTTCGTCCATAACTTCTTCATTCTAACTCCGATTGGGACGATTCTTTCGCCAAAACGTTCCAAATTTCAAACTTTATTTATTTATACAAAACTCCCACAAAATATATTATTTGTTCCGATTGTTTTACATTTTTATATTAAAAGATAAGCATAACGGGCATAAAACAATATAAGATAAAGCTCAATTAAGAGCCTATCATTACTCTGGTTTGGAGATATACTTTTTGAAGAAGTTAATCATCGTGCACACATCATCATGTGGAATCTTGCTGGTACGGTTATATTTGTATGGCTGCGGAAATTTGGAGACAAGCACTCTTCTCTTTTTAAGCCTTGGATCAGTGAAAGAGGATCGAAGGGGCGCAGCTTTTCTCGTTCGTCGCTCTCCTTTCCCTACATCCAGTGTGTCAGTTATAGTAAGGAGAGGGAACGACATCAACACTCCACCAAACAATGGATCACTCTCAATCACTTTCACATAAGCATCATATTGAAGAACTGATTCTCCATCTAGTGGTTTCAAATATTCTGCAAGGGCGTCACAAACCTTTAGGAAAGGTCCACCCCCAACAATGCGAGCCAGCACATCTATAGCAATGTCTCCACCCTTATTTGAAACAAATGCAGAATTTTTTCTCATTGAAGCCACAATTCCAGGAAAAATCTCCCTTTTTGGGGAGACAATGAAAACTCCACCATCATCCCTGTCTACTTCCTGCTCCTTGTGTGATTCACTAGATTTTATAGGTACCTCTTCACCTCCATCATCCATCTTATCACTTGCCTCATCCTTCACTAATACTTCATCTTCATCTTCATAGTGCTCCACTACCAGCCTAGCATCATCTATGATACGAACAGCAGGATCAACGGGACTTCCAACCTTCGCGGCTTCATCAACAGCATCATCACCATGTCCACTAATTTCGTCTTGATCAGAAGCGTGAGCACTAGGCTTATCACAAATCGGGCCTTCATGAGCATCATCAGCTTCCGGTCCAACCATCGGATATTCAGCAGCAGCATCACCACTACTTCCAACAATAGGGTCTCA
Source organism: Prinsepia uniflora (assembly GCA_032719365.1). Lineage (NCBI taxonomy): Eukaryota > Viridiplantae > Streptophyta > Magnoliopsida > Rosales > Rosaceae > Prinsepia > Prinsepia uniflora. Next base: position 45,840,582 of record CM064861.1, on the reverse strand, counting down.
AAGTTCCTGGAATTCCTAGAATGAAGCATCAACATCAGCACCAGCATCATCTTCACTCCTTTGAAATTCCAGGAACGAAGCATCAGCACCAGCAGCATCTTCACTCCTGTAAAATTCCTGGAATGAAGACAAACTTTCTTCACGATTAGTCTTCATTCATGATGAAATTCCAAAGGAAACACTAGTAATCCGCTCATTTATGTCTTTAAATTGTCACTTGACTTTGTTCTTAAATCTGTGTTGCTCTAGTCAAACACCCTCGACATTGTTCCTGATTTCAATGTTCCTAACCCGTGCCCTCAATTTCTGATTCTGCCTTACAAGGGCTGTCACAACAGATGCCAAGTTGACGACAAGACTCCTTAGCTCATCAACATCGAGTCCTCCATAAATTGTCAATCCCGACAGAGCACAAGAATCATCTTCTTTATCGATAGGGCACTGATTCTATCCATCTTCAAGGCTATCCGTCCCACCCAAATTTTCTTCCATCTCATTGAAAACTAGGCTTGTCACCTTCACCTGCATTAAAATTAATGAACAAATGCATGATTAAAGTGTTAAGCACAAGAATAACGTAATCGGCTTTCTTAGGTGTGAACAAATGCATAATCAAGTTTAAGTCATATCATATTATAAACCTTCTCGTACTGCAAAATATGCCTTTGTATTTTGTGGAAATCATATTTCTTTCCCGCCGATGCCAATTTCCAATGCAATAAAGGGAGCAATCCCAATTTTCTATCCAATTGAGCGTACTTCATTTCAGTAAATGTTGGCAAGCATTCAAAAATCCATACCTAACAAGTGAAAAACAGAAAGAATGACCAATTCTCATAGGTGCGTACAAATAAATTAAATATACTTAACTGATTACTTCAATATAATAAGGCTACATACCAAAATTGAATGCGTGAACCCTCTAATCTTGTATTCCTTCCCACTGATTCCTCGTACTTGAGCTACCCCTTCATCTTCATCCCCTTCAGATGCAACACCTTAACCATCTTCACTCTTTTCCTCACCCTCTCTATACTTTTTTCCTTTGAAGCTTCCAGCACCCATTGCATTCCCTTTACCCTTCACATCTTGCCCATCTTCCGACATCCTTAGTTTTTGATACTTTAGCATAAGAGTCCTTGCTAGTGAGTCAGTTGTCTTTGCAAAAGACACTTTGCCTCAGGAAAACTTGTTCCAATTGTCTATATTCTCAACAAGTTCTATGAACTTGCAGTCAATAATACTCGTTCTTTCCCTTCCCACTAGTATCTTTCCTGCAAAGTACACAAGGGGAAGCTTCAGTTAATCCTCTTGAAGTCTGCAGCCATCCAATGCTGACTCTAGTTCAGAAATTATGACTTTACTCTTGTCAGGGAAGCACATCTCTTTCAATTGTCTGGCTCCTTGTCCTTGCTCCATAATTTTTGGCTCCTCGCCATCGCTAGACAACCCCGTTATCACACAAAAGCCTTGAAGGGTGAACTGTTTAATTTTACCCCCCAAAAGAAAGCAAACACCTTCACGTTTATTCATTTGATTACCTCTAATATTCCTAACCATTAACTCGTGCACAATAGGGTTATACCAATTCAAGTTCTCTATTCCTAACAGCTTCCCAAAACATGTTCTCTCAAATTACTTAAGTTGTTGACTTGTAAGTTTCTTCTTAATCAACCCTAATGTACGCCTTGGGTTACACCCAAGTTGTACCTTTGTACTTAACAAATCGTTTGGATCAATAACCATCTTGTACTTAGTTTCCATGACCACTACAGTAAAAAATAAAACTATATGGACACCATTTAGGAAAACAAAGATGACAGTACTATCATAAAGTTATACTAATTGGGCATTTCCATTACAATTTCATCTTTTCTACATATAACATGCTTATCTAGAAAAACTCATCGCACAAACATAGCCTTTAGATTTCAACTCCTCATAAAAAAAGCTACAACTTATTTTACAACAAGTTACACAACATTAGTGATGTTTTTGGTTAATAATAGGATTAAACTATTTTTCTATACTAGTCACCAGAATGCTTATGTGCTTATGAGGAAGATGATTTCTTCATAACGTATGGATAAAGATACTCATCATACTGACCCAAAATATCCCACATCCCTTACATACAGATAGATGACGAGCTAGTTTGAAGCTGATGAGAACTCTCACATGCATAATGCATGTTTGATTCGCACTCCTCATGTAGTTCAAACTTCAAACATAAACAATTTAGATGATATTTAAAATAAGTTAATCTATCAATTTTAAACATAATTTCACAAGACTCGTCCTAAATCCCCTGGATTATCGTGGGACGTGTTTGCTCCCATCTAACACGAAGTGTCAGACAAGGGATAATTTGAACCTTAGCCTGTTCGAGGCTTCCAGAGTGCGCTAGGATCGGAGGATGAGTGTTATGTCTCAGTCCCTGCTACAGCCCGCATTCGCGATCAACCTGAAGGACATTAAAATTATTGAAAGCTGTGAGTGGACGAAATAAATAATTTAATAAAAATACCTTTTATAAAAAGACATTTATGCCCTTCACTAAAAAGCATGCATGCATTCGAAAGCTAGTTATCAAACCATTTGCTTTATTAAATCATTAGGGCCTTAGCCCAAAATCGTAAAACCAAAGTAAGTGGGAACTCAGCCCAAAACCAAATCACGTGGGTCTCAGCCCAAATCCGATACATGTGGGTCTCAGCCCAAAACCAATACATGTGGGTCTCAGCCCAAAACCAATCTTCTGCTTCCTTGATGCCTGACATCCCAAATGTCACAATCCACACAACTGTCACAGTTCCAAGCTACGTGTGCTACTCATGGTCTCAATCTCAAGTCTCCCCGGGGTCCACCCATGTCAATGACCCGCAGGTCAATGACCCTCCCTGAGTCACTATACAGACCGGTCGCTCCGTGCAATGACCCCTCGCAGGAAATGCCATGTGACTACTTCAGGATACTACGAGATGGCTAGAGGAGATAACCTGCCACTCCAGGATACTACGGGATGTCTGGAGGGCAACCACTCGTGAGGATGGTATATGGAAAACCATTTTACAAATCATATCAAAACCGTTCAAAGGGCTACACCAGGGTTTTCCATAAAACCATCATAATTCCACAAATCCAATTTCCAAACTTACGGGTCTCAACCCGAAATTCAATTTCATAAACCAACTGGGCCTCATGTCCAATATCATAACCAACTGGGCCTCATGCCCAATATCATAACCAACTGGGCCTCAAGCCCGATCATGTAAACCAAATAGGCCTCCAGCCCAATATCTCATTAAGTCAAATGGACTCCAAGTCCGATAGTTTCCAAATCAAATAGGTCTCATGCCCGATTCCATATTTCCAAATCCAAAACCATTCCATCAAACTATCATTGAAAACACAGCACGTATAGGCACGATATAAAACCATAAATCTCAAAATACGTGCAAATACGTGAATATTAAATACCACAACCATATGCACTCAATGCATCTCAAATAATCGATATAAAACACATATGAAACATTTATGTGTGCATAAATTTATAAAGCAAAGTCCATTCGCAGACCGTCCATGGTGCACCTCGATAAGCGTGACATAAGCCTCTCCAGGCCAATCACCATCTTCGGGACTCCCGGACCTGTCCAAATCGTACTAGAGGGTTACTAAATACCTCAATAACCTCTCATAAAAGCCCCCTAATTTTTTGGGATTTTTAACATATTTTAAACTAGCCTTTAAACCTTCGGACATCCTAAACTATATCGAAACGATGTCCGATCGACTCGAAATCGGTCCCAGAATGTTCGTTACATCGAATATATCGAAATTAGTCCCAGAATGTTCGTTATATCGAAAACAGATGTTGAACACTTCCCGAAAAAGTGTCCCACGCGCCGCCCAAAGGTGCTGCGCGTGGAGCTCATGCGCCCAGGGACTATTGTAACGACCCGGAAATTCGAAAAAGGAAAATTTGGAAAAATTATAAGGAAATGACGATTTTGCCCCTAGTTATAAGGGCCGAAAGTTGACTTTTTGATCGAGGCCTTATTTGGACCTTCTGGAAGTACCGTTGGATAGGTCTCAGGACGCTGAATCTGTAGACATGCGACATGCGTCGATCGGAGTTCGGACGTGAAAGTTATGGGTCTTGAACGACAAGGGGTATTTTGGTAATTTGTTATGGCAAGGGTAAAATGGTAATTTAATTAGTCTTGGCTGATTCAGCTCTTTTGGTGATGTGTTAACTTGATTAAGGACACCTGTGCTCGTAAACTTGGATGAGGATTTGTTGTATTTTGACATCTGTCACTTGGTAAGACTAATTAGTGGCACACAAGCAGGAGGTGGAAATCGATTGTGTTTAAAATGTAAACTGCGTGTGTTTGAAAAACAGAGAATACCATTGTTTGATTGATCAAACCATAATGATCTCAGGATAACTAAAATCTCAGCTAAGAACGTGAGAAACGAAGGGGCATTAAGAGAGATGAATCGTGAAAGAAAATCTGTTGAACTTAAACCCAGAAAACCCGAAAACCCTTGAGGAACCGTATGATTGAATTTGATGTTGTGGACGTTTGTGAGTGAAATTGAGTTTGAATCTAGATCCCTGGGATTGAGACGAGTCGAATCCAATTGAATTTGAAGGGAATTCGAGCCGTTTTGTCTTAGCACAGAGAGGGGGAAGGCTTCGAATTGTCAAGCTTAAGTCGAGGAATTTGAGACATGGGACACTGAAATTGAACTTGAAAAGATATTTATGAGAATCCCACGAAGCCCCCTGATGCGTCAATTGAAGGAAAACAAGGATAATTGATGGAGATTGGACGATGAATAGGGTTCTGTGTTCGTCGAGAATTCGAGTTCAATTCGATGGGATTAAGGATCCATTTGCAGAGCATCCGGGTAAGGACGATGACTGTAGCTGCACTGTAGCAGGCGCGTGGACTTCACGCGCAGCCACTCACGGTGGCACGTGAGGGCGCGTGAGCGGGAATCCCGAGGATTCGAGATTCCTGGAAAGTGTCGGAAATTACGGGAAGGCGTGCAGCTCGAAATCGGGCGATTTGGACGGTGTGTGAGTGGATGTTTGTTTTCTATACCATTATGCATGCATAGTTAAATGTTTTACATGATTGATTGCTTGATTTGAATTGCAATGATGTCCTGATGATGTGGCATGATTATTTGTGATTTAATGATTATTTTAATCTATTTTTTGGGCACGTTTTACGAGAAATGTGCAAATGATGTTTTGGAGTAGGCCCGAAGTCAAAAAGGTTTTAAAAAGGATGTTTTGACTTAATTGGTGAGTCAATGATGATTTCTGGATTATTGAAATGTTTTCAATGTGATTTTACGAATTTACGTATAATTGGTATTTGGGCTTGAGACCCTGTCGGGCATGCTTATGACTTGGTTTGAAGTCATGGATATGATTTATATGTGTTGTGGTGTGGATTGTGTTTGTGATTGTGGATACTTGATACTGAATCATTTGGTGGATGGTGCGAGTGCAATTCCTAGACGTGACTCAGATGTTGCGTGATTGCAGTTCCTGAGTATGTGGTACGGCTAGATAGTGCGTGTGCAGTTCCCAGACATGATGGATATGACTCGGATGGTGCCTGAGTACAGTTCCCAAGGTTGGCCTACGCGTAGTGCGGATGCGATATGTGATTGTTTGTGCACTTGTGAATAGTGCGGATGTGACTGTGTGACTATTTGTCTTGCTTGTGAACTTGTGAATAGTGTTTTTTTAATGTTGATTGTGCTTACGTACTGGTATTGAGTACGGGTTCTGGTCTGTGTGGCCAGGTGAGTATGTTTTCACATTTTTTGCTTGAGAGCCGGGTTTTGATACCTATTCATATGATTTGGCTGGAAAGCTGGTGATTGTTATTTATATGTTTTACCCTATGCATGCATGGTTTGATAACCTGGAGGGTAAATGAGATATTTTGAAATGTATTTTTAAACGATATTATTTTTTTCCACTCACACCTTTTCTATTTTGATGACCCTCCAGGACATGGCACGATGTTCGGGGCTGATGGAGAGGCGGAGCCATGAGCGAAAATCAGTGCAGTTATCCCTAGTCTGACAGGTACTGAGGAGTAGTTTCGGGACTTCAGTTGACTTGTCAGACGGGAGCAGGACCGGACGCGGTTATCAACGTCCAGTAAGGACGGGTCCTATCAACTATTCATTTTCAACCTTCAGTAGACCAGTCCAAACCGATTCACTGCAACACTGGTCCAACCGAACTGGCATGATTGGTTAAAGGCCATAACTCAACCATTTGCAACCCGTTTTCTTCCCTTCCAATTCCTATAGCCTCCTCTCCTCAATTACAACCTTTCTATGTGATTAAACCCAAGAAAAAGTACTTAGAACCCAACAGTTCGATTTTTCTTCCCACGGCCCAAATTTCCAGCCCAAAGCCTTGGCTGCTCAGCCACCTTCCACCTTCTAAAAACATTCCCTAATCATCATACCAACCTCGAAATCACACCCCAATCAATAGAAAACTTCCCCAACATCCAAAACACGAAATTGGAATTTTGAACCTAACCCAGTTATTGGGCTTACCTGTTTCCTACGACTCTTCCGCCGTCCACGGTGTCGTAGCCCCATCTCTCATTGTGCCCTAACTCCTCAACCACCCTCTGTCTCTCTCTCAGATCAAACCAGGTGAAGGGAAGGGGTTGGGGTTGTGGTTCGATGGGGTTTCGGGTTTGGTGGGAATGGAACAGATGAGGATGAAGGGTGCATGAATGTGGGGTGATAGGCAATGGATGAGTGACACTTTCCCGTCGGACGTCCGATTTTGACGTGCCGCCTGTCTACGGACTCGTATCAGCTCGATCTACGTAATGGTTCTCGGTCCTTGTGCATCAATCCACCTAGGTTAAAAGTCAACTTGTTGCCCTCATTCAGGGGCAAAATCGTAATTTCGCCCTAAACGTCTGATAATCCTCGACTAATCCTCGATTAGCCTCGTTAATCCATAATTAACTCTTAATTAATCCTTAAAATCAAGGACGGGTCGTTACATAATTACTCATCTTAACTATGTGAAGATCGTCATATTTTGCTCATGCTCATACGTTAATGTGTCATTGTACTTACACTGGGAGGATTATGTTTCAGGCTAGCCTGCAACCTCATTGTCACCAAAACTTATGTTGCATGCATGGAAACAAAGAAAATGTTGTTCACTCATCTATATAATATAAACTTTTGACGAAACTAGGAAACAATATTGTTAGTTCAATTTAGCAATTTTTCTTGACCTCGGCCTAATTATTCTTCGAGACTTGCCAAATTAATCGCCGACAAGATCTTGCCTTTGACTCTTAATAACTGTAACTGGTGAGTTCTCTAAAAATATATGTATAGTACCTCTCAGCATTCTCCCTTAATTTTGAGACCAATAATAAAATCTTTTACTCAATCGTAGAGTAGAATAGGCTATTAGATTCTAAGTCATACACTGAGTGAGTGTAGTAAGTAGATCAGTGAGATGGCATTCAGATAAGTGAGCGATGTGCAATGATTTCATTCAAAACGAAAAAACAAGAATTCAAGTGAGGTGCATTCCCTTGGAGAGCAATGATGCTAGATGTCATACTACCATTGGTAGGACCATCCTAGTCGATTTGTAGTCATGTATGCAGTGCTTTTCTCATGTAATCTATTCAATTGAATCAATAGAAGAATTTTATACAATTCTCTCTAAGAAACTTTAACAAGCAAATAATCAAACACATGATGTGCATTACGCATCAAATTGCTAATCACACATATTCAATTCATTATCATCATCTATTTACAAGTTAAAAAAATTAAGAAAACCTCTAATCCTATCCTAGGCTCAATCGATTTCAGCTAGGAGTGTAAGATCAGAAATTCATACCTTGGGCTCTGTTGTGTTCTACTCACACTTTCAGTCCCGCTCTGCTCGCACATCCAATCACTTGTGTTCTGCTCCAAGATCGCAGTCTAGCCTTGTGGTGGTCTAGAGCTCCAAGATTGCGCTGTCTCGATGTGGTTTTTGGAAAATCAATCGTGAGGACCTTGCGAAGGGTGGTGCAGCGTCGCGAAGGGTGGTGCAGTGCCTGAGAAATTGTCGCTCACTCGTCGCTCGAAGAGAAGGTGGGTTTAGGTCTATCAAGTTTTGGCACAAATGAAATAATGAGGATATGCGTGGGCTGTGAATTTTTTCCTTCATATATATAGTTGGGCCATTTTTATATATGTGTAAAAGTTCAGTTCAATTCTGTTCAGATAGTCTTTTAAGAAAAAAAGACATTTTGGAATTGTCCTACACTCAAAAGGAAATTTCCGATGATATCCCTAAATATTATATATGTATACTATATATATATAGTTATAATTGAATTTTTTTCTATAAAATAAAAAATAAAGTTTGTATTGTCTGGAGTTCAACGACAGGGTACGATTTTTTTTCTTTTTTTTGGAGGAGGGAGGGAGGGGGGGGGGGATTGTGGTGGAAAATCATACGACGTAAGGTTTAATTCTTGATTTTTGGCACAAAACTCAAGAATTAAACCCTAAAGTATACGAAATTAACCAAATTATTTAATATCGGAAGATAAAAAGTTTTAAAATTTAAAATTCAAAAGTATTTTGAAGAATTATTTCTTTTAATTAACTTAAAGTATTTTACTTTAAGTTAGATTAGATACTTATATTACGTTTAAAATGAGCAAGTGAAAAAAAAAATTATAAATAGGAGTAATGTTTTCATAATCCTCAATATAATCTTATAATAATAATAAAAAATAATGTTGAAATCATGATAGATTTTGATATGTGATTTTTAAATTATTGCTAGATTAATTTCTGTATGCAAGTTTTTAAATAAACTTATATGTTGGTAACTGCCCAAAACTTAATACATATATCATAGTATCATTTCATATCTTTATTTAATTTAAACAAACTATATAAGGAAACCAAATGAAAGTTAATTTATGAATCAAAATCACATGGGCAACCGGTAAGGACTCTCCCGGCCTATTAACATTGGCTAAAGGATAAGCAATTAAATAATGACTCATTTGATCCATCCGCTAGCTTAATGAAGCCTACCATGGAAAACAAAACGTACAGCTTTATTTCAGGGGCAACCACTCTCCCCTAGTATTATGCTTATTGGACAAGGATTATCTAGGGATCCAAATCATCATTATCATTGTTCATAACATATTGGCCTAGACCGACCTGAAGGCACAGACCGACCTATAGGCTCAATCCCCTGCCAGATTTCACATAAGCCTAGACTAACTTTGGAGGCCCAGCCCTCTGTCGGTCGGTGCGTTGGTTCAGATCGACCGGAAGGCCCAGCCCTCTGTCGAACCATGCCACAGGCCGAATCTGGAGGCCCAGTCCTCTATCGGTCGAAATGTCGGCCCAAACTGACCCCGAAGGCCCAGTACTTCCGCCTAACACATCTCTACAAGCCCAAGGGGCCTAGGCCCATTCATATGAGCAAACCCTAGTAGGGTCTGGCCAACGCCAATACGTGGATATCCCCCACCTGCCACGTGTCAGCCCCAGAGCAGCCGATATTTGTCCCACATCGGGAGAATGTAATTATTATACTCACCACACCCATACAAAAGGAGTCCATTTGTCATATAAAGATAACTAAGTATTTACTATTCACAACCACTTTTACACTATATTATTCATCACTTCCCTTACATCTCAGACTAACCACTTACTTGAGCGTCGGAGTACCTTTGGGCTGGTATCACACCGGTGCCTATACGCTAATCGACCAACCAGTTTTCTCCGCTTTCAGGTCTATTTAAGGGCACGTGACAGAGCAGCATTCGCTCCCTAAGTTGGTGCATTTCATGCATCAACAGTTTGGTGTCGTCTGTGGGAAATTGACAAAGTTTGTCCTCTACTCTACCAAGACGAGCACAATGTTTCCCTCTCACCATCTAAGGAGGTAGGACAACGTTGACAGCGAGGTCACACCCATGCCCGGTCGAGGATCGAGGGACACCTCCCCCGAGGTGCTCCAGGCGTTGGAAAAACTACAACGCGACATGGCTGAAAACATGGCCAATGGCACCCAGGTCGAGTTGCGCTACACCGAGCTCAGCGGGTAGTACACCGAGGTTGTGGCCCAGCTGCAAACCGCACATACCGAGCCGAGTGCCCACCAAGCACAGGACGAAATCCTCGGGGCCGATCGAGTCGTGGCCGACTGCGTTAAGCTCGCCGAGATTGTATGTCAAGCAGTCGATAAGGGCAAAGCTGCCACCACAGCGGCAGCGACTGATAAAATCTAGAAGCTCCTGGTCATACCTGGGAAAGGCGCCTAGGGAACAAGGATCTATCGCGAAGCCCTGAGCGGAACCTCCATACCGGAGCGCAGGCAGCTCAGCCTGATCCGGCTTGAATTCCCCTAGGAAAAAGGGCTATAAACTATGGAGCAAATAGGTTGGACACAACCTGAAATCGGCCTAAGCCAGCACTCCCGCGACGGGAACAATACCACATCTCAATCACGGAAGGAGAAGACTCTTCCCAAGAGATCCTCAATGTACGGTGATCCGATCGCCCCCCACGCAACAACAAGTTTAAGGGGAACTGAGGGAACTCAACCCAACGAGATGCGCAGAGACCTCATCGAGGCACCGAATACCCGTGCCCCAAACAAGGCCCCCGTGCTGACCCGATAGTCCAACAGCTCCTCGACCAAGTGAGGTGCCTCGAGGCCGAGAAGGGAATGCCCTAGGAACATACTTGGGGTGGACCCAGCTTGGGCTCTTTCACGAATCGGATCAACTTCTTCCAGCAAGGTCACACGATCAAGTCGCTCAAGATCCCCCTCTACACAAAACAGATAGATCTGATCAACCACCTCAACAATTTTTCGTTGGCCGTCGCCTTCTCGAGCCTGACCGACAAGGCTCGTTGCCTTGTATTTAGTTCCACCCTCACTGAGGCCACCATCAAATGGTTCTACCGACTGGAGCCCGGTTTCATAGACTCTTTTGCACAGCTCACCAAGATCTTCCTGAACCAGTTCATGATCTAGACCGACAGACTCTTCTCGACTGAGGACCTTTTCCTCCTGAAGTAAGGAGAGACCATGACGTTTTGCGAGTTTGCTGCTCGTTTCAGCCTGGAATACTCTTGGTGAAACAGCAGTGTTACAACGGGCAATACATACCAACCCAGCGTTGGAGACTCGGTCAACACATACCGACCGAGCCATTCCAACCCCCAGTCTACTATTCAGCAGGCTGTCCCGAGCCAGACCCAGCACCAAAATTCCCCGAGTGGGAAAAGAAAGAACTATAGCCCAGGGAAGAAGGGCAGGAACCACGACCACCATCAAGTGCAGGGCCAGTAGGAGCACAGGCCCAATGAACATCATACTGAGCGCCCTCTTCCTCGATCCAAGTATGAAGCCTACACGATTCTGAACGCCTCCTACTAGAATGTGCTGATGAATGTGGAGGGAATGATCCCCAAGCCGACCTGGACTCCCAGCACAGGACAAATGGCCAAGAACACTAGCGTCTACTCCCAGTACCACAAGTACAACGGCTACAACATCGACTAATGTGTGGCTTTCCGGGACCTGGTGCAGGCAGTGGTCCGAGATGGCAAGATCAACCAGTTCTTGTAAAATTCTCCGCAGCAGTCCCGGTACCCCCAAATCAACATTATCACTGGTGGTACTTCCATCACCTCAATACTGGCATCGAACCGAGCAAAAAATGACTTCATCTGCAACATGAAGCACAACCAGTAGGTCTTCCAAGTCGGGGAATGGCGAGCTCGGAAGGTGGCACGTACCAGCTTGGAAGCCATATCCTTCTCGGATCATGATCGACAATGGCAGCTTGGTAAAAGTCATCTTCATGGATGCCTACAAGGACCTTCAACTTCAGGATACTGAGCTAGACCGATCACCATCCCCACTGTTTGGGTTCACAGGGGACTCCATCGTCTCGATCGTCATTGTTAGCCTCCCCATCACGGTCGGAGAAAACCTAAAGTGCGCCACTATCCTGCCCCCTTCCTTGTGGTCGACTGCCCGAGTTCCAACAACATCATCCTAGGTCGAGGTCTGATCAACCAGCTCCGAGCAGTCGTCCCCACCCACCTACTGCTCATGAAATTTTCGACCCCCATGGGCATCAAACAGGTCCGAGGCGATCAAATGGTAGCTCAGACCTACAACTTCAACAAGCTCACAGAAACCCTGGTCGTCACCGAGTTCGCCTACGAGGCCAACCTAGTGGACCCTTAAGTAGCTCAACACATGTGTGGCAAACCGATCGAGGACCCCTATGATCACTCGACCACATCACTCCCTCAGGCGATCGAGGAGGTACATGAGTTCGTCTTCTCGGACAACTTCGCCGATAGGAAGGTCAAAATTGGCACTACACTGAGCCCAGCTCTGCGCACCGACCTGATCAAGTTCCTGCGCGATAATGCAGAGGTCTTTACGTGGTCTTACGCAGACATGCCCGTCATCTCGATAAACATCATTTTCCACTGGCTCAGCATCATTCTGAGCTGCAAACCGGTGGAGCAAAAGAGGCGAATCTACGACGCGGAGCGGACCGAGGCCATGAAATCCGAAATTGTAAAGCTCAGCACTATCCACTTCATCTGCAAGGCTGTCTACGCAGTCTGGGTGATCAATGTTGTCTTGGTGAAGAAGCCCTCCATCGCGGGGCGCATGTGCATCGACTTCACCGACCTGAACAAGGCATGCCCCAATGACAGCTTCCCCCTCGTCCAAAATTGACCAACTGGTCAACGTCACTATAGGGAACAAGATCCTCAGCTTCATGGATGCCTACTTGGGCTACAACCAAATCTTCATGCATTTTGCCAACCAGATACACACCACCTTCCGCATTGACCAAGGCCTGTACTGCTACAATGTAATGCCCTTCGGTCTGATGAACGCTGGGGCAACCTACCAGAGATTGGTCAACTACATGTTCGCTGACTAGATTGGAAAACCATGGAGGTCTATGCGGATGACATGCCGGTCAAAGAAAGACAGTTTACCAACACATTACTAATCTCACTCGGATGTTAGTAATCCTAAAAAAGTTCAGGATGCTTTTGAGGCCAAGGACAACGATGAGTTTGAGGCCAAGGACACTTGCATGACGTAGTAAAAAACTCTGGCACAGTCTCTCCCTAAGGATTTCCACGCCCACACCATCACACGGATCCTCCAATCCGAGAACAACCATGTCGACGCGCTCGGCCGACTAGCCTCTACTTTGGACGAACGCATCGGTCGACGCATCCCAGTTGTGGTCCTACACCAACCAAGAACCTCCCCTTCTCGGTCCTCTACGTCAACACCAGCTTGACCTGGATGGCCCCTCTCATGCACTTCCTCACCAACGGGAGCCTACCAGCCGACCGGGTCGAAGCCAAACGAATACGCCTACAGGCCGCTCGGTGCACCTTCATCATTGGTCTGCTGTACAAGCGCGGGTATACACTCCCACTGCTCAAGTGCATCGATTCACAGGCTGAGTAACTCTTCTTGAGAGAAATCCAAGCTGGGGTATGCGGCAACCACTCAGGCCCCCTATCACTCGCTCACAAGGCCTTCCGCCAAGGATTCTATTGGGCGACCATGCATACTGATGCGGCCGACCTCACTCGGTACTGTAAAAAATGCCAAAGCTTTGTCTCGTTCATCCTGCTTCCGCTTGAGAACCTGACGCCCATTCTCAGTCCATGGCCTTTTGCTCAGTGGGGACTCGACCTGATCGGCAAGATCCCGATAGGAAAGAGGCAGATCGAGTATGCAGTTGTCGCAATCATCTACTTCACCAAGTGGGTCGAAGCCAAGGCCATCGCCACCATTACCGCTACCCAGATTGAGAATTTCATCTTTTAGAATATCATCTTCCATTTCATCCTTCCACATACAATCATCACCGACAATAGAAAGCAGTTCGACAATGCCCGCTTCAGAGCCTTCTGCACTCGATATAGCATCAACTTGTGATTTGCTTCCCCAGCTCACCCTCAGTCCAACAGATAGGTCGAAGCTGTCAACAAGATCATCAAGCACACTTTAAAGACCCGCCTCGATGAGGACAAAGGAAAATGGGCAGACATCTTACCGAGCTCACTCTGGTCATATCAAAACTCATACCGAAAAGCTACCAACAAGACCCTATTCTCCTTAGCATTCGGAAGAGAGGCCGTCGCCCTCACAGAGGTCGATGGAGAATCATACCAAACCCAGTTCTATGACGCCAACCAAAACGATGATCAGATGACACTGAGCCTGGACCTAGTAAAGGAACACCGTACGAAGGCCCACATTCGGAATATCGCCCACAAGTAGCGGGTCTGCCAATAACACGACGCCAAGGTCCAACCCGCACCATTCAAATGAGGGACTGGGTACTTAGAAAGGTTATCCTTGCAACCCGAGATCGATCGGTAGGCACCCTCGGCCCCAATTAGGAAGGCCCCTATCAAATCACCCGGATATGCCAACCGGGGACATATAAGCTTTCCGACCCTGACGGCCACATCCTCCGTCACCCATGGAACGCCGACCACCTCAAACGGTACTACATTTTATTTGGACGCAATACCACCATCTTGTACTTCGCCCGTCGACATTCATTGCACTGGTCCCCATTTGACCCACACAGACTATCAATGACAAGATTATTTTCTCCTTTCCTGTTTCGCTTTGCTCGACACATTAGTGAGCACCAATTCAAAGTTCAATCTCACACATTAACACTGACGACACTTAGTACCAAACACCTACATGATACCGGGGAACCAACAATATTCCACAATACACACCGGTCGGTTAACACATTCCAGGTCCTTCCAGGTTCCACAATCAACTAACCTAACCCTACCAACCGGTATACTCAACACAACGGTCGGTCGGTGCCCAAACGACCAGGCCGAGCCCACATACGTTACACTACCACCTCTCGACACTTCGATTCTTCGTGAAGTCGTTCCAAGTTCCTAACTTTCAAACTCTTCACCTTCGTTCCCCTGTCGGTGACCTACCTCGATCAAGCACTTAGGGGGCTGAGGGACACACCGAGTTCCAGCACTCAGGAGGTCTGTGCAAGTCCTCAACTGAGGCAGATGCCTACACATTGGGATCCCTTTCCTTAGGCCTAAGCTCAAACATACCGAGCCGGGACTACCTTACAGACACAAGCATATACTACAACTTCCTAAGTATACAACACACCGACCGAGAAAATACTCGATCAGTCTACAAGGGCGTACAACACGCAGACCGGACACCCAATTGGCTAGTCTCATTATACATACCTTTATTTACACATGCCAACATACATTCTATGATCAGATCCGCACATTCAAGTAGGTACATTCATCACTATTACTGTAAGAACCGTGTCCTGGATGGAACGGTGAACAATCCTACATTCCTGCGATGGGGAAATGGTCTGGGTGGGGAATGGTTGTGTGACTTAAAGGTGTAGGCACACACCCATCTAGCATGAGGCCTTTTGGGAGCTCAGTGGCTTTGAGTTCTGTTGGAACTCCAAACTTAAGCAAGTTGAGGCTGGTGTAATTCCATGATGGGTGACCCCCTGGGAAGTTACACCGCGAGCTCCCGAAAACAAAACCATGAGGGCAAGGAAAATGAGGCCCAAAGAGGACAATAGCATGCTAGATGAGTCGGGACCTAACAAAAGAGGGTCGGGTCCTTACAGTTACAAATTGGTACATTCAAGATGGGTTACATGTTTATTCAAGTTGGTACATTCATCACCATTACAACTCGGTACATTCAAGATTGTGGTTACATGTTTATTCAAGTCGATACATTCATCATGAGTCAGTAGACACGCATCAAGTCGAAATGTTGACTTTTGACCCGGGGAGACAAACATACAAGGATCGATGACCGTGATGTAGATCAGGACGTCACGAGTCCGTATACAAGCAACAAGTCGAAATCGGATGTCGAACGGGGAAGTTATGGTCATGGGATCTAAATCAGTATAATTAATGTCTCGGGATTTGAATTAATTAAATATTAAGTTAATTGGGTGATTAATTAGTGTGGGCCCTTGGATGAGTGACAAGTGTCACTCATCCCATTGTTGGGTGTCTCTAAATTGTGGATCTAAGTCAGATTGTGATTGGGTGAGGTTTATTTAAAATATTTTATTTTCACTCATCTCTCTCTCTTCCCTTCCCATGCAATATCATCATCTTCATCCTTCCTAAACAAACACACGCAAATACAACTACATTAAACACCTTCAATCTTCATCTGTTGTGATTGGATTGTGAATGAAAATGAGAGAGTGAGGGAGACGAGTGTGATGGTGCTAACGAGATGGACGACGGTGTACGGTGGCCGGTAACCCGACACGGTGAGGTTTCAGTTGAAAAATTCAAAACTAGATTTTAGTGTTGGTTGACCGATTTGGTTGCTTGGATGGTTTTCTAGGGAGTGAGACGAGCTCAGGGAGGTCAAAATCGAGACCAACGGTGGCCGGAGACAATGGCAGAATAGAGTTGCAGGTGGCTGGTTACTATTCCTCCATGAACAGGTATGATTTGGTGAGTTTTTGCTAATTTCGATCACATATCTGACGCCCCAAAAATTTGAGAAATGTAAATTTGAAAGTTGGAATGTAAAATCATGTTTTTACCCTTGTAAATGTGGTGGTCAAAAGTTGACTTTTTATTCGGGGATACTTTTTGGACTTTCCATAAAGACTGTTGTGTAGGTCTCAAGACGCCGAGTCCGTAGGCAGGCGGCATGTCAGGACCCGACCCTCCGCGATCAAGACCCGACTCATCTAGCACCATATTGTCCGCTTTGGGCCTCGCCTTCACGGTTTTGTTTTCGGGAGCTCATGGTGCATCTTCCCAGGGGGTCACCCATCATGCAATTGCCCCAGCCTTAACTCTCTTAACTTTGGGGTTCTAATCCCTCCCAAAGCCACTTGAGCACCCAAAAGGCCTAGTTTAGATAAGAGATGTGCCCTTGCCTACTCTATCTAATACTATATTGTCCTCTCTGGGTGACCAAACCCACACCCACAGGGTTTTGTTCCCAAGACCTCACGCTTGGCAGGGCACACCTTAACCAACGCGGCCAAGGGAGGCCTAGTGCTAGATAGATGTGTGCCTACACCTTTAAGGCACACCACTATCCTTTCCCAGACCCTTCCCCCCTCACAGGAATGTGGGATCGTCCACCGTTCCCTTCAGGACACGGGTCTTACAATCCACCCCCATTTGGGCCCAGCGTCCTCGCTAGCACACTTCCCGATCGGGGTCTGGCTCTAATACCAAATTGTCAGGACCTGACCCTCCTCGGTCAAGACCCGACTCATCTAGTACCATATTGTCCGCTTTGGGCCTCGCCCTCACGATTTTGTTTTCGGGAGCTCATGGTGCAACTTCCCAGGGGGTCACCTATCATGGAATTGCACCTGCCTCAACTCGCTTGACTTTGGGGTTCCAATCCCCCCCAAAGCCACTTCAGCTCCCAAAAGGCCTAGTTTAGATAAGAGATGTGCCCTTGCCCACTCTATCTAATACTATATTGTCCCATCTGGCCGACCAAAGCCACACCTGCAGGGTTTTGTTCCCAAGACCTCACGCTTGTTAGGGCACACCTTAACCAACGAGGCCAAGGGAGGCCTATTGCTCCATAGTTGTGTACCTACACCTTTAAGCCACACCATTATCCGCTCCCAGACCATTCCCCCTCACAGGAATGTGGGATCATTCACCGTTCCCTCCAGGACACGGGTCATACATGGCACGTTGAAAACCGAGTTTGGATGCGATGGTTATGGGTCTAAAACGACAAGGGGCATTTTTGTAATTTTGTTGGTAAAGGCTAAAATGGTAATTCAGTCAGGAATTTGATGATTCAACTAATTGATGACTCACCTAGTTCTCTAAGTGACACATGTCACCTGTAGTCAATGGATTAGTGGCCAGTGGTCATGTGGGTGTATTCAAATAATGGTTAACGGTGCTATAGCGAAAACACACAAAAAAAATAGAGGAATGTTTGATCGAACACCATCTACACCATAACCCATCTTGAGTTATTGAGACGTTCAATCAATTGAGAGGATTAAAGAGTGAAAAAAAGAAGAAAAACGAGAGAAAAAAGGAAGGAAAACCCCGAAATTTATACCCATAAATTCAAAAGAATTGAGATTTCGAATTTGAATCCTTGGACCGTAATTGTTGGAACTAAGCTTAGATTAAGTTCCATGGGATCCAGACGAGTTGAACCACTTCAAAAACGAAGGGAATTGACAAAGAAAAGGCCAAGAACAGACCCTGCAAAGTTTGGAAAATTCGAGCTTGGGTTCACGTAATTGGAGGTAAGGAAATACGAAATTGGTTTCGAATTCATGTTTAGAATGATCCTAAGATGCTTTCTGGTTGATTGGAATAAAGAATTGGATTGAAATTGGATGGAAATTGGATTTTCGACCTATCGGGAATGGATTTAGGAATCGATTAGTTTTAATCCTAATTTCAATAATTTAAGGACATAGAACTTTAATTAAGATTGAATATATGCATTTAGGTGATCGGGTTGGGACGATTAATGTACTGTTCACCGGCGGGTGGGTTCATGCGCATCCCCTTCAAACCGCGCGTGGGGGCTCGTGGTTGACTTTCTAGGGAAGTGTTCAACACACTTTTTTATGTTTTCGACGATACGAACCTATTGGTACATGTTTCGAGTCAATCAGACATCGGTTCGAGGTACTTTTGGGTATCCAAAGTGCGTAGTTCATATTTAAATATTCTTATTAAATCCCAGGATTTAGGGGATTGTTGCCCGAGGTTATTTAACGGCCTAGTTACCTTAAATTGTTCTATTTGACAGGCCGGAATATTCCTGAGACTCCTGAGGAGCAAATAGATCAAGACTGAGCAGCATTGATGGTGTGCGAGTGGACGTTTGTTTTATAAACTGTTATGCATACATAGTTAAATGTTTTATGTCATTTATTGTGTGATTTGATTGCATTGATTTGAATGCTAATTTGAGGTCATTACGTGATGATTTGGTGAACTTAATTGTCAGTTTATGAACGTGATTTTACGGATTTACGTGAAAAAGGTATTGTGGGCTTGAGACCCTTTTGGAAATGGTTTTGACTTGCTTTTAAGTTAAAGTTTGGTTGAAACTAATGATTTGGGAGTAGGCCCAGTTTGATGATGGTATTTGACTTGGAATGTAAGTAAATGATGGTTTTGATAGGGTTTTGGGATCTAATCCCTGGTAGTTTTATTATGGCTATGATGAGTTCCTAGACGGTGGAAGCTAGGGATATTTCCCAGACGACCGAAGCTTGGAGTGATTCTGATTGTTTTCCAGGCAGCTGAAGCTCGGGGTGTTTCCCAGATGACTGATGCTCGAGGTATATGAGTGTTCCCAGGCAACCAAAGCTAGGGATGTTCCCAGACGGCTGATGCTCTGGGTTATTGACTTATTGTTGGTTGCCTACGTGTAGTGTTGATGTGCTTGTGGGATTGATTGTGCGCTTGTGAGTAGTACTGTTTGATTATTGTGCTTGGTATTTGAGTATAGTAAGGAGTACTGTTGTTGATGGTCCTTGAGACTAGTTTAACGATTTGCCTGTGATTTGTCTTGAGAGCCGGTTGTTCATATGTTTTACTCTATGCATGCATGTTTTACAACTTAAGGGTAAAGTGATCCGTTTTGAAATGTGTTTTCAAACGATATTATTTTTGTCCACTCACACCTTTTATTTTTTTATGAACCTCTAGGCCTTGGCAAGAGGATCGGGGCTGATTGAGAGGCGGAGGCATGAGTGGAAATCAGTGTGGCTATCCCTTGTCTGGTGAGTGCTAAGAGTAATTTCGGTACTTTAGTTGACTTGTCGCACGGGAGCAGGACCAAACACAGTTATCAAAGTCCATTTGGGACGGGTCCTGACAACATAGATCTGTTAGGAATGATTAGGCGAGTCGGTAGGAACAAATTGGGAAGAAAACAGGTTGAAATTAAAGGTTTTTGGGTCGGGTTAGGCCGCGGGTCTGCGCAACCCTGTTCAGAGGATCCAACTGAGGTCAGGGACGAGATGACATTAGCGTGATGTCATATGTCAGGTTTGACATCTGAGGTCTGACATATCAGTCTGACACCTATCAGATGGGACGTCAGCGATATCGTTGACTGCTGACGTCAACGTTGATTTTTGCTGAATTTTGAGGTGGACACAATGTTATTTTAAAGATTTCGACGATATGGATCCAATGGTGGTGGTTTCGTGTCTATCGGAGATCATTAAGATGGTCAAATTGAGGGTTTTCACCTCGGGAAATGTGTCCAGGACACGTTGACTTTTTCGAGAATTTTGAGGTTTTATCCAATGGACTTATATAGACGGTTAGTGACCTTCTGGTGTGATTTGGATAGGTCCGGAAGTTCCAGAGATGGTGATTTAACCCCGAAAGGCTTATGGGATGCATATCGTGGCGGCAGCTAGGACGGTATGTGAGTGGACATTGGTTTCTAAATATGATGCATGCATAATTGTTTTATATGTTTTAAATATGTGATTTATGATGGATTTGATTGTGGTATTGAGTATTCACGTATTTGCATGTATTTCGAGGTTTATGGTTTTATACTGTGTTTCTACGTGATTGTGGTTTTAATAATGGTTCAATTGTATGATTTCGGATATGGAAATTTGGAACCGGACTTGAGACCCATTTGATTAAAGAACTATCGGACTTGGTGTCCATTTGATTTAATGAGCCATCGGGCCGAAGACCCCTTTTGGTTATGATATCGGGCTTGAGGTCCAGTTGGGTTATGAAATGGAATTTCGGGCTAAGTCCCTTGAATTTGGAAATTGGATTGTCTAAATGGTTTATAAAAGTTATACTTCGGGCACGACACCCATTTGTGGATTTACAATGGTTTTATGGAAATCGAGGGCATAGGCCCTTTGAACGGTTTGAGATGATTTATGAAATGTTTTCCATATACCATCCTTATGTATGGATTTTCTTCTCCGGACGTCTCGTAGTATCCCGGAGTAGTCACGGCGCACTACCTGAGAAGGGCTGCCCCGAGACGAAGCTCATGATCAGGAGCGTAATTATGGATAATACCCCCTGGGAGGGTCATTGATGTGCGGGTCATTAACCTGGGTGGACCCTGGGGAGACTCGGGTTAGAGACTCCGAGTGGCACACATAGCTTGGAAAACCGTAACAATGGTATTGATTAGGCATCAGGGATGCCAATGATTGGTTAAATTGCATTCAAAAAACTAGTTATTCAATAATGATTGGTTTTGGGCTGAGTTCCCATATACTTTGTTTTGGGTTGCGTTCCCACATGGTTGGATTTATGATGTTGAGCTAAGGCCCTAATGATTTATTTAAGTAAATGGTTGGATTATTGGTTTTCGAATGCATGCATGCTTTTTCGTGAAGGGTATAAACGTCTTTTTATGAAATGAGTTTTTATTAAATTATTTATTTTGTCCACTCACAACTTTTAATGGTTTTTAATGCCCTTCAGGTTGATCACGGATGCAGGCTATAGTAGAGACCAAGACATCATCCTCCTCCACTGATCCTGGCGTACTCTAGAAGCCCCGTCTGGGCTAAGGTTTGAGTTATCTCTTGTTTGACACTTCGTATCAGACGGGAGCATGGCACATCTCGCGTTAATCCGGGGAGGGGGGATTGGGATGGGTCGTGTCATGCCCAGCTGAGACAGCTCCATTGAAACGCCGCTTCCCATGCCATTGATGACCCGCAGTAACTTGTCGCGGACCGAGGAGACGATGTCATCCCACCGATGGCTGAGGTAGAGGGGATGATTGTGTCCCAACTACTGGCTGCAGGACCAACCGAGTAAGTTTGAACACCATGGGCGCGACCTCCTACTGGCAGGACGGATCCCGGAGGAAAGAACCAGTCAGTGATGGCGGAGACGAGTACGACACCCCCTGGAAGGTGAACGGTAGGTCGAGGAAGAACAATCCAGACAAATTCGAAACACCAGCGGGATCCCTCGCATCCTCGGCTGTCTTGGCGACGGAGTTCCAGACCTGACTCTCTCATTCGGCTTCTTCCCCTGTTACCTCGATACCGATCGGGGCTTCGGTCTGACCCACCAGCTCGAGAACATCACCCCCACCCTCCAGGTCGATTATTGGTGTCGTGCCAACCAGCTCGGTGGATGGGATCGGGGCGGTTGGTGCAAAGGGAACAGTAATCGAAACATTTTTTTGCTCCCGCGGGCGCCCTCATGCTTTTCTTCCTCTACTTGTCCAGACCAACCAGCCACCCCAACTTCTCGGTCACCCTCGGATCGAAGCTGGGCGACCTCTGAGCATCCGAGCTAGCGCTCGGCCCTTGCTTCCTTTTCTCCCCTACCTTTTCCTTCGGGGAATAACTGGCCGACCTAGTTTACTTCCTTTGGTCGTCTGATCCAGCCATCCTTTGCTCTGGTAGTGTCCTCGCCTCTTGATCCACTCGGTCAATACGCCTCTTGACGTCTTTGGGTATAACTTGCAATAAACACCAAGTGTTAATACACCGATAAAAAAACAAAAAGAAGCAAAATCAATGTGACAGAGTGTTACTTACCAAGGTTGGGGATCAGACCGACCTCATGGAAAACTTGAGGCACCAGCAGCACGTCTCGGTGACGCCACAGAGGAGTTCAAGCCTTCCTGACCCGCTCACAGGCCCTTTGCTCCTCGTCGTTCGGGATCACCTCGGTAAGAGTACCTGCACATACAGCATTCCAGTCAGTCCACCTGTACATCGACCCATAAAAAAAAATCGAGGGACCGACCCTCAGTGCTTAGATCTTAGAATGTAGAGGGATGCTTGTTCTTGTATGTTTTCTGAGAGGACGGCAGACCATAGATGAACTCCCCCCGAGTCATCTTATCTTTACACCGAGCATGCACCCAACTTGTGCTCTACTGCTGTTGAGAGAACTCGTAGAGGTGGACGACCTGGGCGTAGGTCGGTGGATTTTCCCCTGCTCTGAAAAATACCACATAGAAGATGACTAGAATGATCCACACATTCGAGTTCAGCTAACTAAAGGCCATGCCCAGCCCTCAGACCATCCTCCTCAGCCAAGGACGCAACGACAGTGAGACGCCGTGACTACACAGCTCGGTGTAGAACAGAGCCAATCCTTCATGTGCCTCACTCGGGAGCTCGGTACGACTGAGCACCCGTAGCTCCATATCCGATGGCACCGCCCACGCCGACCGGACCTTCTTGACTGTGGCCTCTGTCCCCCTACTTTCATATGCGTCTATCGACCACAAAACTGTGTCGATATGGTCCGCGGTCGGTACCTCCTCCTCAGTCGCCTGTGCAGTGCTCGCACTGGCAGACCTTTTCCTGCTCAACTGAGCTTTGTCCTCCCCCTTGGACCGACCAGACCCCGACACTCCGGTCTGATCGCCCCTGCTAGGTTTCTTTATGACGGACCTCGGTGGTGTTTCCTCCACCGAGGGCCCCACGTCCATTAAGGAGCTCTGTCGGTCTCCCTCATCATAGTCTCGTACTTCGTTGGATTGACTATGCTTGTCAGACATCGGAACAATCTGTGAACATAGACAAAAAACACTTTTGGGTCACCGACCGCTATGTTCTTAGGATCGAACCGACGTCTGACCCCCAGTTCATCCACAGTTCATAAAAAAACAAAAAACTGAATCAGAAAAAAAGGGTAAGAGGCCATACCTTGTTGTTATACGGCGGTCGTCCTCACCGAAAATCGCACAACCGTAGAAGTCTGCTGCAAAAATGCTCGCCGAAATTCGCCTAAGCACTGAGCAATCTCAACAGCACAACAACGTGAAAATGAAAAGGGGTAAAATGCTTTTTACTCATGATTTATAGGTGCAGGTCGGCAGCCGATGGGTAACCTTGTTTCCTGTGACATTTATTACCAGACCAACTGTCTTCCACGGACCCCACGTGTCTTTGTACGACTTGCTCTCACCCAATGGTCGCGAATTCCAACGGTCGTACCGATCGACACGCGACACAAATGGCTCCTCGACTTCTTCATCCTACTGACACAACACGGGTGTCCCTCGATTTCCCCGCCCACACCGACCGACTCACATCCGATCGGTCTTCCCTCTGCCTTCCACCACCGACAATGCAGCTCAGTACACTCCCTTGCCTGGGGGACTTAGGGGACTGGAAGCATACACACATCTGGTCTGGGGAACTCTTTTTACAAGTCCTCAACCGAGAAATTCTACCTCAGTCACGAACTTGGGGGACTTCTGTTCATACCATATCGGTCCAGACCGATCTATAGGCCTAATCCAATGCCAGATACCACATCAGCCCAGACCAACTTTGGAGGCCCAGCCCTCTATCTGTCGGCGCGTCGGATCAGACCAACCAGGAGGCCTAGCCCTCTGTCGGCACCATGCCATAGGCTGACTCTGGATGCCCAGTCCTCTGTCGGTCGGAACGTCAGCCCAGACCGACCCGAAGGCCCAGTACTTCCACCCAACACATCTCCACAAGCCCAAAGGGCCGCCCACTCAGATGAGCAAACCCTAGTAGGGTCTGGCCAATGCCGACACGTGGATAGCCCCACCTACCACGTGTTGGCGCCATATCAGCTGACTCCCACATCGGGAGAATGTAATTATTATACTCACCACTCATACAAAAGGGGTCCATTTGTCATATAAAGGTAACTAAGCATTTAATATTCGCAATCACTTTTACACTATACTATTCACTATTCCCCGTACATCTCAGACCGACCACTAACTTGGGCGTCGGAGTACCTTTGGACTAGTATCACACCGGTGCCTATACTCTGACCGACCAACCAGCTTTCTCCTCTTTCATGTCTATTCAAGGGCACGTGGTAGAGCAGTATTCACTCTTTAAGTTGACACATTTTGTGCATCAACAATCATGAAGATCAATATATTCCGACCATTTATTTAGATTCAGTTGTCAGAAATTGATTTGAATTGTTTTCTCTCTGATCAAGATACAATTTATATATATATATATATATATATATATATCCGTAAAATAAGAATCTCGTCAATTCTGTAAAGGCTAACCCATGTTTATTTATCATCCCTTTTACTTTATTGTTTTCAACGAATTTTTTATTTATTTTTTATATATATTTAAGGGTTTTGATCAACCTTTTCGAAAGGAAGTTGATCCCTCCACGCCAACCCTTTTTTTTCTTTTATTTCCCTCCGTAATATTCTTTTTGTAACAGCGTGTGCTACCGCCTACCGTTTCGAATATTGCCGTGGGACACGTGGAGTTAGAGAGGATGAAAACATGATTGAGAGAGTGTAAAGGATGAAAACTAACTGCACCAATGTAGAGAATCCTTCGTCTTCAAATCATTCCACCACATCACCATTATTATTATTATTATTATTATTATTATTATTATTATTATTATTTAAAAATATAAAATTTCATCAAAAAAAAATATACAAAAAAAAAGAAAGATTGTAATAGCTTGATGGCAATATGGTTAAAACATCTACGTTAATCAGGTTCGATATATGTCTAAATGATTTAGAGAGAATAACGCACAAAAAAATATAATTTAAATCTCTAAGCATAATCAAGGTCGTTATTGTTCAAACAACTCGTTGTTGTAATCTCACAAAAAGAAAAACATAACACATCCAATCCAATATAAGAGAAGTTGTACTAAATTGCAAAAAGAAAGGCTAACAAGAAGAAAGAAAAAACTCAACAAAAGCCACAAATTAGCTACTTCCATTGTTATTACTACCTATCACTACCATTATAGCTACTTCTGCGAAATTTTCAAAAACGACGAGAACTACCATCCACCACCATATTTTACATACTCCGATCAAAATCCATTAGGCTACATGAACAAAAATCTTGTGAAAATATATCGGTCTCTTAAAGATAAGAGTTTCACCGGAAATCTGACCTTTCGAAATGTGAAACCAATAACCATAAACGAGATATTAACGATAGAACGAGAAAAATAAGCTCGCAGACGAACAAATATCGATGAACTCGATCCCAAGACCAGTTGAATTATTCAGTTTATCCACTATAACGCTGTAGGCACGAGAGGAGGGAAAAGTCCTCCTAAACTCAATGAAGATCAATCCAAGAAAAAGAAAAGTGGGAGAAAGTTTTATTTTAGAGAGAACGGTTAGAGTTTGAAAAGTTCTATACTTAATAATGAGTTTAGGTTTCAAAAGTTATTTAATTCATAAGAATGCGATTCTTCCTTAGGACTTGTCGATTATCCAATTAACCTAGCTAGTCATCAAGAACAAGCGAACATGCCGATAGTTGAAGTTGACAAGGTCCCGCGGCATCACAAAAGGGCGAGGGCGAGGGCGAGGGCGTTTTTATACTAGTTGGTTTTTCAGTTAAATACTTAAAAAGAAAAGTATATTATGAATCCTTCATTAACATTACTAATATTATTAGTATAGTGGTAATCCTCGAGTTATAACCAAATTAAATTGATATTTACATTCAGGGTCTGGAATAACTATATATACTTGGGCCACTGAATATGCCTTCTTTGTCTTTGATAAAAATTCCAAATTCAACTATAAACTTCCAAAGCGTCCAGCTTTTGGGATGCCATGGACGCTTTAGGGATGCTAATGATAATGATGTATGGTTGGTAAAATAATTTTAGAATGAATTTGGTTAGTAAATAATAATAATAATAAAAATAGAACAGTAAATTCAGACATTAACCAACCCCATTCAGGATTTTATGGTAAAAAAAAAAATAAAACATTCAGGACCTGTAAACGAGCACGAACCATGCTAACACTTTGTAGCTCATTTTCTCTGTTTCATTGGTCAAACGTCACATTTTATTTGGTCATCTTGCGAGGGAAATAGTTGCCTATTATGATACTGTAACCTTGACAGTATGTACGTATGTCAAATGAAGTTGATATCGGGGAAATTGTGTGACCAAATAAATTAGTTCCAGGAGGACCAAAGCATATGATACGGAATTCTAAACGTGAACTAAAGGGCGTGTGTGCGCCAAGTGATCAAGAGTTTACAAGCACGAAGTGCGTGAGCACGAAACCTTACGTGGTCGTGCTTGTAATTACTAGGCAATATATAGGTCCTAATTACACATGGAACAGAAAGACAACTTGAATCACCTAATTACGCATGGAAACCACCGACTGAAACATCAAAAGCATCCATACTCTGATGACCATTGTAGTCAAGAATATCAATTTCCGATGACAACAAACGAGGAAGGCAAGATAAAACTACAAATCTTGAATTAATAAGACCAAAGAAAAGATTTCGCTTTCTTACTTCAACAAGCACAAATATGCGGATCCTTTCTTATCAAACGGTTGCTAGTACATGTCATATCACCATGCCATACAATGTGGAACCAAGCAATGGTGTAACAAGGCTTAATAGTTTAGTTGAATGAGCCTTACATTTTGAAAATCTCTGCAGGAAATCAAACATACGATACTAAAGGTCTAGTCCATCAGTATAGAAAACACATCACCTCAACTTATGACTATCTTAGGATTCGAAAAAAAAGGGAACCATATTTGTAGAGCAGTTCTAAACCCCTAAATTAGCTTCTCAACGACCACAAGAAGGCCTCTGGTTTTTGCCATGGCTGTTGCAGAAGACCCTATTTTACTCGACAACAGTCTCATTCTCATCCTTCCAAGGACCAAACCCTATATCTGAATTCTGTTTCCAGTCTGCCAAATTAGTGCTTAAAAACTTAGGCCAGGTCATCCAATACAAAACATTCCATGCACTTATAGGTCTTACGGTGTACATCTTGAAGGGGAATATATGCCTCATTATTTGAAACCGAAGCACAGTTTGAATCATCTAGGTGCACATGGAAACAACTGAAACATAAAAGGCATCCAGAATTTGATGGCAATGGACTCTAGATTCTATCAGTTCATAACATGACGGCTGCTGTCCTACTTTTCAATACTAAAGAATTTAATATTCTGATAAAAATAGGTGAAGAATGCAAGCTAAAACAAAGATATCCTGCTATAACCTCCAGAAAAGTGAAGATTTTCATCTCTAGCTGCATAAGAGATTCCTACCCTACAACTTGACATGATAATTTTCGATCCAGGTCAAATCACACCAACATAGGCCAAGAATATATTTGTATCCAGGTCAAATCACATCCAACATAAGCCAAGCATATATTTGTATCCAGGCCAAGCATCAATGTTATAAAATGTATCCAAATAACATGGCTAAATATTGATGTCCTAAATGCGCAATCTTAAGTTTGCTTGCGGTGGGATGTGCACCAAGGCAGGCTCCCATGTGGTAATGGTGTGGTTCCCGGTTCCTATTTCTCTCTTCAAGATCAATGTTCTTTTTAATTATTCATTCAGAAAATACCTAAAACAAGGACAGGCACCAGGTGTACTGACAATTGGCGATTGCTATTTCCCATGTCACCTTATCACTCCTTTTACTCCTCCAGAAGAATATTAAACCACTGGAGCATTTGGAGGATGATATTAACACTGAACATATGCTCCAAATATCTGAACCAATGACATAACAGTTCAAACATAACCAATGAGCCTCTTTCTTAAGCCCGTATTGCAAATCCAAATGACAACAGCATAGTAGATACAGATAGAAAAGAAAACTGCATAAACTGAAGAGTTTTTGCCAGTGGTCAATGAACCATTGAGCTAAGGGAAAAGGGAAAATGCTCAACAACACACACATGGACATGAAGTCACGAATAAGCTTTTTTGAACCATTATAAAACCAAGAACTTGTATGTATTACAACCATTACATACATTCTGTCAGATCCCCACTATCAAGACTCAGAATATTGACAACTCCCAACACGGCTGATGTACAAGAAACCTAATCTAAAGCAGCAAACAGAACTAAAGGCCTTATATTAGTTATAAGTTTGCCAAATTCACCTAGATTATTGCTTTTAGTTCTCCTACATACATATGAATTAGACCAACAACCATCTACACAGTGGTAAACCAGGAACCAATCAGAATGAGCATATATATCCAGCAGGTCACTGTATCAGGCAGTGATACATACAAACTGCACAGGTTAAGAAACCTCAGTATTGAACATTGAATATTTCCATACTTCGTTTTAGTGCGGTAGATATCCAATTCAGTTTCATGAAATTTCAAAAAACCTATCAATCTAAATCAGGATCCAATCATTAAAAAACAGAAATCAATAAATATATTTAATACATGACATTGGCTCACTTTATATATTTCAGATCAAGTAAAGAAACTCACAAACACATATTTTCCAACATCAATTATTCAACACCACAAACCAAAAAACCCATAAACTGCAAAATCTCAACATCAGTAGATCAAGTCAAACAAGAAAAGTCAAGTCTTTTATTTCGTACTATTGCTTTTTACCTCCTCCTCCGGAGGTGCCTCCCGGCGCCGCCCCGGCGGCCTTCTTCGCCTGCTTTTCTTGGAGCGCTTTCGCATCCCTGCCATAGATTTCCAAGCCCCAAAAGATTTAGAAATTGGGTTTTCTCAAAAAATTTAGAATAAGAAACCTCAAAACGAAAAAAAAAATCTTTAAAAAGTAAAATTTGAAAGTCGGACCTCTCTCGGCGCTGCTCTGGGGTCAAGCCATCGTCCTTATTCTTGCCCGCCTTGCCGCCCCGAGCGGCAGCTCTCTCCCGGTCTTTCTCTCTCTGGTTGCCGCGTGATCAAATCTCAAAGTCAAAGAAAACCCATAAATTTGGAAGCCACCGGAATCATGAGAAGCAGAATAGAAGAGTTGAAAAACACAGTAAATATGAGATCGAGCATACATTCTGAAGCAGACAGACAATAAATCAATGAACGATAAAAAGAACAATAAGTGGATGAAATTAACAAAAGAAAGGATATGAGTCATGATGCGGAGTGCCAAAGCGAATGAGCGAAGAAGGGCAACAGGCCGAGAGCAGAAGCAATTCAATTGGGAAGAGAGATTTGGGTTCCAAGTTGAGGGCTTCTGTTGGTTTTATTAATTCTGTTTTTCTGGTGAAGGTTGCAAGTTGGATTGGCGGCACCAGATCTTAGCCTTAAATATACGTCTAATGAATTTAGATTTATACATATAAATTCTGAAATAATTAGATTTTTTATATTTATTAATTTTTTATAATTAAAAAAAACTTAATAACAATTATATAGAATTATGTAATAGAATTTTACCAAGTTATACCTAATTTTATATATTGTGATTGAATTTTGCAGAAAATGATATTTAATTATACAATTTAATATATATACATATATATTGAAATTTTTGGGGGAATTGTCATGAGTACCCACTTTAAGGTTGAAAACACCACTGATGAAAATATCATCGATTTCGCCGATATATCACTCGATATATCAGTGAATTCGGCTGGCGACACGTAACAGAGGGGGGAAAAAAATTGAGCGAAATATCGTCCGTTTCGTTGTTTTAAACTCATCGATCTCCTTATTTCATTAAAACGATTGAGATAGGGACAAATTTCATGAAAATCGGACGTAAAACCAATGAGTTACAACCGGGTCATGCCTCTGGGTCAAAAAAACCCGAATAGCAGACCCGCCTAAGGTAGGGGATGACTGTTTTTAACTCAATAAGTTTACTTTATATATTATTTAGTTGGATAATTTACCAATTGGGCTGGGTAGTGGAGTTGGTTTGGCTTGTGTTCAGTGCCCCCTGCACTTGGGTTCGACACCCCAAGTGCGCGCAATTTCCTTCTTTTATTTTTTTTTTCCTTCTTTTATTTTTTTTTCCTTTTTTCTGTTTTTTCTGTTTTTTCCGTTTTTTCTGTTTATTCCCTTTTTTTTCATTTATTCCCTTTCTTTTCTTTTGAATTATATTTTTAATTTATTTCTTATTTTGAACTATATTTTTAATTTATTCCTTATTTTGAACTATATTTATCATTTTTTCCAATTTTAAATATATCAATCTTTTCTAATTTTAAATATATCAACCCTTTCCAATTTTAAATACATCAATACTTTCCAATTTTTGAATAAAGATTGACTCTATTTTTTTTTTCAATTTTAAATATATTTACTCATTTTATAATTTTTCTTCCATTCAAACTTTTTATGCTTATTGTTATATTTTTAATTATATTAACATTCAATTATAGTAATTCACTTCAATTTATATTTATATTTAAATTTTTATATTACTAGTCATCGGCAGAACTCTATTGTATCATATTGTTGACACCATATCTGACCAGACCCACTGAGCCGTATACTTAAAGCCCAAACCCCGCTCAGGGCCCAAAACTACCATACTTACGACAGCCCTAACACTGGGCCCAATGCGGGATGCCACGTGGAAGCATATCCACCCTCGATTTACGTAACACGTGTCCGCACGTAAATCGAGAAGCATTTGTCCCACATCGGAACTTGGGGAATTGAACATCCCACCTATCCATACATAAAGGGTACACATTTCCCAATAAAGGTAACTAAGTTTTACTATTACAATTACTCTACCGAACTTACCATTTACTGCTTCCTCTTGCGAATGAAAGTAACTGACTTGATCGTCGGAGAGCCTTAGGCCGGCACCACACCGGTGCCCGTACTAACGGAGACCCGCGATTCACTTAAGTTGACAGGTCACAAGTGGGACACGCGTCATTTGGTGATTGGGCAACGAGTACTCGACAGTTGGAACATTTAACGCTTCAACAGTTTGGCGCCGTCTGTGGGAATCTGACTAAGGTTGCCCACGCTCAACCAGACCGAGTTACGACTCATCCACCAGTTACACCGAGCGACAGCTCGTCGTCACTGAACATGCAGGGCGAACACGACCTCGGTGAGATCACACCCGGGCAAGGCCCCAGAATGAGGGGAGAACCCTCTCCTAACTTCTTGCAGATAATCGAGAAACTCCAGAGCGACATGGCCGAGGTAAAAGCTAAGGGAACCCAGGCCGAGTCGAGGTGTCAGGTGCTCGAAGATCGATACACTGAGGTGGCCGAACAGCTACGGGTCGCACAGGCAGAACTCGCTTCCCACCGAGCACGCGTCGACAGAGCTGAGGCCGACAAGGTAGTGGCCGAGTGCGCGGAGCGTGCCGAGAAGAATCGCCGACTAGTGGAAAAAGGAAACGAACATGCGGTCGCCTAGGCGCGTAAGGGAAGGCATGGGGACGCCGAGCCGAGCAAGAAACCGGCTCGGATGTTGATCATCCCCGGCAGTCAGCCCGGTGACACCAGGATCTACCGGGACGCCCGCGACACCCTCAGCGAGGGAGGGCGGAACCGACCGGTCAACGAACAACCATCACGCCGACCTGACCCTCGGTCGGAGGTGGGAAAGGGAGACCACCACCGAGGAAACATAACCGCTCGGTGGTCCAGCCCAAATGTCAGCCACGGGACTTTTTCAACGGGGGACCTTGTCCCCGTCACCGACTCGTCCATGGAGGCCGAGAGCACGGCCAAGTCCGCTCGGCATCTTAGCACCAGGACCGACCGCTCGGACAGGGGGAGGCAAACATCGAGGTCCTCTCGCAGTGACACCGAGCGGTCAACCCACCTCGGCCTCCCGCTCCCTCCTCGCCCTGAACCAACCCGCCGAATGAGTACCGAGTGGTCAGGGCAGGCTGGGCGGCAGAATGACAAGCCTCAGGAACGATCCCGCCTGCGGGACACCGAGCGGTCTAGGCCGGTCGGTCAAAAGGGAAGTATATCCCGGAGCATACCCAAATAGGGGTACACCGAGCGGTCAAGACAGGTCGGTCCGCGAAGAAATGAATCCCAGAGCCCACCGAGAGGAGGTGGCACCGACTGGTCATTTAGGATCGACCGCGACCAAGCACCCAGAGATAAACACCAGTCCAAGACCGACTCGCTCGTCCAGCACCTCATGGACCGAGTCCGGACACTTGAGGCCGGGACAACCCGGGAAGCGAGACCAGCCTTGTCAAAAACCAGCCCAGGCCCCTTCACGGAAAGAATCAATCAGTTCAGGATCAACCACGAGATCAAACCCCTGAAAATTCCCCTTTACAACGGAAAGGACGACCCCGTGGAATCATCTAAACAACTTCTACTCGGCCATCGCCCTCAAAAACCTCGCCGACGAGGAACAGTGCCTCATCTTCAGTTCCACACTGACCGAGGCAGCGATCAATTGGTTCTACAAGTTGGAATCTAGGTCCATCGACTCTTTCGAGCAGCTCACCTCCACCTTCATGAACCAGTTCATGATACAGACCGACCGCCTGTCCTCAGCCGAGGACCTCTTCCAGCTTAAACAAGGTGAACACGAGTCGCTGCAGCGATATGCAGCAAGATTCAGTCATGAGTACTCTCGGTGCGCGGAAACGGACGATCGAGCAGCTTTCACGGCCTTCAAGGGCGACCTCCGAGACTCCCCATTCAGGTACGCAACTCACACCCAAGGATGGACAACTTATAACGAAATAATGAAACAGGCGGCGATCCACGCCAAAGCTGAGGCGCTGAGCCAAAAGTCCAACGCTGCCAATGCCTACCAACCCCTCCACCCCCCCGGGCCGACTCGGTGAAAACATACCCATCGAGCATCCCGGAACAGCAGGGCTCGGCACAGCGTCCACAGGAGCAGGGGCAACAGAGCTATGGGGGAAAACTGAAAGACTACCCCCACAACAACAATCTGTACAGCCCTGGGAAGAAGGGTAAGAACCCGAACCACCAGGAAAGACAACAGGGGGAGCGGTCAAACAATGGAGAAAAATGGGTTCCTCGCTCCAAGTACGAGACCTATACCATCCTCAACACCCCCTACGAGAACGTTCTCTTGAACGTGGAGCATATGATCCCAAAGTCCACTTGGGCGCCCGCAAAGGGCAAGCTTGGCAAGGACACAGGAATTTACTGCCAATACCACAAGTACAATGGCCATAGCATTGACCAATGCGTTGCGTTCCGGGATTTGGTGGAGGCCCTGGCCCGAGATGGGAAGATCAACCAGTTTCTCCAACACGCTCCACCTCCGCCTCGCAACCCACAGATCAACACGATCTCCGGAGGACCATCAATTTCTTGCCCGCTCACTTCCAACCGGGCAAAGAAGAACTTTCTACAGGCCACCAAACAGAATCAGCAGCTCTTCAGTATCGAGGAGGGAAGAGCCAAGAAAACAAATCGACTCGGTTGGGAACCGATCACGTTTTCTGAGGAGGAGGAGCGCGGGATCATCTACCCTCACGACGACCCCATTGTCGTTATGGCGGAGATATCGGGTAATGGTCGACACTGGAAGCTCGGTCAACGTCCTTTTCATGCGAGCTTTCAAGCAATTGGGTATCCCAGAAGCAAGTCTGGACCGCTCACCTACGTCGCTCTTTGGTTTCACAGGAGACTCCATCGTCCCGCATAGAACGGTTACCCTCCCCCTCTCCCTCGGAACACATCCACGAAGGGCAACCATACTGGCACCCTTCCTGGTGGTGGACTGCCCTGCGGCCTACAACGCCAGTCTCGGGAGGGGAATACTCAACCAGATGAAGGCAGTCGTCTCCACCCACCTACTGTTGGTAAAATTCCCAACCCCTATGGGGATTGGTCAAGTCAGAGGAGACCAAATGGCTGCAAGAGCTTGCAATTCTGTCACCCCAATCCAGCCGCCGAAGGAAACCATGGCAGTGACAGAGTCCGCGTTCGAGGCTGACCCCGTGAGAGCTTAGGACGCGCAAAAAATACGGGACGAACCAATCAAGGATCCTCGAGACCATTCAGCAACCTCTCATCCACAGCCCATTGAGGATGTTGAAGAGATAGCACTCTCCCACGACTTTGCGGACCGGAAGGTAAAGATTGGGACAACTCTTTCGCCCGACCTGCGCTCACAACTGATCCGTTTTTTAAGGGACAACTCTGAGGTCTTTGCCTGGTCGTACGCCGACATGCCCGGCATCTCCACCGACGTGATCTGCCACCGACTCAGTATCGATCCTACCTACAAGCCTGTCGAACAGAAACGTCGCCTCTACGATGCTGAGAGGACCGAGGCTATGAAAGCAGAAATCATCAAGCTCAGCACCATCCACTTTGTCCGGAAGGCCGTCTATGCTGCCTGGGTTGCCAATGTTGTACTCATCAAAAAACCCTCTGGGGCGTGGCGAATGTGCATTGATTTTACTGACCTTAACAAGGCCTGCCCCAAGGACAGTTTTCCTTTGCCCAAGATTGACCAACTGGTTGACGCCACAGCGGGACATGGGCTCCTG
Source organism: Prinsepia uniflora (assembly GCA_032719365.1). Classification (NCBI taxonomy): domain Eukaryota; kingdom Viridiplantae; phylum Streptophyta; class Magnoliopsida; order Rosales; family Rosaceae; genus Prinsepia; species Prinsepia uniflora. The sequence goes on along the minus strand of CM064861.1, from coordinate 45,805,196 downwards.
AGTTTTATGGATGCGTACTCGGGCTACAACCAAATCTTTATGCATCCGGCAGATCAGATCCATACAACCTTCCGGACGGATCAGGGGTTATACTGCTACAATGTCATGCCTTTCGGACTCAAAAACGCCTGGGCCACTTACCAGCGCCTGGTGAACTTCATGTTCGCCGACCAGATTGGGAAAACCATGGAGGTTTACGTCGACGACATGCTCGTCAAGAGTAAATCGGCTGACCTACACATCCCCAATCTCTCGCGAATGTTCGACGTCCTCAAACGGTATCGAGTGAGGTTAAATTCGGCGAAGTGCGTGTTCGGAGTCAGCTCTGGAAAATTTCTGGGTTTCATGATTAGCTAGAGGGGCATCGAGGCCAACCCGGAAAAAATCAAGGCCCTGGTTGATATGGAGCCCCCACGAACCCAGAAAGAAGTGCAAAGCTTAACGGGCTGAGTCGCAGCCCTTACACGCTTCATCTCCAAAGCCACGGACAGGTGCGTGCCTTTCTTCAAAGCCCTAAAGGGCAGGTCCAAACACATCACCTGGACCGAGGAATGCACCAAGGCCTTCACTGAACTCAAGGAATACATGGGAAAAGCGCCGCTGCTGGCAAGACCAGACACCGGGGAAACCCTTTACATGTATCTATCTGTCTCCGCTTCTGCCACAAGTTCAGTTTTGGTCAAGCGTAGGGACGGCGCCGAACATCCGGTGTATTACGTCAGCAAGGCTTTGCAGGACGCCGAGACAAGATCCTCTGACTTAGAGAAGCTCGCTTTCGCCCTCATCATGTCTGCCCGGAAGCTCAGGCTATACTTCCGGGCTCATTCTATCATCGTCTTAACCGACAGACCACTCCGGCAAGTGCTTCAGAAGCCCGAAATTTCGGGCCGCTTACTGAGATGGGCAATAGAACTCAGCGAATTCGACATCACTTTCATTCCCCGCACTGCTGAGAAAGGACAGGCCATGACGGACTTTATCTCTGAGTTCTCCTACGTCCCAGCAACGGCCGCAGCTGAGGTCCCACCATCTTCCCCTCTGTCCATAACACATACTTTGGATGAAGAGAACCCCCAACTCGACCCCACCCGTCCAACCTGGCTCCTTTATGTCGACGGGTCGGCCTGCCACAACGGGTCCGGAGCCGGACTTGTCCTCACCACACCGGACAAGGTCCGGATGGAGTATGCCCTTCGTTTCCAATTCAAGGCCTCCAACAATGCCGCCGAGTATGAGGCCCTCCTTGCAGGGCTCCGCCTCGCTAAAACCATGGAGGCAGAACAGGTCAAGATCTTCAGCGATTCACAGCTCATCGTCAACCAGATCAACAACGCCTATGAGGTGAAAGACTCTTCCATGGCAGCATACAGAGCACTGGCAAAGTCCCTTCTATGTGGTTTCCGCAGCTACGCTATCACTCGGATTCCACGCTCCGAAAACAGCCATGCCGACGCTCTGGCCCAGCTCGCATCCTCCCTCGATGAGAAGCAGAGTCGAAGTGTACTGATCGAAATTCTGGATCAACCCAGTACACAATGCTCGGCGGTCTACGCCTTCAACGCTAACGGCACGTGGATGGCCCCGCTGATTAGATTCCTCGCAGACGGAACTCTTCCTTCTAACAAGATCGAGGCCAAAAAGGTCCGGAGACGGGCAGCCCGCTATACACTCATCAACGACCAACTCTACAAACGGGGCTTCACTTTGCCCCTCCTGAAGTGTCTCGTCCCGGAGGTAGGCAGAGCCATTCTCGAGGAAATCCACGCCGGTATTTGCGGAAATCATTCTGGACCACGGTCATTGGCCCACAAGGCTTTCCGGTAAGGTTTCTATTGGCCAACCATGCACGGAGACGCGGCCGAGCTGACCAAGCGGTGCGATAAATGTCAACGGTTCGCACCTCTCTTCCACCTACCTCCAGAAAACCTCACACCAATGGTCAGCCCCTGGCCCTTCTCACAGTGGGGACTTGATTTGATTGGGAAAATGCCGGCAGGGAAGGGCAAGACAGAGTATGCAGTGGTAGCAGTGGATTACTTCACAAAATGGGTTGAGGCGAAAGTTTTGGCTTTTATCACCACGGCCCAGATCGAAACGTTCGTCTTCCAGAACATTATCTGCCGTTTCAGTCTCCCCCACACAATCGTCACTGACAATGGGAAGCAATTCGACAACACACGCTTCCGTCCCTTTTGTGACAGACACAACATTCGCCTCTGCTTCGCCTCACCAGCTCACCCTCAGTCCAACGGCCAAGTTGAGACCATAAACAAAATCATTAAGCATACACTGAAAACGCCGCTGGACGAGGCCAAGGGAAAGTGGTCTGAAATTCTCCCCAATGCACTCTGGTCATATCGGACATCCTGCCGCACATCTATAAATGAAACCCCTTCTCGCTAACTTTCGGAACAGAAGCAGTCATCCCCGCTAAACTAAGCGAGATTTCTTACCGAGTGTCGTCCTATGAGCCTGAACAAAACGACCATCAGATCGCACTCAGTCTAGACCTCATTGAGGAGCACAGGGAGCAGGCCAACCTCAGAAACATTGCCTGCAAGCAGCGGCTTTGCAACTACCATAATGCCAGAGTCAAACATCGGGGTTTTCAGGAAGGCGACTGGGTCCTCCGAAAAGTCAGCCTTGCCACCAAGGATAGCTTAGCCGGGACTCTCGGTCCCAATTTGTAATGACCCGTCCCGAGTGTTGGGACTAAATAATAATTAATTATGGTTTGGAGTGACTAATCTGGGATTAGTTGAGTGAAATCGGACGAATTGTGCAAAGTGACCGTTTTGCCCCTAACGTGGGCAAAATGTTGACTTTTAGTTCGGACGGTCAAACAGACTTTGACCGATGACTGTGACGTAGTTCGGGACGTCACGAGTTCATAGTCAGGTGGCACGTTCGATTCCGACATTCGAGGAGGAAGTTATGATGTTCGGATATTGAGGGGCATTTTGGTAATTTTGGTTAATTGGGGTCAAATGTTGACTTTTGACCGGGAGGTCCGATGGACGAGGGCCAAGGACCGTTACGTAGGTCTCGTCGATACGAATCTAACGACAGGCAGCATGCCGAAATCGGAGATTCGACGACGAAGTTAGGGTCACGGAAACGGACTCGATTAACCGAACGAATCGGGATTAAATTTTAATATGAATAGTGCCCGATGATTGAACACATCCGGATGAGTGACAAGTGTCACCCATCCCTTGATTTAAGGCCATAAATCAGCTCCATGTTTTGGGGAAAACACCATCATATTGTTTTATTATCCTTTAATCATTCAATCATCTTTAATTATGTTCAATCATCATCATTAGCCATCACTCAAATATTTTATTCTTTGTTCTCTCATTTGAGCCGTGAACAAACACAAATATGGGGAGAGTTTTCTTCCCATCATCATTTCCTTTCCACAACTGATCATGAGAGAAAATTGAGAGAATTAAGGATGAAATTAGCTAGGGGCAAAATGGTAATTTGTTGAACGGAGGGTAAAATGGTCTTTTGACCTTGATTCTTGCTAACAGATTGTGACATCTGTCACTTTGTCACCTTCCATGCCCCTGCTAACATAGAAACGGGAATCAAAGGAAACATAATCATACACCTTTAGACATTAACCCCTAAATTATGGATTTCCTCATCATTGTCCAAATTGCAATCTGTTAAGTGGATTGTTCGGCTTCATTTGTGTAATTAGTGTAATTGGGAGATTGAGGGAGCCGAATTGAGAGAGAAATTCGTGAGGCAGAGAGGCCACTGGGGGAATTCAGTTCGAAAATCAGAAAAATTAGAGGGAAATTCGAAATGGTAATTATGAACGGTGAGGATCGAAATTGATGATTCAATTCGACTTCTGGGATCCATACGAACCTTTTTGCAACAAAACCGAAGTGAAACGGTGTCGAATTGAGGAAGAACTGAGCTTCCATGGCAGCTCAAAATCGAGCTTGGGTTCGACGGGTTAGAGGTATGAATTCATCGAATTGATCTTGTAGAAACGTTCAATACACTCTCACGATGCTTACTATATGGATTAATTTGAAAATCAGGGACGGAATCGGTGAACCCGAATTGGAAACCCGTCGAGGATCGATCGAGAGTCGTGAGGATTTAGACCATGATTCGAGTAATTGAACTTGCAGAACTCAATTAGAGTTGGATTAGAAGGGATCAGTTGAAAGAACGGATTAAATTGGTGTCGAATTGGGTGAGTTTGAACCGGGTCTGTTCGCGGATTTTTCAACCCGTTGTACAGACAAACGGGTGAAGAGGGAGCACTGTAGCAGTACTGTAGCCGGCGCGTGGCTTCCACGCGCAGCTGCTTGCGGCGGCGCGTGGGGGCGCGTGAGCGGGAATCTCGAGGGGCGATCAACATGACTTTTGATCCTCTCAATGTAACGAACATTTTGACGCTGGTTTCGAGGAAATCGGATATCGTTTCGGTAATGTTCCGCGTATCCGAAGTTTTGTATTCCGTTAAAAGTACGTATTTAAATCCCGGAAAAATTGGGGAAAATTATATGAAGTATTTTGAGATGTTAGTAACCCTCTATAATGATTTTGGGCAGGAGATGTGATTTGCAGAATTTACGGAAAAACATGCAGCCCGAAAACAAACCGTTCTGAATGGTGTGTGTGAATGGACTTTTGGTTTTCTAACTGTGATGCATGCATATATGGTTTAAAATGCTTATTTATATGATTTTCAATGATTTGACATGATTGATGCTTTGATTCGGTGATTTCTTGATTTTCTCAGTTTTATGATGATTATATTATTATATTCTGGCACGATTTTCGAGAAATCATGAAATTGGTTAAAAATGCTATTGTGGGCGTGAGAACCCAAGTAAATAATGATTTTGACTCAGATCAGATGTGCTGGATATACATAGATCGGTAAGTGATGTGTTCACTAGATCTGGATTGCCGGCTGGTGATGTGTTCACAGCGGCGGATGCTCGGATTTTGAGCGGTCCTTGAGCCTATTGATATGCACGCGTTGCAGGGATAAAACGTGACTCTAAGCAACAAGATATGGAAATAAGTCCCGTGGTTTTGTGGAAATTGTTTTGATTGATCCACTAAATATATTTAATTGATTTCTTATTATTACTCGTGTTTTATGATATGCATGCATGTTTGTGAAAACTGGAGGGTAAGAAATGTGTTTTGGTAAATGTATTTATCAAACTTTATTTTGTCCACTCACACCTTTTCTGTTTTATTGACCCTTCAGGTCGTGGCGCGATGATCGAGGCTATTCGAGAAGTGGAGGTATGTGTGGGCACAGGCGCAAATATCCCTTGTCTGGCAGGTGCTGAAGGGTAGTTTCGAGTTTTCAGTTGACTTGTCAGACGGGAGCAGGACCGGGCACGATTATCTATGTCCTTCAGGGACGGGTCCTGTCAAATTGGTATCAGAGCACTAGGTTGCTAATGCTGTTGCCACAGCATACCTCCGAAATGTGAGCCTCGTGCGCGACCTGGTAGTGAGATGGGTATATTAGGGTATTTGAGACCTTGTAATTGATCTCGGAATGTAATTGACCTTGGTTTGAGGGTCAGATGTTAATTAGTGTAACTGCGGCTTGCTAATTTTCGAATCGGTATTCTTGTGGGTCCTAGGATTTATTGAACCTAGAGGCTTGGAGGGTAGCACATTTGGGTAGGTTGGACCCAAGATGAGATTATTCTCAGTAAATTCCTTGAGTGGAATGTGAGTTCCCAACGTATAGTGTGTGTTGGGGTATTCTTAGGCTTTGTAAGTGGTATATGATGTGGTTCATCGGCGGTAATTTGCTAGGTGACCGGGTATGCCAGGGATGGCATGGGTGATTGAGTCAAGATTTTGGTTAGGACTCGAGATGAGTCATGGTAATATCTTAAGTCTCAGGAACAGTCGGGTTTTAAGGAACCCTAAGGTGGGATGTTTAGTTCGGAAATATGTGCTGGCGAGTGGTTTGACTCTTAATGACTTTTCGAAGTTGAGACCGACTGACGGTTGTGTCAGGTCTAGTTATGTCAGCTTTTGTGGTGGAACTGCAATCCATAGACGGGGTTGGTACTTGTCGATGGAATCCCAGAGTGGGAATACAGAGTAGTTGTACGGGTACTTAATTCCATTAGATGTGGAGTCTCGATAGCGGTGTCTGGTGGTTAGGTCTGCACAAGTTTGTGGCAGGCACTACTACCGAGAGTGGTTGTTGAGAATTGGGGGACGTTCAGGGGACGTTTCTTTTTCTCACATGAGTTGTCCGAGTGATTGTACCCAGAGTTGTTAGGTACGAAGGAGGCAGAGTTTCTCCTATTCGAACAGAGGTACGGGGTCGTCGCTTGTTATGAGCGGAGATCCAGAGTTGTCAGTTTTGCACACGGTGTGCCCATACTGATACTGTTGTTTGTGTGCTAGTGTTGGTGCTGGTACTAGTGCTGGTATTGGTGCCGGTGTTTGTGTTGACGATGAGTTACGAGTCGAGTTGTGACTTCGTCGAGTTAGGTATGTGTCAGTAAACAGTCTAAATGGGGCACGTGGTTGGTGTCCGAGTACGTTGGTTTCAACATGGTTGGACCTACAGAATCGTGAAAGGTTGTGTTTGAGGTGATAGGAGAATTGCGGGTTTTCCGCATTGGGATTAGGTATTCTGAAGTCACGGGGGTGACTTCTTATTTTCTGCTTGGTGGCAGACGTTGTTGGGTTACATGGCGTGGGGAGTGCAGTGAGTTTTATTTGCATCCACGTAGGATGAGTATTGGTGTCATTATTTTGGATCATCCTTGGTTTTCCTTAGGTGGGATGACAAGGATAGATACAAGGTGATCAGTGAGAACCCCCAGTCGCGGCGTGTCTCGTCGTTAACTGAACTGTTTAATTGTGGGCGTTAGTTGTCAAACGTTGTGACAGTACGCAAATTAGATGAGGGTGTAAGACCCTATGGTTTCTAGTAGTTAACTGTGTGGATCCTAGGTGGATCGGGTTTGTGATGTCGTGGACTTTGGGCATTGTGACGATCTAGGATCGTGATGTTCATGGTTGGCTGACGTCGTGATGGATCTGGGTCGTGATTTCGATGATCCAGATTGGGTGAGAGTTTATCACTCTTACTTTGGTATGTGGGTCGTAAATGACGGGACTGAACTTCTTTTCGAAGTGGAGCCCCTTATGGTATATTACTCGAGTGAGTAGTTTTCCGAAGTAGTCAGATTTTGTCAACCTTAGACGTGTGGTTGTTGGATTGGCTTCCCTATGAAGTCAACCGAGTATTGTGAACTGATAACCGATAGGTTCGGTTTTGGTGTGTCCAAGTGGATGTGAATGAGATTTCGGGTTTTGGAATCGACTTTCTGGGTGACGATTCAGGATTCGATTTTAGAACTTGAAAGTGGAATACTGGATTTGGGTGCGGAATGATTATTCCAAATGCTAGCTTACGAAATAATGATTTCGGATTCGGATTTGGACATGGATTAAAAATGTGATGTCTAGGTTTGGATTCGGGATTTCTTACGAAATTACGAATTCGGATTTGGAATTGGAACTAGCTAATGGGTGGAGTTTCGATTTGTCTCTTGCTGGTTTGGGCAAATAGACTCCATTATTGGAACGTGTTTGACTATGACCTAGGTGGTTGTAGTCTGGTCAAGGGATAGATGTATGTACCTTGTACATGGTTTGGGGTACGATACTTTGCAGACTCGTGGTGGCCGGGGTTGATGTGTATCCCGGGAGAACTAGGCGTTCTTCCCTGTGGACACGTTGATGTGTCATTCTGAGTGTTGTCATTTGGCGAGGTGTTTTTGGGTAGCATAGGACAAGGATTGTCGATGCTAGCTAAACCCTCAGGATTTTTACTTTTCCCTTACTTGGTTTGGGATCGACCATATAGGTCTATGGGTCGAGTACTGGGGTCCAGCTATAGGATCATACTTGGTGTACGATTTGTTGTATCGTATGGATGAGGGTACTTGATACCTAGCGACGGTACATGGGATGTACCAATGACGTGTCGATAAACGTGTTGGTGCTTGGCTTAGTTCCAATACCATTGGTTTTGGTTGTAAACGTGAACTGGACATTGAACACGATGCATTGGGCAGGGTGATTTTGATGCATTCAGTGATTGTTTGAGCAGGTGCTCTTAGCCAAGGTTGGCTAGTATAACTTTAGTGTTGAGTTGTGTGATCACTGCTAGGCTTGTGTTCAACGTGTTCCAGTTACACCGTCTGCTTGAGTGTGATGACGGTATGCTTATACTCAGGATGAATGAGTTTGTGGTTAGTGTGACCGCAAGTTGCTTTGCGGCGAGATGTCCGTGTCGTGACCTTACCAGCATCTAGGATCGCTGAGGGGGTGACAGTTGTGGATACTGAGGAGTGGTATTTGTTACAGGAATGGGGTTGCCCTGTGTGGCGAGATCATGTTGTTGATCTTGTGCTACATTGCCGGACGTTGTTTTACGTTGTGTTGTCACTGATTTGTTGATGCTGGGAACTTTACAAGGGCGGTAAAGCTTAGTGGTGGCAGTTTGGCTAGTAGTGTCAGCTTGGACTGACAAGTGAGTTTTGGTGACTCTCTATGAGAGCGAAGGTCAGGGCACATTAGTGATTACGGGGAGCCGTCAAGCTGAAAGAGTCAGCTTAATGGTGACATTGCCAATTTCGGTGACCAATTTCACTCGAGGTGGTCGAGTGTGGGTAGTACGACGTGCATCTGTGATGTGACGTTTGTGTGCAGACTAGTTCTGCGTTGGCTAGTGGGTGTACGGGTGTACACGTGTTGTGAGACCATTTGTTTTCCACGAGGTAGTTGTGGAATACGGATAGTTGGAATTTCGGGGACGAAATTCTTTAAGGGGGAAAGGTTGTAATGACCCGTCCCGAGTGTTGGGACTAAATAATAATTAATTATGGTTTGGAGTGACTAATCTGGGATTAGTTGAGTGAAATCGGACGAATTGTGCAAAATGACCGTTTTGCCCCTAGCGTGGGCAAAATGTTGACTTTTAGTTCGGGCGGTCAAACGGACTTTAACCGATGACTGTGACGTAGTTCGGGACGTCACGAGTTCATAGTCAGGTGGCACGTCGATTCCGACATTCGAGGAGGAAGTTATGATGTTCGGATGTTGAGGGGCATTTTGGTAATTTTGGTTAATTGGGGTCAAATGTTGACTTTTTGACCGGGAGGTCCGATGGACGAGGGCCAAGGACCGTTACGTAGGTCTCGTCGATACGAATCTAACGACAGGCGGCATGCCGAAATCGGAGATTCGACGACGAAGTTAGGGTCACGGAAACGGACTCGATTAACCGAACGAACCGGGATTAAAATATTATTTTAATATGAACAGTGCCCGATGATTGAACACATCCGGATGAGTGACAAGTGTCACCCATCCCTTGATTTAAGGCCATAAATCAGCTCCATGTTTTGGGGAAAACACCATCATATTGTTTTATTATCCTTTAATCATTCAATCATCTTTAATTATGTTCAATCATCATCATTAGCCATCACTCAAATATTTTATTCTTTGTTCTCTCATTTGAGCCGTGAACAAACACAAATATAGGGAGAGTTTTCTTCCCATCATCATTTCCTTTCCACAACTGATCATGAGAGAAAATTGAGAGAATTAAGGATGAAATTAGCTAGGGGCAAAATGGTAATTTGTTGAACGGAGGGTAAAATGGTCTTTTGACCTTGATTCTTGCTAACAGATTGTGACATCTGTCACTTTGTCACCTTCCATGCCCCTGCTAACATAGAAACGGGAATCAAAGGAAACATAATCATACACCTTTAGACATTAACCCCTAAATTATGGATTTCCTCATCATTGTCCAAATTGCAATCTGTTAAGTGGATTGTTCGGCTTCATTTGTGTAATTAGTGTAATTGGGAGATTGAGGGAGCCGAATTGAGAGAGAAATTCGTGAGGCAGAGAGGCCACTGGGGGAATTCAGTTCGAAAATCAGAAAAATTAGAGGGAAATTCGAAATGGTAATTATGAACGGTGAGGATCGAAATTGATGATTCAATTCGACTTCTGGGATCCATACGAACCTTTTTGCAACAAAACCGAAGTGAAACGGTGTCGAATTGAGGAAGAACTGAGCTTCCATGGCAGCTCAAAATCGAGCTTGGGTTCGACGGGTTAGAGGTATGAATTCATCGAATTGATCTTGTAGAAACGTTCAATACACTCTCACGATGCTTACTATATGGATTAATTTGAAAATCAGGGACGGAATCGGTGAACCCGAATTGGAAACCCGTCGAGGATCGATCGAGAGTCGTGAGGATTTAGACCATGATTCGAGTAATTGAACTTGCAGAACTCAATTAGAGTTGGATTAGAAGGGATCAGTTGAAAGAACGGATTAAATTGGTGTCGAATTGGATGAGTTTGAACCGGGTCTGTTCGCGGATTTTTCAACCCGTTGTACAGACAAACGGGTGAAGAGGGAGCACTGTAGCAGTACTGTAGCCGGCGCGTGGCTTCCACGCGCAGCCGCTTGCGGCGGTGCGTGGGGGCGCGTGAGCGGGAATCTCGAGGGGCGATCAACATGACTTTTGATCCTCTCAATGTAACGAACATTTTGATGCTGGTTTCGAGGAAATCGGATATCGTTTCGGTAATGTTTCGCGTATCCGAAGTTTTGTATTCCGTTAAAAGAACGTATTTAAATCCCGGAAAAATTGGGGAAAATTATATGAAGTATTTTGAGATGTTAGTAACCCTCTATAATGATTTTGGGCAGGAGATGTGATTTGCAGAATTTACGGAAAAACATGCAGCCCGAATACGAACCGTTCTGAACGGTGTGTGTGAGTGGACTTTTGGTTTTCTAACTGTGATGCATGCATATATGGTTTAAAATGCTTATTTATATGATTTTCTATGATTTGACATGATTGATGCTTTGATTCGATGATTTCTTGATTTTCTCAGTTTTATGATTATTATATTATTATATTCTGGCACGATTTTCGAGAAATCATGAAATTGGTTAAAAATGATATTGTGGGCGTGAGAACCCAAGTAAATAATGATTTTGACTCAGATCAGATGTGCTGGATATACATAGATCGGTAAGTGATGTGTTCACTAGATCTGGATTGCCGGCTGGTGATGTGTTCACAGCGGCGGATGCTCGGATTTTGAGCGGTCCCTGAGCCTATTGATATGCACGCGTTGCAGGGATAAAACGTGACTCTAAGCAACAAGATATGGAAATAAGTCCCGTGGTTTTGTGGAAATTGTTTTGATTGATCCACTAAATATATTTAATTGATTTCTTATTATTACTCGTGTTTTATGATATGCATGCATGTTTGTGAAAACTGGAGGGTAAGAAATGTGTTTTGGTAAATGTATTTATCAAACTTTATTTTGTCCACTCACACCTTTTCTGTTTTATTGACCCTTCAGGTCGTGGCACGATGATCGAGGCTATTCGAGAAGTGGAGGTATGTGTGGGCACAGGCGCAAATATCCCTTGTCTGGCAGGTGCTGAAGGGTAGTTTCGAGTTTTCAGTTGACTTGTCAGACGGGAGCAGGACCGGGCACGGTTATCTATGTCCTTCAGGGACGGGTCCTGTCAAATTGGTATCAGAGCACTAGGTTGCTAATGCTGTTGCCACAGCATACCTCCGAAATGTGAGCCTCGTGCGCGACCTGGTAGTGAGATGGGTATATTAGGGTATTTGAGACCTTGTAATTGATCTCGGAATGTAATTGACCTTGGTTTGAGGGTCAGATGTTAATTAGTGTAACTGCGGCTTGCTAATTTTCGAATCGGTATTCTTGTGGGTCCCAGGATTTATTGAACCCAGAGGCTTGGAGGGTAGCACATTTGGGTAGGTTGGACCCAAGATGAGATTATTCTCAGTAAATTCCTTGAGTGGAATGTGAGTTCCCAACGTATAGTGTGTGTTGTGGTATTCTTAGGCTTTGTAAGTGGTATATGATGTGGTTCACCGGCGGTAATTTGCTAGGTGACCGGGTATGCCAGGGATGGCATGGATGATTGAGTCAAGATTTTGGTTAGGACTCGAGATGAGTCATGGTAATATCTTAAGTCTCAGGAACAGTCGGGTTTTAAGGAACCCTAAGGTGGGATGTTTAGTTCGGAAATATGTGCTGGCGAGTGGTTTGACTCTTAATGACTTTTCGAAGTTGAGACCGACTGACGGTTGTGTCAGGTCTAGTTATGTCAGCTTTTGTGGTGGAACTGCAATTGGGCACGGTTATCTATGTCCTTCAGGGACGGGTCCTGTCAAATTGGTATCAGAGCACTAGGTTGCTAATGCTGTTGCCACACCATACCTCCAGAATGTGAGCCTCGTGCACGACCTGGTAGTGAGATGGGTATATTAGGGTATTTGAGACCTTGTAATTGATCTCGGAATGTAATTGACCTTGGGCCTCACGCGCCTGCTACAGTGCTCCTTCAACCTCGAACCACCCGGTTAAACACAGTTGAACCGGCGTGACTGGTTCTCTGTGATTCCTCCACCATTCTTCCTCCTTTCAATCCCAATTGCATCGTTCAGTCCCCAGCAATCCTTTCCCCTTCTAACTTTTGAAAATCAAAGCCTAAAACCCATCGTTCACGACCTCGAAACAGACGGCCCGTGGCCCCTATTTTGGCCGCCGGCCACCCAGGTCCTCCCCCGTCACGGCACCACACTCAGACAACTCCTAGTACCTCCATGAACCTCAACCTAACCTCCAAATCCCTCGACTCTAGCCCCAAAGCCACGACTTTTGAAATCAAATTCACGGGAAAAACAGGGGATTCGAGTCTCACCTGCGATTCAGCCTCCGCCGTCTGCACCGCCGCGTGCCACGGTGCTCGTTGGGTCCCCTGCAAGCTCCTGAGCCTCCTACTGCCTTAGTTTGAGCCACCACACGGCACAACCACCGCCACAGGGTCACCGCCTCTCTGTTTTCCCAAAACTTCCAGCCTCCACCGTCGTGCCTCCGTGCACGGTTGCAGCTCCAAAACGCGATCAATAGCTCACCCTCGTCTCTCTTTCACTCTCACCAGTCATCAACTCCCTCACCCTTGCACTGAATCGATCGAACACCCACGATTTCTTCCCCTCTGTTTCTCTGTGTCGAAGAAAATGGCACGGTTTGAAATTGGACAATGTATAACCGTGTGTATTTGAGATCACCCTAGAACCATCCAACCAGCCCCACGTGTCCTCTTCTCCACGGGCTGAAATGCAAAATATCCCAGCCCACTGTGCCACTTGTTCTGATCTGATTGGGCTGAGGAGAAAAAGACTAAAATGCCTTTAGGTGTACAAATTACCATTTTACCCTCGAACTTCTCAGACCCGTAATTATTCCATCCGACGTCCGATGACAGCGTGCCGCCTGTCGTTGTACTCAGGATGTCGAGACCTATCTAACGGTCCTCGGTCTACGCAAAAATCACCAGTCCACTAAAAAGTCAACATTTTCCTCACTTAATCAAAATTACGGTAACGTCCTCAATATTCCGAACATCATAACTTTTCCTCCGATTGTCCGAATCGAGCTTGCCACCTGTCTACGAACTCATGACGTCCTAAACTATGTCACGGTCAAGGGTCAACACTCATCCAACCTGTAAATCAAAAAGTCAACTTTTGACGCACTATTCACAAGGGCAAAATTGTCCTTTCATATAAATATTTACAAAAATTACATTTATACCCTTCCCGAAGGTACGGGTTGTTACAATCTACCCCCCCTAAAAAGAATTTTGTCCCCGAAATTCAATGAAATAAATAAGGGTACTGTTCACGCATCAAGGCCTCGGGTTCCCAAGTAGCTTCTTCCACCTGATGATTTCTCCACAATACTTTAACTAAGGCAACCATCTTCCTCCGTAAAACCTTGTCCTTTCGATCCAAAATCGCTACTGGCTGCTCTTCAAAACTCAAGTCTTCCCTAAGTTCAACAGGCTGGGCTTCCAGAACATGCGAATCATCCCGTATATATTTCCGAAGCATAGATACATGGAAGACATTATGTACTTTTTCCAGATCTGCTGGTAAAGCCAACCGATAAGCAACAGGACCAATCCGCTCTAAGATCTCATAAGGTCCAATGTAACGAGGACTCAACTTCCCTCGTCTGCCAAACCGTACTATTCCCTTCCAAGGAGATAACTTTAAGAAAACCCAGTCTCCTACGACAAACTCCAAATCCCTGATCCTACGGTCGGCGTAGCTGATCTGTCAGTCCTGAGCTGCCTTCAATCGATCCCTGATCAGTGACACTTTTTCCTGTGTAAGATCTACCAGCTCGGAATTAGTAAGTCTTCTCTCACCAACCTCAGTCCTGCACAACGGAGTCCGACACTGTCGTCCATACAAGGCCTCATAAGGAGCCATCCCAATGCTCTCCTGATAACTGTTATAGTAGGCGAACTCCATCAAAGGTAGATGTGATTTCCAAGTACCCTGAAACTGTAAAACACACGCTCTCATCATGTCCTCGAGAATCTGGATGGTCCGCTCAGACTGTTCATCGGTCTGAGGATGAAAAGCAGTACTGAAATGCAACTTTGTCCCAAAAGCTTCCTGTAAACTCTGCCAAAACCGGGAAGTAAACCTCGGGTCTCTGTCAGATACTATCGACTCTGGAGTACCATGCAGTCGAATAATCTCATCTATAAACAACTGGGCAAACTGCGTCAACCTGAAGTTCTCCCGTACTGGCAAGAAATGAGCAGACTTCGTGAGTCTATCTACAATCACCCACACGCCATCGTGTCCCTTCGGTGTTCTAGGAAGCTTGAATACAAAATCCATAGTCAGGTGATCCCATTTCCACTCGGGGATCGGCAAAGGTTGCATTGCTCCATAAGGTCTCTGCCGCTCAGCTTTCACCTGTTGACAGATCAAGCATCTACTGACATATTCTGCAATCTCATGTTTCATCCTTGACCACCAGTAATGCTCTCGAAGGGTACGATACATCTTGGTCCCACCAGGATGCATCGCATAGGCTGAACAGTGAGCCTCATCCATTATCACCTTCTTCAAGGCTTCGTCCTCGGGTACGCACAACCGTCCATCTTTAATCAAGGCTCCATCCTCGCGAATCTCAAAATCCTGTCTCTCTCCAGCCTCGACCTCAATCCGAATGATGCCCAAAATGGGGTCCTCAAACTGAGCATCAATAACCTGATCAATCAAAACAGGTCGCACGTGGAAACTCGCTAAAAGTGCTCCCTGATCATCCACAGTCAACTCTACTCCCAATCTACGGAGCTCCATCAATAAAGGCAACCGAACTATCCTCAAATACGACAAAGAACTAGCTGATTTCCTGCTCAAAGCATCGGCTACCACATTAGCCTTCCCTGGATGATACTCGATAGTACAGTCGTAGTCCTTAAGCAACTTCAACCATCGGCGCTGTCTCAGATTCAATTCCTTCTAAGTGAACAAATACTTTAAACTCTTATGGTCCGTGAAGATCCTACACCTCTCGCGATACAAGTAATGTCATCAAATCTTCAATGCATGAACCACCGCCGCCAGTTCCAAGTCATGAGTAGGATAGTTCATCTTATGGGGTTTCAACTGCCGGGAAGCATAAGCAATCACTTTCCCGTGCTGCATCAATACACAGCCCAAACCTTGTAAAGAAGCGTCACTATACACCTCGAACTCCCCACTATCGTCTGGAAGGGCCAACACAGGAGCAGATGTCAACCGCCTTTTAAGCTCCTGGAAACTCTGTTCACATTCCTCATCCCACTCAAACCGAACTCCTTTCCGAGTCAACCTTGTCAACGGAGCAGCCAGAATAGAAAAACCCTCAATAAAACGCCGATAATAACCTGCTAAACCCAGAAAACTCCTGATCTCTGTCACCGTCTTGGGCTGTTCCCAATTTGCTACCGCCTCAACCTTCTGAGGATCCACTCTGATGCCCTCGGCTGAAATCACATCACCTAAAAATCCAACACTGGTCAACCAAAACTGACACTTACTCAACTTCGCATACAACTGATGCTCTCTCAGGGTTTTAAGCACTATCCTCAGATGTTTCTCGTGCGCCTTTGCACTCTTCGAATACACCAAAATGTCGTCAATGAAGACAATCACAAAACGATCCAAATACGACCGGAACACTCGGTTCATAAGATCCATAAAAGCTGCTGGGGCATTAGTCAATCCAAAAGGCATCACAACAAACTCGTAATGACCGTACCTGGTCCGAAAGGCCGTCTTCTGTACCTCCTCTTCTTTGACCCGTAACTGATGGTAGCCGGAGCGAAGATCAATCTTCGAAAAATACTGTGCTCCCTTTAACTGGTCAAACAAATCATCAATCCGGGGTAAGGGATACTTATTCCGAATGGTTACCATATTCAACTGTCGGTAGACCACACACAATCTCAACCCTCCGTCCTTTTTCTTGACAAACAGTACAGGTGCTCCCCAAGGTGACATACTCGGTCGAATGAATCCTATATCGACCAACTCTTGCAACTGGGCTTTAATTTCCCTCAATTCTGCAGGTGCCATGCGGTAAGGAGTTTGTGAATAGGCTGTGTACCTGGTAAAAGATAAATCGTAAACTCGATCTCTCGATGAGGTGGTAATCCTGGCAACTCCTTAGGAAAAACATCGGGAAACTCCCGTACCACTGATATATCCTCCGCCCTTACTAGCGAAACACGTGTATCCACCACATGAGCTATGTAACCCTGACACCCCTTACGCAACAGCTTGCTAGCCTCAAGTGCCGAAATAACTCCAGTAGGAAGTGCACGTTGATCACCTTGAAATGTAGTCTCTGGTAATCCTGGACTTCGAAAAGTCACTCTCCTATCAAAGCATTCGATAGAAGCATGATGTCTCGTCAACCAGTCCATACCCAAAATAACATCAAAGTCCCGTAGATTCAATAGTAACAAATCCGCCATTAACTCAACCTCGCCTACCATCACCGGACACTCTCTCAACACCTGAGTCACTACCAACACCTCCCCAGTAGGTGTACTCACCCCTAACGCACTCTCCAAAGCAGACACCTCCCTCTCCATCACCAGACTACAACTCCGGGCTATAAACGATTGAGTAGCCCCGGGATCTATCAAAGCAAAAACAGTGTGACCAAGTATGGTGAGTGTACCTGTCACCACTCCCGGTGCTGATCTGGCCTCCTACTGGGTCATAGCAAAAACTCGCGCCTGAGGTCCTGATGACCTACCGCGCCCTCTAGAACTGCTCGTGGCACCACCGCCACCCCTAGGGCCTGCTGCCCCTGACACTGATGCAGTACTCCGCCCAGGTTCTGCTACACCTCGGCCTACTCCACCCTCTTGAGCTAACAATGGGCACTCCCGCCGAAAGTGTCCTCGCTCTCCACAGTAATAGCAAGCATCCCTACTGGGTCCACCGGTCTGCCTCCCAGTAGAAGCAACAGAAGTAGCACTCGCCTGGGGAGTCGGCTGTGCTCTGGCTCCCCGAAACCCAGAGCCCTGAAAACTGCCTGGTCTACCAAACCGGGCTCCACCAGCTGATGACGAACCACCATAATTGCCCCGCTTCGGGGTCCTCTGACTCGATGCTCCAGGAAAAGAATTCTCTCGGCGTCGTACACTGCCCGAGTACTGTGGCCTGGCAGGCAAACTAGCCTCCACTCTAACAGCAGCATCAGAAAACTCCCGGAATGTAGCAAATGAGCCGGCTGTCACAATGCCCAACTCAAATCGACGGCACTTCTCAGCCTTGGTTGCCACAAATGCATGAGCGAATCGGGATAGCATCTGGAATCTCTGCTCATACTCAGCCACTGTCATACTCCCTTGTTTCAACTGAAGAAATTCCGCCTCTTTGGCATCCCGGAAAGAGCGGAGATAATACTGGTCTAGAAACCGCTCCCGGAAAGTCTCCCATGTCACAGTATGTGCATCCCAGCCGGACAACTCCAGCATATACCACCACTCATACACTGCTCCATCCAGCAGAAACCTAGCCAACAAGACCCGGTCCTCTAGAGGACAATGCATCACTCCAAAAATACGCTCGAGCCAGGTGATCCATCGATGAGCTTCCTCTGGGTCTGTCCCACCACTGAAAGTAGTAGCCCCGAGCCGCTGGGCTCGCTCAATCGAAGCGCTCTCAGTCCCTCTCGCCGCTTCATCTTCAGGTCGTGGAGGGGGTTCACGTCTCGGAGGCATGGTCGAACGTACGCTGAAAGAGGCATAGAGTTAGTAAAATAACCTAGATACGACCTCATACCAACACAACCCGACAAGCCTATGCTCTGATACCAAATTATCAGGACCCGTCCCAAATATCACCTCGATACCCGGGATGAATTCTGCTCCCGTCTGACAATCACACCCTAAAATACCAAAATAACCTCAAATCTACTATAAGCATAATTATCAGATGAAAGAGTAAATATAATACAACTGTAAGTCAGAGCATAGTCCTACAAAATGGGCACAAAATCCTACTATGCTAGTCTCGCAACGGAAGAACGTCGTAAGCTCTATGCCTCGATTCCTGCCTCAACGTTCACCCCGACGCTATCACCACGACCTGGAGGGAAAATTTAAAACAGAAGGTGTAAGTGGACTAAAGACAATAAAAGTTCCAAAAACAGTTTGTCATCAAATTAGAGTTAAGGAAAACAATTATAATATTTGTTCCCTCCGTTTTGAAAACATGCATGCCCAACTAAGTATTAGAAAACACATAACATAAAACATCATAAGAAACAGAAACACTATAAAACGGGTATAAAACTCATATCATAAGCATCATGAAATCGCATCAGAAATCGTGAATATCAAACCATCATTTTACGATCAAACCTGCTGGGTCTATCCGAGTCTTTAAACTCAATCAGGCCTCAAATGTAATTCCGAGTCTTTAAACTCCCGAGTCTTTAAACTCAATAGGCATATGGGGTAATATCGTAATTATCCGAGTCTTTAAACTCCCGAGTCTTTAAACTCAATCCGGGCCCGTCCCCCGTCAATCAGAATCCGGATCTTTAAACCCAATATCCAGATCCAGCAAATTCAATCCAAATTCAATGTAAAACCAATTCTAAATCCATAGCCAAACTCGAATTCGAAATCCCCGGTTCGAAGCCCTTCCAGCGTTCAGAACCGTCATTCCGAACCCAAATCCGAAAATCCACTTTTAAACCAAAAACCACATTTAATCAAAAATCATGTTTCACAATCCATTTATCATCATCAGAAAACACTTATAGCTTGAAATCCCCAAATATGGCATCAAAATCCGAAAACCAGCTTTTTCTCGAAAACGTGCAAAATCCCAGAAATGTCTTGAAAAACGTACAAACATACCAACCACATATAATCATCAACAAGTAGCATAAAAACATATTTAATATCGTAAAACATCAATAAAACAGTTAGGCATGCTCGTAAAGAAAGAAAGAGTCCACTCACAAAACAGGACGAGTCAATCGCGCTCTGTGCGCTCCTCGACCGTCTCAGGCGTCTCCCGTCCTGTCCATATGCACCAAATAGGGTCACAAATACATCAAGGATACTAACCCTAATCTCCCCAATTTTTGGGAATTTATTAATATTTTAATCTTAGACCCTAAACCGTCCGGATTCTCGAACTACCACATAACATCATCTGATCAACCCGAAACTCACACCAATGGATTCCTTAGGACATTTAGAATCAAAACCATGTTGGAAGGTTGGCCGGAATCCTCCCCACGCGCCTCCACGCGCCGCCCAAAGTGGCTGCGCGTGGGCCTCACGCGCCTGCTACAGTGCTCCTTCAACCTCGAGCCACCTGGTTCAACACAGTTGAACCGGCGTGACCGGTTCTCTGTGATTCCTCCACCATGCTTCCTCCTTTCAATCCCAATTGCATCGTTAAGTCCCCAGCAATCCTTTCCCCTTATAACTTTTGAAAATCAAAGCCTAAAACCCATCGTTCACGACCTCGAAACACACGGCCCGTGGCCCCTGTTTTGGCCGCTGGCCACCTAGGTCCTCCCCCGTCACGGCACCACACTCAGACAACTCCTAGTACCTCCCTGAACCTCAACCTAACCTCCAAATCCCTCGACTCTAGCCCCAAAGCCACGACTTTTGAAATCAAATTCACAGGAAAAACAGGGGATTCGAGTCTCACCTGCGATTCAGCCTCTGCCGTCTGCACCGCCGCGTGCCACGGTGCTCGTTGGGTCCCCTGCAAGCTCCTGAGCCTCCTACTGCCTTAGTTTGAGCCACCACAGGGCACAACCACCGCCACAGGGTCACCGCCTCTCTATTTTCCCAAAACTTCCAGCCTCCACCGTCGTGCCTCCGTGCACGGTTGCAGCTCCAAAACGCGATCAATAGCTCACCCTCGTCTCTCTTTCACTCTCACCAGTCATCAACTCCCTCACCCTTGCACTGAATCGATCGAACACCCACAATTTCTTCCCCTCTGTTTCTCTGTGTCGAAGAAAATGGCACGGTTTGAAATTGGACAATGTATAACCGTGTGTATTTGAGATCACCCTAGAACCATCCAACCAGCCCCACATGTCCTCTTCTCTATGGGCTGAAATGCAAAATATCCCAGCCCACTGTGCCACTTGTTCTGATCTGATTGAGCTGAGGAGAAAAAGACTAAAATGCCCTTAGGTGTACAAATTACCATTTTACCCTCGAACTTCTCAGACCCGTAACTATTCCATCCAACGTCCGATGACAGCGTGCCGCCTGTCGTTGTACTCAGGACGTCGAGACCTATCTAACGATCCTAGGTCTACGCAAAAAATCACCAATCCACTAAAAAGGTAACATTTTCCTCACTTAATTAAAATTACGGTAACGTCCTCAATCTTCCGAACATCATAACTTTTCCTCCGATTTTTCGAATAGAGCCTCCCACCTGTCTACGGACTCATGACGTCCTAAACTACGTCACGGTCAAGGGTCAACACTCATCCAACCTGTAAATCAAAAAGTCAACTTTTGATGCACTATTCACAAGGGCAAAATTGTCCTTTCATACAAATATTTACAAAAATTACATTTATACCCTTCCCGAAGGTACGGGTTGTTACATATTATGCTCGGTCGGCAAGAGCTTTACAAAATTCAACCTCTCGATCGTCCCCACTACTCCTACCAAAAAAAAAACAAAAAGACAAAAGCCGAGAAAATACAAGCGTCCTACACTAGCTCTTCCATAGGTTGCTCGGCTTGCCGAGCTCCCTCCACCCTTGGCTCAGGCTCCTTTTGAGGCTCCACCTGGTCGGCTTCCGGCTGGTCGCTCTGCTGCGCACCCTCTTCCTCCTCCTCCCCCGACTCGTCTTCGAACATTTCAGCGGTTATGTCCTGGCCAAGCTAGGGAGTCTTCACGGTCAAGCCGGGGTTGTGCAGAAAGAGGTTGCGGAAGAACTCTTGTTCACACTCGGCGCCGTGACGCCGTGAACTCGGCCACCGCCGCCTCCTTCGCCTTTTCCAGGTCGGCCTCCCTAGCAGACTTCACCCAACACAACTCTTTCCAGTGCTTCAGGCGGTCTTTCTCCTTTGCCTTGAGGTCGGCCTTCACCTGATCCCTGGAGGCAAGGGCCTCCTGAGTCTTCCACCTCTCAGCTTCCAACTTTCGAGTGAGGTCGGCCGCCTCTTTCATTGCCCTCTCGGCTTCCTGAAGCTTGGGGGAGAGCTCTTCCTATTTCTGCTTCAGCCGCTCTTTCTCCCACCGAGCCGCTGTAAGGACCCGTCCCGAATATCGGGATTGAATATTAATTAATTATGATTTAGAATGACTAATCGGGGATTAGTTGAGTGAAATCGGACGAAACGTGCAAAATGACCGTTTTGCCCCTAGCGTGGGCAAAATGTTGACTTTTAGTTCGGGCGGTCAAACGGACTTTGACCGATGACTGTGACGTAGTTCGGGACGTCACGAGTTCATAGACAGGTGGCACGTTCGATTCCGACATTCGTAGTGAAAGTTATGATGATCGGTTGATGAGGGGTATTTTGGTAATTTGGCATAGTAGGGGCCAAATGTTGACTTTTTGATCGGGAGGTCCTATGGACGAGGGCCAAGGACCGTTATGTAGGTCTCGTCGATACGAATCCAACGACAGGCGGCATGCCGAAATCGGAGATTCGACGACGAAGTTATGGTCACGGAATCAGGCTCGATTAACTGAACGAACCGGGAATAAAATAATATTTTAATATGAACAGTACCCGGTGACTGTGCACATCCGGATGAGTGACAAGTGTCACCCATCCCTTGATTCCAGCTCCATGTTTCCCTCCCAACACTATCATTACTACATCATCATTCCTACACCATCATTCCTCCATCTTTTTCCCCATTTTTCTTCTTCTTTGTTTTTCTTACCCGTGAGAGGGGGAATCAGAATTGGGAGAATTGAGCTCCCTTTCACATCCAGTTTTGAGGGGAATTTATGAGAGTGTGAGAGAGGATTAAACTGGGGAAACACTGAGGGTCGATTGGGGGCTGGAGGCTGAGAATCGAAAATTTAGAAAAATTGGGGGGGAAATTCAAATACTGGGAATTGAGCCGTGAGGATCGAAATTGAACTCACTTCGAGCTTCCTAGGATCATTACGATCAGAAACGTCGAAAGAACGAAGGAAATTGGTGTTGTTTTGACTCTGAACACACTTGGTGACAGAGGATGAAATTCGAGGTTGAGTCGAGGGAATTGAGGCTTTGATTGATGAAATTGATGTGGGGATTGTGTTCCTGAGGATCCCACGATGCTTCTGGGTTCATCAATTGAAGGAAAACACTGGAGATTGATGAAGCTCCATGGATGCACAGTGTACGGATGTTCGAGTTTGAGTCGTGAAGATTGAGCATTGGATTGATGCAGTTGAGTTGGGGGGAAATGTTTAACGGAGTCCACTAATGCTTCTGGTTGAATCAATTGAACGAAATCAAGAAGGTTTGATGGTTTTCGAAGGATGAACAGTGGCCGGATGTTCTTCGATTGATCATCTGTGATCATGAGGTTAGAGGTAATGTTGCTTGTAATTAAGTCCACAGAACTCTAATTAGACTTGAATCGAAACTGACTGAATGTTCAATTGGTGGAATCAATGTCGAATTGACAGAAAACAAACCGGGTCGCCTCGCGGGTTAAATGGCCCGTTTTACAGACAAACGGGTTGGGACGGTGACACTGTAGCAGGCGCGTGGATTTCACGCGCAGCCACTCACGGCGGCACGTGGGGGCGCGTCCGGCCTAGTCTCAAGGTGAGGTCAACATGACTTTTGATCCTCTCAGTGTAACGAACATTTTGACGTTGATTTCGGTGAAATCGGATATTGTTTCGATAATGTTCCGCGTATCCGAAGTTTTGTATTACGTTAAAAATACGTATTTAAATCCCAAAAAAATTGAGGAAAATTATATGTTGTATTTTGAGATGTTAGTAACCCTCTATAATGATTTTGGACAGGAGTTGTGATTTCCAGATTTTACGGAAAAACGTGCAGCTCGGAAACGGACCGTTTTGGACGGTGTGTGTGAGTGGACTTTGTTTTCTAACCAAGATGCATGCATATATGATTTAAATGCCTTATTATATGATTTTATATGCTTGGGCATGATTTGTGTTTCAATCCGGTAATTTCTCGGTTTTATGATTATTATATTATTATTTTGGGTGATTTTCGAGAAATTACGAAATTTGGTAAAAATGATGTTTGGACTTGGTTTGTGAGTCCGGGATTAAAATTGGTTGGAATTGATTGAAAATAATGGTTGGACTCGGATTATTGAGTCATGGATCGAAAAATGATGTGATGACTCGGGAATGAGACAAGGGTCAATTTTGTGGATTTACGTGAAAATGGCAACAGAGGTTGCAACGCATGGATTTGCGTGATAATGATATTTTGGGCATGATAACCCAAGTGAATAGTGATTTTGACTCGGTTTTGGAGTCACTTGTGAATTTGATGAAATTAATGATTTTTGTGATTTTATGATTATTTTAATCAGTTTTTCGGGCACGTTTTACGAGGTACGTGCAAATGATGTTTTGGGCTAGGCCCGGAGTCTAAATGATTTCTAAAATGATGTATTGACTTGGTTGGTGAGTCAATGATGATTTTCGGATTATTCTATTGATTTAAATGTGATTTTAACGGTTTATGTGTAAAAGGTATTTTGGGCTTGAGACCCAGTTGAGAATGACCTTGACTTGGTATGAAGTCAAGATTTGATTGAAATGTTTTGGGATGTAATTCCCGGGATGGCGTTCATTGTGATTGTGATATTCCCAGACGGTCGGTGCTTGGGGGGATTACCCAGACGACCGGAGCTTGGGGGATGTGATTGTAGGATCAGGAGTTGATCCTATGGTAGTCAGCTTCTCGGATGATACTGAGCCTGGATGTACCACTCGGAGGTGTCTGATCCTGGGGATGTGTTCGCCCAGAGGTGACTGAGCCCGAGGAGGTTGAGCCCAGAGGTGTTTATTCCCGAGAGAGTGACTGGATATTGGCCTACGCGTAGTGCAGCACTTGTGAGTAGTACAGTTTGATTGATTGTGCACTGGTGAGTAGGGCAGATGTGATTGGTGATATTTTATGCACTCGTGAGTAGTGCGGATTGATTGGATTGATATATTTATTGTGCACTGGTAAGTAATGCTGATTGGTATTGATTGTGATGATGTACTGGTTTTGAGTACGGGTTTTTGGTCCTTGTGGCCAGGTGATTATGTTTTCACATGTTTTGGCCTGAGAGCCGGGATTTGATGTTTTATAACATAAACTGATTTGGTGAACATGAGTTTTATGGACCATGGGAAAATATGTTTTAATTTTATCGGTCACTCATGTTTTACGTTATGCATGCAAGATTGTGAAAACTGGAGGGTAAGATTGTATTTTGAAATATGTTTTTATAAGAGGTCATTTTTGTCCACTCACACCTTTTCTGTTTTGTGACCCTCCAGGCCGTGGTACGACGCTCGGGACTGATCGTGAGGCAGTGACAGCAGCAGAAATCCGCGCGAACATCCCTTGTCTGGCAAGCATTGAAGGGGAGTTTCGGACCTTTAGTTGACTTGTCAGACGGGAGCAGGACCGGGCACGGTTTTTGACGTCCAGTTGGGACGGGTCCTGTCAAATTGGTATCAGAGCATTTGGTTCTTGATTTCTGTTGATACGTCATGCCTCCGAGTCGTGCGTCCCGTACACGGTCTGAAGATGGGAGGGGCGAGAGTAGTGTTAGTAAAGGCCTAGATATTGAGCGAGCTCGACGGTTGGGAGCCACTGTGTTTCGTGGTGATTCGGGCCCGGATGGTGCCGAAGATTGGCTTACTCGATTGGAAAGGATTTTTGAGGTTATGATATGTCCCCTGGAGGACATGGTACCCTTAGCCACTTTTCTTTTGGATGGCTATGCTTATAGGTGGTGGCATAGTTTGCAGTTGACTGGCTGGGATGCCCGTACCTTGGCATGGGATGCATTCCGAGAGCGATTTTTGGATCAGTTTTATCCTCGCTCATTTCGGAACGCTAAGGAGGTTGAATTTCTCCAATTGCAGCAAGGGAATCGGTCAGTGGTCGATTATGAACAGCAATTTTTGCACTTATCTAGTTTCGCTCCTCTGTATGTGGCTACTGAGGAGGATAAATGTCGAAGGTTTGAGCAGGGATTGAGGAATGAGTTACGAGGTGCTGTAACTGTTGGCTCGTATTCTACCCTGAGGGAATTATCGGATGCTGCTATCCGAGTGGAGGCTACTATTTTACTTGTGCCAGAACAATCTTTGGACTCTGGACGACGCCGAGAGCGTCAGGATACTGAACAAATGAGTCAGGAAACAACGAAGCGAGTTAGCCTTCATAAGCTTGTGTCGCAATCCTCGGTGGGCGTTCATTCGGGTGGAACTTCAACCCAGTCGACAAGTAAGCGGCGTGGTGGGGCAAGTCGCCTCAGCACTGCCACTTGTCACTTTTGTAAGAAACTTGGACATTTGTGAAGGAACTGCCCGGATCGACTTGACCGTAGGTCAGAATAATCGTATTGATACATGTTTTCGTGATACCTTGTAAATGGTTTGTATTGTCCATTTGTGTTGTAATATTGTATCAGGTGTTTTGGGTGTGTCAGACTACTGTGGGTCCGGATGGTTGTTTTTGTTAACAGTTTGGTTTGTAGATGGGCGTGTTGGGCCCAGAATAAACTTGACCTGGGGATGAATATTGGTGTTATTGTTTTGGGATCATCCTTGGTTTTCCCTAGGTGGATCGGGTTTGTGATGTCATGGACATTGGGCATTGTGACGATCTAGGATCGTGGTGTTCATGGTTAGCTGACGTCGTGATGGATCTGGACCGTAATCCTGATGATCCAGTTGGGTAGAGAGTTTGTCACTCTTACTCCGGTATGTGAGTCGTAAATGACGGGACTGAACTTCTTTTCGAAGTGGGGCCCTTTGTGGTATATTACACGAGTGACTAGGTTTCCGAAGTGATCGGATTTTGTCAACCTTAACCGTGTGGTTGTTGGATTGGCTTCCTTATGAAGTCAACCGAGTATAATAAATGGGTAACCGATAGGTTCGGTTTTGGTGTGTCCGAGTGGACGTGAACGAGATTTCGGATTTTTGGAATCGAATTTCTGGGTGACGATTCAGGATTCGATTTTGGAACTTGAAAGTGGAATACTGGATTTGGGTGCGGAATGATTATTCCAAATGCTAGCTTACGGAATAATGATTTCGGATTCGGATTTGGACATGAATTAAAAATGTGATGTGTGGGTTCGGATTCGGGATTTCTTACGAAATTGCGGATTCGAATTTGGAATTGGAACTAGTTGATGGGTGGAGTTTCGGTTTGTCTCTTGTTGGTTTGGGCAAATGGACTCCATTATTGGAACGTGTTTGGCTATGACCTAGGTGGTTGTAGTCTTGTCAATAGATAGATGTGTGTACCTTGTTTATGGTTTGGGGTATGATACTTTGCAGACTTGTGGTGTCGGGTGACGGTATACGGATTGTACCAGTAGTGCGTTGGTGAACGTGTTAGTAGTCGGCTTAATCCTGATACCATTGGATGGGTTGTGAACGTGAACTGGACATTGAACACGATGCATTGGGCGGGGTGATTCTGATGATTTCAGTGATTGTTTGAGCAGGTGCTCTGAGCCATGGTTGGCTAGTATAACTCTAGTGTTGAGTTGTGTGATCACTGCTAGGCTGGTGTTCAATGTGCTCCAGTTACACCGTCTGTTTGAGTGTGATGACGGTATGCGAATACTCACGATGAGTGAGTTGGTGGTTAGTGTGACCGCAAGTTGCTTTGCGGCGAGATGTTACCTTGTCGTGACCTTACCAGCATCTGGGATCGCTGCGGGGGTGACAGTTGTGGATACTGCTGTTGGTATTTGTCGCAGAATTGAGTTTGCCCTGCGAGGGGAGATCATGTTGATGATCTTGTGCTACATTGACGGACGTGGTGGTATGATGTGTTGTCACTGATTTGTTTCTGATTGGCGCTTTACTAGGGTGGTAAAGCTTGGTGGTGACCGTTTGGCTTGTGGTGTCAGCATGGACTGACAGGTGAGTTTTGGTGACTCTCTATGAGAGCAGATGTCAGGGCACATTAGTGATTACGTGGGGCCGTCAAGCTGAAGGAGTCAGCTTAGTGACGATATTGCCAATTTCCGGTGATCGATTTCACTCGAGGCGGTCGAGTGTAGTTAGTATGACGTGCATTGGCGATGTGACGTCTGAGTGCAGACGAGTTCTGCGTTGGCTAGTGGGTGTACAGGTGTACACGTGTTGTGAGGTCCATTTGTTTTCCACGAGGTAGTTGTGGAATACGAGTAGTTGGAATTTCGGGGACGAAATTCTTTAAGGAGGGAAGGTTGTAAGGACCCGTCCCGAATATCGGGATTGAATATTAATTAATTATGATTTAGAATGACTAATCGGGGATTAGTTGAGTGAAATCGGACGAAACGTGCAAAATGACCGTTTTGCCCCTAGCGTGGGCAAAATGTTGACTTTTAGTTCGGGCGGTCAAACGGACTTTGACCGATGACTGTGACGTAGTTCGGGACGTCACGAGTTCATAGACAGGTGGCACGTTCGATTCCGACATTCGTAGTGAAAGTTATGATGATCGGTTGATGAGGGGTATTTTGGTAATTTGGCATAGTAGGGGCCAAATGTTGACTTTTTGATCGGGAGGTCCGATGGACGAGGGCCAAGGACCGTTACGTAGGTCTCGTCGATACGAATCCAACGACAGGTGGCATGCCGAAATCGGAGATTCGACGACGAAGTTATGGTCACGGAATCAGGCTCGATTAACTGAACGAACCGGGAATAAAATAATATTTTAATATGAACAGTACCCGGTGACTGTGCACATCCGGATGAGTGACAAGTGTCACCCATCCCTTGATTCCAGCTCCATGTTTCCCTCCCAACACTATCATTACTACATCATCATTCCTACACCATCATTCCTCCATCTTTTTCCCCATTTTTCTTCTTCTTTGTTTTTCTTACCCGTGAGAGGGGGAATCAGAATTGGGAGAATTGAGCTCCCTTTCACATCCAGGTTTGAGGGGAATTTATGAGATTGTGAGAGAGGATTAAACTGGGGAAACACTGAGGGTCGATTGGGGGCTGGAGGCTGAGAATCGAAAATTTAGAAAAATTGGGGGGGGAAATTCAAATACTGGGAATTGAGCCGTGAGGATCGAAATTGAACTCACTTCGAGCTTCCTGGGATCATTACGATCAGAAACGTCGAAAGAACGAAGGAAATTGGTGTTGTTTTGACTCTGAACACACTTGGTGACAGAGGATGAAATTCGAGGTTGAGTCGAGGGAATTGAGGCTTTGATTGACGAAATTGATGTGGGGATTGTGTTCCTGAGGATCCCACGATGCTTCTGGGTTCATCAATTGAAGGAAAACACTGGAGATTGATGAAGCTCCATGGATGCACAGTGTACGGATGTTCGAGTTTGAGTCAAGAAGATTGAGCATTGGATTGATGCAATTGAGTTGAGGGAAATGTTTAACGGAGTCCACTAATGCTTCTGGTTGAATCAATTGAACGAAATCAAGAAGGTTTGGTGGTTTTCGAAGGATGAACAGTGGCCGGATGTTCCTCGATTGATCATCTGTGATCGTGAGGTTAGAGGTAATGTTGCTTGTAATTAAGTCCACAGAACTCTAATTAGACTTGAATCGAAACTGACTGAATGTTCAATTGGTGGAATCAATGTCGAATTGACAGAAAACAAACCGGGTCGCCTCGCGGGTTAAATGGCCCGTTTTACAGACAAACGGGTTGGGTCGGTGACACTGTAGCAGGCGCGTGGATTTCACGCGCAGCCACTCACGGCAGCGCGTGGGGGCGCGTCCGGCCTAGTCTCAAGGTGAGGTCAACATGACTTTTGATCCTCTCAGTGTAACGAACATTTTGACGTTGATTTCGGTGAAATCGGATATTGTTTCGATAATGTTCCGCGTATCCAAAGTTTTGTATTACGTTAAAAATACGTATTTAAATCCCGGAAAAATTGGGGAAAATTATATGTTGTATTTTGAGATGTTAGTAACCCTCTATAATGATTTTGGACAGGAGTTGTGATTTCCAGATTTTACGGAAAAACGTGCAGCTCGGAAACGGACCGTTTTGGACGGTGTGTGTGAGTGGACTTTGTTTTCTAACCGTGATGCATGCATATATGATTTAAATGCCTTATTATATGATTTTATATGCTTGGGCATGATTTGTGTTTCAATCCGGTAATTTCTCGGTTTTATGATTATTATATTGTTATTTTGTGTGATTTTCGAGAAATTACGAAATTTGGTAAAAATGATGTTTGGACTTGGTTTGTGAGTCCGGGATTAAAATTGGTTGGAATTGATTGAAAATAATGGTTGGACTCGGATTATTGAGTCATGGATCGAAAAATGATGTGATGACTCGGGAATGAGTCAAGGGTCAATTTTGTGGATTTACGTGAAAATGGCAACGGAGGTTGCAACGCATGGATTTGCGTGATAATGATATTTTGGGCATGATAACCCAAGTGAATAGTGATTTTGACTCGGTTTTGGAGTCACTTGTGAATTTGATGAAATTAATGATTTTTGTGATTTTATGATTATTTTAATCAGTCTTTCGGGCACGTTTTACGAGGTACGTGCAAATGATGTTTTGGGCTAGGCCCGGAGTCTAAATGATTTCTAAAATGATGTATTGACTTGGTTGGTGAGTCAATGATGATTTTCGGATTATTCTATTGATTTAAATGTGATTTTAACGGTTTATGTGTAAAAGGTATTTTGGGCTTGAGACCCAGTTGAGAATGACCTTGACTTGGTATGAAGTCAAGATTTGATTGAAATGTTTTGGGATGTAATTCCCGGGATGGCGTTCATTGTGATTGTGATATTCCCAGATGGTCGGTGCTTGGGGGGATTACCCAGACGACCGGAGCTTGGGGGATGTGATTGTAGGATCAGGAGTTGATCCTATGGTAGTCAGCTTCTCGGATGATACTGAGCCTGGATGTACCACTCGGAGGTGTCTGATCCTGGGGATGTGTTCGCCCAGAGGTGACTGAGCCCGAGGAGGTTGAGCCCAGAGGTGTTTATTCTCGAGAGAGTGACTGGATATTGGCCTACGCGTAGTGCAGCACTTGTGAGTAGTACAGTTTGATTGATTGTGCACTGGTGAGTAGTGCAGATGTGATTGGTGATATTTTATGCACTCGTGAGTAGTGC
Source organism: Prinsepia uniflora (assembly GCA_032719365.1). NCBI lineage: Eukaryota > Viridiplantae > Streptophyta > Magnoliopsida > Rosales > Rosaceae > Prinsepia > Prinsepia uniflora. Next base: position 45,774,398 of record CM064861.1, on the reverse strand, counting down.
GGATTGATTGGATTGATATATTTATTATGCACTGGTAAGTAATGCTGATTGGTATTGATTGTGATGATGTACTGGTTTTGAGTATAGGTTTTTGGTCCTTGTGGCCAGGTGATTATGGTTTCACATGTTTTGGCCTGAGAGCCGGGATTTGATGTTTTATAACATAAACTGATTTGGTGAACATGAGTTTTATGGACCATGGGAAAATATGTTTTGATTTTATCGGTCACTCATGTTTTACGTTATGCATGCAAGATTGTGAAAACTGGAGGGTAAGATTGTATTTTGAAATATGTTTTTATAAGAGGTCATTTTTGTCCACTCACACCTTTTCTGTTTTGTGACCCTCCAGGCCGTGGTACGACGCTCGGGACTGATCGTGAGGCAGTGACAGCAGCAGAAATCCGCGCGAACATCCCTTGTCTGGCAAGCACTGAAGGGGAGTTTCGGACCTTTAGTTGACTTGTCAGACGGGAGCAGGACCGGGCACGGTTTTTGACGTCCAGTTGGGACGGGTCCTGTCAGCCGCATCCACCCTCCTCTGGCTGTTCCCAAACTGGAGATACACCTCATCGAGAGCCTGCACATGACAACCATTAGTAACTCACTCGGCCTAACATACCACACTTGGAAAATACAACCATCAATGAGTACTTAAGTTTTATATCAAGTCGGTGTACAGCCTGCACATATTATTTATCATATATTATTTATCAAGCCGAGCAGCCTGCACATATTATTTATCATATATTTATTATATCAAGTTCATTTTATAGTTTTTATTAGTCATATATAACCATCAATGAGTACTTAAGTTTTTTTCCAAAGTTTCATTTCAAATTTCCAACTTTTAGATCGAATTTCCGTCATTTTTGTTGACCACGATATCGATATTTGGGACGAGATATCCGTAAATTTGACTAGCGATATATCCGTCGATATCGATATTTTCATCCTTGGAAAACACATCAATATCCAATTTAGAAATTGTTTGTGGAAACAAGAAAATAGTTTTTGATTATTATAAAATCTGTCACAGTATAAATAGGGAAGAGAAGTAACTTTACTCCCATTTAACTACTTCCCCTACTTATCTTTTCCCTATATTCTCTCCCCCTCTTCGACTGTAGCCTAAACTCATAAAAACATAGCAAAGCCCTTCGCCGCCTCCACCCTCGATTCAAAGCTTGAGATGGAGAGAAAAGGAGAAATTGAGGAATTGATACGGAGCTTGTGCAAGGGCGAAGTGACCTTCTGCATCCACCTTCAAAGTAGATGCGAGGCTTTAAAGATTTTTGTGGACTGTCGCCTAATCCCTCTTGATTCGGCCACCAAATGGCCCGAATGGAATTGTACATGTTGGATGTGTCCTTAAAGCTGACTTCTAAATTCACGATTGTGTGACCAAATAAGGAATCTTTTCTTGGTCTAGGCTCTTTCACTCCCTCAGGGTTAAGGGTGTTTAGGTTTCGAACTTGTATATTTTTATATTTTTTAGATTTTGGGATATGGAATGCAAGTGCAATAATTCAATTGAACTAGGAAAGTAAATATAATTAAGAAATTAAATTTAAACGTAAATACAATAAATAAATCCTTAAATAAAAATTAATAACTAAAATTAAAGATGAGATTAATAAAATAAGACTAACAAAGCGATCGAACAAAATAGTTAAATAAATACTAATAACATGAGCTTAAATCAAAATAAAATTTAAATAAAGATGAACTCGAACTTGAAAAAAAAATAATTAAAGGTACTTTGGAAATTAAACTTACTCTAGGAATGAAGAACTTGACTAGTCTAGGAATTGAATGGTGCAAGATAAGGAGAAAGTATGTGTGTTGATGTTGATGTTCCTTCTCTTCTTCAAGGCTTGATATTTATAGGGCTCAGATGCATCACAACTTGGCAAGTAATTCAATTAGCAAGATTACTTCTTTGTTTAGAGATGATTGATATTGATTATCTTTGATTCCTCAATCAACACGATTCTAGGAAAAGTTGGCTTTAATTCCATAATTGTTAGATACGCTTGATTTGAGACATGATTTGATCTCCTTTCCATGTTAATCTTTACCACATTATCCCATGATTGAAATGATTTTTTTTTAATACATGGATGTGGGCATAAATGGTGTTTGATCTTAATTACAATTGTTTCCTTATGTAGAAAGTTTTCACGCCTTTATTTCTTTTAATTAAATATCTAATGACATGTAACTGTAATTATTTACTGTTAAATAATTTAGCCGAATTTTCCAATTTGTCTTTCTAGCCTTATTTTCGGCCTTTAACCTTTTTCGGGCCCAAAGGTAGCCCATTGTCAGATTTTGAACTTGATGAGGTCGGATTATGATAGGACCCAACCCTAATACCCCATAAAAGTATTCTCGAGTCATGCTGCCGTCTGATAGAAACGTTGTCAGATAAGGGATAACCGCGAATCCTTCTAATTCGTGCATCCGCCTCTCGAGCCTCGATCTTCGTATAACAGCTCTAGAGGGTTAGAAAAACAAGAAAACGTATGAGTGGACAAAATAAATAGTTTAGAAAAAATAATTTGAAAGCATCCAGGTTTACTCTCAGTTTTTCAAAACTATGCATGCATACGAAAACCATTTCAAGAATCATTTCACTTTGAGTAAAACAACACATTTTATATTCTTGAAATACGTGAAAGTATCTATAAGGAAAATAATCGGAAATCCATCGTTAACCACAAATCAATTTAACCATGAAATACAAACACGTCATAAGATATGAATCTATCACATCAAAGCCACATAACCAAACTACATTCATTCACATCAATCCATACATGTCACGGTCAATCCAGCCTCAACGCCCAATATCAAACATCAAACCACTGCCCCACTAGCAGACACATCACAATAAACACTCAACATCAATGCACAAGCACAAGAGCAATCATCACAGGCTCCACATCAATCATTATATCATTCATCGTATCACAAGTGCAATACCGGTAGGCAATATGCTCGGGAACTGGAGCGCCGCTCGACATTCGAGTGATACAGACTCAGAAACTAGAGCCCTGATCAACGTATAAGTCATCAACACAACATAATACCATAGTATATCCACATGAGGCATATCAGTATCATAATCATAGTCACTAGTGTCACGATCTGGAGCTCCCGGCTCGACGGCTAAGACCCACATCCAACAAGCATTATAACATAACCAAGTCCAAATCACAGTTCTCACATCACCATTACCAAGAGACACATACACATAACATATCACAAACCCAAATCAAAATCAGAACCTCGGGCCTAAGCCCCAAACATAGCTCAACGTGAATTCTCGTAAAACGTGTCATTAATGCCATTTTCTTAAAAACCGTCTAGAATACCATATAAAAATCATAAATATTCTGAAACGCATTATTTCATGTCATTATTCATATTCGATTCAAAATCACATTTCAAACGATGCTCAAAATATAGTTTACTAAAACCTCGTACAACGTGTAATAAAATTAAAAACATATTCATAAAATCACTGAAAAATTCATATAAAAATCCAAACACCCAAACATCATCACTAACACCTATAAACACAATTAAAACTCATAAATATGCATGCATAATATTTTAGAGAAAGAAAGACCACTCACACACCTCTGAATCGTCAATTTCCACTTTGCACAATTTTCTGTAAATTCTGGGAATATCACTTCGTGCCAAAATTCACATCTATGGGTCACAAATCATCCCAAATAACTCCTAATTTAATCCTATAAATTTTGTGATTCTTAAATGTATTTAAAACGAACCCTAAACCTTCGGACACTCAAAACTCCACTAAAACGGTGTCTGATTGACTCAAAAGTAGTGCCAATATGTTTGTTGCATCGAATACTCAAACTTTTATGTTGCGGTCACCTTGAAAACCACGCTCACGAGCCACCCAAGGTGGATGCATGTGGGAGCCACGTGCCAGTGTTATAAGGACTCGTCCCAAATTTACGAATTAATTTAGGATTAATGATGAATTATCAAGAATTAATCAAGGAATAATCAATGATTAGCGAATGATCGGGGTAAAATGATGATTTTACCCCTATAAAGGGTAAAACGTTAACTTTTGACATGGGAGGACAAATGCACGAGGATCGAGGATGGTTACGTAGATTGAGTCGATACGAGTTCGTAGACAGACAACACGTTGAAATTGGACATAGTACTGAGAAGTTACGGGTCAAGAACGATTTAGGGAACTATTCATAATTGCACAAATTATGAGAAGTTTGCTATTGGTGTTTGAACAGTGGGGCCCAAAATATCTCCTATGGACTAATAGATGAGTGTCAAGTGTCACTCATCAATTGATCCACACAACACATACATGTACCTCACATCCCCTTCATTCCCATTACACCCGAAAACCCCAAACCCATTCCCCTCTCCATTCCATTTCGATTTGAGGCCATAGGGAGATTGAGAGAGGTTAAGTGTTAGGCTGAGAGGTAGAGAGAATGGTGGTGAGAGGCTGAGCACGACGGTGACCTGAGGAAAAGGTAAAAACCTGAAACCCTGTTTGATTTGAATCTGAGTTTTGTTTTCTGGATGTTTGAGAACCATTCTAATGCATGGGTTATATTCTATGAGTTTGTGCGAGAGTTCATAGGGACTAAAAGGAAGGGAAAATGACCAGTGGATAGGCTGTGGGACTGGGTCAAAGTTTGGTCGTGAAGGATCGATATTGAAAGGTAAGTTTCAAGTCCTTTCTCTTGGTTTTAAGCTTGTAGGATTGTTTCTGGGTGAGATACGAAGAGATTGGTGAATGAATGGTGGATTTTGGTGAAGAAATAAGGGAGATAGAACTGGGTCAAGGTTGCGGGTCGACTAACCTGGTTGCAGGAAAACAGGTCGACCCGCGAGAGGTTAACAATGATGACAGACGATGACGTGGCATGTCATGTCATCATCTGTCAGGCCATGTTAGACCACGTGGTCCAATCAGGTGGTGCCACCTAGCAGGGTGTCAGGACCTGTCAGGCCTACGCGGTAGCTAAAGTGGCAAGTCTAGTCAGCAGTGTTAGAACACGTGGACTAACAGGGTGGTGCCACGTGGCAGTGTGTCAGGATGTCAAAGCTGATGTGTCGATGACACGTGGCACTAGTCAGGGAGTGCCACATTGCAAGCTGTCAGGCTGACATCAGTAGATAACGTCAGCGACTGACGTTAGCATGATGGCAACGTTGACTAGCGTTGACCGCCGTTGACTGCCGCGTGTGGACTTTGATTGGTGCTTGAGGGTGTGTGGGCATGATTTTTGAGATGGAACTGATCATGTTTGAAAGGTTTTGATGATCTGAATCCTATGGTGGTGGTTTCGGGTGGATCAAAGATCGTTTGATTGGTCAAATGGAGGTTTTTCTCCTCGAGAAGAGTGTTCGGGACACGTTGATCTTTCCGGGATGTGTGAGGGTTTATGATTAGAACTTGTATCGATGGTTAGTGACCTTTGAGTATGATTTGGACAAGTTTGAACGTCCCGAAGAGTATGAATTAGCCCCGAAGTGGCTTACAACGCGAGATTCGAAGCAGATAGTGTCCAAAATCATGTCCAACACTATTAAGACAATCACGTTTTTATTACTCTAGGTTTAATCATTTTTCTTTTAGGATTTAAATTGTGAACTCCTATTTATTTGAGGATTAATTTTCTCTTATAAATAGAGAAGCTTAGGTTATTTGTAAGGGGTCGCTCATTATTTGTACCAAAACTCTACTTAAACTAAATTTTCCTTTTCAAGAAATTCAAGATTTCATGTGAAAATCTAATTACACCATATCCCACCTTTTATAACCTTCATCCATGGCATAGAGGAGTGTCTCCAAGTGTCTCACCAAAGAGTGTCCAATCACTTCGTATCCATAGGGTGTCCCGAAGAGAAAAAGTGTAACACGACCTCTTTACCTTGTAGTTATCTTTTATGCTTGAATATCTTGGTTTATGGACTGATTTCTAATATTATCCTTGGTTTTATACTTTGTATTAATTTTAATAATCTTCCATGTGTTCTAATATTTCAGCTTTTGTTATGCTTGTATATTGGTACTTAATGCTTGACTAGATAGAGGAGTGTCTCCAAGTCTAGATCATTGAAAGTGTGGCGTGAGTGTCTCCCTGCACGTACTTAAGAATATGCAATCATCTCGTAGAACTAAGGTTATAGAATCTCGTAGGTTTGAAGTTGGTATAAATCATGAATGAGTTTGGTAAAGAATGAGTTGACCACGTGTAAATAATAGATTGGGTTAGTTTAGATTAGTTTAATTACTTAGGAATTTTAAATCAATCTCTTTAGCCCCCAATTAACTAATCAAACGATAATCATGCTTAGGTACCTTCAATCCCCGGTTAAAAACGATCCCTATTTACCAATGATACATCCACAAAAAAAGGTTTTTAATTGCATACGTTTCCTTAAGTGTTGAGTGTGACTTTATGTTTACTTTAATGCTTAGTTTTTGTGTATCAATTTTTGGCGCCGTTTCTGGGGATTGAAAAATCTTTTGTGTGATTTCGTTTGTGTAAATATGTTCATAATGTAAATATCATACTAGCTTGTGCATAACTTTCACACTTGTAAATTGTGGGAAACATAGTCTTAGTTCTATATATTATCTTCATAGAAATTAATTTGTAGAGTTGAGTACTAATTTAATTTATGAAGAAGCAGGAAAATAGTTCAAAATAAAAGGCCACCAATTGAAATTTTACCTCGAGGAAATTGGTGCGCAGGATGTGGAGTTCGAAAGAGTGCAAAGATCTCACATTGAATGAGTTGATTGAAGCACTTCATCTAGGTTGAAGACGTTAAACTTAAGCGCTTGTTGGGAGGCAACCCAATGGAGGAGTCTACAACAGATTTGCATTCTCTTCCCTTATCTTATATTTTTGTTTGTTTTTATTTTTATTTTATTTTAGTAAAACTCTATCTCATACTTGATTCTATGCTTTTACATTGATATATTGTGGGGGAGGGTTTTACAACTTTATGAGTCTTAAAAAAAATTATGAAAAAAAAAATTTCAAAAAAAAATGTGTTTTAAGTTTTTGTTTTTTTTTTAAAAGTCTTAGGATGGCCTTCACCTGTCGATGATAGTAATAGGAAAAAAAAAGATAAAACATGGCTAAAAGATGATCACTACAATTTGAATTCATTTGCTAATGCTTTATGATTGAATGTTTATGACTAGTAGTAGACGATGCATGTTAAACTGGTACAGAACGAACATGTTAAGATTTGTATGAATCATATGAACCCTATGTGAGCTTTAAAGTCTTATATACTTTTTTTTTGTTGAGTGATTCATAGGAGTTCTTTGTTTAAATTGATATACATATGCCTCATAACTGCTTGCAATAGATTTTAATGAACTCTAGAGTACTAGAACTTATTCTATGTGATTTTCAAAGCTTTTAAGTTAATAAACTCTCTGATTTTGGACATAATTAAGGCAATTAGGTTCACACCATTTATCCAAATATTCTAGCCCTACTTGATCACACAAGTGTGATCCCCCTAGTTTAACTCACTTTGTGCCTAAATTAAGCCTTTATTTCATCACCCTCGAAACATCTATTCATGTAAGCCTAGTATAGACATCATTTACCCTTATTCCAAAGACTTCGTTGAAGACTTCAAGATGCCGTGAAAAAAGAGATATGATGATTGAAGACTTGTATGTACGTATAGGAAAGAACTTGCTCAAACTACATTGTAAACATATAATTACCATGAAAAAAAAACTATATACGAGAGAAAAAAAAGTGAAAAGAAAGCAGAAAAAAGAACCAAGAAATAAAAAAACAAAACAAATTTTTTTTTTGAATCTCTGGAACGGTAAATAAGTTTTGAGTTTGAGTTAAGTCTTCTATACTTGTGAATTTGGAAACATGGAAGATTTCAGCATTTGTCCAAACTACAATGCTCAAGCGCGTTTCACGTATTTTTTAGGGACTAGCAAAGTCTAAGTGTGGGGGTAATTCCAACACTTATCCCTATGTGATGGAGCCTTTGGTGAGTCCTGAAACAAATTTAACACCACTATCCTAAAAATTCCTTGCCTCTACACCTAGCCCCATTACAACCTTAAATTAAGACCTTATGATCCTTGAGATTAGTAAAATTCGATTAGTTGAGTCTATCACTTGGGTAAGCTTATGGTTTTGGTTAATTTGTGCAAGTATGTTCATATTCTTATGGTTTATGTTTGAAATTTTTATGAGGTAACTTACTTCTATTATGTGAGCATCTTTCTCACATATCTTGAGTGCAAACACAAACCCTATACACATTGAGTGAAATTATGAGTGTATATCCCTTGTGAGTTGATTCATACTTGTTTTATTCATGTTGAGATAAATTTCACCCAGTTTAATCATTGTCTTACTTGTCAAAGCATTTTGTTATAATTTATTAACTTTTGAATTCCATATGCTATATAGCTTCTTAGTGTAAATTTTTTATGCTATACTTAAGTTGATACAATTTGAGACAAATGGTTAAGGGTTTAGTAGTTTTTGGTTTTAAGAAAAAGGAAAATATATGAGTTTTCAAAGCCTTAATTTGTTTTGGTATTTGCTAGGTGCTAGCAAGGTTTAAGTATGGGGGAATTTGATAAACACATATTTCATCACCTTTTTATCTCAATTTCCTTTTCATCTTACTTTGTTATATCCTTAATCCTACAATTTCTAACTTGTTTTAATATTTTTAGGTAGCAACCCAAGAATGTGGAGTAAAGAGGTTAAAGTGGAGAAAACCCGCATAAGCTATCAAGAATGGGCCAAGATTTATAAAGATTGGATCAAGATTCATCAAGATGGGTTAACACTATGACCATGTGTGCAAGAAGGTTCAAGATTATGCCAAGATTCATTCTTGGAGAAGTCCGAAAGAAGAAGTGGATTAAAAGTTACAAAACGGAAATCTGCCTGAGCAAATTAGCCCACTTCCACGGACCATTGTTAACGGCTCAGGTAGAATCCGAATATGAGAAAGGTATGGTTGGAAAGCTCTAGAAGTGTAGTTTCCAATGGTTCAAGAATTACTCAAATCGGAGTCCTACAGCCATAGGAATTCCTATTTTGGTGAGGCATAGTAAGTCTGCACGAATATGATTACTTGTTTTACTAGGAATTGAAGCTGTGCACGTTTTCCAGTTGTTCCATCTTCTAAAATTCCAGTAAGCAACCCAAATTCCAAGCAAATTAAGGAGAAGAATTTCCCCTTTTTAATTAGGATTTGTTTCCCCTTTTTAAATTAGGAGTTTTTATTACCCTTTTTGATTAAGTTTTGTATTTATTCTTTCTTTAGGATTTAGATTACCTTTTTAATTAGTATTTTTATTACCTTAGTTCTTTAGGAATTTAATTTAATTAGTTTAATAATTTTTCTTTTAAGATTTAAATTGTGAACTCCTATTTATTTGAGGATTAATTTTCTATAATAAATAGAGAGTGTTGAAGCGTTATATGTTCCAACTGTTGATTACTCGTTGTCCAATCACCAAATGATGCTTGTCCTTCCTCGTTACCTGTCAACTCAAGTGAATCGTGGGTTTTTCGTTAGTACGTGCACCGGTGTGGTGCCCGCCTAAGGTTCTCCGACGGTCACGTCAGTTACTTTGTTCGTAAGAGGAAACAGTAAATGGTAAGTTTGGTAGAGTAATAGTGAATAGTAAATATTAGTTACCTTTTATTGGGAAATATGTACCCCTTATGTATGGGTACGTAGGATGTTCAATTCTCATAGTTTCGATGTGGGACAAACACTCCTTGATTCGCGTGCTGACACGTGTTACACAGATCGAGGGTGGATAGACTTCCACGTGGCATCCCGCATTGGGCTCAGTGTTGGGGCTGTGTAAATACGGTGGATTTGGGCCTTGAACGGAGTATGGGCTTTAAGTATACGACCCAGTGGGTTTGGTTAGATATGGTGTCAACAAAAGTCCCCCAAGTCCTTGACTGAGGTGGAATTTCTCGGTCGGGGGCTTGTCTCATTCTCCTAGACTCTGGTGGGAAGTATACCGGTAGTCCCCCAAGTCCCCTTGCGGGAGAGTCCACCGAGACAGTCTCGATCACGGCGAAGAAGTGTAAAGTGGTCGGTCTTTAGGTTTAGGGAAGGCGACTCGGCAGAGCTCAAGCGGTCGGTCAAGTATTGCATAGAAGGTCGGTGGTGGTACCATGGTCGGTGATGAGGGCCAATTAGTTGGCTTGGTATGGGCGGTGTACCTCTCTCGTCATGGAGTTAGTCTGGGTCGGTGGCGAGGTCCAACGCCTGCGGGGGAGTTGCGGGCACCGAGCGGTGTATGTGGGTCGGTCAGGAGCACGGGGAAGTCGGTAGTGGGGTGAGGTGGGAGGGTTGGGTTCCCTCGGCTAGATGGGTGACACGTGTCGGTGAGATCAATTGGTCGTGACACGTGTCGGCCACTAGGAGGAGTGACGCCTCGTAGTCTGTACATCAATCTCTATAAATATGAGAAGCTTTCACCGATTTGCTCATTTGGTGTTTGTGAGAAAAGTAGGAAAAAATTTTCGAATTGGGAAGGCGATTTCTGATAAGCTCTCGGCGGTGGTGCATACGTTGGTTGCGATTTCCGACCAACACACCTCCGTGAAAAAACACAGTAAGTATTCCTTAAGTCCATTTTTTCGATTGAAGTGGGTGTTGGTGAAGAACTGGTCATGAACTTGGTGAAGTTTGTGGTCAGATCGTTGTAGGTCCAGGTCGGTCCTCTAAGTTGTGTTTTCTTTTATTTTTTTGTAGATGTCTGTTGATAGTGACTCGGTATCCGAGGGTAAGTGCTACGACTCACAGGGCGGTGAGTCGTCAGGTAGTAGTGTGCAGGTTCTCATTCCCGTCTCCTGGAGTGAGGACGAGGCCCACTCGGCCGAGGCACAAAATAGGGCACAGTCAATGCATAGTATGGCCGAGTCATCCGATAGGACGACAGAGACTTGTGTAGAGGTTGAGTCGTCAGGTCGGTCGGGCGATGGCAATCTCTTGGTGGACGCCGAGACAATAGTCAAGGTGGACGTTCACCGAGCGTTGAAGCTGACCCACGGCCGAGACAAGGGCGCAATGCGGTTGAACAAAGGGAAACCGACCGGTGATGAGTCGGTCTCGGACGCCGTTCCGATTGAACGTGCTGCCTTCACTGTTGACGAAATGGTCAACAAGGAGACCGAGAAGGGCTTTATGAAGATGAGGATCGAGTTCGGTGTTAATGAATCGGTGACAATGAGGCTGCCGACAAAAGAGGAGCACCGAGTAACCCTCCGGCCGGTATGGCGTTGTTCTATACCGAGCTGGTGCACCATGGGGTGAGGCTGCCCTTGCACCCCTGGTTGCAGAGGATGGTGAAGAAAATGGGGGTGGCACTCGGTCAGCTCAATCCTAACGTGTGGATTGTGCTCTGCTCCCTCTACACAGCATTCCGATGGGCCAAGCAACTGGAACCGACCTATGCCCAACTCATGTACTTGTATGAGTTTGGGTTCCAACAGCAGAGCACCGGATGAGTCTTCGTCCGTCATCGCAAGAAGAGCAAACGAGGGGAGTTCATCCTGGACATACCGACCTCCTAGAAGTCGTACAAGACTAAGTTCTGCCTGGTCGGTGGTAACTAGGAAGGGAACACCGAGGGACCTCTGATACCGTCCAAATTTCAGACCCAAGGTTGATAGTTGTAGCATAGGCCAACCATTTGTTGTAATCTGTTGTAATTGTTTAGATTTTGTATGCTCTAAGTATGGCTATGTTGGCTGACTGGTTCTCGGTGTGCAGGTTTGTTCCCCGAAGAAGAAATCTCACCGGAAGAGAAAATTATTGTTCACCGAGTGAGACAGATTTTGGAAGACCTGAATCGGAACCGACGCATCCTTCTGTTGCCTGGATTCCAGTACAAAGTCGGCCTTATCGATACCGACGAGGGTTAGTTTTTTTTGTATATATGCTAACCGTCTGCTCTGTGTTTCAGTTCCATATCATCTCGGTAGCCGGATTTTGAAAGACTGCGAGCAGCTGAGCATGAAGGCCGATAAGACTTCCCGGGAGTTCGCCTCTCTGTTAAAGGCTGCCGAGAGCCTTGAGCTCCCCCCCCCTAGAGGAAGAAGGACCGAGCTGACAAAGGACAGCATGAGTGGACCGACCGTTCGAAACAGGGCCAGTCCTCAAAAGTGAGTCTGTAAACTCCTCCAAATCGGTCTCCGAAAAGAAAACCGAGCGTTATTGAGGGGGACCAAGTGTTGTCCCTGACCCTAGGAGGACGAAGGCGCGAAAGGAGGCTTAGATAATTCTGTCGGCGCAGGAGGAAATTGGAGGTAAGGGTACTATGCCAGTGCTAGAGTTCAATCCTCCACCGTCCCTCCTCGGTTGGATGCGAAGATCCTCAAGATGCTGCAGAGGAGGAGGGAGAGGCTGTCGGTGAGGGAACCAGTGTCCAGGCCACCCTATGTTGCCCCAGGCAGATGGTGCCGTTGCTCAACGGAGTCTGCCAGGGGGCATCCACTCCCTTAGAAGAGCTGGCCGAGGTTCAGTGCCAGTGGGCCGATCAGAAAATGGAGAAAGCACTACTACTTCTACGCAATGTAAGTGTGTTTTCTTATTTTGCAAGTGTTGTTTGTAGGCCGAGTTGAGTATGTACTAAGTTTTTTCATGTGCAGGCCCTCGGTGAAGTCTACCTCCAGTTTGGGAATGCTCAGAAGAGGGTGTCGGCTGCTAGGAGGGAAAAAGACCAGCTGAGGAAGAAGCAGGAGGAGCTCACTCCTAAGCTTTAAGAGGACGAGAGGGCTATGAAGCAAGCGGCAGACCTCACTCGTCAGTTGGAAGTCGAGAGGTGGAAGACTCAGGAGGCCCTAGCCTCTAGGAATCAGATGAAGGTCGACCTGGAGGCCAAGGAGAAGGACTGGCTACGACACTGGAAGGAGCTTTTCCGGGTGAAGGCGGCTAGGGAGGCCGACCTAGAAGAGGCGAGGAAGACTGCTGTGGTCGAGTTCAAAGTGTCCGAGGAGCTGGACCAGCTGAAGAACGAGTATGTCGCCGACTGCGAGCAGGAGTTCTTCCGCAAGCTCTTCCTGCATAACCCTGGTCTGACCATGAAGACCCCCTGGCTCGGCCAAGATATCACAGCCGACATGTTTAAGGACGAATCGTGGAAGGAGGAAGAGGAGGTTGTGTAGCCGAGTTCCCTGCCAGAGGCCGACCCAGTAAGTCCTCCAAAAAAGCCAGAGCCAGCGGTGGAGGTAGCACCACAGGCCGAGCAGCAGATGGAAGAGTTAGTTTAGGACAGGCCTATGTGCCTTGTAATTTTTTGTTTAAATTTTTTGCGATAGTAGTTGGTAGGACGATCGAGAGGTTGCAATTTTGTAATGCTCTTGCAGACCAAGCATAATAGGTCTGCCCAGTGAATGAAATTTGACTTGCCCCATCAAATAAGATTTGTAGACCGAGTATTCCTTTGATTTACCTGTTTGTCTGAGTGTTGGTGTAAGCCGAGTAAGGCTGTACACCGACTCTAACGTTTGAGTCAAAAAATAGCAAGTGTTGGGGTGTAGGTCGAGTAAGACCAACCCCGACTCGTATGTTCTGAGTCTAAGTGTTGGTGTAAGCCGTGTAAGGCTGTACACCGACTCGAATGTTTGAGTCAAAATAACAAGTATTGGGGTGTTAGCTGAGTAAGACCGAACCCCGACTCGTATGTTTGAGTCTAAGTGTTGGTGTAAGCCGAGTAAGGCTGTACACCGACTCTAATAGTTGAGTCAAAAAATAGCAAGTGTTGGGGTGTAAGCCGAGTAAGACCAACCCCGACTCGTATGTTTTGAGTCTAAGTGTTGGTGTAAGCCGAGTAAGGCTGTACACCGACTCGAATGTTTGAGTCAAAATAGCAAGTGTTGGGGTGTAGGCCGAGTAAGACCAACCTCGACTCGTACATTTGAGTCTAAGTGTTGGTCTAAGCCGAGTAAGGCTGTACACTGACTTGAATGTTTGGGCCCGTGTTATCCTTAGGTTACAAATGTTGGGTGAATGGAAGAATTCATAAATAAGGGGCACCAAAGTTGGCAAATTACAACAAGTTATAAGATGAAGAAAAAATACAATGTTTAAATGAAGTATCTCTTTAGGTGGTCGGCATTCCATGGGTGGCCAAGCTTTCGCCCATTTGAGTCTTCCAATTCATAGGTGCCTGGCCGGTAGATTCTTGTAACCCGGTAGGGACCTTCCCAGTTTGGGGCGAGAGTTCCGACTGAGTTATCCTTGGTGGCGAGGCTGACCTTCCGAAGGACCCAGTCTCCTTCTTGAAAACCCCGGTGTTTGACTCTGGCGTTGTGATAATTGCAGAGCCGCTGCTTGCAGGCAATGTTTTTGAGGTTAGCATGTTCCTTGTGTTCTTCAATGAGGTCTAGACTGAGTGCGAGCTGATGGTTATTTTGGTCGGGCGCGTAAGTTTACACTCGGTAAGAAGTTTCGTTCAGTTCAGCAGGGATGACTGCTTGTAACACCCCGGAAATTCGAGGATTTTAATATTGTAATTTAATGTATGAATTGACGTTTTTACCCTTGTGAATGGTATGGCCAAATTGTTGACTTTTGATTTGTGGGTCAAACGAACTTTGACCAACGACCGTGACGTATTTCGAAAAGTCACGAGTTCATAGACAGGTGGCACGTCCAATTCGGACGATCAGGGAAAAAGTTATGACTATCAGAAGTTCAGGGGCATTACCGTAAATTAGACTGTAGGGGCGAAAATGTTGAATTTTCGTTTGATAACTAATTTTCACACGACTCGAGGACCGTTAGGTAGGTCTCGACGCCCTGAGTCCGTAGACAGGCGGCACGCCGAAATCGGACTTCGTATGGCTGAGTTACGGGTCTAGAAAGTGAGGGGCAGTTTGGTAATTATTGAACTAGGGGCATTTTGGTCATTTCGCCCTGGTTACTGTAGCAACCGCGGGGGACATGGGCGGCACCACCATGTGCGGTGGTTCTGAGTGCGAATTGTTTATGCTGGTGTGTGTGCTGGAAAGTATTGATTGTTTAAACCTTTTGGAAGCATCAAACATGGTCTGATTCATCCAGCTGCACGGTCAATTTGTTAATTGAAGATCGAAGCTTTTCGGGGAACAATCTCAGTGGACAGATTGGACTTCCACGAGCCTCTGGGACGGCTTAGGTTGTTTAAAATTGATTAGAACGTGTGTGAGCATCACTCTGCCATTGAGAGAACTGAGAATTGGAGAGGAAAACCAGAGAAACCATTTCAGGGAAAATTGGAGGGAAAATCGGGTTTTGATTTCTAGTGATTGTTGGACCAAACCAAAGCCTGTTTTAGTCTTCTGGGAGTATATGGAACTCAACAACATCAAAATCGGGGGAACCAGCCACAGTTGAGCTGGGACAGAGGCTGCCGTTTTCAGTGAAGTTGCAGAGCTTGGGACGACAACCTTCAGGTACTTTCAGACACAATTGATTGTTCATTTTAGTTCGTTTTGATCCTATTATGCTTCCTGTGAAGTTAATTGGAGATAATCAGAAACCAGGAAGTTCTGGTGATTGACCCGTTTGGTTGATCACGGGTCGATGGGTCGATTGAGGACTTGTCGAGGGTGATTAATGTCTCAGAACCTAAATTGGATAGTCAATGAACATGTTAGCATCAAATACGAGTGAAATCGAGTGGAAATTGGGGGTTAATTAACCAGGTCAAGTAGCGGGTGGCAGGCCCGTATTACAGAAAAACGGGTGAAGGTGGTGACACTGTAGCAGCTAAAGTGTCAGGCGCGTGACTTTCACGCGCAACCACTTTGGGCGGCGCGTGAGGGCGCGTTGAACCTTATCTCCGATCACGATCAACATGACTTTTGTTCCTCTCATCATTCTGAACATTTTTAGTGAATTAACCATGTTGATCTGAGATAGTTTTGATGGGTCAGTTTAGGGCCGGTTGTCTCGGGAAACGTGTTGGATGGGTTCCCTGAGCCGGTTTCTGTTTCGGACTTTTTGGTTAAATGGTAAAGACTTGTAGTGACCCTTACGTGTGATTTGGACTGACAGGAATTGTACGATAATCCCGGTATAAGTTCGTACGCGCAGGTTCACCGCGGGATCGTACTGTGAGTGGGCCCGGTTTCATTAAACCCTTGCATGCTTAAATGTTTTCCGATTTACTTATATGTTCACATGCTGGAATCAAGAAATGGTTTTGATGATATTGAAATTATGGTTATGGTACGTTTCACGGTATTTGGGTTTGAAACCCGTCTGATGAAACTTAACGATCGATTTGGATTTTATCTATGTATATATATGTGTTTTGCATGTGGATATCAATAAAATGTATTTGGTACTGCACTGTATAGATCCATTCTTATGATAATGTCTCCTCCGGATGTGGTACCCCGGAGTGGTCATAGCGCATTGCCTGCGAGGAGTCATTCTACGGAGAAACCGGACCGTAAAATGACTCAGGAGCAGGATTACTATTTGACGTCAGGGACGTCGAGCGTCTAGGACGCTAGGCATTTAAAATGCCATACCTAGACAGGGTTCGGGGATTGGACTCGGAATTGAGACCCGAGTTGCACGCGTAGCCTTGAGACTGTGACCTTATCGGACGTCAGAGATGTCAGACATCGGGGATGTCTGGATCGGAGTGTATAGTGCAGTGACTAAAATTATGTTTATGGTTTTATTATATGCCTTATGGTTCATATTATATGATTTATGGTTTAAAATTTTGATGCATGCATGTTTGGAAAACGGAGGGGTAAATTATATGTTTTACTTATTAAACGGTTTATTAAACTTGAGTTTCGGCCCACTCACCCTTAATGTTTTGGTAACCCCTCCAGGTCGTGCTACTGAGGTAGATGAGGAACCTGAGGCTGAAGCATAGATCTACTTCTGCGTACTTGAACCCCTGTTGGGTGGTTTACCCGCAGGTTTATTTTAGAGTCGTGCTCGCAACTTGTAATTTTGGATTTCATCCCTTGTCTGACATCTGTTTAATTCGGATTTGATGTATAACTTTAATTTGGTTATTTATGCATTTGATGTTTTGAGGTTAAAATTAGAACGTTATTTTGTTTGTTAGACGGGAGCGGGGCACGTCCCCTTGTGGTCCCTGTGGGATCGGGACCGGTCCTGTCAGCTTGGTATCAGAGTACTAGGTTGTGGTCAGCATGCTAGACTAGCGATTAGTACTAGTTACTTTTCGAGTTTAAGGATAATGTTAACTGATCTATGCCTTGACAGTTGGTTATGCCTCCAAGGAGGATTCCTCATACACGAACTGACGAGGATCTGGAAAGGGAAATGGAATGCGCAAGCATTGAGTGGGCTCAACGTCTAGGAGCCACACCTTTCAACGGGGGATCGAACCCCGAAGATGCTCATGATTGGATCACCAAATGGGAAAGGATCTTCACGGTGATGCACTGCCCTCCGGGCGAACGGGTAACTTTGGCGGCCATCTTACTGGAAGGAGGAGCCTACCAGTGGTGGCACGGCCTTGAAATGTCTGGATGGTCTATCCATACCACTACTTGGGAAGTTTTCCGTTCCCGATTTCTGGACCAGTACTACCCGCGATCGTTTCGCGTGGCACGGGAGGCTGAGTTCCTGCGGCTGGAGCAGGGGGATATGTCCGTTACGGACTACGAGCAGACTTTCGGAAAACTATCCCAGTTCGCTGCATCATTCGTGAGCACGGAGGAGGACAAATGCCAAAGGTTTGAGCTTGGACTCCGAGGGGAGATCCAGGAAAGTGTGACTGCTGCTACTCATGCTTCTATGAGAAATATGGTCGACGTTGCGGTGCGTGTCGAGGCCAGTCTGGCGGCACACCAGACACGATAGCCTTCGGGCGAGGGGCGACGTCAGGATCGCCCACAACGTGGGCCAATGGGCCAGAAGAACAACAAGGGAGGGGGCTACAGGGGAGCACCCTCATCCTTCAAGGGTCGTGGCTGGTCGGGTCGACGCGGAGGCTCTCAGGGCAGAGGATCAGGATACAACTCCGGGCAGCTTTCATCATGGAGCGGTGCGTCTGGTGGGCATTTGGACAGGCCAAGGCCAGTAACCTATTTTGCTTGCGGAGAAGAGAGCCACTATGCCTGTGATTGCCCGCTGTTATCCAAGAGCAATGACGTTGGGGGCTCTAATGTGGTGCAGAGCACGGCTTCCCACACTAATGGAGGTCGCGGTCAGGGAGGTGACCGTAGTGCTGGGCGTGGCGCGCACGGACGCGGACGAAATGGAGGCCCTAGGGCTCAAGTGTTTGCAATGACCCAGCAGTAGGCGAAGACTGCCCCAGGCGTGGTTACAGGTACACTACATATCTTAAACCTTCTTGTACGTGTGTTGATGGATGCGGGGGCTACACATTCTTTTATTTTGAAGAGTTGTGCTGGTATGCTTGATTGTGTGGTATCAGCCTTAGATTACGAAATGGGTGTTGGCACCCCGATGGGCATCGTGTACCTTGTGAATCAAGTGATTCGGAGGTGCCCGGTGAGAATTGAGGATGTGGATTTGCCAGTAGACTTGATTATTCTGGATATCCACGACTTCGATGTAATTTTGGGAATGGATTGGCTATCGGAGCATGGGTCGCTCATCGATTGCCATAGTAGGCAAGTGATTCTGCGGAGCCCGGGTTTGCCAGAGGTTATCTTTCAGGGGGAGCGTGACGGTTCGCCTCCTGAAGTGATTTCTTCACTTACTGCTACCAAACTTCTACAGAAGGGATGCCAGGGTTATCTGGCGCATGTCGTGTCGGAACAGGTTGATTCTCCGGGTATCGACGAGATACCGGTGGTACGTGAGTTTCCGGACGTGTTCCCGGAAGACTTACCTGGATTACCGCCATCGCGGGAGATCGAGTTTACGATTGAACTACTCCCTGGTACTCGACCTATATCCCAGGCACCATACCGGATGGCGCCAGCCGAGTTACGAGAACTCAAAACTCAATTGCAGGAGTTGGTGGATTTGGGATACGTCCGACCGAGTACTTCACCATGGGGAGCACCGGTGTTGTTCGTAAAGAAGAAGGAGGGGAGTCTCCGTTTGTGCATTGATTATCTACAACTCAACAAGGTGACACTGAGGAACCATTATCCGCTACCCAGGATCGATGACCTTTTTGACCAGTTGCGGGGAGCACAGTGCTTCTCGAAGATTGATTTGCGGTCTGGGTATCACCAACTGAGGATTTCGGAGGAGGATATTCCGAAAACTGCTTTTCGAACCCGTTACGGACACTACGAGTTCCTTGTTATGCCTTTTGGTTTGACGAATGCTCCAGCAGCATTCATGGATCTAATGAACCGGGTTTTTCGACCCTACTTGGATAAGGTCGTGATTGTGTTCATCGATGATATCTTGGTGTACTCGAGGAGTGCCCGAGCACATGAGGAACATCTACGGTTAGTGTTGGAGAAGCTGAGACAAGAACAGTGGTACGCCAAGTTGAGCAAGTGTCAGTTTTGGCTAAACAGTATTGGTTTTCTGGGACACGTGATATCGACGGATGGGATTAGCGTGGATCCCCAGAAACCAGAAGCGGTGACCAATTGGGCTAGACCGACAACGGTAACGGAGGTGCGGAGTTTCGTCTGGTTAGCAGGTTACTACCGGAGATTCGTTGAGGGTTTGTCCAAAATTGCTGCACCATTGACTCGATTGACTCGGAAGGGAGTGAAGTTTATTTGGGACGAGCAGTGTGATCAGAGTTTTCAAGAATTGAAGGATCGATTGACCACTGCACCTGTCCTTGCATTGCCGGATGACAGTGGAGAATTCGTGGTCTTTAGTGACGCATCACTACAAGGTTTGGGCTGCGTGTTGATGCAGACTGGCAAGGTTATCGCCTACGCATCCCGGTAGCTAAAGACTCATGAGTTAAACTACCCTACCCATGATTTGGAGTTGGCAGCGGTGGTTCATGCCCTAAAAATCTGGAGACATTACCTATTCGGCGCAACGTGCCGGATATACACCGACCACCAGAGCCTAAAGTACCTATTCACTCAGAAGGAGCTTAACATGAGACAACGAAGATGGTTGGAACTACTGAAGGATTATGACTGTACAATTGAGTACCATCCGGGTAAGGCCAATGTAGTGGCAGATGCACTCAGCAGGAAGTCAGCGGGATCTGTTGCACACCTAGGGATGGTGTATCTTCCTTTGCTGGTGGAACTCCGGAAGGCGGGAGTTATTTTGGATACAGATGAGCATGGAGCTTTGTTGGCCAGCTTCCATGTACGACCAGTGCTGATTGATCGGATTATCGAAGCACAACTTCAGGATCCGATACTCTGTGTTTACAAGATTGAGGTCGATACGGATGGGAGACAGGATTTTACCATCCGGGATGATGGAGCACTTGTGAAATTGGGCCGTTTGTGTGTACCTGCAGTGGCAGAGTTACGGGCCGAGATTCTGGAGGAAGCCCATAGTTCGGCTTATGCTATGCATCCGGGAGGTACAAAGATGTACCGTACCCTCCAGAACCATTATTGGTGGCCAGGAATGAAGAAGGATATTGCAGAGTTCGTGAGGAAATGCTTAACCTGTCATCAGGTTAAGGCGGAACGGCAGAGACCTTATGGGGCTATGCAGCCACTTCCGATTCCCGAGTGGAAGTGGGATCACATCACCATGGACTTCGTCTTTAAGTTACCCAGGACTCAGAGTGGAGTTGACGGAGTATGGGTGATTGTGGATCGGTTAACCAAGTCAGCCCATTTTCTACCAGTTCAGGAGACTTATAAACCTAACCGACTGGCTCAATTGTTCGTGAAAGAAATCATACGATTGCATGGTACGCCGGAATCGATCGTGTCCGACCGTGATCCGCGTTTCACTTCCAGGTTCTGGCGGAGTTTGCAAGCTACTTTGGGAACAACCCTACGTTTCAGTACTGCGTTCCATCCACAGACTGATGGGCAATCTGAACGGACCATTTAGACCTTGGAGGACATGATGAGGTCTTGTGTACTACAATTTCAGGATTCATGGGATACTCATTTGCCGTTGATGGAATTCGCTTACAACAACAGCTATCAGACAAGCATCGGGATGGCACCCTATGAGGCACTGTATGGTCGACAGTGCAGGACACCTATCTGCTGGATGGAGATAGGGGAGTGAGCGGCCGTAGGGCCAGAATTGATGGACTTAACCCTGGAAACTATTCGGGTTATCAAGGAAAGATTGAAGGCGGCGCAGGATCGCCAAAAGAGTTATGCCGAACGACGGATTCGAGACTTGGAATTTGAAGTGGGAGATTTTGTCTTCCTAAAGTTATCTCCGTGGAAAGGGATTATCTGTTTTGGTCGACGGGGGAAACTGAGTCCGCGTTTTATCGGACCATATGAGATCGTGGAGAGGATTGGCATGGTTTCATACAGATTGGCACTACCTCCAGAACTTTCTAGAGTTCACGATGTTTTTCACGTATCAATTCTGCGGAAGTACGTACATGATGCTTCTCATGTACTGGAGGAACAACCTATCGAACTCCGAGAGGATTTGAGCTTCGAGGAACAACCAGTGCAGATTTTGGATCGGAAGTGTTACAACCCGTACCTACGGGAAGGGGTAGAAATGTATTTTTGTGAAGTTTTGTAAAAAGGACAATTTTGCCCTTGTGAATAGTAAACGAAAAGTTGACTTTTTATACTAGTGATTGGATGAGTGTTAGCCTTTGACCGTGACGTAGGTTAGGACGTCACGAGTCCGTAGACAGGCGGCAGGTTCGATTCGGACAACCGGAGGAAAAGTTATGATGTACGGAAGGTTGGGGGCGTTACCGTAATTTTGAGTTAAGAGGGGAAATGTTGACTTTTTGGAGGATTTGCGGTTTTCACGTAGACCGAGGACCGTTGGATAGGTCTCGACGTCCTGAGTTCAACGACAGGTGGCACACTGTCATCGGACGTCGGACGGAAAAGATACGGGTCTGGAAAGTCTGAGGGCAAAATGGTAATTTTGTGCAGGAGGGGAAATTTGGTCATTTTTCCTCAGCCCAATCAGATAAGGGCAAGTGGCAGATATTTTTGGGCTGGCCAATAGCTGATGGACACGTGGGGGACACTAGATGGTTCTGGGAGAGACTTAAGTGTGCACGGCCACACAATATGCACGTTCAAACCGTGCATTTTGCTTGAACACAGAGAAACAGAGGGGAACATTTAGGGAGACAGTGATCGATTCAGGGGGAGTTTGAGTGAAGAGTGAATTGAGAGAGAGACAGTGGGGTACGGAGGAGCAGGTGATCGTGGTCTGGTGGTGCAACCGTGCACGGAGACGACGGGGTGGACTGTTGGATAAGTGGAAGAAACAGAGGAGGCCGTGGACGGTGGTGGCGGTTGTGTGGTGTGGTGGACGGATTCAAGGCACCAGGAGACTCAGGAGGTTTAGGGGAGTCTCACGAGCACCGTGGTGGGTGACGGTTCTCACGGCGGCGCCGGAATCGAAAGGTAATTTCTTTTACCCTGTTTTTCGTGGATTTTCATTTGAAGAGTCGTGGAGTTGGGCTTAGAGTCGAGGGATTAGGAGGTCAGGGTTTTGTTCAGGGAGGTCTTAGGATTGGTTTGTGATGGCTGCCGTGACGGGGGCGTACACGGCGGGGCTCAGTCGACGGCGAGTACCCAATACTCTGTTTTTGGCCGTGACTTCAAACTTGAAGTCGTGGACTTCGGGGATGAATCGACGGATTCTGTGAGTTGGGTAGGACTAAGTAGGGTACTAGGAAGGTGCTGGTATCACCACCGTGAAGGGGGAAGCAGTGGACGGCCGGGAAGGAAAACAGGGCTCACGGGCAGTGGTTTTCGAGGTTGAAGACGAGGGGTTTCAGGCCGTGATTTTTGGATTTTAGGACTGGGTTTGGTTGCAGGGGACTGGACGAAGCTAATGGTATTGAAATGGGGAAGAATGGTGGAGGAACGGAGGAGAACTGGTCACGCCGGTTCAACACAGTTGAACCGGGTGACTCGAGGTTGAAGATACACTGTAGCAGGCGCGTGAGGCCCACGCGCAGCCACTTTGGGCGGCGCGTGGGGGCGCGTGGGGAGGAATCCGGTCAAGCGTCCAACATGAGTTTAGCCCTAAATGTCCTAAGGAATCCAATGGTATAGTTTTCGGGTTAATCGGACGGTGTTACGGAATGGTTCGGGAATCCGTACGGTTTAGAGTTTAGGATTAAAATATGATTAAATTCCCGAAAAAATTGGGGAAAATAGGTAAGGTATCCTTGATGTTGTTGTGACCCTATTTGGTATCTATTGACAGGACGGGAGACGCCAGAGACGGTTGAGGAGCGCACGGAGCGCGAGTGACGTGTTGTAAACTGTGAGTGGACTCTTTCTTACTTCCGAGCATGCCAAACTGTTTTAATTACTGTTTTATGATTTCTATGTGTGTTTTTATGTCCTGATGATGATTATACGTGATTGAGATGTTTGCACGTTTTTCGAGACGTTTTCGGGCTTTTGCGCGTTTTTCGAGAAAAGCTGATTTTCCGATTTTAAAGCTATGTTTGGAGATTTTAATCTATAAGTGTTTCAGAAGATGATAAATGGATTGTGAAACATAAATTGTGATTTAACGTGAGTTTTGGGTATAAAAGTAGATCTCCGGATTTGGGTTCGGAATGTCGGTTCTGGACGCCGGAAGGGCTTCGAACCGGGGATTTCGAATTCAGATTTGGCGATGGATTTTGAATTGGTTTTACACTGGATATGGATTGGATTTGCTGGATCTGGATATGGGTTTAAAGACCCGGATTGATATGGATGGGGGACGGGCCCGGATTGAGTTTAAAGACTCGGGAGTTTAAAGACTCGGATATTACGATATTACCCCCATAGGCCTATTGAGTTTAAAGACTCGGGAGTTTAAAGACTCGGATTTATATGTGAGGCTTGGTTGAGTTTAAAGACTCGGATAGGTCCAGCAGGTTTGATCGGGTTATACTTTGGTTTCTTATGATGTTTTATAGTGTATCTGTTTCTTATGATTGGTTTTATAGTGTTTCTGTTTCTTATGATGTTTCATATTATGACTTTTCTAATACTTCATTGGCATGCCTGGTTTTAAACCGGAGGGAACAAATGATTTTATTTCCTCACTTTGATTTGTTGGTAAACGGTTTTTAAAACTTTCATTCCTTTTGGTCCACTCACACCTTTTGTTTTAAATTTCCCTCCAGGTCGTGGTGATAGCGCTGGGGTGAACGTTGAGGCAGATATCGAGGCATAGGGCTTCCGACGTTCTTCCGTTGCGGACTTAGACTTGTAGGACTTTTGGTGCCCCTTTTGTAGAACTATGCTCTGACTTACTGTTGTATATATTTACTCCTTCGTCTGATGGTTATGCTTATAGTTGTATTAAGTATATTTTTGGTATTGTAAGTGTGATTGTCAGACGGGAGCAGGGTTCATCCCGAGTATCGAGGTGATATTTGGGACGGGTCCTGACAATTGGTATCAGAGCATAGGTTGTGTCAATTTGTGTTGGGTCTAGGTTGTTATACTAACTCTATGCCTCTTTCAGCGTACGATTGATCATGCCTCCGAGACGTGAACCCCCTCCACGACCTGAAGATGAAGCGGCGAGAGGGACTGAGAGCGCTTCGATCGAGAGAGCCCAGAGGCTTGGGGCTACTACGTTCAGCGGTGGGGCTGATCCCGAGGAAGCTCACCGATGGATCACCCGACTAGAACGTATTTTTGGGGTGATGCACTGTCCTCCCGAGGATCGGGTATTGTTAGCCACTTTTCTGTTGGATGGAGCTGCCTACGAGTGGTGGTACACGCTGGAACTGTCCGGCTGGGATGCACATACCGTGACCTGGGAGACTTTCCGGGAGCGGTTTCTAGATCAGTACTATCCCCGTTCTTTCAGGGATGCGAAGGAAGCGGAATTCCTTCACTTGAAGCAAGGAAACTTGACAGTTGCTGAGTATGAGCAGAGGTTCCAGATGCTATCTCGTTTTGCTCCGGCATTTGTGGCGACTGAGGCGGAGAAGTGCCGCCGGTTTGAGTTGGGCCTCCGGGGAGAGATCAGGGCCATAGTGACAGCCGGCTCTTTTGCTACATTCCGAGAGTTGTCTGATGCGGCTGTCAGGGTGGAGGCCAGTTTACCTGCTCGACCACAGTATTCGGGCAGTGTTCGACGCCGAGAGCAGTCATTCCTAGGAGCATCGAGTCAGAGGCCCCCGAAGCGGGGAAATTTTGGTGGATCACTATCGGCTGGTGGAGCCCGGTATGGCAGACCAGGCAGTTTCCAGGGCTCAGGATTTCGAGGAGCTAGGTCACAGCCGACTCCTCAGGCGAGTGCGACTTCAGTGGCTTCTACAGGGAGGCATACCGGTGGACCCGGTAGGGACACTTGCTTCTATTGTGGGGAGCGAGGACATTTCCGTCGGGAGTGCCCATTGTTAGCTCCGGCGGGTGGAGCAGGCAGAGGTGCAGCAGAACCCGGGCGGAGTACTGCTTTAGTATCAGGGGCGGCAGGCCCTAGGGGTGGTGGTGGTGCCACGAGCAGTTCCACTCATGACTTTTGTTCCTCTCATCATTCTGAACATTTTTAGTGAATTAACCATGTTGATCTGAGATAGTTTTGATGGGTCAGTTTAGGGCCGGTTGTCTCGGAAAACGTGTTGGACGGGTTCCCTGAGCCAGTTTCTGTTTCGGACTTTTTGGTTAAATGGTTAAGACTTGTAGTGACCCTTATGTGTGATTTGGACTGACAGGAATTGTACGATAATCCCGGTACAAGTTCGTACGCGAAGGTTCACCGCGGGATCGTACTGTGAGTGGGCCCGGTTTCATTAAACCCTTACATGCTTAAATGTTTTCCGATTTACTTATATGTTCACATGCTGGAATCAAGAAATGGTTTTGATGATATTGAAATTATGGTTATGGTACGTTTCACGGTATTTGGGTTTGAAACCCGTCTGATGAAACTTAACGATCGATTTGGATTTTATCTATGTATATATATGTTTTGCATGTGGATATCAATAAAATGTATTTGGTACTGCACTGTATAGATCCATTTTTATGATACTGTCTCCTCCGGATGTGGTACCCCGGAGTGGTCATGGCGCATTGCCTGCGAGGAGTCATTCTACGGAGAAACCGACCGTAAAATGACTCAGGAGCAGGATTGCTATTTGACGTCAGGGACATCGAGCGTCTAGGACGCTAGGCATTTAAAATGCCATACCTGGACAGGGTTCGGGGATTGGACTCGGAATTGAGACCCGAGTGGCACGCGTAGCCTTGAGACTGTGACCTTATCGGACGTCAGAGACGTCAGACATCGGGGATGTCTGGATCGGAGTGTATAGTGCAGTGACTAAAATTATGTTTATGGTTTTATTATATGCCTTATGGTTCATATTATATGATTTATGGTTTAAAATTTTGATGCATGCATGTTTGGAAAACGGAGGGGTAAATTATATGTTTTACTTATTAAACGGTTTATTAAACTTGAGTTTTGGCCCACTCACCCTTAATGTTTTGGTAACCCCTCCAGGTCGTGCTACTGAGGTAGAGGAGGAACCTGAGGCTGAGGCATAGATCTACTTCTGCGTACCTGAACCCCTGTTGGGTGGTTTACCCGCAGGTTTATTTTAGAGTCGTGCTCGCAACTTATAATTTTGGATTTCATCCCTTGTCTGACATCTGTTTAATTCGGATTTGATGTATAACTTTAATTTGGTTATTTATGCATTTGAACTTTATCCGTTAAAATTGGAACGTTATTTTGGGTGTCAGACGGGAGCAGGGCATGTCCCGTTGTGGTCCCTGTGGGATCGGGACGGGTCCTGTCACTGCTTCTGTTCCGAAGGTCAGTGAAAAGGGGTTTTGTTTGTTGATGTGCGGTAAGAAGTCCGATATGACCAGAGTGCGTTGGGGAGGATGTCAGACCACTTGCCCTTGGCCTCGTCTAGTTGCGTTTTTAGTGTGTGCTTGATGATTTTGTTGATGGCTTCTACCTGTCCATTGGATTGAGGGTGAGCTGGTGAGGCGAAGCAGAGACGGATATTGTGTCTATCACAAAAGGCACGGAAGCGTGCGTTGTTGAATTGTTTCCTGTTGTCCGTGATAATTGTGTGTGGGAGACTAAAACAACAAATAATGTTCTGGAAGACGAACGTTTCAATCTGGGCCATGGTGATAGACGCCAAAGCCTTTGCCTCTACCCATTTTGTGAAGTAGTCAACTGCTACCACTGTATACTCTGTCTTGCCCTTCCCGGCTGCCATTTTTCCTATTAAGTTGAGTCCCCACTGTGAGAAGGGCCAGGGGCTGATCATGGGTGTGAGGTTTTTTGGAGGTAAATGGAGGAAAGGGGCGAACCGTTGACATTTATCACATCGTTTGGTCAGTTCTAGCGCATCCCCATGCATGGTTGGCCAGTAGAAACCCTGTCAGAAAGCTTTATGGGCCAACGATCGTGGTCCAGATTGATTTCTGCAAATATCGGCATGTATCTCCTTCAGAATGGCTCTGCTTGTCTCCGGGACAAGACATTTTAGGAGGGGCAGAGTAAAGCCCCGTTTGTAGAGTTGGTCGTTGATGAGTGTATACCGCGCTGCCTGTCTCCAGATCTTTTTTTCCTCGATCTTGTCGGAAGGG
The DNA here is from genome assembly GCA_032719365.1 of Prinsepia uniflora. NCBI lineage: Eukaryota > Viridiplantae > Streptophyta > Magnoliopsida > Rosales > Rosaceae > Prinsepia > Prinsepia uniflora. Next base: position 45,746,682 of record CM064861.1, on the reverse strand, counting down.
AGAGTTACGTTTGTGAAGAATCCCATCAGCGGGGTTATCCATGTGCAGTCAGTGTCTATTGCACAGACCGCCGATCATTGTGTGCTAGGTTGATTAAGAATTTCGACCAGGACATTGCGACTCTGTTTCTCATCGAGGGAGGAGGCAAGCCGGGCTAGAGCATCGACGTGACTATTTTTGGAGCGTGGAATCCGGGTGATAGCATAAATGTGGAAACCACACAGAAGAGACTTTTCCAATGCTCTGTATGCCACCATGGAAGAGTCTTTGGCCTCATATTCATTGTTGATTTGGTTGACGATAAGCTGTGAATCGTTATATATTCTGATCTATTTTACCTCCATGGTCTTGGCGAGGCGGAGTCCCGCAAGGAGGGCCTCATACTCAGCGGCATTGTTGGAGGCCTCGAACAGAAAACGAAGAGCGTATTCCATTCGGACCTTGTCCGGTGTGGTGAGGACAAGTCTGGCCCTAGACCCATTGTGGTAGGTCGATCCGTCTACGTAGAGGAGCCAAGTCGGCCGAGCAGGGTCGATCTGGGGGCTCTCCTCATCCAAAGTATGTGTTATGGATGGAGGACTGGATGGCATGATCTCATGTACGGCAGCCGCTGGAACGTAGGAGAATTCAGAAATAAAGTCTGCCACGGCCTGCCCTTTCTTAGGGGTGCAGGGAGCGAAGGCGATGTCGAATTCGCTGAGTTCGATCGCCCACTTGAGTAATCGTCCCGATGTTTCAGGCTTTTGGAGTACCTGCCGGAGTGGTCTGTTGGTCATGACAATGATGGAATGAGCCTGGAAGTATGGTCTAAGCTTTATGGAAGACATGATGAGGGCGAAGCCGAGCTTTTCTAGGTCAGAGTATCTTGTCTCGACGTCCTGTAAGGCTTTGTTGACGTAGTACACCGGTTGTTCAACGCCATCCTTACGCTTAACTAGTACCGAACTGGTGGCAGAAGCGGAGACAGATAGGTACATGTAAAGGGTTTCTCCGGTGTCGGGTCTAGCCAACAGGGGTGCTCTGCCCATGTATTCCTTGAGTTCAGTGAAAGCTTTAGTGCACTCCTCCGTCCAGGTGATGTGTTTGGATTTGCTCTTTAGGGCTTTGAAGAAAGGCACACACTTGTCGGTGGCTAAAGAAGGATTAGTGAGATTAATCGGTGATTAGTTAAGCGAAATCAGACGGACGGTGCAAAATGACCATTTTGCCCTTAGAATTGGGCAAAAAAGTTAACTTTTAACCTAGGAGGTCCGATACACAAGGACCAATGACCGTGACGTAGATCGGGACGTCACGAGTTCGTAGACGGGCAGCACGTCGAAATCGAACGTCGGACAGAAAAGTTATGGTCACGGGATCGAAATCGAGAACTTATGTCTCGGGATTCGATTAAAATAATATTAAAATCTAATTGGGCAGATATTTGTGAGGGGGCCTTGGATGAGTGACAAGTGTCACTCATCCATTGGTGACTTTTGCCTAAAAAGGGGATCTTAGATCTGATTGGTGGTTTTAATTAATTAATTAATTCTCACATCTCTCATTTCTCTCCCTTCTTCCCGCGATCATCTTCATTTCTCACTAACCAAACACCTCATACAATCACACACACGACCCTTAATCCTTAACCAATGAAGTTGGACCTTGAATGAAAGTGGGAGAGTGAGGTGAGACGATGGAGTTGGTGGCCACGCCTTGCGCCATCATGGATGGTGGCCGGCGTTGCCATGGAAGGTACGTTTGAGTTTCAAACTTGGAATTTGAATGTTTAGTGGTTTTTGAATGGTTTTATTGATGGAAATGGTTGTATGGAGGTTGCACAAACCCTTTAGGACGAAGAGGATGGACGGAGGTGGCCTGGGTAATGGAAAACCGACTGGGGAGGTTGGCTGGTTCAAGAAATTAATTCGAAAGGTATGGTTTTAGACTTGTTTTTCTTGATTTTGAAGCCATAGGATGATAGAATAGGATTAGATGAAGATATAGGAATGAAAATGGAAGGAAATGGACCAAAAACATGAGAGATATTGGCCCGAACCGAACCGGACCGGTCTGCTAGAGGTAGGGGATAATGAACAATGCTGGGCGCGTGGCTTTCACGCGCAGCCCCTTTGGGCAGTGCGTGGGACCTATTTTTTGGAATGTGTTCAACATAACCTTTAATCAATTCGATGTAACGAACATTTTGGGACTAGTTTCGTGTCGATCGGACATCGTTTCAATATAGTTTAGGGTGTTCGAAGGTTTAGGGTCGAGTTTAAAAATAGTTAAAAATTTGGGAAAATTACGGGGCTTCAATGAGAGGTTAATGAGGCAGTTAGTAACCCTCTAGTGTGATTTGGACAGGTTTGGAAGTCCCGGTGATAGTGGTGTGACTCGGGAAGGCTTACGACACGCTTATCGAGGAGACAACGTAGGACGGTCTGTGAGTGGACAATGTTTTCTAAACTGTGATGCATGCATAAATGTTTTATATGTTTTATATATGTGATTTCTATAATGATGATTGTGGCATTGGTGATTTACATGGTTGCACGTGTTTCGAGGTAATCCCGTATTTACACGTTTATCGAGATTTATGCTTTTACAGTAGTTTTACGTGCATGTGGTTTCATTGATGGTTTGATGAACTATTTTTGGTTTTGGAAATATGAACTCGGACATGAGACCCATTTGAATTATGTGATCGAGCCAGGTTGATCACGGATGCGGGCTGTTGCAGAGACCGAGACATCGCACTCCTCTACCGATCATGGCGCACTCTAGGAGCCCCGTATGGGCTAAGGTATGAATTATCCCTTGTCTGACACTTCGTGTCAGACGGGAGCATGGCACATCCCGTGTTAATCCCGGGGGGATTGGGATGGGTCGTGTGAAGTGGTATCAGAGCGAGGTTGTCGCTATTCGAGAAAACGGTGTAGTTCTTGTGGTACTCGTAGGTCGAGGATGTGATGTCTCTACCTGGACAGTCCGTTATCAACGTGATAGTAGGATGGCGGTTTGATAGTTTTTGGGATTGAATAGTGGATAGAGTGTGTTGGCCCGATACGACGTGCGTTAGTGTGATTCGACCCAAGTGGGGTTGTATGTGACGAACTGGTAATGTGGAACCGTATGCTCGGTCATGTGATGTAGATTGTTGTGCTATTGGAAGTAGCTGGGTTCGAGGAACCCTAGTTGAGCTGATGGTAAGATTGGAGTGACGTCCATACGATGTCAGGACTGTAGGGTCAGTCAGATTGTGGATTGTACTGCAGAAGACAATTGGGTTCAGAGGAACCCTATTGTGTGATTGTGGAACCCTAAATTATGATGGATAGACTGGAGAGGTGAAACTTAGTTATGATTGATGAATTAGAATTATGAGTCCGTAGTTGTTATGCATTGGACGACTTTCCGAAGTCGAGGTAATTTGTCGGGTCGAACCCCAGATTGTGACTGATGGATTGGAGTTTGTGCTGTAGAGTACGGCTAAGGTCGTGTATGACCATGTGGACGACTTTAGTGAGTCTAGTCGAAACTATGGAGATTGGTTGGCCCGACACGAAATAAAATGATGGGATTCGATCCACGTGTACGGTTTTGAGATAATATAAGGAATCCTAGGTTGGACCAAATAATAGTGTGATGTGTGGATGCGAATCTCGATGACAAGGACTATTGGTCGACCGTCGTGTGGAGATGGCTGGCTATCAAGGGAGATTGATGTAGATGTGGTAGTTGAGAATTGGGGGACGTTCAAGGAATTCTCATTATCTTGATGTGGATTGTCAGAGTGGTGGTACCCATATTTGTGTGGTATGAGGGAGACAGAGTTTCTTTAACCTGAACGGAGTTATGAAGTTGTTGCTCGGTATGAGTAACGACTTAAAGTTGTCTGATTCGGACACTGCGTGCCGGTGATTGTGATGACGATGAGCTATGAGTTGGGATGTGATACGTTCGGTATCTGAGATTCGATAGTGGATAAGTTGGACTGGATGGGATCTAGCAGGGGTTGAGATGTGTTGGATTAAGTCCCAACAGGTATGAGATGACTGAGTGATGAATGGATGAAGAGGTATGATTGAGACATGAGGAGTTTTGTATGACACAGCAAACGTCATGGAAATTAGTGGATTCGGGGAGTTGTCATCAACTCTGAAACTTGAGTGCTTGTGTGTTTCTAGTGTCCCGAAGAAGTGCAAAGAAATTATTGAAATTGGAAGAAGCCGAAGAGAATCATTAGTGGTGTTGATGTGAGATTTTGTGATTGTAAATAACATGGAGACCCGAGAGTTGAGATGTGAGAACGAGATAGTAACGAATTACATCCTTTTGGATGTGCATAAACATTTATAACGGACAGGAGGTCTGGGTGATAGACTGGTTGCGAGCACTTGGTTGTCTGAGTGAGTTGAGGATTTGGGAAGTCCAGTGGTTGGGCTTGACATCTCATTGGAAGCATATCTATTTTCCAACATGGTTGGAACTTCGGAATCAAGAGAATTTGTGTTTGAGGCGATGAGAGGAGTGCTCGTTTCAGCATTGGTGATGGGTACTCTGAAGTCATTAGGGTGACTTCTTATTTTCTACCTTTGGCAGATGATGGTTGTTGTCACCAGTACGTAGAGCGTGTATTGGGTTGTGGACCCGTGATTTGTTTTGGGTCATCAAGAAGAGTTGGGCATTTCGAAGTTAGGTGAACATGATTTCTCCTTTTTCTGCTTGGTGGCAGACGATGTTCGATTACATAGTGTGGTGGGTGTAGTAATTTTGTGTTTGCACTCACGTGGGATGAATTTTGATGTCATCGTCTTGGATCATCTTTGATTTTCCCTTTGTGGGATGACAAGGATCGATATAAGGTAATTGGAGAGGACCCGCAGTCTAGACATGTTGCGTCGTTGACTGATCGGTTTTGATGGGAAAATGGTTGAGGAGCGTTTCGGTAGGGTGCAAATGCGATGAGGGTGTAAGACTCTACGACTTGAAATCTGGTCTTTAGCGGAGTGTGCATGTGTGGATCCTAGGTGGATCCGAATCGTGGCATTGACGATATAGGGCATTGTGACGATAAAGGATCGTGTTGTTAATGATCAGGTGAGGCTGTGATGGATCTGGATCATGATCTGGATGATTAGGTAAGGTGGTGGATCAAGATGGCATGGATCGTGATGTTGTGCCGTGCGGGCAGACTTCGCCTTGCTGATTATGCTAAGCTAGGAGCAAATGATAATCGTTTTGTGGGACAGTTGAGGAATCTCTTGGAATATAACGAAGTGATTATCCAACTTCTGTCTCGGATATTTGGATATTGGATATGGTAATGTTGGATAGACTTCTTTTCGAAGTTAATCTGGTATGAGATGGTATTGGAGTGAGTTGAGGTGCATACGAATTGTCTTGGGTATTTGACTATGTGAATGATGGGATTAGCTTTCTTTCGAAGTTAATCGAATATGGTACGGTAATCATTTGAGCAGGTAACTGATAGGTTCGGTGTTGGTACACTCGGTAGACGTGGGTGAGATTGGATGCCCATTTGGCATGAATGCGTACGCCTTGGTGGGCGTGAGATGTTGGTATACGTATACTCAAGTCGAGTGAGTTGTTGGTTGGTGTAACCCCGAGTTGCTTTGCGTGAAGCTAATACTCTATGACTCTCACCAGCATCATGGATCACTGGGGGAGTTGCCAGATATGGACGCTGAGACCGATAGATGTCGCAGGTTTGAGCTTGCCTTGTGAGGTGAAATCCTTTCGTTGATCTTACGCTACATTGAGGGAGACTTGGTAAAAGATACCTTAGTGCGACTTTTGAAGTGAGTCAGAGTTGTGTTGGTGACTCGAATTGTAACCTTGGAGCCGTGAGTGCCGGCTGCGTGCGACGTTATGGGATGTGTGGTGTTGACGTGGTAAATTTCAGGAAGTGCGATGGTGCTAGGCTGAAGAGAAGAAAGATGGAGAAATGGACACCACAGTGGGAAGGAGAGGACATGGGAAGGGGAAGAATAAGAGAGAGGAATGGGGAAGAAATTGAGATAAAAATGGTGAGGATATATGGAGGAATCAAAGAGTGTTCATAGTGTAAACACGTGGGGGTAGAAATTGGGTATTTGGGTTTTATGGAAGGAATGCCGAAGAAGAGTGTCCCCGTGTCCTTCTGAGGTTCTTAAGGTGGCCCTAGCCTAGAATCAAAGAGGATGAGATGCTGGATCGTGGAAGAGGTAGGTTGCCATCCATAGCCAAAGCCCCAGGCATGAACTCTTGTCTCTGGTTTATTTTACTTAATTCTGGTATCATAGAACCATTTATGGGATTAAGAAGAATAAATGTACTGAAGAAAGTGTAAGAAAAAGACGTAAATAAAAGGAGTTATAGCCTGGTTGCCATTGCGGGTCAGGTGACACTGTAGCTGGGCACGTGGGTCTCACGCTCAACCGCTTCAGGCGGCGCGTGAGGGTGCGTCCGGCATCTCCTCGAGGTGATGTTAACACGAAAGTTTATTCTCTTAATTTTCTAAGTTTTGTGGTATAATTCTTGGGTCAATCGGACTTTCTTTGTGAATGGTTTGATTATCCAATGTGTTATGTTTAATTAAATAAATTAATTTGTTTCATGGGTAATCAGAGTTTTATTGTGTTAATTTAAGTTAAATATTGGGTAATTTAATAAGGTAATTTTAAGATTCAAGGATAATAATTCCGTGTGCACAACAAATGTGGATAAAAATAAACATTTTGGGAAAACAAATTTCCGAAATCATAATTTTAACCCTCCATTTTACAAAGCATGCATGCATATCAGTTTAAAACCGTTTCTTTCTAATAACACAGTAAAACAATAATATATGAAAACTGATGCAATCATCGTAAAACCAACACATGTGAAAACCTCCAGACCTAAATCAATAAATCAAAATCCTCGGGGGCCATTCTCATATCCGAGATCAGTGGCACGTCGCCGTGAACACATCACAAACCAACGTTCAACAGATCATCGTGAACATATCAACGATCGATCTCATATAACATAAGCACTCCTGAGTTGAGTCTCTCTCGGTTGCTCGATAACAGGTAGTGCATCGTGACCTATCCGTGGGGAGGGGGGCACAGTGCATCCCGAAGGCGACCATCATATCATAAGGTCCTCTCTGGGGAAACAAATTCCTACTGGTGTCATCTCAATCATCATACCATAGGGTCCTCTCCGGAAAAACATATTCACAGCTGGAGACCCTCTCATAATTACGGAGAATGGTCATTTGAAAGTAATGGAAACATTTTCATTATTCAAATCAAATCAATTGTTTTGCACAGGGTCTCAGCCCAAAACATGGTTCCCACAAATCTTTTAAAAACAGTGTTCAATCCTCATTTCATAATCTCAAAATCATTTCACACACAAATCACAGTTCAATTTCACTTTTTACTATAAGCTAAGTCAAAACCATAATCCAACAGGGTCTCAAGCCCAAAAAGCCATTTTCACGAAAATCCATAAGATTTTTCAAAACCTATCAACCAGCATATAAAACATTTATGCATTTCATCAATCCAACCATAAGCAAACATTTTATTTCAAACCATATTCATAAAACATTAAAACATATATGCATGCATCATTTTATAGAGCAAGTGTTCACTCACACACGGTCCACGCTGCGTGCTCCAAAACCTGCGCCGTAAGCCAATTTGAAGCCTTCAGAATGTCCAGGCTTGTCTAAATCATACCCAAAGGTCACTAACAACCTACACAAGTTAATACTAAAGACACTCAAAACTCTCGGAACCGAGAACGCATCCCGAACATGCTTCCCGAGGCTAAAAACCTCCAAATCACCTGTCAAACAATCTCCGATCGACCTCAAACTAGCACCATTGGATTAAGTTCATCGAAATTTTTTGAACAAGATCAATTTAACCTCGAAATTTATGCCCACGTGCCCACACGCACAGGTCAAAGTTCGATCCATGAAGGTCAACGCTGATGTCATGTTGATGTCAGCTACTAACGACATCTACTAACGTCAGCTCTAGCTGACGTCACTGTTGACGTCAACCTGATAGGTCTGACACCTGAGAGCTCTCACAACCTGCCACATGGCACACCTTGATTGGTGCCACGTGTCATTAACATGCCAGCTCTGACAATCTGACAACTGTTTGAAAACTTGCCATGTGGCACCACCACACTGGTCAACATGGTCTGACAATGATGACATGGACTGCAATGTTAGCTTTGACAGGTCCTGAGACACTGCCACGTGGCACCACCCCCATTGGTCCGCGTAGTCTGACGTGGCACTGCCACATCAACTACTGACTAGATTGACACCTGCCATGTGTCACCCTCTGGTTAACCACGTGGCTTGACAAGGATGACGTGTCATCATCGTCTTCAACCTTATGAGGGTACCTGTTTTCCTCGAACTGGGTCACTCGACCTGCGACCCTGAGCCAGTCGGTTCTCCACCGTCCAGCCACTAAACTCCGCCATTTTTCTTCTTTTTTACTCTTCTCTAACCCAGTAATGGTTCTACAAGCTTTAAACTAAGAAACCTACCTCAAAACTCCTGGGCAGGTTCAATTCTTTCCAGCCAATTTTCAAACGTCCTTCCAAGGCTATCCCATGGTCCATTTAGATCCATTCCTAGCCCAAAACACTCACACAAAAACAAAGAACACACCGTGACCTCTACCTTCCTCTGTCATCTCGTCTGCTTATCACGGTCACTCAGCCTCCATCTCTCAGTCTCTATTCTTTCTCTTAGCCCAACACAGAAGCAAAGAAATGGGGAGGGGTTTCGGGTTGGATCGAACAAAGGGATGAAGAAATGGTGATGCATGAATGTGGGATACTGGGCCAATGAGATGAGTGACACTTGTCACGCATCCATTGGTCCAAAAGAGATCTTTTGTTTCCCTCCAAAACAAGCTAAAAATCAACTTCTCGTAATTGTTGAAATTGTAAATAGTATGAAAAACGGTTCTAAACTCGTAACTTTCCCGTACAATGTCCGATTTAGACGTGCCATCTGTCTACGGACTCGTATCGTCATAATATACGATGAGTCTTGGTCCACATGCCAATGAACTCCCGAGTCAAAAGTCAACATCTTACCTTCCTAGGTGCAAAATCGTGATTTCACCTTGACTAACCCCAATTATCCTCGACAATTCTCAGTTAATTCTCGATAATCCCGTAAATTCGGAACGGGTCGTTATAATCCATCCTTCTTAAAGAATTTCATCCTCGAAATTCACCTCGACTCAAATCCACATCAAAACTACGAAAATCCAATCTTGCCTCCAACATGAGGCGCCCACGGGTGTACATACACATCCAACATCCATCCACAGTACTCGTCAGAAACTATCGTCATCCGACGTTAACTACAATCCAACGGTCAATATTGAAGCTATACCCATCCTCAGCGACCGTATCCTACAAGTGGGTGACCCAATAGTCATTGGAATCTCTACTACTCAATTCTCAAACCTCATTCGAGACATCGACCGTCGATGATCTCACCTGTCATCCACGCAGGTGCACTCAGAACCAAGTCTAACATCTTTGCTTCCACTGAGCAATCATATGTCCTCTGTCACTAGACGATCCCAACCGTTCAACGTGGAATTTTGGGCCTAACTTGGAGTATAAGTCAAGGTATTTGAAAGCGTTAAGTAACAATAAAAATGACCTTAGCTTTTGTAAATTTTTTGATGATTTTGGGAGTTTTGAATTAATTTGTAAAATTCGAAATCTATGAAGTTATTGGCAATATGTGAACATTTGTTCTAGTTAATGCTAGGGCTATGAACTTAGTTTGTTTCGAATTAAGGGTCATGGTAATGGGCGATCTATGTGATCATAATTCGTGACCGTGATTCGTACTTTTCAGATAATTACAAACACATTAAGAGAGTTTAATGATTAATGCTGCGAACATTGGAATATGTTGGTTCGGTTGGAGTTTTGGTAAATTCTAATGTGGAATTTTGTTTAAGTAGGATAATAATAATTTAAATTTAGTTTTGGTGGTTGTTGGTGAGTCTTGGGACTATTAAAGAAATCATGGGAATAAAAATTATTATATGGAACATTTTAAAAGGTTAAATGTGGATGGTGCATTAAATTAAGTTGAGAGTTAGAAAAGGTTATGTGGGTGATACCAGTTTTGGGTATACTAGTGACGAATGATGTAATATACGAAGTAGTGATAATGTATGAATGTGATGATCGTGAGATGGGTGAGATGCTTCTGATGACTGACTTTTCATTATATATATGACGTTTTGACCTAGGATTGGAAAGTGGATATTGAGGAATAATAATTGTTATTGGTACGGGTTTTCTCGATATGTGTATTTGGTTGTATTCGTTTGAGCAGGACTTCTGATTAATGCTCAGACATTGTGTGACTGAGCAAATTATGGACAGTCTTAGATTGGTATGGCCAGGTCACGACTCAGATGTTGAGGTAAAGCTCCTTTTCCTAAGTCGGTATGGATCGGAAGTCTCGGACGTTAAGGTAAAAACTCCTTTTCCCGAGACAGTTATTGTGATGAGTAGTCTCAGAGATCGAGGTAAAGCTACTTTTCATGAGACTAAGGTTGACTTACAGATGTCGAGGTAAAGCTCATTTTCCTAGGCCAGTCGCCACTCGAACGTCGAGGTCAAACTCCTTTTCCCAAGTGCTCAAACTACCGGTAGTGAAAATACCTCGGAGGAAATGTTATGTGGTGATATGATTGGTACCATTTCAGACTAAACATAGCTGTGGTTATAATGATGACCTACATATAGTGCTGCTGTGAAAGATGGTTGGTACATGAAATAATAATTGATTGAGTTGGCAAAAGATTTATTGATTCAAATATGGTATTGATGATGCAAGGGTAAGGTTGGATATGAAATGTAGCCAAATTTATATGGGATCCCAGTGCTATTTGTCTTTGCATAAAGTTGGAAGTTAGTAGGTGGGCTCTTACTTCCTTAACTCATTATGCAGGCATATTCGATCATGGAATGTGGTTCCCTGTATGTGATAGCGATATCATGGGATGGATTGAAAACTTATGAAACCTGCTATAAGATTGTGCTCGAGTTGTGAACTTGGTGTGATTTTTTGGGATGGTATGTATGATAGTATGATTGTTTGAGTTGTGAACTTATATGTGATCATACCAATTTGATGATATGATGCTATGATCTTAAGTTGTAGAGAGATAATATGTTGATGTGCCAGGATGGTATGTATGATAGTACGACATAGAAATGATTTGAGCATTGACTAAGCACTTATGTGCACTGCGAAGTTTTCAAATGATGCTTCATGAAGTTCCCGAGGTTAAGTTGATTATAAGGTATAATTTTGCATATTGTTGATTTATGATGTAGTAAAGGAATGGTTTGTGTAAGAGTGATTTTGGTTAAAGTGTGATGGTCCATTATATTAATTTAGACCAATTAGAATGTCTTTGATATACTCTGAAATTTATAATGTTCGACAATTAAATATTTGTTCTTGTACCGTAGCGGTAATGTTTGGTGATTTAAGTCCTATAAGTCAGTTGAAATTTGGGTATAAGTTGATAGAGTATATGTGATCATTGGTATTTTGTTATCCTGAATATACTTTGGAAGGTTGATTAAACTAAGCGTTTCAATGAAAATCTATTAAGATATATATGATTTAATGCCATTTTATTCTATAATGTCTCTAGATTTGGTTGGATAAATGGAAATCTATATGTATTATTTGATAAAATTTCTTACAGAAACCTCTCTAAAAATGGCTTTAAAGAAAGAAGCCTACAAAAGCTTCTCTCTATTACAAAGCTAAAAAGTCGATTATTCATGAATGAGAATATAAGCTGCATTAAATCATGGGCACTTTGGCCCACCTTCTTTGGTCTTCCAATTGTTGTAGCATGAACATTCTTCCTTATGGCCGAATATGGCCGAATGTGGCCGATGGGACACACAGACATTTCTCGCAACATTGGTTCCAATACTCTATGCATGGATTCTTATGTGAAGATTCTGAACACTGATACATGCATGCCTCTGGACATTCTATTTTAACAAATTAACAAAAAGTAAATTAAGTTAAATTAAATGTAAACTAATTTTGAGAGATTTCATTATTACCTTCCTTATGAAGTGATCCCTCTCCACCCTTCTGTAAAAATTGAAACCATGATAAGTTAGATAGATCAATTTTTCCACCATATTATTTACTACCAAAGGGTCTAAGATTGCTTCAAACTAAAGTCAGTGATTACGGGTCGGGTCGTTACAAAATATATAATTATAAAATTTAAACTAGCGTTTTGAAAATTTGTTCAAAGAAATATAAAAAATAAATGGCTATGGTTGGGGCTGGTCTGGTCTGGGTGGTGAGGATGTTCGGACGAAGCCGACTGTTGCTCTGGGGGTTGAGGATATGTCTCGCACAAACTTCGAAAGACCACCGCAAAGGTGAGCCCTGATCTCGTCATTTTGGGCTTGAAGACTCGTTTTAGGGGCTCTCAACTATGTGGTCTCGGTCCGAAGGGCGGTAAAATTGCACCTTAGCTCCGAGTACTCCTCGGGATTGATGCCCCTAGAAGAAGCATCAGAGCCAATCGAGATGTCTCGTTCTAGCCCTTTGCTGGCACCCCGAACGATCTTTTCCCGAACATCGACCTAGCTGTCTCTCAAGGATCGCCCTCGGTCGCTCTAAATCTGTCTGTTGTTGGTTCAACTCTTCTTGGGTCTACTAGACGTCTGCCATCATTCCCGCCTACAAAATCAAAACGCATTTATTAATTTTTTTAAAAATAAATAAATAATTTAAAAAATTAAGTAAACCTATTTAAACTTATGCTCATCACATTAGCCTGCGAGTTCCCCGGCTAGTGTACACTTGTCCCCAAGCATCCACCTCTGGAAAAAGTGACCCAGCATTACGCTGGTTGACATGACCCTCCCCGTAATCCCCCTCGATTAGCGTGGGAGGACTTGCTCCCGTCTGGCACGTCATGTAAAACTCTAAAGTACCCTCAAGATTTAAAAATGTATACTTACCACATATCAGACAAGGGATAAGGCTACATTCTAAACAGGATGTCTAGAGTACGCAAATCTACGTGATGCTTCAATCTTCACACAGCCCGCATCCGCGATCAACCTATAGGGTGCCAAAACCAATAAAAATGTGAGTGGATAAAAAAAAGTTTGGAAAAACCATTTTCCGAAATCAATTATTAAACCCTTAGTTTAATAAAGCTATGCTTGCATCGAATTTACGAATAAAACATGAATCTCAAAATACGTGTCGTAACTAGAAAACTAGGAACTTCAAAATATGTAGAGTTACTAAAAACTTGTCCATTTAAAAATCATGTCATGTACCAACACAATGTAACATACCAACACATAGCCATATCAGTCACATTGCACGCACCAACATATCAAATCAACCTCGATATCTGCTGTTGAATCAACATATCAAGGTACACTATCGGTAGGCTAATATCACTCGGGAAAGACGGAGTCCCAGACTCGACCTCCGAGTATGGACCGGCTCATGAATGAGGGAGTCCCAAACTCGGCATCTGATGAACGGTCATGCCACGTCAGGATTGACAGGTCTTGATAACTCGCCACGTAGCACCAGCCCTGGTTTGCCACATGGCCTGACAAGATGACGTGGCTTGCCACGTCATCATCGTCCACCTCCATTCGGGTCGACCTGGTCATCTATAACGGGTCATTCAACCCGAATTGCGACCCAATCTGTTCTTCTTCATTCCTTAACCATTTTTCTCCCTTTTTCCACCAATCTACTCGTCTCCTACCTAGAAACCATTCCATGAGTTTAAAGTCAAGAAACCATACCTGTAAGGTCTCATTCCAAGCTCGACACCCACAGTTGAGCTTTGAACCAGGCATAAGGTTCGTCCAGTGGTCATTTTCCTCTTCTTTTTGTCCCAGTAGGCTCATATTAGCTCGATGAAGGTATCCTTGGCCTCAGACCACGTTTCCAAAGTCACAAAATCCAAACCCGAACAAACAACACACACTAGTTCACTGTTTTCCTAGGTTTTCGAGTTTTCCAGGCAGCCACCACGGCTACCGCCCCTCCTCCGTCTCTCACAGCCTCACCGTCTCACTTTCCTCAGCAAACAAAGGCTACAATGAAGAAGATGATGGAATGGTATGGTTGTGGGTTTCGGCCGTGTATGTGTGTATTTTTGAAATAAGGGAGATGTGTGATAAAGATGGTGGCCAAAGGATGAGTGACACTTGTCACTCATCCTATGGTTCCCAATCAGATATTTTGGACCCACAAACAAACAACAACAATATGATTTTCTCGTAAAACATGCCACCGTAAAAAATTCGATTTAAGCGTTCTAGACCCATAGAATTATCATACGACATCCAAATTTGATGTGCTTCCTGTCTATGTAATCGTAATCCCACGATCTACGCAATAGATCTCAGTCCACGTGCAAATGACCTCTCAAGTCAATATTTTCCTTTCTAGGAGTAAAATCGTCATTCCACCACATATTGTCTGATAATTCTTGATTAAATCTCATTAGTCTCCTGATAATCCTGTGATTACGGGGTGGGTCGTTACACTGGTCCTCGTGCTTGGCCCGTAAAGGACGTGACCCTTCATGGTGGTTCAGCATCTTCTTTCACCGATTTCGCTTGTTGGCCTCTGATTTTTTCTGTTCATTACTAAAAATAATTAAATTCGGTATATGAAAATGTACAATTAAAAAATTGAACAAGTTACCAAAGTGAACTTACGATATACTCGGGCATCACAAAGTGCTTGCACATCCAGTCCCACCCGATCACCCGAGTACCATCCAGCTCCTACGGAGGAGGCACGAGCTTCTTCCGGGTAATTCCAGCTCAACCAGCAGTTGTGGAGCTCGTACTTCCACTCGGAGTACCGTAGCTGCTAGTGGTGCCTTATGTATTTCATAAGGCTCGCATTCACAATGTCATACTGAAAATTGACCTGCAATAAATTATTAAAATAAGTAAAATCATTAAAATGATTAAAAATAATAAATTACATAAAAATCCTTTTAATAATTAAAAATAATAAAAAATTCTTACAGACAAGGCACCCTAATAGAGGGTGAGCTACTCCGAGGATTACTTTCCGAAGGTATCGCCCATCATAAGACAATGGGTGAGAAAAATGGTACCCATATCATGCACCATCAAGCTATGGACATTGACGGGCATCGTAAATGATCTCGATCTTAACATTCGTCAACTAGAAAATTCGTTGGGAGGACCTCCCCAAGTTAATCCCTGGCACTTTGACGTTTCTCCCTACAAATTCAGTAAAAATTAGTAAGAAAAATGAGCAAAAAACTAAATATATATTTTTTAAATAAAATTATTTACCAACTCACCCTAAGGATCGCATTGGGTGGATCCGGTTCATCTCCTTCGACTTGCTCCTCTAGGAGCTCGGGATCGGTACGATGTTGCCCTCATTTCTTCGAATGCTGCCGATGAGCAAACGAAGTACTATGTCGTATATGGTCCTTAATAGGGAAAGTCGGGACCGGTGGGACTACAGATTTGTTATGTAACGACCCGTCCCAAATTTCATGATTAGATTAGTGACTAATCACGATTAGTGAGGTTAATCGGTGATTAGTTAGGCTAAATCAGACGAACGATGCGGAATGACCGTTTTGCCCCTAGTGGTGGCAAAACGTTGACTTTTCAATCGGGCGGTCAAATGGACTTTGACCGATGACCGTGAAGTAGTTTGTGACGTCACGAGTTCATAGACAGGTGGCACGTTCAATTCCGACATTCGAGGAGGAAGTTATGACGTCCGGAAGTTTATGGGCATTTTGGTAATTTTGGTTAAAAGGGTCAAAATGTTGACTTTTTGACAAGGAGGTCCGATGGCTGAGGGCCGAAGACCGTTACATAGATAAGGACGATACGAATCCGTAGACAGACAGCACGTCGAATTCGGACGTTCGACGGTGAAGTTACGGTTCACGAAAGTTTCGGGATACTATTCACGGCGACACATTTTACGAGAAAAAAAGTGCAGTTTGTTTCTAGTGGGCCCAGATATTTAATGGAGGCCCAATGGATGAGTGACACTTGTCACCCATCCACTGGCTACCATTTTCCCATTCATGCATCTCCCGTTCATCCACATCGATCATTTTCTTCCATCCCTCCCACCAAACCCGATCACCATTTCTGAGTCCAATCCAAACCCTTGACCCTATAACCCATCCGTGAGAGACCAGAGAGGGAGAGGAGGACCTGTGAAGCGTGGTGGCCGGCTGGAAGCCATGCCGCCGTGGACGGCGGCCTTGAACCCGCGAAGTGCACGGTTAGGCCCATTTTTCCTTATTTTTCGATTTGAGCATTATGGTTGGTTTTGAATGATTAGGGAATGATTATTAGGATGCTAGGAAGGTTTTAAGAGGGTTTTGGTGGTGGTTGACGGCTGGGACGCCGTGGAGGTTGATCGGGGAAGTTTGAACCGTATGGTTCAAAATGGGTTCACGGGTTCTAGGTGGTTTTAGGTTGTTTAATTGATTGGGTTAGATAGGAAACTTGAAAATAGGAATTTAGAAATTGGAATGGAAGCAATCGGACCGAAAATGAGGGAGTAGGGACGCTGAACCGGTTACGCCGGTTCAGCACAATAACCGGACCGGTTTGCACCAGTCGCGGAGGTTGAAGACGGGTACTGTAGCGGCGCGTGTGGCCCAAGCGCAGCCACTTCAGGCGGCGCCTGCGGGCGCGTGGGGGATATTTTTGGGAAGGTTCCAACATGTGAAATCATCTATTCGATGTCACGAACATTTTGGGACTGGTTTCGTGTCAATCGGACATCGTTTCGATAGGTTTCGGGCTGTCCGAAGGTTTAGGTTCGGTTTTAAAAATAGTTAGAAAATCGAGAAAATTACGAGGCTTTGGTAGGAGGTTAATTAAGTAGTTAGTAACCTTCTATTAAAATTTGGACAGGTTTGGGAGTCCCAGTGACGGTGATCAGCTCGGGGAGCCGTATGGCACACGTATCGAGGCGCGGCTTCGGACGGTCTGTGAGTGGACCTTGTTTTCTAAATTGGTGCATGCATAAATGTTTATTATATGTTTTATTACATGTTTGATGATGCCATGGGTGCATTTGTATATGGTTACGTATACGCACGTATTTCGAGGGTTTGGCCTTATACGGTGCTTATACGGGTCTGTATCTCTTTACTGATTTAAATGATTTGGTTTTGGATTTCTAAAAGAATAAACTCGGGTATAAGACCCATTTGGTTTTGTCTCGGGCATATGCCATTATTTACGACCTTCGGGTTTAAATCGTGGTCGCGACGGGTGCTATGTGCACGGCGATCGACGATGTAACGCTCGCCTCCGGTTTGGGATGTGTTCCTTCCGGAGAGGTCACGATGCACGATTCGTGGTCGAGCAGCCTGGGGAGGCTCGACTTCAGAGTGCTGACGGTTCAGGATAGCGATCGGTGATGAGTGCACCATGATCTTGTGGTGGTCGCGTTGGTTGATTCGTTCACGGCGACATACCAGGATTGAGAGCGGTTCTGGATGGATGGTTGCACGCATCAGTACGATCGGAGTCGTGACTGACCCATAGATATCGGGCACGGTGCCCAGTTGAGTCATATGTTCGGGCACGAAACCCAGTTGTTTTACACTGATGATTTCGGGTCAGGGACCCTAGATGGATTTCCAAGTTCATGGCGGTTTATGCGAACCGACATGAACCCTTGTCAGGTCATTATCGTACATGAAGGTTTATGGGAACGGGCATGAACCCTGTCTAATGGATGTTATGGATCATGACGGTTCAGGGGAACCGGGCATGAATGTTTATGTTATGTATATATATGTTCATCTACCTTCCTTTACTTCTATTATCTCCTCCGGGGAGGGTCGTTGGCCTGGGTGGACCTCGGAGTAGTCACGGAGCACCGACTGAGTGGAGTCACCCCCTAGTTGGGTTCCTTACTCTCAAGAAGGCTATGATTACTATTACCTCGGGTAGGGTCAGTGGTCTGCGGACATTGATCTTGACTTTGAGAAGACTCGGATTGAGACCTGGGTAGCACGCGCGTAGCTTTGGAAACCGTGACAAGATTGGTTGTATGAATTATATGATATATGATGTGTGCTTACACAGGTTTTGGGCAGTAGCCGTATGGTTGGTTTCTTATGATTTGGGCCGAGTCCCTTATGGATTTGGGCAGTGGCCTGTATAGTCATTTTCATTATGTTTCTTTCAATCGTGGTTTTGGGCTTAGTTCCCACATATGGTTTATTTCGGATAAATGGTTTTCGAATGCATGCATGCTTTTTAGTGAAGGGTACAAATGTCTTCTTATTAAATGTTTTTATAAACTCTTATTTTGTCTACTCACAGCTTTTAATGTTTTGACTGCCCTTCAGGTTGACATCGGATGTGGACTGTAGCAGAGACCGAGATATCACATACCTCCTCCGGATCCTGGCGTACTCTGATAGCCCGGGAGGGCAAAGGTCGGAAATATCCCTTGTCTGACACTTCGTGTCTGACGGGAGCAGGGTCATCCCGCACTAATCCCGGGGGGATTGGGATGGGTCCTGTTAACGTGGTATCAGAGCATGGTTGCTCATGTTACTCTGAATTCCAGAGCGTATTTTGCGCAATACTCCGTACGCAGGTCGAGGATGTGATATCTCAATGGGCTACAGTTTGTGGTCAACCTGATAGGTGCGGTGCGGTACGATAGTTAGTAGGACTGTATCGAGAAATGTTTTGGTTCGTCATTAGATGCCGGGGTTGCCATAGTTCTGTCGGGGTTGACAGTGTGGAACCCTATGAATGGTAAACGTAGTATTACGTTAAGAGTTTGGATCGTGAGATGGTTAGTTGGGATCGTCTTTCATGATGTCGTAGGATAGGTTCCGACGACTGGTTGGATGTTGTGACTTTCCGATTATCGGATTTGGTTGAGTCGAGTTACGACTGGTTAGAGTTTGGTTAGACAAGTTATCAAGGTTAGTACTTGTCGATGGAATCCCTGAGTGGGATCCGGAGTGGTTAATACCGGCAGTTGATTCCGTTGGATGCGAATCTCAATAGCGATGTCTGGTAGTTAGGTCTGCATGAGTTTGTGGCAGGCGCTACTACCTAGTGTGGTCGTAGTTATGGCTATTGGGAATCGGTGACGTTCAGGTGACGTTTCCTTTTCTCGTATGCGTTATCAGGGTGACTGTACCCAGAGTTGTCGGGTACGAGGGAGGCAGAGTTTCTCCTATTCGAGCAGAGGTATGGGATCGTCGCTCGGTATGAGCGGAGATCCAGGGTTGTATGTTTTGCACAAGTGTTCTAATGTTAGTGTATGGGCTGATGGTGTACTGGTACTAGTGCTAGTACTGGTGCCGGTAATCTTAATGACGGTGAGTTACGAGTCGGGATGTGACATCCGTCGTGATGGGCTTCTGTTTGGTATCTGTGGTCCCATAGTGGATCTCAGATAGAGTTAAATTGGTTAGGGGACACGTGGTTGATGTCCGGGTACGTTGTTTCCAATCTTGTTGGAACTTCGGAATCGCGAGAGGTTGCGATTGAGGTGACGAGTGGAATGCGGGTTTTCCGCATTAGTATTGGGTATTTCGAAGTCATTTTGGGTGACTTCTCAGTTTCTACCACGGTAGATGATGGTAGATGACGGTAGAGGATGGTTGCGTCACCAGTACGCTGATCTTGTATTGGTTGGTGGACCCGTGATTTGTCTTGGGTCATCAGGTGGAGTGAGTATATCGAAGTTAGGTGATTGAGATTCCTCATTTTTTGCTTGGTGGCAGAAGATGTTGGGTTACCTAGCGTGGTGAGTGCAGCGAGTTTTGGTTGCATTCACGTAGGATGACTTTTGATGTCATCGTGTTGGATCATCCTTGGTTTTTCCTTGGTGGAATGACAAGGTTCGATACGAGGTAATTGGAGAGAACCCACAGTCTCGACGTGTCTCGTCGGTTACTAATCTATTTAGATGTGGGAAATGGTTGAGGACTTTAGGTGTCGTGACGATTCTCGATCGTGCCGTTTATGGTTGGGTGACGTAGTGATGGATCTGGATCGTGATTCTGATGATCCAGATAGGTGGAAAGTTATCGCTCTTACTTGGATGTTGGAGTTGTAGATGATGGGGCTGAACTTCTTTTCGAAGTGAATCCCGTGTGGTATATTACTCAGGTGAGTAGTTTTCCGACGTGGTCAGATATGGTCAGTCTTAGAGATGTGTCGATATTGGGATTGGCTTCCCTATGAACTCAATCGATGGTATTGAGGTAATTGTTTAAACGGGTAACCGATAGGTTCGGTTTTGATGCGTCTTGGTAGACATGAACGAGATTTCGGGTTTTGGAATCAGATTTCTGGATGACGATTCAGGATTTGATTTTGGAACTTGAAAGAGGATTTCTGTATTTGGGTTTTGGAATCGGATTCTGGGTGACGATTCAGGATTTGATTCTGGAGCTTGACTATGGATTTTCTTTTATAGATTTGGGTTCGGAATGGTCATTCCTAATACTAGTTTACGGAATGATGATTTTGGATTCGAATTTGGGACATGGTTAGGGATATGATTTCTGGGTTTGGATTTGGGATTTCTTACGAAATTGCGGATTCGAATTCAGATTTGGAAACGGATGATGGGTTGGAGTTTCGATTTGTCTAATGCTGGATTGGACAAGTGAACTCCATAATTGAAACGTGATTGGCTATGACATAGGAGGTTATAGTCTGATTGATGGGTAGGTGTACGTACCTGGTACATAATTCGAGATACAATACTAGGCATACTTGTGGTGCCTAGTGACGGTATATAGGTTATACCATGGGTGCGTTGGTGAGCGTGTTGGTAATCGGCTTAGTTCCGATACCATTGGATTACTTGAGGACGTGAACTGGACATTGGATACTGTGCATTGGGTCATGGTATTTCTGATGGGTCTAGTTACACACAGGTCGAGTGTTTTGTGGTAATGTATACTCAGGTTGAGTAAGTTGGTAGTTAGTATAACCACGGGTGAGTATAGTGTTAGTTTTTGACTGACGATTGTCAAGTGGTGACAGTTTGTAGGAGGTGTCAGCGTGGATCGCGATGTGAGGTCTGATGACCCCCAGTGGGAGCAGACGACAGGATAGTTAGTGGTTGAGCAGGGAACCGTCTAGTTGGTTGTGTCAGCGAAACGGTAGATCTGACAAGTGGTGTCAGTTTGGAGCGTACGACTTCTGTCATTCGACGTGGTCGAATGTAGTCGATACGACGTGAGTGTTAATGGTACGTCTGGTTGCAGACGAGTATCGTTCTGGTTAGTGGGTGTACAAGTGTACATGAGTTTCGAGGTCGATTCTACTTTCCACGAGGTGGATGTGGAATCAGGATAGTTGGAGTTTCGAGAACAGAACTAATTAAGGAGGGAAGAACGACTAGAATTAGGTCGGTTGGAATTTCGAGGACGAAATTAATTAAGGAGGGAAGGTTGTAATGACCCGTCCCAAATTTCATGATTAGATTAGTGACTAATCATGATTAGTGAGGTTAATCGGTGATTAGTTAGGCTAAATCGGACGAACGTTGCGGAATGACCGTTTTACCCCTAGTGGTGGCAAAACGTTGACTTTTCAATCGGGCAGTCAAATGGACTTTGACCAATGACCGTGACGTAGTTCGTGACGTCACGAGTTCATAGACAAGTGGCACGTTCAATTCCGACATTCGAGGAGGAAGTTATGACATCCGAAAGTTTAGGGGCATTTTGGTAATTTTGGTTAAAAGGGTCAAAATGTTGACTTTTTGACCAGGAGGTCCGATGGCCGAGGGCCGAAGACCGTTACGTAGATAAGGACGATACGAATCCGTAGATAGGCGGCACGTCGAATTCGGACGTTCGACGACGAAGTTACGATTCACGGAAGTTTCGGGATACTATTCCCGGCGACACGTTTTACGAGACAAAAAGTGCAGTTTGTCTCTAGTGGGCTCAGATATTTAATGGAGGCCCAATGGATGAGTGACACTTGTCACCCATCCACTGGCTACCATTTTCCCATTCATGCATCTCCCGTTCATCCACATCGATCATTTTCTTCCATCCCTCCCACCAAACTCGATCACCATTTCTGAGTCCAATCCAAACCCTTGACCCTATAACCCATCCGTGAGAGACCAGAGAGGGAGAGGAGGACCTGTGAAGCATGGTGGCCGGCTGGAAGCCACTCCGCCGTGGACGGCGGCCTTGAACCCGCGAAGTGCACGGTTAGGCCCATTTTTCCTTATTTTTCGATTTGAGCATTATGGTTGGTTTTGAATGATTAGGGAATGATTATTAGGATGCTAGGAAGGTTTTAAGAGGGTTTTGGTGGTTGACGGCTGGGACGCCGTGGAGGTTTATCGGGGATGTTTGAACCATATGGTTCAAAATGGGTTCACGGGTTCTAGGTGGTTTTAGGTTGTTTAATTGATTGGGTTAGATAGGAAACTTGAAAATAGGAATTTAGAAATTGGAATGGAAGCAATCGGACCGAAAATGAGGGAGTAGGGACGCTGAACCGGTTACGCCGGTTCAGCACAGTAACCGGACCGGTTCGCACCAGTCGCGGAGGTTGAAGACGGGTACTATAGCGGCGCGTGAGGCCCACGCGCAGCCACTTTAGGCGGCGCGTGCGGGCGCGTGGGGGATATTTTGGGGAAGGTTCCAACATGTGAAATCATCTATTCGATGTAACGAACATTTTGGGACTGGTTTCGTGTCAATCGGACATTGTTTCGATAGGTTTCGGGCTGTCCGAAGGTTTAGGTTCGGTTTTAAAAATAGTTAGAAAATCGGGAAAATTACGGGGCTTTGGTAGGAGGTTAATTAAGTAGTTAGTAACCTTCTATTAAAATTTGGACAGGTTTGGGAGTCCCGGTGACGGTGATCGGCTCGGGGAGCCGTATGGCACGCGTATCGAGGCGCGGCTTCGGACGGTCTGTGAGTGGACCTTTTTTTCTAAATTGGTGCATGCATAAATGTTTATTATATGTTTTATTACATGTTTGATGATGCCATGGGTGCATTTGTATGTGGTTACGTATACGCACGTATTTCGAGGGTTCGACCTTATACAGTGCTTATACGGGTCTGTATCTCTTTACAGATTTAAATGATTTGGTTTTGGATTTCTAAAAGAATAAACTCGGGTATAAAACCCATTTGGTTTTGTCTCGGGCATATGACATTATTTACGACCTTCAGGTTTAAATCGTGGTCGCGACGGGTGCTATGTGCACGACGATCGACGATGTAACGCTCGCCTCCGGTTTGGGATGTGTTCCTTCCGGAGAGGTCACGATGCACGATTCGTGGTCGGGCAGCCTGGAGAGGCTCGACTTCGGAGTGCTGACGGTTCAGGATAGCGATCGGTTATGAGTGCACCATGATCTTGTGGTGGTCGCGTCAGTTGATTCGTTCACGGCGACATACCACGATTGAGAGCGATCCTGGATGGATGGTTGCACGCATCACTACGATCGGAGTCGTGACTGACCCATAGATATCGGGCACGGTGCCCAGTTGAGTCATATGTTCGGGCACGAGACCCAGTTGTTTTACACTGATGATTTCGGTTCAGGGACCCTAGATGGATTTCTAAGTTCATGGCGGTTTATGGGAACCGACATGAACCCTTCAGGTCATTATGGTACATGAAGGTTTATGGGAACGGGCATGAACCCTGTCTAATGGATGTTATGGGTCATGACGGTTCAGGGGAACCGGGCATGAATGTTTATGTTATGTATATATATATGTTCATCTACCTTCCTTTACTTCTATTATCTCCTCCGGGGAGGGTCGTTGGCCTGGGTGGACCCCGGAGTAGTCACGGAGCACCGACTGAGTGGAGTCACCCCCCAGTTGGGTTCCTTACTCTCAGGAAGGCTATGATTACTATTACCTCGGGTAGGGTCAGTGGTCTGCGGACATTGATCTTGACTTTGAGAAGACTCTGATTGAGACCTGGGTAGCACGCGCGTAGCTTTGGAAACCGTGACAGGATTGGTTGTATGAATTATATGATATATGATGTGTGCTTACACAGGTTTTGGGCAATAGCCGTATGGTTGGTTTCTTATGATTTGGGCCGAGTACCTTATGGATTTGGGCAGTGGCCTGTATAGTCATTTTCATTATGTTTCTTTCAATCGTGGTTTTGGGCTTAGTTCCCACATATGGTTTATTTCGGATAAATGGTTTTCGAATGCATGTATGTTTTTTTAGTGAAGGGTACAAATGTCTTCTTATTAAATGTTTTTATAAACTCTTGTTTTGTCCACTCACAGCTTTTAATGTTTTGACTGCCCTTCAAGTTGACATCGGATGTGGACTGTAGCAGAGACCGAGATATCACATACCTCCTCCGGATCCTGGCGTACACGGATAGCCCTGGAGGGCAAAGGTCGGAAATATCCCTTGTCTGACACTTCGTGTCTGACGGGAGTAGGGTCATCCCGCACTAATCCCGGGGGGATTAGGATGGGTCCTGTCATGTTAGATGCTGGTGGAGGAGTTGCATTCACCACCAACGCGTCAGGTACCGGTGTAGAGCCTCTATCCATCCTCGACATGCTCGGTACCAGTGAGCTTGCTATGTTCGTCAGTTCCTCAGCCACAGTACGCGAAGTGCGAAAGCGAGACCTCGAAGTAATCTATGTGGCTGCCGACATCTAGAAAAAATAATGATAATAAATTTGTAATCAATAATCAATCAATATTTAATAATATTCAATAATAATCAACAATCGATAATAATCAATACCAAGTAATAATACACAATAGTAATCAATAATAATTAGTAATCAATAATAATCAATACTAATTAATGATACTCAAGAATGATCATTGATAATAATAATCATATTTAATGATGAATAATTTCAATTAATAATCAACAATTTCAAATAATAATCAATTAATCCATAATCAATAATAATTAATAATGAATATTAAAAAATATAATAATATTAATAATTACTAATATTCAATAACAGTCAATTAATTCACAATCAACCATAATCCATATTTTATAATTCATAATTAATTATTACATACTCCATAATCAATTATTCCAAAATTCATAATCCATAATCAACCATATTTCATATTCCACTAATAACCAAAACCTAAAAGTTCAATCACAAATAATCCACCAAATATATAAATAAATAATCACAAATTATCGATATTATACAAACATATTATAACTATATATATAAACATATATAAATTAACTAATTAAACAAATATATATATATATATACACACACAATTTGAGAGATAGAGAAGGAACTTATAGTGGGAGAGAGAGGAAGAGTGTGCGACGACGATGGCGATGGCGACGACTTGGTAGCGACGACGAGCTGCGATGGGCACCTAATCTCGCGGTGTCACGACCCGACCTTCTCCAACATGATATTGTCCGCTTTGGGCTCAGCCCTCACGGTTTTGTTCTCGGGAGCTCACGTGCAACTTCCTAGTGGGTCACCCAGCCTAGTATTGCACCGGCCCTACTCGCTTAACTTTAGAGTTCCCTAGGAATCTAAAGATAGTGAGCTCCCAAAAGGCCTCATGTTGGATATATGCATGCCCACACATATCAGGCGCATCCCCCAGATCCCCCCAAGTGAGGTAGGATTGCTAACCATGCCTCCACGGCACGGGTCCTCACACGCGATGTAACATCCCGTCACGGATTTTGAGATTCGATTAGTGATTAATGAGGATTAGTAGGCTTAATCGATGATTAGTTTAGTAATTTGGGACAGACGATGTGAAATGACCGTTTTGCCCTTGAGAATGGGCAAAACGTTGACTTTTGATTCGGGTGGTCAAACGGACTTTGGCCAATGAATGTGACGTAGGTCAGGATGTCACAAGTCTGAAGACAGGCGGCACGTCCGATTCCGACATCGGATGGAAAAGTTACGGGTTTCGGAAATGTAGGGGCATTTTGGTGCAAGGGCATTTTGGTCATTCTGCCATGCTTTGGGATTTGTACCTAATCAAATTGGGACACATGTCCCTTCTCTGGAAGGTTGTGGAATGATGTTTCACTGCCTCTCTTCATCGATTTAAAAGGAAGTGAAGTGTGTGGAGTTGGTGTTCGGTGAAGGATAGCTAAGAGAGGAAAAACAGAGACAATGAAATCCAATCCCCATGATCACCCTTAAACCACAACATTTTCTTGTGAGGTGTGAATGAGAAAGGAAGGGGAGGATGAGACTAGTGCAGTGGTGGCCACGACGGTGCCCTACGACGGCATGAGGAGGTAAGAACCTGTGAGGCCTCTGTTTGAATTCGAAAATTGTATATCCTGAATTGGATGTTATTGATCGAATTGGTTGATTAGATGAACTTCTAGAGGTTGCAAGGAGTTGATCGACGTTGGAACTGAGGTTGGAGGTGGCCGGAATCGTGAGAAACAGAGGAGGAAAGTTTGAAGGTCTGATCATCGATCGGGGAGGTAATTTCCAGTTCTTAATTTCCAGTTTTGAAATCATAAATCGATAGGAAACATTGGGATGAAACTATAGGAATTAAAAGGGTGGTAAATGGGTGAAAAACGGCTGAGAACCGGTCTCGCTCGTCCGATCGAACCGGAGTTGCAGAGAATCGGTCTGGATTGGGTCTGCGAGAGGTAGACGATGACACTGTAGTAGGCACGTGAGTTTCACGTGCAGTGCCTTTGTGCGGCGCGTGGGCCCTAGGTTCGAGGCACGATCAACATGTAATTTTATGTTTTCGACGTAATGAACATTTTGGGACTGGTTTCGAGTCGTTCGAACACTATTTCGGGGTAGTTCGGCATATCCGAAGGTTTATGGTCTATGTTAAATACGTTTAAAAATCTAAGAAAATTAGGGAGGCTTTAGTGAGAGATTATTGGAAGTTTTTGTGACCTTCAAGTGTGATATGGACAGTTCTAGAAGTTCCGGTGATGGTGGATTAGCTAGAAAGGCTTATGGCGCGTGTATCGAGGCAGCAGCTAAGACGGTCTGTGAGTGGACTTTGCTTTCTAAATTCTAATGCATGCATAACTGTTTTATATGTTTTATAAATATGATTTCTTTGCTTATGATTGCGATATTGATGATTTCCATATTTACACGTATTTCGAGGTGATTTACCGTGTTTGCACGTATTTCGAGAATATAGTTTTATGCTATGCTTTGATAATGGTTTTGATGGATGATTTTATACTGTTTATATGTACTGTGTTTCGATAATTATTTGATGAAATGATATTGGATTTGAAAAGTGAATTCGGGCATGAGACCCATTTCGATAAAATGTGATTCAGATACGGATTCTAGTTTTAAGACGATTTCTGATTTGGATTCTGGTTTCGAAATGGTGATTTCGGATTCAGATTTGTAAATGGATTTATTGATTTGGATTTGATAAAATGGTTTTGAATTGGATTTTCTGGATCCGGATTTGGGTTTAAAGACCCGGTGATTGATTGTGATGGGGGCGGGCCCGAATAGGTTATTTGAGTTTAAAGACTCGTGAGTTTAAAGACTCGGTTATTGATTACCCCCTGAGGCCTATTATTGAGTTTAAAGACTCGAAAAGGCCTGTTGTGTTCAAAGACTCGGATATATATCGAGTTTAAAGACTTGGATGTGATCTAGCAGGTTCGATTGATCGAGTGAGATGTGTTTTGGATTTTTGTGGTATCATGATGGATTTTTAGATGGGTTTCAGGTGTTTTGTGCATGGCCTTGATGGTTGGATTTACGATTTTACACGTGATTTGGTTTATGGTTTTGGGCTAAGGCCCAGCGATTTGAGAAAAGAGATTCCCTTGGTTTTTTTTTCGTTTTATAAACTTATTTAATTACATTGGAAATGAAATGATTTCTGAGTGAATGCATTGTTTTTACGTTAAGGGCAAAAAATGACTCTTTCTGTAAAATGTTTTATGAACTTATTTATTTTCGTCCACTCACAGTCTTTTCTGGTTTTTACTGCTCTTCAGGTTGATATCGGATGCGGGCTGCTAGTGAGACCGAGACATCACACATTCCACTACTATTTCTGCACACTCTAGAAGCTAGTTGGACGGTTACATGGAGGTTAGATGGGTGTCTGGCCTTCATGGCATACGTGGGTTAGATGGGAGCATGTCTCATCCTTGTAATCCTGGGGGGATTGGGATGGGGCGTGTCAACTTGGTATCAGAGTGAGGTTATTTCTTCCAGAGCAGGTTGTTGGTCTCTGAGCGACCTGGTTCTTTAGCTGGTGTGTTATGTCATTGATGTGGATGTGATGTCTCTACGCGGAGCAGCTCGTCATCAGCCTGAACGCTAATGTGATAGTATGTTAGTTAGTGGCGATAGCTATTGATTGGGTGATGCTTTGCCCGATACGCTGTGATGCGGTGTGGTGTAACCCTTCTCAAGGTTGGATACTAGGGTTGCAGATGATTGGTCGATTACTTTTCAGGGTCGTGGTTGCGCTGGATGTGACATTGGTTGAACATGATGGTTGATTGGTTCTCAAGGTTTGTTTTTAGTAGATAGCGTGTTTGGGTTGGCTGTGATAGATGCTTGGTCAGCTGGATCTCAAGGTCGGCTATGATAGCTAGATGAGTAACGACCGAGGGTTAGGTATGATGTTAGTATGGAATCATTACCGTTGGTTGGTCTGATTATGTTAGGCTGAGATTTGTGTGGCTGAGGACAGTTAGGTTCAAGGAATCCCGGTGGTCTTGGGTATTTCATGAACTGAGTGGTAAATGAACTCCGGTTTGGCCGGGCATGCTAGTTTGTACCCTAGTGGCGATAATGACTTGAGGCGCCCTAGATGTGATTTCTGGTTTGGTAAGGACACTGAGTTAGTAGATGCCCTGAGCGGGAAACCCTAGTTCGAGTGGTTAGCCTAAGCATATACGTTAGCTAGTTGTTGTGGATTGGACGATCTCGAAGTTGAGGTTGTCGGTCCAGCCAGGTTAGAGATTGTGCTATTTGGTGTAGTTGAGGTTATGGATCGCCTGGTGGATGACTCTGGTCGAGTCTCATGCGACCATGAAGATTGGTTGGCCTGACGTGAGGTGACATGTTGGGATCCATTCTTGGATCGACCAGTAGTGTTATTGAGATTGTTGGGTGTTGATTGGCCCAGACTTGTTGAATATGAAGGAAGAAAGTTACTCCAATCCGAGTGCAGACTTAGGATTTAGCTCAGTATAGGCAGCGATTCCGATGTGGTGTGATGTGAGCATGAGATAGGAGAGGGTGTAGCACGAGCTATGTGTATCTCAGTCGTGAGGTAATTATGCGTGGGATTTCTGCATGAGTTGGTCAGGGTAGTTTTGGTTTTATCAGAGTAGCGCAGTGGAAGCGTAGTGGATCCATGCTTGGTTTTCGGGTTGAGGTGGTTTAGTATGGACACGTTTGACCATGAGTGCGATTGGTTTTCTTGGACACATCGGGATGTGTCGAGTCTTCAGAGGTTAGTGACTGATGATCCAGAGAGTTGGTGATTGGTACCTTAGTGGTTGTGTTGTTGGGAAGCACACGTTGGGTGCTTGGGAGTTGAACCTTAAAGGTTGAAACGTGAGAATAAGGATGAGTGATGATTGATATCCTTTTGGATGTGCATAAACAGTCTTAACCAACAAGTGAGTTGAGTGGCGTATATAGATTATGTACGGACACGTGGATATGGTCCAGGTGGATTGTGGACTTCCTAAGGCCAGTAGGGGCATATTCCTTAAGGCGGGAAGTCCAATGGTTGGAACCTTGGAAATCACGAGACGTGGTGTATGCGATTCGCATTGGGGTTGCTTGTCAAGAGGTTATAATTGATTTCAGACTGGTGCTAGATGTGGAGTACTTCATGATGGGTACTGCGAAACCGATGATGAAGACCCATTGTGATTTATGGTGGAACTTTGAGAGTTGTGAAACCCCTGATTGTGGACAGAATGTGAATGAGTTGCGGAGCAGAGGGTACTTAGTGTCGCCACGTTAGTGTGTGTGGCAAGTATAGCGAGGTCTATAGATTACCTGGACCTTCCCGTTGTGCGATGACGGAGGAAAGATGCTAGGTAAGGATGAGAAATGAGTGATTATAACTGATCGATATGAGGTAATTGAAGAGAACTCACAGTCTAGACTATGCTTTGTCTTTGTGGCGAGCTGTGCAGATGTGGATAAGAAGATGAGTAGTGCTGTGGAAAGCCGAGGAGTGATGTGATAGTAAATGGACTCAGAGAAGGAGTAAAACCCTATGATCCGGTCTCGGATAGATCGTTCTCGGAGTGACATGTAACGACTCGTCCCTAATTTTAGGGATTAATTAGGAATTAATTATGGATTAGCAAGGCTAATCGGGGATTAGTGAAAGATCATCGAATGTTCAGGGCGAAATTACAATTTTTCCCCTAAACAAGGGCAAAAAGTTGACTTTTGACCCGGGAGGTCCGATGCACGAGGGTCGAGGACTGTTACGTAGATCGAGTCGATACTAGTCCATAGATTAGTGGCACGTCGAAATCAGACACTCGACGGGAAAATTATGGGTCACGGAAGGTTTGAGGCACTATTGCACGTTTTACTAGACGGGTGGACTTTTGTTTGGAAGTGGGCCCAGATATTTGCATCAGGCTCAATGGATGAGTGACAAGTGTCACCCATCCATTTCTCACCTAACACACTTACATGCATATCCATTCCCTTCCTCATTCGATCAACCAAACACCCCTATGAACACAAAACCATACCCTTCCCCCATTTGAATATGTGTGTAGCCAAGTGAGGGTGAGGATGAGTAAGGCGACGAGATGACGGTGGCAGGACGACCAGCTGCCGTGGACGACGGAGGAACCACAGGAAATAGGTGAAAACCCGAAACCCCTTTTATGGGGAAGTGTTCAACATGTGTTTTCATCTATTCGATGTAACAAATATTTTGGGACAAGTTTCGAGTCGATCGGACATCGTTTCGATATAGTTCAGGATGTCTAAAGGTTTAGGATCGAGTTTAAAATGACACAACCCATCCCAATCCCCCTAGGATTATCACGGGGATGTGCCATGCTCCCTTTTGACACGAAGTGTCAGACAAGGGATAACTAAAAACCTTAGCCCTATCAGGGCTTCCAGAGTGCGCCATGATCGGTGGAGGAGTGCGATGTCTCAATCTCTGCTACAGCCCGCATCCGTGATCAACCTGAAGGGTATTAAAACCATTAAAAACTGTGAGTGGATGAAAATCAATAGTTTAATAAAAACACATTTCATAAAGATATTTATGCCCTTCACTAAAAAGTATGCATGCATTCGAAAACCAATAATTAAACCATTTACTTAAATAAACCATTAGTGCCTTAGCCCAAAACAGTAAATCCAAAAATATGTGGGAACTCAGCCCAAAACCATAAAATACCAAAATCCGTGAATCCAGAACCAAGTGGGCCACTACCGAAATCTATAACCACAAAAATACCATTTCAGTAAAACATATTTAAACCACCCTTGGCATCCCAGATGCCTAGCGTCCTAGACGAAGGATGTCCCAGACGTCATATCTCACGGTAAGAGCAAAGTGTGCTGCCCGGGGTCTCTTTGGGTCCGTATCTCTGACATCACAGATGTCTGACGTCCTAGATGTCTAATCATAACAATCCTACTCCTGAGTCACTATACGGTTCAGTCGCTCCCTACAGTGACCCCTCGCAGGCAATGCACCGTGACTTCCCCAGTGTCCCAAACACCTGAAGGAGACCATCCACATATCCTCGTATCAAGATGGTTTATGGAAAACAGTTTTATAAAACCATTTCAAAACATCTCAAAGGGCCCTGCCCGGAATTTCCATAAAACCATCACAAATCCATAATTCCAAAACCATTTAGGGTCCCCAATCCGAAATCACGTTTTTGAAACATAGGGTCCCAGACCCGAAATCACATTTATAAAACACAATTGGGCCTCATGCCCGATTTTGTAAACCAACTGGGCCCCCGGCCCGATCACATAACTCAAATGGGTCTCAGCTCGATTTCGTAAACCAACTGGGCCCTCGGCCCGATCACATAACTCAAATGGGTCTCAGCCCGATTTCGTAAACCAATTGGGCCCTTGACCCAATAATGTAACTCAAATGGACTCCAAGTCCGAGGGTTTCCAAAACAAATGGGTCTCATGCCCGAGTTCATCTTTCCAATTCCAAAACCATTTCATCAAACGATCACCGAAACCACAAGCACGTAAAACTACAGTAAAAACCATAAATCTCGATATACGTGCAAAAACGTAAAACATCTCGAAATACATGCAAATATGTAAATTAACAATACCAAAACCATCATCATAGAAATCACATATGTAAAACATAAAAAACAATTATGCATTCATCATCGTTTTGAAAACAATGTCCACTCACAGACTGTCCTACGCTGCCGCCTCAATACACGTGCCATAAGCCTTCCCGAGCTACAACACTATCACCGGGACTTACAAACCTTTACAAACCATACTAGAGGGTTACTAACTACCTCATTAATCTCTCATTAAAGCCCCGTAATTTTCCAGAATTTTGAAACGTATTTTACATAGGCTTTAAACCTTCGAAACACCAAAAACTACCTCGAAACAGTGTCTGATCGACACGAAACTAGTTCCAAATGTTCGTTAGATCAAATAGATAATTTCAAATGTTGAACACTTCCCAAAAAAGTCCCCCATGCGCCCCCACAAGCCTCCCAAAGGCGCTGCGCGTGGGCCTCACGCGCTTGTACTATTCATCACCTTCAACTTCAGGTGAACCAGTCCGGTCCAGTCCAACCTGCG
Source organism: Prinsepia uniflora (assembly GCA_032719365.1). Taxonomy (NCBI): domain Eukaryota; kingdom Viridiplantae; phylum Streptophyta; class Magnoliopsida; order Rosales; family Rosaceae; genus Prinsepia; species Prinsepia uniflora. The sequence goes on along the minus strand of CM064861.1, from coordinate 45,713,780 downwards.
CAGCTGGTCCTGTTGAACCGGTGTTCAGGCCCATATCTTCCATGTTCTCAGTCCATTTTCGTCCATTTTCATTCCCAAACCTTCATCTAATCATGTTATGCTAACCTCTGGCTTCAAAAGCGTGAAAACAAGCCAAGATCGTACCTTAACGATCGATGAATGAACCAGCCATACTACCCCTACCGTGTTCCCACGCCTCTGGCCACCGTTATCCTTTGTTCCCAGCCCATTAGTGTCCTAGAAACCTCCAAAACACGTTCCAAACATCAAAACCATTTGACAAGCACCAAAACTCAATTCCAATTTTGAGAAACCAAACTCACCATTCATGTCATCGCCGGCCACCGTCCACGACGGTTCGAACCGTGGCCACCACCAGCATTGTCACACTTCACTCTCTTACTTTCATTCACACACCAATCACATATAATGGGGATTGAAGGGCCATAGGGGATGGGTTTGTACGGTTTAGAACCCTCACGGGTATTGGGAGAAAACGAAGAAATGATTGATGATGGTGAAGGAAAGATATCCCACCATGTGGGGGAATGAACCAATCAGACAAGGGAAAAGTGTCACTTACTGATTAGTCCACATAGATTTCCAATCCATCCAAACCTGCCACATGTTAATTTCTCAGTTTGTGTGAATAGTGCCGTAAAAACTTCTAGACCCGTAACTTCTCTGTCGAACCTTCGATTTCGACGTGCCACCTGTCTACGTACTTGTAACATCCCGATTTACCTAACAGTCCTCGGTCCTCTTACATTTGACTCCCCGAGTTAAAAGTCAACATTTTGCCCAAGTTCAGAGGTAAAACGGTCATTTTACACCGTCCGTCCGAATTCACTCAACTAATCCCTGATTAGTCATTCTAAATCCATAATTAATTAACACTTAATCCCGATATTCGGGACGAGTTGTTACAACCTTCCCCCTTAACAAATTTCGTCCTCGAAATTCCAACTAACCCAGTTCCACATCCACATTGTGGAAAAACAAGCTTAGTAACATCCCATGTATACGTCTACACCCACTAACCAGCTTATAACTTGTTTGCATCCAGACGTTCCACTAATACTCACGTCACATCGTCTACACTCAACCACTTCAAGTGAAATTGATCACACGTTCCGAATTGATACCACTGGACAATTCTACCATTACGCTGACACATTTAGCTGACACACTCAGCTTGACGGTTCTTCTCAATCACTAGTCTACCCTGACATCTGCTCCTACTCGGACTCACCAAATCTAACTCATCAATCTACGTTGACACATCCAGCCAAAGTGTCACCACTTGCGAGTCGCAAATCAATCCGGTATCTCTCCGACATCGAGTTATCAAATCTCACAATTTCTCCGCATTTCCTAAATTTTACCACGTCAACATCACACGTCCCATAATGTCGTACTCAGCCAGCACTCACGGCTCCATGGTCACAATTCGAGTCACCGACACTCCCTAACTCACTCTAGAGTCGCACCAAGGTATCTCGTACCAAAATTTCCTCATAACTGCATGCTGCCATTAGTGAGACTCATAGAGCAGTCGCCCCACGCAAAGCAACCAATGGTTACACTAACCAACAACTCACTCAACCTAAGTATATGTAAACCAGCATCTCGCTCCACCTGTGTGTAACTGGACCCCATTGAATACATGGCCAGTAATGATAATACATCACAACTCCACTCTAGGGTTCCACTAGCCATCCACGGCTCTAAGCACCTGCTCATACAATTACTGAACCCATCACAATCACTCTGGCCCAGCGCACAATATTCAATGTCCAGTTCACGTCCTCAACCAATCCAATGATATCGGAGCTAAGACAATTACCAACACGCTCATCAACATACCACTAGTATATCCTATATACCATCATCAGGCACCACTCAGGCCTGTCTAGTATCGGTCATCGTACAATGTACCCTGTACGTACGTACATCCACCAACCAGCCTACTACATAGCTCGTAGCTAAACATGCTTCAATTCTGGAGTTAATCTGTCCAGTCCAGTACTAGACAGATCAATTACTCCAACTCATCATCCATCATGAGTCCCATGGTCACCCGACCGGCATCACAGCATCTACTCCTAATCTCATAATCCAACACTTCCAATCTAACTCACGCCTACCAAGGCGTACCCATTCATACCAAATGGACATCCAATCTCACCCACGTCTACCGAGAAGCATCAACTTCGAACCGATCGATTACCTATTTATTCGATTACCATACCAAATTTGATTGACTTCGAAAGGAAGCCAATTCCATCATTCACATAGTCAAATATCCAAGAAAAATCGTATACACCTCGATTCACTCAACTACAGTCTCATACCAGATTAACTTCGAAAAGAAGTCGACTCAAGATTTCCATATCCAACTCCTGTCTTGTCATCTCACTAACTATTCCAAAAGATTCTTCAGCTGTCTCACAAAACGATTCTCCTCTGCTCCTAGCTTAGCATGACAGGACCCACCCTCATTCCCCCGGGATTAAGGGCTAAGTCCTGCTCCTGTCTAACTTACGTATGACACGAAGGCTAAACCGATGTTCAACCTCCATGTGTCACGTAAGTCAGACAAGGGATTTTCCAACGCGTAGTTCCAAGCTTAAAGAACTTCCCAGAGCGCGCAGACTCTACTGTGGATCGCACGTGTGATGTCTCCGTCTCTCTCGATCAACAACCTGCACCGCAACAACCTGGAGGGTATCAAAACATGAAAAGACTGTGAGTGGACAAAAATAAATAATAATTTGAAAACAGTTAAGAAGAAATTACAGTTTTACCCTCCACGTAAAAACCAATGCATGCATATCAATTCATGTTATGGAACCATTTCATATCAATTTCACATCAAAAACCATAAATGAAAACCTTTATTGAAAACCTGAATCGAATCCGTTATTCAAATCCAGGGCCTCAGCCCAAAATCACAAATCAATCTCAAAGTACGGGAACTCAGTCCCAAAACTCGTCAAATACAAATCATCCGGGCCACTACCCAAAACATCTGAAAGCCAGTGAAAAACCAGTGAAAACATCAATCATGCGAGTTGCTGGATCTCAAGTGCGCCCGAGTCTTTAAACTCAAAACACAATCAACAGGCCTCAGGGGGGTGTCATAACTGAGTCTTTAAATTCAAAAAATATACCGAGTCTTTAAACTCAAAACATATCAATCTAGGGCCCTCCCCCCGTCAATCAACCGAGTCTTTAAACTCAAAACCGGATCCAACGGTTTTTCTTTTCTTTTTCTGGGTCTTTAAACCCAAAACCATTTTCAATCAAGTGCAAACCATAGAAAATCCTTATCTGAATTCACAACAATGATTCTGTAAGCTAGCATCTAGAACCATCATCCCGAACCTAAAGCCAGACTTTCCCTTTCAGGTTTCAAAACCGAATCCAAAACATCGTTTCCGAAATCCAGTTCCAAAACCGAAATCTCATTTCCGAAATCACATGTACAGGGCTCCAAGCCCGAAATCACTTTTCTGAAATCCATTTCAAATCATTGAAATCAAATCATATTTCAAATCCCGAAGTCAAATCATCAAAATCATGCTCAATACACAATATATATCGAAACCTCGTAAAACGCGCAATTCTATAAATATCTCGGAAACCATGCAAAACTGTAAATCATCAATATCAATTCACGAATATAGAAATCATGTATTGATAACTTACAAAAAATATATGCATGCATTATAAGTTTGAAAGAAAAGTCCACTCATAGACCGTTTCGCCGCTGCCTCGATACTCGCGCACTTATGCCGTTCCCGGCTAATCCGCTATCACCGGCTTTCCCAAACCTGTCCAAGTCCCACAATAAGGTCACTAACTACTTCATTAATCTTCTACTTAAGCCCCGTAATTTTCCCATATTTTTAACTATTTTTAATCGAGCTCTAAATCCTTCGGACATCCCGAAACATGTCGAGACGATATCCGATCGACTCGAAACCAGTGCCAAAATGTTCGTTACATCGAATACTTTAAAAGTCGCGTTGGAACCTTCCACGAAATCTATGCCGCATGCCCACACGTGCCGCTCAAAGGGGCTCCACGTGGGAGCCACGCGCCCAGTACAGTGTCGTCGTCTTCCTTGGGCAAACCCGGTCCGACCGGTTCAACGGTTCAACTGGTTCAACTGAACCGACATGAATGGTTTTGCCCAATTTCCAGTTCCTTTTTCATCCGTTTTTACTCCTAATTAATCCAATACTTTTGTCCTTTCAATTTCAATCAAATCACATATTTAATCCGTGAAAATGGAACTAGAGATTACCTCCCCACGTCGACTTGTCGAATCGGCCATATTCCAATTTTAATTCTGGCCTCCATAGATTGTCTTAGGCCTTCTCTCCACGCGTGATCAATTCCAGATAATCATTAGAACCTCACCTAAAAGATCAATACGATTATCAAACTGTAAATTGAACTTCACCATGTCTAATTGGAAATTCAACTTCCACGGCGAGCATCACTTACCACCCTTCCTAGACCTCGAAAACGAGTTCATTGAGCTTGACTCGTCTTTTATACCTTATAGAGACCACCAAAACGGTCAACTTATCTTAAAAACTATCTACCTTTGTTAATTTCTAAAAACAGGGCACACGACCTCACCTTCGAACTGGTTGCCACCATACACAGCGGTTCTCCACGGCGGCACGACCTCCTTCTCTCTTTTCTTCTCACACATAACCGTCAAAAGGTGGAGATCAAGGGACAAAGGATTCACGGACACCCTCTGTGTGAAGATAAGTAAGGCTGAGGATGAGTGAGGGGATGAGATGACGGTGGCAAGACGACTAGCCGCCGTAGACAGTGGAGGAACCACGGAAAATAGGTGAAAACCCGAAACCCCTTTTATATTCAAATTTTGAAAATTGTGTTTTGGACGTTGAAGAGGTTGTCTAATGATTGGATGATGTTTGTGGGGCTTGTACGAGTCGTATGGGATGGGAATCGGTGGCTGAGATGGTTGGAGACGGCCGTGAGGAGTTTTTAGTGGCTAGCCACCGAATTCAGTTTCCAGCCAGGTAAGCTCGAATCGAACCTCAAAACATGTTTTTAAGTGTCAGCTTAATGGAACCATTAGAAGGTAGTTTTGGCCCCTAGATGTTCCCAGAACATGGAAGGGAATTTTGGGCTTTAAATGGTTTATTGAACCAATGAGTTTTAGGATTGTTTTCTTCAATTTGATTTCATAGAAAAATCCCTAGGATATATTAGAGAGGATTGGTGGAAAGAAGAAGGAAATGATGAAAAATAAGGGAGAAAATGGACTGAATCGGTCACGCTGGGTCGATCGGACCGGACGAACCAGTGAGTCGGTTCAGACCAGTTCACGCGACAAAGAAGATGAACAGGTGCAGGCGCGTGAAGCCCACGCGTAGCGTCTTTGGGCAGCGCGTGGGGGCACGTGAGGGTGTTTTTGGGGAAGTGTTCAACATGTGTTTTCATCTATTCGATGTAACGAACATTTTGGGACAAGTTTCGAGTCGATCGAACATCGTTTGGATATAGTTCGGGATGTCCGAAGGTTTAGGATTGAGTTTAAAATACGTTAAAAAAACTCGAAAATTTATGGGCCTTTAATGAAAGGTTATTAAATTAGTTAGTAACCCTCTAGTATGATTTGGACAGGTTCGGGAGTCCCGGTGATGGTGATTCGTCCGGAGAGGCTTATGACATGCGTATCGAGGCGCAGCTTGGACGATCTGTGAGTGGACTTTGGTTTTCTAAATATGACGCATGCATAGATGTTTTTTAGATTTTATTAACATGATTTGAGATGCCATGAGTGCATTTGATTGTGGTATTTAGTATTTACGTATTTGCACGTATTTCGAGGTTTGTACTTTTATGTCGTGCCTATACATGTTGTGATTTCTATGATGGTTTACTGGAAAGGTTTTGGATTTAGAAACATGGAATCCGGCATGAGACCCATTTGATTAGAAACCATCGGACTTGGAGTCCATTTGATTTAATGAGATATCGGGCTAGAGGCCCAGTTGGTTTACATGATCGGGCTGGAGACCCAGTTGGTTTATGAAATGGAATTTCGGGCTGAGACTCAGAAATTTGGAAATTGGATTTGTGGAAATGATTTATGAAGGTTATACTTCGAGCACGAGACCCAATTGTAGATTTACGATGGTTTTATGGAAAACTCGGGCATAACCCTTTTAACGGTTTTGAGATGAATTATGAAATGGTTTTCCATATACCATCCTCATGAACGGTTGCCCTCCAGATGTTCCGTAGTATCCTGGAGTGGCGGGTTATCTCCTCCAGATGTCTCGTAGTATCCTGGAGTAGTCACAGGGCATTGCCTGTGAGGGGTCATTGCAAGGAGCGACCGGTCCGTATAGTGACTCTGGAGTAGGATTGCTAGAGGTTAAAACCTCTCCCCAGGGAGGGTCATTGATCTGTGGGTCATTGACCTGGGTGGACCCTAGGGAGACTTGGGAATTGAGACCTTGAGTAGCATGTGTAGCTTGGAACCGTGACAGTGTTGATTGTGACATCTGGGATGTCACGCATCAGGGATGCCAAGGATCTGTTTTGGGCTGAGACCCACATGTATTGGATTTGGGCTGAGAGCCACTTGATTTGATTTTGGCGGAGTCCCTACGGATTTGGTTTTGGGCTGAGTTCCCACATGGTTTGATTAGTTTTGGGTTGAGTTCCCATATACTTGGTTTTTGGGTTGAGTTCCCACATGATTGGTTTTGGACTGAGTTACCATATACTTTGGTTTACGGTTTTGGGCTAAGTCCCTAATGGTTTAAATATTGATAAATGGTTTGATAACTGGTTTTCGAATGCATGCGCATACTTTTTTAGTGAAGGGCGTAAATGTTTTTTTTATGAAACTTGTTTTATTAGATTTTTTGTTTCGTCCACTCACAGCTTTCAATGGTTTTAATGCCCTTCAGGTTGATCGCGGATGCGGGCTGTAGTAGAGACCGAGACATCACACTCCTCCTCCGATCCTGGGGCATTCTGGAAGCCCCCGTCGGGCTAAGGTCAGAATTATCCCTTGTCTGACACTTCGTGTCAGATGGTAGCAGACACATCCCTTGTTAATCCCGGAGGATTTGGGACGGGTCCTTTCACGACAGTTGAAAAATCTCTTGGAATACGATGAGATTATTATCCAACCTCTGTCTTGAGTATGGATTGGATGTTAATGAATATGAGATGAAGTTAGACGTGGTGATGTGTTGGTTTAGGAGATGTGAGGAGTATTAGTCTGTCTTGGGTGGTGGATGGATGAGTATGGATCTGGATTCACTCATTCTGACTGGCGGTGTTAGTGACTGTCGAGCGGAGGCTGTCTCCCGAAGTCAATTTGGTACGATTTGGTAGCTGGATGGACAGGATGTCAGCGTGGGTTCTGACCCTGTTGGCTACTCCTTTTGTGAAATTCGAAGCGGGTACTTCTTGGTGGACGTGATCCGAACACGTATGGCTACGTGTGATTGGGCTTAGATGTTTTTGAGGTTGGTTTGGAGACCCTGAGACCAGGAGATTCAAGATGGACTTGGAGTGTTGATCGGCTTAGTATTGGATGGAACTGATAGACTCTAAAACTGAAGCGTGATTGGCTACGAGCCATGTTGTAGCCATGTTGTGGTTCTGTTGTATTTAGTGTCAGTACTAGCTATGTTGTGATCAGTGTAGATTCAAGGATGTTAGTCTCGATATGCTTGGGGTATGCACTTGTGTGTGTTGTTGGTTATGTGGTAATCAGAGTGGTTCCGATGTGATTAAGCGATTGAGGGTGTGGACTGGGTAATGGATTCTAGACTAGCCCGAAGTGATCTAGTTGCAGGGTTCAACGATTGTGTATGAGCTTGATGCTCAGAGCCATGGTTGGCTAGTGAGACCCTAGAGTTGAGATATGTGATTACTGTTGGGCAGGTATGTGATGAAGTCCAGTTGCCATGGGCAGAGTGAGATGTGGATGGTGTTTCCACAAGTGGATGTGTTGGGGTTACGCTCCCCAACTATGGGTGAATTATCGAGTTGCTTTGTGTGAACGACTACACTGTGACTTCGGTGACGTCAGTGCAGATAGCTGACGGAGTCAACATGGATCATTGAGAGAGTGGATTGGTATGAGTACCAAGGCAGTCAGATGCCGCCATTTTGAGGTTGGCCTTGCGAGGCGAGATGTGTTGCACTACATTGAGGGAATTGGTACATGATCCTCTTGGTATGACTCTAGCATGAGTCGAGGTTGGAGTAGTGACTCGACTCGTGACCGTGGAGCCGTGAGTGTCGGCTGAGTGTGACACTAGAGGTACTTGGGGTATGCATTGGTGATGTGTAACCCTCAGTGAGAGTGAGATGGTTGCCAGATTGACCAAAAGTGGAATGTCAGGAAAGACAAGTGTGTCAGTGTGCTTGCAAAAGATGAGGTAGTGTCAGCACAATAACAGGATTGTCAGAGGCCCAGGTGTGAGATGGCCACTGTAAGTTGTGGACGCACGATATCGGAATTTCGGGGACAAAATTCTTTAAGGGGGAAGGTTTTAACGTCCTGTCCCGGATTATGAGATTAGATTAGTGATTAATGAGGATTCGTAGGCTTAATCGGTGATTAGTTGAGTAATTTCAGACGAACGGTGCTAAATGACCGTTTTGCCCCTAAGAATGGGCGAAATGTTGACTTTTGATTCGAGTGATCAAATAGACTTTGGCCAATGACTTTGACGTATGTCAAGACGTCACGAGTCCGTAGATAGGCAGCACGTCCGATTCCGACATCCGACAGAAAAGTTACGGGTTTTGGAAGTTTAGGGCATTTTGTTAATTTTAGTGCAAGGGAATTATGGTCATTCTACCATGCCTTGGTATTTGTGCCTAATCAGATTGGGACACTTGTCCCTTCTCTGGAAGGCTGTGGAATGATGTTTCACCACCTCTCTTCCTCGATTTAAAAGAAAGTGAAGTGTGTGGAATTGGTGTTCGGTGAAGGATAGCCGAGAGAGGAAAAACAAAGCTAGTGAAATTCAATCCCCACGATCACCCTTCAACCTCAACATTTCCTTATGAGGTTTGAATGAGAAAGGAAGGGGCGGATGAGACGAGTGCAACGGTGGCCACGATGGTGCCCCACGACGGCGAGAGGAGGTAAGAACCCATGCCCCTATTTGAATTCGAAAATGGTAAATGGTGAATTGGACTTTATTGATCGAATTGGTTGATTAGATGAACTTCTTCATGTTGCAAGGAGTTGATCGAGCTTGGAACTGAGGCTGGAGGTGACCAGAATCATGAGGAACAGTGGAGGAAAGTTTGAAGGTTTGATCGTCGATAAGGGAGGTAAATTTCAGTTCTTAATTTCCCGTTTTGAAGTCATAAATCGATAGGAAGCATTGGGACGAAACTATAAGGAATTAAAAGGGTGGAAAACGGGTTAGAAACGGGTGAGAACCGGTCTCGCTGGTCTGGTCGAACTAGAGTTGCAGAGAATCGGTCTGGGCTAGGTCTGCAAGAGGTAGGCGATGACATTGTAGCATGCGCGTGGGTTTCACGGGTAGTGCCTTTAGGAGGTGCGTGGGCCCTAATTTCGAGGCACGATCAACATGTAATTTTATGTTTTCGATGTAACGAACATTTTGTGACTGATTTCGAGTCGTTTGGACACCGTTTCAGGGTAGTTCGGGGTGTCCGAAGGTTTATGGTCTATGTTAAATACATTTAAAAATACCGAATAATTAGGGGGTTTTAGTGAGAGGTTATTGGAAGTGTTTGTGACCTTCAAGTGTGATATGGACAGGTCCGGATGTTCCAGTGATGGTGGATTAGCCGGAAAGGCGTATGATGCGCGTATCGAGGTGACATCAAGGACGGTATGTGAGTGGACTTTGCTTTCTAAATTCTAATGCATGCATACCTGTTTTATATATTTTCTATATATGATTTCTATGCTTATGATTGCGATATTGATGATTTCTGTATTTACGTGTATTTCAAGGTGATTTACCATGTTTGCACGTATTTGAAGAATATGGTTTTATGCTATGCTTTGATAATAGTTTTGATGGATGATTTTATATTGTTTATACGTACTGTGTTTTGATAATGATTTGATGAAATGATATTGGATTTGAAAAATGAATTTGGGCATGAGACCCATTTCAATAAAATGTGATTCGGATATGGATTCTTGTTTTCAGGTGATTTCTGATTTGGATTATGGTTTCGAAATTGTGATTTCGGATTCAGATTTGGAAATGGATTTATGGATTTGGATTTGATAAAATGGTTTTGAATTGGATTTGCTGGATTCGGATTTGGGTTTAAAGACCCAGTGATTGAGTGTGACGGGGGCGGGCCTGGATATGTTATTTGAGTTTAAAGACTTGTGAATTTAAAGATTCGAGTATTGATTGCCCCAAGAGGCCTATTATTGAGTTTAAAGACTCATAAAGGTCTGTTGAGTTTAAAGACTCGGATATATATTGGGTATAAAGACTCGGATGTGATCTAGCATGTTCGATTGATTGAGTGAGATGTGTTTTGGATTTTTGTGGTATCATGATGGATTTTTAGATGGTTTTCAGGTGTTTTGGGCAGTTGCCCAGATGATTGGTTTATGGTTTTGGGCTAAGGCCCAGTGATTTGAGAAAAGAGATTCCCTTGGTTTTTTTTTTGTTTTATAAACTTGTTTAATTACATTGGAAATGAAATGATTTTCGAATGCATGCATTGTTTTTACGTGAAGGGCGAAAATGTCTTTTTCTGTAAAATGTTTTATGAACTTATTTATTTTTGTCCACTCACACTCTTTTATGGTTTGTACTGCCCTTCAGGTTGATAGCGGATGCGGGCTGCTGGTGAGACCGAGACATCACACATTCCACTACTGTTTATGCGCACTCTAGAAGCTGGTTGGACGGTTAGCCTGGGTATCCCTGGTCTAGCTTACGTGTTACATGAAGGTTAGATGGGTGTATGGCCTTCTTGTAATACGTGGGGTTAGATGGGAGCATGTCTTATCCTTGTAATCCTGAGGGGATTGGGATGGGGCGGTTCACGCGGTGGTAGAGAGAGCAGCGAGGCAATATAGGGAGAAAGAGAGAGATGTGAGGCGAGAAAAGTAGTGAGATGAGTGAGCAGAGAGAGGGAGAGAGAGAAGTGAGGCGAGATAGGTACGAATTTACTTTTCTTTTTTCGTCCATGGGTACTGGTTTTTGAAGAAGAAAGGAGGAAGAAGAAGACCCTCTCTGTTTTAAAAGATCGAAGTCCTTTGCCCGACGATTCTTCGTCGGCTAATAGATTAATGATTCGTCGGGTAATGTTGGTGGTGAAATTGAATTGATAGCGTAGAAGGAGAAGAGCTAGTCGTTTCTCTGTTACTCAACGAAGGTTCGTGAAAATTTCGTAAAAATTTGAATTTATTGTCCAAATTTTCACGAAAATTTTGGGCGGTAAATTTGGGAAGGTAATTTTGTGCCGTTACCCGAAAAATATTTAATCTTACCCGACGAATTTTCCTCTCACCTGACGTGTGGTTTTACTACCACTCATGATAGTTACACATAAGAGTGATTTTTCCAGAAAGATTAACATGTTACGCGACGAATATTTGATGAATATTCGTCGGGTAAGTTGGAAAACATATGTAATAAATGAATTTCCAATGTCCGACCGTTCATTATGTGTCGTCAAGTGTCTGAAATCCACCCGACGAAACTCATGATGTTTCGAGGAGTTTAAGTCTTCCGATTGCAATAGAACGTTTTGTAACCGTCGATCCATTTCGCATTGTTACCTAGACACGGGAATTCGAAATCTTCTAATTTAAGGACTGAGCATAATATTTTCCAACACTATTAAGAATTTAACGACTCATGGGTAGAAAAATGCTATACATGACCCTGATGCATTGTCGTTCGAAAGCAAGATATTGAGATTAGACTTGTCAATTGACTTGTAACCTTTAAAATGCAACCATTATCTATTTGAATTCCCTCTACTTGTAAGAGTAGATTTTGGATCTGCTGATTATGTTATGTCAAGAGCCGCTCTTATAACGACCTGGTCGAGTTGGCGTAAGTTATAAGTATTATTGTTGGTCAATTTATTGGGAATATGGTCATTGAACTAACATTAAGAATTTTTCATATTAAGAGAGTATCCGCGGAGAGTACTAATAAATTTTATATGCATAAATATATTACTTTACTCACTTCGAATCTCCTAAAATAGTGCATTTAGTGATAAAAAGGATAATCACCTCTACGGTTCCATGAATCATCTACTTCCATTATTTAGAACTCACAAAATAATACATTTATTAATAAAAGAGGTCCTGCTTCTACCCCATTTTTCATGAATCTACCCCACTTTGTGCACATAAAATCCCTTAAAGTTAAAACATTTTTTCTTGCTTCATAAATCTACTATGTTGCCCATCTAAAATTCCACAAAATAGTACACTATGACCTCGTTTGGTACGTCGTATTTTACTGACTATTTCAGTCGGATAAACTAATGTGTCCATCGGATAGACGGACTATTTGGTCGGACATTTAATGCTCAATCGGATTAAAATGTCGACTATATTATTCTAGACTAATTATATTACCGTAGTTGATAAAAAATATTTATATCATAAATATTAATTATGTACATTATTATATTATTTTTTATTATTTATTTTAATTAATTTTTTATATATTATTATTTATATTTATTAAAATTTTATTTATATACTTATTATTATTACTATTTATTATTATTATTATTATTATTATTATACTTTTCATGATTGTTAGTTATCCGACTATTTAATACGGACAATTTGAAAAATATTATTTTAGTGTGTCTGTACCGTATAAAAATACTGAATCGTATTAACTTCTACGGTAACTAATTAATACGAGTGATACCAAACACTAATTTCGTACTATATTATCCTATCGAGTCGCTTAAACCACATATCAAACATAAGATATAGGTAAAAGTTGAGACACAAATTGAGAGAGCATTGTTCCGTTTTCATTTCTAATATTGAGAGAGCGAGGGACTTTTAAGCTTCTTTAAATCACATTTGTTTCAAAAAAAAAAAAAAGTTAAAAAAAAAAACATTGTAAAGGAAAAAAGCGCAAGTAATGTTTTAATCCTTTTCAAATTCCATGTGTTTTAGTTATACCACTCCAAACGGGAAAAGAAACCAAGCCTCGCTCTATCTTTTTTACCGGTTACCAGAGTGTTACTCTCTCAATCTCTCTGGCTGTTCTGTGTCCCTCTCGTTCATTGAGACTTGAGAGTAGCAAGCAAAAGATTAGGGAGTCCGCCAAAACCCTTAAAATTTATCATACCTCTCTCTCGCTTTGTCTCTCCGACCTTCCTCTAGATCCTAAATTTCAAGCATCAATCTCTCCTTTCGTTTTATGCAACACTAATCCTGACAAACTCCTCCTACCACTCTGCTCATCTTTCCCAGATTTTGAGGTAGAACATTCGATTTTGCTAGTTATTTAAATATTTTCTTTTTTTTTACAATTAATTTCGATGGATTTGTTGCTTCTCCTTCACCTCTTCGATTGTTCAGAAGCTGTTATCCGGAGTTCACAATCCAAATCTTTGTTGGGTTGTCTTCCAAAAGCTGAATCTTCATTCGGGTCTTTTAGCCTTCCCTAGTTAGTTTATCAGTTAGAAGATAGTGGGTTCGATTGTTCTTCTCACTTTTTCGATTTTTGTCAATTATGGAGAAAGGGATTCTCTTCGAAACAAAAATCTGCTATGGGTTTTAGTTTTAATATAATTTTTGGCAGTTTTTCGTTATTTGAGTAGATAACGGGATTTGGTTTTGCATTAACTGTGTCAATCTATGATTCTAGCTTGCTAATGTTGATTTGATATTTTAGTTTGATTGTTAATATCATCATTGTTGCTATTGTTTTGTGTTTTTGTAATTGGTGTATTTGGATTGCTTTCAGGAATTTATGGGGAAGAGAGTTAAGAAGAATGCTAGAGCTCCTCCTCAAAAGGATAAATGGATTGCAGCAGGTTCCCCCAAAAAGGTTCCCCAATCAACCAACTTAAGTGTCGAGAATAGTGATGATGAAGTTTTAGTTGCAAAAGAGAGAAAACCTTGCCCTCATGTTGACAAAGGCATTGATTTGGATAAATTGTCTGGTAAAATTGTGTCTTCAGAACTTGTTAGGTGTGAAGATTGTAGCGAAAGCGCGATTGATAGGAGGGGAGGTAAAGGAAAGGGGAAACACAGTAAGAAGAAAGGCAGTTCTGTTGATTCAAAATCTGAGACGAAAGCCATTTGGGTTTGTTTGGAATGTGGTCACTTTTCATGTGGAGGGGTTGGACTTCCTACAACCCCTCAAACCCATGCACTTCGTCATGCCAGGCAAACTCGTCACCCATTAGTGATCCAATTCAGAAAGCCACAGTTGCAGTGGTGCTTCCAGTGCAACATGATTATTGCAATTGATAAGTTGGAAGAGAATGGTGAACAAAAGGATGTCTTTTCGGATGTAGTGAAATTAATAAAGGGTCATTCCTCGGAGGATTCATCGTCGAATGTGGAGGATCTGTGGTTTGGTAGTGGCAGTGTAACAAGAGAAATCAAATCAGCTAGCAGTACATCAGGTGATTTTGATGGAAGAGGCGGTCATATGGTGAGAGGCTTGGTTAACCTTGGCAACACTTGCTTTTTTAATTCTATATTACAGAACCTTCTAGCTATAGATAGGTTTCGGGTTTACTTCTTAAATTTGGATACATCTATTGGACCTCTTACTATTTCCTTGAAGAAACTCTTTACTGAAATAAAGCCAGAGGCAGGACGTAAGAATGTTATAAACCCAAGACCATTGTTTGGGTGTGTTTGTTCCAAGGCTCCCCAGTTTAGGGGGTATCAACAGCAAGATAGTCATGAATTGCTTCGTTGCTTATTGGATGGATTGTGCACTGAGGAGTTGAGTGTGAGGAAACGTATAACTTCTTCCCAGGAAAATGGGAATTCATCAACTCCAGGTCCTACTTTTGTGGATGCTGTGTTTGGGGGCCAAATATCAAGTACTGTTCGTTGCGTTGAATGTGGACACTCCTCAACTGTGTATGAGTCATTCTTAGATCTTTCACTGCCACTTCCAACCAGAAAATCCCCACCTAAAACTACCCAACCCAACTCTCGAGCAAAGAAAAAGTTGCCGCCCAAGAGGAGTGGAAAGTTTTGGTCGAAAAATAACAAAGACAAGAGTTCTGTACTATCTTCAAGTGTTGCAACCCCGTCAACCAGCAGTGAGCTTTCTAACCAGCCAGAGTCCAGTTCAACTGACCCAAATGTGGCCGAACAAAGGGATTCAGGTACGAAGAATCTCTCTGCTGCTCAAGAATCTAAATATGAACAAGTTTTGGATGATACAGCAGAGCAAACATCAACTAATGATGATTGTGCATGGTTGGATTATCTTGGTCTGGGAAGTATGTCAGATGACAATGGTTTAACTTCCCAAAATAATGATGCTTCAGTTGTTGGCGAGTCCGAAAACAGGAATACATTTCTCAATGATGTCATGCTACAGAGCGGCTCTGAATCAGGCAAGCAGGGCTTTACAGTTAATGGGGAACCAAATGTAAAACCCGACTTTTCTTCAGTGGATGCTTGGGAGGATGAGCTTCCATTACAGGTTCAGGGTCCTGAAGTTTTGTTGCTTCCATATAAAGAAGAGTATTCAATCAGTGTGGAAATCATGGGAGCAGAAGGTGAGGCCTCATCATCGGTTGTGGGTTCTGGACAAGATGATTTTGATGGCTTTGGGGACTTATTTAACGAGCCTGAGGTTGTTGTTGGGCCCATGCCAAGGCCCTCGGTAGGCGAGGGAGGAACAGAGACTGGTTTTGTTGCTAGCGATTCTGATCCAGATGAAGTGGATGATACCAACTCTCCAGTGTCTGTAGAGAGTTGTTTGGCTCATTTTATTAAGCCTGAGCTTCTTGCCAACGAAAATGGTTGGCATTGTGAGAACTGTTCCAAAACTCTTCAATGCCAAAGGTTGGAACCAAAGAAGAATGTAAAATCTACAGCTGAAATTTTTACAAATGGATGTGAGACAAGAATGCAAAGTGATTTTCTGTGTATAAACAACGGCCTGTATCCTGCTGATTCCAGAAACCTTACCAATGGGAATGTCACAAGCAAAACTGGTTGTAACCATTGTGGTGAAAATTTGGTTTTCCCTAATGGGAAAATGAATTCTTCAAGCCAAAATTGCTCACCGATTGAGAATGGTCGTCCTGGTAAGCCAAATTTTGCTGTTTGTCAACGTCAAGAAGGGAATTGTGAGATGAATGATGAACTTCCAGTGCAACCAGATATTTCAGATTGCAATAACACTTGCGGTTCAGAAATTCTCAGTGATCAAGCCATTGATTCTTGTGCTGTTGACCCTAGAAGTGCTGGTTTCACTTCTGACAATGATCCGCAGACTGATTCTGGGATATCAGATGCAAATATTGAAGCAGAAGAAAGTGAAGATGAGGAAATAAATTCCAAAGGTGTGAAGGTGAAGAGGGATGCTACTAAAAGGGTTTTCATTAACAAGGCCCCACCTATTTTGAGTATTCATCTCAAGAGGTTCAGCCAAGATGCTCGTGGTCGCTTAAGTAAATTGAACGGACATGTCAGTTTTAAAGAAAAAATTGATCTTCGACCATATATGGATTCCAGGTATTTATCTGACCTTTTATTGGATTTTATTTCTGATTAAAAAAGCCACAACAACATTGCTGCTTGTCATTAGTCGTTTTTACCCAAATCTTGGAAGTGGCTTTCAAAATGAGGGGAAATCCATTTTATACTATCTGAAAGGAACATGTATTATTCAGTCATTCAGATTGTGAATTATTAGAGTATTGGCTTTTGGTATTCCATACCTTATTACTAGTTAGTAGGTAAACACCACCTGGAAATTGGGATATTAGAGGGTCGTGCTACATCGTTGGGCAATATCATTAGTCATCTCAGAAACCTGAAACTTTAATATACACGCACGCATACCACTTTGAAATATCAGTTATTCTTTGGCCACATAGGATGTCTCTGCATAGAGCTGAATGGTGACAATACCATTAAAATTATCTTTATACCTGGGTCCTAATTTCCATTTGTTATCTTTTTTAGTATAGAATATACTGTGCAGTCTCTTAAATAATGTGATATATTTAGTTTATGTGTTCAATTATTAGAATTATTACCTAATGTTCAAGAATTATCATTAAACTGTGGGACTTAGACACCCTAGAAATATAGGATAAGGATCTAGATCAGGTGCTCGGTTTTTTCATTAGCAAATGGCATAGGCATTCAAGATGCTTGCATTAACTTTGAGAATTAGTGTCAGTCATTACTGAAACACTAGGAGATATATATAAGGTATCATTGTGAACCAGCCGTCAAAGTTCCAGAAGATGATAGATATTATAGTTTTAACTGAAGTAATTGGTGTGGACAGATTTATCATTAGTCTTAGTGGTAGAGGAAGTATGGCTAGGTGGGGAGAATAAGATTTAAAGACTATGGGGTATTCTTATTGTCAATCACTTCCATGTTAATTGACATTCTAGACTGCTTTATACCGATGCATTCTACAACCATTCATACATGGATTTTGTTACCAACAAGATACATTGTGGAAAGCCTTGTGTCTCAAGTAGAAGTGTGGTTTTTCTTTCAAAGGAAATGTTTCTCTGCCTACTCTAATTAATCATTCTAGCCACTTAGAGAGCCTTCAAGGGAGTGAGTAAATTTTAAGTTGGGAAATAACTGAGCATATATCATTGGGCATTGCATAAATGAATGGTGAGGAAATTGAAAAAAATATTATAAAATGGAGTGTGCAGTCGAAAAATGAACACAAGTGAATAATGTTTTTTTTTATTGCTCATGGATTTATTGGTTTGTTACTCATATTTTTAGATGACAGTGCGGCAATTTTCCCCTATTGAACCAATGTCCTCATCTAGTGTTATTAAAAAATTTGGTGAAATGCGCCTCTAGGTTACCCGTAAATATGATCTGAGATGGAGATAAAGTTACATACCAGGAAATTTGCGTTTTACATCTCAACTCAAAGGTTTATTGTCTTATCCTGTTGTTTTAGCCAACCCTAACTAATATGGCCGTGGCTTGCCCCTTTAGTTGTATTTTCATCACAAACCCACAGTGATCCTTTGCTTTTCTATCTCAATGCTCTCACTGAGCATATTTGTGGGAGTTTTTTACCAAATAAAAATCTCTATTTATAAGAGGTTTCTTTTAAATGCCATGTTGAGGACTTCAGCTGTTCCCCAGTCTCTGACACATGTACCGATATTAAATTTTAGACAAGAATCTTTTTTGTTACTTTCAAGGATATTTTACTTGGTATGTGCTTTATAAAAAAGAAATGCTTTTATAGAAATATGAAAAAGAAATATTACTAGAACTAATAAATAAGTGCGTCTAATTTAAGAAGTTAGAAAGGCATGTGCATAATATTTTATCCCCAAATCAGAAGTATTGGGATTGCTATGTTCAGTCCCTGTTGTGTAAATGTATCACAACATGATGGATGTGTCTGCATATATCATAGGTGAGAATTTCCCAGAGGGAACTTAGTTTTTAAATATGATTTTTAGAGGCGCTTTATTATTTGTAGCTAAGGTGCAAGATGTAAAGCGTTTATTGAAGAAAGATTTTAAATTTGAGTTTCCATATATCATACTTTTGCATGTAAAAGTCATGCCATCCAATTTTCCTTTACAAAGTAATAAATGCGTACTGACTGCTATTCCTCTTCTTCATTTGGATGGTCTCTGTAATTCTCAACTCATCTTCCAACTACCAATTTTCTTTCGGTGAAGGTCAAATTTTTTTCCTCTTCATTGGAAGTTATCAATCTGAATTTATTGTTTTCCCTTTTGCCTTGTCTGTTTTATTTTTTCTGTTTGGGTCTGGATTTTTCATGTCTTTTAATTTCTGTATCACACAACTTATTAATTTCTTTTTATTTTTGCTTTAATCTTATACCAGCATTTTGTAAGGATTCTGAAACTATTTTTTTCATTGAGTTATTATGCATGTCCTAAAATATTTCTCCCGTTAATCTTCTTATTTTTTTTTTCTGTGTTCTCTTCTAACATAATGTAAACATGGATGATTAACACGCAAGTATCACAAAGTTAGCTGAACTTATAGTTTGGTCTTTATCTGCATTTAGATTGTTGAAATTCTTTAAGTGAGCTGTATGAATTGCAAGAAATCATACAAACAACAAGGCCATGTATCCTGTAGGCATACACTAGTTTTGCAGGTTAATTTTGGATACAGTAAGAAACAAGCGATTTAATGTCTTTCATTAAGTAATAAATTTTTGAATATGTTTTTAGTGGAAACAACCAACTTTAACAAGATCTTGACACAAATTGAAGGATGAATAGTTTATGGGTCAATAACATCATAGCGGAGTTGAGGGCATTGCATCTCTAGTGGAAAAATAGAAATTAAGTGCTAGTGTGCACAACTGTTTTGGCGTCTTACTGTTAAAATGCGTTCAACTTTTGGTACTTTCCAGTTTCATTGGTTTGCGTACTTTTTTAAGACTTTCTAAATTTGTTGTTTTATTGATATAGTTTCTTAGGATGTCATAAGAGTCTCTTTCTATATAGAACTACAGCATCATAGTTAGTTTTCGTATGTTTGAAATGAGTGAGTTCTACATACGCTTACAATTTTTTTCGGATCCTAACTCCTATTTATCGTTGAATATTTGTGTTCAATTTTCATAACGTGGAAGATAATTCTTCAAATACATTACTGAGTCACATTCGAGCCTTTAGTCTTTCTTTACTCCCCAGTGACATCTTTTTCACATTGTTGTTTGTTCTCCTCCTAAGTTTACGTTGTAGTTTACTCAAAATTAATTGATTATAAATTATAAATTTACAATTTCCCTTGCAAGTGATTTAACTTTGTTATGTCCTTTTGTGATTTACAGGAGCACGGATAAGGAGAAGTATGAATATCGACTAGTTGGGGTTGTGGAGCATACTGGAACCATGAGAACTGGCCACTATATTGCATATGTGAGAGGAGCCGAAAGAAGCCGAGGAAAAGCTGAGAATGAACATATTGGTCATGTGTGGTATTATGCTAGTGATCTGCAGGTGCGTCAGGTTTCCCTAGATGATGTTCTTCACTGTGAGGCATATATCCTGTTCTATGAAAAAGTTGAGGTGGATCAACCTCGAGTCTAGCTGAGCTGAGCTTCACATAACGGACGAGAGAGCGTGAGAGTGTATAAGCACAAGCGAGAGAGAGAGAAAGAGAGAGAGAGAGAGAGAGAGAGAGAGAGAGAGAGAGAGAGAGAGAGAGAGAGAGAGAGAGAGAGAGAGAGAGAGGCCAATTACCATATGTTTTGATACCTATTCTTTGAAGATGTAATGATCTTTTAAATGTATACCGGTAGCTTTGATATGATATCATCACAAAACGGGGTTTTCTATAGTCCCATTACCCCAGGGACCTTGTCTGCATTTGTTACCAAAGATTTCAAAACCAATGTTTATTATTTACCAAGAATCTTTTTATCCAATAAGCATGGTTTATTTGAGCTTTGAATACTCTTTCATCCTTTCGGTCACGGCTTTAGTTTTCGTTTGTTCAGCATCATGATCCAGGCTTGATTGTGAGTGATTGTGAACGAGGTTGGAGAATGCATTATATCATGGCTAGTTGGTCAAATTAGATTGGATTAAATTGAATTGGATTTTTCATAAAATTTAATGGATTTGGTTGGTCGAATTAGATTGGATTAAATAGAATGGATTATTCATCAAATTCAATTAATTTTTAATAAATTGATGTGTTGAAGAGTATAAGGAATTATACATAGAAAGAAACTTGTATCTTTCAATAATACTATTTTGAGTTGTATTCGACATATTTTTGTCAGTCTACTTCCTCTCTTTATAATGAAAATGCATCATTATTGATGTATTAAATCTAATGAGTAATTCAACTTAGCCAATCAAATGTGTTTTATATGTAAAAACTAATAGACTATTTTGGTGAAAACAAGCCAAAAATGCAATACGTATATGTACCGAGCGATTGAAAAAAAATAATCCAAATATGACTTTATAAAATTCGGTAGAATATTGCTCAATAGAGATTTTACTTATTTAAAACAAGGAAATCATTCTAGTTTATTAAGGGATAAATTAGTATGGATAATACTTGCATTTTATTTATGGAGTACCGGCTCCTCGTATTATCCTTTCGATTTATTAAATAATTTGTGTGCATATAACATAATTGAAATAGTTTACTTATAACTTATCATTTCAAGATTGGTAGTTCAAGTGGTACATCCTAATAAAAATTTTGTCCATTCGTTACGCGAGGGATATTTTAGATTCGGCTATCGTCTTTCGTAAAAGCGACATCGATAATCAATGTCTATAACTGTAATCTCATTGCCCAATATTATTTTTCATTAAAAAATGTAAGAATTTTTTTTGAATACAATGTGTTGATGCACAAAATGCACCAACTTAGGGAGCGAATGCTGCTCTGCCATGTGTCATTCAACAGACCTAAAAGAGTGGAAGTTGGTTGGTCGGTCAGAGTATAGACACCGGTGTGGTACCAACCAAAAGGTACTCTCATGCCCAAATTAGTGGTCGGTTTGAGATGTAAGGGGATTGGTGAATAGTACAGTGTAAAGTAATAGTGAATAGTTAAATACTTAGTTACCTTTATATGAAAAATGGACCCCTTTTGTATGGGTGTAGTGAGTATAATAAATACATTCTTCCGATGTGGGACAAATGTCAGTTACTATAGGACCGACACGTGGAAGGTGGGAGCTGTCCATGTGTCAGTATTGGCCAGACCCTACTAGGGTTTGCTTATCTGAGTGGGTCTGGACCCCTTGGGCTTGTGGAGATGTATTGGTGTAAGCTCTCGGTCAGATGTTCGATAATTACGGCCAAGCCCTCCGTCGAGTGGCCGCTGTAAATAAGGAGAAGAACGAGCTTAAGGAGCAGTCAGCTAACTTGGCTGGACGGTCACAAGAGGTCGAGCGGGTGCTCAGGGCCGAGGCCTAGTTGGCTCGCGATGCCAATGCTATGCTGGAGCGAAAGCTTCAAGTTCAAGAGAAGCAACTGGCTCAGCAGCAACCTAACTTAGCATGTACGCTGAATAGGTTAGTGCTAGTCGATCGGTGGTAGAGGAGGCCGACCGACTCAAGGCCAAGCTGGAGCGGGTTCACGAGGAAAGGGACCAGAGGGCTCTGGAGGCTAAGCAGTCGAGGGCTGAGGTCGAGCACCGGGTGGCCGAGGTCGGCTAGTCTCATGTTGAGTTGGTTCGTCAAAAGGCGGAGACCGAGTGTCAGAGGGCTCTGGCTGAGCAATGGAGGGAGGCGGCTGATGTAACGACCCACCCAAATTTTCGGGATTTATTAAGAATTAATTAAGGATTAGCGATGCTAATCATGAATTAGTTGAGAATTATCAGACGTTCAGGGTGAAATTACGATTTTATCCCTAGACAAGGGTAAAAAGTTAACTTTTAACCCGAGAGGTCCAATGCATGAGGACGAGGACCATTACGTAGATCGAGTTGATACAAGTCCGTAGACAAGCGGCATGTCGAAATCAAACATTCGACGGGAAAGTTACAGGTCATGGAAGTTTCGAGGCACTATTGCACGTTTTACGAGGCGAGTGCTGTTTGTCATTAAGTGTGCCCAGATATTTGTTTCAGGGCCAATGGATGAGTGACAAGTCACTTGTCCATTGCTCACTTCCTTCACATACATGCATCTGCACCCCTTCCCTTTTAGTTTGATCCAAAACCGAGAACCCCTCCCTCACTTCAATCCATCCTTATCCCATCAACTTCTTGAGACCTTGGATGGACAGAGGAAATAAGCGTGAGACTAGAGGAACGGAGAGGGACGGAAGAGCCGCCGTTAACAGCTGAGAAAACCGTGAAAAAGGTAAAAATCGAAACCCGTGGCTTTTGAATTCGAAACTTTGGATTTGGACGTTGGGGGTTTTTTCTGACGTTGGGGTTATGTTTTTGGTGATGGTATGAGCCATTTGGGACTGGAATCGAAGGCGGAGGACGGCTGTATGGGGTAGGCAGGAAGATTGTAACGGCCCGAAAATCCAAATTATGTAAATTTATAAAATAATATGTAAAATGACGTTTTTACCCTTGGATGGGTGTGGTTAAACGTTGAATTTTTGTTTGAAATATTTTTTGTACATTTTTCGAGGACCATTGTGTAGGTCTCGAGACGCTGAGTCCGTAGACAGGTGGCACGTCAAAAACGGAGCTCGGATGCGAAAGTTACGGGTCTGCAAAGGACAGAGGTAAATCGGTAATTTGACAACCGAGGGGTAAACTAGTCATTTATCGGAAAAATGGCTGAGTCACCAAATTGATGACTCTTTCCTTTACTTAGGGACACATGGCAGCCTGTGGAAGGGCTGAGTGTTTTGTACACCGCCCATTTCACCGTTTGAAACAAACACATACAAAACAGGGATATCGATATCCTTCGATCCAGCCAGGAACCATTTGATAAATCTGAGAAACCTGGAGAAATTAAGAGGGTTAGAGCAAGAAACAGAAGGATAAAAACGAGGGACCGAGAGGATAATTGAAAACCCGTATACGAGAATTTCAAAAACAAGGTGAAAATTCGAATTTGTAAGCCTCAAGGATCAAATTTGAGATTGGATTCAACCTTCTGAGATCATTTCGAACCACTACACAACAAAAACGAGAGAAATTGATGTCGTTTTGATCGAGAACAGAGGCTCCAATTTCTGTTCAAAATCGAGCTTGGGTTCGAATAGCTGGAGGTAAGAACTTGTGTAATTATTTATGTAGAAATGTTTATTTCACTCTCACAATGCTTCCTGTGTCAATTAATTTGAAAAACTGGGACAAATTGAGTGAAGCCGAAAATGAAACCCGTTTGAAGGTTCATCGTGGGATGTAAGGATTAAGGTCGTGATTGAAGTAACTAAGTTTACAGAACTTAAATTAAGATGGGTTAGATGAAATCAGATGAAAGAATGGAAGAAATTAAGGTCGAATTGGTGAAGAAATTACCGGGTCGCATCGCGGGTTCACGACCCGTTTACTAGACAATCGGGTGGATGGGACGATACTGTAGCAGTACTGTGCAAAGCGCGTGGCTTTCACGCGCAGCTGCTTGTTGCGGCGCGTGAGGGCGCGTGGCTGGGTTTCTGAGGACGGGTCCAACATACTTTTTAATGTTCTCGATGATACGAACCTATTGGCGTTGGTTTCGGGTCAATCAGATATGGATTCGGAGTAGTTTCTAGTACCCGAAGCGTATAGTTTATGTTTAAATAATATTATTAAATTCCGACGATTAGGGAATTCGTATGTGGGGTTATGTGATAACCTAGTAACCTTAAATTACTTTGTTTGATATGCTGGAATATTCCAGGACGTTGGAAGAGAACGAACAGCTCAAGACTGAACAATCTGGACGGTGTGTGAGTGAACTTTTGTTTTCTACCCAGAATGCATGCATATATGTTTTAAATGCTTTATAATATGGTTTGAAATGATTTGGCATGATTAATGTTTTGATATGATGATTTATCGATTTTCCAGATTATTATATTACTTTGGGCACGATTTTCGAGAAAACTATGAAATTGCTGTTTTGGGCGAAGGCTCGGGATTTGAGATTAGTTTTGACTCGGATTATGAGTCAGGAAATGATTTGATGAAATTGTAATGCTTTTTGGATTATTTTATGGATTTATGTGAAAGTAGCAACTGAGGTTGCGATTGCACGGGTGTGAGTGAAAATGATATTTTGGGCTTGAGACCCAATTGGATAGTGATTTTAATTCGGATTTGGAGTCACATGTGGATATGATTAAATTGATGATTTTAATCTATAAAGTGAATTCTGGACACTGTTTTATGATGGATTTGTGGAACTTGCTTTGTGAAAGCTATGTTTCGGGCATAGGCCCTGTTGAAATGTTTTTTTTATTTGATTTGAGACATAAATGGTTTAATAATGAAATTGTGGGATTTGATGACTGTTCCACATATACCATCCTCTGTGATTTGATAGTCTCCTCCAGACATTGTAGATCCTGGAGTAGTCACGATCCACTGCCTGGAGATGAGTAGCTCTGATGGAGGCTCAATCTCAGGAGTGTGAGATTATGATGATATCCTCCAAACGTCGTAGATCCTGGAGATGATATCACCCTAGACGCCGTAGCTCATGGGGAGGTACTCGGCCGTGAGACACCCAAGTTTGCACGCGTTGCATTGATATCGTGACAGTTACTTGGATATTGAGATTGGATATTGAGGATTAGTGCTATTTGTGATTTATTAATATTTGTGTCTAGATACTTTATATCATGAACTGATTTGATGAACATGAGTTTTATGGACCAGGGGAAAACATGTTTTGATTTTATCGGTCCACTATTCATACTTGATTGATTTCACGCTATTACTCATGTTTTATGATATGCATGTATGTTTGTGAACCTGGAGGGTAAGAATGTATTTTGATAAATGTATTTCTAAAACATTATTTTTGTCCACTCACACCTTTGATGTTTTATTTACCCTACAGGCCAGTGCACAGGTACAGGGGCTAGTAACGAGGCAGAGGAATAAGTAGACCGTTGCGCACTCAGACACCTTACAGAGTAGGAGTTTGATCTTTACTTGTAATATTACCTATGCTCTGTGAACCTGTTGACTAGTCAAACTTGTAATGTCAACGATCCTATAAAACTTAACTATCCCTTGTCTGACAATGTCTATCATTTGTCGTGTTATATATGTATATATGTAAGGTTACTTTTGGAACTTTAGAGTTATTGTCAGACGCGAGCAGGATCCTTCACGACTATCGAGGGATAATCGGGATGGATCTTGTCAAATTGGCATTAGAGCATTAGGTTGCGGTCTGAGTCTTGTATATTGTGTGCATGTGTTGTTATACTAATCTATTTTACTTACAGATATCTCAATATTCCTCCGAGACGCAAGCCCCGTGCACAACCTGGCGATGAGATGGGGGGTCTAGACGTAGAAAGAGCTCAACATTTGGGGGCCATTAGTTTTACTGGCCAGACCAACCTAGACGAGGCCAATGAATGGATTACTCATTTGGAACGGATTTTCGAGATCATGCGATGCCCACCAGGAAATATGGTTTCATTAGCCATATTTATGCTGAGTAGCAATGCTTATAGATGGTGGCGTGGGTTGCAGCTGACTGGTTTCTATTTTTGGTGACAGGTGTGCTTACTATTTTTGGTGACAGTAACTCAACAGGAGGCCCGAGCAGCCCCAGGAGTGGTGACAGGTGTGCTTACTATTTTTGGTCATCATGCACGTACTTTAATAGACCCGGGAGCTACCCACTCTTTTGTTTCTCAGGATTATATCTCGTTAGCGGATAAAGAGATCCTATGATTGGTTGTGATATTGACAGGACCGCCCCCGAAGGGACATTGATAACCGTGCCCAGTCATGCTTCTGTCTGGCAAGTCGACTGGAGTTCTCAATTTACCCTAAGTACTTGCCAAACAAGGGATAGCCACACACGTACTCACTCATGCCTCCGCCTCTCGGTCAGTCTTGATCAACGTGCCACGACCTGGAGGGTCAATAAAAACATAAAAGGTGTGAGTGGACAAAAATAAATCAGTTTATAAAACAGTTACAGAAAGACATTTCTACCTTCCACGTAAAACCAATGCATGCATTCGAAAATCATTTCGCAATCCGTTTCATTTCTAATACAAGAAAACCGTGTACGAAAATCAAATCATTTTCCTTTTCTTAACCCGCAGGTCTTAGCCCGCAATCATAAACATAGGGCCTCAGCCCAAAACAATGAATCAAATCCAAGTACACAACATAATCCAAATCCATCAAACCATATAAACCGGGCCATTGCCCAACACATCCGAAAATATCGGAAATCAACAATAATTCAGAAGTCAATCAATCTGCTGGATCTCAAGTGCGCCCGAGTCTTTAAACTCATTACATAATCAATAGGCCTCGGGGGGTATCATACCGAGTCTTTAAACTCAAAATAGTAACCGAGTCTTTAAACTCATCAAGGGCCCTCCCCCGTCATCAATTAACTGAGTCTTTAAACTCAAAACATGATCCAGCAATAGCACCAGGTCTTTAAACCCAAAACCATTTGTAAATCACAACAATCCAGGATCCACCGTGATCCACTTTCCAAACCATTCCGAAATCACATTTCGTCATCATAGGACTTATGTCCGAATTTCACATTCAAATCCCCAATCATATCCGTCATCCATTCCTGAAACCAAATTCGCAATAATGATTCCTTAAGCTGGAATCCGGAACCACCATTCCGAACCCAATCCAGAAATCCATTTTCAAGCTTCCGGAAACCGAAATCTCGTTCATCAAATTACTTTTATGCCTTGGGCATCAAGCTCGAAATCACCTTTTTTCCGAAACCCGTTTTAAATCTTTGAACTCAAATCATATTTCAAATCCTAAGGTCAAAGCATCAAAAACCATGATCAAATCACCAAATACACGAAACCTCGTAAAACGTGCAAATCCGTAATAGTTTCGAAATACGTGTCAAAACCGTGAGTCATACTCACAATCACAACATCCTTAAAACATCATACGCACAAATCACGTAAAATCGTTCATCAAAACATCACCAAGACATAAGAGAAACCATAGTCTCGAAATACGTGTAGTTTCGTATTGCATATCAAAATACGTATAAATACGAAAATCGTAATCATCACAAGTCATAATCAAAATCATAGAAATCATAGAAACATTTATGCATGCATTAAACTTTAGAAAGAAAAGTCCACTCACACACCGTCCATATTGCACGTTTTCGTGTTGCACGCGTTCTCGTAATTTCCGACATTTTTCATAAATCTCGAATCCTGTCCGAAATCATTCTTTAGTGTCACTAAGGACTCAAATATCAGCATACTAATTTCCCATAATTTTTCGGGAATTAAACGTTAGTTAAAAACGTAACATAAACCTTCGGACCCTCGAAACAACATCGAAACGGTGTCCAATTAATTCGAAATCAATGCTAAAATGTTCGTTACATTGTATAGGACAAAAGCCATGGAACTCACCTCAAAATTCGGGCCCACGCACCCTCACGTACCGCTGTGAGTGACTGCGCGTGAAAGCCACGCGCCAGCTACAGTGAGGTGCGCAGTCGTCATCCCAACCCGTCTGACTGGTAAACAGGTCTGGTTGCCCGCGACTTGACCCAGCTAGTATTCCATCAATTTGACATCATTTTGAACAATTGAACACTCCATTAGCTTCGCAACCAATTGAATTAGGGATCTGTAACATCCATTGCAGTCGTCATTACCTCAAACTATCTCGACTTAATCCAAGTTTCAAAAACGAGTTCCTCTTCTGAGTTAGTCAAATAACCCTGGAATTCTTCAATTGATTAGTCGCACAACAACGTAGCCTCATGGTAAAGATGATTTAGAATTCAATTTCACAAAAACTTACCTCCAATTACACGAACACAACCCATGATTTTCCGGCCATCCACCACGTCCGTCCATGGCTCTAGGAGTTTCGAAGCTTGCAACTCTTGATTTGGATCGCTTAATAAACGTCCCAGAAGACATAATCTAACCTTAATTTGCCTTGGGCTAGTCTAAAACTCATATTAAAATTTGAATTGATTCAAAAACAAGTTTCGGGTTTTCGAACTCTCCTCTCACCATTTTCCTCCCTTTCCTTCCTCTCTCAATCTTGAAACTCAGCTCTGCCTCCCTTCCTTCTGTTTCAGCTCTCAGTTTCCTCTCAATTGTTATGAGGGAGGTCGATCAAGCGTGGGTAACAATCTCTATTTTTCAACTTCCAACAGCACCAAACATTACAAAATTCAGTCGTGCTCTGCCTTCCCAGTGCAGACAGCACGCCAATGTTTCCACTCAATTGCATAAACAAACCATTAGTGTTCTGCCCAACCAGCCACTAATCTCTCCTTAGTTAAACAATTCCTTCAGCCCATACTCTGTTTTTGAATTCAAAAACACCCACTCACGGCTGTTTCAACCTGCACCCTCAAAATGACCATTTTACCCCTCCTTCACAAATTACCAAAATGCCCTTTCTCGTTCCAGAGTCATAACTTACTCGTCCGAAGTCCGATTTTAGCGTGTCGCCTGTCTACAGACTCAGCATCTCGAGACCTAGCCAATGGTCCTCGGCTTACGTGCAAAGTCCATGTCGTTTGAAAAGTCAACAAATTCCCCCTTTTTGTCCTAATTACGAAAATGTTCTTGAACTTCCGAACGTCATAACTTTCTCCTCGGATGTCGGAATCGGACGTGCCACCTATCTATGAATTCGTGACGTCCCGAACTACGTCATAGTCATCGGTCAAAGTCCGTTTGACTGCTCGAGCAAAAAATCAACCGTTCAACCACATTCCAGGGGCAAAATCGTCTTTTCCTTCAAATTTTTCCAAATTTTCCTTTTTCGAAGGTCCGGGTCGTTACAGGTATGGGGTCGGTACGTCGACTGGTGATATATATGTGGTAAACCAGGTGATACGAGATTTTCCGGTAATGATAGAGGGTATTAATCTAGTGTCTGATCTAAGACTCCTAGATTTGTATGATTTTGATGTTATCCTTGGGATGGATTGGTTGACAACCCATCATGCCTCTATCGAGTGTTTCGATACAGAGCCCAGGGTTTCCAGGGGTGATATTTCAGGGAGATCGGAGGGTGTTACCCTCCAGAGTGATATCGGCCCTCACGAAAGATAGATTGTTGAGGGGAGGCTACCAGAGTTATTTGGCACATGTGATCGATGTACGGGATACACCAGCCAAGGCCGAGGACATCCCAAGAGTATGTGAATTTCCAGATGTGTTTCTTGAGGATTTACCAGGTTACCACCGCACAGGGAGATTGAGTTCACTATTGACTTGATTCCTGGTACACGACCTATTTCCTTGACACCTTATGACAGGACCCGCCCCGATCCCACAGGGACCACAAGGGGACGTGCCCTGCTCCCGTCTGACACCCAATAATTCATACCAATTTTAACCTCAAAACATTTAAATGCATAAATAACCAAATTAAAGTCATACATCAAATCCGAATTAAACGAATGTCAGACAAGGGAATGAAATCCAAAATTACAAATTTGCGAGCACGACTCTAAGGTAAACCTGCGGGTACACCGCCCAACAGGGGATCAGGTACGCAGAAGTAGATCTATGCCTCGGCCTCTGGTTCCTCCTCTACCTCAGTTTCCCGACCTGGAGGGGTTATCAAAACATTAAGGGTGAGTGGACCGAAACTCAAGTTTATAAAATCGTTTGATAAGTAAAACATATAATTTACCCCTCCGTTTTCCAAACATGCGTGCATCATAATTCAAAATCATAAACCATATAATATGAACCATAAGGCATATAATAAAACCATAAGTATAATTTTAGTTGCTGCACTATACACTCCAATCCCGACATCCCTGATGTCTGACGTCCCTGACGTCCAATAAGGTCACAATCACAAGGCTACGCGTGCCACTCGGGTCTCAATTTTCCGAGTTAAATCCCCGAACCCCGTTCGGGTACAGCATCACCTGATGCTTAGCGTCATAGACGCTGGACGTACTAGACGCCCATGACCTCTCCGGGGTACCTCGCCGGAGGAGACAATATAATATGGAAGGATCTATACAGTGCAGTAACAAATGCATTTTGTTGATATCCACATGCAAGGCATATATATACATAGATAAAATCCGAACCAAACATTAAGTTTCATCAGACGGGTCTCAAGCCCAAATACCGTGAAACATGCCATAACCATATTTTCCATATCCTCAAAGCCATTATTGTTTTAGCATGTGAATAAGTATAAATAACCAGAAAACATTTATGCACGCAAGGGTTTAAGAAAATGGTCCACTCACAGTACAGTCCTGCTAGAAACTGCACGTATACCCTCGTCCTGGTACAAATGTACAATCCCTGTCAAGTCCAAAGTATTCGTAAAGATCAATACAAACCCCTAACATTCAGCCATGAAAGCCTAGGCCGAAACCGGCCCGAGAAAGCCGCCCGAACGCGCTTTCCAAGACAATAAACCTTATTTTGACCAACTTAATGATCTTCGATCGACCCGAAACCACCGCCATTGGATCCGGATCGTCGAAACCTAAAGGATGGTGGTGGTCCCACCAAAAACACTGTTCACACGCGCCCCCACGCGCCGGTCAACGCGTCGGTCAACGCAGGAACAGTTCCTGCTGACGTCATCGCTGACGTCACTGCTGACGTCAGCATGACGTCATGCTGACGTCATTTGACAGCTGTCAGGTCTGACATGTCAGACTCTGACAGGTGCCACGTGTCAACATCCGATTGGTCCACCTCACTGATCTGTCAGACCACGTGTCAGATCTGACATGTGCCACGTGTCAGCACGGCACTGGTCCACGTTACTGACATGTCAGTGACACGTGGCAGTCCCTGACTGGTCCACGTCACTGACATGTCAGTGCTGACTGTGCACTGACATGTGACACGTGTCGGCTCACGGTTGGTCCACGTCGTCTGACAGACTGACAGGGTGCCACGTCATCACCGCTGTCCTCAGACGGGTTGACCCGAAAACCTGCAACTCGGGTCGATCAGACCCGCGACCATGACCCGGTTGCCATTTCTTCATTTCTCAACCATTTCAGTCCTAGTTTGTTC
Organism: Prinsepia uniflora; assembly: GCA_032719365.1. Classification (NCBI taxonomy): domain Eukaryota; kingdom Viridiplantae; phylum Streptophyta; class Magnoliopsida; order Rosales; family Rosaceae; genus Prinsepia; species Prinsepia uniflora. The sequence goes on along the minus strand of CM064861.1, from coordinate 45,681,899 downwards.
CTAGATGCTCGTCTCAATCCCAGAAAGGGTTCTAGCTAATCAAATTTGACAAACACAGACAGGTTCGAAGGCTTACCTCGATGAACAGACCCGGTTCCCGTCGCCGTTTATACTCCGTTCAGGTCACCTCCGGCCACACAATTGAGTTCTCGAGGTTCCTAACAGTCCATAGAAGTGAATAGAGTCAAAAAGGAATGCCAACAAACGTTGAACAACAAGCTTCCATTTCTGAGTTTTTGAACCCGTTTCGGGTTTTGAAGCCGGCTCACCTCGCTGCCGTCTGCCGCCGTCCACCGCCGTGCCTCCGTCCTTCCCCGTGAGTCCAGCAACACACAGACACAGGGACAGGGAGTAGTGCGGGTGCGATGGATGAAATGGGCAGTGTGTGGGTTCGGGTGAGAAATATATAGAAATGGAGGGAAAGCTGCACAATGAAATGAACGGCCCAGATTGAATCTCAGAATGAGATCAAGGGCTGAGATCAGATCTGGAGGTTTTCAGATCAAGGGCTGGAATTTAAAGCTGATTCTATTGCTATTTAATCCAATAGTGGATCTGATCCAATCTAGCCAATGGGTGAGTGACACTTGTCACTCACCAGGTGTCCTCCAATCAGATTTCCTGAATTTAATATTCGACACGAAAACTGAGACACGAACTTCCCGAATTCACGTTTCTGACCATAACTTCCTCGTACGAAGTCCGATTTCGGCGTGCCGCCTGTCTACGGACTCAGGACGTCGAGGCCTACCCAACGGTCCTTGAGTCAACTGAAAATTAGTTGTCAAAAGAAAAGTCAACATTTTCCCCCCGAGAGTCCAAATTACGGTATTGCCCCTGAACTTCCGATAGTCATAACTTTTACCCTGATCGTCCGAATTGGACGTGCCACCTGTCTATGAACTCGTGACGTCCCGAACTATGTCACGGTCATAGGTCAAAGTTCATTTAGTTCACCAATCAAAAAGTCATCAATTTGACCATACCATTCACAAGGGTAAAATCGTCAAATCACACATTAAATTACAATATTGAAATCCTCGAATTTCCGGGGTGTTACACCTTATCGTATGGGACCAGCCGAGTTAAGGGAATTAAAGGTGCAATTGCAAGGTCTAGTTGATACGTGGTTTATTCGGCTGAGTGTGTCACCATGGGGAGTTCCCGTACTATTTGTAAGAAAGAAAGAGGACAGCTTGAGATTATGCATGGATTATAGGTAACTTAACAAGGTTACGATAAAGAATAAGTACCCTTTGCCCCGAATTGATGATTTGTTTGACCAATTGAAGGGAGCTAAGTATTTTTCGAAGATTGATCTCTGTTCTGGTTACCGTCGATCCTGACGTACTCTGATGGACCCCGAGCGGATGACGAGGTTATCTCTAGTCTGACACACGGGGTCAGACGGGAGTAGGCACGTCCTACAATAATCCATGGGGATTGGGACGGGTCCTGTCAGCTGAGCTGCTTCAGGGCGAGGTGATGAGCCGAGAGGTCCAGATGCACTTCTTGCAAGACTAGCTCACGTTTGCCCGATTGGATGCAGTGTCTGACTTCCTCAGATCCCCTGACTTTCGTTGTCGGTAAGACGACTTTGCTGTAGCGGCCGAGAAGGAAATTTACAAGAACATCTTCCTGGCTTATCCCGACTTCGATCTCGAGACCACGCCATGGCTCGGCTTAAAGATGACTCTGGAGCATCCGTTGAGGACTAGCACGACTTTGAGATCGGAGGAAGAGGAGAAGGAGGAGGAAGGTGCTCAGTTCGATCAGCCCCCCACTGTCGACTCTGGACCGACCGACCCTCATGCAGCCTGAGCTTACTGTAGTTTTTTTTTTTTCTTTTGTGTCTAACCTGTGTGTCAGTGTAGTGCAGGACATTAGCACATTCTTGTAGGAGGTGTTCAGGATTGGGTAAGTTTCGTACTTGAACCAAGGGGGAGGACGCTCGGTGTGGTTTTCGTCGGCCCTATGATCTTGTTGGCCCTGTCCTTGCTAGTGGCCATGGTGGTTGTGGTGGTCGTGGTTCTTGCCTTTCTTCCCCATGCTGTAGGTAGTAGTGTATTCCTTTCTTTTCCCACTCATGAAATTCTGATGCTGGATCTAGCTCGGGGCAACTTGCTGAGCAGTAGATTGGGGCTTGGAGTGGCTCGGCCAGTAAGTGTTGGCCGTTGTAGCACTTCCCTTGCTAATCAGCAGCTGTGGCGTGAATAACTGCTGTTTTATCAATTCATTGTAAGTAGACCAACCTTGGGTGTATGCGGCATACCTGAATTGTGATTCGCGCAAACTGCCCTTGAAAGCGGTGAAGGTTGCTTTGTCATCGGACTTGGTGCACCGAGAGTATTCTTGGTTGAAGCGGGGCATCATATTCGCATAGTGTCTCGGTCTATCCTTGCTTAAGGAGGAAGAGGTCCTCGGCCAAGAAGAGTCTGTCATTTTGGATCATGAACTGGTTCAGGAAGATGCAGGTGAGTTGTACGAAAGAGTCAATGGAACCGGGTTCCCGTCGGTAGAACCAATTGATCGTGGCCTCGGTGAGAGTGGAACTGAAGACCAGGCATAGAGCCTCGTCGGCCAGGTTCGTGAAGGCAACAGTGGATCGAAAATTGTTGAGATGGTTGATCGGGTCTGTCTATCCCGTGTAGAGGGGGATCTTGAGCGGCTTGATCGTGTGACCATGCTGGAAATAGTAGATTATATTTTTGAAAGGGCCCACGCTGGGTCTGCCCTAAGTGTGTGTTTAGGGCTTTCCTTGCTTGGGCATAAGCAATCGGTGCCTTGAGGAGGCCTATGTGTATCCCGTCGGGATGAGTTCCCTCAGTTTCACCTAGATCTGTCGCTGCATGGGGGGCGATCAGATCGCCGTGCACTGAGGATTTCATGGGAAGAGTCTGCCCCTTCCGTGACTGAGATGGGGGCGTTGTTCCCGTCGCGAGAATGCTGCCATGGGTCAGCCTCGAGATGTGTCCGACTGGTCTGCTCCTTCGTTGGTAGACCCTTTTCCCAAGGGAATTCGAGCCGGATGGGACTACGCTATCAACGTTCCGGTCTGGACGTGCTGCTTAGGGCTTGGCGGGCATCGCGGTACACCCTGGTTGCTTGGGTGCCCTTCTCGGGTATGACTAGGAGTTTTGGGGCTTTGGTGGTCAGTTTAACCGTGGTAACGTCCTTCCCCTTGTCGGTTGCTCGGTGGATCCTTTCGACGCGTTCAGTACAGTCAGCCACGACTCTCTCGGCCGCCCAGATCTTGTCCTGTGCGCGACAGACATTCAACTTGGCCTGTGTGGCCTGTAGTTAGGCTACAACCTTGGTGTACTACCCACTGAGTTCGGTGTAACGCGCCTCGGCTTGCGTGTTGTTGGCCCTGATTTCAGCCATGTCGCGTTGTAACTTTTCCAACGCCCTGAGCACCTCAAGGGAGGTGTCCCTCGGTCCTCGACCGGGTGTGGGTGTGATTTCGTCGTCCACGTTGTCCTGCATACTTGGATGATGAGAGGGTAATGTGGTGCTCAGCTCGGTAAAGCGAAGGGAAAACTTAGTTAGTTTCCCACAGACAGCACCAAACTGTTGATGAACAAAATGTGCCAACTTAGAGAGCGAATGCTGCTCTGCTATGTGCCCTTCAATAGACCTGAAAAAGAGGAAGCTGGTTGGTCGGTCAGAGTATAGGCACCGGTGTGGTACCAGCCCAAAAGTACTCCGACGCCCATGTTAGTGGTCGGTCTGAAATGTAAGGGGAGTGGTGAATAGTATAGTGTAAAGTAATAGTGAATAGTTAATGCTTAGTTACCTTTATATGACAAATGAACTCCTTTTGTATGGGTGTGATCAGTATAATAAATACATTCTCCCGATGTGGGACAAATGTCAATTACTGTGGGACCGACACGTGGAAGGTGGGAGTTGTCCACGTGTCGGCGTTGGCCAGACCCTACTAGGGTTTGTTCATCTGAGTGGGCTACCCCTTGGGCTTGTGGAGATGTGTTGAGCGAAAGTACTGGGCCTTTAGGTCGGTCTGGGTTGACGTGCCGACCAACAGAGGCTGGGCCTCTAGAGTCGGTCTGGACTGATTTAGTAATTTGCAGGGAATTAGGCCTTCTGATCGGTCTAGACCGATATGGTATGAACACAATGCATATATATTAGGATTTGAATAAGAAAAAAAAAATGTAAAGAAAGCAAATGAATTTCAAAGCAATCGTTCCAAATATCATTCAATTATAATACATCAAGTTATTTCAAATTCGTTCAACTTAATGATTTCTAATTCTAGTTTTCTTGTTTATCCAAATGTAACATAAGAGAATGCAATACCTAAATAATAATATTCTTCGACTAGTACATTTCTATATATTATAATATAAATGTGTGTATATATATATATAATAGGGTATTATAAGACATGAAGGATTATCCCAATTGCCCAATTTCCAAATCCAATCGGCAGTTTGTTAGTATAAATACACAACAAAAGAAAAAGAAAGAAAAGCACCACCCTCAAAAGCAAACGGCACACTAAATAAATAAATAAATAAAAAAGCTCGCTCTCCTCTAGGCTTTACCAACTAGTTTAGCATCTACATCTCTGACCCACCCCCCATATTATTATTTCCTCCATGGCACCACTACCACCACCACCGCCACCATTCTCACTCTCAAACCACCCACTCTCTCGCCCTCTCCTCTTCTTCTTCTTCTTCTTCTTCTCTTTCATAGCAGCCGTCAGTGCCACCGTTGTAGTGGGCGGAGGAGCTGCAACTTCTCCACCAAGTAGTAGTACTACGACTTGGTGTGTGGCGAGAAGTGACGCCTCCACCCAAGCCCTTCAAACTGCATTAGACTATGCATGCGCGTCCGGTGCAGATTGCGTCCCAATCCAGTCCAACGGCCTCTGTTTTCTCCCCAACACAATCCAAGCCCATGCCTCTTACGCTTACGACAGCTATTATCAGCGTAAGGCCATGGCCCCAGGCTCTTGTGACTTCGCCGGCACTGCCACCATCGCCCAGACCGATCCCAGTACGCGCCTCTTTTTTCTTTCTTTTTCTTTTAAATTTAACCAACAAAAAATCGAACCTACATTTTTTTTTCAACATTTTTTATGGGCTTTTGCTAACTTTTTTTTTTAAATTAAAAACATATTCTTGTGTAGGTTATGGATCTTGTGTGTACCCATCTTCTTCAAGGTATGCTTCCCTTTTAATTTATTTCATTTTTTTGTTAAACAAGAAAATCTTGTACACTGATTAGTTAGGTCATTTGTTGTAATAACATGAATAATATTGTTATAAAATAATTCGATAATAGTCTTAAATTCAAACCAAAGAAAAAAATTTAATTTAAAAAAATTAGAGTTAAAAAATAATATTTTTATATAAAAATATAATTGATTAAAGTGTAAAATTTAATTTTTATGCCAATTTACATTAAATAGGGGTGCTTCCAACTTGAAATTTAGATTTGTACGTTGAATAGAAAGTTTCTTGAAGATCACGCTATTGGATCTTTTTCTCTTTTATTGTTTTCAATTTTTGAGATAGAAAATAAAATAACTAAAGAGCTAAAACCATTCTCTTTTCTTTTGCTATAACCATTCTCTCCCACAAGAGAGTCCCTTTGGTTTGGTTAAACTGTTAGAGGGAGTTTCGAGTCTGTGTCGACTCTCTAGGGTGGAGCTTCTTAATCTTATGGTTGCACGACACGTGTTGCTTTGCATGGGATGGTGGCCATAGCATGTCAAATCTAACCGTCCACTCTTTTGTTTTTTGGGTTCTAGATTCTAGGGTTGCTAGCTCATTCATTTTGCACTATATATATTATATATATGCCTGTTTTTTGAAATTTTCAAAACTGATTTTCTAGAATCATGCTGGAAATTTGGTTAAAAAAAATAAAAAATTTTCTAGGATCACATGTGATGGTTACTTGGCAACCTTTTTCAGTGGGCAGAGTGTGCCAACTAGTAGCAATGATCTGCTCTAATTTCTGAACACGCCGAAGACTGAGTTATCTGACCACATGATCGTGTCCCGCTTTGACCATGTGGGTCCTGGTTTGATCTGCATGATAGGACTCAAAGTATTTTAATTTGGAATATCTCGGCTGATTCAGTTTCAGCTTTCAACTTTGTTCCTTTTAGTTTTCGAGTCTCGAGTGTTTCCTCCTATTTCAAAAATTTAATTTGTGATCATTTTGATTCTGAGAAGAGAGGCTTGATGTGTCTATTGATCTTTGCCTTTAGTTCTGGGCCTCTGGAGTCTGGTCAGGGCATTTTAGAAGAAGCATGGTCTCAAAATTCTAAATTCCAAATGTCCCAACCAATGGCCCACTTGGCAATGCCACTTTTGCCCTTTTTCGCCCTTTGCACATAATCAAAATTCTCAAGGTTTTAGCAGCATTTAAGGTGATTTGTTTGATACGCTAACAGAATTACACAAATTTTTATTCTTTTATTTTTTTTTTATAAATGAGTGGGTGGATTTTAACAAGCTTTTTTTTAATGCAAAAATGCAGCACGGCTGGAGGGACAGTGACACCAACCACAACACCAACTACAGGCATTTCAACTGCACCAATAACACCGGCCACAGCCACACCAACCTTTGGCGGTGGTGGAATCACTCCGGGGGAGACCCCGCCCATCCCGGACGACAACTCTAGAGCATTGCTTCCGTCCGTTCTCTCAGTAATGTTGGTGGCGTTTTTCTCCATTATTCTTTGTCTTTTGTTTAACTTGGGAATGATTTAAGTCTTGGATCAAACCACACCAAAAAAAAGAAAGACCATTTTGTTCTCGTTTTTTTATTTATTTCTAATTTTCTAGTTATAGCAATAGCAGAATCTCTCCACGTGGAAAGAAGATTACAAATATTTTGTTAGGAGTTGGAACCTTGTTCTACTTCCATCTAGTTAATTTTGGCCTCTCAATTTCTATGCTCGGTACGCGGTCGGTACGCTGTATAAGAGACCGAATTGAATAATATAATATAATTGGTAACACTCATATTAAATATCCACCGTATAAATTAATATGAGTATCTTTATACGATTTAAACACGTTAAAATATTATTTTAAAATTATCCGTATTAAATAATCGGATGACTAAAAATCTTGAAAAGTATAATAATAATAATAATATAAAATTTTAATAAATAAAAATAAAAATATATCAATAATTATTTAAAATAAATAATAAAAATAAAATAATAATTTACATAATTAATATTTATATATAAATATCTCTTATAAACTATTATAATATAGTCGGTATTTTAAGTCGGTATTAACCGTCCGACTAAATAGTTAGTCTATCCGGTAAATTAGTCTATTCAACTGAAATAATTAGTATAATAAGGCGTGCTAAACGAGATCTAGATCTAATAGATTCGTCACAATTTTTTTTCCAAAGTCTTAACTATTTAATTGGTGTTTAACTTAATTGTTGCAATTAATTCCTCCTTCAATCTACTTCGCTTTTAAGTTTATTCATGGAATTCTATCTCAAAATTTCTTATGAAAGGACTATTGGCTACGAAAGAAGAAAACTTTTGTCTGTCAAATTTCTTCAAAATGGTAAATTTAGAAAAACGTACCCTGTTAAGATAACTTAAATAACGATGGAAAGAAAATGGAGACAGAATTGTGGAGGTGAACAGAGGGTTAATTTGGATAATGGTGAATCCCTGTAAGAGGTGAAGAAAGGTTCAATCGAATCACATATGACATAGCTAGCTAGATAATTCCCCCTAATCACGCTTTAATTTTAGTAGCTAGCTAGTAAATTCCCTAATCACGCTTTAATTTGAGTAATGGTGAATCCCTGAAAGAGGTGAAGATAAGTTGAAGAGTATCACATACCTAGCTAGATGGAAGTTGTAAAGATGTATGTATGGAAGCTGTAATTTTATTATGATATCACAAACAAATGTGGAACATCTATATTCTATATACCAGAGACCTGGCCGGCTGCCGGCTGTCTACAGGCATCTACACTCACCTTCTTTTAGTCCAAATTCATTTTTGTGCTCTAGTTGGTTGTTTCTTCGATCATGACTACTGATTTAGAACCGGAAAGCAACGACTGCGGCGAAGCACCATATCAATCGCTCGCAGCAATATTACCAGCCGGATGTGGCCAACGATACAATTTACAACAATCCGCTCAGTGACTCAGTCCCACTCCCACTGCAAACACTCATCCTAATTTTTATGCCACTCTTATCATCCACAGCATAAGAAGCATGCATGTTCTTAATCAAATTTGAGTGTTTAATTAATACTTAAAATTCGTCCATATTACTTTCCTCCAATATTTTAATATCAAACCTATACATACACTATGTATGATGTGTACATGTGGATGCACATCTACTCTAGCTAGGGAAATGGCTTTCACACATACATTTGCTTCTTCTGCATTTCTCTATTAAATTCACTTTTATATAGGCGTAAAAAAGGTGCATTAAAAGGCGCGCCCATTATCAAACGTACATGAAGGAGACACCCACTCACCCTCTCAACAGTCAGGATTATACCCCCTCCGATCCACTAACAATCACACCGTCGATAAACACCAAAGTAGAGGCATGCACCGATTGGCAAGCAAGTACAATGCGACCGATCGGAAGCATCAATCAAGTTACTCTCTCAAACGCATGCTCCAATCAGCAAGCAAGTACAATACAACCGATTAGAAACATCAATCGAGATACTCTGTGATATGCAGGCTTTGATCAACAATCAATTACAATGAGACCGATCAGAAGCATTAATCAATGTACTATCTCATACGCATGCTTGATCAGCAAGCAAATACAATGCAACTAATCATAGGTAGCATTTCATAAACTTAACGGATTTACTTGACTAACGCACACTTCCTCAATCAAGAACTTGAGGGATTAGAGGGTGTACCTTCTAGTCGATCGACACGTATCGTCCAAATGTATAAGTCCTTGACCAAGGAAATCCATCCCAGTCAATGACTTATGAGACTTATATTGATACCATATCGACTGACCACACACCCGTCTAACCCGTGTGTAACACGAAGGCCAGACAAGGGATACCCAGGCCAACAGCCTAAACGGCTTCCAGAGCGCGCTAGAATCAGTGGAGGAGTGTGATGTCTCGGTCTAAGGCTACAGCCCACATCCGCAATCAATCTGAAGGGCATTAAAAGCCATAAAAGATGTGAGTGGACAAAAATAAATAATTTAATAAAACACATTTCATAAAAGAAATTTATGTCATTCACTTAAAACTATGCATGCATACGAAAACCAGTGAATTGAATCAAATCAAATATAATAAAAAAGTTTATAAACCAAAGTCATTTCCTTCCTTAAATCATTAGGGTTTTAGCCCAAAACCATAAAAGATCGAAATCCGTAAATCCATATCCATGTGGGCCACTGCCCAAATCCATCAACACATAAATACCATTTCATAAAATCCAATAAATCAAGTTTACCAAATACACATCCTCGGCATCCCGGATGCCTAGCGTCCCAGACGCTTGACGTCCTAGACGTCATATCTCACGGTCTAAGCAATGCGTGCGGCCCGGGGTCTCTCCAGGTCAATCTTTGACATCCCAGATGTCTGACATCCCAGACATCTAATAATAGCAATCCGTGCAATGACCCCTCGCAGACAACGCGCCGTAACTACCCTAGTGTCTCAGACATCTGGAGGAGACCATCCACATATCCTCGTATCACGATGGTATATGGAAAACAACTTTATAAAATCCTTTCAAAACCTTTCAAGATCTTTCAAAAGGGCCATGCCCGGAATTTCCATAAAAACCATCAAAATCCAGAAATCCAATTTCTCAAATCCAAATCCATTTAGGGTCGCCAAACCCGAAATCACATTTTATAAACCATAAATGGGACTCATGCCTGATATCATAATCAGCTGGGCCTCTAGCTCGATCATGTAAACTAAATGGGCCTCCATCTCGATTTCTCATTAAATTAAATGGACTCCAAGTCCGATAGTTTCCAAATCAAATGGTCTCATGCCAGATTCCATATTTCCAAATCCAAAATCATTCCATTAAACCATCATAGAAATACCAGCACATATAAACATAGCATAAAATCATAAACCTCAAAATACGTGCAATACGTAAATCATAAATACCACAAACAGAATCATAAAAATCACATACATAAAACATATAAAACAGATATGCATGCATCATATTTCGAAAACAAAAGTCCACTCATAGACGGTCTTAGCTGTCGCCTCGATACGCATGTCATAAGCCTCCCCGAGGCTAATCCACCATCTCTGGGACTTCCGTTCCTGTCCAAATCATACCCGAAGATCACTAAATATCTAAACAAGTTTATGGTGTAACGACCCGTCCCAAATTCCATGATTTGATTAGTGACTAATCACGATTAGTGAGGTTAACCCGTGATCAGTTGGGCGAATCGGACGAACGATGCGAAATGACCGTTTTGCCCCTAGTGGTGGCAAAATGTTGACTTTTCGATCGGGCGGTCAAATGGACTTTGACCGATGACCGTGACGTAGTTCGTGATGTCACGAGTTCATAGACAGGTGGCACGTTCAATTCCGACGTTCGTGGAGGAAGTTAGGACGTTCGGAAGTTTAGGGGCATTTTGGTAATTTTGGTTAAATGGGGATCAAATGTTGACTTTTTGACAGGGAGGTCCGATGGCCGAGGGCCGAAGACCATTACGTAGATAAGGACGATACGAATCCATAGGCATGCGGCACTCTGAAATCGGACTTCGAACGGGGAAGTTATAGGTCACGGAAGTTCGATTTCACTATGCACGAACTTTGAGACGGGGATGAATTGGCGAAATCTAATTGGGCAAATATTTTTAGTGGGTCCATGGATGAGTGACAAGTGTCACTTATCCTATTGGCTAAATCCCCCAAAATGTGGATCTATATAATAAAATAATATTATTTAATTAATTTTTTAATCAAATCCACCCACCATTCAATCTTGGCCATCCATTTCAATTCATCCTTAAATCCACACCCTCCATCCCATCTCCCTTCTCTCATCAGCCAACACTCTTCTCTGTTCTCCCTAAAGCCCGAAACCCATAACCTCATTTTCTTCATTTTCTTCTTCTTCCTTCAAAAACTCGAAACCGCACCACCACACCTCCCCACCACGAGCCCATATGTCGTGTGTGACCATGAGAGAGTAATGAAGGACTGTGAGACGAAGGACAGCGGAGGACGCGGAGGTTCACGGCAAGAGGGGCTCGAACCCGTGAGGTGAAAATATTTCAAATTTTGAAAATTGGATTTTAATGGTTTTTACTCGATTCCATTAATTGGGTGAGGTTTCTAGGGATCCCAGGAGATGAATGGGATTGGTTTCGAGGCATTAGACGGCCTGGAACAGCTTGAACGGCGGGAGAAGTCACGGCCGCCATGGCCGAATTGAATGTAACACCCCGAAAATTCGTAGATTGTGATATTATAATTTAATGTATGAATTGACGTTTTTACCCCTGTGGATTATGGCCAATTGTTGACCTTTTGGTTTATGGGTTAAATGGACTTTGACTAGTGACCGTGACGTAGTTCGGGACGTCACGAGTTCACAGACAGGTGGCACGTCCAATTCGGACGATCAGGGAAAAAGTTATGACTATCGGAAGTTCAGGAGCATTACCGTAATTTGGACGAGTTAGGGGAAAAAGTTGACTTTTTGATGTACCGGTAATTTCCACACTACTCGAAGACCGTTAGATTCGTCTCGATGCCCTGAGTACAACGACAGGCGGCACGCGTGAAACAGACATCGGATGACCGAGTTACGGGTCACGGAAGTTGGAGGGCATTTTGGTCTTTTTGCACGGTTACTGTAGCAGCAACCGTGAAAAACAGGGGACACGGCCATGCCGTGGTGTTTGTGGGCGTGCAAATTGTTTAAACCTTAGTGGACTGGTTTGTGAGTATTGTTTATGTTGTTTAAGGTAATGAGAGTGTAATTTGAGGCTGTGCAGGCCACAGGAAGAATTAAAAACATGTACGGGCTCTGTGTGCGGGAAACAGGTGCAGTGCGATCTGCGAGTGTCTCCCACGGGTGTTGGACGCCTTGATCGATTAACCGCGCAAGGGGAGTGAGTGACAGGTTCATTGGCGTCTGTTTGAGGCTGAGGGATTGTGAGAGACGGAAGAAAAACCGTGAAGAACCGTTTCGGGTTTTTGGGGGGAAAAACTCCAAATTCGATCTCTACGGGTTTTGGGATCGATCTAAACACTGGGGAAGCTTTCTGGGAGTAGCAGGGACCTAACCGTGCAAGATTCGAAGAGTGTGATCGAGGAATTGCCCAGGAACCCAAGTTCCAGTTCTGAGAAAAACCGATTTGGAGGGAAAATCCGAGTTCAATTTCCACGGCCTTTTGGACGAATCCAATCACTGAGTGAGCTTTCTGGGAACATTTGGAACCTGCCCATATCGAAATCGACGACAACCAGCCACGGAGGAGCTGGGACAGTGACCGCCGTGTGCAGAGGAAATCGCAGCGTTTGGACGGCTAATTTCAGGTGATGTTTCGTTCAATTGATGGTTCTATTTTGTTAGTCTAGGTCCTAGTATGCTTCTGTATAAATTAATTGGACAATGGTGGTTGTTTGGAGGTGTTCTGATGTTGGACCCGTGTAGCTATTCGGGTTTGGATAGGATGGTTGAAGGCTTGTCGAGTTGATTAGTGGACTGAGAACTGTAATTAAATGACTTTAGAACATGTTAGAATCAAGAAGGAATGAAATTAAGTAGAAATAGACGGCTAATTAATCGGGTCACCCCGCGGGTCGCAGACCCAAATTACAGTAAATCGGGCAAGGACGGTGACACTGTAGCAGTGACACTGTAGCAGCGCGTGACTTTCACGCGCAGCCACTTTGGGCGGCGCGTGAGGGCGCGTTGAGCACTATCTCGGATCACGGTCAACATGACTTTTAATCCTTTCATCATTTTGGACATTTTCTGTGAAATAACTATGTCGATTTGAGATAGTGAGGAAGGTCAGTTTAGGGCCGGATGTCTCGGGAAGCGTGTTGGCCGGCTTTCCCGAACCGGTTTCAGTTTCGGACTTTTTGAGGGTATTTTAAGGACCTGTAATGACACTTGTGTGTGATTGGAAATGACAGGAAACTTATGTTAATTCCGGAGACAAGTTCGTACGCGCGTTATTCGCAGCGGGAGCGTACTGTGAGTGGGCCCGTTTTTATTAACTCTTGCATGCATAACCGTTTTCCATTTCTGTATATCTATATGTGTGCGTGAATCATTAATGGATTTGATTATCTCGATTTACGGCTGTGACACGTTTTACGGTGTTGGGCTGAGGCCCGTTTTACGGAAAATGAATACTATTTTATATTGTAGATATATAGTTACATATACTTGTGGATACGATGACTATCTTGGGTACTGCACTGTATAATCCACCGTTTGATACTGTCTCTTCCGGATGTGGTACCCCGGAGCGGTCACGGTGTATTGCCTGCGAGGGGTCATGCTACGGAGGTGCCGGACCGTAGGATAACTCAGGAGCAGGATTGCTATTATTGGACGTCTGGGACGTCAAGCATCTGGGACGCTAGGCATCTGGGATGCCATAACGGAACTGGGTTCGGAGATTGGACTCGGGATTTGAGACCCCGGGTGGCACGCGTAGCCTTGGAACTGTGACCATTATTGGACGTCAGGGACGTCGGACATCTGGGATGTCAATATCGAATGTGTATGGTGCAGTAGCTGGGTTATATTACATTTCTGACTTAATATGATACTTGTGATATATTACATGTGTTTATGGCTTTTAAATACTGATGCATGCATGTTTGGAAAACGGAGGGGTAAATTATATTTTACTTATTATACTGTTTTTACAAACCTGAGTTTCGGCCCACTCACCCTTCACGTTTTGGTAACCCCTCCAGGTCGTGTTGCTGAGGTTGGTGAGGACCCCGAGGCTGAGGCATAGATTTTGTACTGCGCACCTGATCCCCTGTCGGGTCGGATCACCCGCAGGATTTTCCTTTCTAGTGTCGTGCTCGGATTTGTATTTTAAATTGTATCCCTTGTCTGACATCTGTTAAATTTGGACTATGTATGACTTTTTAATTCAGACATTTATGCATTTAAGTTTTTAAGGCTAAAATCGGGATTTTCGGTTCGGGTGTCAGACGGGAGCAGGGCACGTCCCCTTGTGGTCCCCGGGGGATCGGGGCGGGTCCTTGTCAGCTTGGTATCAGAGCACTAGGTTGTGGTCAGCATGTTAGACTAGCGGTTAATATTAGGTACTTTTCGAGTCTAAGAATTGCGTTAACTAATCTATGCCTCTTAACAGCTGGTTATGCCTCCGAGGAGAGCCTCTTCAGCACGGACCACCGTGGAAATTGAGAGAGAGATGGAATGTGCCAGTATTGAGCGGGCTCAACGGTTGGGAGCCACACCTTTCAATGGGGGATCTGACCCCGAGGATGCCTACGAGTGGATTGATAAATGGGAAAGAATCTTTACTGTGATGCATTGCCCACCCGGCGAGCGGGTGACTTTGGCGGCCTTCTTACTGGAAGGCAGAGCTTACCGATGGTGGCAAGGCCTGGAGATGTCGGGGTGGTCAGTTCGTACCACCACATGGGAGGTCTTTCGTGCTCGGTTTCTAGATCAGTACTATCGCGATCTTTTCGCGCAGCACGAGAGGCGGAGTTCCTGCGACTGGAGCAGGGGGACATGTCCGTGGCAGACTATGAGCAGGCTTTCGGGAAGCTTTCCCGTTTTGCAGCAGCTTTTGTGAGTACTGAGGAGGACAGATGTCAGAGGTTTGAGTTGGGGCTCCGAGGAGAGATACGGGCAGGTGTGACGGCTGCCACTTATGCAACTCGGAGGGACATGGTCGACGCTGCAGTTCGTGTCGAGGCCAGTCTGGCGGCACACCAGGCGCGACAATCATCAGGCGAGGGGCGGCGCCGGGATCGTCCCCATCCGGGACCAACCGGCTGGAAGATCTCTAAGGGGGTAAGTTATCGAGGAGCACCCACATCATTGCTGGGTCGTGGCTGGTCAGGTCGATCAGGGGGCTCTCAGAGGGGCGGATCGAGATCCAGTGCTGGGCAGCATCAGTCTTGGAGTGGTGCATCAGGAATGTCTTGGGATGGACCGAGGACAGTTAATTGTTTTGCTTGCGGAGGAACGGGCCACTATGCCCGAGATTGCCCGTCGTTGTCGAGGAACAACGATACTGGAGGTGCTAGTGTTGCGCAGAGTTTGGCTTCCAACACTGCCGGAGGCCGAGGACAGGGTGCTGGACGTGGCGCACGTGGGCGCGGGCAGACTGCGGGGCCCAATGCTCGTGTTTTTGCAGTGACTCAGCAGCAGGCGAGGTCAGCCCCGGATGTGATTACAGGTACACTTCATATCTCGGACCTTATTGTGCGAGTATTGTTGGATGTGGGGGCTACACATTCTTTTATTTCGAGGCGTTGTGCTGGTATGTTAGATTGTGAGGTTTCAGCCTTAGATAGTGAGATGGGTGTTGGCACACCTATGGGTGTCGTATACTTGGTGAATCAGGTGATTCGGAGGTGCCCGGTGAGAATTGAGGAGGTGGATCTGCCAGCAGACTTGATTATTATGGACATCCATGACTTCGACGTGATTCTCGGGATGGATTGGTTAGCGGAGCATGGGTCGCTTATTGATTGCTGTAGTCGGCAAGTGTTTCTGCGGAGTCCGGGTTTGCCGGAAGTTACCTTTCAGGGGGAACGTGATGGTTCACTGCCTGAAGTGATTTCTTCACTTGCTGCTACTAAACTTCTACGGAAGGGATGCCAGGGCTATTTGGCACACGTTGTGTCGGAGCGAGTTGATACTCCGAGTATCGAGGAGATACCTGTGGTGCGGGAGTTTCCGGATGTGTTCCCGGAGGATCTACCTGGATTACCACCACCGCGGGAGATTGAGTTTACCATTGAACTACTCCCCGGTACCCGACCCATATCTCAGGCACCGTACCGGATGGCGCCGGCGGAATTACGGGAACTCAAAACACAGTTACAGGAGTTGGTCGAGTTGGGATTCATCCGACCGAGTACCTCACCATGGGGAGCACCGGTGTTGTTTGTGAGGAAGAAGGAGGGGAGTCTCCGATTGTGTGTGGATTACCGACAGCTGAACAAGGTGACGCTGAGGAACCAGTATCCTTTACCCAGGATTGATGACTTATTCGACCAGTTGCGGGGAGCACAGTGCTTCTCGAAGATTGATTTGCGATCTGGGTATCATCAGCTGAGGATTGCGGAGGGGGATATTTCGAAGACGGCATTTCGAACTCGTTACGGACACTATGAGTTTCTGGTGATGCCTTTTGGGTTGACGAATGCTCCAGCAGCATTCATGGATCTGATGAATAGAGTTTTCCGACCTTACCTGGACAAGTTTGTGATTGTGTTCATCGATGACATCTTGGTGTACTCGGGGAGTGCCCGAGCACATGAGGAACACCTACGGTTGGTGTTAGGGAAGCTAAGACATGAACGGTTGTACGCCAAACTGAGTAAGTGTCAGTTTTGGCTGAGCAGCATTGGTTTTCTGGGACATGTGATTTCGGCTGATGGGATCAGCGTGGATCCCCAGAAAACGGAAGCGGTGACCAACTGGGCCAGACCGACGACAGTGACAGAGGTACGGAGTTTTGTCGGATTGGCAGGCTACTACCGTAGATTTGTGGAAGGTTTCTCCAAGATTGCTGCACCGTTGACTCGTTTGACCAGGAAGGGAGTGAAGTTCATCTGGGACGAGCAGTGTGAGCAGAGTTTTCAGGAATTGAAGCATCGTTTGACCACTGCCCTATCCTTGCATTGCCCGACAACAGTGGAGAGTTTGTAGTTTTTAGTGATGCCTCACTACAAGGTTTGGGATGCGTATTAATGCAGAATGGTAAGGTGATCGCTTATGCATCACGGCAGCTAAAAACTCATGAGTTGAATTACCCTACCCATGATTTGGAGTTGGCGGCGGTAGTTCATGCTTTGAAGATCTGGAGACATTACCTTGTCGGTGCAACATGCAGGATATACACCGACCACCAAAGCCTGAAGTATCTATTTACCCAGAAGGAACTCAATCTGAGGCAACGGAGATGGTTGGAGTTGACCAAGGATTACGACTGTACGATCGAGTACCATCCGGGTAAGGCTAATGTGGTGGCAGATGCGCTCAGCAGGAAATCAGCGGGATCCATTGCACACCTGAGGATGGTGTATCTTCCTTTACTGGTGGAACTCCGGAAGGCTGGGGAACGGCAGGACTTTACCATCCGAGACGATGGGGCACTTGTGAAATTGGGCCGTTTGTGTGGGCCAGCGGAGACAGAGTTACGGGCTGAGATTTTGGAGGAGGCCCACAGTTCAGCGTATGCTATGCACCCGGGAGGTACAAAGATGTACCGTACCCTCCGGAACTATTATTGGTGGCCAGGGATGAAGAGAGACATTGCTGGGTTTGTGAACAGATGCTTAACCTGTCAGCAGGTTAAGGCGGAGCGGCAGAGACCGTATGGGGCTATGCAGCCACTACCGATTCCCGAGTGGAAGTGGGACCACATCACCATGGACTTTGTCTTTAAGTTACCAAGGACCCGGAGTGGATTTGACGGAGTTTGGGTGATTGTAGACCGATTAACGAAGTCAGCACATTTTCTGCCAGTACAAGAGACTTACAAACCGAACCGACTGGCTCAATTTTTCGTGAAGGAGATCATTCGACTTCATGGTACGCCGGAGTCGATCGTGTCCGATCGCGATCCGCGTTTCACTTCCAGGTTCTGGCGGAGTTTGCAGGCTACCTTGGGAACGAAACTGCGTTTCATTACTGCTTTCCATCCACAGACCGATGGACAATCTGAGAGGACTATTCAGACCCTGGAGGACATGATGAGATCTTGTGTGCTGCAATTTCCGGATTCGTGGGATACTCACTTGCCTTTGATGGAATTTGCTTACAACAACAGCTACCAGGCGAGTATTGGGATGGCCCCCTACGAGGCACTGTATGGTCGACAGTGCAGGACACCTATCTGCTGGATGGAGATTGGGGAGCGAGCGGCCGTAGGGCCGGAGTTGATGGATATCACCCAGGAAGCAGTCCGTGTTATCAAGGAGAGGTTGAGGGCGGCACAGGATCGCCAAAAGAGTTATGCTGATAGACGGATCCGAGATTTGGAATTCGAGGTTGGAGATTTTGTCTTCCTGAGGTTGTCCCCGTGGAAAGGGATTATTCGCTTTGGCCGACGGGGAAAACTGAATCCACGTTTCATTGGACCTTATGAGATTGTGGAGAGGATTGGCCGGGTGGCATATAGATTGGCTTTACCCCCGAAACTTTCTAAGGTTCACGACGTCTTCCACGTGTCCATGTTGCGGAAGTACGTACGTGACGCCTCTCATGTATTGGAGGAGCAACCTATCGAGCTTCGAGAGGATTTGAGCTTTGAAGAACAACCAGTACAGATTTTGGACAGGAAGGACAAGGTACTACGGCAGAAGACGATTCCTCTCGTGAAAGTCCTTTGGAGGAATCAGAACGTGGAAGAAGCCACATGGGAGCCCGAGGCTCAGATGCGGGAACAGTTTCCTTATTTGTTTCCTTAAATTTCAGGACGAAATTCCTTATGGGGGGAAGGTTGTAACACCCCGGAAATTCGTAGATTGTGATATTATAATTTAATGTATGAATTGATGTTTTTACCCCTGTGGATTATGGCCAATTGTTGACTTTTTGGTTTATGGGTCAAATGGACTTTGACCAGTGACCGTGACGTAGTTCGGGACGTCACGAGTTCACAGACAGGTGGCACGTCCAATTCGGACGATCAGGGAAAAAGTTATGACTATCGGAAGTTCAGGGGCATTACCGTAATTTGGACGAGTTAGGGGAAAAGTTGACTTTTTGATGTACCGGGCATTTCCACACGACCCGAAGACCGTTAGATTCGTCTCGATGCCCTGAGTACAACGACAGGCGGCACGCGTGAAACGGACATCGGATGACCGAGTTACGGGTCACGGAAGTTGGAGGGCATTTTGGTAATTTCTGCCCTGAGGGCATTTTGGTCTTTTTGCACGGTTACTGTAGCAGCAACCGTGAAAAACAGGGGACACGGCCATGCCGTGGTGTTTTTGGGCGTGCAAATTGTTTAAACCTTAGTGGACTGGTTTGTGAGTATTGTTTATGTAGTTTAAGGTAATGGGAGTGTAATTTGAGGTTGTGCAGGCCACGGGAAGAATTAAAAACATGTACGGGCTCTGTGTGCGGGAAACAGGTGCAGTGCGATCTGCGAGTGTCTCCCACGGGTGTTGGACGCCTTGATCGATTAACCGCGCAAGGGGAGTGAGTGACGGGTTCATTGGCGTCTGTTTGAGGCTGAGGGATTGTGAGAGACTGAAGAAAAACCGTGAAGAACCGTTTTCGGGGTTTTGGGGGGAAAAACTCTAAATTCGATCTCTACGGGTTTTGGGATCGATCTAAACACTGGGGAAGCTTTCTGGGAGTAGCAGGGACCTAACCGTGCAAGATTCGAAGCGTGTGATCGAGGAATTGCCCAGGAACCCAAGTTCCAGTTCTGAGAAAAACCGATTTGGAGGGAAAATCCGAGTTCAATTTCCACGGCCTTTTGGACGAAACCAATCACTGAGTGAGCTTTCTGGGAACATTTGGAACCTGTCCATATCGAAATCGACGACAACCAGCCACGGAGGAGCTGGGACGGTGACCGCCGTGTGCAGAGGAAATCGCAGCGTTTGGACAGCTACTTTCAGGTGATGTTTCGTTCAATTGATGGTTCTATTTTGTTAGTCTTGGTCCTAGTATGCTTCTGTATAAATTAATTGGACAATGGTGGTTGTTTGGAGGTGTTTTGAGGTTGGACCCGTGTAGCTATTCGGGTTTGGATAGGATGGTTGAAGGCTTGTCGAGTTGATTAGTGGACTGAGAACTGTAATTAAATGACTTTAGAACATGTTAGAATCAAGAAGGAATGAAATTAAGTAGAAATAGACGGCTAATTAATCGGGTCACCCCGCGGGTCGCAGACCCAAATTACAGTAAATCGGGCAAGGACGGTGACACTGTAGCAGTGACACTGTAGCAGCGCGTGACTTTCACGCGCAGCCACTTTGGGCGGCGCGTGAGGGCGCGTTGAGCACTATCTCGGATCACAGTCAACATGACTTTTAATCCTTTCATCATTTTGGACATTTTCTGTGAAATAACTATGTCGATATGAGATAGTGAGGAAGGTCAGTTTAGGGCCGGATGTCTCGGGAAACGTGTTGGCCGACTTTCCCGAACCGGTTTTTGTTTCGGACTTTTTGAGGGTATTTTAAGGACCTGTAATGACACTTGTGTGTGATTGGAAATGACAGGAAACTTATGTTAATTCCGGAGACAAGGTCGTACGCGCGTTATTCGCAGCGGTAGCGTACTGTGAGTGGGCCCGTTTTTATTAACTCTTGCATGCATAACCGTTTTCCATTTCCGTATATCTATATGTGTGCGTGAATCATTAATGGATTTGATTATCTCGATTTACGGCTATGACACGTTTTACGGTGTTGGGCTGAGGCCCGTTTTACGGAAAATGAATACTGTTTTATATTGTAGATATATAGTTACATATACTTGTGGATACGATGACTATCTTGGGTACTGCACTGTATAATCCACCGTTTGATACTGTCTCCTCTGGATGTGGTACCCCGGAGCGGTCACGGTGTATTGCCTGCGAGGGGTCATGCTACGGAGGTGTCGGACCATAGGATAACTCAGGAGCAGGATTGCTATTATTGGACGTCTGGGACGTCAAGCGTCTGGGACGCTAGGCATCTGGGATGCCATAACCGAACTGGGTTCGGAGATTGGACTCGGGATTTGAGACCCCGGGTGGCACGCGTAGCCTTGGAACTGTGACCATTATTGGACGTCAGGGACGTCGGACATCTGGGATGTCAATATCGAATGTGTATGGTGCAGTAGCTGGGTTATATTACATTTCTGACTTAATATGATACTTGTGATATATTACATGTGTTTATGGCTTTTAAATACTGATGCATGCATGTTTGGAAAACGGAGGGGTAAATTATATTTTACTTATTATACTGTTTTTACAAACCTGAGTTTCGGCCCACTCACCCTTCATGTTTTGGTAACCCCTCCAGGTCGTGTTGCTGAGGTTGGTGAGGACCCCGAGGCTGAGGCATAGATTTTGTACTGCGCACCTGATCCCCTGTCGGGTCGGATCACCCGCAGGATTTTCCTTTCTAGTGTCGTGCTCGGATTTGTATTTTAAATTGTATCCCTTGTCTGACATCTGTTAAATTTGGACTATGTATGACTTTTTAATTCGGACATTTATGCATTTAAGTTTTTAAGGCTAAAATCGGGATTTTCGGTTCGGGTGTCAGACGGGAGCAGGGCACGTCCCCTTGTGGTCCCCGGGGGATCGGGGCGGGTCCCTGTCAGCTTGGTATCAGAGCACTAGGTTGTGGTCAGCATGTTAGACTAGCGGTTAATATTAGGTACTTTTCGAGTCTAAGAATTGCGTTAACTAATCTATGCCTCTTAACAGCTGGTTATGCCTCCGAGGAGAGCCTCTTCAGCACGGACCACCGAGGAAATTGAGAGAGAGATGGAATGTGCCAGTATTGAGCGGGCTCAACGGTTGGGAGCCACACCTTTCAATGGGGGATCTGACCCCGAGGATGCCTACGAGTGGATTGATAAATGGGAAAGAATCTTTACTGTGATGCATTGCCCACCCGGCGAGCGGGTGACTTTGGCGGTCTTCTTACTGGAAGGCGGAGCTTACTGATGGTGGCAAGGCCTGGAGATGTCGGGGTGGTCAGTTCGTACCACCACATGGGAGGTCTTTCGTGCTCGGTTCCTAGATCAGTACAATCCGCGATCTTTTCGCGCAGCACGAGAGGCGGAGTTCCTGCGACTGGAGCAGGGGGACATGTACGTGGCAGACTATGAGCAGGCTTTCGGGAAGCTTTCCCGTTTTGCAGCAGCTTTTGTGAGTACTGAGGAGGACAGATGTCAGTGGTTTGAGTTGGGGCTCCGAGGAGAGATACGGGCAGGTGTGACGGCTGCCACTTATGCAACTCTGAGGGACATGGTCGACGCTGCAGTTCGTGTCGAGGCCAGTCTGGCGGCACACCAGGCGCGACAATCATCAGGCGAGGGGCGGCGCCGGGATCGTCCCCATCCGGGACCAACCGGCTGGAAGATCTCTAAGGGGGTAAGTTATCGAGGAGCACCCACATCATTGCGGGGTCGTGGCTGGTCAGGTCGATCAGGGGGCTCTCAGAGGGGCGGATCGAGATCCAGTGCTGGGCAGCATCATTCTTGGAGTGGTGCATCAGGAATGTCTTGGGATGGACCGAGGACAGTTAATTGTTTTGCTTGCGGAGGAGCGGGCCACTATGCCCGAGATTGCCCGTCGTTGTCGAGGAACAACGATACTGGAGGTGCTAGTGTTGCGCAGAGTTTGGCTTCCAACACTGCCGGAGGCCGAGGACAGGGTGCTGGACGTGGCGCACGTGGGCGCGGGCAGACTGCGGGGCCCAATGCTCGTGTTTTTGCAGTGACTCAGCAGCAAGCGAGGTCAGCCCCGGATGTGATTACAGGTACACTTCATATCTCGAACCTTATTGTGCGAGTATTGTTGGATGTGGGGGCTACACATTCTTTTATTTCGAGGCGTTGTGCTGGTATGTTAGATTGTGAGGTTTCAGCCTTAGATAGTGAGATGGGTGTTGGCACACCTATGGGTGTCGTATACTTGGTGAATCAGGTGATTCGGAGGTGCCCGGTGAGAATTGAGGAGGTGGATCTGCCAGCAGACTTGATTATTATGGACATCCATGACTTCGACGTGATTCTCGGGATGGATTGGTTAGCGGAGCATGGGTCGCTTATTGATTGCTGTAGTCGGCAAGTGTTTCTGCGGAGTCCGGGTTTGCCGGAAGTTACCTTTCAGGGGGAACGTGATGGTTCACTGCCTGAAGTGATTTCTTCACTTGCTGCTACTAAACTTCTACGGAAGGGATGCCAGGGCTATTTGGCACACGTTGTGTCGGAGCGAGTTGATACTCCGAGTATCGAGGAGATACCTGTGGTGCGGGAGTTTCCGGATGTGTTCCCGGAGGATCTACCTGGATTACCACCACCGCGCGAGATTAAGTTTACCATTGAACTACTCCCCGGTACCCGACCCATATCTCAGGCACCGTACCGGATGGCGCCGGCGGAATTACGGGAACTCAAAACACAGTTACAGGAGTTGGTCGAGTTGGGATTCATCCGACCGAGTACCTCACCATAGGGAGCACCGGTGTTGTTTGTGAGGAAGAAGGAGGGGAGTCTCCGATTGTGTGTGGATTACCGACAGCTGAACAAGGTGACGCTGAGGAACCAGTATCCTTTACCCAGGATTGATGACTTATTCGACCAGTTGCGGGGAGCACAGTGCTTCTCGAAGATTGATTTGCGATCTGGGTATCATCAGCTGAGGATTGCGGAGGGGGATATTTCGAAGACGGCATTTCGAACTCGTTACGGACACTATGAGTTTCTGGTGATACCTTTTGGGTTGACGAATGCTCCAGCAGCATTCATGGATCTGATGAACAGAGTTTTCCGACCTTACCTGGACAAGTTTGTGATTGTGTTCATCGATGACATCTTGGTGTACTCGGGGAGTGCCCGAGCACATGAGGAACACCTACGGTTGGTGTTAGGGAAGCTAAGACATGAACGGTTGTACGCCAAACTGAGTAAGTGTCAGTTTTGGCTGAGCAGCATTGGTTTTCTGGGACATGTGATTTCGGCTGATGGGATCAGCGTGGATCCCCAGAAAACGGAAGTGGTGACCAACTGGGCCAGACCGACGACAGTGACAGAGGTGCGGAGTTTTGTCGAATTGGCAGGCTACTACCGGAGATTTGTGGAAGGTTTCTCCAAGATTGCTGCACCGTTGACTCGTTTGACCAGGAAGGGAGTGAAGTTCATCTGAGACGAGCAGTGTGAGCAGAGTTTTCAGGAATTGAAGCATCGTTTGACCACTGCCCTATCCTTGCATTGCCCGACAACAGTGGAGAGTTTGTAGTTTTTAGTGATGCCTCACTACAAGGTTTGGGATGCGTATTAATGCAGAATGGTAAGGTGATCGCTTATGCATCACGGCAGCTAAAAACTCATGAGTTGAATTACCCTACCCATGATTTGGAGTTGGCGGCGGTAGTTCATGCTTTGAAGATCTGGAGACATTACCTTTTCGGTGCAACGTGCAGGATATACACCGACCACCAAAGCCTGAAGTATCTATTTACCCAGAAGGAACTCAATCTGAGGCAACGGAGATGGTTGGAGTTGACCAAGGATTACGACTGTACGATCGAGTACCATCCGGGTAAGGCTAATGTGGTGGCAGATGCGCTCAGCAGGAAATCAGCGGGATCCATTGCACACCTGAGGATGGTGTATCTTCCTTTACTGGTGGAACTCCGGAAGGCTGGGGAACGGCAGGACTTTACCATCCGAGACGATGGGGCACTTGTGAAATTGGGCCGTTTGTGTGGGCCAGCGGAGACAGAGTTACGGGCTGAGATTTTGGAGGAGGCCCACAGTTCAGCGTATGCTATGCACCCGGGAGGTACAAAGATGTACCGTACCCTCCGGAACTATTATTGGTGGCCAGGGATGAAGAGAGACATTGCTGGGTTTGTGAGCAGATGCTTAACCTGTCAGCAGGTTAAGGCGGAGCGGCAGAGACCGTATGGGGCTATGCAGCCACTACCGATTCCCGAGTGGAAGTGGGACCACATCACCATGGACTTTGTCTTTAAGTTACCAAGGACCCGGAGTGGATTTGACGGAGTTTGGGTGATTGTAGACCGATTAACGAAGTCAGCACATTTTCTGCCAGTACAAGAGACTTACAAACCGAACCGACTGGCTCAATTTTTCGTGAAGGAGATCATTCGACTTCATGGTACGCCGGAGTCGATCGTGTCCGATCGCGATCCGCGTTTCACTTCCAGGTTCTGGCGGAGTTTGCAGGCTACCTTGGGAACGAAACTGCGTTTCATTACTGCTTTCCATCCACAGACCGATGGACAATCTGAGAGGACTATTCAGACCCTGGAGGACATGATGAGATCTTGTGTACTGCAATTTCCGGATTCGTGGGATACTCACTTGCCTTTGATGGAATTTGCTTACAACAACAGCTACCAGGCGAGTATTGGGATGGCCCCCTACGAGGCACTGTATGGTCGACAGTGCAGGACACCTATCTGCTGGATGGAGATTGGGGAGCGAGCGGCCGTAGGGCCGGAGTTGATGGATATCACCCAAGAAGCAGTCCGTGTTATCAAGGAGAGGTTGAGGGCGGCACAGGATCGCCAAAAGAGTTATGCTGATAGACGGATCCGAGATTTGGAATTCGAGGTTGGAGATTTTGTCTTCCTGAGGTTGTCCCCGTGGAAAGGGATTATTCGCTTTGGCCGACGGGGAAAACTGAATCCACGTTTCATTGGACCTTATGAGATTGTGGAGAGGATTGGCCGGGTGGCATATAGATTGGCTTTACCCCCGAAACTTTCTAAGGTTCACGACGTCTTCCACGTGTCCATGTTGCGGAAGTACGTACGTGACGCCTCTCATGTATTGGAGGAGCAACCTATCGAGCTTCGAGAGGATTTGAGCTTTGATGAACAACCAGTACAGATTTTGGACAGGAAGGACAAGGTACTACGGCAGAAGACGATTCCTCTCGTGAAAGTCCTTTGGAGGAATCAGAACGTGGAAGAAGCCACATGGGAGCCCGAGGCTCAGATGCGGGAACAGTTTCCTTATTTGTTTCCTTAAATTTCAGGACGAAATTCCTTATGGGGGGAAGGTTGTAACACCCCGGAAATTCGTAGATTGTGATATTATAATTTAATGTATGAATTGATGTTTTTACCCCTGTGGATTATGGCCAATTGTTGACTTTTTGGTTTATGGGTCAAATGGACTTTGACCAGTGACCGTGACGTAGTTCGGGACGTCACGAGTTCACAGACAGGTGGCACGTCCAATTCGGACGATCAGGGAAAAAGTTATGACTATCGGAAGTTCAGGGGCATTACCGTAATTTGGACGAGTTAGGGGAAAAGTTGACTTTTTGATGTACCGGGCATTTCCACACGACCCGAAGACCGTTAGATTCGTCTCGATGCCCTGAGTACAACGACAGGCGGCACGCGTGAAACGGACATCGGATGACCGAGTTACGGGTCACGGAAGTTGGAGGGCATTTTGGTAATTTCTGCCCTGAGGGCATTTTGGTCTTTTTGCACGGTTACTGTAGCAGCAACCGTGAAAAACAGGGGACACGGCCATGCCGTGGTGTTTTTGGGCGTGCAAATTGTTTAAACCTTAGTGGACTGGTTTGTGAGTATTGTTTATGTAGTTTAAGGTAATGGGAGTGTAATTTGAGGTTGTGCAGGCCACGGGAAGAATTAAAAACATGTACGGGCTCTGTGTGCGGGAAACAGGTGCAGTGCGATCTGCGAGTGTCTCCCACGGGTGTTGGACGCCTTGATCGATTAACCGCGCAAGGGGAGTGAGTGACGGGTTCATTGGCGTCTGTTTGAGGCTGAGGGATTGTGAGAGACTGAAGAAAAACCGTGAAGAACCGTTTTCGGGTTTTTGGGGGGAAAAACTCTGAATTCGATCTCTACGGGTTTTGGGATCGATCTAAACACTGGGGAAGCTTTCTGGGAGTAGCAGGGACCTAACCGTGCAAGATTCGAAGCGTGTGATCGAGGAATTGCCCAGGAACCCAAGTTCCAGTTCTGAGAAAAACCGATTTGGAGGGAAATCCGAGTTCAATTTCCACGGCCTTTTGGACGTAACCAATCACTGAGTGAGCTTTCTGGGAACATTTGGAACCTGCCCATATCGAAATCGACGACAACCAGCCACGGAGGAGCTGGGACGGTGACCGCCGTGTGCAGAGGAAATCACAGCGTTTGGACGGCTACTTTCAGGTGATGTTTCGTTCAATTGATGGTTCTATTTTGTTAGTCTAGGTCCTAGTATGCTTCTGTATAAATTAATTGGACAATGGTGGTTGTTTGGAGGTGTTCTGAGGTTGGACCCGTGTAGCTATTCGGGTTTGGATAGGATGGTTGAAGGCTTGTCGAGTTGATTAGTGGACTGAGAACTGTAATTAAATGACTTTAGAACATGTTAGAATCAAGAAGGAATGACTTATTATACTGTTTTTACAAACCTGAGTTTCGGCCCACTCACCCTTCATGTTTTGGTAACCCCTCCAGGTTGTGTTGCTGAGGTTGGTGAGGACCCCGAGGCTGAAGCATAGATTTTGTACTGCGCACCTGATCCCCTGTCGGGTCGGATCACCCGCAGGATTTTCCTTTCTAGTGTCGTGCTCAGATTTGTATTTTAAATTGTATCCCTTGTCTGACATCTGTTAAATTTGGACTATGTATGACTTTTTAATTCGGACATTTATGCATTTAAGTTTTTAAGGCTAAAATCGGGATTTTCGGTTCGGGTGTCAGACGGGAGCAGGGCACGTCCCCTTGTGGTCCCCGGGGGATCGGGGCGGGTCCCTGTCATTGAAGGTACGGGTTTTTGATGTTTTTCTTCCATTTTAATGTCATAGAACCCTAGGTTAGGATTAAAGGAGGAAAATAGGACAAACGGGAACGGTTTTGGTGGCCGGACGACGGAGAACTGGCCGGGTCAAGCCGCGGGTCACGGCGACCCGGTTACTGGTATTCGGGTCGACCCGCGGGAGGACAGAGATGACAGGTGACGTCATCCTGCTGACGTCATCATGTCAGGGATGACGTTAGCATTGTCAGATCTGACAATGTCAGCTGCCATGTCAGAAAATGGTCCAATAGGAGTACTGACATGTCAGTGACATGGCCCAATCAGGGGCTGACACGTGGCACAAATGTGGACCAGTGCTGTGATGACACGTGGCACATGTCAGACTGCCACGTGGCACTGACAGCACAGTGACGTGGACCAATGGGAGCTTGACACATGGCACCTGTCAGAGTCTGACATGTCAGACCTGATAGCTGTCAGATGACGTCAGCATGACGTCAGCAGGTACTGTAGCCTGGCGCGTGAAGCCCACGCGCAGCCACTTCAGGCGCCGCTTGTGGGCGCGTGGGGGAGAATTTGGGGATGTGTTCAACGTGTGAAATCTTCAATTCGATGTAACGAACATTTTGGGACTGGTTTCGTGTCGATCGGACACCGTCTCGATATGTTTCGGGGCATCGGAAGGTTTAGGTTCGGTTTTAAAAATAGTTAAAAATACGGGAAAATTACGGGGCTTTGGTAGGAGGTTAATTAAGTAGTTAGTAACCTTCTATTACAATTTGGATAGGTTTGGGAGTCCCGGTGACGGTCATCGGCTCGGGGAGCCGTATGGCACGCAAATCGAGGCGGCAGCTCGGACGGTCTGTGAGTGGACCTTGTTTTCTAAATTGGTGCATGCATAAATGTTTATTATATGTTTTATTACTTGTTGATGATTCCATGGGTGCATTTGTATGTGGTTACGTATAAGCACGTATTTCGAGGTTTCAGCCTTGTACGGTGCTTATACGGGTCTGTATGTAACACCCCGGAAATTCGAGGATTTCAATATTGTAATTTATTGTGTGATTTGACGCTTTTACCCTTGTGATGGGTATGGCCAATTGTTGAATTTTTGATTGATGAATTAAACGTACTTTGACCTATGACCGTGACGTAGTTCGGGACGTCACGAGTTCATAGACAGGTGGCACGTCCAATTCGGACGATCAGGGAAAAAGTTATGACTATCGGAAGTTCACGGGCATTATCGTAATTTGGACTTTCGGGGGGGGGGGGGGGGAAAACGTTGACTTTTCTTTTGGCAACTAATTTTCAGTTGACTCAAGGACCGTCAGGTAGGCCTCGACGTCCTAAGTCCGTAGACAGGCGGCACGCCGAAATCGGACTTCGTACGAGGAAGTTATGGTCAGAAAAGTGAAATCGGGAGGTTCGTGTCTCGGTTTTCGTCGAATATTTTATTCTAAAAATTCTGATTGGAGGACACCTGGTGAGTGACAAGTGTCACTCACCCATTGGCTAGATTGGATCAGATCCACTATGGGATTAAATAGCATTAAAATAAACTTTTAAATTCAGCCCTTAGATCTGAAAACCTCCAGATCTGATCTCAGCCCTTGATCTCATTCTGAGATTCAATCTGGGCCATCCATCATGTCCCTCCATCTCTATATATATTTCCTTACCCGACACCCACGTACTGCCCATTCCATACCATCACACCACAACTGCACCTGATCCTTACTTTGTGAGCCACTGGGCTGGACGTGTGTGGCGGCAGACGGCAGTGACCACGGCGGAGGACGGCGGCGAGGTAGGAACCAGGGAAACCCGAAACGGTTTTAAACTCAGATTTTGGTAACTCGAATTCCCACATTTAGTTTTGTTCTCTATGAATCCTAATCGACTCTAGGGACTGCCAGGAACCTTTTGAGCTTGATATCGTGACCGGAGGTGATCAGGACGGTGACTAAACAGCGACAGGAAATCGGTTCTGTTCTTCGAGGTAAGCCCTCGATCCTGTCTGTTTTTCTCGATTTTGATTCCATAGAACCCTTCCTGGGATTGAGACGAGCATCTAGGAACAAACTAGGACTGAAATGGTTGAGTGTGGAAGAAATGGTGACCGGGTCATGATCGTGGGTCTGATCGACCCAAGTTGCAGGAATACGGGTCAACCCGTCTGAGGACAGAGGTGATGATGTGGCACCCTGTCAGACTGTCAGGTGACGTGGACCAGTGCCGTGCTGACACGTGGCACATGTTAGATCTGACACGTGGCCTGACAGATCAGTGAGGTGGACCAATCGGATGTTGACACGTGGCACCTGTCAGATGACGTCAGCATGACGACATGCTGACGTCAGCAGTGACGTCAGTGATGACGTCAGCAGGGACTGTTCCTGCGTTGACCGACGCGTTGACCGGCGCGTGGGGGCACGTGTGAACAGTGTTTTTGGTGGGACCACCACCATTCTTTAGGTTTCGACGATCCGGATCCAATGGCGGTGGTTTCGGGTCGATCGGAGATCATTAAGTTGGTCAAAATAAAGTTTATTGCCTTGGGAAGCGCGTTCGGACGGCTTTTCCCGGCCGGTTTCAGCCTAGGATTTCATGGTTGAATGTTAGGGGTTTAAATTGACCTTGACGAATACTTTGGACTTGACAGGGATTGTATAATTGTACCAGATCGAGGGTATACGCTCAGTTTTCAGCAGGATTGTACTGTGAGTGGGCCGTTTTCTTAAACCCTTGCGTGCATAAATGTTTTCTGGTTTTATTATGCTTATTCACATGCTAAAAACAATAATGGCTTTGATGATATGGAAAATATGGTTATGGCACGTTTTACGGTATTTGGGCTTGAGGCCCGTCTGATGAAATGTAACGATCGGTTCGGATTTTACCTATGTATACATATATGTTTTGCATGTGGATATCAATAAAATGTATTTGGTACTGCACTGTATAGATCCTTCCATATGATACTGTCTCCTCCGGATGAGGTACCCCGGAGTGGTCACGGACGTCTAGAACGTCCAGCGTCTATGACGTTAAGCATCGGGGATGCTGTACCCGAACGGGGTTCGGGGATTGAACTCGGAATTGAGACCCGAGTGGCACGCGTAGCCTTGTGATTGTGACCTTATTGGACGTCAGAGAGGTCAGACATCAGGGATGTCGGGATTGGAGTGTATAGTGCAGTGGCAAAAATTATACTTATGGTTTTATTACATTCCTTATGATTCATGTTATATGATTTATGATTTTAAATGATGATGCATGCATGTTTGGAAAACGGAAGGGGTAAATTATATGTTTTACTTATCAAATGATTTTATAAACTTGAGTTTCGGTCCACTCACCCTTAATGTTTTTGGTAACCCCTCCAGGTCGTGATACTGAGGTAGAGGAGGAACCTGAGGCTGAGGCATAGATCTACTTCTGCGTACCTGAACCCCTGTTGGGTGGTGTACCCGCAGGTTTACTATAGTGTCGTGCTCGCAACTTATAATTTTGGATTTCATCCCTTGTCTGACATTCGTTTAATTCGGATTTGTTGTATGACTTTAATTTGGTTATTTATGCATTTGATGTTTTGAGGTTAAAATTGGTATGAATTACTGGGTGTCAGACGGGAGCAGGGCACGTCCCCTTGTGGTCCCTGTGGGATCGGGGCGGGTCCTGTCACTGTACTTCTTTATTGGTTTAAATGAAATGGCTTTGAATTTCAAAAGGACAAACTTGGGTATGAGACCCATTTGGTTTTGTCTCGGGCATATGACCTCAGATTCCGGGCACGGTGCCCAGCTGATGTCCTATGTTCGGGCACGAGACCCAGTCACTTTACGGTTTTGATTTCAGGTCAGGGAACCTTAAATGGATTCCCAGGTTCATGACGGTTTATGGGAACCGGCATGTTACCTCGGTTATGTTATTATGGTACATGACGGTTTATGGGAACCGGCATGCTACCTGGTTATGTTATTACGGTACTTGACGGTTTATGGGAACCGGCATGTTACCTTGGTTAGAGATATTATGGATCATGACGGTTCAGGGGAACCGGGCATGGATATTATGTTATGTATATATATGTTCATCTACCTTCCTTTACTTCTATTATCTCCTACAGGGAGGGTCGTTGGCCTGGGTGGACCTCGGAGTAGTCACGGAGCACCGACTGAGTGGAGTCACGCCCCAGTTGGGTTCCTTACTCTCAGGAAGGCTATGGTTACTATTACCTCGAGTAGGATCAGTGGTCTGCGGACATTGACCTTGACTTTGAGAAGACTCGGATTGAGACCCGGGTAGCACACGCGTAGCTTTGGATACCGTGACAGGATTGGTTATGTGAATTATATGTATATATGATGTATGCTATATGAGTTATATAATATGATGTATGATGTGCGTTTACACAGGATTTGGGCAGTGGCCCGTATGGTCGATTTCATAGTGGTCCTTTCGACCTTGGTTTATATTCTATTTTGGCTTAGTTCCCACATATGGTTTCTATCTGGATAAATGGTTTTCGAATGCATGCATGCTTTTTAGTGAAGGGTACAAATGTCTTCTTATGAAATGTTTTTATAAACTTTTGTTTTGTACACTCACAACTTTTAATGTTTTGACTGCCCTTTCAGGTTGACATCAGATGTGGACTGTAGCAGAGACCGAGATATCACATGCCTCCTCCGGATCCTGGCGTACTCTGATAGCCCGGGGAGGGCAAAGGTCGAAAATATCCCTTGTCTGACACTTCGTGTTAGATGGGAGCAGGGTCATCCCGCATTAATCCCGGGGGGATTGGGATGGGTCCTGTCAATGTGGTATCAGAGCATAGGATTGCTTATCAGAGCATGGTTGCTCATGTTACTCTGAATTCCAGAGTATATTTTGAGCGATACTCCGTACGCAGGTCAAGGATGTGATATCTCAATGGGCTGCAGTTCGTGATCAACCTGTTAGTTGGGGTGCCGATACGATAGTTAGTAGGATTGGATCGTGGAACGTCTTGGTTCGGCATTCGATGCCGGGGTTGCCATAGTTCTGTCGTGGATGACAGTGTGGGACCCTACAAACGGATAAACGTATTCTTATAGATTTAGATCTTGAGATGGTTAGTTGGGATCGTCTTCACGATGTCGTAGGATCAGTTCCGACGACTAGTTGGGAATTGTGATCATCGGATGGTCGAATATTGTTGAGTTCGATGTTCGGATATGGTTGAGTTAGATGGATTTACTACAGTCGGCAGTTAGCAGTCGGATTCGAGGAATCCTAGTTGGATTGACGTCTTTACGATGTCAAGACCGCGGAGTCGGTCAGGTTGTTTATTTTACTGCTTTCTGCAGTTGGTAGCTTGTAGTTGGGTTCATATTGACCCTAGGCGTGATTGTGGAACCCTACATTGGGTTATATGGTTCGGAGATGTGAGTTGGCGAGTGGTTTGACTTGGACGACTATTCGAATTTGGATTCGGTAGTCGGTCTAGTCATGTTAGCTTGTGTTGGAACTGCACCTCGCAGTCGGGGTTGTATTTATCGGTTAGACCTAGTTGGTCGTCGTACTACCGTAGTTGTGATGGATTGTTGGCGCAGCTAAGGTCATGGGCGACTTGGTAGACAACAGTGGTTGAGTCGAGTTACGACTGGTTATAGATTCTTGGACAAGTTATCAGGGTTGGTACTTGTCGATGGAATCCCGGAGTGGGGATACAGAGTAGTTGGTACGATCGATTGATTCCATTGAACGCGAATCTCGATTGTGATGTCTGGTAGTTGGGTCTGCACGAGTCTGTGGCAGGCACTACTACCGAGAGTGGTTGTAGTTACGGTTGTTGGGAATCGGGGACGTTTCCTTTTCTCGCATGAGTGGTCAGGGTGACTGTACCCAGAGTTGTCGGGTACGAGGGAGGCAGAGTTTCTCCTATACGAGCAGAGGTACGCGATCGTCGCTTGGTATGAGCGGAGATCCAGGGTTGTCAGTTTTGCACCTGGTGTGCGGATGCTGATATTAATACTAGTGTTGATGA
The DNA here is from genome assembly GCA_032719365.1 of Prinsepia uniflora. Classification (NCBI taxonomy): domain Eukaryota; kingdom Viridiplantae; phylum Streptophyta; class Magnoliopsida; order Rosales; family Rosaceae; genus Prinsepia; species Prinsepia uniflora. The sequence goes on along the minus strand of CM064861.1, from coordinate 45,648,143 downwards.
TAGTGCGTTGGCGCTGGTACTAGCGCTGGTGCTGGTACTGGTGATTGTGATGACGTTGAGTCACATCCGTCGAGATGGGCATATGTTCGGTGTCTGTAGTCCCAGATTGGATCTCAGATAGAGTTAAATTGGTTAGGGGACACGTGGTTGATGTCCAGGTATGTTGTTTCCAATCTTGTTGGAACATCGGAATCGCGAGAGGTTGCGATTGTGGTGACACGAGGAATGCGGGTTTTCCGCATTGGTAATGGGTATTTCGAAGTCATTTTGGGTGACTTCTCAGTGTCTACCGTGGTAGATGATGGTAGATGACGGTAGATGATGGTTACGTCACCAGTACGCTGATCGTGTATTGGTTGGTGAACCCGGGATTTGTTTTGGGTCATCAAGAGGAATCGAGTATATCGAAGTTAGGTGACTGAGATTTCTCATTTCCTTCTTGGTGGCAGACGATGTTGGTTTACGTGACGTGGTGAATGCAGCGAGTTTGGTTGTATTCACCTAGGATGAGTTTTGATGTCATAGTCTTGTATCATCTTTGATTTTCCTCGGTGGAATGACAAGGATCGATACGAGGTAGTCAGTGAGAATCCACAGTCTCGACGTGTCTCGTTGTAGACTAATCTGTTTAGATGCAGGAAATGGTTGAGGATTTTGGACGTCGTGACGATCGGGGATCGTGACGTTCATGGTCGGTTGATGTAGTGATGGATCTGGATCGTGATCTTGATGATCCAGATAGGTTGAGAGTTTATTACTCTTACTGGGATGTTTGAGTTGAGGATGATGGGACTGAACTTCTTTTCGAGGTAAATCCCATATGGCTTATTACTCGCCTGAGTAGTTTTCCGACGTGGTCGGATTTGGGTCAGCCCTGGATGGGTGAGTGTTGTGATTGGCTTCCCTATGAAGTCAATCGATAGTGTGGTCGTGATCGGTTGAACAGGTATCCGATAGGTTCGGATATGGTGCGTCTAGGTAGACGTGAACGATATTTCGGGTTTTGGAATCAGATTTCTGGATGACGATTCAGGATTTGATTTAAGAACTTGAAAAAGGATTTCTAGATTTGGGTTTTGGAATCGGATTCTGGGTGACGATTCAGGATTTGATTCTAAAGCTTGACTGTAGATTTTCTTTTATGGATTTGGACTCGGAATGGTTGTTCCAAATGCTAGCTTACGGAATGATGATTTCGGATTCGAATTTAGACATAGTTATGTATATGAGTTCTGGGTTTGGATTCGGGATTTCTTACGAAATTGCGGATTCGGATTCGGATTTGGAAACGGATGATGGGTTGGAGTTTCGATTTTTCTGATACTGGATTGGACAAGTGAACTCCATAATTGAAACGTGATTGACTACGACCTGGATGGTTGTAGGCTGATCGATGGGTAGATGTACGTACTTTGTACGTTATTCAAGGTACGATACTGGGTGTACTTGTTGTGCCTGGTGACGGTATATAGGTTATAACCGTAGTACGTTGGTGAGCGTATTGGTAGTCGGCTTAGTTCCGATACCATTGGATTAGTTGAGGTCGTGAACTGGACAGTGGATACTATGCACTGAGTCATAGTATTTCTGGTGGGTCCAGTTACACACAGGTCGGGTGAATTGTTGGTTAGTGTATACTCAAGTTGAGTAAGCTGGTGGTCGGTATAACCACGAGTGAGTGTCGTGTTAGTTTTTGACTGACGACTGCCAAGTGGTGACAGTTTGTCGAAGGTGTCAGCGTGGAACAGTTAGTGAGGTCGGATGACTCCCAGTGGGAGCAGACGTCAGGATAGCTTGGTGAGTGAGAAAAGGAACCTTTGAGTTGTTGTGTCAGCGACTTGGTAGATTTGACAAGTGGTGTCAATTTGGAGCGTATGGTTACTGTCATTCTACATGGCCGAATGTAGTCGATACGATGCGAGTTTTAGTGGTACGTCTGGTTGCAGACGAGTTTTGTTATGGTTAGTTGGTATACGAGTGTACTCGTGTTGCAAGGTAGATTGTACTTTCCACGAGGCGGATGTGGAATCAGGATAGTTAGAGTTTCGAGAATGAAACTAATTAAGGAGGGAAGAACCGTTAGATTAGGTCGGTTGGAATTTCGAGGACGAAATTAATTAAGGAGGGAAGGTTGTAACGACCCGTCCCAAATTCCATGATTAGATTAGTGACTAATCACGATTAGTGAGGTTAACCCGTGATCAGTTGGGCGAATCGGACGAACGATGCGAAATGACCGTTTTGCCCCTAGTGGTGGCAAAATGTTGACTTTTCGATCGGGCGGTCAAATGGACTTTGACCGATGACCGTGACGTAGTTCGTGACGTCACGAGTTCATAGACAGGTGGCACGTTCAATTCCGACGTTCGTGGAGGAAGTTATGACGTTCTGAAGTTTAGGGGCATTTTGGTAATTTTGGTTAAATGGGGGTCAAATGTTGACTTTTTGACCGGGAGGTCCGATGGCCGAGGGCCGAAGACCATTACCTAGATAAGGACGATACGAATCCATAGGCATGCGGCACTCTGAAATCGGACTTCGAACGGGGAAGTTATAGGTCACGGAAGTTCGATTTCACTATGCACGAACTTCGAGACGGGGATGAATTGGCGAAATCTAATTGGGAAAATATTTTTAGTGGGTCCCATGGATGAGTGACAAGTGTCACTCATCCTATTGGCTAAATCCCCCAAAATGTGGATCTATATAATAAAATAATATTATTTAATTAATTTTTTAATCAAATCCACCCACCATTCAATCTTGGCCATCCATTTCAATTCATCCTTAAATCCACACCCTCCATCCCATCTCCCTTCTCTCATCAGCCATCACTCTTCTCTGTTCTCCCTAAAGCCCGAAACCCATAACCCCATTTTCTTCATTTTCTTCTTCTTCCTTCAAAAACTCGAAACCGCACCACCACACCTCCCCACCACGAGCCCATATGTCGTGTGTGACCATGAGAGAGTAATGAAGGACTGTGAGACGAAGGACGGCGGAGGACGCGGAGGTTCACGGCGAGAGGGGCTCGAACCCGTGAGGTGAAAATATTTCAAATTTTTAAAATTGGATTTTAATGGTTTTTACTCGATTCCATTAATTGGGTGAGGTTTCTAGGGATCCCAGGAGATGAATGGGATTGGTTTCGAGGCATAAGACGGCCTGGAACAGCCGTGAACGGCGGGAGAAGTCACGGCCGCCATGGCCGAATTGAAGGTACGGGTTTTTGATGTTTTTCTTCCATTTTAATGTCATAGAACCCTAGGTTAGGATTAGAGGAGGAAAATAGGACAAACGGGAACGGTTTTGGTGGCCGGACGACGGAGAACCGGCCGGGTCAAGCCGCGGGTCACGGCGACCCGGTTACTGGTATTCGGGTCGACCCGCGGGAGGACAGAGATGACAGGTGACGTCATCTTACTGACGTCATCATGTCAGGGATGACGTCAGCATTGTCAGATCTGACAATGTCAGCTGACATGTCAGAAAATGGTCCAATAGGAGTACGACACGTGTCACATGTCAGTGCACAGTCAGCACTGACATGTCAGTGACATGGCCCAATCAGGGGCTGACACGTGGCACAAACGTGGACCAGTGCCGTGATGACACATGGCTCATGTCAGACTGCCACGTGGCACTGACAGCACAGTGACGTGGACCAATGGGAGCTTGACACATGGCACCTGTCAGAGTCTGACATGTCAGACCTGATAGCTGTCAGATGACGTCAGCATGACGTCATGCTGACGTCAGCAGGTACTGTAGCCTGGCGCGTGAAGCCCACACGCAGCCACTTCAGGCGCCGCTTGTGGGCGCGTGGGGGAGAATTTGGGGATGTGTTCAACGTGTGAAATCTTCAATTCGATGTAACGAACATTTTGGGACTGGTTTCGTGTCGATCGGACACCGTCTCGATATGTTTCGGGGCATCGGAAGGTTTAGGTTCGGTTTTAAAAATAGTTAAAAATACGGGAAAATTACGGGGCTTTGGTAGGAGGTTAATTAAGTAGTTAGTAACCTTCTATTACAATTTGGATAGGTTTGGGAGTCCCGGTGACGGTGATCGGCTCGGGGAGCTGTATGGCACGCAAATCGAGGCGGCAGCTCGGACGGTCTGTGAGTGGACCTTGTTTTCTAAATTGGTGCATGCATAAATGTTTATTATATGTTTTATTACTTGTTGATGATTCCATGGGTGCATTTGTATGTGGTTACGTATAAGCACGTATTTCGAGGTTTCGGCCTTATACGGTGCTTATACGGGTCTGTACTTCTTTATTGGTTTAAATGAAATGGCTTTGAATTTCAAAAGGACAAACTCGGGTATGAGGCCCATTTGGTTTTGTCTCGGGCATATGACCTCAGATTCCGGGCACGGTGCCCAGCTGATGTCCTATGTTTGGGCACGAGACCCAGTCACTTTACGATTTTGATTTCAGGTCAGGGAACCTTAAATGGATTCCCAGGTTCATGACGGTTTATGGGAACCGGCATGTTACCTCGGTTATGTTATTACGGTACATGACGGTTTATGGGAACCGGCATGCTACCTGGTTATGTTATTACGGTACTTGACGGTTTATGGGAACCGGCATGTTACCTTGGTTAGAGATATTATGGATCATGACGGTTCAGGGGAACCGGGCATGGCTATTATGTTATGTATATATATGTTCATCTACCTTCCTTTACTTCTATTATCTCCTCCGGGGAGGGTCGTTGGCCTGGGTGGACCTCAGAGTAGTCACGGAGCACCGACTGAGTGGAGTCACCCCCCAGTTGGGTTCCTTACTCTCAGGAAGGCTATGGTTACTATTACCTCGAGTAGGATCAGTGGTCTGCGGACATTGACCTTGACTTTGAGAAGACTCGGATTGAGACCCGGGTAGCACGCGCGTAGCTTTGGATACCGTGATAGGATTGGTTGTGTGAATTATATGTATATATGATGTATGCTATATGAGTTATATAATATGATGTATGATGTGCGTTTACACAGGATTTGGGCAGTGGCCCGTATGGTCGATTTCATAGTGGTCCTTTCGACCTTGATTTATATTCTATTTTGGGCTTAGTTCCCACATATGGTTTCTATCTGGATAAATGTTTTTCGAATGCATGCATGCTTTTTAGTGAAGGGTACAAATGTCTTCTTATGAAATGTTTTTATAAACTTTTGTTTTGTCCACTCACAACTTTTAATGTTTTGACTGCCCTTCAGGTTGACATCAGATGTGGACTGTAGCAGAGACCGAGATATCACATGCCTCCTCCGGATCCTGGCGTACTCTGATAGCCCGAGGAGGGCAAAGGTCGGAAATATCCCTTGTCTGACACTTTGTGTCAGACGGGAGCAGGGTCATCCCGCATTAATCCCGGGGGGATTGGGATGGGTCCTGTCATATGGGATAAAGCCCTAAAAATCTCGAAATATTCAACGTGTCTTGGACACGTTTCCCGAGGTGAAAAATCTCGATTTGACTAATCTAATGATCTCCGATCAACTCGAAACCACCACCATTGGATCCAGATCGTCGAAGCCGTTTTAATGACACTAGTCTCACCTCGAAATTCAAGCTCACAAGCCCCCACACGCATGGTCAACGCACGGTCAACACTAGTCAAAGTCAACTGCTGACGTCAGTAAAGTCAACCCTGACGCTAGCAGTCAATGGCTTGCGTCAGCATAACGTTACCCTTACAACTCTGACAGTGCCACATGTCAGCCTACAACTGATCCATGTCACTGACATGTCAGTGACACGTGGCAACCCGTGATTGGGCCACGTCACTGACATGTCAGTGCTGACTGGGCACTGACATGTGACACACGTCGCTCTAAGACTGGTCCCTGTTTGATAGCTGTCAGCTGATGATGTCAGATGATGACGTCATCTTGTCTTCAACCTCTGGACGAGTCCTCTGAGACAGAGACATCACATACGCGATCCACAGTAGAGTCTGCAAGCTCTGGGAAGTTCGGAAGTTTTGAGCGGTTCAGTCAAGAATCCCTTATCCGACTTACGTGTCACACGGAGGTTGGACGTCAGTTTAGCCTTCGTGTCACTCGTAAGTTAGACGGGAGCATGACTTAGCCCTTAATCCCGGGGTATTTGGGGCGGATCGTGTCATATCACCATCGAGGGTGGATATAGTTTTAGTGGTTGAGAATTAGGGGACGTTCAGGGAACGTTCATTTTCTAGTACGAATGGATTTTTGGAATGGTCATACCTAGAGTCATGGGCTACGAGGGAGGCAGAGCCCCTCCGACTCGAGCAGAGATAATTGGTGATTGCTCAGTGTGAGCAGGGTTTTAGGATTGGTTTGATTTGCACTCCGCGTGGCGGTGATGTGATGACGATAATGAGGAGAGACGATGTCAGAACCCGGCCCAATCCCCCCAGGATTAACGAGGAACGCTCCTGATCCCGTCTCATACGGAGTGTCAAATAAAGGAAAAATAAAACCGTTAGCCCGATTGGCTTCCAGAGTACGCCAGGATCTGGTGGACGAGTGTGATGTCTCGGTCTCTGCTACAATTCGCATCAGTAATCAACCTAAAGGGCAGTGAAAAGCAGAAAAGACTATGAGTGGACTAAAATAAAAGAATTCATAAAAACATATTTCATAAACGACCTTTATGCCCTTCACTAAAAATCATGCATGTATAGTAAAACCATTTATCAAACTACATATGTTTTAACAACCATATTTAGGGACTCAGCCCCAAGTTCCGTAAATTCAAGTCACACGGGCTCCTTCCCAAAACCATTTATAGAAATCCATAACATAGTAAACATGTAACGACCCGTCCCGGGAGTCGGGATTATCGAAGTAATTAGTAACGGATTAGTGAGATTAATCGGTGTTTAGTTGGTAACGTTTGGACAGTTAGCGCAGAAAGACGATTTTGCCCCTGGTTTGGGTAAATTTTTTACTTTTAGTTTGGGCGGTTAATTGGGCATTGATCGATGACTGTGATGTAGTTCGGGACGTCACGAGTCCGTAGACAGGTGGCACGCCCGATTCCGACATCCGAGGAGGAAGTTATGATGTTCAGAAGGTTGAGGGTATTACCGTAATTTGGTTAAAAGAAGGGGAAAAGTTGACTTTTTTTACGACAAAGTGTTTACACGTAGACCTAGGACCGTTAGGTAGATCTCGTCGTCCTGAGTACAACGACAGGCGGCATGTTTTCATTGGATGTAGGACGAGTGAGATACGGGGTCTAGAACGGCGAAGGGTAAAATCGTAAATTGGACTCACAAGGTCATTTTGGTCTTTTTGCACATTGGGAATTGTGCAAATCAGATTGGGACAAGTGGACAGTACCTATTGCATATTTTGAGTTTGGGACCATAGGGCTTGGACACGTGGGGTGTGTCTAGTGGGTTCTAGGCAATTGCACGGCTGTGTTTAAACGGTTTAACCGTGCTTGAGAGAAACAGAGACGGTGCTAGGGAGGAAATCGATCGATGGCAGGGTGTGTGTAAGGCCTTGTGAGCGAGTGAGTGTGAGTAGAGAGAAGTGAGAAGCTGGTGAGTGGTTCGGAATGACGGTTCTGAATGCCGGAAGGGCTTCAGAATAGTGATTTCAGATTCGGGTTTGGATATGGACTTAGAAATGGTTTTAAAACGGTTTTGGATTGGATTTTCTGGATCAGGTTATTGGGTTTAAAGACCCGGATTATGATTGACGGGGGACGGGCCCTAATTGGGTTTAAAGACCCGGATTGAGTTTAAAGACTCGGGAGTTTAAAGACTCGGATATTATATATTTCCCCCGTAGGCCTGTTGAGTTTAAAGGCTCGGGAGTTTAAAGACTCGGATTATATTGAGGCCTGGATTGAGTTTAAAGACTCGGGAGTTTAAAGACTCGGATAGGTCCAGCAGGTTTGATCGAATGGTGATATTGGTATTTCATGTTTTATGATACTGTTTCCATGATGATTACTATGTGATTTATAAATGTTTTCATATATTGGGTTATGCATGCATGTTTTCAAAACGGAGGGCCAAACCCTGGTTGTTTATGTAACTGTTTTTGAAAGTTTTATTCTTTTTGGTCCACTCACACTTTTCTGGTTTTTAAATGCCCTCCAGGTCGTGGAGCTAGCACATGGGTTGACGTTGAGGCAATGTCTGAGGCATAGCATACTCTAGAGTTATCTCAGAGTGTTTTCATATTTTCCGTTGTGCGTGTAGTTAACTTTGAGTAGGATTTCTATTTTTACCTTGTTTTGTACTATGCTCTGTATAACGGTTGACTCCTGGATGTTTTAAATTCTCCCTTGTCTGGCAATGTAATTTGTGGTTTTCGTGAGGTTGTTTCAGTCTTTCGGGTTGGGTTGTCAGACGGGAGCAGGGTTCACCTCGGTTATCGGGGTGATAATCGGGGTGGGTCCTGCAAAACATATGTGGGAACTCAGCCCAAATCCATTTGTTATCCATAAAACACAATTTCGAAAAACCAAGAAATCATGTTTATCATAAATCAAATAACCAATCCTGTCACGGTATCTAGAGCTACGCGCGTGCTACCCGGGGTCTCAAATCTCAAGTCTCTCCAGGGTCCACCCAGGTGAATTTCCGCAGATCATTGACCCTCCCTGAGCGTCATAATCCATAATAGCCTTCCTGAGAGTAAGGAACCCAATGGGGTGACTCCAATCAGTTAGTGCTCCGTGACTACTCCGTGGTCCACCTAGGCCAACGACCCTCCCTAGAGGAGACAATACATAAATATATAAGGATGGTATATGAAAAACCATTTGAAATCATTCTCAAAACCTTTCAAGGGTTCATGTCTGGTCCCCATAAACCGTCATGAACCGGAAATCCATTTGTGGGTCCCTGACCTGAAATCACAATCATAAACCATAACTGGGATCCAAGCCCGAATTCATAAACTAACTAGGCCTCCAGCCCCATTCGTAAAACTAACTGGGCCTCACGCCCGACTTCGTAAACTAAATGGGCCTCGTGCCCGATTTCATAAACCAAATGGGCCTCTTGCCCGATTTCATAAACCAAATGGGCCTCGTGCCCGATTTCATAAACCAAATGGGCCTCGTGCCCGATACGTAATTCAACTGGGCCTCGAGCCCGATACTTAAACCAATTGGGCCTCGAGCCCGGTACGTAAACCAACTGAGCCTCCAGCCTGATGCCTTGTTAAATCAAATAGACATCAAGTCCGAGAGTTCGTAAATCAAATGGGTCTGGTGCTCGATTTCATATTTTGAAATCTGAAATCGATTCACGAACTAATTGGGCCTCTAGCCCGAAAACGTAACTAAATGGACTTCGAGTCCAAGGGTTTCCAAAACTAATGGGTCTCGAACCCGAGTTTACCTTTTCAAATCTAAAATCATTTCTAAAACCATAAGCACGGATAAACAGTGTACAACCGTAAACCTCGATTTACGTGCAAGCACGTAAATCGCCTCGAAATGCGTGAAACCATGTAATTCACCAATATACAAATCAACATCATAGAATCATATCCATAAAACGTATAAAACACTTATGCATGCATCACAGTTTAGAAATCAAGGTCCACTCACAGATCGTCCTAAGCTGCCGCCTCGATTTGCGTGTGTCGTAAGCCTTCCCGAGCTAATCACCGTCATCGCAACTCCCAAGAATGTCCAAATCAATCTAAAGGGTTACTAACCACCTTATTAACCTTTCATTGAAGCCTCACAAGTTTCCCAAATTTTTAACTATTTTTAAACTTGATCCTAAACCTTCGGACGTCCCGAACAATATCGAGACGGTGTCTGATCGACACGAAACCAGTCCCAAAATGTTCGTTACATCAAATAGATTAATTCACATGTTAAAGTAATCCCCAAAAGACCCACCACACGCCCTCACGTACCTCCCAAAGGGGCTGGGCGTGAAGCCCACGCACTGGTGAACAGTGTCACCCCTAACCTTGGGTGAACTGGGTTCTCTGGTTTTGAACCAGACTAGACTGGCCTGGATCGGTGCGACCGTTTTAGTGCTTCAATCCTCTCAGTTTTGATCCATTCCTGTCCCTTTTTATTCCTAAAGGTTCCTAGCAACAAACCTAATCGATCTAGCCATTAAAAACATGAAATACGGGTCGAAATCGTACCTCTGCGATTTGATCTTCACGGTTCAAAAACCAGTCACCGTCCAAGGGCGTCTGCACCGTTCTAGACCTCCATTTCCAATCCAAACCTTCCCTTTAGATTACCAGAAATCCATTCCCATTAATAGAATCGACTAAAAACCCTTAAAACTCAAAGTCCAAAATCAAACACTTACGATTTTGGGATTTCCTCCCCCGTGGCCACCGCCGTGGATCGGCCTTCACCTTCAAGTCTTCCTGGTCCCACTAGCCTCACTCCCTCTCAATCACGCTCAAGGTGTCTCACACGAACGCATGGATATGGTTGTGAGGTTTGTGTTTTTTATTTTAGAGGGAAAAATGGAGAATGGGTGCTCGGGTTTAGAATGGAACAGAGAGGGTGATGCTGGTGATCAGGTGAGAGAGAAAGAAGTTGGACGGTAAGTATGAGGGGGAAGGGTGAAGATGAAGGGCTAGGATGAGTGGTGGGTGGAAAATATATGTATTAAAAAATACAAGTGGACCAATCACACTTGAGTTCCACATTTTGGGGTTAAGGGCCAATGGGATGAGTGACACTTGTCACTCATCCATGGGTCCCACTTAAAAAGTCAACCAATCAGATATTGCCACCTAATCCTTGCCTCATAATGCTAGCATAGTTCAAACGAACTTTCGTGAACCATAACTTTCCCTTTAGACGACTGATTTCGGCGTGCCGCCTGTCTACGGATTCGTATCGACCCAATCTACGTAAAGGTCCTCGGCCATCGGACGTCCCGGGTCAAAAGTCAACTTTTTGCCCATAATTAGGGGCAAAATGGTCATTTCACACCGTTAGTCCAATTTCGCTCAACTAATCACCGTTTAACCTCACTAATCCTTGATTAGCCACTAATCTAATCCAAGAATTGAGGACGGGTCATTACAGACGAAGAGCCACGAGCTGAGGATATCCCAGTCATGATGTGCTCATGGTTGGTTTCTACCACTACACGACGAGGAGGATTCGTCGGCTAGTGTAAATTCATGGGAATTATGTCGAGATAACATATATGATGGATATAAACTAGGTGGAACTCACTAGTGATTGAACTGGGTGGGGATTCTGTCCCAATAGTGATTGATGTGGATGGTGCTAGGTGCCGCAAGATGACGTGGGATGACATGGAGTGTTATGGCAGTCAAGGGGTTCAAAGAGGGTGTAAGAACCGAACAGCTAGACTGTGAGTAAAATTTGAATGACTTGAAGAGTAGAAGGTGTTTAGTGTCACTGGATGTGGTAAGTGAGTGTCTGAGGGAGTGGAACCGATGTGGACCGAGGTGAGTCAGATTGAGTAATGTGACGCTGATCTTGATGATCGAGATGACTGAGGTGATTGTGGCGACCTTGAGGCGAGTAGACCGAGACCTGGTCGTCATTGGAGTGAATCGCTCTGCTGATTATGCTAAGCTAAGAGCAGAAGAGAACCATATTGTAAGACTATTGAAGGATCCTTTAGCATAGTTGGTGACATGACAAGACAGAAGTTGGATATGTGAAGTGTGCATACGATCTGTCTTGGTCACGAAGAGGAACACATGTTGGGTACTATAGTAACGAGATTCTGACTGGTGCGTCTTGGTCGACGTGGTTCGGATAGACACGCATTGGTTGACGTGAGTGAGTCATTGATTTGGGTAGGTCCCAACCTTGTTATAACTGTTTAGGTACGTGTGTGCACGAGATGCACCCGATGTGGTTATGAGGGTAATGAAAGTTATCGAAAAAGTTCCGATCTAGTGGAGTTATGGTAGAATGGAACTTGAGTATTACGCACGAAGCCGGAATGAGTTAATAGGGTTCAATGATTGATGTGCGCGGGGGCTCAAGTCGTGGATGACTAAGGGAACCCTACAATGCAGACGTGTTATCACTGCTGAGACAAGTATTCAATTGGGATCCAGATACACCCAGGATTGGTGATATGTCGAATTTGTTTCGACGGAGTATGTGATTTGTTGGTGTGGTTCTTGAGAGTGAGTCGAGATCAAAGTAACGCAGTGAAATCGCAATGGAGCCGTACGTTACCGGCTAGTCACGATACTGGTCATGGACTTAGAGAATGTTGGAGGGGAATGGCGTTCCTCTAAACAGTGGATTACGATTGCAAACCGTTTAGTGACATGGGATGAGATATCGCTCAGTGGGAGCAGTGAGGATAATTGTCAGATCGGATGCTAAACAAGATGTCCGCTCGGATGTGATAGCCCTTAGTGGGAGTACGCATTTCAGCATGATGGTTGTAGGTTGGAACGTGTCAGAGTGGTAGACTGAAAAGCCGACTGGGATGTCAACTTAGTATGGCTGACTTGTCGGAGCGAGTGACAGGCGAGATCGATGAGTTTCGATGTCTCGAGTGAGACTTATGTGCCGACAAGTGACTTCTCGAGAGTCTAGTTGAAGCTTTGGAAGCTTCAGTGACAGTGCGAACCGACGAGTACGGGGTTTGTGACAGACGTGTATTTTTACACAAGAGTGCCCATGTGGGGGACATGATTGGATTCCACAGTTTGGTTGTGGAATTAGGTCGGCTTGAATTTCGAGGATGAAATTCTTTAAGGGGGAAGTTTTCAACGACCCGTCCCTAATTTTAAGGATTAATCAAAACATATGATGAATTAATGAGACTAATCGGGGATTAGCCGAGGATTATCGGACATTCAGGGTGAAATTACGATTTTGCCCCTAAACAGGCACAAAAGGTTGACTTTTGACTCGGGAAGTCCGACGCATGTGGGTCGAGGACCGTTACGTAGATCAGATCTATACTAGTTCGTAGACAGGTGGCACATCGAAATCGGACGTTCGACTGAAAAATTACGGTTCATAGAAGTTCTGAGATACTATTCATATTGGCATATTTTACGAGGCAAAAGTGGACTTTTGTCCTGAGTGGGACCCAGATATTTTGCCCATGCATAATGGATGAGTGACAAGTGTCACTTATCCATTGTCTAGCTTCACACATACATACATCCTCCCCTCCTCTCGTCTGTTACATCAAACTCGAAATCTCCTCCCCCAAAAACTGTGCAACCCACATATCCCACCTTCCCCAAACCTCATCCTCTGTGCTTGAACCATGAATGAAAACAAGAGAATGAAGGGATACGATGAAGAAGGTGCTCACAGCGTCGACCATCGTGGACGGTGGCTGGAGAACCCAGGTAAGTTTTGGTTTGAAAATTCAAAGTTTGGTTTGGAGGGTTTTTGATCGATTCTATTAATTGGAAGGGGTTTCTGGTGATCATAGGAACTGAGGGGGGGATTGGAATCATGGTTGGAGGTGGTCGGAATCGTGAGGAATGAAGGAGGAAAGGTTGAAGGTTTGATCGATGATTGGGAAGGTAACTTCTGGACTTAGTTTTTAGGTTTTGAATCCATAGAATGATAGGAAATGATTAGACAAAGGTTTAGGAATTGAAAGGATCTAAAAAGGACGAAAAATGGGGGAGAAATGGGCTTGGACCAGTCACGCCAGTCCAGCCGGACCAGATTTACAAGCGGAACGGTCAGACTCGGTCTGTTGAAGGTTGAAGGAGAACAGTGCAAGGCACATGGGCTCCACGCGCAGCCCCTTTGGGTAGTTCATGAGGGCACGTGGGGACCCCTTTTAGGGAAGTTTCCAAAATATGAAATCATCTATTCGATGTAACAAACATTTTGGGACAAGTTTCGAGTCGATCAGACATCGTTTCGATATAGTTCGGGACGTCCGAATGTTTAGGATCGAGATTAAAAATAGCTAAAAATTTGGGAAAATTACGGGGCTTCAATGAAAGGTTAATGAGGTAGTTAGTAACCCTCTAAAATGTTTTGGACAGGTTTGGGAACCTCGGAGATGGTGATTAGCCCGGAGAGGCGTATGTCGCGCGTATCGAGGCGCAGCTTTGAACAGTATGTGAATGGACCGTGTGCTCTAAATTGATGCATAAATAACTGTTTTATATGATTTAATGAACATGTTTTGTGATGCCATGAGTGCATTTGTTTATGATATATTAGTATTTATGCATTTGCATGTATTTCGAGGTTTCGGTTTTATGCGATGCTTATACGTGCTATGTTTTCTATGATAACTTGATGAAATAATTTCATATTTAGAAATAGGGAATCGGGAATGAGACCCATTTGATTGGAAACCATCGTACGTGGAGTCCATTTGATTTGATGAGAAATCGGGCTGGAGGCCCATTTGAGTTATACGATCGGGCTAGGAGCCCCGATGGTTTACAAAATCATGCTTGAGGCCTAGTTGGTTGTGATATCGGGCTTAAGGCCCAGTTAGTTGGGATATCGAGCTTGAGGCCTAGTTGCTTTGAAATCGGGCTTGAGGCCTCGTTGAATTGTGGTATTGGGCTTGAGTCTCAGTTTTGGTTTACGAAATGACAACTCAGGTTGAGACCCAATTGAACTGTTGATTTAGGCTGAGGCCTGTGAAATTAGATTTGAATCGGATTCGAGGAACTTGTTGAGAGGTTCGGGTATGAGACACAGTTGAATTATGATTTGAAAGAAAGTATTTGAAAATATATATACCCTCCTATATTAGCGGTTTGGTCTCCTCCAGACGTCGTAGATCCTGGAGAGTCACGATCCACTACCTAGAATGAGTGACTCCAAGAGGGAGCACATTCCAGGAGTGAGAGATATGATGTAGTCACGGACTGGGTCCGAGGACAGTCCTCCAGACGTCGTAAATCCTGAATTTTGGACAGAGCCTCTTAGACATCGTAGATCCTGGGGGTAGACTCGGAGTGAGACCCCGAGTAATATGCATACTTAGATAAATCGTGATGGGTATTGATTAGACATCATAGAATGTCAAAGATGGGTTATATATGTATATGTATATGTTTATGAGATTTCACAGAAACTTGTTTGGGGCGGAGGCCTTATGTTTTATGATTTGAAATGAGACTCGTTCTGGGTTTCTTTATTTGGATTTTGGGCTGAGACCCTACTGAGTTATAGTTTCGTATGAGAAGCGGTTTTATTAACTGGTTTTATAATGCTTGCACGCTTTTTAGTAAAGGGCATAAATGTCCTTTTATGAACTTTTTTTTATAAATTATTTGTTTTGTCCACTCACAGCTTTCACGGTTTTTAATGCCCTTCAGGTTGATCGTGGATGCGGGCTGTAGCAGAGACCGAGACATCACACTCCTCCTCCGATCCCGGGGGATTTGGGACAGGTCCTAACACCCCTCCTGACAGTCAGTGACACTACAATCTGAATGAATGAATTCAAGATCCAAAATCACTCACATATCCAACCTCCGTCTTGTCTTCTCACTACAATCCCCAGAGATCCTTCAACTGTCTTACCATATGATTCTCCTCTACTCCTAGCTTAGCATAATCAAAAAGAAAATTTACCCAGATAACGACTAGACTTCGGTTTATAGGGTCTTACACCCTCTTTGAATCCCTTGTTGGCACACCACTACTCATCACCTTTTCCATGCCTAAACAGATCAGTCAAAGACAAGACGTGTTCCATCTAGATTATGGGTTCTAATCAATTACCTCATATCGATCAGTTATAGTCACTTCTTGTTATCCTTACCTATCGAGACTCCTTCGTCATAATTCCCTGGTCACAATTCCCTATGTCAGATCAACCCTGACACTTACATAGGGAACATCAAGGATGATCCAAGACGATGACATCAAAATTCACCCTACGTGAGCGTAACATAATCCCCACTATACTCTCAACACTCACCACACTCACCACTCATTCCCAAATAGGAATCACATTCACAACTTCTCCTGATTCCAAAGTTCCAACCATGTTGGAAGCATATCCATGTTTTCCAACCATTGGACTTCCCAGTCCTCAACTCACTCGGATAACATCCACCTATACGTCCCTTAATCCGTCCAATACCCAATTCGCCTTTCTGTTTAAGACCGTTTATGCACATCCAAAAGGATGTCAATCCAACCTAACCTGATGTACCGCTCGATTAAGGAGTCACAACAGACTCTTGTTGTGATCTGAAGCCAAATCTCTGCATACCACTATATCTGAAAAATCGACCACTAAATCCCATGACAGTACTTGCATCGTCATTTATACCGTTTCATCCAATCACCACTTAATCCTTTCCATCACAAATGTCCTCTCCATCACTGTTGGAAAGAGTCCCAACACATCTCAACCACCTCTGGTTACATCCAGCCCGTCTCTATCTGGGGTCTCACTGTGGAACCTCAAGTCTCACCCTCCTATTGATAACAAAGCCAGAGCTCTAACCAACCAAACGGGAAAAGAGAAGTCATCTCCTCCGACTAAGAGTATTCTCAGATAATCGCTGTAATGCTTAATCCTTTTCTCAAAACTAACCACTTCCATCGATTCTCTACGGCTTCTTCCAACTTCAAATAAATTCTTAGCACTCTCTGAAATCACCAATTTCCCTTGATTAATGACCCAAAACCAAGCATGGGTCCACCATGCTTCCGCTGCGCTACTCTGATAAAACTGCCCTGACAAAGCATACCAGAAAAAGAGAGAGGGAACGTCCCTCAACGTCACCCAATTCTTACCAGCCTCAACTAACTCCACTAGGTTCACTGGACTCACCAGGTCCCCACGTCCACACCACTAATCGGTCCAAGGCTAGACCCCCAAACATCATCTCAAAGGTACATGGGAATTGGGTCCCACCATTTCACTTAGTTTCAAGCCAACCAAACTCCATAGTCTCAACTAGACTCAACCAGGGTCGCTCACTAAGGTCATCCACTTAACTCAGCTGCACTCTGCAACGCAATCGCCAACCTGACCAATCCCCCAGTCACAACCCTAATCCAACCGTCCAACTCGCATTCCAGACCAACCACTCGAACTAGGGTTCCCCAAACCCGACTATTCTCAACAACACCATTACCCTAACATGACCGACTACTGGTCCCACGCTACAAACTCGTCAATCAGACCCTTCCTAGGTCCATCTCGAAACCATAGTAATGATCTATCTATGGCGCCGATACAATGTATAGCTACGCCACGATTCCTTTCTTCTAACTCTCGTACTATTACCCTAACGTTCAGGTTGATGACGAGCTATCATACTCGTAGAGACATCACATCCCCGGCACCTGCGCGTCAATGCTCTGGTTCCAAACTGATAACCTCACCTTGATACCACTCTGGTATCAGAGTACCACATGTAAACCTGGCTCTGATACCACCCTAACACCACCCATCTCAATCCCCACAGGATTACATGGGATGTGCCATACTCCTATCTAATCCATGTGCGACATGAAGGACAAACACTCGTCTAACCAGCGTGTAACACGAAGGCTAGACAAGGGATACCCAGGCCAACAGCCTACATGGATTCTGGAGCACACCAGAATAAGTGGAGGATTGTGATGTCTCGGTCTAACGCTACAGCCCGCATCCGCAATCAATCCGAGGGCATTAAAAACCATAAAAGCTATGAGTGGACGAAAACAAATAATTCAATAAAACAAATTTCATAAAAGACTTTTATGCCCTTCATTTAAAACTATGCATCCATATGAAAACCAGTGAATTGAATCAAATCAAATATAATAAAACAGTTTATAAACCAAAGTCATTTCCTTCCTTAAATCATTAGGGCCTTAGCCTAAAACCATAAAACATCGAAATTCGTAAATCCGTATCCATGTGGGCCACTACCCAAATCCATCAACACAGAAATACCATTTCATAAAATCCAATAAATCATGTTTACCAAATACACATCCTCGGCTTCCCAGATGCCTAGCGTCCTAGACGGTTGACGTCCTTGACTTCATATTTCACGGTCTAAGCAACGCGTGCTGCCGGGGGTCTCTCCGGGTCAATCTCTGACAACCCAGATGTCTGACGTCCCAGACGTCTAATAATAGTAAAGTTGCTCCCGAGTCACTATATGGTCTGGTCGCTCCATGCAATGACCCCTCGCAGGCAATGCGCCGTGACTTCCCTAGTGTCCCAAACATATGGAGGAGACAATCCACATATCCTCGTATCAGTATGGTATATTGAATAAATGTTTATAAAATCCTTTCAAAACCTTTCAAGATCTTTCAAAGAGGCCATACTCGGAATTTCCATAAAAACCATCAAAATCTAGAAATCCAATTTCTCAAATCCAAATCCATTTAGGGTCTCTTAACTTGAAATCACATTTTATAAACCATAAATGGGACTCATGCCCGATATCATAATCAACTGGGCCTCTAGCCCGATCATGTAAACCAAATGGGCCTCCAACCTGATATCTCATTAAATTAAATGGACTCCAAGTCCGATAGTTTCCAAATCAAATGAGTCTCATGCCCGATTCCATAGTTCCAAATCCAAAATCATTCAAATAAACCATAATAGAAATACTAGCACATATAAACATGATAACGCCCAAAATACGCATTAAATTAAACACGTAATTCGAGTATTATACAATTTAAACCATTTTTATGTAGATGTAGTAGTGGTAAATATAGATCATTCTTAACTAGGGAAATTAGGGAGCATTAATAATATATTAGTGAGAGAGAATAATGAATAAAAGAATAAATTAAGAATTAGATTAATGAATGAAAGAATAAATGAATTAATGAATTAAATAATTAAATAATTAAAGAATAAAGAATAAAGAATTAATGAATTAATGCATTAATGAATAAGAGAATAAAAGAATAAAAGAATGAAAGAATAAAGAATTAAAATAATAAACTAATTAAAAAATAATAAAATAAAATAATAAAGAATTAGAAAAATAAATTACAAAATGATAAACTAAAATAATAAAATAATTACATGAAACAAATGATGAAAAAATCAGTTTTTTTAGGCTGGATTGGAGCAACTCTACAGGCGGCAGCAGGCTACTGAGCTGCAGTGATGGGACACGGCAGACATCGGTTGGAAAAAGCTAGAAACTTCAGCGTGGGCAGGCTGGAAAGGAGACTAACTGTCGCGCGTTTTGCGCTGAAGAAGAAGGCTATGTCTCGGCGGCTGCGCACTGACAAAAGGAAAGGCGATCGGTAGGCGCGCGTTGACAATGAATACGAACATCGCGTGATTAGCGCTAATAGTTGGAAGGGGGATTCGGCGTACTCGCGCAACTAGGGGCAGTCTATTTCGGTCTGCGCCTACCGAAGTGATGCTTTGGGCTCTAGCAGGAGTTAGACTTGGGTCGCGGTCCTGGACTTCAGATTTTTGGGTTTGGGCATGTAACTTGGGCTTGACAAACAAAATTTGGGCGGATCTGTAATGATTTCGGTAGCCCCTACCAAAATAAATAAATAATTTCAGTAGCCACCCTTATTTCGTCCATAATTTATTCGTTATAATTCCGATCGGGACGATTCTTTCGTTAACACGCTCCAAATTCCAAACTTTATTTAATTCTACAAAAAAACCCACAAAATATAATAATTTCTCTAATTTTTTATTATTTTAATATTAAAAGTCAAGTGTAAAGGAAATAAAATAATATAAAACAATGCTTAATTGAAGACCTATCAAATACTCCCACATTTAAACTATGCTAGTCCCTAGTAAATACTAAATTTAAGCTAAGAATTCAAAACAAGTAAGCCCTTAACCATTCGTCTCAAAATTTCATCATTATTATGACATAAAAGATTTTCATTAGAAGCATTTAAGCATATGGAATTCAAGAGTTAATATATGGTAACAAAATGTTTAAACAAATAAGATAATGAATAAATATGGTGAAATGGATCTCAACATGAATATAACAAGTATGAGTCAACTCACAAGGATATGCACTTATAAATTCACTCAATTTGTAAGGGTTTGTGTTTGCACTCAAAGTATGTGAGAAAAATACTCACATAATAGAAATAAAGTACTTTTGCAAAATCTCAAACAAACACCTTATGATAAAAATAAAACATACTTGCACAAATGAACCAAAACCATAAGCTTACTCACGTGATTAACTCAGCTAATCAAAGTTTACCATCTTAAGGATCAAAAGATCTTTATGAAGGTTGTAATGGGGCTAAGTTTAGAGGCAAAGAATAAATAGGATAATTGGTGCTTAAATTCGTTCCAAGACTCAATAGATTCTCAAAACGTATCATAACTTCCCAACCTTAGTCTCATGATGTCAGTAATCTGTCCCTTTGAACATAGGCCTAATTTCATCATATTGGGCCTCACAATCATTCTTTGTGTCGGATTTACAAATGAAGGGACTTAACTCAAACATTACATAATCAAACCTTATTACCTTAATAGAGACTCAAACTTTTTTTTTCTTTTTTTTCTTTTTTTTTTTTTTATATATCACGGTAATAACATGTGCCAATAATACAACAATATTTGAGTAAGTAAATCCACATAATACACATAAAAGTCTTTACAACATCATCAATTTCTTTTCACACCATTTTCATGTCTTCAACCGAGTCCTTGGAACAAGGGTAAAAGATGTCTATATTAAGCTTAAGTGTTTAGATAATAATGATGATGAAAGAAAGGCTTAATGTAGGCTCAAAGAGGTTAAAACTAAGGGGGTCGCAACTTGTGCGCACAAATTAAGGAACATGGATGTTGAATTTGTGGTGTTAACCCTAATGTCCTAATCATATCCAAAATCAGAGAGTTTATTGACTTAAAAGTTTTGAAAATCACATTGAATAAGTTATAGTACTCTAGAGTTCATTAAAATCTATTGCAAGCAGTTATGAGGCATATGTATATCAATTTAAACAAAGAACTTATGAATCACTCATCAAATATGTATATAAAGTTCTAAAGCTCACATAAGGTTCACATGATTCATACTTATCTTATCATGCTCGTTTATGTACCAATTTACATGCATTATCTTCAAGTTATAACACTTAATCACAAAATATTAACAAAAAAAATTCAAGTTGTAGTGATTATCTTTATGGTCATAACATATTCATTTCTGTTCATTTATATCATTGACAAGTTAAATGGCAACTTAAGACTCGTAAAAACACTAAATTAAAACAAAAAGACTCAAGAATGCAATAAACATTTTTTTTTTGATTTTTTTGATTAATTTTTATAAAATAATTTTATTGGACAATTAAAATTGTAAACCATTCCCCCACACTTAAATTCTACATCATCCTCAGTGTAGCCAAATAAGAAGTAATTAAACATAGAATCAAAGTAAGGATGATGATTTACGAAAATAGTAAGAAAAACATTAAATAAACAAAATAAAAGAGAGTGAAGGGTAGAAAGATAGCAAATATGCGTTGATGGCTCCTTCACATCGCGGGAACACATTAGGTTGCCTCTCAACAAGCGCTTGAAGTTTAACGTCCATCCAGCTTAGACCAAAATGCAAGTTATTTATTTAGAAATGCACGTTTGTCAAGAATGCAAGTTAGATATGCAATTTTAAGTTAAGAATGCAATTTGGGTTAAAAATGCATGATAAGAACTTATGAATCACTCATCAAATATGTATATAAAGTTCTAAAGCTCACATAAGGTTCACATGATTCATACTTATCTTATCATGCTCGTTTATGTACCAATTTACATGCATTATCTTCAAGTTATAACATTTAATCACAAAATATTAACAAAAAAATTCAAGTTGTAGTGATTATCTTTATGGTCATAACATATTCATTTCCGTTCATTTATATCATTGGCAAGTTAAATGGCAACTTAAGACTCGTAAAAACATTAAGTTAAAACAAAAAGACTCAAGAATGCAATAAAATTTTTTTTTTTTATTTTTTTGATTTTTTTGATTAATTTTTATAAAACAATTTTATTGGACAATTAAAATTGTAAACCATTCCCCCACACTTAAATTCTACATCATCCTCAGTGTAGCCAAATAAGAAGTAATTAAACATAGAATCAAAGTAAGGATGATGATTTACGAAAATAGTAAGAAAAACATTAAATAAACAAAATAAAAGAGAGTGAAGGGTAGAAAGATAGCAAATATGCGTTGATGGCTCCTTTACATCGCGGGAACACATTAGGTTGCCTCTCAACAAGTGCTTGAAGTTTAACGTCCATCCAGCTTAGACCAAAATGCAAGTTATTTATTTAGAAATGCACGTTTGTCAAGAATGCAAGTTAGATATGCAATTTTAAGTTAAGAATGCAATTTGGGTTAAAAATGCAAGTTAGATGAAAAATACGATACAAGTTACACTAAGGATGCAAGTTAAGTTAAAAATGCAAGTTAAATGAAAGATGCAATGCAAGTTAGTTAAACTAAAGACGCATGTTAAAGTTGTCATGACAAGTAATGTAAGTTAAGATATAAATAAATGTAAAAAGATATAAACAATATTTACATGTCGGGGGAAGTCAAAGATATATATGGTTCATATAATTTCAAAGTTTAGATGAAGACTTCTACGTCCGTACGACCCAAGTAAATATCTTAGTCTTAGTCAACTGTTTGGGCAAGCCCAAAGGTGACTAGATTAGAAAGAATAAACATAAGTGGCAGGGCTAATTTCAAGACATCTCGAGACTTAAACTCTATTGATGTCCTTTTCTTAGACCCAAAATCCGTTATTAGTACCGTCGCTTGTCTTAGACATCATCCTCGAAATTTCTTACTCCAGAGAACTAAGATAACTCAAATGTTAACAATCACCGTAGGTGAGAGTTAACAAAAGAGACTTCACATATTCCATTAAAAATCAAAATCTAAACTTCAAAGTATAAGTGATCTATATATAGCCGAGACTAATGCATAAATGCAAGAATTTATAAGTATGTTTTTATGCACAATTAATGATATTCACTAGTAAGAATAATCCCTCTAACAAATTGATTATGCACTAGAATTATTTACAAGTATATATTTACACTAACACAAAGTTAAGATAAGAAAATTTGAAATGAAATTTTTGTATTTTTTTTTGTATTTTTTTTTCATTAATTAAAGAATAAGTAATGATAACTAAGTTGAAAAGAAAAAAAATAATTTTTTTTTGACTTTTTTTTTTAAATGAAGATAAAGACAAACTTAAATAAATACATGAACACATAAATAAAATAAATGTAAACAAGTGATATACAACTTATGATCTAGTATAAACAAATAAGTATGAACAAATATGTACAAATATGAACAAGTATATATATAAATAATAATAATAATAAATAAAAATTATGAACAAGTATGAAGAATAACAAGTAACATACATACAACATTTATTCACAAGTATGAATTAACACTAACATAAAGTTTAGATTAAAGAACATAGGAAAGTAAACTTTATTTATTTATTTTTTCGAAATTTTTATTTTTTTATAAAAATAAAAATATGAACATGTATAATATGGACATTATGTACAAGTATGAACAAATATCTACAATCATAAACAATTATAATATAAATAAGTATTATAAGAATTTAAATTTACATACACAATTATACTATGAACATGTATATAAAAAAAATTATGAACATTTATGAACAAGTATAAAAATAGCAATTATGAACAAACATAGAAATAAAAGTTATGAACAAGCATAAGAATAAATGAACAAGTATAAAAATAAATAAAAATAATATGTAAGTATAATATGAACATGTATAAAGATAAACAATATGAACAAGTATAATATGTACTTGTATAAAAATAAAAATAAACAAACATAAAAAAAATAATAAGAAAAAAAATAAGATGGAAAAATAAAATATAAAGAAGTATAAAAAGTATAAACAAGTAAAAGTTATGAACAAATATAATATAAAAAAAGTAAAAATTATAAACAAGTATAATATGCAAAATTTATATATAACCAGTAACAAATCAAAAAAATGATTTTCAATTTCCCCGGCAATAACGCCAAAAATTGATAACGCCCAAACTACGCATTAAATTAAACACGTAATTCGAGTATTATACAATTTAAACCTTTTTTGTGTAGATGTAGTATTGGTAAATAGAGATCGTTCTTAACTGGAGAAATTAAGGAACATTAATAATATGTAAGTGAGAAAGAATAATGAATAAAAGATTAAATTAATAATTAGATTAATGAATGAAAGAATAAATGAATTAATGAATTAAATAATTAAAGAATAAAAAATAAAAAATTAATGAATTAATCAATTAATGAATAAGAAAATAAAAGAATAAAAGAATGAAAGAATAAAGAATTGAATGGGGGTTTGAAAGATTTGTAATCTAAACTAAAGAAAACACTAACTAAGAATTAAATTAAAATTAACAATAACATTATTTAAAACTACTCCTAAAATAAACTTCATTCAAATACAATTTTTACCAACACTCTAACATCATGCTTATATTGAACCAATCACAAAATCCTACATTCATTGTCTCCAATACATGCATACATTTTTCATATTATAAATGCACCGAACATCGGATTATTACTTACAATATGATCTACATTAAGTTTGTGATTAAATGCACCGACAGCGGCCGACATTAAAATCTCTTCAATCAAATACTAAATGCACCGACATCGGCCAACACTTAGCATCAAATTGAAGTACGAAGCACTAAAACATATGAAGTAAAAGAAATTCAAAAGGTAAAACACATGGAGATTGTATTCATACTTAAAAATATTAGAAAAAAATACCACACGTATATGGAATTATAAGTAAAACTAAAACAATAACAAGAATTTAAGTAGAAAAGATGGTTTTTTCACAAGAATCACTGAACAGCGGTAGAAAACTTGTGAAGATGAAAGAAGAAATACGAGGAAAACTCTTGAATTATCTTAGAATTACCTAGCCTTAGGTTTTTCTTAAGGGAAGCATAAAAATGTAATTAAAGAGAAGTTTAACAAAATCTAAAAACAAAATAAAGAAAATGAAACTAAAATAAATAATCAAAAGAAGTTACAAATGATCCCCAAAAAATGTCTCTCAAAAGAGAGAAACAAAAGAACTAAACAAATAATTAAAAACTAAGAAAATAGAAGAAATGGAAAAATGGGGACCTTTTACAATGAAGATGGCATTCCTATTTGTAGAGGAAATGCCCAAAAATTTAGAAAAATAAAATAAAAAATTATAAACTACAATAATAAAATAATTACTTGAAACAAATGATGAAAAATGCAGTTTTTTCGGCTGGATTGGAGCATTTCTCCAGGCGGCAGCAGGCTGCTGAGATGCAGTGATGGGACATGGCAGGCACCGGCTGGAAAAATCCGGAAACTTCGGCATGGGCAGTCTGAAAAGGAGACTGACTGTTGCACGTTTTGCGCTGAAGAGGAAGGCTACGTCTCGGCGGTTGTGCACTGACAAAAGGAAAGGCGGTCAGTAGGTGTGCGTTGACAATGGATAAGGACGTTACGTGATTAGCGTTGACAGCTGGAAGGGGGAATCGGCGTACGCGCGCAACTAGGGGCAGTCTATTTCGGTCCGCCCCTACCGAAGTGATGCTTTGGGCTCTTGCAGGAGTCCGACTTGGGTCGCGGGCCTGGGCTTCAGATTTTTGAGTTTGGGCATGGAACATGGGCTTCACAAACAAAATTTGGGCTGATCTGCAATGATTTCGGTAGCCCCCGACCGAAATAAATAAATAATTTCAATAGCCACCCTTATTTCGTCCATAATATATTCGTTATAATTCCGATCGGGACGATTCTTTTGCAAAAACGCTCCAAATTCCAAGTTTTATTTAATTATACAAAAAACCCACAAAATATATAAATTTCTCTAATTTTTTATTATTTTAATATAAAAAGTCAAGTATAAAGGCTATAAAATAATATAAAATAATGCTTAATTGAAGACCTATCAAAACACAGCATAAAACTATAAACCTCGAAATATGTGCCAATACGTAAATCATAAATACCACAATCAGAATCATAGAAATCACATACATATTTCAAAAACAAAAGTTCACTCATTGACCGTCCTAGATGTCGGCTCGATACGCGTGCCATAAGCCTCCCCGAGGTTAATCCACCATCTTTGGGACTTCCAGTCCTATCCAAATCATACCCGAAGGTCACTAACTATCTATACAAGTCTACGGGATAAATCCCTAAAACTCTCAGAAAAGTGAAGGTGTCCAAAACACGTTTCTCGAGGTGAAAAATATCGATTTGACCAACTTAACGATCTCTGATCAACCTAAAATCACCATCATTGGATCTAGATCGTCAAAACCCTTTGAATGACACAGGTCCCACCTTGAAATTCAAGCTCACACGCCCCCATACGAGTGGTCAACGCACGGTCAACACTGGTCAAAGTCAATTGCTAATGTCAGTAAAGTCAACGCTGACGTCAGCGGTCAACAGTCAACGGCTGACGTCATCGCTGACATTAGCATGAGGTCACCCCTACAACTTTGACAGCTGTCAGATCTGACACTTGTCAGATCTAACCGTGCCACGTGTTAGCCTGCCACTAGTCCACGTCACTAACCTGTCCGTAACACGTGGCATCCCATGATTGGGCCACGTCAACGACATGTTAGTGCTGACTGGGCACTGACATGTGACACGTGTCGCTCCAGGACTGGTCCCTGTCTGATAGCTGTGAGATGATGACGTCATCTCATCTTCAACCTCTCGACGAGTTCTCTGTAACGGGTCGCCCATACCCGCGACCCGACCCAATCCTAAAACCCTTATTCCTCAACCATTTTCCTCCTAATTTGTTCTTACAGACTCGTCTAACCATTCCCATTCGATCTACTTACCTAAAACTCTGAAATCAACCCCAAAAATTACCTATGATCGCCGGAACAGTGACGAGGACCTGCAACTTCGTTCTGCCGTTGCCTCCAGCCACCGTTTCCTTCGAAATCAAATCCCCTGAGTTCGTCTAAATCCCTAGATCACAACCCAGTCCATCAAATCGATGAATAAACCTTAAAATCTAATTTCAATTTTTGAATCATAACCCATACCTCGACGGGTTTCTAGTCGTTGTGCACCACCATCCACTCCAGCAGAACTGTCGTGCTCATCCTAGTCTCCCTTTTCATTTTCAGGTTTACACCATCATCAATGGCTGAGGGATGGTGGATTGAAGGTGTGGGTATGGGTGTTTTGGTTTCACGGGTTAAGGGAAAACACAGAGATGAGAGGATGACTGAATGATGAAGATGAAGATAAACCCAAAATATTGGGTTCTGGGCTTATCAGATGGGTGACACTTGTCACTCTTCTGGTGGGTCCTTCCAGAATTTTCCCCAATCAATTCATGCAACGTGTCAAAATCCTCGATTTATGTCAATAGTGCTAATTTTGATTTTAGACTCGTAACTTTCCAGTCGAACGTCCGATTTCAACGTGCCACCTGTCTACGGACTCGTGACGTCCCGATCTACGTTAAGGTCATTGGTCCAAGTCCATTGGACCACCAAGGTCAAACGTCAACTTTTCACCCATTCCTAGGGGTAAAATCGTCATTTCACACCGTCCGTCCGTGATTTCCCGACTAATCCTCGATTAGTCACGCTAATCCGCAATTACTCACTAAACTGATCCCGAAATTTGGGACGGGTCGTTACACTTATCACTTTGAATCCATGGGACATGTAGTAACATCTCTTGAGATCACTTGAACCCTATACCACTAGGGTTCAACTAGCACATTCATTACTACTATAAATACAAGTCAACTCTCCCCCAAAGGTTAAATAATTCAACAAAAATATACCTCTATGTTGCCTAACTCATATTAGATCTTCCTTTCACTTACTAACTTAAGCATCAAAGTCTATTTGGTCGATACTTCACCGGTATCAAGTGCTCTTCTTATTGTCCTATAGGTCACCCAATAGACGAGAAGAAGGCATACACTAGTAGCAAGCAATATCATATTCCGTTAGGTCGATTTTCAAATCACACAAAGTTAGGTGTCAAAACTTAAGAGTAGATCATTGGTGAACTCAAAATATGAAACACATTTGAGTTATGAAATATATCCGAAAAGAAGAAAAGGATTTTATTGGACTTGTAATACTGGTTTTAAAATGTTATGTGGTCAAGACTGCATAAACGATTAACTTTTGGGATGCATTAAATTAGAATTGTGGAGAACTTTAAAACACAATTTTAAATGATATATTCTTAAATATTTACAAAATCCTATAGATATGGGAATGCTAAAAGAATATCACAAACTGTCTTAAATGAAGACAATGGCTCATGTACCATCAACTGACATGTAATGGCCCATATTGGAAATTAAGGTCAAATTGGGAATTTTTGTGGAAAATGACAATTTTACCCTTAGTTTAGGAGCATTTCCTTTGCCAAATTTTTCTTGGAGGCACTTTTGGACACATTTCTTGGGCCTTGCATGGATCACTAACTCACTAGTTCGTAGACTAGCAACACACGAAAAATGGAGATCGTGGGAGAAAATTATGGGTCTGAAATGATAAAGGCATAAAAATAATTTTGGAAAAGTTATGGTTTTAAATACAGGGCCACACTCACTCACCTCATGAGATTGACCAGATATTTTTCAAAATTTTCTCTTTGCTCGTTCCCTGTTTGCGGTGCGATCATCGTGCCTCCTCACCACTATCAACCCATTACTAAGTCGAGTCAGACCAAACTGAGGCCGAAAAATCTCCACGACCTCATGGGTATTTTGGTGCAAGAATCGAGGCTGGAGCACTACTAGGGACAGTGGACCGAGGAGGGTTTTATGTTTAAATCTTCTTGATGGATTTATGATCAAGATCAAACCAGGTATGATCTCTCAAATCTGAGCTAAGATTTGGATGCCTTGCAAAGCATAGATGAATCTATATGTGTAGATCGTTGAAAATGATTGGGAAATGAGAAAGTTAGGAAGGTTTAAAGTTTAGACTAAAACAAAGTATTTTGGAAAGGCTCCGCTAACCAGACACCCGTCCCAATCCCCCTGGATTATAGTGGGACGTGCCCTGCTCTCATCTGACAATCAAACTCAAAATACCAAAAAAGACCCTTATGTTTTTAAAAAGAAACAGTTCAACCACTACATTTTCAGACAAGGATAAGTATCTATACATAATCGAGCATATATGACAGTACAATAAAAGTATCAAAACCTACCCCGTAGGTTATTCAGGTGCACAACTGTACTGTCTATGCATCTGCCTTTGTATTAGCCCCTACCTATGTGTCACGGCCTGGAGGGTCAATAAAACAGTCAAAGTATGAGTGGAAAAAAATAAATATTTTCGAAATACGATTTAAGAACAATAACATTTTCCCCTCCGTTTTATAAACATGCATGCATTTAAATCAGATCGTATGAAAGTAATTCAAATCATATATATATATATATACATATATCTGGACACATATATCAGTAAAACACAATATAACAAATCCTCAACATCTGCGATGTCTATAACCAGTAACTGTCACGATTTCAAATTCTACCCATGCAACTCGGGATCTCATCTCCGAGTACATCCCCAGGATCAACTCAACGACATCTAGAGTGATATCATAATGAAGTGCCTTCCCCGGATCTACCATGTTCGGGGTGATATCATAATCTCACACTCCTGAGCCTGAACCTCTCCTCGAAGCTACTCATCCTAGGCAGTGCACCGTGACTGCTCCAAGATCCTCGACGTTTGGAGGAGACAATCCAACTCACACAAGATGGTATATGTGGAAAAATAACCAAATCTGGTAGAAAATCATGTTAAAACCATTTATGTATAAAATAGAGTCAAGACATTATTCAATTAGGCCAATGGCCCAGACATAACTTTCACAATTCTTTTCCACAAAACCATTAGAAAACAGTGTCATAAAGTCTGAGGGTCACTAATGTTCTATATAATATCCGGGCCGTAATCTTAGGAAGCTAATCCAAAGTCTTCAGTCCTGTCCAAATCATATCTGAGGGTCACTAATATTCTATAAAACACGCTTCACGAGGCTAAAAATCCACAAATGTCCACGCACCCCCACGCACTGGTCAAAGTTCGGTCAACGCTAGTCGTTGCCAGTCAGTACTGACGTAATGCTGATGTCAGCCTGACACCTGACATGTCTGACACCTTCTAACAGCTTACCACGAGGCACCACCCAACTGGTCCACATGGTCTGACAATGCTAACGTGGACCTGCCATGTCAGCTTCCATGTAAGCTTGACAACTTTTGACACCCTGCCACGTGACACCCCTCACTAGTCCACATAGTCTGACATGGCTGACGTGGACTGGCACCTCACATGCCATGTCACTCTGACACCTTCTAACAAGTTGCCATGTGGCACCACCCCACTGGTCCACGTGGTTTGGCAATGCTGATGTGGCCCTGCCACGTTAGCTGCTAACTGGGCCTGACAACCTACCACATGGCATCACATGATTTACCACGCGGACTGACAACGATGATGTGGACTTCCATGTCATCATCTTCAACCTCTAGTCGGGTTAACCTGATTGACTGTAACGGGTCGTTTAACTCGCGACCCTGAACTGGCGATATTTCCTTCATTTCTCAACATTTTCACTCCATTTTTCTTGCTACATTCCCATAATCATTCCATGAAGGGATTTATGGGCTTAAAATCAAGAAACAAAGGCTAAAATTACCTGTTCGAGCTTGATGCAATTAAGCCAAACTTCAAGCTTGATTTCTAGGTGGTCCCAGCAGCCTCCTTTCACGATGGTGGCTTCTATGAGTTCGTAAAGTCCTAAGGAACCATTTATAATAATTAAAATCATCCAACAACCCATCAAAATCGAACTCAAAATTTTGACCCATACTTGGTTTTTGGTTTACCTAATCCGTGGGTTCCTGAGCTACTTCGCTGTGCATAGCTGTCGTCCACCATCGTCTCTGGTCCCTCTTCACTCTCTCAATCTCTCTCAAGCACAAGGGTGAAGTATGGTGGTTGTGTGGGCTGGATTTTGGGTTTCGGGCGAGGATGAAGGAAGGAAATGAAGATGAAGATGATGTGCATGCATTCGGGTGGTTAGGTTAATGGGATGAGTGACACTTCATTGGTCCAATTAGGATATTTTAGACCAATTAAAATCTGTCAACTGTACCTACCTCGTAAAATGTGAATAGTATGTCATTTTTTTCGTGACCTGTAACTTTCTCGTTCGACTTGGATTTTGACGTGCCGCCTTTCTGCGAACTCATGACATCACGATCTATGTAATGTGTCTTGGTCAAAGTCCATCCCATGTCAAAAGACAACTTTCTCCATCTCTAGGGAAAAAATGGTCATTTTACATTTAATTTCCAAATTTAAATTTTCTTAAAAGCCTGGGTTGTTACATACCAGTGGCATATGGTGACGTTGGTCGTCTTCTCGAGACAAAAATTCAATGACGAAATATTCCTCCAATGATAGAATATTCCTCAAATGACATAATATTCCTCCAGCAATTAAATATTCCTATAATGACGGAATATCCTATTGAGGTTGGCAGTGCGTGGTAGTACATGGCGAGGCATGGCGGCATGTGGCCAGTTTTCTTGGGGCACGACGTCTTGTATGTGATAGTTATCGGTGTTCTGAATCTGATGGAATTAACTCTAGGTCAATCGAACATTGTTTGAGAGTACTGTTGGGCGTCCAAAGTTATGATGTCTATGTTTAAGGAACGTGTGAAATCCCGGGGTTAGGGGGAGAGTTAGGAGAGCCAGGACATCGACTTAAGGATCAGGAAGAGTTGCGAGAAGTGGGAGATCAAATTAGGGCTCTGGATGATCCAAGGGAGTCGAGATATTGGGTTGTCAATCGGGATTTCTGATTTGGAATCTATACGAGTTAGGATATTAGACACGGACTCTAGATGAGTCGGGACGCCGAATTAGGATTCTAGAAGAATCAAGTTCTCATATAGGGACTTTGGAGAAGTCAGAGGAGTCTATAGCTTACTGACTATGGTTGAGAGCCTAGGTAGTTGCTGGCAAATATGAGATATTGACTATGTCATGGGTTACGTCTAAGATCAGAGTTATTGAGCCGTGTTTTACTTTGACCTCCAAGTTCAGTGCGTTGGTGTGGGTGGTGACCCCTAGAGGGTTGAAATTTTTGGGATATATATCCCTTGTCTGATGAATTCTCTTATTGGGTGAAACTTATGGAACATGCGTTAGTTGTCTTAAGGGAGTAGGACAAAACATTGTTATCAAAGCATTTTCAAGACGAGTCCTATCAAAATGGTATCAGAGTAAATTGGATAATGCTGCTTCAACGATCCTAATAGAAAGTACAACTCAAATTATGAATGTTGGACGTATAGTGAATGGACATTATTTTATTAAGGCTTTTGCGTGCATAAAAATAATCTAATTGTTATATTGTTGTTTGTGAATTATAGTGGTTTTGTAAAAAAAATTCTGGATGATCAGTTTATGCCATGAATTTTGGGATTTGAACTTAATTTTCAAGCACACGGTTTTCTAGACACAGGTTTTATGGTCTGTGGAAACAGTGTTTTGGGGCCAAATCGGGTTGAAATGTTTTGACTTGGATTTTGAGTTAAGGAGGGTTTTGAAAGAAACATTTTGTATTTATTCCATATATATTTTTGGATTTATTCCACGTACTGTTTTCCCCGAGAATATAATATACTCTCGGATGTGAGTAAATCTTGTAGAGACTCGTTCTCGGGTAGAAGATGATGTACCTATAGATGTGACTAATTCCGAAGATACCGCAAGATATGTCAGATGTTGGAGGGACCATGATATAAGTAACGACCCAGAATTTCGAAAAAATAAATTTGGAAGAAGTTAAAGAAAAATGACCATTTTGCCCTTGTGTGATCAAATGTTGACTTTTTACGTGGATTATTGTTTGGACTTTTTATGGGAACCATTGCATACATCTTGGGATCCTGAGTTCGGATGTGTTCATTACGGGTCTAAAAAGGATAAGGGAATTTTGGTAATTATGGAACAAAGGGTAGTTTTGGTCTTTTCATAATGAGATATTGCATGAAAAAGACAGTCTAGATTTTTTTCCCTCTCTTATCTTTTTGGTCATTGTTCACCAACTTTGTATTTGATTAAATACAAAGGAATGTGGATGTAGTGTGTGTGTAGTTATGGTTGTACATGGTGTAGTGTGTGGATGTAGCCATGAAGAAAGGAATGTGAAAAAACAGAGAGGAAGGGAGAGAATCAGAGAGAAAGTGAGGGATAGAGAGAGAGAAAAGGGAAATAAAGAAAACAGAATGGAGAAGAGCGAAACCCGTGAGTGAAGCCCCAAAATTTTCTAGTGAACAATTGAGTTGGGTTTTTCGATTTGGACCTTAATTGTTATAATTGAGGCTGTAAATCTCTTATTGGAAATACTACGAGCAGAAACGTCGAAACAAAGAAGGAAAATAAGCAGGGTTAGGCCCAAAACAAGGTTCGAATTTTGAGCATGAGGTTGGGCTTGAAATTGGGAAATTAAAGGTAAGGAAACTTCAAATTGAATCCATAGTTTTGTTCCTATGTTAGTTTCGAGTAGACTGGTGTAATCAATTGTGAAAAAGGCATGAGAATGGGAGGAATGTAATTGGAAGGGCCAAAGTCAAGGAAAATGTCATTGCCGACCTATTCTCCCTCTTCGTCTCCATCTTGGCTGGATCTGAGGATCTGGGAAATGTTGAAAAAGCGTGGAGAGGATAACAACCTTGAGATATTTACCGAGGGGGAGTCAATCGTGGATCCTAAATCGTCAAGCTCCTCAGCGCCCATATGTTGTTTGAGGCAGATGATACCCATGGTTAATGGGTTGTGCCAGGGGCCGTCCATCCCCTTGGATGACTTGGCCTCTATCCCTGCCAAGACGCCCGGGCAGAAGATGGAGATAACACTCCTTCTACTTGGTAATGTAACTGGTTACATTGTTTTGGTTCAGTATGTTTTGTTTACTGAGGATATGTAACGACCCGTCCCAGAAATTAGGGTAAGACCGTGTTTAAGATGAGATTAGTGAGCTTTATCGGTGGTTAGTTGGTAACAATAGGTTCGCTAGGGTACAATGACGATTTTGCCCCTGGTTTGGGCAAATAGTTGAATTTTAGTTGGGGCGGTCAAATGGACTTTGACCGATGACCATGACGTAGATGAGGACGTCCCGAATCCATAGACAGGTGGCACGCCCGATTCTGACATCCGAGGAGGAAGTTATGATGTTCGGAAGGTTTGGGGCATTTCCGTAATTTGGCGAAAGTAGGGGGAAAGTTGACTTTTCGTACGATCGGGTTTTGACTTGTTGACCTAGGACCGTTAGATAGATCTTGTCGTCCTGAATTCAACGATAGGTGGCACGTGTTCATCGGACTTACGATGTGTGAGTTACGGGTCTAAAAGGTAGTGGCACAACGGTAATTTTGACTTAAAAGGAAGGGCAAGTGGATGGCTGGGATTGAGCCACTTGTGAGAGAAAGGGGGACGATGGTGACACGTGGGGCTTGACTAGAGGGTTCTAGGATTTCTCAAGGGTCCAATAATTTGGGCAGTGTTCATGCTTGTTCGAACCAGTTAGAAGAACAGTAAACAAAAGGGGAGATTGAGAGAAAATTGAGAGGTGATCGTGAGTGTTGGTGTGTTCTGGTGAGTGAGGAGTGACTAAAAGATTGAGAGGGAGACAGTGAAAAGGTTAGGAGGTGAGGTGGTTGTGTGTGGGTGAGTTGTGAGCCACATGAAAATCAGAGAAAACAGAGAAGAAGTGGGAGATCGTGGTGGTGGTGTGGCCGTGTGTTGGTGTAATTGGACTCGACAGGGAACAAGGATGACTATGTGGACTTCAGGGAGTACGGCGGTGAGCACAGCGGCGCTCGACGACAGGTAATTCCTTCTCCCCGCGTAAGTGCTCTGTTTTTCCGTCTAGGTTCAGACGCCAAGTCGTTGCTTTTGGGGTTGAATCGAGGAGTCCAGTGATGTCTAGGGGACTCAGTAGAGTCCTAGGTATCTTCTGGTTATGCAGCCGTGACGGGGGAGTGCACGGCGGAGTCCAGAACGACGGAGAAGACACGGCGTTCTCTGTTTTTCAGTCTGGGTTCAAACGTTGAGTCGGGGGTTTTGAGTACGAGTCGAGAGTTCTGTTTGGTCCTAGTCGACTTTTTAGGTCCTTAGGAACCTCTTGGTGTCGAAGCCGTGAAGGGGAAGTGTGCGGGTGACCGGATTGAAAAACAGGGGTACGGGTGGTTTTGTTTTCGAGCTTGAGACGTTGGTTGAGAGGTTGTGTTGAAGTGTTTGGGATGGTGGACTGGCTTACAAGGTAGAAAAAGGAAGGGAAATGGTGGACGGACGGCGGAGAGCCGTTCTCGCCGGTTTGAGTTGCAGAGGTCGGTTCAAACCGGGTCGACCAGAGGTTGCTGGTGACACTGTAGCTGGCGCGTGAGGCCACGCGCAGTCACTTTGGGCGGTGCGTGCGGCGGCGGTTGGGAAAACGGTCAACATGGTTTTTGGTTTAGGTGTTGTGACGAGTCTAATGGGATTGGTTTCGGGTTGTTCGGACGTCGTTTGAAGTTAGTTGTGCGAGGTCGAAGGTTTAGGGTTCCGGTTCGCTACGTTTAGGACCCGGGGATTTTTGGGGAAAATTAGATGGACCTTCGTAGATGTGTTAGTAATGTTCTTGGGTGATGGTTGACAGGTTCGGGACTTCCCGAGGACGCTGAGGAACGTATGAGACGTTCGGAATGCGATTGAGGGCTCGGTATCAGTGAGTGGACCCCTTCTCTATAACTGAGCATGCATAACTGTTTTTAATTACTTGTTTTATGGTTTTAAGCATGATTCTATGTTTATTGAATATGTTTTGTTGGTTTTACATAATTACACGTTTTTCGAGTAAGTTCAGTTTCAGCACGTTTTACGAGAAAAGGTGATTTCGGAATATGAGGCTATGGTTTTGGGCTTTTAAATGATAATTGGGTTTAAATGTTTATAAAGGGATTTTGGAACGTGATTTTGATAATCAAAGTTTCGGTTTTAAAATCGGATTTCGAGAGGCGAAATTTGGTTTTAAAGTTGAAAAGTGGATTTCCGGATTTGGGTTCGGAATGACGATTCTGAATGCCGGAATGGCTTCGGGCCAGTGAAATCTGATTCGGGTTTGGATATGGATTTCGAAATGGTTTTCAAATGGTTTTGATTGGATTTGCTGGATCTGGTTATTGGGTTTAAAGACCCGGATTATATTTGACGGGGGACGGACCCGGATTGGGTTTAAAGACCCGGATTGAGTTTAAAGACTCGGGAGTTTAAAGACTCGGATATATTGATATTTCCCCCGTAGGCCTGTTGAGTTTAAAGACTCAGATATTATTGAGGCCTGGATTGAGTTTAAAGACTCGGGAGTTTAAAAACTCGGATAAGTCCAGCAGGTTTGATCGGATAATGATGGCTTGGTATTATGTTTTGTGATACGGTTTTATGATGCTTATGACATGATTTTTTGGAACTGTTTTATTTGATGATTCTGCAAAATGTTTTTATGATGATCTTTATGTAATCTATAACTGCTTTTGGTAACTAGGTTATGCATGTGATTTCAAAACGGAGGGCTAAAACCCTGGTTTTAATATGAAATGGTTTTCGGAAATTCTTTTCTTATTTATGGTCCACTCACACCTACTGTTTTAAATTGCCCTCCAGGTCGTGGAGCTAGAGCGGGGTTTCAGCGTCGTGGCAGCGTCGGAGGCATAGAAGTCACGAGAGCGATCCCGGAGTGTTTTAAATTTTTCGTGTGTGTGTATCTATTTTACCGGTTTTCTTTCTTTTGTAGTTAGTACTATGCTCTGTAAACACTTAAACTTCGGGATGTTTTGTATAGTTTCTCCGGCATCTGACTGAGTACTTTGGTGGCTTCGAGTGAGATTACTTTGGTTTTGTGTCGGGGTGTCAGACGGGAACAGGATTTACCTCGGTTTTCGAGGTGGAACCCGGGTGGGTCCTGACAGGATATGTTAGTCTAACTTTATTTATGTGTAGGTTTTGGTTCAGTATGTTTTATTTCTAATGTACATAAGAGGGCCGACTCGGCCTTGACGGAGAAGAGGAAGCTCAAGAAGAAGCATGACAAGTTGACTCCAAAACTCTGTGAGGCCGACAAGGCCATCAAGGCGGCTGGAGACATAACTCGACAGTTGGAAGCCTAGAAGAGGAAAGTGAAGGAGGCTGTTTTGGTCAAGGAATATCTGGAGGAGAAGCTTATAGCTCGGCAGGAATAACTCTAAGCTAGGTGGTTGCTACCGAGTAGGATCAAGCTCGGCACTAGAAAGGGCTCAATCGAGTAAAGGTTGCCAGGGTGGTCGACTTGGCTCGTGCCGGAGAATAGGCTGTGGTGGAGTTCAGAGAGTCCGAGGAAATGATAAAAATCATAATAGACTATGCCACCAACTGTGAGTGGGATTTCTTCTAGAACCTTTTCCTTCAAAATCTAGGTATGTTAGTCAATACTCCCTGGCTCGGTCATAACATAACTTCCGAGATGTATATGGAGGACTCATTTAATGGCGAAGAGGACAACGCCACGAAGCCTAAGACTAACCCCAAAGTAACAGAGGAGGGGAAACCTCAAATTGAGGCAGAGGCTAAACAACCAGAGGGGAAGCCT
The DNA here is from genome assembly GCA_032719365.1 of Prinsepia uniflora. Lineage (NCBI taxonomy): Eukaryota > Viridiplantae > Streptophyta > Magnoliopsida > Rosales > Rosaceae > Prinsepia > Prinsepia uniflora. The sequence continues at coordinate 45,610,460 of CM064861.1, read as the reverse complement.
GAGATCGAGAAACCTGATGTCTAGATGGAGGAACTAGATTAGTGATCAGCCTGTTGCCTTGTATTTTTTTTTAGTATGGCCAGTTCTTTTTTTGTAATGAGCGTGAGCCAAAGTGGTTGCCACAAATGCGAGCATGTATCTCCTCCAAGACAGCTCTTCCTACATCTAGGATTAGACATTTCAAGAAAGGAAGAGTGAAACCTCGCTTGTAGAGTTTTCCGTTGATGAGGATATACGGGACCGCCTGTCGCCGAATCTTGTTGGATGAGATACATGCTCGCAAGGGGCGTTTTCCATCGACAAGGAAGGAAATCAGGGAGGTTATCCATGTGGAGTCAATGTTTATTATGCAGATGGGAGAATGTTGACTACTGGGCTAATCAAGGATTTCCACAAGGACGTTTTGGCTCATTTTTTCATTAAGGGAATATGCAAGTCGAGCAAGAGCATTGGCATGGCTGTTTTTTCATATTGGGATCCTTGTGATAGTGTTGCCTTCAAAACCATCTAAGATGGACTACTCCATAGTTCTTTACAGTGCCATGGAAGAGGCTTTTGCTTTAAATTCATTTTTGATCTGATTAACGATGAGTTGTGAGTCGTTGTACATCTGGATCTATCTGGCCTGTATAGTTTTAGCTAGCTGGAGTCTAGAGAGTACAACTTCATACTTAGCAGTGTTGTTGGAAGCTTTGAGGATAAAATGAAGAGAATATTCCTTTTTTACCTTGTCTAGAGTGGTGAGGATGAGTCTTGCACCTGAACCACTGTGGCAGGCTGAGCCATCAACATAGGGTGTGGGCCAAGCGGAAAAAATGGTATTAGAGATGAACCCTGACCAAAGGAATGCCAAGAAGGACAATAGGGAAGAAAGACCGGTGAGAAAGATCAATGAGCTTGGGAAGCAAGACTAGTGAGCAAGGCCCATGAGCTTGGGAAGCAAGACCGATGAGCAAGACCCATGAGTTTGGGAAGCAAAGAACCGTGAACAAGACCTGTGAGCTTGGGAAAGCAAGACCTGTGCGAAATCCCACATTGCTCGGGGACCTACTAGGAAGTTGAGCGTGAGCTCCCAGTAACAAAACTGTGAGGGCTGGGCCTAAAATGGCCAATATCATGATAAGGAGTTAGGCCGTGACAGCTTTGGAGATGAATCGAGTAAGATCTGTAACTCAGCTGGTTAGGCTCTATATGTCTTTCTGAGTTCGTGGGGGTTCCATGTGGATGAGGGCTTTGATCTTCTCTAGGATGACCTCGATCTCTTTGACTTATCATAAAGCCTAAAAAATTCCCAAGGCCAACTCCAAAGACACGCTTCACTGGGTTTAGGCTCATTTTGTATATCTTGAGCACGTCAAACATCCGTGAGAGGTTGGAGATGTGTTGGCCAGCTGATTTACTCTTGACGATCATATCATCGATGTAGACCTTCATTGTCTTCCCTATTTGGTTTGCAAACATGGATTTTAAGAGTCGTTGATAGGTGGCGCCTGCATTGTTAAATCCGAATGGCATGAAATGGCAGTAGTAGAGTTCTTGGTCTATCTTAGAATGTTGTGTGGATCTGATTCGCTGGGTGCATGAAAATATGATTGTATCCTGAGTAAAGATCAATGAAACTCAAGAGCTCATGCTCAGCCTTTGCTTCCACCAGTTGGTCTATCTTTGGCAAGGGAAAGTTGTCCTTGGGGCATGCCTTGTTTTAGTCAATGAAGTCGATGCACATTCACCAAGCTCCAGAGGATTTTTTAACAAGGACAACATTGGCCACCCAGGCGGCATAAACTGCCTTCCGGATGAAATGGATAGTGTTGAGCTTGACGATTTCAGCCTTCATAGCTTCTATTCTCTCTACATCGTAGAGGCGTCGCTTTTGTTTAGTCGATTTATAGGAAGGCTTTTTGCTTCTTAGTTGATGGCAGATGACGTCAGAGGATATGCCAGGCATGTCGGCATAAGACCATGTGAACACCTCAAAGTTTTCTTGCAAAAACCTAAATAGTTATCGTCACATATCAGTGGAAAAAGTGGTTAGGATTTTTACCTTTCAGTCCATGAAGTTATGGGAGAGCACGACCTCATCGACCTCCTCAATCGGATGTGGATGTGGTATAGCCTAGTGATCCCTAGGATCTTCGATCTACCCATCCTGACTATGTTGTGCCTCTTGAGAGCCTATGGGGTCTACCTCGAAAGCTGACTTGGTCAAGGTCATTGTCTCCTTTGGTGGTTCAATTGGCATTGTTGAGTTACATGTCCTTACTGCCATCTGATCCCCCTAGACTTGGCCAATATCGATGGTGGTAGGAAACTTGACCAAGAGTAGGTGAGTGGACACCACTGCCTTGATCTCGTTGATTATCCCTCTTCCTAGGATGACATTGTAGATAGTGGGGTAGTCCACCACTAGGAAGGGTTCGAGCACTGTCACTCGATGTGGAAGTGAATTGATGGAGAGCGGAAGAGTGACAATGTCGTGCGAAACTTTTGAGTCCCCAGTAAATCCAAAGAGCGGTGTGGGAGAACGATCCAAGCTAGATTCTGATATGCCTAGCTATTGGAATGCCCCCATAAAGAGAACATGGATATAGTTGTCTTTGTCGACCATGACTATTGGGACGTCGAAGTTTAGATATTTCGTCCATGATGACGATTGGGTTGTCGTGGGGGTAGACGACTCCCCACTCTTCTTCTTAAGAGAATGTGATTGGTGCTCATCCAAGCCTGCTCGTTTTCTTGGCTTGCCCATCCTCGATGCTGAAGATCTGGTGACTATATTTGGCAGTTCGTAGGAAATTTTTCTTTGCGTGGTTGGAGGTTAGAGGGAAAGAGATGGATGACGCTCCAGTGATCATGTTGATCTGCGGATTACAAGGCGAAGGTGGAGCATGTTGAAGGAGCTGATTGATTTCCCCATCTCTGGCTATAGCTTCGACTAGGTCCCTGAATGCCATATATCATAAGGGAAGAGATGGATGGCCCTCCGGTGATCATGTTGATCTGCAGATTGGAAGGCGGGGTAGTGCATGTTGAAGGAACTAGTTGATTTTCCCATTTCTGGCTATAGCTTCGACTAGGTCCCTGAATGCCATGCATTGGACGATACTATGTGACACACCCTGACCCGAAAATTCCATTTACGGCATGATGATTGAGGCTTGTTGGACAACACCTAGACGATGACGTTCAGATGACGAAGCCATTTAGGTTAAAAACGATGTGTATTTAGAGAGTCGGAAGGAACCTACTCGGTAAAAACCAAGCACATTCCACCCATTAGTGGAAGCTTAGAGCATGGAAGTACATAATTAATGATTATACATAGAAACATTTACCTGTCGATACCCAATTTTAACGTTGATAGGTCATATTTTATGCATGTTTTATCCATGATTTAATACTCTTTAACTTATGTTTTGTTAATATTTTGTTCTATACAATTAGAGAAAATAATATATCTTGTGAGAAATTTTTATATTAAATAGAGTTTCGAATTACGAGAATTTGGGCGAAAGAATCACCTAAATCGGAGTTGAAACAAAGAAGTTATGAAGGAAAGAATATGGCACAGAAACTCGGTGGATACCCACCGAAATAGGCGCAAGAGAATCAGTTATGTGTCACTATAGCGCGCCGGCTTCTTCGGTGCGCACCTACTGAAGATCCTAACTCCTCTTCAGTGCACTCGTCCTGAAGCATGCTTTTCGTATTCGGTGTGCCGCCACTGAAATCTCCAAGCAGCAGCCCTGTGCCTTAACCAGGGTTGACCAAGCCTTTGACTGCTCAAATATCGGTGGTTGACCACCAAAATTCGTCCTTGAAGCTTTAATTCCGAGTTTGGGCTATTTTTAAGTTAATTTCAAGTTCCTTCCACATTTATTCTCCATATTGTATAGGGATTTTATTCCTATTTCCTTTTGTATTCTTATTTTTAATTCCTTTACTTGTAGGAAATTTTTTAATTAGATTTTTTTTTAATTATTTAGGAAGCCTTTTCCTTATAGAATTTAATTAAAAAATCCTACGTTTAAGAGGATTACTTATTCTCTTATAAATAGGGGCATTAGGGTTTATTTTAGGGGGGGCGAATTTACCTCTTGAAGGTCCCCGAAACTCTGTCAAAATTTGTACTTCAATCCATGTTCTTAGTTTAGAGTTTTGTAATTTAATTCAAGCACTCTTTATAATTCAAGAATATTCAAATTTAGCACGCCTACCTTAAGGGAGTTTTCCTTCATCTCTTTTATTCGTTGTCCTATTATTATTTCTTCCTTTATTTATATTTGTGCACCTTTTAATTATGTCCTTATTTTATTCAATAATGTTTGAGTAGTGTAATTAGGGCTAGGGGTACTTGAAGCCCTAGCCATGTTAGTTCGTGTTTGATTTCTGGCTCTTGATTATGATTGTTATGTATGCCTGGATTTGTGGGATTACTATGCTTCATGAACTCAATTTATGTTTATAAGTTTAGCTACCTTATTTGTTTATAATTGTTGATGTAATTGCTTGATGGATTACCTTGATGCTTGTGTTCACCCTGCAATTTATAGCATCACGTTTAAGAGGGGGAATCTTATTCGTAATCTAAACTCATGACTTCTTAGGTCTGCACATCACTTGTCTAGGGATAGTGTAGTGTCATTAAATCTTCTTTATGTTTCATGCATTATCACACACGATCGGTAATAGTTGTTTATGCGCGGGCACATCACGCTTAAACACGCAATCTAAGCGAAGATAATATGTGTGGGGTGAGCCTTAGCCGGACCCCTGCACAGGCACTTAATTCAGATACATGAATAGTAATCTTATTAAGGAAATCTAACGGAACTATAATTGGTAAAGGTGGATAGAAACCCTAGCTCGACTTAGTTAGTTATTATTAGTTAATTTACTTCATTCATAAAACGTAACAAACCCCCCATTGCATTTTAATTACTCCACTTAAGTCAATTGAGTTAAACAGAATTGGATATCATTGAGCAAGTCTTCGTGGGATCGACCTTTGCTTGCATCTATACTATTTACACGTCTTGTGCGCTTGCAAAGTTTATTACACGTAGAGGTTTTACCTAGTACCATGGAGCCGAGGACTTGTTCCTCAACGATGTCCATTTTATTTGATTCCTTTGACTTCGTGGTTTTTCTTTTTGTTTTGTATATACCCCCAAGATTGCATGTATATGCCTGAGCCTTACAATCAGCACCATACACTTGGAATCCTCCTCCTTTGGATCCTAGCCCTGCTCGACCTCAAAAAACACATCGGGATGCATTAAAGGAGGCTCGATCTCAAAGAACACTACGGGAAGCCCTCTTAGAGGACAAGGAACTAGAGCACCTTCGACTTAAACTTCTTTGAGAACCCGATTGGGATGATGAGGATAATGATGTGTATGTCCCCTTGCCACCCACGGACAACACCAATGAATGCACTTCGGGTCATGCTATTGATGTTTATGAAATAGAACCAAACCCGCAAGCATTGCACCAAGTTTTGGCCGAGGTCCCTGAAATTCCATCACCTATCCTTGAGGTTCCTGAAATTCCAGCTCCTATCCTTGCTCCATCAACTCCTCAAACACCTCTTATCCTTATTTTTCCAGGGCCTTCCTTATCCTTATCTTTACCATTTAAGTTCCTTACTCAACTTAGGTGTTTTGGTAAGAAATTTGATGTTGTGCCTAATGGTTTGTGCAGGTTTAATGATACTTGTAGGAGGCAAGATGAAGGAAGTATCAAGATGGTGGTATGCACCTTTGAGACATTCAGCTCCACCCAATGCTCAAGGCCATGGCCCAAGCAACCCAAGGACCCTCCATGGGCCCCATACTTCGATCTATGCTTACTTGTCTATTAGGATCAAGCAGTTTTTACTTACATTCAAATCTTTATTGTACTTGTTCCAGAAATGTTAAAGTCTAGAAAGTGGATTTCTACTTGTAGAACTAATCAATTCATTTATGTTGCAGGCAAGATATCACTAAAGGAGGGCCAGGTTTGGAGTCCCTCAAGTGCCTCTTGGACCTTAAGCATCCTAGGTGCTCAACTTTGCCCTGGTTTTTTCCCTCTTTCATATGAATGTTTTTTACCTTCTAACTCATGATTTTGTCTTCCTTTTATGTTCAAAACATTGAGGACAATGTTTCTTTTAGGTTTGGGGGTATTGGACTTAAGTATAGGGGTACACAACTCAGTTTCTGTTTTGAAATGCTTGCTGTTTTTTTTTTTTTTCAGTTTCTACTTTTATTAGCTTGCTGTTTTTTATTTTTTGTTCTGTTTTGTTTGCTTTTTTTTTTGTTTTGTGATGCTAGTTTTTATGCCTAAACAAGTAAATATGAATTTATAGAGCATGAGAATTTCTTGTACTTACTAAGAATCATTGTCATTGTCATTGAATTCACACTTTCACTTCACGATACCATAATCAAGTGATTAAGCAACCAAAACAATTGAATTTGAGCATACATAGAAAATTAGTGGAGACTCCCATTGTGAGATCTTTGAGCTTGATTTCCTTTCTTTCTGAGTGGTCTACTTGTTTCTACTCTTAAACACTCATCACTTTGTTCTTAATTGCATGATCTCTTTCTATTTGCATTGATATTTAAAGAACCATGTCTATTGGACGCTCTTGATTTGTTGTATGATTGTTTATGAGATGTGATATAGGCTATGTGTGTTTTAGCTCCTAAAGGCCCTTCTTTTCCCTGTCCCAATTGCATGCCCCCTAAGCCCCTTTGAAGCCAAACACTTAGTCGTTTTGTTCTTCACCTATAATATGACCTAATCAAGTTTTGAACCGTTCATAATGGCCACACCCTATAATCTAAACTTGTGTCAAGGTTGCATCAAATGAGATTCATGGTGAGGAGGAAATATGTTGATGTGTTGTGCTACTTATACTCATGTGATTGAAGTATGCTTGAATGGAAAGGATTGTTAGTTTAGTTGTAAATTGAGGAAGTTATTGCATGATCTTGGCTCAGTTTATATAAACAAAAATGTATCAAGTTCATTAGTGAAAAGAAAAGAAAACAAGGCAAAAGAAAAGGAAAAAAAAAAAGAAAAAAAAAGCAATGAACTTTGAGTTGAGTTAAGTGAGCCAAGTACCTCAATTAGAGCATTGATGTGAGCTTAAGCACGATTTCATTATCTATTACTCAAGGTCCAAGTGATGACTTCTCATGCCTTGATGTGGTTTAGATTCTTTGAATTCCGACTTGCCTTTCTAAACCCACGAATAAGGTACGTATCTCTGTTCTTAAACTTCAATTCCTTCACGAGATCATATTTTCAGATAAAGTGTTGTTCTTCATTGAAATTCATATGTGATTAACTTGATTGTCTTTACATAAATTCATCACATATGCTTGTTGAGTGAATGCCTTAGGATTCTTGAGCGTATTGAGTGATGCCTAGTGAGGATTACAGTCAAGGCAAAATCTTTCTAGAGTGTTTAGATGACGATGTTTTCTAGTTTGATCATTTGGGATATTGGGATAAACACTTGACACCTTGAGTTCACGGTTATGGCATGTTCCTTGGATTGTATGAGTTTGTTTTCTATTCTTGATTCTTATTAAATTGTTATTGCATGATTTCTAGCATTCTTTGTGTTACATAAAATGTTTGTGGGTATCGTGCTGCTATAACCCTTAGGAGACAAAACTCCTCCTATTAGGTGAACCTGGAGGTTTAAATGCTTATCTTAACTAGATTGAGTGTTTTGTTTTTATGTTTTGCTCGAGGACTAGCAAAAGATATGTTTGGGGGTATTTCACAGGTCACATTCTAAGCTTGTTTTATCCAAGATTTAATACCCTTTTACTTACGTTTTGTTAATATTTTGTTCTTTAAAATTGGAGAAAATAATATATCTTGTGAGAAATGTGTATATTAAATAGAGTTTGGAATTACGAAAATTTGGGCGAAAGAATCACCTAAATCGGAGTTGAAACGAAGAAGTTATGAAGGAAAGAATATGACACCGAAATTTGGTGGATACCCACCGAAATAGGCGCCAGAGAATCACTTACGTGTCATTGTAGCGCGCTGCCTTCTTCGGTGCGCGCGTTCTAGGGATAGTGTAGTATCATTGAATCTTCTTTATGTTTCATGCATTATCACGCACCATCGGTAATAGTTGTTTAAGGGCGGGCACATCACGCTTAAACACGCAATCTAAGAGAAGATAATATGTATATGGTGAGCCTTAGCCGGACCCCTGCATGGGCACTTAATTCAGATACATGCATAGTAATCTAATCAAGGAAATCTAACGGAACTGTAATTGGAAAAGGTGGATAGAAACCCTAGCTCGACTTAGTTAGTTATTATTAATTAATTTACTTCATTCATAAAACGTAACAAACCCCCCATTGCATTTTAATTACTCCACTTAAGTCAATTGAGTTAAACGGAATTGTATATCATTGAGCAAGTTTTCGTGGGATTGACCTTTGCTTGCATCTATACTATCAACACGTCTTGTGCGCTTGCAAAGTTTATTACACGTAGAGTTTTTACCTAGTACATCTTTTGTGCTTGGTAAAATCTCTATCAAACGTCACCTTAACTCCACACTGAGGGTGAGTATCAGAGCAGCAACTAAACTCCTCAAAGTACGTGCGCACCACAGAAGCCTGATGGGTTTAAAACACGAATGGTGAGTGGACCCAATTGTTACTTTTGTGTAAAACCATTTTCAGTAAACATTGTTTAATCCCTGGTTTTAGTATAAAACCCTAAAGTATTTACAACATACTTGCAAGTAATACGAGAAATATAAGATCAATCAACAATAATAATTTAACCAATATGCACAATTGACCCATGCATAAACAAATCATATGTAACAATATCAACCCACATCATCAATGCTCATGGGTCGTCTCTAGTCTCATACTCGGAACACACTGAGTAACCTTGCTCGGTACCTCGATCATGTGAAACTTGGGTGCCTTGCACCGTCACCACAGGTCCCCTAGAGCTTGGAGAACAAGCTGGAGCACTTTTAACTAGTATTACAAGTGACGTAGGTGATCAATCACGTGGAGGCTGGTATGTGGCAATACAAACGGGTATAGGATACTAGCGATTCCTATGTAGGTTCTAAACATCTTAGTCTCATCAATGCCCCGGGGACACTTATGCAATGCAATATATGTGACTCAAAATATACAACTATGCGTACTTACCATACTACGGTACTTAAACATAACCAGATATGCATAGCAATTATTCATCACAATCTCATACCACAATTATCACATAATAAATCATGTATGTTCAACAATTATAAAATGTGCAAACATCGTAGAGAGTGCAAGTAGTAAAGAAAATAAAACAGGTTTTAGAGAAAGGGGTCCACTCACACTAATCGGGGAGTCGGATCACCCGACAAATCAAGCAATCAACAAGCTCCAAACTCAGTCCATCCCTAAGGAGACCATTCATAAGGGTTGGAATTGCCTTACTTCAATATAAAGGTTTAATCCCCCTAGGGGTATTCCAAAATAGATCTTAGAAAAATCTACCAAGAGCCTATACGCTACCAGGTACAAAAAAATGGTTCTGCGGGCCTTTTTAGGGCTAGAAAACTATTCAAAATGGCCCTAAACAGTCACAAATAGAGCCCACGCACCGTCGCGGGTTGGACAAAGTGCCCACGTGCCGATCTGGGCTCAGGAAAGTGGCCCACAAGCTAGCAAATGCCCTCATGCGCCAGCTACGCGCTGCCATGCCTGGTACTATTTGAAACACGCGACCCACATCTGCAGGAATATTCTAGGGAATATTCTACGAAATATTCCATTAGACACCGTTAATAAACCATTAAGACTAATGGTTGACTAATAACAATCAACTGTTGACCGTTGACCCTTCGTCGTTGGTTCTTCTCCGAAGAGTGTGGTCGGACCACTGCAGCACCGCCGTCTACGGCGGTTAGAATCTAGGTTTTTCACTGGAAAATTCCCAGATTCTGACAAGGCCTTACTCTCTCGATTTTCACTCAAATTTAGCATACAAAAAATCAATCTACGTCTTCTCAGCGAGAGGAGTCCAAAAATTAGGTCTTAAAAGCTAGAAGCTACCTCCATAGTCCCAGAGGTCAATAAGGACCACACGATGGCTCTTTGTTTTCCAGAAGACGGAGGTCCGCAATTCAAGGTCCAAACGAGAACCATTCCTACATGCAATTTAAAAATTAACTGCGTCGTGAAGAGAGGAATTCAAGTAACTAACTCAAATTAGGAAACACTTATCTGTGTGACTGTGAAGTGTTGATTTTCAGCGACCAGGCGATTTCTGGCCACCGCCAAGTGTAACACCCCTGATATTCGAAGGAATAGTATTTACCTTTTTCCCTGGATGTCAAAAAGTCAAAGTCAAAGAGTCGAACTATAATTAAAATTTAAAATGTTGACTTTTGAATCGGGGCATCTTTTGTGACGACCCGAAAATTCGAAAAAGGGAAAATCGAGAATTTGTAAGGGAAAGAAAGATTTTACCCTTGGTTTAAGTGGTCAAAAGTTGATTTTTTTATTGGGGATACGTTTTGGACCTTCCGTGAATATCGTTGCGTAGGTCTCAGAGTCCTGAGTCCGTAGACAGGCGGCATGTGATATGAAAATTTAACTAGGAATAGATGTGTGTGATTTGTTGTGCTAATTTTGTGATGTTGAATTTTGGATAGTTTTGGTTATGTTTGATGGTACATTTTATGGAATTTCTATTGAATTTTGGTTTCGAGCTTAGACCTAGAATATTGGATTATGGTTTTGAAATGTGAGGATTGTGATGATTATGATGACTGATGTGGTATCTGTGGCGATCTTGGATACGTTTGATTGTGGTGTTGGTCTTGTATTTATTTTTGCGTGATTGACGTGTCGGTTATCATGACTATTGATGTTTCTTGCATAACTGATAAGTCACAAATTAAGCATCATTTCAATGTTATTTCTTATCACTTTTACTTATCTTTTGATTATAATCATTCAAACAATAGGAGAAAATGATATATTTTGTGAAGTTTGTGCAGATTGCGTAGTTGAGCTTTAAATCACGTTTTACAATGAAATGTGATCTTTTCAAGGCTATATCTTCAAGAACCCAGCAAGGACTCATCAAGGATCATATCATCTCCCATTTTCACATCCAAGATCCCCAAAGATCACCAAAAATGCGGCTAAGCCCCTTAAGTTCCTAAAATTGCAATTAAGGGTGTTTTAGGGTATTTACTTGTGCATCAAGCATCCTTGGACGAATTTTCCTACCTTTCTCAATGAGGAATGACATGGATTGACTTGGATAAGAAGACTTCATTATATTCCTAATCAGATATGAAGTTAAAGATTACAAGTAATAAGGAAAAGGAAGTTTCTTGGAAATCAAGAAACAATCATAAATCATGGCTAAGGGTTAATTTACCCTTAGCCGCAATTTGTAGCCCCTTTCCTTTAATTTCGGGATTGTGATCTGATTTGGAAAGATAATAATTCAATTCCTAGTCAAAGATGAAGTCAAGAAGTGGATTAAAGAAGGAAAAGAAGACTCCTAAAGCAAGAGGGACACAAAAATGAAGCTAAGCCTTGTTTTCACAACTAAGGAGTTTTCCTCCTTGTTTAGGGGCTGTTTTCCCTTTCTTTTAGGGAGATGTTAGGGCAGGTGTTAGGGGATATAGATAGATGTTTTCTAATTTTTTTGGACGTCCAATTTACCTCTTAAGGTCCTAAAACTCTCCAAAAATTTCTGCTTAAAGTTTATACACAAAGTAGCTGCAATTTACCTATTGTTCATGCTTTTGGATTCATATCTTGCCCTTTCTTTGTGACGTGAAGCTTGGGAGAAGAAGAAGTGTTTGTGCCACTTCTCTTACGCATCATTCATCTTAGTATTTGTGTTTCTCAATCCCTAATCTCTTTAAGTTTATATGCATTCAATTATAATGTTTATTAACTTAGTTATGAGTGAGTAGTTTCCTTTAGGATTAGGGCTGTTTGGGGTCCTAGCCATGATAGTTTATAATTAGATTTCTGGATGTTGATTATGGTTGTTATGTATTCCTGGATTTGTTGGATTACTATGCTTCATGAACTCAATTTATGCTTGAATGTTTGATCACCTTATTTGCGTATAATTGTTGATGTAATTGCTTGACGGATCACCTCGATGTATGTGTTCACCTTGCAATTTGTAGCATCACGTTTAAGAGGGGGAATCTTATTCGTTAGCTAAACTCATGACTCCTTAGGATTGCACATCACTTTACTAGGGATAGTGTAGTGTCATTAAATCTTCTTCATGGTTCATGCATTATCACACACCATCGATAATAGTTGTTTAAGGGCGGGTACATCACGCTTAAACATGCAATCTAAGAGAAGATAAATGTGTGGGGTGAGCCTTAGCCAGACCCTTGCGTGGGTACTTAATTCAGATACATGCATAATTAATCTAATCAACGAAATCTAAGGAGAACTTTAATTGGTAAAGGTGGAAAACATGTCCTAATTCGTCCTAATTATCCAATCAACTCTCAAATCAAGTTTTCATCATTTTGCACTTGTTTTCATCATTCAATTTAGTTCTCATCGTTTTTGTACTTTTTCTCAAGTTGTTTAATTCCAAACTAAGTGGATTCACGTTGAACAAGTCCTCGAGGGATCGACCTTTGCAAACCTACTGTACTCTTCATACGATTTTGTACAATTACAAAGTATTACTTTAGGAGTTATCATTCATAATTTCTTGGTTGATAAATCTTCTATCAATAACAGCCAATTAGTACGTATATTGAGGTTTTGATTATGGATTGAGTGTGAATGAGTTACACTTGGGCTTAGGCCTAAGATTTTGATTATGAGCTTGATTTGAGGTACGAGTATGTATTTATTGATATTCGTGAAATATTGTGACAATGTTGGCTTGTACGACCGAGGCGTAATATTTGATTTCACAATAATGTTCAACTCATTTTGGATGAATGCTTGTTTCTTGGTTGAACTTGGTTATAAAATTTTTGGTACTTGCATATGGCTCCAAGGATGTTGAACAAGACCCCAACAATTCTTAAGAAAGGCTATGAGTAAATGTTATACCTGATGCACTTGTTACTTGCACATTGATCGAGAACTTTATATGATTTATAGATGGTTCATTTGGTCTTATTATGTTTTTAAGCAACTTAATTGCCCCACTGGAATTGGAACATAAGATGGGTTTATATTAAAATTTCGAGGATGATTTTTTTTTTTGGGGTAGGGGGGAGGGATTGTAACACCCCGGATACTCGAAAGAATAGAATTTACCATTTTTTCCTGGAAGTCAAAAAGTAAATGTCAAAGAGTTGACTTTTAATCAAAAGTCAAAATGTTGAATTTTGAATTGGAGCAGCTTTTAAGAACTTCAAGAAGGCCGTTATGAAGGTCTCAGCCTCTTGAGTCCATAGACAGGCGGCACGTCGAAATTGGAGATCGTTTGAGGTTGTTTTCGGTAAAAAATCTTTAGGGGTATTTTGGTAATTTTGCCACTAAGGGCAATTTGGTAATTTTACAAGGACATGTCTAGATTAATCTAGAAGTCCCTAGGTCTCTCTCAAATTTTCCCTCCCAACCTCTCTCACAAATATATCAAGGTTATATATGAGATGGAGGACGCCAGAAACAACTCAGATCAGGGCGAAAAACCTGGCCGAAATGTCACGACCCGACCTTCTCCAACAGGATATTGTCCGCTTTGGGCCTAGCCCTCATAGTTTTGTTCTCCAACGCTCACGTGCAACTTCCCAATAGGTCACCCCTCTTGGAATTGCTCCAGCCTCAACTCGCTTAGCTTTGGAGTTCCAACCAAACTCAAAGCCAATGAGCTTCCAAAATGCCTCATGTTGGATAGATGCACATCCACACATATAAGGCGCATCCCCCAGATCCCCCAAGCAATGTGGGATTGCTAACCATGCCTTCAAGGCATAGGTCCTCACATGAAACCTCCAGGTAAGTGTTTTTTAAGTTCAACTAGTTTTTACTTAGTTATTTAGTCATAGATCTCCTCTTGGGTTGAATATGAACATTTTGAACGAAAAAAGGGGGGAAAATGCTTGGATTTAGGGAAGATACGACTAGGTCGCGCTGCCAGGTCGGGCGACTCGAGTGTAGACCCGGCGAGAGGTTGAGGATGGTACTGTGCATACGTGTGAACCTTACGCGCAAGGTGGTGTTGTTGGCGCATGAGGGCGCGTGTGGCATTGGCTTGTCCTCCGATCTTCATGAAAGTTATTCTAATGGTATTCGATATGTATCATTTGACTATCATTTGAGTATGATTTGAGAACAACAAATAGTAGTTTATTTTTTGTAATCATGTTTAATATTAAATACATAAATATAAAGAGTATAATTGGTTGACTACCCTTCATTGTCTAATTGATTTAATGTTTAGTACCATACTTAGTTGTATTTATGGTTATATATGATCTTGGTTAAGTACTATGAACTCGGGGGTTGTTAGGGAATTGAGAATTATGTATTTGGTTGGTAATCCACATGTTTAATTGAGGAAATGACATGTTACCTTAAGTTGAATAGAAAGGTTTGGGAGGATTAGAGACTTTGGGTATAAATAAGTTGTTCATCAATATGTTAATGGAATATCAATTGAAGGATTTGGCTATTATATTGTGTAGACAATGTTAATTTGAAAATTGATTCTAATTGAAACATTCGTACAAAAGGAATAAAAGATATTTAGTTATTTTCGAATTCTAAATAATGGATTCAATGGATTACTAGTTGTAACCAAGTTGAAATAAGGTTTCTTTTTGTGTTCTTGCCATGTCAGGAAACAGGTTAGAAGTGGACGGTATCCCGAATGGGAGAATTAGGTTTGGGTAATTAGTTGAAGTTTATTTAGAGTCAAAAGTCAATAGTATCCCTTGTCTGACTTGGGTAGTCAGACGGGAGCATGACCAGTCTGGCTTTCTGGATAATTTGGGACGGGTCCTATCACCCAGACCATCACGAACTCCACATGCAAGTAGCTGGTTAGGACACCCTCAAGGAGAGAAATACGATGTTCGAAGTTAAGAACTGAAAGGGTACCTAGTAAGCCCTCAAATCCATACGGCTCGACAAACGGTTCGTCGGGTAGAACGTCCCCGTCGTACTTTCGATCCTTGAAACCCACATGCAAGATCGAGGTTAGCTTCCCCGTGATGAGACAAACTGGGAAGCGTGATTTAGGGTTCGAAGTGCTACCTGGTATAAGCCTTAGTTCCTTGAATTGTTTCCGATCTCGAGTTGGGTCTACATCATTGCCATCGTCGTCGCAGCCTTCCTGGCTCTCGAAATTGTGGTCACAGTGCTCGCAAGGCCACGATGATGAGGTTGGGTTAACAATGGAGATTCAATTCGTGTTTTCTTTTCAGGGACCAGGCGAGTACATGTGTATCGATTTACGGGGAGGGGTTGCGAGGTTAAGGATGGTCGATGTGTGCGTTTTGCGTAGTATTCCAATCTCAAACTAAATGGAATCCAATTTGGGGCCTCTAACTTGGGCCTGATTCATTTGGACTCCATCTTATGAGTTGGATAAGGGAGCATATAAAGGGGTTTTGTTACAAAGGGAAATCTTCTTTTGGGATTGAATTGGGCCTGAGCTAATCTAATACAAACATTCCTTTTAATTGGGCTAGATAATTGATGCTACAAGGCCTAGGTATACACCAAGTTGTTTGGGATATTGGACTATGGGTTTAACAAATTGGTTTCAAAATGCCAAAAATTGTAACTTAGGTTATGGGCTTGGGCCCCACAATAGTGACTCACATGGCTCAGCCTGATTAAGCTAACCCAATGGAAGGTCAAGCAAAAAAAACCACATGGTGAAATAAGGGTAGAATGGTAAATTTCATATTTAAGATTTATAAATTTCGGTACGGGTCGTAACAATCTACCCTCCTTAGGGAAGTTTCATTCTCGAATTTGGACAAAGGTACAATACCCAAAGGTATCAAAAACTCATCTGCTGCCTCCATAGTTAAGGTTTAACTTCTTCGCGGGGTTTCGTAGGACGTGCTTCACCAAGGGATTCGTCATCCTCCAAGTATTGAGCTGCTGGTGTATCACTTCATCTACCACAAGTAATACATAACGATCTCCCTAAAATGATACAATAAATCAGATGCTTCCTGAATAGTTCTTTGAATGTCCCATAAAAGTTTCTCAGTTAGTGATAATTTCCTTCCCACAAGGCTACCCAAAACCTTCACCAATAAAGGCTCATTCACTAACCAAATCACGAAAGCTAGGAAACTCACCACGAAATACACGTTCGAATTGTCTCATAAGGTGATTCATGTTTGATTTAGTCAGTTCAATGGCCACTACACTCCAAGGGACAAAAGGTCGCCGATTCCTCATGAACCTCCTTAAGGCAATAGTGATTCTCAACTCTCATCGAACCCAAGCCAACCCATCGACTAAACGACCTTCGTAACCATTCTCCCAGACCATGGTTTAAAATGTCTAATACATAGTAGGATAGCTAATCTTTAGTGGCCTCGAGGTTTAATGCCACTAGTACAGCTTCCGTTAAAGCATTGGTCTAAGTTGAGGTGGTAGGTAAACCCAATCAATTTCTAACCATAAGTGTAGTGGAATCCATATGTGTACAGGGGTACTTTGGATAGCTAACAAAGCTAAATGATTCTTTTAATCCAACGGTTTGTCACAAGGACAGGGAAGATGCCAAGTATACATATGATTTGATTTGATCTTCATAAGGAAAAGGGATAGCACAATGTGCCTCATGCTGCAAATTCTCAACTAACGGTCCTTCTACTTTTCTCAACAACTGACAAGTTACAATCGCCACCTCAACAAGAAAGTATCAATTATTGAGAAGATCTCTGTATTTCATGAGTTCAAACTGGTGTAAAATTCTAACTCAAACCCACTCGTAACATGATAACCTCTCAGAAGGAGATTGAGTGGGGCAATGATGCCAAAGGAAAACCATTGTCTTAATTCCTAATGTGTGACAACCTCCATCGTGACAGTGACTAATGTTTTGTTCGATGCATTGGGAAACATCCAAGGAAAAATTTCCAATAAGTCTGAAGAAGAAAAACAGGAAAAGAATACCTCAAGGGATAGATACATCACTCGGAGATTCAGGGTCAAAGTGGGGTCAAACATTCCCGAGTAAAGTTTAGTAGCTTAATTAGGGAACACAATTCTCGTCTAACGAGCCATTAACGATGCATGTGATGACCCGAAAATTTGAAAAAGGAAAAATTGGAAAAATTGGAAGGAAATGACGTTTTCCCCTATTTATAAGGGCCGAAAGTTGACTTTTTGATCGAGACCTTGTTTGGACTTTCTGGAAGTACCGTTGGATAGGTCTCGGGACACTGAATCCGTAGACAGGCGGCATGCGTCAATCGGAGGTCGGATGTGAAAGTTATGGGTCTGCGAAGGCTAGGGGCATTTTGGTAATTAGTTATGGCAAGGGCAAAATGGTCATTTGCCACAACAGGGATAATTGGATAATTAAGTGGCTGATTCAGCCTATTTGGATGAGTATTATTCATTATGTGACATCTGTCACTTGCTTATGTTAATTAGTGGCAAACGCTTGTTTAAATATTTAAAGGGATAACAACAACACAATCGTGTTTGTGTGTTGTCTGAGAAAATGATCAATATATATATATATATATATATATATATGTATGTACTGTGAAGAAAACCAAAACAGAGAGTGAGATTTGTCTTGATCGATCTTACCAGCGATCACAACCCAATTGAGAACTGAGGATTGAGAGGAAAACAAAGAGAATTAATTGGCAAGTTCTGAACCTTGAACCTGTTGAACCTAAACTTAGAAAATCCGAAAACCTTAAATGGACGTTAGGATCGAATTTGAATTTGTGGACGGTTTTGAGTGAAATTGAGCTTGAATTTAGCTCTCTGGGAGTGAGACGAGTCGAACCAGATTAAGAACGAAGGAAATTGGGGTCGTTTGGCCTTAGAACAGAGAGGAGAAGGTCTTTTAAATTTTCGAGCTTGAGTCGAGGCAATTGAGACATGGAATGAGGATATTGATCTTGGAAATGTGTTTATTAGAATCCCACGATGCTTCCTAATGCATCAATTGAAGGAAACAAATGTGAAATTGTGGAGATTGGACGATGAACAGTGATTCGGTGTTCGTCGAATAGTCGAGTTTGATTCGACTGAATTGAGGTAAGGTCCTATGTAATTATGTTTACAGATCCCTAATTCAACCTATTTTGATGCAAATAGACAGTTTAATTGTTGAAATTGATGCTGAATTGATAGGAATCAAATCGGGTCTGTTTGTGGGTCGTAGGATCCGTTTTACTGACAAACGGGTAAGGACGATGCATTGTAGCAGGCACGTGGGTTTCACGCGCAGCCACTCATAGCGGCGCGTGGGTACGATTCTTGAGGTGACGATCAGACACCATCTCGATATAGTTCAGGGTATCCGAAGGTTTAGGATCGAGTTTAAAAATACTTAAAAATTTGGGAAAATTACGGAACTTAAATGAGAGGTTAATGAGGTAATTAGTAAGCCCATCTAATGTGGTTTGGACAGGTTTGGGAGTCCCAGTGATGGTGATTAGCCCAGGAAGACTTACAGCACGCAAATCGAGGTGGCAGCTTAAGATGGTCTGTGAGTGGACCTTGATTTTTAAACTGTGATGCATGCATAAATACTTTATATGGTTTATAGATGTGATTCTATAATGATGATTTGGATGTTAGTGATTTATATGATTTCACGCATTTCGAGGCGATTTACGTGTTTGCAATGATTATACGTACTTATGGTTTTGGAAATGGTTTAATGAAATGGTTTTGGATTTGAAAAGGTAAACTCGGGCATGAGACCCATTTGTTTTGGAAACCCTCAGACTCAAAGTCCCTCTTAGTCACGTTATCGGGCCAGGGGCCCAATTGGTTCATAAACTGATTTTGCATTTGAAAATATGGAATCGGGCACGAGACCCATTTGATTTATGAACTCTCGGACCTGAAGTCCATTTGATTAACAAGGCATCAAGGCGGAGGCCCAATTAATTTACGTATCAGGCCAGAGGCCTAGTTTATTTACGTATCAAGCAGAGGCCCATTTGGTTTATGATATCGGGCACGAGGCCCATTTGGTTTACGATATCGAGCATGAGGTCCATTTGGTTTATGAAATCGGGCATGAGGCCCAGTTGGTTTACGAATCAGGTCGGAGGCCCAGTTGGTATATGAATTCAGGCTTAGGGCCCATTTATGGTTTACGATTGTGATTTCGGGTCGGGGACCCATAAATGGATTTCTGCTTTATGACGCTTTATGGGGACCGGGCATGAATCCTTTAAAGATTTTGAGAATGATTTCAAATGATTTTTCATATACCATCCTTATATATTTATGGATTTTCTTCTCCAGGGAGGCTCGTTGGCTTGGGTGGACCCCGGAGTAGTCACGGAGCACTAACTGAGTGAAGTCGCCCCTGTTGGGTATCTTACTCTTAAGAAGGCTATTATGAATTATAACCCCCAGGGAGGGTTATTGATCTGTAGACATTGACCTGGGTGGACCCTGGGGAGACTTGGGATTTGAGACCCCGGGTAGCACGCGTGTAGCTCTAGATACCGTGACATGATTGGTTATATGATATACATATTGATCAACATGATTTGTTGGATTTGAAAAATTGTGTTTTATGAATGATAAATGGATTTGGGCTGAGATCCCATATATGTTTCCTATGCTATGGATTTGTGTAAATGGTTTTGGGCAGGGGCCCATGTGACTTGAATTTACGAAACTTGGGGCTGAGACCCTAATTATGGTGGTTTAAACATATGTGGTTTAATAAATGGTTTTACTATGCTTGCATGCTTTTTAGTGAAGGGCATAAAGGTTTTTTTATGAAATATGTTTTATGAACTCTTTTATTTTTGTCCATTCACAGTCTTTTCTAGTTTTTAGTGCCCTTCAGGTTGATCTCGGATGCGGACTTTAGTAGAGGCCGAAACATCACACTCCTCCACCGGATCCTGACGTGCTCTGGAAGCTGGTCGGGCTAATGGTTTCAATTTATTCCCTTTTCAGACACTTCGTGTCTGACGGGAATATGACGCATCCCGTGTTAATCACGGGGGGATTGGGATGGGTCGTGTCATATTCGAATCTCCTGTAAGCCTCATTATTTTCCTATGGTTTGTGAAGGGAAGATGGAGAGGAAGTTGAGTGGGTGCTGGTGGAGGCCACGATAGAGGACTACGGTAGAGGTAAGGTTGCTTTCCCGTGAACTTTTGTTTGAACTCGAAAATGGTAAATCATGAATTAGTGTCCATCGATGGGTTTTAAGGTTTGGATGTGAGCTCTGGATGTGAAGGGAGTCGAGAGGCATTAGAAACAAGGCCAGAGGTGGCCTGTGGTGGCCAAAACCAGAAAAGAAAGTTTAACGGTTTGATCAATTGTTTTGAAGGTAATTTCTAGACTTAAACTTCATGTTTTAAGTAGCTGGATCACCTGTAGAGGTTACGACGAAGCTAGTGGGATAAAGGAGATCGAAAAAGATGGAAAATGAGGGAGAACCGTGCACGCCGGTTCGACTGGACCGGTCTCGACTCGGTTTTCCCGAGGTTGAAGACAACCTTTGTAGGCGCTAGAGGCCCACGCACATTTTGAGGAAGTTTTCAACACAAATTTTAATGTAATCCATGTAACGAACATTTTGACACTGGTTTCGAGTCGATCGGACATCGTTACGATATGATTCGGGATGTCCGATGGTTTAAAGGCTAGGTTAAAAATAGTTGAAAATTCAGGAAAATTATGGGGCTTTAATAGAAGCATTATGAAGTAGTTAGTAACTTTATTATGTGTTATGGACAGGTTCGGGAAGTCTGGTAATAGTGAATTGTCAGGAACGACGTATGGCACGTGTATCAAGGCGGCATCACGAATGGTCTGTGAGTGGACTTTACTTTCTAAATTATGATGCATGTTTAAATTTTTTATATGTTTTCTATATTTGATTTCTATGTTTATGATTATGATCTTTATGATTTTCGTTTTGCACGTATTTTGAGATATTTGACGTATTTGCATGTTTTACGAGATTCTGTCTTAAATTGTGATTTGATATGATTTTGATGATTTCATTTTGGGATTTGAATTATGAATTGGATTTCAATGGATTTCGGAAAGTACTTTTGGCTTTGTGGCCTAGTTTATAAGATTCCAGATTCCGATTTTCATGTGATTTTTGGATTTGAAATCGAGATTTCAAATGATGATTTCGGATTTGGTTTTGGAATTTAGATTTCGATGGATTTCTGGATTTTCTATGATTTTCACTTTGTTTTGGGTTTAAAGACCCGTTGCTATGGCTGGATATGATTTTGGGTTTAAAGACCCGGTTGATTGATGTGACGGGGGAGGGCCCTTGATTGAGATATTTTGAGTTTAAAGACTCAGACATGTTTTGAGTTTAAAGATTCGGTTATTGTGATATCCCCTGAGGCTTATTGATTGTGTTCTGAGTTTAAAAACTCGTTGATATCCCGGGAAGGCCTCATATATATGTGTTTTGAGTTTAAAGACTCGGTGATATGAGATCCAGCAGATTGGTTGATTTGTTCTTTACTGTTGATTTTCACATGGTTTTTAGATGCTTTGGGCAGTGGCCCAGTTTATCTGGATTTACGGATTTTTGGGCTGAGTTCCTGTACTTTGATGTTGATTTATGGTTTTGGGCTAAGACCCAGTGATTTGAGAAAAGGAAATGATTTCTGGTTTTCACAAACGGTTTTCTTACTATGGGATCGAAATGGTTTTCGAATGCATGCATTGGTTTTACGTGGAGGGTATAACTGTCTTTTCTTGTAAATGTTTGAAAAATTTATTATTAATTTTTGTCCACTCACAGTATTTTTGGTTTTTCGATACCCTCCAGGTTGTTGATGAGGTGCTCGCTGTTGTGAGTGAGAAGGAGACATCACACACGCGATCCACAGTGATGCTGCGAACTCTGGTTAACTAAAGTTGGTTTTTGGTATGTTGGCCTGAATATCCCTTTTTTTAGCTTACGTGTTCCATGGAGGTTAGACAGGTGTTTAGTCTTCGTGTCACACGTGGGTCAAATGGGAGCATAACTTATCCCTTAATCCTGGAGGATTGGGGGTGGGTCGTGTTAGTAGGACACTCAACAAAGTGGGAGTTAAAGATCGTGAAACAAGACATCCACAATCTAGCATTAAACGATTCACAACCGAACGCCCAAAATACGAAAAAACTTCCCTGAAATTATATTGCCCTAAACGAGACGGACTACTTCCGAAACAGAAGTTAAAACCCAAATATTCCAGAACTCTAGCCCAAAAAGATTTAACTAAAAAATGAGTAGAAGAAACTCAAATGTGTCGAGATCAAAAAACTATGCCAATTCATAAAATGGATAAGGACAAACCATGGGTTAAAATCTAGTGAAAGAGTCATGGCGCAAACACCAAACCACGCAAAATAGGTTAATGAACATAAGAGTGTTTACCAATCCGCTGGGGAATAAAATTCATCAAGACCAAATCATCGTCACCAGCTAAAAATGGTTACCAAAAGTAACTCTGACATCGTGCTTTAAAAACAACTTTATGTAAAAGAAAAAAATGGGGAAGTGATCCCCGGTTGTATAAATGTATGCTTGAGTAAAATGAAATTTCAAGTCGTAAAAGAAATTTAGCAATAAGTCTGGTAAATCCATATGGCACCGAGATGTATCACATCACAATATGTAGTACCATCTTGATACTGGGATTTCGTTGTGTAAACATAAGTTATTTTAAACTAATAACGTCACAACAAAACTCTCCATGAAAACGTAAATTCCTCTAGTAATCCAGTGGTAAGAACAAAACCAATTAAAACTCCCTTCATTTTTTTTTTAAAGGAAAAATCATGAACCTCGTTTTAAAACGTCTGAGGAAACAATGATTTGGTTTAAAGAATGTCTTCCAAAGTAAGGACGTAAAACCCGGGGAAATTTTGGCCTAGAAATCCGAAAGTTTCTAGGGTTCGAACCAAGAGAGTTTTGGTTATACACTACAGAATAATGATAAGATTCCCAATCTGCCAGGAGATTCTCAATAATAAGCCCACGATGGGTCATATTCTCTCGATCCAAGGTAACGTCTCGTGGGGGCGATAATCAAGAAATATTTCATTTTGTAACCCTAAAGGCATTACAACTCAAGGAACATTACTTGCTAAAACCTTCGCAGCAAATTCCTAGATGAGGTTCCATGTCCTAAAAAGGACTATCCTATCAGGCGGTCATAACGTCGCAACTCCCAAGGCTTTGGTCAACCAAGTCTACTCTAGTACGTAAAATGATGCAAGAGATTATTCCGCTAGGCAAACCATTACACGAGTTCATTCATTAGCTACGAATCCAAAACAATCATCGAGGGCCAAAAATTATCATTCAATGTATCCTCGAGGCATCAAACTCTCGAGGGTAACATTACACATAAGGACCATATAGATAATCTTTAAGGAGGTCCTAGGGTCCCTCAGATGGACCCACTCCATAAACATTTCTCACACATCTGTTCCGAAAGTTTCGGTCATACAGGTTTAACTCAAGTTTTACAAACAGTTTTCAAAGTTCTCGTCTATCGAGATAAGACATTACGAACAATTCCTGGAGAAGCGAGCTTGCCATATACATCATCGAATGACTCGTTCACACCACCCATTACGAACCTCAAGCTCATAAGCATCACCCGTACGTGAAATTCGACAGAAGACACCTTTACCAAACTTGTAACTATATGCGACAAAAGTTAAGTCGAACCCAAAATTTTGTCTCATGAAAACCCATGATCAAACCGTAAACGAACTACAACTAACGCCAAATGACATAACTAACTATTCGAGAAGTGGCTCTGACACCGCAAATCGGGTCGTATGATCATCAAGCATCCAAAACTAATGACGCGTTCTAGAACCATGCTCTAATACCAAATTGACACACCCGACCTAGAAATTCATTTATGGCACAAAGGTCGAGGCATACTGGCCGACGCCTGGACGATGACGTCCAAATGAAGAAGCCATTTAGGTTTAAAATGATGCATTTTTAGAGAGTCTGGCGGAACCTACTCTGTAAAAACTGAGCACATTCCACCCAACAGTGGAAGCTTAGAGCATGGATGTACATAATTGATGATCATACATACAAAAAATTTCTTGCTGATACCCAATTTTAACGTCACCTTCACTTCACACGGGGATAAGTGTTAAAGTAGCAACCGAAGTTCTCAAAGTGTGTGTACACCACAGAAGCCTGAGGTGTAACGACCTGTCTCGAATTTACGAGATTAATTAAGAATTAATAATCAAGATTAATCAAGGATTATTTGATGATCGGGGTAAAATGACGATTTTTCCCCTATACGAGAGTAAAAAGTTAACGTTTGGCCCGAGAGGTCAAATACATGAGGACCGAGATCCATGACATAGATAGAGATGATATGAGTCCGTAGACAAGCGACATGTCGAAATGGGACATCATACGAGAAAGTTACGGGTCTGGAATGAATCGGGGTACTATTACATGATTTATGAGGTAGGTTGACTTTCGTTTCTTATGGGCCTAGATATTTATGTACAGGTATAATGGATGAGTGATACTTTTCACTCATCCATTAATCATTATCTTTCATACATGCATCTACAACCCCCATTCTCTTTTGTTCGAAGAAACCCAAAACCCATACCATTTCGTCCCACCATCATTCTCTTCCGCTTCTTCTGCTTGAGAGGGACTGAGAGTGAGGTTGAGAGACAGAGAGATGGTGGAGCCACGACAAAGCAGCTGGCCAGGAATCCAGGTAAACCCGAATACGTTTTTTGGTTTGATTTTTTGATTTGGGGATTGAGGCCTTGGGGAAGTGGTTTAATGGTTGGACTGTGTTTGCTGAGTTTGGACGCATGAACTAGCTCTGAGAGGAGGTGGAAAACTGGCCGTGTGGTTTCAAGGTTGATAGGTAAATTCCTAGCTTTTCATAGTTTTGAGTAGATAGGGCTGTTTCTAGAAGTGAGACGATGAGATTAGGAGAACAATTGTTAGGAATGGCGATCGGATGGTTGAAGACGGGCTGGATCGAGAGCGGGTCAAAACGACCTGTTATAGATGTCCAATTCAACCTAAAAGAGGTTGACGATGATGACGTGACCACATGGTAGGGGATGGTTGGTGCCACGTGGAGAGGTTCTCAGAGGTGTTAGGCTAAGTGGCAGATGACGTGGTAGGTCCACATCGACGTTGACCATCCACGTGGACCAGTGAGGTGGTGCCACATTGTGAGCTATGAGACTGTGTCAGAACGTTTCAGATGACATGGCAGGTCCACATCAGCCATGTCAGACCACGTGCACCAATGAGATGGTCCCACGTGGCAGTGTTTCAGGTTGTTAGAGCTGACGTGTTAGTGACACTTGTCAGTGATGATGTCAACAGGTGACGCCATCACGTGACATGGAAATGTCAGATAGTGACACGTGGAATCTGTCAGGTGTGCCTAGTGGCAGGCGGATAGACCAGACAGGTGTCAGACCTGTCAAGCGGACGTCAGTAGTGTCGTTACTTAGGGCTGACGTCAATAGATGACATTAGCAGTTGACGTCAACACCTGACATCAGCATGACGTCAGAGTTGACCGCCGTTGACCAAACTTTGATCGGCGCGTGAAGGTGCATGGTAGTTGTTTCAGGTCTATCGGAGATCATCTAGTGGGTGTTTTGGAGCTTTTTAGCCTCGAAGATCATCTAGTTGGTGTTCGAGATGCGTTCTAAATTCTGGGATAGTTAGGGGATTTTGATTTGAACTTGTATAGGTTGTTAGTAACTTTTGGGTATGATTTGAACAGGCCCAAACATCCCGGAGACTGTGGATTGGCTTCGAACTAGCTTACGTCGTGGGATTTGAGCGCACAACACGGACAGTCTGTGAGTGGACTTTGATTTCTAAATGATGCATGCATATCTATGTTTTAATGATTTATGAATATGGTTTGAAATGGCTGATTCCTATTTTATATATTGGTTGGATAATAATTTGAATGATGTTTTAATTATCGACATGAATGATTTCGTGGAGGTTCGTGAAATCAGTGTTTCGGGCCTAAGGCCCTGGTGTTTATATTATGTGGATTTGATCATGATTTGAAAATGAAATGCCTTGTGAACTTGAATGTTGATTTTCGATTGCTTTTACAGATTTTCAAGAAAATGGCATTTTGGGCTTGTGACCCAATTAGATAAATGATTTTGGGCTTTGACCCAATTGGCTAATGATTTTGGGCTTGTGACCCGATTGGAAATAATTTGAGATTGTGAAGTGGGAACTAGACATCGTTTTTATGAGATTTGTGGAAACTAATTTTGAGCTGAGACCCTATGTCAGATAACAGTTTTGATTTGTGAAACGATAGTTTGAAAATGTGGTTCCACTATTTTTATTATGACCATTCTCCGAGGTGATGGATATGACTCTGGTAGGAATGCATTTCCCCAGAGAGGGCCTCCGGTTGGAATGTGTTTCCCCGGAGAGGACCCTATGATGTGATAGTAACCTCTAGACGTTGACCATCCTATGTAATGTGTGATCTTGGAGAGGTCACGAGGACACTGCTTGCAGGAGTGTCAGAGATGGACATTTTGTAGACGTCGAGCCAGGAGTTTCGAGCCTGTAGATGCCATCGCTCTGACGTCGACCATCATGTAAGATGTGTTCTTCTAAGTTAGAGCACCTAGAAGTCGAGCCATGGGCTCCGAACCTAGTGTATATTCGGATGTGTAATCCCGAGTCGCACAAGTAGCGCTGATATCGTGACAATTGATGATTTGACAGAAATAGATGGATAGACGGATGTTGGATATGAGAATGGGTCCTGAGGTTTTTGGCTTACTGATTTGTGTCCAGATGACATGTGATGGTTTTACGATGATTGCATCAGTTTTTATTACATACTGTTTTAGTGAAAACAAATGCTTTTTAAATTGAAATGCATGCATGCTTTGTAAAACAAAAGGTATAAATGTCATTTTCGGAAAATTTTTTCAAACTATTTATTTTTTTCCACACAACTTTTATGTTTATGATACCATTCAGGTTGATCTAGGATGTGGGCTGTAGCAGAAACCGAGACATCACTTGCCGCTGCGAGCTCCACAAGCTACCACGCACTCGAGTAACCCCGAGCGGTTTACAGTTTTATCTCTGGTCTGGCATGTGCTGTTAGACAGGAGCAGGGCACAACCCAGGATAATCCAGAGGGATTGGAATAGGTTGTGTCATGAGGGGTTTAATACAAACAGTGAGTGACCCAGTTGTTATTTCAACGTAAAACCATTTTCAGTAAACAATGTTTAACCCCCCCCCCCCCCCCCCCCCATTTTAGTATAAAACCCAAAAGAATTTACAACGTACTTACATGTAATACGAGAAATATAACATCAATTAAAAATAAGAATTTATCAAATATGCACAAATGAGCCTTGCAAAACCAATCATATGTCACAATATCAACCCACATCATCAATGCTCATGAGTCGCCTCGAGTCTCATACATGGAACATACATTGAGTATCCTTGCATGGTGCCTCGACCACGTGAAAGTTGGGTGCCTTGCACTGTCACCTCAGGTCCCCTAGAGCTCGAGGAACAAGTTGGCACACTTTAAACTAGTATTACGAGCTACGCAGATGATCAATCACATGGAGGTTGGTATGTGGCCATACAATTGGGTACATGATACTATCGACTCCTAGGTGGGTTCTAAACATCTCAATCTCATCAATGCCCCGGGGACTCTCATGCAATACAATATACATGACTCGAAACATACAACTATGCGTACTTACCATATTACCATACATAAACAGAACTGGATATGCATAACAACCACTTATCACAATCTCATACCACAATTATCACATAATAATTCATGCATGAACAAAAATTATAAAATGTGAAAAGTAGTAAAGAAAATAAAATAAGTTTTAGGGAAAGGTGCCCACTCACACTAGTCGGGGAGCCAGATCACCTGACAAATCAAGCAATCCACAAGCTCCAAACCCGGTCCATCCCTAAGGAGACCATTCATAAGGGTTAGAATTACCTTTACTTTGATATGAAGCTTTAATCCCCCTAAAGGTAATCCAAAATAGATCTTAGAAACACCTAACAAGGGCCTATACAAGTTTAGGAATTCTAGGGACCCTAGAATGTCCCTAAACAAGCAAAAATAGTGCCCACGTGCCTCCGTGGGCAGAAAAAGTCCCCAAGCGCTAGCCATGTGCCTATCTGGGCTCAGGAAAGTGTTCCACGCGCCAGCCAGCGCTGCTAACACGCGCGGTACTATTTCACACAAGCGACCCACACATGTAAGAATATTTCCTAGAATATACCTATAATATTCTACAGAATATTCCATTAGACACCGTTAGTAAACCGTTAAGACAAAAGGTTTACTAACGTCAATCAAATATTGACCTTTAACCTTCCGGCGCCAAAACTTCACTGGAGACGGTGGTGAGACCACCACAGCACCACCGTCAACGGTGGTCGAAATTTGGGTTTTTGCCTAAAAATTGCAAGATTCCAACGAGGCCTTACTCTCTCGATTTTCACTCAAATTTAGCATGCAAACCATCAATCTACGTCTACTCAACGACATGTGTAACGACCCGTCCTGAATATCGGGATTTAATAATATTTAATTGTGATTTACTAATCTGGGATTAGTTGGGCGATTTCGGACGAATTGTGCAAAATGACCGTTTTGCCCTTGGGCGTGGGCAAAACGTTGACTTTTAATTCGGATGGTCAAATGGATTTTGACCGATGACCGTGACGTAGTTCGGGACGTCACGAGTTCATAGACAGGTGGCACGTTCGATTCCGACGTTCGTGGTGAAAGTTATGATGTACGGAAGTGTAAGGGCATTTTCGTAATTTGAACGTAATAAGGGGGAAATGTTGACTTTTTGATCGGGAGGTCCGATGGCTAAGGACCGAGGACCGTTAGGAAGGTCTCGATGCCCTGAGTTCGTAGACAGGCGGCACGCATCAATCGGAGTCCGTATGACCGAGTTACAGGTCAGGATGCGTGAGGGGCATTTTGGTAATTTCCTGCACAAGGGCAGAAATGTAATTTCACACGGGACACTGTTCCATTGAACTGGCCGTGTAGTGGATGCTTTGTGCGATCGATCCCTTGATTGTTTATCAATTAAATGGCTGGATTGGGACGGTTTGAGGTGGAATTGCACATGGGGATTGAGTTGGCATCGATTGCACGATATGGGCACTGGGTTTTCTACTGTTTTCGGGATAGTGCAGGGGAACATTACACGGTGGAAATTGGACACTTTTGGATGCCTTTAACGGCTGATTGGGATTAAAGGAATGGTGTGTAAGTCGAGTGGGTTCCCCTGTGATTGAGAATGAAAGGATTGAGTGAGTTTGGAGTTGGATTTCTCTGAAAAACCCGAAATCGGTTACAGGGAAATTCAAATTCGAACTTCGGTTTTTAGGCCAGCCCAAGCCTAATTGATGGTGGATTGAGCTTCTTGGAACTTCAACGTGTCGAACCAGATCAAATGGGGCAAGCTTTGGGGCTCCTAGGGCCGTGAACGGACGAGGTGGACGGCTGGAAAACTCAAGCTTGAGTTGTGACGATTGAGGTATTTTCGAGTTCAATTAGTCATGCTAATTGGTTCGTGTTAGTCCTTATTAGCTTCCTGTGAAGTTAATTTGATAATGGTTGAGGATTGGAGGAGTTTTGGTGATCGACCCGTTTTGGGTGATCACGGGTTGTTGACACGATTGATCGATGGTTGATGTTGATCATTGACACAGAACTGAAATTGGTGGAGTGATGATTGTTGTAGGATCAAGAACGGATTGAATTGATGTCGAATTGAGTGAGATTAAACCGGATCCTATCGCGGGTAATCAGACCCATTTACCAGTCATTCGGGTGAAGAAGGAACACTGTAGCAGTCACTGTAGCAGGCGCGTGGCTTTCACGCGCAGCCACTCACGGCGGCGCGTGACGGCACGTGGGCACGAATCTCGAGGTGAGGTCAACATGACTTTTATCCTATACAATGTAACGAACATTTTAGCGTTGGTTTCGTGTCGATCGGATCCCGTTTCAATATTGTTCGGGATGTCCGAAGGTTTTAAATCGAGTTTTAAAATACTTAAAAATTCGGGAAAACTACGGGACTTGAATAGGATGTTAATGATGAGGTTAGTGATCCTCTAATGTGTTTTGAACAGGATTGGGAGTCCCGATGATAGTGGTGTGGCCCGGGAAGGCCTATGGCCCGCGTATCGAGGCGCTCGGTTAAACGGTCTGTGAGTGGACATTGGTTTTATAAATTCGATGCATGCATAACTGTTTCATGATTGTTATAATTGTGATTATATGATTTATTTTGGATATCAGTGAATTTATATGTTTTCACGCATTTCGAGGCGATTTACGTGTTTGCACGTGAATCGAGGTTTTCTGGATTTGCACTGATTTCCATAAATATGGATGGATATGATTTCATGAAACGGTTACGGATTTGTTAAAATGAATCGGGCCAGGGGACCAGTTAATTTGTTAATCGGGCCAGGGGCCCAATTGAATTATGAAGTTGGGCCAGGGGCCCAGTTAACTTATGAAATCAGGCCAGGGGCCCAATTAACTTATGAATCGGGCCAGGAGCCCAGTTGACTTGTATATGTGATTTCGGGTCGGGGACCCTAAAATGGAATTGAATAAACTATTTCGGATTTGATTCAACTATTTGGACTTATGACGGTTTTATGGAAATTCGGGGCAAGGCCCTTGTGATATTTTGGAAATGAATAATTGAATGTGTTCCAAAAAACCATCTCGATATGAGGATATTTATATCCTGGTCTCCTCCAAGTGTTGGGGACACTGGAGAAGTCACGGTGCATTGCCTGCGAGGGTTCATTATACGGAGCTACCGGACCGTATAGTGATCCAGGAGCAGGATTGCTAGACGTCATGGACGTCAGACATCGGGGATGTCAGAGATATGGACCCGGTGAGACCCCGGGCAGCACGCGTTGCTTAATACCGTGAGATATGACGTCTGGAACGTCAAGCGTCTAGGACGCTAGGCATCGGGGATGCCGGAGATGGAAAAATAATAAATGAATATTACTAGATTGACGAAATAACTCTTGGATTGACTTTTGGAATTTGAAACTATGCTTTGGTTTCCGGGCTAAGGCCCTAATGGTTATTTCAAAATAAATATGGGATTATTGGTTTTTGGTGCATGCATATGATTTTACTGAGGGGCATAAATGTCTTATAAATGTTTTTAAACAGACTTGTTTATTTTCGTCCACTCACAGCTTTTGTTTTCAATGCCCTTCAGGTTGATTCCGGATGCAACTGCAGCAGAGACTTGAGCATCGCACACCTCCTCCATCGATCCTTACGCACTCTGGAAGCCCGTTTGGGCAGTGGCAATAGGTTATCCCTTGCCTGACACCTCTTGTCAGACGGGAGCATGGCACATCCCATGGTAATCCTAGGGGGATTGGGATGGGTCGTGTCAAGTGGTATCAGAGCAGGTTTTGCTCTTTTGTGCGCGAAGGACGAGGGTGTGATGTCTCTTTGGGCTGCAGTTCCGTTGTCCACCTAATAGATAGTTTTGGGTTTGAATGGTGGATTGGGTGTGTTTGGCCCGATACGCCGTGCATCGATGCGATTCAACCCAGGTGGGGTTGTATACGATTAACTAGTAATGTGGGACCGTCGGTTCGGTCATGTGATGATGGATTGTTGTGCCACTCGGCACAGCCGGGTTCGGGGAACCCCATTGGAATAATATTATGGAAATGCGAAACGCAGTTGAGTATTGGTCTATGTTTTGGACCCTGGTAGTGTTGGCTAGTGTACGGGGTGTTGGTGCATCGGAGTTAGCCGATGACCTTCGCGATGGAACCCACGTTGAGTTGACGATTGGATTGGATTGGACGTCTATATGATGTCAGGACCGCGGAGCCGGTCAGGTTATGGATTTTACTGCAGAAGGCAGTTGGGTTCGGTGGAACCCTAGGGTGTGATTTTGGAACCCTAACTTGTAATTGATGGATTTGGAAAAGTGAACTTAAAATGAGAACTTGTGCTGCGGTGAGCGGCTGAGGTCTTGGATGACCATGTGGATGACTCTAGTGAGTCTTATGGGTTCGATCTATGGATACGGTTGTGAGATGAAATATGGAATCCCGTGTCGGATCGAATATTAGTGTGAGGTGTGGTTACGGATCTTGACAATGATGACTGTTGGTCGACAGTTGTGTCGAGATGACTGGCTATCGAGGGTATTTAGCGTGGCTTTCACACTTGGGGATCAGGGGATCTTCAGGGAACGTCCATTATCCTGATGTTCCAGTGGTCAAATTGGAGGTACCCATAGTCGTGGGGTACGAGTGGTGTTACGGGATCATCGTTCGGAATGAACGGAGATCTAGGGTAACAACTTTGCACACAGTGTGCTGGCATGGATGTTCGCGTGCTAGCATGGGAGTTCGTGTGCTATGTATGGATGTTGGTATGGTGATACCTTTATGCCAATACTAGTATGGATGCCTGTGTGCTGATACTAGTGTTGATGATGGTGCGCTGGTACTGGTGACAGTAATTGTGATGACGATGAGCCACCAGTTGGGGTGTGACTTTGTCATGATGAACAGATGATTGGTATCTGCGACTCAGTGGTGGTTGAGTCATGGACTGGATGGGATACAGTGGAGGTTGTGTCGTGTTGGGATAAGTCCCAACCGATTTATGATGACAAGTGATGAACAGATAAAATGGTATGATTGAAACTTGGGGAATCTAGGGACGATGTTCCCTATGTCATGCGAGTTGGTGGATTTGGGGAGTTGTGGTCAACTCCGAGATTGGTAAGTTTGTGTACTGCTTATATCCCTTGAGAGTACAAGGAAATTATTGAAATTGGAAAAGTCGGGGAAACCATTCGTGGTATTGATGTGTGATGTTATGATTGTGAATCACTTGGAACCTGAGGATTGAACCTGTTTAGGTTGAGATGTGAGACGGAGGCAGTATGGTATGCACATTCAGGCAAAATTTTGGATATCCCGTTCGGAATCGGGGTGTGTGCATACATGATTATTGACGGACGTGAGATCCGAGTAATGAATTGATTTTGGACACGTGGTGGTCCAAGTGAGGTATGGACGTGGGCAGTCCAGTGGTTGGACTTGACATCTCATTTGGGAGCATGTCTGTTTCCAGCATGGTTGGAACTCCCGTTTCGGGGAGAGTTGTCATTGGGAGACGAGAGGAGTGCTCGTTTCCGCATCAGTGATTGGTATTCCGAAGTCATTAGGGTTGACTTCATATTTCCTGCCGTGGCAGATGATGATTGTTGCTACCAGTACGTTGAGCGTGTATTGGTAGGTGGACCCATGTTTGGCCTTGGGTCATTGGACCCAAGGGAGTTGTGTATGATCTTGGATTTGGTGGTAAAATGCGAGGTCATCTTTCTACCAAGGGGAAATTTGGCGAAGGATTCAATGGAGGGCGTAAGACCCTACGATCAGCTTTCGGATGGATTGCTTGCCATGTGAGCATGTGTGGATCCTAGGTGGATCTGATTTGTGATGTTGTCGACTTTGGTCGATGTGACGATCTAGGATCGTGATGTTACTTGTCGGGTGACGTAGCATTGGATATGGATTGTGATCTTGATGATCCATATGGGTGGAGAGTTTATCACTCTTACCTTGATATGTGAGTCGTAAATGACAGGACTGAACTTCCTTTCGGAGTGGAGTCCATATGGTTTGTTACTCGGGTGAGTAGGTTTCCGATGTGGTCGGATTTTGTCAACCTTTGACGTGTGGATATTGGGATTGGCTTCCCTATGAAGTCAATCGAGTGTTTTGGATAGGCAACCGATAGATTCGGTTATGTTACGTCTTGATGGACGTAAACGAGATTTTGGGTTTTGGAATCGAATTTCTGGGTGACGATTCAGGATTCGATTGCGAAGCTCGAAAATGGATTACCGGATTTGGGTGCGGAATGATTATTCCAATGCTAGCTTACGGAATAATGATTTCGGATTCGGATTTGGAAATGGAATAAATTTGATGTCTAGGTTCGGGTTCGGGATTTCTTACGAAATTGCGAATTCGGATTCGGAATTGGAACTAGATGACAGGTGGAGTTCGTTTTGTCTCATGTTGGTTTGGGCAAATGTACTCCGTTACTAGAACGTGTTTGGCTATAACCTGGGTGGTTGTAGGCGGATTGATGGATTGATGTACGTACAGGGTACGTTGTACGAGGATTGAGACTGGTTAGGCTGAGTGGTGCCTAATGGCGGTACATGGGATGTACCTGTGGTGTG
Organism: Prinsepia uniflora; assembly: GCA_032719365.1. Lineage (NCBI taxonomy): Eukaryota > Viridiplantae > Streptophyta > Magnoliopsida > Rosales > Rosaceae > Prinsepia > Prinsepia uniflora. Next base: position 45,575,931 of record CM064861.1, on the reverse strand, counting down.
TGGTTGAGCGTCTTGGTAATCAGCTTGGTTCCGATATCATGTGTTGGTTGTGATCGTGGACTGGACATTGGATACCGTGCGCTGTGCTGAGTGATTTTGTCAGGATCAGTGATTGTATGAGCAGGTGCTCTTAGCCATGGTGGGCTAGTGGAACCCTGGTATTGTTATGTGTGATCACTGCTGGGCAGGTATTCAATGTGTTCCAGTTAAACCACTTGTTTGAGTAAGTTGACGGTATACGTACACTCAGGATGAGTGAATTGGTGGTCAGAGTAACCACGAGTAGCCTTGTGTGATGTTTCCACACCGTGATGTTTCCAGCATCTTGGTTCGCTGAGGGAGCCGACAATTATGGACATTGAGATTATGTTGTGTCGCAGGATTGGGCTTGCCCTGCGAATTGAGATCATGTGGTTGATCTTACGCTACATCGAGGGTGATGTAGTGCGTGGTGTTATCACTGGCTAGCTGATGGCTGGGGCTTTATCAGGGTGGTAAAGCTTAGTGGTGACAGTTTGACTGGTGGTGTCAGCATGGACTGACAAACGAGATTTGGCGACTCCCAATGGGAGCAAAGGTAAGGATATATTGGCAATGGAAGGGAACCGTCTAGCTAAAGGAGTCAGCTAAACGGTTAGGCGATTTTATCGCGGATCAGGTGATCATTTCCACTCGCGGTGGTCGAGTGTTGTTGCTATTATGACGTATGACTGTGATGGGATGTCTGGGTACAGACGAGGCTGGTGTTGACCCAGCAAGTGGGTGTACAGGTGTACACATGTTATGAGGTCGAATTGTTTTCCACGAGGTGGTTGTGGAATAAGGATGTTGGTAATTTCGAGGACGAAATTCTTTAAGGAGGGAAGGTTGTAACGACCCGTCCCGAATATCGGGATTTAATAATATTTAATTGTGATTTACTAATCTGGGATTAGTTGGGCGATTTCGGACGAATTGTGCAAAATGACCGTTTTGCCCTTGGGCGTGGGCAAAACGTTGACTTTTAATTCGGATGGTCAAATGGATTTTGACCGATGACCGTGACGTAGTTCGGGACGTCACGAGTTCATAGACAGGTGGCATGTTCGATTCCGACGTTCGTGGTGAAAGTTATGATGTACGGAAGTGTAAGGGCATTTTCGTAATTTGAACGTAATAAGGGGGAAATGTTGACTTTTTGATCGGGAGGTCCAATGGCCAAGGACCGAGGACCGTTAGGAAGGTCTCGATGCCCTGAGTTCGTAGACAGGCGGCACGCATCAATCGGAGTCCGTATGACCGAGTTACGGGTCAGGATGCGTGAGGGGCATTTTGGTAATTTCCTGCACAAGGGCAGAAATGTAATTTCACACGGGACACTGTTCCATTGAACTGGCCGTGTAGTGGATGCTTTGTGAGATCGATCCCTTGATTGTTTATCAATTAAATGGCTGGATTGGGACGGTTTGAGGTGGAATTGCACATGGGGATTGAGTTGGCATCGATTGCACGATATGGGCACTGGGTTTTCTACTGTTTTCGGGACAGTGCAGGGGAAAATTACACGGTGGAAATTGGACACTTTTGGATGCCTTTAACGGCTGATTGGGATTAAAGGAATGGTGTGTAAGTCGAGTGGGTTCCCCTGTGATTGAGAATGAAAGGATTGAGTGAGTTTGGAGTTGGATTTCTCTGAAAAACCCGAAACCGGTTACTGGGAAATTCAAATTCGAACTTCGGTTTTTAGGCCAGCTCAAGCCTAATTGATGGTGGATTGAGATTCCTGGAACTTCAACGTGTCGAACCAGATCAAATGGGGCAAGCTTTGGGGCTCCTAGGGCCGTGAACGGACGAGGTGGACGGCCGGAAAACTCAAGCTTGAGTTGTGACGATTGAGGTATTTTCGAGTTCAATTAATCATGCTAATTGGTTCGTGTTAGTCCTTATTAGCTTCCTGTGAAGTTAATTTGATAATGGTTGAGGATTGGAGGAGTTTTGGTGATCGACCCGTTTTGGGTGATCACGGGTTGTTGACACGATTGATCGATGGTTGATGTTGATCATTGACACAGAACTGAAATTGGTGGAGTGATGATTGTTGTAGGATCAAGAACGGATTGAATTGATGTCGAATTGAGTGAGATTAACCTGGATCCTATCGCGGGTAATCAGACCCGTTTACCAGTCATTCGGGTGAAGAAGGAACACTGTAGCAGTCACTGTAGCAGGCGCGTGGCTTTCACGCGCAGCCACTCACGGCGGCGCGTGACGGCGCGTGGGCACGAATCTCGAGGTGAGGTCAACATGACTTTTATCCTATACAATGTAACGAACATTTTAGCGTTGGTTTCGTGTCGATCGGATCCCGTTTCAATATTGTTCGGGATGTCCGAAGGTTTTAAATCGAGTTTAAAAATACTTAAAAATTCGGGAAAATTACGGGACTTGAATAGGATGTTAATGATGAGGTTAGTGATCCTCTAATGTGTTTTGAACAAGATTGGGAGTCCCGATGATAGTGGTGTGGCCCAGGAAGGCCTATGGCACGCGTATCGAGGCGCTCGGTTAAACGGTCTGTGAGTGGACATTGGTTTTATAAATTCGATGCATGCATAACTGTTTCATGATTGTTATAATTGTGATTATATGATTTATTTTGGATATCAGTGAATTTATATGTTTTCACGCATTTCGAGGCGATTTACGTGTTTGCACGTGAATCGAGGTTTTCTGGATTTGCACTGATTTCCATAAATATGGTTGGATATGATTTCATGAAACGGTTACAGATTTGTTAAAATGAATCTGGCCAGGGGCCCAATTAATTTGTTAATCGGGCCAGGGGCCCAATTGAATTATGAAATCGGGCCAGGGGCCCAGTTAACTTAAGAAATCAGGCCAGGGGCCCAGTTAACTTATGAATCGGGCCAGGAGCCCAGTTGACTTGTATATGTGATTTCGGGTCGGGGACCCTAAAATGGAATTGAATAAACTATTTTGGATTTGATTCAACTATTTGGACTTATGACGGTTTTATGGAAATTCGGGGCAGGGCCCTTGTGATAATTTGGAAATGAATAATTGAATGTGTTCCATAAAACCATTTCGATATGAGGATATTTATATCCTGGTCTCCTCCAAGTGTCGGGGACACTAGAGAAGTCACGGTGCATTGCCTGCGAGGGCTCATTATACGGAGCTACTGGACCGTATAGTGATCCAGGAGCAGGATTGCTAGACGTCATGGACGTCAAACATCGGGGATGTCAGAGATATGGACCCGGTGAGACCCCGGGCAGCACGCGTTGCTTAATACCGTGAGATATGACGTCTGGAACGTCAAGCGTCTAGGACGCTAGGCATCGGGGATGCCGGAGATGGAAAAATAATAAATGAATATTACTGGATTGACGAAATAACTCTTGGATTGACTTTTGGAATTTGAAACTATGCTTTGGTTTCCGGGCTAAGGCCCTAATGGTTATTTCAAAATAAATATGGGATTATTGGTTTTTGGTGCATGCATATGATTTTACTGAGGGGCATAAATGTCTTATAAATGTTTTTAAACAGACTTGTTTATTTTCGTCCACTCACAGCTTTTGTTTTCAATGCCCTTCAGGTTGATTCCGGATGCAACTGCAGCAGAGACTTGAGCATCGCACACCTCCTCCATCGATCCTTACGCACTCTGGAAGCCCGTTTGGGCAGTGGCAATAGGTTATCCCTTGTCTGACACCTCTTGTCAGACGGGAGCATGGCACATCCCATGGTAATCCTAGGGGGATTGGGATGGGTCGTGTCAACATGAGTCCAGAAATCTAGTCTAAAGAGTTAGAAGCTATCTCCATAGTCCCAAAAGTCGATGGGAACCTCGCGGTGGCTTTCTGTTTTTCAGAAGACAGCGGTGAATAGAGGAAATCAAGTAACTAACTTAAATTGGGAAACACTTATCTATGCTACCGTGAAGTGCAGATTTTCGGCCACCGTCATTGTCGTCCACACTGTCATGAATTCAACATGCAAGTAGGTAGTTAGAACACCCTCAAGGAGGCAAATTCGATGTTCGAAGTTAGGGATTGAAAGGGTACCTGGTAAGCCCTTAAATCCACACGGATCATCAAAAGGATCATCAGTTCAAACATCACCGTTGTTGTTTCGATCCTGGAAACCCACATGCAAGCTCAGGGTTAGCTTCCTAGTGATGAGGCGAACTGGAAATCATGATTTAGGGTTCGAAGTGCTACCTGGTATAAGCCTTAGTTCCTTGGATTGGTTCCGGGTCTCGAGTCGGGTCTTCATCATTGTCATCGTCATCGCAACCCTTATGGACCTCAAAATTATGGTTACGGTGCTCGTAGGGACATGAAGATGAGGTTGGATTCATGGTAGAGATTTGATTCTTTTATCCTTTCAGGGACCATGCGAGTGCATGTGTATCGATTTGAGGGGGAGGGGTGTGTGGTTAGGGATGGTCGAAGTGTGCATTTTGGTCAGTATTCCATTCTCAGAATATATGGAATCCCATTTGTGGCCTCTAACCTGGGCTTCATTCATTTGGATTCCATCTTATGAGTTGGCCAAGGGAGCATGTAAAAAGGGGTTTAATTACAAAGGGAAATCTTCTCTTGGGCTTGAATTAGTTCTGGGCTATTCCAATACAAACTTACCTCTTAATGGGGCTCGATAATTGATGCTACAAGGACTAGGTACACTCCAAGTTGTTTGGGAGACTATGGATTTAACTAATTGGTTTTAAAAGGCTAAAAATTATAACTTAAGTTATGGGCTTGGGCCCCACAATAGCGACTCACATGCCCCAACCCAATTAAGCTAACCCAATAGATGGTCAAGCAAAAAAAGAACCCAGATGGTGAAATAAGGGTAGAATGGTAAATTTCATATTTTAGATTTCTAAATTTTGGTACGGGTCATGACACTATGGTCGTCGTACTTGTGATACCAGCAGTAAGTACTCGTGTTTTTGCCAAGTTTGCTTGTGACTAGCGCCCAGGTAGACTTTGGAATCATGTGCTTGACATTGAGAAACATATTCTCATAGGGGGTGTTGATTATGGTGTTGGTTTCATATTTGACCGAGGAATACGCTTCTACACATTGTTTGGTTGGTTCTCCTGATGGTTCTGTACGCCTTTTGGCTAAGTGTCTCGGCTTTGGCATGTATTCCCACCTGTTTCATTATCTCACTATACGTAGGCCAACTCATAGTATGAGTTACATACTTGAAAGGAAACTCCTGGAAGCCTCCCTTAAAGGCTATAAATGCTCCTCTGTCGTTTGTTTTAGTGCATCAAGAGTATTAATGGCTAAACTGAGTTATGTACATCCACAGTGGTTCGTTTGCCCCTTGTTTTAGTTGGAAAATGTCCTCAGTCGAAAAAAGACGGTTCGTCTGGATCATGAACTGCGTCAATTAGCGGGGAATTGAAAATTATACATCGTGCCTCGTTCAATAGATTCTTGAATTCCACAACCGAGTGATAATTTTTCATATGTGTGATTGGGTCTCTCTTTCTGGTGTAGAGTGAGATTTTTAAAGGCTTGAACTCGTGGTCGGTCTTGAACTAATGCATCCTCTTAGTGAAGGGCTCGTGGCTAGTTTTTGGCCTTCGAAGGTGCTAGACAAGTGAGTTGACGTTCGAAGGTAGTGTTCCTCGGTCGAAGTGATCAGGCCTCTCGGTGTCCCCTCTCGTGGATGAACTAGTATGGTTGCTAACCTAGATTGACCGCTCAGTGTCCCTCATCGGGGAAAATTTTCGGGGGACTTTACCATGTCCACCAACCCATCTAGGCCTCTTGGCATCCCTCCTTGGAGACAAAGTTTTAGAACCTTCCTGGTGCTCACGAGCCATCTAGGCCGCTCAGTGTCCCTCGTGGGGGACGAGTGTTGGGGACCCACGTGATGTCCACTAACCCATCTAGGTCGCTCAGTGTCCCTTCTAGGAGACAAATTTTTAGAACCTCCGCATTGCTCACTAAACCGTGGGAGGACTGGAGTAATGGACCCTGATGTTGGTCGAGTACCTGTAGAGTTTACTAAGCAGTTTCAGCGGTGCTCTCGATTTTCTTGAGAGGAATCGGCGCCTTTGAACTCCGAGATAGGGATTTGTATGAGATCTTGCAAAGGAAGCCTCACCTAGCTGGTGTTAGGAAGATTCTGCCGAGCGATGTGGTTCCCTCAGTGCCGAGCTGCCGTATTCCCTATAGGCTGAGAGTAATTCCCCATGTCTTGATGATTGAGAGGTGATTAATGTCTTCGGGAACCGTCACTAAGAGTTTCGTTAGCGTCGCAGTATATTCTAGTTTCTCATGTCTGTCGTATGGATGATGATCATTCGAGTGGGTTTTTTGGCTGGTTCATCAGGCGTGTGAAGTTTTTCCTTTCTCGATCCTCGACGGTTCCTCTTGGTACCCTCGGCCACTACCCACTTAGCCTTTTTGGTATCGACCCTAGCTCGGTGGGCACTGAATTCGGCATGTGTAACTCGGAGCTGTTCGGCTACCTCGGTGTACAGATCATCAAGTACTTGACACCTTGACAGTAACGACCCATCCCGAAAATTAAGGTTAAGACAGTGATTAAGATGGGATTAGTGAGCTTAATCGGGGGTTAGTTGGTCCCGATAAGGTCATTCGCCTAGAATGACGATTTTGCCCCTTGTCCGGGAAAAAAGTGGACTGTTAGTTCAGGTGGTCAGATGGACTTTGATCGGTGACCAGGACGTAGGTTAGGACGTCACGAATCCGTAGACAGGTGGCACGCCCGATTCCGACATCCGAGGAGGAAGTTATGATGTTTGGAAGGTTGAGGGCATAACCGTAATTTGGTTAAACTAGGGGGAAGAGTTGACTTTTGTTACGAATGGGTTTTGGTATGTTGACCTAGGATACTTAGATAGAGCTCGTCGTCTTGAGTTCAATGACAGGCGGCACGTATGCATCGAACTTACGATGTGTGAGTTACGGGTCTAGAAGGGTAGTGGCACAATGGTAAAATTTGACTTAAAAGGAAGGGTATTTTGGTCTTTTGGTCGTTTGGGCAGTGTGTAACCAGATCAGGACAAGTGTACAGTGTACAGTGACAAGTGTACCATGTATGTGTGTTTGTTCTTCGAACCAGACAGAAACAGAGGGAGATAGTTGAGAGAAATTGAGAGACGATGGTGAGGGTTGGTGTGTTCTGGTGAGTGAGGAGTGACTTAGAATTTGAGAGGAAGACAGTGAGGAGGTTTAGAGGTGCGGTGATGAGAGCCACGGGAAATCAGAGAAAAACAGGGAGGAAGTGAGTGCTTGGGGGGGGGGGGGGGGGTGTTGTGGCCGTGATCAACCAATCAAGGCCAGTGGAAGTGTCCAGAGGACGGAGGAGGACGGAAGGAACTACTACCTCACGGCTGAGCTCACGACGGCGACAGGAGGACAGGTAATTCCTCATCCTCGTTTCTTTGCTCTGTTTTTTCGTCTGGGTTCAGGAGCTAAGTCGTAGGTTTAGGGGTTGAATCGAGGAGTTCCGTGAGGTCTAGGGAGTTCAGTGGAGTCCTAGGAGTCTTCTGGTGGGGCAGCCGTGACGGGGAGTGCACGGTGGAGGTTGGCACGACGGAGCATACAGATGTACTCTGTTTTTCCGTTTTGCTCAAGTTGAAAGTCGTGGACTTAGGGAGTGAGTCGACGGTCTTGGTGAGTTGGGTGAGGTTTAGGATGGTCTTAGGAAGAGGTTGATACTGCCACCATGATGGGGGGTGACCTGGGTCGCCGGAGAAGGAAACAGTGGACTGAATGGGTCTGGTTTCGAGTTAGGGACGATGACTTAGAAGCTGTGTCGAGGTGGTTGAGTAAGGGGGATGTATAGCTAAGAACTGAACGATGCTGTGGGTGAAGAGAGGAGCAGTTTTGGTGCAGGTACGGCGGAGAACCGCTGACGCCGGTTCGATGTGCAGGAACTGTGCTGAACCGGGTCTGCTCGAGGTTGAAGATGCACTGTAGCTGGCGCGTGAGGGCCACGCGCAGCCACTTTGGGCGGTGCGTGGGGGCGCGTGCGGCGGCGGCAGGGAAAGTTGTCAAACTGGTTTTTGGTCTAGGTGTTGTGACGAGTCTGTTGGCGTTGGTTTCGGGTTAATCGGACGTCGAATCGAAGTAGTTTCGCGAGGGTGAAGGCTTAGGGTTCCGATTCGTTCCGGTTAGGACCCGGGGATTTTTGAGGGAAATTAGGTGGACCTTCGTAGACGTGTTAGTGACGTATTTTGGTGGTTGTTGATAGGATCGGGAGTTCCCGAGGAAGCTGAGGAACGTACGAGACGTTCAGGACGCGATTGAGGGCTCGGTACTGTGAGTGGACCCTTTCCTTAAACTCGAACATGCATAACTGTTTTTCTATAAGTGTTTTATATCTGTGATTTCATGCTTGTTGGATTTAGGATGTGGTTTTACATAATTGCACGGTTTCAGAGAAATAACTTATTTGGCATGTTTTACGAGGAATGTTGATTTCTGAAAATAATGTTATGGTTTTGAGATTTTCAAATGATAAATGGTTTTTAGTATTTGTTAAGGGATTTTTGAACATGATTTCGATGATCAAGGTTTTCGATTTTAGAATCGGATTTCAGATAACAGGATTTGGTTTTAAAAGTGAAAAGTGGATTTCCGGATTTGGGTTCGGAATGACGGTTCTGGACGCCGGAAGGGCATCGGACCGGTGATTTCGAATTCGGGTTTGGATGTGGATTTAGAAATGGTTTTCAAATGGTTTTGGATTGGATTTGCTGGATCTAGTTATTGGGTTTAAAGACTCGGATATTGTGATTGACGGGGGACGGGCCCGGATTGGGTTTAAAGACCCGGATTGGGTTTAAAGACCCGGATTGAGTTTAAAGACTCAGATATATTGATATTTCCCCCGTAGGCCTGTTGAGTTTAAAGACTCGGGAGTTTAAAGACTCGGATATTATGAGACCTAGATTGAGTTTAAAGACTCGGGAGTTTAAAGACTCGGATAGGTCCAGCAGGTTTGATCGGAAAATGATGATTTGATATTCACGATTTATGATACGGTTTTATGATGCTTATGATATGGTTTCTATAACTGTTTGATAGTGTTTCTGTTTCTTATGATGTTTTATGGTGATTGATTGATAACTGTTTTCATAACTGGGTTATGCATGTGGTTTCAAAACGGAGGGCTAAAACCCAGTTTACTTATAAAATGGTTTTGGAAACTTTTATTTTATTCTGGTCCACTCACACCTTCTGTTTTCAATTGCCCTCCAGGTCGTGGAGCTAGAGCGGGGTTTCGGCATCGAGGCAGCGTCTGAGGCATAAAAGTCGCAAAAGGGATCCCGAAGTGTTTTAAACCTTTTTGTGTGCGTGTATTTAGTTTTTCGGTTTTCTTTCTTTTGTACTGTGGTACTATGCTCTGTAAAAATTTTAAATTTCGAGATGTATTGTATAGTTCTCCTGCGTCTGACTGAGTGTTTTGGTGGTCTCGAGTGAGTTTTACCTTAGTGTTGTGTTGGGGAGTCAGACGGGAGCAGGATTTACCTCGGGTTTCGGGGTAAAACCGGGGTGGGTCCATACATTGACTCGACATGTGTGCCCTTAGACTTCACCTCGACCATGTTGGTTTTTAACTTCTAGAAAGTTGGGAGAGTTGTCTCTCGTTGCCATGGATCCCTGTCCAGGTGTGATCTTTCTGAGGTCCTGATCGCCTAACATGTTCGATGCTTAGAAGAGTGTATGCTTAGCTCGATAGAGAGTGAGCAGACTTAGTCAGTTTCCCACAAATGACGCCAAACTGTTGAAGCAAGAAATGTTCGTGTCCTTCCTCGTAACCTGTGACCTAGGAAAAGTTGTTGGTCTTCCGTTAGTACAAACATCAATGTGGTGCCAGCCTAACGTTCACCGATGGTCAAGTTAGTAACTTTATTTATAAGAGAAAACAATAAGTGGCAAGTTTGGTAAAGTAATAGTGAATAATAAGTACTAATTACATTTGTTGGGAAATGTGCACCACTTATGTATGAGTGATTGGAGTGTTCATTTCTCATAGTTTCAATGTGGGATAAATGCTTCTCAGTTTTTGTGCTAACACGTGGTATGTACATCGAGGGTGTAGATACTTCAACGTGTCATTCCGTCTTGAGCCCGTTGTCAGGACCATGTAAGTGGCGTGGGCCTGGCTAATAGAAGACTTATCAACCAAGAAATTATGAATGATAACTCCTAATGTAATACTTTTCAAGTGCACTAAATCGTATGACGAGTATAGTAGGTTTGCAAAGGTCGATCCCTCGAGGACTTGTTCAACATGAATCCACTTAATTTAGAATAAAAAACCTGAGAAAAAAGTACAAAAACGTTGGGGGGTTTTGAATGATGATTAGAACAAAATTGAATGATGGAAACAAGTGCAAAATGATGAAAAACTTGATTTGAAAGTTGATTGGATGATTAGGACGAATTAGGACATGTTATCCACCTTTACCAATTGAAGTTCTCCTTAGATTTCGTTGATTAGATTAATTATGCATGTATCTGAATTAAGTGCCCATGCAAGGGTCCGGCTAAGGCTAACCCCACACATTTATCTTCTCTTAGATTGCATGTTTAAACGTGATGTATCCGCCCTTAAACAACTATTACCGATGGTGTGTGATAATGCATGAAACATGAAGAAGATTTAATGACACTACACTATCCCTAGTACAGTGATGTGCAATCCTAAGGAGTCATGATTTTAGCTTACGAATAAGATTCCCCCTCTTAAACATGATGCTACAAATCGCAGGGTGAACACAAACATCGAGGTGATTCGTCAAGCAATTACATCGATAATTATACGCAAATAAGGAGATCAAACTTACAAGCATAAATTGAGTTCATGAAGCATAGAAATCCAACAAATAAAGGCATACAAAACAACCATAATCAACAGCCAGAAATCTAATTATAAACTGACATGGCTAGGGCTCCAAACAATCCTAATCCTAAAGGAAACTACTCACGCATCACTAAGTTAACAAACATCGTGTAACGCCCCGGGAATTCGAGGAATGTAAAATTGTGAAATAATAAATCAAATGACATTTTTACCCTTATGATTAGTATGGTCAAATTGTTGACCTTTTGATTGGTAGGTCAAACGGACGTTAACCGATGACCGTGATGTAGTTCGGGACGTCACGAGTCCACAGACAGGTGGTACGTCCAATTCCGACGATCAGGGAGGAATTTATGACGTGCGGAAGTTCAAGGGCATTTTCGTAATTTGGACGAAAAAGGGGAAAATGTTGACTTTTTGATTGACCACTAATTTTCACACAATTCGTGGACCGTTAGGTAGGTCTCGATGCCCTGAGTCCGTAGATAGGCGGCACGCTGAAAACGGACATTGGACGGATGAGATACGGGTCTAGAAAGAGGAGGGGCAATTTGGTATTTTTGTGCAGAAGGGCAAAATGGTAATTTTCCAAGGCACAGTTTGAACAACCGTGGTGAGTGCTGTGTAATTGTTTGATCTATACTCTAAACAAGGAATGGTTTAAACCTGTTCTCTGTTCAATAAATTGTTTAACAATTTTGAGTTAATGGAAACAATGTGGTGTGGCATGAAACTGAAACCAGGCACGGGAGGATTTTTAAAACTGGTTTGGGTTCGTTTTGCGGGAAACAGAATTTCAATGGGATTGAGAGATTCCCACGAGTTGCTGGCTGCACGGTTCGGTTAACAGAGAGATAGAAGAGTTTGAGGGACATTCTGAGGAAGAGAGGACTGAGAGCTTGAGAGAAAACCGACGGGAAGAAAAACTGAAAATTGGAGGGAAAAATCGAAAGTTGAATTGTGAGTCGAGAGGAACAAAACCAAGGATTGAAACAGCCTTCTGGGACCATTTAGAGTTCAACTGTATCACTCTTAAAGAGAATCGACCACGGTTTAGCCAGGAACCCAAGTTCCAGTTTTGATGAAATTTCAGACCTGAGGACGACTACTTCCATGTAAGGATTTGTGAAATTGGTTGTGTTTTCGTGTTCGTTTAGGTCCTATAAAGCTTCTGTTTAAGTTAATTTGGAAATGGAGTTGAGTTGAGTGAAGTACAACGGTTGACCCGTTTGTTTGATCACGGGTCGAGTGAACGATTTAGGACTTGTTGAGGATAATTATTGAATGGGAACTTAAATTAAAATGTTAAGGAAGGTTTTGGGTGGAAAAAGGAAGGGATTCGAGTGAGAATTGATGGAGTTTAAACCGGGTTGAGTCGCGAGTTTGGGACCCGTTTAGCAGACTTACGGGCGAGGAAGACGACACTGCAGCTACAGTGCATGGCACGTGACTTTCACGCGCAGCCACTTTGGGCGGCGCGTGAGGGTGCGTGAGGCCTTATCTCCGGTCACGGTCAACTTGAGTTTTCATCCTTTCAGTTAAACATTTTGAGTTGAATTTCGAGTCGATCGAAGATCGTTAAGTTGGTCAAAATAGGGTTTTTTACCTCGTGAAGCGTGTTCGGGCTGCTTTCCCGGGCCAGTTTCAGTCAAGGATTTCGTGGTTGAATGTTAGGGACTTGTAGTAACCTTTACGTGTGATTAGGACATGACAGGAATCGTACAATAGTACCAGGACGAGGTTAAACGCTCGGTTTTGCAGCAGAATTGTACTGTGAGTGGGCCCCGATTCCATTAAACCCTTGCATGCATAACTATTTTCACTTATATATATATATATATATATGTGTGTGTGTGAATCAAGCAAAGGTTTTGATTATCTTGAGTTATGGCTATGGCACGATTTACGATGTTTGGGCTTGAGACCCGTCTGGTGAAATTTAAGTATTGTTTTGGATTATATATATATATATATATGTGGATGTCGATCTTTGGTACTGCACTGTATAGATCTACCCGGGTGATACTGTCTCCTCCGGATGTGGGTACCCCGGAGTGGTCACGGCGCAATGCCTGCGAGGGGTCTTTCTACGGAGGGACCGGACCGTAGAACGACTCAGGAGCAGGACTGCTACGATTGGACGTCTGGGACGTCAGGCATCTGGGATGTCGTACCCGGACTGGGTTTGGGGATTGGACTCGAGATTGAGACCCCGAGTGGCACGCGTAGCCTTGGGACTGTGACCTTATTGGACGTCTGGGACGTCGGACATCTGCGATGTCAGGGCGGGATGTATAGTGCAGTGGCTGAGGTTATGTTTATGGTTTTATTATATGGCTTGCGGTATCTTATATTATTTTATGGTTTTAAATACTAATGCATGCATGTTTGGAAAATGGAGGGGTAAAAGTATATGTTTTTATTTGTTGAACTGTTTTATAAACTTTGAGTTTCGGCTCATTCACCCTTAATGATTTGTTGACCCCTCCAGGCCGTGCTACTGAGGTAAAAGAGGATCCTGAGGCAGAGGCATAGATCTACACTGCGCACCTGAACCCCCTGTTGGGTAGGTTTAGCCCGCATGATAGCTTAGAGTCGTGCTCAGAACTTGTATTTTTGGACATTATCCCTTGTCTGACATCTTTTGAATTCGGATTTTATGTATGACTTTATTTTGGATATTTATGCATTTGAACTTTAATGGTTAAAATTGGTATGTTTGTTCGGGTGTCAGATGGGAGCAGGGGACGTCCGCTTGTGGTTCCGGGGGGATCGGGACGGGTCCTGTCAACTTGGTATCAAAGCACTAGGTTGTGGTCAGCATGCTAGACTAGCGGTCAGTACTAGGTACTTTTCAAGTTTAAAGATAATGTTATCTAATCTATGCCTCTTAACATTTGGTTATGCCTCCAAGGAGAATTCCTCACGCACGGACTGACGAGGAAGTAGCGAGAGAAAAGGAATGTACAAGCATCGAACGGGCTCAGCGTTTGGGAGCCACTCATTTCAGCGGGGGATCAGACCCCGACGATGCCTACGAATGGATTACTAGGTAGGAAAGGATTTTTACGGTGATGCACTGCCCACCGGGCGAGCGGGTGACATTGGCGACCTTCCTACTTGAAGGCGGGGCCTACCGGTGGTGGTACGGCCTAGAGATGTCAGGATGGTTTGTACATACCACTACCTGGGAAGTCTTTCGTGCCAGATTCTTGGATCAGTACTACCCGCGATCATTTCGCGCTGCTCGGGAGGCAGAATTCCTATGGCTGGAGCAGGGAGATATGTCTATTACGGACTATGAGCAGACCTTTGTGAATCTTTCTCGGTTCGCGGCAACATTTTTTAGCACAGAGGAAGGCAAGTGTCAGAGGTTTGAACTTGGACTCCGAGGGGATATTCGGGCAGGTGTGACAGCTACCAGTCACGCTACTCTGAGAGACATGGTCGACGCAGCGGTTTGTGTCGAGGCCAGTCTGGCGGCACACCAGGTACGACAGCCTTTAGGCGAGGGGCGACGTCGGGATCATCCATACCTTGGAGCAATGGGCCAGAGGAACACAAAGGGAGGAAGTTACAGAGGAGCACCTTCATCTTCACTAGGTTGTGGTTGGTCGGGTTGACATGGGAGCTCTCAGAGGACAGGATCGAGGTCTAGCTCAGGACAACATTCATCTTGGAGTGGTGGATCTGGTGGGTCTTCGGACAGACCGAGGACAGTCAACTGCTTTGCTTGTGGAGGAGTGGGCCACTATGCCCGAGATTGCCCACTATTGTCTAGGAGCAACGATACAGGGGGCTCCAGTGCTGTGCAGAGTTCGGCTTCCAACACTGTCGGAGGTCGAGGATAGGGAAGTGACCATGGTGCTGAGCATGGCGCGTGTGGGCGCGGACAAACTGCACAGGTATTGAGGGGTTGTGCAATGACTTAGCAGCAGGCTAGGACAGCCCCAGGTGTGGTTACAGGTACTCTTAATATCTCAAACCTTCTTGTGCGTGTATTGATGGATGCGGGGGCTACTTACTCTTTTATTTCGAGAGGATGTGCGGGTCTGCTAGATTGTGAGGTATCGGATTTAGATAGCGAGATGGGCGTCGACACACCGATGGAAATCGTGTACTTGGTGAATCAGGTGATTCGGAGGTGCCCGGTGAGAGTAAAGGATGTGGATCTACCAGAAAATTTAATCATTATTTATATCCATGACTTCGATGTGATTTTAGGGATGGATTGGTTATCGGAGCATGGGTCGCTCATTGATTGTTGTAGTAGGCGAGTGATTCTGCGAAGTCCGGGTTTACCAGAGGTTATCTTTCAGGGGGAGCGTGACGGTTCGCTTTTTGAAGTGATTTACTCGCTTGCCGCTACCAAACTCCTACGGAAAGGATGCCAGGGTTATCTGGCGCATGTCGTGACGAAGTAGGTTGATACTCCGAGTGTCGATGAGATACCAGTGGTGCGAGAGTTTCTGGATGTGTTTCCGGAAGACTTACCTAGATTACCACCACAGCGGGACATCGAGTTTACGATTGAATTACTCCCTGGTACCCGACCTATATCCCAGGCACCATATCGGATGGCACCGGCCGAGTTACGGGAACTCAAGACTCAGTTGCAGGAGTTGGTGGATTTGGGATTCATCGGACCGAGTACATCACCGTGGGGAGCACCAGTGTTATTCGTAAAGAAGAAGGAAGGGAGCCTCCGATTGTGCGTAGATTATCGACAATTCAACAAAGTGACACTGAGGAACCAGTACCCTCTACCCAGGATTGATAAACTATTCGACCAGTTGCAGGGAGCACGGTACTTCTCGAAGATTGATTTACGGTCTGGGTATCACCAGCTGAGAATTACGGAGGAGGATGTTCCGAAAACGGCATTTCAGACCCGATACAAACATTACGAGTTCCTAGTGATGCCTTTCGGCTTGACAAATGCTCCAGCAGCATCCATGGATCTGATGAACAGGGTCTTCTGATCTTACTTGGATAAATTTGTGATCGTGTTCATTGACGATATCCTGGTGTACTCAAGGAGTGCCAGAGCACATGAGAAACAGCTACAGTTGGTGTTAGGGAAACTGAGACAGAAACAGTTGTACGCCAAGCTGAGTAAGTGCCAGTTTTGACTGAGCAGTATTGGTTTTCTGGGACATGTGATATCGGCAGATGGGATTAGTGTGGATCCCCAGAAGACAGAAGCGGTGACTAACTGTGCCAGACCAACAACGGTGATAGAGGTACGGAGTTTTGTCGGGTTAGCGGGTTACTATCGGAGATTCATGGAGGGATTCTCCAAAATTGCTGCACCGTTGACTCGATTGACTCGAAAAGGGGTGAAGTTCATTTGGGACGAATAGTGTGAACAGAATTTTCAGGAATTGAAGTATCGATTGACCACTGCTCCCATCCTTGCATTGCCAGATAACACTGGAGAGTTCGTGGTCTTTAGTGATGCATCGCTACAAGGTTTGGGCTGCGTGTTAATGCAGAATGATAAGGTTATCGCTTACGCATCACGGCAGCTAAAGACTCATGAATTGAACTACCCTACCTATGATTTGGAGTTGGCAGCGGTGGTTCATGCTCTAAAAATCTGGAGACATTGCCTATTCGGTGTGACGTTCAGGATATACACCGACCACCAGAGCCTAAAGTATCTATTCACCCAAAAGGAGCTTAACATAAGGCAACAGAGATGGTTGGAGCTAATAAAGGATTATGACTGTATGATTGAGTACCATCCGGGTAAGGTAAATGTGGTGGCAGATGCGCTCAGCAGGAAATCAGCGGGATCAGTTGCACACTTGAGGATGGTGTATCTCCCTTTGCTAGTGGAACTCCGAAGGGCTAGCATTATAATAGGGACAGACGAGCATGGAACTTTGTTATCTAGTTTCCATGTACGACCGGTGTTAATCGATCGGATCATCGAAGCACAATTTCAGGATCCGAAACTTTGTATCTACAGGATTGAGGTTGAAGGGGTGAAATGCAGGATTTTACCATCCGAGGTGATGGAGCACTAGTGAAGTTGGGCCGATTGTGTGTACATGCAGTGGCAGAATTACGGGCCGAGATTCTGGAGGAAGCCCATATTTCGGCTTATGCTATGCATCCGGGAGGTACAAAGATGTACCGTACCCTCCGGAGACATTATTGGTGGTCAGGAATGAAAAAGGACATTGCAGAGTTCGTGAGCAGATGCTTGACCTGCCAGCAGGTTAAGGCGGAGCGGCAGAGACCTTATGGGGCTATGCAGCCACTTCCGATCCCCGAGTGTAAGTAGGACCACATCACCATGGACTTCGTCTTTAAGTTGCCAAGGACCCGGAGTGGATTCGACGGAGTGTGGGTAATTGTAGACCGGTTAACCAAGTTAGCGCATTTTCTGCCGATACAGGAGACTTATAAACCCAACCGACTGGCTCAGCTGTTCGTGAAGGAAATCATTCGACTTCATGGTACGCCGGAGTCGATAGTATCTGATCGCGATCCACGTTTCACTTCTAGGTTCTGGCGGAGTTTACAAACCACCTTGGGTACAAATCTACATTTCAATACTGTTTTCCATCCACAGACCGATGGACAGTTAGAGAGGACCATTCAGACCCTGGAGGACATGATGAGGTCTTGTGTGCTACAGTTTCAGGATTCGTGGGATACTCATTTACTGTTAATGGAATTCGCATACAACAACAGTTATCATGCAAGTATCAGGATGGCACCCTACGAGGCACTGTATGGTCGGCAGTGCAGAACACCTATCTGTTGGATGGAGATAGGAGAGCGAGCGGCAGTAGGGCCGGATTTGATGGACATAACCCAGGAAACAGTCTGTATTATCAAGGAAAGATTGAAAGCGGCGCAGGATCGCCAAAAGAATTATGCTGATCGACGGATTCGAGACTTGGAATTTGAGGTTGGAGATTTTTGTTTTCCTGAAGCTATCTCCATGGAAAGGGATTATCAGTTTTGGTCGACGGGGGAAAATGAGTCCACGATATATCGAACCGTACGAGATTGTTGAGAGGATTGGCCAGGTTGCTTACAGATTAGCACTACCTCCAGAACTTTCTAAAGTCCACGATGTATTCCACGTGTCAATGTTACGGAAGTATGTGTATGATGCCTTTCATGTACTGGATAAGCAACCCATCGAACTCCGAGAAGACTTAAGTTTTGAAGAACAACCGGTACAGATTTTGGATCGAAAAGATAAGGTGCTCCGTCGGAAGACCATTCCCCTAATAAAGGTTCTCGGGAGAAACCAGAATGTGGAGGAAGCCATATAGGAACCCGAGACACAGATGCGAGAACAGTTTCCATACTTGTTTCATTAAAATTTCGGGATGAAATTTCTTAAGGGGGGAGGTAGTAACGCCCCGGCAATTCGAGGAATGTAAAATTGTAAAATAATAAATGAAATGACGTTTTTACCGTTGTGAATAGTATGGTCAAATTTTTGACCTTTTGATTGGTAAGTCATACGGACGATGACCGATGACCGTGACGTAGTTCAGGACGTCACGATTCCATAGACAGGTGACACGTCCAATTCCGACGATCAGGGAAGAAGTTATGACGTGCGGAAGTTCAAGGGCATTTTCGTAGTTCGGACGAAAAAGGGGAAAATGTTGACTTTTTGATTAACCACTAATTTTCACACAATTCGTGGACTGTTAGGTAGGTCTCGATGCCCTGAGTCCGTAGACAGACGGCACGCTGAAAACGGACATCGGACGGATGAGATACGGGTCTAGAAAGAGGAGAAGCAATTTGGTAATTTTGTGCAGAAGGTCAAAATGGTAATTTGACAAGGCACAGTTTGAACAGCCGTGGTGAGTGCTGTGTAATTGTTTAATCTATACTCTAATCAAGGAATTGTTTAAACTTGTTCTCTGTTCAATAACTTGTTTAACAATTTTGAGTTAATGGAAACAGTGTGGTGTGGCATGAAACTGAAACCAGGCACAGGAGGATTTTTAAAACTGGTTTGGGTCCGTTTTGCGGGAAACAGAATTTCAGTGGGACTGAGAGATTCCCACGAGTTGCTGGCTGCACGGTTCGATTAACAAAGAGATAGAAGAGTTTGAGGGACATTCTGAGGAAGAGAGGACTGAGAGCTTGAGAGAAAACCGACGGGAAAAAAACTGAAAATTGGAGGGAATAATCAAAAGTTGAATTGTGATTCGAGAGGAACAAAACCAAGGATTGAAACAGCCTTCTGGGACCATTTAGAGTTCAACCGTATCACTCCTGAAGAGAATCGACCACGGTTTGGCCAGGAACCCAAGTTCCAGTTTTGATGAAATTTCAGACCTGAGGACGACTACTTCCAGGTAAGGATTTGTGAAATTGGTTGTGTTTTCGTGTTCGTTTAGGTCCTATAAAGCTTCTGTTTAAGTTAATTTGGAAATGGAGTTGAGTTGAGTGAAGTACAACGGTTGACCCGTTTGTTTGATCACGGGTCGAGTGAACGATTTAGGACTTGTTGAGGATAATTATTGAATAGGAACTTAAATTAAAATGTTAAGGAAGGTTTTGGGTGGAAAAAGGAAGGGATTCGAGTGAGAATTGATGGAGTTTAAACCGGGTTGAGTCGCGAGTTTGGGACCCGTTTAGCAGACTTACGGGCGAGGAAGACGACACTGTAGCTACAGTGCATGGCGTGTGACTTTCACGCCCATCCACTTTGGGCGGTGTGTGAGGCCTTATCTCCGGTCATGCTCACCTTGAGTTTCCATCCTTTCAGTTTATTGAACATTTTGAGTTGAATTTCGAGTCGATCGGAGATCGTTAAGTTGGTCAAAATAGAGTTTTTTTGCCTCGGGAAGCGTGTTCGGGTCGCTTTCCCGGGCCAGTTTCAGTCTAGGATTTCATGGTTGAATGTTAGGGACTTGTAGTGACCTTTACGTGTGATTTGGACATGACAGGAATCGTACAATAGTACCAAGAAGAGGTTATACGCTCGGTTTTGCAGCAGGATTGTACTGTGAGTGGGCCTCGATTTCATTAAACCCTTGCATGCATAACTATTTTCACTTCTATATATATATATATATATATGTGTGAATCAAGCAAAGGTTTCGATTATCTTGAGTTATGGCTATGGAACGATTTACAATGTTTGGGCTTGAGACCCGTCTGGTGAAATTTAAGTATTGTTTTGGATTATATATATATTTATTTATGTATGTGGATGTCGATCTTTGGTACTGCACTGTATAGATCTACCCGTGTGATACTGTCTCCTCCGGATGTGGGTACCCCGGAGTGGTCACAGCGCAATGCGTGCGAGGGGTCATTCTACGGAGGGACCGGATCGTAGGACGACTCAGGAGCAGGATTGCTACGATTGGACGTCTCGGACGTCAGGCATATGGGATGCCGTACCCGGACTGGGTTTGGGGATTGGACTCGGGATTGAGACTCCGAGTGGCACGCGTAGCCTTGGGACTGTGACCTTATTGGACGTCGGACATCTGAGATGTCATGGGCGGGATGTATAGTGCAGTGGCTGTGGTTATGTTTATGGTTTTATTATATGGCTTGCGGTATCTTATACGATTTTATGGTTTTAAATACTAATGCATGCATGTTTGGAAAATGGAGGGGTAAAAGTATATGTTTTTATTTGTTGAACTGTTTTATAAACTTTGAGTTTCGGCCCACTCACCCTTAATGATTTGTTAACCCTTCCAGGTCGTGCTACTGAGGTAGAAGAGGATCCTGAGGCAGAGGCATAGATCTACACTGCGCACCTGAACCCCCTGTTGGGTAGATTTAGCCCGCAAGATAGCTTAGAGTCGTGCTCGGAACTTGTATTTTTGGACATTATCCCTTGTCTGACATCTTTTGAATTCGGATTTTATGTATGCCTTTATTTTGGATATTTATGCATTTGAACTTTAAAGGTTAAAATTGGTATGTTTGTTCGGGGTGTCAGACAGGAGCTGGGCACGTCCCCTTGTGGTTCCAGCGGGATCGGAGCGGGTCTTGTCACATCATAATTGGATGCATATAAACTTAAAGAGATTAGGGATTGAGGAACACAAATACTAAGATGAATAATGCATTAGAGAAGTGGCACAAACACGTCTCCTTCTCCCAGGCTTCATGTCACAAAGAAGATGCAAGACTTGAATCCAAAAACATGAACAATAGGTAAATTGCTGCTACTTTTTGTATAAACTTTAAGCAAAAATTTTTGCAAAGTTTTGGGACTTTAGGAGGTAAATTGGACGTCCAAAAAAATGAGAAAACATCTATTTATATCCCCTACACCTGCCCTAACATCTCTCTAAAAGAAAGGGAAAACATCCCCCAAAAATAAGGAGGAAAACTCCTTAGCCGTGAAAACAAGGCTTAGCCGCATTTTTGTGTCCCTCTTGCTTAAGGAATCTTCTTTTCCTTCTTTAATCCAGTTTTTGACTTCATCTTTGACAAGGAATTGAATTATTATCTTTACAAATCAGATCAGAATCCCTAAATTAAAGGAAAGGGGCTACAAATTGCGGCTAAGGGTAAATTAACCCTAGCCATGATTTTTGATTGTTTCTTGATTTTCAAGAAACTTCATTTTCCTTATTTCTTGCAATCTTTAACTTCAGATCTGATTAGGAATATAATTAAGTCTTCTTATCCAAGTCAATCCATGTCATTCCTCATTGAGAAAGGTAGGAAAATTCATCCAAGGATGCTTGATGCACAAGTAAATACTCTAAAACACCCTTAATCGCAATTTTAGGAACTTAAGGGGCTTAGCCGCATTTTTGGTGATCTTGGGGGATCTTGGACGTGAAAATGGGAGATGATATGATCCTTGATGAGTCCTTGCTGGGTTCTTGAAGATATAACCTTGGAAAGATCACATTTTATTGCAAAACATGATTTAAACCTCAACTAAACAATCTGCACAAATTTCACAAAAAATATCATTTTCTCCTATTGTTTGAATTATTATAATCAAAAGATACGTAAAAGTGATAAGAAATAACATTGAAATGATACTTAATTTGTGACTTATCACTGGCCCATATTGGGTGTTTGGATTTTGAGTATACGATTCGATAAGTCTAGTCAGATATGGTGTCAACAAGACAAATTATATTTGTCTATTATTTGGCTATATCATTAGATAATCAAACGATTACAAATTTGGATGAATATTTTTAGGGATGATTTTTTTAAGAATGAATTATAAAATAAACGGTTAAATTATAATATTATAAGGTGAATAACTCTAATCAAGTATAAACCAACCAATTAGTTTCTTAGCATTCTTCTATATATATATAATAGATGGCGGAAAACTAAATATATAATCGATGGCGGAAAAATAGATTGTTCTTGAATTTGAGGAAACGGAGGACAGTTTATAATTGCTACTTAATTAAATGGAAGGAAAACGAAGCAGAAATTGAAAGCCAGAAGTATCACAGACAGAGATCTTCAAGATTACAAAATGATGACGAGCAGAGCTCACTGTTAACATACAAGGTTGTATTCTCATATCATCAACTAGTTGAAGACCGAAGAATCAAAACTAGAGATGTGCATGCATATAACTGCAGAAGATGAACCGATGTGCAAGTACAGAATTCGCGATGCAGATACGAAAGTGAAAATGTGTAGAATCAGATGAATCGATTCAATCTGTTGCTGTAATATTATTATTTGAGACATGAAAGAGTTCAAAAATGAGGTCCAAGTTCGTACCATTACATAGCATATTCATGTGAAGTTACTTGGTCCTAATTGGACACTTATGGGGCTCCCTTACAATGTAAATTTGATCTCCGGCGAAATTGTACTTGTCCTTATTTCTGTGCCAAGTCCATAAAGCATGAGTCTCATTTTTCACCTGCAAGACAACAATATGCAGATACTTAGCTTGCAACTGAGTGATTTTACACAAGTCATGTTGGTTGGTTATTTAAGCCCATACTCCATAGAGACATTTTGAGGTAACCTCTAGAATTCCATGGCCAAAACTACTCTCTCGATAAGCACTGTATTCGGGCTGCCGATCCCAACAGAACTTTCCTGCTGCTGGACCTGATGTGAAATTAAATGCACAGAAGCCACCCATATATTTATCTGGAGTTGTAAGTGGGTCGGGGCAGTTTCCAGGTTCATCGGCATGTGTAATAGCCATCTTCTCCCGGTTACCACCATCACCAACTGTGATATAAACCGGGCCACAGGGGTCCAAAGTGTAGTTGTACACTCGATTTGACCTCTCATACGCATGAACCTGTTGATCGTTTCCAA
The DNA here is from genome assembly GCA_032719365.1 of Prinsepia uniflora. Taxonomy (NCBI): domain Eukaryota; kingdom Viridiplantae; phylum Streptophyta; class Magnoliopsida; order Rosales; family Rosaceae; genus Prinsepia; species Prinsepia uniflora. The sequence continues at coordinate 45,552,779 of CM064861.1, read as the reverse complement.
ACAGTTACAGCTCTCAAATTAACAACTTAACAAACTTAGGAAATTGGAATGGATTAGCATTGTATGAAGCATTTCTATAATTGAGCTCCATGCCCTATTGGCCTACTCGACTTTCAATTGCTTTTAAAACGGTGGTTTAACGTATAGGCAATCTACAAATCATACGGCTAACAAAAAGGTCTGCACAATGGCTGGAGCTAATGAGAAGATTGATCATATTAACAGTACATGCTACACTTACATGGCCATTGAAGACAATATCAACACCATACCCATAAACTATGTCTTCCATCACAACTCTCATGCACTCGGCTTCTTTGTAATGTGTCGTGTAGGTGCTGTACCATGGTGGATGCCACGTAGCTACCAACCAAGGAGTCACATTTCTGTCAACATTAGCCAGGTCTTTCTCCAACCACTTGTACTGATCAGCTGCGAGAGAAAAAGTAGTAACTCAATATGGACTCTGCAGATTCCTTTTAAGAAAAGCAGACGAAATATCAGTGCCAATCTGAGATAACCTGATTTTTGATAGTCTGTATAGGCACCAAGCATAATAAAGTGAATCCCCCCTGCATTAAAAGAAAAGTATAATGTAGAACAAGATCCACTCTCTTCAGAGGGGAATGCGAATCGCGAACTGTAAGAAACAAATGTTTGATTCCCAGCCTGCAGTTCAATGTCATGGTCCCCTCTTATCACCATTACTGGAACTTTGGACAATAGAGGCTGCATAAACCTGAGAAAAAACATACCACATTTTTCATTAGGCAACTTACAAGAGTCGGAGCTTCCTGACCGCACTTAGGTAGAGACAAACAAGATTCACCTTCCCCAGTAATCCCAACGAGGCTGGTAAGTTTCATCAACCGGAGTTTGCGGAAATGAGCAAGTGTGGCAATCAGACACATTTCCATTTGTTCGATACAAGTTAGCATAACTAACATCTCCGACCAATAACAGAAGTGCAGGGTGGTTCATAAACAAGTGCTCTAATGTTGAAGAAGTATTGTCTGTAAGACCCATGTCCCCCACCACAGCTACTCTGCTGGGGTAACTCTCCGGCCCAGATACTGGCATTGTGAAGAAATAAGAAACTTTACTCATTGCCGGTATAGAAGGATCCCCACATTGATACTGATATAGGGTGTTTGGTATCAGTCCTGCAGAAAGACATCATAATTCAGAGATGCGCAAAGTTGCAAGCAATTAAATCCGTCATCTCGCTACTCAACACAGACATGAGTATATCATACAATAACTTTTATTGTCTTTTCACCTATATAACACAAAGTTGTGAACTAAAACAATTGTTGCTAGTAAGACCATTTTTCCATATTTTCAGGATACAAATTATTCGTAAAGGACTTGAGATTCGGCACTGAATTGTACCTGTAATACGAACATGGTGTACAATCCCAGAAGTGTAGTTTTTGAGGCCTTCAAACTGATAAAGCTGATTGTAAACAAGGGAATTAGACGAGGTTGTATTGCTGTTCATAGGAAATCCATACTTTCCATATACAACAAAACTCGAAACAGTTTTCGGATCCAGTGGTTTTATGCTGTCTCCAATTTGAAATTCCCCTGAAAACTCAATCAGAAGAGAGACCCTTTCATTGATACAACTTCATACCTCACTAGTTTCTGTTTTGTAACATTCCCATTCTCAACTCAAAGTCCAAAAAACAATAACATTCCCATCTTGAGCCAAAAGAAGTAAACATTTCCCATCCATAAAAGATCTAATTATGATAGCTCAAAGCCTGGTTTCAGCTAAAAGATCTAAACTGGAACAGTAATAAGCTAAAGATTTAAGTGACACCCTAATAATACACTCATTTTTTAGTGTTGGAGCCTAAATTTATTCCAAAAAAGTAAATCTGCATACAACTTGAGAGTGTTAATAAACAAAAGAAAACAAAAGGCCAAAGCTTTATAGAGAGACCTGTAACCCATGATATCCAAACAGAGTCGTGGTTTGTAGAGAGAGAGACAGAGATTTGCTCAGGCTCGAAACCTTGGACGATTCTTTGAAGCCGAGGATCAGTGTCAGGCAAGTCAACTGCATTTCCTCGGAAGCTGGTGTCGAGAGGAACAGTGACAGGGATGAAGGGTCCATCAAGGGTTGTAGGGATTTCTTTATCAGCAACAGCAAATGAGGAGCTCAGACTCAGAGTGACCACAAGAAACAGTGCAACAACGGACAACGGAAACAACAGAGACAAACGCATTATTGTTTATTATTTGTTTTGCTAAACCACTTAAAACCCAGTAATATATTGAAGGGGTAGAGAAGTTCAAATGAAGGGCCAATTCGGATATAAGGGATAAAATTAGTGTGTGACGACTGACGAGACTGTGAGACTGTGAGCCTGTGAACAATTTCTCTGTTTTGTTATATTGAGTTCAAAACTAGGTTCTTGTATGGGCAGGTATATGGAAAGTTCTCATTATGTATATATAGGTTTTTTATCTTTAAGTGCACCTTGAACTCGTACCAAAATCACACTTTATATCATATTCTGATTATTCGAATTGACGCATTCATCTATTTTTTCATTGGAGATGCTAAGTGTGCGTGAAAAAAAAAAAAGCTAAAATGAGAATTTTGATACGCTAGCATATTAAAGTCAATGTAACTAGTTTACATGGAAGAGAATAGTTTTTAACTTACAAAGGGAAAAAGATACAGACCAAAAAATGATTACTACAGTTGTGCCAATGAGGCAGAGGGAAAAGGTAAAGGTGGCGCGACGGATAAGGCGAATTCTGCAACGGGAAGAGCAGAGGTGATGGTCGACCTGGTCCTTGAGCTCGGAGAAGTTGCGATGCATTTCGTCCAAATTTTGGGAGTTGGAACCGTCAGGGGAAGAAAACAGGTTATCTTGGCAGTCAAATTGAAGAAATACTTGTAAGGCTTGTATTGGGATTGGGTCAAGCTCAAAGATTCCACCCACTACTAGATCTATTGGTTTGCAACATCAACAACATCGAGGAGTTCATGAAGGGAGCACAGGGTTCACGAGCTCGATGAGCAACATGGTGGAGGAGCTTGGAGGCACACATGAGTGGTGTTCTCACTTTGCTCAAAGTAGTTCGACACCAGGCAAGTGAGAGAGTTTGGCTTCGCATGCTGAAGCACCTCTTCCACTCGCTTTCAGTTCAGTTGAAGCACTTGCTCTATATGTAGCCTCGGCCTCCAGTGGTGGCTCTCTTCCTCATCCACATCTTCCTCCACCTCATCATCATCATCATCATCATCATCATCATCATCATCATGACAGTGAATGTGATCAACCGCATGAACCCTTGACCGAATCTCATTGTAAGACTTTCTTTAGACGGGGATCATGTACTCGTAGGTAATAGCGACGAAGGGTGAGGCTCAAAGCTTATTTGACAGGACCTTCCCTGTAATCCCCCTTGATTAACATGGAAGGACCTACTCCCATCTGACACGTTCTTATAAAATGACCAATTTACTTTTGGAAACAAAATAAATATCCTAACCTCGTGTCAGACCAAGGATACAGCACACCCTAACCAAAGTAATTACAGTACGCACTCACCGTGATAACTCAGCTTTCATAAAGCCCGCGTCCACGATCAACTTGGAGGGTGCCAAAAACAAAAAAAAAGTGTAAGTGAACAAAAAAAAATAAAGGTTTGGAAAACCATTTTCCAAGAATTACCTTCAAACCCTCCGTTTTGTAAAACATGTATGCGTAATCAAGAATAATCAATAACTAGTATTACGTATCTAAAAACATCATGGGTCTAACCCGAAATCACGTAACACAATAAGGCTCTCTAGCCCACATTTTACTGAAATCACCGGTTTTTAGCCGCTTTGAAAACATTTACACAAAATGGCAGGACTCGTCTCAATCCTCTTAGGGACCACCGTGGGGCGTGCCCTGCTTTCGTCTCACAATAAACTCAAATACCATAACTACCCTCAAAGGGGTTCATAATATATATACAGAGTTTCTAAGTACATCATCGTCAGACAAGGGATACGAGCATAATGTCAGTACAAATAAAAATATAGAACAACCTACCCCAAAGTGTCAGGACCCACCCCGGTTTCATCTCGAACACCGAGGTAAATCCTGCTCCCGTCTGACACCCCGACACACACAAAAGTAAAACTCACACACCCACCAAAATACTCAGTCAGACGCAGGAGAAACCATACAATACAACCCGAAGTTAACAGTTTACAGAACATAGTCCACATACACAGAAAAGAAAAACCGATAAACAATATGCGCACACGGAAAAATTAAACACTCCGGGGTCACTCTCGTGACTTCTATGCCTCAGACGCTGCCTCGACGCCGAAACCCCGCTTTAACTCCACGACCTGGAGGGCAATTTAAAACAGAAGATGTGAGTGGACCATAAATAAAAGAAAAGTTTCCAAAATCATTTTATAAGTAAACCAGGTTTTAGCCCTCCGTTTTGAAACCACATGCATAACCCAGTTATTAAAACAGTTATAAATCAATCACCATAAAACATCATAAGAAACAGAAACACTATAAAACAGTTATAGAAAACATAGCAGAAACATCATAAAGCCGTATCCTAAACCGTAAATATCAAACCATTCTTTTCCGATCAAACCTGCTGGACCTATCCGAGTCTTTAAACTCCCGAATCTTTAAACTCAATCCAGGCCTCAATAATATCCGAGTCTTTAAAATCCCGAGTCTTTAAACTCAATAGGCCTACGGGGGAAATATCAATATATCCGAGTCTTTAAACTCCCGAGTCTTTAAAATCAATCCGGGTCTTTAAACCCAATCCGGGCCCGTCCCCCGTCAATCACAATATCCGAGTCTTTAAACCCAATAACCAGATCCAGCAAATCTAATCAAAACCATGTGAAAACCTTTTCTAAATCCACATCCAAACCCGAATCCGAAATCACTGGTCTGAAGCCCTTCCGGCATCCAGAACCGTCATTCCGAACCCAAATCCGGAATTCCACTTTTCAACTTTAAAACCAAATCTCGTTTTCCGAAATCCGATTTTTAAAACCGAAAACCCTTGATCATCGAAATCATGTTCCAAAATCTATTTCATTCCCAAAACCATAGCATTAACTTCAGAAATCAACATTTCTCGTAAAACGTGCCAAATACCGTATTTTCTCGAAAAACATGCAATTATGTAAAACCAACATAGCATATTCAATAATCATAAAACCACATGTAAAACCATCAAACAATTATAGAAACAGTTATGCATGCTCGAGTTTAAGGAAAGGGTCCATTCACAGTACCGAGCCCTCAATCGCGTCCTGAACGTCTCGTACGTTCCTCAGCTTCCTCGGGAACTCCCGATCCTGTCAACAACCGCCAAAATATGTTACTAACACGTCTACGAATGTCCACCTAAATTCCCTCAAAAAATCTCCGGGTCCTAAACGTACAGAACCGGAACCGTAAACCTTCGCCCTCGCGGAACTGTCCTCAAACAACGTCCGATTAACCTGAAACCAACGCTAAAAGACTCGTCACAACACCTAGACCAAAAACCATGTTGACAATTTTCCCAACCGCCGCCTTACGCGCCCACACGCGCCGCCCAAAGTGGCTACGCGTGGCCCTCACGCGCCTGCTACAGTGTCACCGTCTACCTTGAGTAGACCCGGTTCGACAAAGTTCTGCACCTCGAACCGGCGAGGACGGTTCTCCGCCGTACCTGCACCAAAACACCTCCTCTCTTCACCAAAAGCTTCGTCTAGTCCTAGGCTACTTATCCCCTTCACTCTAACACCTCGACTCAGCCTACAACTCGTCGACTCAAGCTCGTACAAAACCCGTACCAGTCCCCTGTTTCACGATCCAGCCAACCCGGTCACCCCCCGTCACGGTGGCTGTCTTAAACTCTTCCTAGGACCTCACGGAGTCTCACCCAACTCACCAAAACTGTCAACTCACTCCCTAAGTCCACGACTTTCGATCTAAACATCGACGGCAAAACAGAGCACATAAGTACTCTCGTCGTGCTAACCTCCGATGTGCACTCCCCCGTCACGGCTGCTCCACCAGAAGGATCCTAGGACTCCACTGAACTCCCTAGACCTCCTTAGACTCTTCGATTCTACCTCTAAAGCTACAACTTAGCTTCTGAAACCAAACGACAAAACAGAGCAAAGAAACGGGGATGGGGAATTACATGTCCTCCTGTCGCCGTCGTGAGCTCAGCCGTGAGGCAGCAGCTCCCCCCGTCCACCGCCAGCCTCTGGACACCTCCACGAGTCCAATTGCACCAACACACGGCCGCACCACCACCACGATCTTCCAAGTCCTCTCTGTTTTCTCTGAAAACCGACTGCCCCGACCACCGTGTTCTTGCACGATTTCTCTTCCCCAAACACTCACCAGTTCACTCTTCCACCCTCTAATCACTCCTCACGTACCAAAACACACTAACACTCACCATCAACTCTCAATTTCTCTCAATTCCTCCCTCTGTTTCTGTCTGGTTTGAAGAACACACACGGGCACAATTTAATCTCAAATAATTGGGACCGTGCACACAATCCTGGAACCAACCAGAACCCCTACACGTGTCACCAATCCCTCAACTCCCTCACATCTGTTTCAATCTCAGCCCTCCATCTGTCCCTATCTATTGCACACATCCCAGAGCACAAAAGACCAAAATGCCCTTCTGTTTTAACCAAAATTACAACTTTGCCACTACCTTTCTAGACCCGTAACTCCCACATCGTAAGTCCGATGAATACGTGCCGCCTGTCGTTGGATTCAGGACGACGAGATCTAGCTAACGGTCCTAAGTCAACATACCAAAACCAGTTCGTACAAAAAGTCAACTTTTCCCTCTTAATTTAGCCAAATTACGGTTATGCCCTCAACCTTCCGTACATCATAACTTCCTCCTCGGATGTCGGAATCGGGCGTACCACCTGTCTACGGATTCGTAACGTTCTAAACTACGTCCTGGTCATCGGTCAAGGTCCATCTGACCACCCGAACTAAAAGTCAACTTTTTGCCCAAACTAGGGGCAAAATCGTCATTCTATACTAACGACCTTATCGAGACTAACTAACCATTGATTACGCTCATTAATCCTTTACTAATCGCTGTCTTAACCCTAATTTCTGGGACGGTCGTTACAATCTACCCATCTAAAAAGAATTTCGTCCCCAAAATTCCACATCTAGTTCCCAACACTAGGGGTCTCCTACCTGGTAATCAATACTAGGTCAACAACAACTTCTCCTAGGTTTTCTGTCTATCATCTCCACCTTAGGTATTTCACTCCATCCCCAACTACTAGTTACCACGCCTAGCCTTCTCTAGTCCAAACAGGAAAACCTATCTATTAGCTCACTCCCTCGGCTGCTACGTCGGCCACTATCGGAATAATTCTACAAAGTCCTAAAGGCAAACTCTAGATTGTGGGTTCTCTCCTTCAATAACCTCATATCGATCAGTTATACTCACTCCTTTCCCATCTCTTCCGTCATCCTTCATCGGAACTCACCATAACAGTCCAGGTCACCTAGGGTAAATCCTAGACTCTACCCTGGGATCCAACAACAAAGTAGGTACAACACAACCAAAAGTAATACAAGTACCTGTCCCCGCATCTGGTGCCGATTGAACTTCCTGCTGAATCATCGAAAACACTTGGGCCTGAGATCCCGACGCTCTACCACGTCCCCTCGAACTACTAGTGGCACCACCACCCCTAGTGCCCGTTGTCCCTGACGCTGTACTCTGTCCAGGCTCCGCCACTCCTCGGCCTACACCACCTTCATGTGGCAACAGTGGACACTCACGTCGAAAGTGACCTCGCTCTCCGCAGTAGAAACAAGTATCCCGACCAGAAGGACCTGGTCGCCCTGTCGACGCAACAGACGTTGCACTAGCTTGTGGAGTCGGCTGTGCTCGTAAACCTCGAAATCCTGAACTCTGGAAACTACCAGGTCTACCGATAAGATCATCCCCCGACGACGACGCTCCACTGAAGTTACCTCTCTTTGGTGTCCTCAGACTCGAAGCTCCCGGAAAAGGTGGCTCCCGGCGTCGCACCGGAAAACTAGCCTCAACCCTTACCGCTGCGTCTGAAAACTCCCAGAGGGTAGTAAACGATCCAGCCGTCACTATGGCTCGAATCTCACCTCGCAGGCCCAACTCAAACCTACGGCACTTCTCGGCTTCAGTAACCACAAACGCAGGAGCAAACCGAGACAACATCTGGAACTTCTGTTCATACTCAGCCACACTCAGATTCCCCTGTTGAAGCTGCAGAAACTCAGCCTCCTTGGCATCTCGGAAAGAACGAGGGTAATACTGCTCCAGGAATCTCTCCTGAAACGTCAACCAAGTCACCGTGTGGGCATCCCAGCCAGACAACTCGAGGGTATACCACCACACGTACGCCGCACCGTCTAGTAAAAACGTAGCTAGTAACACTCGCTCCTCCGGTGGGCAATGCATCACTGCAAAGATCCGCTCAAGTCTCGTGATCTACCTCTGAGCTTCCTCAGGATCTGCCTCACCACTAAAAGTAGTAGCCCCGAGCCGCTGGCCTCGTTCAATCGTAGCACTCTCTGTCTCTCTTGCTACTTCGTCTTCAGGTCGGGGAGAGGGTCTACGTCTCGGAGGCATCGTCAACCACACGCTGAAAGAGGCATAGAAACAGTCAAACAACCGAAACACAACCTCACAAACCAACAAACCCAACAAACACGACAAACCTATGCTCTGATACCAATTGTCAGGACCCACCCCGGTTTCATCTCGAACACCGAGGTAAATCCTGCTCCCGTCTGACACCCCGACACACACAAAAGTAAAACTCACACACCCACCAAAATACTCAGTCAGACGCAGGAAAAACCATACAATACAACCCGAAGTTAACAGTTTACAGAACATAGTCCCACATACACAGAAAAGAAAAACCGATATATAGTATGCGCACACGGAAAAATTAAACACTCCGGGGTCGCTCTCGTGACTTCTATGCCTCAGACGCTGCCTCGACGCCGAAACCCCGCACTAACTCCACAACCTGGAGGGCAATTTAAAACAGAAGATGTGAGTGGACCATAAATAAAAGAAAAGTTTCCAAAATCATTTTATAAGTAAACCAGGTTTTAGCCCTCCGTTTTGAAACCACATGCATAACCCAGTTATTAAAACAGTTATAAATCAATCACCATAAAACATCATAAGAAACAGAAACACTATAAAACAGTTATAGAAAACATAGAAGAAACATCATAAAGTCGTATCCTAAACCGTAAATATCAAACCATTCTTTTCCGATCAAACCTGCTGGACCTATCCGAGTCTTTAAACTCCCGAGTCTTTAAACTCAATCCAGGCCTCAATAATATCCGAGTCTTTAAACTCAATAGGCCTACGGGGAAAATATCAATATATCCGAGTCTTTAAACTCCCGAGTCTTTAAACTCAATCCGGGTCTTTAAACCCGATCCGGGCCCGTCCCCCGTCAATCACAATATCAGGGTCTTTAAACTCAATAACCAGATCCAGCAAATCTAATCAAAACCATGTGAAAACCTTTTCTAAATACACATCCAAACCCGAATCCGAAATCACTGGTTTGAAGCCCTTCCGGCATCCAGAACCGTCATTCCGAACCCAAATCCAGAATTCCACTTTTCAACTTTAAAACCAAATCTCGTTTTCCGAAATCCAATTTTTAAAACCGAAAACCCTTGATCATCGAAATCATGTTCCAAAATCTATTTCATTCCCAAAACCATAGCATTAACTTCAGAAATCAACATTTCTCGTAAAACGTGCCAAATACCGTATTTTCTCGAAAAACGTGCAATTATGTAAAACCAACATAGCATATTCAAAAATCATAAAACCACATGCTCGAGTTTAAGGAAAGGGTCCACTCAGAGTACCGAGCCCTCAATCGCGTCCTGAACGTCTCGTACGTTCCTCAGCTTCCTCTGGAACTCCCGATCCTGTCAACAACCGGAAAAATACGTTACTAACACGTCTACGAAGGTCCACCTAAATTCCCTCAAAAAATCTCGAGGTCCTAAACGTACCGAACCGGAACCCTAAACCTTCGCCCTCGTTGAACTATCCTCAAACAACGTCCGATTAACCTGAAACCAACGCTAAAAGACTCGTCACAACACCTAGACCAAAAACCATGTTGACAATTTTCCCAATTGCCGCCGTACGTGCCCCCACGCGTCGCCCAAAGTGGCTGCGCGTGGCCCTCACGCGCCTGCTACAGTGTCACCGTCTACCTCGAGTAGACCCGGTTCGACACAGTTCTGCACCTCGAACCGGAGAGGACGGTTCTCCGCCGTACCTGCACTAAACCACCTCCTATCTTCACCAACAGCTTCGTCTAGTCCTAGGCTACTCATCCCCTTCACTCTAACACCTCGACTCAGCCTACAACTCGTCGACTCAAGCTCGTACAAAACCCGTACCAGTCCCCTGTTTCACGATCCAGCCAACCCGGTCACCCCCCGTCACGGTGACTGTCTTAAACTCTTCCTAAGACCTCACGGAGTCTCACCCAACTCACCAAAACTGTCGACTCACTCCCTAAGTCCACGACTTTCGATCTAAACATCGACGGCAAAACAGAGCACATCAGTACTCCCGTCGTGCGAACCTCCACCGTGCACTCCCCCGTCACGGCTGCTCCAACAGAAGGCTCCTACGACTTAGCTTCTGAAACCAAACGACAAAACAGAGCAAAGAAACGGGGATGGGGAATTAGCTGTCCTCCTGTCGCCGTCGTGAGCTCAGCCGTGAGGCAGCAGCTCCCCCCGTCCACCGCCAGCCTCTGGACACCTCCACAAGTCCAATTGCACCAATACACGGCCGCACCACCACCACGATCTTCCAAGTCCTCTCTGTTTTCTCTGAAAACCGACTGCCCCGACCACCGTGTTCTTGCACGATTTCTCTTCCCCAAACACTCACCAGTTCACTCTTCCACCCTCTGATCACTCCTCACGTACCAAAACACACTAACACTCACCATCAACTCTCAATTTGTCTCAATTCCTCCCTCTGTTTCTGTCTGGTTTGAAGAACACACACGGGCACGATTTAATCCCAAATAATTGGGACCGTGCACACAATCCTGGAACCAACCAGAACCCCTACACGTTTCACCAATCCCTCAACTCCCTCACATCTGTTTCAATCTCAGCCCTCCATCTGTCCCTATCTGTTGCACACATCCCAGAGCACAAAAGACCAAAATGCCCTTCTGTTTTAACCAAAATTACAACTTTGCCACTACCTTTCTAGACCCGTAACTCCCACATCGTAAGTCCGATGAATACGTGCCGCCTGTCGTTGGATTCAGGACGACGAGATCTAGCTAACAGTCCTAGGTCAACATGCCAAAACCCGTTCGTACAAAAAGTCAACTTTTCCCCCTTAATTTAGCCAAATTACGGTTATGCCCACAACCTTTCGAACATCATAACTTCCTCCTCGGATGTCGGAATCGGGCGTACCACCTGTCTACGGATTCGTAACGTCCTAAACTACGTCCTAGTCATCGGTCAAGGTCCATCTGACCACCCGAACTAAAAGTCAACTTTTTGCCCGAACTAGGGGCAAAATCGTCATTCTATACTAACGACCTTATCGAGACTAACTAACCACTGATTACGCTCACTAATCCTTTACTAATCATTGTCTTAACCCTAATTTCTGGGACGGGTCGTTACACAAAGGGTGATCAGGTGCGCAGTATTACAATCTATGCCTCTACCTCGAAGTCAGTCCTTGCCTCTATTTCTCGACTTGGAGGGTCAATAAAACATCAAAGTGTGAGTGGACCAAAAATGAATAAGTTATAAACTCATTTTTAAACAACAGTAATATTTAGACCCTCCGTTTTATAAACATGCTTGCATATAATTCAAAACGTATGAAAGTAAATCAAATCATATAAGAATGTACCACCTGAACACACACATACATGAATAACATAGAATATAATCTATCCTCAGACGTCCGCTATGTCCAGAACCAATGCCAGTCATGATCTATAATGCTATGAGTGCAACTTGGGGTCTCATCTCCGAGTACTCCCTAGGATCAACTCAACGACGTCTGAGGTGATATCTACATGAGGTGCCAGCCCAGGATCTACCACGTCCGGGACGATATCATAATACCGCACTCTTGAGCATGTGCCTCTTCTCGGAGTCACTCATCCCAGGTAGTGAACCGTGACTACTCCAGGATCCTTGACGTTTGGAGGACACTCAACAATGTATACATGATGGTATATATGGAAACATGCATCAGGTTCATTTAACACTGTTTAAAATCATTTATAAAACTCAATTTCTCAAACCCGATCATACCAGATCGCTATTCAAATCCATACAAAAACCTTATTTCCTTCAAACCCCCGTTGACTCCAAAATCCGGGTCAAACGGCATCCAAACGGGTCTCAAGTCCAAAACCGCATTTTCACGCAAATTCATCAAATGGTCCATGACCGGTGATTTAAGTTCACAAATACCATGATACCAAATCATTTAACATAAATCATATAATAAACCATGTAAAACAGTTATGCATGCATTTCAGTTGTAAAACAAACAGCTCACTCACACTCGGTCCACGTTGCGTGCTAAACCTTAGCGTTAAATCTATCACCGAGCTAGTCCAAAGTCTCCGAGCCTTTCCAAATCATGTCTAAGGGTCACTAATATGCTATACAAGTTCATACAATAAACCCTCACAATGCCTGATATCGGAAACGCGTCCGCGACATGCTTCCCGAGGCTTTAAACCCCTAAATTACCTATCAAACGGTCTCCAATCGACTCAAAACCACCACCATTGGATTTATCAATTGGTCCCACACACCCCCACGTGCAAGTCAAACTTTCGGTCAATGCTAGTCAACGTCCAACACTGGCATCAGTAAAAGCCAATGCTGACGTCATCGGTCAACGGTGATGTCATCAGTCAACTGTCAACGGTTAATGAAGACGTCATGCTGACGTTAGCCTAACAGGTCTAACACGTGCCACGTGTTATCCACTGATTGGTCCACGTGTCTGACATGTCAGTGCTGACTGTTTTTTACAGCTTGCCATGTGGCAGCAATTGATTTTCCATGTGGCCTAACAACCTCTGACAGATGATGACATGTATTGCCACATCATCATCGTCTACCTTGAGCCAGGTCGACCCGTTTTACTGTAACAGGTCAAACGACCCGAGAACCAGATCCGGCTCGTTCTTCCTCCTCCAACCACGAAATTGTGCCATTTTTGAACCCTTAGACTCGTAATGAACCTAGAAATAGTCCTACAACCTCAAAATGGCCAGAAAATACATGGATTGCTTCGACTAAGCATGGACAGTGGCGATTGTTTTTCAAACTTGCTTCCTTATTGATCCTAGCCACTTCAATCCTAGATTTTGGTCCTTTTGAGATCGTACACCACCTAGGAACCACGTTTGATCATTAAATATGAAGCACAAAATGTGAAGCATAAAAGATGATGGTATAATGGCTGCGGGGGTGGGTTTGTGGCGTTTGTGTGTTTCGGGTGTAGAGAACAGAGGAGATGAAGATGAAATAATGCACCTATTTAGGGGGGGGGGGGGAGGGGGGGGGGGTTAGAATAATCAGATAAATGTCACTTGTCACTCATCAGTTGGTCCAACTTGGATATTTTTACCAATCAATTAAGGCCAACTGTACAATTCCCCGTAATGTGTAAATAGTACACGTATCCGTTCGTGACCCATAACTTTCCTGTCGAACGCTTGATTTTGACGTACTACCTGTCTACGAACTCGTGACATCTCGATCTACATAATGGGCCTTGGTCAAAATCAAAACAGTGTTCTGAGTCAAAAGTCAACATTCTTCCTTGATTATGGGCAAAATGGTCATTTAACATAAAATTTCCGAATTTAAATTTAATTAACGGTCCGGGGCTTTACACAAAATATATTTATTTTAAAACCAAACCTAATCTTACTAGCCCAGTTACCCAAGTAGGAGAGTACGAGATCTACAAGGTCCAACAAAATTGATACTTGTTCAACTGGGCATACCATTGCTTCCCATTAGGGTAATTGTAAGACCCGGTCTTGGAAGCAAGAACAGTGAGTAAGACCTGTGAGCTTGAGAAGCAAGAACGGTGAGCAAGACCCGTGAGCTTGGAAAGACAAGATTCGTGAACAATCCCACATCGTTCGACAAGGGAAAGGTGAAGTGCCTTATATGTATGGGCACACATCTATCTAACACAAGGCCTTTTGGGAGCTCACTGCCTTTGGATTCCTTGGGAACTCCAAAGTTAAGCGAGTTGAGTCTAGTGCAATCCGAGGATGGGTGACCTACTGGGAATTTGCACGTGAGCTCCTGAAAATAAAATCGTGAGTGCGAGGCCCAAAGTGGACAATATTGAGCTAGATGGGTCGGGTTGTGGCAATTTGGTATCAGAGCCGGACCCCGACCGGAAGTGTGCCAGCGAGGACGCTGGGCCCCAAGGGGGTGGATTGTATGACCCGGTCTTGGAAGCAAGAACAGTGAGCAGGACCCGTGAGCTTGAGAAGTAAGAACGGTGAGCAAGACCCGTGAGCTTGGAAAGGGAACATCGGTGAACAATCCCACATCGCTCAGGGAAGGAAAGGTGAAGTGGCTTATATGTATGGGCATGTATCTATCTAACACACGACCTTTTGGGAGCTCACTGGCTTTGGATTCCTTGGGAACTCCAAAGTTAATCGAGTTGAGGCTGGTGCAATCCCAAGAAGGGTGACCTACTGGGAAGTTGCACGTGAGCTCCCAAAAACAAAATCGTGAGTGCGAGGCCCAAAGCGGACTATATTGTACTAGATGGGTCGGGTCGTGATAGTAATCACTACTAGGCTTTGGTATTCCACATGTGTATTCAGACTACTTGAACACGTCAAGATATTATCAATAACACAGCTTCGAAAATAATCCAGACACGTTTCGGAGGACTCGGTGAATCCAATACATTAATGTCGCTAGGCATTAGTCAACACAAATGATACGATTCAAAACTCATAACGCCCATACCAAGTTCGAAATCGATTGGAATATCCAGTTCCTTTATCCTTAAGTGATGACATCTAAGTTCATCAGATGCAAGTGTGAATGCAAAACCAAGCTATGCCCACTAACGTCAAGTATCACCAAGTACCTTTTGTTCCTCAACCCATTCCAATTTAGCCCTAGCCTTGTGTTTGGCCCTTAAATGACCTTCGGAATCGAGAGAAGTGGCAATCATACTAGGAAGTCCTTGCCAAAGAAGCTAAAAACGAGAAGCCTCCTTCACCAACCAATAATGTATGTGGGTAGCTACTGTAGCGATCCATTCTATCTCCCATAAAGAGCTCAATTCTTACAAGCTTATACATCCATGAAACCTAGAAGTGAAGAGCAATGAAGAAAGTTCACTAAGAAGAACTTCCACGATAAGGATTTCTGTTCACATTGTCGTCCTGTTCGGCTGCCAATAATCAATTCTAAGCCTTAGGGTTCCCCTCATCGTCTGTGCATGTAGCACTGGGGTTTCCCAAGGTAACGTACTTGGTCAAATGAACCCCAAACCCACTAAATCTTGCAGCTAAATTGTTAAGTCCCTCATGTCTATTGGTGCCATCTGATACAGTGGTTGCAAAATAGGTTGAGTACTCTGAAGAAGCTTAATCGTAACTCAACCTCCCTCCGAGGTGGCAACCCGTGGCAACCCTGGTAAATCCTACGGAGACACAACCAGAAAAGCCACACAACCGATATCCTCCTCAAGCTCATTGAGCCATCTAGGAACATCATAACACGAGTCCCATATACTAAACAGCCATTCCTAACGTCTTCGCTTCCAAAGCCAAAGTATCTCCCAAAGGAAGTATCTCCTGGTCTCCAGAAAAGACAAATCATGGCAAGTCAAGACTACCAAAGATAAACGGTTCCTCAAAACACTCGACATAGGCGTAACAGGTAGTTCACCAATTCATCCCTAAGATCACGCCCAAATAGAAAGTATCTAGGGAAATCCAATTCATCTTATTTTCAAAACCCTCTACTCAAACTGAATAGGTGATCCAATCACAACACCACTCGGAGTACTGATACTTGTGTCCCGACTTATTGGGGTTAACTCCCGATCAACAAAATTGTAAATCTTCTGGAAATAAAGAGTATGGATCCTTATTCCATCTACTCCAGTGCATTCCATCCAAAGTTTGATAAGGTAAGGTACCTGTCATCACTTCATATGTAGTCCGTACCTCCAGAAGTCCCACCGAAGTAGAAAGATAATCGTAATCACGACCAACCCTCTTGGGATCTTCTTCGTCCCGCTCGTCGACCACTGCAACATGCATATCTTCCACCCAAAGAATATGAGATAGAAGAATGTAACGACCATTCCAAAATTGACGAGATTATCAAGAATTAATCAAGGATTAATCGGGAATTAACTGAGGATTATCGGACGATTAGGGTAAAATAACGATTTTGCACCTAGAAGGGTAAAATGTTGACTTTTGACCAGAGAAGTCAAATGTACGTGGATCGAGGTCCATTACATAGATAGAGACGATACAAGTCTGTAGACAAGCATAACGTCGAGATCGGACATCGTGAGCTCCCAAAAACAAAACTGTGAGGGCTGGGCCCAAAGCGGACAATATTGTGTTAGATGGGCCGGGTCGTGACAGAATAGTATCAGAGCCGGACCCTAACCGGAAGTGTGCCAGCGAGGACGCTGGGCTCCAAGGGGGGTGGATTGTAAGACCCGGTCTTGGAAGCAAGAACGGTGAGCAAGACCCGTGAGCTTGGAAAGGTAAGATCGGTGAACGATCCCACATCGCTCGGGGAGGGAAAGGTGAAGTACCTTATATGTGTGGGCACGTATCTATCTAACACAAGGCCTTTTGGGAGCTCAGTGGCTTTGGGGGGGATTGTAACCCCAAAGTTAAGCGAGTTGAGGCTGTGCAATCCCATGATGGGTGACCTACTAGGAAGTTGCACGTGAGCTCCCAAAAACAAAACCGTGAGGGCTGGGCCCAAAGCGGACAATATTGTGTTAGATGGGCCAGGTCGTGACACATAACCCACATTCATGCACCATTCTTCATTCATTCCCTTTTTGTTTTCTCTCTCACCTAAAACCAAAACCCATTCCATTTCTTCATCTTCCTTCAGCCTCACTGCTGCTTTAGAGTTACTGAGAGTGAGGTAGGGAGATGAGAGTGGCGGCGGTGGATGGAGGAGCCACGATGGCTACCTAAAACCCATGAAAACAACCCGGTAACCCGTTTAAGTTAAAATTCGAACTTGGTTTTTTTTTGAACATTTTGAATTGTGACGGAAGCCCTGATTATAGTCTTTCAATCTGTGTTAGAATGTAGGGATGAAAAAGAGTAAGAAAGGACCCCAGAATAGCTCTAAAAGGAAGCTCGAAGGTTGCCCGTGAGGATTCGAATTTGACAGGTGAGTTTCATACCTTGTTTCTTAGTTTTGTGGTCAGATATCTCTTCCTGGGAGGAAGACTATCAGATTGGTGAAAGAATGGAAGAAAGAGGAGTTGAAATGAGGGAGAACAGACCGGGTCAGGGTAGTGGGACAACCCGCCAAAGGTAGCTGATGATAACATGGCAAACCACATCATCGTCTCCGTCCACATGGCAGAGACCGATTGGTGCCACGTGGTGAACTTTCATAATGTGTCAAGTGACATGGCAACTGAGTCCACTTCAGCGATGTCAGCCACGTGGACTAGTGGTGGTGCCACATGGCAGTATGTTAGAAGGTGTTAGATCTGATGTGGCAGTGATGACGTCAGCAGGTGACATCATCTTGTGATGTGGCACGTGTCATAGGGTGACACATGGCACCAATCAAGGTGTGCCATATGGCAGATTTTCAGACTGTCAGATGTCAGTCCTGTCAGGCTGACGTCAACATATAACATCACTTAGGGCTGACGTCAACGTTGACAAAGCGCGTGTGAGGTTTGATTGATGCGTGTGGTGTGTGCGCCCAAACTTGGAGGTAAAACTAATCTTGTTCAAAAGGTTTCGACATTCTAAATTCGATGGTGGTGGTTTCATGTCGATCAGAGTTTTTTTTATTGGTGTTTTAGAGGTTTTTCTCCTCGGGAAGCATGTTCAGGATGCGTTCTCGATTTCGGGATAGTTAGGGGTTCTAGATATGGACTTATATAGATTGTTAGTAACCCTTGGGTATGATTCGGATAGGCCCAGACATTTTTAAGGCTTCGGATTAGTTTACGGCATGGGTATTAAGCGAGCAGCATGGATGGTCTATGAGTGAACACTTGCTTTGTAAAATGATGCATGCATAACTGCTTTATATGTTTTATGAACATGGTTTTGGATGCACTGGTTGCATGAGTATGTTTGTTGAGTATTTTCTTAGAAAATTTTATATTACACGTATTTCAAGATTTATGTTTTATACGATACTTCAAACTTAAGGCGAGTTTTCTACTTGCTTGTGATTTATATGATTTGAATGATTTCATAGAGATGAGTGAAATTGAGGATTTGACTATCGATTTTGAATGATTTTTCAAAGATGCGTGAAATTAGCATTTCGGGCTTAAGACCTAGTTAATTATTTACATTGACTTTATAGTCAAAGGTGATTTCAGAACAGTGATTTGAATAACGAAATTATTTACGAGATGATTTGGTCGGAAGCCTTATTGAGATGATTTACGAGATTTAGTTTTGGGCAAAGACCCTACGGTATTTGATTTTGATAACTGTTTTCACAGAGACCATCCTCTTGTGATTGGTATGACTCCGGTGTGAATGTGTTTCCCAGAGAGCGACTTAGGTTGTGAATATGTTTACCCGGAGTGGTCCCGATGATTGTTGCACGCCTTAAAGATGCGTTGTGTCCCCACTGGAGAGGTCACGATGCACTGCCTGTTGTTGAGCAGCGGAGGGAGAATTGACTCAGGAGTACTTATGTTATATGAGATCAGTCATTGATATGTCCATGACGATATGTTGAACGTCGGCTGGTGATGTGTACACGGCGACGTGCTCAGACTTGAGCAGTCCTGGAGCTATGTGCAAGTGTTGCTTAGATATCGTGACTGATGATGATGATAAGATAGACAGGTGTGGGATACGAGTATTGGTCATGTTTTCGATAATTTCTTATTGATCAGATGTTTTCACTATTATTGATTTGAAAAGCAATATGATTTGATTTTAAGAAAGTATTTGAGATACTTGTTCCTGGTGCATGCATGTTTTTAATTGAAGGGTATAAATGTCATTTTTGTTAAATTATTTTCCAACTGATTATTTTTGTCCACTCACAGTTTTAATGGTGCTTTGATACCCTTTAGGTTGATCGCGGATGCGGGCTGTAGTAGAAACCGAGATATCACACAACAATGCATGCTCTACAAAACAGTGTTTAGGTCACGGTATTATCCTTGGTCTGATTAGTGGTGTCAAACCGAAGCTGGATATCCCGCGTAAATCCTGAGTGATTAGGGATGGGTCCTTTCAGCTTGGTATCAGAGCACTGAGTTGCTCTTGTGGTGTTGCACATACTTCAGATGTGATGTATTTACGATGATGATAGCCCGTCCTCAACCTGATAGTGGTGCTTGTGGTTGTGGATGACAACCCGTCCTCAACCTAAGAGATGTGACTGACGATTGGTCAGGATGTATGTGGTTGTGGATGACCCTAGTTTGAGTTTGGTTGAACAAGTGACCAGGAAAGTGGTGCTTGTGGATCGGATCCTGAGGTGGACCGATTAAAGGATTACACGCTTTTAAGCGGATTGTACCGGCGATGAGTTGTCGTTATGAGCATTTGTTACATATAGTAATAAGCTTTTGGATAGGTCTGCACAAGGTTGGTGGCAGACATTGCTATCCATGTGTTGGATGATATTACCGAGAGTGGGGTGACGTTCGAAGAATGTTTCTAATGTTGTTTACACCCTAGTGTTATCCAAGAGCTTGAGAGGTAGAGTCATGTATTCAGTGTAGAGGTGTATGATCGTTGCTCGATATGAGCAGAGATTTCTGGATTTGGCTCGGTTCGCACTAAGTGTGACGACGATTAAGGCAATGAGGCCTCATTGGTTTGCGTCAGATCTTGGGAGTAAGACTTGAGTGACGATGCGACATCTCAGTAGAGATGAGTTGGATTGATTCCAGCAGCGGTCAGATGATTCCGGATGAGGTCGAGTGCCTCTAGAGTATGTTTTTCCAGGAAGGTTAGACGAGAGTTGCCTCTTGCTTCGAGCTCTAGAGTGGCAGACGTGTAAGTTACAGCGATCGCTGAGCGGGATGAAGAGGATTCTGAGTGGGTCAGAGAAATTTTAGTATCCTCCTTGTTCAGTTGGATTATTGGAGGCACGGGGTATGCCTTGATTGGTGACAGGTACTGATAGAAGATTTATCAACCAAGAAATTATGAATGATAACTCCTAATATAATACTTTGCAAGTGCACAAAATAGTATGACGAGTATAGTAGGTTTGCAAAGGTCGATCCCACGAGGAATTGTTCAACATGAATCCACTTAGTTTGGAATGAAACAACTTGAGAAAAAGTACAAAAACGTTGGAGGGTTTTGCATGATGATTAGAACGAAATTGAATGATGAAAACAAGTGCAAAATGATGAAAAACTTGATTTGAAAGGTTATTTGATGATTAGGACGAATTAGGACATGTTATCCACCTTTACCAATTATAGTTCTCCTTAGATTTCTTTCATTAGATTAATTATGCATGTATCTGAATTAAGTGCCCATGCAAGGGTCCGGCTAAGGCTCACCCCACACATTTATCTTCTCTTAGATTGCATGTTTAAGCGTGATTACCCGCCCTTAAACAACTATTACCGATGGTGCGTGATAATGCAGGAAACATGAAGAAGATTTAATGACACTACACTATCCCTAGTAAAGTGATGTGCAATCCTAGGAAGTCATGAGTTTAGATTAGGAATAAGATTCCCCCTCTTAATCGTGATGCTACAAATTGCAGGGTGAACACAAACATCAAGGTGATCCGTCAAGCAATTACATCGACAATTATACGCAAATAAGGTGATCAAACTTACAAGCATAAATTGAGTTCATGAAACATAGTAATCCAAAAAATCTAGGCTTACATAACAACCATAATCAATAGCCAAAAATCTAATTATAAACTAACATGGCTAGGGCTTCAAACAGCCCTAACCCTAAAGGAAACTACTCACACATAATTAAGTTAACAAACATCATAATTGAATGCATATAAACTTAAAGAGATTAGGGATTAAGAAACACAAATACTAAGATGAATGATGCGTGAGAGAAGTGGCACAAACACTTCTTCTTCTCCCAAGTTTCACGTCACAAAGAAGATGTAAGACTTGAATCCAAAATCATGAACAAAAGGGTAAATTGCGACTACTTGTGTATAAACTTTAAGCAGAAATTTTTGCACAATTTTGGGACCTTAGGAGGTAAATTCAACGTCCAATAACAATGAGAAAACATGTATTGATATCCCATAACACTTACCCTAACATCTCCCTAAAAGAAAGGGAAAACAGCCCCCAAAACAAGGAGGAAACTCCTTAGCCGTGAAAACCAAGTTTTGCCGCATTTTTGTGTCCTTCTTGTGCAAGGAGTCCCTTTCCTTCCTTCCTTCCTTCTTTCCACTTCTTGACTTCATCTTTGACTAGGAATTCATTTAATGCTATCCTAAATCAGATTACATTGCCTAAATTAAAAGAAAAGTGATAATTTGCGGCTAGGGAAGTTAATTAACCCTAGCCATGTACAAGATGGTTTCTTGATTTCCTAGAAACTTCTTTTTCCTTATTTCTTGCAATCTTTAACTTCAGATATGATTAGAAATATAATTAAGTCTTCTTATCCAAGTCAATCCATGTCATTCCTCATTGAGAAAGGTAGGAAAATTCGTCCAAAGTTGCTTGATGCACAAGTAAACCCCCTAAAACACCCTTAACCGCATTTTGTGGGCTTCTAGGGGCTAAGCCGTGACTTTTAGGGTCTTGATGGATCTTGGTCATGTAAATGGGAGATGATGAGGCCCTTTATCAGTCCTTGATGAGTCCTTAAAGATTTATCCTTCGAAAGATCACATTTCATTCCAAAACATGATATAAACCTCAACTAACCAATCTACACAAACTTCACAAAAGAGATCATTTTCTCCTATTGTTTGAATGATTATAATCAAAAGATAAGTAAAAGGATAAAAAAAATAACGTTGAAATGATGCTTAATTTGTAACTTATCAGGTACCCTAGCTATCTTTGGACGAAATTCATGAGTGTTGATGGAGTTTGGAGCCACACACTTTTTTTTTCTTTTTAGAAGGATTCTAGTTTTTGTACAGAGGTTGATACCGTAGAGTTGGGACGTGCGAGCCAGTACTCCAACTGGTGCGGTAATGGAATCACCTATTGGAATTGCATAAAATGTGTGACAAAATACGGATTAGATTTCCCTAGATCCTTGTGATTTGGATGTGATCCTAGGGATGGATTGGTGGACTACCTGTTATTCCTCTGTTAAGCATTGAGGAACCAGTGGTATTTGGTAGTCCTGAGTTATCATGATTGGTCTTTTGGTGGGATCAAAGGAAATCACTAAGGAAGAGTATTCAGTTTTTTAAAATAGTTTTACCACTAACTAGCTAGAAGATACTCATCCCAAGAGTTACGTCTTGGAAGCTAGGAAATTACTATAGAATGGTTGTTTGAGTTATGGGACACATGTTGTGAAGTCCCCAGATGGCTCAGTAAGCTTGAGGATGATGTCGGTTGTGTTGACATTCTTAGTGGTATCCCTGCCAGATTTATCGAGGTTACTACCTCAGAGGGAGGTTGAGTTACGATAGACTTGAGGGTGTAGCACAGATACCCTAATGGAAAATGGTTTGAATTGACTCGAAGTCAAGAATTTGATTGAAAGACATGTTTTGGATGCATGTATTGTATGCTCGGATATGTGATTCCCGAATTGAGTTCAGAAGTGAAATTTCCCAAGATGGCTTACGAATAATACTGTGGTCATAGTTGGCCATAGTGAGTTGGCAACAGAGTATCAACGGTGATATTGTT
Source organism: Prinsepia uniflora (assembly GCA_032719365.1). NCBI lineage: Eukaryota > Viridiplantae > Streptophyta > Magnoliopsida > Rosales > Rosaceae > Prinsepia > Prinsepia uniflora. The sequence goes on along the minus strand of CM064861.1, from coordinate 45,529,604 downwards.
ATGGAATACCAAGGATTCGTACGTGTTGAGATGGGAATGCATTTCGATAAATGTGGACCAATGTTGATTTCCTGGTTATGATAACATCGATGAGAGCATATGGTGAACGCTCGGAGGATCAATGTAGCTTTGGATTAACATCGATTAACCTCGGTAATTGATAGTGATTTTACCAAGCACAATAGATTTACTAGGAACAACCTCTACGTGTAATAACCTTGCAAGCGCACAAGACGTGTAAATAGTATAGATGCAAGCAAAGGTCAATCCCACAGAGACTTGCTCAACAATGTCCAATTCTTATTTGGTTCAATTGACTTTAGAGGAGTAATTAAAATGCAAATTGGGGGTTTATGACGTTGCGAATGAAAGTGAACTAACTAATATTAACTAACTAAGTCGAGCTAGGGTTTCTATCCACCTTTACCAATTATAGTTCTGTTAGATTTCCTTAATTAGCTTACTATACATGGATCTGAATTAAGTGCCCATGCAGGGGTCCGATTAAGGCTCATCCCACACATATTATCTTCTCTTAGATTGCATGTTTAATCATGATGTGTCCGCCCCTAAACAACTATTACCGATGGTGCGTGATAATGCATGAAACATGAAGAAGATTTAATGACACTACACTATCCCTAAAAAGTGATGTGCAATTCTAGTGAGTCATGAGTTTAGATTACGAATAAGATTCCCCATCTTAAACGCGATGCTACAAATTGCAGGGTGAACACAATCATCGAGGTGATCCGTCAAGCAATTACATCAACAATTATAAACAAATAAGGTAGCTAAGTTTATAAGCATAAATTGAGTTCATGAAGCGCAGTAATCCAACAAATGCAGGCATGCATAACAATCATAATTAAGAACCAGAAACCAAACAAGAACTAACATGGCTAGGGCTTCAAGTAACCCTAGCCCTAATCACACTACTCACACATTATTGAATAAAACAAGGACATAATTAAAAGGTGCGTAAACATAAATAAAGCAAGAAATAATAAAAGGACAATGAATAAAAGAGATGAAGGAAAACTCCCTCAAGGTAGACATGCTGAAATTAAGATGCTTGAATTGTAAAGAGTGCTTGAATTAAGATTACAAAACTCTAAACTAAGAACATGAATTAAAGTACGAATTTTGACAGAGTTTCAGGGACCTTTAAGAGGTAAATTCAGCCTCTCTTCATAAACCCTAATACTTCTATTTATAAGAGAATAATTAATCCTCTTACAAATAGAAGTTTTATATTTGAATTCTATAAGGAAAAGGCTTCCTAAATAGTTAAGTAATCTAATTAAAACCCTTTCCTCCAAGTAAAGGAATTGAAAATAAGAATACAAAAGGAAGTAGGACTAAAATCCTTATACAATATGGAGACTAGGTGTGAAAATAACTTGAAATTATCCTAAAAATAACTAAAACTCGGAATTAAAGCCTTCAGGACCAATTTCGGTGGTCAACCACCGAATATGGGCGGTCAAAGGGCTCGGTCAACCCCAGTTAAAGGCGCCTGGGAGCTGTTCTTGGATGTCGGTAGCAGGCCACCGAACTTGAGTGTAGAACATCAGGACACACGCGCTGAGGAGCAAGAAGGTTGATCGGTAGGCACTTACCGAATTGGTCCAGCAGTACAGTAACCACAAAGCCAATTCTTCATTCGGTGGTTATCCACCGAATTTCCTATGCAATCTTATTTCCTTCATAACTTCTTCGGTTCAACTCCGATTTAGGTGATTCATTCGCTCAAATTCTCGTAATTCCAAGCTCTATTTAATATGCACATTTCTCACAAAATATATTATTTTCTCCAATTTCATAGAACGAAATATTAAAAAAATATAAGTAAAAGGGTATTAAATCATGGATAAAACATGCTTAAAATATGACCTATCAGTAATTGAGAGAGTGGATTCACTCAGACTGGATGAGTGTTATCGACCTTCGAGTGGAGGTTTTCTTCTGGGAATGTAGTTCGTTGATGGGATTGACTAGGAAGGGAGTTAATCTGGTGTGAGATGATGATTGAGTGAGCAGAAGATTGAATACTGCTCTAGTTTGACTATCTTGGACGATAGTAAAGGTTTTAGAAATGGTAGTGATGCATCGATACGCGAGTTCAGATTGTGTACTTATGCTACACATGAGGGTTTTGCTTTTGTAGCTAGACATCTGAGGTGATCGAAGTTGAACTCGAGGTAGAGGTGACGGCTAGGGCTGTTTGACTAATAATGATGGAACATTTTAGAATCATTCGGGAAAAGTGAGCAGAGTACCTTGACAGGACCCGTCCCCGCGGGACATAGATAACCGTGCCCGGTCCTACTCCCGTCTGACAAGTCAACTAAAGGCCCGAAACTACCCTTCAGTGCTTGCCAGATAAGGGATAATTGCACTGATTTCTGTTGCTACCTCCGCCTCTCGATCAGCCCCGAACGTCGCACCACGGCCTGGAGGGTCATAAAAACATAAAAGGTGTGAGTGGACAAAATGACCTATTGTAACAACCCGTCCCGAGAGCCGGGATTAGTAGGGTGATTAAGGTGGGCTTAGCGAGGCTAAACGGTGGTTAGTCGGTATCGAAAAGGTCATTAGCATAGAATGACGATTTTGCCCCTAGTTAGGGCAAAAAGTTGACTTTTTGTTCGGGTGGTCAATTGGGTATTGATCGGTGACCAGGACGTAGTTTAGGACGTCACGAATCCATAGGCAGGTGGCACGCCCGATTCCGACATCCGAGGAGGAAGTTGTGATGTTCGGAAGGTGGAGGGCATAACCGTAATTTGGGTAAATTAGGGGGAATAGTTGACTTTTTGTGTAATCGGGTTTTGGTATGTTGACCTAGGATGGTTAGATAGCTCTCGTCATCCTGAGTTCGATGACAGGCGGCACGCATGCATCGGACTTACGAGGTGGGAGTTACGGGTCTAGAAAGTTAGTGGCAAAACCGTAAAATTTGGATAAAAGGAGGGGCAATTTGGTCTTTCGGCACATTGGGATTTGTGCAACAGAGAAGGAAAATGGATGGCTGAGATTGGGCCATGTGGGAGTGTGTGGATTGGATGGTGACACGTGTTGGGGGGCTAGAGGGTTCTGGTGGAATCCTGTATATGCACGGCCCAAATAATTGGGGTGTACCCGTGCTGTGTGTTCGTGTTCTTCGACACAGAGAGAAACAGAGGGAGAGAATTGAGAGGCTTGAGGGCTGATCGAGGGTGCTGGTGAGTTTGTGAGTGTGTGAGGGAGATTAGAGAGTGAGAGAGAGCTGTTGTGAAGGTTGGGGAAGTGAGGAATCGTGGTGTGTGTGAGTTGTGGGCTGCGGGGAAATCAGAGGAAACAGAGAAGGTTGAGGGCTTGTGGTGGTGCTGTGGCCGTGTGCGGGTGTGTTTGACCTCGAGAGGAGGCTGAGACGGCGTTGTAGACACCAGGGAACACGGCGGCGAGCACGGTTGCGGACGGTTGCAGGTAATCCCTCATCCCTGTACAATTGCCCTATTTTTCCGTTGAGTTTCAAATTGAGAGTCGTGAGTCTAGAGGACGAATCGAAGTTCATAGGGAGGTTTAGGGGACTCAGGTGAGGTCTGGGAGTCCTCTGGTTGTGCTGCCGTGACGGGGAGGTACACGGCGGAGGATGGCACGACAGGGGTATGCTGGTGCTCTGTTTTGGAGGTGAGTTTCAAACGGCGAGTCGTGACGTTTGGGCGAGAGTCGACGGTCAAGGTGAGTCGGGTTAGGCTTAGAGAGGTCTAGGGAAGAGTCTGGTGTAGCCACCGCGAAGGGAGGTGAGCTGGGTGGCCGGGAAGGAAAACAGGGGCTTTTGGACCGTCTGGTTCGAGCCTCAGTCGACGGGTCAGGGACAGTGTCGAGGTTAGAGGGGTTGGGGAATCGATAGGGTAGGCCTGGACGATGAGACTGGTGAAGGAAGGGAGGAGTATGGAGGCCGAACGGCGGAGAACAGGTCTCGCCGGTCCGAGTTGCAAGCTGCTGTGCTGAACCGGGTCTGCTCGAGGATGAAGGTGCACTGTAGCAGGCGCGTGAGGGCCACCCGCAGCCACTTTGGGCGGCGCGTGGGGGTGCGTGCGGTGGTGATGGGGAAAACGGTCAACATGGTTTTTGGTCCAGGAGTTGTGTTGAGTTCAATGGAAGTGGTTTCGGGTTGTGCGGACGTCATTTGAGTTTAGTTCCGCGGGGGTGAAGGTTTAGGGTCCCGGGTTATTACGCTTTCGAGTCGGGGAATTTTGAGGGAATTTAGGTGAACCTTCGTAGACGTGTTAGTGACATAATTTGGTGGTTGTTAACAGGATCGGGACTTCCCGAGGAAGCCGAGGAACGTGCAGGACGTTCGGGACGCGATTAAGGGCGCGGTACTGTGAGTGGACCCTTTCCTTAAACTCGAGCATGAATAACTGTTTTCTATAATTGTTTTGTGGTTTTAATCATAATTCTATGTTATCGAATATGTTTCGGTTGGTTTTACATTATTACACGTTTTTCGAGGAAATCGGTTTTTAGCACGTTTTACAAGAAATGGTTGGTTTCTGAAATTGATGCTATGGTTTTGGGATTTCAAATGATAAGTGGTTTTCAATGATTATAAAGGGATTTTGGAACATGATTCGATGATTAAAGGTTTTTGGTTTTAGAAACGGATTTCGAAAAAAGGGTTGGTTTCCAAGTGGAAAAGTGGATTCCGGATTTGGGTTCGGAATGACGGTTCGGGATGCTGGAAGGGCATCGGACCGGTGATTTCGAATTCGGGTTTGGATGTGAATACGGAAATGGTTTTCAACTGGTTTTGATTGGATTTGCTGGATCTGGTTATTGGGTTTAAAGACCTTTAAAGACTCGGGAGTTCAAAGACTCGGATATATTGATTTTCCCCCGTAGGCCTTTGAGTTTAAAAACACAGGAGTTTAAAGACTCGGATATTATTAAGGCCTGGATTGAGTTTAAAGACTTGGGAGTTTAAAGACTCGGATGGTCCAGCAGGTTTGATCGGAAAATGATGATTTCAGGTTCATGGTTTATGACACGGTTTTATGATTCACAGGCTGTGGTTTTTCTAACTGTTTTATAGTGTTTCTGTTTCTTATGATGTGGTTTATGGTAATTTGGTTTATAACTGTTCTGATAACTGGGTTATGCATGTGGTTTTCAAAACGGAGGGTGAAACTTGGTTTTCTGATAAATTGTTTTAGAACTTTTCTTTTATTATGGTCCACTCACACCTTTTGTTTTTAACTTGCCCTCCAGGTTGTGGAGCGAGCACGGGGTCTTGACGTCGAGGCAGTGTCCGAGGCATAGAGGTCATGTGAGGGATCCCGAAGTGGTTTAAAGTTTTCCGCGTGCGTGTAATTATTATCGGTTTTTATTTCCTTGTGTTTCGAACTATGCTCTGTAAATTATAACTTCGGGATATTTTATATAGTTTCTCCTGCGTCTAACTGAGTTTTGGGTGATTTTGAGTGAGTTGTACTTGAGTGTTGTGTCGGGGAGTCAGACAGGAGCAGGATTTACCTCGGGTTTCGGGGTGAAACCGGGGTGGGTCCTGACACCTTTGATAAAAACGTTTACCAAAACACATTCTTACCCTCCAGTTTTCACAAACATGCATGCATATCATAAAACATGAGTAATAGTATAAAATCATTCAAGTATGAACAGTGGACCGATAAAATCAAAACATGTTTTCCCATGGTCCGTAAAACTTATGTTCACCAAATCAGTTCATGCTATAAATGTAACGCCCCGGACGTTCTGGAAATGTAATATTATTAAATATTGAATAAAATGACGTTTTTACCCCTGTGTTTATGTGGTCGATTTGTTGACTTTTAGATTTGGAGGTCGAACGGACGTTGAGTGATGACCGTGACGTAGTGCGGGATGTCACGAGTTCATAGGCAGGTGGCACGTCCGATTCGGACGCTCGGAGTGAAAGTTATGATGTTCGGAAGTTCAGGGGCATTATCGTAATTTGGGCGTTATAAGGGGAAAAAGTTGACTTTTTGTTTGACAATTGATATTCATTTGACTCGAAGACCGTTATGTTCGTCTCGACGCCCCGAGTACACCGACAGGCGGCACGCTTGAAACGGACGTCGGATGACCGAGTTATGGGTCACGGATGTTAGAGGGCATTTTGGTAATTATTGCACAGAGGGGCATTTTGGTCATTTCACGGTGGTTACTGTTCACCACCGTGAAAAACAGAGTGCACGGCCGTGGGTTGTGTGCGTGCAATTGTTTATGGCTAGTGGGGGGCTCAGACGTTTTGTTTATGTAGTTTTAGGCAGTGGAAGCAGGATTGAGTGACCTTGGTGCACGTTTGGGCAGAGCTCAGAGCACGGGAGAGTGAGGAATGGCCGTGGTCTCTGTGCTTGCGGGAAACCGTTTTCAGAGACTTCATAGTGTCTCCCACGAGTTGCTGGCCGTTTGAATCGATTACTCTGATTGCTGTTGGACTTAGGGACTCATTTGCGTCCTTTCTGCGGTGGAAAAACTGAGAGAGATTGAGAGAACCAGTGTTGAACCATTTCGGGTTTCTGGGGGGGAAATCGCAGAGTTCAAATTCTGAGGGTCGAAGGATCAAACTAAACACACGGTGAGACTTCTGGGAGTGTTAGGATCACTACGGTGCAAGAACTGAAGGGATTGGAGCCCGTTTCGCCCAGGAACCTGAGCTACGGTTCAGAGTTGAACCAGTTGGAGGGAAAAACTGAATTCGATTTCTGAGGTTTGTTGATCGAAACCAGGGGCCATTCTAGTCTTCTGGGAGCAAAAGGAAACCAACCACGTCAAATTCGAAGGACGACATTCACGAATTGGCCAAGAACGGAGTACCCTGGTTCTGAGTATTTTCGAGCTTGAGGACGACGACTTCCAGGTAACGGCGAGACCAATTGATGGTACCATTGTGTTCGTATGAATCCCCTTAACCTACTGGTGAAAATAATTTGAGATTGGGGTTAGTTTGGGTGAGTTCCAGAATGTCGATTTGTTCGACTGTTCGAGTTTGAGTTGGGTCATTTGGGTACTAGTCGAGGTTAACCTTCATTACAGACCTAAAATTAAAGGATTAGGGAAGATAATAGGAACAAAAATGAGAGGAATTGATTGAGAATTGGGCTTGAACTGGTCGGGTTGAGTCGCGGGTATTAGACCCGTTTATCAGTTGATTCGGGTAAGGACGAAGGTACTGTAGCTTGGCGCGTGGCTTTCACGCGCAGCCACTTTGGGCGGCGCGTGACGGCGCGTGTGGCGTCAACTCCGATCACGGTCAACATGAGAATTAATCCTTACAGTTTAAATAACATTTTATCTTTAGAGTTCGAATCGATCGGGAGTCATTCGGGATAATTTCGGGAGTCCGGAAGATTGAGTCTTTAAGTTTACTTTTGCCGAAAAATCCGGAAAAATTAGGAAAAATCCTACGAGTTATTTTGGGATGTTTGTAACCCTTCTTGTACGTTTTCACAGGCCCGGACACTTCCGAAGCTACGGAGGAGCACGCGGGACGCGATTGACGCGTCCTAACACTGTGAGTGGACTCTTTGATTTTTAAATTGGGCATGCATGACTATTTTGCTTATTTATCTCATGGTTTTACATATGATTTTACGATGGTGAGATGATATATCGGTTTTACTTGTTTTCACGTTTTCCGAGATAATTATCGTATTTCACGCATTTCGAGATTTCGGTTTCTGCCTATGCATGCGTGATAATTTTTGATGAAGTATCAGGTTATGAATATGCATGTTTCGGATTTATGACGTTTGATCATATTGTGAAGAAATTTTCTGTTAATTGTATGTGTTGGAATTTACATGTGAATTCGGGCATGAGTCCTGTTACGATGAGAAATGTTTTTGGAATAACGTTGGAAAAAGATTTGTGATGAATCCTGATTTATTATGTTTAAAAACGGTTTTGGGTTTAAAGACCCGGTTGATGGTTGGATCTGGTTTTGGGTTTAAAGACCCGGTATGTTGATTTTGGGGGCGGGCCCGAAAATGGAGTTTAAAGACTCGTGAGTTTAAAGACTCGATTATTATGATACCCCCGAGGCCTACTAATCGTGTTTTGAGTTTAAAGACTCGTTGATATCCCGGGAAGGCCTAATGTTGAGTTTAAAGACTCGGATGGATCCAACGGCATAATCATGATTACTGATTTATGTTTCACTTGATTTGTGCAAATAATGTTTCAAAATGACGGTTTCTGGAATCTGGTATTATTATATGGTTTTACATGAGTTATGACGATCCCTGTAACGTTTTTCTTGTGTTTCGGAAAAAGAGTTTTCAAAAGTATAATACACAATTCTGACTATTTGGTTATGCATGCGGATTACAAAACTGGAGGGCGAACCCGATTTCGGAAAAACTGTTTTTCCTGTTAAACTTATGTTTCGGTCCACTCACACCTTGTTGTTTTAAATTCCCTCCAGGTCGTGGTACAAGCGTGGGGGCAAGCGCCGAGGCAGAGGCGGAGGCATAAAGTTTTTCCGTTGCGGAGTAGTTAGTTCACAGAGTAGGACTTGTTTCTTTAACTCGTTTTGTAATATTGCTCTGTGAAACTGTGGACTTGACGTCCAGTCGGATGTATTTGTTTAATCTCCCTGGTCTGACAATGGGTGTGTTGTAATTTTAACTAGTTTCCAGTCTTTTTGATTCGATTGTCAGACGGGAGCAGGATGCTTCCCGATTATCGAGGCGATAATCGGGGTGGGTCCTGTCAATTGGTATCAGAGCCAGGTTTACGATTCATGTCCGGCACTCGGGTGTGCCTTGATTATTGTACTAACTTAAGCCTCTTACAGAAAGAAGGACGACCGGCCATGCCTCCGCGACGCGAACCCCCTCCACGACCTAATGGCGATACCGAGAGCGCTTCGATCGAGCGAGCCCAGCGTCTTGGGGCTACGGTGTTCAGTGGTGGAGCGGATCCCGAGGATGCTCACCGTTGGATTTCTCGGATTGAACGGATTTTTACTGTGATGCACTGTCCTCTTGAGGAGCGTGTGGTGTTGGCCACATTTCTACTTGATGGCTCTGCTTATGAGTGGTGGTACACTCTGGAGTTGTCGGGTTGGGATGCCCGTACAGTGACTTGGGAGACCTTTCGTGAACGGTTTCTGGATCAGTATTATCCCCGTTCATTCCGTGATGCTAGGGAGACCGAGTTTCTGCAACTCCAGCAGGGGAGCATGTCCGTAGCTGAGTACGAACAGAAATTTCAGATGCTAGCTCGTTTTGCTCCTACCTTTGTATCTACTGAGGCTGAGAAATGCCGTAGGTTCGAGCTTGGCCTACGGGGTGAGATACGGGCCATTGTGACGGCCGGAGCTTTTGCTACTCTCACGGAGTTGTCTGATGCCGCGGTGCGGGTTGAGGCTAGTCTCCCGACACGTCCACAGTATTCTGGTGGTGGACAACGTCGCGGGCGTTCATATTCTGGATCGTATGGTCAGGGAGCCTCGAAGAAGGGACATTATGGTGGAGCCTCATCTGCAGGCAATGATCGTTATGGCATGCCTGGTAACTATCAGGGTTCCGGATTCCGAGCGCCTAGGGCGCAGACTGCTCCGCAGGCGAGCGCGACTTCTGTTGCTTCCACGGGACGGCAGAGTGGTGGTTTTGTTCGAGATGCTTCCAGTGTCATCTGTTTCTTCTGTGGCGAGCGGGGCCACTACCGGAGGGATTGTCCATCTTTGCCACAGGGCGGTGGCGCAGGTCGGGGTGGAGCAGAGCAGGGACGGAGCACAGCTGCAGTTTCTGGGACTGGAGCACTCGAGGAGGTGGTACCGGAGCGGCTAGTGGACAGAGGGGCCGGGGCCGTGGGCGAGCAGCTGGACCACAGGCCCGAGTTTTTGCTGTTACGTAGCAGGAGGCCAGGGCAGCGCCTGGTGTTGTGACAGGTACACTCACGATCTTTGGGCATGATGTTTGTGCTTTAATTGATCCCGGAGCTACTCATTCATTTATTTCACGGGACTGTGAGTTGTTGGCGGGTAGAGAGGTGTCCGCACTGGACTGTGACATGGGAGTGAGTACGCCCACCGGAGATGTGTTTGTGGTGAATCAAGTGTTGCGGGAGTGCCCCGTAATGGTAGGTGATGTTGGTCTGGTGGCAGATTTGATACTCTTGGACTTGCATGACTTTGATGTCATCTTGGGTATGGATTGGTTGACGCTCCATCATGCCTCTATCGAATGCGTCGATAAGAGGGTTACTTTTCGGAGCCCGGGGCTACCGGAAACCACTTTTCAGGGAATTCAGCGAGCAACTCCTGTCGGAGTGATTTCTGCCCTGAGGGCAAGTAAGATGTTGAGGAAGGGGTGCCAGGGATACTTAGCCCGAGTGATGGATTCACGAGCTGTACCATTGCGGGTGGAGGATATACCGATTGTACGGGAGTTCCCGGATGTCTTTCCGGAGGATCTACCCGGATTGCCACCGCATCGAGATGTTGAGTTCACTATTGATCTGGTTCCAGGTACGCAACCTATTTCTCAGACTCCGTATCGTATGGCACCAGCCGAGTTGAAAGAACTGAAGGCGCAGTTACAAGAATTACTTGAGATGGGATTTATTCGACCGAGTGTATCCCCCTGGGGAGCTCCGGTGTTGTTTGTGAGGAAAAAGGATGGGAGTATGAGACTCTGCATCGATTACAGGCAACTGAATAAAGTAACAGTCAGGAACAAATACCCGTTGCCTCGGATCGATGATTTGTTCGATCAGCTGCGAGGAGCGCAGTACTTCTCCAAAATTGATCTACGTTCTGGGTATCATCAATTGCGGGTTAAGGATGAGGATGTACCCAAGACAGCATTTAGGACCCGTTATGGTCATTATGAGTTCCTGGTGATGCCGTTTGGCTTGACCAACGCACCCGCAGCGTTTATGGATTTGATGAACCGAGTGTTGCAGCCTTACTTGGATCACTTTGTCATCTTGTTCATTGACGATATCCTGGTCTACTCGAGGAGTGCGAAAGCGCACGAGGAGCACTTAAGGATGGTGCTGGGTACCTTAAGGGAAAACCAGTTGTACGCGAAGCTCAGCAAATGTCAGTTTTGGTTGACGAGCGTGAGTTTCTTGGGGCATGTGATCTCAACTGACGGGATCAGTGTGGATTCTCAGAAAATTGAGGCAGTGGCGAAGTGGGAACAACCGAGGACCGTCACGGAAGTCAGGAGTTTCTTGGGTTTGGCTGGTTACTACAGGAGGTTTGTAGAGGGTTTCTCTACCATTGCTGCCCCGTTGACGCGACTGACGCGGAAGGGAGTCAAGTTTGAGTGGGATGACGATTGTGAGCGTAGTTTTCGGGAGCTAAAGGAAAGGTTGACGTCTGCTCCTATACTGACCCTTCCAGACGACAGTGGGGAATTTGAGGTGTACAGTGATGCATCCTTACAGGGTTTGGGATGTGTACTAATGCAGCATGGGAAAGTGATTGCCTATGCTTCGCGCCAGTTGAAACCGCATGAGCGCAATTATCCGACGCACGATTTGGAGTTAGCTGCTGTTGTGCATGCATTGAAGATTTGGAGACATCACCTGTACGGTGCGACTTGCAGAATATTTACGGACCACAAGAGCCTGAAGTACTTGTTCACTCAGAAGGAGTTGAATGTGAGGCAGCGACGGTGGCTAGAGTTAATTAAGGATTATGATTGCACGATTGAGTACCACCCGGGAAAAGCCAATGTGGTGGCTGATGCTCTAAGACGGAAGTCAACACATTCTGTAGCACATCTACGGACGGTTCATTTGCCACTTTTGGTTGAACTCCGTAAGAATAGCATTGATTTGGGTTTGGATGGCCAAGGTGTCTTGCTGGCTAATTTTCATGTGAGACCACTTCTGGTCGATCAGATTGTTGAGGCTCAATCTCAAGATCCTGTCTCATGTGTACTTCGGATTGAAGTGGAAGCCGGTGAACGGCTAGATTTTACAGTCAGGGAGGATGGAGCTTTGCTAAAAGAAGGACGGTTGTGTGTGCCCGGCGTGGAGGCACTGAAGAAGGAGATCTTGGACGAAGCTCATAGTTCGGCCTACGCGATGCATCCTGGTGGGACCAAGATGTATCGTACCTTGCGAGAACACTACTGGTGGCCGGGAATGAAACGGGAGATTGCCGAGTTTGTCAGCAGGTGTCTGATTTGCCAGCAAGTGAAGGCTGAGAGACAACGACCTTATGGAGCCTTGCAACCACTACCTATTCCGGAATGGAAATGGGATCACTTGACGATGGATTTTGTGTTTGGACTTCCTAGGACACCCAGGGGTCACGACGGAGTTTGGGTGATTGTGGACAGGCTTACGAAATCAGCTCACTTCTTGCCAGTGCGAGAGAATTTCAGGATGACGCAGTTGGCCCAGTTGTTTATTGACGAGATCATCCGTTTGCACGGTACTCCGGAATCAATAGTTTCTGACCGAGACCCAAGATTTACTTCTCGATTTTGGCAGAGTCTGCAGGAAGCATTTGGGACGAAACTTCGTTTCAGTACTGCATTTCATCCGCAGACTGACGGCCAGTCTGAGCGGACCATCCAGACATTGGAGGATATGATGCGAGCTTGCGTTTTGCAATTTCAGGACACTTGGGAGTCACATCTAGCCTTGATGGAATTTGCCTACAACAACAGCTATCAAGTGAGCATTGGGATGGCTCCGTACGAAGCCTTGTACGGACGGCAGTGCAGAACTCCGTTGTGTTGGACGGACGTGGGGGAAAGGAGGCTGACTAAATCCGAATTGGTGGAACTGACGACCGAGAAGGTCAAACTCATCAGGGATCGGCTCAAGGCAGCCTAGGACAGACAAAAGAGCTATGTGGACCATCGGATTCGAGATCTGGAGTTTGCGGTCGGAGATCGGGTATTTCTGAAATTGTCCCCTTGGAAGGGTGTAGTGCGATTCGGCAGGCGAGGGAAGTTGAGCCCTCGTTATATTGGACCTTACGAGATTACCGAGAGGATTGGCCCGGTGGCCTACCGGCTGGCACTACCGCCAGAGCTTTCGAAGGTCCACGATGTTTTCCATGTGTCGATGTTGCGGAAATATGTGTTTGACGCATCTCATGTACTGGAGGATCAGCCCATTGAACTTCGAGATGATTTGAGCTTCGAGGAACAACCGGTACAGATTTTGGATCGAAAGGAGAAAGTGCTACGTCGGAAGACCGTTCCTCTGGTGAAGGTTCTCTGGAGGAACCAGAATGTGGAGGAAGCCACATGGGAACCCGAGGCGCAGATGCGAGAACAGTTCCCTTACTTGTTTCCTTGAAATTTCGGGACGAAATTTCTTAAGGGGGGGAGATTGTAACGCCCCGGACGTTCTGGAAATGTAATATTATTAAATATTGAATAAAATGACGTTTTTACCCCTGTGTTTGTGTGGTCGATTTGTTGACTTTTAGATTTGGAGGTCGAACGGACGTTGAGTGATGACCGTGACGTAGTGCGGGACGTCACGAGTTCATAGGCAGGTGGCACGTCCGATTCGGACGCTCGGAGTGAAAGTTATGATGTTCGAAAGTTCAGGGGCATTATCGTAATTTGGGCGTTATAAGGGGAAAAAGTTGACTTTTTGTTTGACAATTGATATTCATTTGACTCGAAGACCGTTATGTTCGTCTCGACGCCCCGAGTACACCGACAGGCGGCACGCTTGAAACGGACGTCGGATGACCGAGTTATGGGTCACGGATGTTAGAGGGCATTTTGGTAATTATTGCACAGAGGGGCATTTTGGTCATTTCACGGTGGTTACTGTTCACCACCGTGAAAAACAGAGTGCACGGCCGTGGGTTGTGTGCGTGCAATTGTTTATGGCTAGTGGGGGGCTCAGACGTTTTGTTTATGTAGTTTTAGGCAGTGGAAGTAGGATTGAGTGACCTTGGTGCACGTTTGGGCAGAGCTCAGAGCACGGGAGAGTGAGGAATGGCCGTGGTCTCTGTGCTTGCGGGAAACCGTTTTCAGAGACTTCAGAGTGTCTCCCACGAGTTGCTGGCCGTTTGAATCGATTACTCTGATTGCTGTTGGATTTAGGGACTCATTTGCGTCCTTTCTGCAGTGGAAAAACTGAGAGAGATTGAGAGAACCAGTGTTGAACCATTTCGGGTTTCTGGGGGGGAAATCGCAGAGTTCAAATTCTGAGGGTCGAAGGATCAAACTAAACACACGGTGAGACTTCTGGGAGTGTTAGGATCACTACGGTGCAAGAACTGAAGGGATTGGAGCCCGTTTCGCCCAGGAACCTGAGCTACGGTTCAGAGTTGAACCAGTTGGAGGGAAAAACTGAATTCGATTTCTGAGGTTTGTTGATCGAAACCAGGGGCCATTCTAGTCTTCTGGGAGCAAAAGGAAACCAACCACGTCAAATTCGAAGGACGACATTCACGAATTGGCCAAGAACGGAGTACCCTGGTTCTGAGTATTTTCGAGCTTGAGGACGACGACTTCCAGGTAACGGCGAGACCAATTGATGGTACCATTGTGTTCGTATGAATCCCCTTAACCTACTGGTGAAAATAATTTGAGATTGGGGTTAGTTTGGGTGAGTTCCAGAATGTCGATTTGTTCGACTGTTCGAGTTTGAGTTGGGTCGTTTGGGTACTAGTCGAGGTTAACCTTCATTACAGACCTAAAATTAAAGGATTAGGGAAGATAATAGGAACAAAAACGAGAGGAATTGATTGAGAATTGGGCTTGAACTGGCCGGGTTGAGTCGCGGGTATTAGACCCGTTTATCAGTTGATTCGGGTAAGGACGAAGGTACTGTAGCTTGGGGCGTGGCTTTCACGCGCAGCCACTTTGGGCAGCGCGTGACGGCGCGTGTGGCGTCAACTCCGATCACGGTCAACATGAGAATTAATCCTTACAATTTAAATAACATTTTATCTTTAGAGTTCGAATCGATCGGGAGTCATTCGGGATAATTTCGGGAGTCCGGAAGATTAAGTCTTTAAGTTTACTTTTGCCGAAAAATCCGGAAAAATTAGGAAAAATCCTACGAGTTATTTTGGGATGTTTGTAACCCTTCTTGTACGTTTTCACAGGCCCGGACACTTCCGAAGCTACGGAGGAGCACGCGGGTCGCGATTGACGCGTCCTAACACTGTGAGTGGACTCTTTGATTTTTAAATTGGGCATGCATGACTATTTTGCTTATTTATCTCATGGTTTTACATATGATTTTACGATGGTGAGATGATATATCGGTTTTACTTGTTTTCACGTTTTCCGAGATAATTATCGTATTTCACGCATTTCGAGATTTCGGTTTCTGCCTATGCATGCGTGATAATTTTTGATGAAGTATCAGGTTATGAATATGCATGTTTCGGATTTATGACGTTTGATCATATTGTGAAGAAATTTTCTGTTAATTGTATGTGTTGGAATTTACATGTGAATTCGGGCATGAGTCCTGTTACGATGAGAAATGTTTTTGGAATAACGTTGGAAAAAGATTTGTGATGAATCCTGATTTATTATGTTTAAAAACGGTTTTGGGTTTAAAGACCCGGTTGATGGTTGGATCTGGTTTTGGGTTTAAAGACCCGGTATGTTGATTTTGGGGGCGGGCCCGAAAATGGAGTTTAAAGACTCGTGAGTTTAAAGACTCGATTATTATGATACCCCCGAGGCCTACTAATCGTGTTTTGAGTTTAAAGACTCGTTGATATCCCGGGAAGGCCTAATGTTGAGTTTAAAAACTCGGATGGATCCAACGGCATAATCATGATTACTGATTTATGTTTCACTTGATTTGTGCAAATAATGTTTCAAAATGACGGTTTCTGGAATCTGGTATTATTATATGGTTTTACATGAGTTATGACGATCCCTGTAACGTTTTTCTTGTGTTTCGGAAAAAGAGTTTTCAAAAGTATAATACACAATTCTGACTATTTGGTTATGCATGCGGATTACAAAACTGGAGGGCGAACCCGATTTCGGAAAAACTGTTTTTCCTGTTAAACTTATGTTTCGGTCCACTCACACCTTGTTGTTTTAAATTCCCTCCAGGTCGTGGTACAAGCGTGGGGGCAAGCGCCGAGGCAGAGGCGGAGGCATAAAGTTTTTCCGTTGCGGAGTAGTTAGTTCACAGAGTAGGACTTGTTTCTTTAACTCGTTTTGTAATATTGCTCTGTGAAACTGTGGACTTGACGTCCAGTCGGATGTATTTGTTTAATCTCCCTGGTCTGACAATGGGTGTGTTGTAATTTTAACTAGTTTCCGGTCTTTTTGATTCGATTGTCAGACGGGAGCAGGATGCTTCCCGATTATCGAGGCGATAATCGGGGTGGGTCCTGTCAATAAAGCATCAAATCCCGGCTCTCAGGCCAAAACATGTGAAAACATAATCACCTGGCCACAAAGACCAAAAACCCGTACTCAATACCGGTACGTCATCACAAACAACATCAATCAGCACTATTCACAAGTGCACAGTCCATCAATCAATCCAATCAATCCGCACTACTCACAACTGCACAAACTATCACACAATCACATCTGCACTACTCACAAGTGCTGTATTACGCGTAGGTCAATATCCAACCACACTCTCGGGATCAGACACCTCTGGGCTCAACCCTCGGGCTCAGTCACATCTGGGCGAACACATCCCCAGGCTCAGACACATCCGAGTGGTACATCTAGGCTCAGTCACATCCGAGAAGCTGGCTTACCATAGGATCAACTCACAATCCTATAAACATATCCCCCAAGCTCCGGTCGTCTAGGTAATCCCCCCAAGCTCTGACCGTCTGGGCATTTCACAATCACAATGAAAACCATCTCGGGATTACATCCCAAAACATATCAATCAAATCATGACTTCATATAAAGTCAAGATCATTCCTTGACTGGGTCTCAAGTGTGACGCCCTGGAAATTCGAAACATGAAAATTTGGAAAATTTGAGGAAAATGACGATTTTGCCCCTAAAATTAGGCGAAAAGTTGACTTTTAATTTGAGTGGTCAAACGGACTTTGACCGATGACCGTGACGTAGTTCGGGACGTCACGAGTTCATAGACAGGTGGCACGCCCGATTTCGACATTCGAGGAGAAAGTTATGACGTACGGAAGTTGGTGAAAGGGGCCAAAAATTGACTTTTTGATTGGGACCATGTTTGGACTTTCCGGGAGTACCGTTGGATAGGTCTCGGGACGCTGAATCTGTAGACAGGCGGCATGCGTCAATCGGAGTTCGGACGAGGAAGTTATGGGTCTGGAAAGTTCAGGGGCAAAACGGTAAATTGTCACATGAAGGGTAAAATGGTAATTTGGGTCGTTAAAGCCCTAAACGGTGCCACAGCTGATTTTAAATAGTTTAACATGGCTGATTCAGCCAATTGGGATAAGGGTTAAGTCTCAATTGACATTTGGCAATTGTTAAGATTGATTAGTGGCATGTTTGAATGACTAATACGGACAAGAACAACCTCCTAACCTTGTTTAAATTACTAACTTAGATTGATCAAGAAGGAAACCAGAGAACACAGGGAGATTCAAAGGGAATTTTGAGTGAAAAACGGAAGGAAAATAGGAGAGAAAACGGGGAGGAATACTGTGAACCCGAGAGGAAACCCGAAAAACCATTAAAGGGCTTCAAAATCGATTTCGATTTCCTAGCTGTTTTTGAATGAAATTGATGATTCCTTTAGCTCCCTGGGAGTGGGACGAGTCGAACTGGATTAAGAACGAAGGCAATTCGAGGTGTTTTGACTTAGAACAGAACGGGGGAGGAAACTGGATTTTCGATCTTGAGTCGTGGATTTGAGGCCATGGGACGGTGAAATTGATCTTGGAAATGTGTTCCTTATGATTCCACGATGCTTCCTGATGCATCAATTGCAGGAAAACGATGGCAAATGAGGGAGTTCCATGAAAGCACAGTGTACGGCTGTTCTTCGTGGAATCAAGTTCAGTTCAATGCGATTCAGGTAATGTTTGATATAATTCGAGTTACAGAACCTAAATTAAGTTTCTAATTATGTAAATGGACGATTAAATTGAAGGAATTAATGTCGTATTGGCAGAAACCCAGTCGAGTTGCATCGCGGGCTAGCCAGACCCGTTTACCAGGTAAACGGGCGAAGGAGATCACTGTTCATGGATACTGTTCAAGGCGCGTGGCAACCACGCGCAGCCACTCACAGCGGCGCGTGGGGGCGCGTCGATCAGACGCTGTAACGAACATATTTGGTTTTGGTTGCGAGTCGATCAGACGCCGTCTCGATAATGTTTCGAGGGTCCAAAGGTTTAAGTTACGTATTTAATTAATATTAAATTCCCGAAAAATTATGGGAAAATTAGATGATGTAAATTGACTTGTTAGTAACCTCAAATAACGATTGTGAACAGGATTCAGGATTCCTGGCAAGTGTCGGAAATTACGGAAACGCGTGCAGTGCGGGAAACGAGCAGTTGGATGGTGTGTGAGTGGACTTTTGTTTTCTACCCTGAATGCATGCATATATGTGTTAAATTCTTTATAATATTATTTGACATGATTTGGTATGATTGATGTTCCGATATGGTGAATTCCGGATTTTGGGGAATATTATATTATTTTAATCGGTGTTTTGGCACATTTTTCGAGGAAATGTACAAATGGTATTTTGGGCTAGGCCCGGAGTTAAAAAGGTTTCCAAAAGAGTATTTTGACTTAATTGGTGAGTCAAGGATGAGTTTTGGGTTATTATAATGTTTTCTATGTGATTTTACGGAATTACGTGTAAAGGAGATTTGGGCTTGAGTCCCGGTTGGTAATGATTTGACTTGGATTGAGTCATGGATTTAATTGACATGTTTTGGGATATGATCCCGGATGGTTTTCCTTGTGATTGTGATTGTGACTATGAATGCCCAGACGGTCGGAGCTAGGGGATTACCTAGTCGGCCGGAGCTTGGGGATATGATGGTATGATTGTGAGTCGTATGGTAAGCCAACTTCTCGGATGCGACTGAGCCTGGATGTACCACTCGGATGTGTCTGAGCCTGGGGATGTGTTCGCCCAGATGTGACTGAGCCCGAGGGTTGAGCCCAGAGGTGTCTGATCCCGAGAGTGTGGCTGGATGTTGGCCTACGCGTAGTGCAGATGTGACAGTGTGATGGTTTGTGCACTTATGAATAGTGCGGATTGATTGATTGATTGAGTAATTGATTGTGACCTTTTGCATAGTACTGTTTGATGTTGCGTACTGGTATTGAGTACGAGTTCTAGTCTGTGGGGCCAGGTGACTATGTTTTCATGTGTTTGGCCTGAGAGCCGGGAATTTGACTTATTATATGGTTTGGCTGAAAAGCCAGTATTTGTGTTTCATATGTTTTTCCCTATGCATGCATGATTTGTAAAACTGGAGGGTAAAGGATGTCTTTTCAAATGTATTTTAACGAATATATTTTTGTCCACTCACACCTTTGTTTTTGATGACCCTCCAGGCCGTGGCACAACGTTCGGGGCTGATCTCGAGGCGGAGGCATGAGCGGCAGTTATCCCTTGCCTAATAGGTGCTGAAGGATAGTTTCGGGACTTCAGTGACTTGTCCGACAGGAGCAGGACCGGGTACGGGTTTTGAGGTCCAGTTGGGACGGGTCCTGTCATCAAGCCCCAATTACCATTTATATGTAAATCTTTAAAATCACATTTAAACCAATAAAATAATCCAGAAATCATCATTGATTCACCAACTAAGTCCAAATATCATTTTAGAAATCCTTTTGACTCCGGGCCTAGCCCAAAACATCATTTGCACGTTTCACATAAAACGTGCCCGAAAGACTGATTAAAATAATCATAAAATCACGAGAAATCATACAAAATCATCAATGTCATCATAATCACATGTGACTCCAAATCCGAGTCAAAATCACTATCAGTTGGGTCTCACACCCAAAATAACATTTTCACGCAAATCCATGCGTTCGCAACTTCAGTTGCCATTTTCACGTAAATCCATGAAATCGATCCTTGACTCATCCCTGAGTCAATACATCATTTTCAATCCCTAACTCATAAACCGAGTCCAAACATCATTTTCAATCAATTTCAATCTTGGACTCATAATTCGAGTCCAAACATCATTTTCAACCAATTTCATAATATCTCGAAAATTGTGCCAAAATATAATATAATAATCCATAAAATCGAGAAATCACCGAATTGAAACATCAATCATGCCAAAGCATATAAAATCATATAATAAAGTATTTAAATCATATATGCATGCATCACGGTTAGAAAACAAATTCCACTCACACACACCGTCCAAATGGCCTGCTTCCGAGCTGGACGTTTTTCCGTAAATTCTGGAAATCACAATTCCTGTCCAAAATCATTAATGAGGGTCACTAACATCTCAAAATACCTCATATAATTTCCCCCAATTTTTCTGGAATTTAAATACATATTTTAAACGTATAATAAAACTTCAGACACTCAGAACACTATCGAAACGATAACCGATTTCTTCGAAACCAGCGCCAAAATGTTCGTTACAATAAACGGAACAAAAGTCTTGTTGACCTCACCTTGAAACAAGGCCTCACGCGCTCTCACGCGCCGCCGTGAGTGGCTGAGCGTGACCACCACGCGCCTGCTACAGTGATTTGAACAGTTGTCTTCCTCACCCGTTTAACTGCAATTCGGGTCCTGCAACCCACGAGACGACCCGGTTCATTTCCTATCAATTCAACACTGATTCTTTCAATTGAACATTCAATTAGCTTCGATTTAAGTCTAATTAGAGGTCCGTAATCTTAATTTCTCTAATACTTACCTCAAATCAAACGATTCGAAGATGAACATCGAAGAACATCTGGGCAGTACTGTTCACCCTTCGAAATTCATCAATCCCACTTGGTTTCCTTCAATTGATCCACTCAGAAGCTTCATTGGATCAAGATAAACTCATTTTTGAGTCCAATTGCATCGTTTAATTCCTCTAGAATCACGACTCAATCCTCGAATTTTCTCACCGTAGCCATGTCTGTTCAGAGTCAATCAGACATCAATTTTCTTCATTTTTGATGTGGATTGACTCGAAATAACCTCAGGAAGCTAAATCCAAGCTCAATTTGAAGTTTCACAGCTCAAAGCTTGGAATTCGAATTCTCACCACAAAATTCAAAATTACAAATTCTGGTTTCACAATTCTCTCTATGTCCCGTGTTTTCCTTTCAATCTCAGCCACCTAATTCCCTCACAATTTCTCTCAATTTTCTCTCAAGATTAGCTGTGGAAAGGAAATGATGATGGGAAGAAAACTCTCTCTATTTTTTGTGTTTTTTCACGGCTCAAAGGAGAGAACAAAGAAGAAGGTATCTGATGATGGTTAAGAATGATGAGGAATGATTAAAGATGATGATGATGATGTTGGATTAAAGATGATAAGGAATAATAATGATGTTTCCCATGAATCATGGACCATAATTTAGGCCTCAAAACAAGGGATGGGTGACACTTGTCACTCATCCAGGTGTGCTCAATCATCAGTTACTATTCATAATAAAATAATATTTTAATCGAAATCTCGATTCGTTTGGTTAATCGAATTCGTTCCCATGACCATATCTTTGTCGTCGAATCTCCGATTTCGGCATGCCGCCTGTCATTGGATTCGTATCGACTCGACCTACGTAACGGTCCTTGGCGGGGTCAAAAGTCTAATTTGGCTCCTTTTCAACCAAATTACCAAAATACCCCTCAACTTCCGAACGTCATAACTTTTTCCTCGAATGTCGGAATCGAACGTGCTACCTGTCTATGAACTCGTGATGTCCTGAACTACATCACAGTCATCGGTCAAAGTCTGTTTGACCGCCCGAACTAAAAGATAATGTTTTGCCCACGTCTACGGGCAAAACAGTCATTTTGCACATTTTGTCCGATTTCACTCAACTAATCCCAGATTAGTCATTCTAAACCATAATTAATTAATATTTAATTCCGATATTCGGAACAGGTCGTTACATAGCTAATGCCTCGAGTAGGATGTTTGCAGGCTCGTTATCTCTTGCGCACAAATCATCTACCTTGTTATTAGAGCTCCGAATGAAGGGTTTTTTCTGATGGTAGATGTCAGGACCCGTCCCAAATCCCCCGGGATTAACGTGGGACGCGCCTGATCTCGTCTGACACGAAGTGTCAGACCAGGGAAAAGTATTGTCTCTAGTCCTCACCGGGCTTCCAGAGCACGCCAGGATCATAGGACGAGGAGTGTGATATCTCGTCTCTACTACAACCCGCATCCGCGATCAACTTGAAGGGCATTCAAAACATCAAAAGTCGTGAGTGGAAAAAATATTATTTTAATAAAACATTTTGACATAAAGACATTTATGCCCTTCACTAAAAGCATATGCATGCATTCAAAAACCGTTTATCAAAACGTTCATAAAACCGTTTGAAAAAATTCTTAAAACCTTTCAAGGGTTCATGCCCGGACCCTATAAACCATCATGAATTTGAAAATCCATTTATGTGTCCCCCACCCGAAATCAAAAAAGCCTGTAAATCAACACATTGGAACTCAGCCCAAATCAAACGCAAGTGGGACTCTGCCCAAATCCAGTAAACGTGGGTCTCAACCCAAAACTATTCTCAGTGAAATACTAAAATATCACATACGGGGTCTCTGTCCCAAATCACTTTCGAAAACATGGAACACGGGGTCTCCACCCCAGAATCACTTTCCGTAAATCTCATACGTATCGACATACGTATAACCTATCTGCGGCACTTCCGAGAAGATGCCAACTCGGGGCACACGGCCCCTAGGGAACACATCCCCGATATATGTCATGATTCAGCATATCTATACTAGTGTGCACATTACTCGGGGTCTCACTCCGAGTCTACCCTCAGGAATTCTCTGTCTAGGAGGCTCTATCTCTAGATCTAGTCTGAGCTCTATCTCTAGATCTAGTCCGAACATCTCTCCGGAATCTGGTCCGGGACCATATCATAACTCATAACTCCCACTCCTAGAACAGGATCCCTATGGGGATACCCATTCTGGTATGTGGATCATGACTCTCCAAGTCGACGGCTGCAGGAGACCATATAATCATATGAAGGGTTTCATACATTTACAAATACTTTCTTTCTTTCTCAAAACATATTTCAACTGGGTCTCATACCCGATTCACCTCAAAAGGATTCCGTGAATCCGATTCAAATCCATTTCCACAGGCCTCGACCTAAATCCTCAGTTCAACAGGGTCTCATGCCCAAATTCTCATTTCATAAACCAAACTGGGACTCATGCCAGATTTCACAATCAACTAGGCCTCTAGCCTGAAACCATAAATCAACGGGGTCTCAAGCCCGATTTCACAACCAAAGGGGCCTCAAGCTCGATACTACAGTCAACGGGGCTTCCAGTCCGATATTACAACCAAATGGGCCATGTGGCAACGTGTCAGATAGGTGTCAGATTGTGAAAGCCGACATGGTAGTGACACAGGTAGTGATGGCGTTAGTAGGTGACGTCATCATGTGATGTGGCAGGTGTCAGAGGGTGACACATGGAACTAATCAGGGTGTGCCACGTGGTAGGTTGTCAGACTGTCAAAATTCAGACCTGTCAGGCTGACGTTAGCAGTGACGTTAGCGGATGACGTTAGTCTTAACCAAACGCGTGTAAGGTTTGACCAACGCATGTGAGCTTGTGGGCACAAATTGTGAGGATGAACCTGTCTTGTTAGAAAGGTTTTGATGATCTGAATCTAATGGTAGTAATTTCAAGTCGATCAGAGTTTGTAAGATAGGTGTTTTGGAGGTTTTTCTCCTCGGGAAGCGTGTTTGGGATGTTTTCTTAGTTCAAGGATAGTTAGGGTTCTTTGATATGGAATTATATAGGTTGTTAGTAACACTTGGGTATGATTTTGACAGGCCTGGACATTCCGAAGGCTTCTAATTGGCTTATGGCGCGGGTTTTGAGCGCGCAACATGGACGGTCTATGAGTGGACACTTACTTTATAAAATGTTGCATGCATAAATGATTCATATGTTTTATTAACATGGTTTTAGATGCACTAGTTGCATATGATTTGAGTATGTTTGTAAAGAATTTTCGTAGAAAATGTTATGTTGCATGTATTTCGAGATTTATGTTTTATACGATACTTCAGGCTTATGCCGAGTTTTTTACATGCTTGTGATTTATATTATTTGAATGATTTCACGTAGATGTGTGAAATTGAGGATTTGATTATCGGATTTGAATGCTTTCACAGAGATGCGTGTAATTATCATTTCGGGCTTGA
The DNA here is from genome assembly GCA_032719365.1 of Prinsepia uniflora. NCBI lineage: Eukaryota > Viridiplantae > Streptophyta > Magnoliopsida > Rosales > Rosaceae > Prinsepia > Prinsepia uniflora. Next base: position 45,505,295 of record CM064861.1, on the reverse strand, counting down.
GACCTAGTTGATTATTGACTTTGACTTTATAGTCAAAGGTGATTTTAGAACAGTTATTTGAATAATGAAATGATTTTTGGATTTGGGAATGAGATTTCGGGTTTGTGACCCTGTCGAAAAATATTAGACTCCGAGGGTGAGTCTTTGTGTATTTGAAAGCTGTGCTTTAGATGGAAGCCCTACTGAGATGATTTATGACATATGGTTTTGGGAGAAGACCCTATGAGATTTGATTTGATAACTGCTTTCACTCAGACCATCCTATTGAGATTGATATGACTTCAGCATGAATGTGTTTCCCCAAAGAGGAATTCCGGTTTTGAATATGTTTCCACGGAGAGGTTTCGATGATTGTTGCTCGCCTCCGGGATGCGATTGTCCCCCTCCCCCCCCCCCCCCCCCCCCGGGAGAGGTCACGATGCACTGCCTGTTCTCGAGCAGCCGAGGGAGGCTCGACTCATGAGTGCTTATGTTATATGAGATCATTCGTTATTATGTTCACCACGATATGTTGAACGTCGGCTGGTGATGCGTTCACGGCCACGTGCTTGGACTTGAGTAGTCCTAGAATAATGTGCACGAATTGCTTGGATATCGGGACTGATGATGATGATACGATGATATGATAGACAATTGTGGGATACAAGGATTAGTCATGTTTTCGATAATTGCTTATTGATAGGGTGTTTTCACTGTTATTGATTTGAAAAGCAATATGATTTGATGTTAAGAAAGTATTTGAGATACTCGTTTTCTAATGCATGCATGTCTTTAATTGAAGGGTATTAGTGTCATTTTTGTTAAATTGTTTTCCAACTGATTATTATTGTCTATTCACAGTTTTAGTAGTGCTTTGATACCATTCATGTTGATTGAGGATGCGGGTTGTAGTAGAGATCGAGACATCACACAACACTGCATACTCTAGAAAACCCTGTTTGGGTCACGGTATTATCCCTAGTCTAACACGTGGTGTCAGACGGGAGCAGGATATCCCACGTAAATCCTGAGGGATTAGGGATGGGTCCTAACAAAGCATCCCTCTTCAAAGCTCCCTGGAAAATGCATCCACTAGACGCCCTCGGCATCAACCGAAAACATCTTATCGCTGCTGGGATTCCGTCAAACTCTTCTCCATCTAAGAAGCCACATTCATCAGAGTCTAGAATGTGGTGAATCCTCCAGCTAGCATCATCACTCGAGTATTACTCCAATGACTCGATGTAAACTGACGAATATTCATTGCCATAACTATCGTCACACCCAATGCAAACTGAGCCAAATGCTGAAATCTTTGCTCGTACCGAGCAACTATCAAGTCTTGCTCCAAACGCAGGAACCTCATCTCTCATTATCGCGATACGACTGAGGGTGAAAATGATGTAAGAAATGTTCCTAGAACGTCGCCTAAGTCTCGATAATCTCGTCCAAATTTGTAATTAGCAATGTCTGCCACCAACTCTGTGCAGACCAATCCGAAAAGCACATTGCTATCAGATTCATACATTCTTGAGGGAAACCCATCACCCGTACCATTCTCTTCAAGCGTGAGATCCACTAATCGGTCCCCCGAGATCCGATCCACAAGTACACATTCCTCATAATTATCTTCAATCATTCAGGATCAAGGTTCGTCAGCAACCATGCTGCTCCTAGCAGTACATCCATCATGACCGACCATCGGTCACAACTCTGAGTAATTATTATCCTGGGATCCAATCCACCAGTACACCATGGCTCCAAGACGCTGGGGCCCATATGAAAACTGGCCCTTCTCAAGGTTCAACCCCACTAAAATACGGCATCTAATGCCTAATAGAACCAATCCCAGATTCGTTTCCCATTTTTTTTCCAGGATGATGACATGGCTATCGTCTTGGAGGCATCACATTCGTAACAAAACTAGTGTACTCACCCAGTGTGCAATTCCGAGAGAGAACAACCTAGTGCTCTGATACCAAATTGACAGGACCTTCCCCATAATCCCTCTTGATTAACGTGGAAAGACCTGCTCCCATCTAACACGTCCTTATCAAATGACCAATTTACCCTTGTAAATAAAATAAATATCTGAACCACGTTTTAGACCAGGGATACAGCACACTATAACCAGAGTACGCACTCACAGTGATGCCTCAGCCTTTATACAGTTCACGTCCGCGATAAACCTGTGAGGGTGCCAAAAATAATAAAAAGTATGAGTGGATAAAAAAATAAAGATTTGGAAAACCATTTTCTGAAAATTATCTTTAAACCCTCCGTTTTGTAAAACATGCATGCATATATCAAGAAAACATTGCATTCAATAACTAGTATTATGTATCTATAAACATCATGGGTCCAACCGGAAATCACATAACACAATAAGATTCTCTGGCCCATATTTTACTGAAATCACCGGCTCTTAGCCGCTTTGAAAACATTTACACAAAATATATTTATTTTGAAACCAAACCTGATCTTATTGGCCCAGCCAACCAATGTCCAACCTTGCCATGCTAGTCCAACCAGCTACTAGTCTAACTAGCATCCCAAGTGAACTACTGGTAGGAGAGTACGGGATCTACAGGGTGCAACCCCGTCGGTATGTATGGAGTCCAATCCCGATTAAGTCCGATCTCGTCTCTGGGGATCTACGGAGTACAACTCTGGATGTATTGCTGTAATAGCATGAGGTTTAACAATCCAAAACATAATATCCAAAACAAAGTATATTTATCATATGGGCACCAGCCCAAAATGGTTATCATATGGGCATTAGCCCAAAACAATTATCATAAAGCCCATCCCAAAACGTTTAACTCTAGGGCACTAGCCCAAATCCCGATTTTCTCAAAAACAATGATAAAATCATTATCCATAAATATCAACCATAAATATAATTCAACCGATCATAAATTCAGCAGTCATAACCATATTCACAATCATGGCAAAATATATCATAAAGTCGGTAAAAACATGTATTTAAGCATGCATAAGAGTTATGAAAGAAACTGTCCACTCATAGTACCGCCCTCGCTCAAAACACTAGTCGTAAGCCAATCTGAAGCCTCTAAGACGTCTGGGCCTGTCCAAATCACACGCATGGGTCACTATCAATCTATACATGTTGATATCAAAAACCACCCAAAAACCCTGGAACAGAATACGTGTTTCGAACACGCTTCCTAAGGATAAAAATCTCCAAAACACCTATCAAACGATCTCTGATCGACCTGAAATCACCACCATTGGATTCAGAACGTCGAAACCTTTCTAACAAGATCGTTTTTACCCTGAAATTCATGCCCACGCGCCCACACGTGCTGGTGAAAGTTCTCAAGCGCTTGGTCAATGCTGACGTCACTGCTGACGCCAGCCTACTTGACATCTGACAGCTGAAACGTGGCACCCCCTGATTGGTGCCATGTGTCACAAGATGACGTCATCATACCACGTCACCTACCACATCAAGTAATACATGGTCTTGGAAGCAAGCACGGTGAAAAATACCCGTGAGCTTGGAAAGGCAAGATCGATGAACAATCCCACATCGCTCGGGGAGGGAAAGGTGAAGTGCCATATATGTGTGGGCACGCATTTATCTAAACAAGGACTTTTGGGAGCTCACTATGGAGTCCTTGGAACTCCAAAGTTAAGCGAGTTGAGGCTGGTGAAATCCCAAGATGGGCGACCTACTGGGAAGTTGCACGTGAACTCCCGAGAACAAAACCGTGAGGGCTGGGCCCAAAGCGGACAAAATTGTGTCAGAATGGTATCAAAGCTAGACCCCGACCGAAATGTGCCAGTGAGGACCCTGGGCCCTAAGGGGGGTGGATTGTAATACCTGGTCTTGGAAGCAAGAACGGTGAGTAAGAACAGTGAGCTTGAGAAGCAAGAACGGTGAACAAGACCCGTGAGCTTGGAAAGGCAAGATCGGTGAACAATCCCACATCGCTCAGGGAGAGAAAAGTGAAGTGCCTTATATGTGTGGGCACACATCTATCTAAACAAGGCCTTTTGGTAGCTCACTGCTTTGGATTCCTTGGGAACTCCAAAGTTAAGCGAGTTGAAGCTGGTGCAATCCCAGGATGGGTAACCTACTAGGAAGTTGCACGTGAGCTCCCGAGAACAAAACCGTGAGGACTAGGCCCAAAGCGGACAATATTGTGTTAGATGAGCCAGATCGTGACACGTTACCTCTGACACATCCTGACACCCCACCACGTGGCAGAAACCAGACTTGGCCACGTGGCCTGACTCCACGTCATCATTGTAAACCTCTTGTTGGTTAACACGTGACTTTACAGCTGGGTCACTCGACCCGAATCGTGACCGGACTCATTCTCCATCATTTCTCGACCATTTTTCTCCATTCTTTCACCAATATGCTCGTCTCTCACCCAGGAAAAATTCTATGGAATCAAAACTTCAAAAATATATCTAACAATACCTAGCCAAGGTCGATTCTTCACGGGCCAACTTTGAACGTCCACCGAGGGCCATTCAAGTATCCATCATGTCCTTCATTGTCTTCCTTTCCCTCTTAATCACTTTTTTTCCCTCAAAGAAAGAGATGAGATGCATGTTCGGGAAATGGGTCAATGGCACTTGTCACTCATCCTTTGGTCTAGAACTAAATATTTTAGGTCTCATTTAAAGCAACCGAAGTCAACTCTCATCGTAAAACGTACCATCATAAAAGTACAAACGTTCTAGACCCATAAAATAACCGTCTGATGTCCAAATTCGACGTGCCGCCTATCTACGTAATCAAAATCCCTCAATCCACGTAATGAACCTCAGTTCATGTGCAAACCACCATCCGGGTCAAAATTCAACATTTCCCCCCTTTCAAGGGTAAAATCGTCATTTCACCTTAACTAATCCCGATTAGTCTCGATAACGTCCTGATAATCCCGTGATTACGGGACGATTCAGTACATTACTCCTCCTAAATTCTAAAATGATCAAATACCAAATTCAATTGATTGAACCATTTTATACAACAAATGCACAAAAAACAATTGACCAATACAAGGAAGAAAGAATTAATGAAAGCTGAGTTGTGGAATTAATAGTTTTTATAGTAGTTTTACTGGGCAAATGCAACACAACACAACATAATAGATCTAATCAAATCTCTTCCACTTTTCCATTTATCCAACCAATTTCTCTCTCTTTCTCTCTATCTCTCTCTCGCTCTCTCTCGTATTCATATTCATATTCTAAGCAAAGCCCATAACCATCACAATCACCACCATCACCATCTCAAGAGGTAGATCTCCCTCTCAACCCAAATTTTAAATATGAAATTGGAGAAAAAATTTGAGTTTTCAAATCGAAATTGTGCAAAGATCTTGAAAGGATTAATTGACGATTGTGGGAAGAAAATTGGATAACCATTTTGGCTATCGATTATGGCAGTGGTGTGGCACTTGCAAAGGGTGTTGTCCACTAGAAATTGGGGATTAAGATGTGATGGGTTGGATTTCTAGTGCAGGAAGATGAAAATTGTTGAAGTTCCGCAATTGTGAAGTTCCATAATTGTCCTTCGCCAATTTAGTATATGAACTAGTTTCAAAACTATTAATTTTGTTCAAAATACACTATGAACTAGTTTTTGTGACAGATTGAACCTGAACTCCCATTTTCGTTCCAATTTACTCTTTTTTCATCCATGAGTGTTAAATTTGTCAAATTCAACAACTCAGCCTTTGAATTTGGAATGAGGATGAGGTTGCACCAATACAGCTGATGAGTTAGTGACACAACTCAACTCTCAATCATAGATTGGTCGATTGGTCATGCTCAACCCTGGTGAAAGAATAAAATCAAAAGATAGAACTTGAACAACAACGACTAGGAAGAAATAACGCAGAAGTACTAGGAGCTTGATGCGTCCGCCGCTTAAAGGAAACCACATAGATGGCAATGAATAGCCAAAGCTTCACTCTACTGCAATTTAGTAATGAATTAGAAACTCAGGGAAAAAAAGAGAGTAATGAATTAGAATCAATTCAGGAACTAGCAAACAACAATAAAATCAAATTCTCTTAATTCCACATATAGAAATAGTAGGGGATGGACCCTACAATCTTAAATTCAATGCAATAAATTCAAGCTCACAAACACGCGTACAAATACTAGTATGCTTGCAATTTTGCAAAAACGATTCAACGGATCACTTTGCTTGATTTACAAAAGGGTAATCTTCAAATTGGAAGAGCGAATTGCATTCACAATTCGAAATGATAATGAAAACAATCACAATGATATTAAATAGAAAAAAAAAAAAAAAAAAAAGAGGTCCAATTTAGCCATATTTTGAGCTATACAAAGAGTACTACAAAAAGTTCACTTCTATTCACCTCTTCGTATAGAGAGTAATCAATGTCTTCTTTTTAATGAAATTGAACATCAACGTTGCCAAAGGCGTAAATATGCCCGCAATTGAAAAAACCACTTGTTTACACCGAAAAATATCTCCCTTGGGCCCAAACTAATGACTCACATAAATTAAAGGCTCAAAACCAACAGAAGCCCAGCCCAAGCAGGTTCTGAGCGTGGAGAAAAAGCAAGTTTGGGTGATGCTAACATAGACGAAGAAAATTGAGGCATGGGGAGTATCCTAACAGAAAAAAAAGTGAAGTGGGACCCACACAGGACCCAACTTGGCAAGTTGAGAACTTCCCACTACCTATAAAAGGAAAGCAACCCAGCTACAACCAATCAACTTATCAAACTCAGAAAATTGGTCTCCATCAATTTCTTAACATCTTTAACCAAGGTTTTATGGTTTAAAACAGCTCGCCCTTTTGGCAAAAAACTGCCTATTTCAACCTAGGAAATCAAGATGCAACTTCTCTTCTCACCCCTTCTAGGCATTTATGCAATTGCCTAACCGTCTTCCTGACCAACAACGTTATAATGGTTGGCTAGATTTCCCTGTAAAAACCTTTTTTTTGACCAACAAGTGTCACAAGGGTTGACCTCATTCTCACTGACCAATTCATAGGCTTTCGGTCGAGGTTCGTGAAAGATTAACCTTCTTTCTGACCATCTAGTGTCATAAAGGTTTATATTATCGATTATATGCTCACGAAAAGTCGTTATGACTACCGGCTCACAGAAAATCTGCGGCTACCGCTTCACGGAAAGCTATTCCGACTACCGCTCGTACGGAAAGTCATTCTGACTGCCAGCTAGCTTATGGCATGATCAATGAGGGATTCAAACCCTCTTTTAACGTTCCATCGTCGCATTTGAATGCTCTGCCATCTTATGACATGATTTCCGACTGATATTCATTTCAGTTGATGATTTCTGAAATTTCTTGCTTGATACGAGCTTGAAATGCGAAGGAAATAACTTACTCCCTGTACTTGTAATGTCAATTGTTATTCAATTTCAATACTTTTATATTCCAGTACTCGTACTCTCATTTTCCATTTGAACCAGATTTTCTCACGAAGTAATTGGTAATCGGAAGATACCCGCGAACCGTGGTTCACAACTCATCACGTCGAGATATCTCGATCTCGACTACCGACGAAAGAAATTGCATAAATGCATAAATGCCTGCCTCGAATCTTTTTTCTTTGGTCCGAATATCTCGATCTCGACCTAGGAAATAACCTTTTGACATTGGGCATCGCTGGAAGAAAATATTAAGTCCTCGAAATAGGCAGAGAAAAGAACAGCGCAGGACAAGTCTTGCCTACCTGCCTGCCTCGCAATTGCATTGATCAGAAAAAAGGTTTTTAGGCTGAAAACGAAACTCATTTACACTGACTAGTACAACATCTCTACACCATTCACCGCAAAAAGAAATTCCCACGATTGGTCGAGCCCCCTCTTTCCGCAGACTAGGTTCCGTGTGGAGGTCGAACGAGGGTTGCCTCGAGACACTCGACTACTAAAATGAGAAAAATATTTTTGGGCAAGAACACCACCATTTACATACAAGTCAAAACCCCTAAAAATCTAAAGAAATATGCAAAGTAGAAAAGTTAAGTAGGGTTAGCACGGACTAGGGAAGTAATGGATGAAGGAGACCTTAACGGAATTGCAAACGACGGCATCGACCCAGACCAATAGCTGGCACTGAACACGGCGCCAACGACACCCTTACCAAAGATCCCCCAAAGTTCAAAAAATCCATAAGAAACGGCATTAGCTTAGCTTTCTTCGGTAGTTTTGGTGGTTTACGGTCCGCGAAGATGATCTCTATCAGTGCTGCCTACTGAATTATTATAAATCTGCTTTTTTTTTTCAATAGACTACATGCCTTGTCGTCGATGTGGTTTCCTTTAAGCGACTAACGCTGCGTTTTTTTCTTCTCCAGTCCTTGTTGGTCAAGTTTAATCTTTCAATTTTGTTGTTTTAAAAGAGCTAAGCATGACCAGTCGACCAATCTATTATTGAGAGTTGAGTTGTGTCGCCAACTCGTCAGATGAGTTGTTGCCACCTCATCCTCATTCCAAATTCAAAGGCTTAGTTATTCAATTTGACGAATTTATCACTAAATTTAATACTTATAGACGAAAAATGAGTAAATTAGAATGAAAATGGGAGCTCAGGTGCATTCTAACACAAAAATGAGTTCATGGTGCATTTTGAGATAAAATTAATAGTTCATGGTGCATCTTAACTAAAAGTCCTATTTTTATCCATCTAGGCACCACGTAGTCACTTTGATGTCAAATTAAACGAAGGTAATAGAAAAATAGTTGAGTAAGTTAACTCCATTGTTACATGGTGCTTAGTGAACGAGTAACTAGAATAGAATGCAAATGCGACTTTTATACAAACTCAGGGTACCCTTAAAGTAAAAGGTCTTTATATATATGTTACGTAATATAATTTTCATCATTATTTTTTCTTATTTTTGAGAAAAGAATAATGGAAACTATATTACTTAACAATATATAAAATTAGATTACTTGCCATATATATTGAGGTTTATTTACTTTGTTAACCTTTAAGATTTTTGTTGTATATGTTTTAGATCACATGAATTGCAGAATTTCTACAACACGGCATCAAACTTAGTAGAGCGTGGTCCTCCATCATTACATCTATTAAACTAACTTCCAACCCAACATCCAACGGATGTGAAATTTGGAGATATTGTTATAAAAACAGACAGAGAAAAAAATGTATAACTGGGAGAAAATAGGGAACCGATTGCCCTCGCCATCAAGCTCTCCTGATTCATACATCATCCATCATTCATCATTCATCATTCATCATTCAAATCCATCATTCATCATTCTCACTGAAATACCAACTCTAATTTCAACCCAAATTTCACCTAGCTTGTAATTTTTACAGCAATTTCATCCATTAAAAAAAGAGAAATTGAAAACTAATTATACATAATGGAAATTAAATAAGACGAATTCCATGATGGTAGGTGACTGGGTTGGGTCACGATGAGGTGAAGAAGTGAGTCAATTTCGTGGGTGGCGGTGGTTAGTTTGGTGGCTCTCTTTTGGATACTTCTCCATTGTCTTCGTGTGGCGAATTTCGTGGAAGAAACTTGGTACCGAGGACTCATATTTCTCCTCGATTATTACATCATAGCGGGAGTCAACGGTATATATTACTCGGTTTGACTCGTGTCCTCACTAGGTTGAAGGTGGTGGTGATAGTGAGGGTGGTTCCACCAAATTTCGAGGGTGGGAGTGATGTTGTGTTTTGATGTCTCAGTTTTAGCTAGTGAGGGAGGAGAAATTGAGAAGGAGACTGTGATAGAGCAGTATACTTAATGCGGTGGCGATGGTGAGTGTACGTAGTTCCGCCAGATTTTGAAGGAGGTGGTGGTGGGTGTTTTTATTTCCATCTGATATTGTGAAAGTTCTTAGAGAATTCGAGAGAACCCTTAAGGAGAGGGAGGAGAGAAATATTGTGGGTTTGGGCTTTAAATTTCGGGCTTTAAATGTTTTTGGGCTGATAGTTTTGGTCTTTAATAACTTCGGGCTTAAATAGTTTTGACCTTAAATCAATTTTTGTTTTTATAGAATTCATATTTTTCTTAAAAACTAAATAAAAAAATATAAAATTATCCTGTCAATTTCAACACATTTTTCGAGACGTTTCCATCGTTCATATATATTGAAATTAGCATTTTCATTCATAAAAAATTAGAAAGCATTTGGCCTAAATATATTTTAATATTTTTTTCAAAATTTTGTTTTAGATGATAGTCAAACGATCAAATTTTTAAGATCAGGACCATTCACATTCTAGTTTTAAGTGTCTAGACTTTACCCATCTAAAATCTTTAGATTTTAAGAAATTAAAATCGTCTCATCATCATAAACATTTTTGTAACTATTGAATCGTGTCGCGCTGTTACTTAGTCTCGAGATTCTAAAATTAAGGAATTACTGGCATAAGCGATATATGAGACATATAATAAATGTGAACGGCTAGATTGGTCGATTGATTTTAAAAATTATTGAAAATTATAAAATCAACTTATTAATCAACACACTTCAAACATTTTAAGCATATTTCTATACATTTTTCGAAGTTTTGATTCTACCAATATTCAAATGGTATAATTTTTAAGATCGAACCGTTCACTTTATGGTTTTATGTTCCGAGATCTTTTCCGTCCAAAATATCCAAATTTTGAGGAGCAACATTTTCTAATCATCTTAAAACTTTTTGTAACCGTCGAATCGTATCGCATCATTACTTAGTCTCGGGATTTTGAAATTAGCTAATTTTTAGATAGACGATCTATAAGTATGTAAAATAAATTTGAATAGTTAGAACTGTCAATTGATTTCAAAAAATATTTAAAATTGTAAAATCATCATATTAATCAACTGTAACGACTCGGACATTTGAGGAAAGTAAATTTCGCAAAATTGGGTAAAATGACGATTTTGTCGCTATTAAGTCAAATAGGTGACTTTTTGAGATGGACGTCTTTTGGGTATTTCGAGAGTACCATTAAGTAGGTCTCGGACTATTGATCATGTAGATAGGCAGCATGTCGAAATTGGAGTTTAAATGTGTTTGGTATAGGTCAAAGTTGACTAAGGACAAAATGGTAATTTTGCACGAAGGGTATTTTGGTCATTTTTCTTGGAGATTTTTTGTGCGATGCTGACATGTGTCCAGAAAAATCTGCACCTTTCCTTCCCCTATTCCACCGACCTGCTTCTAATTATATGTATATGATGGGTGGTGTTGTACAGGCTTCGGTGGAGTGAAACCGAAAAAGAAAAAAAAAACACCCAACCCATAAACCATGAGGAAAATGAGGGAAAACTTCAGGGAGATGAGGGAGTGAACCCAGGATGAGAAAAGGAAGTAATATAGGAGAAAAATTGCGTGAAACTATGAGGAGAGGGGGAAAAACAGTGAGCGAAAACCCTGAACCCGTGAGCATGGAAATCGAGTTTCTGGTTCAGGGATAGGAACATTGAAATCGTGTTTTCCCATGTCATTCTTGAGTCCTTAAAGTCGTCCTATGCTTGAAATAATTGAGGTTGGGATTCTAGAATGTAGTGGACAGACACTGTGAGCCAGCCGAGGTATGAAACTCTGACTTTTAATACGTTTTACTTAGTGTAGAGGTCATAGGTATGTTTCTGGGATAAAGATGAAGAAGTTGGGCGAAGGAAGTATGAAAAATAGACGTAAAATGAAGGAGTTCTAAATGGGTCCATGTTGCGGGTCAGGACGACTCAGTTTTTTGGAAATCGGGTTGAGAACTTGGGTTGAAGATGATGAATAGTAAGATGTGTGGGCACTACGCGCAACCGCTTTTAGAGACGCGTGGGGACATGTGCCACCCCTTTTGGGAATTCTTCCAACATGAAAGTTATAGTATTTCATGTTACCAGTCTAGTGGTACATTTTTTGAGGCGATTAGATATCGTCTCAGAGCAGTTTTTACTGTTTGAAGGTTTATGTTCGTTTTAAATCTGTTTAAAAATCCCATAAAAATTATGGGATTAAAATGTGAGTTAATTGGGATGGTTATTGACCCCTAGAAGTGGTTGTGACAAGTGGAAAAAGTTTCAGGAATTATGAGAATACGTGCAAGGCAGTAACAGATTGCGCAGAGCGAGTGTGAGTGGACTTTCTTTTCCCTAAATACTATGCATGCATATTTATATGGTTTTACATGATTTAATATGTGGTTTTCTTGATGATGATTTAAATATAATTTTATTTTATATTTGGTGATTTTACGATAATTGCTATATTGCACGTTTTACGAGGAAGTTGTTATATTGTGTTTTGACTTTATATTGAATTATGGAACTGGATTTAGACTCGATATGATTTTACCAAGTGATTTTGGTGATATTTGATTAATGGAAATTTTATATGGTTTGGCATGATTTACGAGGAAGTTGTATATTGTGTTTTAATGGCACGATTTACGAGGTTCGGCATAATTTATAATTTGGGCTTAGGCCCAGGTTTTGAGGGTTGATTTTGGTTATGGAAAGGAGATCTGATATGATTATGTGATTTCTGGATATATGTGGTTTGGACAAGCCTCCTCGAGTTGTAGATTGATTGATGATCAAACGTCTAGAGTCGGGCTCTGTTTTTCTTGAACGGTTGGTGTGTCTTAGATGTCCAGAGCAAGGCTATGTTTTAATGAGACAATTACTTGGACTAGTACCTAGACATCTAGAGCTGGGCTCTGTTTTCTTGGGTGACTCTGGGAAATCCAAGGCTGGATTCTGTTTTCCCGGGCATTCAGACGTCCAGAGCATGGCCTTGTTTTTCTGAGTGATATGGCATGCTGGTAGTGCGGTTGTGATACGATGATTGAGATTCTGGCACCGAGGATGGGTTGGTTCTGTATGATTGGTTGGGTTAAGTGTGATTGTTTCAGTTTATGGTTATGGTTGTGCGGTGATACATGCATATATGTGTTGGTACTTTGATATGGTTTTTAAGGACATGGTTATGGTATTATTAGTTTTCTGTGTTGGCTAGTATTTCGAGGTTCTTGACTTGTTTACTGATTTTCCTTGAGATTTAAATATTTTTTGTATGCATATTTTTTTATAAAACGAAGGGAATTACTTATGTTTTCGAAACTATGTTTTTAAAATCTTTAATTTTGTCCACTCACATGTTTTCTTGGTTTTGAAACCCCCCAGGGCCGTTGCATGGGAATTGAGGCTACTCAAAAGGCGGAGGAATGAGTTGGCGAAAATACTAGTATCCCTTGTCTAATGAGTGGCAGGGGCAGTTTAGGTAGTTTGGACCACTTGCTAGATGAGAGCAGGGCTCGGGTGTGACTTTCAGGGTGTTTTTAGGATCGGATCCTGTCTTCAACACACCTCAAACACTTTAAGCATATTTCAATACGTTTTTCTAAGTTTTGATCCCACCAATATTCAAATGATAGAATTTTTAAGATCAGACCGTTCACTTTATGGTTTTACGTTTCTAGAGCTCACCCATCTATAATCTTCTGATTTTGAGGAGTTAGAATGGTTTGATAATCATAAAATATAACGACCCGTTCCAAATTTCTGGATTAGATTAGTAATTAATGACGAATTAGTGAGATGAATCGGTGATTAGTCAAGTAGTTTCGGACGGACGATGCAAAATGACTGTTTTGCCCTTGAAGAAAGGGGCAAAAGTTGACTTTTTATTCGGAACACTTTGTAGACTTTCTGAAGAGACCGTTGGGTAGGTATGGGATGCTGAATCCGTAGATAGATGGCACACGTAAATCAGAGTTCGGATGGAAAAGTTACGAGTCTAGAAATAGGAAGGACATTTTGGTAATTATGTGAAGAAGGGGAAAATTTGTCTTTTTGCTAGTGTTGATGAATCAATTAAATGGGTGACTCATTTAGTTCAATTAGTGACATCTTTCACTCTAAGGCTGCTATTAGTGTTTGAGGTGAGTGGTGGATGAATTAAACAATTCAAGTCATTGGCAAAGTATCTGTGCAGGTGTAGTTGAGACAAAAACAAATGGGCTCCATTCGAATTGAGAGTGTGACATCGTGAGGAAATCGAAAGGAGAAGGGGAAGGACAGCCCAGGGAACCCAAAACCTTGAATTGAAACTTGGGATTGAAGTAGGAAGTTTGTGATTAATTAAGGGAAATAGAGATGAGGGTGGGCTTATGGAGACTTAAACGAGTCGAATAGGATCGAAATTGAGGGAAATGGTGAAGAGGCAAGCCCAGACGGACCTTGTATTCGTTTAAGGAAATTTGAGTTGAGTTCGAATGGTTGGAAGGAATTAAAGTTACAATTGAGACTGGAAGTATGTTTGGATGGAACCTGCGAAGCTTCAGAGTGAATCAAATTGAAGAAACTGATTGAATTCGAATGGATGTCTTTTCTTATGAAATGTTTTATGATCTTCTTATTTATTTTTTTCCACTCACAGTTTTTTATGTTTTTTGATGCCCTCTAGGTTGGTGTTGCGGTACAGGCTGTGGTTAGTGAGACGGAGACATCACACACGCGATCCATAGTGATTTTACGCTCTCTAGGACATCGGAAGGTGTTTTTGGACAACGTTGACCTGGGTATCCCTTGTTTGGCTTGCATGTTCCATGGAGGTTAGATAGGTGTTTAGCCTTCGTGTCGCACGTGGGTTAGACGGGAGCATGACTTATCCCTTAATCCTAGGGGATTGAGGGTGGGTCGTTTCATAAAACGTTTAGTAACAATCAAATCGTATCACATTGTTACTTAATCCTAAGATTTTGAAATTGGCTAATTTTTTGAGTAAGTGATCTATGAGTATGTACAATAAACATGGACGGTTACATCAATAGACTAATTTTTAAAATAATTTAAAATTGTAAAATCAACTTATGCATCAAATACTTTTAAGTGGATTTCAATACCCTTTTCAAAGTTTTGATTCAATTGATATTCAGACTATCATATTTTTAAGATCGAACCGTTCATGTTATGATTTTACTTGCCTAAATCTTCCTCTTTCAAAAACTCCGAATTTTGAATAGTTAAAGCCGTCTAATTGTCTAAAATATTTTATAACCTTCTAAACGTGTCACACTGTTACTTAATCCCGAAATTGGATAATATTTGTATAAGCAATCTATGAATACGTACAATAAATATGGACAGTTAGATCTATCAATTCATTTTTTTAAAAAATTAAAATCTTAAGATTATCCTATTTGTCAAGAAATTTAAATACTTTAAGTATATTTCAATTTAATTGATATTTAGAGGATCAAATTTTCAAGATGGAACTTATTTGTGATCTTATTGTGGAGGAATTTTGGTATAAGTTTTTTAAAATATTAAATGTTGTTTATTATTTGGGATATCATCTAAAATGTCATTTTGAGAGTAGGACAATTCCAAAATGTCTTTTTTCTTAAAAGACTATCTCAACTGAACTGAACTTTTACATATTTATAAAAATTGTCCAACTATATATATGAAGGAAAAAATTCACCGTGCACTCATAGCCCCATTATTTCATTTGTGCCAAAACTTGACAGACCTAAACCCGCCTTCTCTTCTAGCGACGAGTGAGCAAAAATTTCTCAGACACTACACCACCCTTCGCAACGTCGCACCACCCTTCCCAAGGTCCTCACGACAGATTTCCCAAAAACCACATGGCAAGAACGCGATCTTGGAGCCCTAGCTGAACACACGGGACCGGAAGTGCGAGCAGACCACACAGGACTAGAAGTGTGAGCAGAACACACCAGAGCTCAAGGTATGAATTTCTGATCTTACACTCCTAACTGAAATTGATTGAGCCTAGGATAGGATTAGAGGTTTTCTTAATTTTTTTAACTTGTAAATGGATGATAATAGTGAATTGAATATGTGAGATTAGTAATGTGATGCTTAATGCACGCCATGTGTTTGATTATTTGCTTGTTAGAGTTTCTTAGAGAGAATTGAATATATTACATGAGAAAGCACTGCATACATGATTGCAAATCGGTCAGGATGGTCCTGCCAATGGTGGTATGACATCTAGCATTCTTGCTCTTTAAGGGAATGCACCTCACTTGAACTCTTGTTTTTCTGTTTTGAATGATATCACAACACATCTCTCACAAAATTGAACGCCATCTCACTGGTCTACTTACTACACTCACTCAATGAATTGCTTAGAATCCAACAGCCTATTATGCCCTACGATTGAGTGAAAGATTTGAGCAAAATATTTGGTTATTGATCTCAAATTTAAGGGAGAATGCTGAGAGGTACTATACATATATTTTTAGAGAACTCACCACTTACGGTAATTAAGAGTCAAAGGCAGGATCTTGGCGGCGATTAATTTGACAGTCTCGAAGAACAATTAGGTTGAGGTCAACAAAGTTTGCAAAATTAAACTAATAATTTTGTTTCCTAGTCTTGTCATAAGTTTATATTATAAGATGAGTGAACAACATTTTCTTTGTTTCCATGCATGCAACATAAGTTTTTTGGTGACAACGAGGTTGCAGGCTAGCCTGAAACACAATCCTCCTAGTGTAAGCACAATGACACATTAAGGTATGAGCATAAGCAAAATGCGACGATCTTCATTCAGTTAAGATGAGTAATTACGTTTAAAATGGATAGATTAACTTATTTTAAATACCATCTAAATTGTTTATGTTTGAAGTTTGAACTACATGAGGAGTGCGAATCAAACATGCATGATGCATGTGAGAGTTCTCATCAGCTTCAAACATGCTCGTCATCTATTTGTATGTAAGGGATGTGGGATATTTTGGGCCAGTATGATGAGTATCTCTATTCATGCATTATGAAGAAATCATCTTCCTCATAAGCACATAAGAATTCTAGTGACTAGTACAGAAAAATAGTGTAACATAAAAACAATTTAATCCTATTATTAACCAAAAACACCACTAATGTTGTCTAACTTGTTGTAAAATGGGATGTAGCTCTTTTTTTATGAGCAGTTGAAATCTAAAGGCTATGTTCGTGCGATGAGTCTTTCTAGATAAGCATGTTATATGTGGAAAAGATGAAATTGTAATGGAAATGCTAGAGTGGCTTACAAGTCAAACAGGGTGATATAAGGAGAAAAATAGCAATCTAGGTTAAGGTTAAAATTATTGATAAATAGTTTATGTCAATAATGAGATAGGGATACAAGTGTTTGAATCTTGGATTTTTTTTTAAACTAGTCACCAAACCATATGCATGTTTGTAGCCATCACATTACACGGTAAATTTGATTTGAGGTCTGTTTTGTATAACATCGGAATATTGTATTCAATCCTCCTTTTAAATACAACTCCTGTGATTTTCCCCTTTTTTGTGTGGATAATTTTGACTTAGTTCTCCTTGGAGTGAAGGGTTTTGGTGTTAGTTCTCCATGGATTGAAGGATATTTCAAAATTGAACCATAAAATGAATGAGATAGAGACATTGTTTGTCCAATTGCTCTGAGAAGCTCATGATCCAAGTTCAAGTTAGTTTCTTTGAAAGTAATTGATTACTAGGGAAGGGGAATCATGATGTAACCTAATCCTAACTGACAGGACCCGCCCCGATCCCACAGGGACCACAAGGGGACGTGCCCTGCTCCCGTCTGACACCCAATAATTCATACCAATTTTAGCCTCAAAAACATCAAATGCATAAATAACCAAATTAAAGTTATACATCAAATCCGAATTAAACAGATGTCAGACAAGGGATGAAATCCAAACGACAAGTTGCGAGCACGACTCTAACATAAACCTGCGGGTACACCACCCAACAGGGGTTCAGGTACGCAGAAGTGGATCTATGCCTCAGCCTCAGGTTCCTCCTCTACCTCATTAGCACGACCTGGAGGGGTTACCAAAACATTAAGGGTGAGTGGACCGAAACTCAAGTTTATAAAATCATTTGATAAGTAAAACATATAATTTACCCCTCCGTTTTCCAAACATGCATGCAACCGAATTTAAAACCATCAATCATATAATATAAACCATAAGGCATCTAATAAAACCATAAACATAATTTTAGCCACTGCACTATACACTCCAATCCCGACATCCCCGATGTCTGACGTCCCTGACGTCCAATAAGGTCACAATCACAAGGCTACGCGTGCCACTCGGGTCTCAATTTCCGAGTTCAATCCCCAAACCCTGTTCGGTTACAGCATCCCCGATGCTTAGTGTCATAGACGCTGGACGTTCTAGACGTCCGTGACCACTCCGGGGTACCTCATCCGGAGGAGACAGTATCATATGGAAGGATTTATACAGTGCAGTACCAAATACATTTTATTGATATCCACATGCAAAACATATATGTATACATAGGTAAAATCCGAACCGATCGTTACGTTTCATCAAACGGGTCTTATGCCCAAATACCGTGAAACGTGCCATAACCGAAATTTCAATATCATCAAACCATTTATTGATTCCATCATGTGAACATATAAGTAAATCAGAAAACATTTAAGCATGCAAGGGTTTAATGAAATCGGGCCCACTCACAGTACGATCCCGTGGTGAAACTGTGCGTACGAACTTGTACCGGGATTATCGTACAATTCCTGTCAATCCAAATCATACGTAAGGGTCACAACAAGTCTTAAACATTTATCCAAATAACTCGAAACAGAAACCGGCTCTGGGAAACCGTCCAACACGTTTCCCGAGACAATCGGCCCTAAACTGACCCATCAAAACTATCCCAGATCAACATGGTTAATTCACCAAAAATGTTCAGAATGATGAGAGGAACAAAAGTCATGTTGATCATGATCGGAGATAAGGTCCAACGCGCCCTCACGCGCCGCCCAAAGTGGCTGCGCGTGAAAGTCACGCGCCTGACACTGTAGCTACAGTGTCAGCACCTTCACCCGTTTGTCTGCAATACGGGCCTGCCACCCGCGGCTTGACCCGGTTGAATACCCATCAATTCCTACTTGATTTCAATCCAATTTGATCCTAACATGTTTATTAACTATCCAATTTAGGTTCTATGACAAAAATCAACCTCGACACATCCCCAAACGACCCATCGACCCGTGATCAACCAATCGGGTCAATCACCAGAACTTCCTGGTTTCTAATTCAAACTTCAATTCACTTCATAGGCAGCTCAATAGGATCAAAACGAACTAATATGAACGATCAATTGGGTCTGAGATTACCTGAAGGTTGTCGTCCCAAGCTCTGCGATTTCCCTGAAAACAGCAGTCACCGTCCCAGCTCACCCGTGGCTGATGGCTTTCGATTTCGATGTGGTTGAGTTCCAAACACTCCCAGAAGACTAAACCAGGCCTTAGTTTGGTCCAACAGTCACCAGAAATCAAAACCCGATTTTTCCTCCAATTTTGCCCGAAATGGTTTCTCTGGTTTTCTTCATCAATTCTCAGTTTTCTTAATGGCAGAGTGATGCTCACACATGTTCTAATCAGTTTTAAATAACCTCAGCTGTCCCAGAGGCTCGTGGAAGTCCAATTTGTCCACTGAAAAATGTTCCCCAAAAAGCTTCGAACTTGAATTAACAATGGGGTCGTGCAAGGTGGATGCAACAGACCACGTTCTAAAGCATCAGACACTCCCATCTTTCCAGCACACAATTGCATAAACAATTGCACATTTGAACCACCGCACATGGTGGTGCCGCCCATGTCCCCCCGCGGTTGCTACAGTAACCAGGGGCGAAATGACCAAAATGCCCTTGGTTCAATAATTACCATAATGCCCTTCACATTCTAGACCCGTAACTCAGCCATACGAAGTCCGATTTCGGCGTGCCGCCTGTCTACGGACTCAGGGTATCGAGACCTACCTAACGGTCCTTGATTCATGTGAAAATTAGTTGCCAAACGAAAAGTCAACATTTTCGCCCCTGAAGTCCAAATTACGGTAATGCCCCTGAACTTCCGATAGTCATAACTTTTTCCCCGATCGTCCAAATTAGACGTGCCACCTGTCTACGAACTCGTGACGTCCCGAACTACGTCACGGTCACTGGTCAAAGTCCATTTGACCCACCAATCAAAAAGTCAACAATTTGGCCATACCATTCACAAGGGTAAAAACGTCAATTCAAACATTAAATTACAATATTAAAATCTTTGAATTTCCGGGGTGTTACACTAACCCATTTCCGACTACTTTTGATTGGAAAACTTAAACAGTAATGCTATTGTATAAGATAATGCAAATGGACAGAAATAGTACAACTTTTTTGGATAACTCATCCAAGCTAATTAAGGGTAGGAGCCTATTCTGCTAAGAGAAAACTTTCGGAATCTCAATAGTGAGAATCTTGGCTACAAGTAAAAACAACCAGAAAACAAAAAACAAAATCTACAAGAAAACCACTTTAATCATTCAAGAATGTAGAGGACAAGCATATCAACATATCATATAAGACTTGACAAAATATTTATCAATAATTTTAACCTTGACCTAGATTGCTATTTTCACCATATATCACCATGTTTGACTAGTTTAGGTAACTTTTTTACACACACTCTATTACGTGGAGCCCATTTGACACCTCTAAACATGTCTCCTAATAGTATGAGTAAAAATTGAATTATAGGTCACAATGGTTTGAGCATATTGGTTGGAGAACCTAGTAAGTTACCTTGGAACATGTCATGAAAATTGTTATCGTTATATGTACTTGCATTATTTCATTGATCTGATCATGAATTTTTCTGGCTATATATATTATCTCATTGGTCTCAAAAGCATGATCACTAGAAGCAGAATGTCATTCTAATAATGATTGGAGCTTTGTTTCTACTTACTAATTAACATGAGCATAACATAGTATAACAATCAGGAATCTAGGATCTGATTTAGCTGGAAATATATAGCCAAAGAAAAAAAAGATTAGATGGTATAACAAATACTTGTTAGGCATTTAGATAGTATAACAAATATATATATATATATCCATCTTCTTTTAGATTGTTACTAATGCTATCTAACTTGTTGTAAAATGGGTTGTAGCACTTTTTTATGAGCAGCTAAAATCTAAAGGCTATGTGTCAGGACCCACCCCGGTTCCACCGAGAAAACTGAGGTAAATCCTACTCCCGTCTGACACCCCGACACGTAACCAAAGTAAAACACCCAACAAGCACAGTCAGACGCAGGAGAAACTATAAACATCCCGAAGTTAAACGTTTACAGAGCATAGTACATACAAAAGAAAGAAAAACGAAAACCAAATACACGCACACGGAAAAGTTTAAAACACTTCGGGATCCCTTTCGCGACTTCTATGCCTCAGACGCTGTCTCGACGCCGAAACCCTGCTCTAGCTCCACAACCTGGAGGGCAGTTAAAAACAGAAGGTGTGAGTGGGCCATAATAACAGAAAAGTTTCTAAAACCATTTAGAAGAAAACCGGGTATAGCCCTCCGTTTTTAAAATCACATGCATAACTCAGTTATTAAAACAGATATAAATCGATCATCATAAAACATCATAAGAAATAGAAACATTATAAAACAGGTATAGAAACCATCTCATAAACATCATAAAAACCGTAACGTAAAGTATAAAGTTCAGCCAACCATTTTCCGATCAAACCTACTGGACCTATCCGAGTCTTTAAACTCCTGAGTCTTTAAACTCAATCCAGGCCTAAAGAATATTCGAGTCTTTAAACTCAACAGGCCTACGGGGGAAATATCAATATATCCGAGTCTTTAAACTCCCGAGTCTTTAAACTCAATCCGGGTCTTTAAACCCAATCTGGGCCCGTCCCCCGTCAATCAATATCCGGGTCTTTAAACCCAATAACCAGATCCAGCAAATCCAATCAAAACCATGTGAAAAACCTTTTCCAAATCCACATCCAAACCCGAATCCGAAATCACCGGTTCGAAGCCCTTCCGGCTCCCCGAACCGTCATTTCGAACCCAAATCCGGAAATCCACTTCCAATATTAAAACCAAGTTCCGCTTTCCGAAATCCGATTTTAAAACCGAAACCCTTGATCATCGAAATCATGTTCCAAAATCCATTTTATCCCCAAAACCATGGCATTAACTTCAGAAATCGACATTTCTCATAAAACGTGCCAAATACGTTATTTCTCAAAAACCGTGCAATTATATAAAAACACATCATAAATCCAACATTCAGGAAATCATCTACATATAAAACAGTTATAGAAAAACAGTTATGCATGTTCGAGTTTAAGGAAAGGGTCCACTCACAGTACCAAGCCCTCAATCGCGTCCCGAACGTCTCGTACGTTCCTCAGCTTCCTCGGGAACTCCCGATCCTGTCAACAACCACCAAAGTACGTTACCAATACGTCTACTAAGGTCCACGTAAATTCCCTCAAAAATCTCCGGGTCCTAAACGGAACGAATCGGAACCCTAAACCTTCACCCTCGCGAAACTACATTGAATCGAAGTCCGATTAACCCGAAACCAATTCCAATGGACTCGTCACAACACCTAGACCAAAAACCATGTTGACACCTTCCCCAAAGACCGCCGCACGCGCCCCCACGCGCCGCCCAAAGTGGCTGCGCGTGGCCCTCACGCGCCTGCTACAGTGTCACCGTCTACCTCAAGCAGACCCGGTTCAGCACAGTGTCTGCAACTTGAACCGGTGTCAGCGGTTCACCGCCTTCTGTCCACCAAATCAACTCCTTTCTTCTCCAACAGCATCGTCCAGACCTAGGCTACCCATTCCCGTAATCCAATCACCTCGACACGGCCTAATACTCATCGACTCAAACTCGAAACAAAACCTGAACACTGCCCTGTTTCCTTCTCCGGCCACCTAGGTCACCCCCCATCACGGTGGCAGTCTCAACCTCTTCCTAAGGCCATCTTAAACCTCACCCAACTCACCAAAACCGTCGACTCACTCCCTAAGTCCACGACTTTCAACCTAAGCAAAATGGAAAAACAGAGTACATCTGTATGCTCCGTCGTGCCAACCTCCACCGTGCACTCCCCGTCATGGCTGCCCCACCAGAAGACTCCTAGGACTCCACTGAACTCCCTAGACCCCACGGGACTCCTCGATTCAACCCCTAAACCTACGACTTAGCTCCTGAACCTAGAAGACAAAACAGAGCAAGGAAACTAGGATGAGGAATTACCTGTCCTCCTGTCGCCGTCGTGAGCTCAGCCGTGAGGACACGTGACAGGACCCATCCCAATCCCCCCGGGATTAACGCAGGATGACCCTGCTCCCGTCCGACACGGAGTGTCAGACAAGGGATACTTCCGACCTTTGCCCTCCCGGGCTATCAGAGTACGTCAGGATCCGGAGGAGGTATGTGATATCTCGATCTCTGCTACAGTCCACATCCGATGTCAATCTGAAGGGTATTAAAAACAGAAACACTGTGAGTGGACAAAAATAAAGATTTTATACAACATTTCCATAAAAGACATTTATACCCTCCACTAAAAAGCATGCATGCATAGTAAAACCATTTATCCAATCATATATGTTAAAACATCCATAAATAGGGTCACAACCCCAAGTTCCGTAAATACAAGTCACACGGGCTCCTGCCCAAAACCAATTTACAGAAAACCTGAACATAGTAAACATATGTGGGATCTCAGCCCAAATCCATTTATCATTATAAACACAATTTTCCAAACCCATTGAAATCATGTTTATCCATTATATTCATATCCAGAACCTGTCACGGTGAAATAGAGCTACACGTGTGCTAACCGGGGTCTCAAACCCAAGTCTCTCCAGGGTCCACTCAGGTCAATGTCCGTAGATCAATGACCCTCCCTGGAGGTAACGAACCATGCCCATCCTGAGAGTAAGGAACCCAAATAGGGGCGACTCCACTCAATCAGTGCTCCGTGACTACTCCGGGGTCCACCCAGGCCAACGACCCTCCCCGGAGGAGACAATCATATATAAAGGATGGATTATGAAAAACCTTTTGAAATCGTTATTTAAATCTTTCCAGGATTCATGCCCGGCCCCCATAAGCCGTCATGAACCATAAAATCCTTTTATGGGTTCATGCCGGTTCCCATAAACCTTCATGACCCGTAAATCCATTTCAAAGGTTCATGCCGGTTCCCATAAAGCGTCATGACCCATAAAAACCATTTGTAACACATAACTGGGCCCTAGGCCCGAATCCACATAGAAACTGGACCCCCGGTCCGAATCGTAAACCAATTGGGCCTCCGGCCCGATTCCGTAAATCAAATGGACCTCAAGTCCGAGAATTACCTTTTCAAATCCAAAATCATTTCATGAAATCATATCCAAAACCATAAGAATGGAAAATCGGAGTAAAACCGGAAAACCTCGATTTACGTGCAAGCACGTAAATTTCCTCGAAATATGTGAAACTATATAATTTACAAGTATCCAAATCAAAATCATCAAATCACATTCATTATCCTTTTTGGAAATCCAAAACCATTTCATTCAGACCAATAAAGACGTATGGACCCGTATAGGCACCGTATATGGCTGAAACCTCGAGATACGTGCCTATACGTAACCACACATCCAAATGCACTCATGGCATCACAAACAAGTATTTAAAACATATAATAAACATTTATGCATGCACCAATTTAGAAAACAAGGTCCACTCACAGACCGTCCGAAGCCGCACCTCGATACGCGTGCCATACGTCTCCCCGAGCCGATCACCGTCACGGGGACTTCCAAACCTGTCCAAATTAATTTAGAGGGTTACTAACTACTTATATAACCCCTCACTAAAACCCCGTAATTTTCCGGAATTTCTAACTATTTTTAAAACCGAACCTAAACCTTCTGATGCCCCGAAACATATCGAGACAGTGTCCGATCGACTCGAAACCAGTCCCAAAATGTTCGTTACATCGAATAGATGAAATTACATATTGGAACCTTCCCCAAAATCTCCCCCACGCGCCCGTACGCGCCGCCTGAAGTGGCTGCGCGTGGGAGCCACGCGCCAGTGAACAGTGTCGTCTCCTACTGCGGTCAGACTGGTCCGAACCGGTCCGGTCCGGTTTTCTCTGCAATTCCGGTCTAACTGGACCGGCGTGACCGGTCCAGGCCCCTACACTCTTCATTTTTCGTCCGTTTTGTCCCATTTCAATCCTAAAATTCCTATTTTCTCATTTCCTACCCATTCCAATTAACCAAACTAGCTAAAACCTCCTAAAACCTCACCATGTACAAAGAGGCTCACGGCCTCTGTTTTCCCGGCCACCATCCAGCCTTCCTCCGCGGTGAACCACCCTCCAAACCATCCTAAAAACTCCCTAGCAGCCTAAATAACCCATCCTAATCATCCAAAACAGTCCATAACATCAAAATCCACACAAAAATTGGAAATGGGCTTACCGGGTACCCGCTCGGGTTCTGGGCTCCCGCCACCGCCCACGGCGGTTCCATCCACCATCTGCCGTCCTTAGTCCTCCTCTCTCACTCTCCTGGTTCCTCAGATCATAAGGGATGAAGGTTTTGGGATTTTGGGTGAAATAAGATCGGGTGGGATG
The DNA here is from genome assembly GCA_032719365.1 of Prinsepia uniflora. Lineage (NCBI taxonomy): Eukaryota > Viridiplantae > Streptophyta > Magnoliopsida > Rosales > Rosaceae > Prinsepia > Prinsepia uniflora. The sequence continues at coordinate 45,479,857 of CM064861.1, read as the reverse complement.
TTTGGGTGAATGGAAAGCAAGAAGATGATCGATGCATGTATGGGAATTAAGGGCCTGTGGATGGGTGACACTTGTCACTCATCCATTGGGCCTTGGGATAAAATCTGGGCCCCACTAAATTCCAAAACTCAAGTCGTCTCGTAAAACGCGCAATAGTACTTTCGTACTTCCGTGAACCGTAACTTCTCCGTCGAACGTCCGAATTCGACGTGCCGCCTGTCTACGGATTCGTATCGTCCTTATCTACATAACGGTCTTTGGCCCTCGGCCATTGGACCTCCCGGTCAAAAAGTCAACATTTGACCCCTTTTTATCCAAAATTACCAAAATGCCCCTAAACTTCCGAACGTCATAACTTCCTCCTCGAATGTCAGAATTGAACGTGCCACCTGTCTATGAATTCGTGACGTCACGAACTACGTCACGGTCATCGGTCAAAGTCCATTTGACCATCCGAATGAAAAGTCAACGTTTTGCCACCATCAGGGGCAAAACGGTCATTTCGCATCGTTCGTCTGATTTAGCCTAACTAATCACCGATTAACCTCACTAATCGTGATTAGTCACTAATCTAATCATGGAATTTGGGACGAGTCGTTACAACACGGCTCCTCCCGTCCTCCTCCGTCCTTTGAACACTTCCACTGGCCTCGATTGGTCGAACACGGCACAACCACCACCACGATCTCTCTATTTTTCTCTGAGTTTCCTCCCTGGTTCTCGTGGCTCACTACTCACACACACACGGCCACCGTACCTCCCTGTCTCCTCCCAAGCTCTCTTCCACTCTCTGGTCACTCCTCACTCACCTGAACACACCAACACTCACCATCGTCTCTCAATTTCTCTCCCTCTGTTCTGTCTAGTTCAAAGAACACACACACGGGCACGATTTAGCCCCAAATTATTGGACCCGTGCACACAATCCTGGAAGCCTCTAGTCAAGCCCCACGTGTCACCATCTTACCCTTCCTCTCACAAATGGCCCAATCTCAGCCATCCAATTTCCCTCTCTGTGCACAAATCCCCAGACAACCAAAAGACCAAAATACCCCTCATTTTAAGTCAAAATTACGATTTTACCCTTACCGTTTTAGACCCGTAACTCCCACCTCGTACGTCCGATGAATACGTGCCGCCTGTCATCGAACTCAGGACGACGAGATCTATCTAAGTATCCTAGGTCAACGTACCAAAACCGTTTATACGAAAAGTCAACTTTTCCCCCAAATTTAGCCAAATTACGGTTATGCCCTCAACCTTTCGAACATCATAACTTCCTCCTCGGTTGTCGGAATCGGGCGTGCCACCTGCCTACGGATTCGTGACGTCCCGAACTACGTCCTGGTCCCCAGTCAAAGCCCATTTGACCACCCGAACTAAAAGGCAACGTTTTGCCCAAACTAGGGGCAAAATCGTCATTCTCCCCTAACGACCCCAACGAGACTAACTAACCACTGATTAAGCTCACTATTCCCATCTTAATCACTATCTTAACTTTAATTTCTGGGACGGGTCGTTACACTATGTTTGTGCGATGGCTCTTTCTTGATAAGCGTGCTATATGTGGAAAAGATGAAATTGTAATGGAAATTCTCAATTAGTATAACATTATGATAGTACTATATTCTTTATTTGCCCAAATGGTGTCCATATAATTTTATATTTTACTACAGTGGTTATGGAAACTAAGTACAAGCTAGTTGTTGATCCAAACGATTTGTTGAGTACAAAGGTACAACCTGGGTGTAACCCGAAGTGTACATTAAGGTTAATTAGGAAGAAGCTTACAAGTCAACAACTAGAGCAATTTGAGAGTACTTGTTTTGGGAAGCTGTTAGGAATAGAAAACTTGAATCGGTCCAACCCTATTGTGCACAGATTAATGGTTAGGAAGATTAGAGGTAATCAAATGAATGAACATGAAGGTGTTTTCTTTCTTTTGGGGGATAAAATTAAACAGTTCACCCTTCAAGACTTTTGAGTGATAACGGGGTTGTCTAGCGATGGTGAGGAGCCCAACATTATGGAGCAAGAACAAGGAGCTGAACAATTAAAGGAGGCGTATGTCCCTGAAAAGAGTAGAGTAAGAATTTCTGAACTTGAGTTGGGATTTAATGGTTGCACAGTTCAAAGGGATCAACTGAACCTTGCCCTTGTGTGCTTTGCAGAAATGTTACTATTGGGAAGGGAAAGAATAGGTATTCTTGACTGCAAGTCCTTAGAATTTTCTGAGAATATGGACAATTGGAACAAGTTTTCCTAGGGCAAAGTGTCTTTTGCAAAGACAAATGACTCACTGGCAAGGAATCTTATGCCAGAGTATCAAAAACCAAGAAGGAAGGAAGATGGGCATGATGTGAAGGGTAAAGGGAAAGCAAAGGGTGCTGAAAGCTTGAAAGGAAAAAAGGATAGAAAGGGTGAGCAAGAAGATGAAGATGGTGAAGATGTTGCATCTGGAGGGGATGAAGATGAAGGGGTAGCTCAAGTACGAGGGATCAGTGGGAAGTAATACAAGATTAGAGGGTTCTCTCATCCAATTTTGGTATGTAGCCTTGTTATATTGAAGTAATCATTTATGTATATTTAATTCCTTTGTGCGCACCTAAGAGAATTGGTTATTCTTTTTGTTTTTCACTTGTTAGGTATGGATTTTTGAATGCTTGTCGGTATTTACTAAAATGAAGTATGTGCAATTGAATAGAAAATTGGAATTGCCCCCGTTATTGCATTGGAAATTGGCATCGAAGGGAAAGAAAGTCGATTTCCACAAAATACAATGGCAGATTTTCCAGTACGAGAAGGTTTGTAATATGATATGACTTAGACTTGATTATACATTTGTTCACACCTACGAAATCCGATTACATTGTTCTTGTGCTTAACACTTCGATCATTTATTTGTTCATTAATTTTGTTGCAGCTGAAGGTAGCAAGCCTAGTTTCCAATGAGAAGCAAGAAAATTTGGGTGGGATGAATAGCCGTGATGATGGACAGAATCAATGCCCTATCGATGAAAAAGATGATTCATTTGCTATGCCAGAGTTGAAAATTCCTCGAGGACTCGATCTTGGTGAGCTGAGGAGTCTTTTCGTCAACTTGGCATTAGTTGTGATAGCCCTTGTAAGGCAGAATCAAAAATTGAAGGCACGAGTTAGGAACATTGAAATCAGGAACAATGTCGAGGGTGTTTGGTGGGAGTAACATAGGTTTATGAACGACGTCAAGAGACATTTTCAATACAAAAATGAAAGGATTAATGTTGCTTCCTCTAGACTTTCATCACAAATAAAGACTAATCGTGAAGAAGGTCCGTCTTCATTCTAGGAATTTCACAGGAGTGAAGATGTTGCTGGTGCTGATGCTTTATTCCCAGAATTTCAAAGGAGTGAAGATGTTGCTGGTGTTGATGCTTCATTCTAGGAATTCCAGGAACTCTGAGACCCGATTGTTGGAATTAGTGGGGATGCTGGTGCTGAAGACTCGAAGGTTGGACCAAAGCTGATGCTGCTGATAAAGGCCCAACTTTTTATGAGCCTAGTGTTCATGCTTCTGATGAAGACCCATTTGTTAGTTAGGGTGATGATGCTGCTGATAAAGCCCCGAAGGTTGGAAGTCCTATTGATCCTACTGTTCGTATCACAGATGATGCTAGATCAACAATAGAGCGCTATGAACAAAAATTGCAATACGAAAATGAAGTTTTAATCGAGGATGAGGCAAGTGATTAGATGGATGATGGAAGTGAAGAGGTACCTATCCAATCTAGTGAATCGTACAACGAGCAGGAAGTAGATAGGGATGATGGTGGAGTGTTTATTATCTCACCAAAATAGGAAATTTTCCCTAGCATTGTGGCTTCAATGAGAAAGAGTGTTGCATAGGGTTCAAAGAAGGGTGGAGACATTGTTATTGATGTACTGGCCAGCGTTGTTGGGGGACCTTGTCTAAAGATTTGTGAGGCCCTTGCAGAATATCTGAAACCACTAGATGGAGAATCAGGTCTTCAATCTGATGCTGATGTGAAAGTGATCGAGAGTGATCCAGTGTTTTGGTGGAGTGTTGATGCCAGTCCCACTCCTTACTATAAATGACAAACCAAATGTGGGGAAAGAAGAGCGACGACAGAGAAAAGCTGCGCCTCTTCGATCCCCTTTCACGGATCCAATGCATAAGAAGAGGAGAGTGGTTGTCTCCAATGTCCTGCAGCCATACATATACAACCCTGCCAGCGAGATTCCATGGGATGATGTGTGTATGATGATTAAGTTCTTCAAAAAGTGGATCTCCAAACCAGAGTACGTGTATCTATAAGATAGTTCTGGGTTATTTGTTTTTTTTCCTACCATTATCTAAATATTAGGAATTAAACTTTGATGATATATGGAGGACTTGAAGCTTGATGTTGGCAGTGTTAGCATGAAGTTTTTTTTTTTGGTTGTTATTTGAGCCCATAGGGTGGTTAAATGACATGGTGAGCTTCTCAATCATACTTTGACATCTTTTTTTATGGTTTCAAGATTAACACTAACCTCTTAATTTGCTTTATTTTTTGGTGATGAATTAATAAACAGCATATGGATGCTGCAATGTATTTGTTTCGAAAAAGGCAAGCGGAAAATCCAGATATTTATTTGACACAATATTATAGAAAAACATAAAGTACTCTTTAGGCTTATCATGGCCCATGTTTCACCTTGACATTCTAGGATTATTTTTCAAAAGTTGAAGATGAGCTACCAAGTGTAGCAAAGGTGGCTGCGGGAAAAGTGGTGACTCACTATTTTGGAAAGGTAATCAAGTACATCGTCAGTGAACATCCCAGGCATCACAGTAGGCCATGGTCACGTGTGGATCAAGTGTTCATGTCGTAGGTTGGGACCTGTCGTATAGGTCCATTACATTGTATGACTCCTTGTTGTCTAATACCTCGGATGAAGCCACTAAGAAGTTTTGTCATCCGCTTACAACCACTCTGCCACATGTCTTGATGACCATGGATTTTTATCAAGGAACCCCTACAGATATGAAAGTCTACAAGCGCAAGGCCCATGATCAAGCTAACTGTTGGAATGTGACTAGGCCCACCAAATTAATTCCTCAACAACTAGACGAGTTAGTGGATTTCAAAGTACTATTTTTCTATTGTATTTTGTTACTTTAGATTATCAACTTATATGAATTCTTATTATGAACAAGGATAGTTGTGGTGTTTTTGCAATTCGCTTCATCGATTTCGTGGTTACTAATCATGAAATTCAATCGTGATGCTCCCAGGAAGATGTGCCATTGTTTAGGCTTAAGTTCACAATAGAGGCCATGTCCAATCGGTCCTATTGCTAGCCTTTGTCAACCTTGCATGATTAGGTTTATTAGGTGCTAGAATTTCCTTTAAAATTCCATGTTTTGTTGTGTAATTACGTTATGAATACTCATATTGTCTTGGACCGCAGATTCTGGATTTAACGTACTATATTTTGAATTTTAGTAGTAGATCTTTACTAATCTCTTCTATTATTGATTCATGTTCTTGCTTAATGTTCTTGTCTCTGTCTATGAGCTGATTCATGTTCTTTGTCTATGTCTCTGAGATGATTACCCATATTGCATATCCATCCTTTTGTTGAGCTTTGAGACTCTTCTCCTTTTGATTGTTATCTCGGTGGACTGGGCTTTGTTGTGAATTGAAATTTACAGTAAAGGATCAAAAAGAGACCTTGGCTACTTGCTTAAATGGCAAGTGCTTGTTTGTGCTCTTATTATTACAGCTCCAGAAGCTCCATATCTTGATAATTAAGTGTTTATTCTTCTTTTAATGCTAATATGGTCTAATGCAATTAATTTGTATTCATGTATGCAATTATTCGAGACATGACTGATGCTGGTCTTGGATTAAGAGGCTATACAGGTTTGACGATACAAATCCAGAAGTTGAAAAGAAATAATACATTGATCACATTTAGGAAATTGTGAACTAGATGAGTTGGGAGCCCTACAAGGTAAAAATGTTGTTTGTACATCTTTTGCCAATTTTCATGTTTCTTTGCAACTTTTGACCATCTGTTGGATTTCTGCAGATCACTTCCACTAGTGGTTACTTTCAAAAATCTATATGTTTTAGCAATGGAGCTCATACGAAGATGTCACACTTATGTCGATCATCAGGTTTTTTTTTTTTTTTACTTTTTCAAAATATATTTCTGAACTTTTTTGCCATTTTGTGTGTGACAATTTTGGTTAGCTCTTTTATACGCTGTGTATCAATGATTATCACTTCTACTTTATAGTCATTACTTCGGTTTCTTGCTAAGCAACAACAAGATTTGATAAAGATTATCATTTTTTTATTAATGGTTTTAGACACCTGATGAGAATTTGAGACACATCGTGCTTCATACTACTGGCTATTACGCTCTTGGAATTTATCAACCATGTGTTTGGAAATACTCACTGTAATGCCAAAGCGTAAGGTGAGTCAATACTGAGCATTCTTATGTCGAGTCATAAAGTTTAATGTAGAATTGCTTGTTGTGAACTTGTTTCAAGCTTAACAACTACTTTTATGTTACAGCTAAATAGACTTGTTACAGAGAAGTGGGTTGATGGTTGGGATGATCCACGCAGTATGAAACTAGCTTGTTTACGACGTAGGGGTGTGACTTCAACTGCAATAAATGCTTTTGTTAGAGGAATTGGAATCACTAGAAGTTTTGAATGTGTGTGTGTTTGTGGCTGTTGAGCCTGTGTTTAGTTATCTTCTTTTATTGTGCTCATTAGATATGAATATGTTCCTTCTGTGACAGTGATTGTAGTATGAATCTATTCTTATCTATTATGTTGGTTTAATATGACACGACCTATCCCAATCCTCACTGGATTAACGTAGAATGTGCCATGCTCCCGTCTGACACCCCGTGCCAAATTAGGGGTACCCTAACCCTCTCGGGGCTTCCAAGAACGCTAGGATCTGTGGAGGCATGTGATGTCTCGGTCTCTACTACAGCCCGCTTCCACGATCAACCTGAAGGGTATTAAAAACAGTAAAATCTGCGAGTGGACGAAAAATAAACAGTTTATAAAACTGGTTCACGAAAAGGCATTTATACCCTTTACTAAAAAGCATGCATGCATCTGAAAACAAGTTATGACAACCACTTTCTTTAAATCAAATCATATGGCCTTCCAGTTTAAAAGTGAAAACATTTACCAATCAAAGTCTTTTCCTCAGTAGGGTCTCAACCCAAAACCAAACACGTGGGGTCCCTACCAAAACTAGTAAAATACAGTTTAGCCAATCCCCGACATCTTAGATGTCTAATAAATAATGTCACGGTCTCTAAGGCTAAGCGTAAGTCCGAGTCCTACCCTCGGATCCACTAGTGTCCGGGGCGACATCATAATAATGTGCCTTGCTCGGATCACTCTCTAGGGTTATATCCATAACTAGAAATCCTGATCCCGAGCCTCTCCGTAGAGCGGCCCCTCACAGGAAATGCACCGTGACTACTCCAAGATACTACGAGACGTCTGGAGGAGACAATCCACACATAAAGATGGTATAGATAAAATAGTAATTAAATCAAGTGGAAAATCATAAAAACCATTTATACCTCAAATCTAGTCTAAAATATTTCAACAGGGTCACAGCCCGAGGTATAATTTCAACAAACCATTTCCACAAAACTAAGATTCCTCAAATTCAATCAAATCCAAATATCATAGGGACTCTGCCCAAATCCAAATCTCATAGGGACTCAGCCCCAAATAATCTCAATAGGGCTTCAAACCCAAAATCTCATTTCATAAACCACAATTGGGACTCAAGCTCGATATCTCGTAAATCAACCACAACGGGGACTTAAGCCCGATATCTCATAAATCAACCACAACTGGGACTCAAGCCCGATACCACATAAATCAACGGAGCCTCAAGCTCGGGATAATATTTCCAAATCCAAAATCATTTCAATTAAAACCATGTTTGACTGCACAACTAGTCAACGCAATATCCAGACAGGTCTCAAGCCCAAAACATCATAAACGACATTTAAAATTCACAAGCCATCGAACTCAAATCATAAGAGACCAGTGCATTCCCAATCATGTTCATAAATCATATAAAACAGTTATGCATGCATCATATTTAGAAATCAAATGTCCACTCACAGACTGTCCATGCTGCGCGCCTACAAGCTGCGCCGTAAGCCTCTTCGGGACTATACTGAACTAGACCTGTCCAAAGCATACATAAAGGTCATTACCAACCTAGAAAAATCCTAATAAAGAACCCTCAAAACTCCCGAAAAAGTCAACGCGTCCCGAACACATTTCCCTATGCGAAAAATCTCAATTTGACCAACCTAACAATCTCCAATCGACCTGAAACTATCACCATCGGATTCAGATCGTCAAAACTTTTCGAACAACATCAGTCCCACCTCGAAATTCATGCCCACGTGCCCCCACGCGCTAGTCAAAGGTCAAAGTCAACGCTGGTCAAAAGTCAACGCTGACGTCACGATCAATTGTCAAAGCCAACGGCTGACGTCATCCTAATAGGTCTGACACCTGTCAGGTCTGATAGTTCCATGTGTCAGCCCCTGATTGGTCCACATATCTTACCACATGTGCACTGACACCTCTAACAGCCTGCTAGGTGGCACCGCCTGATTGGTCCACGTGGTTTGACATGTCAGTGCTAACTGTACTTGGAAATTTCCAAGTAGCAGCCCCTGATTGGCCACGAGGCCTGACACCCTAACAGATGATGACATCACATGTTGACGTCATCATCATCAACCTCCAGCCGGGTCGACCCAGGTCTCTACAACCGGGTCAACCAAACCCACGACCTCTCACTACTTGTATTCAGTCCTCCGACCTTAACCCACACCATTTGTGGACCCCTAACCTCGTATTGAACCCAACAATCGATCTATGACCTTAAAGTTAGAAGAAAAGGTCCAGAAATTACCTTCCCAAGCGTGAAAAGTGATGACCACCTGCAACCTCGATTTCCCGTCGATTCCAGCCACCTCAATCCTCGAAATTGATCCCTACAGCCTCACACAGTCCCAAGGAACAAGGTTTGATCAACCAAACAGTTCAATAACCCCTAAATCTCAACTTTCAAAATTTGAACTTAAAACTTTACGTCCTCAGTTTTTCAGCCACCGTGCACGGTTGTCCAAGCCGTTGCCACTGTCGTGATCGTCTAGTATCACTCTTTCACCTTTCTGTTCACTCCAGAAGCAATGGATGATGATTGAAAGATGTTTAGGTGGGTTTTGGTAGTGTGGTGTGTTTTTGTTCTTCGAGTAACAAAGAACAAAGAGAGAGGAATGAAATACATGAACCCAGATATTTGGGATAATGTGCCAATCACATGAGTGACACTTGTCACTCATCAAGTGGTTAACCCTTATATTTTACCCAATCCAAATGAGCCAACTATCCAATTTCTCGGTATACGTGAATAGTTCCATTTTTCTTCCGTAAACCATAACTTCCTCGTACGAAGTTTGATTTTGACATGTCGCCTGTCTACAGACTCGTATCGTCATGATCTACGTAACAGTCCTCGATCTTCGTTCATTTGATCTCTAGGATCAAAAGTCAACATTTACCAATTCTAGGGGCAAAATTGTCATTTTACACCGACCGTCCGAAAATCTTCAACTAATTCCCGATTAGTCACGATAATCCTCAATTAGTCCTTAATTAATTCGTAAACTCAGGACAGGTTGTTACATAATAAGCTTTGCGTAAAGTTCTTTATCCTTTTCATTTGTGTTATGTAATGACCCTTCAACCACGATTAGATTAGTGACTAATCACGATTAGTGAGGTTAATCCGTGATTAGTAGGGCGAAATCGGACGAACGATGCAAAATGACCAGTTTGCCGCTAGTCGTAGTAAAATGTTGACTTTTCATTCAGGCGGTCAAACGGATTTTGACCAATGACCGTGACGTAGTTTAGGACGTCACGAGTTCATAGACAGGTGGCACGTTCAATTCTGACGTTCGAGGAGGAAGTTATGACGTTCGAAAGTTTAGGGGCATTTTGGTAATTATGGTTAAAAGGGGTCAAATGTTGACTTTTTGACCAAGAGGTCCGATGGCCGAGGGCCAAAGACAGTTATATAGATAAGGACGATACGAATCCATAGACAGGCGGCACGTCGAATTCGGACGTTCGACGGCGAAGTTACGGTTCACGGAAGTTCAAGTGCACTATTGCACGAATTACGAAACGAGTTAACTTTTGGACTTTAGTGGGGCCCAGATATTTAATGGAGCCCAATGGATGAGTGACAAGTGTCAACCATCCACAGGCCACCCAAATTGATTCATGCACCTTGTATTTCCTTCCATTTTCTTCATTTCAAAACCATTCCCCGATCTCACTTTCTCACCCAAGCCATTCACCCAAAACCCATCCAACCTTCACTCAAGGGACCAGGACTGAGACCAGGGATGGAAGAGAGGACAAGAGGAGGTGGTTTCTGGCCAGAACCGCCGTCCATGGCGGCAAGAGGAGGAGAAACCCTCAAGGTACCCGGTTAGCCCATTTTGATCCATTTTTCCATTTTTGTTGTTATGGTTGGTTTTTAATGGTTTTAATGAGTCCATTAGGTTGCTAGGGACATGTTAGGAAGGTTTAGGAAGCTTGGGAGGGTTGTGAAGCCATCGGTGCTGTTTTGGAAGTTTGAACCGTTGGGTTCAAAAATCAAACCATGGGTTTATGCGGTTTTTAGGTTGTTTTAAGGATTGTAATGGCTAGAAAACATCAAAATAGGAAGAAAGGAACCAAAAAGGAAGAACTAGGATGAAAAATGGGGTGTCTAGGGCTGTGAAATGGTCACGCCGGTCTAGTTGGACCGGCCAAACCAGGTGAACCGGCCCGGAACAGTAAAACCGGTCTGCTGGAGCTTGCTGATGATGAACAGTAACTAGGGTCTTCTAGGAGCGTGTGAGGGCGTGTGGGCCATAATTTGGGAAAGTGTTCAACACGAGAAATCTTCTATTCGATGTAACGAACATTTTGGGACTAATTTCGCGTCAATCGGACTTCTTTTCGATAGTTTTCGGAGTGTTGGAAGGTTTAGGGTCGGTTTAAAAATAGTTAAAAGTTTGGAAAAATTACGGGGCTTTGGTAGGAGGTTAATTAAGTAGTTAGTAACCTTTTATTAAAATTTGGACAGGTTTGGGAGTCCTGGTGACGGTGATTGGCTCGGGGAGCCGTATGGCACGCAAATCGAGGAGGCAGCTCGGACAGTCTGTGAGTGGACCTTGTTTTCTAAATTGGTGCATGCATAAATGTTTATTATATGTTTTCATACATGTTTGATGATGCCATGGGTGCATTTGTATGTGGTTACATATAGGCACGTATTTCGAGGTTTCGGCCCTATACGGTGCCTATACGGGTTTGTATGTCTTTATTGTTCTAAATGAAAAGGTTTTGGATTTCTAAAAGGATAAACTCGGGTATGAGACCCATTTGGTTTGGTCTCGAGCATATGACTTTAGTTACGACCTACGGGTCTAAATCGTGGTCGCGACGGGTGCTATGTGCACGGCGATCAACGATACGACGCTCTCCTCCGGATTGGGATGTGTTCCTTCCGGAGAGGTCATGATGCACGATTCGTGGTCGGGCAGCCTGAGGAGGCTCGACTTCGGAGTGCTGACGATTCAGGATAGCGATCGGTGATGAGTGCACCATGATCTTGTGGTGGTCGCGTCGGTTGATTCGTTCACGGCGACATACCAGGATTGAGAGCGGTCCTGGATGGATGGTTGCACGCATCACTATGATCGGAGTCGTGACTAACCCTTAGATATCGGACACGGTGCCCAGTTGAGTCATATGTTCGGGCACGAGACCCAGTTATTTTACGATTTATGATTTCGGGTCAGGGACTCTAGATGGATTTCCAAGTTCATGACGGTTTACGGGAACGGGCATGAACTCTGGAAAGGTCATTGTGGTTCATGACGGTTTATGGGAACCGGCATGAACCTTTGCCAGGTCATTCTGGTTCATGACGGTTTATGGGAACCGACATGAACCTTGTTTAATGGATGTTATGGATCATGACGGTTCAAGGGAACCGGGCATGAATGTTTATGTTATATATATATATGTATTCATATACCTTCCTTTACTTCTATTATCTCCTCCGGGGAGGGTCGTTGGCCTGGGTGGACCCCGGAATAGTCACGGAGCACCGACTGAGTGGAGTAACCCCCCACTTGGGTTCCTTACTCTCAGGAAGTCTATGGATACTATTACCTCGAGTAGGATCAGTGGTCTGCGGACATTGACCTTGACTTTGAGAAGACTCGGATTGAGACCCGGGTAGCACGCGCGTAGCTTTGGAAACCGTGACAGGATTGATTGTGTGAATTATATGTATATGTGATGTATGCTCTATATGATATATGATGTGTGTTTACACAGGTTTTGGGAAGTGGCCCGTATGGTTAGTTTCTTATGATTTGGGCTGAGTCCCTTATGGATTTGGGCAGTGGACCGTGTACTTGATTTCATTATGGTTTTTCTGGATAAATGGTTTTCGAATGCATGCATGCTTTTTAGTGAAGGGTACAAATGTCTTTATGGAAATGTTTTTATAAACTCTTGTTTTGTCCACTCACAGCTTTTAATGTTTTGACTGCCCTTCAGGTTGACATCGGATGTGGACTGTAGCAGAGACCGAGATATCACATGCCTCCTCCGGATCCTGGCGTACTCTGATAGCTCAGGAGGGCAAAGGTCGGAAATATCCCTTGTCTGACACTCCGTGTCAGACGGGAGCAGGGTCATCCCGCACTAATCCCGGGGGGATTGGGATGGGTCCTGTCATGTTAACTATATGTTCCTTCTTCTTCACCTGTGTTCACTTCCTCAAACACTTGAATGTTGTTTGTTGCTTTGGGAACAATTTCTAGGATAGATTGTTAATGGTTAGTTTAGCCAGAATTTTTAGGCATACAATAAGCGGAATATCATAGGATTATGAGAGGACTGTTATAATATGATGGGACTATAGTAATATGATAGGAATATGATAGGAATTCAGGAATACGACAAGACTATGTTTGAACCATACGACATGACTAATGAGCTTTACATCTCATATGTCCTAGGATTGAAAAACGATTGTAGAAAACCACCAGAAACAAGTTAAACTACTTAGGAAATTTAGATTAAAAATACGAATGACTAATGAGCTTTACATCTCATATGTCTTAGGATTGAAAAAAGAACATAGAAAAACACCGTCAACAAGTGAAACTACTTACAAAACATAGATTAAAATACAAATGGCTATTACACTTTTATAGATCATTTATCTTCCTTGCTGCAATGACATGTTTGTGGTATTCTGGGAAATCATCAAGTGAAACATCAATTGCCTTGTTCTTATCGATTAGGTTCCAATTTTTGTTTATCATCCACTATCGAAAGATAGTCTCTTGCCAACTCAAAACCTTCCTTAAAACCTAGCCAGTAATTCCTACTTGCAATCCTCTGATTCCTTGAATTCTTTAATGGCTGCACATTTTTTGGTCTCAAACTCCCCTTTAGGGACTCTAGCTTCGCTTCCCTTTCCTCTGCCTTCAAAGTGTTCTTTAGCTCCTTGTAAGTTGCGTCATTGAGCTTATTTTTTTAAAATCCAGCCTCTTGTTGGTGTATCTGAACTCAGTTCAACCACCAATTTGATCATTTAGAGTAGTATGTGAGTTTGTTCTTCACATCTTAAATCAAGCTCCTTGGAACTTGTGATTCTTGGTCTGAATCGGATGATGGTGGAGGTGGAATTGTTGACCCTCCATTCGATGGAGCCTTGAGGAATTCCACATGGCCTAGGAAGTCTCCTTCGTAATAAGGGCTTCTAGAATGAGGCCTAATATCAGACATGGGGCTAAGAGAAAAGAAAATTGAAGAAAATTGGTGTTAAACAATGAAAAGTTGTGGATGGATTTTAAAGGATTTTATAGGCTTTAAGGCTCTTACCTGCCTTATTGGTTTGCTTTACTGTCTCTAAGGCTTAGATTGCTTTAATGGCTTTAAAGATGACTTCATTTTCTTTGTAATGTTGTACGTGTGCATAAGAATGATGGGAAAGACGTCAATTCCCAATGTGTCACTACCGTTCATCACATCGCATCTTATTTGCTCACAATGCTTTATACACCACGTAATGCATATCATGTAATCATTTCATTTTCGCAACAAGGGCTTGTGGTTTTAACAAGGGCTTTTGTTTTTGGCAGGGTTGGACACACCATAATTGAGTCCAGTTATTAACCAAAGGTCTTTTGGCTGTTAACTTATTACCAGCTCACACCAGTGGCTTTCTACAATGTATAAATTATTGAATGGAAATGGGGTTAAATCAGTTGGTAGGGTTGGACACATTTTTCCTTCTTTTGTGGTTGTAGTGAGAGCACATCTATTCAACCCAATGTATATTTGTCATGTTCTTACTTTTTACCCAACCCAAGTACATATGATTAGTGTTTACACACCATTATATGTTAGTTCATAGTGAGGATTTATTGTTGGGAGTGTTTATTATTACGGTAACAATGTACTGCAGTTGGTTGGCATTGATCTGGAATATGTTTGTTACAAGCTACTCACTAATTCATTTTAAACTTGTTTAGGTATAAAATTAAAAATAAATGTGTTAAATTAAAAAGTTTCAGAAAAATATTTTGAAAATGAATTGGAACTCACTATGTCATATATTTCGATTCAAAATTTATAGGTTCATGCTTTCGATCGAACAAGTTTTGGGGGAAGATGAAGTGGGAGTCTAAGTGTGGTAAGGAATGATAATTCATGTTTGCATCTAGTTGATAACGTTGATAGCACATTAATTATAGTTCATTTTCTTATCATTTAGTTGGGGCTCTCACATATTGAACCACATGTCAAGTACATTCAACTTTTTTAATGCGTTGATTTTTGTCTACAACACCCATGAAGCCCTGATTGTCTTCGGAAGTGGAAAAGTTGGATGTAAAAGAAATTGACCATGATCTGGTGAGTTGGGAAAATCAAATTAATATGCTACAAACGTTCCTTATAAAATGTGTATGAATACGCTTCCATACCTTCGAATCAAAAAGACTCTTCATTCCTTCATATCAAACATGCTTTCATAATTCGTAAGAGGGTTTCAATTGATGGGAAAAGTTTGGGTGGTATGTAGGGGTCAAGTTCTTGGGATATATGATAGTTGGGAGGAAACTCATAAACAAGTGCATCAGTA
Organism: Prinsepia uniflora; assembly: GCA_032719365.1. Taxonomy (NCBI): domain Eukaryota; kingdom Viridiplantae; phylum Streptophyta; class Magnoliopsida; order Rosales; family Rosaceae; genus Prinsepia; species Prinsepia uniflora. The sequence goes on along the minus strand of CM064861.1, from coordinate 45,464,564 downwards.
TAGAAACGCCGTTGATAAATCTTATAAAACACGAGAAAAAGGTATTGAGGCTTATCATGAGTACTTCAACTACACCAGAACGTCTATTCCAACTCCAAGAACGAAAACATACGGATCAGCTTCGACCAATGATATCGAAAATAATTCTGGAGATGAAAACACTGTAGTAGAATTATGCAAACAAAGGGATGAGTTGCTTCAAATTGTCGGGACCCTCATTACCCAGCTAAAAGCAACAACAATCAATAAGAAATAAATTGGATATTGCCTTCGTGTGACGTGTTTTCAATTGCAATCAGATGTAAGTATGCATATTATGTTCTGAGCTAGTTCCTTTCGTCCTCTTTAATATAATCTCAGTTGTGTTCTAATTTGGTTTGTATGTCGACTTATTTGTCGAAACCCATGGAAATCCATTGAACCCTCTTAATGTGTTATGCCTCGTAAACGTTTTAAGAAACCTCCATTGTGTTTAGCTAAGTTCTATTTCAAGTGTCCTCCCAACGATCGAATTGGAAGATCTCAACCATCCATATCGTGACTTTTGGCCCATGTACCTCACCCGTCGAATTTCGTAAGTTTATAAGGTGTTATCATCGTCTGATCGTTACGAAAGGTATCGTCACGAAACCTTTTGTAGCCGTCGATTGACATCTCACCGTTACTCAATCACGAGAACACGAATCGTCTAAATTTTTGCGTATGTGGTCTATGGGTACATACAATGATTATGGACGGTGGGATAGGTCGACTTATATGTTGAAACCCATGGAAATCCGTTGAACCCTCTTAATGTGATATACACCTTAAACATTTCAAGAAACATCCATTGTGTTTAGCTAAGTTCCTCTTCAAGTGTCCTCCCAACGATTGAATTGGAAGATCTCGACGATCCATATCGTTATTTTTGGCCCATGTACCTTGTCTGTCGAATTTTGTAAGTTTTTGAGGTGTTATCATCATCCGATCATCACAAAACCTTTCGTAGCCATCAATTGGCATCCCACCGTTACTCAGTCACGGGAACTCAAATCATCTAATTTTTTTTTTGCATAAGTGATCTCTGGGTAAGTACAATGATTGTGAACGGTGGGATAGGTCGACTATATATGTCAAAACCCATGGAAATCCGTTGAAACTCATTAAGATGTATCTACATTTCATATTTGAAAATTAACTAAAAGATGTGAGATGGCACACGGCCATGACACCCCAAATAATGAGACCTCCATTTGAAAATGAACTAAGAGATGTGAGTTGCCCCACGGCATGACACCCCAAATAATGACACCACATTTCTATTTGAAAACGAACTAAGAAATGTGAGATGCACATGACCATGACACCCCAAATAATGAGAGCTTTTTGTACTAGGCTATTAAACCCCTAAGCAATAAAGTGACCTTTACCAAACCTCTTATTCTTCAAATTTTCAACCCGACTTGCTACATCATGTGTAAGGTCCATATAAACCTATTTTCCATTGTGTTTATCAAATTTCTTCTTTAAGTATATCTTATTGGTTTACATGTTTGAATTTTTTTTAATTGGTAAATTATCTGAATTATTTTCCTCCTTACAAAACTTACAATGAAATAGAATAATAACCAAATTCCAATCCTAAAATTGTTTAGAACTCATTAAGATGCATCCATGTTTCTCTTTATACATGAACTAATAAAAGTCCTTTCACAACACCACACGTCCATGACACCCCAAATAGTGAGAAAACCTACTATGTCACATTAAACCAAAGGATGAGACGTCCTTTTTGTACTTTGTTAAGACACACCCAAAGAATGAAGTGACATTTTATACCAAACCTCCTATTTCTTTTGAAAACTACTTGCTGCATCATGGTACAATAGCTCCATATGCACCTCACAATCTCTTTTGTAAGTCTAACACGCCACCTTCATATCTTCCATTACACGGGTGAAAGGGTGAGTCTAAAATCTGTACAATGATTTGGAGATTCATCACTAACCAATTTCTACATCGTTTAACTTAACTTCCTAAACTTTTAACATTTTATTTCCAAATGTAGACAAGTCAACAATTCCCCCCCTTATCTGCAAAACGATTCAGCAGTTGGAAGCTAAGACTGCCAAAGCATGAAGATTTGGAGGGAAATAACAGAGGTTTGCAACTGCCTTAGACATACCCGCCAAAAACATTCATTTATAAAGCTTTCACAGTGCATGGTGCGCATTAGTGGCTCAAACTTTCCACCCTCACAGCTCTTGTATCTCTATGTTTGTAGTTATGACCCCATCACCTCAAACATCCTCCAGTTTTGAAAAAATGATGTACTATCCTGAGTTGTTCATTAAAAAACTACCCATCTTGTCACCATCTGAAGATGAGCAAGACACGACAACGTCTGCCTTCCTGATGCCTCCTCCCACTTCGAATCAGTCTTCTCTTGAATCTGCCCTCCCACAGGTAAACACAAAGGTTTTTTCTTTGTGCTTGACAAAATCCTTAGAAGATAGCTTCCAAAACACAAGGGTATGGAAAAGTTGCACCAGCATGTGATGAAACACATCAAGTCCGACCAACAACGTCATAAACAAGTAAGGGAGAGAGGAATCAGACAAAGGCACCTGGCTAGGCGCAATCTTCATGCCATTAAGGAGATGAAGACAAAACTCAAAACTATAGCACAAAATTCAGTTTGGGAGTTCAAACATTCCTATGAGACGTCGATGGTGAAATTTCGATACTTTGAAGGAGGATTTAATTTGTTCATGAAGTTTGCCAAAGCGGTTGATAAGAATGGGACATGGGGAATTCAACTATCGAAAAGGTCAAGGCATTCATGACCGGTGGGCACAGTTGAGGTTCACCATGAATATATTTGCTTTATTTTGTCGTATATGTTATTGTACCAATCTTTTTGTTAAGGCTTTCACATTTGATGCTTTGTAAAAAGGTGAAGTTGGGGTTGCATCAATGTCCACCTACCTATTGGCATGGACATGGTTGCAACATTTTAGTATGTTTCTTTTAGTAAAAGATTGGTATGTTTGATCAACAAAAAAGTATGACATGTTTGGCATGTTTCTGAAATTTTTTTATTTGCTTTGTTATATCTTACTTTTAATGTGAATCATGAGGTGGTGCTTGAATGTCCCATAACATGTCTTTGACCAAAAAAAAAACCTTAGATGATTACAAACATATGGGTGCTTTGAAGGTTACATTAATCATATTACCTCTATATCCTTCCCATATCACCATAATATCCTTTACACCATATCTTCGTCATAGTCCCGTCATATCCCATTTTTTTGGCAGCAAGCCATAGATTGCATTACATTGTATAGCAATCATTCCAAGCCATAGCGAAAAAAATTTGGTATTATTCAAAACACCTGAATTTTTCAACGAAATAGTAAATCAATAAAATAACTTAGCTAACCCAAAATATGCAAAAACCTTGGTCAATAACACATTATAATGAACAAATTACCTCTTGTAAAAATTCATTTATCAGGGAGAATTATGTTTCTGCAAATGACCTGGTAATGGCCATATACACCGCATCTGGAGCACAACCTCTTCTTTGTGATTTCTCCTTGTGATGGTATGCGTTTATTCTTTGGTCAGCCCGACATAATTTTGCCAAAGGGAGGAAGAATAACAAAGTTACGAATTTTTTCGGGAGTATCCCATGCAGCAAGAGGTGGTACGAGAGAAATGCATTGAGTATAAGTTGTATCCCAAGTTGAACTTGTGTAATAAGGAAATGAGAACTCCTACACCGGGAGATTGAGATGGAGAAAAACATCACTTACATGCTTACATGGTAATTGCTCAAGGTCAAACTTCCTACAAGAACATGTTTTGTTCCCCAAATGTACAAGCTCATTCAAGAACCCGTCAATGCCATTGTACTCCAAATCATTCAGCTTATGAACATTCATCCTAGATGTATCAATCACCCATTTTTCCAAAAAAAAAATTCACCAAAATCGGTGCAAAGAATTGACTTACAGTTGGAGGCTCTAACTATCCTTATAAAAAACCACTATTTAAGCATCACCAAAATATGTTCAACTAGGCGAATAAGAGAAAGCATCCTAGAAAACCTCAAAATCAAGTTCAATGAGTTGGCAATATTGGTCGTCATAACATTATATCTTTTACCATAACAATGAGCGCTAGAACACTTTGAAAAACCAAGGTCTTCAAGATATTTGTACAATCTTGAACAATCTATCTTCCTATATTCAATTTCAAACTCTACAAGTCAGTAAGATTTAGCAGCATGTTCAAAGTGAAATAGTATATGACTTCCTTGCTTTACTCTGCACTTGCTTTTCAGGTTGCACATAAGGTGATAAACACACACACCATGATGTGCACTGGGAATTAACTTTTGAATGACCTTGGCAATGCTCGGGATTTGATCACTAATGACAACTAGGTTTGGGCAATGGCCAATTGCATCATTTACTTTACTCAAAAACCAAGAACATGTAGCTTCAGTTTCTAAATCCCCCACACCAAAAGAACCATGATAAATATTCCAATTCCCATCAAATGTCGTTGCCACAAAAAGGACCCCCTTATACTTGGACTTTAAATGAGTTGCATCCACAGCTAGGATAGGCCGCATGGACGTCTTAAACCCATTAATGCAAGGACCAAAAGCAACAAAAAAAATATCTAAAATGGTCTCCTGACGATTTTTGAATTGAAGTTAACGTACCTCGATTTGCTTTCTTCAACTCATAACAATAAGCATTAAGCATGGCATATGAATTATGAGTTGAGCCTCTAAGTGTTTGTAATGCTAACTCCTTGCTTCTCCAAGATGTAGCATAACTAATCTTCATACCAAATCAATGCTTTATATCTTTAAAGATGTCCCCAGGTGTGAATAATGTACGAGCATCCTCATACCTATACGACAAAGCATTTGACATAATACCCTTCACTCTAAAAGGGTGAGGATTGTTGAGAGACCTCATATCACATTTATGTGTGCCAGTATAATGCATAATCCTAAAATTCCCATACCTTATTCTCCGTCCCCTCACAATCCAAGGGCAATCTTCATCCTTGCAATTGACCACAACACACAATTGATTTGATTTCGCTGTCCTAGTTTGAAAGTGACCCCTAATGGCAGCCAATTGTATGGTTCTCAAAAGTACGGTCTTTAGCAAAAACTTGCCCATTTTTGAAGTTCGGTGTCCAATGTATAATCTAGAGCCTTTTTCGATAATGTTCAATTAGGTGTCAGGAACTGTTTTCTTCATGAGAAATAACTAGCCACTTTTTTTTCTTCATGCTTGATTCAGGTTCTAGGGTAAATGCCCCATCTACATCAACAAACCCTTCACTAGTAGTTAGAGATGTTTAAAAAACTATTGAAGGACCTTGCTGATCTGGTTCATTTGATTCTTGCATATGAACCATGCCAAAAGGACCGACTATGCCAACGTCCCCCATACCAACGCTCTGTGAAATATGATTGGACAACCATCTACCTAACACATCTTCTGCATTGTTGTCTTCAATTCCACCTTTGCCTGACTGCTGCCCCGTTACGATAGCGCCAGTAAACTTGCCTACATTATCCACTTCAACACTTTTTACACTCACCATTAAAGGACCAACTCTCGATGCGATCAATTGTGTTTTGTAGGTGATGAAAAACTTCAAGTCATCAACATCTTCAATACTCAAGTGGTTTGTTTCTACACTTGAAATAGAGACAGAATACTTCAACTTAACCTTGAATTTGTTTTCATCAACATTGCAAATTTTCGCAACACGAGCAACCATTTCTTCCAACGTGATATTAGGTGAAACTACTATGACTTTTGATTCTCCACCTTCATATGACATCCTTTTCTTCTGCTCAACCCATTTCCCATTATAGTATAGTAATATTGGAATATTACTGTCCATTACTGCACAAAGCCGATACACTATTTAGAATTATTCTAAACTTCATGTCACACTTTTAGCAAGTTTTTTTTTTATAAATACTACATATTATGAATAATTAAACTAGTCTCCAAGCCGATGCGCATTAATGGAGAACATATGAAAATAAAATAATGAAATCAACGTCATTGTATTTTAGTTGTTAAACAAACAATGAACATATAAAAAACGAACTATGGAGAAACAATATTTTCCTTCTAAACCTAAACAATATTTACATTTATTTACATATTGATAAAGCTTCAATTTTTTATGAGGTGATCAAATATGTGGATCAAGTTCAGGCTCAAGTCCAAATGATGAACAATTTGAGAAATGCACCACATAAAAATATGATGAACATACCTTCATAAATGCATAAGCAACATCTTCATTAGACGCCAAACTGACTATAAATTTCGCCTTCACTGGTATCCTTTCATCAAACAATTATGCAATAAGATCAGTTTGGGTTCAAATTGCACTAAATTCAAAACTAAAAATTGTGAACATAAAACTTGGTGATGAGACCATGGAGAAACAATAAAATGACTATAAATTCAAAACTAATTTCCGCCTTCATCACATTTATTGATCTATAATTCGTAATATAAGACCAGTTTGGGTTCAAAATGACTCTAAATTCAAAAATAAAATGAAACTTCTTTATGAAGGCTTCTGGGCAGCCAAACAGAACCATGGAGATGAAGGTCTCTGGGCAGCCAACGGTATCATGGCTCATTTTGAAATTCATACCAAAAAACGAAGTGAAGACTAGCCAAGACATATATGGAATAATAGACCAACTAAAAAATGAATAAAAGGATTACAGGATCAAATAGTATATATGTTTTGTAAATGTATTTTGGAAGGTAAGGTGAAATAATAATTCTCAAAGAAGCACCAGAAAAATTCAATCTTTTAAGCAGCAAAGTGATAGTTTTATCTCATAAAGGAAATAGACCAAATGCAACACACAAGATTGTCCAAGTAAATTAACAGAACCAATGCATTGGTTGCAATAGCATACTGTTGCAAACTATAGGAATTCATAGTGGCTTGCTGGAGTACACAGATTGTGACCAATCCTAGGAATTTAAAGAAATTCATATCAATATAAGGAACAATGAACATCCAAAAGCAAGAATAAATAAGAAACATAAATATCACACCAACCAAGACATATGTGGATCAAAACGAATTCCAACGTTAATCACATTTAGTGATCTTCAATTCAAAATTCATATCAATATGAAGAACAATGAACATCCATAATCAAGAAGATATAACAAACATAAATATCCCCAAATGTTTTTACCATAGAATTTATGTAACAAATCCTCAAATTCTAAGAATCTCGAACAACTAAGAGCAAATGATTACTTGAAGAAGTTGAGTACTAACTGCATAGCTCAAACATCCACATTCGAGCTTTGTTTCTGCAGGCTTTTTGGGTTTTTTTTAGTTCTCTTAAAAAAAGCGGTTCTTAAGCTTTTTTGGGTTTTCTGGGTTTGAGAGCAGAGCGTGATGGGAGGGGTTGGTGGGTTTTCATGATTGGTCGCGAAAAGGGGAAGAAGAACGAAGACCTGCAGGTTTTTGGGTTCAAATCGCGAAGGAGGGAGAGAAGGCCTGCAGGTTTTTTAGGTTCAAATTCTGAAGCTTTTTTGGGTTTTTCGGGTTCGAGAGCAAATCATGATGGGAGTGGGTTGGTGAGTTTTGATGTTTTGGTCGTGAATGGGGAAGAATAACGAAGGTTTGCAGGTTTTTGGGTTTACTTCGCGAAAGAGAGTGAGGTTTTTGTCAGAAAGTATGGATGTCACCGTTTGGATTGCGAAAAAGGAAGAAGATAGTCCTGCTAGTTTTTTTGTTATCCAACTGAAATACTGTGATTTTTTTCCTTTGTATGTAAAATTGGATCATTTGGGTAAATATATGAAACTTAAGTTTTGAGATAGCTTTTTCAAGAAAGAGCCATTTCGGAATTTATGTTTTCTAAATGAGCCATGTGAGCCAAATTCTGTTATTAATTTTTATAAGAAAAATATAAATATAGAAAAAAACAATGGCACAAATGGTAACGCAAGATCTGTGGCTCTAACAAATTTTGCTAGGTGTCGATTTTGAGAAATACCATGTGCCACTCTCCAGCATGTTCTTTTATATTTTTGTCTTAAAAATTCCTACTAAATTGTAAGAAAAGGAATGACTGCCGATGAGGAGTGAGACCACTCTAATGGAAGAGTCATTCGGAACACTCCCAATATCACCGATTAAAAAGAAAAGAAAAAAAAAAATCCTATAGATGTATCATCATCTTCCTTCTTTCCTGCAAATAAAGTTATTCCAAAATCATTATCATCCTTGTTTCAAATATTATAGTGAACGTGGAGTTCTTCATCACATCTCGAAATACCCCACACAATTCCCTAAGCGGCGTAGGCGGCTGGCAGCCGCATAAGCACCGTCCTCAAGCCAATCACATATCATATTTGGAAAAGATCGAGCCCAGAAAAGTCAGTTAATTTTTTTACCGCTGAGGTTGATCCAAGTGAGGCTGAGGCTATAAAACACCGCGTCGCCAGCGTTGATTCCGAACTAGATCCTCAATTCCTAACATGAAGAAGATGGACTGGACATCTGATGCGACTAAGAAGAGGAAAAATATCTCTTTCTTCTGCTGCGAGGAATAGGATTACGAAGAAGAAAATATTTATTCTTTTCCATTTCTAGTTTGAGGCACCGAATTAATCTGAAATCATACTGAATTTAAAAGGATTCGGTATATTTCCGATTAAATCTCAAAAAACTCAAAACCATTATCTAGGTGGGCTTTGGAAATATCTAGAGAATCATACGAAAGAGAGAGAAGAGATGAGCAAGGGAGAGATTTAAAGACTCACAGAAGATAAATCAAGAAAGGAGATGAGAGAGGAGAGATGGAGGATTTGCAAGATTTCTTCTTTAACGGGCAACTTTTTCTAATTTATTTCATATTTGATCAACTTTTGTTATTTATAATAATATTTTTATTGAAAAGTGATACCGCACTAAGTCCAGTGCGGTATTGTAGCCATTCCCATGAATTTGCTCCACATCAAAATCCATACCGTATAGTTGGTCTTTGTTTTCCTTTCTCGTTGGATAAATTTTGAAAAGTTCATTTAATTTGTTTATTTTCAAACTTCATTGTATATTTTGCTAGGTACTCACGTGTTTTTTTGGGGAAAAACTTACTTGTTTCATCGTTATCATAGCAATTTATTTTTATACATATATCATAATTAGAATTATTCATACCTTAAATCATCATTTGAATTTATCTTGATATGGGGCATGTGTAACGACCTGTCCCAAAAATTGGGGCAGTTTCGTAAATTAATTTGAGAAATGGCGTTTTTACCCAGGTTTTATGTGGTCAAAAGTTGGTTTTTTGCTTGGGGATTCTTTTTGGACCTTTCATGAGGACCTTCATAAGTCTCGAAGTCTTGAGTCTGTAGATAGTTAGCATGAAAAAAAATGGAAACAATATGAAAGAATTATGGATTCGGACATTCTAGGGGTATTTTGGTAATTTAGGAATCATAGGCAGTTTGATAATCTTACTGCTTGATGACTAACTATCCTATGGCTAAGCCCATTTCCCCTATGACAAGTGTCACCTTCAGAGTATTCGGAGTGTCCTCCACTCTTTGAGTCACTCGTAATAGTGGAAAGAGAGAAAAATAGGGGAGAAATGGATGGAGTTCTGACAGGATCCGTCTTCAAAATTTCGTAAAAAACGGATTGATTCTAGTCCCACCTGCCAACTATTATCAGACAAGGGATGCCACAAATACTTTCACATCCAAGCTTATTAAATTAACCAAAGTATGTCCACTGTTGGGGGTTACTGCCCATATCCAGTCCACCGACTCTAGCTGGAAATGTAAAAATTAATAATTGTTCCATACTGATTTTCATCCTTTACTACAACCATTGCCGTTTATAACAACTATACAATAACTTATTAAAATAACCACTATTCACCCAAATAAAATCATCATAACTACCATCAGCAAACACCGTTGACTCGGTAACAAAACCACCAAAATATTCATGACGGTCATCAACATAATCGACACCATTTCATGTGAACAGCATATGTTCATCCTTATTCATTATTCTACTATACGTATCTTTCCATATGTATCACACTATGCATATTCGAATCAAGCCTTCAACCACTTCCTTAGACTTCCAACTCCTTAATTACACATATAAAATAGAATCCATACCCTAATCGCATTTTCGTCAATATACTTCGCATCACTACAACATTTCCTCACTCACATCATGAATCTTTAGTGCAATATTACGAGCATATAAACCCATTGTTCCCATCTTATTTAGTAGTAAATATGTAATTCCTTTCATGAATATTATTTGATTTTAAGAGTCTTTAACAACCAGTTTTAACCTTAATTTTATATACTCAAATTCTTTTGCTTAATAACCATAAATCTTACTATAACCTAACTTTCTATAAACCTATAAATATAAACCACATACCCTTATTCAATATAAATATATATTGAATGTAAACATATTATCTTAAAAATTCGACAATAATTTCATACGAGGTCCAACTACTTTGATAATCATCAATATGAGCTTTAAAATATTCAGTAATATATTCCTGTCTAATTGAGGATTTAAAATGAAAACCTTGAATTTTCTTAATTTAATTTGAACTTATAATATAAACAATATAAGTTAAACCTTGAAATTATATCCAATTGGTTTCCAATTAATCTTAAAATTATACCATTAAACTCATAAAAATATAACAAAGAACTTTTGTTTTGATTGGACGGCCAGAGGACGACGAAGGCGCCCTCATGTGCCACCACAACCCTCTATGCATAGGCCTCATGCACCGGCGTAAAAGGTCGTCTTCAATCCCTATGTTCGACTCGTTTTCCTGCAAATGCGACCTGAATTCGAACTGAAACCCCTCATTTCTTCATCGTTCCTTATGATTTTTATATCCAGATTCACCTCATGACCTCCAGAAGAAGATATATGGGTTTATGGAGATGTAAAACATACCTGAAAGCTTGACATATTTTCATGGTGTACGACCATGACTCCTTAACTGTGTTTTTCTCCGTTTGCATGTCAAACTGCCTCTCTTTTCGTCCTAGAGTGACTCTAGGCATGTGAACAACTCGTTAATACTCTCGTATAGCCAAAAGAAGGCTTTTAAAACTCCTTGACAACCCACCACCTACATTTGAACCCTTCGGGGTTTTCCACGACTTTGGGTTTGGGGTGTCTCATCCACCCTTGCTCCCTCCAGACTCACTTTTCTTCCTTCTCTCTCTTTTCTCCCACCTTTCTTTCCTTATCTCTTACTAAATCCGTCATTCGTTTTTCTTTCTTATTTTCTCTTTACAGTGCAACTCCACCGATATCTCCCTCCAATTTACACTCATTTATACACTATTTAGGTTGGTGGCTGCATATAGGAAGGGAAATTTTGAGAATTTTCTAGAAATACACATGAATCACATGACAAATTAGTGAAATTACCAAATTGCCCTTCAAGACAAAATTACCATAATGCCTTACTCTTGTTAGAAATATAACGAACCCATTTGACCTCTAATTTTAACATATTACCTTTCTAAGGATTCAGAATGTTGAGACCTAAGCAACAGTCCTCAAGGCTTTCCTAGAAAAACTCCAGGTTAAAATGTCAACTTTTTGATTGCTAAGGGCAATCTTTAATGTCCAGGGCGTTATAAGTTCGAGGGGAAAGGACCAAACTATGTGGAAAACTACCACCTCCACTATGCGGGGGAGGAGGCTGTGGGATTATGGTCGAATGGTGCTCCTTGGTTCCTTGAGTGAATTCTAGTCGGGTAAAGTATCACTGATGGCCGTGGATAATGGAATTTGGCAGTAAGTTCATAGTACACTTCTTATTGGAAAAGGGGAAGAAATTAGAGATCAATTCGAGCGAAACCAAAGTCGGGGACGTGTTATACTTTGTTTGGAAAGTTTATTGATGCTATCCCTCGAGTGGAGAATCGACGGTGAAGGGTCGACCAAGTCCAATGACGGTGTTAGGATTTCACGATCGTGATTCTGGCATAGGTAGGTACTTGTTCCTGAAATTGAAAGTTTAATTGAGTTCCTAGGTAGGATTAGGTGAAGGTTTAATTGAGTTCCTAGGTAAGCTTAGATGAATTTTTACCATTTGAATAGGTCATATGGGTGAGAACCGGAAGAAATAGAGAAATCGGGTTGCGGGTACCCGTTATAGGGAACCGAGTCAAAGTTGTGACTCGACTGAAGGTAGTAGGTGAGTACGCCTGTGACTGTGGTTGAAAGCTGGTGAGGTCCATGCATAGAGAGCCACAACAGCACGTGGGGGTGCATGCGGGGGATCTGGGACTTCTTGTCAACACAAAGTTTTTCCTCTCCTCTTTATAGATCTAGTGGTGCAATTTATATTGTAATTGGATATCATATAAAGGTACTTTTATATGTCCAAATCATTGGGCTTCATACGAAACTATATTTGAACCTCCTGAAGTCTAGGGAGCTTGGATAAGGACTCACTTTAAGACTAAGAGGCGTCGAGAGTGCACTTGGGATGTCAGGATCTCAGGGTGTCATTTTCTTGTAATTTGGGAATTATTTTAAGGCTCAAAAAGAGTTGAGGGTTCCCCATTCCAATTCTTTGGGGTCAGTGGGTTTGGGTGTGGGTGGTGACCCCACAAGGACGGATTTTGTTTGGATTGTATATCGAGGTTTAATTCTAATAGGGTTCTTATATATATCCCTTGTTTGAAAGGTTCTTTGTTTATGTGTGATAGTGCTCGGGGTATTTCATATACATTGATTAAGATGTCAGACGAGAGTATGACTAGACGGTTATTAAAGTGCTTTTGGAGGGAGTCTTATCAATTTGGTATCAGAGCAAACCAAGTAACAGGTCAAATGCACGGTGAGTGGATTTTTGTTTTATAAACTTCGATGAATGCATAATTAAATGTTTTGAATATTTTATTACAGGATTTGAGTTGGAATGATTTGAATAATCATTTGATATAATTATTTGATGATTTTCGGATTTATTAGTTGATTTCTGGACAAGATTTTATGGTTTTGGGGAAGCTGTGTTTTGGGCTTAGGCTCGGTTTCAAAAGTAGTTGACTTGGTTTTAAGTCAAAGATTTGTGAAAATGGAAGTTTTCTTGGTTTTATAATTGTTTTGCATGGTTAACCATCCTCATATGTTATTCATTCCAGACGTTAGTTCGGATATCAGAGAGGTGACAATATGACATTGCTTGGATGTGAGTGAATCCTCAAGAGACTCGATCCCAAGAATTCCGGGATATCACACCCTGGACGTAGACTGTAACGACCCAGAAATTCGAGAAAATGAAAAATTATGATTTCGCCCTTACAGGGTCAAAAGTTGACTTTTGACCTGAATATGCTTTGGATATTTAGTGAAAATCATTATAAAGGTCTTGGACTCCTGAGTCCATAGACAGGTAGTATGTTGAAATTAGATGTCGAATGAGTTTGATACAAATAAATTTTTTTAAAGGCAATATGGTAATTTGACCACTAAGGGTATTTTAGCAATTTTTGCATAAGGGACAAGAGGGTTATAAAATTGTCTTCACTTTTCTTCCTTCTTCTTTTCCCACCGACTTACACTCTTATTTATAAATGTATGGTGTGTGTGTGTGTGTGTGTGTGTGTGTGTGTGTGTGTGTGTGTGTGTGTGTGTGTGTGTGTGTGTGTGTGTGTGTGTGTGTGTGTGTGTGTTAGGGCGACTTCATGGGAGATTGGCCGAAAGGAGGAAAAGAAGAGAAAAACTTGAACCGAGTGGAAGAACAACTAGAAAAACAAGAAAGGGAAGGAGAGAGAGAGAGAGAGAGAGAAGATGGTGATGAATATCAGAAAGAATAGGGGAACAAGAGGCACTCCAAGTCTGCTGTCATGTCCAAACCTGTGAGGGTTCAAAAATGTTTCATGGAAGTTAGAACAATTTGAGAAGTTATAGGTCAAACTAAAGACCTTAGGAAATTATATGAACTCCTACAGCCGTCCTAAGCTAAGAAAAAGATGGTTCGAACATAAGGAAAGCAGTGGGATGGTTTTAGAAACCATGGCAGAAACCTAGAAACTTTAGACAAGGCCTTGGAGGTAAGTTCCATCTGTTTTGTGAGTATAGAACTCCTTTAGAGTAGGATATAAGTATGTTAGACGTGAAAGGACTAAAAACCCATGAAAAACAAAGGAATTAGAGTCGGTTCAGGTCGCCCGGGTCGGGCTCTACGTATAGACCCATGGGTCTACCCGCCCTAGGTTGAATGAAACTGTGCAGGTGCGTAGCGACCATGCGTAGAGACCTTGTGGTAGCACGTCGCGGCACATGCGGATTCATTTAGCTGTCTGACCAACCCGAATTTTTTTTTCTTTTATGCAATTATTGGTATAACTTCCGAGCTACTTAGATGTCGTTTGAGTATCGTTTGGGCTATCCAATCTAATATGTTATGTATTCAAAATTGGTTTAGTTTATGTTTAATCAAGGAATTATTATGATAATTTAGTAAAGAATAATTAGTGGTTTATAAGGTAATTATTATGATAAATGTACACTTTCGATGTCATCTTAAAGGATAGTTGGGGAAATTTGGAGATGAATGTTGGAGAACTTATAAAGGAAAATTATGAGAGTAGGATAACTTTGTGAAAATGGAATATTCGAAGAGTTGTGTGTCCCTATAATCATGTTTTAATTTCAGGAATTAATAATTATTTACAAATGGAGATATATGAATAAAAAGGTGATAAAGGAAATGAAGGCTTGCTTCAAGATTAAATATGCATATTGATCTTTTTATATATAATATGATGATATATTGTGATGGCCTTATTATAGGGTTTGTTTGCAATTGATCTTAATTGTCATGTTTTTCTTTAATTTAGTATTCGTAATATTTGATGAATTAAGGATTTGTATGAATTCCAACGTTCGAAATTCTTGAATTAAGACTCGAACGAGATTGGACTAGTAGATCCCACCACTTCACGGGGTTAGTGGGTTGGGCGTGGGTGGTAACTCCGCAAGAGTGGATTTAATTTGGTTAATTTAATAAGATATGGTGACAGGACCCATCCCAATCCCCCCGGGATTACCGTGGAATGTGCCCTGCTCCCGTCCAACAAGGGGTGTCAGACAAGGGATAACCAAGAGCCACTGCCCAACGGGGCATCCAGAGTGCGCAAGGATCAATGGAGGAGGTGTGCAATGTCCCAGTCTCTGCTGCAATCGCATCCGTGATCAACCTGAAGGGCATTAAAACCAAAAGCTGTGAGTGGACAAAAACCAATAAGTTTACCAAATACATTTATAAGACTTTTATGCCCTCCAATAAAAACGTATGCATGCCACCAAAAACCAGTAACCAAAACGTTTGCTCAACCGAGCCATTAGGGCCTTAGCCCAAAAACCGTTAACCAAAAACCAAGTGTGGGAACTCAGCCCAAACCCGTGGAATACCACCACCATACATATTAAAACCATGTGGGTCACCACCCACGACCATAAATGAACATCAATTCAAAATCCAAAACCATTTAGGGTCCCCGACCCTACATACCATTTCATAACCAATAATTACCACATAACACATATCCAACCAATAAGCCATTTTATTCATTAATCCATATTTTACCATTACCATCACCAGCATCCCAGATGCTTAGCGTCCCAGACGCTAGACGTCCCTGACGTCATATCTCACGGTTTCATAAGCTACGCGTGCTGCCCGGGGTCTCTCTGGGTCCATATATCTGACATCCCTGATGTCTGACGTCCCTGACGTCAATCATAGCAATCCTGCTCCTGAGCCATCATACGGTCCGGCTGCTCCGTATAATGACCCCTCGCAGGCAATGCACCGTGACTTCCCCAGTGTCCCAGACATCTGGAGGAGACCATCATATATCCTTGTATCCAGATGGTATATGGAAAACAGTTTTATTAAATCCTTTTATCACATCATTACCATTGGGCCCTACCCGAAATTTCCATAAAACCACATAATTCCATTTAGGGTCCCTGACCCAAAATCACAATTATTAAATATAGGGTCCCTGACCCGAAATCACATTTATAATCCAACTGGGCCTCATGCACGATTTTATGAACCACTGGGCCCACGGCCCGATTTGTAAACCAACTGGGCCCCCGGCCCGATTCTCAAATGGACTCCAAGTCCGAAATTTCCAACATAATTGGGCCTCAAGCCCGAGTTCATATTTTCAATTTCAAAACCATTTCATCATATTATATCCAAATCATAAATATGGAAAATCCATGTAAAACCGGAAACCTCGATTTACGTGCAAGCACGTAAATCACCTCGAAATACGTGAAACCGTACAATTTACCAACAACCAAACCAACATCACACAATCACAACCATAATCCATATAAAACATTTAAGCATGCATAGAATTTATAAAACCAAAGTCCACTCACAGACCGTTTTAACCGTGTGCCTCGATACGCGTGCCACCGACCCTCCCGGGCCACACCACTATCACCGGGACTCCCAATCCTGTCCAAATCACATTAGAGGGTCACTAACCTCATCATTAACATCCTATCAAAGTCCCGTAATTTTCCCGCATTTTTACTTATTTTTAAACTTAATTTAAAACCTTCGGACATCCCGAACACTATCGAGACGGTGTCCGATCGACCCGAAACCAATCCCAAAATGTTCGTTACATTAAATAGGACAGAAGTCATGTTGACCTCACCTCGAGATCCGTGCCCACGCGCCGCCACGCGCCGCCGTGAGTGGCTGCGCGTGAAACCCACGCGCCTGCTACAGTGTCACCAGCCCAACCCGTTTGTCTGGTAAACGGGTCCAATTCACCCGCGACACAACCCGGTTCCAATCCTGTTAATTCGATCCTAATTCCTTCAATTGATCATTCCATTAGCTTCGTTTTAAGTCCAATTATAAGTCTGTAACATCAATTACGCGAACACTTACCCAGATTCCATCGATTCCACGATGAACACGAAGAACACTCCGGTCACTGTTCAATCATGGGATTCCTTCAATCTCGATCGATTTCCCTAAATTGGTTCAACCAGAAGCATCAGTGGACTCCGTTAAACATTTCCCCCAACTCAATTGCATCAATCCATTGCTCAATCTCCACGACTCAAGCTCGAACATCCGTACACTGTGCAACCATGGAGTTCCATCGATCTCGATCGGTTTCCTTCAATTGATGAACCCAGAAGCATCGTGGGATCATGAGGAGTCATTTCCCCACAACAATTGAGTCAATCACAGCCCCAAACTCCACGACTCAGCCTCGATTTCTTCCTCTGTCACCAAGCTCGATCAGAGCCAAAACGGCACCAATCCTTCTCGTTTTTGATGTGGATCGACTCGTCACAACCTCAGGAAGATGTTTGTAACCTCCAATTCGATCATCACAGCTCAATTCTCAGTATTTGAATTTCCCTCCCAAAACCAAATTTTCGATTCTCAGCTTCATCTCTGCCTCTCGTGTTTCCCAGCCAAGTTAATCTCAATACTCTCTCAATTCCTCACACTCTGGTTCAGAAATGGAAGGAAATGGTGGACGAATTCGAACTCCCCCCCATCTCTGCGTTTTGCTTGCACACGGGTAAGGACAGAAGAGAAATAAATGGAAAATAAAGGGTTTAATAATTAATTAAATATAATAAACATCATAATGATGTCTACCCCAAAACATGGGATCTGGTTTCAAGGGATGAGTGACACTTGTCACTCATCCAGGTGTGCTGAGTCAACGGTTACTATTCTATATTATAATATTATTTTATTCTCGGTTCGTTCGGTTAATCGAGCCCGATTCCGTGACCATAACTTCGTCGTCGGAACTCCGATTTCGGCATGCCGCCTGTCGTTGGATTCGTATCGACGATACCTACGTAGCGGTCCGAGGCCCTCGTCCATCGGACCTCCCGGTCGAAAAGTCAACATTTGGCCCCTAATAAGCCAAATTACCAAAATACCCCTCAACTTCCGAACACCACAACTTTCTCTACGAATGTCGGAATCGAACGTGCCACCTGTCTATGAACTCGTGACGTCCCGAACTACGTCACGGTCATCGGTCAAAGTCCATTTGACCGCCCGAACAAAAAGTCAACATTTTACCCACGACTAGGGGCAAAACGGTCAGTTTGCACATTTTGTCCGATTCCGCCCTACTAACCACCGTTCAACCTCGCTAATCAAGATTAGTCACTAAACTAATCCCGGAATTCGGGACGGGTCGTTACATATGGACATGGATAAAATTGATGAGATCCATTGTATTACAAGAGTTGTTAGACGAGAGCAGAACCCATGTGTTTATTCAAGGGAATTATGGATAGGTCCTGTCATAAACGGATCCTAATTACTACCCAAACATTGTCTAGATCTCGAGGATGATGTGCCACCAGATGGAGACGGATCCCGAGTTGTCTAATCTTGATGAAGATTCGAATGTTGCAAGACTCCATGCGGATCCTGAGTAAGACTACAAACGTAGCACATATTGATCCATGACTAATACTAATGAAATCGAGGATTTATTATACTTATGTATGCTATTGTGTCCAGAATTATTGATGATTTGACAAATTAGGATTTTAGAAAAATATTATTGATAGAAAGTGTGAGTCAAATGTTCGTTTTGAAAGAAAAGTTTTGGACTTGACCCATGGTTTATTTTCACATTAGTGATGAGTTGTTTCCCATGATAATTGCTCCCTCCAGGCGTGACTGAGCCTTGATGTACTGCTCGGATGCGTTTGACCTTGGGAATGATGATATCTTCCCAGATGTGACTGGTCTTGGAGGTTACACCCAGATACGCCTAATCCCGAAGTTTTCATGGTACGCTGTCACGATTTGGAAATGGTATTTTGATAGGACCTGACCATGAAATTCCTAAATAAATGTGGCCCGGTCCTACTCCCATCTGACACACAAGACTAAAATCCCTAATATACCCTTAGACACATGTTAGACTAGGGATAAACGCTGGACAAATGAAAACTGATGGTCAACCAGAGCAACTAGATAACAGTAAAGTATCCATAGTTCCCATCGAGTGCGTAGCTACTAGTAATGCCTCCATCAGTGAAGTATCCCAGTACCTAAACCCCAACCTAGAGGGGTTTTCAAAGCCACAAGCAAAACCCGTGAGTGAACCAGAAAGAAAGAAACCTTTTGAAAACACGTTTATCAAGATGCATTTAATAAGCTGAATTGTGAGCCTCCTCAAGTATCTCTTTCCTTAGTGCCACGTCCTCAGGTACACATAACCGGCCTTCCTTCAGTAAGGCTCCATCATCTCTAAGCGTATAATCTTTCCTCTCCCCGACTTCAATCTCAATCCGAAGAATACACAAAGTAAGATCCTGAAACTGAGCATCAATAATCTGATCTATAAGAATAGGTCACACATGGAAACTGGCTAATAAAGCTCCCTGACTATCAACTCCAAGAATAACCCCAAGCTTACGGAGTTCAACTAGTAAAGGTATTTGAATCATCCTCAAATGTGCTACAGAACTCACTGACTTTCGACTCAGGGCATCGGCTACCACATTAGCTTTCCCTGGATGATACTCAATGGTGCAGTCATAATCCTTAATCAACTCTAATCGTCGTCTTTGCCTCAAATTAAAATTTTTCTGTGTGAAGAAGTACTTCAGATTTTGATGGTAAGTAAAAATACTGCATGTCTCGCCATATAAGTAATGCCTTTAAATCTTTAAGGCATGTACATCTGCATCAAGTTCTAAATCATGTGTGGGGTAATTCACTTCGTGGGGTTTTAACTGTCGGGAAGCATAAGCAATCACCTTCCCATATACCCCAAACCTTGCAAAGAAGCATCACTATACACCTCGAACCCCCCACTATCATTAGAAAGGGTCAATATAGGAGCGGATGTCAATTGCCTCTTCAGTTCCTGGAAACTTGGCTCACAATCCTCATCCCAAAAAAATCTGGCTCCCTTTCTAGTCAACTGATTCAATGGAGAAGCAATAGTAGAGAATCCCTCGACAAATCGTCTGTAATAACCAGTTAAGCCCAAGAAACTTCTAATCTTAGTGACTATCTTTGGCTGCTTCCATTTATTTACAGCTTCAATCTTCTAGGGGGGCCACACTAATCCCCTCAGCTGAAACCACATGTCCCAAGAAGCCAACACTAGTTAACCAGAACTGGCATTTACTCAACTTTGCAAAACAATCTAGGTATGGCCTGAACACTCGGTTCATCAAATACAAACGTCACAGGTGCATTAGTCAACCCAAACGACATCATTAAAAACTCATAATGACCATATCGAGTTTGAAAAGCTGTTTTTTGGGACATCGTCTTCTTTAATCCTCAACTGATGGTAGCTGGATCGAAGGTTAATCTTCGAAAAGTGTTTGGCTCCCCTCAACTGGTCAAACAAATCCTCTATTTGAGGTAGGGGATACTTATTCTTGATCGTCACTTTATTGAGTTGCCTTTAATCGATGCATAATCTCAAACTGCAATCCTTCTTCCTCACAAACAATACTGGCGCTCCCCAAGGAGATACACTGGACTGAATAAACCCCATGTCTACTAGGTCTTGCAACTACACCTTTAATTCACATAACTCAGCTGGTGCCATACGATAAGGTGCTTGAGAAATAGGCCGCGTACCTGGAATAAACTCAATAGTAAACTCAACTTCTCTATGGGTGGTAATCCTGGAAAATCCTCAGGGAATACATCAGGAAACTCCCATACCACCGGTATATCCTCGGCCCTCAGCGGAGTATCACGTGTATCAATTACATGAGCCAAATAACCCTGGCCACCTTTCCTCAATAACTTGTCCGCTGTCAAAGCCGATATAACTACGGAGGGTCACACCCTCTAGCCTCCCTGAAAGGTAGTCTCTGGTAGCCCTAGACTACATAAGGTCACCCTCTTATCGAAACACTCGATAGATGCGTGATGGTAGGTCAACCAATCCATCCCAAGGATAACATCAAAATAATGTAAGTCCAGAAGCATCAAATCAGCTACCAAGTCAATACCTCCTATCATCACAGGGCAGTCTCTCAACACCATACTCACAATATATACCTCTCCTATTAGTGTACCAACACCCATATCACAACCAATTGCGAACACCTCCCTATCCGCCAACAGTGCACAACTCCGCGAGATAAAAGAATGAGTGGCTTCTAGATCTATCAAAATACGTACATCATGGTCAAAAATAGTAAGTGTACCTATCACCACTCTTGAGGCTGCTCGGGCCTCCTATTGTGTAACTGCGAATACGCGAGCTTGTTGTCCACAAGATCGACCACGTGCTCGTGATCCTCGTGATCGACCACTAACTCCTCCAACTTCTCTACCACCCATCGCATTAGAAGTCGAAGCTGTACTCGGACCCTTCTCAGCTATGCCCCGACCTATACCATTGCCACCAGACATCCGTGGGAACTCCCTTCGCAAAGTGGCTAGGCTCTCCACAAGAATAGCAGGTCAAAGTCCTCGGTCTGCCGGTAGACCCCATTGATGTACCACTAAACTAAGGAGTGTGTTGTGATCTGAATTCAGATCTCCGGGTACCACCATATCTAGCAAAACGACCACTGCCAGATGATGATGCTGCACCAAAACTGCCTCTCTTTAGGGCCCTCTAGCTCGAAGATCCATAATACTGATGCTCTCGGCGTCGTCCACCACCTAAAAACTATTACCATGCAGGCAAACTAGCCTCTATTCGTACCGCATCATCAGATAACTCCCTCAGAGTAGCGTAAGATCCTACTGTCACAATGGCATGAATCTCACCTCACAGGCCAAGCTGAAATCTGCATCATTTATCCGCCTCAGTAGTCACAAACACAGTGTCAAAGCGTGATAGCATCTGAAAACTCTGCTCATACTTTGCTACTGACATGCTCCCCTTCCAAAGCTGTAGGAACTCGGTCTCTCTAGCATCGTGAAATGAGCAGGGTTAATACTGATCAAGGAAGCACGTTCGAAAGGTCTCCCAAGTCACTTTCCGAACATCCCAACCTGATATCTCTAGAGTACACCACCACTGGTATGCACCACTATGCAGTAAAAATGTAGCCAACAAGACTCGATCCTCAGGGAGACATCGTATAACAACGAAGATCTGCTCAATATGAGTGATCCACTAATGAGCTTCCTCAGGATTTTCCCCACCACTAAACACAGTAGCCCCCAAGCGCTAGGTCGCTCAATACTTGCACTCTCAACATCCCTAGCAATATCGTCGTTAGGTCGTGCACGGGGCTCACATCTCAGAGGCATGTCTGTTTGTAATAGGCATAAATTAGTATGGCAACTCATGCACAATGTGCAATGTATAGACAACTAACCTAATGCTTTGATACCAATTTGACAGGACCCATCTCGGGAACCGAGAAGGATCCTGCTCCCATCTGGAAATCACACTCAAAATACCAAAAGTGACCCATTTTTTGTTTTAGAGAAAAGTTCAAACAAAAACATTGTCAGACCAGGAATAACTAACTATACAAAACTGTTGAGACAAAAGTTCAATTAGTCAACGATATTACAGAGCATAGATTATTGTACAAAAAAAAGTACCAAGTCTTACCCCGTAAAATATCCAAGTGCGCAACGGTAACCTTTATGCCTCAGCCTCAATATCAGCCCCGGAATCTACGCAATGGCCTGGAGGGTCAATAAAACAGCCAAAGTGTGAGTGGACAAAAACAAGCATTTTCAAAATATGATTTAAGAAAAATCACAGTTTACCCTCCATGTTAAAAACATGCATGCATAGAAATCGAATTGTATGAAAATAATTCAAATCATAATACAAATATCTGGACACAAATATCAATAGATTACAATATAACCAATCCTCAATATCCAAGTAACTATCACGATGTCAATGATACACATGCAACTCGGGAGTCTCGCATCCGAGTACATCCCCAGGATCTACGACGTCTGGGGTGATATCATCTCCAGGATCTACGATGTCCGAGTGATATCATAATCTCACTCCTGAGATTGAGCCTCCCTCAGAGCTACTCAATCTTTAGGCAGTGTATTGTGACTACTCTAGGATCTACGACGTCTGGAGGAGACAATCAAATCACATAGGATGGTATACGTGGAACAGTCACCAAATCTAGTAAACTCATTTTAAAACCATTTATGTCTCAAATCGAGTCAAAATATTTCAACAGGGCCTATGCTCGAGACTTAGCTTTCACAAGTAGTTTCCACAAAACCATCATAAAACAGTGTCCAGAACTCATTTCATAAATCCGAAAATCATCAATTCAGTCATGTATTCATATTTGACTCCAAATCCAAGTAAAATCATTATCCAATTGGTTCTCAATTCCAAAACGTCATTTTCACGAAAATCTGTAAAATCGTTAATAATTCAACTCAAATCATACAATAAAGCATTTAAAACATTTATGCATGCATCATAGTTATAAAACAAAAGTTCACTCACACATTATCCAAGCTACGCTCTCAAAATCCGCACCCTAGGCTAAACCGAAGCTAATCCAAAGTCTCTGGGATGTCTGAGCCTACCCAACTCACATATGAAGGTCACTAACATTCTATACAAGTCCGTACAATAAACCCTTAAAATCTCAAAACTGAGAACGAGTCTCGAAGAGAAAAACCTCCAAATAACATATCAACCAATCTTTGATAAACATGAAACCACCACCATTGGATTCAGATTGTCGAAACCTTTCGAACAAAACCGAGTTGACCTGTAAATTCGTGCATGCGCGCCCATATGCGCTAGTCAAAGCCTATACAACAAAAGTCAACACCGGTTAACAGCAATCAATGTTGGCATCACGCCGATCAACGCTAATGTCAGCCTAACAACTTTGACACCTTACAGCCTGCCTCGTGGCACACCCTAGTTGGTGCCACGTGTCACCTTCTGACATCTACCACGTGGCACCTTGCCTTGTGGACTCTAACATAATTCTAACAACCTGACACATGTCACTTCCTAATGGGTGCCACGTGTCACTGACAATCCTCTGACACATCGCCATGTGGCACTATCTCATTAGTCCACGTGGTTTGACATCGCTGACAAGGACTTGCCATGTCAGCTTCCACGTCACATGTCACACTCTGACATGTTGCCACGTGGCATCACCTCACTGGTCCACGTGGTCTAACATATCTGACATGGACTACCACGTCAGTTGCTGACTGAACTAACACCTAGCGACGTGTCACCCTCTAGTTAGCCATGTGGCTTGAGATGATGATGTGGCATGCCATGCCATTGTCTTCAACCTCTGGCCGGGTCGTCTTGAGTTACTGTAATGGGTATTTCGACCCACGACCTTGACACGATCGTATTTCAGTAGTCCAACCACCAAAAACCACCATTCTTCGATCATTCAACTCGTTTTCTTCCCAAAAACAACCCTACGACCTCAAAACCAAGAAAAAGGGCCTGAGATTACCTAGTCGAATTCAAACTTTCTCAGCCAAGCTTTGAACGTCCTTCCAGGGTGGTCCAGTGGTCCTCAGCCTCTCCTTTTTGTCCCAACAAGCTCGCATGAGCACCAAGAACACACCCAAGGCATCAACACGAGACCCAAACGTCCAAAACCAAAATTCCAATTTCCCAAACTCACAGGCCATGGGTTTTGCTTAGGTTTCACGGGTTTTCCGGCCATCACCGCTGGTCCACTGTGTCTTTCCATCTTTCACAGCCTGTCTCACTTTCTTAATCACTCTGTGGCCTCAATTAGTACTAGATAGAGGAGATGATGATGGTTGGGATAGGTTTTGGGTTGTAAGAAAAATAAAGGGAAAATGGTGTAGATGCATGTATGAGAAAGGGTGGCCATAGGATAGGTAACAAGTGTCACTCATCCTATGGTCCCCAAAATAGATATTTTGGGACCCACAAGTCAAACCAAGGTCAACTACCTCGTAAAATGTGTAATCGTAATAGTTTGAAAAACCTTCCTTGACCAAAAACTTCCTCGTACGATGTCTGATCTCGACGTGCCGCCTATATACGGACTTGTAATGTCTCGAACTACGTAATGGACCTCATTCCACGTACACTTGACCTCTCGGGTCAAAAGTCAACATTTGACCACGATATACACAAGGGTAAAAACATCATTTTTCATTCAACTTTCCTAATTAACATTAATTGAATTTTTGGGCCACACCTGTTAACGTCACCTGCCAGCCACACAGGCACTCAGAACCAAGTTTGATATCCCTACCAAGTTCTCTATCACCAAAATTGTCCCAACCAATGATTACACCTATGATAAACAACTGTGACCAGCTAGTAACCCATCAGCTCCATCATGTCCCTCCGAGTCCCCTACCGAAACCCAACTCCACTAAGGTCCTCTTTCGATACCCCAACTCGCTTGGAGACCCAACATATGATTCTAACTCCTCCAGAGTCCTAATCTAATATCCCCACTAATCAAGAATGTACCCCGACCACATTGAATACTTGCTCTCACTGGGAAATCAATAAATTTGTCTCACCAGGGTTCCCCTTGCCAACCAACTGTGGCTCCAAGCCTCCACACTTGCACAACAACCGAACCCCCTAATGTCCCTCTCTCCTAGGGCACAGTATTTGATGCCCAATCCAAGTATCCCAAGGTAAGTCAACCTCGGATCCAATCCGATTCCATTTACACACCGTCTAACTATCTCGTCCTTAGCCCCAAGCTGTCGAAGGGCCCACTTCATAGAGGCATTCGTCCCAACCATACCAAAGTCCAAGAACGTTAACCTAGCGCTTTAATACCATGAAATTCCTAAATAAATGTGCTCGGTCCTACTCTCATTTGACAAACAAGACTAAAATCCCCAAGATACCCTTAGACACGTGTCAGATTAGGGATAAACGCTCGACAAATGACAACTAATGGTCAACCAGAGAAACTAGATAACAATAAAATAAGGGTACGATACCTAAGTCGTAGATTCCATCGAGTGTGCAGCTAGAAGTAATGCCTACACAGTGGAAGTAGCCCAGTACCTAAACCCCAACCTGGAGGGATATCAGAATCCACAAACAAAATCCGTGAGTGGACTAGAAATAAAGAAACCTTTTGAAAATACGTTTCTCAAGAAAACAATATTCGCCCTCCGGTTCAAAATACATGCATGCATATAAGAAAACGTTTGAAATCACAAGGATACAAAAAACCATACTAGGGTCCACACTACCTTAAAATAACCCTCGAGCAAACCATTGGTAAAACAACCTGGAAACCACACCTAGTAACCAAGATGCACCATCCTCCACACCTGACCATGGCAACCAATCTCAGTACTCGGCGTAGACAACCCCCAAGATCTGGTGAAGAAACCCTCTAGATGCTAGTCTAGGAAATACAAGGCCCCATGAATTTGGTGGAGACACATTCTAAATGCCATTCCGGGAAAAGGTAAGCACTATAAGAAGCCGTCTCAGGATTTGTGGAGCCCTGCTCCGGACGCCTGAGACCTGATAAAACTCCGCGGATGGTCAGTCGTGGAAATAGTCCAAATCCAGTACTCAAAAACCTCATTTATAACATATACCATGGACTTTGACTCCTTTTCAAAACCATAAACCCGGCCCAAGGCCAAAACATAGCTCATGCACGCAAATTCAAAAAATCAGTGTCAAGAACATTAAGTAATCATCCAAAATCATAAATCCATAAATCAATACCACCATAACTAGAATATGTACTCAAGCATGTAAAATAGTTATATATGCATGCACAATAGTTTTAAAAGCAAAGGTCCACTCACAGACTATTCGATTAAGCTTCGTCCCAAATTACACGCTCCCCAAGGTCCCTAGAGCAACAATTCATGTCATATACGACACCTGAAGGTCACTAACATTGCTAATAGCCTACCACTGAAACCCTGTCACTCCCAGGATAGGACGCGCATCTGTAACACTCAATGCAAGGAAAAAATGGTTAAAACTACCCTCAAGCAACCTCTAATCCGCTTGAAACCACCATCATTGGATTCAGAACGTCAAAACCTTTCAAACAATACCAGTTTCACCTTGAAATTTGAGGCCATGTACCCACACACACGATCAAAGTCTATGGTTAACCTTACGCGCTACCATGCACATGACGTAGGTAACTGACGTCACCCGCTGACATTAGTTGCTGACACAAACCCTAGCTGACGTGTCATTAAAAAATTAACACCAACCTGTCATGTGGCACCGATTGACACGTTCCACGTGGCACCCATGCCAAGTGGCACCTCTAACATGTTTGACAAACTCCCATGTAGCACCAACTAGTCTCTGCCACGAGGTTGTCAATGTTGATGTGGACACCACGTGGATGACACGTGGGTGCCGAATGGTATCCACATGGGCGCCATATCAGCCTGCCACGTCTACACAATGTAGTCATCCTTGACCTTTAACGGGCCTAACTCGTGGGTCTACAACTGGTTCATTCGGCCCGAATTTGAAACCAGGTTCAAACTCCACCAAATCACGTCCATCCTTCACCCAAAACCCACTATTCGACTCTAAATCAAACCAGAAACAAGATTCCAACCTGAAAAATCAGAAATCCTACCTTAAAAGTCCAGGTCCAACTCGACCCCCTGTGGCTAAACTTCGAACATGTTCCCTAAGCTAGTTCTGCGTCCATTTTCCTCCATTTCTAACCCTACTCACACACAAACACTCAAAGAAGCTAACCACGACCTCAGTTTGACATTCTAGAACACAAAACTAAAAATTGAAAACCAAGCTTGATGGGTTCACAGATTTTACTTGGGTATTCCTTGGGTTCCAACGATCCACATGCCTCCTCCATCATCTCCCCGTATCTCCCTTACTCCCAGCTCTCTCACTGATTCACTCAAAGCAAACACCAGGTAGATGGTGATGAACATATGGATAAGGATGGGTTTTGGGTGTTTTTGAACAAAAGAGAGAGAGAGGTGAAAATTCTAGATGGTTGGGTGGATAGGAACCAAGGGGTAAGTGACACTTGTCACTCATCCTATGAACCTGGACAAAAATATAAGGTCCCCACAAACAAACAAAAGATAAGTTGCCTAAAAAAAATGTGTCGTCTGTCTATGTAATTTGAATCTCGAGACCTACACAATGGGCCTAGGTAATTTTGTAACCAACCTCCTAGGTAAAAAGTTAACTTTTGGTCAAAAATCCCCGCCCCAAGGAAAAATCGTCATTTTACCTCAAATTTTCCGAAAACATACGATCTAGATTGTTACATATTTTGACTTGGTTTGGACTCAAAGATTTTTTTGAAACTAATGCTTGGGATCCCCAAGACACCTCAAATGTGTAATTCCCAAGTTGACCTCAGATGGGTAATTCCCGAGATTTAAGTATTCGGTCATTTTTGATTATAGTGATTAGTGTTTGGATATTTGAGAAGCAGTGGTATTGATTTATGATATCATGTCCAAATGATTGTATATGATATAGTAAACACAGATTTTGGGAAATATGGGCCACGAGCTTTTAGTACATGTTATGATTTGTGAGTCCCACAGTTGATTTGTTTGGATTTGGTTTGAAGCCTAGTGACTTATGTTTTACTTTATACATACATGTTTCTACATTTGAGGATAAGGTTCATAATTACAAAATGTGTCGAGTTTAAAGACTTGTACCTTAGGAAGCTTCAGATGATGTTTTCGAACATGACCTCGATCTACATGCATAAGTTTCAAGGATGAAATTTCTGTAAGGGGGAAAGATTGTAACAACCTGTCTCAAAAATTGGGGCAGTTTCATAAATTAATTTGAGAATTAGCCTTTTTACCCATGGTTTACATGGTCAATAATTGACTTTTTACTTGAGATAACTTTTGGACCTTTCATGAGGACCGTTACATAAGTCTTAGAGTCTTGAGTCCGTAGATAGGCAGCATGCGAAAAATGGAAATTGTATGAAAGAATTATGGATCTGGACATTCTAGGGGTGTTTTGGTAATTTAGGCATCAGGTGCAGTTTGGTAATCTTACTGCTTGATGATTCACTACGCTATGACTAAGCCCATTTCCTTAATGACAAGTGTCACCTTCAGAGTATTAGGTGTGTGCTCCACCATTTAAGTTACTGGTTATCGTGGAAAGAGAGAAAAATAGGGGAGAAAGGGATGGAGTTCGAGGAGAGAGGACCGAACTAGGGGAAAAATAACCACCTCCACCAAACAGGGAAGGAGGTTGTGGGATTTTTGTGGAATAGTTCTCCTTGGTTCTCTGAGCGAATTCCAAGAGAATCGAGTATCACCGATGGCCATGGATGGAGGAATTTGGGAGGAAGTTCATAGTATTTTCCTTCCCAGGAAAAGGGAAGAATTTAGAGACCAATTCGAGGGAAACTAAGGTCAGGGACTGTTCCACTTCATTTGGCGAGTTGATTGATTCCATCTCCCGAGTAGTAAATCCACGGTGAAGGGTCGACCAAGTCTAGAGGCAACACCGGGATTTCACGGTCGTGATTTTAGACTAGATGGGTGCTTGTTCCTGAAATTGAAGGTTTAATTGAGTTCTTGGGTAAGATTAGGTGAAGTTTGATCATTTGAATAAGTCGTATCAGTGAGAATCGAAGGAAATAGAAAAATCGGGTTGTGAGTATTCGTTATAGGGGATTAGATCGAAGTCGAGACCCGGCTAGAGGTAGTAGGAGAGTATGCCTGCAAATGTGGTCGCAAGCAGGTAAGGCCCACACGCAGAGGGCCACGGTATCGCGTGGGGGTGCGTGCTAGCCAACACAAAAATTCCTCCCCTCTTCGTTATAGATATAGTGGTGCAATTTTTACTGTAATCAGACATCATTTGGGGGTACTTTTGTATGTTCGAATAATTAGGGTTTGTACGGGGCTATATTTGAACCTCCTAAAGTCTAGGATTGACAGGACCCACCCCTAATCCCCCGGGATTAAGGGCTAAATCCCGATCCCGTCTAACTTACGCATGACACGAAGGCTAAACTAACGTCCAACCTTCATGTGACATGTAAGTCAGACAAGGGATTCTCGATCCGACCGTCCAAAAACTTCCGAACTTCCTAGAGTGCGCAAAGTCTACTGTGGATCGTACGTGTGATGTCTCCGTCTCTCTCGACTAACAGCTCGCACCGCAACAACCTGGAGGGTACCGAAAACAAGAAAAGACTGTGAGTGGACAAAAATAAAGTATAAGTTTAAAAACATTTCATAAAACAATGACATTTATACCCTCCGTTTCAAAACCATTGCATGCATATTAATTTCATGTCATAAAACCATGTACGAAAACCAAACACATTTTCATTTTTTTCTCAAATCCCGGGCCTCAGCCCAAAACCATCGAGAACCATTATAACCAACGAAAACCATCCTCGAAAACCGTCATCATTCATCACAGAGAAAACCAAAACATATTGAACCACATTTCCAACCATCGAACCTGCTGGATCTATCCGAGTCTTTAAACTCAATAGGCCTACGGGGGAAATATCAATATCCGAGTCTTTAAACTCCCGAGTCTTTAAACTCAATCCGGGTCTTTAAATCCAATCCGGGCCTGTCCCCCGTCAAATATAATCCGGGTCTTTAAACCCAATAACCAGATCCAGCAAATCCAATCCAAAACCATTTGAAAAACCTTTATCCATTTCCTTTCCAGGTTCGAGTCCGCAACCACCAATCCGTAAGCCGGCATCCAGAATAACCATTCCGAACCCAAACCCGGAAATCCAGTTCAAGTTCCAAATCAAATCCCGAATCGTCATCCGGAAACCCGATTCAAAAACCCAAATCACGTTTCTTAAAACCACTTTTTGAACTGGGCCTCAAGCCCGAAAACACTTTTCGAAATCCTTTTATTTTCTTTGAAATCAAATCTTATTTCAAAACCTGAAATCAAATTATTAAAACCAGGTTCAAATCACAATATCCGTCAAATCTCGTAAAACGTGAAATACTGTCATTTCCTCGAAAAACGTGCACAAACAGTAAAACATCACAATCATAAATCAAATCATAGAATCAAGTATAGAAAACATATAAAACATATATGCATGCATCAAGAGTTAGAAAGCAAAGTCCACTCACAGACCATTTCGACTTCGCCTCGATACTCGCGCACTTACACCGTTCCTAGCCATTCAGCTGTCCTTGGCTTTCCCGAACCTGTCCAAAGCCCATAACAAGGTTACTAACTACTTCACAAAATTCCTACTCAAATCCCATATCTTTCCCGAACTTCTAAGCGTACTTTAAACGGGACCCTAGACCTTCAATCCCGCATAACTAACCCGAAACAACGTCCGATAGTCCCGAAACCTATCCTAATAGATTCGTTACAACGATTAGACCAAAAACCTAGTTGACCACTTCCCCGGAAACCACCACACGCGCCCCACGCGCCGCCCAAAGTGGCTGCGCGTGGGCCTCACGCGCCTGCACAGTAACCATTGTTCATCGTCTTCCTCAGCTGTTCGACCGGTCTAAACCAGCGAGGGTGGTTCTTCGCCATTCCTCCACCAATTTCATCCCTTTTCATTCCTTTAGTTTCGTCCTGGCATATTTAATTGATTCCACAAATCAATTCGTGAAAACACGGCCTCAATCTCCTCGTCCAAGCTTGGAAGAAAACTCAGAAAATCTGAGTTTCTGTCTCCGGCCACCCATGGCCACCACGAAGCTCCAGGTTACACCCTAAGGTCCTTCTAACCTTCCTAGAACTATTAGAAATCTTAGGACACCTCAACAATCACCCAAACCTCACCTCCCAAGCTCGACACAGCAACCATCCAAATCCCCTGTTCTTGCTCCCGGCCCACCGTGCAATCCCCCGTCACGGTGTCGACCTCTACAGCTCCCTGGAACCTACTAAACTCACTAGGACTCACCAAAAACCTCGACTCGTACTCAAACGCCACGACTTACCGTTTAAATCAAAACGGAAAAACAAGGGAAATAGAGAAACCTCACCTGTCCGTGCACTGCCGTGAACGCCGCCGTGTCCCAGCCCATCCAACGCCTCGTCTCTGTCATCTGATCTCTCCCACACCCTGAATTTGAACGATTTGCTCGAGCACAGCAACACCACTACCTCGATTCTTCTCCGTTTTCCTGAGAACTCACCCTCTCCTCACACACCAACACTCGACTCTCAATCTGCTCAACTCAGTCCTTACACTCTCAACCTCCCTCTGATCACACTCACACACTCACAAGGGTCACACCTCCCTGCAATTGATCGATTCCTCCCTCTCTGCCCAGTCTCTGTTTTTCCCTCTTCGAACAAACACGATACACACACACAAATAATTGCACCGTGCACCCTAGAAGCCACTACACACAGCCCACGTGTCCACCATCCCATGGTCCCCTCTCAAAATATCCAATCCCTCATATACACTTGTCCCAATCTGATTTCATGCATCCCAAAGCACAAAAAGACCAAAATACCCTTGTGATGTCCAAATTACGATTTTGCCATTCGCCGTTCTAGACCCCTATCTCGCCCGTCCAATGTCCGATGAATGCATGCCGCCTGTCGTTGAACTCAGGATGACGAGATCTACCTAACGATCCTCGGTCTACATGTAAAAATCTTATAGTACGGAAAGTCAACGTTTCCCCCTTCTTTAATCAAATTACGGTAATGCCCCCAACCTTCTGAACATCATAACTTCCTCCTCGAATGTCGGAATCGGGCGGGCCACCTGTCTACGGACTCATGACGTCCAGAACTACGTCACGGTCATCGGTCAATGTCCAATTGACTACCCGAACTAAAAGTCAACATTTTGCCCAACTAGGGGCAAAATCGTCATTCTACGTCCAGGGTCCAAAAGTACCCAACTAACCACCGATTAACTCAGCTAATTCGTCGCTAATCACTTCACTAATCCCGACTCTCGGGGTGGGTCGTTACACTAGGGAGCTTGGATAAGGACTCGCTTTAAGACTAAGAGATGTCGAGAGTGAACTTGGGATGTTAGTATCACGGGGTGTGATTTTCCTATAATCTAGGAATTAGTTTACGGCTCGAAAAGAGCTGAGGGTTCCCCTTTTCTATTCTTTGGCGTTAGTGAGTTGGATGTGAGCAGTGACCCTGTGGAGGCTGATTTTATTTGGTTTGTATATCGAGATATTAGTTATGATAGAGTCATTATATATATTGTCTGACACGTTTTTTATTTGTGTGTGATAGTGCTCAAGGAATTTCAGGTACATTGATTAAAGTGTCGACGGGAGTAGGAACAAACACGGTTATTAAAGCGCTTTTGAAGGCGGGTCCTGTGAGCATGAGATTTTTTTTTTCAGATGTAATTTGGTTTGAGAAACCTCTTAATATAATTTCTGATGTTATAGAAGATAATTCTTTAAATAAGAAATTTAGTGGATGCGTGACACTTTTTTCCCTAGATTGAGTGGCTACCTGTAGTGCACCACGATATCGTTGTACGATTTTCCCATTCTCAAGGATTGAAATATCGATATCGACAATTAGATCGCTAGTCAAATTTATGGATATCTCGCCCCAAATATCGGTATCGATATCTATATCATTTACAGTCAACAAAAATGACGAAAATTTAGTATAAAAGTTGGAAATTTGGAATGAAACTTTGGGAAAAACTTAAGTACCCAATAATGGTTATATATAACTAATAAACTTTATAAAATGACTCTGATAAAATAAATATATGATGAATAATATGATATAATAGGGTTCTGCCGATAACTAATAATATAAAATCTTAAACATAAACATAAATTGAAGTGAATTACTATAATTGAATGTTAATATAGTTAAAAACATAAAAGTAAGCATAATAATGGAGTTTACATTTACATAATAATTTAGAAAATCGGGGAGTTTGCATTTACATAATAATTTAGAAAAATGGACGAAAAACGAATTCTTATGAATAGTATGCCAATCTCCTATTTTTCTAAAATACATTGATATTCAAATTAACCATTCAAATAATTTTCTTCAATTCAACATAATTTACTTCAATTCAACATGTAATTTGCTATTTTGCTTCAATACAACATAATTTGTTTCAATTCAACATAATTTATTTCAATTCAACATAATTTGTTTCAATTCAACATAATTTACTTCAAATTAACCGTCTCTACTCTACGAATTCTTCCATTCAACATAATTTGCTTCTAAAATTCATTAATATTCAAATTAACCTTATATTTATATTCCCAATTTTTTTTTATCAAATACCAATTTAAATATAAAACTAATTATATTAGATATTCAAAAATATACCTACATGGTATTCATTTAACTTAAAAGTTGTACCATTAAACTCAGAAAAAAAAATTCATGTTGGATGGAGCATGATGGCCTCTGCGCATGGTGGCCAAGCGCATGCATAGGGTCGTCCCCTACCTCAAGCAGGGTCTGCAATTTGGGTTTCGAATCTGACGGCATGACCCAACTGGAAATCCTTCAAGTTACGTCCGAATTTCACAAACTAACACCGTATCTCGATCGTTTTGACCAAATAATGAGATATATGGGCTTAAAACAAGAAAAAATGTCAAAATTTCGGTAAATATCGTTCCCCCTTCTTATGTGCCACTGACCTAAATAATCGAAATTTCGGCGACATATTGCCGAAATTTATCGATATTTTCATCCATGCCCAATCCTTAATGTATTTTTCGTATTTTCTCATAATAATCATAATTTGAAATCATATAAAGAAGAATGACCAAATCAAACCGAAGGACATTATTAGGTAATGATGATATATTTGAGGAGGAAAATGAGAATAGAACAAAATTTTCACTAAATATATGACCTTTTTTTCCCACAACTTATAGGCCACGTGATAGGAAACTATTTCCATAAATATCAGATTTTTTTAAAATAATTTTTTCTTATCAATAGAATAGAACAAATATGTAAAATAAAGACAAGTTAGGTTGTACTAATTTGACAACGAACATGAGTAAGTACCTGTAGTGCTTAGGCTCGACATCTGTCGAAATGATCTAGAGAGAATAACACAAAAATAATTAATGTTGTTATTGTCCAAACAACTAATCTTTACAATCTCACAAAAGAGAAAACCTAAACTAGTCAACCCAATATAAGAGCCGTTAGATTTATTTACACAAAGCAAACTTAAAGCAAAAAATAGACCAAGAATAGGCACAAATGAGTTTCCACCACTATTGTTGATGCCTATGAACACCGTTATTACTACCTCTCGGAAATTGCTATGACGACGAGAAATAGTGTCCATCACAATATCGCGGATGCTCCGATCCACCGTAATTGACATCACCGCTACTAATAGAGCACCGCGATTGCTCGATCAAAACTTAGGGTCGTATGACGAGCAAAAACTCTATGAAGGTAGATCAAGTTCCTGAAGACAAGATTTTCTCTTACAACTTCATCTATTGGGACACCAAGACTCATGACCATAATCGACATCGTAACGATAAAACGGAAGAAAGCTTGAAGACGAACAAACTTTGGTGAACTTGACCCCAAGACTTATTTGATTATTCAATTTATAAGGAGTTGATTTTGACATTCCACAAATTACTTGCCGCACTTTACGTGAGGACCAGTGCCTTGGGAGCATGGTTAGCAATCCCACATCGCTCGAGGGATCTAGGGGATGCACCTTATATATCTGGGGCACATCTATCTAACAGTAGGCCTTTTGGGAGCTCACTGGCTTTGGATTCCTTGGGAACTCCAAAGTTAAGTGAGTAGGGGCTGGTGCAATCCCAAGATGGGTGACCTTCTGGGAAGTTGCACGTGAGCTCCCAAGAATAAAACTGTGAGGACTGGGCCCAAAGCGGACAATATCTTGTTGCAGAAGGTCGGGTCGTGAAAATTTAGTATCAGAGCCCAACCTTGGCCTAAATTGAGTGTGCCAGCTAGGACGCTGGGCCCCAAAGGGAGTGGATTGTGAGGACCAGTGCCTTGGGGGCATGGTTAGCAATCCCACATCGCCCGGGGGATCTGGGCGATGGGCCTTATATGTGTGGACACTCATCTATCTAACATGAGGCCTTTTGGGAGCTCACTAGCTTTGAGTTTGGTTGGAACTCCAAAGTTAAACGAGTTTAGACTAGTGCAATCCCAAGATGAGTGACCCACTCAGAAGTTGTACGTGAGTTCCCAAGAACAAAATCGTGAGGGCTGGGCCCAAACGCGAACAATATTCTGTTTGAGAAGGTCGGGTCGTGACACTCTACTTTTTTATTTTAATGTTTCCTTTTTCATTTATGAATAAAATTTTGAAACTTTTCTTTCTTTTGAATTTCATATACTTTATTTTTATTTTTTATGAAAAACAATTGAATTTTTTATTTAATGTCCGAGAACAAAACCGTGAGGGCTGAGTCCAAAACGGATAATATCCTGTTGGAGAAGGTCGGGTCGTGACACTCTACTTTTTTATTTTAATGTTTCATTTTTCCTTTATGAATCAAATTTTGAAACTTTCCTTCCTTTTGAATTTCATATACTTTATTTTTATTTTTTTTATGCAAAGCAATTGAATTTTGTATTTAATGTGTGCTATTAAATAACCAAGGTAACATTAAAATAATTATGATTTAAAGTGGAAAGATAAAAACAATGTAAAGTAATAAAAATACATTTAAGCAAAAAAAAAAAAAAAAAACCTCCACTTGGATCACATCTGAATTCATGGAGCTTCTTAGGAAAAAAAAATTCCTCAAATTTCCAACTTTTGTTACATAGGCCTAACTTCAAGCAATGGAAGCAAAGCTAAAAATTTTAGAGTCTTCTTATCTTTGAAAAAATTTAAAAACACAATGTTATTTTAATTTTTGTGTGTTTACTTTAAATTAATTATCACAAAATAAAACACATCTTACGAATCTGATCTCATATCTCTAAAATAGCTTGGCTGTTCTTGTTCTAACATGTGCCACCATTTTGCAATTTCATATATATGGGTTTGGAAACACTCACCAATATCAATTAGGTAAAATTAGCTCTTGGGCCCTCCATTTGCTTTATATATAAAGTTAATCTCACTTTAAAATTATTTGACAAAGATCGTATTGAATATTGGGAAGAAATAATTTTTTTTTCTTCTATGAAGCTTTGGTAGCAGCTCCGTGGAATGTGATCGAGGAGGAAGACGAAGTTGAGGGGTTTCCTTCGCATAAATGTAATTTTTATTGTTTTACATTGTTTTTCTCTTTCCTCATTAAATCAAAATTATTTTAATGTTAACATAGCTATTTAATAGATCATATTGAACTAAAAAATCAATTGTTTTACACAATGTAAGAAATACAAATAAAGTATATATTAGATTCAAAAGATAGAAGAGCAAATTTGGAAGTTTGATTAAAAAAAAAAAGTAGAAAACATTAAAATAAAAAAGTGGTGCACAAATTTGTGTAGTGCCAACATCGGCTCCCTTCAATTTATTCACCACCCTTATGACGCTAGCCCCGAAGAAGATCCATCAAAGAAAAAGTTTTTTGGGGAAGTAACTGAAAACTAACTGCTAAACTAATTGATGGTGTGTAATGCACTTTGAAACCTAAAAGAGTATTTGTGAAAATCAAAACTAGGTGATCCATATTGAGAAACGTCCCTAAACCTTGGGGTGTATAGGTTACCTCCACACTTCAAAAAAACATACGTCTCACTTTGCTTACATCAACAGTTTGCGCAAGGACGGATCCAAAAACTAGAAATTGGGTGGGCTAAATTCATCAAAATTTAAAAATTAATTTAAGAGTGGACTAAATTTATCAAATTTTATTCAAAAATTTTAAAAACGATAAAATATGGACAAATTTTATTCAAATATTGAAAGAAAATGATAAACATGGCCGGATTTTATTCTAAAATTGACGAAAATGATAAAATAGTGACAGTTTTTATTTAAAAATTGAAAAAAAATGATAAAATAAGGCTAAATTTTATTCAAAAAAGAAAAAAATTGATAAAATGAACAATTTACATATAAGCAAATGCAAAGGGAATCGAACCTGCAAACAGAGGGGGGGCAAACGTGCAATGTAGGGTTATATTGCATATAAACCTTAAATTGACCTGGGCTACAATCTAGGCTGCCCCCTCTAAAGATCCGTCCCTGATTTTGCGAAAATTTCGACTGAAAAGCTAGGAAAGTCCAAGGTAATAACATTTTAAAGAATAAAATACAAATTTGCAAAAGGTAAAAATACAGATACATATGTATAATTTAGTGCAAAATACAAAATAATGAAATACAATTTCACAAAATATAAGACATTATTTTCTCACAACTTATAGATCTCGTGATAAGAAACAATTTCCATAAATACTTGACATTTTTTTTGTCAACATGCGAAATTCATTAAAGAAATGCACGTAAGAGATACCCAAAACGTGAAACCCAACTCAAGCCATTACTTAGAAAAAAAATATAATTAAAAGAAAACACAAACAAGTCGAGATTGAAAAATAGCAAAACTCAAACATTGGTCCACAACATAACAAAACCCAAAACCCTACCCGCTATATAAAAAAAAAGAACTCCACCAGCCACCACCACCAAACAAACAACCACCATTACATAGTAGGAAATGGTCTGGAACGTACGAGATCAGTCTTAGATCATGTATTGGAGGTACAGAGCCACTAAAGATCATCATACTCAAGTGATCATCTAAGTCAAGATTGATCTACAAATTACACAATCCAACCACCTATTTGGGGAAGAAGGAGAAATTAACCAAAATCCGAAGGTGATAGATTTGGGGGAGATGAACAATGAGAATAGAGGGTGGGAGACATATGGGTCAAGAGAGATGTGGGTGGATTCAAAAGAAAGAGCACGGGCAAACATATGGTAACAAAAAAAAAAAGACAAGCTAAAGCTGCCACAAAGATTGATTAACCGAGGAAGGACGTCGAGATAGATGAGAACTCGTCTCCATCAGTCTATCACGAGCATCCGTCAGTGCCACCAAGCCTAGATCCAACTCCAAGGACGACGAAGAAGGAGGAGGAGATAGAGATAGAATCTAAGAAGATGGGAAAATGGGTGACATGAGAGCAATGCTCAAAACAGCGTTAGACACTCCCAAGGCAGTCAATAGAGGCATATCGCCTAAGTGGTTAGGCGGGACTTAGTCGATTTTTGTTTTAAGACAAAATTTAACAAATTAATAATATAATGAGTACTATCAAATAATTTCAAAATAAATATTAATTACCTAAATAAGTAAATTGAATTGCAAATCATAAACACGGAAAGAGGTGAAGATTGGAGAAGCCTCCATCTTAGATTTGCTAGGACCGACTCATGGTGTTAAGACTGAAGCGAGAGACAAAAGGATTTTTTTTTTTTTTTTAGAGTGGGTCTTTTTATTTGACATATTTATATGACGACAATCGTACGAACGAGCCAATGGATGCGTGTGGGAATTCAACAACAAGCCAATATAAATTATTATTTTTAAATATTTTTGTTTATTATTTTTGTCTCCAAATTCATTTTAACAGTTACTTTCCCATCTATCTC
The DNA here is from genome assembly GCA_032719365.1 of Prinsepia uniflora. Classification (NCBI taxonomy): domain Eukaryota; kingdom Viridiplantae; phylum Streptophyta; class Magnoliopsida; order Rosales; family Rosaceae; genus Prinsepia; species Prinsepia uniflora. The sequence goes on along the minus strand of CM064861.1, from coordinate 45,424,940 downwards.
CTTGCTATCCTAAAATCCAGGAAAAACACAAATTAGGAAACGAAAGAGAGAAAAAGAAAAAAAAGGAAAAGATTACAAAATAATTTAGACTGGAAGAAAACCCCTGGTTTGTGTGGGTGGATCAATTGGAGATCTGAAACGCTGCAGGAAAACCTTTTCGGTAGAGTATTATCCAGTTGATCCAAGCACGGCATAACCCCACATCATTCTTCCATTGGATAACAAAGCGTAGAGAGGAAGATGAATATATTCAGATTAGCAGGGGATATGACCCATTTGGCTAGTGTTCTGGTTTTGCTGCTCAAGATCCACACTATTAAATCCTGTGCTGGTTAGCTTCCTCTTTCACTTTTCGCTTTCTCACATTTCTCTTCCTTTAGCTCCCAATTACCCCTTTTTTGTTTCTGGGGTTGTTTGGTTGCTGAGAAATGGAGAGAAGTAACAATTTTCAAGTTTTTTCTCTTTTTTTTTTCGGTGATTTGGATAATCTGTTTGAGTCCTCTATCTCTAGAGAATGATTAATCTAAAAATTACGAGATTTGGGGTTACACGTTTTGCACAATGCTACATTTTGGGGGAAGTAAGTAGAGATTTAAAAAATGTCAGAGATTTTGAAGGTTCAAGTTGAGGTACGAGTTTAGAAATGATTGCGCTTTGTAAAACAATACTTTTGATTGAGTTCTGCTACAATATATTAATTTAGTGATGTGTATTTGCATATAAGCATGGTTATTTGGCAATGTCATGAACTCCCCTTTGGTTAAAGAAATCTGGGTTCTACTGATTGTTTAGGAGTTAAACTTGCTGGGTATGGAATTATTGGAGGGATAGAAGTGTTTGTCAATTTCCCTTATCTCTAGCAGTGCTGGTTTCACTGGTTGCTATATGTTTTTGGAGGAGGGAATTGTAAGGTATGAATATTTCTATATTATTGAGATAATGAGAATTGTACACAAGTGTGCTATATATAAACTCTAGGAAGCTAAGCTAGGTATGTACATCTAGCTAAACTAGGAAAGAATCAAATAGATAGTGTTTACAGTAGGAAAGAATCAGGGCTGATTCTGTGGACTTAGGTTGAGCAGATCAGGAAGATTGATCCTCAATCTCCTGTGATCGGCTGGGATCCTTAATACGCCCCCACAAGAGGGGTGTTGTGGATCCACAAAACCTGTGGGCTAGGCCATGTGGACGTCCTCATGAAGGGTGCCTTGAAGGAAGGCATTGTTGACGTCTAGTTGTCGTATGGGCCAGGCGTGAGTGACATCAAGGTGGAGGATGGTGCGTATGGTGGTGGGTTTGACCACAGGGTGGAAGGCGGCTGAGAAGTCCACTCCAGGCCGCTGGTGGTAACCCTTTGCGACTAGATGGGCCTTGTACCTGTCCACAACACTCGTGGCTGGTTGTGTAGCTGTGACCACTGGGGAGCTGAGGGGAAGGCTGCTGGGCGATGGTGAGGGTTGAGGCAGTGGCTGACCTGCTGCAGGGCGCGGTGTTGCTTCAAGATAGGGCTTGATTGTTGTGTCCGAATGGTCCAGATGAGCTGGAGGTGTTGCTGGTGAGCTGGCAGGTGTAGTGGTGGATGAGGGGGGAAGATAGGACACATGAGGAAGGGTGGACAACCATACATCGAAGCGGGCAGAACTGAATTGAGGGAGGTGGGAGGTGTTTTTGGTGGTGCTGGGTGAGGGTGGGAACGTGTTTGGCGCCTGGTGTAAGTGCGAAGAGGGGGCGGTGGGGGATTGGGAACAGTGGTGGTCGCTGGTTGAGTAACTGCGATTGCTAGGGAGCTGAGGGGAAGGTTGCTGGGGGCTGGTGAGGGTTGAGGCAGTGATCGACCTGCTGCAGGGGGCGGTGCTGCTTCAAGACAGGGCTGGATTGTTGTGTCTGATCGACCTGCTGCAGGGGCGGTGCTGCTTCAAGACAGGGCTGGATTGTTGTGTCTGAGTGGTTCAGAGGAGTTGGAGGTGCTTCTGGTGAGCTGGCAGATGTAGTGGTGGACAAGGGTGGAAGATAGGACACTGGAGGCTGGGTGGACAACCATGCATCAAAGCGGGCAGAAGTGACTTGAGGGAGGTGAGAGGAATTGTCAAGACCTGAGAAGGTGGACTCATCGAACTGGACATGCCTGGACACATAGAGTTTGTGAGAGGAGGGGTCAAAACAGAGATAAGCATTTTCATTGAGAGAGTAGCCTAGGAAAATGCAGGGGGTGGATCGAGGTTGCATTTTGTTGGAGGTATGGGGACGGAGCCACGGGAAACATAGGCAGCCGAAGGTGTGAAGTTTAGTGTAGTTGGGTGGCTATTTGAATAAGGCAGTGAAGGGGCTGATGTTTTGGAGAATTGGTGTTGGAAGCCTTTTTATGAGGTAGACTGCAGCCTTGAAGGCATAAGGCCAATAGGTGAGGGGGAGGTTGGCTTGGTGGAGTAAAGGGAGGCCAGCTTCAACGACATGCCGGTGACACTGTTCAATGATTCCGTTGTGTTGAGGGGTGTGGGGAGGGGTAAGAAGGTGATTTATGCCTTGAGAGGTGAGGAAGCTTTTAAGTTTGACAAATTCCCCACCATCATCAATGTGGAAGGATGCGATGGTGGTGGTGAAGCAGTTTTCGACCGGCTTTTTAAAATCAACAAAGGTGGAAATGACATCTGATTTCTTTTTAAAGGGGTAGAGCCAAGTATACTTAGCATACTTAGTAGAATGGTCTACAAAGATTACATAGTAGGAGGGGAGGTGTTTGGTGGTGCACGGTGAGGGTGGGAACTAAAAGGTATTGATAAACAGATTTCTGTTTGTGTTTTTAATTAAATAACTTGTTTACAGTAGTGCCCTATTTATACAGAGAATAATAGAGTCCTAACTAGGTATATACAAGTGGAGTCCTAACTAGGTATGTAGTGGTAGAGACTAACTAGGAAAGAAATACAGTAGGAAGGAATTGAATACAATAGGAAGGAATCAAGATTGATTCCTGTAGAGATTGGAGCAGCCGAATCAGGAAGGAGGTTTCTCGATCTCCTGTGATTCGGCAGGGTCCTTAATACGCCCCCGCAAGATGGTGGAGCCATCAGCGACACTAATCTTGGAGCGGAGCAGCTGAAAACGCGAACGGGGCAGCGGCTTTGTGAGAGCGTCAGCGAGTTGGTCATCAGTGGTGACATGAGAGACTTGAAGTAGACCGCGAGAGACATGATCACGAACGAACTGGAAGTCAATATCGACATGCTTCATGCGCGAGTGAAGAACGGGATTGGCACAGTAGAAAGTGGTGCCAATGTTGTCACAGGAAATGGTTGGTCGACCAGCAACGGTAAGGCCGAGCTCTCGTAGGAGGGATTGGACCCAAATCAGCTCAGCAGTGGTGGAGGCCACTGCACGGTATTCAGCCTCAGTGGATGACCGGGAAACTGCCTTCTGTTTCCTGGAACTCCAGGAGACGAGATTGTCCCCAAGATAGACCAGGTAAGCTGTAGTGGATTTGCGGTCTGAGGGGTCGCCTGCCCAATCGGCATCTGAGAAGGCATGGAGAGTGGGAGTGAGAAACAGCGTGCAGATGGTGGGAGGACCTGGAGTGAAGCTGGAGGCCATAGAACATGGTGCCCTTGAGGTAGCGCAGGACTCGTTTGAGGGCCTGCCATTGAATATCCGTGGGTGCATGCATGAATTGGGAGAGCTTGTTGACAGCAAATGAGAGATCCGGGCCGGTGAGATTGAGGTATTGAAGGCTGCCAACCAGCTTTCTAAACAACGTGGCATCAGCAGGGGGGGAGCCATCTGCAAGGGTGAGTGGTGGAGAGACCGCAAGTGGGGTGGCAACGGGTTTAGCATCGTCCATGCGAGCTGTGGTGAGGAGGTCACGGACATACTTGTGCTGCGAGAGAAATAGACCAGTGGGAGTGGGAAGGACCTCCACCCCAAGGAAGTAATGTAGGTCCCCCAGGTCTTTGACAGAAAATCTGGCAGCCAAGGTGGTGATGAAGCCGGTGATGAGAGACGAACTGCTGCCTGTCACAATGAGATCATCAACATACACTAGAAAATACAGAACATGGTTACCTTGGCGGAAAATGAACAAGGAGGCATCCGAGAGGGCAGGGGTAAACCCTTGGGCAAGAAGGAAGGCATGCAGCTCCTTGTACCATGCGCGGGGGGCTTGTTTAAGACCATACAGGGCTTGTTTAAGAGATGAAATGCCAAATGGAAGGCGTTGGCTTTTATTGCATAAACAGGAAGTACAAACTGACTCAAGATGTTTAGGAGACACAGAAATGGAAGACTGACTAAGGACACTTTGGAGAACTTTAGAGCTGGGATGGCCCAAACGACGATGCCACAGATTGGGAGAAACCACCACACCCACCAGAGCTTGAGGTCGTTGAAGGGAGGAGGAGGACCACTCATAGACACCATTCCTACTCAGGCCTCGAAGGAGAACTGCCCCCGTGCTGAGATCCTTCACAAGGAAAAAAGTTGGAAACAGTTCAATGGAGGTGTTATATTGATGATTAAACTGAGAAATGGAAATCAGATTATTGGTCATGGCAGGGGCACAAAGAACATTTTTAAGAGTAAAGGAAGAGGGAGTGGGTGTGGGGAAAGAGACAGAACCGGTGTGGGAGATACCAAGTCCCAAACCATTACCTATGATGATTTCGTCCGGGCCATGGTACTGTTGGGCATCAGAAAGATTTTGGATGTTACCAGTGACATGGTGTGAGGCACCAGAGTCCAAAATCCAGGTTGGAGAGGGGGCCTGCAGGGTAGAGTTGACCACGGGAGAAGTGTGAGCAGGGTACTGACAGCGTTTGGCGCTGTGTCCCTGAGTTGCACACCACTGGTAGAAGCCACGGTAGCCAGTGGGAGGATTTGGGGAACGCTGGCTGTTGCCCGAGCTGTTGGAAGAGGAGAACCGGTGGCCAGAAGGGCGGGGATCGCCGTGAGTGAGTTGTTGAGGGCGGCCACTGTTAGGGGTGGAAGCAGCACGGGGGGAGGGATATCGGCGAGTATGGTGGGAGACATTGGCAGTAATGGCCGAAGAAGGGGGTGTGCTGTCACGGTTAGTGGCTTCCTCATGCTGGACAAGCATATCATGTAAGTTCTCAAAGGACACAGCAGTGTCCCTGGACCGGACAGCAGCAGTGATGTCCTTAAATTGAGGGCCTACCTCGTTGAGAACATAAAGGAGTAGGTCATCATCTGCAAGGGGGGTGTCAATTGCAGCAAGTTCGTCAGAGATGAGGCGAACTTCCAGCTAAGTAATCAGAGACAGGCCGTTCACCACGGCGAAGGAGATGGAGACGCTCCTTAAGGCCAAGAACACGGCCACGGGCCTTGCTGGCATAGATGTGGGTAAGACGCTGCCAAGCAGCAGCAGAGGTGGGGGCAGCGGCAATAAGAGTGATAACCTGAGGGGAGACAGAGGCGAGGATGCCGTGGAGGAGGAGTTGGTCCTGGCGTAGCCAGAAGGCACGCTGCGCAGGCTCAGTTTCAGGGGGCCAGGGATGAGAGCCATCCACAAACCCCATGAGATCATACCCACGGAGAAGGGCATGAAATTGGGCACGCCAAGGAAAATAATTGTTGGATGTGAGCTTGACAGGAAGCTGGGCTGCGACATTGATAGTAATGAGGGAGGGCGGAAGGGCAGGGTCGACGGCGGGATGTGGTGGTGGTGGTGGTAGAGAGGTAGCCGAGGCAGGGTTGGGTGGGGCGGCCATGGAAACTGAGAATTTAGGAATTAGGGTTTTGTTTTTTTTTTTACTCGGTGGAGCTTAGAGGCTCTGATACCATAAAAGGTATTGATAAACAGATTTCTGTTTGTGTTTTTAATTAAATAACTTGTTTACAGTAGTGCCCTATTTATACAGAGAATAACAGAGTCCTAACTAGTATATACAAGTGGAGTCCTAATTAGGTATGTAGTGGTAGAGACTAACTAGGAAAGAAATACAGTAGGAAGGAATCAAGATTGATTCCTGTAGAGATTGGAGCAGCCGAATCAGGAAGGAGGTTTCTCAATCGCCTGTGATTCGACAGGGTCCTTAATAGGAACGTGTTTGGCGCCTTGTGTAAGTGCGGAGAGGGGTGGTGGGGGATTGGGAATAGTGGTGGTGGTTGGTTGAGTAGTTGCGACCACGGGGAGCTGAGGGGAAGGTTGGTGGGGGCTGGTGAAGATTGAGGCAGTAATTGACCTGCTGCAGGGGGCGGTGCTGATCAAGCCAGGGCTAGATTGTTGTGTTCGAATGGTCCAGATGAGCTGGAGGTGCTATTGGTGAGCTGGCAGGTGTAGTGGTGGACAAGGAAGGGAGATAGGACACATGAGGCAGGGTGGACAGCCATGCATCGAAGCTGGCAGAAGTGATTTGAGGGAGGTGGGAGGTGTTTCTGGTGGTGCAGGGTGAGGGTGGGAACGTGTTCGGCGCCTGGTGTAAGTGTGGATAGGGGGTTGGGGAATAGTGGTGGTGGTTGGTTGAGTAGCTGAAGCCGCTGGGGAGTTGAGGGGAAGGTTGCTGGTGGCTGGTGAGGGTTGAGGCAGTGATTAACTTGCTGCAGGGGCGGTGCTGGTTAGAGATAGGGCTGGATTGCTGTGTTCAAGTGGTCCAGAGGAGCTGGAGGTGCTGTTGGTGAGCTGGCATGTGTAGTGGTGGACGAGGGGGGAAGATAGGACACAGGAGGCAGGGTGGACGCATCGAAGCGGGAAGAAGTAACTTGAGGGAGGTGAGAGGAATTGTCAAGATCTGGGAAAGTGGACTCATCGAACAAGACTTGTCTGGATGCATAGAGTTTGTGAGAGGAGGGGTCGAGATAGGCGCTCTGATTGAGAGAGTAACTTAGGAAAATGCAGCGGGTGAATTGAGGTTTCATTTTGTTGGAGGTATAGGGGCGGAGCCACAGGAAACATAGGCAGCCAAAGGTGCGAAGTTTAGTTTTCTTGGGTGGCTGTTTGAATAAGGCCGTGAAGGGGTTGATGTTTTGGAGAATTGGTGTTGGAAGCCTTTTTATGAGGTAGACTGCAGCCTTGAAGGCATGGGGCCAATAGGTGAGGTGGTGGCTGGCTCGGTGACGCCGTTCAGCGATTCCGTTGTGTTGAGGGGTGTGGGGAGGGGTGAAAAGGTGGTTTATGTTGTGAGAGGTGAGGAAGCTTTTAAGTTGGACAAAGTCCCCACCACCATCGATGTATGCAATGGTGGTGGTGAAGTAGTTTTCGACTAGCTTTTTAAAATCAACAAAGGTGGCAAAGACGTCTGATTTTTTTTAAGGGGTTAAAGCCAAGTATACTTAGTATAATGGTCTAAAAAGATTACATAGCAGGAGAAACCATCAGGAGAAGTGTACAGGGCAGGGCCCCAAACATCAGAAAATAGTAATTGAAGTGGGCGTGCACGGGTGAGAAAGGAGACACCGAAAGGAAGCTTGTGGCTTTTATTGCATAAGTAGGAAGGACATACAGATTCTGTAGTTTTAGAAGTTACATTGATGGAGGATAATTTAAGGACAGATTGGAGAACTTTAGGACTAGGATGACCTAGGCGACGATGCTATAGGTGAGGAGAGACCACCACACCCACCAGAGCTTAAGGTTGTTGGAGGGAAGGGGAAGACCATTCGTACACACCATCCCTACTCTGGCCTTGAAGTAGTACCGCCCCCGTGCTGAGATCCTTCACATGAAAACAATAAGAGAAAAATTCAATGGAAGTGTGGATAGTTTTGTTGAGTTGGGAGATGGAAATAAGATTGCAAGTCATATGAGGAACACAAAGGACATTACTGAGGTGAAAGGAGTGGGGGGTGTTGAAGAATTGGCTCGGCAAATACCAAGAATTAGAGTTTGACTAGGAATACTAGTTTGGCTAGGATTCCAAGTGTTGAACTAGGAAATCTGAGTTTTTTTCTAGTGTTTCCTTATAGGATTAGGAAAGTATTTCATAGCCCTCTAGGGATTAGGAAATAAGCTATCTTTCCATCTTCAAAGAGGAATAGGAATTGTAATATGCTAAGGAGTGTAACTTAAGTCCTATACATTATAAATAGGCCTTTTAGGAGTCCTTGCATACACAAAAAAAAAATAAGACATCACTAAACAAAGAAGTCATACACGAGTATAAGAGCAAAAAGAGTGATTTGAGAGATCGTGAGCTAGGGTTTGGGGATTAGGTCAGGATTCTACATAAGTTCTTGTATTCTTGTTATCTTTATAGTGCTAGTGATCTCTCAAGGAGATCACACGAGGACGTAGGCAAAGATTAGCCGAACCTCACTAAATTCTTGTGTTCGTGTTTGTGGTGTGTTTACTTTATTGTTCATCTATATTCCACATTATCTTAGCATCATGCTATTGTTTGCATAATCACCTAAGTCTATCAAGAAACAAGATCAGTAAAGGGACAAAACTTACAACAGGGGGAGGGGGAAAGGTAGGGAGGTGTTACCAGTGTGGGTGATTTGCTACCCCGTACCATTGCCAAGAAGGATGTCATCTGGACCACGGTACTGAGTGGCTTCAGAGAGATTCTTTGGGTGAGGAGTCACATGATGGGAGGAGCCTGAGTCTAGGAGCCAAGGAGAGGAGTGGCTATGGACAGTGGGATTAGCCACAGGGGGGTTGAGAGGTTGTCTGCTGCAGCTGTGGACAACGCTTAGCACTGTGGCCTTAGGTGCCACACCACTGGCAGAAGCCACGGTAGCCATTGCCAGGATTGGTAGGGTGACGGCTGGGTTCTGTGGTTGAAGAGGAGCGTTGGTTGGAGTAGCCTATGTTGTCTGAGCTGTAGGGCTGTTGGGTGGTGGAACCACGGTTGGTATGGCTAGGGTTAGAGCCATGGGAGGCCTGAGTGGCATTGGCAGTGATGGTGGAGGCAGGGGGGGTGGGTTCTGCTCGTTTGTCTGCTGTTTCGCGCTGAACCAGCGTGTCATGCAGATTCTCACAGGGAATAGACGTGTCTTTGGACCTCACAACATCGGCTAGGTCTTTGAATTCTGGGCCAACTCCAACATGGAGGAGCAGATAGTCATCGGACAGAGGGGTGTGTATTGCTGCAAGTTCATTAGCAAGGATGTGTACCTCTTAGAGGTAGTCGGAGACAGGTTGGGAATCCTGTCAAAGGAGGGTTAAACGCTTCTTGAGTCCAACTACATGAGCTCTGGCCTTGCTCGCGTAGAGACGGGTGAGGCGGGCCCAGACATCTGTTGATGTTTTTGCAACAGCGATAAGGGTGATGACCTAGGGGGACACTGATGCCAGAATGGCATGGAAGAGATGCTGGTCCTGGTGGAACCAGAAGGCACGTAGTGCAGTTTCTGTTTTGGGTGGGCAGGGATGAGTGCCATCCATGTAACACATTAGGTCATACCCATGGAGGAGTGCGTTGAACTAGGCACGCCAAGGGAAGAAGGTGGTGGAGGTGAGTTTGACAGGGAGCTGGGCAGTAGCGTTGATGGTGATGAGGGAGGGAAGATTAGGGTTGGTGTCGGATGGTGGTGGTGGTGGGATGGGGATGACAGAGGCAGTGGTGGGTTGGGCGGCCATTGGTTTAGGGTTTTTCCTAGGGTTTTGCTCGGTGGAGCTTTAGAGCTCTGATACCATGTAAGGTATGAATATTTCTGTATTATTGAGATAATCAGAATTGTACACAAGTGCCCTATATATAAACTCTAGGAAGCTTAGCTAAGTATGTACATCTATCTAAACTAGGAAAGAATCAAGTGGATACAGTGTTTACAGTAGGAAAGAATCAGGGCTGATTCTGTGGACTTAGGCGCAGCAGATCAGAGAGATTGATCCTCAATCTCCTGTGATCGGCTGGGATCCTTAATAGGAATCACTAATGGAGGGAAAGCGTTGCAAACTTCTACGTGCTAATGATAGTAGGATCCTAAGAGGGATATGGGTGAGTTTTTAGAGTCATAACTAGTAATGTAGCTTTTTGTTCCTTTACAACACTCATCTGGTAACACGAATTGGTTTCAGGACCTTTTGGTTTTTGAATAAGCAGATTTACTGAAAAAAATATGGGAGCATAACCAACTACATGATCTGTACCACTGCAACAGAAACATTAATAGTAGAGGGTTCAGCTCCATCAAAGAATATCCCACCCTCTTCAAGGACGGTTTTATTTCTCCTTAGTCATATAAGCCAAAAAGTTCCCAAGATAGTAATCCTCCAAATCAGTTGGTTTCATTTTTTCACAGTTCTGGGATGACATCCTATAAAATTGACCTCGGAAGCACCAAATAGACCCGAAATAGGGAAAGATGTCATGCCAGAATTCCCAATTTCTTGGAAGCAGAGCTAGAGTTGTTTTCCAAAATTCCCAATATGTTGGACAACAGAGCTAGAAATAATCTATAGATTCTATTTCTTCCTTTGTCTCTTTAATGGATTTCCCTATGTTTCTATTTTCATTGTATGTTTTTCTTGAATACTTTTTGCATACAAGAGTAGGCTTGTCCTTGATGCTTGTGGGTAATCTTTTGCATGCAGAAAAATAAAAGCAAAAACTATGCTACTGACTAGGGATATCAAAGAGGAGGCCCTGTGGTTGATTTTCAGGGCCCATATTATTTAGTCTAATAAAAATTTAAGATTGCAGAAAGCTTCTTCACAACTACTGTTCTTATGAGTTAGTACATGATAAACTTAATTAGATATAAATTTATTCATACAAGGATTGGAACAAGAGAATTGGGGTGATGGAATGGTGGTTTGTGTTTCTCCTCTTCATTATCTTTAGCCGGTTCAGTTAGGAGAAAGACCAAAAGACCAAGGTGCATGTATATTAAGGGGTGCTTGGATTTGAATGGAGAGGCATCATATAAAATCAAGGAGTGTATATGAATTATCTTGTGATTGCCAAGTTGGAAAATGATTCTTATAGACTAGATCAACCATGACACATTTGACTGTATCCAATAAATTGTTCACAATTAGACAATCCATGTAATATGTTTAAAATGATTTCTGATTAGCTCAGCAGAAACAACATAATCAATTCAATTAAGTTACCCTAGCGTATTAGAAGTATCCCAAAAGATAGGGAACACACTTGTATTTTAGGTTATCTGCTTTAAGAACCTTTTAAACAACGCTAGGGGTTAGTATGATTCACGCTGAGATTGTGGATAGGAGGAAGTTTGAAGTAGCGTATGCAAAACGAAAAAGGTTAAAAAAAAAGTTGAAATCTGCCAATGCCATGATTCAGAAATAATGCCTCAGGATGGCTTATGTCGTCGTCGGTGGATGGGGGCGTAAGAAAATTCTAACTACATTCAAAAGCTAGATTCTCTTCCCTTCAAATATCTAAAAAATTCAGTTAATCGCCTTGATCAATGCTTAGAAGTCAAATTTTATACTGCTACATATTCCTTTAGAAGTTATTTTATTTTGCACATTTTGTTCATGTATATTTATTTCTAACTTTTTCTAGATATAAATTATCAACTATATCTTGTTTAGAGGACTCATTTTCTTGAGCTTTTAATATCTTTGACATTTCCATGCAACAAAACATTTATTGTTTGTTGTTGATTTTAAATCACACTTTAGCAAGAAACTGCAACTGATGATGACAGTTTGAATTAAATGTCAAATGTATATTAATGACTCCTGGTGATTTGTATTCTAATTTGGAGATAAGTGAGTATGTAAAACTGTAACATTTTGTTTTTGGTGGTTGATGTATTATGTCCTATCTTTTCTTAATGCTATCCACTACTCTCTCGGTTTTATATTTATGCGATGCCTATTAGAGCTCGAATGTTTCTTTCCCACTAACAAAGTTTTACTTTCATGTTTTATGCAGGTGTTTCCTTGAAAACTCAAGAACTCTATGCTCTTGTCTTTTTAACCCGCTACTTGGATATTTTTATTAACTTCATCTCGTTTTATAATACCGTAATGAAGCTAATATTTTTGGGTAGTTCTTTCTCAATTGTTTGGTACATACGGAGCCACAGGATTGTTCGGAGATCATATGATAAGGACCAAGATACATTTCGCCATTTATTTCTTCTGCTTCCTTGCCTCATTTTGGCGTTGATAATAAATGAGAAGTTTACTTTTAAAGAGGTATATATTTATTCAATTTTGTTACTTTTGGATGATTTGATGGTATCCTAGTTTCTTCTTCTTCTTCTTTTTTTCCTTTTATTTTTTTTTGGTGACGTTTATGTTGTTCATGTCCTAGTAGAAATATATGAACAAATTGACAGTTAATACCCATTTATAATATTAGAGGGCATACAGAGTCATTTTCACATTGCTCACATCTTGTGATTATTGATTGAGCAGGTGATGTGGACATTTTCCATATATTTAGAAGCAGTTGCCATACTTCCTCAGCTGGTGCTCCTGCAAAGGACTAGAAATATTGACAACTTAACTGGGCAATATGTTCTCCTCCTTGGGTAATAAAATTTTATGTGGTACTTCAGGATACGTACTGTCGTTCCCATATGCTTACACTATAAATACGCAATTGGATACATTATAAGTTTCTCTTCTGTCACAAGTGTCTTATTTTGTTTTTGTACTTATTCTGTTTTCCCACGGCATAATCTTGGTGATGTGAGCTTTACTGTTCGAGATGAAACGAGGATATCATAGGACAGAGATGATTAAGATCTTTACCATGGTCTGAGCATTAAGTTTAGAACACCTTTTGTAACTGCGACTCCAAATGCATAAGTATTTGGATAGGCGGCATACTTTCAAGAAAAACTAAAATGAAAATGATTGATTATCACCAAAAAAAAAAATGAAAATGATTGGATGCCATCTAAGTAGACTCCAATAGGTGCTTCATAGACGTGGTACCTAAAAGACATTTTGTTTATGAAATATATATATATATACGATGTGACCTACCAGTATCAGATCTCTCACCATGTTTCTAGTTGACATCTCCTCTTGCTATGCATGATTCCTTTCTATACATTCAGATTAAACCGTAGATTTAAGTCCATTTTTCGTGCAATTGTTTCTGGCCAATATGGGCTTTATGAAGGTTTCTTCAAACTTTAGGAATATTTGTGATTAGTTAAGCGCTCTGCTATTTCTCTTTCATCAAGTCGGAATTAATATTCATTATTTTTTAAACCTTTATGTAGGTTAAATTTGTGGTACAATTTGGTCTTAATAGAATTTGATGTCTTATTGCAGTGCCTATCGAGCGTTATACATATTGAACTGGATTTACCGCTACTTTACAGAGGACCACTATGTCCACTGGATAAGTATGCCTCTCTCACTCTCCCCCCCTCTGTTCCTTTCGTTCGTTCGTGCCTGCATTTGTGTTTGGGCACATTCATGTGTACCGTTGAGTGTGGGCATGTCTGCATGTGAATGTTGAGTGCATCAACACAGGCTTTATTGTGTTTCTTGTCTTATGCCTCGCGCATTAACGAAATGTCACTACTTTTTTCTGGGTTGAGTTTGCACATTTCAATCAATCACGTTTTATTTTCCTGTGCGTGCTGCAGCTTGGATTGCAGGGACAATCCAGACTCTGCTCTATGCTGATTTCTTCTACTATTACTTCCAGAGGTAGATGATTCTTCATTTTTGTCCTTATCACTACCGTATGTTGATGATTGAATGAAATTTTGACTTCATTTTCATCTTCTGCAGCTGGAAGAACAACGTAAAGCTCGAACTGCCAGCTTGAAGAATTTGTTTTACATGTCCTCTTCCAAAAATCGCGTAACAGGATACTTGAATATGTGCTAGATTATAAATGCTTACCATTTTTTTCCCTCTGATTTTGTGGTAGTATTAATTGCGCCACGAGAAATATTGGATCATTCGACGGGTATCGAACTCATAAAAACTATGTTACTGTCAGTTTGTAGCACGTTACATATAATCATTTTTAAACAGTTTGTACGATTAAAATTCAGAATGTTACACTGCAAATTCTTTATCATGCCAATACATTTTGCTGATGCGTATGAGCTTGTCTGAAATGCTTGACATCTTTGCTAAGAAAAATTTCAAAATACATTGGATGCTTGAAGGTTGTAAATCCATTCCTTTATAAAAACGCTTTTGGTAAAAACGCTTCTTACACAAGTACTCTCAAATGGGTTCAAACGTCTTAAACCCGAAAATTGTAAAATGCAAGAAAGAAAACGAATTGAAAGAACGCCGATCCAATCCAATTTTTTTTTTTTGCTTCTTTGCTAAGATTTAGGTAAAACCCAGAAGCATATACAATCAAAATCCCATACTCGGTTTGGGGTTTAGGTAAAACCAAGGTACAGTAATCAAAGGCACTGTATATCAATCAATCTTGCTAATCTAAGTAGAAACTAGAAACAACATTGAAATGTTCTGCTAAGCTATCCGATCATCAAATCATATGGCGATTTGATCAAAATTGACAGCTCCAAATCAAGAATTATCAACTATCCAATCAGATTTGATCAACATGGTAGATACTCAGTAGTTTAGAGAGAAAAGAGAGAATAGCTAACGACGAAGAGAAGAGAAAAGTTTGATTTTCATTCATAACCAACTCATGCTTAAAGTGTGAGCTAAATACAGCCAGAAAGGAGACAAAAATACACGTGGGATAATTCACGGTTACAATGGATTCGATTAGCAATACTGGATAATGGGCTAGTCCCATAACTTAAGTGGGCCAACGGATATAAGAGAGGAGCTGGTGAGGAATGGGACTATCAACTCCATCCCCCATGAGTGCATGCCTGTCCTCAAGCACGGAAGTCGGGGAAAAAAACAAGGATGTCCTGGGCAACCTGCTAGTCGCATCCTCAAGAGGGAAACCAAGCCACTGGATCAAGCACTTGGTAACAGGCGTGCAAGCCTTCTTAAACAGCCCCATGTCCAACACCTTCTCTCGAAGCCAGCGGAGCTGGCCAAGGTCAGAAACTAGAGGCAAGGAATTAGAAGATTGGACATGAGTCCCCAACTTCAATTTGAGCTGAGAAACATGAAAGACAGGGTGAATGCATGTGGAAGGGGGAAGGGCAAGACGGTAGGCTACTTGACCGATACGAGAAAGCACCCTGTACGACCCGTAAAAATGAGGAGACAGCTTGTAGAAGCTATGGGAAACCACTGTATGCTGGCGATAAGGCTGTAACTTCAAATAGACCCAATCATTAGGAGCAAACACTCGTTTAGTACGATTCTTCTCTGCATGTTGCTTCATTCGATTTTGAGTCAGAGCAATGTTTGACCTCAAAAGACGAAGCAAAGCATCCTGATCCTGTAAGGCCACATCAAAAGCTTGAACAACAGTAGAACCCGACAAGTAGGACGACACAGAGGGTAGGGGAGCACCATATAAAGCCTGGAAAGGTGTCATATGAATAGCAGACTGAAACGTCGTGTTACCACCATTCAACTTAGGGAAGAAGCGTAACCCAAGAGGATGGCCGGTCAAACACAAAGCAGCGGAGATAGTGTTCCACAGTCCGGTTCAGCACCTCGCTCTAACCATCAGTTTGAGGATGGTAGGCTAAAGACTGACACAGTTTGGTGCCCTGGTATTGAAAAAATGCTGCCCAGAAATCACTTAGAAAGATGGGATCACGGTTACTAATGATGGACCTGGGCATGCCATGAAGGTGAAAAATCTCACGAATAAACACATCAGCAATAGAAGCTGCTGTAACAGGGTGGGAAACAGGAACAAAATGTCCATATTTTGTCAAACGATCCACCACTACAAACAGAGCATTCTTACCATGAGACATAGGGGGACCCTTAACAAAATCCAAGGAAATATCCTACCAAACCTATTGAATTTCAAAGGTTGAATTGTATTTCTCTCATATGATCCTTACAATTTGTACAACTATATATAGGCTTAAGGAAGCTAATTAACAACTCCTTGAATTAAGGGAATTGACAACAATTCCTTGAATTAAGGAACAACTCCCTTGCATTAAGGGAGATGACAACAACTCCTTGAATTAAGGGAGTTGACAACAACTCCTTGAATTAAGGGAGTTGACTACAACTCCTTAAATTAAGGGAGGTGACAACAACTCCTTGAATTAAGGGTTCTAATAACTCCTTGAATTAAGGTTTCCAATACTCCTTGAATTAAGGGTTCCAATACTCCTTGAATTAAGGATTCCAATACTCATTGAATTAAGGGTTCCAATACTCCCCCTCAAGTTGGATCCAGAAGGTTGATGGATCCAAGCTTGGACAGAAGTCGTTGAAACTGATGAGAAGCTAAGGACTTTGTGAAAATGTCGGCCAATTGGTCAGAACTTCTTGTGTAGTGTGTCTGCATTACTTGCGACTGCACCTGTTCACGAACGTAATGACAGTCAACCTTAATATGTTTCGTTCGCTCGTGAAACACGGGGTTGGATGCTATATGCATGGCGGCCTGGTTGTCACAGAATAGGGACATAGGAAGGGTTGCAGGAAACCCTAAATCACACAGAAGACCCTTGAGCCAGATCAACTCACACGCTGTTGAAGCCATTGCACGGTACTCAGCTTCGGCACTGGATCTAGCGATGGCAGTTTGCTTCTTACTTTTCCAGGTGACCAAGTTTCCACCAACAAAGGTGTAGTAACCACTTGTGGACTTTCGATCGATAGCATTTCCTGCCCAATCTGCATCGCAGTACCTCATGATGTGAATGTGGTCGTTCTTCGTTATGAGAATGCCACGACCAACAGACCCTTTTAAGTAACGTAAGATCCTTTTTACAAGGTTCAGATGCTCGATGGTGGGAGAATGCATGAATTGACTGGCAATACTCACTGAATATGATATGTCTGGTCTGGTGATCGTTAGGTAGATCAATTTACCAACAAACCTCTGATAGGAGCTGATATCCGAGAGTGGAGTGCCTCCCAAGTCAAGTTTGAGCTTGCTATCGAGAGGAGTAAGGGCATGCTTAGCATCACTCATATTAGCATCCTGGAGGAGGTCCATGACATATTTTCGTTGATTAAGAAATAAACCCTTATGAGAAGATGCCATTTCGATCCCAAGAAAATACTTTAACACCCCAAGGTCTTTAATCACAAATCTTGGTTGAAGTGGCTGTTTGAGTTTGGAGATCTCTGCAGCATTATCACCTGTAATTATTAAGTCATCCACATATATCAACACAACTAATTTCCCACCAGCTCCAGTACGAACGAATAATGATGAATCGGCACCACTCCTTTTGAAACCAACACTATGAAGAACTGAACTTAGTTTAGCATACCAAGTACGAGGCTATTGCTTCAGTCCATAAATTGACTTATGTAACTTACACACCAAATCAGGGTCCTGGCTTTGAGGATGTCCAGGAGGCAAGAGCATGTAGACTTCTTCTTCAAGATCACCATGTAGAAAGGCGTTCTTCACGTCCATTTGGTACAGGGACCAACCCTTATTGACAGTCACAGACAATAAAACCCTAACTGAGTTCATTTTGCAACATGAGCAAATGTTTCTTTGTAGTCCACCTCAAATGTTTGAGTGAATCCGCGAGCCACTAGCCTGGCTTTATGCCTCTCAATTGAACCATCTGAATTAAACTTGATCTTATAAATCCATTTGCAACCCACTGCCTTTTTTCCTTTTGGAAGTTTGGTGATGCTCCAGGTGTTGTGTTGGTCTAGAGCTTTGAGTTCATCTTGCATTGCTTTTTTCCACACAACATGGTTATTAGCCTCATGGAAGTTTTGGGGCTCACTGTAATTGGAGATGGTGTTAAGGAAGACAACATGAGATGGAGTCACCTTTTGATACGACACATAATTTGATATTGGATGCCTCGGTTTATATGTTTCAAAATCTTGAAACCTTGTGGGAGGCTGCCTATCACGTTGAGGATTGCGTCGAGGTTTTGGGAGAGTTGGCTCACTTTTGTTCAAATTATCAGCCACACTTTGAAGGTTTTCTTGGTTGCCGCTGCCATCATCATGCATAGAACCATCAGGATGAGTGCCTTCATAGTTATCTTCATTGAGAGAAGCATCAGTGTTGGCATGATTGAGCTCTCGTTGTTGCGGACCCTCAGGTTCAATTCTTGGTAATGGGAATAAGTCCAAGATGCCATCCCCTTGATCTGTGAATTCACTTGTCTTGCCAAAAAAAGGTTAGTCTCATGAAATCGAACATCTTTGGACACACTCAATCTCCTTAGTTGGGAATTATAACACTTATATCCCTTTTGAGTAGAGGAGTAACCAAGGAAGATGCATTTAGTAGCTCTAGGATCTAATTTATCTCGGTGATGAGATTGAACATGAACAAAACAGATGCAACCAAACACTTTAAGATGTGAGAGATCAATTTTCCTTCCTTTCATGACCTCTATGGGAGACTTGAATTCCAAGACTCGGCTAGGTAACCTATTGATGATATAAGAAGCTGTCATAACACCTTGGGACCAAAATCTCTTTGGTACATTCATTTGCAGCATTAATGCTCTTGTTTTCTCAAGTAGGTCACGGTTTTTACGTTCGGCTACCCCATTTTGTTGAGGGGTTCCAACGCAACTTGTTTGATGCATGATTCCATGAGTGCTCAAAAATTATTTCATGATATGGGACATGTATTCAGTGCCA
The DNA here is from genome assembly GCA_032719365.1 of Prinsepia uniflora. NCBI lineage: Eukaryota > Viridiplantae > Streptophyta > Magnoliopsida > Rosales > Rosaceae > Prinsepia > Prinsepia uniflora. The sequence continues at coordinate 45,406,378 of CM064861.1, read as the reverse complement.
TTGTCAGATCATAAGGTTTGAATTTGAGATGAGAAATGGTTTTTAACAAGGTTGTGGAAATCCTTAAACACTTCTATCGTTTCATTCTTAGACTTTAGGAGATACAACCATGTGACTCGAGAGAAATCATCCACAAAAATCACAAAATACTTGTAGCCATCAAAAGATTCCCTAGTTGGTCCCCATACATCTGAATGAACTAGTTCAAAACACTTACTAGTCCTAGACAAAGAAGAGTTAAAAGGTAATCTAGTGGCTTTGGACAAGTGGCATGTTTCACAAAAAATAGCATCTTTACCTAATTTTGGAAATAAATATGACAAAATGGGTGAGGAAGGGTGAGCTAAACGTTGATGCCACAATTGACTATCTTGAACGGGGTTGAACTTGGCTTGACACCCTCTGGGATTGATCTTTGACATGTAATAGAGACCATCTAAATAAAACCCTTCACCAATCGTCTTCTTGGTGACACAATCCTGAAAGATCACTTTGTGAGGAGAAAAAATAGCTATGCAATTCAAGGTATTTGTGATCCTTCCCACAGATAGAAGTTGAAATGGAAAGGAAGGAACATACAAAGCTATAGATTCAATTTCATTAGACATCAACTTTATCGTTTCTTTTCCTAAAACCTTTACATGCTCTCCATTTGCAATTGAAACTTGAGAAGGTTTTGCCAATTTTTCAAAATTTTGAGATTTAGACACATGGTTGGTCATATGATCTGTGGCACCTGAATCTACAACCCAAAAATCATGCAATATATTTAATTTAAGAGCAGTTTTAAAGGCTTTCATGATACCTTGCATATCCTCTTGGGGTACAGGTTTCGTGTCTGCCAAGAAACCTGCAAACTTGCCGAGCAATGTTGTCGAGGTCCTTTCTTCCATGCTATCTGCACGGTCAATTCCAGCCCCTCCTTTCTTGCCTTGCAGGTACGACATAAACTCAGTCATGAGTTCTGTTGGGTTTCCTGTGAAGTTCTTGAATGGATCTGACCTATTGGAGATGGAGGTAGATGCATGATTTGCTCGATGTGGAGTATGGTTTACCTTTTGTACGCCCTTGTTGTCCTTCATGGAGTTAGGCTTTAACTATGGATGTAAAATCCAGCATGTGTCTTTAACATGACCTGCATTTTTGCAGTGTTGACACTTCAAGTGCGGATGATTTCCTTTGTACTTTCTCTCGTTGGTCATATATACCCTAGCCTCAGGTACGTTAGTCATTGTACTCAAGTTCATGACTTTCCTCCTTACTTTTTCACGTTGAATCGTTGCACACACTGGTGAAGGAAGGAAGTTCAGTGTTCGTGAGTATGTAACATCGTAGATCTTCATATGTTGAGTCAAGACTGGACAAGAGTTGAAATATCTTGTCTTCTTCTGCTCTCTTTTGTAGCAGTGCTGCATCAGTTGTATGAGGACGATAAATTTCCAACTCATTCCACATGTTTTTCATGCTTCCTAGGAGTTGCACAAACGGCTTGCCATCTTGTTGCAGATCAGAGATGTCCTTTTTTAATTGGAAAACCCGGGCAGCATTATTATGGTTGCCATACATTTCCTTGACCGCTTCCCATAGCTGGTACGAGGATTCTGAGTAGCTGAATATTTCAGCTAACTTTCGTTCCATGGAATTCAAAAGCCATGACATAACTAGCTGATCCTTGCTAAGCCAAGATTCATAGTTTGGTGAGGAAGCATCAGGTACTTTGATGCTTCCATTTATGAACCCTAACTTGGATCTCCTACCCAGCGCCAAAGACACAGCTCTTGACCACGGAAAGTAATTAAACTCATTCAGTACGACTGAGCTTAACCTTTGATTTGGGTTGACGTCCACCTCATGCGCATTCACGGAGGAAAGCTCCCTGGAACTTTCAGCTTCTAATGCTAAAGGGTTGTCTTCAGACATTTTGGAGAGTGAATACTCTCGGATAGCAGTATAGCAGAAGCAGGTTAATTTCCCTTCTCTGATACCATATTGAATTTCAAAGGTTGAATTGTATTTCTCTCATATGATCCTTACAATTTGTACAACTATATATAGACTTAGGGAAGCTATTTAAAAACTCCTTGAATTAAGGGAATTGACAACAATTCCTTGAATTAAGGAACAACTCCCTTGAATTAAGGGAGATGACAACAACTCCTTGAATTAAGGGAGATGACAACAACTCCTTGAATTAAGGGAGTTGACAACAACTCCTTGAATTAAGAGTTCCAATAACTCTTTGAATTAAGGGTTCCAATACTCCTTGAATTAAGGGTTCCAATAAAACCCCTTCTGGAATAGTATTGGGCTATAGGAGACCTGGAGGATGCATAGTTTCATAAGTCTGGCGTTGGCATTCATCACAAGCAGCCACAAAGGATTTGACTTCCTTACGAATTACGGGCCACAAGAAACTCCATGAAATCTGCTTATAAGTCCATAAAAAACTAGAATGACCCGCCTCCTTAGAAGAGTGAAATGTAGCGAGAATTTGAGGTTGCAGATTGGAAGACAAGGACACAAAAATTCGGCGCTTGTAATACATGGTAGCCAACTTGTATGTGAAATGCTTAGGGAGATTGGCAGTGTGGTGAAGTCGGGAGAGAACTTGAGAAAAATTGTCATTAGCATAAGAGGCCTTGATATCCTGGACATAATAAAAAACAGGAGTAGAAATACCCATCAACAGAAAAAACTCATGCTCGCGGGATAAGGCATCAGGGGCGATGTTCAAATGCCCAGCGCGATATTCGACTGAAAAATCATACCCCATCAACTTAGTTAACCATTTATGTTGGGTGGGAGTGTGGAGGCATTGATCAAGGAAGTGCTTAATGGTTTAGTGGTCTGTCTTGATGGTGAAATGATGACCCAGAAGGTAGGGTCGCCAATGTTGTACAATATAGATGATGGCCAATAACTCCTTATCATAGACAGAAAGGTGGAGGTTTCAGGCAGATAGGGTCTTATTCAAGAAGGCAATAGGGTGCCCTGATTGTTGAAGCACTGCACCAATTCCAACGTTGGAGGCATCGACTTCAATTGTGAAAGGGAGGGAAAAATTAGGCAATGCCAGGACTTGTGAAGAAGCCAAGGCTTGTTTGAGGCGACTAAACGCAACATCAGCTGTGGATGTCCAATGAAAACCATCACGTTTGAGCAACGTCGTGAGAGGTTGGGCAATAGTGCCAAAATGGGGCACAAACTTGCGATAATAGCATGCAAGTCCCAAAAACCCGTGCAAGTACTTTAAAGAGTGAGGCTGCGGCCAATCAGTGATGGATTGCACCTTGGCAGAGTCCACCTCAACCCCGTGACCCAAATAGTAATGCCCAAAATACTCCAACCGGGACTGAGCAAAGGAACACTTGGATAGCTTGACCTTTAATGAATTAGCCTGCAAGATAATGAAAACTCGTTCCAAGTGGAGATTGTGAGCCTTTAGAGTAGGACTGAATACGAAAATATCATCGAAAAATACCAGCACAAATTTGCGAAGGAAAGGCTTAAATACAGAATTCATTAGGGCTTGGAATATGGACGGTGCATTTGACAACCCGAATTGCATGACCAAGAATTCATAGTGACCTTCGTGTCTGGAAAACTATTTTAGGAATGTTAGCATGGGTCATACGAATCTGATGATAGCTGGAGCGCAAATCCAGCTTAGAGAACACCGTAGCACCATGTAAATCATCCATAAATTCAACCACAATTGGAATAGGAAATCGATCCTTGACCGTCAAAGAGTTAAGGGTGCAGCAATCGACACATAAATGCCAAGTACCCTTTTTCTTTTTCACCAACAAGATAGGAGAAAAAAAGGGCTAGCGCTAGGTTGGATGATACCCGTTGAAAGCATTTCAGAAATCTGATTCTTGATTTCGACCTTCTGATAATGAGGATAGCGGTAGGGACGAACATTGACTGGGGAAGACTGAGATACTAATGGAATGCAGTGATCAGTAGGACGACTCAGAGGTAAACCAGTAGGTTCAGTGAACAAGTCCCCAAAAAGCTCTAATAGGTTGGTGATAGGTTGTGGAGCAAAGTGCTGGAAAAGGAACACCAGGATTGGGCAAAAGTTCTAGGAGTCCTAATTTCTCGGCTTGGACCAAGCTATGGAGTAACTTCGAAGCCTGCATGGGCGACGAGGGAGCAGCAATGCCCTTAAGTTCATAATGGCGCCCATCCACATAGAAAGCCATGACCTTTTGCTGAAAATTCCAAGCTATAAGACCCAAGGAGTTAAGCCATTCGGCTTCTAAGATCACATCACAAGTGCCTACGAGGAGCAACAAAAAAGAAATGGTCAGAGTATACCCCTGGATATGCAAGCTGACATTTGGAGCAGTGCCATGAGTAGAGACCAATTGACCCAAAGCCGCTGTAAATTGAACAATTGTGGACTCATCAATATGCAATCCTAAGTGATGAGCGATTAGAGGGTACAAGAAGTTAGAGAAGCACCAGAATCCATAGAGACACGCACAGGGTGTGACCTAATCTGGTCCTATATACGCAGTGACGGTTCCTGAATCCAAATTTTGGATGGGCTAAATTTACATATTAGATTTTAAAAAAACTCGACGGTACAAGTGAATTTTATTAATAAAAATAAAAAATACCTATAATTAGAAGTGTAATGAGTCTTACTCTTATATGCATCTATATATACATAAATAAAAGTTTAATAATAAGAAAAAAAAACAAATTACAATAAAAATCATCGTTGAGCTACAAATAAAACTAAAATGAGTTACTTAATAAAACTAACATGGATTATAAATTAATATTGGGATGGGCTAACTCATAAATATATAAGGGAGCAAGCTTGGGTGGGAAGGGCTATAGCCCTTCCAACCCAAGCCTTATCCCCGTCACTGTGTATACGCATAGTCTGAGCAATTGGTGCATTCAAAATGGCGTGGAGAGTCAAGGGTGGGTGATCAGGTGGTGGGGAGTCCAACACAGCTGCACAATCATCCAATTTCTTATCAGGAAAATCGCCCTCAATCAATGCAACAATTGAGGTCTTACAACGATGACTAGGAGCATAAGACTCGTCACAATGAAAACATAATCCCTTGGCACGGCGATCATGAGCATTAGCCTGAGTCAAATGGCGAAACGACCCCCGAAGGAGCAACTGGTAGTTGGGAGCCAGAAGTTGGACGGACTGGTAGAGGGCTCTGGGAAAATGACTTAGAGGCAGATGAAAAACCTAGGCGTGGAGGACGGGGAGCAGAAACTTTTAGAGCGGCGACTTTATGATGAAATATGTGAGAAAGTCGTTGGGCTTGGAGAAAAGTATGTCATGACGAAGTTTAGAGAGAAAAGAGAGAATAGCTAACGACGAAGAGAAGATAAAAGTTTGATTTTCATTCATAACCAACTCATGCTCAAAGTGTGAGCTAAATATAGCCAAAAAGGAGACAAAAATACACGTGGGATAATTCATGGCTACAACAGATTCGTTTAGAAATACTGAATTAATGGGCTGGTCCCAAAACCTAAGTGGGCCAACGGATATAAAAGAGGAGCTGGCGAAGAATGGGTCTATCACAACACTAAACTAAGTGGAAGTGAAACAAAACTTGTAATCCATGCGCTGTCAACAACCTTTGACACGTCGGCGTTTGACGGGCCGATGATCATCCTTCGCCGTTGTTTCGGTTGGTGCAGTTTGGCTGTTGAGAAGACTGAAGACCCTTCTATGCATGCCCTCGAACTTCTCCAGAAAAACCTCGAAATCGAACATCAGTTGTTCGTCGGCGCGGACTGAGTCATCCACCATGATCAAGAACTCTGTGCAATCCACCTTCCGCGCGATGAACATTCTTATTTGCTCAAGAAAAACAAGGTACTTATGGGAATCCCCAAATTATATTAAATTGGGTTTTAAAAAATTTCCATATAAATTACATTAAGATTGATCGGCATACTCTCCATTCGATTATATCTAAAAATATTTAAGCTCTATTCGGTACGGTACTGGTATAAGACAAACATAATCGTACCGAATTAAACCAGTTTAGTTTCAGTATCGCACCAAACCTCTATTGAGTTTAACTTTTCAGTATTTTTTCAGTTTGGTCTAATCCTGAAGGCTTGATTTCGGTAATGAGAAAAAAGGTATGGCTTTAGTATTTCGGTAATGAGAAAAAAGGAAATTCAGATAGGACCAATGTTGAACATAAAATGATTACACATTGAACTCTTCTAGCATCTCTGCTCTCTCGTCTCTCTCTCTAAAAGAAAAACACTTAAACAGCCCTAGCATTGTGGCGGGTTTCTTCATTGATCTTCACCTATTTGGGTGCAGATCTAAGTAAGAACTCTGCCCCCTTCCCTCAGCCTCTTGTCTTCCCTTTCCCCTTTGACCTTTCCCTCTCTTCCTTTTTCTTCCTATTTTTTTTCCTGGTGCTTGTTCCATCCCTTTTTGCTGCACTCTTCCCCATTCCTCCTTGGCCTTTTGTAATGACCCGTCCCAAATTCCTAGATTAGATTAGTGACTAATCACGATTAATGAGGTTAATCGGTGATTAGTAGAGCGAAATCGGACGAACGGTGCGAAATGACCGTTTTGCCCCTAATCGTGGCAAAACATTGACTTTTCAATCGAGCGGTCAAATGGACTTTGACCGATGACCGTGACGTAGTTCGTGACGTCACGAGTTCATAGACAGGTGGCACGTTCAATTCCGACGTTCGAGGAAGAAGTTATGACGTGCGGAAGTTTAGGGGCATTTTGGTAATTTTAGTTAAAAAGGGCCAAATAGTTGACTTTTTGACCGGAATGTCCGATGGTCGAGGGCCAAAGACCATTACGTAGATAAGGACGATACGAATCCATAGGCAGGCGACACACTGAAATCGGACTTCGAACGGGAGAGTTATGGGTCACGGAAGTTCGATTTCACTATGCACGAACTTCGAGACGGGGACGATTTGGCGAAATCTGATTTGGGCAGATAATTTGGTGGGTCCCATGGATGAGTGACAAGTGTCACTCATCCTATTGGCTAACTCCCCCAAATTGTGGATCTAATAATAAAATAATATTATTTAATTAATTTTTTAATCAAATCTTAACAACCATTAATCCTAACCATCCATTACCAATTAACCTTTAAATCCACACCCTCCATCCCATCTCCCTCTCATCAACCATCACTCTTCTTTGTTCATCCTCAAACCCGAACCCCCTAACCCATAATCCTCCATTTTCTTCATTTTCTTCAAAAACCCAAAACACACACACACCATCACCATTCATTGCTTGTGCGAGCTGAACATGACTGTGAGGTGGTGGAAAGAGGTTGGGGATGGCAGGCCACGGCCAGCCACAGCGGAGGACACGGCGGGGAGAGAGAACCCGTGGGTGAGTTTTCTTTCAAAAATTGAAAATTGATTTTTGTTGTGTTTTAATCAAATCTAGGGATTGAGAAATGTTCCTAGAGGTCTTAGGGTTCTTTTAGGATTGTTTTCGAAGGTTTAGATGGCCTGTAACGGCCGTGAATGGCGGAGGTAGTCACATACGCCATTGATGAACTTGGAAGGTATAGTTTTTGAGGGTGTTCTTAGTTTTTAGGGCCATAGAACTCTAGGTTAGGGAGAGACGAAGAGAATGGGACAAACGGGAACGGTTTTGGTGGCCGGACGGCGGAGAACCGGCCGGGTCAAGCCGCGGGTCACGGCGACCCGGTTACTGGTATTCGGGTCGACCCGCGGGAGGACAGAGAAGACAGGTGACGTCATCCTACTGACGTCATCATGTCAGGGATGACGACAGCATTGTCAGATCTGACAATGTCAGCTGACATGTCAGAAAATGGGCCAATAGGAGTGCGACACGTGTCACATGTCAGTGCACAGTCAGCACTGACATGTTAGTGACTTGGCCCAATCAGGGGCTGACACGTGTCACTGACGTGGACCAGTGCCGTGATGACACGTGGCACATGTCAGACGGCCACGTGGCACTGACAGAGCAGTGATTTGGATAAATGGGAGCTTGACACGTGGCACCTGTCAGAGTCTGACATGTCAGACCTGACATCTGTCAGATGACGTCAGCATGACATCATGCTGACGTCAGCATGTACTGTAGCTGGCGCGTGAAGCCCACGCGCAGCCACTTCAGGCGGCGCGTGTGGGCGCGTGGGGGAGAATTTGGGGATGTGTTCAACATGTGAAATCTTCTATTCGATGTAACGAACATTTTGGGGCTGGTTTCGTGTCAATCAGACACCGTCTCGATATGTTTCGGGGCATCGGAAGGTTTAGGATCGACTTTAAAAATAGTTAGAAAATCGGGAAAATTATGGGGCTTTGGTAGGAGGTTAATTAAGTAGTTAGTAACCTTCTATTAAAATTTGGACAGGTTTGGGAGTCCCGGTGACTGTGATCGGCTCGGGGAGCCGTATGGCATGCAAATCGAGGCGGCAGCTCGGACGGTCTGTGAGTGGACCTTGTTTTCTAAATTGGTGCATGCATAAATGTTAGTATATGTTTTAATTGCTTGTTTGATGATGCCATGGGTGCATTTGTATGTGGTTACGTATAAGCACGTATTTCGAGGTTTTGGCCTTATACGGTGCTTATATGGGTCTGTATTTCTTTATTGATTTAAATGAACTGGATTTGGATTTCAAAAGGATAAACTCGGGTATGAGACCGATTTGGTTTTGTCTCGTGCATATGACCTCAGATTTCGGGCACGGTGCCCAGCTGATGTCCTATGTTCGGGCACGAGACCTAGTCACTTTACGGTTTTGATTTCAGGTCCGGGAACCTTAAATGGATTCCCAGGTTCATGACGGTTTATGGGAACCGACATGTTACCTGGTTATGTTATTACGGTACATGAGGGTTTATGGGAACCGGCATGTTACCTTGGTTATGGATATTATGGATCATGACGGTTCAGGGGAACCGGTCATGAATGTTTATGTTATGTATATATATGTTCATCTACCTTCCTTTACATGTTCTACTATCTCCTTCGGGGAGGGTCGTTGGCCTGGGTGGACCCCGGAGTAGTCACGGAGCATCGACTGAGTGGAGTCACCCCCCAGTTGGGTTCCTTACTCTCAGGAAGGCTATGATTACTATTATCTCGGGTAGGGTCAGTGGTCTACGGACATTGATCTTGACTTTGAGAAGACTCGGATTGAGACCTGGGTAGCACGCGCGTAGCTTTGGAAACCGTGACAGGATTGGTTGTGTGAATTATATGTATATATGATGTATGGTATATGAGATATATGATATGATATATTATGTGTGTTTACACAGGTTTTGGGCAATGGCCCGTATGGTTGGTTCTTTATGGTTTGGGGCCAGGTCCCTTATGGATTGGGGCAGTGGCTCGTATGGTCGTTTTCATTGTGGTCCTTTCGACCTTGGTTTATATTCTGTTTTGGGCTTAGTTCCCACATATGGTTTCCATTTGGTTAAATGGTTTTCGAATGCATGCATGCTTTTTAGTGAAGGGTACAAATGTCTTCGATAAACTGTTTTTATAAACTCTTTGTTTTGTCCACTCACAGTTTTTAATGTTTTGACTGCCCTTCAGGTCGACATCGGATGTGGACTGTAGTAGAGACCGAGATATCATATACCTCCTCCGGATCCTGGCGTACTCTGATAGCCCGGGAGGGCAAAAGGGCGGAAATATCCCTTGTCTGACACTTCGTGTTAGACGGGAGCAGGATCATCCCGCACTAATCCCGGGGGGGATTGGGATGGGTCCTGTCACCTTTCCTTCTCTTCCCCTTTTCTTTAATTTCTTTTTTTGTTTTTTCTGGTGTTTTTTTTGTCCCCATATTTCTTTGCTATTTTTTTTCTAGCTAGTTTGCTTTCCTTTTGGAATTTATTGCTTTTTGTTATTATTTTGTTTATTGTTTTTCGACTATGCTCTCTATCCAAATTGATACTCTTTTGGCCCCTCACATTGTGGAGGATTTCCTTTCTCCTTCCTTGGAGATTTCCAAAGGCCTATTAGATTTATCCTCCTATCTCCATTTCAACTTCCTTCCTCCATGCCTCAATCTCTTCCTTTTCCTTCATCCAAATCTTTTGATAGCACTGGACCTTGATCATCTTACCACCAAAGTCCACCTAGCTCTCAACCCATTTGCTATTTCGACACTGAATTATGCACCTGTCGAACGGATTATGTGAACGCTCTTTGCACGGGTGACTTTCTCATCCCCATTTTCTGCTATCTTCTTCGGTTACACCAATACTTTCCTTGCTTATGGTGATTCTGTGTTTGTTGGTTTGTGGCAGCTTGGGAGACGTTTGAAGGCGCCGGTTTGGCCGATGACGACTTTCCATTTTTTATGTCTACGTTTGCTTTTAAGTTGCGTTCGTTTACTTTGAAGTTGTGTTCGTTTACTTTTAAGTTGTGTTAAACTTATATTATTGGACTTGTATCTATATGAATTATGACAAGGACCCGCCCTGATCCCCCGGGGACCACAAGGGGGCGTGCCCTGCTCCCGTGTGACACCCGAACCAAAATTCCAATTTTAACTTTAAAAACTTAAATTCATAAATGTCCGAATAAAAGTTACACATGCAATCAAAAAGATACAGATGTCAGACAAGGGATCCAATACAAAATTACAAAGTTCGAACACGACTCTAGGAAAATCCTGCGGGTGATCTGACCCAACAGGGGTTCAGGTGCGCAATACAAAATCTATGCCTCAGCCTCGGGGTCCTCACCAACCTCAGCAGCACGACCTGGAGGGGTTACCAAAACATGAAAGGTGAGTGGGCCGAACCTCAGGTTTATAAAACAGTTTAGTAAGTAAAAATATATAATTTACCCCTCCGTTTTCCAAACATGCATGCAGCGGTATTTAAAAACCATAAATACATATAATATACCACAAGCATTATATTAAGCCATAAATGTAATTTAATCACAACTACTGCACTATACACTCCGATCTCGACATCCCAAATGTCCGACGTCCCTGACGTCCAATATGGTCACAGTCCCAAGGCTACGCGTGCCACCCGGGGTCTCAAATCCCGAGTCCAACCTCCGAACCCAGTTCGGTTACGGCATCCCAGATGCCCAGCGTCCCAGACGCTCGACGTCCCCGAACGTCCAATCATAGCAACCCTGCTCCTGAGTCATCCTACGGTCCGGCACCTCCGTAGCATGACCCCTCGCAGGCAATGCACCGTGACCGCTCCGGGGTACCACATCCGGAGGAGACAGTATCATACGGTGGATTATACAGTGTAGTACCTAAGATAGTCATCCATATCCACATGCATATATAAATATATATATATATATATCATCCAAAACAGTGTTCAATTTTTGTAAAACAGGTCTCAAGCCCAACATCGTAAAACGTGTCGTAACCGTAAACCGAGGTAATCAAAATCCATTATTTGATTCACACACACATATACATATACGGAAATGAAAACGGTTATGCATGCAAGTGTTAATAAAAACGGGCCCACTCACAGTACGTTCCCGCTGCGAATAATGCGCGTACGAACCTGTTTCCGGGATTTTCGTAAGTTTCCTGTCATTTCAAATCACATGCAAGTGTCACTATAGGTCCTTAATATACTCTCAAAAAGTCCGAAACAGAAACCGGCTCGGGGAAGCCATCCAACACGCTTCCCGAGACATTCGGCCCTAAACTGACCTTCCTAATTATCTCAGATCAACATGGTTATTTCACATAAAATGTTCAAAATGATGATAGGATTAAAAGTCATGTTGATCGTGAATTGAGATAATGCTCAACGCGCCCTCACGTGCCGCCCAAAGTGGTTGCGGGTGAAAGTCACACGCCTGCTACAGTGTCGTCTTCCTTACCCGTCTTCCCTGCTATTAGGACCTTCAACTCGCGAGTTCAACCCGGTTAATTAACCATCAATTCGTGTTCTATTACTTCTTTTCTTGATCCTATGACATTCATTAGCCATCCAATTAAAGTCCCATGTCCTTAATTAACCTTAATAGCCCCCTATTCGAGCCTTCGACCCGTGATCACCCAAACGGGTCGATCACCACTACTTGCTAATTCCCAAATTTTCAAATTAACTTCGTAGTAAGCTTCCTAGGGATAATACGAACCAAATGGAATGATCAATTGCATAAGAAAGTACCTGGAAGTGATCGTCCCTAGGTCTGCAACTCCCATGAAACCGTCAGCCTCAGTCCCAGCTCCACCGTGGCTGGTTCCTTTCGATTTTTGCACGGTTGTGTTCCAGTCACTCCCAGAAAGCTCACTCAGTGTCTAGATTGGTCCAATAACCCGTAGAAATTAAACTCTGGATTTTTCCCCCCAAAACCCAAAATGGTTTTTCCCACGGTTTCTCTCAATCTCTCTCAGTCTCACCTTCACCAAATGATTCCAAATGAACTCCCAGACTCAAAGGCACTCAGTTAATCGGTCGAAGTGGTCAGCAACTCATGGGAATCCATCAGAGGTCCCTGTGAAGTTTGTTTCCCGCAAACGGCAACCATGACCAATTTTAAAACCAAGCCCGTGCCTGCCCAATGCTTCAGTCCCTTCAGACATGTTCCCACTGCCTCAATCCACATAAACTACTCATTCTAGCCATCCACTAACACCATAAACAATTGCACGCTCAAACACCCACGGCATGGCCGTGCAGGTTGTTTCCCACGGTGGTGAACAGTAACCAGCTGGTAAAATGACCAAAATGCCCTCAGGGCAATAATTACCAAAATGGCCTCCGACTTCCGTGACCCGTAACTTGGTCGTCCGACGTCCGTTTTCAGCGTGCCGCCTGTCTACGGACTCAGGGCATCGAGACCTATCCAACGGTCTTCGGGTCGTGTGAAGATTCATTGCATTTCAAAACGTCAACTTTTTCCCTCATTTCGTCCAAATTATGAAAATGCCCCTGGACTTCCGAACGTCACAACTTCTTCCCTGTTCGTCCGAATTGGACGTGCCACCTGTCAATGGACTCGTGACGTCCCGAACTACGTCACAGCCATCGGTCAAAGTCTGTTTGACCTACCAATCAAAAGTCAAAAATTTGGCCTTACCATTCACAAGGGTAAAAATGTCATTTCATTCAATATTTTATAATATTATAATCTACTAATTTCCGGGGTGTTACAAATTAGGTATTATTTGTGTGTATATTTATATCCCATTTAAGTCTTTATTTGTGGGCTTCTATTTCATGTAATATTTGCTTATTAATGAAGTACTTGTTTGATAAAAAAAATGATTACACAAAAGTACACATAAACATAAGTGAGTAGTTACAGGCATGGATGGAAATATCAACCGAAAACACCGAAATATCGATAATTCCTACTAGCGACAACTAAAGGAGGGTGAAAGAAATTTTCCAAAATATCGAAGACTTTTCTTGTTTTGAGTCCACAGATCCCTTTGTGGGATCAAAACAATGAAGATGTATTATTAATTTGTGAAAATTGGACGTAAAATGAAGTGGTTTGAGTCGGGCATGAAGTCGGGTAAAAAAATTTGAGTTACAGACCCGCTAGAGGAAGAAGATGACTGTTAGTTTGTAAACTTTATATATTATACGTTGCTTAAATTACCAATCAGATTGGCTAGCCGAGTTGACTGTGTTTTTGTTTCTTAACTGGGGGTCGAAGTGTTCTCATCTATTGAATATTTTGTTGTTTTATCCATTTTTTGCAAATTTTCAACAAAATTTGTCCTTTTTTCATAATATTTTTTTTTTCAATTTTAAATATATTTTGACTTATTTTATCATTTTTCTTCCATTGAATTTTTTATGCTTATTGTTTTTTTAATTATATTAACATTCAATTATAGTAATTCACTTCAATTTATGTTTATATTTAAGATTTTACATTATTAGTTATCGTCAGAATCATATTGTATCATATTATTAATCATATATTTATTATATCAAAGTCATTTTATATTTTTATTAGTCTTATATAACTATTATTGGGTACTAGAAGTGAATCCCAATGTTCCATTAAAAATTTCCAATTTTTAAACTAAATTTTGTCATTTTTGTTGACTGTAAACGATATCGATATTGATATTTAGAACGAGATATCCATAAATTTGATTAGCGATATATCGGTCAATATTGATATTTTAATCCTTAGATTACAGGACTCTTGCAAATACAAATACAAAATTAAATTCATACTTCATCACCATCTCCTTTAATGTTCTCATCAGCCTCCTCCTCATCATCAACTGAAATGAATTCAGCAATTTCAGCCAAAACATATTCATTGAGCAGACACATCCTCAAAATTGAAATCGGAAAAAAGTTGAAGACTCTCCACAGAACCATCATGCATAAAATTACGAATGTTGGAACCAAGCTGAAATATCTCCTCATCATCCTCTTTAAAGCCAATGCAATTCCTGGCATCCAAAAACTCGAGATTCTTGCAGCCCTGCAGTATGAAAACGAGACCATCCCGCAGGATACTTACCCTTTCCAAGCTCAACAACTTAATATTAGGCACCAAGTTGACAATTGCCAATGCCTCCTTTTTCTCAATTCTGGCATTATTCGAAAACAGTAAGTGAGAAAAATACTTGCAGTTCAAGCCCACAGTTGCAAGTATTTTTTCCAGATTTTCGCAGCACCCCAACGATAACATGAACAAGTTCTTCCACTTGCCAATCAACTCAACATTTAAGCGAGAATCGTACAATAAACATCTCGGTAGACATAAAATCCCAAGGTTGGGGCACCTGCAAATTTAAAGTAAATTGTGACCGATGTCATGTCACCGATGTGCATCAAATTAAAACAAATTCGTAAGTAAATTAGAATAGAATGATAGATTCGAACGGAAAAAAGCAAACAGAAGAGTGCGTATGGGAAATTTTTTGACTACTTACACATTTGCAGCATATTCAAACTCTTCAATTTTACAGCAGCCAGGCAGCTTGAGAGAAATAGCATTTCCACGGCTACGATCAACTATGGACTTGATGAAATCAGTGACAGAGAAGCGATCCTCATCAACCTGGTATTCCGAAACAAATCTTCCGTAGATGGGGTAGGGCTCAGAGTTAAAAGGGTCGTAAGGGTCGGGCTCAAAATCTGGAAATTTGAGTTGTTCCCAGCGTGAAGGATCCAGGCTTGCTTTGTACCATGACTTGCACACAAATGGGACATCCAACAGAAGTGACTCCATGCCAACTCCTTGAAACACATTCACCAAGCAATCCATTTTTAAGTCCTCCCATCTTCTTTCATTCTGCATCTAATACAACACAAAAGTATAACATGGTATCAGAATTCAGAACAGAGCAGGCTGGTCCATTATAAAGAATATAAAAAACACACATCATTAGGAAAATAAGGGAAATTTAAAGAGAGGAAGTAGGAAAAGCATAACTTTTAATTAAGCAGCGTATGGGGGAACATAGACAAATTAAAAGGAAACTTTGATTCTATATCTGATTCCGTGATCATTGTTTTCTACATGAAATAAATAAATAAATATGGTATGGGTTATGGTCTAATAATGTAAATAAAAATTTGAAATGAATACCAACTTACATTTGAACCTGGAAGAAGGGTCGCGACCTAGATGATCAGTGTGGAATCCAAAATCACCCGAAAATTGTGAAGCTTCCACGTGACCCATAATTTCTGAAATGACCAAATTGCCCATGACAATAATACAAATGATTTGCAGACACCCAGACATTAAATAATCTATTTACCAGCTAAATACGTATTTAATCGGGTTAAAAGTCTCTGTAATATTAATATTCCCCCCGGTGAGTTAATTGTCATTATTCTTAATAACGAACAATTAAATATTGATATTAAATCACAATAATTATCATTATTATCATAATAAGTCATTATTATAATTATTAAATAATATATTTTATTATAAATATATTATTTATTAATTATAAATTCGACCGACCAATCAGAACGCTCCGAGCCTCCCAAGGATTTCCTATAAATAGCGGAGCTCATTTCACTTTCCAAGTAATTCTGTTCAACGCTACTTAAGCTATTGAGATTTCTCATTCGAAGCTAACTTAAGCATTAGAGCGTTCTTGATCGAACACCCCCCGGGTCTCGATTATTGAATGAACGATAGCTTACTGTTTGCTTGTTTGTAGGGATCCTTGAGTCTTTTGAGTTTAAATAACGAATTCAGCTTCAACAATTGGTTCTCTCATTGAGAGTTTGAAGATATTCAAGAAGAAGCTCTCATAATTGTTCATCGTCCATCCTACTTCGTTCATCGTTCTTAACGTTGATTCGAAGATCTTGAACGTGTCATCGTTCAACAAATTTCCATTCAAGATTCGTTGATCAAGCATGGCCAGGGTTCGACGATCTGTTCGTTCAGCTGGAGAAGGTGTTTCTGCCTCAACTGCCCAGACGAGAAATGAAGCTCGCATTGAGACTCGAGAGGAACGCCCAACTCGACCTCGTCGAGTGTCCATAGAAGCACCCATGGAGATGCAAGGAAGGATGCCGACCTTCAGCTTCGGAGCGTTTCCTTCTCCAACAACCCAAGTACCCGTGCTAAGGGAAAGAACTTCAATCTTGCAGCAAGCAGGCGGGCGGTTGATGGGAGGAACATCAAGGCAAGGTCAGCCCATAACAAGCATGGATTTGCGGGACTTCTTGGATGGGCGCCACGACATCTCAGGAAGGAGTCACCACCAACCTCCCCAGGACAACTTGGCGCAACAAGTTGAAAGGTTGAGCAGCCAAGATCAACTCCAGTTAGAGCTATTGCAGCGACTCCTGGCATAAATAATAGCCCTAAAACCAGATAGATAACCCACTTCGCGTGGAGGGCAAGAGAGTGTTCCAAGACGTCTGGGAAAGGAAAAGGTCCGATGTCAAACAATGCCACATGACACTTCACTAAGCGACTCTGGTGAAAAAAGTCACACTTGCCAAGCAAAGAGCCCACAACGCCCAAGGCCATCGGTACATGAGCGGCTCGAAAGTAGGATCGGGGCAACTTCACGGGTGGAGCACTCACATGGGAGCAGGGGGCAGCACCAAACTCCGCATAAAACTCCAAGATAATCTGCCCATGGCAGTGAGGGGAGGATGAAGCTTACTCCCCTACGCGAACCTAGCGGTCAAGGGGAGAGGCTCGAGGAGGTTCCCGATGATTAGCTCACAATGACTCTCCACTTCAACGAGGTGCATTGCAAGCTAACGATGTCCAAAGGATGTTGGATCGACACCTTCGTGCTCAACGAGACGGCGATCTAGAGGACGATCTAAGGTTCACAAGGGATTTGAGGAGGAGCCGTTCCCTCATAGGTTCTCAACGCCGAACTTCACTCCATTCAAAGGAGCTTCCGACCCAGTAAAACACATCGATTACTACCGTGGAGTCATGGTCCCCCACAGACATAACGATGCACTCATGTGCAAAGTTTTTCAAGCTTCTATTCAAGCTTCTATTCAAGGCCAAGCCATGACTTGGTTCAATTTTAACGACCCGTCCTAAATTCCGGGATTAGATTAGTGAGGTTAATCAGTGATTAGTTGAGCGAAATCGGACGAACGATGCAAAATGACCGTTTTACCCTTAGTCTTGGGTAAAATGTTGACTTTTGACCCAAAAGGTCCGATGGCCGAGGGTCGAGGACCATTATGTAGATCGGGTTGATACGAATTCATAGACAGGCGGCACGTTGAATTCGGACGTTCGACGAAGAAGTTATGATTCACGGAAGTTCAATTGCACTATGCATGCATTTCGAGATGGGGATGATGTGGCGATATCTAATTTGGCAGATATTTTAGTGGGACCCATGGATGAGTGACAAGTGTCACTCATCCCATTGGTCATTAACCCCCAAATTGTGGATCTCAACATTGATTGGTGAGATTTGGATTAAAATAATATTATTTATATTGTTTTATAATTCTCACTCATCTCATCTCAAAATCCCAGCCATCCATCTCATCTAATCTCTCAATCTTGACCGTCCATTCCCTTTCCTCTCTTACCTGATCAGCATCCTCTCTGTTCCTCTCACAAACCCGACCCCCTCCATTTTCTCCATTTCCATTTTTAGCAAACAAACACCCACACCTCACCACCATAATTGTTTCTGTGTTCCAGTGAGGGACTGAGAGAGACTAAGACGGCATGGTGAGGGACGACAGGCCACAGTGGTGGACGCGGCGGAGGAAAACCCGAGTCCGTGAGTGGGTTGTTTTTGAATTTTCAAATTTGTGTTTAGGGAGTTTTTAGTCGACTCTGTTAATGGGAATAACTTCCTGGTGATCTAAGGGGAAGCTTTGAATGTATTTCGAAGGTTAGGATGGCCGGAGGCCACATCGGCGATCGATTGCAGGTGGCCGGTTCAACCATGGATCTTCAAGGTACGATTTAGGCTCGTTTTTCCTATTTTTAACACCTGGATTGATTAGGTTTGTTGTTAGGAACATTTAGGAATAAAAATGAGAAGAAATAGATTGAAAACAAGTGAGAAATAAGGCTAAACCGTGACCGCCGGTACGGTTGGACCAAATAGGTTCGAACCGGTCTGAACTGTGTCTGTCACGAGGTAGGGGATGACACTGTAGCAGGCGTGTGGTTTTCACGCTCAGCCCCTTTGGACGGCGCGTGAGGGCGCATGGTGGGTATTTTGGGGTGGTGTTCAACATGTGAAATACTTTCTTCGATTTAACTAACATTTTGGGACTGGTTTCGTGTCGATCGGACACCGTCTCGATATTGTTCGGGACGTCCGAAGGTTTAGGATCGAGTTTGAAAATACATAAAAATTCCGAAAAATTACGGGGCTTTAGTGAGAGGTTAATAAGGTAGTTAGTAACCCTCTAAAGGGATTTGAACATGTTTGGAAGTCCCGGTGACGATGTTTGGCCCGGGAGAGCCGTATGACACGCGTATCGAGGCGGCATCTCGGACGGTCTGTGAGTGTACTTTATTTTCTAAATTGATGCATGCATAAATGTTTATTATATGTTTTAATACACGTTTTGTGATGCCATGAGTGCATTTGTGTGTGGTTACGTATTGACACGTATTTCGAGATTTTGGCCTTATACGGTGCCTTTACGTGTTTGTGCTTTCTTTGTTGGTTTAAATGAAACAGGTTTGGATTTAAAAAAGGATAAACTCGGGCATGTAGCTGTATTGATGACTTTTGGGTCTGAGTCGTGGTAACGGCGAGTGCTATGTGCACGGCGACGGACGATACGACGCTCGCCTCCGGACTGGGATGTGTTCCTTCCGGAGAGGTCACTATGCACATACTGTTGTCAAGCAGCCACTGGAGGCTCGACTTCAGAGTGCTGATGGTTCAGGATATCAATCGGTGATGGGTGAACTATGAACTAGAGGTGGTCGCGTCGGTTGATTCGTTCACGGCGACATACCGAGATTGAGAACGGTCATGGACAGATGGTTACACACATTACTATGATTGGAATCGTGACTGACCCTGAGATATCGAGCTCGATGCCCAGTTGAGTCATGAGTTCGGGCACGAGACCCAGTTACTTTACGTTTGTGATTTCGGGTCGGGGACCCTAAAAGGATTTCTGGATTCATGATGGTTTATGGGGACCGGGTATGAATCCATTGAAAGGTTTTAAGAATATTTTCGATATATATATATATTCATATACCTTCCTTATTTGGAATTTCTCCTCCGGGGAGGGCCGTTGGCCTGGGTGGGCCCGGAGTAGTCACTGAGCACTAACTGAGTGGAGTCGCCCCCGTTGGGTACCTTACTCTCAGGAGGGCTTGGATTGTAACCCTTAAGGAGGGTCATTGATCTGCAAACATTGAGCTGGGTGGACCCTGAGGAGACTTGGGCTTTGATACCCCGGATAGCACGTGCGTCCCTTTAGAAACCATGACAGGATTGGTTATGTGATTTATATGTATATGTTATATGATATATGATGTAATGGTTTTGGACTGAGTCCCACATGGATTTGGGCAGTGGCCCGTATTATTGGTTTCATTTACGTTTTGGGCAAAGGCCCCTAATGGTTTGATAAATAGTTTTCGAATGCATGCATGCTTTTTAGTGAAGGGTACAAATGTCTTTATGAAAATGTTTTTATAAATTATTATTTTGTCCACTCACAGCTTTTAAATGTTTTGACAGCCCTTCAGATTGATCACGGATGCGGGCTGTAGCAGAGACCGAGACATCACATACCTCCTCTGGATCCTGGCTTACTCTGAAGCCCCGAGCGGGCTACAGTCGGAATTTCCCTTGTCTGACACTCCGTGTCAGACGGGATCAGGAACGTCCCGCGTTAATCCCGAGGATTGGGACGGGTCCTGGCATCATTCATCTCCCTCGGAGGTCGATTGCATCTTTTGAAGAGTTGGCTCTGGCTTTTGTGAAGGAGTACGCACAACTTTGGAAAATCGAGGTGAAGGATGAACTTCTTTTCTCTGTCCGAAAGAGAGCAAAGAGACTCTGCGACAATACATACGGAGATTTTGCGAGGAGAAGTCTCGAATTGTCGGTTGTAGCGACCTTGTTGCAGCAATGACGTTTAAAAAAGGGCTCCCTCGGGATAGCCAGCTTTACGGAGACATCGTCATGAGCAATGCACGAAGTCTAATAAAGATGCTCTCGCTAGCAGAGCGACATGCAAGCTGGGAGGACAAGAAGAACGCCACACATGCACATGACTATGCTGGGGCTAGTGAGAAGGCCACTAATAAGGTTGAAGCCCAAGGAAAGTTTGCGACTGGAAAGTCCAATAAGCGCAAGATGGGTCAACCCTCGCAAACTCCGGCTATGGCAAAACCAAATTTGCAGCTATCTTTGCCAGTCCATCAGATCCACAATGAAATTAAGGATAAACCATGGTTCAAGAAGCTGGGCCCAGTCAAAATTAATCAAGAGAAGGCCGATAAAATGAAGTGGTGTGCCTACCATGAGTGATACAGGCATAACATCGGAAAATTCATATCTTTCTAGAGATATCTCCGGAATCTCATCAAAGAAGAACATTGCACTGAGTACGTCAAAGGGAAGGTTGTGGATCGACCCGCAGATAAAGTACCGAAGGAACCTGCAGCAAAGATGATTCGTATCAACACCATAAAAGCAGAATCGGAGTTGCTAGGAACCTCCTCCAAGAAGAAGAAGAGAAAAATCCGAGATGCACTGGCCATCTCTTAGGTCTCCCATGTTTCCATCCCCGGGGTGGCCAACGACCTTGTCGTTGGTTTCACTTTGAAGGACAAGGTAGGACTTGATTGACCGCATGATGATGCTTTAGTCGTGTTAATCCAGATCACACATGCTCAAGTTAATCGGATTCACGTTGATGAAGGGAGTGCAGCAAATATCCTTAGCCTGGATGCAGTGTGCAAGATGGGGTTAGAAAGCCTCACAACAAAAAGGGCCGTTCCGTTCCGAGGTTTCAATGGGTCAACCAACATGACCGTAGGCACTCTCCAGATGGATGTACATTCGGATCCTGTTGTCACGTCCCAAACTTTTTACATCATGGACTAGTACTCTCCATACAATGAAATTTTGGGAAGGCCATGGCTACACAAAATCCTCGCAACCACGTCATGCCTTTACCCGAAGATTTGATTCCCTATCCCCGGAGGTGGAGTTGGGAAGATCAAAGGCGACCAGGTGATGGCTCGGCAGTGCCTCACAGAAGGCCTGAAGGAGGTCAATGAGGCTGAGTTTGTTCCTTAGGTAGGATCATCTACTAGGGGCAAGCTTTCTTCTTCATCTCTCAAATAGCAAATAATCACGGGTCAAGATCCTGATGTTCACGAGGAACCTCCAACTCCGGAAGGATGGCAACCGGAGGATGACGTCCCCTTCATTCAACTTGACCCTCAATATCCTGAGCGACAAGCCCGTATTAGTGCTCGGTTGAGTGACACAGAAAAAGAAGAACTCATAGCTTTCCTACGTGAGGAGAAAGAATTTTTTGCTTGGTCTCTGTCTGACATGTCGGGGATCGATCCTACCATCGCTTTCCACAAGCTGCACGTCAATCCTAACCACAAGTCGGTCAAGCAAAAAAGACGCAATTTTCCCCTCGAGAAAATTGCTATCATCCAAGAGGAGATTGACAAGTTACTCGTTGCTGGATCCATTGAAGAAGTTCCGCACTCTGAATGGCTAGAAAACCTCGTACTTGTCAAGAAGAAGGAAGCAGGACGATAGATAGTTTGTGTTGATTACACCGATCTCAATCTTGCATGCCCAAAGGATAACTATCCCCTGCCCAGAATCGATCTCTTAGTGGACTCTACTGCAGGAAATGAGGTCCTAAGCTTCCTAGACGCATACTCGGGCTATAATTAGATTTTCATGCATGAAAAAGACAAGGACCAAACTACCTTCGGCTTCGACCGAGGTGTGTACTACTACAAGGTCATGCCGTTTGGCCTCAAGAATGCAGGTGCGACGTACTAGTGACTTGTAGATTGGATATTCAAAGATCTCATCGGCAAAACCATGGAGGTCTATGTGGATGACATCATGATCAAAGGAGAAAAATGAGGGGATCATATCACCAACCTGGGAGAGATTTTCAACTTGCTGAAGAAGTGCAAAATGAAGCTCAACCCTCTGAAGTGTACTTTCGGGGTATCAGCAGGGAAATTCTTGGGTTACCTTGTGACTTAGCGTGGGATCAAAGCAAATCCAAAGAAAATCAAGGAAATTCTCGAGATGAAGTCTCCATCAAGTCTGAAAGAGATTCAAAGTCTCACTGGACGAGCTGCAGCATTGAACAGGTTCCTGTCCAAGTCAACTGACTGGTGCCGACCTTTCTTCCAAGCAGTAAAGAAGGCATCCAGAGATAAGTGGGATGAAGGTTGTGAGAAAGCGTTTCAAGATCTCAAGGCCTACTTGATGTCTCCACTACTACTATCAAAACCCAAAGATAACGAGGACATGTTTCTCTATTTGGGGGTCTCTGATGTTGCTGTAAGCTTTGCACTTATCCGGGAAGAGAATGGGATTCAACTGCCTGTATTCTACACATCCAAAGCCCTCTTTGATGCTGAGACACGACATCCAAAGTTCGAAAAGCTGATTCTGGCGTTATTGGTTACCACAAAGAAGTTGAGGCCTTACTTTCAAGCTCATCGGGTAATCGTCATGACAGAATATCCACTCGGTTTGTTACTTCATGCACCTGATGCATCAACACGAGTAATGAAATGGGCCATAGAGTTGAGTCGGCATGATTTGCTCTATCATCCAAGAACAGGTGTCAAAGACCAAGCCTTAGTGGATTTTGTTGTGGAGTTCACACCAGCATCACTGGAAGGAAGCAATGACAATAAGCTTGGCAAAGCCCTCAGGTCCTCAGACACTTCCTTGTCACAAGATCATGGCGATAGTTCCTCTTCTCTGCAACCCTCAACTTCCAATCTTATATGGAAGCTCTTTATTGACGGTTCCTCGAACCAAAAGGGGGCAGGAGCGGGATTGTCTTTATCACTCCTGATGGCTCAATAATGGAGCAAGCAGTACAGTTTGGATTTAAAGCCTCAAATAATGATGCGGAGTATGAAGCTTTAATTTGTGGGCTCACACTTGCCAAGGAGTTGGGCGTCAAAAAAATCGCTATTCATTCGGATTCACAGCTGATCACTAGTCACTTGATCGTTGAATTTGCTACGCATGATGCAAGGATGCTTATAAATAGCAACAAGGTCCAGGAGATGCTTGCCTTTTTCTCGGTTTTCACTTTTCATCAACTTCCACGAGCCGAAAATGCACAAGCAGATGCGTTGGAAAATCTAGTGTCATCACTTGACTACCAATTCAAGTGCTCAATCCTGATTGAGTATCTCGAGCAGCGAAGCATTGATGTTAAGGAGATTGAAGTAAGACAACTTGATTCATCCCTAAGTTGGCAGGACCCTTTTATCAACTACCTAGAGTATGGCACATTTCCTAATAAACGATTAGAAGCCCACAAAGTCCAGATGAAGGCTGCAAGATACTATGTTGACAAAGGCTGACTCTTTCGAAAGAGCTTCACAGGGCCAAACTTACTATGTTTGAGGCATCCGGAGACGTTGAAAGTCCTAGTTGAAATTCATGAAGGACATTGTGGGAATCATTTTGGTGGAAGGTCGCTTACTCAAAAGATGCTTAGTGCATGATTTTACTAGCCAACTCTACGCCAGGAAGCCTTGCAATATGCCCAGAAATGCGACAAATGCCAAAGGTTCAAACCTAACCAATTGGCCCCACTGGAAGAGCTGCATGCACAGACGAGCCCTTGGCCATTCATGCAATGGGGAATTAATATCGTTGGACCGCTTCCAAGCACACCGGTCCCAAGCAAAAAGTATATGATCGTCGCCATTGATTACTTTACCAAATGGGTGGAAGCAAAGGCTTTGGCTAACATTATCCAAATTGATGTTCAAAATTTCATCTGGAGCCAGATCATTTGCTCATTTGGACTTCCCAAGGTCATCCTAACGGACAATGGAACTCAGTTCACTGGCGCCATAATCAACAAATTCTTCGAGTCTTGGAAGATAAAGGACTTCACTTCAACTGCTTACTACCCCCAGGGTAATGGCCAAGCTGAGGCATCGAACACGAAAATCCTCGATTGTATCAAGAAGCGACTTGATGATAAAAAAGGCTTGTGGGAAGAAGAGCTGGATGGCACGCTATAGGCTTATCTCACAACTCCACGTCGTGCAAATGGTGAATCTCCATTCACTCTTGCGTATGGCACCAACGCTGTCATACCACCACATGTTGTTGTTCCAATTCCTTTTACCGAGCTTGATGATCCACTGGTCAACTCTATAGCTTTAAGGACTTCTCTTGACCTCAATGAGGAATTAAGGGAGAAAGTGATAAAGCGCATCTCCAGCTACCAACAACAGGTTCGAAGTTATTACAACAAAAAGGCAAGGATCCGACACTTCCTTCTTAGTGACCTTGTTCTCAAGAAGAAGTTCGCAACACCGAACTGTCCTGGCTCTCAAAAACTCAAGTCCCCATGGGAAGGGCCTTACCATATCTACCAAGTAGGAGGAAAGGGGAGTTACACTTTGGAAACCATGGACGGAAAGTTGGTGAGTGGTTCCATGAATGCTCATCACCTTAGGAAATACTATGTTTAGTTCAAACCTGAAACTAGACCAGCTTTAGCTGTGTATTAAATGTAGACTTTGTCTTTTGAGAATGTTTTATTCAACTTATCAATAAAGATACCAAGTCATTCTCAAGTTAATCATATTGTTTGCAAAGCCTTCCATTAGGAAACACCCAAAACCTTCCACCAGGAAGCACCTAAAGCCTTGTACTAGGGAGCACTCAAAGCCTTCCATTAGGAAGCACCCTAAGCCTTCCACCAGAAAGCACCTAAAGCCTTCCAATGGGAAGCACTCAAAGCCTTCCATTAAGAAGCACCCCAAGTCTTCCTCTTGGAAGCACTCCAAGTCTTCCTCATGGAAGCACTTCAAGCCTTCTTTTCAGAAGCAAAAGCCCTTCCTTGAAGGCAACACAGAAACAAACGTTAACCAAGTTAGCTGAAACCCCTAAGTTGGATGCCCATGGCTTCAACAGGGGCATTTGATGAGCAAACAAGTTTGGGATACATCACATAGTTGGAAGAATTTGACAAAGACCCGGGAGAACCACATTCCTCATAAATATCGTTTTCATTTATTTGAAGGGTGGTTGGCTAATCACATCTCGATTGCTCAAACCAGTTATTTATGAAAAAATGCAAATGCGATAATCAACATACAAAGATAAAGTAACTATGGATGCAAGTCTTCACAGCCCATGGTTCTTTGAAAATCTGCCTACTTTTCTGCTGAAAGTAGGTAAATGTCGTCAAAAGGTGACTCGTCGGTTTTAGGAACATCTACTTTCTTGGCGTCGTCCTCAAGCTCAGGTTCAGCCTCAAGCTTCATCTTTAGTTCCAGCTCCTGCTCTTTGGTTGTAATCCCGCTCCGGCTCTCCGTACCCAACTTTTGTACTTCACTTTCCTTGAAGTACAAAGTTGTGGGGGCATGTGGTGGTAACGAGCAATCAACTTTCAGATTTTCTATTTCAGCTTCGAAGAGTTTGAATTTTTCTTCTGACTCATGCAAACGCCCACGCAGTAAAACTGACTCGTTAAGGGCAGTGTCGCGTTCACTCACTACCAACAACTTTTTTGCGTGACTTGTCTCCATCTCGAGCATTTTGTTCTCTAATGAACGAATTTTCCCCACCAAGGCATTGTTGTTTCGTCTTGAATGGTCGCAACGCTCTCGAAGGCGGATGCACTCTGATTTCATTTGTTTATTCTCCTCTTCCAGCGCCGCTTGTCCACGAAGTATGTCAACCAGCTTGTAGGCCCCCGCCTTTATGATCCTGAGGTCTCTAGTAACTTTATCATACGCAGTCTGTGGCATTACCTTTGCCATTTCCTCAATCTCAGGGGCAGCCTCTGTATCCACATTCCTAGAAGTTGGTTATGCTCTTTCCACTAGACGTTCCGAACCATCATCCCGAAGAGCTTCAATCATTTCAGGGGAAGTAGAGACAACCTTCAGCTTCTTGGAAGGATCCGCCGCTTGCTCTGAAGGACCACCTGAGGCTCTCCGTTTTCTGGATGATTCTGCTGGACTAGCTTGACAAGGTGTGGAGTCCGGGACATCTTGTGAATGCATTTCAGGACCTAATTTCCTTTTTGGGGGTGCATCAGGTCCTTCTCTATGGTTCTTCTTCTAGATGACAACTCTCTTCAGTTTTAGCGGAGCGCTTAACCACTCCTTGACTATGCAAGCATGGGGGTCTTCCGTCATCAGTATCTCTGGATAGGCAAAGCAGCCAGCTCATCTCGCGAAACTCAGGAGGAATCTTCAGGGCTCTGTCAATCTTCGTAAGGTCAGGATGGCTCTCGAAATCTGAATACAGTTCATCGCGAGTACGGAAGCGAGATGCAATCCTTACATTTCCACTGCAGTTGCGATCCCATGTGCCACCCACCTCAAAGCAGCTTTTTCTGTATGCCCGGCAGTGAATACAGTGTTCACGAACAACTCAACTGTGGTGACGACCTGCGTGAGACTTCCACTAGAGAGCCCATCATGTGCTATGGTATAGCATGCCAGAATTCCTCGTCAGTAAGATCCAGTTTGAAAAATTCATTTAGCTTCTCAAAACACATGACGTGTCTGTAAGAGTCAACGTCCAGCTGAGCAGACGAGCAACCTATCTGACTAAGAATCCCGGAGAAAAACTTCGAAAACGGGAATTTGAATCCCCAGACGACGATCAAAGGGTGGAATTTGGTCCATCTGTTGGACTTCAGATTTGTTCCTCTGCTATTCTTGGGAGCTTTCTGGGAGGAACATCTGTCGCAAAGCTCTACAAGTACCCATTCTGGAAACACATGTTTGTAGCGGATCTTCAACGCCTGGAAATCTTCGGGTCGTTCAAAGTCCTTGTCCTTTCCTCAAAATGGAATTTGACTACGCAACCCACTTGCCGCTTTTTATGTGCCTCGGCGACCGTGTGTTCCTTCTCTTTCCCCACCACTCAGCGATTCTTTCAACACGCTCGGCATACTCGACCACCACCTTATCGGCGTCCTCCTTACCGACGCAGGCTAGGTGGGCAGCGAGTTTGGCCTGCGCGACCCATAGTTGCTCGGCTATCTCGGTGTACCGATCGTTGAGTGCCTGACATCTTGACTCGACCTGGGTACCCTTAGTTTTGACCTCGGCCATGTCGCTCTGGAGTCTTTCGATTATCTGTAAAAATTTAGGAGAAGGGTCTCTCATTGTTCTAGGGCCTTGCCCGGGTGTTATTTCACCGAGATCGTGTTCGCCCTGCATGTTCAGTGTCGACGAGTTTGCTCTTGGCGTACTAGGTGGACGAGTGTTAACTCGGTCTGGTTGAGGGTAGGTAAACTTAGTCAGTTTCCCACAGATGGCGCCAAACTGTTGAAGCGTTAAATGTTACAACTGTCGATTACTCGTCACCCAATCACCAAATGACGCGTGTCCTTCCTCAGAACCTGTCAACTTAAGTGAGTCGCGGGTTTCCCATTAGTACGAGCACCGGTGTGGTGCCGGCCTAAGGTTCTCCGACGGTCAAGTCAGTAACTTTATTCGTAAGAGGAAACAGTAAATGGTAAGTTCGGTAAAGTAATAGTGAATAGTAGTTATTAGTTACCTTTATTGAGAAATGTGTACCCCTTATGTATGGGTAGGTAGGATGTTCAATTCCCATAGTTTCGATGTGGGACAAATGCTTCTCGATTTGCGTGCTAACACGTGTTATGCAGATCGAGGGTGGATAGACTTCCACGTGGCATCCCGCATTGGGCACAGTGTTGGGGTTGTGTAAGTACGGTGGTTTTGGGCCTTGGATGGAGTTTGGGCTTTAAGTATACGGCCCAGTGGGTCTAGTCAGATATGGTGTCAACAATTATAAATATATTATTTATTAATTACAAATTCGACCGACCAATTTGAACGCTCCAAGCCTCCCAAGGATTTCCTATATATCGCGGAGCTCATTTCACTTTTTAGGTAATTTTGTTCAACGCTACTTAAGCTCTTGAGATTTCTCTTTCGAAGCTGACTTAAGCATTGGAGCGTTCTTGGTCGAACACCCCCCGGGTCTCGACCATTGAACGAACGATAGCTTACTGTTTGCTTGTTTGTAGGGATCCTTGAGTCTTTTGAGTTTAAAGGACGAATTCAGCTTCAACAATCAGTGTGACTGCCACATATTCTTTGGAAGTCTTATACAGGCCATGGGGGTTTCTGACTTAATTAAGGGGTTTCTTACTGAAGGGTTTCTTACTTATGGGGTTTCTATTTTGTCTACTTTTTTGCTTTTTTCTTTTTTAATTTTTTGCCTTTTGAATTTTTTTTTTATAATGAAAAGTAGATAAATTCATTAATTCAAGTGTAAAAAGAAGGCCCAATTACAAATGATAGATGAAAGCCCAACCAAGAAAATAACAATAAAAAAGCCCTTACCACATACAAAAACAAAAGACCCATAATAATAAAAAAACCAAAACAACAAAACCCTAGCAAAGTAAACACTAGGAGGCTGCCATCTGCAGCTCCGCACCCGTCGCCATTTGCTCTGCCTTCGCTGCCACTGCCACCAAGAGAATACCAACGAAAAAGAGAACCATGAAAGAGGATCTATAGAGGATGATGTTTGGATGAAAAATCACAAACAGTCTGCATACTCAAGCTATCCAAATGGCCATCAAAGACCTTAAAACTAACCAATCTAAGAAAAGAATTGGGTTGTGGAATGGAGGTAGTAGCATGGAAAGCTAATGGTTTTTGGGTTTTTGGGTTTTTGGATTTTGGGTGAGATAAAGAATATATATGGTGAAGAAATTGTAAATGAAAGATATAGTAAGATGAAGAGAGAAAATGGAAGATATTTGGGCCATCCAAATCGAAGTAAGGAAACGGAAGAGGGTATTACCAAAACACAAAAAAATCACCACATAGGATGAGGTAAAGAGCAACTACCACAAGCATGGGGCAACCATCCCAAAGGATGGGGAGAGGAAAAACCCCATGGGTTGTTTATAAAGATTAAAGGCCCACAAAGATATTTGCTCCTCGTGGCTCACAAAAATTAAAGGCCCAAAGAATGACTCTTGGCCCACCTCGTTAAATCTGTTTTATTCTTGGCTTCTTTATTTATTTTCTTCCGTCTTTATTGCTACTACTTGCATGGCGGAGGATTAATTTCCTAACAATTCAAGTGTGGAAAGGAAGAAAAAACTTGGGCGGTGCTAACAGAGTATGGAGAAAACAAAGGCAAAGGGGGAAGTATCCCAACTGAAAATGAGAAGGTAGGTCCCACATGGATCCCGATCCAACAAGTTGATGAAGTTCTTCGACCTTTTATAAATACTGAATGACTTGGCTTCTTAAAAAAGAAAGAATAAGACAACCAATCAAAAATTAGCAAATTGATCTTCATCAAGTTTTGAACCTATAAACACCTTTAAGCAAGGTTTCACGGTATAAAAACAGTTGGCCCTCGTGGAAAAAATTGCTTCTTTCGACAATGGAAATCAAGATGCAGTATCAGAGCCCAACGTCGGCCGGAATTGGGTGTGTTAACGAGGACGCTTGGCCCTAAGGGGGGTGGATTGTGAGGACTCGTGCCTTAGGGGCACGGTTAGCAATCCCACATCGCCCGGGGAGATCTGGGGGATGCGCTTTATATGTGTGGGGGCGCATCTATCCAACATGAGGCCTTTTGGGTGCTCATTGGCTTTGGATTCTTAGGGAACTCCAAAGTTAAGCGAGTAGGGACTGGTGCAATCCCCAGATGGGTCACCCACTAGGAAGTTGCACGTGAGCTCCCAAAAATAAAACCGTGAGGGCTAGGCCTAAAGCGGAAAATATCATGTTGGAGAAAGTCGGGTCATGACATGCAGCTTCTCTTCTCACCCCTTCGAGGCACCTATGTAATTGCCTAACTGTTTTTCTAACCGCTCCAGCTGCAGTGTCGTAATGGTTAAGCTTCATTTCCTGTATAAACCTTCTTTTTGACCATCTAGTGTCATAAAGGTTACCTTCATCCCCACTTACCAGTTCTTGAACTTTCGGGGGAAGTTCGCCGGAGATCAATATTCTTCATAACCAATTTGTGTCATAAGGGTTGATATTATCAACTACCAGTTCACAGAAAGTCATCCAAATTGCTGGCTCATAGATAGTGTTTGGTTACCATCGTGCAAAAAATCATCTTGACTACCATCCCACAGAAAGTCATCCCAATTGATGGCTCCCCTTCGATGTCTCACCGTCACATCTGAGTGCTCTGCCATCTCATGGCATGATTTCCGACTGATATTCTTTCAGTTGATGATTCCTGAACTTTCTTACTTGTTACAAGTTGAAGCACGAAGGGAATAATTTACTTTCTTGTACTTGTAATTTCAGTTCGTTTAATTTCAAGTACCTTTACATTCCTGTATTTGTACTTCCACATCCATTTCAATATGCAAACCAAGTTTTCTTAAGCAAGTAATTGGTTTTCTGGACATACCATCTGAACGTGGTTTCCGACTTCATAAGTCGGGATACCATCTTTGTGCATTGGCCTGCTAACTTTGATTCTGACTCGAGAGAACCTAGGACCACTAAACACCTTTACAAACTGAAATGAAAACGTCACCAATCAGAATATGTACGTGAAATAAAACTTATTGGTTTGGGCAACATTGGAAAAGAATAATTAAGTCCTTGAAAAATTCATAGAAATGAACAGTTTAGGAGAATTCTTGTTTGCCTGCTCCACGATCACTTTGATCGGAATAAAGGTTCTTGGATTGAAAACGAAACCAACCTATACTATCTAGTAGCAGTCTCCTCTACTACTGGCACACCTACACCTGAGCTGAGAAAGGCCATTTCCTTCCTGATTTTAATCGTAGCATCAAGGCTCGCTGCTCTTAGCCCATCTAGCATCTTTATAAGACACCAACCACGACAAAAGAGATCACCGTGAGTGGTCCACCTACCTCGCTTCCATAGACAAGTTTCCACGCCGAGGCCCAACTTGGGTTGCCTCGGGATATTCGTCTCGTAATACGAGAAAAACATTGGGCATGAACATAATTTATCACTTCTAGTGAGACTGTTTTAGTGCATGCCCAACCACAAGACTGCTAAGTGATACCGTGACTCTAAAGGGAGATTCATATGCTAGCACCCGCATGAAACGACTCCTCAATTGCCTGTCATGCAACCCGTTATGGAGCGACAACCCGTCGGAACCGTGGAAGATATCATTGGCCAAGATATCGTCAAAGAGGAGCTTGCCTAGCTTTTTAAAGACGCCCTGCCCCCATCATTTTGCAAATCAAAGCCTTGAATCCCCAGGTTCAGGAGCTTTCTAGCCGCAGTACGGCTTCTAAGAAAAATAACAATGTTTTAGAGGTCCCAAAACTAAACAAAGGTTAAGGCTCATAATCGAGAGCATTTTTCTGGGAACCCTTGTTAACCGTCTTTCCCATGGAGGATGAGGTTTGAGATCCCAGAAACAAGTAAAGCTTGACAAGATTTTCCAATCTTGGATTCGGGTTTCTTCTGTAAAAATCATCCATCCAATAGTCAAGGAAAGAGTAAACACATAATCCCACCAAAACCTAAGAACATCCTAAATAGCTGGAGAAGGTCCGACTCTGACGAGGTAGGGTTGGACGAAGAATCCCCTCACGAGGGAAGACCATCCCGAGCCATTGAACATCAGACGCTCATGAATGAGATGAACGAGTTACGACATTTGGTAATTAGTCAACTAGCACAACCTCGACGAATCAATGTCCCGATATATAGGAAACCTTACCCGGTCTATGTAGACTAGAACAATCCTTTCCCCAGAAACTTTAAGCCACCAACCTTCATACTCTTCATTGGAAAGGGCGGTACTTCGTCTATGGATCATATCAGGAGATTTTCCTCTTAGTGTGTAGCCGTTGAAGTTAACCCCTATCTCACGTTACGATTGTTCAGTAGCTCGCTGTCTGGAGATTCTTTTTCTTGGTATACTTCATTACTAGAAGCATCCATCTGTACTTGGGGGCAGATGGATGCTAAGTTTCACGACGAATTCTACAGAATTGAGCCCGAGGTTACTATCAACGATCTGATATCCCTCAAGAAGAGAGAGCATGAAACGATAGAGGACTTCGTTGCCAGGTTTAAAAGAAGGAAAATAAAATACAAGTTTCCTATTAGTAACGTTCAAATGGTAGCTATCGGCCAACGGGCTCTGAGTTCTCACTTAGGAAGAAATTTGACGATACTATCTTTTCCAATCTCTAGGAAATAGTAGTGTCGGTAACCAAGTTCGAAAGACTGTTAGAAGAGGAACAAGGCAGAGGCACAACTCCAAGACCCCCAATTTCTACAAGAATAAATCCATGTGCACCAACTGGAGCATCAAGCAGCGAAAGAGGGGCCAAAGACCTCAGAGGAAGAACATGAATTAGATGTAGCCATAGCCAAAATTCAGACCCCAGGGATCGCCTCAGTGACCCTCAAGTCATTGATCAAACCTATCCTAGAACAAAAGCTAGTTATGCCAAGTGGTAGCCTGTTCGCAAATAAGACACCCACATTTGGGTCTTATTCGTTTGACCTCACCAAAGCCAAGGAGATCTACGATGAGCTAGTAAGGGCGAAAGTGATCAAACCGGATCCCAAGCAAGTAATACCCTAGCCAGAGGACACTGAGAATAAGCCTTTCTGTAAATGGCACATGTCATTACACCATGACACAACCAATTGTGTGCAGTTTTGTGATATCATCCAAAGGTTGATTAATCTGGGACATATCGCATTAGCACCCATCTCGAAGGCTCCGATGGGTGTGGATACTAATCCATTTCCAATACCACCAGTCAGCATAGTTAATCTCCACTGGTCTAAAAAGGAAATCGAGATAACAAAAGGAGAACAACCACACGCCTACCAGTTTAACCTCATGCTTGCTGCTTCGAAGGACGAAAAAGTGTTATGCTGTAATTTCAAGGCACAGTACATCTCCACAACTCTAACCTCGAGCATCAAGAGGAAATTAGAGGAAAATAAAAGGTCGACGCGACTTTTCTCAAAATACCCGCACGAAAACATGGCCCGCATATTCTTTAAACTCCACATGGCTCTGAATCTTAAGGTTTAGAATGGGCTGGGGAAAGTCGAAAATCAAGAAAGGCCTGGGGACAAAACAGCCATAAAAAAGTAAAAGGAAAACAGCTGGTTTTCCAGAAGGAGATTGACAAGATAGCCAAATCTTACAAGGCCACAATCCAAGAGGGAAAATGGTACATGGTGGGGAAAGACGGAAAACCAGCCAAAGAACTAGGAAGAACTGCCAAAAGGAGAATCCAGAGATAGTACAGGGCGTATCTTCGTGCCAAGAAAGATTTGGGGGTAAGACCCTCTGAAAAACCAACAACACCTTTGACGACCAAAACCTCCGATGACCAAAATGGAGTTAACTAGCCCTCCTAAAATGGACAAAGAGGAGAAGAAGGAGTATAAAGGGGGCACCCATCTCAGACTCGCCTCCGAAATCTCTCCCGTGGTTTGCAAGAAACTTGCCTTTGGGAATTTTCTGAGGGAAGACTTGGAGAAAGGGTCAACCAGCACTACACGCGAACTAGGTGAAGAACCTTTCGAGAATGATGACCAACAGGGTTATGGTCAGAATATGACCAAAGACGAGTTGAAGGAAGACTTGCTGGAGGTTATGGAAGTGACCGCCTTGTTTGGTAGAAGAGAGGAACGAAGGGGAGAGGTCGTTGTCGTGATGGTCCTATCGGAACACCTATCCGTGGAGTACCATTGGGTTAACCGAATGGTCGGTGACGTGTCCTTTCATGAGCCTTCTTTAGAAACAATCCAAATTCCACTTAATGAAGGTCTCAACGTCATTCCAAGGATCTCCCACCATCATGAGGACTTATTATTTTCTATTCCAACCATGGGGAGGGCGGATCACCTACAACCTATCTTTATCATGGCCCATGTCGAAGGAATCCCCATAGACAAAATAATGATAGAAAGGGAGAAAGAGGAGGGGAGGGGGGGCGTGCTTCTATTAATGTCCTACTAGTCAAGATGTTAAAAAATTTGAACAAGACGCTTCCGTATTACTTACCGACTACGGACATGATGTCAAATCTTAGTTGGACTTCCACTAAAACTCACGGGGTTCTACCCTTGGAGATCACTGTAGGATCTAGGAAAATGATGTTGGCATTCTTCGTAGTAGATAGCACAGCGGCATACAATGTTTTGCTCAAAAGAGACTAGATACACAAAAGCATGTGTGTCCCATTTACGTTACATCAGAAAATCACCATATGGAATCCCGACAATTGCACCCATAAGGGAGGATCCTGGGAAATCATCCAAGCAGATGTAAGGCCATTCATGGCCAATCCTATAGTGGCAAAAACTAGCTTCTACGACCCATGAATAGGAAGCCTCAAATTGACCGGAGAAGATAAGAACGGCCAACCTAACAAGGTGACGACCCAAAGATGGTCTAACAAAGGGTTCTTGACTCAAGAGGAATCAAACATCCGCCCCTTGAGAATGGGGACGTATAAATGGATAGAAAAATCAGCAGGGAATGAGACCAAGATGAGGCAATCCAGTCTATAAAGAAAATATTGCAGGTATAATGGGTAGAACGAAAGAAAATTGGTAGTGTTTCTCGTATAGTACCTTTGAATGAGGATCAATCCGGGTTCATTGAAGGACAAGATCCACCCATTCGCATGGCAGAAATTATCCACGACACCCAGGGGATGATGAAGAACTTGATATTCCGCCGGAGGTTTTAATGTTTTGGTCTTCGGAGGTTGATAAACTGATAAGCCTTGAATTAACCATCATTTTATACCTTTTATGCTTATCTATTAATGTTTAAATACCAAAAAATTGGAGAAAATAATCCATTTTGTGAGAAATGAGAAAAATTGGATAGAGCATAGAATTACGAGAATTTAAAAGAATCAGCTCAATCAGAGTTATATTTAAGAAGTTATGATTGAAACAAAGGGAGCCACCAAAAATGGCAAGGAAAATCGGTAGAACGCTACCGAACCAATCCCAACAGCCCAAGAACAGTGTCAGCAGCCGCCTGCTTAACTGCACCAGATTTTTTCGGAGTGCGCGTCCTAAATGACTATGCCCTTGTTTGGCGCACATGTACCGAACCTCTATGTCTCTGCTTTAGCGCGCGTCCAATGATTTCCTTGCCTCTATTCAACACGAGTCCACCAAACCCATTTCCATCCCTTCCTTGCGCGTTGACCACGCGTTTGATTTCCAGCCCCAATTTCATTGGGCTACCACCGAATCGATTCATGTTACTATTCCATCACCTTTTTCTTTTTTGAGGAAAATTTGACCAAATCAAGATTAGATTTGTTTCCTTTTTATTTACAAAATTTTTTTAATTAGGATTTTTATTACCTTTTTTCTTTAGGACTTTAATTTGATTATTTTAATCTTTTTCCTTTTCCTTTTAGAATTTAAATTGTAAACTCCTATTTATTTGAGGATTAATTTTCTCCTATAAATAGAGAGACTTAAGTTATTTGTAAGGGTCGCTCATTATTTGTACCAAAACTTTGCAAAAACCAATTCTTCCTTTCCTTTAAGGCCGAAATTCTTTGTGCAAAATTAAACTACACCATCCGCCACAATTCATCTTCCTTCACAATTCATTTGTTCGGAACGCGCGTCCTGAATGGCTGTACTCTTGTTAGGTGTAGGTGCACCAAACCTTTCTGCCCCTGCTTCAGCACGCAGCCAACGATTTCCTTACTTCTATTTAGCGCAAGTCCACCGAACACATTTCCAGCCCTTCCTTGCGCGTTGACCACCGATTTCTAGCCCATATTTTGGTGGGCTGCAACCGAATCGATTCCTGATACTATTCTAGCACATTTTTCCCTCCTTTTTGAGGAAAATTTGTCCAAATCAAGATTGGACTTGTTTCCTTTTTATTTAGGAAACCTTTTTAATTAGGATTTTTATTAACTTTTTTCTTTAGGACTTTAATTTAATTATTTTAATCCTTTTCCTTTTAGAATTTAAATTGTAAACTCCTATTTATTTGAGGATTAATTTTCTCCTATAAATAGAGAGGTTTAGTTTATTTGTAAGGGTCGCTCATTATTTGTACCAAAATTCAGCAAAAACCAATTTTTCCTTTCCTTTAAGGCCAAAATTCTTTGTGCAAAATTAAACTACACCATCCTCCACAATTCATCTTCCTCCATTGACATATAAGGCGAATTCCTGAGTGTCTCACCAAAGAGTGTCAAACTACCTAGCATCTATAGGGCGAATTCCCGAGGATTCAAAGTGTAACTCTACCTCTTTACCCCGTAGTTTTCTCTTTGCATTTGAATATCGTACTTATGGATTGATTCTTAATATTCTTATAGTTTTATAATTTATTTTAATTTCATTAATGTTTCATGTGTTCTAATATCTTAGTTTTTGTTACGCATGTATGTTGTGCTTAATGCTTGATTAGATATAGGGCGAATTCCCGAGTCTAGATCATTGAAAGTGTACAGGGCGAATTCTCGAGTACGTATTTGAGATAATATGCTTGTATTTTGTAGAACTAAGGTTATGAAATTTCGTAGATTTTGGAAGTGGCATAATTTAAGAATGAGTTAGGTTTAAAGATGAATTGACCATGTAAATAATAGATTAGGTTTGTTTAGGTTTAGTTTAATTACTAAGGATTTTAAAATCAATCTTTACCCCCAATTAATCAATCAAACAAAAATCATGCTTAGGTAACCTCAATCTCCGGTCCACAGCGATCCCTATTTACCAATATTACAATCTAAAAAGAAAGGTTTTTAATTGCATACGTTTCATTAAGTGTTGAGTGTGACTTTATGTTTACTTTAATGATTAGTTTTCGCGTATCAATTTTTGGCACCGTTGTCAGGGATTGAAAAATCTTTGTGTGATTTTGTTTGTGTAAATATGTTCATAATGTGAATATCATACTTGTGCATAACTTTGACACTGCATAACTTTCACACTTGTAAATTGTAGAAACATAATCTAACTTCTATATGTATCTTCAACGAAATTAACTTGTAAAGTTGAGTGCTAACTTAATTTATGAAGAAACAGGAAAAGAGTTCAAGAGATATGGCTACCGATTGT
The DNA here is from genome assembly GCA_032719365.1 of Prinsepia uniflora. Lineage (NCBI taxonomy): Eukaryota > Viridiplantae > Streptophyta > Magnoliopsida > Rosales > Rosaceae > Prinsepia > Prinsepia uniflora. The sequence goes on along the minus strand of CM064861.1, from coordinate 45,368,649 downwards.
CGCCTTACCTAGAGACATTTGGTGAGCACGATGTGGAGTTCGAAAAAGTGCATAGGCCGTGCATAAAATGAGTTGATCGAAGAATTTCGTCTTGACTAAAGATGTTAAACTTCAAGCACTTCTTGGGAGGCAACCCAATGACGGAGAAGTGGAGGAGCCATCAAACGAAGATTTGTTTTCTTAAACCCTTCACTCTCTTTACTATTAGTTCCTTTATGTCTTATTGCTTTATTTTTGTGAATCATTCCTCCTTACTTAGATTCTATACTTTCACTTTGAAACATTGAGGAAAATGTCAGGTTTAAGTGTAGGGGAGGGGTTTACAACTTTATTGAGTCCTTTTCAAAAAAAAAGGCCCAAAAAAAAAACCCACAAATATTTTTTTGTGTAATTTAGTCTTTATTCTTGAGTCTTTTTATTTAACTTAATGTTTTAATGAGTCTTAGGATGCCCTTTAACCCGTCAATGATAAGAATGACGGATAAATGACAAAAACATGGCTAAAACATGATTACTACAACTTGAATTCATTTGAGTGTTTATGACTTGTAGTGGATGATGCATGTTAAAACTACTACAAAACGAGCATGTTAAGATTTGTATGAATCATATGAACCCTATGTGAGCTTTCGAGCCTTATATACTTCCTTGTTGAGTGATTCATAGGAGTTCTTTGTTTAAATTGAAGTACATATGCCTCATAACTACTTGCCATATATCTTAATGAACTCTGGAGTACTAGAACTTATTCTATGTGATTTTCAAAGCTTTTAAGTCAATAAATTCTCTGATTTTGGACCTGATTAAGGCAATAGGGTTAACACCTCTTATCCAAATATCCATGTCCCTACTTGATCACACAAGTGTGATCCCCCTAGTTTACTCACTTTGAGCCTACATTAAACCTTTCTTTCATCAAGCTAAACATTTATTCACATAAGCCTAGTATACGATATATTTTACCCTTGTTCCTTGGACTTGGTTGAAGAACATAAAGATTGCGTGAGATACAAGTAAGTGATTTGATGAATAAAGACTTAATATGTAAGTGTAGGGAATGACTTGCTCAAACTATGTGGTTATTCATTGCATTACCACTCAAAAGAAAAGAAAAGAAAAATGATGAAAAGAAAAAAAAAATTATGAACAAAAGTTCTATGAGGTACAAAGATTGAGTTTTGAGCTATGTCCCCTATGCTTGTGATTTGGAACAATGAAGATTGGAGGCCTACATGAATAATTTCAGCCACTTGCTTTAATTAGAAGTTCAAAAGATGTTGATAATAAAGATTAAGGCCCAACAAGTTGATACTTGGCCTATGATGATGGGAAAACACTTATGCCTATGCGATGAAGTCTTTGGTTGAGTCATGGGACAAAATTTAACACCATTATCCTAAATATTCTTTGTCTCTACACCTAGCCCCATTACAACCTTAAATTAAGACCTTATGATTCTTGAGATGAGTTAACTTTGGTTAGTTCATTTGTGCAAGTATGTTCACTATCTTATGGTTTATGTTCAAAATTTTTATGAAGTACTTACTTTCTATTTTGTGAGCATCTTTCTCACATACCTTGAGTGCAAACACAAACCCTAAACACATTGAGTGGAAATCATGAGTGCATATCGTGAGCTGATTCATACTTCTTTTGTTCATGTTGAGATACATTTCACCAAGTTTACTCATTGTCTTACTTGTCAAGGCGGTTATGTTGTATTAACTTTTGAATTCCATATGCTATATAACTTCTTAGTGTAATCTTTGATGTCATGCTTATTTCAATACAATTTGAGACAAATGAATAAGGGCTTAGTAGTTTTTTTATTTTAGAAAAAGAAAAAAAGAGAGTTTGAAAGCCTTAGTTTGTTTTGATATTTGCTAGGGACTAACAAAGTCTAAGTGTATGGGTATTTGATAAGCCTTGAATTAAGCATCATTTTATACCCTTTATGCTTATCTTTTAATGTTTAAATACCAAAACATTGGAGAAAATAATCCATTTTGTGAGAAATGTGCAAAATTCCATAGAGCACGGAATTACGAGAATTTAGGCGAAGAATCACCTCAATCGTAGTTATATTGAAGAAGTTATAATTGAAACAAAAGGAGCCACCAAAAAGGGCAAAGAAATTCGGTAGAATTCTACTGAACCAATCCTAATAGCCCAAGAACAATGTCGGCAGCCGCCTGCTTAACTGCACCAGATTTGTTTGGAGTACGCGCCCTGAATGACTGTACCCTTGTTTGGCGCACATGCACCGAACCTCTATGCCTCTGCTTTAGCGTGCGTCCAACGATTTCCTTGCCTCTATTCAACGCGAGTCCACCGAACCCATTTCCAGCTCTTACTTGCACGTTGACCACACGTTGACCATCGATTTCCAGCCCCAATTTCGTTGGGCTACCACCGAATCGATTCTTATTACTATTCCATTACCTTTTTCTTTTTTGAGGAAAATTTGTCCAAATCAAGATTAGATTAGATTTGTTTCCTTTTTATTTAGGAAATCTTATTAATTAGGATTTTTATTACCTTTTTTCTTTACAACTTTAATTTAATTATTTTAATCTTTTTCCTTTTAGAATTTAAATTGTAAACTCCTATTTATTTGAGGATTAATTTTCTCCTATAAATAGAGAGGCTTAAGTTATTTGTAAGGGTCGCTCATTATTTGTACCAAAACTCTGCAAAAACCAATTCTTCCTTTCCTTTAAGGCCAAAATTCTTTGTGCAAAATTAAACTACTCCATCCTCCACAATTCATCTTCCTCCATTGACATATAAGGTGAATTCCTGAGTGTCTCACCAAAGAGTGTCAAACTACCTAGCATCTATAGGGCGAATTCCCGAGGATGCAAAGTGTAACTCTACCTCTTTACCCCGTAGTTTTCTCTTTGGATTTGAATATCGTACTTATGGATTGATTCTTAATATTCTTATGGTTTTATAATTTATTTTAATTTCATTAATCTTACATATGTTCTAATATCTTAGTTTTTGTTAAGCTTGTATGTTGTGCTTAATACTTGATTAGATATAGGGCGAATTCCTGAGTGTAGATCATTGAAAGTGTATAGGGTGAATTCCCAAGCACATACTTGAGATAATATGCTTGTATTTCATATAACTAAGGTTATGGAATTTCGTAGATTTTGGATTTGGCATAATTTATCAATGAGTTAGGTTTAAAGATGAGTTGACCATGTAAATAATAGATTAGGTTAGTTTAGGTTTCGTTTAATTACTTAGGACTTTAAAATCAATCTTTACCCCCAATTAATCAATCAAATGAAAATCATGGTTAGGTACCCTCAATCCTCGGTCTAGAATGATCCCTATTTACCAATACTATAATCTACACAAAAAAAAGTTTTTAATTGTATACGTTTTCTTAAGTGTTGAGTGTGACTTTGTGTTTACTTTAATACTTTGTTTTTGTGTATCATAAACCCCCACTTGAGACGCAGGATCTTTTGGAAGAAATTGATTTGGGGACCAAAGAAGATCCTCCACCAACCTATATTAGTAAGGCATTAACTGAGAACATGAAGAAGGAAATGATAGCCATTCTCAAAGAATTTTGGGATTGTTTTGCATGGCATTACTCAGAGATGTCTAGACTTGATAGAGATCTTGTTGAGCATCGGTTGCCTATCAAAGAGGGATACAAACCAGTATGTCAACTTAGAAGGAGGATGTCGGCAGAAACTGAGCTCAAAGTCAATGAAGAGATTGATAGGCTCCTCAAAGCAGGGTTTATACGAAAAACCAAGTATGCGGAGTTGATATCCAATATAGTACTGATAATCAAGGTAAAAACCAAACAAGTTAGAATATGTGTGGTTTACTGCAATCTGAATGAGGCAACCCCAAAAGATGAATATCTGATGCTCATAGCCGACATGCTAATCGATGGGGAATCACAAAACCAGTTCCTATCCTTCATGGATGGTAACACAGGATACAATCTGATTATGCTCGCAGAGGATGACATTCACAAAACTGAATTCAGGTGCCCAGGACATTTGAGTACGTCGTCATGCCTTTTGGTTTGAAAAACGCAGGTGCCACCTCTCAATGGACAATGAACGCTATATTCCATGAAATGATCGGAAAGAATTTGGAAGTTTATATTGATATGGTCGTGGTCAAGTCCCAGGGCGAGGAAAAACACATGTACGATCTCCGACAGGCTTTTGGGATGAGACAACATAATTTAAAAATGAAAATCAGGAAATGCGCGTTCGGAGTTCGAGTAGGGAACTTCTTGGGATTCTTAGTCCATAAAAGAGGAATAGAGGTGGATATGAACAAAGCCAAAGCAATCATGGATTCACCCCCTCCAAAGGATAAAAAGCAACTTTAGAGCTTGCTCGGGAAAGTTAATTGCTCAGAAGGTTTGTAGCTAATAGGAAAGACTCAGGCTTTTTCCTCACTGGTAAAAATCAAGGATACAAAAAAATTCAAGTGGGAAGAAAATCATCAGGTTTTTTTCGAGAAACTCAAGGAATCCAATCCTAACGCCACCTAAGGTGGGTTGGCCTCTGAAGCTACACATATCGGCATTGCAAAACACCATCGGAAGTTTTTTAGCTCAGGACAATGAGGAGGAGAAGGCAAGCCATATATTATCTAAGTAGGACCCTGACGAAAGTGGAAGAAAGATACACGTCGATAGAAAAGTTATGCTTGGAATTTTACTTCACGACCGTTAAACTACAACACTATTTGTTGTCCTTCACCATTTGGGTTATCACCCAAATAGACTTATTAAAGTACATGTTGTCACGACCCATTCCGAGAGGGAGAATTGGTAAATGCACCCTGGTGCTATCCGAGTTCAACCTTCAATAAGTGCCACAGAAGGCAATGAAAGGGCAAGCCATCGCTGATTATCTGGCGGAATACTCGGGTATCCACATTGAGGCAGAGAAAATCCCGAGGATTACTATCTTAACTGTACTACCTTGGAAGTTATATTTCGATGGATCCAAAAATAAAGACTCGGCAGGAGCTGGGGTTTTCTTGGTCGATCTGGAGATTCAAGCGGAATACGAAGCATTGATCTAGGAGATTCTTATTGAACTAGGAACGTGACAGGTTGAAATTTATGGAGATTCAGAGTTGGTGGTTAACCAAGTCACATGAATTTACACATGTACGAATCTCTGTGTAACTAACTATCATGCTACCATGGCAACCTTATCTTCAAAATTCGTCGACCCAACCATCAAACATATGCCCATAGAAGAAAACTTGGCAACCGATGAAATGGCCAAAGTCGGGTCTGGGGTATTATTATAGGAGGGGCAATACAAGAAAATGATCAGGGTAGGAAGAAGATCCCTACCTTCGATACTGGAAAGGGATGCCGAGTTGGAAGTCATGGATGTAGAAGTTGAATCCAACGACTGTAGGACCCCATTTATCAAATATTTGAAATATCGATCAAATGAAGATGGGAGTTTTAGAAACAAGGCATGTCATTACACCATGTGGGGACCTAACCTTGTTAAGAAAAATTATGATGGAACGCTATCATGATGCGTTGGACTTAAAAAGGCGATGGTAGTGATGGAGGAAATGCACGAAGGGGTGTATGGTGCACATCAGGCTGGGTCAGAGATTAAATGGTTAATATGACCACACAGATACTTTTGGCCCGACATCAAGGTGGATTGTTACGCGTATGCCAGAGGGTGTGATGCATGTCAAAGACATGCACGCATGCACCTTTCCAACATGCACCAACGGTGCCCCTCAATTCGGTGGCCAAGCTATGGCTTTTCAGAGGATAGGCAATTAACTTCATCCGAAGAAAAATTTTGAAGTCCTCGGGGAAGCATGTTGATATTATGGTAGCCACAGACTATTTCACTAAATGGGTGGAGGGTAAGGCTCTCAAACAAATCACTACTCTCGAATTGATAAAGTTTTTGAAGGACAACATATTGGGTAAGTTCGGTATACCAGAGACTATTATCACAGATCGTGGACTAGCTCTTATTACTCCCAAGCCAATGGCCAGGTAGAGGCCAACAACAAGAGCATTCTCGCAATTTTGAAAAAGATATTAGGAGATTATCATACCGATTGGCAAGAGCAGTTAATTTACACGCTTTGGTCATACCGGACATTGAAATGAAGGGCTACTGGTACATCCCCTTCTGACCTCATATATGGCTGGGATTTGATGTTACCAGTCGAGATGAATGTCAACTCATTAAGGCACAATACAAATATGGTTTGAATATTGAAGAATATACCCATGCCATGTTTTATGAGTTAGAAGAGTTAGATAAAAAAAGAATGGATGCACTGAACAAAATCATGGCTAACAAGGTCGCAGTGGAGAACGCTTACAATAAGAGAGTGAAAGGAGGATGCTTCTATAAAGGGGACCTAGTTTCAAAAATAGTGTTATTGTTAGGGAAATTTTTCCTCAAAAGGGGGAAATGGAGCCTAACTTGGTAGGGACTATTCATTGTTCATAAGGTAAATGAAAGAGGGTCTTATTAACTGAGAGATGATGAAGGCAACGTGGACAAAAATCCTACCAATGCTATGCATATGAAAAAGTATTACCCCAGACTCTGGGATTCCGAGAATGAGGTGATCAGATAAAGCAGCATAAAAGGACACGTTTACTTCCATAAGGCAAAGCATTTGGCAAAAATTCACCCCACAAAGATATTTTACAATGACCAACTGAATGGTCAATCAAAACGGGCGGAATCTTGAACCAATCAGTATGAGCAAGGCGGGCCAGCACTTATATTGAAGCGGGCCTTTTTCGCCACTTCCACAACCATTTTCTCCTCGGACAAGTGATCAGGGTGGGGGTGACTTGCGACAAAATCTTTGTATCCATCGTCATAGCCGTTCTTAAATAAAATTTGGGGGTGACTTGAGCATATGTTTGGTATCTGTGGTTCGGGAGTGGATCACGGATAGTGATGGACTGGATAGGATCCGACAGTAGTTAAGACGTAAGAATCGATCTGTCGTGGGATTTAGCGACTAGTTGGTCAGAATTGGTCAGGATTGGTCTGATATGGTGGTATGTAGAGATTTGTCTGAAGAGTCTGTTGTGACTTTTCAGTCGAGCGGTACATCAGATTAGGATGAATTGACATCCTTTTGGATGTACATATATGGTCGTAAATGGGCAGGTGTCCGTAAACAGTCAAAAAGGGGACACGTGGATGATGTCCAAGTATGTTGTTTCCAATCTGGTTGGAACTTCGGAATTGCGAGAGGTTGCGATTGAGGTGACGAGTGGAATGCGGGTTTTCCGCATTGGTAATGGGTATTTCGACGTCATTAGGGTGACTTCTCAGGTTCTACCGTGGTAGATGATGGTAGATGACGGTAGATGACGTTAGATGATGGTTGTTGTCACTAGTACGCTGATCGTGTATTGAATGGTGAACCCGGGATTGTCTTGGGTCATCATGTGGGGTTGAGTATATCGAAGTTACATGACTAAGATTTCCCATTTTCTGCTTGGTGGCAGACGATGTTGGTTTATATAGCGTGGTGAATGCAATGAGTTTTTGTTGCATTTCCGTGGGATGAATCTTGATGTTATTGTCTTGTATCATCCTTAATTTTTCCACGATGGAATGCCAAGGATCGATACGAGGTAATCAGTGAGAACCCACAGTCTCGGCGTGTCTCGTCGTTGACTGATCTGTTTAGATGTGGGAAATGGTTGAGGACTTTGAGCATTGTGACGATTCTCGATTGTGACGTTCATGGTCGGGCGATGTATTGATAGGATCTGGATCGTGATTTTGATGATCCAGATGGGTAGAGAGTTTATTGCTTTTACTTGGATGTTGAGTTGAGGATGATGGGACTGAACTTCTTTTCGAGGTAAATCCCATATGGCTTGTTACTCGAGCGAGTAGGTGTCTGACGAGGTCGGATTTTGTCAGACTTAGTGTTGTGTTGATGTTGGGATTGGCTTCCCTATGAAGTCAATCTAATGTATGTCAAGGTAAATGTTTAAGCAAGTAACCGAAAGGTTCAGTTTTGACGCGTATCGGTAGACGAGAACGAGATTTCAGGTTTTGGAATCAGATTTCTGGATGACGATTCAGGATTTGATTTTGGAAATTGAAAGAGGATTTCTGGATTTGGGTTTTGGAATCGGATTCTGGGTGACGATTCAGGATTTGATTCTGGAGCTTGACAGTGGATTTTCTTTTATGGATTTGGGTTCGGAATGGTTATTCCTCATACTAGTTTACGGAATAATGATTTCGGATTCGGATTTGGAAATGGATGTTGGGTCGGAGTTTTGATTTTTCTAGTACTGAATTGGACAGATGGACTCCATTATTGAAACGTGTTTGGCTACGACCTAGGTGGTCATGTTGTCGTCGTCGTTATTATTGTAGTCTGGTTGGTAATGGATGTATGTACCTTGTACGTTGTTCGAGGTACGATACTGGGCAGACTTGTCGTGCCTGGTGACCGTATATAGGATATACTAGTAGTAGGTTGGTGAACGTGTTGGTAGACGAATTGGTTCCGGTACCATTGGATTAGTCGAGGTCGTGAACTAGACATTGGATACTGTGTAGTGGGTCATGGTATTCTGATGGGTCTAGCTACCCACAGGTCGAGTGAAATGCTTGGTTAGTATACGTATACTCAGGTTGAGCGTGCTTGTGGTTAGTGTAACCACGAGTGTGTGTCGGGTCAGTTTTCGACTGGCGACTGTCAATTGGTGACAGTTTGTCGGATGTTTCGTGGATCGATTAGTGAGTTGGTGACTCCCAGGGGGGAGCAGACGTCAGGATAGTTTAGTGGTTCAGCAAGGAATCGTCTAGTTGTTTGTGTCAGCGAAGTGGTAGATCTGAAAAGTGGTTAGCTCATAGGATACGCGGACTGCTCTGATACTGACAAGTGGTGTCAGTTCGGAACGTGTGATTTCTGCCATTCGACGTGGTCGAATGTAGCCGTTGCGACGTGAGCGTTAGTGGTACGTCTGGGTACGAACAAGTATTGTTCTAGCTAGTGGGTGTACTAGTGTACACGAGCGTGAGTTTAAAATTGCTTTCCACGTGGTGAATGTGGAATCAGGATAGTTGGAGTTTCGAGAACGAAACTAATTAAGGAGGGAAGAATGGTTGGAATTAGGTCGGTTGGAATTTCGAGGACGAAATTAATTAAGGAGGGAAGGTTGTAACGACCCGTCCCAAAATTCCTAGATTAGATTAGGGACTAATCCCGATTAGTGAGGTTAATCGGTGATTAGTTAGGCGAAATCGGACGAACGATGCAAAATGATCGTTTTGCCCCTGGCCGTGGGCAAAACATTGACTTTTCATTCTGGTGGTCAAATGGACTTTGATCGATGACCGTGACGTAGTTCGTGACGTCACGAGTTCATAGACAGGTGGTACGTTCAATTCTGACATTCGAGGAAGAAATTATGACGTTCGGAAGATAAGGGGCATTTTGGTAATTTTGGTTAAAAGGGGCAAAATGCTGACTTTTTGATCGAGAGGTCCAAAGACCGTTACATAGATAGGGACGATACGAATCCATAGACAGGCGGCACGTCGAATTCGGACGTTCAACGACGAAGTTACGGTTCACGAAAGTACAAAAGTACTATTGCACGAATTACGAGACGGATGTCATTTGGCAGCTAGTGGGCCCAGATATTTTATGGAGGCCCAATGGATGAGTGACACTTGTCACCCATCCACAGGCCACCCAAATTAGCACATGCATCGACCATCTCCATTTTCTTCATTCAAACTCAAACCCGATCTCATTTCTCACCAAACCAATCCAACCGTTTCCTGTTTTATCATGCCTGAGGACCAAGAGAGTTGAGAGGGATTGAGAGGAGGTTGTTGGATGGCCAGAACCGCCGCAGACGGCGGCGTGGAGGAGGCAAAACTGAGAAGGTAATCGGTTAACCCATTTTTCCTATAATTGTCGATTTATGCATTATGGGTTGTTTTGGACGTTTGGATAAGGTTATTTAGGTTGCTAGGGACTTAATATGAAGCTTTTTAATGGGGATTGATGGCTGTGAACCCTGGGAACGAGAATGGAGGTTTGAACCGAAAAAGGGGAAATCGGTTTAATAGGTTTTTGTAAGTTTTGGATTGTTTTAATTACATGTTTAGGTTCATGGAACATTTTTACGAAGATCAGGAATGATTAGGGATAAAAACGGACCAAAATAAGGGAGGAACCAAGCCGGACCGGTCACGCCGGTCCAGGCAAACTGGCTGCACAGGAAAACTGGTTCGGACTGGTGCTGGAGGTTGAAGACGCGAGTACAGTACCCGCGCGTGGGCTTCACACGCGTGAGGTTCTAGGGGCACGTGTGAGCGCGTGGTGAGGATTTTGAGGATGTGATCAACACGTGAAATCTTCTATTCGATGTAACGAACATTTTGGGACTGGTTTCGTGTTGATCGAACATCTTCTCGATAATGTTCGGGGCATCGAAAGGTTTCAGATCGAATTTAAAAATAGTTAGAAAATTGGGAAAATTATGGGACTTCAATGAGAGGTTAATGAGGCTATTAGACCCTTTAAATGAATTTGGACAGGTTTGGGAATCCCGGTGGCGACGATTGACCCAGGAGACGATTATGGCACGCATATCGAGGCACGGCTTCGGACGGTCTGTGAGTGGACCTTGTTTTCAAAATTGGTGCATGCATAAATTTTTATTATATTTTTTATTACATGTTTGATGATGCCATGGGTGCATTTGTATGTGGTTACGTATAAGCACGTATTTCGAGGGTTCGACCTTATACGGTGCTTATACTGGTCTATATTTCTTTAATGGTCTAAATAATTTGGAATTGGATTTCAAAAGTGTAGCTGATTTTGGATTGGAAGAGGTCTTAGAGCAATATAACACACTGTTTCTTGCCTCTAGAAGGGTACGAAACACAAATTCTAAGCTAGTACAGAAGATTGCAGTTCTAGAACAAGAAAGCCTTAAAGAAAAAACTGAATTGATCTCTCAGATCAAAGAGCTTGAGATGCAGAGTGCTGCCCTTGTGGTAAAACTGCAATCTCTGCATCAACACTCCACTAATCAGTCCAAACAGTTGGAGACATTCATCTCTGAGAATAAAATTCTTAAAGGCGACCTAAAGAAATCTGAGGAAAGGGTCTTAGAGTTAACCATAGGAGTTGAAAAAGTCGACAGGATGTTAAAAATGGGAAAACTCTTTGGGGACAAACATGGGTTGGGTTTTTCTCCTGTAAAAGCTTGTATAGGTCCTGAACCACTTACCACAAAGTTTGTGAAGGCGGTGCCAACTCAGACAACAAACCAGGTTCCAAACAAGAAGAGGTTTATCCCAATCTTCCATTTCTGTGGAACATCTGGTCATATTCGACCAAGGTGCAAGCAGTTTCTTTCAAGAAAAGGGAACAAAGAAAAGGTAATGACAACTCAGGATAAAATGAAAATAGTTCAGTTGTCTACTGTTACAAACATTCCTGTGTCCTTGTCGTATAGAGTCAATCTTGTTTGGAAAAAGAAAGAAACTGTCACCTGTTTGCCTTCTATCTCATCTACTGAACACATAAATTCTTTTGTTGCTTTTACTGTCTCTGCTACTCATAAGACAAATATTTGATATTTTGACAGTGGTTGCTCTAGACATATGACAGGTGACAGGTCATGGTTCACATCTTTTTCTGCTGATGAAATCAGTGGATCAGTAACATTTGGAGATGGACGCAGGTCCAAAATCTTGGGAAAAGGTACAGCTGTTGGAATGCCAGATGACTGTCCTGAGACTGACAATCAGCCAAGTCCCCCCATCCACAGAACAGGCACAAAACAGGTTCAGCGAGACCACAGTACCTCAGACATCATTGGAAATCCCTCAGATACTGTTCAGACAAGAAATCAGACTGCTAGCTCTCTAACCTCTTCATGCTATGTCTCTCTTATTGAGCCAAAGAATGCTGGTGCAGCCCTAAATGATGATGAGTGGATCTTGGCTATGCAGGAGGAGCTGAATCAATTCACCCGACATGATGTATGGTACTTAGTCCCTAGGCCTTCTGCCTCAAATGTCATAGGGACAAAGTGGGTCTTTAGGAACAAAACTGATGAGCATGGCACTGTGGTACGAAATAAAGCTCGTCTGGTAGCCCAAGGTTACACACAGATTGAAGGCATCGACTTTGATGAAACGTTTGCTCCCGTAGCTCGCTTGGAGTCCATTCGACTGCTGCTTTCAATTGCTTGCCATCTGAAATTCAAACTCCATCAAATGGATGTCAAAAGCGCGTTCTTAAATGGGGTGTTGAATGAAGAGGTCTATGTGGAACAGCCAGTGGGGTTTGTAGACCCTCGTTATCCTGATCAAGTCTTCCGGCTCAAGAAAGCTCTTTATGGTCTTAAGCAGGCACCTCGGGCCTGGTACTCCCGTCTGTCCTCCTACCTGTTATCACAAGGGTACCTTCGAGGAGCACTTGACAGAACCTTGTTCATCAAACATACTGCCAAGGATCTGGTTGTTGCTCAGATCTATGTCGATGACATTGTATTTGGTTCCACATCTGCCAAACTGGTTCAAGCATTTACTGATGTCATGACAACAGAGTTTGAAATGAGTTTATGTGGAGAACTAACCTACTTTCTTGGTTTGCAGGTACAGCAAGTGGACACAGGCATCTTCATCTCCCAAGCTAAGTATGCAAAGGATCTTGTCAAGAAGTTTGGAATGGAATCTGCAAAACCTGTCTCATGTCCCATGGGTAAAAATGACAAACCATACAAGGACCTCACGGGTAAGCGTATTGACCAAAAACTCTATCGCAGTATGATCGGCAGTCTCCTGTACCTTACAGCCAGTAGACCAGACATTGCCTTCAGTGTTGGTGTGTGTGCACGTTTCCAGGCTGATCCCAGGGAGTCTCATCTTGGTTTTGTTAAACGCATCATACGCTACATCAGTGGCACACTCCATCATGGTATTTTTTACTCCTCTAACTCAAATTCTGTGATTGCAGGGTATAGTGATGCTGACTGGGCCGGCAATGCCGATGATCGCAAGAGCACCTCTGGTGGCTGTTTCTATGTAGGCCACAACCTTGTAGCCTGGCATAGCAAGAAGCAGAACTGCATCTCCCTCTCCACTGCTGAAGCTGAGTACATTGCAGCTGGTAGCTGCTGCACACAGTTGCTGTGGATGAAGCAAATGCTCCACGACTATGGGATCACCCAAGGTAAGATGGTAGTTTTTTGTGATAGCACCAGTGCTATCAACATTTCCAAAAATCCTGTTGAACACTCACACACCAAGCACATTGACATAAGACACCATTTCATTCGTGACCTTGTTGAAAATGACACCATCACACTCGAGTACATTCACACTGATAGACAGCTCGCTGACATCTTTACTAAGCCTTTGGATAACCCCCGTTTTGAAGATCTTCGCAAATCCATTGGAGTTTGCTCCTTCCCTTAGTTTTGGTGCTTGGACTTGGTACTCCTCTCTATTTACTTGCATTCGGTTTGCCATGTCAACTGGTGGTTTCTGTCTTGTCTTAGTGTCTGCGGTTTTACAATGGTCGACGGTTCACAAAGCATGTGGGCCTTAAATGTCAGGACAATCGCTATGCAGCGTCCCGAGTATGTACATATTGGCATCCCGGTAGCATTTTCTGTGCTCCACCATATCCCCACCACCACTCTCCCCTTTTGCCTGTTTTTTTTTTGCAGTACAGTTTTCTGTTGTTCATGTCCCCTCCCTTCTCGGACAGTCTTGTAGCCTTGCTGACTTGGGCCAGTACATCCTTAGGGGTGCTTCATCACCTAGTGTCTCGCAGTCTCATGACTCGAGCACACTGATTCAAAACCCGTTACACAGGTCAGCATGTTTGCTTAATAAGACTCCTCCCTCGTGGCTACAGTGTCTTAGGTTCGTAGCCTGCTTGACTCAGGTTATTCCATCTGAAGGGTGCCTTATCACCTGGCACTCTCATCTCAACTGGGATGGTTGTGTTGATCTAACACCTGTTACACGGGTCTCTCAGAACTGCTTAATGAACCTAAGTCACCTCTGGCCTACCCTCACACCATGACAAAAAAAAAGGGAGAGGACCAACAATGCCCTGACAAGATGGCTGGTGTTACATGGAGAGTGTTGCACTGTGGTGGGTGTCTCTGGTCCACCTTGCACCGGTGGTTGCAAATCTCTCGTCCTACTCCCGGACTCTCATTTCTCATTGCCCTGATCATCTGCTGCGTATGCAATCTTTGTGTCTCTTGTCTGTTGTTACCCCTGGCTCTCAATGCTTGTACACGTCCCTTGCCTATTGACTGCCTAACTATGCCACTAAATGGATATGGTATGTAATTTGTTCCAAGCACATCTCATTCAGGGGGAGTCTTCTCTGTTCCGGGTCAAAGGGGGAGTATGGCTATGCATCAGTATCCATAATGGTGAAATGGTTCAATTCTCAAACTAAACATTTATACATTTATGGTTAGCTATGGTGTGTAGTCTCTGCATATTTTAACTGCTTGATGTTTCTGCATTCCCTAAATGCTTGGTGTTTTATATTTCCGGTTATGCTCTCTATTTCTTTGCCTTCCCAACAGGTTTCACGGTATATATGTATGTCTTAGTGTGCAGGCTCACTACAGAGACTTAGTTATGTGATCAGATTGGTTCCTTGTTAAGAATGGTTTAGAATTGAAATAGTGTTGTCCCGGAAATGCCAAAGGGGGAGATTGTTAATGTAAATTGGCATTCCTGTCCAGATTATATTCTTGGATTGTATGGGCTGGGTCATATTATGTATGTATAGATACTAAGCCCACGGTTGTGAAATCACTTGGTCTTGTCCAGCTTGTTTTCCTGCTCCAGCTTTGGTCTGTCGCGAAGAACCCGTGTCCCTTCGAAGTCCTCCCTGAATAGTTCTCTCTACAATATGGAATTTTCCCAGGACTCTTCTTCCTCTTTCTAGTATATATGAGAGCTTCATGCCTCCGAAGAAAAAGATACAAGAACTCAACGAAAATCAGATTGAGCAGATTAAGAAGATCGATCGAGTGAACTCCTGATTATGGGTGATTGACAGCCGTGTCCAGTGCCGTGCCACCTGAAGGAGTTGTGAGGAACCTCAACCATTGCGGATGTCAATTGCGTGAAGGATGAAAGAATGAGCTGCCTTGCTGTGGTGATTAGTAAGATGAGTTTCATATATGTTCATTCATGTACTTGAATTGATTTCATAGTGGATTGGTTCTTGACTGGCAAAGTGCCCGTGGATGTTTCCCTCGTGAGGGTTTTACCACGCTAAATCTCTCGTGTGTTTTACTATTGTCTCACTGTTCTTTACTTGAGTATTTATTAGTTAAGTTGTTATCTGGTTGATTGGTCTGGTGACTAAATTGAGTGGAGTAGCCGTTGAGTGCATAGGATAGGTATGTTTGGGTTTTGGGGTCTTAGTCTTTTAGGCAACTTCATGGTACATGACGGTTTATGTGAACCGGACATGGAGGATATGGTCTATATGTATATGAACTGGATGTTATGGATCATGACGGTTCAGGGGAACCAGGCATGAATTTTTGTGTTATGTATATATATGTTCATATACCTTCCTTTACTTATTCTATCTCCTCCGGGGAGGGTCGTTGGCCTGAGTGGACCCCGGAGTAGTCACGGAGCACCGACAGAGTGGAGTCGCCCCAGTTGGATTCCTTACTCTCAGGAAGGCTGGTTACTATAACCTCGGGTAGGGTCAGTGGTCTGCGGACATTGACCTTGACTTTGAGAATACTCGGATTAAGACTCGGGTAGCACGCGCGTAGCTTTGAAAACCGTGACAGGATTGGTTGTGTGAATTATATGTATATATATGTTTTATGGTATGTGATATGTGGTGTGCACAGGTGTGCACAGGATTTGAGCAGTGGCTCGTGTATTTGGTTTCAGTATGGTTATGGTTTTGGGCTGAGTTCCTTATTGGTTTCTTATGGATTTGGGCAGTGGCCCGTATGGTCTATTTCATTATGGTTTTGGGCTTAGTCCCACATATGGTTTCTTTGGTTAAATGGTTTTTGAATGCATGCATGCTTTTTAGTGAAGGGTACAAATGTATTTGTTAAAATGTTTTTATAAATTGGTTGTTTTGTCCACTCACAGCTTTTAATGTTTTGACTGCCCTTCAGGTTGACAACGCATGTGGACTGTAGCAGAGACCGAGATATTGCATCCCTCCTCCGGATCCTGGCGTACTCTGATAGCTCCATGGGGGCAAAGGTCGGAAATATCCCTTGTCTGACACTCCGTGTCAGACGGGAGCAGGGTCATCCCGCGTTAATCCCAGGGGGATTGGGATGGGTCCTGTCGGTTGTTATATTTATCAAACTAGTAAGCATACACTAGGTATTGCAGATGCTGGATTTCCGCCGCCTAAGTTTCCGCCAGTAGAATATGGTGTGCAATGTTGGGGGCCGAGGGACTTGCATGTGTAGTCGCAAAATTATCAATGGTGGGCATGTTTGATTTTTGGGAATAAGAACGTTGGAGTTTCATGGTGTGATTTTTATAAACCAACAAGTATGGCTTACGTCAGCCCTTAATTATTACTTCAGGAAAATTCAAATTACATCAAAGGGACACGTGGGCTTTGTTTAACAGTAAAATAACAAGGAGCAGAATTAAGCTTGCAAAGATGGGCGGTGAAAAGATAACAAGTATTATTCTAAGGTAAAAGATAAGATTACATCGAAAGGATTAATACATCAAAACATTAGGAGAACTGCTAGATCTGGGCCATTAGATGGACTTTTCCTACCTTACGGTCAACAAAACCCTGGTCAAACCCATCATGATAGGCTGCAATCCTCAGCTGCTGACCTAATGTGTCTCGGAATTCAACTTCTGCCCTAAGGTGCTCCCCTTCATCTTTCATGGAAGAAACTTCCATCTCTATTTGTCATTGTTCAAAACGGCGGTCGCCTGGTCCGCCTAGCCAGCGCCTAGGCGCTCGAAGCTGAGAAACCACCCCGCATAATGGCTAAACGCCTAGGTTAATTTGCATGTACATGCTTCTATATATTTAGTTATATAAGTTCTTATATATATATTTAGATATATAAGTTATTTGATTTATTAAATACTTAGTTAATAATAAATACTTAGCTAACCACCCCGCATAATGGCTAAACCACCCCGCACTAGGCTCCTATTGACCGCCCTAGGAGCGCTAGCTCCATTTTGAACATTGCTATTTGTAATTGTGCATCTCTAGCAGCACTAACTTTCTCGCGAAGGGAAATGATCTCGAGTTTGATCAATGCCCGCTTTTCGAGGTGGATGGATATTTCCACTTCCTTTAAAGACTGACAAGCAAGAAGCTCTCTCCTCAGATCCGTAATGATCTGCAGATGATTCTGAGATTGAACATAGAGACGTTCAACGAGCCTGTGGTAATGGGAAAAAGCAACATCATTCAACTCCTGTTGGGGGAAAGACATCTTTGTGGATAATGGGTTTGTTCGCAAAGTACCAATTTATAGATGTTTGTCTACATTAAACTATGTCGGTTTGGAAGTATAAAGGTAGAGACACTTGCCAAAAAGGAACGAATTTTATTAAACGGTGAGTATAAAAAATGTCTAAAGATCAGGGTTGGGCTACTAGGAGAAAGCCCTCGGCGAGTTCCCCGTGGGCTGCTTCATCTCGCTCCTGGGCAACCACTTTCTCCTGCTATTGAAGATCCACAATCACTTTTTGGAGCTCTATTTTTCTTCTCTAAAGGCGGCCCATGGAGGCGGCTTTCTCATGGCCTTGGTTGAGAATGCTAGCCCCACACTGAAGCCAAGTGTCCTGAACCAACTTCATCCTGGATTTCAATGTCTTCCTATGGGAAGGAGCCTCTTTGATCCTCTCGTTCAAGAAGGTGATTGGGTCTGACCCCCAAGATATGGGATCTGATTCTTTGGACGTACCCTTGGAAATATGAGACATTGCTTTTCTATCGATTCACTAGTGGAGAGTGCGAAGAATGGTTAATCTTGGCCGATATTTATAGCCAAGAAATTTGGTTAGAGGTTAGCCTCAAAATACATGAAGAGTTACGAGGATTAAAGACGGAAGTAAATACAGTCGCAACAGTTACGTATCCCGAAGATGGTTTCAACGAAATTGCAGATTATGCCACTAAAACCAAACTCGGGATGGATGACAATTAACTAAAAAAAAGAGGGAAAAAGGCCTAGAAAGTTAAAGGATTTAAATTAAAAATCCAACAACCCACCAAACATTGCTTGGAGGCCCACTTTATGAATCCTGATATTCAAAGAAAGGGATGTCTGTTTACCAGAAACCTCATGAGCTCGCTTTTCACCTCTTCAAAATTTTTCCCCGCCAACTTTCTTGTGATGTTTGGCGGGCTAGTATTGTTTCCTGAGTCACAGGCAGGTGGCCTTGACTTCGGCAAGTTGAGCACGCATGACACCTATGTCTTGGAGTGTCTCCCGATACATCCCTCCTATGCGAATAAATTCATCATAAGCTATGAGGTAGCTTTGGCGAAAGTCATCTAACTCGACTCATGTTTGAACATCTGTCGGAGGGGGGTGGTGGTTCTGGTAAGCTAGAAGGATTTGTCTCCATAGCTTCTTAAGAAGTGATAGAGCCACGAGAGAAGTAGATAAAGTTGCACGGTTAGAGCGAGCAAAAATCTTTATCGCTTGAGTCAACTCTCCCAGATCAGTGGAGTCGTGCCCGGCAACAAAGGACGTAATTACATCTTTCGTAGCCCCAATTGGTCGACCTTGGCGGGAAGGCAAATCTGTAGATCAAAAAGGATTAACTTAGGGCAATGAAGCAGGGATATTCTCGGAAGCTAGAAACTTAGAGGCAGGGTCTCACTGGAACAACGACATTCGGGGATGGGCAAATCGGAGGAGCAGGAATTGCAAAAACCGATGAAGATACAAATAGGGGATGCAATATCTAGATAGCTTTGGACGTCGACATTCACTAGACGATCAAGGACTAGAGGGTCGTATGGAGCATCTTTGATCCAAATGAGGAAGCCATCAGAAGAAACAATCAATATTTGAACTCCGTCCATAGCAACTGTACAAACAAATAAATCAGACCAGAAGGTACGAATACCAACAAAGCAGACACACTGAATGAAGCTGTACATGCAAGGGCGCGGTTATCCTCCTATTTCTTTCGTTCTACTAAGGTTGAGACAACCGAGTTGAAACTAATGGTGCACTCCAATAATAAGAACTGGCAGGTCCATACCTCCCTAAAGAAAAGGCTAAAGTGCCAGTCAAAGTAGGAGGCCCACCATGAATCAAAATCGGCAGTGCACCCGTACAAGGCCTCTGAGGAGGGAGGACAAGCCATAGGTACTTAAGACAGGAAATCCTGAGTGGCGAAGGACGATTGAACATCCAAAATCCTTGGACAAAATGACGTATCCCCATTCCTACCTTGTACGAATGGTATGGGGATGGCTTGATAGAAACCAAGTTGACAAGCACAATAATTGGGTTGATACACCTCAAAACCAAGGAACGACTTGTTGTCTTCACCATTACCTTTCAAGAGGTCACGTGCTCGGATGCGGCTCATCAAGTCTTGAGCCTGAACTATCCTACGAGTAGGATCTGATGACAAGAGAAGGAAACCTCCTTCTCAGAACCATGGAAATTACCTTACTACACTGGCCTCCTAATGATCATGAAAACGAGAGAACAACATGTAAAAAAAGGACAGATAATTTCTGATAGAAAATGAGAGGGGAGGTAAGTGCATAAGTGGTTGGGCCATAACTTTATCATCTGGATATTCAACTGGACAGTTTTGGAACTGGGGGAACGACCAGTTCATCCATACTTGAACCATCCAAAGAGGTCATTCAAAGAAACTTGCATTGCGAGTCGAAGAACTATAGAACGAAGAATAGAGTACAGGTGGACTAGAACCAGGGGCCCTAGAGCTTTGTTTGAACGTGATGCCAGCGCTTCAGCGAGTGGGATCCATTCCAGGGTAGGACTCCTCATGGTGTTTGGAAACACAAACCAATCTAGCCAAAGGCGGTAGAGCTGAATCTTCTCATAGGTGGATCCCAAGTAGGAACCTGAGAACCCTAGGTTATTAAACTTACCTTCTGCTATGAGCTTCCTATCTCCGGTGAAAGGGCACAAAGTAGAAAGAAACTGAGATAGGAGAACCATAACGGGATGTCTAGGGGAAGCTTGGTGACCAAAGGACGGCGATTCTTGTTGAAGTTGGGCAAAAGAGAGAAGGTAAAATCAGCCACATCTCTCGATGGGGACAACCTGAATAAAATAGCCATATCCAGGAGAGTCGGCTTTATAGGGCCAACTCGAAAATAGAATATATTCATACCACAGTTCCAGGAAAAGAGCTCTAAACGAGGCCTGGATCAGGGATGATGGAAAGTGTGGAAAGACCTACAATATAGTATATGTCGTTGCTCTAAAGTTCATCCAAGTATATCTCTAGCGACCTCTGAACCCAAAAATCCCAAGGGCGAGCAAAGCTCAGATGACCTAAAGAAGGAAAGAGGTGTTTCCACAGGGGATCCAGGTTCACCCATGGATACAACTCCCATCGCTATATGGGAACATCTCGGAAACTTCGTAGGTGGAGATCAAGAGTCACTGCCTTGTCCAAAGGAGAACCTCTAAGGCAAGGACCAAGAGGTAAACGATGATCAAGATCAGTCATGGGATAGGGATCACAGATGACCTCATCGACATCCTAAAGAGATTACAGGATATCACGAAAAGCTCTTGAATGGGGTTCAAAGCCCACGCCTCAAACCCAAGGAGTCAGGACGATGGGCAACGAGATGGGGATGATGGGAGACTCATGGTTATCTTTTCTTAGAAGGATGAGCTTGGCGGTCATATCTTGCAGAAATTAAAGATGGTAACTAATTCACGGTGAAAGGGCGGAGTTATGGAAAAGTAAGTAGAACTGCCAAAAGAGACAAGTAGCAAAGAGAAACGAGGGGTGAGGACGAGTTCGTGTGAATTTAAAATGTTTGATACCTAAAGCATTTCAAATTCATGTGGAAATTTTGCACTCGAAAAAATCCCATCTAGGCCCAGGTCGTGGTTTACAGAGATTAAAGGCCCAAAGAATGACTCTTGGCCCAGGACCAAGAAATTCAAGTGTGGAAAGGAAGAAAAGACTTGGGCTTTGCTGATAGAGTATAGAGAAGACAAAGGCAAAGAGGAGAGTATGCCAAAAGAAAACGGGAAGGTAGGTCCCACATGGGTCCCGATCCAGCAAGTTGAAGAACTTCCTCGATAACCAAGGTTTCATCGTTTCAAAACAGATGGTCCTTGTGACAAAAACTGCTTCTTTCGACTTAGGAAATCAAGATGCAACTTCTCTTCTCACCCCTTCGAAGCATTTATACAACTGCCTAACCGTCTTTCTGACCGCTCTAGCAGCATTGTCATAATGGTTAAGCTTAATTTCTTGTATAAGACTTCTTTCTCACCGTCTAGTGTCATAAAGGTTACCTTCATCCCGTGTGACCAGATCATGGATTTTCGGGTGAAGTTCGCAGGAGATCAACCTTTTTCCTGACCAATTTATGTCATAAGGGTTGATATTATCAACTACCGGTTCACGGAGAGTTATCCCGACTGCCAGCTCATGGATATTGTTCGGCTACCGTCCCACGGAAAATCATCCCGACTACCGTCCCACAGAAAGTCATCTCGATTTCCAGTTCATGGTCGATCTTCGAGGAACTCAAACCTCCCCTTCGACGTCTCGCCATCGTATTTGAGTGCTTTACCATCTCATGACATGATTTCCGACTGATATTCTTTTCAGTTGATGGTTCCCAGACTTTCTTACTTGTTACGAGTTCGAAGCACGAAGGGAATAATTTACTTCCTTGTACTTGTAATTTCAGTTCGTTTAATTTCAAGTACCTTTACATTCTTGTATTTGTACTTCCACATCCATTTCAATATGAAAACCAACCAAATTTTCTTAAGCAAGTAATTGGTTTTCGGGACATACCATCTAAACGTTGTTTCCGACTTCATAAGTCGAGATACCATCTTTGTGCATTGGTTTGACAACTTTGATTCTGACTCGAGAGAACATGGGACCACTAACCACCTTAACAAACTGAAATGACAACTTTGCCAATTAGAATAGCATGGCGAAATAAAACTTATTGGTCTAGGCAACGCTGGAAAAGAATATTTAAGTCCTTGAAAAAGTCATAGAGAAGAAAAGCAGAGGAGAATTCTTGTCCGCCTGCTCCACGATTACTTTGATTGGAAGAAAGGTTCTTGGGCCAAAAATGGAACCAACCTATATTGTCTAGTAGCAGTCTCCTCTACTAGTGGCACGCCTACACCTGAGCTGAGAAAGCCCCTTTTCTTACTAGTCTGCCTATTTCGGGATTGACCGTAGCATCAAGGCCCATTGCTCTAAGCCCATCCAGCATCTCTATACGACACCAACCACGACAAAAGAGATCCCCAGGAGTGGTCCGCCTTTCTCGCTTCCGCAAACAAAGTTGCACGCAGAGATCTAGTTAGGGTTGCCTCGGGACATTTGGCTCGTAATACGAGAAAATATTTGGGCATGAACAGTGGCCATTGTGCATTTCATGGCGTGTAGGCACCCTTATAGATTATAATGTTGTCGCCAAAGCAATTTCATTGAGAATTTGGTAGATACTTGGGTCCAGCGAGAATTGTGGTTCGATCTGGATTTTCTTGGAAAGAAATTTGACATTGGAGAAGAAAAAGAAAAAAACATAGATCTTGAAGGATAAGATTGGGTTATTTTAATTCTGGAATAGTACCGAGGATTGAAAAATTATCACAAGTGAAAGACATTTATTCTTGCCACCGGCGAGCCATGGTCTTCTGCTTAGAGAAGTAGAGAAGTAGATGTTCAAATTGGTTTCTATTTATTTTTATTAATTTTTAAGGAAGAAAAATGCATTCAAGAGGAAGAAAATGAACTTCATTGTGAAGGGGATATTGATGGGTTTAATGAATATTTCATTATTTTAGTTTATTTTGTTTCTCTTAATTATTAAAAATTTAAAATATTGGTACTAACTATGGTTAGTTCAAAGGACATGTGTTAAACGTATATTTACTGGTCGTGGGAAAAAATGCTCCCTGTTAAAAAATAAAGGGTAAATTTGGAAGTTTGATTAATAAGAGAAAAAAAAATTAAATAAAAAACTAGAGTGCAACTAGTAATTTTTAGAGTGTTAAAATCCACTCCCTTGGATATGATGTGATAAGAAAAAATTTCAAAAATTAGGATACGATACGTTAAATAATATATATTTAAAATAATAATTTTAATATAAATGCGAGTACAAAATAAATCCATGTTATGAAATTGAGGGGTTGTCTTCAATTGAGATTTTCATAGAGTTTAAATATCTCAAAAATTATATATATATATATATATATATATATATATATACACACACACACATACACACATATCTAAACTTTATAATAAATCTATACTTTTAGGGTACGTTTAATACATCGTACAAGGAACCAGATAGAATAATATAATACGAAACCGATGTTTCTTATTATTCGTATTAATTAGCCATAATATAAGTTAATTTGGTTGAGTACTTTTATACAGTCAACAACACTAAAATAATACCCTCAAAATTGTCCATATTAAATATTCTGATGACTAACAATCTTGAAAAGTAACAATAATAATGTTGATGATGACGATGATGACGATAATAATAATAATAATAATAATAATAATAATAATAATAATAATAATAATATTAACTTCCAATAATAATGATATATAAATTAATAATAATGAAATAAATAGTAATATAATAATATCATTTAATAATTAAAATAAAATAAATAATAAATAATAATATATATAATTAATATATATGATATATAGATATTTCTTGTCAAATACTATTATATAATACAAGCAATATAATATGGTCGGAATTTTAATCTGGTAGAACACCAAACACCTGACTAAATAGTCAGTTTATTAGATGGATAAATTAGTCTATCTGACTGAAGTAGTCAGTACAATACAATGTATCAAACGAAGCCTTAAGGAGTTTCATAAATTTAGTAAAAATTGAGATGTATCTGATCATAACATTTGATAACACAAAACAATATAAGGTGTTTGGAAACTTAAATGAATATTGTAGACTTCATTAAAAAGTAGAATTCTATGGAGTTTGACAAACATTAGTGTAAATCACGCTTTACAAAGTTTTTTTATTTCTCTAGCTTCCCCTTCCCCCTCATGTTTTTACAGATTGTATACAAGGCTAAAAAATATTATTTGTAGTTTTTTATATTTTTCAATCGAGTCTATAAAATTCAAGTCTCCTGATGATATTTATTATTATATATTTTCCATATAGGAATTATTAATTAATTAAATAGTAAAAACTTTATATTAATTTATTTATTGTTTGAAGAAAGAAAATACAAAAAAAAAATACAAAATTGCAAAAATAAAATTAATAAAATTACAAAAATTCAAAGGCATCCATGATGCCTAGCGGCCCTAGCTTCTTACTCTGATTGATCGTTAAAATTTTATATTTTTGTAGTATTAGATATATTATTTTATTTTAATTTAGTGAGAGAAATTTTAGTAAAAGAATAATTATGATTTGATAATACTCAATATTATTTTCTGTAAAACTCAATATTATATTTTGTAAAACTCAATCACATTATAAAAAATTCTGTATGACTTTATAATACTATATCACGTAAATCTATATAATTTTGTTATTTTATGTAAAAATTTATGAAAATCAATAATTCCATACAATTCGATTACTTTAAAAACTCTGCATTTTTTAGTGCAAATATGAATTTGCTATCCATACATCATATACGTTTGTATAACAAAATAAGACATGAAATTTTTTAATACATTATGGATCTTAATGCTTAGATTGTAGATTTCTACGTCTTAATGAATTCATTATATGACTGATTAAAATATTAAAAATATTTCCGATATTTTTGTAAAATTTGAAAAAATTAAAATAAATTAAAATTGATTTCAATCATATATATCCTTTGACCGTAACCTGTGGCAGGTCCGACCCAAGCCCGAGAAGAACAAGGCCTAAACCCTCGGCCTCACAATAAATAAAGGTCCCAATTGAAAAAACTCCCCACCAGATATTTTAAAAATAAATTAAAACAAAGCAAGCTCCACTATATGGCCCATTTATTGAAAGCCCAAAATCTGATGTAAAAAAAAAAAGTATAACCGGTATAAGAAATTAAAGAGCCTACGTACATGGTGTCGGTGACACACATGCATCTATGTTTGGGGGTGGCAATGGGTCGTGTCGTGTCGGATTTGTGTCGTGTCATGTATTCTATTTTACCCATTTATGCCCAACCCGAATCCGACCCATTTAATAATCGTGTCAAGAATGTCCAACGCGAACCCCGACCTGTTAATGACCCGTGTAACCCGTTTAACCCATTTAATAAATAGGTCATATTCAAAACCCAATTAACCTATGACCTGTTTGACCCGTTTAACATGTTTAACCTATTTAAATTATAATATTTAATAGATATTTAGGTAGGTAAATGGGTAGATATATGGGTTAGTAATGACACGTTTATTAAATGGGTCAATATATAAGCCAATATACGGGTTAACCTGTTAACCCGAAATCTACCCATTTATTAAACGGGTTAACAGGTCATTATAGGGGTTAACAGGTTGACCCAAAATCCACCCGTTTAATAAACGGGTCATAACGGGTTGACCCGAAAATCACCCGAAATTTTAATCGTGCGGGTTGACCCGAAAAAATTTCGTGCGGGTTTCGAATCGTATATCGAGTCTGTCAAAAATTGCCACTATTATCTATGTTGTTCACTTCCCTTCACACTTCATAGACTACCAAATGCAAACCAGAGGCAAAACTCATGCCTCAAATGATTAAAGCACACCATATGTGACGACCCGTCCCGAATTAACGGGATTAATTAAGAATTAATGACGGATTAGCCTCGCTAATCGAAGACTAATCAGAGATTAGGCGAGGATTAGAGGACGTTCGGGCAAAATAACAATTTTGCCCTTGGAATGGGCGAATCGTTGACTTTTCATTCAGGCGGTCAAATTGACTTTGGTCGATGACCGTGATGTAGTTCGTGACGTCGCGAGTTCATAGACAGGTGGCACGTTCGATTCCGACATTCGAGGAGGAAGTTATGATGTTCGGAAGTTCGAGGGCATTTTGGTAATTTGGGTAAAAAGTTGACTTTTGACCCGAGAGGTCCGATGGCAGGGGGCCAAGAACCGTTACGTAGATCGAGATGATACGAATCCATAGACAGGCGGCACGTCGAATTCGGACGTTCGAAGGAGAAGTTACTGTTCACGGAAGTTTCGAGATACTATTTACGGTGACACGTGTTTTGAGACAAAAAGTGAAGTTTTGTCTTTAGTGGGCCCAGTTACTCTTCAGTGGACCAATGGATGAGTGACAAGTTTCACCCATCCACTGGCCAACCTCATTCATTCATGCACCTCCCACCTTCATCGATCATTCATTTTCTTGCATCCAAACAACCAAAACCGATCACCATATCCACCCCAAATCCAAACCCATGACCCTAGGACCATTATTGAGAGGCAGAGAGGGAGAAAAGGACCAGATGGAGGTGATTGGATGGCCAGAACCGCAGTGGACGGTGGCTGGAGGAGACAAAGCCGAGAGGTAGCTCGGTTTGCCCATTTTCCCATTCTTTTTTGAATTTGTCATTATGGGCTGTTTTGGATGGTTTGGTTGATTTAAATAGGTTTCTTAGGGAGTTTTAAGATGGTTTTGGGAGGTGTTGGATGGTTGTGAAGCCGTGGGTGGATTTTGGAAACATTGAACCGTTTGGTTCAAAATCAAACCATAGGATTTAGGTGTTTTTAGGTTGTTTTAATGATTGGAAATGATAGGGAATGAAGAAATAAGAATTTTAGGATAAACTAGGAGAAGAACGGACGAAAAATAAGGGAGAAGGAGGCCTGGACCAGTCACGCTGGTCCAGTTGCAGGAAACGGACCGGACCGGCCGGTCTGAACCGGCCGTCGCAGAAAAGAAGATGCACTATGCAGTGGCGCGTGAGGCCCACGCGCAGTGCAATTCGAGGGCGCGTGCAGGCGTGTGAGGAAGTTTTTGAGGGTGGTTCCAACATGTGAAATCATCTATTCGATGTAATGAACATTTTGGGACTGGTTTCGTATCAATCAGACATCGTTTCGATATAGTTCGAGATGTCCGAAGGTTCAGGTTCGGGTTTAAAATTAGTTAGAAATTTCGAAAAATTACGGGGCTTTAGTGAGGGGTTATATAAGTAGTTAGTAACCCTCTAAATGAATTTGGACAGGTTTGAGAATCCCGGAGGCTACGTTTGACCCGGGAGACGGTTATGGCGCGCGTATCGAGGCGCAGCTTCGGACGGTCTGTGAGTGGACCTTTCTTTCGAAATTGATGCATGCATAAATGTTTTATAATTGTTTTAGAATATATTTTGTGTTTCCATGAGTGCAATTGTTTGTGGTAGCCTAGGATTTACGTATTTGCACATATTTCGAAATTTCTGGTTTTATACGATGCATATACGTTCTAGGTTTTTAACGAGGGTGTAGTAAATGGATTTTGGATTTAGAAACGTGAACTCGGGCGTGAGACCCAATTGATTCACAAAGTCTCGGACTTGGAGTCCATTTGATTTGACGAGGAATCGGACCTAGGGTCCATTTGAGCTATACGATCGGACCGAGGGTCTAGTTGGTTTACGATTCGGGTTTAAGGCCCAGTTAGTGGTACTATCGGGCTTGATGCCCTGTTGATTTATGATATCGGGCCTGAGACCCATTTAGTTGAGATATCGGGCTTAAGGCCTCGTTGGTTGTGAAATCGGACGTGAGGTCCCGTTGAGTTATGGTTTCGGGCTTAGGGCCCAGTTAGTCATGATATCGGGCTTAAGGCCCTGTTGACTGTGAAATCAGGCTTGAGTCCCAGTTCAGTTTATGAAATGAGTATTCGGCCATGAGACCCTGTTGAACTGTGGATTTAGGCCGAGGCCTGTGAAATGGATTTGAAAAGGATTCGAGGAATCCTATTGAGATGAATCGGGTATGAGACCCAGTTGAAAAGTGATTTGAGAAAGAAAGTATTTGAGAAAGAAAGAAAAAGATTTGAAAAATGAATGAACCCTCCATATGTTTATATGGTCTCCTCCAGCGTCGACCTGGAGAGTCACGATCCACAGACCAGAGTGGGTATCCCCATAGGGATCCCGTTCCAGGAGTGGTGGTTACTTTTTATGTTGTGGTCCCGGACCAGATTCCGGAGAGATGTGTGGACTAGATCCAGAGAGAAAGCTCGGACTAGATCCAGTGATTGAGCCTCCCAGATGGAGATTCCTGGGAGAAGACTCGGAGTGAGACGCCGAGTAGTGTGCACACTAGTATAGATTTGTCATCGTGACTATATCGGGGATGTGTTCCCTAGGGGCTGTGTGCCCCGAGTTGGCATCTTCTCGGAAGTGCCGCGGATGGGTTATACGTATGTTGATACGTATGAGGTTTTATGGAAAAGTGATTTGAGGGCGAAGACCCTGTGTACCATGTTTTAGAAAGTGAATTGGGGCGGAGACCCCCGTATTTGAAATTGTGAAAGTGGTTTGGGGCGGAGACCCCGTTTGTGATATTTTGAGAATGGTTTTGGGCTGAGACCCACACACATTGATTTGGGCTTAGTTCCCACATGTAATTGTTGATGGTTTTTGAGTTGAGATTTCGGGTCGAGGACCCCATTTGGATTTATGGGTCATGCCGGTTTATGGGGCCTAGCATGAACCCTTGAAAGGTTTTGTACACGTTTTACAAATGGTTTTATGAATGTTTGATAAATGTTTTTGAATGCATGCGTATGTTTTTATGAAGGGCATAAATGTCTTTATGCGAAAAGGTTTTTAAATGAAAATGTTTAAATTGTCCACTCACAGTTTTCGTGTTTTAATGCCCTTCAGGTTGATATCGGATGCGGGCTGTAGCAGAGACAAGACATCACTCCCCTCCTCCTACGATCCTGAAGTACTCGAATAGCCTCGGCGAGGGCTAGAGATGGAATTTTCCCTGGTCTGACACTTCGTGTCAGACGGGATCAGGCGGGTCCCATGTTAATCCCGGGGGATTTGGGACCGGTCCTGACAAGTTACCAATTGTCAGGACCCGACCCTCCTCGGTCAGGACCCGACTCATCTAGCACCATATTGTCCACTTTGGGCCTCGCCCTCACGGTTTTATTTTCGGGAGCTCATGGTGCAACTTCCCAGGGGGTCACTTGTAACACCCCGAAAATTCGAAGATTTTAATATTGTAATTTAATGTATGAATTGATGTTTTTACCCCTGTGAATGGTATTGCCAAATTGTTGACTTTTTGATTAGAGGGTCAAATGGACTTTGACCAATGACCGTGACGTAGTTTGGGATGTCACGAGTCCATAGACAGGTGGCACATCCAATTCGGACGATCAGGGTAAAAGTTATGACTATCGGAAGTTCAGGGGCATTACCGTAATTTGGACGATAGGGGCGAAAATTTTCACATGACTCAAGGACCGTTAGGTAGGTCTCGATGCCCTGAGTCAGTAGACAGGCGGCACGCCAAAATCGGACTTCGTATGGTTGAGTTACAGGTCTAGAAAGTGAAGGGCATTTTGGTAATTATTGAACCAGGGGCATTTTGGTCATTTTACCCCTGGTTACTGTAGCAACCGCGGGGGAACATGGGCGGCACCACCATGTGCGGTGGTTCTGAGTGCCCAATTGTTTAATCAGTGTGTGAGTTGGAAAGTTGGAATTTGTTTAAGCCCTATAGGCATCAGCACATGGCTGGATTCATCTAGCAAAGCCACCATTTTTAATTTCAAGATTCGAACCTCTACGAGAAACATTCTTCTGTGGACAGTGAGGTTTCCACGAGCTATTGGGTAGCACAGATAGTTTAAACTGAGTGGAATTTAAGTGAGCTTCACTCTGCTGTTGAAGAAACTGAGAATTGGAGAGGAAAACCAGAGAAACCATTTCGGGGAAAATTGGAGGGAAAATCGGGTTTTCATTTCTGGTGATTGTTGTACCAAACCAAAGCCTAGTTTAGTCTTCTGGGAGTATTTGGAACTCATCCATATCAAAATCGAAGGCCATCAGCCACGGGTGAGCTGGGACGGTGACTGCAGTGTTTAGAGAAATTTCAGTGGATCGGACGACTACTTCCAGGTGAATGTTGGTTCAATTGATCGTTCATTTTAGTTCGTTTTGATCCTATTATGCTTTCTGTGAAGTTAATTGGAGAATGGGTTTGAAACCAGGGAGTTCTAGTGATTGACCCGTTTGGTTTGTCACGGGTCGAGGGTCCATTTAAGGGACCATTGAGGTTGATTCTTGACTCAGAACCTAAATTGGATAGTTAATGAACATGTTAGGATCAAATAACAGACAAACGGGTGAAGGTGGTGACACTGTAGCTACAGTGTCAGGCGCGTGACTTTCACGCGCAGCCACTTTGGGCGGCACGTGAGGGCGCGTTGGATCTTATCTCTGGTCACGATCAACATGAATTTTGTTCCTCTCATCATTCTAAACATTTTTGGTGAATTAACCATGTTGATCTGAGATAGTTTTGATGGGTCAGTTTAGGGCCGGTTGTCTCGGGAAACGTGTTGGATGGTTTCCCCGAGCCGGTTTCTGTTTCGGACTTTTTGGATAAATGTTTAAGACTTGTAGTGACCCTTACGTTTGATTTGGACTGACAGGAATTGTACGATAATCCCGGTACAGGTCCGTACGCGCAGATTCACCACGGGATCGTACTGTGAGTGGGCCCGATTTCATTAAACCCTTGCATGCTTAAATGTTTTCTGATTTACTTATATTCACATGCTGGAATCATGAAACAGTTTTGATGATGTTGAAATTATGGTTATGGCACGTTTCACGGTTTTTGGGTTTGTGTAACACCCCGGAAATTCGAGGATTCCCATATTGTAATTTAATGTGTGATTTGACGATTTTACCCTTGTGAATGGTATGGTCAATTGATGACTTTTTGATTGATGAACTAAATGAACTTCGACCTATGACCGTGACGTAGTTCGGGACGTCACGAGTTCATAGACAGGTGGCACGTCCAATTCGGACGATCAGGGTAAAAGTTATGACTATCGGAAGTTCAGGGGCATTACCGTAATTTGGACTCTCGGGGGAAAATGTTGACTTTTCTTTTGACAACTAATTTTCAGTTGACTCAAGGACCGTTGGGTAGGCCTCGACGTCCTGAGTCCGTAGACAGGCAGCACGCCGAAATCGGACTTCGTCCGAGGAAGTTATGGTCAGAAACGTGAATTCGGGAAGTTCGTGTCTCGGTTTTCGTGTCGAATATTATATTCAGGAAATCTGATTGGAGGACACCTGGTGAGTGACAAGTGTCACTCACCCATTGGCTAGATTGGATCAGATCCACTATTGGATTAATTAACATTTAAATCAGCTTTAAATTCCAGCCCTTGGATTGAAAACCCCTGATCTAATCTGAGCCCTTGATCTAATCATGGAGATCAAATCTGGGCCGTCCGTTTCCTTCCCTCCATTTCTTTATATTTCCTACCCGAATCGCACACTCTGTCCATTTCGATCAAGCATCCCAGCTAATCACCCACTCACTGTGTCTGCGTGTTGGGGGACTCCCTAGTGAGGCTGAGCGACGGCAGTGATCACGGCGGAGGATGGCGGCGAGGAAGGAAGCAGGGGAAACCGTGACGGTTTCAAACCCAGTTTTTGGTAAACCCATTTCCCGCGTTTTGATTTGTCCTTATTGAATCCTAATAGACTCTAGGAACTGCCAGGGACTTACTGGAATTGAACTCGTGGCCGGAGGAGCTCAGGGCGGTGACTAAACGGCGACGGAAACCGGTTCTGTTCTTCGAGGTAAGCCCTCGATCCTGTCTGTTTTTCTCGATTTTGATTCCATAGAACCCTTTCTGGGATTGAGACGAGCACCTAGGAACAAACTAGGACTGAAATGATCCAGAAATGAAGAAATGGCAACCGGGTCATGATCGCGGGTCTGATCGACCCGAGTTGCAGGTATTCGGGTCAACCCGTCTGAGGACAGCGGTGATGACGTGGCACCCTGTCAGTCTGTCAGGTGACGTGGACCAACCATGAGCCGACACGTGTCACATGTCAGTGCACAGTCAGCACTGACATGTCAGTGACGTGGACCAGTCAGGGACTGCCACATGTCACTGACATGTCAGTGACGTGGACCAGTGCCGTGCTGACACGTGGCACATGTCAGATCTGACACGTGGTCTGACAGATCAGCGAGGTGGACCAATCGGATGTTGACACGTGGCACCTGTCATAGTCTGACATGTCAGACCTGACAGCTGTCAGATGACGCCAGCATGACGTCATGCTGACGTCAGCAGTGACGTCAGCGATGACGTCAGCATGACTGTTCCAGTGTTGACCGCCGCGTTGACCGGTGCGTGGGGGCGTGTGTGAACAGTGTTTCTGGTGGGACCACCACCATTCTTTAGGTTTCGACGATCCGGATCCAATGGCGGTGGTTTCGGGTCGATCGGAGATCATTAGGTTGATCAAAATAAGGTTTATTGCCTTAGAAAGTACGTTCGGGCGGCTTTTCTGGACCGGTTTCGGTCTAGGGCTTCATGGTTGAATGTTGGGGGTTTAAATTGACCTTTACGAATACTTTGGACTTGACAGGGATTGTACATTTGTACCAGGACGAGGGTATACGTTCGGTTTCTAGCAGGATTGTACTGTGAGTGGACCATTTTCTTAAACCCTTGCGTGCATAAATATTTTCTGGTTATTTATACTTATTCACATGCTAAAACAATAATGGTTTTGAGGATATGGAAAATATGGTTATGGCATGTTTCACGGTATTTGGGCTTGAGACCCGTCCGATGAAACTTATGATTGGTTTGGATTCTATCTATGTATATATATGCTTGCATGTGGATATCAATAAAATGTATTTGGTACTGCACTCTATAGATCCATTCATATGATACTGTCTCCTCCGGATGAGGTACCCCGGAGAGGTCACGGACGTCTAGAACGTCCAGCGTCTATGACGCTAAGCATCGGGGATGCTGTACCCGAACGGGGTTCGGGGATTGAACTCGGAATTGAGACCCCAGTGGCACGCGTAGCCTTGTGATTGTGACCTTATTGGACGTCAGGGACGTCAGACATCAGGGATGTCGGGATTGGAGTGTATAGTGCAGCAACTAAAATTATACTTATGGTTTTATTATATGCCTTATGGTTCATATTATATGGTTTATGATTTTGAATTATGATGCACGCATGTTTGGAAAACGGAGGGGTAAATTATATGTTTTACTTATCAAACGATTTCATAAACTTGAGTTTCGGTCCACTCACCGTTAATGTTTTGATAACCCCTCCAGGTCGGGAAACTGAGGTAGAGGAGGAACCTGAGGCTGAGGCATAGATCTACTTCTGCGTACCTGATCCCCTGTTGGGCGGTGTACCCGCAGGTTTTACCTTAGAGTCGTGCTCGTATCTTGTAATCTTTGGTTTTCATCCCTTGTCTGACATTCGTTTAATTCGGATTTGATGTATGACTTTAATTTGATTATTTATGCATTTGATATGTTGAGGTTAAAATTGGTATGAATTATTGGGTGTCAGACGGGAGCAGGGCACGCCCCCTCGTGGTCCTCGTGGGATCGGGGCGGGTCCTGTCAGTTTGAGACCCGTCTGATGAAACTTAAAGATTGGTTTTGGTTTTTATCTATGTATATTGTGTTGCATGTGGATAAAAATAAAATGTATTTGGTACTGCACTGTATAGATCCATTCTTATGATACTGTCTCCTCCGGATGTGGTACCCCGGAGTGGTCACGGCGCATTTCCTGCGAGGGGTCATTCTACGGAGGAACCGGACCGTAAAATGACTCAGGAGCAGGATTGCTATAATTGGACGTTAGGGACGTCGAGCGTCTAGGATGCTAGGCATTTGAGATGCCGTACCCGGACAGGGTTCGGGGATTGGATTCGGGATTGAGACCCCGAATGGCACGCGTAGCCTTGGGACTGTGACCTTGTTGGACGTCAGGGACGTCAGACATCGGGGATGTCAGGATTGGAGCGTATAGTGCAGTGGTTAAAAATTATGTTTATGGTTTTATTACATACCTTATGGTTCATATTATATGATTTATGGTTTTAAATTCTTGTGCATGCATGTTTGGAAAACGGAGGGGTAAATTATATGTTTTACTTATTAAACGGTTTTATAAACTTGAGTTTCGGCCCACTCACCCTTAATGTTTTGGTAACCCCTCCAGGCTGTGCTACTGAGGTAGATGAGGATCTTGAGGCTGAGGTATAGATCTACTTCCGCGTACCTGATCTCCTGTTGGGTGGTTTGCCCGCAGGTTTATTTTAGAGTTGTGCTCGCAATTTGTAATTTTGGTTTTCATCCCTTGTCTGACATCTATTTATTTCGGATTCATGTATAACTTTAATTTGGTTATTTATACATTTGAACGTTTGAGGTTAAAATTGGTATGTTAATTTGGGTGTCAGACGGGAGCAGGGCACGTCCCCTTGTGGTCCCCGTGTGATCGGGGCGGGTCCTGTCATCACCCATCATGGAATTGCACCAGGCTCAACTCGCTTAACTTTGGGGTTCCAATCCCCCCCAAAGCCACTTGAGCTCCCAAAAGGCCTAGTGATAGATAGGTGTGTGCCTACACTAAGGCACACCACTTTCCTCTCCCAGACCATTCCCCCTCGCAGGAATGTGGGATTGTTCACCGTTCCCTCAAAGACATGGGTCTTACACCATAACCCACAACTATTTGAAGAAAATTACAGAGAGATGGATAGCTTAAGATCGAAAGTAGAAGAAAACCTTTCTTCTTCTATCTCTGACTCAGTTTTCTGCTTCAGATTACTCTTTTCTTATTGTCATTTACTTATATTGAATCACTATTCACTAATATTTCAATTTCTTCTTATATAATTCTAGGTAATTCATTTGAAGTTTTGAACAATTTTCTTCCTAAAAGTTTGCCGCTTGGAATTTGGGTAGAAGGAGAGGATTCTTAACTCAAGTCTCAAATATTTTAATTGATAATCAGGATTTATCATTTTCATACTTTATATCTTCTCTGATTTTATAATCATGTTTAATAGGAAATTTGAATAATTTATAATTGTGTATCAACCAAATACAACCCATTATTCCCAACATATAGGTATAATTGTAATTGTATATTTGTGAATCTTCCAGCAAGTTAGCCATTGAAATTTGAAACTATATTTTTTACGTGAGGTATAGTTTTATGTAGGGGTGGACACAGTGAGGTTCGATACGGATATTGGTAATATTCAAATTCAAACCGTTAAAATCTTAACAATTCAATACGGTTTGGATTTTCTAAAATTAAAATAAAACCGTTTAGATCCAAACTGTTACTAACGGTTCGGTTTAGATTGAAACGGTTTGAAACCGTTTAGGAATAAAAAAAAAATCAAGGACATAAAAAACCAAGGATACAAAAAAAAAAGAATAATCAATACTCAAAATTTTATATATTAAACTTGTGAAGGATTTGATTGCAAGCATTATCACTATATTAAGATTTATCAAACAAAGATTAGTATTTAATAATCTTTTATTATACTCTTATATGAGTATACATGTATTTACATGAGTATATCTATATATCCTTTTATTTTTATTATTTGTACTTTGTATCAATAATAGATTTTAAAATTAATAAAAATTAAAATAATCTTTACCGGTCCGGTTTGGATTTAATGAATTTCCAAAATGAAAATCCAAATCCAAAATGTTACTAATGGAGCGGTTTGGATTCTCAAATCGTTTGACTTTTATCCGGTCAAACCTAAACTGAATAACGGGTTGAAGCGGATCGGTTAGCAGTTTTAACGAATTTGTGCCCATCCCTAGTTTTATGTACCATTTCTTGTAGGAGATGGAAATTATTTTAGACTCAAAAAACAGTGATGAGATTGTCTATCATATGTATAAAAATAAATATAGTTTATCTATTACTTTTGGTATAATACAACCAATCTTCCTGCAAGTATATGGTAAATATTGCCAAAATAGTGATAAAAAATAGTAGTAATGAGATCGTGTATCAACCAAACACAAGTCCGAGATCCACTGCCGGATCACAAATACCGAACATATGCCCATCTTGACGGAGTCACATCCCGACTCGTGACTCATCGTCATCACAAACACCTGCACCAGCACCAGCACTAGTACCAGCACCATCACCATCACCAGCACTAGCACACCGTGTGCAAATCAGACAACCTTGGATCTTTGCTCATACCGAGCAACGACCCCGCACCTCTGCTCAAGTTGGAGAAACTCTACCTCCCTCGTACCCAACGACTCCGGTTACAATCATCCTGACAATTTGTAATAGAAAAAGGAAATGTCCCCTGAACGTTCTCCGATTCTCAACATCCACAACTGTAACCACTCTCGATAGTAGTGCCTGCCACAACTTGTGTAGACCCAACCACCAGACACCGCTATCGACACTTCGTATCCAACGGAATCAACCGTCCGTACTAACTACTGCGTGTCCCCACTCCAAGATTCCATCGACAAATACCAACCCTGGTAACCTGTCCAACCAATCTCTAACCAATCGTAACTTGACTCAACCAATGTCGCCTACCACGTCGTCTATGACCTTAGCTGCACCCACTAGTCAACACAACTAAAGTAGTACGACAAACAACTAGGTCTAACTGATTAGTGTAACCTCGACTGCAGAGTGCAGTCCCATTACTAAAGTTGACATGGCACCACCGACCGACAGTCTCGGCTCCAAAAGGTTACTAGAACTAAAACACTCGCCGACTCACATTTCCGAACCATACAACAAACACTAGGGTTTCCTACAAACGCCATCAACTAACTCAGTTGTACACATATACTCTAACCCATCAATCACCATTAGGATTCACCTTCCCAGACTATCCATCATGATTTAGGGTTCCACAATCAGACCCTAAGGTTCCCCTGAACCCCACTACCTTCTGTAGTAAAATCTACGATCTGACCGACCCCACAGTCCTGACATCGTATGGACGTCCATCCTATCCTACCATCAGGTCAACTAGGGTTCCTCGAACCCGGCTGCTCATCGCAACACAATTCACAACTCCGAATGACCTGACCATCTAATGGTCATAACTACATACTATCGTCATAACCGACCCTACCACATCGTGAAAAATGATCCCAACCTAACCGTCCCATGGTCAAAACTCTAAAGTACTATTAAGTTCAACCCTCTGTAGGGTCCCACACTGCCAAAGCACGACAGAACCATGACAAACTTAAGTATCAAATACCGAACCAACTATCCACGATTCAATCCTACTAACTATCATACCAACATCCCAATTATCAGGTTGATAATGAACTGCAGCCCATAGAGACATCACATCCTCGACCTGCGCGTACCACAAGAGCAAACCTGCTCTGACACCACTTGACACGACCCATCCCAATCCCCCTGGGATTAACACGGGATGTGTTATGATTCCGTCTAACATGAAGTGTCAGACAAGGGATAATTTAAAACCTTCAGCCTGAACGGTTTCCAGAGCGCGCTAGGATCCGGTGGAGGAGTGTGATGTCTCGGTCTTTGCTACAGTCAGCATCCGTGATCAACCTGAAGGGCATTAAAACTACGGAAATCTGTGAGTGGACGAAAATAAATGAGTTCATAAAATCATATTTCATAAAGACATTTATGCCCTTCACTAAAAAGTATGCATGCATGCATACAAAAACCATTTATTCAAATAACCATTATTAGGGTCTTAGCCCCAAATTCCGTAAATCTAAATCATACGGGCCCCTGCCCAAATCTATTTACACAAATCCATAATCATATCAAACATATGTGGGAACTCAGCCCAAAACCATAGGATACGAAAAATCCGTAAAACATGATCCACGTGGGTCATTGTCCAAATCTATAAAACACGGAAATACACTTTTTGAAATGCAATAATTATGTTTACCATAATAGCCGCAGATCAATGACCCTCCTTGGGGTTATAATGCATAATAGCCTTCCTGAGAGTAAGGTACCCAACGGGGGCAACTCCACTCAGATAATGCTCTGTGACTACTCCGGGGTCCACCAAAGCCAACGACCCTCCCCGGAGGAGACAATCCATAAATATATAAGGATGGTATATGAAAAACCATTTTGAGATCATTCTCAAAACCTTTAAAAGGTTCATGCCCCGTCCCAATAAACCGTCATGAAACCAGAAATCCATAACTACCTAGTAAATCAACTGGGCCTTGACCCCGACTTAGTAAATCAACTGGGCCTCCAGCCCGAATAGTAAACCAAATGGGACACCGGCCTGATGCGTTATTAAATCAAATGGACTCCAAGTCCGAGAGTTCATAAATCAAATAGGTCTCATGCCCGATTCCATATTTCCAAGTCCGAAATAAATTCACGAACCATTTGGGCCCCTGGCCTGATAACGTGACTAAAATAGACTTCGAGTCTGAGGGTTTCCAAAACAAATGTGTCTAATGCCCGAGTTTACCTTTTCAAATCCAAAACCATTTCATTAAACCATTTTCAAAACCATAAGCATGTATAATCAGTGCAAAACCGTAAACCTCGATATTCATGCAAATACGTAAATCACCTCGAAGTACGAGAAATCATGTGAATCACCAATATCCAAATCATCATCATAGAATCACATATGTGAAACATATAAACATTTATTCATGCATCACAGTTAAGAATTCAAGGTCCACTCACAGACCGTCCTATGTTGCTGCATCGATTTACGTGCCGTAAGCCTCCCCGGCCTAATCACCGTCATCGGGACTCCCAAACCTGTCCAAATCATACCCGAGGGCTACTAGCTACCTTATTAACCTCTCATTGTAGCCCCGTAAGTTTTTCGAATTTTCAACTATCTTAAACTCGGTCCTAAACCTTCGGACACCCTGAACTATATCGAAAAGATGTCTGATCGACTCGAAACCAGTTCCAAAATGTTCGCTACATTGAATAGATTAAAAGTCATATTGACAACATCCCCAAATACTGTTCCACGTGCCCCCACGCGCCTCCCAAAGGGGCTAATCTTGAAGCCCACGCGCCAAACAGTACCATCCTTGTCCTCTCGAAGAACCCGGTCCAAACCGGTTCAGACTGGCCCGAACCAACCGAAGCGGCGTTCACAGTTCAACGCCATATTTAATCCATTTTTGGTCCATTTTCCACCATTCTAATCCCTATAGACTCGTCTCAGTGTTCCCTATCTAACTACGTGATCAAAACAGAAATTTAGGGCCAAGGAATTACCTTCCCGATCGGGCAAAGTTCGACCAGTTTCCACCGTCGTGTTCCTCCATCTCCGGCCACCCCCAGCCTTGGTTCTGGTCCCATTCGATTCATTGCAACCTCCAGAATAAGTTTCCAACGTTAGAAACGTTCAACAAATGCTAGAATCCAAAATTTCATTTATGAACAAAAATAGGGCATCTCACGGTTTCAGACTTACCTTCGCCATCGTGCACCGCCGTGGCCCCCACCACGATCGCCTTGACTTCGGAAGGTACTTCCAAAACCCAGAAATGATCGATAGCCCATCCTTCAAGCCATTCCAATTTGAATTTCCTAAAAAAGGCATTCGGTACCTTGCCTCTGAACCCGGCCACCGTGCACCGCCGTCCACAACGGCTTGACCAGTGGCCACCAGTCGACTCGTCTCGATCTCCTCTCCAAGTTTCATTCAGGGTTCACAAGCAAAAGAAGAAGTTTGAAGGCTGTGAGTATAGTTGTGTGATGTGTTTGTTTTCAGAGGAAAAAATGGAGATGTGCACGGGTTGGAGAAGGGAAAGTAAGGTTTCGTGGTGATGATCAAATGAGATGAAATGGACGGTGAGGATGAGGGGTGTGAAGGAAATGAATGGTTGAGATTGGGAGAGAGTGGGTGAAGGA
Source organism: Prinsepia uniflora (assembly GCA_032719365.1). NCBI lineage: Eukaryota > Viridiplantae > Streptophyta > Magnoliopsida > Rosales > Rosaceae > Prinsepia > Prinsepia uniflora. The sequence goes on along the minus strand of CM064861.1, from coordinate 45,328,448 downwards.
AATTATAAAATACACAAATAATAATATTTTAATACAAACCCACCAATCAATGTTGAGATCCAAAATTTGGGGTTAAGGACCAATGGGATGAGTGACACTTGTCACTCATCCATTGGGCATCAATTAAGTATCTGAGCCAACAAGAGTACAAAAGTAATCTGTCTCGTAATTCATGCAATAGTTTTCCTGAACTTCCGTGAACGATAAATTTTTTGTCGAACGTCCGATTTCGACGTGTCGCCCGGCTACGGACTCGTGACGTCCTAAACTACGTCACGGTCATCGATCCTTGTACGTTTGACTCCCTTAGTCAAAAGTTAACATTTTACCCATGACCAGGGGCAAAACGGTCATTTTACACCATCTGTCTGATTTCGTCCAACTAATCACCGATTAATCTCACTAATCCTTCATTAGTCACTAATCTAATCCTGGAATTCGAGACGGGTCGTTACAGTTCTGGTTGATACAGGAAGAAACCAGAAGATATCATATATGGGCTTGGTAATTGGTAGAGTGAGATGGAATTATTTCCTGTCTTAGCTTTTTATTTTATTTTGAGGTTCAAAAAGTCCAAATTGGTTGAAAGTTTGAGATTCACAAAGTCCAATCATATTCTGAGATTCACAAAGTCCAAATTGGTTGAAAATTTGAGAAACATAGGTATCTAAATTTCATTAAAGATGTAACAACCCGTCCCGATTTCGTAATTAACGAGTTTTAATTAAGGATTAATCAAGGATTAATCGAGACTAATCGTGATTAGTGGAGGTAAAATGACGATTTTTCCCTGGATGGGGGGAAATGTTGACTTTTAACCTCCTAGGCCAATTGAACATGGACCGAGGTCCATTAAGTAGATCAGGAGATTACGTGTACGTAGGCAGGTGTCACGTCGGGATCGGATGGCAGATGAGAAAGTTAAGGGTCAACGAAGGTTCAATTAGATTTTTATATTTGCACGATTTTCAAGACAGTTAACTTTCAGTTTGTTTGTTAGTGGACCCAAAATATCTAGCTGGACCAATGGTTGAGTGAGAAGTGTCACTCATCCCATTAGCCCATCATCCCACATATATGCATCTTCTTCCCTTTTCTTCGAAGAAACCCGAAACTCTCCCCCCATCCATCCTTCCTCATCATCTTCTTCTCTTATTTTGCTGAGAGAGACAAAGAGTGAGACTGAGGGACTGACAGAGACGGCGGAGGAACGGAGGAGTTGGGTGGCTGTCGAAAACCGTGAGAAACCACGTAAACCGAAACTCGCTTAGGTTGGAATATCTGGTTTTCGAATTTAAAAGTTGAAACCCACTTCTCTAATCACTATCATATTATTGGATTCCTTGCGAGTGCGACGAGCTAGGAAACCGTGAGTTTGGACGCATGAAGGAGCTCTAGCAGAGGTTTGAAACTGGACCCGTGAGGATTCGAGCATGGCCAAGATTTTCAGGTACATTTTTCATGTCTAGAGGCCATGGATCGAATTTTGGGTGAGAGATGGGTTGAATGCTAAAAGAATGGCGAATTTTGGTGGTGGAAGGAGGAAGAACGAGTCGGGTCGAGTTCGTGGGTCAAAACTACCCGTTATAGTCAAACGGGTTGATCCGTATATAGGAAGATGATGATACTGTCAGGCCATATGGCTAACCAAAAGGCGACACGTGGTAGGTTTTTAAGTCGAGTCAACGTCGACATGGCAAGTCCATGTTAGTGTTGACCTTCCACATGGACTAGTGAGGTGGTGTCACATGGTAGAGTGTCAAGCTGTTAGGATGAAGCGTTAGGTGAAGTGGCAGAGTTGACGTCACCAATGGGATCAGTATGACATCATCATGTGCAACATGGCACGTGTCAGAGGGTGACACGTGGGATCAATAAGAGGGGTGCCACATAGTGAGTTGTTAGAGTTGTCAGGTGTTAGAGTTATCATGCTGACGTCAACAGGTGGCCGGCATTGACAACTATTCGCTTTGGTTGACCGAAATTTGACTAACGAGTATAGGCGCATGGGTACGAATTTCAAGGTGAAACTGGTCTTGTTCGAAAGGTTTCAATCTTCTAAATCCAATGGTGGTAGTGTCAGGTCGATCGGAGATCGTTTGATAGGTCATTTGGAGGTTTTTCTCCTCGGGAAGTGTGTTCGGGACACTTTCACAATTTTGGGATTTTGGGGGTTTTACTCATGGACTTATATAGGTTGATAGTGACTTTTGGCTATGATTTGGACAGATCCGGACATCCCGGATACTTTTGATTATCTTACGGCGCGGGTTTTAGGCATGTAGCTTGGACCGTTTATGAGTGGACTTTGATTTATAAATGATGCATGCATATATGTTTTAATGTTTTGCGAATATGTTTTGAAATGAAAGGTTTGCATATTTCTTGGAATGATGAATTGCATAAAGAGTTATATGTTGGTTGAATCATAGTTTCAAAATGAAAGATTTTACAGATTTGCGTGAAAATGGTTTTTTAGGCTTGAAACCTAGTTGATTATTGAGTTTGACTCAGTTTATAATCAAACGTAACATTGAAAAATGTTTTTTATTTGAGGAAACTAGTTTTAGGCTGAGCGCCTATGCAAAATAACTGATTTGATTTGAGAAACAACAGTTTTGAAAATCTGTTTCCACCATTTTGACTATGACCATTCTCCGAGAAGATGGATATGACTGATATGCTTAAACTACGCATTTAATTAAACCCATAATTCAAGTATATGCATTTTTTAAAACCCTTTTTGTGTCATTTTAGTATTGGTAATCAAGGATCGTTCTTAACCGGGGAAATTAGAGAATATTAATAATGGCTAGTGAGAAAGAATAATAAATAATATGTGGGAGTTTTGAGTAAGGTGCAATCGTAAAAATACAAGTGAAAACGAGTATAAAATTAATTCTACTCCTGCTTTAACCTATGTACAAGTGACTTTCCTCAAACACACATCTCACCAACACTCTAGTAATTTGTAAATATTAAACCAATTACGAAATTTTACCTCAATCATCTCAATTACCTTCATACATATTTCAGTATTATAAATGCACCGATAGCAGCCGACACTTACAATATTATTTACCTTTCGTTTTTTACTGAATGCGCCAACATTGATCATCATTAAGTCTCTTCAATTCTACTCTAAGTGCACCGACATCGGATAAAATACATAACATCAAATTGAAGTATGAAGCACTAAAATATATAAAATAACTAAGATTCATAAAGTAAGACACATGGAGATTGTATTTAACACTTACAAATATTAGCAAGAAAATACCACACATATGTTCAACTATAAATAAAACCAATAACAAAAATAAGAGTTCTCAGATGGAGAGCAATTGTTACACTTTCAAGGTGGATGAAAACAATGGATTTCTATTCACACGGTTCTCCGACAGCGGATGGAACCTTGTGAAGATGGTTGAGATAAAACATGGGAAATTTGGACCTAAATTCTAAACTTTGTATTGAAAATATTTTTCCATAGTTTCTTTTAAGGAAGGCTCAAAGTGTGCCTTAACAACCCCTATTTATAGGGGAAAAAACTACTTAAACTCTAAAATAAAATAAAACAAAGTAAATAAAAATTACAATAAAAATTAATTAGAGAAATGATGACTTAGTGGCTGATTTTGGGGGAAATCATTGTGAAAAACCTGCCCAAAAAGGGGCAGGTTTGATGCAAAAAAATCAGGCCATGGGGAGTCTTCAATCTAGCAAAGAGAAGCTGAAAAAAGAAGGGGAGAGTCGGCCCGTCAGGGGGGGTCAGGTGGAGAAGGTTTCGGTAGGCACCAGCTGGAAGAGTAGGTGAGGTTCGGTGCTTTGTTTGCTGGGCAGAAGGATGTCCTGGTCCCAATGATCGACACACGCGCACCGACGTTCAGATTCGAGATTCGACAGGCGTGCTCCGAAGCTGGCTGTGGGAAATCGGTGAGCGTGCGCTGAATAAGTTTCTGGGCTTGAACTTGGGTCGTGACGAGGGCTGAGGGAATTGGGCGACTGGGTTGCGGGCTTCTGGGCTAGATGGAATGGATTTGGGCTGATTCAATGGCAGTCCACTGAATTCCTTTGAGAATTTTGGTGGCTTCCCCAATTTTGTCCATATTTTCTTCTTTCGAACTCTGATTGGGACGATTCCTTCGCCAAAGTGTTTAGAATTCCAAGCTTTATTTATTTATGCATAAATCCCAAAAAATATATTTTTTTTCTCTAATTGTTTATTATTTTAATATTAAAAGTCAAGTATAAGTGGTATAAAATAATATAAAATAATGCTTAATTGAAGAGCTATCAATAACTCCGGTAGGAATGTATTTTCCCGAAGAGGGCCTCCAGTTGTGAATGTGTTTCTCTGAAAAGGACCCTATAATGATTGTTGCTCACCTCCAGGATGCGTTGTGCCATGAGGGAGGTCACGATGCACTGCCTGTTGTCGAGCAGCGGTAGAAGACTCGACTCAGGAGTACTTATGATGTATGAGATCGTTCGTTGAATTTTTCAAGACGATATGGTCGTCAGCCATTAATTTGTTCACGGCAATGATATGAACGTCGTTCGTAGATTTGTTCTCGGCGACGTGCTCGGACGTGAGCTATCCTGATGCTTATGTGTACACGTTGCTTGGATATCGTGACTGATGATGATACAATGATATGGGACAGATGTGGGATATGAGAATGGGTCATGATTTTTATTTATTACTTTGTGTCCAGATATTTTCACACGTGGTGATTTTCCGATGATTGCGGAGGTTTTCATATGTCCCGGTTTTGTTGGAAAATAATGGTTTTTAATTGATATGCATGCATGCTTTGTAAAAAGGAGGGTTAAATGATTTTTTTGGAAATTGGTTTTCCCAAACTGTTTATTTTTGTCCACTCACATGTCTTATTTGGTTTTGGCACCTTTCAGGTTGATTGCGGATGCGGGCTGTAGTAGAGACGAAGGCATCACATGAAGCTACGTACTCTGAAATCCCCGAGTGGGTCATGGTAATATCCCTGGTCTGACACGTGGTGCTAGACGGGAGCAGGTCTTCTCACGTTAATCCAAGGGGATTAGGGACGAGTCCTGTCAAAAGAGATGGGTAATTTACTCCTAAATTCCCCAAAACTAAACAAAAGTAATCTTAGGACAAGTTTTGCTTGAAGGAATCCATATTTTAGTTGGCCGTCTTCAATTGTATATCTAAACAATAATGTTGCACCTTGCTTTGGTTACGTGGCACACTTGACTTGGTTTGCAAGTGTCTTCTATGTATCTGGGCACTGGTCAACCATCAACCTTGTTCTTCAAGAATAGTTTGTTGTCAATAGGGACAGAGCAACTGGATTTTCCCAACACGAACCTCCTTGGGCAATGCTGCTCAACAACCTCCTTAGACATAGGGGAGTTACATTTCCCCAACATGAAGCTTCCACAGGTTCCAACTGGATTCTCGAAGTAGGCAAAATCAAAAGCAACAACCTTCTTGTTCATTGGACATTTGATGTCCACGGATGTAACGACTCGTCTCGAATATCGAGATTAAATATTAATTAATTAAGGATTTGGGGTGACTAATCGGAGATTAGTTGGGAGAATACAGATAGACAGTGTGAAATGACTGTTTTGCCCCTAAAATTAGGCAAAATGTTGACTTTTCACTCTGATGGTCAAATGCACAAAGACTGATAATCGTTACCTAGATCGAGTCGATACGAGTCTGTAGACAGGCGGCACGTCAAAATCGGACATTCGGAGGGAAACATACGGGTCATGAAAGTTTTGGGAAATTATTTCACGAATTACGAGACGGGTGAACTTTTTTCTAGAGTGGGCCCCAGATATTTTGAACAGACCCAATGAATGAGTGACAAGTGTCACTCATCCATTGCCCATAAACATACATACATGCACCCAACCTCCCCTTCTCTGTTTCATTCTCCCTAACCCGAAACCCAAACACCATAGCACACCCACCTTCCCCAAACCTCATCCTCTGTGATTGGGGTATGAAGGAAAGTGAGAGAGTGAGAAAAGACGAACTTAACGGTCGCTGCAGCGAGGAACGTCGTGGACGGTGGCCAGAAACTCAAAACGATAAGAGTTTAAATTCGAAATTTCAAAGTTGAGTTTTAAGGAGTGTTGAACGTTTCTAATGATCCAATCTTATTCCTAAGGACCATACGATCTCACAGAGATCAAAAGGGAGAATTACGGTGGCCGGAATCGATGGTACGTCGAGGTTGCAAGTTCACGGTTACTGTTCAACTTAGGAGGTAATTTCTGGGCTCGATTTCGTGATTTTAAGGTCATAGATTGAGTAAGGGAAGTTAGACAAAGCTGTGGGGGTCAACGAGATTAAAATTGGCTGAAAAATGGTGGTTTTTAGACCGATTTGGGTCGCCAAGTCGAGCGACCTGAAAAACCAGAGAATCGGGTTCAATAGAGGTTAGGGGTGACACTATTCATAGTGTGTGGCTCCCACACGAAGCGCCTTTGGACGGCGCGTGAGGGCGCTTGAGGCCGAATTTCGAGACATGTTCAATGTAACGACCCGTCCTAGATTTTGGGATTAGATTAGTGATTAATGACGGATTAGTCAGAGTAATCGGTGATTAGTAGGGTGGTTTCAGACGAATAGTGCGAAATGACAATTTTGCCCTTGGAATGGGAAAACTGTTGCCTTATGACTCGGGTGGTCAAATGGACTTTAGCCCCTGCTTGTGACGTAGTTCGGGACACCACGAGTCCGTAGACAGACGACACATTTGATTTCGACATTCGAGGAAGAAGTTATGACGTTTGGAAGTATAGGGGCATTTTGGTAATTTTTTGCAAAGGGTATTTTGGTCATGTGTTTGCATTGAGAATTGTGCCCAATGAGACAAGGAAATTTTTCCTATGTCAGGAATGCTGTGGAACCTTGAAAACCACCTCAAATTGGTTTTAAAAGAATATGAGACCGTGTTTGAATGGTGATCGGTGACTGTAGGCTGAACAGAAGAGAAAACAGAGTAAGGGTGTGTGATCATGAACCCAACCCCCTCAAACGACCTCCCTAACCCGTGGTGTGTGATGGAAGTGAGAGAGAAAGATGAGACGAGGATGTTAGAGGTCACGGCGGAGATTACGGCGGCGTGGTAGGTAAGTTCTCACGAAGAAACTCTTTCGAATTCAAAAATTCCAAGTGGTGATTTTAGGTCTAATGGTCAATATGGTTAATTGGGAAAGGTTTTGGACGTCAGGATGACTCCGATGGGCTTGAAACCGAGACCTGAGGTGGTCGGTGGCGTGGTGTAGATCGATCATAAATAAAGGGACGAACCTAATGGTGGAACAAGGGTTAAAATCGGACTAAAATTGGACAAACTATGGTAGTGAACCGCCATCATCGGTTCGGTTGGACTCAGCTGAACCGAACCGATCTGAACCGATCGACCAGAGGTTGAAGGAGATGAATAGTGCGGCACGTGGCACTGTTCCTAGGGAAGTCTTCAACATGAATTTTAATGTAATTGATGTAAAGAACATTTTGGGACTGGTTTCGAGTCGATTGGACATTGCTTCGATATGATTCGGGATGTCCGAAGGTTTAGGATTGCATTTAAAAATAGTTAAAAATTCAGGAAAATTACATGGATTTAGTGGAAGCATTATGAAATGGTTAGTGACCTTAGAATGTGATTTGAACAGGTTCGGGAAGTCTGGTGGTAGTGGATTAGTCGGAAAAGCGTAATTGCACGCGTATCGAGGCGACATAGCAAATGGTATGTGAGTGGACTTTACTTTCTAAATTATGATTCATGCATAAATGTTTTCTATGATTTCTATGATTATGATATCTGTTAATTATGGTTTTGCACGTACTTCGAGATGTTTTACGTATTTGAACGTTTTACGAGATTCTGTCTTATGTTGTGATTTGATATGATTCGATGACATGATTTTGGGATTTGAATTATGGTTTGAATTCAAGGATTTATAAATCGATTTCGGAAATTGCCATCAGGGTTGAGGCCCAGTTTCTAATGCTTTCGAATTTTGGTTTTCATGAGATTTCTAGATTTGAATTTGGGATTTCAAATGATGATTTCAGATTTGGTTTTGGAATTTGGATTTCCTTTGATTTTCACTTGGTTTTGGGTTTAATGACCCATTGCTATTGGTTTTGGGTTTAATGACCCGTTGCTGTTGTTGGATCTGATTTTGGGTTTAAAGACCCGATTAATTGATGACGGGGGAGGGCCCTTGATTGACATGTTTTGAGTTTAAAAACTCGTGAGTTTAAAGACTCGTTATTGTGATATCTCCCGAGGCCTATTGTTTGTGTTTTGAGTTTAAAGACTCGTTGATATCCCGGGAAGGCCTGATATATGTGTTTTGAGTTTAAATACTCAGTGATATGAGATCCATCAGATTGATTGACTTGTGATTGACTATTGATTTTCACATGGTTTTCAGACGTTTTGGGCAGTGGCCCGAATGATTTGGATTTGTGGATTTTGGGGTGAGTTCTCGTACTTGGATTTGATTTATGGTTTTGGGCTTAGGCCCAATGATTTTGAGAAAAGGAAATGATTTATGGTCTTTATAAAGTGTTTTCTTATTTTGGATATGAAATGGTTTTCGAATGCATGCATTGGTTTTGCGAGGAGGGTATAAATGTCTTTCTTATAAAAAAATGTTTTATGAACTTATTATTTATTTTTGTCCACTCACAGTCTTTTATGTTTTTCGATACCCTCCAGGTCGATGAGGTGCGGGCTATTGTTAGTGAGACGGAGACATCACACATACAATCCACAGTGGTTTCTGCCCATTATGGGAAACCGGATTTTGTTTTTGGTACATTGACCATAGTATCCCTTGTATGGCTTACATGTTCCATGGAGGTTAGACAGATGTTTAGCCTTCGTGCCGCACGTGGTTTAGACGGGAACATGACCCATCCCTTAATCCCGAGGGATTGGGGGTGGGTCGTGTTAATTGGTATCAGAGCACGGTTTGTGCGCTCTCCGTGAGGTTATGGCTTCTAGAATGGTTGGTTCGTCGACTTTTGTGTTGTGATGTTACTGTGGATATAATGTCTCGATGCGGAATAGCCCGTCACCAACTTAGACGCTAGGGAGATAGTACGTTAGTTAGTGGCTTAGTTAGGGGCGAGATCACTAGCGACTGGGTGCTGGTCGCCCGATACATAGTGTGGGTATGATGTATGTTGGCTTAGAGCCGTAGAGGATATCGTGTTCGGCGCTGGATATGAACGATCATTGGTTGGACCTTAGGTTCGGATGTGTGCTAGATTGGTTAACCTGGATGGTAACTAGTGATTTAGATGTGAGAGATACGATCGATGGTTGGCTAGTTGGCCTATTGGGCCGGGTGGCACTTGGATGACGATAGTATGGAATTGTGACCATTTGGTCAGATTGGTTGAGATTGGACTTATACGGTATGAGTAGCTGGATGGCTCAAGTTGCGGGGGTAAAGGAACCTGCTATTTAGGAGTTGACGGATTCCCCCTAGCGATGGTTACTCGTTAATGGATGTTCCTATCCAAGTTAGTCGGTTCTGACGACCCTAGTGATGAGGATGATTTTCGGAACCCTGTTGTGATGGCTTGGTGGATGACTTTGGTCGAGCCTAGTGAGATTGTGGAGATTTGTTGGCTTGACCCGACCAGTAGATTCGTTGAGAGTGTCGGTGTCTTGTAGGAACCACTAACCGAGTCGGCATATGGGATGACCATTGGCAGGTCATGTTTCGGCACAAACGGTCAGGATGCTGTTAGGTTGATCAGAGTAGCGTAGCGGAAGTACGGTGGACCTATGCTTCGTGTTGGATCGAGCTAGGTTGGTATGGTCGGGTTTGACCATCCGTGAGGTTGGTTTTCGTGGACTCATCCTGATCTGTTGGATATGTTGAATGTGTTGGAATAGGCCGACATATGCCGAGGTTGGAATTTGGTATTGCGATTGGTGATGTTGATGATAGTAATAGAGGAGTCTGAGGTTATTGATTGCTAATTGAGGATCCCGAGAGTTGATATCTTAGTAGTTCTCGGGAGTTGAACCTCGGAAAGGTTGAGACGCGATAATCCGAATAAGGGATGATTGACATCCTTTTGGATGTACATGAATGGTGGTAACCGACAGGCGAGTTGGTCAGTGAGTTGGATTGGGTACGAACACAAGTTGGGTTGTCCGGATGAATTATGGACATGAGTTAGTGTTCAGTGGTAGTATACTTGTTTGGGATGAAGTCCCATAGTTGGAAAAGATTGATACGTTTCTAACATGGTTGGAATCTCGGAATCGGGAGATGTTGAGATTGAGCGACTCAGGGTGGTGTATGATGGGACTTCAGGAGTTGTGAACCCCCCTTAATCGTGGACACAAGTGGAGGTGCTAAGGAGTAGAGAGAGTACTTGGTGACACCTTGTTTGGAATGTGTGGCGAGTGTATTGGGATTGTGTTAAGGTGGATTAAGGTTGGATGACTTGTGATGACATGGTTGTGGACCATTGTGAGTTCTGTGGTATGATGACGAAGGAAAGATAATAAGGAAGAATGATAAAGAGTGACTATAACTGATCGATATGAGGTAATTGAAGAGAACTCGCAATCTAGACGTGTCTCGAGACGTGTGGTATTCTTGATCGATTTGATCCAATGTGGTGGTCTTATCAATTGTGGGAATTGAAGGAAAAGTAGTGAGATAGTAAGTGGGATCCACTTAGGAGTGAGTGGATCGGGATTTGATCGCTTCTGGCTCAGGATTGAGTTATTGTGGATCAGGAGAATCGTATGCAAGACAGAGCTTGGACATTTTAGTAGGATTACAAGACAAAAGTTGGATAAGTGGATGAGGAGTATGGTCTACTTTTGCATACGTATGGGTATTGGACTTGGATCTGGTGCTGGGTCTGCCCTGTGTACGAAAATGAGTTGTGGTTGGATTTGATGTTGGTCGGGAGACTTAGAATGGACTTAAGTTGGTATTCTTCGAAGGACGTGTTGGGTCTGGAATGTTGACTCGTCTAGTAAAGGATTGGACTGATGTGATTGGTGGACATACCGTGGTATGTCGTTGGAAGTGCTTGAAGATATATTGTACGATGGACGTGATTGAGGTATTCTAAAATATCTCTGTTTGATTAATAGTTTCGTAGGGTTGTTGTTACATGTGATTGGTGTATGTACTTGAAATGTGTGCGTAGTGGTTATTCAGTGGTTAGAACCATTCCGATGCGATTGGACGTGCATCGTGATGTTTTGATAGAGGTGTTGGTGATCGGCTTGTTGCCGAAGTATGTAGTTGGTTGTATCGATGATCGGAGTAGTTACGATGTGCTCGACTGACTGAGCACGTGGACTGGATCAGGGTGATCCCGAGTGATTTGATTAGTTATGGGAGGATTTAGTACTGATGTGAGCTGGATGCTCAGAGCCATAAGTGGCTGGTGGGACCCTGACGCTGAGATGGGTGGTCAGAAATGTGTGATCCCAGTTTAAAAGGTATGTGATAGGGTCCAGTTGCAGACAGGTAGTGTGGGACAAGGATGGTATTCCCACATGTTGATGGTGTTGGTTGTTAAACCACTGGTGAGATGATTGGTTGAGTTATTGGTGTGAACAAGTACGTTATGACTCCGGTGAGGTCGACGTGGATCACTGACGGAGTCAGTATGAACCGTTAAGCAGATATTGATGGATAAGGGGATTGAGGTCGATAAATGCTTGCGAGAGGTGAGCTTCGAGCCAGACGACGACAGATCTTATGTTATACTGAGGGAGTTGGTATGGGGTACGCATGGCTCGAAAATGGATTGAGGATGATGTGACATAGGTCGGACATGTGTTAGACTTCGGTGAGAATGAAGTGATTACCAGATGGACCAGAAGTTGGTATGAGTTGGTTCACTGGCAGAGTTGTGGTGACAGTTGTGGTGATACGGGTGGTTAAAGTTTGGGAACTGTCAGGGTAAACCTGATTGGCAGGTCATGTACACCGGGTAGAAGGCCCAGGTATGAGACAGATTGGATTCCCCTAGTGAGTTGCGTACGTACGAGATTCGGAATTTCGGGGACAAAATTCTTTTAAGGGGGGGGGGGGAGAGATTGTAACGACCCGTCCCAGATTTCGGGATTAGATTAGTGATTAATGACGGATTAGAAAGAGTAATCGGTGATTAGTTAGGTGGTTTCAGACGGACGGTGTGAAATGACAATTTTTCCCTTGGAATGGGTAAACTGTTGACTTATGACTCGGGCGGTCAAATGGACTTTGGTCACTGCTTGTGACATAGTTCGGGACGCCCCAAGTTCGTAGACAGGCGGCACGTCCTATTCCGACGTATAGGGGCATTTTGGTAATTTTGTGCAAAGGGTATTTTGGTCATGTGTTTGCATTAAGAATTGTGCCCAATAAGACAAGGACATTTTTCCTATGTCTGGAAGGCTGTGGAACCTTGTAAACCGTCTCAAATTGGTTTTAAAAGAAGATGAAATCGTGTTTGAATGGTGATCAGTGACTGTAGGCCGAATAGAAGAGAAAACAGAGTAAGGGTGTGTGATCGTGAACCCAACCCCCTCAAACGACCTCCCTAACATGTGGTGTGTGAAGAAAGTGAGAGAGAAAGGTGAGACGAGGATGTTGGAGCTCACGGCGGCGTGGTAGGTAAGTTCCCGTGAAGAAATTCTTTTGAATTCAAAAATGGCAAGTGGCGATTTTAGGTCTAATGATCAATATGATTAATTGGGAAAGGTTTTGGACGTAAGGAGGAATCCGATGGGCTTGAAACCGAGACCTGAGGTGGTTGGTGGCGGCCGAAAATGAAGAGCAAGAGTGGCCGGTTGTTCTGCGAATCATTAAGGTATGATTCTGACCTAGGTTTCATGTTTTAAGGGTGTAGATCGATCATAAATAAAGGGACGAACCTAATGGTGGAACAAGGGTTGAAATCAGACTAAAATTGGACAAACTATGGCAGTGAACCGCCCTCGCTGGTTCGACTAGACCGGGCTGAGCTGAACCAGTCCACTAGAGGTTGAAGAAGATGAATAGTGCAAGCACGTGAGGCCCACGCGCAGCCCCTTTGGGTGGCACGTGAGGGCGCGTGGCACTGGTCCTGGGGAAATTGTCAGCATGACTTTTAATGTAATCGATGTAACGAACATTTTGGGACTGGTTTCGAGTCGATCAGACATTGTTTCGATATGATTCGGGATGACCGAAGGTTTAGGATCGCGTTCAAAAATATTTAAAAATTTGAGAAAATTACAGGGATTTAGTGGAAGCATTATGAAGTGGTTTGTGACCCTTAGAATGTGATTTGCATAGGTTCGGGAAGTCCGGTGATAGTGGATTAGCCGGGAAAGCGTAATTGCATGTGTATCGAAGCAGCATAGCGAATGGACTTTGAGTGGACTTTACTTTCTAAATTATGATGCATGCATAAAAGTTTTCTATGATTTCTATGATTATGATATCTGTGAATTATGGTTTTGCACATATTTCGAGATATTTTACGTATTTGCACATTTTACGAGATTCTATCTTATGTTGTGATTTGATATGATTTTGATGACATGATTTTGGGATTTGAATTATGGTTTGAATTCAAGGATTTATAAATGGATTTCGGAATGTGCCTTTGGGTTTGAGGCCCAGTTTCTAATGCTTTCGGATTTCGGTTTTCATGAGATTTCTAGATTTGAATTCGGGATTTCAAATGATGATTTAGGATTTGGTTTTGGAATTTGGATTTCCTATGATTTTCTCTTGGTTTTGGGTTTAAAGACCCGTTGCTGTTGCTGGATCTGGTTTTGGGTTTAAAGACCCGGTTGATTGATGACGGGGGAGGGCCCTTGATTGATATGTTTTGAGTTTAAAGACTCGTGAATTTAAAGACTGGTAAGTTTAAAGACTCGTTATTGTGATATCCCCAGAGGCCTATTGTTTGTGTTTTGAGTTTAAAGACTCGTTGATATCCTAGGAAGGCCTGATATATGTGTTTTAAGTTTAAAGACTCGGTGATATGAGATCCAGTAGATTGATTGACTTGTGATTTACTATTGATTTTCACATGGTTTTCAGACTTTTTGGGATGTGGCCCAGATGATTTGGATTTGTGGATTTTGGGTTTTGGGCTAAGGCCCAGTGATTTGAGAAAAGGAAATCATTTCTGGTCTTTATAAACGGTTGTTCTTATTTTGGATATGAAATGGTTTTCGAATGCATGCATTGGTTTTACATGGAGGGTATAAATGTCTTTCTTATAAAAAATGTTTTATGAACTTATTATTTATTTTTGTCCACTCACAGTCTTTTATGTTTTTCGATACCCTCCAGGTCGATGCGGTGCGCGCTGTTGTTAGTGAGACGAAGGTATCAAACAATCAATCCACAGTGGTTTCTGCGTACTCTGGGAAACTAGACATTGTTTTTGGTACGTTGACATGAGTATCCCTTGTCTGGTTTACGTGTTCTATAGAGGTTAGATAGGTGAGTTAAACAGAAGCACGACCCATCCCTTAATCCGAGGGATTGGGGGTGGGTCTTGTCATTCAACACATGTTTTCATCCTTTCGACGTAATGAACATTTTGGCACAATTTTCGAGTCGATCGGACACCGTTTCGGGGTAGTTTTGGGTGTCCGAAGGTTTGGGGTTTATTTTAAGTATGTTTAAAAATTATGAAAAATTGGGGGATTTAATGTTAGGTTATTGGAAGTAATAGTGACCTTCGGGTATAATTTGGACAGGTCCGGGAGTTCCGGAGATGGTGATTTAACCCGAGAAGGCTTATGGCAAGCGTATCGAGACGGCAGCTAAAACGGTCTGTGAGTGGACATTGGTTTCTAAATTTTATGCATGCATAACTATTTTATATGTTTTAAATATGTGATTTCTGATGAACCTAATTGTGGTATTGATGATTTATGTATTTGCACGTATTTCGAGATTTATGATTTTATACTGTGCTTATACGTGCTGGTATTTCTATGATGGTTTGATGGACTGGTTTTGGATTTGGAAATTTGGAATCGGGCATGAGACCCATTTGATTTGTAAACTATCGGACTTTAAGTCCATTTGATTTAATGAGATATCGGGCTGGAGGTCCATTTGACTTACATGATCGAGCTTGAGGCCCTGTTGCTTATGAAATGGAATTTTGGGTTGAGTCCCTTGATGTTAGAAATTGGATTTGTGGAAATGATTTATGAAAATTATACTTCGGGCATAAGACCCATTTGTGGATTTACAATGGTTTTATGGAAATCCTGTGCGTAGTTCCCTTTGAACAGTTTTGAGATGATTTATGAAATGGTTTTCCATATACCATCCTTACGAGTGGTTTCCCTCCAGACATCCCGTAGTATCCTGGAGTAGTCACGGAGGATTACCTGTGAGGGGTTATTACACAGGGCGACCAGACCGTATAGCGACTCAGGAGCAGGATTGCTAGAGGTTAAAACCTCCCCCCAGGGAGGGTCATTGATCTACAGGTCATTGACCTACGTGGACCCTGGGGAGACTTGGGATTGAGACCCCAGTAGCACGCGTAGATTTGGAACCTTGACGGTATTGATTGTGACATCTGGGATGTCAGGCATCAGGGATGCCGAGGATTGGTTTTGGGGTGAGTTCCCACATGATTGGTTTTGGGCTGAGTCCCCAGATACATGGTTTTGGGCTGAGTTCCCACGTGATTAGTTTTGGGCTGATTTCCCATATACTATGGATTTGGTTTTGGGTTAAGGCCCTAATGATTTGAGGAAGGAAATGGCTTTGGTTTTCTAAACGGTTTTTATTGTATTTTAAATTAACTGGGTTTCGAATGCATGCATGCTTTTTAGTGAAGGTCATAAATGTCTTCTTTTATGAAATGAGTTTTTCTTAAATTATTTATTTAGTCCACTCACAACTTTTAATGGTTTTTATTGCCTTTCAGGTTGATTGCGGATGCGGACTGTAGCAGAGACTGAGACATCATACTCCTCCACTGATCCTGGCGCACTCTAAAAGTCCCGAATGGACGGAGGTTTTAGGTTATCCCTTGTCTGGCCCTTTATGTCACACGTTGGTTAGACGGGAGCATGCCACATCCCTTGTTAATCTCAAGGGGATTGGGATGGGTCGTGTCAGCGGATGATCTGATTACATCTAAAACTAGTCGAAAAGTGTTATCTTTTCTTGCTAATGAATTCACATTTGGAGGATGATAATCAGTAATAAAGTTTCATATAGCATCTCTATTGACACTTAGAATCTCAATGTTTTGGGGCTTGGTAGCTGCTACTCCCATTCAACAACAAGAATTTATGTTGGCTAAATGAATCTTCTTAAGACGTGGTATTTAGACTGTGTTTGGTCTCCAAGAAGATGGAGGAAGGTCATCCAGTGATAGCCGATACTTTTCCATTTACCCTAATCACCCATTTCCCATACCAATCATTCGGATTGCTATGGGGTCATTTCCTTCTAGGGCATCAAATTGAGCTTTGAACCATGTGAGACCCTCTGTTGCTCCCTTTGTATCATGCCATTCAACTTGTTTTGATTTTGACCCATCTTTAGTGAGAAATTTCTCCCTTGAGCCCATTCTGATGCCCCTATCCATTGTTTGTGAGGTCTAATGTTCTAGTTTTCAATCCAATGAGTGTTATGAGATTGGGTCCTGCATATCTGTGCTCCAAAAAGGCGCCCCACTATCCGGCAGTTCATTTGTAATGGCAAGCAATGCCATATGGTTGGCCCCTGGCTTAATTGGAATAGGTTTTTCCAAGATGGAGTTTTTCTCCTCATGACTCCCATGTCCAAAACCAACGTATTTATTATTGAAAAAAATTCATGCCACGTGTTCTTACCTAATTTGATCAGTCTAATTAAAGGCCGAACAGTCCCACCTACAACAAACCCAAGCAGTTGGCTAGATTGAACATACACATCAAGCCTTTCCACAACAAAAAAGGCATCCCTGGCCGACTTCGTTTGGTCGGCCTGCCGTCTGCTCGGCTAGCACGAGTCTCGATCAAACATGAAACCTAAACCTGACTATAAGCAACACAGGCCGACCACATCTCGTTGGCCTGCATTTTGTTCAGTCAACCGAGTTAGAAACACGACTTAGGACCACACAAGGACACATGTCAATTCATAACATAACAATATTAATCTCGTATCAAACTATTTCACCAAAAATACTCAATGCTACTATAAATACAAGGAAGCCTCCCCTCTAAAAGGTAATGACAATCTTGCCCCTAAGTCGCCTAAATTACTACAAGACCCTCCACACTTAATCTTACTTAAGTATTAGAGACTGTTAGGTTGGCACTGCACTGGTTTTCCTTTGCTTTTACCTTCTCTTTGTAGGTCCTTCCACCACAAGAAAAGCATCCAAAAGAGCTCAGCGAGGCGAGTCTAAAATGGTCCATTTATTGCATCAACAGTTTGGCGTCATTTATACGAATTCTGAAATAATCTCCCATGCTTGCACTTACCATCTCGCCCATCTCAACTGTCTCTAACAACATCACCATATTGGACAAACAAGATGAAGGAGAGCTCAATCACACGCCTTTCCTGCAAAATAATACGTGGGACAACGTCCCCCATACCTATAGATAGACACTGGAAAATCTCCTGATGGAGGTGGCCGAGCTCAAAACTTACAATGCCAAGATCGACGCCAAGAACTTGGTTCCAACAGAACAACATGCAAGCAACCTCGACATCGCAAGGATATCTCAACATGAGCGGAGTTGAAGCAAGGGTCTAGTCGACTAGGTCCTAGCCGACTAGATTGTGATGGACCATGCTCCTAACCCTTAACTTGTAATCAAACATCATCTGAAAAATCGAGAAGACAACAACCCAGGGCTAACCCCACCACATCTGGACGACTTCTTATCCAATCTTCCAACAATGCGGGTCCTTCCCAACAAAAGATCTACTAGGAAGCTTGTTATTGTTGAATGACCGCCTGATAGAGATGGCACCTATACGACTGATGTACGAGGTTCGTGATCAAAGGACCGCTAGACAGCTCAAAGGCCCTAGCCTCGGAAATGGAAAGAAAATTGTGAGGTGCTGGATGAGATAGACTTAACAACAAGAAGTTATTCTCATGGTCGGAGATAAAGCGGAGTCCACCAGAGTTGAAGTACTGGCTGAAAGGAACACCAGTCGGATCAGCTAGCCCTTCAAAGTGACTACATCATGGAGAGCCTTTTGAGGAAGATACACATCCTTGAGGCTAGGGAGGAAAACGGCAAGGCGTCATCCTTGAGGAAGACGATCACTGGTCCTTTCACCAGCCAAATCCTCCAATCCCAATATTAAGAAGTAATGCCCCTCAAGATCACTCTATACATAGGTAGAAGAGATCCCTTCACCCATCTAAACTATGTCTCTGTCGTGGCCTAAGAGAATTTGACGGACGAGGATTAGTGTTTCATGTTCACCTTAACTTTTACTGGTGTGGCCCTGAACTGGTTCTACCGCCTGGCTTCCAACATCATCGACTCTATCGAAAACAACTTTTCTCAACCAATTTATAATCTAAACATATATACTTTTCTCCACGGAGTACCTTTTCTCCATCAGGTAGGGAGAGGAAGTGGTGCTTCAGAAAATGCCACAAGATTCAGCCTCTCGCTGCTAAGACACGGACAACAAGACTGCATTTAATGCTTTCTGAAGCGACTTCAATGAGTCACCGCTCAAGTATGCAATCCATACTAAGGATTGTAGGAGCTACACTGAGATCATGAAAAGGGTTGTTGTCCACGCCAAGGCGAAGTTCTTTCACACTCTTGCTAAGGAGCCCAAGGCAACCTCATACCCTACCTCCCAAGCAAAAAACAATCAGGGTAAGCCCAATTATGACTCAAGAAGGGTAGGGGCCAATCACACCAGAGGAAGAGGAAACTCAACTTCGAGGGACAACACCATGACAATAAAGGCTGATCAGGGCGTGGGGATCAGGAGTTCAGACGGGGCAATAATAATAACCACGGAGGACGAGGATTGGTAGAAGACAACTTCGGACTAGGGGATATAAAAATGAGATAAGTGCATTTGGAGCATTTTTAGAATTCCTAAATAAAAGAAATACTTGTATAAAAAGCCAACAAGTAGAAGAAGTCAGACAGATTGAACAGATGGAACATATTTATGAAACTAGAGAAAGACATGCAGAAGAATCTTTTTATCTTTCAAGAGAAATTGTTTCACTTTCTTTCAAAATTATTGATCTCCAGAAACAAATCCATTCCAAGATTTCTGAATCTATTCAACCTACTCTATATCCCAGATATTCCCTCAAACAAAGTTGTGTAAATACCTCAGTAAAAAAAAAATCAATGTCAGACCTTTCCTTTTTACCAACAGACAAATTACATGAGATTTTTGCCGGCTCTGAACAGGCCGGATTAGAATTTTTCCTTCATTTTGTTAATTTCTTCCTCCATCATCCTACTTCAATACTAGGTGTTCACCGTCTTGTACATAAAGTCAATTTTGAACACCAATCAACCCCTTTGATTTTCATGAAGCTTTCATTAGACTTTGACTTTTTTTAGCCTTTCTTTATGCCAGATTTTTCTAGCCTTTATAAGATTACACTTTACTCCTTCTAGATTTTGGTATAGTAAAATACTTCCAGTTTACAGATAAGTCCATCCCATACATTTAGACAAATTGCCCATTAGTATTACAAAGATCCTTATTATACTACCATTTACCATTTGAATTTTTGAATTGCCTTGTTGGGAGTGATTTCTGGACGTAAAATTGCTTAAGGCATTGGTATTTATTGGATTTTCTTGCGTATGACGATCTTGGATTAGGCTGGCAATAATTTTATCTTGTATCTCTGGACATGACCAGGTGACGGCCATGGTCTTCAAGTTGAGACAAGGTATAATCTAAATTATTTCTAATAATTAAAAAAAAAAAGAGTTTTCCTGAATTTTTTTAGTAACTGTTGTAAAATACTAGTTTATCTAATATTTTCAAATTTAAAACTTTCTGCTTGACTAATTAGTAGGTCAATTATACTATTCTGCAAAGGATTGTCTGCACAATGTAAAATATGCTTGAAATTTGTCTGAGGAAAATAACAAACTAAAGTATTTTGATCTAAAGTAATTCTTCTTCTTCTGATATTCTGTTATTTCAAGATTTAAATAATTCTGTTATTTCAAGATTTAAATAATCTAGCATCCAAGTCTGCCTTGTTTAAATTTGATGGCTAAAACTTGCCGTAAGTCTTCTTGTAGACTTTCTAAGCATGTGATTTCTACATGGAGTTGGAAAATAGTAAGATAAATTGTTGTGCCTCTTATATGTCCTAATATATGTTGTAATCTTTTAATTAATTTCTTGTTTAAGACGCTTCATTGTCCTTGTTATATTTTCTAATCTTTTTTTCGTTCCAGTAATCATCGAATGATATAAATCATTTATAAAGTAGTAATTATTATAAACGGTAATAAATACAATAAAGTAATTGGTAATGAACAGTAGTATAAAAGACTTAAAGCTGAAAAATAAAAGTTGAGTCTATCAAAAATAGATACCAACAAAAGATAATAATATCCAAAGGGTAATAGTGTTATCAGCAGAAGTGATAAGAAACAGAGACTAATCAAATTTGAAGTGTGGCAGCTTTCGTCCTCAAGGTACTTTACTATACTCTTATATTATTACAAAGCTAAAACTAGCTTTGATACCAAATTTGGACAGTAATTCTGCTAGATAAATATATGGCCAGCACAACTACTAAACACCAAGCCTTGAACATGGAATAAGGACATGGATCTGCATAAACACAAGCCAACATAGGGCTATCAAAAGCACAACTCGGAGGGTTAAAAATGACAATTCGTTTTTCAATCACGATATCAAACATTAGAATGCAAGGCTTCATAGAAAGCTCATAGTTCCACAATCTGAACTTGAAATTTTGAAAAAATTGAAAAAAAATGAACTTCAAAACACATATCTCATTTGTCAGAACACACATCAACTATATTAAGTCAAAACCAAAACTTATAGTTTATCACTCTCATTTTGACCATACCCATCTCCATCTTTCCTAGGTAACCATACCTTGTTTATTAAAACAGTGTTTGATAAATCAAATGCAGCTCAACTTAGTTCGTATTTATTTATGGAAGACATATAGCCTCAAAATTGTTGGCTTTATGTACATCAAAAAATGAGGACTAGGTCAAAAGACCATGAGACCTCCTAACAAATATATCCTCTTTTGAGCTACAAAGGCACTCTAAAAGAAATAATCTTACATCCATTTAGAAAATTTGAAAATTGGAATTAAATTGACCAGCTTACCCTTGCGAGTTTTGTTGGGCTTTAATTACTTATTGAAGTGGGCTCATTGTTTTTGTGGGTAGCATAAGTCTATATTGGCCTAAGCCCAAAGATTAAACCCAATACCCACCTACATCTTACTCCTCAACAACTAACCCATCCCAATTCAGTATCTATTCCTTCTCAAGTATTAATCTCTTTCTATTTTTTTTTTTCATGGATTAATCTCTTTCTATTGGGTCTCTCTTATTTCTCAATCATCATCAATGAAATAACGCAGTTGTCGCAGCGCCCCAAATAGTATACCTCAAATAGTGACGAAAAACCTGACTGTAACTTAAGAGGATTTTCTTTAGTTTCCCTACTGTAGTAGTTAATTAGTAAACCTTGTGGTTGGCTTTGTTTAGGGTTGTGAGGGCTTGGAGCTTGCTTTGGCTTGGCATGCTGGTGAATTTGATCCCCAACTAATGGGCGAGTGCTCCTTCCGAAACCTCATTTTATTTTTTTATCTTACTTGTATAGTTTTGTGATAATATCATTTGAGATCATGCTTGGTTGATGTGTAATTATGTTGTGGTTTAGGTCATAATTAAGTTGTTATTTAGTGACACTTCCGTTCCCAAGCATGGTTTGCTAGAACTTAGTTTGTGATCATTACTACTAGATCAATAATGCTTTCACTAGCTTTACGAGATGTGTGTGTATACATGAATGTGTATGAAGTATTTATCTTTATGGTTGACTATGATTGTGATTATGCTTTAGACGACTTTGAGATAGTATTTAGACATGTCAAAATATTTCAACGCTTAACATGATATGTTTGCCAAGTACGCATTGTCGTCAATTTTTGTTGTATGCCACTATAAGAGTGGCGTTGTACACGAGATTATGTAATATCTACTTAGGAGTCGTCGATATCTTTCATACTTATCTGTTGGCCAGTCTCCACGTGATAGATCTATAACGACCTGACCCGTAATTACGGGAATTATCGGGGATTTTATGGGATTTGTCGGAATTAATTACGCTTGTTTGCCCATTTTGCCCTTAGGATTCGTTTTAACTTTCTAAATTGGGTAGGGGCATTTTGGGAAGGAATGAAAGTTGGATATTTTGGGGTTATTGGATAAGGTTGGATTTTGATCATCTCAAACAAACACACACACACACACACACACACACATCGAAAATTAACACATATTACACACCATTCCTTCCATCTTCATTTTGAGACTCATTTGGACCAAACCATGGCTGGAAACATATTCTAGGGAAACCCATGATCACATAGAGCTCTAGGTTGAAGGTGGTAGACATTGGAATTTCACGGTGTGATAGAGGAAAGTTTGACCAAAACTTTGCGAGCTCATATCTTGGAATCTAGGTAATCGAATGTCCAATTTGTTTGAGAAATGAAGGAGATATGGAGGTTTAAACTTTTGGGCTTCAATGTAGTTTTTCGGTCGGCCGACAGTGACGGTGAAGGCGTCGCCGTCTTCTCCGGCAAGCAGGTGACATCATGATGATGTCAGCTAACACATAGTAGGTGCCACATGGCAGAAGGTTAGTGGTTCCACGTAGTAGGGGTGCCACGTGGAAGTGCGCTTATAGTGCCGCTTGGCACATTTCAAGGGCTACCATATGGCAGAGTTTCTCAGAATGTCAGGACACGTAACAGGCCATGTCAGCTTGGGCCGACGTCACGCACGTGGGCGGCGCGTGGGGTTTGACCTCCGAACTTTGACTTGAACATGGTGGTGCGCCCGCATGAGTTTCGAGGTGAAGTTAGTCTTGTTCGAAAGGTTTCGACGTCCTAAATCCAATGGTGGTGGTTTTAGGTCGATCAGAGGTCGTTTTTTGGTAGTTTTGGAGATTTTCTCCTCTGGAAGTGTGTTCGGGGTACATTTATGGTTCTAGGGTTTCACGGGGGAGGGGGGGGTCTCACATATAAGTTTATATGGATTATTGGTGGTCCCTTGGTGTTACTTTGACTGGTCAGGATGCCTCAGAGACTTCGGATTAGCTTATAGCTCGGGTTTTGGATATTTAATGGTACTAAGAGTGGACACTTTCTTTCATAAATGTGATGCATGTATATTTACACATTTATATGGTTTGATTCTATGGTTTGGATTATTATGATTTGGTTAAATGATTTCTGGATTAATTCTAGGTTTTTGGTATATATATGGATATGCGGTTGTCATTTTCTAGACACAGATTTTGTGGTGGTTTTGGAAACCGGATTTTGGGCTAGCTCCTTGGAGGTAAATGTTTTGGGTTGGTGCTTAGGTTAGAAAAGGGATTTTGGTTTGGTTATGCTATTTTTTTCTGGTTAGGTTAACATCAGGTGATTGGATCAGTATTTTGGAGTTGGACTTCGTTGATTCCCAAGGACGGACTCGAACGTGGTCTAAGTTGAACTCGACATGTGTCGATGGAGTTGGACTCCACAAGATCCATGGTTATCTATTGGTAGTACAGATGGGAGGCTAGTTGGACTAGGGAGCTGGTTGGACTTGTGAGCTGGTTGGACTAGCGAGCTGGTTGGACTCGCGTGACGAGCTTTAACTTGTATTGGCTTGTGGTGTGTCCAGGGGTTTTCAAAAGGATTTACAACCAAGGTTTTCAGGGAAATGTGGGCTATAGGCATTTGTCTTTTATATGTTTATTCATGCATGTTTTTATAAAACGGAGAGCTTAAAGGATGATTTCAAAAATGTTCTTCAAAGGCTTTATTTTTGTCCACTCATAGTTTTTATTGGTTTTGACACCCTCCAAGTTGATCTCGGGACGTGGGCTGTATTGAGGCGAAGTTTCTATGGGTATGCGTACTCCCATCAACTAGAGTAGGTTCTAGGAGTTGTTTAATTTCATGTCTAGTGTTATGTATGTTATTTATTACTTGGATTACATTATGCATGTCACAAGGAGTTTATCCCAATCTGACACTGGGTATGTAATATATTCATATTGAAGGTATTTTGGGAATTCTAGTGTGTGTTTGTTAGACGAGAACAGGTACTCTCACGAGAATCGAGGGTGATTTCGGGAAGGGTCATGTGATGATCACATGTACATGCTCAAATACTAGTTAAATAGCATCAACTTATCTTTGAGCTCAATGGACATGAGATAATAGTGCTTAACATTCTGATTTCACGTGGTCGAGGCACATGAGGAAACCATAGATACCCAACCGGTCATGTGAGCATGATTTGAATGAGTCAAGAGTATGGTTAGTGGGTTATAAGTTTTATACCTGTACTTCATGATGTCATTGGGAAATTTGTACATTATTTATACCATTGAGTTTCTTTTCAAAACTAAAGGTCATTCTTCTGTTATTCATACCCCTCATGTACTAGTGATACTTCACACTTTGCAGCGACTAGTTCTTAGTTGTGGTTCTAACCTTCGCACTTGTTCCTTCGATGTGACTGCACGAAAATTGGGAAAAACTCAAGTAGTTCCTTAAACTTTATGATCATCAAAGTAGTGCAATATGCTATGAACTTCCGTTTTTGCGATGGTAATTAGTTTTTGCTAATTACGTTTCACATGACCTTCTAAAACTCATGGTTTTCAACTTTTGGCATTTTTCATATGAACATCACCATTTTGATGTTGGCCAGCATACCTTGGTTTTGGCATCCTTGTGGACTTTCCAAGTCATGATGTGTCAATTTGTTATTAGAGTATAGTTTTAGGAAGTTTCGTTAGTTTTTCGTGAACTTGATGATCATAAATCAAGACTTCATGTGTGAGAGATCCTTCTAGAATAGTAGCATCATTATTTGACAATAGACTTTACTCACTTGTGACGTGGCTAAGTAGTTGATGAGCAGAGATGAGATTTTGATGATTTCCGTAAAATTTCGTGTTCCGGTAGTGTTCATGAGCTTAGGACATTTTTGCATGTTGTGAATGAGTTAGTCAACACTGAGTTCAACAATTTAGTCGTTATGAGTTAGGTTTGGTCGAAATTTTACCTTGAGGTATGGCACCTTACAAATTTCCATGGGAGTTGAGTTGAGCCCAACTTAATAGAGGACCCATAGAATCATTCTGTTAAGATATGGAAGACTCTTTGGAACTTACTACCCTTATATTGATAATGTTTGGAAGAAGGATAAGAATTTTCAAACAGCCTTCTTAAACATATTATGGGGTTTTCTGTCGCCTTAATAATTGAATTTTAAGGTAGCTTAGTGTAACGGCCTGGAAATTTGAAAAAGTTAATTTTGGAAATTTAAAAAGGGCATTGACAATTTTTCCCTTTTGAAGTCAAAGGCTGAATTTTTACTCCGGATGATCATGTAGAAAAAGGGAGAAAAAAAGGAGAAAAAAGGATTAAAATAAACTATATGAGCCTGAATCAAACCTGATTGAGTTGCCATATTTCAAGAATAGAAGTGATAGAATACTCCTGTGATGCATGGATGACAATGATGACCGGCCTGGCAATGCACATTACACAACCCAAAAGCCCAAGTCGATGTTGATAGAAATTATACCAAGCACAAAAGATGTACTAGGAAAAACCTCTACGTGTAATAAACTTTGCAAGCGCACAAGACGAGTAGATAGTATAGATGCAAGCAAAGGTCGATCCCATGAAGACTTGCTCAATTATATCCAATTCCGTTTAACTCAATTGACTTAAGTGGAGTAATTAAAAAGCAAATATGGGGGGTTTTTCGGGTTAAATGAATGTAAGTAAATTAACTAAAATTAACTAACTAAGTCGAGCTAGGGTTTCTATCCACCTTTACCAATTATAGTTCCGTTAGATTTCCTTGATTAGATTACTATGCATGTATCTGAATTAAATGCCCGTGTAGGGGTCCGGTTAAGGCTCACCCCACACATATTATCTTCTCTTAGATTGCATGTTTAAGCGTGATGTGCTGGCCCTTAAACAGCTATTACCGATGGTGCGTGATAATGCATGAAACATAAAGAAGATTTAATAACACTACACTATCCCTATAAAAGTGATGTACAGACCTAGGAAGTCAAGAGTTTAGATTACGAATAAGATTCCCCCTCTTAAACGTGATGCAATAAATTGCAGGGTGAACACAAAAATCAAGGTGATCCGTCAAGCAATTACATCGACAATTATACACAAATAAGGTAGCTAAGTTTATAAGCATACATCGACAATTATACACAAATAAGGTAGCTAAGCTTATAAGCATAAATTGAGTTCATGAAGCGCAGTAATCCAACAAATCCAGATATGCATAACAATCATAATCAAGAGCCAGAAATCTAAGTAAGAACTAACATGGCTAGGGCTTCAAGTGACCCTAGCCCTATTTACACTACTCAAACATTATTGAATTAACGAATAACATAATTAAATGCATAAGAAACATAAAAAGATAAAAGAATAAATAAACAAAAATAATAAAGAATAGCAAGGAGTAGGAAAAGGGGCTCAAACACTCTTCTTCTCCCAAGCCTCACGTCCTCCTTAGCACAAGCCTGAATCCAAAAGCATAAAAAAATAATAAAATACGGCTAGACTATGTATATAAATCGAGTATGAATTTTGACAGAGTTTTGGGACCTAGGAAGGTAAGTTCGGCCCCCTTACAATAAACCCTAATGCCCATATTTATAAGAGAATAAGTAATCCTCTTAAAAATAGGAGTTTTAAATTCAATTCTATAAGGAAAAGGCTTCCTAATTAATTAAGAAATCTAATTAAAACCTTTTCTACAAGTAAAAGAATAAAAAATAAGAATACAAAAAGAAATAGGACTAAAATCCCTATATAACATGGAGAATAAATGTGAAAGGAACTTGAAATTAACCTAAAAAATGAGGAAAATCTAGAATTAAAGCTGCAAAGCCTATATCACTTGATTATGGTATCGTGAAGTGCAAGTGTGAGTTCAATGGCAATGACAATGATTCTTAGTAAGTACAAGCAATTCTCATGTTCTATACATTCATATTAACATGTTTAGGCATAAAAGCTAGCATCACAAAACAAAAAAAAGCAAGGAAATAAGAGCAGAAAAAAAAAACAGCAAGCATTTCAAAACAGAAACTGAGTTGTGTACCCCTAAACTTAAGTCCAATACCCCCAAACCTAAATGAAACATTGTCCTCAATGTTTTGAGCATAAAAGGAAGGCAAAATCATGAGTTAGAAGGTAAAAAACGTCCATATGAAAGAGGGAACAAACCAGGGCAAAGTTGAGCACCTACGATGCTTGCGGTCCAAGAGGCACTTGAGGGGCTCCAAACCTGGCCCTCCTTTAGTGGTATCTTTCCTGCAACATAAATGAATTGATTAGTTCTACAAGTAGAAATCCACTTCCTAGACTTTAACATTTCAGGGAACAAGTACAATAAAGATTTGAATGTAAGTAAAAATTGCTTGATCCCAATAGACAAGTAAGCATAATGATCGAAAGGGGGGGGGGGGGGGGGGGGGGGGGGGGGGGGGCATGGAGGGTCCATGGGTTGCTTGGGCCTTGGCCTTGAACCTTGGGTGGAGCTGAATGTCTCAAAGGTGCATACCACCATCTTGATACTTCCTTCGTCTTGCCTCCTACAAGGACCATTAAACCTGCACAAACCATTAGGCACAACATCAAATTTCTCACCAAAACAACTAAATTGAGTAAGGAACTTAAATGGTGAAGATAAGGATAAGGAAGGCCCTGGAAAAGTAAGGATAAGAGGTGTTTGAGGAGTTGAGGCAGCAAGGATAGATGCTGGAATTTTAGGGACGTCGGCCAAAAATTGGTGCAATGCCTGCGAGTTTGGTTCTATTTCATGAACATCAAGAGCATGACCCGAGGTGCATTCATTGGTGTTGTCTGTGGGTGGTAAGGGGACATACACATCATTATCCTCATCATCCCAATTGGGTTCCCAAAGAAGTTTAAATCGAAGGTGCTCTAGTTCCTTGTCCTCTAAGAGGACTTCCCGTAGTGTTCTTTGAGATCGGGCCTCGTTTAGTGCATCCCGAAGTGTTTTTTGAGGTCGGGCAGGCCTAGGATCCAAAGGAGGAGGAGTCCAAGGGTATGGTGCTAGTTCACTCCATTCGTGGTGGTATGGCTCCATATAGGGCTGATTGTAAGGCTCAGACATGTACATGTAATCTTGGGGGTATGCCCATCCCCCATGATGACTTGGAACCGAATGAATGTTTTCATAGGGCTCGTAGACCCAACCTTGAGAAGAATAAGAGCTATTCCACGATTCCATGTCCCTAACATGTAATAAAAAAATGAAAAAGGTTATATACAAAATAAAAAGAAAAACCACTAAGTCAAAGGAATCAAATAAAATGGACACCGTTGAGGAACAAGTCCCCGGCAACAGCGCCAAAAACTTGATAGAAATTTTACCAAGCACAAAAGATGCAAGCGCACAAGACGTGTAGATAGTATAGATGCAAGCAAAGGTCGATCCACGAAGACTTGCTCAATGATATCCGATTTCGTTTAACTCAATTGACTTAAGTGGAGTAATTAAAATGCAAATATTGGGGGGGGGGGGGGGGGGGGGTTGTTGCGTTAAATGAATGTAAGTAAATTAACTAAAATTAACTAACTAAGTCGAGCTAGGGTTTCCATCCACCTTTACCAATTATAGTTCCGTTAGATTTTCTTGATTAGATTACTATGCATGTATCTGAATTAAATGCCCGTGTAGGGGTCCGACTAAGGCTCACCACACACATATTATCATCTCATAGATTGCATGTTTAAGAGTGATTTGCCGGCCCTTAAACAACTATTACGGATGGTGCGTGATAATGCATGAAACATAAAGAATATTTAATGACACTACACTATCCCTAGAAAAGTGATGTGCAGACCTAGGAAGTCATGAGTTTAGATTACGAATAAGATTCCCCCTCTTAAACGTGATGCCATAAATAGTAGGGTGAACACAAACATCAAGGTGATCCGTCAAGTAATTACATCGGCAATTATAGACAAATAAGATAGCTAAGCTTATAAGCATAAATTGAGTTTATGAAGCGCAGTAATCCAACAAATCCAGACATGCATAACAATCATAATCAAGAGCCAGAAATTTAAGTAAGAACTAACATGGCTAGGGCTTCCAGTGACCCTAGCCGTAATTACACTACTCAAACATTATTGAATTAACGAATAATATAATTAAATGCATAAGAAACATAAAATGATAAAAGAATAAATAAACATAAATACTAAAGAATAGCAAGGAGTAGGAAAAGGGGCTCAAACACTCTTCTTCTCCCAAGCCTCACGTCCTCCTTAGCACAAGCTTGAATCCAAAAGAATACAAAAATAATAAAATACGGCTAGACTATGTATATAAATTGAGTATGAATTTTGACAGAGTTTTGGGACCTAGGAAGGTAAATTTGGCCCCCTTACAATAAACCCTAATGCCTCTATTTATAAAAAGAATAAGTAATCCTCTTAAAAATAGGAGTTTTAAATTCAATTATATAAGGAAAAGGCTTCCTAATTAATTAAGAAATCTAATTTAAACATTTCCTACAATTAAAAGAATTAAAAATAAGAATACAAAAGGAAATAGGACTAAAATCCCTATATAATATGGAGAATAAATGTGAAAGGAACTTGAAATTAACCTTAAAAAGGAGGAAAATCTGGAATTAAAGCTGCAAAGCCTTCCTATGCAATCTTCTTTCCTTCATAACTTTTTCGTTTCAAATCCGATTTAGGTCATTCTTTCGCTTAAATTCTTATAATTCCAAGCTCTATTTGATCTACACATTTCTCACAAAATATATTATTTGCTCCAATTGCACAGAACGAAATATTAACAAAACATACGTAAAAGGGTATTAAATCATGGATAAAACATCCACAAATTATAACCTATCAGATGTAACCTCTTCTTCAAGATAAAATGAGCCAGAAGAGCACCATAGCATACCATTTAATTATTCAAGTATTATGAGAAGACAAACTTAATCAATAGAACTTTAGAAACATAAATAAAAATAATCAAGAACGAAATCAAAAGGAACATATGAACAGGTACCTGACGATTATACTTAGTGCACCAAGAGGGGTAACAAGAATTGCCGGAGCAAAAGTGACAGGACCCATCCCAATCCCCCCGGGATTACCATGGAATGTGCCCTGCTCCCGTCCAACCAGGGGTGTCAGACAAGGGATGACCAAGAGCCACTGCCCAAACGGGGCATCCAGAGTGCGCAAGGATCGATGGAGGAGGTGTGCAATGTCCCAGTCTCTGCTGCAATCGCATCCGTGATCAACCTGAAGGGCATTAAAACCAAAAGCTGTGAGTGGACAAAAACCAATAAATTTACCAAATACATTTATAAGACATTTATGCCCTCCAATAAAAACGTATGCATGCCACGAAAAACCAGTAACCAAAACGTTTGCTCAACCGAGCCATTAGGGCCTTAGCCCAAAAACCGTTAACCAAAAACCAAGTGTGGGAACTCAGCCCAAAACCGTGGAATACCACCACCATACATATTAAAACCATGTGGGTCACCACCCACGACCATAAATGAACATCAATTCAAAATCCGAAACCATTTAGGGTCCCCGACCCTACATACCATTTCATAACCAATAATCCATTTTTACCACATAACACATATCCAACCAATAAGCCATTTTATTCATTAATCCATATTTTACCATTACCATCACCAGCATCCCAGATGCTTAGCGTCCCAGACGCTAGACGTCCCTGACGTCATATCTCATGGTTTCA
The DNA here is from genome assembly GCA_032719365.1 of Prinsepia uniflora. Taxonomy (NCBI): domain Eukaryota; kingdom Viridiplantae; phylum Streptophyta; class Magnoliopsida; order Rosales; family Rosaceae; genus Prinsepia; species Prinsepia uniflora. Next base: position 45,297,363 of record CM064861.1, on the reverse strand, counting down.
TAAGCTACGCGTGCTGCCCCGGGTCTCTCCGGGTCCATATATCTGACATCCCTGATGTCTGACGTCCCTGACGTCAATCATAGCAATCCTGCTCCTGAGTCATCATACGGTCCGGCTGCTCCGTATAATGACCCCTCGCAGGCAATGCACCGTGACTTCCCCAGTGTCCCAGACATCTGGAGGAGACCATCATATATCCTTGTATCCAGATGGTATATGGAAAACAGTTTTATTAAATCCCTTTTATCACATCATTACAATGGGCCCTGCCCGAAATTTCCATAAAACCATGTAATTCCATTTAGGGTCCTTGACCCAAAATCACAATTATTAAATATAGGGTCCCTGACCCGAAATCACATTTATTATCCAACTGGGCCTCATGCCCGATTTTATGAACCACTGGGCCCACGGCCCGATTTGTAAACCAACTGGGCCCGCAGCCCGACTTATAAACCCACTGGGTGTAACGACCCGTCCCGAATATCGGGATTTAATAAATATTTAATGGTGATTTACTAATCTGGGATTAGTTGTGTGATTTCGGACGAATTGTGCAAAATGACCGTTTTGCCCCTGGGCGTGGGCAAAACGTTGACTTTTAATTCGGATGGTCAAATGGACTTTGACCGATGATCGTGACGTAGTTCGGGACGTCACGAGTTCATAGACAGGTGGCACGTTCGATTCCGACGTTCGTGGTGAAAGTTATGATGTACGGAAGTCCAGGGGCATTTTTGTAATTTGGACGATATCAGGGTGAATGTTGACTTTTCGACCGGGATGTCCGATGGCCGAGGGCCAAGGACCGTTACGTAGGTATCGTCGATACGAATCCAATGACAGGCGGCACGCATCAATCGGAGTCCGTATGACCGAGTTACGGGTCAGGATGCGTGAGGGGCATTTTGGTAATTTTCTGCACAGGGGCAGAATTGTAATTTCACGAGGGACTGTTTGATTGAAACAGCCGTGAAGTGGGAGGTTTGTGCGATCGATCCCTTGATTGTTTATCAATTAATGGACTGTTGTTGGGGCAGCTTTGTTGTGTGATTGCACATGTGAGGTGCTGGCAATCGATTGCACAACATGGACACTGGTTTTTCTATTGTTTTCGGGTCAGTGCAGGGGACATTGCGCAGTGGCCGGTGTGGAACTTTTGGGTGCTTTTGATGGCTGTTTAGGATTGTTAGAATGGAGAGTGAGTCGAGAGGTTGACTCTGAGATTGGGAATGAAAGGAATAGAGTGAAAATGGTGGAGGTTTGTCCTGAAACCCGAAACTGTGTTTAACAAATTCAAAAATCCAATTCGGGGTTCTGGGCCAGCCCAGGGCAATTTGATGACTCATTTAGTTCTCTGGGATCATTTCCAGTCGATCCAGATCATTTGGGGCAAGCTTTGGGGCTCCTAGGGCCGTGAACGGACATGGTGGACGGCCGGAAAACTCAAGCTTGAGTTGTGACGATTGAGGTATTGTCGAGTTCAATTAATCATGCTAATTAGTTTGTATTAGTCCTTATTAACTTCCTGTGAAGTTAATTTGATAATGGTTAAGGATTAGAGGAGTTTTGGTGATCGACCCGTTTTGGGTGATCACGGGTTGTTGACACGATTGATCGATAGTTGATGCTAATCATGGACACAGAACTGAAATTGGTGGATTGATGATTGTTGTAGGATCAAGAACGGATTGAATTGATGTCAAATTGAGTGAGATTGAACCGGATCCTATCGCGGGCTTTTCGACCCGTTTACCAGACAAACGGGTGAAGATGGTGACTGTAGCAGTCACTGTAGCAGGCGCGTGGCTTTCACGCGCAGCCACTCACGGCGGCGCGTGACGGCGCGTGGGTACGATTCTCGAGGTAAGGTCAACATGACTTTTGTCCTATACAATGCAACGAACATTTTGGGATTGGTTTCGGGTCGATCGGACACCGTCTCGATATTGTTCGGGATGTCCGAAGGTTTTAAATCCAGTTTAAAAATACTTAAAAATACGGGAAAATTACGGGACTTAAATAGGATGTTAATGATGAGGTTAGTAATCCTCTAATGTGATTTGAACAGGATTGGGAGTCCCGGTGTTGGTAGTGTGGCCAGGGAAGGCCTATGGCACGCGTATCGAGGCGCTCGGTTAAACGGTCTGTGAGTGGACATTGGTTTCATAAATTCGATGCATGCATAACTGTTTTATGATTGTTATAATTATGATTAAATGATTTACTTTGGATATCGGTGAATTTAAAATGATTTCACGTATTTCGAGGTGAATTACGTATTTGCACGTAAACCGAAGTTTTCTGGATTTGCACCGATTTCCATAAATATGGTTGGATATGATTTCATGAAATGGTTACGAACTTAAATAATGTAAAATCGGGCTAGGGGCCCAGTTGAACTATGAAATCGGGCCAGGGGCCCAGTTAACATGTGGATCGGGCCAGGGGCCCAGTTAACTTGTGAAATCGGGCCAGGGGCCCAGTTGATTTCTACATGTGATTGCGGGTCGGGGACCCTAAATGGAATTGAATAAATGTTTCCTGGTTTACATTTTATATATGTTCACATGCTGGAATCTATAAATGGTTTTGATGATGTTTCGGTCATGGCACGTTTCACGGTTTTGGGCATGAGACCCGTTTGATGAAACGTAACGATCAGTTCGGATTTTACCTATGTATACCTATATGTTTTGCATGTGGATATCGATAAAATGTATTTAGTACTACACTGTATAGATCCTTCCATATTATATTGTCTCCTCCGGCGAGGTACCCCGGAGAGGTCACGGGCGTCTAGTACGTCCAGCGTCTATGACGCTAAGCATCAGGTGATGCTGTACCCGAACGGGGTTCGGGGATTTATCTCGGAAAATTGAGACCCGAGTGGCACGCGTAGCCTTGTGATTGTGACCTTATTGACGTCAGGGACGTCAGACATCAGGGATGTCGGATTGGAGTGTATAGTGCAGTGGCTAAAATAATGGTTATGGTTTATATTATATGCCTTATGGTTCATATTACTGGATTTATGAAATAACTCTTCGATTTACTTTTGGAAATTGAAACTAGGCTTTGGTTTCCGGGCTAAGGCCCTAATGGTTATTTCTAAATAAATATGGGATTATTGGTTTTGGTGCATGCATATGATTTTACTGAGGGGCATAAATGTCTTATAAATGTTTTAAGCAGACTTGTTTATTTTCGTCCACTCACAGCTTTTGTTTTCAATGCCCTTCAGGTTGATTCCGGATACGTCTGCAGTAGAGACTTGAGCATCGCACACCTCCTCCATCGATCCTTACGCACTCTGGAAGCCCGTTTGGGCAACGGCAATCGGTTATCCCTTGTCTGGCGCCTCTTGTCAGACGGGAGCACGTCACATTCCATGGTAATCCCGGGGGGATTGGGATGGGTCGTGTCAAGTGGTATCAGAGCCAGGTTTTGCTCTTTGGTGCGCGAAGGACGAGGGTGTGATGTCTCTTTGGGCTGCTGTTCCGTTGTCAACCTGATAGATAGTTTTGGGTTTGTATGGTGGATTGGGTGTGTTTGGCCCGATACGCCGTGCATTGATGCGATTCAACCCAAGTGGGGTTGTATACGATTAACTGGTAATGTTGGACCGTCGGTTCGGTCATGTGATGATGGATTGTTGTGCCACTGGGCACAGCTAGGTTCAGGGAACCCCATTTGATTGGAAATGTGAAACTCAGTTGAGTATTGGTCTAAGTTTTGACCCTAGTAGTGTTGGCTAGTGTACGGGGTGTTGGTGCATCGGAGTTAGCCGATGACCTTCGCGATGGAACCCACGTTGAATTGACGATTGGATTGGATTGGACGTCTATATGATGTCAGGACCGCGGGGTCGGTCAGGTTGTGGATTTTACTGCAAAAGGCAGTTGGGTTCGGTGGAACCCTAGGGTGTGATTTTGGAACCCTAATTTATAATTGATGGACCGGAAGGTGAACTTCAAATAAGAACTTGTGCTGCGACGAGCGGCTGAGGTCATGGATGACCATGTGGATGACTCTAGTGAGTCTTATGGGTTTCGATCTACGGATATGGTTATGAGGAAATATGGAATCCTGTTTTGGATCGAATGTTAGTATGATGTGTGGATACGGATCTTGACAACGATGACTGTTGGTCGACAGTTGTGTCGAGATAATTGGCTATCGAGGGTAGTTAGTGTGGTTTTAATACTTGGGGATCAGGGGACGTTCGGGGAACGTTCATTATTCTGATGTGCCGATGGCAAGAACTGGAGGTACCCATAGTCGTGGGGTACGAGTGGTCTTACGGGATCGTCGTTCGGTATGAACGGAGATCCAGGGTAACAACTTTGCACACGGTGTGCTAGCAGGGATGTTCGTGTGCTATGTATGGATGTTGGTATGGTGGTACCCTTATGCCAATACTAGTATGGATGCCTGTGTGCTGATACTAGTGTTGATGATGGTGCGTTGGTGCTGATACTAGCGCTGGTGCCGGTGTCAGTGAGTGTGATGACGTTGAGCCACCAGTTGGGGTGTGACTCTGTCATGATGGACTTATGATCGGAATCTGCGACTCAGTGGTGGTTGAGTCTTGGACTGGATGGGATCCAGTGGAGGTTGTGACGTGTTGGGATAAGTCCCAACCGAATTATGATGATAAGTGATGAATGGATATAAAGATATGATTGAAACTTGGGGAATCTAGGGACGATGTTCCCTACGTCATGAGAATCAGTGGATTTGGGGAGTTGTTGTCAACTCCGAGATTGGTAAGATTATTTACTTCTTATATCCCTAGGAAGTACAAGGAAATTATTGAAATTGGAAAAGTCGGGGAAACCATTCGTGGTATTGATGTGGGATTTTGTGATTGTGAATCACATGGAACCTGAGGATTGAACCTGTTAAGGTTGAGATGTGAGACGAAGGCAGTATGGTATGCACATCCAGGCGGAGTTGTGGATTTCCGTTCGGAATCGGGGTGTGTGCATACATGAGTATTGGCGGACGTGGGGTCCGAGTAATGAATTGATCTTGGACACGTGGTGGTCCAAGTAAGGTATGGACATGGGCAGTCCAGTAGTTGGACTTGACATCTCATTGGGAGCATGTCTGTTTCCAACATGGTTGGAACTCCCATTTCGGGGAGAGTTGTGATTGGGAGACGAGAGGAGTGCCCGTTTCCGCATCGGTGATTGGTATTCCGAAGTCATTGGGGCTGACTTCATATTTTTCATGCCGTGGCAAATGACGATTGTTGCTATCAGTACGTTGAGCGTGTATTGGTAGGTGGACCCATGTTTGGCTTGGGTCATTGGACACAAGAAGTAGTGTGTAATTTTGGATTTGGTAGTGAAATGCGAGGTCATCTTTCCACCAAGGGAAATTTGACGAATGATACAATTGAGGGTGTAAGACCCTACGATCAGCTTCCAGATGATTTGTTATCTATGTGAGCATGTGTGGATCCTAGGTGGATCTGATTTTTGATGTTGTCGACTTTGGACGATGTGGCGATCTAGGATCGTGATGTTATTTGTCGGATGACGTAGCGATGGATATGGATTGTGATCTTGATGATCCAGATGGGTGGAGAGTTTATCACTCTTACCTTGGTATGTGAGTCGTAAATGACGGGCTGACTTCTTTTCGGAGTGAGTCCATATGGTTTGTGACTTGGTTGAGTAGGTTTCCGATGTGGTCGGATTTTGTCAACCTTTGACGTGTGGATTTGGGATTGGCTTCCCTATGAAGTCAATCGAGTGTATTGTACAGGTAACCGATAGGATCGGTTATGTTACGTCTTGATGGACGTAAACGAGATTTTGGGTTCTGGAATCGAATTTCTGGGTGACGATTCAGGATTCGATTGCGAAGCTCGGAAATGGATTACTGGATTTGGGTGCGGAATGATTATTCCAATGCTAGCTTACGGAATAATGATTTCGGATTCGGATTTGGAAATGGATTAAAAACATGATGTCTGGGTTCGGATTCGGGATTTCTTACGAAATTGCGAATTCGGATTCGGAATTGGAACTAGATGATGAGTGGAGTTCGTTTGTCTCATGTTGGCTGGGAAAATGTACTCCGTTACTAGAACGTGTTTGGCTATGACCTGGGTGGTTGTAGGTAGATTGATGGATTGATGTACGTGCAGGGTACGTCGTACGAGGATTGGTACCTTGCAGGCTTGTTGTGCCTGGTGGCGGTACATGGGATGTACCAGTGGTGTGTAACTAATGTGTTGGTAATCGGCTTGGTTCTGATATAAATTGTTTGGCTGTGTTGTGGACTGAACATTGGATACTGTGCGCCGAGCAGAGTGATTTTGTCGGGTTCAGTGATTGTATGAGCAGGTGCTCTTAGCCACGGTTGGCTAGTGGAACCCTAGTATTGAGATGTGTGTTCACTGCTGGGCTGGTATTCAATGTGTTCTAGTTACACCACTTGTTTGAGTAAGTTGACGGTATACGTACACTCAGGGTGAGTGAGTTGGTGGTCTGAGTAACCACGAGTAGCCTTGTGTGACTTGATCACACCGTGATTTCCCAGCGTTTTGGTTCGCTGAGGGAGTCGGCAATTATGGACATTGAGGTTATTTTGTGTCGCAGGATTGGGCTTGCCCTGCGAATTGAGATCATGTGGTTGATCTTACGCTACATCGAGGGTGATGTAGTACGTGGTGTTGTCACGGACGGACAGATGGTTGGGGCTTTACTAGGGTGGTAAAGCTTTGTGGTGACAGTTTGACTGATGGTGTCAGCATGGACTGACAAATGAGAGTTGGTGACTCCCAATGGGAGCAAATGTAAGGATTTATGGGCAATGGAAAGGAACCGTCTAGCTGAAGGAGCCAGCTAAATGGTTAAGCGATTTTATCGCGAATCAGGTGATTATGTCCACTCGAGGTGGTCGAGTGTTGTTGATTGTGACGTATGACTGTGATGGGATGTCTGGGTACAAACGAGGCTGGTGTTGTCCCAGTATGTGGGTGTACGAGTGTACACAGATGTGTGATCGAATTGTTTTCCACGAGGTGGTTGTGGAATAAGGATATTGGTAATTTCGAGGACGAAATTCTTTAAGGAGGGAAGGTTGTAACGACCCGTCCCGAATATCGGGATTTAATAAATATTTAATGGTGATTTACTAATCTGGGATTAGTTGTGTGATTTCGGACGAATTGTGCAGAATGACCGTTTTGCCCCTTGGCGTGGGCAAAACGTTGACTTTTAATTCAGATGGTCAAATGGACTTTGACCGATGACCGTGACGTAGTTCGGGACGTCACGAGTTCATAGACAGGTGGCACATTCGATTCCGACGTTCGTGGTGAAAGTTATGATGTACGGAAGTCCAGGGGCATTTTTGTAATTTGGACGATATAAGGGTGAATGTTGACTTTTCGACCGGGATGTCCGATGGCCGAGGGCCAAGGACCGTTACGTAGGTATCGTCGATACGAATCCAATGACAGGCGGCACGCATCAATCGGAGTCCGTATGACCGAGATACGGGTCAGGATGCGTGAGGGGCATTTTGGTAATTTTTTGCACAGGGGCAGAATTGTAATTTCACGGGGGACTGTTTGATTGAAACAGCCGTGAAGTGGGAGGTTTGTGCGATCGATCCCTTGATTGTTTATCAATTAATGGACTGTTGTTGGGGCAGCTTTGTTGTGTGATTGCATATGTGAGGTGCTGGCAATCGATTGCACAACATGGACACTGGTTTTTCTATTGTTTTCGGGTCAGTGCAGGGGACATTGCGCAGTGGCCGGTGTGGAACTTTTGGGTGCTTTTGATGGCTGTTTAGGATTGTTAGAATGGAGAGTGAGTCGAGAGGTTGACTCTGAGATTGGGAATGAAAGGAATAGAGTGAAAATGGTGGAGGTTTGTCCTGAAACCCGAAACTGTGTTTAACAAATTCAAAAATACAATTCGGGGTTCTGGGCCAGCCCAGGGCAATTTGATGACTCATTTAGTTCTCTGGGATCATTTCCAGTCGATCCAGATCATTTGGGGCAAGCTTTGGGGCTCCTAGGGCCGTGAACGGACATGGTGGACGGCCGGAAAACTCAAGCTTGAGTTGTGACGATTGAGGTATTGTCGAGTTCAATTAATCATGCTAATTAGTTTGTATTAGTCCTTATAAACTTCCTGTGAAGTTAATTTGATAATGGTTAAGGATTAGAGGAGTTTTGGTGATCGACCCGTTTTGGGTGATCACGGGTTGTTGACACGATTGATCGATAGTTGATGCTAATCATGGACACAGAACTGAAATTGGTGGATTGATGATTGTTGTAGGATCAAGAACGGATTGAATTGATGTCGAATTGAGTGAGATTGAACCGGATCCTATCGCGGGCTTTTCGACCCGTTTACCAGACAAACGGGTGAAGATGGTGACTGTAGCAGTCACTGTAGCAGGCGCATGGCTTTCACGCGCAGCCACTCACGGCGGCGCGTGACGGCGCGTGGGCACGAATCTCGAGGTAAGGTCAACATGACTTTTGTCCTATACAATGCAACGAACATTTTGGGATTGGTTTCGTGTCGATCGGACACCGTCTCGTTATTGTTCGGGATGTCCGAAGGTTTTAAATCCAGTTTAAAAATACTTAAAAATTCGGGAAAATTGCGGGACTTAAATAGGATGTTAATGATGAGGTTAGTAATCCTCTAATGTGATTTGAACTGGATTGGGAGTCCCGGTGTTGGTAGTGTGGCCAGGGAAGGCCTATGGCACGCGTATCGAGGCGCTCGGTTAAACGGTCTGTGAGTGGACACTGGTTTCATAAATTCGATGCATGCATAACTGTTTTATGATTGTTATAATTATGATTAAATGATTTACTTTGGATATCGGTGAATTTAAAATGATTTCACTTATTTCGAGGTGAATTACGTATTTGCACGTAAACCGAGGTTTTCTGGATTTGCACCGATTTCCATAAATATGGTTGGATATGATTTCATGAAACGGTTACGAACTTAAATAATGTAAAATCGGGCTAGGGGCCCAGTTGAACTATGAAATCGGGCCAGGGGCCCAGTTAACATGTGGATCGGGCCAGGGGCCCAGTTAACTTGTGAAATCGGGCCAGGGGCCCAGTTGATTTCTACATGTGATTGCGGGTCGGGGACCCTAAATGGAATTGAATAAATGTTTCCTGGTTTACATTTTATATATGTTCACATGCTGGAATCTATAAATGGTTTTGATGATGTTTCGGTCATGGCACGTTTCACGGTTTTGGGCATGAGACCCGTTTGATGAAACGTAACGATCAGTTCGGATTTTACCTATGTATACCTATATGTTTTGCATGTGGATATCGATAAAATGTATTTAGTACTGCACTGTATAGATCCTTCCATATTATATTGTCTCCTCCGGCGAGGTACCCCGGAGAGGTCACGGGCGTCTAGTACGTCCAGCGTCTATGACGCTAAGCATCAGGTGATGCTGTACCCGAACGGGGTTCGGGGATTTAACTCGGAAAATTGAGACCCGAGTGGCACGCGTAGCCTTGTGATTGTGACCTTATTGACGTCAGGGACGTCAGACATCAGGGATGTCGGATTGGAGTGTATAGTGCAGTGGCTAAAATAATGGTTATGGTTTATATTATATGCCTTATGGTTCATATTACTGGATTTATGAAATAACTCTTCGATTTACTTTTGGAAATTGAAACTAGGCTTTGGTTTCCGGGCTAAGGCCCTAATGGTTATTTCTAAATAAATATGGGATTATTGGTTTTGGTGCATGCATATGATTTTACTGAGGGGCATAAATGTCTTATAAATGTTTTAAGCAGACTTGTTTATTTTCGTCCACTCACAGCTTTTGTTTTCAATGCCCTTCAGGTTGATTCCGGATACGACTGCAGTAGAGACTTGAGCATCGCACACCTCCTCCATCGATCCTTACGCACTCTGGAAGCCCGTTTGGGCAATGGCAATCGGTTATCCCTTGTCTGGCGCCTCTTGTCAGACGGGAGCACGTCACATTCCATGGTAATCCCGGGGGGATTGGGATGGGTCGTGTCACTAGGCCCACGGCCCGAATTCGTAAATCAACTGGGCCCATGGCCCGATAACATAACTCAAATGGGTCTCAGCCCGATTTCATACCAACTGGGCCCCTGGCCCGATTTCATTAACCAACTGGGCCCCCGGCCCGATTCTCAAATGGACTCCAAGTCCGAAATTTCCAAAACAAGTGGGCCTCAAGCCCGAGTTTATATTTCCAATTTCAAAACCATTTCATCACATTATATCCAAGTCATAAATATGGAAAATCCCTGTAAAACCGGAAAACCTCGATTTACGTGCAAGCACGTAAATCGCCTCGAAATACGTGAAACTGTACAATTTACCAACAACCAAACCAACATCATACAATCACAATCATAATCCATGTAAAACATTTAAGCATGCATAGAATTTATAAAACCAAAGTCCACTCACAGACCGTTTTAACCGTGTGCCTCGATACGCGTGCTACCGGCCCTCCCGGGCCACACCACTATCACCGGGACTCCCAATCCTTGAGATCCGTGCCCACGCGCCGCCACGCGCCGCCGTGAGTGGCTGCGCGTGAAACCCACGCGCCTGCTACAGTGTCACCAGCCCAACCCGTTTGTCTGGTAAACGGGTCCAATTCACCCGCGACACAACCCGGTTCCAATCCCAGATTCCATCGATTCCACGATGAACACGAAGAACACTCCGGTCACTGTTCAATCATGGGATTCCTTCAATCTCGATTGATTTCCCTAAATTGGTTCAACCAGAAGCATCAGGGGACTCCGTTAAACATTTCCCCCAACTCAATTGCATCAATCCATTGCTCAATCTCCACGACTCAAGCTCGAACATCCGTACACTGTGCAACCATGGAGTTCCATCGATCTCGATCGGTTTCCTTCAATTGATGAACCCAGAAGCATCGTGGGATCATGAGGAGTCATTTCCCCACAACAATTGAGTCAATCACAGCCCCAAACTCCACGACTCAGCCTCGATTTCTTCCTCTATCACCAAGCTCGATCAGAGCCAAAACGGCACCAATCCTTCTCGTTTTTGATGTGGATCGACTCGTCACAACCTCAGGAAGATGTTTCCAAGCTCCAATTCGATCATCGCAGCTCAAATCGTCCAATTTGATTTTCCCTCCTAAAACTTAATTATTCGAATTCTAGTTCTGCTGCCCCCCTCAATCCCTCGTGTTTCCCTCACTGAATTCGTCTCAGAATTGTCTCCAATTTGCACACTCAAGATCAGCTGATGGAGAGGAGATTAAGGGTGGGAGGAATTTGGGATGTTAGTTGTACACGGTTAGGAAATTAGGGAGGGATAATGGAAATTAAAAGATTAATTAATTAATTAAAAATTAATTAAACATCATCATGAGGTCTCCCCCAAAAACATGGATTCTGATTTCAAGGGATGAGTGACACTTGTCACTCATCCAGGTGTGCTGAGTCAACGGTCACTATTTACTATTATATTATTATTTTAATCCCGGCCTCGGTTCGTTAGTTCGTTTCCTTGACCATAACTTCGTCGTCGTAACTCCGATTTCGGCATGCCGCCTGTCGTTGGATTCATATCGACGATACCTACGTAACGGTCCTTGGCCCTCGCCCATCGGACCTCCCGATCAGAAAGTCAACATTTGGCCCCTAATAAGCCAAATTACCAAAATACCCCTCAACTTCCGAACACCATACTTTCTCTACGAATGTCGGAATCGAACGTGCCACCTGTCTATGAACTCGTGACGTCCCGAACTACGTCACGGTCATCGGTCAAAGTCCATTTGACCGCCCGAACAAAAAGTCAACATTTTGCCCACGACCAGGGGCAAAACGGTCAGTTTGCACATTTTGTCCGATTCCGCCCTACTAACCACCGTTCAACCTCGCTAATCAAGATTAGTCACTAAACTAATCCCGGAATTCAGGACGGGTCGTTACAATCTTCCCTCCTTAATAAATTTCGTCCTCGAAATTCCAACCGATCTAAACTCAACGTACTTCCCTCCTTAAAAAGTTTCGTTCTCGAAACTCGATTACCCTGATTCCACAAACACCCCGTGGAAAGTGGAATCGACCACACAACACGTGTACACCCATACACCAACTAACCAGGCAAAACTTGTCTGCACTCTACGTACACTAATACTCAAAACGCAACGACTACATTCGACCCCGTCGAATGACTGAAACTACTTGTTTCGAATTTGACACCACTTGTCAAATCAACCCTCTCGTTGACGCAACAACTCGACGGTTCCTTTCCCACTCCCACTAGGAGTCAGCTGACCCCACTCAACAATCTATGTTGACACATCCTGACAATCTGTCACCACACAGTTGTTGTCAGTCGAAAACTGACACTAGACTCACTCGTGGCTACACATGCCACCAACGTACTCGACTCACAAATACACTTGCCAACATTTTCACACGACTTGTGTGTAATTAAACACATCGGAATTACCATGACCCATTGCATAGTATTGTCCGGTCCACAACCAATCCCATGGTATCCGACTACCAACACGTTCACCGACACACCTCGGGTATATCCCGTATACCGTAACTAGACATCACAAGTTTACACGGTATTGTACCTCGACCCAAGTACGAAGTACACACATCTATCTAATAACCAGACTACAACCACCTAGGTCATAGTCGAACACGTTCCAATAATGGAGCACCATTTGCCCAATACATCATGAGACAAATCGAAACTCCACCCAACATCTAGTTCCAATTCCGAATCTGAATCCGCAATTTCGTAAGAAATCCCGGATCCAAACCCAGACATCACAGTTTAACTCATTTCCAAATCCGAATCCGAAATCATTATTCCGTAAGCTAGCATTTGGAATAATCATTCCGTACCCAAATCCGGAAATATACTTTCAAGTTTCAAAATCGAATCCTGAATCGTCACCCAGAAATTCGATTCCAAATCCCGAAATCTCGTTCACATTTACCAAGACACACCAAAAACCGAACCTATCGGTCACCTGTTCAATACACTTGATTGACTTCATAGGGAAGCCAATCCAACCTCCACACGTCTAAGGTTGACAAAATTCAACTACCTTGAAAACCTACTCACCCGAGTAGAATACCATACGGGCCCCACTTCGAAAAGAAGTTTAATCTCGTCATTTACGACTCACACACCCAAGTTCGTATCGATCCTTGTCATTCCACCTAGGAAAACCAAGGATGATCCAAAATAATGACACCAATACTCATCCTACGTGGATGCAACGAAACTCACTGCACTCACCACGCCATGTACCCCAACATCGTCTGCCACCAAGCAGAAAATGAAAAATCTCGTTTACCTAATTTCGAACACGTAGCTCCTCCTAATGACCTCACAACACACATGGGCTCACCAACCAATACACGCTCAACGTACTGGTAACTACAGTCAATGTCTGCCAGGGCAGAAAGCAAGAAGTCAACCCCAATGACTTCGGAATACCAATCACCACGAACGAACACCACTCTCGTTCCCCAATCACAACTCTCCTCGACACTAAGGTTCCAACCATGTTGGAAACAGATATGCTCCCAACAAGACGTCAAGTCTAACCACTAGACTTCCTACCTCCTCAATTCACTTGGACAACCCCGTGTCCACAATCAATCCGTTATTGTTCCGTTCGCACATCCCGACCTTTACAGGTTCAACACTCGGTTTTCCAAGTTCTCAATTACAAATTCCTACCTTTATACCACTAATGGTTTTTCCTCGTCTTTTCCAGTTTTAATCATTTCCATGTACATTTTAGGGATATTTAAAAACATAAAATCGCACAAATTTTGGAGTTGCCAACAACTCCCCCAAATCCACTAATCATCCCAAAATTTCTTAAGTCTTAATTATACCATTTTAATCCACTCCTTACTGGTTATCTCACCACTATTGGAACTTATCCCAACACATTACGATCTTAACTGGAACCCATCCAGTCCATCACTCAACCACTACCGAATCTCAAGGACCGAACATATGTTCATCATAACGGAGTCACACCCCAACGTATGACGGAGTCACACCATTACCGACACTAGCACTAGCGCTAGTACCAGCACCAACACTCTATCAACAACACTAGTATCAGCACACAGGCATCCATACTAGCAACAGCACAAAAGTACCAACCCCGCAAACATCCATACTGCACACCGTGTGCAAATACGACAACCCTGGATCTCCGTTCATACGGAACGACGATCCCGTACCTCACGACTATGGGTACCACTATTCTGACAATCCACATCAGGAAAATGAACGTTCCCTGAACGTCCCCTGATCCCCAAGTATCAGAACCACACTAATTACCCTCGATAGCCAGTTATCTCCATATGACTACCGACCAACTGTCATTACTATCGAGATCCGCATCCACACATCACACCAATACCCGATCCAACACGGGATTCCACAATTTATCTCAGAACCGTATCCGTAAATCGGATCCCATAGTTCTGCCTAGACTCACCAGAGCCATCCACATGGTCATCCATGACCTCAGCCACTCGTCGCAGCACAAGTTCTCACCCGCTAATCACAATTAAGGTTTACCTTTTTAATACTAGGGTTCCACAATCACACCCTATGGTTCAACCGAAGCCAACCACTTTCCGTAATATAAAATTCACAACCTGACCGACCCTGCGGTCTAGACATCGAATAGACGTCAAATCCAATCCTACCATCCCATCAACGTGGGTTCCACCACTAGGTCATCGGCCAACTCCGATGAACCAACATCCCTCACACTAGAAACCACCACAAGGGTTCACATTTTAGACCATTACTCACATGAGGTTCCCCGAACCTGGCTGCACCTAGCAGCACAACAATCCCATATCACATGAAAGAACCGACGGTCCCACAATACCAGTTCACCACAATCAACCCCACTTGGGTCGAATCACATTAATGCACGGCGTATCGGGCCAATCACACTCCATCCACTATCCAAACCCAAAAACTATCTATCAGGTTGATAACGAATTGCAGCCCAAAGAGACATCACACCCTCGTTCTGCGCGCACAAATAGAGCAACCGTGCTCTGATACCAAGTTGACAGGACCCATCCTAATCCCCCCGGGATTACCATGGAATGTGCCCTGCTCCCGTCCAACCAGGGGTGTCAGACAAGGGATGACCAAGAGCCACTGCCCAAACGGGGCATCCAGAGTGCGCAAGGATCGATGGAGGAGGTGTGCAATGTCCAAGTCTCTGCTGCAATCGCATCCGTGATCAACCTGAAGGGCATTAAAACCAAAAGCTGTGAGTGGACAAAAACCAATAAATTTACCAAATACATTTATAAGACATTTATGCCCTCCAATAAAAACGTATGCATGCCACGAAAAACCAGTAACCAAAACGTTTGCTCAACCGAGCCATTAGGGCCTTAGCCCAAAAACCGTTAACCAAAAACCAAGTGTGGGAACTCAGCCCAAAACCGTGGAATACCACCACCATACATATTAAAACCATGTGGGTCACCACCCACGACCATAAATGAACATCAATTCAAAATCCGAAACCATTTAGGGTCCCCGACCCTACATACCATTTCATAACCAATAATCCATTTTTACCACATAACACATATCCAACCAATAAGTCATTTTATTCATTAATCCATATTTTACCATTACCATCACCAGCATCCCAGATGCTTAGCGTCCCAGACGCTAGACGTCCCTGACGTCATATCTCACGGTTTCATAAGCTACGCGTGCTGCCCGGGGTCTCTCCGGGTCCATATATCTGACATCCCTGATGTCTGACGTCCCTGACGTCAATCATAGCAATCCTGCTCCTGAGTCATCATACGGTCCGGCTGCTCCGTATAATGACCCCTCGCAGGCAATGCACCGTGACTTCCCCAGTGTCCCAGACATCTGGAGGAGACCATCATATATCCTTGTATCCAGATGGTATATGGAAAACAGTTTTATTAAATCCCTTTTATCACATCATTACAATGGGCCCTGCCCGAAATTTCCATAAAACCATGTAATTCCATTTAGGGTCCTTGACCCAAAATCACAATTATTAAATATAGGGTCCCTGACCCGAAATCACATTTATTATCCAACTGGGCCTCATGCCCGATTTTATGAACCACTGGGCCCACGGCTCGATTTGTAAACCAACTGGGCCCGCAGCCCGACTTATAAACCCACTGGGCCCACGACCCGAATTCGTAAATCAACTGGGCCCCTGGCCTGATAACATAACTCAAATGGGTCACAACCCGATTTCATACCAACTGGGCCCCTGGCCCGATTTCATTAACCAACTGGGCCCCCGGCCCGATTCTCAAATGGACTCCAAGTCCGAAATTTCCAAAACAAGTGGGCCTCAAGCCCGAGTTTATATTTCCAATTTCAAAACCATTTCATCACATTATATCCAAGTCATAAATATGGAAAATCCATGTAAAACCGGAAAACCTCGATTTACGTGCAAGCACGTAAATCGCCTCGAAATACGTGAAACCGTACAATTTACCAACAACCAAACCAACATCATACAATCACAATCATAATCCATGTAAAACATTTAAGCATGCATAGAATTTATAAAACCAAAGTCCACTCACAGACCGTTTTAACCGTGTGCCTCGATACGCGTGCCACCGGCCTTCCCGGGCCACACCACTATCACCGGGACTCCCAATCCTTGAGATCCGTGCCCACGCACCGCCGTGAGTGGCTGCGCGTGAAGCCCACGCACCGCCGTGAGTGGCTGCGCGTGAAACCCACGCGCCTGCTACAGGGTCACCAGCCCAACCCGTTTGTCTGGTAAACAGGTCCAATTCACCCGCGACACAACCCGGTTCCAATCCCAGATTCCATCGATTCCACGATGAACACGAAGAACACTCCTGTCACTGTTCAATCATGGGATTCCTTCAATCTCGATTGATTTCC
Organism: Prinsepia uniflora; assembly: GCA_032719365.1. Classification (NCBI taxonomy): domain Eukaryota; kingdom Viridiplantae; phylum Streptophyta; class Magnoliopsida; order Rosales; family Rosaceae; genus Prinsepia; species Prinsepia uniflora. The sequence goes on along the minus strand of CM064861.1, from coordinate 45,280,354 downwards.
CTAAATTGGTTCAACCAGAAGCATCAGAGGACTCCGTTAAACATTTCCCCCAACTCAATTGCATCAATCCATTGCTCAATCTCCACGACTCAAGCTCGAACATCCGTACACTGTGCAACCATGGAGTTCCATCGATCTCGATCGGTTTCCTTCAATTGATGAACCCAGAAGCATCGTGGGATCATGAGGAGTCATTTCCCCACAACAATTGAGTCAATCACAGCCCCAAACTCCACGACTCAGCCTCGATTTCTTCCTCTGTCACCAAGCGCGATCAGAGCCAAAACGGCACCAATCCTTCTCGTTTTTGATGTGGATCGACTCTTCACAACCTCAGGAAGATGTTTCCAAGCTCCAATTCGATCATCGCAGCTCAAATCGTCCAATTTGATTTTCCCTCCTAAAACTTAATTATTCGAATTCTAGTTCTGCTGCCCCCCCTCAATCCCTCGTGTTTCCCTCACTGAATTCGTCTCAGAATTTTCTCCAATTTGCACACTCAAGATCAGCTGATGGAGAGGAGATTAAGGGTGGGAGGAATTTGGGATGTTAGTTGTACACGGTTAGGAAATTAGGGAGGGATAATGGAAATTAAAAGATTAATTAATTAATTAAAAATTAATTAAACATCATCATGAGGTCTCCCCCAAAAACATGGATTCTGATTTCAAGGGATGAGTGACACTTGTCACTCATCCAGGTGTGCTGAGTCAACGGTCACTATTTACTATTATATTATTATTTTAATCCCGGCCTCGGTTCGTTAGTTCGTTTCCTTGACCATAACTTCGTCGTCGTAACTCCGATTTCGGCATGCCGCCTGTCGTTGGATTCGTATCGACGATACCTACGTAACGGTCCTTGGCCCTCGCCCATCGGATCTCCCGATCAGAAAGTCAACATTTGGCCCCTAATAAGCCAAATTACCAAAATACCCCTCAACTTTCGAACACCATACTTTCTCTACGAATGTCGGAATCGAACGTGCCACCTGTCTATGAACTCGTGACGTCCCGAACTACGTCACGGTCATCGGTCAAAGTCCATTTGACCGCCCGAACAAAAAGTCAACATTTTGCCCACGACCAGGGGCAAAACGGTCATTTTGCACATTTTGTCCGATTCCGCCCTACTAACCACCGTTCAACCTCGCTAATCAAGATTAGTCACTAAACTAATCCCGGAATTCGGGACGGGTCGTTACAAAAAGCATATGCAATGAAATTCGCAATCTCTCCAACAATCACTATATAAAAAATAAAAAAATAAAAAACCATATGAAAACAGATTATGCATATCATCAGTGGCATTCGAAGAGCAAATTTGATCCCTCAATGAATACTTTAACAGACTAGAGGCAATGGAACACAAACAAAATTTCCATGCTGAAGGAGGAATTTTCCAATTGACCTTAATTGCAAAACAAAGCATGAATGATAATCACAGAAGTTTATAACCATTTGCAGAAAAAGTAAGTAATGAGGAATGACCATAAGGTTCCACATGAAAATAAGACAGACCATAACCATTTCCAAAAAGATCATCTATAAAAACTATGCAAAGACGCACAACAATTCGGAGAATTTAGGACATAAAAATTTACTAGTAATCATTCCCATCCACCACAGAGGCTCCAGGAGATAAGAATACTGCCATAACCTACAACACTCCAAAAAAAAACAAAAATCATTCATTCAAACACAATTGAGTAAAAAAAGGGTAAAAGAGGAGGCGAAATTGAAGAAGAAAATGAAAAGATAATTAGCAGCTCTGAGCCTAGAAGCAGCCGCGGCTTTTCTTAGGCCTTTCTTCTTGATGATGAAGATTGCACCTATCAACCCACATGAAAACAGAGCCAGAACAAAGCCTTTAAGATTGTCTGTGGAGAAACCATGTCGAAAGTCAATCAATAAATTAGAAATAAGCTATATGCTTATTCCCATGAACAGAAAGCCGGGCAAAACAGAGATTACAATAAAAAAAAATTATTTCTGGTCAGAGTCGAGATAGAGCAAGAAGACACACCTCTGTGCGCGTCTCAATGTAGGCGTCGAGATTCCACTGTTCGGTGAGAGATCCACTGTGCACTTCGTCTATTCAAGGACAATAGAAGAGATTGTTAAGGTTTCCGAACTAGCGACTTCGATTAGAAAGAGAAATAAAGCAAGAAAAGGGACAGAGAATAGGAAGAGTATACCCCCAATCCTAAAGAGGCGACTGAGAAAATGAAGAGCATACCTCAAATCCTTGAGTGGTGATTAAGAACTAAGGTAGGAAGAGCAGTGATTGGAAGCGAGTGTATCGCCGCTGATAGAGAAAGGAAGAGAGCCATGAGAGTAGCAGATACGGCTGCGGCTGAAGGAGAGAGGCAGCAGATAGGACTGTGGCGAATAGAGAGAGAGAGAGGTAGCATATAGGGTTGAGACGAGATATAAAAGGAAATCATAAAAAATGACCCAGAAAGGATCGAACTTGGGATTTGGCAGTATGTTTTCATTTTAGAACAGTACCTCGCGCTTTTTTGTTCTCACTATTTGCTGCTTTCAACTTCTTACTTATATCACAACATTTATACCCAAATAGACAACACTTATGAAAAAAAATTCTTTTAATTCCTAAATTATTATCAAATTACATCAGACAACACTTTAAAAATTATAGACAACAGTTTTAGCTTAAATTGTCGGCTTTCAAAATAAGACGTCACATTTAGTATAAACCGTCATCTGATTAGTGACATCTATACCTATAAATGGCATAATGTTCTTCTACACCTATAAATAGAGGCCTCATTGTACACAACACAACACAAAAAAATTAAAAACTCATATGGTGCAAAGTTGGAGCTGTTCCAAGCTTGGAGAGAGTGCAAGAGCCTTGACTTCATGCATATTTCTGGGTTTAGCCTTTCAAACTTTCTATGTATTTTTGTAAGTTTTTGAATTCTTTTATGGAGTAGTCTTCTAGTAGTTAGGGCTGCTTTAAATCCCTAGACATGACTAAATAAATGTTATGATTCATTTTGGGTTTTCAATTTCTTTTTGCAACTAGAATAAGTTTTCCGTTCTTATTGTTTTCAAGCTTTTCTTTACAAGATTAGCTACCTTGTTTATGTTTTCTTGTCATTGGGAATGTTAGAATGACTACCATATCTTCTTTCATTCATTATCAACATGTATTTAGGTTAAGAACTAATCATGTAAACTGATTTCATGAACATCTAGGATATATGGCATGCATCTAACATGCTAAGTAAGAGAGAATTCATACAATTTAGTTATATGCCATGCTAAATCTATGAACATCTTAGTTATACATTGAAATTGATAAATTAGACATTCATATCGTTGATTCATGATTGCTTAAAGTGGATTGCTTGGCTTAACTCCTTCTAGTTCATAGATTAATATAGAAATTGTATTGCATTTGTCTTCTACCTTTCAGTTCTTTCAATTCTATTTTTTATTTTCGGTTTTGATTTCCATCTTCCAAAACCAACGTAAGACCCCCAAGTCATTGACTCTTAGGCTTGTTCCTTGTTTTTTTTTTCTTTGTTACTTATTTGTTCCTTGTGTGCATCACATATCTTATCTAGTGTCAAGCTTGTCTTTGGATTTTCTTTGCTATTTTATTTTATGTTTTGAGCTTTAATCTGAATTATTTGAGCCTAAATTATAAAGTGGATACAACATTGATACAAGTCCTTGAGGGATCAATCCTTGTTTTTCTGCTTTACTATGTTAATTGATTTATGCACTTGCAAGGTTTTAACTATTAGAAGTAGATTGCATCATCTTGTCTTCTATTTTTACCAACAGTTCACATACACCAACATAGACAAAAAATAAAGAGATATACACAAGTGTCACCCTCACACATATCTCTTAGTATGAAGTTACAAAAATGCCCTTTGAACCACAATTATCAAAATGCTCATACTCTTTCTAGATATGTAGTGAACTCATCCGACCTCTGATTTTGGCGTGTTGCCTGTCTACGAACTCAAGAACCTGAGATGTACACAATGGTACCCACAAAAAGTCCAAATAAGAATCCGAGTAAAATGTCAACTTTTGACCACATAAAGGAAAAATGGTAATTTTCCTTTCTATTTTTTAATTTTAATTTTACTTTGAGATTTGGGTTGTTACAATATTAGGTAATCTCATATGACCCCAATGAAAAATGAACTCCTCACCCTCAATCTCGGCCTCCTCGAAGAACACCGCAAGCAAGGAAACATTTGAAACATGGCCTACCAACGAAAGGTTGCACAATACTATAACTTCAAGGTCCGATTAAGAAGTTTTAAGGTAGGAGACTAGGTTCACCGAAAGGTTACACTTTCCACCAAGGAACAAATAGATGGAAAACATTCGAACTCAATATCAGATAACCAAAATTTACTGACCAAACACCTATGAACTACATTCCCCCAAGGAAAAACCATTACCCCACCCGTGGAATGCCAGTCACATGAAATATTACTACAAGTGAGGCCTAGTATACTTTATTTTGTAAAGGTTCAGGCCAAGCAAAACATGCATTAATGAGATATCTTTTGTATCTTTTCAACACATATTTCACTTACTTTTCAATGTTATTGTTGATTGGCCCCAGTCTCTAATCAGCACCAACTAATTAACTTAGGGTGCTCAGGCACCCTTCTTGGCACCAGTGTCTAATCGGCATTGACTAGTTAACTCAAGGTGCTCAAGCACCCCCATAGGCACAAGTGCCTGATCAACACTAATTAGGAAATTCTATGTGCTCAGGAACTTCATCGATGCCTCCACTTCGTGTGTTCAGACACCCACTAATGTCCATACTTTGATTGGTTCATACTAATAAGGATAAGACCCCAAAGGGCATACTCGTCGAAAACAGGTCCTGACACCCATTTAGAATCAATGCCAGCCAACTTACTTAGCCTACGCGTGTTCATGAAGCCCAATTAAATTCTACATTCACCAAGGTAATGCATATCGTACTCATGGTTAGCCACCCATTAATCGGTCGTGCGAGGATAACCTGACGAGGACAAGTACTTCTCATCACCTACGTCCTTGTTCGGCCTACACTCCTATGACACTACCGAGCGCTAATAGCTTATGCATAAACATCAGTTATGGGTAACCAATTACTAGGCATACATCAACATCAACTATAGACTACTCAACAGTTGAAGATAAATAAAGAAAATGCATTCAAATACACAAAAAAACTTGGTTGGTATACTTTTCAATAGGCACACCAAAAAAAATTAAAGGCTTAAAAGGAGACGATTGGGAGCTACCGAACATATCTTTCATGGGAAGATTATAACAAGCTGACGCAATCTCGATCACGATTTCCTCACTCATCCCATGACTGAAGTTCAACCTCTTCAGCTTCTTTGAGGGTTGTGGAGGAGATTGCTCCTAATTGTACGTGTTGACCAACTACCGAGCTCGCTCCAAGGCATCCAGCTCAGCCTTCATTCTCTTCAGTTTCTCCTACTTGGTCATATCTTCGGCATCCTACTTCTTCTGAATGTTCAACCTGGATGCGTTCTGGGATGATCCACCACCACTTAGATTCCTTTTGTTGCCAAGGAGCCTCTCCAACTTCATCCGACTAATCTCCCTGGGGTTCAAACCAGCCAGCTCTACCAAGTGCTTCCCTGGCCTCACCCTACAAGTATCAACGGGAGACATGAACACAAGAGGTTACCTTGGTTCCTTCTGCAGCAGAAGGGGTTCTTTAGGCCTTTGGTCCATGTGCTTCTGAGCTTCTTTTCCTCAAAAGACATCATCTTGTCTTTGCCTTTCTCATTGGCTAGTTCTTTAGCCCTCCCCTTCTCCTCGTCAGCCATGAGCTTTGTTGTCACTTTTACCATCCTTCGCCCAGCAAACTGCAACACTTTCTAATGAACGACACAAAACACAAGTTAGCACCTAATCAGCAGCTAATCAATACAATTGATTAAGACAAACACACCTACATAATGGTTGGGTAAGACCAAGTACGATCAAGTTGTTTGGATGCCAAATGATAGACCGACTCTATTCCATATTTGATAGTCAACTACGGATCTCTTTGTAGACCTTTTCCTCCTCAGATGCACTCCTTCCTTTAAATTACCTGCCAAATAGAAAAAAAAATCCAAGTCAACCTACATGTACAACTGACCGCAGCACACTTTAAAAAAAACATAAACACACTTTAAATCCAGAGTATATAAGAATATTTACCTCTACTGTTTGGACGACTATTACTCAAACGCACACTCTTCTCCCAAACTTGCTTGGATGCACACTTGCTCCTCCCAAACTGCTCTGATAGAGCCTTGCTCTTCCTTATGGTTTAGCATTTTGTATTTGGAAGCTCAAACATTTTCCATGAAGTGCAGACAAATAAGGCTTAGTGACCTCTATATAGAGCCCTAATCACAATCAAGGATTGAAATATCGATATCGACGGATATATTGCTAGTCAAATTTAAGGATATCTCACCCCAAATATTGATATCGATATCGCTTACGATCAACAAAAATGACGGAATTTCATTCTAAAAGTTGGAAATTTAGAATGAAACTTTGGAAAAAATTTAAGTACCTAATGATGGTTATATAAGACTAATAAAAACTATAAATTGACTTTGATATAATAAATATATGGTGAATAATATGATACAACAGGGTTCTGCCGATGACTAATAATATAAAATTTTAAACATAAACATAAATTGAAATGAATTACTATAATTGAATGTTAATATAGTTAAAACATAATAATAGAGTTTACATTTACATAGTATAACATCCTTAAAATGAAATAACTAAAAGATGTAAATTTCTTTATATGTTCAATATTTTATGAGGAAAAAAAAATTTTCACTTTAACATACATGAATTTGATAAATTTTAAAAATACTAAATATGGTCAATGTTTTTAAATTTTCCATGACAGATATTTTAAAAGGCACTACATTCAGAATACAAACTATCACGTGTTGGTATATACAACTGTCGGTTCCTAAAGCACCCGGTGATCCACTAACCTAACAAAAAGGCTCCTGTCAGGACCCAACCATCCTCGGTCAGGACCGACTCATCTAGCACGATATTGCCCGCTTTGAGCCTCCTTTCCCTTGCCCTTGCCCTCACGGTTTTGTTTTCGGGAGCTCACGGTGCAACTTCCCAGGGGGTCACCCATTATGGAATTGCACCAGCCACAACTAGCTTAACTTTGGGGGTTCCAATCCCCCCAAAGCCACTTGAGCTCCCAAAAGGCCTCGTGATAGATAGGTGTGTGCCTACACCTTTAAGGCACACCACCATTCCCCTCCTAGACCATTCCCCCATCGCAGAAATGTGGGATCGTTCATCATTCCCTCCAGGACACGGGTCTTACAATCCATCCCCTTTAGGACCCAGCGTCCTCGCTGGCACACTTCCCGGTCAGGGTCTGGCTCTAATACCATTCTGTCAAGACCCAACCTTCCTCGGTCAAGATCCGACTCATCTAACACGATATTGTCTGCTTTGGGCCTCCTTGCCCTTGCCCTTGCCCTCACGGTTTTGTTTTCGGGAGCTCACGTTGCAACTTCCCAGGGGGTCCCCTATCATGGAATAACTCTCTTAACTTTGGGGTTCCAATCCCCCTCAAAGCCACTTGGGCTCCTAAAAGGCCTCATGCTAGATAGGTGTGTGCCTACATCTATAAGGAACACCACTATTCCCCTCCCAGACCATTCCCCCTTCGCAGGAATGTGGGATCGTTCACCGTTCCCTCCAGGACACGTGTCTTACAGCTCCACTCACTATTACAAATGGCCAGCCTTCTCTTAAGGAAATCAACCGACGTTCAAGTAGATCGACACACCTTCAGATGGTCGATCTGACCTTTGGAATTCCATGCCTCTCAAGGAACTTCGACAGATTCGTGCACCTTCTGAGGACCAATTTGACCTTTCGAATTCTAAGTCTCTCAGAAGACTTCGGTGGATCAGCACACCTTTCAAGGTGTAACGAACCGTCCCAAAAATTGGTCAAGTTCGTAAATAAATTTGGAAAAATGACGTATTACCCTTGTTTGTATTAAGGATTCAAAAGTCAATTTAAATTTGGAGAACTTTCAGGAGTTCTAATTGGACTTATTCGTAAGTGTTGAACTCACAAGTCTATAGACAGGTGGCATGAGGAAAACAAAGACCGTATTAAAGATTTAAGGGTCTGAACGTCCTAAGGGTATTTTGGTAAATTAGATAAGAGGGGTATATTTGTAAATTTTCATGGTTGTTGGGTGAGTCATCAGGTGGTTTAGGGGGATTGATATTAACATGACAAGTGTCACCTTAGGGAGGTGAGGTAATGTCTTGAACTGTCTTGATTTTGGGATAGTAAGAAGGGGAAGAAGATTAGTAGAGGGGTATGGATAGGTTTGGTGCAAGACAACTGAAAATGCAGGATGGCCTCATCCTCCCAGCACGACAACAAGGTAGACCGCAGGACAGTGAGAAGGTGGTTCCTCTCATCTAAATGTTTGGAATTGGATCATCTTAACTACCGACGACGGTTGCGGGAGGGAATTCAATATCGGGTAAGTGGGAATCAAAATTCCTGAGAAGTAACATGGAACCAAGACTCGATTTGATAGATTACAAGGCCAAAGAAGTACTCCTCTCATATTTTTGGGTTCATTCATCCTGTTTTTGAGGGTTTCGAAATGCGGAAGGAGCTATCGGAAGGATGGTCAACCATCTTATTATGAATTGAAGGTATGTTTGATGTGTTTGATCATAGAAAGGTAATCCTAAGATTGAATAGAATAATCTTGATGTTTAATTTACTGAAAATGAAAAGGAATCGAAAGGAATAAAAATGGATTTATTTGACACACCCTGATCTGGAAAATCCACATGGACACAAGATTCGAGGCATGCTGGTCGACATCTAGACGGAGATGTCCAGATGACGAAAGCCACTTAAATTAAAAACGCTAAGTTTTGGGGAGATTGAGTGAAACCTAACCGATGAAACCCGATCACATTTCACCTAACAGTAAAAACATAGAGCATGGACAACAAAATTGATGATCATACACTCCACATTACCTTGTAGTTACCTGATAACACCGCTGGTTCACTCCAAGCCTGGGAGTGAGTATCAGAACCGAATACGTGGCTCCTTGAAGTACTTGCCCGCCAACAATACTTGTGGGGTTTAAAAAACACAAGGGTAAGTGGACGTAGTGGCTTATTTTAGTGTAAAGCCATAGTTAATAAAAACATCCTTCAACCCTTTGTTTTCTCGAAAACCCCAAAAGCAGTCATATTATACTTGCACATAATATAAGAGATGATAGCATCCATTTAATGATAAACAAAAAACCAAACATGGACGTTCTACGAAGAATAATAATAAAACAATAAAAACTCATACTTGCACATAATGGGTTTCAGACGCCGCCATGCGCTAGCGGAGGGTCGAAAAATCCTCATATGCGCCTTCATGTACCGCCAAGGGGCCACACAGGCTGACCACGCGTACTCACACTCCGCCATTTGCCCTCACGCTTCCACAATGCGTGCCATACATGCCCCACATGTCGTACACATGGGCTACATGCACCACACATGTGGGGAATATTCTGTGGAATATTTCGTAGAATATTCCATCTGTTGACCGTTAAGTTTGATGTTGACCCTAACGCAGACTAACATCCATTAATGTTGAGCGTTGACCACCATCGTCAGACCTTCGGCGAAGACGGTGACTGGACCATCATTGTTATCGCCGCCGATAGTAGCTAGAATCTAAGATCTTTGTCGGAAAATTCCCAGATTCCAATGATGGCTTGTTCACTCGATTTTCACCCAAATCCAACATGCAAACCAATAATTCATACCTACTGAACGCGGGAAAGCCAAAAATATTGGTTTTCGGGTTTAGTGGCTACGTGAAATCGATGAAAAGGGCCAAGAAAGTCGTCGATCCTTACTTTTCCCAACGACGTCCCCACCGTCACCCCTCACATGAAAACCACCATAAATTTGATTAGTAAAAACGCTTTTTTCTCAGATAATCAAAAGGGTACATTTGGGGCCAGGTATTACCTATTCGTGACCTAGAAATCGCTGAGAAGCCACGATGCCATCGAGGGATTTTCCAGAAATCGATAAGCCCAAATCGTCGCCAAATGACATCGACCTCGACATGCATTAGTAGGTTAGGGTTGATTTGAGGAGGTGAGTCCAACAAGCCAACTTCTAGGTGGGGATCATAACTGAACCGTTGCAAAACTTTGATTTCTAATGACTACTGAGATTTCTGGCCGCCCTCGTCAACTCCTCAGATTCGACAAGCTCGCGAGACCGCTCTTGACGTGAGGATTGCAATAGTCTAAGTCAGGAAGTTCAAAGTTACCCAAAACGACCTTATTTTGTGTCGAATTGAAGTCAGGGCGTAGCTCGGTCCGCATCGAATGACCTTTAAATGGAAATCATCGACACTATATTTTGAAGGAATTCCACTCCTTGCTCCAAAGCGCAATCGTGGTGCTGGTTTCGATGGCTAGTTTATCCCTGAGGGTTAAAAGAGATGGAAACCTCATAGGTGGATAGGGACGTTATTCGATAGCGAGGGGAAAACGTGCAGTTTTCAGCTACCATAGTTCGTGAGGGTAAGTACTAGACATCGTATGATGTTATTGGTTCGAGGGGCTTAGGGTTCAAGCAACGTACAGAGTGGCTTACTGGTGAGTAGCCACGGGTTGAGGGGAAGGATGAAGGTTACACAATGAGGACGATGAAACCCTCAGAACGGTGTGCATAGAATACATGAATTATGGACTGTAGGCCTTGGCCAAGTCAAAAGAATTACTAGCAATCCTACATAAGAAAAATCCCAAGCTTTGGGCCCTAAAGAAAAAAAAAACACTCTTAAATGGGATTTTTCCAAATGTTTGGGACCTAAAGTAGGTTCTAAATTGGATCATAGGTGTAATTATTAAGACAATCTCCTTAAACCAGGCTCAAAATTTCGTCCTTAGGGAAATTTCATCCACGAAATATTTTCAATGTCAGTCAAGGGTACAACTCCCACAGTTATCTGACAATCGTTTGTTGCTTCCATAACTGAAGGTTCAATCCCCTCGCGGGGTTCAATAGGTAGATGCTCTGTTAAGGAAATTCGTCCCTTTGCAATCGTTAAGCTATAAGCGTGTCATCTCGGTATCAACAAGCCATTCAACAAACATAGCCCTAGATTATCCACGAAATATTTTCAATGTCAGTCAAGGGTACAACTCCCACAGTTATCTGACAATCGTTTGTTGCTTCCATAACTGAAGGTTCAATCCCCTCGCGGGGTTTAATAGGTAGATGCTCTGTTAAGGATATTCGTCCCTTCGTAATCGTCAAGCTATAAGTGTGTCATCTCGGTATCAACAAGCCATTCAACAAACATAGCCCTTAATGATCCAATAAATCAGATGCTTCCTGAATAGTTTTATAAATGTTTTGAATGGGTTCATTAATCATCAACTAATCTCTTCCCTGAATGATACCAAACCCCCAAAAATTAAATTCCTCCCAACTAACAAATTCAAGTAGGTCAAGTATTCGGAAGACCTCGATATCCCAATAGGTTAGGAATATACCTCCCTACAGAGTAATCAAGTTTAACGACCATGACATTCCAACTAGAAAGAAGTCAAGAATTCCTCCAATGCTTCCTAATGGGCAGTGGTGAACCTCAAGACTGAGGGTTAAATATGGTTCATACTAAATCCAATGGAAAAATATCTAAGGAACGGACCTCCCAGACAACGGTTTACGATGTATAACATGTATTAGGATAACTCATCTCAAATGATTACAAGGTTTGAAAAGCGACCAAACAAAATTCTTCATTAAATCAGTGGTCTAGGTTGGGAGTAGGGACAAGTAAGTTCAATCAATTGCTAGTTATTAGAATAACGATAACGTAGTCCAAACGCTAGTCCTTCGGGTTCCTCAAGTTACATGCTCAACTAAGGGGTCTCTTCAGTCCAATTGTCCAACATAGGGATACGAAAAACACCAAATGTAAAATCTAGTTCGAGTTGATTCTCAAAACAAAGAGGGGCAATACGACACGCCTCGAGTCAAAAATTCATAGCTATCGGCTCCTCCGATTACTCCTAATAGATTAAATTTAAATTAGTCCAAAACTCTTAACAACTGCTATCTGTAAAGTAGTGAACTCTTTGAAGAGATTGGAGTGGGATAAAGATGCCAAAATCCTTGCCTCAACATAAGTGATGGCTTCCATCGGAAACTTGTTGAAATCTTCATTCAATATGGTTACAAAACGTCCAAGGTTTGATCCCAATAGGTCTAAATAGTAAAGGAATACTCAAAAGGATGGAAGCATCACTCCACAATTTGAGTGGTGTCCGAAAACAAAATACAGGGATGAGGTACTCTAGAAGAGAATTTAAGCAGTTCCGGAAGGAAAAATAGAGTGATGAAATGATACCCCATGACCTAGGGTTTAAGTGCAATCAAATGCTCCCAAGTGAAGATTAGAAACTATATCAAGGATATAAAAACTCACCACAAAAAAAAACTAGTGAAGATGCACAGCACAAGCGTGAGTAATGACTAAAATTCTCCCTGCTAAAGTTCGTATTAGCCGGTGACACGACCCATCCCAATCCCTCAAGAACTAACATGGGATATGACATGCTTCTGTATGACACAAAGTGTCAGACAAGGGATAAATTAAAACCTTCAGTCCGACCAGCTTCCAGAGCGCGCCAGGATCCAGTGGAGGAGCGTGATGTCTCGGTCTCTACTATAGTATGCATCCGAGATCAACCTGAAGGGCATTAAAAACCAGAAAAGACTGTGAGTGGACGAAAAGTAATAGTTTAATAAAACACATTTCATAAAAGATATTTATGCCCTTCACTAAAAAGCATGCATGCATAGGAAAATCGTTTAACAAACCACATATTCAAATAAACATTATTAGGGTCTCAGCCCCAATTTCCGTAATCCAAAATATACGAGCCCCTGCCCAAAACCATTTACTCAAATCCATAACATAGTAGCCATATGTGGGAACTCAGCCCAAAATCGTAAATCTGAATATGTGGGTCATTACCCAAATCCATTTAATATCCACAAAACACCATTTCATCAAAATCCAAGAAATCGTGTTTATCAACAACATATAACCATATAACCAATCCTGTCACAGTTTCTAAAGCTACGTGCGTGCTATCTGGGGTCTCAAATCCCAAGTCTCCCTAAGGTCCACCCAGGTCAATGTCCAAAAATCAATGACCCTCCCTAGGGGTTATAATCCAAAATAGCCTTCCTGAGAGTAAGGTACCCAATGGGGGCGACTCCACTCAGTTAATGCTCCGTGACTACTCCGGGGTCCACCCAGACCAACGACCCTCCCCCGAGGAGACAATCCATAAATATATAAGGATGGTATATGAAAAACCATTTTGAAATCATTCTCAAAACCTTTGAAAGGTTCATACCCGGTCCCCATAAAGCGTCATGAAACCAGAAATCCATCCTTTCCAAATCCAAATCCAAATCCGTTTAGGGTCACTGAACCCGAAATCACATATATAAACCGTAACTGGGCCTCAAGCCCGATTTTGTAAACCAACTGGGCCTCGTGCCCGATTTTGTAAACCAACGGGGCCTCAAGCTCGATTCGTAAATCAACTAGGCCTCGTGCCCGATTCGTAAACTAACTAGGCCCTGAGCCCGATTCGTAAATCAACTAGGCCTCGAGCCTGATACTCAAATCAATAGGGCCTCCGAGCCGATGCCTTGTTAAATCAAATGGACTTCAAGTCTGAGAGTTCATAAATCAAATGGGTCTCATGCCCGATTCTATATTTTCAAATCCGAATCAGTTCACGAACCAATTGGACCCCTAGCCTGATAACGTGACTAAAATGGACTTCGAGTCCGAGGGTTTCCAAAAAAAATGGGTCTCATGCCCGAGTTTACCTTTTCAAATCCAAAACCATTTCATTAATCCATTTTTGAAACCATAAGCACGTATAATCAGTGATGTTTGATCTTGAAGTGACCAACTCGATGAGACCCGCTGGGGATCTAGGACCAGCCGTGTGGTGTCTTGGGCCCCTAGTGGCATTGCTGCTCGGCAGGGATCCTGCAAAGACTTGACACCGGTGTGGTGTCGGGCAAAAGGGGCTTCGATGCTTAAGTTAGTATCTAAGTGCCAAAAGGCAAGTAAATACAGTGTTCTGGATCGGGTCTGAGAGAGTTACCTTTGTGAAGGGTTTCGAGGTATTTATAGTAGCCATAACTACGGTAGGTAGGCTATTGTTGCGGGAGCAGGTTGTGCTTTGTGGCTGAGAGTTGCCTGACAAGCCCTGGATATCTGGAAGAGGCGCCAGCTGGAGTCCCAACCTGCCTCCGTCAGGGAGTGGGTCTGGCATGGTTGGTTAGGTGACTGTCGCAGCCAACTGGCACCTGTACCCTATCAGGTGCCCAATGATCGTCCTGCAAGTAAGTGCCGATCGGCGGGCCACGGTTGTAGGGGTGCCGATTGGGTAATCGGTCGGCGTCCGTCCTGTCCTGGCGGGCCATGTGCTTAGGTGGTCGGTTGATATGGTATCAACAAGTGCAAAATCATAAATCTCGATATTTGTGCAAATACGTAAATCGCCTCAAAATACGTGAAATCATGTAAATCACCAATCCATAATCATCATGATAGAAATTATATCCATAAAACATATAAAACATTTATGCATGCATCACAGTTTAGAAATCAAGGTCACTCACAGACCGTCCTACGCTGCTGCCTCGATTTGCATGCCATAAGCTTCTCCGGGTTAATCGCAGTCACTGGGACTCCCAAACCTATCCAAATCACTTTAGAAGGTTACTTACTACCTCATTAGCCTCTCATTGAAGCCCTGTAATTTTCCTGAATTTTTAACTATTTTTAAACCTTCGGACGTCCCGAACTATATCGAGACTGTGTCCGATCGACACGAAACCAGTCCCAAAATGTTCGTTACATAGAATAGATTAAAAGTCATGTTGAGGCCACCCCCAGAATATGCTCCACACGTCCTCACGAGCTGCCCAAAGGGGCCGCGAGTGAAAGCTACGTGCCAGTGAGTGTCACCCCCAACCTTGGGTAAACCAGGTTCTCTGGTTTTGAACCGGACCGAACTGGCCTGGACTGGAGTGACCAGTTTAGTGTTTCAACCCTCTTATTTTTCATCCTTTCTCACCTATGTCAATTCCTAAACCTCTCTCTACTCAAAACCTATCATCCTACGGTCTCAAAACACAAGAAAGGCCTCGAAATCATACCTACACAATTGAAGAATGGACTGGTCACCTGCAACTGAACACCGTCGTCGACTCCGGTCGTCCTAGCCATCGAAACTAATCTCATTCGATCCACAAGGCCACCAGAAACAAGTTCCAATCATTAGGCTTGAACGAAAACCACCAAAACCAAACTTCGAATTTCGAATAAAAAACGTACCATTTCAGGTTCTCCGGCCACTGTCCATGGTGACCCGCGCTGTTGCCACCTTTCGACTCGTCTCCCCTCACTCTTCCTTTCTTATTCAGACATCACAGATAGTAAGTGACGTTTGAGAGGGTTGGGTTCATGATCACACGCACACACTCTATTTCACACTCCTTCGTTTGGCCTTCTCTGAACATCATTTCTACTCACACCACACATTCAGTCACTCATTTAGCCTCACTCACGAGCACAGAGAATGTATGGTGATAGGGGGTATGTGTGTTTGTTTTTAGTTTGAAGAAGAACAAAAATGAAGAAGATGAAGATATTTTCACGGGTTGAAAGGGGGGGAAGGTGAAGTTTGGTGTGCTGATCAGATGAGTGAACGGTGAGGATGAGGGAAGTGAGGGAATGGAGGGCTAAGATTGAGAGAGTGTGGGTGAAGGAAATTATAAAATAATCCCCAAAACTAATATTATAATGTTAAACCCACCAATCACATTTTAGATCCACAATTTGGGGTTAATGACCAATAGGATGAGTGACACTTGTCACTCATCCAAGGGTCCCACATTATTAGTCAGCCAATCAGATTTTGCCACCTGTTTTTCGCCTCGAAATGCGAGCATAAGTTCAAACCGAACTTCCCGTGACCATAACTTCTCCATTCAACATCCGATTTCGTTGTGCCTCCGGTTAACCAACTCGTGACGTCCCGATCTAACGTCACCATCATCGGCCCTCGTACATTTGACTCCCGAGTCAAAAGTCAACATTTTGCCCATGACTAGGGGCAAAACGATCATTTTACACCGTCCGTCCAATTTCGCTCAACTAATCACCGATTAATCTCACTAATCCTTCATTAGTCATTAATCTAATCCCGGAATTCGGGACGGGTCGTTACAGCCGGGGTATGAGTTTCGGTCGTTTTATCCAACTATCAACAGAGTTCCAGTTCACAACCTTGACCTAAGTTAACGTTCAGTTGTAAATCTGTAACCAAGTTCGTGCTAGCCCACCATACAAGTTTACCATAGTAGTAGGGCCACCAAGTCTACTCATTCATTTAACTATCCCAAAAAAGTTCCTAGGCATGGTTAAGGAAAGTTCTCATGTCAAAGACTAGCTTGATCGATCCAGAGGTAAATTTTGATGACATCCAACGTCAGTAAAAAAGTCACCTCCAAGGAAGAGGGTACAAGTCAAGGCAGGTTCCTACACCACAAAATGAAGGCCGTGGTTAAACACTCAATTTAAGATCGTCCTGATGATAGGTATGTTCAAGGTTGAGGTAAAATTGTCTCTCGTGACTATGGTTTAAGAACATTGTGCCTCTATTCAGAATTAAGGGATTATTAAGTATATCATTGTAACCTAATGATTAGGAATGTAAAAAAATGGATAGAATTTGAATCCAAACGAACTTGGTTAAACACACACTAGAATATCCCCTATTAAACAAACAAATTAATGTACCAGTCTAACATAAGCCGAAGTATCAAATCTCAAGATGGGGTTGGGGAAGGAGGTTCAATCGTTCACGTATCCATAAATTTTAGTGAACCTCAATCATACCATTAAGCGTTCAATGGAACACCAAGCACTTGGTCCAAACGTTAGCGTAACAAACGCAAGAATAAGGT
The DNA here is from genome assembly GCA_032719365.1 of Prinsepia uniflora. Taxonomy (NCBI): domain Eukaryota; kingdom Viridiplantae; phylum Streptophyta; class Magnoliopsida; order Rosales; family Rosaceae; genus Prinsepia; species Prinsepia uniflora. Next base: position 45,263,193 of record CM064861.1, on the reverse strand, counting down.
CAAACGTACACCTCCCAAGAGTGGCCAATCACCCGAGAGCAAAAGACTAATCATGGTATGATGGAATGTAGTGATCGAGTCCAGATAAGGGTTACCTCAATTCCGAATTCAAGATCGGTGATCCAACACACTGAAATAATAAAATCCTCGAATTACGATCGTAAAAATAAGGCCAGTATCAAAGGAATGAAGGTTTTTTCACAATCTTAATAGTCATTGAAAAAACGTGGGTAGTTAAGCACCCAAATTCCCGACACACACACACACACAGAAGTTGTCATGGAGAGGTTTAACCCGTAATTACAGTAGGTTCAACTAGTAACCTAATCGGTGACTCAGGGGGGTTGAAGAGTCGAACATCACATTGGAGTAATAGGGTGTGACATGAAAATATTGCCTTTAGGTTAAATCTAGTAGGTTAACACCAAAATAGAAGAGATGGTTGGGATCATAAGATGTTGTGTGCAAATAAGCATTCAAAATCAAAACTTAAACAATTCCCAACCGAAAACACTCAAAACATGAATTTCTTCCCAAAAGTAATAATTTCCAAAACGAAAAAGAATTGTTCCTAAAAATAGAAGTTAAAACTCAAAGATTCCAAAATTCCTTTCCAAAAACATTCGTTTTAAAAGAATAGATGAGTAGGTCACATAAATCAACGGAAGAGGGTGAGGAAAAAAAGTATAGTAAAATCAAGTACGTGAGATGTGGCATATATGTCGAAGCATGAAATTAAGTTAAGGAGCTTTTAAAAAAAAAATTCACTAAATCCACAAGGAGTTAAAATTTATCAAAATTGAACTGCTCTCAAATGTTAAAAAAAGTACCAACTGCGAACGACTCCAAAAATCGCGGTTAAAAATAATTTTAGCGAAAGCACAAATAGGGGACGTGACCCATGGTTGTAGAAACACGTGGTTTAGTAAGAAAGAGAGTTAAGTCGTAAAAGAAAACTTAGTAACAAGTCAAGTAATTGTAAATGGCGCTAAGATGTATCGCCTCACAATATGTGGTGCAATCATGTCACTGCATTTCATTGAGTAAACCAGGGTTATTGTGAAAAGAAAAACATCACAAGATGAAATTTACACAAAAAGGTAAACGTCGCTAGTAATCCGGTGGCAAAACAAAGCAATGGTAGTAAAGCTAAATTATTTGTAGGAAAACCATCAACTCATTTAAAATGACTGGGAAGGCAATGATCCAATATAAAAACGATTCTCAAAACAGAGGCGTAATAAGCAGCAAACATTTAAACCACGAAATTTGGAAAGTTTCCAAGGTTCGTACCTTAAAATTTTGGGTCTTACAACTACAGACGATGATAGGATTCCCATCCAATCCTACAACGACCACAAATCCTAGAGCACGAATAAGGGTGCATTTCAGAAGTCTGTTTCCCAAACTGCTAGGTGATCCGCAATGATTAAACAATAAGAAATACGATCTCGATCCTAAGGTAAAAATTTCTCGAATACGAAAAATGATAAATATTCCTCACAGTAGTCTTCAAGGCATCACCAAGGATGAAAATATCGATTTCGACGGATATATCGCTAGTCAAATTTACGGATATTTTGCCCCAAATATCGATATCGTTTACGGTCAATAAAAATAACGGAAATTTGGTTTAAAAGTTGGAAATTTGGAATGAAACTTTGGGAAAAACCTAAGTACCCAATGATGGTTATATAGGACTAATAAAAACTATAAAATGACTTTAATATAATAAATATATGATGAATAATATGATACAATAGGGTTCTGCCAATGACTAATGATATAAAATTTTAAATATAAATATAAATTTAAGCGAATTACTATAATTGAATGTTAATATAATTAAAAACATAACAATAAGCATAAAAAAATTCAATGGAAGAAAAATTATAAAATGAGTAAATATATTTAAAATTGGAAAAAAAAATGAAAAAATAGAGCCAATCTTTGTTCAAAAATTAGAAAGAATTGATATATTTAAAATTGGTAAAAAAAAAGACAATCATTGTTGAAAATTTGGGAAAAACGAATAAAAAAAAAAAAATTAAACAAGGCTACATCCTGGGGATCAAACCCACACCGTCCGTTTTTGAGGCAAAGGGAACAACCAACTCTGCTGGCCCAGGCTAATTGAAAACATAAGCAACATATAATATATAAATTATACAAACTAACACTCTTAACAATCATCTTCTTCCTTTCGCGGGTCTGCAATTTGGGATTTTCGATCTGGCAGCATGACCCGACTGGAAATCGATGGTTTTTTAGGTCCGATTTTCATGAAATTTGACCCTATCTCGATCGTTTTAATCAAATAATGAGATCTATGGGCTTAAAAAGGACAAAATGTCAAAATTTCACTCAATTTCTTCCCCCCCCCCCCCCCAACCCAAATTCTTATGTGCCGCAGGCCGATTTTAGCAAAATTTCGCCGATAATTACCGATTTTTTCATTCATGGGCATCACAAACCCATGAAGGTTAGTCGTAAAATCCCTCGCAAGAATCCCAAAAGAGGATTCCAAAGTCCATAAGAGGACAACTTCACTAGGCGGTGCGAATGTAGGGGTTTCAAAAACTTTGGTCAACAAAGTCAACCCAGCACACAAGACGATACGAGAGATTTTTCCACAAGGAAAATTGTCAGATGAGTTCGTCGATTAACCGTGAATTCAACATGTTCATCGTTGAATAACTTGTTCACACCACCCATACGGGCCCCATGCTCATAAGCACCACCCGAACACGAAATTCAACGAAAGAAGATCTACTAAATTTTGTAAATAAGAACAATAAGAGTTTGGACAAACTCTGATCTACTCGTGGGAACCAGTGATCAAATCGTAAACAAATTACAACTAAGGTGAAATGATGTAACTAATGATTCGATGAGCGGCTCTGAAATAAGAAATTAGGTCGTATGATCATCAAGTGTCCAAAACTAACGTCATACCCTAGAACCATGCTCTAATACCAAATTGACACACCCTAATCCAGAAATTCCGTATGGACACGAGATTTGAGGCGTACTGGTTAGCATCTAGACACTGACGTCCAGATGGCGAAAGCCATTGAAATTAAAAATGCTACATTTTGGGGTGGTCAAGTGAAACTAAACTAGTGAAAACATATCACATTTCACCCAACAGCGGAAGCTTAGAGCATGGACAACAAAATTGATGATCATACACAACACATTGCCTTGTAGTTACACGATTACACCACTAATTCACTCCAAGCCTAGGAGTGAGTATCAGAGCAACATCTGTATCTCCTTGAAGTACATGTGAACTAAAGAAATCTAGGGGGTTTAAAAAACACAAGGGTGAGTACACCCAGTAGCTTATTTTAGTGTAAAATCATAGTTAATAAAACATCCTTTAACCTCTCGTTTTATCGAAAACCCCAAAAATAATCATATTATACTTGAACTTAACACAGGAGATGATAACATCCATTTGATGATAAACAATAACCGATACTTACGCTTTCTATGAGGAATAAGAATAAAATAATAAAAACTCATAATACACAAATATGTCCGGTCAAATTGCGAATATGTCACCATGTTAACCCTAAAAACAATTGCTCTTGAGTCCCAAATCATAATTGGGTATCTTGCTCGCGTACCTCGACCACGTGAAGGACTGGGTACAATGCACCATCATCTCGAGTCCCTTAGAGCTCGGGGACAGAACTGGCGCTTTTTAACTAGTATAGCGAGCATCGCAGGTGAACGATCACGAGGAGGACTGGTCTGCAACCTACAGACGGGTACTAGATACCAGCGACTCCTAAGTGGGTTTAACACTCTATATCATCAATGCCCCGGGGACTACTATGCAAATGAAACATGTGGCACAACTAGATACTCACCATGCATGACCACCAGGACAGATACTTAGCGTGCATAACCATCAACTAAATACTTACCAAGCATAACCATCAATCATAGCATACGAGAATAATCAAGTAAGCATCGTAAAACAATTATCTAGATCAAATACCACAAGAAGTATAGATTAAGTCATGGATGCTCAATAAATATCATAAGTGAAAACATCGTAGAATGTGCAAGTAAAAAAAGCATTATAAAATAGGTATAGGGAAGAGAGTCAGTCACACTAGTCGGGGAGTCGGATCACCCGACAATCAAGCTAATCCCAAGCTCCCAAATCGTCCAACCCTATTAAGACCTTTCACAAGGGTCAAAATCGACTCAAAATCCATTCTGTAAGACTAGTGTCCTGTAGGGAACGGTGAACGATCCCACATTCCTGCGAGGGGGGAATGGTCTGGGAAATGAGTGGTGGTGTGCCTTAAAGGTGTAGGACATACCTTTCTAGCACGAGGCTTTTTGGGAGCTCAAGTGGCTTTGGGGGGGATTGGAACCCCAAAGTTAAGGGAGTTGAGGTTGGTGCAATTTCATGATAGGTGACCCCCTGGAAAGTTGCACAGTGAGCTCCCGAAAACAAAACCGTGAGGGCAAGGGCAAGGAGGCCCAAAGCGGACAATATCGTGCTTGATGAGTCGGGACCTGATAGAGGGGGGTCGAGTCCTGACAGAATGGTATCAAAGCCAGATCCTGACCGGGAAGTGTGCTAGCGAGGACGCTGGGCCCTAAGGGGGGTGGATCGTAAGTCCCGTGTCCCAGAGGGAACAGTGAACGATCTCACATTCCTACGAGGGGGGAATGGTCTGGGAAGGGAGTGATGGTGTGCCTTAAAAGGTGTAGGCACACACCTATCTAGCACGAGGCCTTTTGGGAGCTCAAGTGGCTTTGGGGGGGATTGAAACTCCAAAGTTAAGCGAGTTGAGGTTGGTGCAATTTCATGGTGGGTGACCCCATGGGAAGTTGCGCCATGAGCTTCCGAAAACAAAACGGTGAGGGCAAGGGCAAGGAGGCCCAGAATGGACAATATCGTGCTAGATGAGTTGGGACCTAACATAGGAGGATCGGGTCCTGACATATTCCATATGTTAAACCCCTTGAGGTTAGCCCCAAAATGGGCCTAGAATCACTTAATAAGAACCCAAATACATTTAAGGATGTCTGAAACACCAGAAGATAGCGCCACACGCTGCTGGAAATGGAAAACAGCTTCTATACGCTGTCGTAAGCCAAAAAAACAGTTCCACGGGCCGTCTGAAGACGTGGGTCAAAAATGGACTCCACGCGCCACCACATGCCAACGGAGGATCAAAAAACCCTCTTATGTGCCTCCACACTCCAACAAGGTGCCACGCACGCCGACAAAACCCACCCATGAGTGTCCATGTACCCCTACGCTTGCACAGTCTGTGTCACACACACACCCCACGTGCCACACGTGTGCGCCACACGCACCACATGTGTGGGGTAATATTTTGTCGAATATTCTGTAGAATATTCCATATGTTGATCGTTAAGTCCTACGTTGACGGTAGTGTTATCTAACATTAGTTATCATTGACTGCTAACCACCATTACTGGAGCTTCATCGGAGGCGATGACAGAACCGCCGCTATCACTGTCGGCGTCGTTGATGCTGGCCAGAATCTGGGATTTTCGTCGAAAAATTTGGGAATTTGGACAAGGGCTAATTTACTCAATTTTCACCCAAATCCAACATGCAAACCATGAATCCATATCTACTCGACACAAGAAAGCCAAAAATCTAGGTTTTAGGGTTTAGGGCTATCTGAAATTGAAGAAAATAGTTGATCCAAAACTTCTAGGAGATAGAACTTTGGTAGAAAATAAGTGTTGCTACTTCTCTTTGGAAATGGACTGCTTAATAACAGAAATATTTTAGGAATGACTGGAGAAAGGAAGAAGAATGAAACAATTAAAAATGCTTTCTGATTGAATGCTTAATTCATAAAATTAATGCACTTTATATATAGCATAGTTTTCCTAAAATAGATAACTAAAAATAGCTAATGAGTATAAACCAGAAATAATGAATGGTTTAAACTCTTTAATCAAAACAAACCGTTAACTTTTAATGGATTCAAATGATTAATGTTTGAACCTCAAAGTTTCACTGGTTTGAAATAATTAAATATTTCCATATGATATTTATTAATATCATACAATTTATTATATTGGATCCACCTGGATCAATAGCCGAGAAAGCCGTCGGTCTCTACACTTCCCAGTGAGTCCTCTACCGTTGCCCCTCACACGAAAACTACCAGAAAGCCTGTTAGCCTAAACGCTTTGTTCTCAGATAATCAAAGGGGTACGTTTGGGGTCAGGTACTACATGTTCGTAACCTAGTATACATCGAGAAGCCATGGTGTTGTCGAGGGCTTTTCCAGAAATTGGCGAGCCCAAACCATCACCAAAAAACATCAACCTCTACATGCATTATGAGGGTTGGGGTCGATTTAAGGAGGTGAGTCCAACAATCCAACTTCCAGGTGAAGATGATACCTATACCATCGTTAAACTCTGATTTCAAGCGACCTCTAAGATTTTTGGCCGCAGTCGTAACGCCTCAAATACGACATGAAAATTGTCTGTTAGAATGCACTTGAATTCAAAGGTCTGATCCAGATGTCTGATCTAACTTTTCGAATTCAAAGTCTCTCAGGGGACTTTAGTAAATCACTACATCTTCATAGGATCGATCTGATCTACGAGTTCTTAGTCTCTCAGGGGACTTCGGTGGATAGGCACACCTTTAGAAGACCAATCTAACCTTTTAAATTTGAAGACTACCCTAGGACTTCGGTGGATTGGCAGACCTTCAAAGAGCTTATCCGTTCTCTTAAGCTCCAGTTTATGAAGGACTTCTGATATTTTGGTTAAGGCTACCTTCCTCATCCAAGCACTTAGGGGACTATAGAGTTTTTCCCCACTGGTTGGTCTACACGGTCTGCACGAAATGACAAGTCCTTTACCGAGGAAGTCCACCTCAGTCAACGACTTAGGTGACTTATGTTTATACCATTCCGATTGACTGCCAAAGAGAAACCCATAAACACCTACGGTAGGTCACTTCAGACAAGAGTCACCAATCGACTAACGGAACAAAAGCCAGCCACTTCCGTCCGATGATTAACTAGGGATACTTGCCTACAGACCTACTGCAACAGGTCACACATGATCATCTAACACCTTCTGACTAGGATCTTTGGTCGATCTCCCAAATGGGCTATCGATCTGCATCCTTGATCGTTACATTCGGCACTAGTCGCTCAACCATCCTTTTCTACCAGTAAAAATACAGGTATACTGTAAGACCCGTGTCCTAAAGAGAACGATGAACGATCCCACATTCTTGCGAGGGGGGAATGGTCTATGAAGGGAATGGTGGTGTGCCTTAAAGGTGTAGGCACACACTTATCTAGCACGAGGCCTTTTGGGAGCTCAAGTGGCTTTGGGGGGGATTGGAACCTCAAAGTTAAGTGAGTTGAGGCTGGTGCAATTCCATGATGGGTGACCCCCTAGGAAGTTGCACCGTGAGCTCCCGAAAACAAAGTCGTGAGGGCAAGGGTAAGGAGGCCCAAAGCGGACAATATCGTGCTAGACGAGTCGGGTCCTGACCGAGGAGGGTCGGGTCCTGACCGAATGGTATCAGAGCCATACCCCGATCGGGAAGTGTGCTAGCGAGAACGCTGGGCCCTATGGGGGGTAGATTGTAAGTCCCGTGTCCTGGAGGGAACGGTGAACGATCCCACATTCCTGCGAAGGGAGAATGGTCTGGGAGGGGAATGGTGGTGTGCCTTAAAGGTGTAGGCACACACCTATCTAGCACGAGGCCTTTTGGGAGTTCAAGTGGCTTTGGGGGGGATTGGAACCTCAAAGTTAAACGAGTTGAGGCTGGTGCAATTCCATGATGGGTGACCCCCTGGGAAGTTGCACCGTGAACTCCCGAAAACAAAGTCGTGAGGGCAAGGGTAAGGAGGCCCAAAGCGGACAATATCGTGCTAGATGAGTCGGGTCCTGACCGAGGAGGGTCGGGTCCTGACAAAATGGTATCAGAGTCATACCCCGATCGGGAAGTGTGCTAGCGCGGACGCTAGGCCCTATGAGGGGTGGATTGGAAGACCCGTGTCCTAGAGGGAACGGTGAACGATCTCACATTCCTGCAAAAGGGGAATGGTCTGGGAGGGGAATGGTGGTGTGCCTTAAAGGTGTAGGCACACACCTATCTAGCACGAGGCCTTTTGGGAGCTCAAGTGGCTTTGGGGGGGATTGGAACCTCAAAGTTAAGTGAGTTGAGGATGGTGCAATTCCATGATAGGTGACCCCCTCAGAAGTTGCATCGGGAGCTCCCGAAAACAAAGCCGTGAGGGCAAGGGTAAGGAGGCCCAAAGCGGACAATATCGTGTTAGATGAGTCGGGTCCTGACCGAGGAGGGTCGGGTCCTGACATTTACACTTCAACGAACCACCACCATCCATCTGACACCTCAGGACACGTGGGAGCATCCAAACAACTGTTCAGGCCATACTCTTCTCGGGTTTCAACTACCACACTTATTATCACTATAAATATAAGGCACATTTCCCCATAAAAAAGATAGTTCATGTTCAACGAGCCTTACGATGCTTATACGATACCTAATTTGCTTCTTCTATTAACTTAAACATCAGATTCTACTAGGCCGGCGTCCCACTGGTGTCAAGCGCTCTTCTTGTCCATCTGTAGGTCATCCCAGAAAGCAAAAAAAAAAAAAAAAGGCTTCTAGTGTCTGTCAAGACCATTCCTCATTAAGTCCATTTCCGAATCAAACACCTTATCACCATATAGGCCCCACGAGAGGTGGGCATAAATCTATTGAAATCAGAAACTGATTCAATTTAAACCTTAAATGGCACTCCAATATGGATTTGATCAAACAAATTAAAAATTCAAATTGTTACGTTAATAACGAAACCATAGGTAAAGCGTTTTATGTATTTATATTATTGTTAGTTATTATTTTTTACCTTTAAATCGTTAGTGTAAGTAAGTGTCTATCGTGGAACATATCTCAATAAGTTTTTACTCATTTTGTGTTATTGTAAAATTTAAATTCTATTTAAACATAACGTACCATATTTGAAGTTTAAAATTTTAGAAATGTTTTATTTGTCGATGTGTATGAATGAAATTCGGGTTTGGATGAATAAAATGTTGGCTTGAATGTTGCATCTTTTTGGAGTAATTATGTTCGGGACGAATTTCCTGTGTGAATAAATTACATGATAATTTATGCCAAATATGACGGTTTAGACTTTAGACTAGAACGGTTTCAATTTTATTTTAATTTTAAATTATATCTTACAAAATAGTCCGTTTATGTTTTGCGTATTCATATCTTACTATACTATTAAGAATTTGATTTTGGATGATATTTGTATTGTTCAAATCGTGCCCACCTCAACATAAAAAGGGACTGCGCGCAACTCTGATACGATGCTGTATTTTTAAGGCTATTTTTTATATATATTTTGTAAAAGGCCAGGCCAAGTGCCCCTTTCTATTATCATGGCACTAATTGTTTACATATTAAGTACAGTTTAATAAATGTTTAGAGTTTCAATATACTGCAAATTGAAAAAATAGAAATAAATCTTCGAACATGGTCGAAAGAGGAACAACAATACCAGTAAACCAAATTAGCTAGTGCATAAACCTTGACGTTATTAAATTTGGTTCGAAGTTTTTCTTTTTGTTTTTATCGATTTAGTTCCATTACTATTTATTTTTCATTTTCTCATGCACAGTTTTCCCTTTAAAGATAGATATTTGATTATTGGAAGCAAATTTTCAATGAAAATTAGGATTTTCTTTTTTCCTATTTTTCTTTTTTTAAAAAACACGATATTCATTAAATTAAGACCCGTACACAATGAAAAAAAATGTTTTGCCTGGTTGTATAGGTTGGTAAATTATGGGATGTTGGGCATCTCTTCTAAGAGGAATGTTGCTGAGTTGTTGCTTGTTAGCTCCTCATTTCATGTAAAAAAAAAAAAAAAAAAAAACTAGAGTAAGGATTTTTCTATCTAAAATAAGGTCAAAAATGAAAGAACCGGGTTTTTTTTTTTGGGTACAGTATTAAATATGACAACAATAGTTTTCTTTAAAAAACAAACAATAACCAATAACAACAACCAAACAAACAGCAATACATTGTTGTTAATTAGTTCCAACATTTTCATGTATTCTCGCAATTAGTGTTTTTCTTGGAAGCCAAACACCGAAGCAAACTGAAGATGGAAACTGAAAAAGAAGGGCTTAAAACTATTTTTCATTCCTCTCTCTTATATATAATATGGTGTTTTATGGAGTTTGTCAGCAAGAGCAAGCTTCTGATAGCCTCCTCCTTCTACGGAGGAAGAAGAAGCCGCTATTCGAATCCCCATTAAGAAAAAATGAATTTGAAAGCAATCACCCAGGTGCTCTTCATTGCTGCCGTCTCCCTAAATATCTCAGCTGCCTTAATCCATGCCAAAAGCCATGGGGATCATCATCATCGTCATAAGAATCAATCAGTGTCCACGGGCGGTCCTGTGACATACGATGGAAGGTCACTGATTATCAATGGGAAACGGGAGCTTCTGCTTTCGGGTTCAATCCATTACCCGCGAAGCACACCGGAAATGTGGCCAGCTATTCTGGCGAAGGCCAGACATGGGGGCTTGAATGTGATTCAAACTTATGTGTTTTGGAACATTCATGAGGCTGTGCAAGGGCAATACAACTTTGAAGGAAACAAGGATTTGGTGAAGTTCATTAAGCTGGTACAAGAGCACGGAATGTATGTCACCATTAGGCTGGGGCCATTCATCCAAGCCGAATGGAACCATGGAGGACTCCCTTATTGGCTCAGGGAGGTCCCCGGGATCATATTCCGATCAGATAACACGGCCTACAAGCATCACATGAAGAGGTTTGTAGATTTGATTGTAAAGAAATTGAAAGAGGAGAAGCTATTTGCTCCACAAGGAGGCCCAATCATCTTGGCACAGATAGAAAATGAGTACAATATGGTCCAACTTGCGTATAGAGAGCTCGGAAACAGTTATGTGAGGTGGGCAGCAGATTTGGCTGTGAAGCAGAACGTGGACGTTCCATGGATCATGTGCAAACAGAAGGATGCTCCTGATCCCGTCATTAATACTTGCAATGGAAGGCATTGCGGAGATACTTTCACAGGTCCGAATAAGCCTTACAAGCCTTCTTTATGGACTGAAAATTGGACTGCTCAATACCGAGTATTTGGTGACCCTCCTTCACAGAGAGCAGCAGAAGACATTGCATTTGGAGTTACTCGGTTCTTCTCAAGGAATGGAACCCTAAACAACTACTACATGTATCATGGTGGCACCAATTTTGGAAGAACAAGCTCCATTTTCACAACCACTCGTTACTATGACGAAGCTCCTCTTGATGAATATGGTTTGCCAAGGGACCCCAAATGGAGTCACCTCAAGGACTTGCATAAGGCTTTGAGGCTCTCCAGGAAGCCTTTGCTTTGGGGGGTTCCTGGACTCCAAACCATAAGCAAGGACGTGGAGGTTCATTTCTATGAGATCCCCGGGGCAAACATCTGCGCTGCTTTCTTGACCAACAACAACTTCCAAACAGAAGCAACTGTGAATTGGAGGGGTCAGGATTATTACCTAGCGCCGCGGTCCATTAGCATTCTCCCTGATTGCAAGACAGTGGTCTTCAACACTCAGAGAGTTGTTTCACAACATAATGCAAGGAACTTTGTTCGATCCAATGTTTCCAACAACCTAAAATGGAAGAAGTATTCAGAACCAATTCCAAGCACCCTTCAAGTGCCAGTCAATAACCCAACGCCGCTGGAGTTGTACAGTTTGCTGAAAGACACCACAGACTATGCATGGTACACAACTAGAATTGCACTGAGTCCACAAGACATGCCCATGAAGGCAAGCATTCAACCAGTTCTCCGAATTGCAAGCCTTGGTCACGCATTGCATGCATTCGTCAATGGTGAATACGTTGGTTTTGGGCATGGAAGCCATGAGGAGAAGAGTTTCATCTTGGAAAAGCCTGTTCCATTGAAGGCAGGGGTCAACCATATAGCATTGCTTGCCATTACAATTGGACTGCCAGATAGTGGGGCCTATATGGAGCACAGATATGCAGGACCTAATCTCATAACCCTCCTTGGATTGAACACTGGCACATTAGACCTCACAAACAATGGATGGGGGCATCAGGTTGGGATTAATGGAGAAAAGCTTCAAGTCTTCACTAAAAAGGGGTCAAAATCAAAACAAGTTGAATGGAATGATACGAAGGGAGCAGCAGAGGGTCTCACATGGTACAAGGCTCACTTTAATGCCCCAGAAGGAAATGACCCGGTAGCCATCCGAATGACTGGTATGGGAAAGGGGATGATTTGGGTAAATGGCAAAAGTATCGGCCGTCACTGGATGTCCTTCCTATCTCCTCTAAGAGAACCAACTCAATCCGAATACCACATCCCAAGATCCTTCATTAAGCCTACAAAAAATCTTCTTGTTGTATTGGAGGAGCAGCCGGCCAAGCCCAAACAGATTGAAATCCTAACTGTCAACAGAGATACCATATGCAGCTTCATTACTGAATATCATCCTCCAAATGTGAATTCATGGGCAAGACAAGATAACACATTCCAACCAGTTTTAGATGTAATCAGATCATCCGCGGACATCAAATGTCCAAAGAACAAGAAAGTTGTTGCTGTTGAGTTTGCAAGCTTCGGCGATCCAGCTGGAACCTGCGGCAGCTTCGTGTTGGGTAAATGCAACTCCCCTTTATCCAAGAAGGTTGTTGAGCAGCATTGCCTGGGAAAATCCAGCTGCTCCGTCCCGATTGACAGTACCCTTTTCTTAAAGAATGTTGTTGATGGCTGCCTGGAGATCAAGAAGACACTTGCTCTGCAAGTCAAGTGTGCCATATGATGAAGTCAATTATAAAGATAGTTCTGCAAACTTAAGATGGTTAATTATAGGTTTCTTTTTAGTAATTAAAAATTTGAAAGTAACCAAATTCATGCGTATGTCATTAGTGTTTTCGTTCAAATTCATGTATATAAAAATATATGTACACCCATTTGTTTTTATTGCGTTTCCAAATTTCTACTGTTTCTTCCCTCTGTAATCCAAATTGGGAAGAACTCGAATAGTTCTGTTAAAGCTGTTCGACTGGAAATGGTGGATGAAATCCACCCGTATATGGAGTCGGGTTTGGAAATGGGAAGAACTCGAATAGCTCTGTGTTTTCTCCTTTCTTTTTGTGTGTGTGTGTGTCAAGGAACTCGATTAGCTCTGTTAAAGCTGTTGAATTCGGAATCGTACTGGACCGTTTCGTTCCCGTTCGCTTTTAAATTATTTCTTTGTTTATCAGTTGGTTTCTATTTAGAAACTGGCAATTAACGAACGGACATATGTATAAATATTAGAGTAAATTACTAATTAATTTTTAATAGGATTATTCTTTATTTAAAAGTTAAAATATGACCATTATTTACTTTAAGGGATCCTTTTACTATTTTTTTACTATTTTTTAGTTATACATGTTTATTGTCATCTTCTTATAAAATATATTATTAGAATTCTAACTCCGAAATTTTAAAATTAAACTTAAAATACTTTGATAATTAACTTTATATATTCTAATTGACTTTTTAAAAATAAAATTGAAGCTCTTGTTAATTGGGGTTTAGCGGCGGGGCAGAAAGTTTTGGGGGGAAGTTTTGCGGGGAGGGATGGTGGGGGGTATTTAGGTAGGGATAGTAGTGCTTATGACTTTGGGTTTAGAGTTTAAATCTTGAATTTTGATATAAAATTCAAGAATTAATACCTAAATCATAAATGATTAACCTAATATTTTCATATCGGATGATTAAAAAATTTCAAATTTGAAGTTTAAAAATATTTTTAAGAAATTCTTTCACTTAATTATTTTGTTTTAAGTTTGATTGGTTTTACGTTATTCCTTAAAATGAACAGGTGAAAAAAATTATAAGTGGGAGTGTTATGTTTTCATAAAATAGAAGGAAAAATGCCACTAAATAGGGATTTAAAAATTTAAAGTGTATTTGAGTAATTATTATGATGGTCAGAAATTAGAAAGTTTTAAAAATATAGTTAGGAGAGTTTTGAATAAATATTAATATTGTTAAAGACTAATCAATAGATAACTCTAACTATTAAAAACATCATCTGACAATTCAGTGCAATTCTCTTTATCAATAAAGTTGTATGTTAAAAAATTAATAAAGAGATAATCATAAATTAAAAGAAATGTTGACAAAAGTATATGCAACAATAATCAAAACCGAACAAAACTTTAGAGTAATTCTAATGGGGCAATTCTTTCCTAAGCTAGGCTTGTTTTGGTGTCCAGTTCACTTATTTGAGTTTCTAATGTGAAGATTTTTAGACTTGGTAAGGCTTGCCCTTAGGCAAGGATATCTCCTTTGTATGCCCTAGCTACGCTAGGGGCCCACTAAGCAAAGTTGTAATCTACATCTTGTTCAAAGTAGCTCTAATCAAATGGCGCCACGTGGCACCATAATTCAAGCATTAACTTTTTAAAAAATTAAGTAAAACTCTAAACAAGTCGTTGGGAATTTTTAAAATTTTTTTATTTAAACTATTATAAATATTCATTCTTCAATCATCATATATTTTATCATCTTCTATTCAAATCAAATTCTTTCTACTTATATTTTTTCACTATTTAGTTTAATTTATCAATTTAAATTAATGGTTTTACTTTTTATTTTAGTTGCACTATTTTTAAAGTAGTTTAAATTTGAAAAAAATAAAGCTTCACCGTTGACATAATGTTTAAATTTTTTTTAAAACCATCTATTTTAAGTATGATAAAGTGGAATTAGATCATATTTTTGACATATTACATAAGATTTTTACATTATTATCTTTAAGAATTAATTCATAAAAAAAATTGAATTGTTAGCCTTTACCCTCTCTATTAGAACAACAAAACAATCTTGGACAAAATGCATGATCAGTGTCACAAAAAGGGGCTAAACCTTACTTCTAGCCATTTACCTTACCTTTATCACTATATATGCTCTTAGAAATGAGAAGGATATTATATAGTATAAAGCTTAAAATTTTCTTTTGTGAAGGTTCAAAAAATTGGGACCAACTTTGTTGGAAGCATGTCCTAGAATAACCGAATGTGTTTTGGGACATTTAGAAGAAAAACAAAAATTTTGACCTCTCTACAATGAAAGAAAGGGTTTGTTATTTCTTTAAGCGCCCTTACAATAGGTATAACAAACATATGTTTTTATGTCTATTGTAATAGTAAATATTTTGAATTTGGGTATTGTATTCATTCAAATCTATGATGGTATTGTGAATGAAAATACGTATGTATAAATACCTAAGAAAATTTAGGAGGCAGAGAGAATAATTGTTCTCATTTATCAAATAACCCACTTATAGAGTTAGAGTTTAAGATTAATATAAATTATGTAAAACCCCTTGGATAAATAGCCACAATGACTAAACTATTTAGAACACTCCACCTTGTATATTACATGTAATAGTGTTGCTTGGCTCAATGCTTATATGTTACCTCGTTAAAACTTTGTCATATAATAAAAATCTTATGGGACCAAAACAACCTTGATAGAAGGAAAAATGGTACAATGCACGTGGATACGAAATAGTTGCATCGAAACCTACAGTGGTAGTTGAAGTGTCTCTTCTTGGTAATGAGCATATAGTAAGTCTATGAGATAGGTTGCATTAGATTTGTTACACTAAAACATTGCCCAGAAAAACTAGTGGGAATAACTATGATCAAATGGGAACGACGAGCAAATGCATATGAGTCGAATTATGGCATCTTCAAGATGCAGAGTTAATGGCCAAAAGTGTACCTCATTAAAATTTAGACCGGTAATTATACCCAATGGGACAAAATGACCCTGGTCGTAGGAAAAAAGAGTACATGACGGTCAAGTGAATATGCGTCAGGATACTTAGTACAGAGTATGCTTTGAGAAACTTAGTACACTTCAGGATACTTGGTTTACTTCAAGATACTCCCCCCGACATCGAATCCCTCTGAAAACTATGGACTAGTTAGGTTAGCCAGTTTACATAAGCTAACATGCTGCTGGAATATAGCCTTTGATAATGATTTGATAAAAAGGTCACCTAGGTTGTTTTTAGATCTGATTGAATTGATTTCAATCTTTTGATGCTTTTGTTATTGATGGCTGAAGAAAAACTTCGGTGCAATATACTTAGTTTAAACACCTTTAATGATCTTTATTTTCTTGATGCAGACAAAATTATCATCATAGATTATCATCAGTTTATTATTGGCAAAATGCAATCCACAAGTACTTTGAATATGCCCTGTCATGGCTCTCAGCCATATACATTCACAAACTACTTCGTGAAAATCTATAGTCTATGCATGATTCGAAGAGGTGACAACAACAGTCTGTTTTGTAAACCTCCAAGATTCGTTGTGTTCCCAATGGTAAAGACATAACTAATTTGGGAACGTGCCTCGTGTGGGTCTGATAGGTATCCTACATCAGCATACACAACAAGTTGTGCATCATTCCTAGGATTAGGGTTTTGATCCATTCCTCGATCCATAGTGATAGTACAAACTCATATCAATCGTAACTCTAAGGCATTATAAAATGTCTTTTATGCCATTTTAGTGATGGCGTGTTGGCGCAAAGAAAAATCTAGCTACCAAGTTCATAGAAAATGAAATGTCTAGGCTAGTGCACTGAGGTAAGTACAATAACGTGCCTATTTAACTTAGATATGAAACTTCTGGTGCCAATATCTTTTTGTTATAATTTGTGGGTGATACGCAAAAACTAAGCATTAAAGTAAACACAAAGTCACACTCAACACTTAAGGAAACGTATGCAAATTAAAACCCTTTTTTGTAGATGTAGCATTTGGTAAATAAGGATTGTTCTTAACCGATGATTGAGGGTACCTAAGCATGATTATCGTTTGATTAGTTAATTGAGGGGTAAAGAGATTGATTTAAAATTCCTAAGTAATTAAACTAATCTAAACTAACCTAATCTAATATTTACATGGTCAATTCATCTTTAACCTAACTCATTCATAAATCATACCAATTTCCATAATCAACGAAATTCCAAAACCTTAGTTTAATGAAATACATGTACATTATCTTAAGTACGTGCTCGGAATACGTCCTATACACTTTCAATGATCTAGACTCGGGAATATGCCCTATATTTAATCAAGTATTAAGCATAAACATAGCATGGAAAATTATTGAAATCAATACAAAATATAGAACCATAATAAAATTAATGATCAATAAAATAAACACGATATTCAAATATAAAGAGAAAACTACGGGGTTAAGAGGTTGAGTTACACTTTGAATCCTCGGGAATACACACTATAGATGTTAGGTGGTTCAACACTCTTGGTGAGACACTCAGGAATAAACCTTATATGTTAATGGAGGATTGGTGAATTATGGAGGATGGTGTAGTTTACTTTTACACATGAAATCTCAAATTTATTGAAAAGGGAAAATTGGTTTAAGCAGAGTTTTGATACAAAAATGGGCGACCACTTAAAAATAACCTAAACCTCTCTATTTATATGAGAAAATTAATCCCCAAATAAATAGGATTTTACAATTTAATTCTAAAAGGAAAATGTTTCCTAAATATATAAGAAAACTAATTAAAAACCTTTCCTACAAGTAAAAGGGGTGAAAATAATAAAACAAAAGGAAATAAGATTGAAATCCTTATAGAATATGGAGAATAAGTGTGAAAAAAGTTGGAATTATCCAAAAATATTGCCTAAAACTCGAAAAAATACTTCAGGAATTGTTTCGGTGGCCACCGGTCGAAATTTGGACTGAAATTCGGTGGTCAATGGCAAGCTCAACGCGGCAAGGAGGCTTGGAAGAGAGTTCGGTAGGCACACGCCGAATAGGGCTTTAGGATTCAAGGGGCTCGCGCCGAAAGGTTTATGTGCTATCTTTGTGCACTTTGGTAGCTCCCTACCGATTTTCGTAGCTTTTTTTGGTGGCCTCCTTTCATTTGATCATAACGTTTTCAATATAAGTCCGATTTAGGTGATTCTTTCACCTAAATTCTCGTAATTTCGAGCTCTATCCAATCATGTACATTTATCACAAAATATATTATTTTCTCCTATGTTTGGTAATTAAACATTAAAAGATAAGAATAAAAGGTATATAATGATGCTTAATTCAAGGCTTATTAGTGGGGCAAAATAGGTCATTTTTAGGATCTAAACTACGGACGATCATGGGCATTTTTTAAGGTTTCGATTTATCCTCATTAAAGCGTCTCAACATCTTCTAGATGTAATTCGATTGATGGACAAAAATCTCATATGCACAATGTTTTAGCTCCAGGCCAAGTCATAATTTCATTCTCCAGATTTTTCATTCAATTTCTAACTTCAAGTGCTTAGTAGTTTCTTAGTAGTTTCTTTGATTTCTTCAGGAGTACCAATCATATTCATGTCTTCATCATAAACTACCATAGTAGCAAACCTGGAACTTCTTTTCTTAATAAACAGGCATGGGACTATTCATTATTCACATATCCCGCCTCGATCAAATATTCACTTAGATGGTTATACATCCATCTGCATTGTTCCAATCCATAAAGTGAATACCTCAATCGATTGGAGAACATGTTTCGTGGTTTGGAACTATTTGCATCGGATATCTTAAGTCCTTCGAGAACTTATATATATATTGACAGGACCTACTTCAAAAATACTTTGATAACCATTCTTGGTCATGCTTCCGTCTGATAACCAAATTAAAGTTCCATAATTACAATGAGGCTTGACAACGAGAGCATCTGTTAACCAAAGCATTACACCAACCATATCGGATTCATTATCTCGGTTTATGAACCAAATAAAATCTGTCTTCTAGGGTTCACCACCCACGCCAACCCACTGACTCCAATTTATAATGGACCCCAAATATCTCAGTCTTTTGAGCCCTATTCGAACATTTAAGCTCTCTCGGTCCTTACCAAGATGTATACCAATATCTCAACTCTTTTCAAGTCCCATCCTGATATCCTAACTGCATAGAGAATCCATATTCAACTCAGAACCCTTGGAAGATCCATATGTACTCTAAACCAAAATACCATCACTTCAGACATATAAAAATACCCCTAAATGATGTCATCAATGGGTCAGTAACATAAATAGGATGAAAAACCAAGTTGACTTGAAACGAAGAGGAGACTGCACACACCTCTATGCGCCAATGGATAGCTGACAAGTCTCCTCGATGCGTACTATAGCTACAGTTGGAGGCATGTACTCACCTTCTTCCTTCAGTCGGGCCGACCCGATTCTCTAAAATTGGGTCCCGGCCCATTAACCACAACAAAGTGCAATTTGGTCCATTTTTCACCCTTTTCTCTTATTTAATACCATGAATCCATTCTAATCACACCCAGAAACATTAATCCATTGTCAAAACTTGAAAATTGTACCTTGATTTCATGGAAGGATGTTGAAGCTCACGACTATGGTTCCAATTCCACAAAGTGAACCTCCCCGTGTCCTAAACCCTTACTTCCTCAGCCCATCTTGGTCATCCAGGTCTAGGGAAGATACTAGGGACCATGATTTCAAGATCTATCGTCCCAAACCCACTACTCCTTGATCAAGGCTCATGGACCCATCCTCCCTCTCTATTAGTCTCTTTTGGTTCATTATGTTTCTTTCGCTATCTCTCCTTATTTCTCTCTCTTTCTCTCTCTCTCTCTATAGAGTTCTCCTGTTTTTCCTCCTTTCTCAAAATGGTTGCTCAGCTCTAGGAAAGATCACCAAACACCCTAAAGAACCTGTGTCATAAGGGTGATAGGTAAGTCTCTCACAACATCCATGTGTTCAAAACACACACACATGTAGTGGGCAGCCATGCCCCATCTTCCTAGTGCAAGTGTCACCCATAATAGAACACACGCCGACTCACCCAACTGCTTTAAATAAATGTCTAAAATACCCTTAGTTACGAAAATTCTCATAGGTATTTAGACTCGTATCTCTAATATCCGATCTCTGTTTTCTACGTGCCAGCTATCTATGAACTTGTGAGTTCAAGACGCACATATCGACTTAATTTAAACTTCCGAAAAGTTTCCCAAATTCCATTTGACTTTGTGAATAAACACAGTGATAACATCGTACTTTCCCAATTTATTTTTGAAAATGCCTAAATTTCCAGGATGGGTCGTTGCAATCTTCTCCCCTTATAGAAATTTCATCAATAAGATTACTTATGTAGGTTGAGGGTCCGTTTCTGAAAGTTCCCGTGTAAGGGACAAAATATCGTCACATCTTTGGAATAATATCAAGCCTCCCTGGACTTGAGTTTCTAAACTTTGCTCTGGGTAGCCTTATTATCTTTGTAACGACCCGAACATTATTATATTTGTAATTTCTATTAATTAATGCAAAATGACCATTTTGCCCCTAGAGGAGGAAAAAGGTTGACTTTTGATCCGATATTCTTTTTAGACTTTGGCCTATGACCGTGATGTAGATCGGGACGTCACGAGTTTGTAGACAGGTGGCACGTCGAAATCGGACGTCGAACGAGGAAGTTGTGGTCACGAGATCGAAATCGGTTATTTTACGCCTTGAGATTTGAATTAATTAATACTTAAAGCTGATTGGTTAATTAAATTAATGTGGGCCCTTGGATGAGTGACAAGTGCCACTCATCCCATTGGTAGGGTTTCCCTTAATGGTGGATCTATGTCTGATTGGTGGGTTTTATTTAATTCATTTTCCTCACATCTCTCTCCCTCCCATTGGATCATCATCTTTTATTCTCCCTAAAAACTAAACACACACATATAAAAACTACACAAACACCATAACTCGACCACCCTACCTTCATCAATTGATGTCATTAACTGGGTGAGGCTGGAGGGACGTGAAGGACGAAGGCAACGGCGAGGCTGAGCATGGCGGAGCTACGGCGGAGAGGTGAGAAAACCGAAAACCCGAAACCGTAGTTTAGGCCCAGAAATGGAAGTTGGGTTTTCAACGTTTATTTATAGATTTAATGGACCGTAATGTGTTTTAGGGACTAAGGCAATCACGGTGGGCTTGATTTCGAAGCGAACGGTGGCCGGAATCGAGAGATATCAACGGGGGAAGTTACGGGCTACTGTTCATCGAATTCAAATGTAATATCTAGTCCGTTTTTTAGTGTTTTGAGTCACGTAGATCTCTTATTGGGACTGAAACGAACATTTAGGAAGAAACTAGGCCTAAAATGGTTGAGAAATGGAGAAATTGTGGCCGGGTCAAGTCGCAGGTCTGCGCTACCTGGTTGCAGACGATAGGTTGACCCGTCGTGAGTTACGGGTAATCATGTCAAACCTGTCAGAAACATGGCCCAGTAGGGGAGTGACATGTGTCACATGCCAGTGCATAGTCAACACTAACATGTTAGTGACGTGGACCAATCACAGGCTGCCACGTGTCACTGACATGTTAATGATGTGGACCAATGTGCTACTAACACGTGGCACTGTCAGGACCTAAAACTTGGCAGTGACATGGACCAACCACCTGTTGACATGTGGCACATGTCAGCAGTGACATCATCATGACATCAACAAGCGTTGACCGTTGACTTCTAGTGTTAACTTTCAGTTGATCCGCACATGGAGGCTCGTGAAGGAGAGTGTCGAGGTGGGATCGGCACCATTTTTAAGGTTTCGACAATACGAATCCAATGGTGGTGCTTTCGTGTCAATCTGAGAACATTCGATTGGTCAAAATTGGGTTTAATGCCTCGGGAAGTGTGTTCAGGTCGCTTTCACGGGCCGGTACTATTTTAGGGTTTTATGTTTGAACTTGTAGAGCCTATTAGTGACCCTTGAATGTGTTTGCACTAGTTTAGACGGTTTGTTTGCACTGTTAGGACCATGTGTGAGTGGGCTTTTGATTTCAAAATGATTGCATGCATAACCGTTTTTACTATTTCACTATATGATTTGGATTGGACTATTTTGGATATTAAATTGTGGTGTTTTAAACGTATTACGATGTTTTGGGCATGAGACCCATCTGGATATTATATGAATTTGTTTTCGGAGTCAATCAGGGATTTCAGAGGATTGATTTCTATATTATCGCACTGTACATACCTACCTTATGATTTATGTCTCCTCCAGACGTCTCGTAGTACCTTGGAGTAGACACGGTGCACTTTTTTAAAGAGGCTGCCCTGAGGGGTACCTCAGGATCAGGAGTGCAATTATGGATGATACCCAGGGCAGTGATTCAAGAATACCCGGACACTGGTGTACCCAAGCGAGTACTCAGGATTGAGACCCCGAGTGACACGCGTAGCTTTAGGACAGTGACATTATTAGGCATCTGGGATGTCGGGGTTAGGTTTTATAGTGCACTATTATTATGATTGTTTTTCCCTATTCGGTTATATATATATATATATGATTTTATGATTCAGTTACGATTACTTATGTTTTGACTCAATGCATGCAAGTTTGAAAATGGAGGGGTAAAACCCTATGATTATTATATTATTATTAAACTGGTTTTGGAAACATTGTTTCTTTTCGGCCCACTCACTCTTTATCGTTTTCTTGACCCCTCCAAGTTGTGCTACCAAGGTAGAGGAGGACCTGGAATTCGAGGCATAGATTTCGTCGTTGCGTACCTATACGCTCTGTTAGGTAGGTTGAGTATCATTTTGTAACCTGACATTGTGCTCACATTTTGTATTTGTACTATCGCTGGTCTGACAGTGTAGAACTCTAAACTCGTATGTTTGACTTTATTTATGTTATTTGAAAAACTTTAAGCCCGTTAAAAGTATTTTCGGTATTTTAGGCTTATTGTCATATGGGAGAAGGGCACATCCCCGAGTGGTCCCAGGGGATCAGGATAGGTCTTGTCAATCTAGGACAGTACATAGTCAATCATGTAACGACCCGTCCCGAATTCCGGGATTTGATTTGTGACTAATGAAGGATTAGTAAGACTAATCGGTGATTAGTGTAGCGAAATCAGACGGACGGTGTAAAATTACCGTTTTGCCTCTAGTCTTGAGCAAAATGTTGACTTTTGGCTCGGGGAATCAAACGTACAAGGACCGATGACTGTGACGTAGATCAGGACGTCACGAGTCCGTAGACAGGCGGCACATCGAAATTGGACGTCGGACAGAGAAGTTATGGTCACGGGATCGAAATTGAGAATTTGACATCTCAAGATTCGCAATTAAATATTATTTTAATGTGATTGGCTGATATTTTGTATGGGGCCCTTGGATGAGTGACAAGTGTCACTCATCCCATGTGTTACCTTCCCTAATTTTTGGATCTATGCCTATTGGTCAAATTAATTAATTAATTAATTAAACTAAAAACTCACATCTCTCAATTCTCTCTCTTTTTCCCCGCGGGTCATCTTCCTTATTCTTTCTAACAAACAGACATAATCAATCTCACAAATAACCTCCAAACCTCACCCATTGTTGTTGGACTGTGAACAAAGATTAAAGAGGGGATCGAGACGAGTCGAACGGTGACCACAGTTCGAGCTGTCATGGACAGTGGCCGGAGATCACCAAAATGGTACGTTTTGGATTGAACTTGGGAGGTGGGGTTTTGAGGCTTATCTGTAATGCCCCGAAAATTCACAGAATGTAAAATATTAAAATTATATGAAAAATGACGTTTTTACCCTTGGAGGGATGTGGCTAAAAGTGACTTTTTGTTTGGAATACTTTTTGTATATTTTCCGAGGACCATTGTGTAGGTCTCGGGACGCTGAATCCGTAGACAGGTGGCACGTCGAAAACGGAGCTCAGATGAAAAAGTTACGGGTCTGGGAAGTTCAGAGGGAAAATGGTCAATTGTGACTTAAAGGGTAAAATGATAATTGTGAATAGTAATTTAATTAAATGGGGCAAGTGGCTGCAGTAAACTTAATTAAATGGGGTAATTGGCTGAATCAGCCCGTTAGATGACTTAGGAGTGGTTGTGAGTGACATGTGTCACTTGTAAATGTCAAGTAGTGGCACATGGTTGCTTTGTTGTATAATTAATTAAATTAATTAATCTGTTACATTATCATATAGTGTTAAGTATCATAGGGTGTTCATATTGTACAAGACATAGAGAACACCATTCCCATCCCTTTGATCGATTCTCAGCAGAATAAAGGAAACAAGCGTAATTGAGTGAACAATAAGTGTAATTATGGAGTGAAAAACCGAAAGGGAACAGAGAAAACCCAAAGAAAACCATACTGGAACACCCGAAAAATCACCCAAAACTATAATTGTCGAATTTGATTTCTTAGACGGTTTCGATTGCAATTGACGTGATTTTTAGCCTTCTGGGAGCTAGACGACTCGAACCAAATCAATTGGGAAGTCGATTGATGGTGAATTGACGAAGAACCGACCCTGCGATCTCTTGGAATTTTGGATATTGAGTTCGATTACTTGGAGGTAAGGAACCTTGAAATTGATTTCACATTTGTATTTAGAATGGACGTAGGATGCTTCTGGTGAAATTAATTGAATGAAACAGGTCGATTTTGGGTAGAACCCGATTTAGGACCCGTCGGGTGTCCACCTTGAGTCGAGGGATTCTAGGGTTCAATTCATGTAATTGAAGTCACAGATCAGTTACAAACATGGAATAGATGAAAATGAGTGAAAGAACTGGAGGAATTGGGTTCAATTTAATGGAAAACGAATCAGGTTGCACCGCGGGTTGCAGACCCGTATAACAGAGAAACGGGTAACAGGGACGACACTGTTCAAGGCGCGTGGCTTTCAAACGCAGCCGCTTGCGGCGGCGCGTGGCTGGGAATTTGGTCTTGGGTCCAACATACTTTTTGATGTTCTCGATGATACGAACCTATTAGCGTTGATTTCGGGTTAATCGGATATGAATTTAAAGTAGTTTTGCGTACCCGAAGCGTGTAGGTTACGCTTAAATAATATTATTTTATTCCGACGACTAGGGAATTCGTACATGGGGTCATGTGATAACCTAGTAACCTGCTATTCCTTTGTTTGACAGGCCAGAATATTTCCAGGACGTCGGAAGAGAACGAACAACTCTAAACTGAACAATCTGGACAATGTGTGAGTGGACTTTTGTTTTCTACCCTGAATGCATGCATATATGTTTTAAATGTTTTATGATATATTTGAAATAATTTGGTATGACTGATATTCGATATGATGATTTCCGGATGTTGGGAATATTATATTTTATATGCTTTTGGGCACGATTTTCGAGAAATCCTTGATATTGTTGTTTTGGGCGAAGGCTCGGGGTTTGAGCTTGATTTTGACTCGGATTATGAGTCTGGAAATGGATTTGATGGATTGTATTATGACTGAGATTGCGATTGTACGGATTTGCGTGAAACTGGTTTACGGATTTCGAAAAATGGTTTTGATATTAAATGCAACTGTTTTTCACTGATTTTCATGATGATGATATATTGTGGCTATTAGGGCTTTCGGTGTGGAATATGTTCCCCTGAAGTGTACCCTGGAGATAACGCTCGCCTCCAGGATGGAAGTATTTACCCCGGAGAGGTCACATAGCACGGTCTGTTATCGTGCAGTCGAGGGAGGCTCGACTCAGATCAAATGTATTGGATGATATGGAGGTCGGTCGGTGATATGTTCACGACGACCTGGATGGCCGCCTGGTGATGTGTTCACATCGGCAGATGCTCGGATTTTGAGCGGTCCTTGCGCCTATTTATTTGCACGCGTTGTAGGGATAACGTGACTATATATTGGACATGGATTCTGTGGTTTTACTTATGTTTGAGATTTATATTTGTGCCTTGATTATTTAACTTGTACTTTATGATATGCATGCATGTTTGTGAAACTGGAGGGTAAGACTATATTTTGATAATTGTATTTCTAAACGTTTCTTTTTGTCCACTCACACCTTTGATGTTTTATGTACCCTCCAGGCTAGTGCACAGGTACTGAGCCTAGTATCGAGGCAGAGGAATAAACAGACCGTTGCGTACTCAGACACCTTGCAGCGTAGGATTTTGATCCCTACTTGTAAATATTACCTATGCTCTGTAAACCTGTTGACTAGGTCAACGGTATCGGAATACTGAATTATCCCTGGTCTGACAATGTTTATCATTTGTTAT
The DNA here is from genome assembly GCA_032719365.1 of Prinsepia uniflora. NCBI lineage: Eukaryota > Viridiplantae > Streptophyta > Magnoliopsida > Rosales > Rosaceae > Prinsepia > Prinsepia uniflora. Next base: position 45,236,989 of record CM064861.1, on the reverse strand, counting down.
GTTTTATATGTATATATGTTAAACTACTTTTGGTACCTTCGAGTTGTTGTCAGACGGGAGCGGGATCTTTCACGATTATCGAGGGATAATCGGGATGGGTCTTGTCAAATTGGTATCAGAGCATTAGGTTGCGGTCTGAGTTTTGCACATTGGGTGTCTGTATTGTTACTGATCTCAATTTTGGTTAACCAGTGTGGGGTTTCTGGGACATGTGATTTCGGCAGAAGGAATTTGTGTTGATCCCCAGAAGATTGAGGTAGTGGCCAACTAGAAGCAGCCGACGACAGTAACCGAAGTGAGGAGCCTTTTAGGTTTGGCCGGTTACTACAGATGTTTTGTAGAAGGATTTTCTGCGATCGCTGCCCCATTGACTCGCTTGACTAGGAAGGGAGTTAAGTTCATTTGGGATGAGACTTGTGAGTGGAGTTTTCAGGAATTGAAGAAACGATTGACATCCGCTCCAGTATTGGCCCTTCTAGATGATAGTGGAGAATTCGAAGTGTATACTGATGCATCCTTACATGGATTGGGGTGTGTGTTAATGCAACATGGAAAGGTGATTGCTTATGCCTCTCGACAGTTAAAACCGCATGAACACAACTATCCTACCCATGATTTAGAACTGGCTGCAGTGGTACATGCGCTGAAGATCTGGTGACACTATTTATATGGTGAAACATGCAGATACTTCCGGAAGGCTCGGTTCATCAAATCCATAAAATGTCGCTGTGCATTGGTTAATCCAAACGGCATTACTAGAAACTCATAATGACCATACCGAGTTCGGAAGGCTATTTTTGGAATATATATTCTTCTTGAATCCTCAACTGTTGATAACCAGAACGGAGATCAATCTTCGAGAAATACTTAGCTCCCCTCAATTGGTCAAATAAATCATTAATTCGGGGCAAAGGATACTTATTCTTTATTGTCACTTTGTTGAGTTGTCTATAATCCATGCACAATCGCAAGCTGCCTTCTTTCTTTTCCACAAATAGTACGGGGGCTCCCCACGTTGACACACTCGGTCGAATGAATCCCATGTCAACTAGATCTTGTAACTGCACCTTCAATTCCCTCAACTCAGCTGGTGCCATACGATAAGGAGGCAAGGAAATAGGTCGTGTACCAGGGATCAAATCGATGGTAAACTCCATCTCTCTATGTGGTGGTAACCTTGGTAAATCCTCAGAAAAGACATCTGGGAACTCACATACAATAGGGATGTCCTCGACCCTAACTGGGGTATCCCGTACATCAATCACATGTGCCAAATAACCCTGGCAACCTTTCCGCAACAATCTCTCTGTCGTGAGGGCTGATATGGCTTTAGCAGGTAACATTTCTCGATTTCCATGAAATGTCACCTCGGGCAATCCTGGGCTCCGGAGTATCACCCTCTTATCAAAACACTCGATAGAGGCATGATAGGTTGTCAACCAATCCATCCCAATGATAACATCAAAATCATACAAATCTAACAATATTAGGTCAGCCACTAGGGTCACACCTCCTATCAACACAGGATACCCTCGTATAACCTGATTGACCACATATATATCCCCAGTCGGCGTGCCGAATCCCATATCACAACCAATCACGGAGATCTCTCTATCTGCTAACGATGCATGCGCTCGAGAAACAAAAGAATGGGTAGCTCCTTGGTCTATTAAAGTACGTGCATGATGACCAAAAATAGGAAGCCTACCTGTCACCACTCTTAGAGTTGCTCGGGCCTCCTGTTGAGTAACTGCAAATACCCGGGTATGTGGTACCGAAGTCTGATCACGTCCTCGTGATCCACCACATCCTCTGCCAACTTCTCTCCCACCTGTCGCGTCTGAGGTCGAGGCTGTACTCAGACTCTGCTCTGCAGCACCCCAACCAGCACCACTACCAGCCAAACGTGGACAGTCCCTCTTGAAGTGCCTCGGCTCCCGACAATAAAAGCAAACAAGCACATTACCCCGATTGGGCCCACTGTTTTGTCGGTTTGCTGATCCCACTCATGCTTCACTAGACTGCACGCTCGTTGAAGGTTGAGACCCAAATCTCGGTGTACTGCCTCTACCATAATTCGGACGAGTGACACCAGACGGTCCAGAACTAGAACCACCCCTCTTCGGCCAACTCTGACTCGGCGCTCCCTGATACTGTCGCTCTCGACACCGACCGAAGCCGGAAAATTGGTGTCGTACCGGCAAGGTTACCTCAACTCTGGCGGCAGCATCAGATAACTCCCTGAGGGAAGCATACGATCCGACTGTCACAGCACCACGGATCTCATTTCTCAACCCTTGCTCAAATCTCCTGCACTTGTCCTCTTCGTTCGCCACATATAGAGGGGAAAAATTAGCTAGGTTCAAGAATTTCTGCTCGTAATCAACCACTGATAAGTTTCCTTGTTACAGCTGAAGGAACTCCACTTCCTTAGCATTGCGAAAGGAACGAGGATAAAACTGGTCTAGGAAACGGTGCCTGAAATCCTCCCAACTCAGGGTGCGGGCATCCAATCCCGTCAGCTGTAATCTGCGCCACCATCTATACGCCTGACTGTTTAGCATGAACGTGGCTAAGGGAACCATGTCTCCTGGTGGGCATCGCATGATCTCGAAAATCCTCTCCAACTGCGTAATCCACTCATAGGCCTCGTCTGGGTTGGTCTGGCTAGTAAAACTCGTGCCCCCAAACGTTGAGCTCTTTCTACGTCCGGACCCTCCATCTCATCACCAGGTTGTACACGAGGCTGACGTCGCGGAGGCATAGAATGAACAGCTCGAAACTGAACAATCTGGACGGTGTGTGAGTGGACTTTTGTTTTCTACCCTGAATGCATGCATATATGTTTTAAATGTTTTATGATATATTTGAAATAATTTGGTATGACTGATGTTCGATATGATGATTTTCGGATGTTGGGAATATTATATTATTTTATATTCTTTTGGGCACGATTTTCGAGAAATCCTTGATATTGTTGTTTTGGGCGAAGGCTCGAGATATGAACTTGATTTTGACTCGAATTATGAGTCTGGAAATGGATTTGATGGATTGTATTATGATTGAGATTGCGATTGTACGGATTTGCGTGAAATTGGCTTACGGATTTTGAAAAATGGTTTTGATATTAAATGCAACTGTTTTTCACTGATTTTCATATTGATGATATATTGTGGCTATTAGGTCTTTCGGTGTGGAATATGTTTCCCCCGAAAGTGTACCCTGGAGATAACGCTCGCCTCCGGGATGGAAGTGTTTACGCTAGAAAGGTCACGTAGCACGGTCTGTTATCGTGCAGTCGAGGGAGGCTCGACTCAGATCAGATGTGTTGGATGATATGGAGGTCGGTCGGTGATATGTTCACGACGACCTGGATGGCCGGCTGGTGATGTGTTCACAGCGGCGGATGCTCGGATTTTGAGAGGTCCTTGAGCCTATTGATTTGCACGCGTTGCAGGGATAACGTGACTATATATTGGACATGGATTCTATGGTTTTATTTATGTTTGAGATTTATATTTGTGCCTTGATTATTTAACTTATACTTTATGATATGCATGCATGTTTGTGAAACTGGAGGGTAAGACTATATTTTGATAAATGTATTTCTAAACGTTTCTTTTTGTCCACTCACACCTTTGATGTTTTATGTACCCTCCAGGCCAGTGCACAGGTACTGAGCCTAGTATCGAGGCAGAGGAATAAACAGACCGTTGCGTACTCAGACACCTTACAACGTAGGATTTTGATCCTTACTTGTAAATATTACCTATGCTCTGTAAACCTGTTGACTAGGTCAACGGTCTCGGAATACTGAATTATCCCTCGTCTAACAATGTTTATCGTTTGTTATGTTCTATATGTATATATGTTAAACTACTTTTGGTACCTTCAAGTTAATGTCAGACGGGGGCAGGATCTTGCACGATTATCGAGGGATAATCGGGATGGGTCTTGTCATTATCGATAGATGCTGACCTTTGAAACATGTTTCTGGGAGTCTTAGGAGTCGAATGGGACTGATTGCGAGGTCTGTGGTGGCCGGGATCGAGGGCACGACGGAGTTACAGGTGGCCGGTCATGATTTCTCCATGAACGGGTACGTATCGACGTCCATTCTTATTTTTGAATCAATAGAACTCTAGGGAAGGATGAGACGAGCACATAGGAAGAAATAGGGGGGAAAATGGCGGTCGGAATTGGGAGAATCGACCGGGTCAATTCGGCGGTTTGGCCAAACCAGACCGAACCAGTTAACCGGGTTCACGCGAGGTTGACGATGACACTGTTCATCGCACGTGGTTTTCACGTGCAGCCGCTTGCGGTATCACGTGGGGGCCCCTGGGGGTATATTGGGAAATTTTTCAACATGTGAAATCATTTATTCGATATAACGAACATTTTGGGACTGTTTTCGGATCGATCGGACATCGTTTCGATATGTTACGGGGTGTCTGATTGTTTAGGATCGAGTTTAAAAATAGTTAAAAATTCGAGAAAATTACGAGCCTTTAATGGGATGTTAATGAAGAGGTTAGTAACCCTCTAGTGGGATTTGGACAGGTTTGGAAGTCCCGGTGATAATGTTATGGCCTATGAAGGCTTATAGCACGTGTATCGAGGCGGCAGCGTAGGACGGTCTGTGAGTAGACTTCATTTTCTAAAATGTGATGCATGCATAACTATTTTATATGTTTTACATACGTGATTTCTATGTTGATGATTGTGGCACTGGTGGTTTATGTGATTGCACGTATTTCGTGGTAATCTGTATTTACACGTATTTCGAGGTTTTCGAGTTTATGCTATTGCTATGTGATTGTGAGTTTAATAATGGTTCTATGGCATGGTTTTGGTTTTAGAAAGATGAACTCGGGCATGAGACCCATTTGAATTATGTGATCGGGCCAGGGGCCCAGTTGGTTTACGAAATCGGGTTGAGACCCTTTTGAATTATGTAATCGGGCCGGGGCCAGTGGTTTACAAAATTAGGCATGAGGCCCAGTTGAGTTTTATAAATGTGATTTCGGGTTTGGGATCCTATGTTTCATAAACGTGATTTTGGTTCGGGGACCCTAAATGGATTGTGATGTTTTATGAGAATTTCGGGCAGGGCCCATTGAGATGTTTTGAAATTACTTTGTAAAACTGTTTTCCATATACCATCTTGATACGAGAATATGCGATGGCCTCCTCCAGGTGTCTGGGACACTGAGGAAGTAACAGTGCATTACCTGCGAGGGGTCATTATACGGAGCTACCGGACCGTATAGTGACTCAGGAGCAGGAATGCTATGATTAGACGTCTGGGAAATCAGACATATGGGATGTTAGAGATATTGATTCGGATTTTGGGACGTCAGACATCTGGGATGCCGGGGATGGTTATATGGTAAATATGGATTATTGGAATCATGAAATGGTATCTCGGTCTTTGTGGAGTTGTGGTTATGGATTTGGGCAATGGCTCACTTGGTTTTGGATTTACGGATTTTGATATTCTACAGTTTTGGGCTGAGTTCCCACATTTGGTTTTGAGTTACGGTTTTTGGGCTAAGGCCCTAATGGTTTATTGAGTAAATGTTTTGATTACTGATTTTACGATGCATGCGTACTTTTTAGTGAAGGGCAAAATTTATCTTTATGAAATGCGTTTTTATGAATTTATTGATTTTCATCCACTCACAGTTCTTAATGGTTTTAATGTCCTTCAAGTTGATCACGGATGCGGGTTGTAGCAGAGACCGAGACATCGCACTCCTCCACCGATCCTGGCGCGCTCTGGGAGCCCCGTTTGGGCTGAGGTACGTATTATCCCTTGTCTAACACTTAGTGTCAGACGAGAGTGTGGCACATCCAACGTTAATTCTGAGGGGGATTGGGATGGGTCGTGTCAAATCAACCATGGGATTTTGCAGCCTACCTGTAACATCCAAGTAACCTCCAGATCCTGCAACGCACCTGTAACTTCCGAGCAGCCTCAGGACCCTATACCGTACCTTTAACGTCTGAGTAGCCTTAGGAATCCATTGCCTAGGGATAATCATAGGGCCTCATCGAGCACAAATCTTTAAACTCACCTGTGAGACATCATGTGTCTTTGAAAACTATTCAACAAGCCGGATTATAATCTCGTGTATCTTGCATGTTACTGTAACGTCCCGGAACATCTGAAAATGTATTTTGGAAACTTTTAATGTAAATTGGCCATTTTTTCCTTAATAGTATTAAAGTTGAATTTTCTCTTTAAAGGGTCATTTGGACTTTCCGTGAGTTTCATTGTGTAGGTATCAGAGTTCTGAGTTCGTAGACAAGTGGTGACAGGACTCGTCCCAAATCCCTCGGGATTAGCATGGGACGTGCCTTCTCCCGTCTGACACTAAGTGTTAGACCAGGGATATTTTCGTCCTTTGCCCAACCGGGGCTATCAGAGGGCGCTAGGATCCGAAGGAGGAATGCGATGTCTCGTCTCTGCTACTGCCTACATCCGCGATCAACCTGAAGGGCATTCAAAATACAAAAGCTATGAGTGGACAAAACAATTATTTTATAAAAACATTTCATAAAAAAAAAAGAATACCTTTATGCCCTTCATTAAAAAAATATGCATGCATTCAAGAACCATTTCTAGGGTTCATCCCCCGGTCCCCATAAACCGTCATGAACCATAAAACCATTTGGGTCTTGACCCGAAATCCTTAAATCAATACATGGGACCTCATCTCAAACCAAAACACGTGGGAACTCGTCCCAAATCCAACTCATATGGGTCTCATCCCAAAACCAATACGCGTAGGTCTCAGCCCAACGTCATTTCAGTGAAAACTCATACACATATACATATATACATATATAACCCATCCTAGGCACTTCCAGAGAAGATGCCAACTCGGGGCACACAGCCCCCTAGGGAACACAATCCTCGATATATGTCGCGATGTCTCTCTCTATATATAAGTATGCATACTACTTGGGGTCTCACTCCTAGTCTTCTCCCAGGAATTCTCTATCTGGGAGGCTCTATCTTCGGACCTAGTCTGATCATCTCTCTGGAATCTGGTCCGGACCACATCATAACGCCCACTCTTAGAATGGGATCCCTATGTGGATACACACTCTGGTCTATGGATCGCGACTCTCCAGGTTGATGACTGGAGGAGACCAATCAATACGCTCGTAAGGAGGGTATATACATACTAGTATAAGAAAACCATACTCCAGACTCACGCCCGATAACACACGTGAACTGGGCCTCCAGTCCGAACATAGTACTCAACAGGGCCTCTAGCCCGATTTCACAGTAAACTAGGCATCGAGCCCAAACTCGTAAATCAATGGGGCATCGAGCCTGATATCTTAGGGCCAGTCACGAGAATTCGAGAATTTGAAATGGAATTGACATTTTTACCCATGTAATTATTATGGTCAAAAGTTAATGTTTCGTTTGGAATATCTTTTGCACGTTTTTCGAGGACTTTTGCGTAGGTCTCAAAACACAAAATTCGTAGATAGGCGGTACGTCAAAATCGGAGTTCGGACGTGTTAGTTACGAGTCTAGGAAGGCCAGGGGCATTTTGGTAGTTTGTGGTTAGAAGGGCATTTTTGTAAATTTAGAGTTAAGGGGTATTTTGTTTTACCTGTTTTGATGACTCACCACAGGTTGTATAGATGGATGACATCTCTCACCATAGGAATTGGATTGCTGGCACTTTGTGTGAGTGGTGATCGAACAAATCAAATGGAACAAACCCAAATTAAAGGAACCAAAAACTGATTGATCTCAACCCAAAAACTGGAGAAGACGAACGAAGATTTCAGAGAAATAGAGAGAGAGGAGAAGAGAGAAAACAAGAATGAAAAAGAAAGAAAAAATTCAGAACAACCCGAAACCCAAACCTAAGAAATTCGAAAATATTGAAATTTTGAATTTGAAGTTTTGAACCATTATTGTTGAAATCAAACCTAATTCAAGCTTCTTAAGGTTCATACGAACTGAACTATCACAAAAACGAAGAAGTTCGACAAGGTTTTAACCCAGAACAGACCCTGCGACACTTTTAAAATTTCGAGTTGGAATTTGATCACTTTGAGGTAAGTTGTTATTGAATTGATGTTGGAATTGTGTTTCTGGGTAGCTTAGGATCGATTTGGATGAATTAGAGTTGAGTTTTGGATCGAAATTAATGGATTTTGAAACGGGGTTGAAACGGCGTCGGACGACCCGTTTTTCAGGAAAACGGGTAAATGAGACAGTGAACAGTGCCAAGCGCATGGGTTTCACGAGATTGTCTATGCTGGTCATTCCAACACCGGGACTAGCACGACCTTAGAGTCTCTCTGTCAACCTGTAAGCAAACCTTGGAGGCATTCTATCATTCCATCATGAACTTCCAGTGACACATCGTATATGGCCTTCTTCATTCAATGGGGGCAACCTCCTCAGCATCGATTACTTGGCATAGTTGGCTTCGCAAAAGAACTATCAGTGTTTCTTAACTCCGTAATAGCAACTTCACCACTGCTTGACTATGCGACGATGCTGAAACAATTACAAAGCTGCTTGGCTTTGCAAAACAATTTAGTAATGCATCTCTTCTCAAAAAACAACATCAACGGTGAATGACTTTGCAAAAAGATTTTAATGTAGTTTGACTTCGTGAAAACAACTCAGCCACTAGTTGGACTATGCAAAAGCAACTTCAACTTTGGGATGGAACGAAGCCATGGTGCGTTTTGTGCCCTTACGCCACTCGACTCAAGATCAATGGCCACTTTCACCGAGTGAAGCTTCGGAAGGATAACTCTAGCAGTATTCGAAATGGCGATTGTAGCTCCAACAATCCATCTCAACATCGCTTGACTTCATGGAAGTAGTGGTGGTAGCATCATGCATGCCTTTAGAACTTTTGCAGTATGTGTCTTCACATCACTTTCCTTTAGCGACGAGAAAGAAACACCTCCAGGATTTCTTCATTCAAATACGTAATGGTGTACAACATTTAGGGCACCACATAGGGCATGATCGATCCTCCATTCTATGTTCCACCTTGCTACACCCTTTTTTGAGCTCAACAAAGCCTTGAAGATCAAGTCCCTAGAAGGTCATCCAGCATCCAAAGCAACTCCTTGGAAAGCTTCAGTTACTTCATGACACCACATGCACTTCGCCTCGCATCATGGGAAACCTTGCTTTGAAGATGAAGCACATCTCGCCTTGTAGCTGCAACACATCTTGCCTCACAGCTGAAACAAGCCTCATGTTGGGTTGTGACACGTCACACTCCAAGTGATGGGACATTTCGCCTCCGTCATTGAAAGCCTCGATGTTAGCTCCATATGCACTTGAAGATGGCAAGTTCGTCAATGCGCTGAGCTCTTTTATCACCCATGCACCAGAAGCATGGTCACTGGAAAGAAAGCCTAGTGTCATCTCGCAGCATGCCTTGTCTTGTAATTGCACCATGTCTCGCCCCGCAGTTGTAATGCACCTCGACTTACATTCTACTGCGCCTTACTTTACCTCGCAGCTATAACACGCCCCGCCTTGGGTTGAGACACGCCTCATTTTAAGTGATGGGACTCCTTGCCTCTTGCTATTGAAAACCTAGACAGGTCATGGTGCACATTGTTCCCCATGTATCGAACTCTTCTATCCACCAAGTGCCACTTGCATGGTCATTAGAAAGAACACCTCACTCATTTAATGCATCACTTCATGCTTCAACCATGCCTTGCCATGCTGTGCCCAATGATTGAAATATCGATAGCGACGGATATATCGCTAGTCAAATTTATGGATATCTCGCCCCAAATATTGATATCGATATCATTTACGGTCAACAAAAATGACGGAAATTCGGTCTAAAAGTTAAAAATTTAGAATGAAACTTTGGAAAAAATTTAAGTACCCAATGATGGTTATATAGGACTAATAAAAATTATAAAATGACTTTGATATAATAAATATATGATGAATAATATGATACAATAGGATTCTGCCGATAACTAATAATATAAAATTTCAAACATAAACATAAATTGAAGTGAATTACTATAATTGAATGTTAATATAATTGAAAACAAAACACTAATCATAAAAAAATTTCAATGGAATATATTTAAAATTGGGAAAAAGGACAAATATAGATGGAAATTGGGGGGGGGGGGGGGGGGGGGGGGGGAACTCAGCAGTGTGCATCCTAGGGGTCGAGCATAGGACCCTCAACTTTTGAGGTAAAGACACAACCAACTTGACTAAGCAAGCATAACCAACAAAATAATATATAAAGTAAACATACTAACATCTAACAGTCATCTTCTTCCTCTCCGCGGGTCTGCGATTCGAGTTGTAAGACCCGTGTCCTAGAGGAAACGGTGAATGATCTCACATTCCTGCGAAGAGGGAATGGTCTGGGAAGAGAATGGTGGTGTGCCTTAAATGTGTAGGCACACACCTATCTAGCACGAGGCCTCCCTTGGCCACTTTGGTAAAGGTGTGCCTTGCCAAGTGTGAGGTCTTGGGGTCAAAACCCAACGGGTGTGGCGTTGGTTACCCGGTCTGGGACAATATCGCGTTAGATAGAGTGGGTCGCTGCGCAACTCTGATATAAACGACGCCTTTTGGGAGCTCAAGTGGCTTTGAGGGGGATTGGAACCCCAAAGTTAAGAGAGTTGAGGGGCTGGTGCAATTTCATGATGGGTGACCCCCTAGGAAGTTGCATCGTGAGCTCCCGAAAACAAAACTGTAAGGGTAAGGGCAAAGAGGCCCAAAGCGGACAATATCATGCTAGATGAGTTGGGTCCTGTTTGATCCGGAAATGACCAACTCGATGAGACCCACCGGGGGATCTAAGACCAGTCGTGTGGTGTCTTGGGCCTGCTGGTGGCGTTGCTGCTCGGCAAGGATCCTGCAAAGACTTGACACCGGCGTGGTGTCAGCCAAAGGGGCTCTGATGCCTAACTTAGTATCTGAGTTCCGAAAGGCAGGTAAATACAGTGTTCTGGATCGGGTTTGCGTGCTTACCTTTGTGAAGGGTTTCGAGGTATTTATAGTAGCCATAACTGCGGTAGGTGGGCTACTGTTGCGGGAGCAGGTTGTGCTTTGTGGCTGAGAATTGCTTGACAAGCCCTAGACATCCGGAGGAGGCGCCAGCTGGAGGTCGGACCATTGGCCCTTTGGGGTGTCGTGTAGTCGAGCCTTGAGGTTGTGCTTGATAAGCTTGTTCACGGCTTCGACTTGTCCGTTAGCCTGGGGATGTGCTATGGAAGCGAAGCAAAGCTGGATACCATAAACGCCACAGAAGTGTCAGAAACGAGTGGAATCGAACTGAGTGCCATTGTCTGTCAAGATCGTGTGTGGGATACCGAAACGACAGATGATGTTCTGGTAGACAAAGCTCTCGATCTGGGCAGCCGTGATTGTCTTGAGGGCCTTGGCCTCGGCCCACTTAGTGAAGTAGTCCACCGCAACGACCATGTGTTCGACGCCGCCCTTCCCTCGTGGCATGGGACCGATGAGGTCCAAGCTGACAGGGACCCGCCCCGATCCCCCGGGGACCACAAGGGGACGTGCCCTGCTCCCGTCTGACACCCGAACCGAAAATCCCGATTTTAGCCTTAAAACTTAAATGCATAAATGTCCGAATTAAAAAGTCATACATATTCCAAATTTAACAGATGTCAGACAAGGGATACAATTTAAAATACAAAACCGAGCACGACACTAGAAAGGAAAATCCTGCGGGTGATCCGACCCGACAGGGGTTCAGGTGCGCAGTGCAAAATCTATGCCTCAGCCTCGGGGTCCTCACCAACCTCAGCAATACGACCTGGAGGGGTTACCAAAACATGAAAGGTGAGTGGGCCGAAACTCAGGTTGTAAAAACAGTATAATAAGGAAAATACATACTTTACCCCTCCGTTTTCCAAAACATGCATGCATCAGTATTTAAAAACCATAAATACGTGTAATATATCACAGCATCATATTAAGCCAGAAATGTAATATAAACCCAGCTACTGCACCATACACAACCGATATTGACATCCCAGATGTCCGACGTCCATAGTGGTCACAGTCCCAAGGCTACGCGTGCCACCCGGGGTCTCAAATCCCGAGTCCAATCTCCGAACCCAGTTCGGTTATGGCATCCCAGATGCCTAGCTTCCCAGACGCTCGACGTCCCAGACGTCCAATAATAGCAATCTTGCTCCTGAGTCATCCTACGGTCCGGCACCTCCGTAGCATGACCCCTCGCAGGCAGCACCGTGACCGCTCCGGGGTACCACATCCGGAGGAGACAGTATCATACGGTGGATTATACAGTGCAATACCCAAGATAGTCATCGTATCCACAAGTATATGTAACTAGAAATATATACAATATAAAACAGTATTCATTTTCCGTAAAACGGGCCTCAGCCCAACACCGTAAAACGTGTCACAGCCGTAAATCGAGATAATCAAAATCCATTAATGAATCACGCACACAATTAGATATACGGAAATGAAAACGGTTATGCATGCAAGAGTTAATAAAAACGGTCCCACTCACAGTACGCTCCCGCTGCGAATAACGCGCGTACGAACTTGTCTCCAGAATTAACGTAAGTTCCCTGTCATTTCCAATCACACACAAGTGTCATTATAGGTCCTTAAAATACCCTCAAAAAGTCCGAAACAAAAACCGGTTCGGGAAAGCCGGCCAACACGCTTCCCGAGACATCCGGCCCTAAACTGACCTTCCTCACTATCTCAGATCAACATAGTTATTTCACAGAAAATGTCCAAAATGATGAAAGGATTAAAAGTCATGTTGACCGTGATCCGAGATAATGCTCAACGCGCCCTCACACGCCGCCCAAAGTGGCTGCGCGTGAAAGTCACGCTTCTATAGTGTCACTGCTACAGTGTCACCGTCCTTGCCCGATTTACTGTAATTTGGGTCTGCGACCCGCGGGGTGACCCGATTAATTAGCCGTCTATTTCTACTCAATTTCTTTCCTTCTTGATTCTAACATGTTCTAAAGTCATTTAATTGCAGTTCTCAGTCTACTAATCAACTCGACAAGCCTTCAACCATCCTATCCAAACCCGAATAGCTACACGGGTCCAACCTCAGAACACCTCCAAACAATCACCATTGTCCAATTAATTTATACAGAAGCATACTAGGACCTAGACTAACAAAATAGAACCATCAATTGAACGAAACATCACCTGAAAGTAGCCGTCAAAACGCTGCAATTTCCTCTGCACACGGCGGTCACCGTCCCAGCTCCTCCGTGGCTGGTTGTCATCGATTTCGATATGGACAGGTTCCAAATGTTCCTAGAAAGCTCACTCAGTGATTGGTTTCGTCCAAAAGGCCGTGGAAATTGAACTCGGATTTTCCCTCCAAATCGGTTTTTCTCAGAACTGGAACTTGGGTTCCTGGGCAATTCCTCGATCACACTCTTCGAATCTTGCACGGTTAGGTTTCTGCTACTCCCAGAAAGCTTCCCCAGTGTTTAGATCGATCTCAAAACCCGTAGAGATTGAATTCGGAAAATTTCCCCCCAAAGACCCGAAACTGTTCTTCATTGTTTCTCCCCGTCTCTCTCAACTCTCAGCCTCAAACAGACACCAAAATGAACCCGTCACTCACTCCCCTTGCGCGGTTAATCGATCAAGGCGTCCAACACCCGTGGGAGACACTCACAGACGCCTGCACAGCCTCAAACTTCACTCCCAATACCTTAAACTACATAAAGAATACTCACAAACCAGTCCACTAAGGTTTAAACTATTTGCACGCCCACAAACACCACGGCATGGCCGTGTCCCCTGTTTTTCACGGTTGCTGCTACAGTAACCATGCAAAAAGACCAAAATGCCCTCCAACTTCCATGACCCACAACTCGGTCATCCGATGTCCGTTTCACGCGTGCCGCCTGTCGTTGTACTCAGGGCATCGAGACGAATCTAACGGTCTTCGGGTCGTGTGAAAATTCCCGGTACATCAAAAAGTCAACTTTTTCCCCTAACTCGTCCAAATTACGGTAATGCCCCTGAACTTCCGATAGTCATAACTTTTTCCCTGATCGTCCGAATTGGACGTGCCACCTGTCTGTGAACTCGTGACGTCCCGAACTACGTCACGGTCACTGGTCAAAGTCCATTTGACCCATAACCCAAAAAGTCAACAATTGGCCAAAATCCACAGGGGTAAAATCGTCACTTCAGACATTAAATTACAATATTACAATCTGTGAATTTCCGGGGTGTTACAACCTTCCCCCCATAAGGAATTTCGTCCCGAAATTTAAGGAAACAAATACGGAAACTGTTCCCGCATCTGAGCCTCGGGCTCCCATGTGGCTTCTTCCACGTTCTGATTCCTCCAAAGGACTTTCACGAGAGGAATCGTCTTCTGCCGTAGTACCTTGTCCTTCCTGTCTAATATCTCTACTCGTTGTTCTTCAAAGCTCAAATCCTCTCGAAGCTCGATAGGTTGCTCCTCCAATACATGAGAGGCGTCACGTACGTACTTCCGCAACATGGACACGTGGAAGACGTCGTGAACCTTAGAAAGTTCCGGGGGTAAAGCCAATCTATATGCCACCCGGCCAATCCTCTCCACAATCTCATAAGGTCCAATGAAACGTGGACTCAGTTTTCCCCGTCGGCCAAAGCGAATAATTCCTTTCCACGGGGACAACCTCAGGAAGACAAAATCTCCAACCTCGAATTCCAAATCTCGGATCCGTCTATCAGCATAACTCTTTTGGCGATCCTGTGCCGCCCTCAACCTCTCCTTGATAACACGGACTGCTTCCTGGGTGATATCCATCAACTCCGGCCCTACGGCCGCTCGCTCCCCAATCTCCATCCAGCAGATAGGTGTCCTGCACTGTCGACCATACAGTGCCTCGTAGGGGGCCATCCCAATACTCGTCTGGTAGCTGTTGTTGTAAGAAAATTCCATCAAAGGCAAGTGAGTATCCCACGAATCCGGAAATTGCAGTACACAAGATCTCATCATGTCCTCCAGGGTCTGAATAGTCCTCTCAGACTGTCCATCGGTCTGTGGATGGAAAGCGGTACTGAAACGCAGTTTCGTTCCCAAGGTAGCCTGCAAACTCCGCCAGAACCTGGAAGTGAAACGCGGATCGCGATCGGACACGATCGACTCCGGCGTACCATGAAGTCGGATGATCTCCTTCACGAACAATTGAGCCAGTCGGTTCGGTTTGTAAGTCTCTTGTACTGGCAGAAAATGTGCTGACTTCGTTAATCGGTCTACAATCACCCAAACTCCGTCAAATCCACTCCGGGTCCTTGGTAGTTTAAAGACAAAGTCCATGGTGATGTGGTCCCACTTCCACCCAGGAATCGGTAGTGGCTGCATAGCCCCATACGGTCTCTGCCGCTCCGCCTTAACCTGCTGACAGGTTAAGCATCTGCTCACAAACTCAGCAATGTCTCTCTTCATCCCTGGCCACCAATAACAGTTCCGGAGGGTACGGTACATCTTTGTACCTCCCGGGTGCATAGCATACGCTGAACTGTGGGCCTCCTCCAAAATCTCGGCCCGTAACTCTGTCTCTACTGGCACACACAAACGGCCCAGTTTCACCAGTGCCCCATCGTCTCGGATGGTAAAGTCCTGCCGTTCCCCAGCCTCAACTTCAATCCTGTAGATGCACAATATCGGGTCCTGAAGTTGCGCCTCAATGATCCGATCAACCAACACTGGCCGTACGTGGAAACTGGCCAATAAAGCTCCATGCTCATCCGTATCTAGAATAACCCCAGCCTTCCGGAGTTCCACCAGTAAAGGAAGATACACCATCCTCAAGTGTGCAATGGATCCCGCTGATTTCCTGCTGAGCGCATCTGCCACCACATTAGCCTTACCCGGATGGTACTCGATCTTACAGTCGTAATCCTTAATCAACTCCAACCATCTCCGTTGCCTCAAGTTGAGTTCCTTCTGGGTAAATAGATACTTCAGGCTTTGGTGGTCGGTGTATATCCTGCATGTTGGACCGAAAAGGTAATGTCTCCAGATCTTCAAAGCATGAACTACCGCCGCCAACTCCAAATCATGGGTAGGGTAATTCAACTCATGAGTTTTTAGCTGCCGTGATGCGTAAGCGATCACCTTACCATTCTGCATTAATACGCATCCCAAACCTTGTAGTGAGGCATCACTAAAAACTACAAACTCTCCACTGTTGTCGGGCAATGCAAGGATAGGAGCAGTGGTCAAACGATGCTTCAATTCCTGAAAACTCTGCTCACACTGCTCGTCCCAGATGAACTTCACTCCCTTCCTGGTCAAACGAGTCAACGGTGCAGCAATCTTAGAGAAACCTTCCACAAATCTCCGGTAGTAGCCTGCCAATCCTACAAAACTCCGCACCTCTGTCACTGTCGTCGGTCTGGCCCAGTTGGTCACCGCTTCCGTTTTCTGGGGATCCACGCTGATCCCATCAGCCGAAATCACATGTCCCAGAAAATCAATGCTGCTCAGCCAAAACTGACACTTACTCAGTTTGGCGTACAACCGCTCATGTCTCAGCTTCCCTAACACCAACCGTAGGTGTTCCTCATGTGCTCGGGCACTTCCCGAGTACACCAAGATGTCGTCGATGAACACAATCACAAACTTGTCCAGGTAAGGTCGGAAAACTCTGTTCATCAGATCCATGAATGCTGCTGGGGCATTCGTCAACCCAAAAGGCATCACCAGAAACTCATAGTGTCCGTAACGAGTTCGGAAAGCCGTCTTCGAAATATCCCCCTCCGCAATCCTCAGCTGATGATACCCAGATCGCAAATCAATCTTCGAGAAGCACTGTGCTCCTCGCAACTGGTCGAATAAGTCATCAATCCTGGGTAAAGGATGCTGGTTCCTCAGCGTCACCTTGTTCAGCTGTCGGTAATCCACACACAATCGGAGACTCCCCTCCTTCTTCCTCATAAACAACACGGTGAGGTACTCGGTCGGATGAATCCCAACTCGACCAACTCCTGTAACTGTGTTTTGAGTTCCCGTAATTCTGCCGGCGCCATCCGGTACGGTGCCTGAGATATAGGTCGGGTATCGGGGAGTAATTCAATGGTAAACTCAATCTCCCGCGGTGGTGGTAATCCAGGTAGATCCTCCGGGAACACATCTGGAAACTCCCGCACCACAGGTATCTCCTCGATACTCGGAGTATCAACTCGCTCCGACACAACGTGTGCCAAATAGCCCTGGCATCCCTTCCGTAGAAGTTTAGTAGCAGCAAGTGAAGAAATCACTTCAGGCAGTGAACCATCACGCTCCCCCTGAAAGGTAACTTCCGGCAAACCCGGACTCCGCAGAAACACTTGCCGACTACAGCAATCAATAAGCGACCCATGCTCCGCTAACCAATCCATCCCGAGAATCACGTCGAAGTCATGGATGTCCATAATAATCAAGTCTGCTGGCAGATCCACCTCCTCAATTCTCACCGGGCACCTCCGAATCACCTGATTCACCAAGTATACGACACCCATAGGTGTGCCAACACCCATCTCACTATCTAAGGCTGAAACCTCACAATCTAACATACCGGCACAACGCCTCGAAATAAAAGAATGTGTAGCCCCCGCATCTAACAATACTCGCACAATAAGGTTCGATATATGAAGTGTACCTGTAATCACATCCGGGGCTGACCTCGCCTGCTGCTGAGTCACGGCAAAAACACGAGCACTGGACCCCGCAGTCTGCCCAGCACTGGATCTCATTCCGCCCCTCTGAGAGCCCCCTGATCGACCCGACCAGCCACGACCCAGCAAAGATGTGGGTGCTCCATGATAACTTCCCCCCTTAGAGATCTTCCGGCCGGTTGGTCCCGGATGGGGACGATCCCGGCGCCGCCCCTCGCCTGATGATTGTCGCGCCTGGTGTGCCGCCAGAATGGCCTCGACACGAACTACAGCGTCGACCATGTCCCTCAGAGTCGCATAAGTGGCAGCCGTCACACCTGCCCGTATCTCTCCTCGGAGCCCCAACTCAAACCTCTGACATCTGTTCTCCTCAGTACTCACAAAAGCTGCTGCAAAACGGGAAAGCTTCCTGAAAGTCTGTTCATAGTCTGCCACGGACATGCCCCCCTGCTCCAGTCGCAGGAACTCCGCCTCTCGTGCTGCGCGAAAAGATCGCGGATAGTACTGATCTAGGAACCGAGCACGGAAGTCCTCCCATGTGGTGGTACGAACTGACCACCCCGACATCTCCAGGCCCTGCCACCATCGGTAAGCTCCGCCTTCCAGTAAGAAAGCCGCCAAAGTCACCCGCTCGTCGGGTGGGCAATGCATCACAGTAAAGATTCTTTCTCATTTATCAATCCACTCGTAGGCATCGTCGGGGTCAGATCCCCCATTGAAAGGTGTGGCTCCCAACCGTTGAGCCCGCTCAATACTGGCACATTCCATCTCTCTCTCAATTTCCTCGGCGGTCCGTGCTGAAGAGGCTCTCCTCGGAGGCATAACCAACTATTAAGAGGCATAGATTAGTTAACGCAATTCTTAGACTCGAAAAGTACCTAATATTAACCGCTAGTCTAACATGCTGATCACAACCTAGTGCTCTGATACCAAGCTGACAGGGACCCGCCCCGATCCCCCGGGGACCACAAGGGGACGTGCCCTGCTCCTGTCTGACACCCGAACCGAAAATCCTGATTTTAGCCTTAAAACTTAAATGCATAAATGTCCGAATTAAAAAGTCATACATATTCCAAATTTAACAGATGTCAGACAAGGGATACAATTTAAAATACAAAACCGAGCACGACACTAGAAAGGAAAATCCTGCGGGTGATCCGACCCGACAGGGGTTCAGGTGCGCAGTGCAAAATCTATGCCTCAGCCTCGGGGTCCTCACCAACCTCAGCAATACGACCTGGAGGGGTTACCAAATCATGAAAGGTGAGTGGGCCGAAACTCAGGTTGTAAAAACAGTATAATAAGGAAAATACATACTTTACCCCTCCGTTTTCCAAAACATGCATGCATCAGTATTTAAAAACCATAAATACGTGTAATATATCACAGCATCATATTAAGCCAGAAATGTAATATAAACCCAGCTACTGCACCATACACAACCGATATTGACATCCCAGATGTCCGACGTCCCTGACGTCCAATAGTGGTCACAGTCCCAAGGCTACGCGTGCCACCCGGGGTCTCAAATCCCGTGTCCAATCTCTGAACCCAATTCGGTTATGGCATCCCAGATGCCTAGCGTCCCAGACGCTCGACGTCCCAGACGTCCAATAATAGCAATCCTGCTCCTGAGTCATCCTACGGTCCGGCACCTCCGTAGCATGACCCCTCGCAGGCAATGCACCGTGACCGCTCCGGGGTCCCACATCCGGAGGAGACAGTATCATACGGTGGATTATACAGTGCAGTACCCAAGATAGTCATCGTATCCACAAGTATATGTAACTAGAAATATATACAATATAAAACAGTATTCATTTTCCGTAAAACGGGCCTCAGCCCAACACCGTAAAACATGTCACAGCCGTAAATCGAGATAATCAAAATCCATTAATGAATCACGCACACAATTAGATATACGGAAATGAAAACGGTTATGCATGCAAGAGTTAATAAAAACGGTCCCACTCACAGTAAGCTCCCGCTGCGAATAACGCGCGTACGAACTTGTCTCCAGAATTAACGTAAGTTCCCTGTCATTTCCAATCACACACAAGTGTCATTATAGGTCCTTAAAATACCCTCAAAAAGTCTGAAACAGAAACCGGTGCGGGAAAGCCGGCCAACACGCTTCCCGAGACATCCGGCCCTAAACTGACCTTCCTCACTATCTCAGATCAACATAGTTATTTCACAGAAAATGTCCAAAATGATGAAAGGATTAAAAGTCATGTTGACCGTGATCCGAGATAATGCTCAACGCGCCCTCACGCGCCGCCCAAAGTGGCTGCGCGTGAAAGTCACGCGCTGCTACAGTGTCACTGCTACAGTGTCACCGTCCTTGCCCGATTTACTGTAATTTGGGTCTGCGACCCGCGGGGTGACCCGATTAATTAGCCGTCTATTTCTACTCAATTTCTTTCCTTCTTGATTCTAACATGTTCTAAAGTCATTTAATTACAGTTCTCAGTCCACTAATCAACTCGACAAGCCTTCAACCATCCTATCCAAACCCGAATAGCTACACGGGTCCAACCTCAGAACACCTCCAAACAATCACCATTGTCCAATTAATTTATACAGAAGCATACTAGGACCTAGACTAACAAAATAGAACCATCAATTGAACGAAACATCACCTGAAAGTAGCCGTCAAAACGCTGCGATTTCCTCTGCACACGGCGGTCACCGTCCCAGCTCCTCCGTGGCTGGTTGTCGTCGATTTCGATATGGACAGGTTCCAAATGTTCCTAGAAAGCTCACTCAGTGATTGGTTTCGTCCAAAAGGCCGTGGAAATTGAACTCGGATTTTCCCTCCAAATCGGTTTTTCTCAGAACTGGAACTTGGGTTCCTGGGCAATTCCTCGATCACACTCTTCGAATCTTGCACGGTTAGGTTTCTGCTACTCCCAGAAAGCTTCCCCAGTGTTTAGATCGATCTCAAAACCCGTAGAGACTGAATTCGGAAAATTTCCCCCCAAAGACCCGAAACTGTTCTTCACTGTTTCTCCCCGTCTCTCTCAACTCTCAGCCTCAAACAGACACCAAAATGAACCCGTCACTCACTCCCCTTGCGCGGTTAATCGATCAAGGCGTCCAACACCCGTGGGAGACACTCACAGACGCCTGCACAGCCTCAAACTTCACTCCCAATACCTTAAACTACATAAACAATACTCACAAACCAGTCCACTAAGGTTTAAACTATTTGCACGCCCACAAACACCACGGCATGGCCGTGTCCCCTGTTTTTCACGGTTGCTGCTACAGTAACCATGCAAAAAGACCAAAATGCCCTCCAACTTCCGTGACCCACAACTCGGTCATCCGATGTCCGTTTCACGCGTGCCGCCTGTCGTTGTACTCAGGGCATCGAGACGAATCTAACGGTCTTCGGGTCGTGTGAAAATTCCCGGTACATCAAAAAGTCAACTTTTTCCCCTAACTCGTCCAAATTACGGTAATGCCCCTGAACTTCCGATAGTCATAACTTTTTCCCTGATCGTCCGAATTGGACGTGCCACCTGTCTGTGAACTCGTGACGTCCCGAACTACGTCACGGTCACTGGTCAAAGTCCATTTGACCCATAACCCAAAAAGTCAACAATTGGCCAAAATCCACAGGGGTAAAATCGTCACTTCAGACATTAAATTACAATATTACAATCTGTGAATTTCCGGGGTGTTACAACCTTCCCCCCATAAGGAATTTCGTCCCGAAATTTAAGGAAACAAATACGGAAACTGTTCCCGCATCTGAGCCTCGGGCTCCCATGTGGCTTCTTCCACGTTCTGATTCCTCCAAAGGACTTTCACGAGAGGAATCGTCTTCTGCCGTAGTACCTTGTCCTTCCTGTCTAATATCTCTACTCGTTGTTCTTCAAAGCTCAAATCCTCTCGAAGCTCGATAGGTTGCTCCTCCAATACATGAGAGGCGTCACGTACGTACTTCCGCAACATGGACACGTGGAAGACGTCGTGAACCTTAGAAAGTTCCGGGGGTAAAGCCAATCTATATGCCACCCGGCCAATCCTCTCCACAATCTCATAAGGTCCAATGAAACGTGGACTCAGTTTTCCCCGTCGGCCAAAGCGAATAATTCCTTTCCACGGGGACAACCTCAGGAAGACAAAATCTCCAACCTCGAATTCCAAATCTCGGATCCGTCTATCAGCATAACTCTTTTGGCGATCCTGTGCCGCCCTCAACCTCTCCTTGATAACACGGACTGCTTCCTGGGTGATATCCATCAACTCCGGCCCTACGGCCGCTCGCTCCCCAATCTCCATCCAGCAGATAGGTGTCCTGCACTGTCGACCATACAGTGCCTCGTAGGGGGCCATCCCAATACTCGTCTGGTAGCTGTTGTTGTAAGAAAATTCCATCAAAGGCAAGTGAGTATCCCACGAATCCGGAAATTGCAGTACACAAGATCTCATCATGTCCTCCAGGGTCTGAATAGTCCTCTCAGACTGTCCATCGGTCTGTGGATGGAAAGCGGTACTGAAACGCAGTTTCGTTCCCAAGGTAGCCTGCAAACTCCGCCAGAACCTGGAAGTGAAACGCGGATCGCGATCGGACACGATCGACTCCGGCGTACCATGAAGTCGGATGATCTCCTTCACGAACAATTGAGCCAGTCGGTTCGGTTTGTAAGTCTCTTGTACTGGCAGAACATGTGCTGACTTCGTTAATCGGTCTACAATCACCCAAACTCCATCAAATCCACTCCGGGTCCTTGGTAGCTTAAAGACAAAGTCCATGGTGATGTGGTCCCACTTCCACCCAGGAATCGGTAGTGGCTGCATAGCCCCATACGGTCTCTGCCGCTCCGCCTTAACCTGCTGACAGGTTAAGCATCTGCTCACAAACTCAGCAATGTCTCTCTTCATCCCTGGCCACCAATAACAGTTCCGGAGGGTACGGTACATCTTTGTACCTCCCGGGTGCATAGCATATGCTGAACTGTGGGCCTCCTCCAAAATCTCAGCCCGTAACTCTGTCTCTACTGGCACACACAAACGGCCCAGTTTCACCAGTGCCCCATCGTCTCGGATGGTAAAGTCCTGCCGTTCCCCAGCCTCAACTTCAATCCTGTAGATGCACAATATCGGGTCCTGAAGTTGCGCCTCAATGATCCGATCAACCAACACTGGCCGTACGTGGAAACTGGCCAATAAAGCTCCATGCTCATCCGTATCTAGAATAACCCCAGCCTTCCGGAGTTCCACCAGTAAAGGAAGATACACCATCCTCAAGTGTGCAATGGATCCCGCTGATTTCCTGCTGAGCGCATCTGCCACCACATTAGCCTTACCCGGATGGTACTCGATCGTACAGTCGTAATCCTTAATCAACTCCAACCATCTCCGTTGCCTCAAGTTGAGTTCCTTCTGGGTAAATAGATACTTCAGGCTTTGGTGGTCGGTGTATATCCTGCATGTTGGACCGAAAAGGTAATGTCTCCAGATCTTCAAAGCATGAGCTACCGCCGCCAACTCCAAATCATGGGTAGGGTAATTCAACTCATGAGTTTTTAGCTGCCGTGATGCGTAAGCGATCACCTTACCATTCTGCATTAATACGCATCCCAAACCTTGTAGTGAGGCATCACTAAAAACTACAAACTCTCCACTGTTGTCGGGCAATGCAAGGATAGGAGCAGTGGTCAAACGATGCTTCAATTCCTGAAAACTCTGCTCACACTGCTCGTCCCAGATGAACTTCACTCCCTTCCTGGTCAAACGAGTCAACGGTGCAGCAATCTTAGAGAAACCTTCCACAAATCTCCGGTAGTAGCCTGCCAATCCTACAAAACTCCGCACCTCTGTCACTGTCGTCGGTCTGGCCCAGTTGGTCACCGCTTCCGTTTTCTGGGGATCCACGCTGATCCCATCAGCCGAAATCACATGTCCCAGAAAATCAATGCTGCTCAGCCAAAACTGACACTTACTCAGTTTGGCGTACAACCGCTCATGTCTCAGCTTCCCTAACACCAACCGTAGGTGTTCCTCATGTGCTCGGGCACTTCCCGAGTACACCAAGATGTCGTCGATGAACACAATCACAAACTTGTCCAGGTAAGGTCGGAAAACTCTGTTCATCAGATCCATGAATGCTGCTGGGGCATTCGTCAACCCAAAAGGCATCACCAGAAACTCATAGTGTCCGTAACGAGTTCGGAAAGCCGTCTTCGAAATATCCCCCTCCGCAATCCTCAGCTGATGATACCCAGATCGCAAATCAATCTTCGAGAAGCACTGTGCTCCTCGCAACTGGTCGAATAAGTCATCAATCCTGGGTAAAGGATGCTGGTTCCTCAGCGTCACCTTGTTCAGCTGTCGGTAATCCACACACAATCGGAGACTCCCCTCCTTCTTCCTCACAAACAACACGGTGAGGTACTCGGTCGGATGAATCCCAACTCGACCAACTCCTGTAACTGTGTTTTGAGTTCCCGTAATTCTGCCGGCGCCATCCGGTACGGTGCCTGAGATATAGGTCAGGTACCGGGGAGTAATTCAATGGTAAACTCAATCTCCCGCGGAGGTAGATCCTCCGGGAACACATCTGGAAACTCCCGCACCACAGGTATCTCCTCGATACTCGGAGTATCAACTCGCTCCGACACAACGTGTGCCAAATAGCCCTGGCATCCCTTCCGTAGAAGTTTAGTAGCAGCAAGTGAAGAAATCACTTCAGGCAGTGAACCATCACGCTCCCCCTGAAAGGTAACTTCCGGCAAACCCGGACTCCGCAGAAACACTTGCCGACTACAGCAATCAATAAGCGACCCATGCTCCGCTAACCAATCCATCCCGAGAATCACGTCGAAGTCATGGATGTCCATAATAATCAAGTCTGCTGGCAGATCCACCTCCTCAATTCTCACCGGGCACCTCCGAATCACCTGATTCACCAAGTATACGACACCCATAGGTGTGCCAACACCCATCTCACTATCTAAGGCTGAAACCTCACAATCTAACATACCGGCACAACGCCTCGAAATAAAAGAATGTGTAGCCCCCGCATCCAACAATACTCGCACAATAAGGTTCGAGATATGAAGTGTACCTGTAATCACATCCGGGGCTGACCTCGCCTGCTGCTGAGTCACGGCAAAAACACGAGCACTGGACCCCGCAGTCTGCCCGCGCTCACGTGCGCCACGTCCAGCACCCTGTCCTCGGCCTCCGGCAGTGTTGGAAGCCGAACTCTGTGCAACACTAGCACCTCCAGTATCGTTGTTCCTCGACAACGACGGGAAATCTCGGGCATAGTGGCCCGCTCCTCCGCAAGCAAAACAATTAACTGTCCTCGGTCCATCCCAAGACCCTCCTGATGCACCACTCCAAGACTGATGCTACCCAGCACTGGATCTCAATCCGCCCCTCTGAGAGCCCCCTGATCGACCCGACCAGCCACGACCCAGCAAAGATGTGGGTGCTCCATGATAACTTCCCCCCTTAGAGATCTTCCGGCCGGTTGGTCCCGGATGGGGACGATCCCGGCGCCGCCCCTCGCCTGATGATTGTCGCGCCTGGTGTGCCGCCAGAATGGCCTCGACACGAACTGCAGCGTCGACCATGTCCCTCAGAGTCGCATAAGTGGCAGCCGTCACACCTGCCCGTATCTCTCCTCGGAGCCCCAACTCAAACCTCTGACATCTGTTCTCCTCAGTACTCACAAAAGCTGCTGCAAAACGGGAAAGCTTCCTGAAAGCCTGTTCATAGTCTGCCACGGACATGTCCCCCTGCTCCAGTCGCAGGAACTCCGCCTCTCGTGCTGCGCGAAAAGATCGCGGATAGTACTGATCTAGGAACCGAGCACGGAAGTCCTCCCATGTGGTGGTACGAACTGACCACCCCGACATCTCCAGGCCCTGCCACCATCGGTAAGCTCCGCCTTCCAGTAAGAAAGCCGCCAAAGTCACCCGCTCGTCGGGTGGGCAATGCATCACAGTAAAGATTCTTTCTCATTTATCAATCCACTCGTAGGCATCGTCGGGGTCAGATCCCCCATTGAAAGGTGTGGCTCCCAACCGTTGAGCCCGCTCAATACTGGCACATTCCATCTCTCTCTCAATTTCCTCGGCGGTCCGTGCTGAAGAGGCTCTCCTCGGAGGCATAACCAACTATTAAGAGGCATAGATTAGTTAACGCAATTCTTAGACTCGAAAAGTACCTAATATTAACCGCTAGTCTAACATGTTGATCACAACCTAGTGCTCTGATACCAAGCTGACAGGGACCCGCCCCGATCCCCCGGGGACCACAAGGGGACGTGCCCTGCTCCTGTCTGACACCCGAACCGAAAATCCTGATTTTAGCCTTAAAACTTAAATGCATAAATGTCCGAATTAAAAAGTCATACATATTCCAAATTTAACAGATGTCAGACAAGGGATACAATTTAAAATACAAAACCGAGCACGACACTAGAAAGGAAAATCCTGCGGGTGATCCGACCCGACAGGGGTTCAGGTGCGCAGTGCAAAATCTATGCCTCAGCCTCGGGGTCCTCACCAACCTCAGCAATACGACCTGGAGGGGTTACCAAAACATGAAAGGTGAGTGGGCCGAAACTCAGGTTGTAAAAACAGTATAATAAGGAAAATACATACTTTACCCCTCCGTTTTCCAAAACATGCATGCATCAGTATTTAAAAACCATAAATACGTGTAATATATCACAGCATCATATTAAGCCAGAAATGTAATATAAACCCAGCTACTGCACCATACACAACCGATATTGACATCCCAGATGTCCGACGTCCCTGACGTCCAATAGTGGTCACAGTCCCAAGGCTACGCGTGCCACCCGGGGTCTCAAATCCCGTGTCCAATCTCTGAACCCAATTCGGTTATGGCATCCCAGATGCCTAGCGTCCCAGACGCTCGACGTCCCAGACGTCCAATAATAGCAATCCTGCTCCTGAGTCATCCTACGGTCCGGCACCTCCGTAGCATGACCCCTCGCAGGCAATGCACCGTGACCGCTCCGGGGTCCCACATCCGGAGGAGACAGTATCATACGGTGGATTATACAGTGCAGTACCCAAGATAGTCATCGTATCCACAAGTATATGTAACTAGAAATATATACAATATAAAACAGTATTCATTTTCCGTAAAATGGGCCTCAGCCCAACACCGTAAAACGTGTCACAACCGTAAATCGAGATAATCAAAATCCATTAATGAATCACGCACACAATTAGATATACGGAAATGAAAACGGTTATGCATGCAAGAGTTAATAAAAACGGTCCCACTCACAGTACGCTCCCGCTGCGAATAACGCGCGTACGAACTTGTCTCCAGAATTAACGTAAGTTCCCTGTCATTTCCAATCACACACAAGTGTCATTATAGGTCCTTAAAATACCCTCAAAAAGTCTGAAACAGAAACCGGTTCGGGAAAGCCGGCCAACACGCTTCCCGAGACATCCGGCCCTAAACTGACCTTCCTCACTATCTCAGATCAACATAGTTATTTCACAGAAAATGTCCAAAATGATGAAAGGATTAAAAGTCATGTTGACCGTGATCCGAGATAATGCTCAACGCGCCCTCACGCGCCGCCCAAAGTGGCTGCGCGTGAAAGTCACGCGCTGCTACAGTGTCACTGCTACAGTGTCACCGTCCTTGCCCGATTTACTGTAATTTGGGTCTGCGACCCGCGGGGTGACCCGATTAATTAGCCGTCTATTTCTACTCAATTTCTTTCCTTCTTGATTCTAACATGTTCTAAAGTCATTTAATTACAGTTCTCAGTCCACTAATCAACTCGACAAGCCTTCAACCATCCTATCCAAACCCGAATAGCTACACGGGTCCAACCTCAGAACACCTCCAAACAATCACCATTGTCCAATTAATTTATACAGAAGCATACTAGGACCTAGACTAACAAAATAGAACCATCAATTGAACGAAACATCACCTGAAAGTAGCCGTCAAAACGCTGCGATTTCCTCTGCACACGGCGGTCACCGTCCCAGCTCCTCCGTGGCTGGTTGTCGTCGATTTCGATATGGATAGGTTCCAAATGTTCCTAGAAAGCTCACTCAGTGATTGGTTTCGTCCAAAAGGCCGTGGAAATTGAACTCGGATTTTCCCTCCAAATCGGTTTTTCTCAGAACTGGAACTTGGGTTCCTGGGCAATTCCTCGATCACACTCTTCGAATCTTGCACGGTTAGGTTTCTGCTACTCCCAGAAAGCTTCCCCAGTGTTTAGATCGATCTCAAAACCCGTAGAGACTGAATTCGGAAAATTTCCCCCCAAAGACCCGAAACTGTTCTTCACTGTTTCTCCCCGTCTCTCTCAACTCTCAGCCTCAAACAGACACCAAAATGAACCCGTCACTCACTCCCCTTGCGCGGTTAATCGATCAAGGCGTCCAACACCCGTGGGAGACACTCACAGACGCCTGCACAGCCTCAAACTTCACTCCCAATACCTTAAACTACATAAACAATACTCACAAACCAGTCCACTAAGGTTTAAACTATTTGCACGCCCACAAACACCACGGCATGGCCGTGTCCCCTGTTTTTCACGGTTGCTGCTACAGTAACCATGCAAAAAGACCAAAATGCCCTCCAACTTCCGTGACCCACAACTCGGTCATCCGATGTCCGTTTCACGCGTGCCGCCTGTCGTTGTACTCAGGGCATCGAGACGAATCTAACGGTCTTCGGGTCGTGTGAAAATTCCCGGTACATCAAAAAGTCAACTTTTTCCCCTAACTCGTCCAAATTACGGTAATGCCCCTGAACTTCCGATAGTCATAACTTTTTCCCTGATCGTCCGAATTGGACGTGCCACCTGTCTGTGAACTCGTGACATCCCGAACTACGTCACGGTCACTGGTCAAAGTCCATTTGACCCATAACCCAAAAAGTCAACAATTGGCCAAAATCCACAGGGGTAAAATCGTCACTTCAGACATTAAATTACAATATTACAATCTGTGAATTTCCGGGGTGTTACAACCTTCCCCCCATAAGGAATTTCGTCCCGAAATTTAAGGAAACAAATACGGAAACTGTTCCCGCATCTGAGCCTCGGGCTCCCATGTGGCTTCTTCCACGTTCTGATTCCTCCAAAGGACTTTCACGAGAGGAATCGTCTTCTGCCGTAGTACCTTGTCCTTCCTGTCTAATATCTCTACTGGTTGTTCTTCAAAGCTCAAATCCTCTCGAAGCTCGATAGGTTGCTCCTCCAATACATGAGAGGCGTCACGTACGTACTTCCGCAACATGGACACGTGGAAGACGTCGTGAACCTTAGAAAGTTCCGGGGGTAAAGCCAATCTATATGCCACCCGGCCAATCCTCTCCACAATCTCATAAGGTCCAATGAAACGTGGACTCAGTTTTCCCCGTCGGCCAAAGCGAATAATTCCTTTCCACGGGGACAACCTCAGGAAGACAAAATCTCCAACCTCGAATTCCAAATCTCGGATCCGTCTATCAGCATAACTCTTTTGGCGATCCTGTGCCGCCCTCAACCTCTCCTTGATAACACGGACTGCTTCCTGGGTGATATCCATCAACTCCGGCCCTACGGCCGCTCGCTCCCCAATCTCCATCCAGCAGATAGGTGTCCTGCACTGTCGACCATACAGTGCCTCGTAGGGGGCCATCCCAATACTCGTCTGGTAGCTGTTGTTGTAAGCAAATTCCATCAAAGGCAAGTGAGTATCCCACGAATCCGGAAATTGCAGTACACAAGATCTCATCATGTCCTCCAGGGTCTGAATAGTCCTCTCAGACTGTCCATCGGTCTGTGGATGGAAAGCGGTACTGAAACGCAGTTTCGTTCCCAAGGTAGCCTGCAAACTCCGCCAGAACCTGGAAGTGAAACGCGGATCGCGATCGGACACGATCGACTCCGGCGTACCATGAAGTCGGATGATCTCCTTCACGAACAATTGAGCCAGTCGGTTCGGTTTGTAAGTCTCTTGTACTGGCAGAACATGTGCTGACTTCGTTAATCGGTCTACAATCACCCAAACTCCATCAAATCCACTCCGGGTCCTTGGTAGCTTAAAGACAAAGTCCATGGTGATGTGGTCCCACTTCCACCCAGGAATCGGTAGTGGCTGCATAGCCCCATACGGTCTCTGCCGCTCCGCCTTAACCTGCTGACAGGTTAAGCATCTGCTCACAAACTCAGCAATGTCTCTCTTCATCCCTGGCCACCAATAACAGTTCCGGAGGGTACGGTACATCTTTGTACCTCCCGGGTGCATAGCATACGCTGAACTGTGGGCCTCCTCCAAAATCTCAGCCCGTAACTCTGTCTCTACTGGCACACACAAACGGCCCAGTTTCACCAGTGCCCCATCGTCTCGGATGGTAAAGTCCTGCCGTTCCCCAGCCTCAACTTCAATCCTGTAGATGCACAATATCGGGTCCTGAAGTTGCGCCTCAATGATCCGATCAACCAACACTGGCCGTACGTGGAAACTGGCCAATAAAGCTCCATGCTCATCCGTATCTAGAATAACCCCAGCCTTTCGGAGTTCCACCAGTAAAGGAAGATACACCATCCTCAAGTGTGCAATGGATCCCGCTGATTTCCTGCTGAGCGCATCTGCCACCACATTAGCCTTACCCGGATGGTACTCGATCGTACAGTCGTAATCCTTAATCAACTCCAACCATCTCCGTTGCCTCAAGTTGAGTTCCTTCTGGGTAAATAGATACTTCAGGCTTTGGTGGTCGGTGTATATCCTGCATGTTGGACCGAAAAGGTAATGTCTCCAGATCTTCAAAGCATGAGCTACCGCCGCCAACTCCAAATCATGGGTAGGGTAATTCAACTCATGAGTTTTTAGCTGCCGTGATGCGTAAGCGATCACCTTACCATTCTGCATTAATACGCATCCCAAACCTTGTAGTGAGGCATCACTAAAAACTACAAACTCTCCACTGTTGTCGGGCAATGCAAGGATAGGAGCAGTGGTCAAACGATGCTTCAATTCCTGAAAACTCTGCTCACACTGCTCGTCCCAGATGAACTTCACTCCCTTCCTGGTCAAACGAGTCAACGGTGCAGCAATCTTAGAGAAACCTTCCACAAATCTCCGGTAGTAGCCTGCCAATCCTACAAAACTCCGCACCTCTGTCACTGTCGTCGGTCTGGCCCAGTTGGTCACCGCTTCCGTTTTCTGGGGATCCACGCTGATCCCATCAGCCGAAATCACATGTCCCAGAAAATCAATGCTGCTCAGCCAAAACTGACACTTACTCAGTTTGGCGTACAACCGCTCATGTCTCAGCTTCCCTAACACCAACCGTAGGTGTTCCTCATGTGCTCGGGCACTTCCCGAGTACACCAAGATGTCGTCGATGAACACAATCACAAACTTGTCCAGGTAAGGTCGGAAAACTCTGTTCATCAGATCCATGAATGCTGCTGGGGCATTCGTCAACCCAAAAGGCATCACCAGAAACTCATAGTGTCCGTAACGAGTTCGGAAAGCCGTCTTCGAAATATCCCCTCCTCAATCCTCAGCTGATGATACCCAGATCGCAAATCAATCTTCGAGAAGCACTGTGCTCCTCGCAACTGGTCGAATAAGTCATCAATCCTGGGTAAAGGATGCTGGTTCCTCAGCGTCACCTTGTTCAGCTGTCGGTAATCCACACACAATCGGAGACTCCCCTCCTTCTTCCTCACAAACAACACGGTGAGGTACTCGGTCGGATGAATCCCAACTCGACCAACTCCTGTAACTGTGTTTTGAGTTCCCGTAATTCTGCCAGCGCCATCCGGTACGGTGCCTGAGATATAGGTCGGGTACCGGGGAGTAATTCAATGGTAAACTCAATCTCCCGCGGTGGTGGTAATCCAGGTAGATCCTCCGGGAACACATCTGGAAACTCCCGCACCACAGGTATCTCCTCGATACTCGGAGTATCAACTCGCTCCGACACAACGTGTGCCAAATAGCCCTGGCATCCCTTCCGTAGAAGTTTAGTAGCAGCAAGTGAAGAAATCACTTCAGGCAGTGAACCATCACGCTCCCCCTGAAAGGTAACTTCCGGCAAACCCGGACTCCGCAGAAACACTTGCCGACTACAGCAATCAATAAGCGACCCATGCTCCGCTAACCAATCCATCCCGAGAATCACGTCGAAGTCATGGATGTCCATAATAATCAAGTCTGCTGGCAGATCCACCTCTTCAATTCTCACCGGGCACCTCCGAATCACCTGATTCACCAAGTATACGACACCCATAGGTGTGCCAACACCCATCTCACTATCTAAGGCTGAAACCTCACAATCTAACATACCGGCACAACGCCTCGAAATAAAAGAATGTGTAGCCCCCGCATCCAACAATACTCGCACAATAAGGTTCGAGATATGAAGTGTACCTGTAATCACATCCGGGGCTGACCTCGCCTGCTGCTGAGTCACGGCAAAAACACGAGCACTGGACCCCGCAGTCTGCCCGCGCCCACGTGCGCCACGTCCAGCACCCTGTCCTCGGCCTCTGGCAGTGTTGGAAGCCGAACTCTGTGCAACACTAGCACCTCCAGTATCGTTGTTCCTCGACAACGACGGGCAATCTCGGGCATAGTGGCCCGCTCCTCCGCAAGCAAAACAATTAACTGTCCTCGGTCCATCCCAAGACCCTCCTGATGCACCACTCCAAGACTGATGCTGCCCAGCACTGGATCTCGATCCGCCCCTCTGAGAGCCCCCTGATCGACCCGACCAGCCACGACCCCGCAAAGATGTGGGTGCTCCATGATAACTTCCCCCCTTAGAGATCTTCCGGCCGGTTGGTCCCGGATGGGGACGATCCTGGCGCCGCCCCTCGCCTGATGATTGTCGCGCCTGGT
Organism: Prinsepia uniflora; assembly: GCA_032719365.1. Taxonomy (NCBI): domain Eukaryota; kingdom Viridiplantae; phylum Streptophyta; class Magnoliopsida; order Rosales; family Rosaceae; genus Prinsepia; species Prinsepia uniflora. The sequence continues at coordinate 45,204,427 of CM064861.1, read as the reverse complement.
GTGCCGCCAGAATGGCCTCGACACGAACTGCAGCGTCGACCATGTCCCTCAGAGTCGCATAAGTGGCAGCCGTCACACCTGCCCGTATCTCTCCTCGGAGCCCCAACTCAAACCTCTGACATCTGTTCTCCTCAGTACTCACAAAAGCTGCTGCAAAACGGGAAAGCTTCCCGAAAGCCTGTTCATAGTCTGCCACGGACATGTCCCCCTGCTCCAGTCGCAGGAACTCCGCCTCTCGTGCTGCGCGAAAAGATCGCGGATAGTACTGATCTAGGAACCGAGCACGGAAGTCCTCCCATGTGGTGGTACGAACTGACCACCCCGACATCTCCAGGCCCTGCCACCATCGGTAAGCTCCGCCTTTCAGTAAGAAAGCCGCCAAAGTCACCCGCTCGTCGGGTGGGCAATGCATCACAGTAAAGATTCTTTCCCATTTATCAATCCACTCCACTCGTAGGCATCCTCGGGGTCAGATCCCCCATTGAAAGGTGTGGCTCCCAACCGTTGAGCCCGCTCAATACTGGCACATTCCATCTCTCTCTCAATTTCCTCGGCGGTCCGTGCTGAAGAGGCTCTCCTCGGAGGCATAACCAACTGTTAAGAGGCATAGATTAGTTAACGCAATTCTTAGACTCGAAAAGTACCTAATATTAACCGCTAGTCTAACATGCTGATCACAACCTAGTGCTCTGATACCAAGCTGACAGGGACCCGCCCCGATCCCCCGGGGACCACAAGGGGACGTGCCCTGCTCCTGTCTGACACCCGAACCGAAAATCCCGATTTTAGCCTTAAAACTTAAATACATAAATGTCCGAATTAAAAAGTCATACATATTCCAAATTTAACAGATGTCAGACAAGGGATACAATTTAAAATACAAAACCGAGCACGACACTAGAAAGGAAAATCCTGCGGGTGATCCGACCCGACAGGGGTTTAGGTGCGCAGTACAAAATCTATGCCTCAGCCTCGGGGTCCTCACCAACCTCAGCAATACGACCTGGAGTGGTTACCAAAACATGAAAGGTGAGTGGGCCGAAACTCAGGTTGTAAAAACAGTATAATAAGGAAAATACATACTTTACCCCTCCGTTTTCCAAAACATGCATGCATCAGTATTTAAAAACCATAAATACGTGTAATATATCACAGCATCATATTAAGCCAGAAATGTAATATAAACCCAGCTACTGCACCATACACAACCGATATTGACATCCCAGATGTCCGACGTCCCTGACGTCCAATAGTGGTCATAGTCCCAAGGCTACGCGTGCCACCCGGGGTCTCAAATCCCGTGTCCAATCTCTGAACCCAATTCGGTTATGGCATCCCAGATGCCTAGCGTCCCAGACGCTCGACGTCCCAGACGTCCAATAATAGCAATCCTGCTCCTGAGTCATCCTACGGTCCGGCACCTCCGTAGCATGACCCCTCGCAGGCAATGCACCGTGACCGCTCCGGGGTACCACATCCGGAGGAGACAGTATCATACGGTGGATTATACAGTGCAGTACCCAAGATAGTCATCGTATCCACAAGTATATGTAACTAGAAATATATACAATATAAAACAGTATTCATTTTCCGTAAAACGGGCCTCAGCCCAACACCGTAAAACGTGTCACAGCCGTAAATCGAGATAATCAAAATCCATTAATGAATCACGCACACAATTAGATATACGGAAATGAAAACGGTTATGCATGCAAGAGTTAATAAAAACGGTCCCACTCACAGTACGCTCCCGCTGCGAATAACGCGCGTACGAACTTGTCTCCGGAATTAACGTAAGTTCCCTGTCATTTCCAATCACACACAAGTGTCATTATAGGTCCTTAAAATACCCTCAAAAAGTCCGAAACAGAAACCGGTTCGGGAAAGCCGGCCAACACGCTTCCCGAGACATCCGGCCCTAAACTGACCTTCCTCACTATCTCAGATCAACATAGTTATTTCACAGAAAATGTCCAAAATGATGAAAGGATTAAAAGTCATGTTGACCGTGATCCGAGATAATGCTCAACGCGCCCTCACGCGCCGCCCAAAGTGGCTGCGCGTGAAAGTCACGCGCTGCTACAGTGTCACTGCTACAGTGTCACCGTCCTTGCCCGATTTACTGTAATTTGGGTATGCGACCCGCGGGGTGACCCGATTAATTAGCCGTCTATTTCTACTCAATTTCTTTCCTTCTTGATTCTAACATGTTCTAAAGTCATTTAATTACAGTTCTCAGTCCACTAATCAACTCGACAAGCCTTCAACCATCCTATCCAAACCCGAATAGCTACACGGGTCCAACCTCAGAACACCTCCAAACAATCACCCTTGTCCAATTAATTTATACAGAAGCATACTAGGACTTAGACTAACAAAATAGAACCATCAATTGAACGAAACATCACCTGAAAGTAGCCGTCCAAACGCTGCGATTTCCTCTGCACACGGCGGTCACCGTCCCAGCTCCTCCGTGGCTGGTTGTCGTCGATTTCGATATGGACAGGTTCCAAATGTTCCCAGAAAGCTCACTCAGTGATTGGTTTCGTCCAAAAGGCCGTGGGAATTGAACTCGGATTTTCCCTCCAAATCGGTTTTTCTCAGAACTGGAACTTGGGTTCCTGGGCAATTCCTCGATCACACTCTTCGAATCTTGCACGGTTAGGTTTCTGCTACTCCCAGAAAGCTTCCCCAGTGTTTAGATCGATCTCAAAACCCGTAGAGATTGAATTCGGAAAATTTCCCCCCAAAGACCCGAAACTGTTCTTCACTGTTTCTCCCCGTCTCTCTCAACTCTCAGCCTCAAACAGACACCAAAATGAACCCATCACTCACTCCCCTTGCGCGGTTAATCGATCAAGGCGTCCAACACCCGTGGGAGACACTCACAGACGCACTGGACACTGCCTCCCGCACACAGAGCTCAACCAACGTTTTTAATTCTTCCCGTGGCCTGCACAGCCTCAAACTTCACTCCCAATACCTTAAACTACATAAACAATACTAACAAACCAGTCCACTAAGGTTTAAACTATTTGCACGCCCACAAACATCACGGCATGGCCGTGTCCCTTGTTTTGCACGGTTGCTGCTACAATAACCGTGCAAAAAGACCAAAATGCCCTCAGGGCAAAAATTACCAAAATGCCCTCCAACTTCCGTGACCCACAACTCGGTCATCCGATGTCCGTTTCACGCGTGCCGCCTGTCGTTGTACTCAGGGCATCGAGACGAATCTAACGGTCTTCGGGTCGTGTGAAATTTCCCGGTACATCAAAAAGTCAACTTTTTCCCCTAACTCGTCCAAATTACGGTAATGCCCCTGAACTTCCGATAGTCATAACTTTTTCCCTGATCGTCCGAATTGGACGTGCCACCTGTCTGTGAACTCGTGACGTCCCGAACTACGTCACGGTCACTGGTCAAAGTCCATTTGACCCATAACCCAAAAAGTCAACAATTGGCCAAAATCCACAGGGGTAAAATCGTCACTTTAGACATTAAATTACAATATTAAAATCTGTGAATTTCCGGGGTGTTACACAAGCCCCATTGGGAGAAGGGCCAGGGGCTGAGCATAGGAGTGAGGCGCTCAGCGGGAGCACGAGGTACAGGAGCGCACCGTTGGCATGGGGCGCACCGCTGAGTGATGGCCATAGAGTCGGTGCGCATTGTGGGCCAGTAGTAGCCTTTCCAGAAAGCTTTATGTGCAAGGGACCTGGGTCCGGAGTGATTGCCACAGATCCCCTGGTGAATCTCCCGGAGGACCGCAATGCCCCGATCAGTAGGGAGGCATTTCAGGAGGGGGTGTCGAATCCCCGTCGATATAAGTGGCCATGTGCCATAGTGTATCGGGCGGACCGGCGCTGGATGCGTCGGGCTTCGTTATGGTCGGGTGGAAGTTTGGCCGTGGTGAGGTAGAGTATAAGGGGATCCATCCAAGAGGCGTCTTGTGTCGTGAGCAGGATTGGTTGCTCGTTTGTGCTTGGGGATGCCAGGAACTCAACGGGGATGCGGCGGCCGACCCTGTCATTGATCGAGGAGGCCAACCGGGCCAGGGCATCTGCGTGGCTGTTCTCCGACTGCGGTATCTGAGCGACTTCGTAACCGTGGAAGTGGTGAAGCAGGAGTCGGGCTTTGGCGAAGTATCGGGTCATGGAGGCGTCTTTAGCATCATAGAGGATATTGATCTAGCGGATGATAAGTTGGGAGTCGCTGTAAATCTGTAGCTGTTGCACTCGGAGGTCGGTGGCCAACTGGAGGCCAGCATGGAGGGCTTCGTACTCGGCTTCATTGTTGGAAGCTTGGAAACCAAAAAGCAGCGCGTACTCTAGCCGTTCCTGGGTAGGTGTGCTGAGTACGAGGCCAGCGCCAGAGCCAGTATGAGTCCACGTAAAGGGTCCAAATTGGTTTGGCAGGGTCCAAGGTGGACGGGTGCTGCAGTGTTGGGATGAAGAGTGTCGGGCATGTGCTGCGTTGTGTTGTAAGTGAATTCGGAGAGGAAGTCAGCGACGACCTGCCCTTTGACCGCTGGTCGAGGGGCGAATGTGATCTCGAACTCACTGAGCTCCACTACCCACTTGATGAACCGCCTCGAAGTTTCTGGTTTTTGGAGCACCTGGCGAATGGGCTTATTAGTGAGGACTAACATGGGGTGTGCCTGGAAGTATGGACGGAGGCGCCAGGCCGTCACGATGAGGGGGAAGGCCAACTTCTCCAGGTCCTTATACCAGGTCTCCGCGTCCTGGAATGCTTTGCTGACATAGTACACTGGGAACTCCGCGCCGTCCCGGCTGGTGACTAGGACAGAGCTGACAACGGAGGTGGAGACAGAAAGGTAGACGGTGAGCCGCTCACCGGTGGTAGGTCGAGTAAGTAGGGGTGCGGTGCTCATGTAAGTTTTGAGTGCTTCAAAGGCGGCGTCGCACGTTTCATCCCAGTTGATGTGCCTGCCCCGTGTCTTCATGACCCTAAAAAATGGTAAACACTTGTCCGTCGCCCGAGAGATGAACCGGGTGAGGGCGGCGATCCGACCAGTAAGGGTTTGGACTTCCTTGAGTGTGCGCGGGGGCTTCATGTCCAGGATGGTCTTAATTTTCTCAAGGTTAGCCTCGATTCCCCGTTGGCTGATCATGTAGGCGAGGAATTTTCCAGAACGGACGCCGTAAACGCACTTGGCCGGGTTGAGCCGCATGTTGTACTGTTTCAGCACTTGGAAAATCTTACGGAGATTTGGTACGTGTTCGTTGGCCGTCTTACTTTTTACAAGCATATCATCCACGTACACCTCCATGGTCTTGCCAATCTGCTCGGCGAACATGAAATTGACGAGATGTTGGTAGGTGGCACTGGCGTTCTTGAGTCCGAAGGGCATAACATTGTAGCAGTAAACCCCCAAATTGGTGCGGAAACTGGTGTGGATATGGTCGTCGGGGTGCATCCTGATTTGGTTGTAGCTAGAGTATGCATCCATGAAGCGGAGGAGTTCATGGCCAGCCGTGGCGTCGACCAAGAGATCGATCTTCGGAAGAGGGAAGCTATCCTTCGGACAGGCCTTGTTGAGGTCTGTGATGTCGATGTACATCCGCCATGATCCGGAAGGTTTTTTGACGAGTACGACGTTTGCAACCCAGGTGGTGTAAATGGCCTTGCGTACAAAGTGGATGGTGCTGATGTAACACCCCGGAAATTCAAGGATTCTAATTTTGTAAATTATTGAATGAATTGACGTTTTTACCCATGTGAATTGTATTGCCCAATTTGTTGACTTTTTGATTGGTGGGTCGAACGGACTTTGACCAATGACCGTGACGTAGTTCGGGACGTCACGAGTTCATAGACAGGTGGCACGTCCAATTCGGACGATCAGGGAAAAAGTTATGACTATCGGAAGTTCAGGGGCATTACCATAATTTGGACGACGGGGGAGAAAATGTTGACTTTTCATTTGGAAACTAATTTTCACACGACTCGAGGACCGTTAGGTAGGTCTCGACTCCCTGAGTCCGTTGATAGGCGGCACGCTGAAATCGGGCTTCGGATGGCTGAGTTACGGGTCTGGAAAGTGAAGGGAATTTTGGTAATTTCTGAACTAGGGGCATTTTGGTCATTTCACCACTGGTCACTGTAGCAACCGCGGGGGAACAATTGCTGCACCACCGTGTACGGTGGTTCTGAGTCCCAATTGTTTAATCAGTGTGTGAGTTGGAAAGTTGGGATTGTTTAAAGCCTTATAGACATCAGAACGTGGCTGAACATGGACACCATTTGTTAATTCAAGATTCGAACTTTTGCGGGAAATATTTCTCAGTGGACAGTGAGGCTTCCACGAGCTGTTGGCAGGCAAGAGTTGTTTAAACTGAGAGGGATTTAAGTGTGCTTCACTCTGCTGCAGTGAGGGCTGAGAATTGGAGAGGAAAACCAGAGAATTCAGTTTTTGGAAAATTGGAGGGAATTTCGGAGTTTAATTTCTGGTGCTTGTTGGACCAAACCAAGACTTGGTTTAGTCTTCTGGGAGTATTTGGAACTCAACCACATCGAAATCGAGGGGAACCAGCCACGGTTGAATTGGGACGGAGGCTGCCGTTTTCAGAGAAGTTGCAGAGCTTGGGACGACAACCTTCAGGTACTTTCCAGCCCAATTCATCATTCATTTTAGTTTGTTTTGATCCTATTATGCTTCCTGTGAAGTTAATTGGAGAATGGGTTTGAAACCAGGGAGTTCTGGTGATTGACCCGTTTGGTTGATCACGGGTCAAGGGTCCATTTAAGGGACCATTGAGGTTGATTTTTGACTCAGAACCTAAATTGGATAGTTAATGAACATGTTAGGATCAAATACGAGTGAAATCGAGTGGAAATTGAGGGTCATTTAACAGGGTCAAGCTGCGGGTGGCAGGCCCGTATTACAGACAAACGGGTGAAGGTGGTGACACTGTAGCTACAGTGTCAGGCGCGTGACTTTCACGCGCAGCCACTTTGGGCGGCGCGGGAGGGCGCGTTGAGCCTCATCTCTGATCACGATCAACATGACTTTTATTCCTCTCATCATTCTGAACATTTTTGTTGAATTAACCATGTTGATATGAGATAGTTTTGATGGGTCAGTTTAGTGCCGGTTGTCTAGGGAAACATGTTGGACGGTTTCCCTGAGCCGGTTTCTGTTTCGGACTTTTTGGATAAATGTTTAAGACTTGTAGTGACCCTTACGTGTGATTTGGACTGACAGGAATTGTACGATAATCCCGGTACAGGTCCGTACGCGCAGATTCACCGCGGGATCGTACTGTGAGTGGGCCCGATTTCATTAAACCCTTGCATGCTTAAATGTTTTCTGATTTACTTATATATTCACATGCTGGAATCAAGAAATGGTTTTGATGATATTGAAATTATGGTTATGGCACGTTTCACGGTATTTGGGTTTGAGACCCGTCTGATGAAACTTAAAGATTGGTTTTGGATTTCATCTATATATATATATATATATATATGTTTTGCATGTGGATATCGATGAAATGTATTTGGTACTGCACTGTATAGATCAATTCTTGTGATACTGTCTCCTCCGGATGTGGTACCCCGGAGCGGTCACGGCGCATTGCCTGCGAGGGGTCATTTTACGGAGGAACCAGACCGTAAAATGACTCAGGAGTAGGATTGCTATAATTTGACGTGAGGGACGTCGAGCGTCTAGGACGCTAGGCATTTGAGATGTCGTACCCGGACAGGGTTCGGGGATTTGATTCGGGATTAAGCCCCGAGTGGCACGCGTAGCCTTGGGACTGTGACCTTATTAGACGTTAGGGACGTCGGACATCGGGGATGTCGGGATTGGAGTGTATAGTGCAGTGGTTAAAATTATATTTATGGTTTTATTACATGCCTTATGATTCATATTATATAATTTATGGTTTAAAATTCTGATGCATCCATGTTTAGAAAACGGAGGGGTAAATTATATGTTTTACTTATTAAACGGTTTTATAAACTCGAGTTTCGGCCCACTCACCCTTAATGTTTTGGTAACCCCTCCAGGCTGTGCTACTGAGGTAGAGGAGGATCCTGAGGCTGAGGCATAGATCTACTTCCGCGTACCAGATCTCCTGTTGGGTGGTTTTCCCGCAGGTTTATTTTAGAGTCGTGCTCGCAATTTGTAATTTGGAACTTTATCCCTTGTCTGACATCGGTTTATTTGGGATTTGATGTATAACTTTACTTGGTTATTTATTCATTGAACTTTTGAGGTTAAAATTGGAACGTTATTTTGGGTGTCAGACGGGAGCAGGGCACGTCCCCATGTGGTCCCAGGGGGGATCGGGCGGGTCCTATTAGCTTGGTATCAGAGCACTAGGTTGTGGTCAGCATGCTAGACTAGCGAATAGTACTAGTTACTTTTCGAGTTTAAGGATAATGTTATCTGATCTATGCCTCTTGACAGTTGGTTATGCCTCCAAGGAGGATTCCTCATACACGAACTGACGAGGATCTGAAGAGGGAAATGGAATGCGGAAGCATTGAACGGGCTCAACGTCTGGGAGCCACTCCTTTCAACGGGGGATCAAACCCCGAAGATGCTCATGAATGGATTACCAAGTGGGAAAGGATCTTCACGGTAATGCACTGCCCTCCGGGCGAGCCGGTGACCTTGGCGGCCTTCTCACTGGAAGGAGGGGCCTATCAGTGGTGGCATGGCCTTGAAATGTCTGGATGGTCTGTCCACACCACTACCTGGGAGGTCTTCCGTTCCCGATTTCTGGACCAATATTAATCGCGATCTTTTCGCGCGGCACGGGAGGCGGAGTTCCTGCGGCTGGTGTAGGGGGATATGTCTGTTGCGGACTATGAGCAGACTTTTGTAAAACTTTCCCGGTTCGCTGCACCTTTCGTGAGCACTGAGGAAGACAAGTGCCAGAGGTTCGAGCTTAGACTCCGAGGGGAGATTCGGGCGAGTGTGACTGCTGCCAGTCATGCTGCTCTGAGAGACATGGTCGACGCTGCGGTGCGTGTCGAGGCCAGTCTGGCGGCACACCAGACACGACAGCCTTGGGGCGAGGGGCGTCGTCGGGACCGTCCACATCTTGGACCGACGGGCCCGAAGAACACTAAGGGAGGAGGCTACAGGGGAGTAACCTCATCCTTTAAGGGTCGTGGCTGGTCAGGTCGACGTGGGGACTCTCAGGGCAGAGGATCAGGATTCAACTCTGGGTAGTGTTCATCTTGGAGCGGTGCTTCTAGTGGGCATTCGGACAGGCCGAGGCCAGTAAACTGTTTTGCTTGCGGAGAAGAGGGACACTATGCCTGTGATTGCCCGATGTTGTCCAAGAACAACGACGCTGGGGGCTCTAGTGTGGTGCAGAGCACGGCTTCCCACACTAACGGAGGTCGAGGTCAAGGAGGTGACTGTGGTGCTGGACGTGGCGCGCGCGGGCGCGGACGGAATGGAGGGTCTGGGGCCCAGGTGTTTGCAATGACCCAGCAGCAGGCGAGGACCGCCCTAGGCGTGGTTACAGGTACACTACATATCTTAAACCTTCTTGTACGTGTATTGATGGATGCGGGGGCTACACATTCTTTTATTTCGAGGAGTTGTGCTGGTATGCTTGATTGCGTGCTATCAGCCTTAGATTGCAAGATGGGTGTTGACACCCCGATGGGCATCGTGTACCTTGTGAATCAGGTGATTCGGAGGTGCCCGGTGAGAATTGAGGATGTGGATTTACCAGCAGACTTAATCATTCTAGATATCCACGACTTCGGTGTAATCTTGGAGATGGATTGGCTATCGGAGCATGGGTTGCTCATCGATTGCTGTAGTAGGCAAGTGATTCTGCGAAGTCCGGGCTTGCCGGAGGTTATCTTTCAAGGGGAGCGTGATGGTTCGCCTCCTGAAGTGATTTCTTCACTTACTGCTACCAAACTTCTACGGAAGGGATGTTAGGGTTATCTGGTGCATGTCGTGTCGGAGCAGGTTGATACTCCGAGTATCGACGAGATACCGGTGGTATATGAGTTTCCGGATGTGTTCCCGGAAGACTTACCTGGATTACCACCATCGCGGGAGATCGAGTTTACAATTGAACTACTCCCCAGTACCCGACCTATATCCCAGACACCATACCGGATGGCGCCGGCCGAGTTACGAGAACTCAAAACTCAGTTGCAGGAGTTGGTGGATGTGGGATATGTTCGACCGAGTACTTCACCGTGGGGAGCACCGGTGTTGTTCGTGAAGAAGAAGGAGGGGAGTCTCCGTTTGTGTATTGATTATCGACAACTCAACAAGGTGACACTGAGGAACCAGTATCCTCTACCCAGGATCGATGACCTTTTTCACTAGTTGCGGGGAGCACAGTGCTTCTCGAAGATTGATTTGCGGTCTGGGTATCACCAACTGAGGATTTCGGAGGAGGATATTACGAAAACAGCATTTCAAACCCGTTACGGACACTACGAGTTCCTTGTGATGCCTTTCGGCTTGACGAATGCTCCGACAGCATTCATGGGTCTGATGAATAGGGTCTTCCGACCCTACTTGGATAAATTCGCGATTGTGTTCATCGATGATATCTTAGTGTACTCAAGGAGTGCCAGTGCACATGAGGAACATCTACGGTTGGTGTTGGAGAAGCTGAGACAGGAACAGTTGTACGCCAAGCTGAGCAAGTGTCAGTTTTGGCTGAGCAGTATTGGTTTTCTGGGACATGTGATATCAACGGATGGGATTAGCGTGGATCCCCAGAAAACAAAGGTGGTGACTAACTGGGCTAGACCGACAACGGTAACGGAGGTGCGGAGTTTTGTCGGGTTAGCAGGTTACTACCGGAGATTCGTGGAGGGTTTCTCCAAAATTGCTGCACCGTTGACTCGATTGACTCGGAAGGGAGTAAAGTTTATTTGGGACGAGCAGTGTGATCAGAGTTTTCAAGAGTTGAAGGATCGATTGACCTCTGCACCTGTCCTCGTATTGCCGGATGACAGTGGAGAATTCGTGGTCTTTAGTGACGCATCGCTACAAGGTTTGGGCTGCGTGTTGATGCAGACTGGTAAGGTTATCGCCTACGCATCCCGACAGCTAAAGACTCATGAGTTGAACTACCCTGCCCATGATTTGGAGTTGGCAGCGGTGGTTCATGCTCTAAAAATCTGGAGACATTACCTATTCGGCGCAACGTTCCGGATATACACCGACCACCAGCGCCTAAAGTACCTATTCACTCAGAAGAAGCTTAACATGAGACAACGGAGATGGTTAGAGCTGCTGAAGGATTATGATTGTACAATTGAGTACCATCCCGGTAAGGCCAATGTGGTGGCAGATGCACTCAGCAGGAAGTCAGCAGGATCAGTTGCACACTTGGGGATGGTGTATCTTCCTTTGCTGGTGGAACTCCGGAAGGTGGGAGTTATTTTGGATACGGATGAGCATGGAGCCTTGTTGGCCAGCTTTCATGTATGACCAGTGCTGATTGATCGGATCATTGAAGCACAACTTCAGGATCCGATACTCTGTATCTACAGGATTGAGGTAGATGCGGATGGGAGACAGGATTTTACCATCCGGGATTATGGAGCACTTGTGAAGTTGGGCCGTTTGTGTGTACCTACAGTGGCAGAGTTACAGGCCGAGATTCTGGAGGAGGCCCATAGTTTGGCTTATGCCATGCATCCGGGAGGTACAAAGATGTACCGTACCCTCCGGAGCCATTATTGGTGGCCAGGGATGAAGAAAGATATTGCAGAGTTCGTGAGCAGATGCTTAACCTGTCAGCAGGTTAAGGCGGAACGGCAGAGACCTTATGGGGCTATGCAGCCACTTCCGATTCCCGAGTGGAAGTGGGATCACATCACCATGGACTTCTTCTTTAAGTTACCAAGGATTCAGAGTGGAGTTGACGAAGTTTGGGTGATTGTGGACCGGTTAACCAAGTCAGCCCATTTTCTGCCAGTTCAGGAGACATATAAACCTAACCGACTGGCCCAATTGTTTGTAAAGGAAATCATACGATTGCATGGTACGCCGGAGTCAATCTTGTCCGATCGTGATCCACGTTTCACTTCCAGGTTCTGGCGGAGTTTGCAAACTACTTTGGGAACAACCCTACATTTCAATACTGCTTTCCATCCACAGACCGATGGACAGTCTGAAAGGACCATTCAGACCCTGGAGGACATGATGATGTCTTGTGTGCTACAGTTTCAGGATTCATGGGATACGCATTTGCCGTTGATGGAATTCGCATACAACAACAGCTATCAGGCAAGTATCGCGATGGCACCCTATGAGGCACTGTATGGTCGATAGGGCAGGACACCTATCTGCTGGATGGAGATAGGGGAGCGAGCGGCTGTAGGGCCAGAATTGATGGACTTAACCCTGGAAACTATTCGTGTTATCAAGGAAAGATTGAAGGCGGCACAGGATCGCCAGAACAGTTATGCCGATTGACGGATTTGAGACTTGGAATTTGAAGTGGGAGATTTTTTTCTTCCTGAAGTTATCTCCGTGGAAAGGGATTATCCGTTTTGGTCGACTGGGGAAACTGAGTCCGCGTTTTATCGGACCTTATGAGATCGTGGAGAGGATTGGCAGGGTTGCTTACAGATTGGCACTACCTCCAAAACTTTCTAGAGTTCACGATGTTTTCCACGTATCGATGATGCGGAAGTACGTACATGATGCTTCCCATGTACTGGAGGAAAACCCTATCGAACTCCAAGAGGATTTGAGCTTTGAGGAATAACCAGTACAGATCTTGGATCAGAAGGACAAGGTACTACGTCGGAAGACGAACCCTCTCGTGAAGATTCTCTGGAGAAACCAGAAAGTGGAAGAAACCACATGGGAGCCCGAGGCTCAGATGTGAGAACAATTTCCTTATTTGTTTCTTTGAAATTTCAGGATGAAATTTCTTAAGGGGGGAAGGTTGTAACACCCCGGAAATTCAAGGATTCTAATTTTGTAAATTATTGAATGAATTGACGTTTTTACCCCTGTGAATTGTATTGCCCAATTTGTTGACTTTTTGATTGGTGGGTCGAACGGACTTTGACCAATGACCGTGACGTAGTTCGGGACGTCACGAGTTCATAGACAGGTGGCACGTCCAATTCGGACGATCAGGAAAAAGTTATGACTATCGGAAGTTCAGGGGCATTACCGTAATTTGGACGATGGGGGCGAAAATGTTGACTTTTCGTTTGGCAACTAATTTTCACACGACTCGAGGACCGTTAGGTAGGTCTCGACGTCCTGAGTCCGTTGATAGGCGGCACGCTGAAATCGGACTTCGGATGGCTGATTTACGGGTCTGGAAAGTGAAGGGAATTTTGGTAATTTCTGAACTAGGGGCATTTTGGTCATTTCATCCCTGGTCACTGTAGCAACCGCGGGGGAACAATTGCTGCACCACCGTGTGCGGTGGTTCTGAGTCCCAATTGTTTAATCAGTGTGTGAGTTGGAAAGTTGGGATTTTTTAAAGCCCTATAGACATCAGAACGTGGCTGAACATGGACACCATTTGTTAATTCAAGATTCGAACTTTTGCAGAAAACATTTCTCAGTGGACAGTGAGGCTTCCACGAGCTGTTGGCTGGCAAGGGTTGTTTAAACTGAGTGGGATTTAAGTGTGCTTCACTCTGCTGCAGTGAGGGCTGAGAATTGGAGAGGAAAACCAGAGAATTCAGTTTTTGGAAAATTGGAGGGAATTTCGGAGTTTAATTTCTGGTGCTTGTTGGACCAAACCAAGTCTTGGTTTAGTCTTCTGGGAGTATTTAGAACTCAACCACATCGAAATCGAGGGGAACCAGCCACGATTGAGTTGGGACGGAGGCTGCCGTTTTCAGAGAAGTTGCAGAGCTTGGAACGACAACCTTCAGGTACTTTCAGGCCCAATTGATCATTCATTTTAGTTCGTTTTGATCCTATTATGCTTCCTGTGAAGTTAATTGGAGAATGGGTTTGAAACCAGGGAGTTCTGGTGATTGACCCGTTTGATTGATCACGGGTCGAGGGTCCATTTAGGGGACCATTGAGGTTGATTTTTGACTCAGAACCTAAATTGGATAGTTAATGAACATGTTAGGATCAAATACGAGTGAAATCGAGTGGAAATTGAGGGTCAATTAATCGGGTCAAGCCGCGGGTGGCAGGCCCGTATTACAGACAAACGGGTGAAGGTGGTGACACTGTAGCTACAGTGTCAGGGGCGTGACTTTCACGCGCAGCCACTTTGGGCGGCGCGGGAGGGCGCGTTGAGCCTCATCTCTGATCACGATCAACATGACTTTTATTCCTCTCATCATTCTGAACATTTTTGTTGAATTAACCATGTTGATCTGAGATAGTTTTGATGGGTCAGTTTAGGGCCGGTTGTCTCGGGAAACGTGTTGGACGGTTTCCCTGAGCCGGTTTCTGTTTCGGACTTTTTGGATAAATGTTTAAGACTTGTAGTGACCTTTACGTGTGATTTGGACTGACAGGAATTGTACGATAATCCCGGTACAGGTCCGTACGCGCAGATTCACCGCGGGATCGTACTGTGAGTGGGCCCGATTTCATTAAACCCTTGCATGCTAAAATTTTTTCTGATTTACTTATATATTCACATGCTGGAATCAAGAAACGATTTTGATGATATTGAAATTATGGTTATGGCACGTTTCACGGTATTTGGGTTTGAGACCAGTCTGATGAAACTTAAAGATTGGTTTTGGATTTCATCTATATATATATATATATATATATGTTTTGCATGTGGATATCGATGAAATGTATTTGGTACTACACTGTATAGATCAATTCTTGTGATACTGTCTCCTCCGGATGTGGTACCCCGGAGCGGTCACGGCGCATTGCCTGCGAGGGGTCATTCTGCGGAGGAACCAGACCGTAAAATGACTCAGGAGCAGGATTGCTATAATTTGACGTCAGGGACGCCGAGCATCTAGGACGCTAGGCATTTGAGATGTCGTACCCGGACAGGGTTCGGGGATTTGATTCGGGATTAAGCCCCGAGTGGCACGCGTAGCCTTGGGACTGTGACCTTATTAGACGTTAGGGACGTCGGACATCGGGGATGTCGGGATTGGAGTGTATAGTGCAGTGGTTAAAATTATGTTTATGGTTTTATTACATGCCTTATGATTCATATTATATAATTTATGGTATAAAATTCGGATGCATGCATGTTTAGAAAACGGAGGGGTAAATTATATGTTTTACTTATTAAACGGTTTTATAAACTCGAGTTTCGGCCCACTCACCCTTAATGTTTTGGTAACCCCTCCAGGCTGTGCTACTGAGGTAGAGGAGGATCCTGAGGCTGAGGCATAGATCTACTTCCGCGTACCAGATCTCCTGTTGGGTGGTTATCCCGCAGGTTTACTTTAGAGTCGTGCTCGCAATTTGTAATTTGGAACTTTATCCCTTGTCTGACATCGGTTTATTTGGGATTTGATGTATAACTTTACTTGGTTATTTATTCATTTGAACTTTTGAGGTTAAAATTGGAACGTTATTTTGGGTGTCAGACGGGAGCAGGGCACGTCCCCATGTGGTCCCAGGGGGGATCGGGGCGGGTCCTATCAGCTTGGTATCAGAGCACTAGGTTGTGGTCAGCATGCTAGACTAGCGACTAGTACTAGTTACTTTTCGAGTTTAAGGATAATGTTATCTGATCTATGCCTCTTGACAGTTGGTTATGCCTTCAAGGAGGATTCCTCATACACGAACTGACGAGGATCTGGAGAGGGAAATGGAATGCGGAAGCATTGAACGGGCTCAACGTCTGGGAGCCACTCCTTTCAACGGGGGATCAAACCCCGAAGATGCTCATGAATGGATTACCAAGTGGGAAAGGATCTTCACGGTAATGCACTGCCCTCCGGGCGAGCCGGTGACCTTGGCGGCCTTCTTACTGGAAGGAGGGGCCTATCAATGGTGGCATGGCCTTGAAATGTCTGGATGGTCTGTCCACACCACTACTTGGGAGGTCTTCCGTTCCCGATTTCTGGACCAGTATTACCTGCGATCGTTTCGAGCGGCAAGAGAGGCGGAGTTCATGCGGCTTGGGGATTGTGCCTTCGATGCTCATCAAGACATTCTCGTGGGAGGTATTCAGGATGGAATATGTTTCATACTTTGAGGTGGGTCCCGTGTGGGGTTTGCCTGACTGGTGGTTGCCCGATCCCTGCCCCTTGTTGTGGTACTTGTCCCTCCCTCGATGATCATTGTTGAACGTCCCATTCTGCTTACCGGAGTGTGAGTCAGATCGGTGATTCGTATGCGCATTATTGGTTGGTGGAGGCGACTGTGCCTGATGATTGTTTGGAGGTGGGGGGCGCGTGCTGTTCACGTCGGGTTGGGGCGCCACCTATGGAGAGTTGAAGTGCTCCGCCTTGGTGTATATTTCCGTTTGCCGCATGAGCTCATTGTAATCGTCCCAACCTTGGATAAAGGCATGGTACTTGAAGGTGGACTCCCACAGCCCATTGCGGAAATCCTGGTAGGCGGCCTTGTCATCTGTCTCATGGCATTTGGAGTATTCCAAGCTGAATCGAGCGGCGTATTGGCGTAGGGGCTCGCTATCTCCATGTCGGAGGGTTCCCAAGTCCTCGGTTGTGAGCAATCGATCCGTCTGGATCATGAACTGGTTCAGGAAGACCGTATGTAGGCGGTCGAACGAGTCGATGGACTGCGGTTCAAGATGATAGAACCAGTTGAGCGCGGCCCCAGTGAGGGTGGAGCTGAAAATCAGGCACTGCACTTCGTCGGAGAGGTTTCTGAAGGCGAGCGCGGAGTTGTAATTATTGATATGGGTGTCTGGGTCTCCCTGTCCATCATATAGGGAAATCTTCAGGGGTTTGACCTCTGTTTCATGGCGGTACCACATGATGCAGTCCATGAAGGGACCGATGTTGGTTCCGAGGTCTGGGCAGTGTCCCAGCCTTGGGTCTGGCGGCCTCCAGCTCCCGCACGCGCCGGAGGAGTTCCTAGATCACCTCGTCCGATCGGAAGGGCCGATCTGCCCCAATCGGCCGGTCGCCGGTTGGATGATTTGTGCTGCCGCCCCTAGACTTCCCGGGTTGTGTCGGTCGTCGCCCAGACGAGGCCGTGGTTGAGCTGGCATTGTCCTCCGGTTGGTGCCTACCGACCGGCGAGAAGGGACTACCTGGAGGCAGGGCGGAGGGCCGTGGATGCTGCGCTGGTCGGCATGCCGAGCCAGACCGCGACCGGGTGCCCTGGAATAGTACTGGCAGGGACGGTTGTGCCTGGATGCGGGGGCGTGAGTGGGGTAAGTCAGACGGTTAGCCGGGGCCTGCGTTTGTCTCTTGTCGAGTAGTTCGCGGGCGTCGCGGTAGATCTGAGTGCCCGAGGGGCCAGGTAGGTAGGTCTGGTGGAAGAGCAGGCGACTGGACGCTTCCGGTCGGCAGGTGTCACCAATTTCGACTCGGCAGGCGTCGAATTCCTACCGACGAGATTCCGCGGCCAAGGCCCGTTTGGTTGCCTCCCGCTGCTCCTCCAGTTCCTCGTGTGTGGATTGCAAGATTGCTAGGGTGCTTCCATGCTGCTCCCCCCACACGTGGTTCCTGCTCTCGATGGCAGCGTTGCTTTTCCTGAGTTCGGCAACCTCCGACCGGATTGTTCTCAGCATTTAGAGCATGTCCTCGGAAGGCAGGCTAGCTCGGGCCCGGTTGCGGTCGACTTGGGGGGTGTTGTTGAGCTCATCGTCATCCCGTTGGGCAAACATTGTGCGTCGGCAGAGGGTTGAGCGGAGGTATGTGAGTTAGTGGGACGGACAGTCGATTCCCACAAATGGCGCCAATTGTTTGATCCGGAAATGACCAACTCGATGAGACCCTCCGGGGGATCTAGGACCAGTCGTGTGGTGTCTTGGGCATGCTGGTGGTGTTGCTGCTCGGCAGGGATCCTGCAAAGACTTGACATCGGCGTGGTGTCAGCCAAAGGGACTCTGATGCCTAAGTTAGTATCTGAGTGCCGAAAGGCAGGTAAATACAGTGTTCTGGATCAAGTTCGAGAGCTTACCTTTGTGAAAGGTTTCGAGGTATTTATAGTAGTCATAACTGCGGTAGGTGGGCTACTGTTGCGGAAGCAGGTTGTGCTTTGTGGCTAAGAGTTTCCTGAAAAGCCCTGGACATCCGGAGGAGGCGCTAGCTGGAGTCCCAACCTGCCTCCGTCAGGGAGTGGGTATGGAAGAGTTGGTTAGGTGACTGTCGCAGCCAGCTGGTACCTGTACCCTGTCAGGTGCCGAATGACAGTCCTGCAGGAAAGTGCCAATCGGCGGGCCACGGTTGTGGGGATGCCGATCGGGTAATCAGTCGGTGTCCTTCTTGTCGTGGCGGGCCCTGTGCTTAGGTGGTCGGTCGATATGGTATAAACAGGTCCTGACAGAGGAGGGATGGGTCCTGACACGGGTTTTTTAACTCGGTTGCATAACTCGACTGGAAATCAATGGTTTTATGTCCGATTTTCATGAAATTTGGTCGTATCTCGATCATTTTAATAAAATAAAGAGATCTATGGGCTTAAAACAAGGAAAAATTTCGAAATTTCGCTCAATTTTTTCTCCCCCCCCCCCCCCCTCCTTCTTACGTTGCGCCAGCCAAAAAAACCGATATATCGGCGATAGTGTCGATATTTTCATCAATGCATATAATAGAGTTGAAGATCGAGTGCAAAATATAATTAATAATTTAATTTATGAATAAAAATTACACTCGAAATAAAATTTAGAGATCATTTGTAGTATTAATTAACAAAAAATTCATATTAAATTTAAGATCACATATGTAATGCATAGTTGATTATTTTGTTAAACAAAGTTGCAAATGAAAAATAATTTATTTTCATATTTTAACATTATTCGGTGAATAAAATTAATGGTCACGTTCTATTTTCTGTCTCTCGAATTTAAACCCACGAAAAAATGATCGTGGAATCATCAAAAGATATGTCCTAAAGGAATAGTGGAATATATTCAATGTTGCCCTACACGGTTATAATATGGTTACTTTAGTACGACGACGTCGTTTCCTGGAATAACAGTAACTTCTTGTAAAAGTAAAAGTGAACTAATTAAAAAGTAAAAAAGAAAAGAAAACACCGTGTAACGACCCGTCCTGAAATCGAGATTTGATTAGTGGTTAATAACGGATTAATGTGATTAATCAGTGATTAGTTGGGTAATTTCGGATGGACGGTGCGAAATGAAGAATTTTCCCTTGGAATTAGGAGAACGGTTGACTTTTTGATCGGGAAGTCAAATGGACTTTGGCCGATGACTGTGACGTAGATCGGGACGTCACGAGTTAATAGACAGGTGGCACTTCCGATTCCGACATTTGAGGAAGAAATTGTTATGTTTGGAAGTTTGAGGGTACTTTGGTAATTTTGTTAAAAAGGGGGGCAAATGGTTGACTTTTTATACGACAAGTTATTTTCACGCATATCAAGGACCATTAGGTAGGTCTCGATGCCCTGAGTACAACGACATGTGGCACGTTGTCATTGGACTTCAGATGGATTAGTTAATGGTCTAAACGTGCGATGGGAATTTTGGTAATTTGTTATTTAGGGGCATTTTGGTCATTTACTACATAGGGATCTGTGCCCAGTAAAGTTGGGACACTTGGCTGCCTCAGGATTAGTGTCCTCAGAGATTGGGACACCTGGCTCTCTCTGGATGGATGTAGAATCCTCCTCACCGTCCCACTTGGTTTTAAAACTAGCTACACGATTTTGGCAGGGAAGAAAAAACAGAGACCGTGAGCTTTAACCCCTACATACCCGTACAAGTCTTCACCCCTACCCCGTGATGTTTGAATGAAAGATAGAGCCTTGAAAGTAAGGATCGTGGAGGCGCCACCGTGGTGGACCACCGTGAATGGTGGTGGACGGGAAATAGTAAGATCGTATCCCCTGTTTTTGGAATTTGAAATTAGTAAGAATAGGTTCTGATAACTGCTAATAGTTTTGGTAGTGGGTGTGAGGCTGTGGAGAGTCAGACAAGCACACTGGACTCGAAGTTGACGCATGAGATGGACGGTAAGGTGAGAATTACCGTGAACCTTGATTTACAGTAAAAAATAATGAATTTTGATCTAATGATTGTTGAACAACTAGGCCAATTTAGTGAGCAAATGGAAGTGACCAGAGGACGATTGGGACCAAAACCATGGCCGGAGACGGCGTGTGATGGCCGAAGACAGGGATCACAGAAAGGCCAGTTGTTTTGTAATCAGGAAGGTAATTTCTCATGCCAAACTCATTTTTTGACACAGTAGATTACTAGAAAACCCTTAGAGGAAGCTATAGGATTGAACAGAAGTGAAAATGGATCAAAATGGACGATTTAGGAGGTTGCACCGTGGACGCCGGTTCGACTGGATCGGCCCGGTTCAAACCAGTTCAGACTGGGTTGGACTGAGGTTGATGATGAACAGTAGCTTAGCGCATGAGGGCGTGTGGTGCGTCTGATGGGGAAGTGTTAAACATCTGAAATGATGTAATCGTTGTAACGAACATTTTGGCACTGGTTTCAAGTCGATCGGACATCGTTTCGATATGCTTCGGGATGTTCGAAGATTTTAGAGCTCGCTTAAAAATAGTTAAAAATTCGGAAAAATTACAGGGTTTTAGTATGAACATTGTGAAGTAGTTAGTGACCATATTATGGGATTTGGACAGGTTCGGGAAGTCCAGTGATAGTGGATTAACCAGGAAAGTATACGTGTAAGCGTATCGAGGCGGCGACGCTAATGGTCTGTGAGTGGACTTTGCTTTCTAACTTATGATGCATACATAAATGTTTTATATGATTTCTATACGTGATGTTTATGTTTATGATATGATCTTGATGATTTACGATTTTGCACGTATTTCGAGATAATTACGTATTTGCACGTTTTACGAGCTTACGATTTATGTTGTGATTTGCCCATGGTTTTGATATTATGATTTTGGGATTTGAAAATGAATTGATTTTAATGATTTATATTGGATTTTGGAAAGGTGATTTCGGGCTTGAAGCCCTGTTCATAAAAAGTGATTTCGATAAATGTGATTTCAGGTTTTGAAATCGGATTTTGGAAATATGATTCTTGATTCGGTTTTGGAGCTTGAAAGAGGATTTCTGGATTTGGGTTCCAAATGATTATTCCAGATTTCGGCTTACGGAATGATGATTTCAGATTTGGATTTGGAAATTGATGATGGATATGATTTCCTGTAACGACCCGGAAATTCAAAAAACGAAAAATTGAAACAATTGAAGGAAATGACGATTTTGCCCCTAGTTCTAAGGGCCAAAAGTTGAATTTTTGATCGAGACATTATTTGGACTTTCCGGAAGTACCGTTGGATAGGTCGCGAGACGCTGAATCCGTAGACAGGCGCATGCGTCAATCGGAGTCTGGATGAAAAAGTTATGGATTGAGGAATGCTAGGGGCATTTTGGTCATTTGTGTATAGAAGGGTAAAATGGTAATTTTAATGGCCAGGTTGATTAATTAGCCAATTGATGACTCACTTACCTTCCTAGGTGACACATGTCACAAGGAATTGGGGGATTAGTGGCCTGTCGGCCGTGTACGCGTGTGTGTGATTTAAATCAATAGACAATGGATAAAAAAAGAAAACAGAGAGATATGAATTATCCCTCATGATCGATCAATTGGCAGGGAAGGAGGGAAGATGAAATTGAGAGAATAGGGAGAAAGAAGAGAGGAAGTCGAGTGAAAACAAAGGAAAAAAAAAGAGAACATAACCCCTAAACCCAGAAAACCCGAAAAACTACCCATGAACATTAATGTCGAATTCGAATTGTCAGACATTTATGAGTGAAATTGATGTTGAATTTATCTTCTTGGGATTGAGGCGAGTCAAACCCAATTAAATTAGAAGAGAATTCGAGTCGTTTTGCCCTAGAACAGAGAAAGGGAAGACTTGGGATTTTTGAGTTTGAGTCGAGGAATTAGAGACATGGAATGATGAAATTGATCTTGGAAATATATTTAGTAGGACCCCACGATGCTTCCTGATGCATCAATTGAAGGAAAACAATGAGAAATTGTGGAGATTGGACGATGAACAGTGATTCGGTGTTCTTCGAATAGTTGAGCTTGATTCGACTGGATTGAGGTAAGTATTCATGTAATTGAATTCACAGAACCTAAATTTCATCTATAACGATGCTAATGGACGGTTAAATTGTAAGAAATGATGTAGGATTGATGGACATTGAATCGGGTCTGTTCGCAGGTCGCAGAGATCCGTTTGCATGGAAACGGGTAAAGGTGGTGACATTGTAGCAGGCGCGTGAGTTTCACGCGCAGCCACTCACGGCGGCGCGTGAGGGCGCATGGGCACGATTCCCGAGGTGAGTTCAACATGACTTTTATTCTATGCAATGTAACGAACATTTTAGAGCTGGTTTCGAGTCAATCGGACATTGTTTTGATATTGTTTTGAGGGTCCGAAGGTTTATGTTACGTTTTTATATAAAAATTAATTCCCAGAAAATTATGGGGAATTGATATGATGTTAATTAAGTCCTTAGTGACCCTGAGTAATGATTTTGGACAGGATTCGAGATTCCTGGAAAATATCAGAAATTACGGAAACGTGTGCAACTCGGAAAGCGAGCAGTTTGGACGGTGTGTGAGTGGACGTTTGTTTTATAAACCATTAACATGCATAGTTAAATGTTTTACATGATTGATTGCATGATTTGAATTGTAATGATGTCCTGATGATGTGGCATGATTATTTGTGATTTAATGATTATTTTAATCGAACTTTCGGGCACATTTTACGACAAATGAGAAAATGATGTTTTGGGCTAGGCCCGGAGTCAAAAAGGTTTTGAAAAGAATATTTTGACTTAGTTGGTGATTCAAGGAGGATTTCTGGATGATTTTAATGTTTTCAAATGTGATTTTACGGATTTACGTATAATTGGAATTTGGGCTTGAGACCCTGTCGGGAATGCTTATGACTTGGTTTGAAGTCATGGATATGATTGATATGTGTTTTTGGTATGGACTGTGTTTGTGATTATGGATACTGGATACTGGATCATGTTTTGGATGGTGCGAGTGCAGTCCCTAGACGTGACTCGGATAGTGCGTGAGTGTAGTCCCCGAGTATGTGGTACATCTAGATGGTGCATGTACAGTTCGCTGACATGACTGATATGACTTGGATGGTGCCTGAGTACAGTTCCCGAGGTTGGCCTACGCGTAGTGCGGATGTGACAGTGTGATTGTTTGTTCACTTGTGAATAGTGCAGATTGATTGATTGTGAACTTGTGAATAGTGCTGTTTGGTGTTGATTGTGATTACGTACTGGTATTGAGTACGGGTTTTCTGGTTTATGTGGCCAGGTGATTATGTTTTCACATGTTTGGCTTGAGAGCCGGGATTTGATATTGGTTGTGTGATTTGGCTGGAAAGCCGGTGATTGTTATTCATATGTTTTTCCCTATGCGTGCATGGTTTGATAAACTAGAGGGTAAATGATGTATTTTGAAACGTGTTTTAAATGATATGATTTTTGTCCACTCACACCTTTTTGTTTTGATGACCCTCCAGGCCGTGGTACGATGTTCAGGGCTGATTGAGAGGCGGAGGCATGAGCGGAAGTCAGTGCAGTTATCTCTTGTCTGACAGGTGTTGAGGGGTAATTTCGGGACTTCAATCGACTTGTCAGACGGAAGTAGGACCGGGCACGGTTATCAACGTCCAGTTGGGACAGGTCCTGTCATTTTCAGATTCTAGATTTGGATTCGGAATGATGATTTCAGATTCGGTTTGGGATTCGAAATGGTGATTTCGAATTCGGATTTCGACATGGATTTGAAAATGGTTTTTAAATGGTTTTGGATTGGATTTGCTGGATCTGGTTATTGGGTTTAAAGACCAGGATATGATTGTGACAGGGGCGAGCCCGGATTGGGTTTAAAGACCCAGATTGAGTTTAAAGACTCGGATATTGTGATTTCCTCCGTAGGCCTATTGAGTTTAAAGACTCGGGAGTTTAAAGACTCAGATTATATTGAGGCCTAGATTGAGTTTAAAGACTAGGATTGATAGTGAGTTTAAAGCCTCGGATAGATCCAGCAGGTTCGATTAATTGAAATGGGTTTCAAAAGTGGTATCAAATGTGTTTTGAATTTCGATGAACTTGATGGTTTTCAATGATGATGGTTTTCAATAATGGTTTTCAGATGTTTTGGGCTTTGCCCCGGATGATATGGATTTTGATGGTTTTGGGCTGAGGCCTAGGATTTGAAAAAATGAAAGTATTTCTAGCTTTTGGTTTCATAAAAGGTTATATTAGCTTGAATATGAAATGGTTTTATGAAACAGCTTTTATATGCATGCATTGATTTTTAAATTGAGGGTATAAATGTCTTTTATTAAATTGTTTTTTGAACATATTATTTATTTTTATCCACTCACAGTCTTTTGTGTTTTTCGATACCCTCTAGGTTTGATGCGGTGGGCTGTTATTAGAGAGACGGAGACATCACACACGTGATCCACAGTAGGTTCTGTGAACTCTGGGAAGTCCGGAAGTTTTTGGACGGTTCGCTTGGGGAATCCCTTGTCCAGCTTACGTGTTACATGGAGGTTTGACGTCAGTTAGCCTTCGTGTTGCCCGTGAGTTAGACGGGAGCATGACTTAGCCCTTAATCCGGGGGGATTGGGGGTGGGTCGTGTCACACCAACAGTGAGAAAGTACCAAACTCAGCCTACCAGATTCAACTAAAATCAATGGTTCCTATGCTTATGAATGTTCATGATATCTTTACTCTCTAGATGGTGCTTAATGTTCATAATTATTAGCTCGACAAATATTAATATTGGGAAGGTGGAGAGTTAACTTACAGAGAAGGTCGACGATGAGGCGGCTAGTTGATCTGCCGAAGAAAGTACGGTCGTAGGGGGAACTAATGGAATAGCCTAGTTCGGAAACGAGTCCACCGGTATCGGAGTTGGAGTCACCGAAATTGAAGATGACGGGCCTGGAATTGCGTTGGCCATTGACAGAGATTGAAAGAATACTCAAGAACAAGGCTCTGGTAAGTAGAGAATGAGACCCAATGACTGGCTCCAACTCATACCCTCCTGCACCATACACACAGATGACAGATCACACCTCAATATTATGAATTACATCACTCTCTCACTTTCTATCTCTGTTAATTTGACTGAAATATTGTGAAAATTGTCCGATTTCTTCAATATTCGTCGAAATTTTGCGATAGTACTGAAATTGGGGGAGGATTTTTCTTCACCCCCCTTTATATATCGACCGGTCTGATTTCCGATATTTCGGTGGAAATATCGGCGATTTTGCCGATTTTTACTTCAGTGGATGTGCCTCACTTTACACCATAGCATGACCCTCATTGTAGTGTAACACACTTTACCCCGAAGCTAGAACACGCCTCGCCTTGTGACATGCCTCACGTCAAGTCATGGAACTTCGTGCTTCCCCCATTGAAGACCTTGATGTTGGCTCTATCTGCACTTAAAGATGACAAGTATGTCAATGCGTCAAGCTCTCCTGTCCATAAAGCACCATAAGCATGTCGACTAGGGGAGAGCCTTGATGTCAAGTCCATCATCCCTTGAAGTTGGAAGCTCCAATAAGTCTTGGACACGCCATTATATGGTATTACGACAAGTTACTCCACAAAGTGAGTTCTTTAAGATTACATCAGAAGTATGCCTTCATACATTTTGAAATGACCGTCTCGGAGAATAAAGCACAACACCGCTTGAGTCGTTGCAATCGGACAACTACAGCTCCTGAAATATTCAAAAGAATAAACCAACAATATATATATATATATATCATATACAAAATAAATAATATATATACTCATATATTATTATACATGTACATTACTTGCACAAAAGCAAGCTGTCAAGCCACAAAAAAAGGGTACAAAGACAAAAGTTGCCAATTGACAGCAGAAAAAACATAATTCAAAGGTTATGATGCTCCAGCCATGTAAACTCCAGCCGCGTGGTGCGAAAAATAGAAGATACCTAATGCAGACTCCAGGTGCACGCGCTAGCAGTCCTCCAATCAAATTTTTTGACAGGACCCGCCCCAATTGGACTTTGATAACCGTGCCTGGTCCTGCTCCCTTCACACAAGTCAACTGAAGTTCCGAAAACACCCTCAGTACCTATTAGACAAGGGATGACCGTACTGATTCCTGCTCATGCCTCCGCCTCTCGATTAGCCCAGATTTGCGTGCCACGACCTGGAGGGTCATAAAAAATGTAAAAGGTATGAGTGGACAAAAATAACATCGTTTGAAAACACATTTCAAAACAGATCACTTTACCCTCCTGTTATAAAACATGCATGCATAGCATAAAACACATGAACAACCGGCTTTCAAGTCAAATAACACGAGGATCATCAAAACTCAACTATCAACATCAAACCAGTCACAATAACCATCATCAACAGTACTCATCACCAATACTCACATATCAAGCATAATAATCAAACTGCACTACTCAAAAATGCAAAGAGATCACACAATCACATCCGCACTACTCATAGTGCACAATCAATCACATAATCACACCGGCACTATGCATAGGCCACAACAATAATAACCCCGAGCATTAGCTGTCTGGGAACACCCCTAGCTTTGGCTACTTGGAACACACATATACCCCCTAGCTCCGGCTACTTAGGAACACACATATACCCCAAGCATCAGCCGTTTGGGAACACCCCTAGCTTCGGCTACTTGGGAAACAAACACAACCACCCCAAGCTTCAGTCGTCTAGGAAATACCCCTAGCTTCGACTATCTGGGAACTCATCACAGTCACAATGAAACTACCAGGGATTACATCCCAAAATCCTTTCAAAATCATCCTTGACTTACATTCCAAGTCAAATACCATCATCAAATCGGGCCTACGCCCAATTCATTAGTTTCAAACAAACCTTGACTTAAAACCAAGTCAAAACCATTTCCAAAAGGGTCTCAAGCCCAAAATATCATTTTCACGTAAATTCGTAAAATCACGTTCATAAATTGACAATTAAGTTCACCAAATCATCAAGTAATGACCTCAAATCATCATTCAAATCATTGCAATCAAATCATGCAATAAATGACATAAACTTTTTTAACTATGCATGCATAATAATTTATAAAACAAACCTCCACTCACACATTGTCCAAGTTGCTCGATTCCGAGCTGCGCGTTTTTCCGTAAATTTCAGGAATCACGAATTCTGTTAAAAACCACTATTGAGGGTCACTAACACCTCAATAATGTCACATTAAAATCCCCTAATTTTTTGGTATTTAAATACGTATTTAAAACGTATATCTACACTTCGAGTACACAAAACTATATCGAAATGGTATCCGATCGACTCGAAACATGTGCCAAAATGTTCGTTACATCAAAATCATTAAAACTCATGTTAAACGTACCTCGAAAACAGCGACCACGTGCCCTCACGCATCACCGCAAGTGGCTGCGTGTGAGACCCACACGCTTGCTATATTGACCCAGTTGCTGTTCATCTTGTCCACCCATTTCTCTGCAAAACAGGTCCTTCGACCCGTTTCCATGACCCGGTTCGATATCCACCATGTCTGCACCAAATTCCACAATTCTTTCATGTAATTCCATCGTCTTGATCCTACAAAAAGGTTTATAATCTCAATTTCATGGACTTCCTTAACTAAAACCCATCAATTTGTTCAAGCTCTGAACTTCCATGTCAAACGCTGATACTAGCTTGTCCGTGAGAAATTTTCTTCAATTCCTCCTCAGTTCAACTCATTTAAGTGTCAAAAAAAGATTGATAACCTCGAATTCACTCACTAATTCGTCTAACTTGAAAATTGAATTCGAAATGAAACGATCCGTTTCGGGTTTTAGGTGTTTCGAGCCTAGGTTCTTTGATCCTCTCTTTCTTTTTCTTTCTCGTGTTTCTCTTTCAATTCTTCTCAAAATCTCAGTTCCTCTGTATGTGTAGAATGGCTTCTGTTTGATTGTTAAAATCAAATCGAATTTTGGTTTTTGTTTCAAGAAAAAACAAACACATACACAATTGTACGCAGACACTACCCGGGGCCACAGTGCAATCCCAGGCAGGAGATGATAGATGTCACTCAAAGAATAGGGTGAGTCACACCCCAATGACTCAGCAAATCACTAAAGACCAAATTCCCTCGAGTCAAAAATTACGAAAATACCCCTCACCATTTTGGGCATATAATGGTCACGCCCAAACTTCGATTTCGACGTGCCTCCTATCTACGGACTCAGTGTCTCAAGACCTACACAACGGTCTTTACGAAAATTCCAAAAAGTGTCCCGAACAAAAAGTCAACTTCCCATTAACCAAGGGTAAAATCATCATTTCCTATCTAAAATTTCCAAATTTCCCTTTTTCTAATTTTCGGGTCGTCACATTTTTGCGCTAACGTGAGCTCTGCCGCCTGCTACTCCCACGTTTAATGCCTACCAGTGCATCCTGCGACCACACATCTGACAGGGTTTATCCGACATCAACTCGGCATCATCCCTGCTACTTCTCACCTTTCTTAGTTCCTCCACTCGATCTACATCGCCTCACCACTTGGGGAATGCAAACCATAATATTATCAATCCCTACAATCTGCAAGTATTAATGAACAGAAGGAAAAGTGAACACGCACAAGACATCTACCTCCACAAACGGCGGTGCGAGTTCCTTCAGTGCGATATGACGTCAGTCTGTCTTCACCAACAGTAAACCACGACTAGGGCTTAATTTTCTTTATTAAAAATAAAAGTCACATGCCTTCATTTAAATAAAGAAAAAATAGACAAACACTAATTTCTAATTGGACTCTAAGGATTAACTCAAATACAAGGCTTCAAGCCCTAAGGCTTCCTATGGCAAACCAAAGTGACATCCAAAGATGATCAGGACTTCAATTGCTTAAATGAATATTCAATGCGGAGTCCTACTCCCTAAAAAAAATGCTTTATCAAGAAGATAATAAAAATTACATCCCTTAGGATTGCCTGAATATCTAAGCGATGTGGGGGCATTTGTGAAACCATAAATAACCGAAAAATTATGAAGCTGCCACATGGTCTATAATTATCATAATGTCGATATTACCCTTGGTATATACGATGGTGGTATCACACGATCTTCACATTAATTTAATATATTTACTAGTTGAATATATTAATTGATCAGTTCAATACCGATAATAAATAATCTCTCCGCGAGTTATTTATTATTATTTATATAATTAATAATAGTGATTTTTCTTAGTAGAACCACCTATTAAACATTATTTCCTTCAACCAATCAAACACTCCGGTAACTCTCAAGACTTCATTATAAGTACAGGGCCTCCCCCACCTCTAAGGTAATTCAAAACATATACCAAAACTCTACCGGTTTATTTCTCACGATTAAACTAATTTTGGCATCATAGTGTTCTTGGTTGAACCACCCCCCCGTACTTCAACCTTAACCTCGTTTGTTTTTTGTTATTGTGTGTAGGGATCAAGAAGGAATTCTACAAGTTTGAAAGATTTCTACATCAACACTTTTTTCTTCCACTTAAGTGATTAATTTGCCTACCATGCTTCCATTCATCGCCAAAGAATTTGGTATCAGAGCTATTTTCCAATGACCTCAAACTATGTTCCTACGTAGTTCTCAAACCCCCCAAGCCGAGTTCCATGCGTCTTTCGGTACTCCAGTGTTCTAGAAACTTTTGTTATTAATGATGTCTAGAAATCTCCTACCAGAACTTAATTGGTGTGTAGACTAGTTGCAGAAGGAAGCTAAGTAATCCAAAAATCACAAAACATATTATACGTTCTTTGCACGAGCAGCTGCTAGAAAAGTATTCTCCAAATCAATCAAAATTTCCTAGATTAAAAATTCTTTTTTCTTCCACTTAAGTAATTAACTAGCCTACCTTGCTTCCATTTACCCCCCAACACGGAGCTCATGGATGTCCCAAAGAGGAAAGTGCGTGTCTCAAATATTTGGGGGTGAGGGTTTTAGGGGTTTAGGTTTCTTGTTGAAATATGAGTACAATGGCGTCTTTTTTTTTGTGTACAAAGAATTATGTCGAAATTTGCTCATCCAAATTATTGAGATCTCAGGCAATCTCATCGATTATTTGTGGAAAATGATTGGTTTTAGCAATTAGCAAGGTCGGCAATCATAACCAGAGTTTAGATTTTCTTCTTGTTTGGCAGTTGGATTGATTTTTGAATAACTGTTGTTTGCATCAGAAGACTTTAAGGTTCGATTTTTACCTGTCATATTGTTGTTTTTGGTCAACATTTTTTAGTCTCACAAGAAAACAAAAATTGTCTGCCATTTTCTTTTCAGATTAATTTTGATTGAATAAAAAAAATATTAAATTTTTTTTTGGATTGTTGATGCAAGAAATGGATCAACCTAGACTCGCTGAGCTGAGCTTCTTTGCTGCTCCTCTTGGGGTTGTAAGAACTGCACAGGAAGAGGATAAGAGCAAAGAGACACCGGTCTGGTGTCGACCTAACAGTCTCTGATGCTTAATTCAGTTTAAGTGAGAGGGTTACTATAGCAATTTAGGCAACATGAGGGCAAGATTGTAATTATCTTTTTGGAAGGGGATGCCTTTTTATTTATAGTAGCATTGAATGTGTTTGTTGGTGTTTGTCAATGTGGGATAAATGCTGCTATCTTTAGGAGCTGACAGGTGTCCTGCGGTGGTCCTAGGCAGCATTTATGACTTGTCAGTGGGCCCAGCCAACCAGTTCTGAGCAGTCTAAGCAGAGTCGGTCCCTGGTTGGTTTATAAGCAGACCAATCATTTGTAAGGATGATCTACTGGTTAGACAATCGGATGTGATCTTCCTGTGTTGTGAGGGCCTTGCCGGCCTGGTCAGACCAACTTGGTCTTTAGTCAGGCCGACTAGTTTAGGTATGAACAGAAGTCCCCTAAGTCGTTGACTGAGGTGGATTGCCTCGGTTGAGGGCTTGTATTGTTCCTGTCGGTCTGAATAGGTGTACAGTATCCCAGTCCCCAATCCCCCAAGCCCTTGATAGAGGGAAAATGTCGAGGGAGAAGTTAGTGAATGGCGGGTTTTCGTAGATCGTAGGACGAATAAGTAGCCGATAGGTCTGGGGGTATACTCAGATTGATCAGACCTCACATTTTCGGTCAACTTATGCGGACCCTCACATGATGAGGTGGTCGATCGGCCCAGAAGGTGTCCTCAAGTCGATAAAGAGCCACGTAGGTTCCAAGGTGAGTAGATTTACCTAGGTAGGTCAGCTTGCGTGGACCTTCATACGATGAGGTGGCCGATCGGCCTAGGAGGTGTCCTCAGGCCGATCAAGTGCCACTTAGGTGCCAAGGTGAGTGGATGTCACATTGGTTGGTCAGCTTGCGCAGGCCCTCGCACGATGAGGTGGCTAATCGGCCTAGGAGGTGTCCTTAGGCCGATCAAGTGCCACTTGGCTGCCAAGGTGAGTGGATGTTATGACAGAACCCATCCCAAATCCCTCGAGATTAAAGCGGGACGTGCCTGCTCCCATCGTGTCAGACAAGGGATAATTCCAACCTTAGCCCAAATGGGGCTTCCAGAGTGAGCCAAAATCAGAGGAGGAGTGTGATGTCTCGATCTCTGCTAAAACCAGCAACCGCGATCAACCTGAAGAGCATTAAAACCATTGAAAGCTGTGAGTAGACGAAATAAATAATTTATAAAACATTCCACAAAGAAGAAGTTTATGCCCTTCACTAAAAAGTATGCATGCATTTGAAAACCATTTATCAAACCATTTGTCATTAATTAAATCATTAGAGCCTTAGCCCAAAATCGTAAAACCAGAGTATGTGGGAACTCAGACCAAATCAAATCCATAGGGACTCCGCCCAAATCAAATCACATGGGTCTCAGCCCAAAAACAATCAAGTGGCTCTCAGCCCAAAACCAATACAAGTAGGTCTCAGCCCAAAACCAATCATCAGCATCCTTGATGCTTGACATCCCAGAAGTCACAATTCACTCCACTGTCACGGTTCCAAGCTACGCGTGCTACCTGAGATCTCAAATCCCAAGTCTCCCTAGGGTCCTCCTTGGTAAATTACCCGCAGATCAATGACCCTCTGTGGGGGAGGTTTTAACCTCTGACAATCTTACTCCTGAGTCACTATATAGACCGGTCGCTCCGTGCAATGACCCATCGCAAGGAATGCCCCGTGACTACTACAGGATACTATAAGACGTCTGGAGGAGACAACCCGCCACTCCAGGATACTATGAGACTTCTGGAGGGCAACCGTTCGTGAGGATGGTATACGGAAAACCGTTTCGCAAAATATCTCAAAATCGTTCAAAGGGCTACACCCGGATTTTCCATAAAACCATCATGAATCCATATATGGTAGCCCAGTCTGAAATCATGTTTATAAAACACAATTGGGCCTCATGCCCAATTCGTAAACCAACAGGGCCCCCAACCCGATCATATAAACCAAATGGGCCTCCAGCCCGATGACTCATTAAGTCAAATGGACTCCAAGTCCGATGGTTTCCAATCAAATGGGTCTCGTTCCCAATTCCATATTTCTAAATCCAAAACCTTTCATCAAATCATCATAGAAAACATAGCACGTATCAGCACCGTATAAAACTGAAAACCTCGAAATACATGCAAATACGGAAAACCACGCACCGCAATCATCATCATAGAATTCATATATGTAAATCATATAAAACAATCATGTATGCATCATAGTTTAGAAAACAAGGTCCACTCAAAGACCGTCCATGATGCGCCTCGATATGCGCACCAAAGCCTCTCCCGTGCCAATCACCATCTCCGGAGTTCTCAAACCTATCCAAATCATACTAAAGGGTTATTAACTACTTCAATAACCTCTCATAAAAGTCCCCTAATTTTCTAGGATTTTTAGCATATGTTAAACTCAATCCTAAACCTTCGGACATTCTGAACTATATCTAAACGACGTCCGATCGACTTGAAACTTGTCCCAAAATGTTCGTTACATCGAAAGGATGATTTCATATGTTGAAGACTTCCCCAAAAAGTATCCCACGAGGCCCCACACGCCCCCCAAAAGCCCTGCGAGTGGGAGCCACGCGCCACTGTACAAATCATCTTCTTTCTTACGTGAACCGGTCTGAACCAATTCACTGGTTCGTTTGGTCCGAGCGAACCGGCATGACCGGTCCACCCCCATATCTTCCTATTTTTCAACCTGTTTTCTTCCATTTTAATCCCTATAGCTTCGTCCAAATCCTAGGAATCTATTCATTTGATCAAAACAAAGAAAAATGGAACAAAACCTTACCCTTTCGATTTGTTCTTCACGGCCCAATTTCCAGTCACCGTCCAGGGCGTTTCCACCGACTTTAGCCTCCGTTTTTTATAGCCACATACTTGTACCAATCCCACAAACATCATCAAATCGTCATAAGCAGCCCCAAGTGTCTAAAACCAAAAATACAAAATTCGAATTAAAAGGGGTTACGGGTTTACCTGTTTCCCACGACTCCTCCGCCATCCACGGCGTCGCAGCCCCATTTCTCACCGTGTCCTAGTTCCTCAGCCACTCTCTGTCTCTCTTTTAGATCAAAACCAGGTGAAGGGAAGGGAGATTGGGGTGGTTGTTCGATGGGGTTTCGGGTTGGCATGATCGAATGAACAAAAAAGGGTGAAAGGGTGGGTGCATGTATCTGTGTAATGGGAACAATGGATGAGTAACACTTGTCACTCATCCATTGGGCCAGAACAAAGTATCTGGGCCCACATGAGACTAAAGTCCACCAACTACCTCGTAAAACATGCCATTATGAATAATACCTCAAACTTTCCGTGACCTGAAACTTTCCCGTCGAATATTCGATTTCGACGTGTCTCCTGTCTACGGACTCGTATCGACCCGATCTTTGTAATGGTCCTCTGTCCTCGGCCCTCGTGCATCAAACCTCCCAAGTCAAAAGTCAACTTTTTTCCCTCATTTAGGGTCAAAATCGTAATTTTTCCCTGAACGTCTGATAATCCTCAGTTAATCCTCAATTAGCCCCGCTAATCCATAATTAACTCTTAATTAATCTAAAAAATTAGGGACGAGTCATTACAAACTTCCCTCCTTAAAAAATTTCGTGCTCGAAATTCAAACTGATCTAATTCCACAACTAAACAGTGGAAATCCAATCATGTCCCCCTACTTAGGCACTCTCGTGTAATCATACACGTCCAAACAGTGGAAATCTAATCATGTCCCCCTACTTAGGCACTCACTTGAGCTCCCAAGGCTCCTACTCAACTCTCGAGACATCATACGTCGGCTCGTGAGTCTCACTCGAGACAGAATGTCGGTGTCTCGCCTATCACCCACTCTGACAGGTAAATAATACTGAGTTGTCGTCAAATCGGCTTTTCAACCTGACGATCCTTCTCATCCGACAATTGGAGCTGACAACCTGCTTAGCATTTGATCAGACAACATCCGCTAGATTCTACCATCACAATGGCAAGAATCACACATCGCAGACCATACTCAAGCAGCGAAATTTATCGGCTTCGGTACTCAAATCTGCCAACTGCTTTGTTTTCTATACTCATGCGGAGTCTCACCAGAGTCCCATCACTACACATCCATCCGAATATGTCGGATACTGATTAAATCCATCACCACTATATGTCTTAGTAACTTCGCTCGGAAGCCAATCCCATCAAAAACTATCATGACACGCCGGCAACTCTCGGCTCCACTGTGCTTTCGTTGCGCCACTCTGATCTGGACTCGCTCTCGCATCACTCAGAAACTGATGCTGAAATCTTAACTCACTCGAGTCCCAAACTGTCACATCATGTACTCTGTCTAAACACATTCGACCTCTTACCTATCCTGGGTGTATCTGGACCCAATCGAATACTTGCCTCAATAGAGATAGTCACAACAATCTCACTAGGGTTCCTTTAGCCCACATAGCCCTAAGCCCTCTGCTTGCATAATCTCTGCACCCTCTCAATCTATTCTGTTCGAGCACATAGTAGTCGACGTCCAGTCATCATATCATGTCGGAACATATCCGATCCTAATCCTCGTCAAACCGTCACTATCAGATCCAATTTTATCCCTGTGCACACTGTACAATCAACATCGGACCTCGTCTGATCACCATCTCATGTCCATCTAGGATTCCATCTGAGGATTCTACCATATCCGTCAAACGAGGTCAATCCCAATGTCCAACGTGTACTACTCACAGGTGCACCACAATCATATCATTCGTCAAGGCACCACTCGACTTGTTCAAGGATTGCACTCTGGCAACGTCCAACCACATACTACCATCCATGTTCCAACCATGGCTCGGACCTCAACCATCCGTCACCAGGCGAACATAATTTTGTCACAATCTCTACTCTCATATCTAACTTCTGTCTTGTCTTCTCACTAACTATGCCAAGAGATTCTTCAACTGTCTTACACGATGATTCTCCTCTGCTCCTAGCTTAGCATAATCAGCAAGGCAATTTACTCCATCTGCTGCCATCAAGCACCATCTGCTAACGAGAAGAAATGAGACATTTCCTTCTCCGACCTCAGAATCCCCAACTCCTCTCGATGACCCAAACCAATCATGGGTCCACCAATCAATACGTGACCACCGTACTGGTGACACCCAACCTCATCTGCATTATCTATCGCTCCTCACTATCACTTCCCCTGAGGTAGCATGGCACACTCGCCAGCGCCCAAAGCTCATCTACTTCTGTGATAGCACATAGTCATAACTGAGCCAACTCTAAAAATAACAACTCGTAATGTGTATCACTCACGCGCCTCCGTATCCTCGTCACAACTAGGAAATCTCCATCGTCTCAGTCGTCACGGTAACTTAAGCTTATCCAACTCGATAAGACTCGACTAAGTCTATCGATAGTAGAGTCTGCCATAACTGCGTGCAGACCAATCTCAGAAGCATTCCAACATCGAGACTCCAGATCTGTGTGGTCAACTCACCGCAGATACCAACTGCTCGCCACGTAATATCAACTGATCGGTCCACCTCGGGAACCAGTCCACAAGTACCACTCTCCTGGTAACTTGTTCAATCAATCACCAACTAGGGTTATCACAAACCCGGCTACTCACTACAACACAACCATCTTGACCGATCCCTCGTTCTTGACTCCGAAAAGTCGTCACACGGGGCTATCTAGTATACAACCACCCAGTAACCACAATTCGAGGACCTCGTCCTCTTGTAACTCCATGGCCTCTAGCCGCTGGGCCCGTAAGACATTGGCCATCCTCGGTGTCTAACACTACTCAACCAAGGCATGTCAAACTAACCCATATGACAACTATACCGCGACATCCTCTGACAGTCCACATCCCTCCGGGATTCGACACACTAAAACATGGCCTCTCATGCCAAATAGGATCCAATGTTCCTATTCCCAACAGTCTCAACTAGGGTCATCCAAGACCTCCACTGATATCACCTTGCCCCAATCCATATCTGTCATGATCGCTCAACAGTCTCGACTCTCAGGTCGTCATATTGTGTCCACTAGCCCACTGGATCATATCCACCAGCAACACTATGGCTCTAAGTCATTGGATTTGCACAAATATCGATCCAACTCAGGATCAAATCTCACTACCACGTGGCATCCCATGCCAATCGAACCCCAAATCGTCGTACCACGTGCCAAACACAATCTAACTAGGGTTTGATTCCACTAAATCCTCAGACTCTTACCCTAACTATCAGGTTGATGATGAGTTATTACCACTGCAGAGACATCACATCCTCGACCTGTGCGTACCACAAGAGATACCATGCTTTGATACCACTTGACAGGACCCGTCCCAAATCCCCCAGGATTAATGCGGGACGTGCCTGTTCCCGTCTGATACGAAGTGTCAGACAAGAGATAATTCCAACCTTAGGCTAAACGGGGCTTCCAGAGTGGGCCAGGATCGGTGGAGGAGTGTGATGTCTCGGTTTCTACTACAGCCTGCATCCGCGATCAACCTAAAGAGCATAAAACCATTGAAAGCTGTGAGTGGAAGAAATAAATAATTTATAAAACATTTCACAAAGAAGAAGTTTATGCCCTTCACTAAAAAGTATGCATGCATTCGAAAACCATTTATCAAACCATTTGTCATTAATTAAATAATTAGGGCCTTAGCCCAAAATCGTAAAACCAGAGTATGTGGAAACTCAGCCCAAATCAAATCCGTAAGGACTCCGCCCAAATCAAATCACGTGGGTCTCAGCCCAAAACCAATCAAGTGGGTCTTAGCCCAAAACCAATACAAGTGGGTCTCAGTCCAAAACCAATCATCAGCATCCTTGATGCCTAACATCCCAGATGTCACAATTCATGCCACTGTCACGGTTCTAAGCTACGCATGCTACCCGGGGTCTCAATTCCCAAGTCTCCCCAGGGTCCACCCAGGTCAATGACCCGTAAATCAATACCCTCCCTAGGGGGAGGTTTTAACCTCTAGCAATCCTACTCCTGAGTGACTATACAGATCGGTTGCTCCGTGCAATGACCCCTCGTAGGCAATGCCTCGTGACTACTACAAGATGCTACGAGATGTCTGGAGGAGACAACCTGCCACTCCAGGATACTACGGATGTCTGGAGGGCAACCTTTCGTGAGGATGGTATACGGAAAACCGTTTCGCAAAATATCTCAAAATCGTTCAAAGGGCTACGCCCGGGGTTTCCATAAAACATCATGAATCCATATATGGGTCCCCGACCCGAAATCATGTTTACGAAACACAATTGGGCCTCATGTCCGATCCGTAAACCAACGGGGCCTCCAACCCGATCATATAAACGAAATGGGCCTCCAACTCGATATCTCATTAAGTCGAATGGACTCCAAGTCCGATGGTTTCCAATCAAATAGGTCTCATGCTCGATTTCATATTTCTAAATCTAAAATCTTTCATCAAATCATCATATAAAACACAGCACGTATAAGCACCGAATAAAACAAAAATCTCGAAATACGTGCAAATACGGAAAACCACGCATCGCAATCAACATCATAGAAATCATATATGTAAAGCATATAAAAGAGTTATGCATGCATCACATTTTAGAAACCAAGGTCCACTCACAGACTGTCCATGTTGCGCCTCGATATGAGCGCCATAAGCCTCTCCCGGGCCAATCACCATCTCCGGGGTTCCCAAACCTGTCCAAATCATACTAGAGGGTTATTAACTACTTCAATAACCTCTCATAAAATCCCCCTAATTTTTTCGGGATTTTTAACATATTTTAAACTCGATCCTAAACCTTCGGACATCCCAAACTATATCGAATCGATGTCCGATCGACTCGAAACTTGTCCCAAAATGTACGTTACATTGAAAGGATGATTTTGCATGTTGAATACTTCCCCAAAAAGTGTCCCACGGACCCCCGCACTCTGTCCAAAGGCCCTGCGCGTGGAAGCCACGCTCCACTGCACAGGTCATCTTCTGCTTCGTGTGAACCGGTCTGAATCAGTTCACTGGTTCGTCAGGTCCAACCAAATCGCATGACCGATCCACCCCCATCTTCCTATTTTTCAACCCGTTTTCATAAATTTTAATCCCTATAGCTTGGTCCCAATCCTAGGAATCTATTCATGTGATCAAAACAACGAAAAATGGCACAAGATCTTACCCATTCGATTTGATCTTCACGGCCCAATTTCCAGTCGCCGTCCAGAAGGTTTCCACCGTCCTCAGCCTCAATTTTTTTTATAGCCACATACTCGTACCAATCCCACAAAGATCATCAAATCATCAGAAGCAGCCCCAAGCGTCTAAAATCAAAAATACAAAATTCGAATTAAAAGGGGTTACAAGTTTACCTGTTTCCCACGAATCCTATGTTGTCCACGACGTCGTAGCCCCATTTCTCACCGTTTCCTCACTCCTCCACCACTCTTTGTCTCTCTTTCAGATCGAAACCAGGTGAGGGGAAGGGATTAAGGTGATGCTTCGATGGGTTTCAGGTTAGCATGATCAAATGAACAAAAGAGGGTGAAAGGGTGTGTGCATGTATCTGTGTAATGGGAGCAATGGATGAGTGACACTTGTCACTCATCCATTGGGCTAGAACAAAATATCTGGGCTCACATGAGGCAATAGTCCACCAACTACCTCGTAAAATGTGCCATTATGAATAGTACCTCAAAACTTTCGTGACCCGTAACTTTCCCTTCGAATGTTCAATTTCGACTTGCCTCCTATCTACGAACTCGTATCGACTTGATCTACGTAATAGTCCTCGACACTAGTGCATCTGACCTCTTAGGTCAAAACTCAACTTTTTACCCTCGTTCGGGGGTAAAATCATAATTTCACCCTGAACATCCAATAATCCTCGGGTAATCCCTGATTAGCCCGCTAATCTATAATTAACTCTTAATTAATCCCAAAAATTAGGGACGGGCCGTTACATGTCACCTTGGTCGGTTAGCTTGCGTGGACCCTCGCATGATGAGGTGGCCGATCAACCTAAAAGTGTGTCCTCAGGCCGATCAAGTGCCACTTGGGTGCCAAGGTGAGTGGATGTCACCTTGGTCGGTCAACTTACACGGACACTCGTATGATGAGGTGGTTGATCGTCCTAAGAGTGTGTCCTCAGGCCGATCAAGTGCCACTTGGGTGCTAAGGTGAATGGATGTCACCTTGGTAGGTCAACTTGCTCAGACCCTCGCACGATAAGGTGGTCGATCGGCCTAGGAGTGTGTCCTTAGGGTGATCAAGTGCCACTTGGGTGCCAAGGTGAGTGGATGTCACCTTGGTCGGTTAGCTTGCGCAGACCCTCGCACGATGAGGTGGTCGATCGGCCTAGGAGTGTGTCCTCAGGCCGATCAAGTGTCACTTGGGTGCCAAGGTGAGCGGATGTCATCTTCGTCGGTCAGTTTGCGCAGACCCTCGGACGATGAGGTGGCCGATCGGCCTAGGAGGTGTCCTCAGGCTGATCAAGTGACAGGACTGCCCCCGAAGGCACATTGATAACCGTGCCCGGTCCTGCTCCTGTCTGGGAAGTCAACTGAAGTTCCCAATTTACCCTCAGTACTTGCCAAACTAGGGATTGCCACACACATACTCACTCATGCCTCCGCCTCTCAATCAGCCTCGATCAACGCACCACGACCTGGAGGGTCAATAAAACACAGAAGGAGTGAGTGGAAAAAAATGAATCAGTTTATAAAACAGTTACAGAAAACGTTTCTACCCTCCACGTAAAACCAATGCATGCATTCGATAATCATTTCACAATCCTTTACATTTCCAATATGAGAAAACCGTGTATGAAAAATCAAAATCATTTCCCTTTCTTTAACCTTCGGGTCTTAGCCCGCAACCACAAACACGGGGCCTTAGCCCAAAACCATAAATCAAATCCAAGTACACAACATAATCCAAATACATCAAACCATATAAACCGGGCCATTGCCCAACACATCCGAAAACATCAGCAATCAACAGTTATTTACAAGTCAGAGAATCTGCTGGATCTCAAGTGCGCCCGAGTCTTTAAACTCAAAACCATGCGCATAATCAGGCCTTCCCGGGATATCAATGAGTCTTTAAACTTAGAACATGATCAATAGGCCGCGGGGGGTATCATACCGAGTCTTTAAACTCAAAACAGTAACCGAGTCTTTAAACTCATCAAGGACCCTCCCCCGTCATCAATTAACCGAGTCTTTAAACTCAAAACATGATCCAGCAATAGCACCGGGTCTTTAAATTGAAAACATAATCCAGCAATAATACCGGGTCTTTGAACCCAAAATCATTTGTAAATCACAACAATCCAGGATCCATCGTGATCCAAATTCCAAAACCAAACCGAAATCACATTTGTCATAATAGCACTTATGTCCGAATTTCACATTCAAATCCTCAATCATATCCATCATCCATTTCTGAATTCTAATTCTCAATAATGATTCCGTAAGCTAGCATCCGGAAACATCATCCCGAACCCAAACCCGGAAATCCACTTCCACGTTCTCGAAAACCGAATCTTATTCATCAAAATTACTTTTATGCCCTGGGCATCAAGCCCGAAATCAAATTTTCCAAAATCCGTTTAAATATTTAAAATCACATCATATTTCAATTCCCAAGGTCAAAGCATCAGAACCATGATCAAATCACAAAATACTCGAAATCTCGTAAATCGCGCAAATCCGTGATAGTTTCGAAATACGTGTCAAGACCATAAGTCATACTCACAATCACAATCAAAACATCCTTAAAACATCATACTCACAAATTATGTAAAATCGTTCATCAACCATCATCAAAACATAAGAGAAACCATAGTCTCGAAATACGTGCAGTTACGTATTGCATACCAAAATACGTATAAATACGAAAATCGGAATTATCACAAGACATAATCATAATCATAGAAATCATAGAAACATTTATGCATGCATTAAATTTTGAAAGCAAAGTCCTCTCACACAGCGTCCATAATGCTCGTTTTCGCGCTGCATGCGTTTCCGTAATTTCCGACATTTTCCAGGAAACTCGAATCCTGTCTGAAAACATTCCTCAGTGTCACTAAGGACTCAAATAACATCATACTAATTCCCCAAAATTTTTTGGGAATTAAATATTAATTAAAAACGTACATAAACCTTTGGACCCTCGAAATAATATCGAAACGGTGTCCGATTAACTCGAAACCAACGCTAAAATGTTCGTTACCTTGCATAGAACAAAAGTCATGTTGACCTCACCTCGGGATTCCCTTTCACGCGCTCCCATGCGCAGCCGCAAGCAGTTGCACGTGAGGCTCACGTGCCTGCTACAGTAGCCCGGTTACTGTTCATCGTCACCTCTACCCGTTTCCTCTGCAAACGGGTCCTACGACCCGCGTTTTGACCCGTTTCAATCCTGTTCGATTCCAGCTCTTTTCCTATAATTCAAATATCGAAAAGCATCATAAATGTACGAATTAAAGGTCTGTCATCTCAATTCCAATTATAATTACTCCTAACTATCGAATTGAATTCAAATTTTTGAAGACTGTTCTTCATTCGATCCCTTCAATTTTCGTTGATTTCGTCAAATTGATCAATTAGGAAGCATCATAGGCTCATTCTAACTACGAATTCAAGTTCAATTTGATTTGAACACACCTCTGTATGATCGAACACAATTGTGAAAATCCCAAACTGTCGCGGGTCTAGTCCCAAGATATC
Source organism: Prinsepia uniflora (assembly GCA_032719365.1). Taxonomy (NCBI): domain Eukaryota; kingdom Viridiplantae; phylum Streptophyta; class Magnoliopsida; order Rosales; family Rosaceae; genus Prinsepia; species Prinsepia uniflora. The sequence continues at coordinate 45,162,099 of CM064861.1, read as the reverse complement.
ACCTCATTGATTGCTTACGTTTTCGATCGCGTTCGACTACTCCAAGTCCCAGAAATCTTATTCGAACCTTAATTTGGCTTGGGCTAGTCTACAATTAAAATTCAAATTTGAAATTAAACAAAGGCAGGTTTCAGGTTTTGAGTTTTCCTTCCACTCCTTCTCATCACTTTACTTATCCTCTCAAACTCAAATCTATGTTCTCTCTCCCTCTAACCGTCCCAGGAACTGATTCAAACCACTTTAATTAATCGATCAAAAGCGACCGGTGCTCTGCTCAAAATTCTCAAATGACTAAACAATTCCCAGTGCTCTATTTTTTTCAAGTTTCAAACGCACCACCAGCACAGTACTATGCATTCTGTTCCCAAGCCCACTAGCACTCTTAGTTTAAGTTACACACCCTTCCATGTGCCACTAATCTGATCCTAGGGTATGACAGATGTCATTTGGTGGCATCACTATGGCTGAAACAGCCCAATTGCCGTCCCATTCCTTGATCAAATGTCCAATTACCATTTTGCCCCTGCTTGGACAAATTACCAAGATGCCCTTCACGCTTCTAGACCCGTAACTCGGTCATCCAAACTCCGATTGACGCGTGCCGCCTGTCTACGGATTCAGCATCTCAAGACCTACCCAACGGTCCTCGACTTACGTGCACAGTCCATGTCATTTGAAAGTCAACAAATTCCACCTTTGCGTCCCAATTATAAAAATGCCCTTGAACTTCCGAACATCATAACTTCCTCCTCGAATGTCAGAATCAGGCGTGCTACCTGTCTATGAACTCGTGACATCCCGAACTATGTCACAGTCATCGGACAAAGTCCGTTTGACCGCCCGAACAAAAATTCAACCGTTCGCCCATTATCTATGGGAAAAATCGTCATTTTCTTCAAATTTTCCAAATTTCCCCTTTTTGAACGTCCGGGTCGTTACATCAAGTGCCACTAGGGACATAAGGTAGTGCGATTTTAATGCTTGCTATTATTGATGTGACCTTTCCACTGACCGATCTAGTGTACGACGTTTTGACTGAACGACCATGGTTATAAAGGCTAGTTTTTTAACCGTGGTTAATTTGTGGGGGTATAAATGGGTTGGAGAAAATTTCACTTTTCAGTTTGCATCTGAGTGAACTTCGAGAGTGGTTGTGAGAGACACCAGGCAACTTTTGGCAAGCATCAAGGCAATTTCTGATCAACGTTCACGGTGGTGATTACGGTGCTCATCTTAGAACAAACAAGGTATGTTGCTTCTTAACTCTTCATTTTGGATTCAGATGTTGGGTTTGGCAAGAACATGGTATGAACACGTATGAATGTTCGTGCTCTGACTTCTTGATTGCCTAGGTTAGTTAGGTAGACGTATCTTGTAAGTTTCCCTTCGTAGGAGCTTCCATTTTTTTTTTTGAATTTGTAGATGTCGTCTGAAGATTCTCAAGGCATGGACAATCGGTCTGGAAATGCCTTCCAGGATGAATCAACGGCCAGCTCTGTAGCTTCGGACACCCAGTTACAGACGAGTGAGTCGGCTTGTACTTCAGGGACATCTCGACCAGAGGTGAATCTGAGGTCGTGGGTCGAAGAAAGATATTGATTTGGAGGAAGATCTTGAGAAAGCTTTTGCTCAGATACGAGGCGAAGCTATTTCGGCCATTGGTGAGACCGAGTAGATAATAGTGGATGTAGAGTTGATTGATCAGACCGCGGTTTTTGAAGGCATACCGGTTTTTTCTGGTCAATAAAGAGGAAAGGAAGTGGCGGGAACGAGTGACCAGGGTGCTACGTCTAGGTCGATGGTACTCGAAATCGATGTGGAGATGACCGTACGATAGGTGACCGTGTAGAGATCTGTTTATCATATTGACCGTCAATGGAGTACAATCAGGTGGGACGACATACAAACATATAGGGAGGCCTTCCATGTTCCTGATTCTGTAGTAATGAGGTTGGTCGGGGATACATGTCGAGTGATCCTCCGGAACCATGGACAACATTCCATCCAGATGTGTTCACTCATGGGGTCGCCCTGCCCCTTCACTAGTGGATCCAGAAGATGCTGGCTCAGGTGGGAATAGTGATAGGTCCTCAAATAAGCATTATTTTATATTATTTTATACCCTTTATACTTGACTTTTAATATTAAAATAATAAATAATGAGATAAATTAATTTATTTTGTGTTTTTTTATTTAAATAAATAAAACTTGTAATTTGGAGCATTTTGGCGAAAGAATCGTCTTGATCGGAATATTAACGAATAAATTATGGACGAAATTCGGTAAAAATATTAATTAATTTATAATTTAGATTAATTCAGTGCTAAAAGCCCAAACCATTTCTTTTCCTTAGCCCAAATTCATTTTTAATCCAGCCCATTTTGTTTGTGCAACCCAGCCCAGCAGGAAAAATAAAAAAACCCCATTCTACAGCCCAACAATTCGCTGGTCCAGCCCGCACAGCCCAGTTACAAGCCAAGCGAACCTCGGCCCACGTCACCTGCAGTCCAGGCCCGAGTCTCCAGCCTGACCTGCTAGCCCAGCCCGCGCGAACCACTGTCTGATCCACGTAAGCCCACGCAGCAGTCACCAACCCAGGCCCGTGCATGCTCCTGCACATCAGCACCTACCCGCCTTCACTGGTCCAATCCATCTGTGCAGCCCAGTCCACTGCGCCATCACCAACCCGCCCAGTCCATCATGCCAGAAGTCCACTGCGCAGCCACTTGCTTGCCTGATCCAAAACGTACAGCTGCACACGCACCTACCAGCCCAGCAGCCCATGCGCGTCTGGCCCTTTCTGCTGCTCTGATTTTTCAGCAACTAGACCAACTACTCTTCAGCCCGTACACTGCTGCATTGCACAGCCACCAGCCCGACACTGTTCATCCGAAAAATCACCTCACTCCAGCCCAGCTGCCATCATTTCTGCTGTAGCTTGCTGATTTTCAAGCCTATTTTCCCAAAAAATCAAACCTAATTTCATCATAACTCATCATTATTCATCATTTCGCTTTTAATTATTTTTATTGTAATTTTTATTTTGTTTTTGTTAGCTTTATCTCCCTATAAATAGGGGTTCAATTCATGTAACAAAAGGTCCCCATTTTTCCATTTTGTTTCTTTCTTTAGTTTAGGTTTTATTATTTCTCTCTAGTTTCTCTTCTTTTAGTTCATCTTCTTTCTTTAATTTTGGGGACCATTTTAACTTCTTGTAGTTTCTTTTATTTAATTAATTTTCTTTTAAATTCTTGTTCTTAATTTACGTTATAATTTATGTTATTTCTTAATTTCACTTCTTCTTTACTTTGTTCTTGTGATTTTTGTTTGAGATCTGTTAAATACATTTTTATGCTTTCCTTAAGAAATACCTAGGCCAAGTATTTCCGAAATAATTCTAGAATTTAAGTCCGTATTCTTGTGTTTTATCCTCCATCTTCATAAGGTTCTTGTCGTTGTTCGGTGTTCCTTATGAATAACATTCCATTGTTTCCATCCACTTTCGGAATCACAAGCTGTTCTTGGGTTCCGAAAGTGTAACTTTTCTCCATTTACTTAAATTCTTGTTATTTTTTTGGTTTTACTTATAATTCAATATATGTGTTGGTATTTTCTTTCTAACATTTGTAAATGTGAATACAATCTCCATGTGTTTTACTTTTTGAATTTCATCTACTTCATATGTTTTAGTATTTAACCTTCAATTTAACGCTAAATGTTTATGACCGCTGTTCGGTGCACTTAGAATAGGATTGAAGAGATTTAGATGTTTGACACGCATTGAAATCACAAACTTAAGGTGAATCGTATTATAAGTGTTTATGACCGTTGTTCGGTGCATTTATAATATTGAAAAATGTATGCATGTATTTGAGATGATCAAGGTAGAATTTCGTGATTGGTTCAATATGAGCATGATGTTAGAGTGTTGGTAAAAATATGTGTTTGAAGAAAGTTCACTTGCATAAAAGTTAAAGTAGAAGTAGAATTAAGTTCTTAATTGTTTTTACTTATTTACTTTATTATATGATTACAATCTTTCAAACCGCCCATCTAATTCTTTATTCTTTAATTCTTTAATTCTTTATTTCATTAATTCATTAATTTTTTTATTCTTTAATTCATTTATTCTTTAATTCTTTATTATTTAATTATTTAATTCTTTAATTCATTATTCTTTGATTATTCATTATTCTTTTTTAACTAACATATTATTAATGTTCCCTAATTTCCCCGGTTAAGAACGATCCCTATTTACTAATACTATAACTACACAAAAAGGGTTTAAATTTGCATAATACTTAAATTACGTGTTTAATTTAATGTGTAGTTTGTGCGTTATCAATTTTTGGAAATTGATAAAGCCCTAACTACACATTAAATTAAACACGTAATTTGGGTGTTATGCAATTTAAACCCTTTTTGTGTAGTTGTAGTATTGGTAAATAGGGATCGTTCTTAACCGGGGAAATTAGTGAATATTAATAATATGTTAGTTAAAAAGAATAATCAATAATCAAAGAATAATGAATTGAAGAATTAAATAATTAAATAATCACATAAGTAATTAATTGAATAATCAAGTAATAAGGAATTAAAGAATTTACGAATAAAAGAATAAAAGAATTAATAAATAAGAGAATCAATAAATTAATGGAATAAAGAATAAAGAAATAAAAGAATAAAGATGGGGGTTTTTAGGGATTGTGAACATACAAAATAAGTAAAGACATAAATAAACTAATTCTATTCCTATTTTAACATATATACAAATGGAATTTCTTTAAACACAAATTCTACCAACACTCTAACATTTGCAAAGTTTGAATATATCACAAAATTCTACTTTCACCATCTCACTCATGCATACATTTTTTTAAACATTATAAATGTACCGAAACGCGGTCATAAACACTTATAAAATGATTAACCCAATGTTTATGATTTGAATGTGTATTAAACATTTAAATCTCTTCAATTTTATACTAAGTGCACTGAAACGCGGTCATAAACACTTAGCATAAAATTAAAGCTTAAGCACTCAAATGTATGAAATAAATGAAGTTTGAAAAGTAGAACACATTATAATAATATCCTTGTCTACAAAAGTTAGAAAGAAAATACTCACAAAAATATTGAACTAAAGAAAATAAAACCGAAACAACAATGAGAGTTTAAGCAAAGGGAAGAACAAGTTTACACCTTCGGAATCCAAGAAAGCTTGTGATTCTGAAAATGGATGGAATAAAAATGAAATGTTATTCATAAGATTTTCTGACAGCAGAAGAAACCTTATGAAGATGGATGAATAAATACGAGAATGCGAAATTAAACTCAAGAATTGCAATGGAAATACTAGTCTTGATATTTCTAAAGGGAGGATACAATTTTGTGTTTTGGAGCTCTCTCTCAAAAAAAAGTCCCCCAAACAAGTTAAATGAACTCCTATTTATAGGAGGAAAAAGCTACTAAAAACAAATAAAATAAAGTAATTTAAAAATTACAATAAATAAAAGAAAATGAAATGATGACTAATTATGAACAATGATGTTTAATGATGAAATTAGGTAAGGTTTGGAATTAATTTGTGGCTGAAAAATATGAGAAATAGGAGAAAATGGAGATGTTGGGCTGCTGCTATGTACGGGTTGGAACAGTTGGTTGTGCAACAAGTGGTTTGGTGGCTGAAGGGAGTGGTTGGGCTTTTTCAGGCGGTAGCTGGGCTGAAGAGTAGGTGCTGTGCAGGCGTACGGTAACGGGCCCGACGCATGGATTGGACCAGGCGACGCAAGCGGGTTGGCGTGATGGACCGGTCGAGCATGTGGGCTGTGCGGTGAGCAGTTGGCTGGCAGGCGCAATGGATGGACGCGGGCCTGGCATCTGATGGATTTGTACGGGCTGGAGTAGTTGTGCAGGCGGGTAGGTGAGCAGTTGGGCTGCACGCGTACGGGCTTGCGTGGATCAGACGAGGGCAGGCTGGGCTGATCTCGCAAGTGGGCTGCATGTAGGCTTCGTGATGGACTGGTGTACTTGCTCGATCGTGCGGGTTGGAACAGTATGGCGCGGGAGTGAATGCGGGCCTGGGTAGGTGGCTGCTGCAGTTGGGCTGGTTCGCGCGAGCCTGGGTTTGCTGGGCTTCAAGGGTTCACATGCTGCACAAACAAAAAGGATGGGCTGGTTTTAATATGAGTTTGGGCTTTTAAAACAGAATTAAATCTAAATTATTAATTAATATTTTCACCGAATTTCGTCCATAATTTATTCGTTAATATTCCGATCGAGACGATTTTTCCGCCAAAATGCTCCAAAATACAAGTTTTATTTATTTAAATAAAAAAACACAAAATAAATTAATTTATCTAATTATTTATTATTTTAATATTAAAAGTCAAGTATAAAGGGTATAAAATAATATAAAATAATGCTTATTTGAGGACCTATCAAGTAGCCATCGGTCAAATTGATCCTAACACCTGGATCGCCCTTACAAGCGTATATACCGCCTTCGAGTTGATCGGTAAGGGGGAGCCGACATGGGGCACTTGAACTGTCTTTATTAGTTCTGAAGAGATAAGACAGGGTGGGTCTATGTAGAGGCCAGGGATATGAAGGTCAGGGGGTCTTTTATTTTGGATATGCCGACCTCCCAAAAGGCGTGGAAGCATAGGTTTGTCCTGGTATGTGGAGGATGGGAAGGTACGCAGTTGACCGAGAGTCAGCGGAAGATACCGAGGACTTACCAGTCCAAAGGTGTGACCGTGAGCCTTTCTTGTTGTTTGGTCTGTCTAGGTTTTTGTTTATATATATATATATATATTTTTTTTTTTTTTGTGTGAAGTGGATGCAGGTCGTTGCTAACGTACTTGATGTTTGCTGTTTTACATAGATTTTCAAGTGTTTGAGCCTAACCGACGAAGAGAAGGCTGACTGCCTAGAATTGTTCGAAAAGTTTGATCGGTCAAAAAGGAGTCGTGATTTCCTTCGGCTTCCGCACAACCTATTGAAAGTTGGCCTAATAACTGAATTATGTAAGTACCAATTGTAGTATCTTGCTTTGTGTATTTTTGTTGCGTTGTGATTGTGCTAACATTGCTTCCGTCGGTTAGTACCTCCGGACTACATAGCCGCAGCTGCCGATCAGTGTGGTAAGAGGATGGCCAAAATACAAGAGATCATGAAGCAGGCCAAGGAAGCCAAGGTTCAGGCTCAGAAGGCGGGGGCTTCTTCTAAAGTGGATTTTCGTGAGCCACTGAAAAGTAAGATGATAGCCAAGGTGAAGCCAAAGCTGCTGATTGCCGGGGGTCCCAATCAGGCCGATAGATTAGGTATCTTGGCGGATGTGGACCTGGCTACAGGAGATCCGCTTCAGCCCCTATTTTCAACTCCTCTCGCATCGGTCAACTCAAGGCGGGCAGGCGGGCAAGCCGGTTGCCACTTCTGCAGGAGGCTCAACGTAGGTCATTGAGATTGATGACACGACGGAAGAATATAAGAAACTTGTGGTTGAGGCCCGATTGTGAAAGAAGAGGAAATTGGACAAGAGGAAGGAGGCGAAGGAGGCAGAGGATCCAGATGATAGGGCGCATAAGAAGAAGCAGACCGAGGTTGAAACATTGGTGATCGTGAGGGATCTTATTATGCCTTCCAAGCCATCGCTGCTGGCTGGCTGGAAGGTCCCCAAGAAGCTCAAGAGGCCCACGATTGATTCGTCCATTAAGACTTTTTTTTGTCAATGCCGAAGGGGAGACTGATCTGGTGAGGACTCAAGAGGTTAACGACAGTTGGAGGCAGCTCACGACGGCCTTCCACCCCTCCCAGCTGGACTTCATGAACACTGTTGTTCGTGGGTCACAATTTGAGCTTGGGGAGATCGCTAAGCTTCAGCCGAGAGATTTCGCAGACCGATACGACTAGAAAATGCGTCTTGGTGCTCATGTAGGTAACCCATGCTTGGTTTCTGATTTCCGTTCTGTTTTAATGTATCTATCTGACTTGGTTCATCCCACTTGGAGTTTCTCGGTGAGGTCTTCTCTACCTTCTGCCATGCAAGCAACGTGAGGTAATAGGCTCTGGACATGAAGAGGGATGTCGAGGGGAAAGAGCATGCACTATCCGACAACCAAAGGTTATTTAACCAGGCTTTGGAGGCGAAGGCTGAATTGCAACCGAATGTGAAGTCCTTGGAGCTTGAGGTGGCGGCTAAGGCCGGGGAAGCGAGGCAGTTACGGGAAGAGTTGGAGGAATCCAAGGCCAGCTTGGCTTAACAGGAGTCGGCCAATGTCAAGTTGGCCGAACAACTGATCTCGGCCAAAAAGGTTGGAATTGAAGAGAATAAGGCCTCGAAGGAGTGCAAAAAGGCCTTCATGCAGTTCGGGGCTTCTCTTTACGATGGGTTCTACAAGAAGTTGTTGCCATCGAACCCTGGGATGCCCATCACGTTCCCTTGGCTTAAGTCTCCTCTGAGGGTTGAGGATTATTTGGACGAGGATGGAAATCCTCTTCCTGATGATGACGAGGAGATGGGCTCTGATGAGCTGGCCGGGGGGTTAATGTCGAGCAGGTGGATGGGTAGCAAGCAGAGGGAGAGGAAAGGGCCACAGATGCCGGCGAGAAAGGCGAGTAGGGACTTTTGTATTTGAACAATTTCTTTTGTGATGTAATTCGGCCGTTGGCCTGTGTACTTGATCCTTCGGTATTAATAAAAAACCATTATTGCCAATTGAACGACGACGTTTCCTTTTCATATTTCCTAACCCCCGACGCCGCCTCTACCTTCTCTCTATTTGTCTTTGGCGTCACTACGTTCCCCGTCCGAGCTGAACTCTTTCCAAATGTCGTCCATGATGACAATGCTAAGGAGCAGCAGAGGGAACATAGCGTGCATTTTCGCTTGCAGGCGGTGGAATCACATCGCGGCCATGTCTCCGACGTTCGATGGGGTCATAGACCATAAGATTTCATCCCCACCTTTTGTTTTGTCGGAGTATGACCGGCAAGCAGAGCAGAATAACAACATCGGGTTTGGGTTCCCGAGTTTCCTTTTCGGTGGATCCATGGAGCTCATGGCTGTCCCCAAGAGGAAGGTGCGTGTCTAAAATATTTGGGGACTGCGGGTTTCAGTGGTTTAGGGTTCTGGGTTTGGAATTTATTTACTGAACTAAAGAAATTCAATTTCTTGAGCATAACCGTCCTCTATCTGCGATCCCTCTGCTGGCTGTTGACTCCGCTGGAGTTGGGCGGCTTCCTCTTGCTCGTTAGTTTGTTACTTTTCCGGGCTTTTGCCCAAAAGAAAAAAGAAAATCATTTTCGTAAGATTTGATTAAAAACAATTGTTCTTATACTTATTCTCAATTGGGTATTTTTTTGCCTGTTTTGTTGAAGTCTCTTGCAAATTGAGCATTGTTTTTTTCTGAATGTTCTTATCTGTTTATGAAAATAATAAATAATCGGTGATTATACCAGTAAATTTGGTTCCTGTTCCTGGTATAATGTTATGGATTGTTTATTATTTTCTTTGGCCACTGTGATCGTGATTTTTGATTGTAATTTGCGGGCTGTTTGAATGAATGGTTTATGCAGTTCTGGCTCATAATTTTTCTTAGATTTTTGTCATGTTTTTCATCAATTTCTGAAGATTTACTCTTGAAGGCTTCTTATGTACTATGAGTCTGTAGTTTCATTTTCTTTTTTGGATTCGTTGTGTTATTCTAATTCATGCTTAGAAAATGTGGATGTTTGATATTTAAGGCTGGATATCTTGCAGACTTCTCCCCACAAGAGAGGCATAAGAAATGGCCCGAAGGCTTTGAAGCCTGTTCCTGTGATACACCGGTGCAAGTAAGTGTTTGTAATCTTTGTAAACTTTTCTTGGAAATACTCTGCTGTCATGGATAATTAGTTTCGGATACTGTCTTACAGAAACATCAAGTCTTGTATTCTGCATTTCTATAACAATGAAGTTCTTGGTTAACTTAAAATATATACTTCTGGTTATCTAGATAATGTCCATTCTATCATCGGGGTGTTAAAATATTGAATTAGAAGGCTTTGAGCACAGAAAGGATGTGGACTAGCATAAGAAAAAAGAGATATTCAGAAAGCGTAGTAAGATGATAGTACCAATTGAGAGCGTGACGTTGAACAAACTTAGATGTTTATGTTTTATGATTACATATTCTAATACTGTGGTCACTGTTTTAATCTAATTACGTAAACCCAATATGTAGTTTAATTGTCTGTGATCTTTAGTTTGTAGATGCTTAAACTTATAGATATAGCAATAAAATCTTCATTTTGATGCCTACTATGATACATTGCAGGGCTTGTGGACGAGTGAAGCTGCCACACTTTTTCTGTTGCAGCGGACGAAGGGGCCCTGAGCATGAGCATGATGGCTCTAGAAGTTGAGATAGAAGTTGCTGTGCTATGGAGCCAGCGAATTGTAGTAGAATCGTAGTATATCTCAGTTCAGTTTTTTTTTTTTTTTTTATTCTATCATACGCAATTTACTTTCAAATCCTTCTTATTGTGCCCAAACTAGCTTATGTAAAACTGGTGCATGTTCATTGAACTTGTTTACTAGTTGTAATCCACCTTCCAAGTTTCGTGTTAAAATGAGAATCGGAGCATTTTGGAATTTAATAAGAACAAGCCATGCACACAAGTTATTTAATTGATCTCATACTGCACTTCTAATTTATATTGATTTTTCCTGTTAAACTGTGCAGTGTTAAGAGAGTCAGAATTTTTGCTACGAGTACAAGACAAGACAAAATCGAACTCATATACGCTATAAGTACTAAAGTTTACAAGGAACAAGAACAACATAACATAAAACACACAGTTCGTTAGATTTTTGAGGTGTCAAAAATAGTTCGTTAGATTTTGGGGCGTCGAAAGTACCACATTTTACAGATAATGCTACAAATTCTTTAGGACTAGGTCCATGGTCATAAAAAAACTCTTACTGAACCCCCTTCTTTCACCCAAAAACTCATCAAACATCAAATTTACCATCACATGGGTTCACGTCGCTAGGAAGGACATACCTAGCCGGAAGCAATCCGCTACATTAGTCACTCGTATGGTTTCAATTTTAAGAGGCAAGCTTGATATTTCAGAATCACTGCCATCGAGACCATAACAATCCTTGGCATTCAAAACCCAAGATCTTTGCATCCCTGTAGTAACATGTTGATAACATCCCTATCAACTTTCGTTCCCTTCATGTTTAGGTACTTGATAATTGACACAAACTTGACAATTGCCCGTGCCTCGTGTTCATAAACGTAGGTTTTCAACCAATCTAACCCCTGAAATTTCTTGCAGTGGGTTCTGTTGGGTTCAAATACATTCTTCAAATCGTAGCTTCCACCCAATGGCAGTACCTCCAATACTTTCCATTTTCCGATCAGTTGTAGGTTTTTCTGTGCTATGGACAATAAGTTTTCAGGTAAAGTTGCCAGTCGCGAGGTTAGGACACGCGCAAACAGTATAGTCATGCATTTGTCGAGTAATGTAATATGTTTATGTTATGAGGAACTTGCATATGTGCAGCAAATTCAAAGGCTTCAACGGTGCATAATTTAGGCAGCTTGATTAATGTAGCATTTTCGTTGCAAATGTGATAGAGAAGCGAATCCCATCAACTTCATATCTTGTACCAGATCTTTTCATCGATATATCATCCAGTTCCCCAACTAGTACTAGTGAGGATCGCACGAAATAAGAAATCCAATCCATCTTTCGGCAAAAGGTTTGAATGGGCTAATAGTCTGAATTAAAACAAAACCATGCTCTTTAAGTGGGCTTAAATAGTGGAGGAAATAGCTCTCTACTAGACAACCACCACCACCACCACCTGTATAAAAAAATAAATAAAAAATAAAAAAGAATTATGTCGAAATTTGCTCATCCAAATTATTGAGATCTTCATCCAATCTCTTCGATTATCTGTGGAAAATGATTGGTTTTATCAATTAGCAAGGTCGGCAATCAGAACCAGAGTTTTGATTTTCTTCTTGTTTGGCAGTTGGATTGGTTTTTGAATAACTGTTGTTTGCATCTGAAGACTCAAGGTTCGGTTTTTACCTGTCATCTTGCTGTTTTTGGTCATCATTTTTCAGTCTCACAAGAAAACAAAAATTGTCTGCCATTTTCTTTTCAGAATAATTTTGATTGAATAAAAAATATATTAACTTTATTAGCTTTAGCAACATGGGGTTGTAATTTATTGTCGTTGACCGAACCTGGTCCAGCTACCCCTTGCCTAAATATTTATTCATTTTCCACCTTCCCACGACGTCTCAACTCACATTTAGTAGTCGATGTTTCCTTGTGGATCACGGTTTCTTGCATTTAAACTGCAGCTTCCTCTAGATTAATCCCATCGCTTGCTATCAAAACCCGGCCATTATTGTCCTCTTCGTCTTATTGTCCTCTTCGTCCTACCAACATGGATAACACAGTACATGATACCACTATTGCCACCACCCAATCAACCACCACTGCTCCTCCATTAGATTGGCCAGACTGGGCACATCTTCCTTTGGCCGCCCTCTCTTTGATCCTCGATAAGTTGCCAGAGCTCATTGACCACATCCGATTGGCTGCCGTTTGCAAGAAATCGCGTCTTCATGTGAAATACTACTCCCGGGAAAAGCAGCGAAAGGTACTACTCCCCATGCTCATGGTCCCAACAGAATCCGAAACAACCCGAAATCTGTACAGCGTTGCTGAAGCCCAAGTCTACGCGAGCATTGCCTTCAACCCGACCCGCTTAGACCGATTTTACTGCTGTAGCGCCGGGCATGGTTGGTTGGCCACAATGAATCTGTCGGAGGATGAAGAAGTGATGATTACCCTCTGGAGCCCTTTCACGGCGGAGCTCGGGCCGAAGATAAGCCTTCCTCCCTTGGATTTCAGGTGTTGTTCATTCAGGTACAACAATTTACCAACAAAGATTATCTTATCGGAAGATCCTGCTTTGAATCCAGACACCTATGTCGCTGTAGCAATATATAGACATTGGCCGACAAGATTGGCTTACACTCGAAAATCCCAAAATCATTAAAATTTCACTCTGAAACAAGCAGACACTATGTTTACTGATGCTATATTTTATAAAAGCAGAGTGTATGCGGCCGGCACGGAAGGGACCATTATGTCATTGGACCTCAATGGCTATGTGTTCCGCAATGGCAATGTGTTGCGCAGTGAGCTTGTTGTTGGTAAGATATTTCAGATCGGAGAATTTCGGTCCACAAAGTGTCCTGAAAAGGCGTATATTGTGGAGTCAACTCATGGAGAGTTGTTGTATGTGCATAGATTTTTGAGCGAAGATCGTGACCGGACTGCTCGATTCGTGGTTTATATGTTGGTATTGGACGATGAGGACGATGTATCTGTTGAGCATGTTGGGGAGGTAGAGAGCCTTGGAGGTGAGACTCTGTTTCTGGGTGACAATTATTCGGTCTCTGTTTTATCTTCGGAGTCTCCCGGCTGCCAGCCAAATTGCATATACTTCACCGATGATTGGAGAGGGAGCCACGGAGTACCTAATTGCGAAGCAGATATGGGGATTTTCAATTTAAAGGATCAAACAATCACACAACTTTACTCTCTAAGTCATTTGGGGAACAACATCCCAGCCCCACTTTGGATTTCCCCCAGCATCAATGGACTCGGGCAGAGCCAGGGGGGAGTCCGAGGGGTCAACGGCTCCTCCTCACTTGTATATAATATCATATAAGGTATAATAAGTGTAGTTTAAATAAGTACTAAATTGATTCTAAATTTAAGTATGTATTCTTCTTTCCTTCCTAATTTTGAATTACTTATAAATCTCTGCACGGTGAACTTTGTGCTTGTTATTTCTTATTTTTATTATATTCCATTCCACATGTATGAATTTCTAATAGAATTGAATTTAAATTGAGTCAATATGTTTTCACTTATGTTAAAAAAAATGCAAATATCAATCGAGCTATAATGATTTTAAAAGATAAGAACTCATTGACGATAATTATGCTAATTTTAATTATTAGATTAATGTGGTATGAGTTAAATTATATGAAATTTTTTATTTATTTTAAGTATTTGCGAAAGGCACCCTCAACTTAATTCCTCACTATGTTATGGACTGCGGCTGCTGCTTTTGCTTCATCTGGTTATATCTGTTTATTGATGCGAAGTGTGTGTTGTATCATGTGTTAGTTTAATTTTTTTTATTTGATTGGGGGATATTAATTGGGAGTTTAAAAAGAAGAAATAAACGTTGACAATGTGGATTCCTTCCCTTAACAATAGTTAGATTACTCGATATTTATTTATATTTTACTATCTTAGCACGTTTCGATCCAACTCACATTTGTTGTCATATATCTTTTTTCTTCTTTCCGTTTTCTACTATTCAAAGTTTTCCATCTTGGTCACGGTACCATTAGAACTTTGATTAGATTGTATATCATGGCCCATTTTGTCGGTATATAAGTGAACAATAGAATTCATTTTTTCAGGAAAAATTATTAGATAATAAGAAACATGTAGATTATGAAACGGTATTATGGGTTCACACCCAAAAAAATTTCATTTCTAAAGCAAGGAGCCCAAATAAAAAATAAAATAAAATAAATCCTATACTGAATCTTTGACATCTCATTTTCTTTCGTTACTGTTCACCATCCTAACTTCTTCTCCTAACTTTAACTTCGTCTCCTAACATTGTCGACCTCAATAGTCGGCATGGTTGAACTTGGGAGGAGATGAGGAAGATGACAATGTGATTAATTTGTTGTGTCTTGGCTTAAAACTAAAAATTAAAGTTTTGGGGGGTTTGGTCTTTTCTTCAGGAGAGAGAGAGAGAGTGTCGACCAAAAATGAAGGAAAATATGGAAAATAAGGCTTTTAAAATATCTAGCAAGCAAAAATTACATCTAGACCAACAATTCTCTCATGAATTCGAGATCTACACAATGATCTAAGAAAAACCTTCAAAAATGCCTCCAAACAAAAAGTGACTCTTGAGCCCTTGTTAAATTCGAGGGTAAAATTGTCCTTTCCTATACAACTTTGCAAATTTACTTTCTGAGTCGTTACAATTTGCTTCCTAATCAACCCATCTAGGGAAGGACTGCCACATTAAGGCTCCACAATCCCAAGTGATAAAAATTCTTCCCAAATTTCACATTAGAATTCGAGAAAAACCCAACTACCATCTGGTAACCCATGATAACTCAATTTAAACCCTGCAATACCCTTACTACATGATAAATACTCTACGTGAATCCTATTGAAAATTAGGCAAAATCTGCCTTGTATTGTAAATATAATAAATTGTATGTCTATTTCTATATAAGGTTGTTTTTGTCCATGTATTATATTCTAACCCTAACACTATATAATGGGGTTTAACTGAATGAATATAGAACGATTTGATCGTGTTCATAACACGTTATCAGGACTACCCTAATCTGCAGAGAAAAATTCAGAAATCCTTAATCCCTAATTGTGATCATCAAAAATAAAAAATTATTTTCTCTGCCGATTTTCAAAAAGCCCTCACCGATCTTTCATTTTTTTTTTTCCTTTTGTCCATCAATGGCTTCCATCCTCACTGGTTGTCGATTGAAAGAGCTTCTAAAGAAATACGGCAAGGTCGCACTTGGGTCCACTGGGCTTTTTGCCTTGAGTGGCTTGACGCACTCCGCAAGCCACTCAAGGTTCTTTACGAGTGAACATCTCTCAAGTGTCTCTCCGTATCTTTGAGTATCCATAGCAGAACCAAATAAAATGTGAGGCACGATGAGCCCCAGAAAAATCATGCTACAAATTTGGGAGGTCGTGCGATGGGATGTTGAAGAAGAAGAAAAAACGACATGTCGTTTCAGTTCAAAACCTGCATGTATTATCAGCGAGAAAACGACATGTCGTTTAAGTGAGAAACAACATGTCGTTTCAGACATTCCTATGCAAAAAATTTGCTTCGAATGTGGGACTCCGAAAACCCAGATTTCCGGCCCAAAGGTAAGTTCATTCATACCCTAAATTCATTATATACATAATATGCTATGATGGTGGTATTGATATGTTATGACATAATAATTATGTTTATGATAATATTAACCATGATGAACCTATGATATGTGATGATAATATGACGTATGCATATGATAAAAACATGATGCCATGACATGATGATTTATATAATACATGATGTATGATGATAATATATATGATGATGACCATATGAGTGGACATACGATATACATATGACACATATATAATGGTATATGATAAATCCATGATGATGTGATGTTATATATGTTGGGGATGAATACATGATGATGCTATGATGTATTGATGATAATACATGATGATGTTGAACCATAAGATTATATGCTTGAACTAAAAGTAAATTGCATATTTTTATATTGATCGATAGAGATAAAATTGATTATATGAATTATTTCATGTTGATGCAGAAATCATCCGGCTCTGTGAAGTTCCTTCTCAATCCCTACACATAAAAACGAAAATCAAACGGGGTTAAGGTCGAATCACGCCGGGGGGGGGGGGGGGGGGGGGGGGGCGGGGGCGGGAAGGGAGGTTCAATCGTAAACGCTCCGATGCTTAAGTCAGTTTTCTGAGAGAATAAACTGACAGAGTATTTAGAAGGATGTTTTTCATTACCTTTGGAAGTGAAATGTGGTCTTCTATTTATAGTGAAGTCTTGAGGGTCACCGGAGCGTCTGATTGGTTGAAGGGGAAAATATTAAATAAGTGATTGTACCGAGTGTAATCACTTATTTAGTAATGAATAAATAATTCGCTAGGAAGTTATTTATTATCGACATTGATCTGATTAATTAATATATTTAGCTGGTAAATATATTGAATTAATGCGGAGACCGTTACATGTCGATTTATATTTTACCAAGGGTAATATTGGCATTATGGGAAATGTTGGCCACGTGACAGCTCCAGAATATTCCGGTAATTTATGGTTCCACAAATGCCCCCACATCGCTTAGGAATTCGAGAAATCCTAAGATATGTAATTTCCTTGTGGTTCCAGTAAACTATGTCTTAATATTTTTTGTGCGGGAGTAGGGCTCCTCTTTCCTGGGTGCATTTGGAATTCTGATTGACCTTGCCCCAATTGGAATTCTTTGGGCTTATATTCCTATTTTGAGTTGATCTTCAGAGCCCGATTAATAATTAGAGTTTATTTATTTTTTCTATTTAAATGAAGGCTTATTGCCCTTATTTTTATAAAGAAAATATCAAACCCTAGTTAGAGTCTGATTACTGGCGAAGACATGCCGACTTGAGTGAGTTCTGTAGCTGAGGAAAAGAATTGCAGCAGAGGAAAATTTGTAGGTGGGCCCATGCGAAAGGGTATGTTGCCAGGTTTGATGCTGGGCTCCTTCACGTGCGCGCGCGCCAAGCGTGGCTTTCCGAGCGAGAGTGAGACAGGGAACTGGATGGCTAGCAGGAGGCGGGCTGATGTCAGCGAGATGGGCGGCCACTTGCTTCGTGCGGTTTGGCTAGGAGTGCTGTGCAAGACGGGACACGTGAGTCCGCTGGCTGTTGGCTGTTGCAGAAAAGGGACAGAGGGCTCGTGAAATCAACTTTTGCATTTTTTTTTCTTTTCCGTTGCCGTTTAGCAGCTGAGTGTTTAATTTTTCTTTTTTTTTTTCCGCAGCAAAGCAATTTTGCTGCAAGTACTAACTTGCACTTTTTTTGCTTTTTGCTTTTTCACAGCTGCGGTTGCAGTTTTTTTGTAATATTTTTTTTTTCAGCCGCAACTTTTGTACCATATATATAATAAAATATATTATATGTATAAATGAATATATTATATATTCATTTATTATATATATAAATAAATATATATTCTTTTGTTCTGCTTCAATGTTTTGCAGATTTTGAGAGCTGTAGATGTCCGATTGCAACGATTCAAGTGGTGGTGCGCTCCATTCTTCGACATGATCATTTCAAGATGTATGAAGACATACTTCTGGTGTAGTCTTGAAGACCTCATTTTGTGGAGTACCATCTGATGGCATATCTGGGACTTGTTGGAGCTTCTGTCTTCAAGAGATAATGGACTTGACACCAAGACGCTCCTCCAGTTGAAATGATTATGATGCTTTGTGAAAAGAAGAGTTTGGCGCACTGACGGACTCATCATCTTCAAGTGTGGATGGAGCCAACGTCAAGGCCTTCAACGGGGAGCTGGAGCAGAATGCAATGCGAGGTGCAGCAGAGTGCAAGGTGAGGTGCAGCAGAGTGCAAGGCGAGGTGCAGCAGAGTGCGACGCGAGGTGCAGCAGAGTGCGAGGCACGAGGTGCAGCAGAGTGCAAGGCACGAGGTGCAGCAGAGTGCAAGGCACGAGGTGCAGTAGAGTGCAAGGCACGAGGTGCAGCAGAGTGCAAGACGAGGTGCAGCAGTGTGCTACTCGAGGTGCGGCTCGAGGTGTAGCAGGGTGCAGTGCGAGGTGTAGCAGAGTGCAAAGCGAGAGGTCTAGTAGAGTGGGAGCAAGGTACAGCAGAGTGCAAGGCGGGTGTACTATAGCTGCGAGGCGAGGCATGGTGCAACTACAAGTCGAGACATACTGCGAGTGTAAAGCGAGGAATACTGCAAGTGCGAGGCAATGCATAGTGCAACTACAAGGCAAGATGTGCAAGTGCGAGGCGAGAAGTCCCATCACTTGGAGTGCGACGTGTCACAATCCAGCATGAGGCTTGTTCCAAATGCGAGGCAATGTGTGTTGCAGCTACAAGTTGAGATGCGCTTCATCTTCAAAGCTAGGCTTCCCATGACACGAGGCGAAGTGCATGTGGTGCCATGAAGTAACTGAAGCTTTCCAAGGAGTTACTTTGGATGATGAATGGCCTTCTAGAGACTTGATCTTCAAGACCTTATTGAGCTCAGAATGGGGTAGATCATAGAATGGAGGATCGATCATGCCCCCTGCAAAGCTCGAGACGTCGTAAATCATCGCCTAATTGAAGAAAGAGAGCTTGGAGATGCCATCGTCTAGACGCTGAAGCTAAGCGATGTGAAGACACATGACACCAAACCATTGTTTCGTCTTGGAGTTGAAAGTCAAGTTGCCTTGCAGCCGTCGTCAAGTCAAGCAGTGGTGGAGTCGCTTTTGTGAAGCTAACTATGCCAAGTAGGCGATGTTAAGGAGGTTGTCCCCATTGTTTGAAGAAGTTCATGGACGATGTGTCACTGGAAGTCCACGATGAGATGATTGAAGGCCTCCAAGGCTTGCTCATGGGTTGACGGAGAGACTATGAGGTCGTGTCGTTCCTGGTGATGAGCTTCATGATCCTTCTTGGCTCGTAACTTGATCTTAGCATTGAATACATGTTTGAGCATTCAAATTGTGAATTGCCAACTTCTTTAATTTTCATTAATAGAAGCCTTCCACTTTTTTTTTTGAGTGTTTTGTGATTTTCGACCGATTTGACCTTTGTTTAGTAAATTTAGTCTTCTGACTTCGTTTTTGCTCCGAATTGAGTGTCGTTGGTGGGGTTGGAACGCTGAGTTCTATACCTTTCTACTGCCACCAAGCTCGTTTTAAGAAGTTCAGAATTGAGCCTTGTAGGATTGGTCGAATCTTGTGCTCGTGCGCTAATTCATGCAGTTGACCTTTGTGTGCAAAAATGTTTACCGGGGTCTCGTCACAACTTGGAATTGAGTGAGAACAATGGCGTTGGAAATCGGACTTCCATATCTTTCTAAATCCATCGACCGTATGTTAGGGTGATCAAAATTCAGTGGTCTATGATTGAATTAATCTCGTACTCGTGCGCTGGTACGTGCAGTTGACCTTCGTGTACAAAAACGTTCGCTGGGAACTCGTCACAACTCGGAATTGAGTAAGGTCAACGGAGTTGGAAAGCTGACTTCCGTATCTTTTTAGGGCCATCAAGTTCATATCAGGGTGAGTAAAATTTAGTGAGCTATGATCGAATGAATTTCGATCCCGTGCACTGAAATGCAGAATTGGACTTCGCATGTTAAAACATTTACCCACTGTGTGTCATGGCCTGGTGGTTGCCCCTCTTGGTGGGGTTGGAAGCATTTTTTTAGTAGCTTTTCAAGTCCAACAAGTCATGTTCTTGGTTGGTTTCATGTGCCTCGTTGAGACGAGCCTTGAGCGCTTCGCGTGGTACACATGGTAAAGACTTGTTGTGCTTTGCGTGGCAAAAACTTTGATTTCTTCGCATGGTGAAGGCTTCGAGTGCTTCGTATGGCGAAGGCTTGGAGTGCTTTGCATGGCGAAGACTCGGGTGCTTTGCATGACAAAGGCTTGGAGTGCTTCACGTGGCGAAGACTTGGGGTGCTTCGCGGGACGAAGGCTTAAAGTGCTTCGAGTGCTTCGCGGGGCGAAGGCTTAGAGTGCTTCACGTGGCGAAGGCTTGGAGTGCTTCGCATGACGAAGACTTGGAGTGCTTCGTATGGCGAAGACTTAGAGTGCTTCGCGGGGCAAAGGCTTAGAGTGCTTCGCGTGGCGAAGGCTTGGAGTGCTTCGCATGACGAAGGCTTGGAGTGCTTCGCATGGCGAAGACTCGCATGCTTTGCATGGCAAAGGCTTGGAGTGCTTCACGGGGCGAAAACTTAGAGTCCTTCGTGGGACGAAGGCTTAGAGTGCTTCGCGTGGCGAAGTCTTGGAGTGCTTCGCATGACGAAGGCTTGGAGTGCTTCGCATGGCGAAGATTTGGAGTGCTTCACGTGGCGAAGACTTGGGGTGCTTCGCGGGGCGAATACTTGGAGTACTTCGCAAGGTGAAGGCTTGGAGTGCTTCGTATGGCGAAGGCTTAGAGTGCTTCACATGGCGAAGGCTTAGAGTGCTTTCTAAACAAAAACGTAAGCGATAAGATAGTTTCATTAGACTTTGAAACGAAACATCTTGAATCTTATTGAAAGATGTTATGTGAGAAAAATAGGCATTGAGCCGAATTTTAACTAAAAAATTTGTGTCCTTGATGATGACTTGGTCACTGATTCAGTTTCCTGGTTGTTCCTTGCAACTCGGACTCAGCAATGATGGTGTCCATGTGGATCATCTTTTGTGCAGGTTCCTGGGGGTCTTTGTTTCGAAGATGATCCGTTGTTTTTTTTCCTGACGTACTCGGTGCAGTGTCCTTCCTTCAAGAGATCCCAGAGGTATCTTTCGAAAGTCTGGCAAGAGCTTATGTCGTGCCCATAGCAATTGTGATAGGCACACCATCTTGTCTTGTCGGCTCTCTCCTGGTCGCCTTTGACGGGAGCTGGTCTTTCAAACCACGATTTTTCCTTTATCTGATTGTATATTTGAAGGAAAGGTATCGAAAACTGTGTGTTTGGCTTTGCACCCGCGTACGTGTTGGATGACGGGTTCCCTTTGCATTTGTTGGCTTTCTCAACTGAGTTCCCGCGGTGGGCATCGTCCTTTGGCTGCGCAAGCGCCTTTGCAGGATGTCCATCTTCCTCGACGTGGTTGGCGGCATGTGTGGCGTTTTTCTCATCCTCCCAGCATGCATGTCGCTTCGCCAAGGACAACATCTTGGTGAGACATCAGGTGTTGTTCATGACGATGTCTCTGTAGAGCTGGCTCTCCTGCGGTAGGCCTTGCTTAAATGCCATGGCTGCAACGAGATCGCGGCAACCAACGATGCGGGACTTCTCTTCGCAATACCCCCGGATGTATTGCAGCAAGGTTTCCTTAGACCTTTTTCGGATGGTGAAGAGGTGGTCATCCTTGACTTCGACAGTACGAATCTGCGAGTACTCCTTCACAAAAGCAAGGGCCAACTCTTCGAAGGAAGTGATTGATTTCTGGGGGAGATGGTTGAACCATGTCGTCGCCTGACCTTGCAGCGAGGCTTGGAAAACTTTGCACATGAGCGCGTCGTTGAGCATGTGAGGTACCATGACCCCCTGATAGTAATTGATGTGCTTTACTAGATCGGAGGTTCCTTTGTACTGATTGAAGTTTGGTGTTGAAAATTTCCGCGGGAATGGCTCTTCCTCAATGTCCCTCACGAATGGTGAAGATGATGACGTCTGAATTTGGCGCCAAAGGTCATCTTCCAAGTCTCCGTCTTGCTGAACTCCCTGGAGGCGTCGATCTAGTATCCTTCGAACGTCTTCAGCATGCAAAGGTTCTTTGTGACGGGGGTTTCCCCGCCGGGTCAAATTGCGTCGACTCCCTCTTGTTTCTGCGGGCTTGGCTCTCGAGCCTACTAGCGAGTAAGTCTCGTCCTCCTCACTGTGATCATCTGACCGGGTGCGTGACGCACGTGAGACTAATTGTTGTCGTCGGCCATCGCGTGGGTACTCGATGCGTGAAAGTGCCCCGGGACGTCCTCCGAGTCTTTCTCGGGCTGATGGCCTTGGTTGATCTTATCCTCTTGCTCTGGGGGTGCAGCTTTCTTCCCCTGAGTCGCATCGGCGTGTCTAGGGACATTGTCTGGCAGCGGACATGTTCTTTGCCAACGCGTTTTGGGATGTCCCTTGACGTCTTGCAAGGTTCATTGCCTTTTTCGGAGGTTCTGGAAGTCCCGATGTCCCCCAACAGCTGTTGTAAGAGCTCCGATTGGGCCCGAACTGCTCGACCTGCTGTGTCAGTCCGAGTCACGGAGGTGATCCCCTAAGTACTTGCTCGTGATGAGTAGCACGTCGGGGCGCACGTCGCTCGCCTTCAGATAGATGTGAAGAGCCCTGTCCCCCTAGTTCCTGGGTGTTGGCCTGCGGGTTGCGCAGGGTGTCCAAGTGCCTCCTTAGGTCCAAGTCGGCATGGAGCTGATTTGGGACCCTCCGAGATGCTTCTCCTGCCAACAGACCATCTGTTTGTTGAAAAAATGTTGCCCCTGTCCCCGTTGCAGGTGGGGGGTTCACGGTAGCAGCGGCCATGGGGAACGTTCCAAAACTGAACATAGGTGTCCAATCTGGCCTTCTGAACGGTAGGTGAATTGATGTGTGGTGCGGGCCGTGCAGGAGATGGGAAAGTGATTCCTCTGGAATCATTGGGAGAGGTTCACTCACGGCAGCGATCGCAGCAGCAGATGAGGCAGCCTCAGAGGCTCGTGTGGATCGGCGTGTTCTGGCCATGTGAAGAATGGTAAATGTCGAAAGTGTGATAATTGATTTTTTTTCAAGGAAAAACTAAAGAGCACACTTTGAGTATTTGTTAAATCGGCTCTCAATGAAAACACCAGTTGTTGATGCAGAAATCGTCCGACTCTGTGAAGTTCCTTCTCGATCCTACACACAAAAACAAAAATCAAACGGGGTTAAGGTTGAATCCCAGGGGGGTGGTTCAACCGTAAACGCTCCGATGCTTAAGTCAGTTTTCTGAGAGAATAAATCGACAGAGTATTTGCAGGAGTTTTTCATTACTTTCGGAAGTGAAATGTGGTCTTCTATTTATAGTGAAGCCTTGAGGGTCACCGGAGCGTCTGATTGGTTGAAGGGGAAAATATTAAATAAGTGATTGTACCGAGTGCAATCACTTATTTATTAATGAATAAATAATTCGCTAGGAAGTTATTTATCATCGACATTGATCTGATTAATTAATATATTTAGCTGGTAAATATATTGAATTAATGCGGAGACCGTTACATGTCGATGTCAATTTTACCAAGGGTAATATTGGCATTATGGGAATTGTTGACCACGTGGTAGCTCCAGAATATTCCGGTAATTTATGGTTCCATATTTCATAATTGTGTAAAAAAAAACATAAATTGGATTAATGTTTGTTGCTTGCGGTTGGATGAATTATCATTGTTAATTTGATAATTCTTAGCCGTCGGTCATTGGTTCTCTTCGGTTTGATGAATTAACGGCCCCTTAACGAATTACATGATAATGAATAATGCATGATGATACCAGATAACAATATGACGTTATAATTATGCTACAATGTTATATATGTATGATGATATGCATGATAATGATGATATGATGGCATGGTGAATATGTAGATGATATATGTTGATAATGATTATGGTGATGATATGATTGATATTCAATGTCATTAATTTGAATTGATAATTCATGAAAAACAAAACAACCCCGAAAATCTTAAAATCAAAACTGTATCTTGATGTTGATGAAATGGGCTTATATTGATTTTTTTGTCTTACTAGTGAGTTCATAATTACATCATAGCATTATTGTTGTATAATGGATTGGGATCATAATTGATATGGGCATATTTGTGGATAATGAGTATATGAATTAATGATGGGATGAAGATGATCCATGATCATAAGCACGAAGTGCACCTGGTAACTAACTAGCAGCAAAGAAAATGAATGGGTTAACAGCAACAATGAAAAATTGAATAAAGGCCCAGAAGGTCACAGCCCAGAAAGCTAGGTGAGAAAATGGCCCAGCAAGCCGAGAGAAAAGGGGCCATGCCTAGAAGGCTCATATTTTCGCATAGGCCCACGACTCAAATTGGTCTAGCCAAATCAGTCAAGACAAATTGCACTGGTCTAATCATATCGAACCTGTTCAGTCGTATCAAATCGGTCTAATTAAACTGCACTAGTCTATTTGAATCGAATTATTCTAATCGAACGGTCCAGTCGAACCGAACCATATGAATCAAACCTACACATTCTGAAAAGAAAAGAAAACATTTTATTTTTCTTTCTTTTCTTTATTTTTCACTTATGTGTTTAAAGCATGGATCTTAATGCCCGAAGTATTATGTAAATTTATTTAAACTTTATGCCCGAAGCATTTATTTAAAGTATGAAATTATCTTATGCTAGAAGCATTCATTCAAACTATTATTACGTCCTATTTAATTACATCCTACAAAATTTGTTAAAACCTGAAGTTCTTATTTGCTAGTTTTTTATATACTCATAAATCATGCCGAACACAACCCATCCTACAAAATTTGCAATCGAGTATAAGGACAGTTGCGAAACTCGAGAGGCAATGATAAATTCACATATATGGATTAAATCATTTATTTATGTTTTTGGAATTCGAATGTGTGATTTTTTTCTTTTTCACTCGAATATGATTTAATTTAATACAAGCACTCATATTTATGCATGTGATCCATTGAATTAAATCTCTCAATATGTATATTTTGTGGGGAAGTTTATTGTCTAGCTAACAGTGTTATCCAACACATTATTATGTAAGTTCCAGAAGAAGATTGTTGAGATTTATAGATATTCGAGTCATTGTTTATCACATTGAAACCACTAATGACAAGCAAGTGGAATACCTTTGCATAACCTTCAATGAGTATGACCAAAAGCATACACTGGAGAAACTACCCAGAAGCTAGCCAAGAGTTAGCTAGAAGCTAGCCAAGAGTTAGCTAGAAGCTAACTAGTACGAGCAATTACTCATAATATTGCATGACCGGTAGGGACACCTAGATCATGGTAATGATGCACCATATTCTCAATATATTGCACGAGCATCCTCTTACTCGTAGGCACACATACCAAGTTTGCACGTTAGCAAAAATCAAATATTAGACCATTATATGCAAAGATAAGTTACAACTCCACCCTTTCTTGTACAGAATACAAGGGGATATTTTGTTGACTTTCCAACCACCACGCGGACTGTTCTAAAAAACTTTCATGATTTAGGTTGAGATACCGACAAAGTGGTCACATGCTCCATTTTTGTCCACATGCATACTGTGTTTGCTAAACTCTTAGCCCAAATCATTACATTGAAGGCCACACCACCCAGATTCTCTTATACAGTCTATAAGACTCGATAATACCGGAGAGTTTACATCGAAATCATTCGATGATTATTGCATGCCCCTTGGGGTTGATGCTGAACAGTTGGTTCCCCATGTTCACACCCATAATGGTCTTGCAGAAACACTAATTAACCTTGGTATTGCGCACCAAGCTTCTCGTTTCTGCGTAGGGGCTATGTAATTTTGCATGCAATAATGTTGGTCCGGTTGAGATCAACGCTACCCAACGATGTTCTGCGTTACAGCTAGTGACTGAGTACGAACTAGATGCTTCGTAATTAAGCATTTATGGGTGGGCAATTACGTGCCAATTGTGCCGCCACAACGTACATATATGGGACCTCAACAAAGGAAGGGCATACATGTCGGTTATAAATCTCTCACCATTATACGCTCTTTAGAGCCCTTGCCAAGCGATCTCATTAACACTATATTCGCGGATAGTCACTTTGATGAGACAGTCTTCCCGTCGTTAGGGAGAGATCAGAACGTCAAACGTTCCTGAAGAACGACGTGAATTGACATGGAACATCCCCACTATGTCTCATCTTGATCCCCAAATGTACAAAGTAAGAATAAAGTGCTGAGAATTCTAGATTTATAGAGTGTAGCTAATAATATGTCAAATGCTTCCTCTAATCTGGCTAAAGTGAAGAGATCGCATATACATGCTGCAAACTTGCTTGTAAGGATAGACGTCCCAATAGGATGTGTCGTCCTAGATAGATGAGGTACGGTCATGGCGGCTAACCAGTCATATGTCTATGCCTAGAAGCGAGGTAGACTAATAGGTTCGAAAGATTCTTATCCCCAGAAGAGGATATTTGGCACAATCGAATCCCTTCATAATATCATCTGATCCATCTAATGAGATGATTCCGGATTATGGGTCTGTCTTAGAAGAGACGACGTTGGGGGACTCCTCAACGTTTGAACCCACTCCCGATAATAAAGAGATCTGGGTAAATCATGCATGCTTATGTGAGATAGAGAATCAGAATGATATTATCATCGATGATTTATATGTATTCACAGTAGCTACCAAAATAATAACTAGAAATGAAATCAAACCTTACTCTGTTGATGAATTAATTCCAACGTAGAGAAGACTGGCGAAAATGGAAAGAACCAATCCAGGTCAAATTAGATTCCTTGACAAAAAGAAAGGTGTTTGGACATGTAGTTCCCACACCTCCCCATGTTAAACTTGCAAGATTTAAATGGGTAGTAATGAGAAAGATGAGGTTGTTAGATGCACAATTCATTTAATGGCGCACAGTTTTCTCAACGCCCTGAGATTGATTACGAGGAGACGTATTCTCCCATAACGAACGTCATAATGTTCTTTTACCTTATTAGTTTGGCAGTTTCTAGAAAACTGAATATGCAGCTTATAAACGTAGTTAATGCTTATCTCTATAAGGGATCTAAATAGAGATATGTTTAAAACTCCTTGAAGGACTTAAGATATCTGATGCAAATAGTTCCAGACCACGAAACACGCTCTCCATTCGTTTGAGGCGTTCACTTTATGGATTGAAACAATCTGGAAAGATGTGGTATAACCGTCTAAGTGAATATTTGATCAGATTGGGATATGTTAATAATGAACTGTGCCCATGTGTGTTTATTAAGAAAACAAGTTTTGGGTACGCTATAGTGGCAGTTTATGTCCATGACAGGAATCTGATTGGTACTCTTGAAGAGATCCAAGAAACCACTATGCACCTGAAGTTAGAATTTGAAATGAAAGATCTTGGAAGAACACACTTCTATCTCGCCCTGGAGCTCGAGTACCTTGCAGATGGAATTTTGGTCCATCAATCGAATTACATCCAAAAGATGTTGAGACGCTTTAATGAGGATAAAGTGAAACCTTCAAGCACGCCCATGATCGTCCGAAGTTTAGATCTTAAAAAGGACCCATTTCGTCCAAGAGATGATAACGAAGAGATATTGACACTAAAAGTGCCATATCTAAGTGCAATAGGCGCATTATTATACTCGGTTCGATGCACTAGACCGGACATTTCATTCAATGTGAACTTGCTAGCTAGATTTAGCTCTATGCCAACACGCCGCCATTGGAATGACATAAAAGACATCTTCTGATACCTTAGAGGTATAATGGATATGAGCTTATTCTATCCCTATTCACCGAGGAATGAATCAAACCCCCTTGGTCCTCAGAATGATGCACGCCTTATTGGGT
Source organism: Prinsepia uniflora (assembly GCA_032719365.1). Taxonomy (NCBI): domain Eukaryota; kingdom Viridiplantae; phylum Streptophyta; class Magnoliopsida; order Rosales; family Rosaceae; genus Prinsepia; species Prinsepia uniflora. The sequence continues at coordinate 45,134,134 of CM064861.1, read as the reverse complement.
ATGCTGATGCAGGTTATCTATCAGACCCACACAAGGCACATTCCCAATCAGGTTATGTCTTTACCATTGGGAACATATCAATATCTTGGAGGTCTACGAAACAGATCCTTGTTGCTACGTCTTTGAATCATGTAGAGATTTTAGCCCTGCACAAAGCAGTTCGTGAATGCATATGGCTAAGAGCCATTACTCGACATATTCGAAGTACTTGTGGACTAAATTCCACATATAATGAACCGACAATTATCCATGAAGATAATGCTGCCTGCATAGAGAAGATGAAGACCGGTTTCATTAAGGGAGACAACATCAAGCGTATTGCACCGAAGTTCTTCTTTAACCAACAACAGTAAGAACATTGGAAGATTGAGATCAAGCTAATACGATCTCAAGATCATGCAAACTTGTTCACTAAGTCATTACCAAAAGCCTCATTCCAGCAGCATGTGCAAGGTATTGGTTTACATAGACTGGCTGATCTACCTAATTTGTAGTTTTCAGGGGGAGTCAAGATCAGGGGGAGTATTCTGAAGTATACCAAGTATCCAGAAGTATACTGAGTATTCCGAAGTATACTCATATGATCATCGTGTACTCTTTTGTCCTACGACCAGGGTTATTTTGTCTCATTGGGTTTTGTTACCTGACTAAGTTTTAATCAGCCATATTTTGGTATGATCACCCCGCTAACAATGCATCCTGAAGATACTATGATTTGACTCATATACATTTGCACATCTTTTCCCTTCGACCACGGGTTTTTCCCACTGGATTTACCAGACAAGGTTTTGGTGGAGCAATACTAATGCATTTTATCTCAAAGGCGTACTATCTACCCATATTCCAGAAGAGGCGACATCAACTACCTCAGAAGATTTTGATGTGATCATTTACACGCGCGTTGCACTCTTTTTCCTTCGACCAGAGTTATTTTTGTCCCACAGGGTTTTTGTCACCTGACAAGGTTTTAACGAGGCAACACATAAACGCATAGCCCAGCGACACCATTACATGAAATATCCAAGGGGGAGTGTTGTAAATATACTAAATTGTATATCTATTTCTATGTAAGGTCGTTTTCGTCCATGTATTATATTCTAACTCTAGCACTATATAATGGAATTTAGCTGAATGAATATAGAACGATTTGATCGTGTTCACAGCACCTTGTAATTTGGTTAAACCGTTTTCTATTTGTCAGACGAAGGTTTCAAAAGCTAAACTAAAGTCCAAACTATAGAGATCAAGTCATATTCAATAAGAATAGAATAATAATTCTAAATCTTTGAAATTCATAAAGATAATAAATATCTTCGAATAATTATTCTAATTTAAAAAAATCACATTTAATAGGAATATATTTAAAAACACAATTTATGCATGCATTATGGTGGGAAATCAAAATTCACTCATTTAAAATTAGCTAAGCTCAACCTTGACACTCCTCTATTGTCTCTAGAACAGCTTTGTCTATCAAAGTTAGCAATCATCATTATTAAACGATAATTGTAAACCTAAAATTTCACTACATAAATCTTGGGAGTACATGCACGTTCTAATGCACATAAAGTAATTTGGGCAACTAAAACATGCTCTCAACGATTTTCGATTTACCCAAAACCTATGCTACAAGATCCAGAAGGGGACAACCAATAACTTCCAGCATTCTTAATTTAGCGAGGCATTCATATCTTCAACTAGAGAACGATACTCGAGATTCTCACACTTTTCTTTAAGTGGATTCTTGCCATGTTTCCCAACCAGTTTGGGAGAGACACCATTCCTTCGAAGGACCATACTCTCAAATATGTTACAAAAGTGAAGTGTTGAACTTGTTGAGGCAGGGACTCGAGCTTTGGCCAACAAGAAAAACATAATCTTTCATGTTTTGATTTAACGGGAAGAACACAAGGGAAAGAATCGAGCTCATTAAAGAACCGGCCAATTATTTCCAAATTCTTCAAGCGGGAGAGGCTGTCTAAATTTGGAAGCAATGCTGCATTTGCGCAGTGGGTTATTTCTGTTGGTAAAAATATTGACAATATATTGCTATATTCACTGTCATCGAGACCATAACAATCCTTGGCATTCAAAACCCAAGATCTTTGCATCCCTGTAGTAACATGTTGATATATAACATCCCTATCAACTTTCGCTCCCTTCATGTTTAGGTACTTGATAATTGACACAATCTTGACAATTGCCAGTGCCTCGTGTTCATAAACGTAGGTTTTCAACCAATCTAACCCCTGAAATTTCTTGCAGTGGGTTCTGTTGGGTTCAAATACATTCTTCAAATCGTAGCTTCCACCCAATGACAGTACCTCCAATACTTTCCATTTTCTGATCAGTTGTAGGTTTTTCTGTGCTATGGACAATAAGTTTTCAGGTAAAGTTGCCAGTCACGAGGTTAGGACACGCGCAAACAGTATAGTCATGCATTTGTCGAGTAATGTAATATGTTTATGTTATGAGGAACTTGCATATGTGCAGCAAATTCAAAGGCTTCAACAGTGCATAATTTAGGCAGCTTGATTAATGTAGCATTTTCGTTGCAAATGTGATAAGAGAAGCGAATCCCATCAACTTCATATCTTGTACCAGATCTTTTCATCGATATATCATCCAGTTCCCCAACCAGGTTCTTTCTCAGGAAATACAAGGCATTGCCACCAAGAAGGATTAAGGGTTGCTTTGTACCATGGCTTGTACAAAAGGGCCATAATTGGTACGGCTCTCTAACTAGTACTAGTGAGGATCGCACGAAATAAGAAATCCAATCCATCTTTCGGCAAAAGGTTTGAATGGGCTAATAGCCTGAAATAAAACAAAACCATGCTCTTTAAGTGGGCTTAAATAGTGGAGGAAATAGCTCTACTAGACAACCACCACCACCACCTGTATAAAAAATAAATAAAAAATAAAAAATCACGCACCCACCCAAATCTTCTCCTTCTGTTTGGGAATATAATTCTCCTTTTGCGAGCATCCTCGATCTTGCACCGGCAATTCCATGTTTGTTGCCAATCTTCTTATTAGAATTCATTAGATTAAGAGCATCTACAACAAACAAGTCAAATTTAATTATTAAACAAATTTAACCAAAAAATTATTCAAAAACATCAAAATGAACATGCAACAGACTAGAAAAATTTAACCTAAAATTTAATTTATCTATTGGGACTAGCTATTATTAGCTAGCCATCTCCCGCTAGTTATTACCTCATCTCATTTCTCTCTCCTATCTCCTTCATCATCTTCATCCTGTCTTCGTCACACTCTTTTTATTCTCAAAACTCATCATTATTTGCTTTCACAAACTCTAAATTTTCGTAAATTATCAAAAAATTCAAAGAAAGAAAACAAATCTCTATTTTTTTTTTCATTCTTAAGTTGTTAATTAACTCAGACTTTTCGTATATAGTTGTGAAAAGTTTGATTCTTTTCAATATTTGGAAAATGAAGGTTTTGATGTTCCGCAATTTTCAAGTGATGATCGAGAATGTCGAATTATCGTGAACAGAGCTTGAGTATGGTAATTTTAATACATTCAACAATTAGGAGGAAAAAATGAAGAAAAGTTAAAAAAAATTCGGTATTTGGAAAATGAAGGTTTTGATGTCCCGCAGTTTTCAAATGATGATCCGGAAGGCCGAGTTGCCGCGAACAAAACTTTGGTATGGTAATTTCATCAATCACAATTGGTGGGATTACATCGTTGGTCCGAATCCATCTACATATGGTGGATACAGAGGAATCCACCTGCTAAATAATTTGGTCGTCATATGCTTCTGTCTTTTCTTCATGATAACGATCCTTCAAAATCCCAAATATTTCTGTGATTGACCATCTCAGCAACTCTCCAACTAGCACCAACTTTTGAATCATTCACATAAAAAACTTGTTTCGTCGTACTAGCCAAGATGTATGGATCACTCTCAAACCACCCAGTGTTTGTGTTGGTAGAGGTGCATAAATGATCTTTAATGACCCGCCCTTGGAGATTACAGTTCGTATCAAACCAATGACACTTGAACAGCATGACTATCTTGTAGTCTGCCTACAACACTTTTATCACACTTAACAATTTGTTATAAAATCTAGTATCAGCATTTTCCTCTTCACCTGGCACAAAGACCCCGCAGTTTTGCGACAACAATTTATCGTCTTGTTTTGTGCATACAAACTTAACTCTATTGACGTAACAATCGTTGTACGTTTCTCCTCAAAATGGGCCAATGACAAGTTACATTAATTCTGCATTGAAATTGGGCGATTTTTCATCTTTCAGGTGTGCCATCTAGTATGATATACAAAAAGTGGTTAAGTATGAAATTGCTTTTAGGAACTTAGAAATAAAAGATTTCATTTACATGGGTAGAAAACCAATGTGGGAATAGTTGTTTGTCCATTTTTGTCCAATTAGAAAGATACTCGGCCTTCATCAATTCTTGGTGCTGTTCGTGAATAGGCCATACTTCGTCACAGTTGTTCAGTATGAACCAATGAGCTACGTCCATGTCCCAATTGGTGAACGACTCTGAGACTAGACCATTGTCGAAAGGTCGTGCAGGTTGGGCAAATACAGATAGGGTTTCTGGACGTTAACCACCACCATCGTTACGCGACACCCTATTGAAGGAAGTCTCTAAATTCTGAAGGTACATTGCACAAAAAGTGAGGGACTCCTTTGCAATGTATGTCTCCGCTATAGAGCCTTTAGGACGTGTCTTTTTGTGAACATACTGTTTATATGTACCTAACATCCTGCAATAAAATATACATTATGAATCAGATTTATGAACGAAAAGAAGGAAATAATGGAAAAAACAGGAATTAGTCATACCTCTCGATGGGGTACATCCAACAATAGTGCACTGGGTCCGCTAACTTTGCCTCGTCTAGCAAATGTATTAGAAGGTGCACCATTATATCAAAAAATGGCGGTGGATATATTTGCACTAGTCGAGATATGATGTAGACAATATCCTCATTTATTGCTTCGAGGTCCACATTTACCAACTATCTGGCACATAATATCTGAAAAAATTGAGACAAATAAACTAATCTCTCAAGAAAGCCGGGCTCCAAGTACAACCAAATACCAATTGGCATGCGTCGTTGTAGCAAGACATGATAATAATGACTATTCATACCAGATAAGGTGCCATTATCTATGCTAACATTTGAGGATATATTATCAGCATACCCATCGGGAAACTTCACACCTTGCAACCACTTTGGAAATTTTTTCTTATATTCTGAGGTAAATGTATAACTTGGATGAGCCATGACGTATTTGCAATTGACGACTTTCATCCAAAAATTTGGGCAAATCCCCGTTTCTTGCATACCTAGCCGATTCTTTTTTGTGTTTTTTGACTTGCCTTTGATGGGTAAAATAGTTTCCACAACACTCTCAGCAATATTCTTTTCGTTGTGCATAGGATCTGCGATGTGTCTGATTTTCAATTTTGACCAATATGGCAATTTGAAGAATATGCTTTTTTCGTCCAATTTTCCTATTCAGGAGGTTTCGAATCTTATGTGATGAAGTCATGTATACTGTTCAATTTAGACAATATCTCAGTACCGGATCTTTCTCGGGGTTGAGCCTGTAACTCTGATTTCCCATCAAATGAGTCTGATTGCATACGTCATCGGTAATCCCAAGGAAAAAACCTTTTTGAACCTAAGTAGCAGACCTTCGACTCATGCCAAAATGATGTTGTGTCTGGACTACATTTCGGACACGCAAGATAACCCCTGGTGTTCCACCCTACCAACATGGCGTAAACTGGAAAATCATTAATTGTTCACATTACTGCTGCTCGTAGAGTGAACATTTGCCCACTAAATTTGTCATACGTCCGTACACCATTTTCCCACAGATCTACAAGATCATCAATTAATGGTCGCAAATAAATATAGATAAAATTACTTGGGGGTTTAGTGCCTGATATCAAAGTAAAGAGGATTGTGAACTCTTTGTTCGTGCATCTCCAAGGAGGTAGGTTATACAGAACCATAACCACTGACCATGTACTATACGGCTTTGAAAAACTTGCGAAGGGATTAAAACTATCATTAGCAAGCCCTAATCTGGCATTTCTTGGCTTCGCAATGAAATCATGATACATCTTATCGAATTCCTTCCAAGCCTCTCCATCAGCCGGATGCCTCAATGTATCATCATCAATGCGCTCATCTTTGTGTCACCTCATATCCCGCGTTGTGTGAGACGACATGTAGAATGGTTGTAGCCTTGGTTTCAGTGGAAAATAATGCAGCACCTTGTTTGGAATATTTTTTTCGAAACCTAGTCTCATTACACACAGGAAATTTATCAAGCTACTCGAATTCACCATAAAAAAATGCACAATTATTCTTGCATGCATGAATTTTGACATACCCTAAACTGAGACCCTTCAAAAACTTCTTCGAGATATAATGATCTTTAAGGAGACGATTTTCTTCGGGGAGCATTGGAATAATGATGTCCATCATGTTATCAAAATGTTTGTTCGTTTGATTATACTCAACTTTCATGTGCATCAACTCCACAATTTCCCCTAGAACCAAAAAAGTCTTACAACCCGAGTACAATTCACGCTGAGCTTCTTTCAACAATCTCTTGTAATGGAGTTCAGAATCTTTGGGTTGAAACCTGGGTGCTTTACCATCCATATCATTAGATGCAGGGGAAAAGCATCCACTAATATCTCAAGGACCTGATGTCATGACCCATCCCTAATCCCCCAAGATTAACGTGGGACGTGCCTGCTCCCGTCTGACACGAAGTGTCAGACTAGGGATAATTTCGTCTCTAGCCCTCACCGGGCTTCCAGAGTACGCCAGGATTGTAGGAGGAGGAGTGTGATGTCTCGGTCCTTGTTACAGCCCGCATCCGCGATCACCCTGAAGGGCATTCAAAACATTAAAATTCTTGAGTGGACAAAACAAACATTTTAATAAACAATTCACAAAAAAGACATTTATGCTCTTTACTAAAAGCATATGCATGCATTCAAAAACCATTTACCAAAACGTTCATAAAACCATTTGAAAACATTCTCAAAACCTTTCAAGGGTTCATGCCCGGTCCCCATAAACCATCATGAACCATAAAAACCATTTATGGGTCCCCGACCCGAAATCACAATCTTAAAACATGGAACACGGGGTCTCCGCCCCAAATCACTTTCCGTAAGAACCTTATACGTATACTCATACATATAACCCATCCGCGGCACTTCCAAGAAGATGCCAACTCGGGGCACACAACCCCTAGGGAACACATCCCCGATATATGTCACGATTCATCTCTATACTAGTGTGCACACCACTCGGGGTCTCACTTCGAGTCTTCCCCCAGGAATTCTCTATCTGGGAGGCTCTATCTTCGGACCTAGTCCGATCATCTCTCCGAAATCTGGTCCGGGACCACATCATAACTTCCACTCTTGGAATGGGATCCTTATGGGGATAACCATTCTGGTCTGTAGATCGTGACTCTCCAAGTCGACGTCTAGAGGAGACCAAACAAATCATATGGAGGGTATCTATATACATTTTCAAATACTTTCTTTCTTAAAACATATTTGACCTGGGTCTCATACCCGAACCTTTCAATAGGATTCCTCGAATCCGATTCAAATCCACTTTCATAGGCCTCGGCCTAATTGCTCAATTCAATAGGGTCTCATGCCCGAATTCTCATTTCATAAACTGAACTGGGAATCAAGCCCGATTTCACAATCAGCTTGGCCTCTAACCCGATATCACGAATAACTGTGCCCTAAGCCCGAAACCATAACTCAACGGGGCCTCAAGCCCGATTTCACAACCAATGGGGTCTCAAGCTCGATACTACAGTCAAAGGGGCCTCAAGCCCGATGTTACATCCAACTGGGCCTCAAGCCCGAACTCGTAAACCAACGGGGCCCTCGGCCCGATCGTATAACTCAAATGGACCCTTGGTCCGATTCCTAGTCAAATCAAATTGACTCCAAGTCCGAGAGTTTGTAAATGAAATGGGTCTCACATCCGAGTTCATATTTCCAAATCCAAAACCAATTCATTAAACCCTCATTGAAGACCTAGCTCGTACAAGCATCGTATAAAATGGGAAATCTCGAAATACGTGCAAATACGTAAATCCTAGGCTACCACAAACAAATGCACTCATGGCATCACAAAACATGTATTTTAAAGCGTATAAAATGTAACGACCCGGACATTCGGAAAAATGAGAATTTGGAAAATTTGAAGAAAATGACGATTTTGCCCTTGGAATTGGGCGAACGGTTGACTTTTCATTTGAGCAGTCAAACAGACTTTGACCAATGACTGTGACGTAGTTCGGGACGTCACGAGTTCATAGACAGGTGGCATGTCCAATTCCGACATTCGAGAAGAAAGTTATGATGTTTGGAAGTTCAAGGGTAATTCAGTAATTTGGTTAAAGGGGCAATTTGTTGACTTTTCAGACGACATGGACTTTTCATGTAATTCGAGGACCATTGGGTAGGTCTCGAGACGCTGAATCTATAGACAGGCGGCACGCGTCAATTGGAGTTCGGACGAGGGCTTAGGAGTGTGAAGGGTATTTTGGTAAATTGCCAAAGTAGGGGCAAAATGGTAATTGGACAATTGCAGAAGGAAGGGGACGGTGATTGGGCTGATTCAGCCAGGGTTATACCAGATATTGACACCTGTCACTATGATGAAGCAATTAGTGGCAAAAGAGAATGTGTATAACGGTGGGAAACTTTAAACTAATTGTGGGTGTGTTTGAAATGAAAAACAGAGACAAAACAAAGACCCCAACTTAGTTTGATCGACCTCCCCAACAACCTGTTGAGAGAAAAGAAAGACTGGAAGGATTTTGAGAGAGACAACAGAGAATTGAGATTGAGAAAGGAAGAAAAGTGATGGAAATGGTGAAGGGAAAACTCAAAACCCGAAACTGGTCCTTGAGAGAGTGAGAATTCAATTGTGAGTTGTAAGCTAGCCCAAGTCAAATTAAGGTCAGATTGGGATTTCTGGGTCCTTGAGTAGTCGAACCCAATCAAGAATGAAGGAATTCAGTGCTGTCTTGGCCGTGAGCGGGAGTCCTCAACCCCTTAAAAATTTGAGGTGGAGTTCAGGTAAGTGGAGGTAAGGAAGCTAGAAATTCATTTCAAAATAGTCTTTAGCATGAACCTACGATGCTCCCTAACTAATTAATTGAAGAAATTGGTCACTGTTTGGTGAACTGTTACGATGAACATCCATTAGACTCTGAATTCAATTGAACTGGTTTGAGGCCGTGAAGATAGAAATTAATGTGACAAACCCTTAATTGAATTGGTTGCGATGCTATGTGATGGATCAATTGAAGGAAACAAGTTGAATTTGGCAGGAATTGAACCCGGTCAACACGCGGGCTAACGGGTCCAACTTTCAGGAAAACGGGTTACATGGACGACACTGTAGAAGCGCGTGAGCTTCACGTGCAGCCACTCACGGCGGTGCGTGGGGGTACATGTGGCCGAATTTCGAGGTGAGTTAAACATGAAACTTGTTCCTTTTAATATAAAGAACATTTTGGCACTAGTTTCGAGGAAATCGGATATCGTTTCGATAGTGTTCAGTGTATCCAAAGTTTTCGTATACGTTTAAAATACGTATTTAAATCCCAAAAAAATTGGGGAAAATTATATGAAGTAGATTGAAGTGTTAGTGACCCTCGATATTGATTTTGGACTGGGATTATGATTTCTGGAATTTACGGAAAAACGTGCAGCTCGGAAGCGAGCCGTTTGGACGGTTTGTCAGTGGACTTTGTTTTCTAAATTTCAATGCATGCATGATCGTTTACTATGCTTTATATTTATGATTTCTATGCTTATGGTAATTATGATTTCCGTATTTATATGTATTTCAATATGCAATACGTAATTGCACGTATTTCGAGACTATGGTTTCTCCTATGCTTTGATGATGGTTTAATGGTCGATTTTTTATGATTTGTGCGTATCATGTTTTGATGATGTTTTGATTATAATTGTGAGTATGATTTACGGTTTTGGCACGTAGTTCGAGATTAATACGAATTTGCACGTTTTATGAGATTTCGAGTATGTTGTGATTTGACCATGGTTTTGATGATTTGAGTTTGGGGTTTAAAATATGATTTGATTTCAAAGATTTAAAACGGATTTGGGAAAAGTGATTTCGGGCTTGATGCTCAGTTCATAAAAATGGTTTCGATGAACGAGATTAGTTTCGGAAACTTGAGAATGGATTTCCGGATTTGGGTTCGGAATGATTATTCCGGATGGCAGCTTACGAAATGATTATTCCGAATGGCAGCTTACGGAATGATGGTTTCGAATTCGGATTTGGAAATGGATGATGAATATGATTTGGAATTTGGACTACGATGGATTCTGGATTGTTATGAGTTACACATGGTTTTGGGTTTAAAGACCTGGTACTCTTGTTGGATCATGTTTTGAGTTTAAAGACTCGGTTGATTGACGGGGGGAGGGCCCTTGATTGATATGTTTTTGAGTTTAATGACTCGGTTATGATACCCCCTGAGGCCTGCTAATTGTGTTTTGAGTTTAAAGACTCGTTGATATCCCGAGAAGGCCTGATTATTGCGCATGGTTTTGAGTTTAAAGACTCGAGCGCACTTGAGATCCAGCAGATTGATTGACTTGTGATTTACTGTTGATTTCCAATGTTTTTGGTTGTGTTGGGAAATGGCCCGGTTTATATAGCTTGATGGATTTTTGGGTTATGTTCTGTACTTGAATTGTGATTCATGATTTTGGGCCGAGGCCCCGTGTTTGTGGTTTCCGGCTAAGGCCGAGGTTTGAGAAAAGGAAAATGGTTTTGATTTTCATACACAGTTTTCTTATATCGGAAATGAAATGGATTGTGAAATGATTTTCAAATGCATGCATTGGTTTTACGTGGAGGGTAGGAATGTCTTTTCTGTAACATGTTTTGTAAACTGATTATATTTGTCCACTCACACCTTTTGTGTTTTTATTGACCCTCCAGGTCGTGGCACGATGATCGAGGCAGATCGAGAGGTGGAGGTATGAGTGGGCACACATTTGGTTATCCCTTGTTTGGCAAGTACTGAGGGTAATTTGGGAACTTCAGTTAACTTGTCAGACGGGAGCAGGATCGGGCACGGTTATCAATGTTCCTTAGGTGATGGTCATATCATAAAACATTTATGCATGCATCAATTTCGAAAGAAAGGTCCACTCACAGACTGTCCAAAATCGCGCCTCGATACTCGTGTCATACGCCTCTCCAGGGCCAATCATCGCCTCCGAGGCTGTAACGACCCGTCCCTGGAAGTAGGGTTAAGACCGTGTTTAAGATGAGATTAGTGAGCTTAATTGGTGGTTAGTCAGTTACGATAGGTCCGGTAGCGTAGAATGAAGATTTTGCCCCTAGGTTGGGTAAAATGTTGACTTTTAGTTCGGGAGGTCAAATTGACTTTGACCAATGACCGTGACGTAGTTTGGGACATCACAAATCCGTAGACAGGTGGCACGCCCGATTCCGACATCCGAGGAGGAAGTTATGATGTTCGGAAGGTTGAGGGCATTACCGTAATTTGGTTAAAATAGGGGGAAAATTTGACTTTTCTTACGACCGGGTTTTGACACATTGACCTAGGACCGTTAGATAGCTCTTATCGTCCTGAGTTTAACGACAGGCGGCACGTCTTCATCGGACTTAGGACGGGCAAGTTACGGGTCTAAAACCATAAGCGTAAAATGGTAATTTTGGGTTCAAAGAAGGGCATTTTGGTCTTTTGCACCTTAGTATTTGTGCAACTGATGGGGATAAGTGGATGGCTGTGATTTGGGACACTTGTGAGAGGGGTTTTAGGATTGTGACATGTGGAAGGGACCTAGTGGCTTCTAGACGGGTTCACGGGTCCAAATAATTGGGGGTTAACCGTGCATTTGAGAACAGAGACAGAGTGAGGCGGTGAGGACATCGATCGATGGCTAGGAAGGTTCAAGTGTTGTGTAAATTGGTGAGGGAGTGAGTGACCAGAGACTGTGAGAGAGCTAGGGAGAAGGTTGGGAGGTGCAGTGGTCGTGTGTGTGTGTGAGGTTTGAGCCATGGGAAACCAGAGAAAACATAGAGGAGTTGAGAGCTTGTGGTGGTGGTGTGGCCGTGTACGGTTCAAGTGAACTCGAAGGGAAGCTGGGGAGGAGTCTGTGACCTCCAAGGAGTGCGGCGGTGAGCACGGCGGTGACGACTGCAGGTATTTTCGAAGCCCTGTGTAAGTACTCTATTTTTCCATGAATTTCAAACTAAGAATCGTGGGTTTGGAGTGTGAGTCGAGGGACTTTGTGAGTTGGGTGAGCATCAGTGAAGTCCTAGGAACAGTCTACGGTGGTCACCGTGACGGGGGAAGGTCTGGGTGGACAGATCGTGAAACAGGGGTTGTTCGGGTTTTTGGTTCGAGCATGAGTCGACGGATTAGGGATGGTGTTGAGGTGTTTGAGTGAGGGGAATGAATTCCTTAGGATTGGATGATGAAGCTAGTGAAGAAAGGGAGGAAAAAGGAGACGGGACGGTGGAGAACCGAGTGCGCCGGTTCAGACCGGTTCACTCGAGGTAGACGACGGTGAACAGTACCTCTGTGTGCAGGCGCGTGAGGGCCACTAGCAGCCACTTTGGGCGGCGCGTGGGGGCGTGTACGGCGGCGGTTGGGAAAACGGTCAACATGGTTTTTTGTCTAGGTGTTGTGACGAGTCCATTAGAATAGGTTTCGGGTTAATCGGACGTCGTTTGGAGTTAGTTCCGCGAAGGTAAAGGCTTAGGGTTCCAGTTTGTTACGTTTAGGACCCGGGGATTTTTGGGAAAAATGAGGTGGACCTTCGTAGATGTGTTAGTAACGTTCTTGGGTGATGGTTGACAGGTTCGGGATTTCCCGAGGAAGCTGAAGAACGTACAGGACGTTCGGGACGCGATTGAGGGCTCGGTACTGTGAGTGGACCCCTTCTCTAAACTCGAGCATGCATAACTGCTTTTAATTACTTGTTTTATGGTTTTCATCATGATTTCATGATTATTGAATGCTTTATATCTGTTTTATGAAATGGCACGGTTTTCGAGGAAATTACGTATTTGGCACGTTTTACGAGAAAATGTGGGATTCTGATTTCGATGCCATGATTTGGGGTTTTTAAATGATAAGTGATTTTTAATGATTATAAATGGATTTTGAGACGTGATTTGATAATCCAGGGCTTTCGGTTTTAGAATCGAATTTCAGTAACGAGATTTGATTTTAAAGTTGAAAAGTGGATTTCCGGATTTGGGTTCGGAATGACGGCTCTGGATGCCGGAAGAGCTTCGGACCAGTGATTTCGGATTCGGGTTTGGATGTGGAAATGGAAAATGGTTTTCAAATGGTTTTGGATTGGATTTGCTGGATCTTGTTATTGGGTTTAAAGACCCGGATACTGATTTGACGGGGGACGGGCCCAGATTGGGTTTAAAGACCCGGATTGAGTTTAAAGACTCGGATATATTGTTATTTCCCCTGTAGGCCTGTGAGTTTAAAGACTCGGGAGTTTAAAGACTCGGATAGGTCCAACAGGTTTGATCGGATGCTTGTGATATGATTTCCATGACTGTTTTTACAATGATTCTGTAGATGTTTTAATGGTGATAATTACGTGATTTATAACTGTTTTCAGCAACTGGTTATGCATGTGATTTCAAAACGGAGGGCTAAAACCCTGGTTTTATTATGAAATGGTTTTCGTAAATGATTTTATTATTTATGGTCCACTCACACCTTCTGTTTTTAACTTGCCCTCCAGGTTGTGGAGCTAGCGCTGGGTTCTGACGTCGAGGCATTGTCGGAGGCATAGAGTGACCCCGGAGTGTTTAGATTTTCCATTGTGCGTGTACATTATTTATCGGTTTTCTTTCTTTTGTATTGGTACTATGCTCTGTAAACTTTGACTTCAGGATGTTTTATATAGTTTCTCCTGCGTCTAACTGTGTTACTTTATTAGTTTTCGTTGGTGTTGTGTTCGGGGTGTCAGACGGGAGCAAGGCTTACCTCGGTTTTCGGGGTGAAACCGGGGTGGGTCCTTATAATTGGTATCAGAGCATAGGTTTGTCTAGTTTGTCGGGTTTGTCAGTTTGTGAGGTTGTGTTTAGGTTGTTTGACTGATTCTATGTCTCTTTCAGCGTGCGATTGACGATGCCTCCGAGACGTAGACCCTCTCCTCGACCTGAAGAAGAAGCGTCGAGAGGAACAGAGAGTGCTACGATTGAGCGAGCCCAGCAGCTCGGAGCTACTACTTTTAGTGGTGGGGCAGATCTTGAGGAAGCCCAGAGGTGGATCATGAGACTTGAGCGGATCTTTGCAGTGATACATTGCCCACCGGAGGATCGAGTGTTATTGGCTACTTTCTTGCTGGACGGTGCGGCGTACGAGTGGTGGTATACCCTCGAGTTGTCTGCCTGGGACGCCCACACTGTGACTTGGGGGACATTTCAGGAGAGGTTCTTAGATCAGTATTACCCTCGTTCTTTCCGAGATGCCAAGGAGGCAGAGTTTCTGCAGCTTCAACATGGGAATTTGAGTGTGGCTGAATACGAACAGAAGTTTCAGTTGTTGTCTCGGTTTACTCCTGCGTTTGTGGCTACTGAAGCCAAGAAGTGTCGTAGGTTTGAGTTGGGCCTGCGAGGTGAGATTCGAGCCATAGTGACGGCTAGATCGTTTACTACCCTCCGAGAGTTGTCGGACGCTGCGGTGAGGGTTGAGGCTAGCTTGCCGGTACGACGCCGGGAGCCATCTTTTTCTGGTGCTTCGAGTCTGAGGACACCGAAGAGAGGTAACTTCAGTGGAGCATCGTCGTCGGGCGATGATCGTTTTGGTAGACCTGGTAATTTCCAGAGTTCAGTTTTCCGTGGTTACCGAGCACAACCGACCCCGTAAGCTAGTGCGACGTCTGTTGCGTCGACAGGGAGACCGAGTCTTTCCGGTCGGGATGTTTGTTTCTACTGTGGAGAGCGAGGTCACTTCCGACGTGAGTGTCCACGGTTACCACAGGAAGGTGGTGTAGGCCGAGGAGCGGCGGAGCCCGGAGAGAGTACAGTGTCAGGGACAGTGGGCACTAGAGGAGGTGGTGGTGCCACTAGTAGTTCGAGGGGACGTGGTAGATCTTTAAGATCTCAGGACCGGGAGTTTTCGATGACTCAGCAGGAGGTTCAGTCGGCACCAGGTGCGGGGACAGGTACTGTTATTATCCTTAGTTGTGTCGTGTTTATTGTTGGATTCCAGGGTAGAGTCTAAGATTTACCCTAGGTGACCTGGAGTGACGAGTTTACAGTTTACAGTGAGTTCCGTTGAAGGATGACGGAAGAAACGGGAAATGAGTGACTATAACTGATCGATATGAGGTTATTGAAGAAGAGAACCCACAATCTAGAGTTTGTCTTTAGGACTTTGTAGATTTATTCCGACAAGTGGTCGAAGTAGCAGCCGAGGGACGTGTTAGCGAGGGAGTGGGCCAATAGGTAGGTTTTCCTGTTTGGCCTAGATTGGCTTGGGTAGGAGTTAAGAGGGGTTCTGGGAAGTGTCGGTGGTAGTACGTGAGGATGTACTCTATGAATTCTATCGGGTACTCCACATGAGGTATTTTAAAATACCTTTGTTTTCTGTTCATAGAGTTTCCCTTGTGTACACCATGAAGTTTTAGTGGTACACTGTTAGTTGGGGATGAAGTGAAATACCCAAGGTAGAGATGATAGACAAGAAACCCAGGAGTGGTTGTTGTTAAGCTAGCATTGTTTACCCGGTAGGAGACCCCTAGTGTTGGGAACTAGTTGTGGAATTTCAGGGACGAAATTCTTTTTAGGAGGGTAGGTTGTAACGACCCATCCCGGGAAGTAGGGTTAAGACCGTGTTTAAGATGAGATTAGTGAGCTTAATTGGTGGTTAGTCGGTTTCGATAGGTCCGGTAGCGTAGAATGATGATTTTGCCCCTAGGTTGGGAAAATGTTGACTTTTAGTTCGGGAGGTCAATTGGACTTTGACCAATGACCGTGACGTAGTTTGGGACGTCACGAATCCGTAGACAGGTGGCACGCCCGATTCTGACATCCGAGGAGGAAGTTATGATGTTCGGGAGGTTGAGGGCATTACCGTAATTTGGTTAAAATAGGGGGAAAAGTTAACTTTTCGTACGACCGGGTTTTGACACATTGACCTAGGTCCGTTAGTTAGCTCTTATCGTCCTGAGTTTAACGATAGGCGCCACGTCTTCATCAGACTTAGGACGGGCAAGTTACGAGTCTAAAACGGTAAGGGTAAAATAGTAATTTTGGGTTCAAAGAAGGGCATTTTGGTCTTTTGCACCTTGGTATTTGTGCAACAGATGAGGACAAGTGGATGGCTGTGATTTGGGACACTTGTGAGAGGGGTTATAGGATTGTGACATGTGGCAGGGACCTAGTGGCTTCTAGACGGGTTCACGGGTCCAAATAATTGGGGGTTAACCGTGCATTTGAGAACAGGGACAGAGTAAGGCAGTGAGGACATCGATCGATGGCTGGGAAGGTTCGAATGTTGTGTAAATTGGTGAGGGAGTGAGTGACCAGAGATTGTGAGAGAGCTAGGGAGAAGATTGGGAGGTGCAGTGGCCGTGTGTGTGTGAGGTGTGAGCCACGGGAAACCAGAGAAAACAGAGAGGAGTTGAGAGCTTGTGGTGGTGGTGTGGCCGTGTACGGTTCAAGTGAACTCGAAGGGAAGCTGGGGAGGAGTCTGTGACCTCCAAGGAGTGCGGCGGTGAGCACGGCGGCGACGACTGCAGGTATTTTCGAAGCCCTGTGTAAGTACTCTATTTTTCCATGAATTTCAAACTAAGAATCGTGGGTTTGGAGTGTGAGTCGAGGGACTTTGTGAGTTGGGTGAGCATCAGTGAAGTCCTAGGAACAGTCTACGGTGGTTGCCGTGACGGGGGAAGGTCTGGGTGGTGAGATCGTGAAATAGAGGTTGTTCGGGTTTTTGGTTCGAGCTTGAGTCGACGGATTAGGGATGGTGTTGAGGTGTTTGAATGAGGGGAATGAATTCCTTAGGATTGGAAGATGAAGCTATTGAAGAAAGGGAGGAAAAAGGAGACGGGATGGTGGAGAACCGGGTGCGCCGGTTCACTCGAGGTAGACGATGGTGAACAGTACCTCTGTGTGCAGGCGCGTGAGGGCCACGCGCAGCCAATTTGGGCGGCGCATGGGGGCACGTGCAGCGGCGGTTGGGAAAACGGTCAACATGGTTTTTGGTCTAGGTGTTGTGACGAGTCCATTAGAATAGGTTTCGGGTTAATCAGACGTCGTTTGGAGTTAGTTCCGCGAAGGTGAAGGTTTAGGGTTCCGGTTTGTTACGTTTAGGACCCCGGGGATTTTTGGGAAAAATGAGGTGGACCTTCGTAGATGTGTTAGTAACGTTCTTGGGTGATGGTTGACAGGTTCGAGATTTCCCGAGGAAGCTGAAGAACGTACAGGACGTTCGGGACGCGATTGAGGGCTCGGTACTGTGAGTGGACCCCTTCTCTAAACTCGAGCATGCATAACTGCTTTTAATTACTTGTTTTATGGTTTTCATTATGATTTCATGATTATTTAATGCTTTATATCTGTTTTATGAAATGGCACGGTTTTCGAGGAAATTACGTATTTGGCACGTTTTACGAGAAAAGGTGGGATTCTGATTTCGATGCCATGATTTGGGATTTTTAAACGATAAGTGATTTTTAATGATTATAAATGGATTTTGAGACGTGATTTGATAATCAAGGGCGTTCGGTTTTCGAATCGGATTTCGGTAACGAGATTTGGTTTTAAAGTTGAAAAGTGGATTTCCGGATTTGGGTTCGGAATGACGGTTCTGGATGCCGGAAGAGCTTCGGACCAGTGATTTCGGATTCGGGTTTGGATCTGGAAATGGAAAATGGTTTTCAAATGGTTTTGGATTGCATTTGCTGGATCTGGTTATTGGGTTTAAAGACCCGAATACTGATTTGACGGGGGACGGACCCGGATTGGGTTTAAAGACCCGGATTGAGTTTAAAGACTCGGGAGTTTAAAGACTCGGATATATTGATATTTCCCCCGTAGGCCTGTGAGTTTAAAGACTCGGGAGTTTAAAGACTCGGATAGGTCCAGCAGGTTTGATCGGATGCTTGTGATATGATTTCCATGACTGTTTTTATAATGATTCTGCAAATGTTTTAATGGTGATAATTACGTGATTTATAACTGTTTTCAGCAACTGGTTATGCATGTGATTTCAAAACGGAGGGCTAAAACCTTGGTTTTATTATGAAATGGTTTTCGGAAATGATTTTATTATTTATGGTCCACTCACACCTTCTGTTTTTAACTTGCCCTCCAGGTTGTGGAGCTAGCGCTGGGTTCTGACGTCGAGGCATTGTCGGAGGCATAGAGTGACCCCGGAGTGTTTAGATTTTTCGTTGTGCGTGTACATGGTTTATCGGTTTTCTTTCTTTTGTATTGGTACTTTGCTCTGTAAACTTTGACTTCGGGATGTTTTATATAGTTTCTCCTGAGTCTGACTGTGTTACTTTATTAGTTTCGTTGGTGTTGTGTTCGGGGTGTCAGACGGGAGCAGGGCTTACCTCGTTTTTCGGGGTGAAACCTCGGTGGGTCCTAACAGAGGTTCCCAAACCTGTCCAAATTAATTAAGAGGGTTACTAACTACTTAAATAACCCCTTACTAAAGCCCCGTAATTTTTTGGAATTTTTAACTATTTTTAAACGGTTACCTAAACTTTCGGACGTCCCGAACTATATCGAAACCATGTCCAATTGACACGAAACCAGCCCCAAAATATTCGTTACATCGAATAGATGATTTTATGTGTTGAACACATCCTCAAAAGGGGTTTCACGCGCCATTGTTCCAGCTTCCCTGACCTTCGGCCAGGCTGGTTTGAACTGGCCAGCCCGGTTCACTCTGCAAATCTGGTTCTCCTAGACTGGCGTGATCGGTCCAGCCCTATTCCCTCTTCATTTTTCGTCCCTTTTCATCCAAATTAATCATAAACTTCCTAATGTGATCATAGAAACCTGTTTGGATGATCAAAACAAGGAAAAACATGGAAACCCCAATGATTTGATATCTTCCCTCACGGTTCACATACCCATATTTTCCCAGGGCTCTTCAGCCGTCAACCACCCTCCAAGCACTCCTTTATACCTTCCTAATAACCCATTTAACACTATCCAAACATCCAAAACCGTCCCTAATGTCCAAATCGATTTCTTGGATTCAAAAACACAAAACTGATTCATACCTTTTCTCCACCGTGAACGGCGGCCTAGCCGCCTCTTGCCACCACCTTCATCACCGTCTTACTTCAACCTCTCTGTTTCCATCATATTTCACCAGCATCAGGTTAGATTTGGGGGGTGTGGGGTGTAGGTTGTACAAAGATGGAAAATGGGTTTCAGGTTTGGGTGAACAAAGCAGGTGAAGGTGATATGCATGAATGTGGGAGATTAGGCAATGGATGAGTGACACTTGTCACTCAACCATTGGGCCTGGGGAAAGATCTGGGCCCACATAAGACAAAACTCCACTTTTTGCCTCGTAAAGCATGTTGTCGTAAATAATTCCTTCGAACTTCCGTGAATCGTAACTTTTCCGTCGAACGTCCGAATTCGACTTGCCGCCTGTCTACGGATTTGTATCATCTCGATATACATATCGGTCCTCAGCCCTCGTCCATTGGACCTCCGGGGTCAAAGTCAACTCTCCGCTTCTTTTCAACCAAATTACCAAAATGCCCCCGAACATCTGAAAGCCATAACTTCTTCCTCGAACGTCAGAATCGGGCGTGCCACCTGTCTATGAACTCGTGATGTCCCAAATTCCGTCACAGGCATTTTCCAAAGTCCATTTGACAGCCTGAATGCAGAGTCAACGTTTCACCCAATCTAGGGGCAAAATCGTCATTCTGCCGTGATCGTCCATTAATTTTTGTCTAATCCCCGATTAGCGAGGCTAATCCATCATTAATTCATAATTAAGCCCAATAATTCGGGACGGGTCGTTACAATCTTCCCACTTAAATTATTTCATCCTCCAAATTCAAATCGACCTGATTCCACAACTAAATGGTGGAATCCAATCATGTCCCCCGACTCAGGTCGTTGCACCCACACGAGAGTACCCGTGTAACAGTACACATCTGACACACATGCCGTACTCGTGGGTATGTACCGTCACTAGAGATTCCCAAGCTCTAACTTCACTCTCATCAATAGCGTTCCGATCGTCGACTCGTGAGAGTCATCACGTCGGCTTGTAAGTCTCACTCGAGACGAAATATCCTCACTCGTCGGTCTTGCCTGTCACTCACTTTGGCAGGTCAGCAATACCAAACGGACATTCAAATAGCTTTTCAATGTAACACTCTGACACGTTTCATCCTACAGTCGTCAGGCAGAATTACGTACTCCCATTAAGGGCTGACATATCTAAGCTGACATCCTGCTCAGCATCCGATTAGACAACATTCTATAGATCCTGTCGTCACAATGGTACGAATCTCACATTGCAGACCATACTCAAACCTATGCCCATACTGACTCTCCTTAGAGTCCCATCAATCCATACCTATCTGAACGCATCGCATGTCGATTAGATCCATTACTACTACAGGACATAACCATCGTGACTAGCTGGTAACTCCCGACTCCACTGCTCTTTCACTGCGCCACTATGATCTCGACTCGCTATCGAGTCCTCATATCATACCTCAGGTCACTCAGCAACCGATGCTGAAATCTTGACTCACTCGAGTCTCAACTGTTGTCTCTCACACATCTTGTCGATACACAATCGACACCTCACCCATCCTGGGTGTATCTGGACCCCATCGAATACGTGCCTCAGCAGGAACAATCATACATAATCACTAGGTTTCATTTGGCCCACATGGCCCTGAGCTCTCAACTCACATCATTGAACCCTCACAATCCACTCTGCTCCAAGCACAATATTCAATGTCCAGTTAACACATCATCATGTCGGAACATCGGATCCAATCTGATCCTGGTACACACTGCACACCCAACATCGGATCTCATCTGATCATCATCACACGTCCATCTAGGATTTCATAGGAGGCTCCATAAGACAAAACACTCATCTCCTCGGTTGACTCTAAACTCAACTCACTAATGACGCGTGTTCAATCCCATCGTCTACCGCGCGCAACTCATCGGTGCATCCCCATCAAGTCCAATATCCAGGCACCACCTTCCTACACAAGGACTGCGCTCTAGCAACGTCCCATCACGTACTACTGTTCGCGCTCTGATCATGGCTCGGACCTCAACTATTCGTCACTAAGCGAACATCAATCCATCACAACCTCTATCCTCATATCCAAGACAGATCATACCAGACATCACATATCTCACCTTTGTCTTGTCATTTCACCAACTATTCCAAAAGATTCTTTGTAACGACCCGGACAGTCGAAAAAAGAAAATGTGGAAAATTTGAAGAAAATGACGATTTTGCCCCTAGAACTGGGCAAAAGTTGACTTTTGGCTCGAGTGGTCAAACAGACTTTGATCGATGACTGTTACGTAGTTCGGGATGTCATGAGTTCATAGACAGGTGGCACGTCCGATTCCGACATTCGAGGAGGAAGTTATGATGTTCAAAAGTTCAGGGGTAATTCGGTAATTTGGTTTAAAAGGGGCAATTTGTTGACTTTTCAAATGACATGGACTTTGCATGTAAACCGAGGACCATTAGGTAGGTCTCGAGACGCTGAGTCCGTAGACAGGCGGCACGCGTCAATCGGAGTTCGGACGACCAAGTTACTGGTCTAGAAGTGTGAAGGGCATTTTGGTAATTATGTGAAGGGAGGGCAAAATAGTAATTTCACTAAGAGAGAGCAATCCTCAGAACAGAGTATGGCTTTTGGGCGTGAGTGTGTGCACGAGTGAGGTTGGGAATGGAGCACTGTTGCTTTTGATTTGTTTATGCATTTGAGTGAGGGAACAGAGATAGAGGGAGAGCACGAGTCTTGTTCAGTGTGTGAGTGTGGTTGAAATGGGACTTGCAACTGGGCGGTGGTCTTGAAATGGAAAATAGAGAATAGGCCACCATTGAGCTTGATCGACCTCCCCAACAATTTTTTGAGAGTAGAGAATAATTCAGAATGGGAAAAAGAAGGATGAAGAGACTAAACTAGAGAGGAAAAAAGAGTGGCTGAGTGAAATTACACAGAGAAACCCGAAACCTGTTTTTGATAAATTTAAATTCGAAGTTTCAGTTTTAGACCAGCCCAACTCAAACTAAGGTTCGAATAAGCCTTCTGGGACCTTAATTAGTCGATCCAAATCAAGGAATGCAAGGTTCGAAGCCCTTGGAACCATGAACGGACATGGTGGGAATCCAGAAATCGCGAGCTTGTGTTGATGTAATTGGAGGTAAGTTTTTATGAAATTGATTACAAAAGCATCTTTATAGTAAGCCTACGATGCTTCCTAACTAGTTAATTGTAGAAATCAGTGACTGTTTGATGAACTGGGACGATGAACGTTCATTAAAGCTTGTATTCCATTGAGCTAGTTTGAGGTAGTGACGACTGAACTTCACGTTACAGACCCTTAATTAAGTCCATTACGATGCTATTTGAGGGTTCAATTGAAGAAAACTGGTTGAATGTGGCAGGAATTGAATCGGGTCGAGCACGCGGGTCGCAGACCTTTTTACCAGGCTAGTCGGGTGAAGAAGACGACTGTGCGGTTATTGTAGCAGGCGCGTGAGCGCGCGTGGACTCGATTCTCGAGGTGAGTTCAACACGAATTTTGTCCTATACAATGTAACGAACGTTTTAGTGTTGATTTCGAGTTAATCGGACACCGTTTCGATATTATTTCGAGGGTCCGAAGGTTTATGTTAAGTTTTTAATTAACATTTAATTCCCGGAAATTTATGGGAAATTAGTATGATGTTATTTGAGTCCTTAGTGGCCCTGAAGAATGATTTCAGACATGATTCAAGATCCTTGGAAAATGTCAGAAATTACGGAAACGCGTGCAGCTCGAAAAGCGAGCGATATGGATGGTGTGTGAGTGGACTTTGCTTTCTAAATCTTAATGCATGCATTACTGTTTCTATGATTATGATTATGACTTGTGATAATTATGATTTCTGTATTTATATGTATTTCAATATGCACGACTTAATTGCACGTGTTTCGAGACTATGGTTTCTCCTATGCCTTGATGATGGTTTAATGAACGATTTTATATGATTTGTGCGTATCATGATTTGAGGATGTTTTGCTTATGATTGTGAGTATGATTTAAGGTTTTGGCACGTATTTTGAGATTATCACGGATTTGCACGTTTTACGAGATTTCGAGTATATTGTGATTTGATCATGGTGTTGATGCTTTGACTTGGAAATTTGAAAAATGATTTGAATTCAAAGATTTAAAACGGATTTTGGAAAAGGTGATTTTGGGCTTGATGCCCAGGGCGTAAAGAGATTTCGGGTTTCAAAAACGTGAAAGTGGATTCTCAGATTTGGGTTCGGAATGGTTATTCCGGATACTAGCTTACGGAATCAGTATTGCGAATTCGGATTCAGGGATGGATGCCGGATATGATTTGGGATTTGAATGTGAAATTCGAACATGAGTTCCATTTCGATTAAGTGTTATCTTGGATTTGACTTGGGAAATTGGTTTACGATGGATTCTGGATTTGTTGTGATTTACAAATGGTTTTGGGTTTAAAGACCTGATACTATTGCTGGATGATGTTTTGGGTTTAAAGACCCGGTACTATTGCTGGATAATGTTTTGGGTTTAGAGACCCGGTTGATTGATGACGGGGGATGGCCTTTGTTTGACAAGTTTTAAGTTTAAAGACTCGGTTATTGTGATATCTCCCGAGGCCTATTGATTATGCTTTGAATTTAAAGACTCGTTGATATCCCGGGAAGGCCTGATTATCCTCATGTTTTTGAGGATCCAGCAGATTGATTGACTTGTGAATTACTGTTGATTTATGATGTTTTCGGATGCGTTGGGCAATAGCCCGGTTTACATGGCTTGATGGATTTTTGGGTTATGTTCTGTACTTGGATTAATTTATGATTTTGGGTTGAGGCACTGTGTTTATGATTGCGGGCTAAGACCCGAAGGTTAAGAAAAGGAAAATGATTTTGACTTTCATACACGGTTTTCTTATATTGGAAATGAAATGGATTGTGAAATGATTTTCGAATGCATGCATTGGTTTTACGTGGAGGGTGAAAATGTCTTTCTGTAACCTGTTTTATAAACTGATTCATTTTTGTCCACTCACACCTTTTGTGTTTTTACTGACCCTCCAGGTCGTGGCGCGATGATCGAGGCTATTCGAGAGGTGGATGCATAAGTGGGCACACATATGATTATCCCTTGTTTGGCAAGTGCTGAGGGTAATTTGGGAGCAGGATCAGGCACGTTTATTAATGTCTCTTCGGGGACGGTCCTGTCATTCTTCGGGGACGGTCCTGTCATTCTTCAACTGTCTCAAGCTACGATTCTTCCTAATGACGACCGGACCTCAGACATCTCGATCATCCTGATCGTCACCACACAGTTAGAGCCATAATACCGACATGAGTCCACTACCTCGGACACTCACCCGTCATATCCGATGACGCTAAAACCAGCTGCTACTCATTCCAAGGTCGTCGAGCTAACTGGAGACATCACAGGCGTGTCCCTCACGACCGTTCAATCATAATCTCCCTGCCTCCAAGCGGTCACTCATGTGGACATCAACCACACGTCCGTTCATACTGTTTATGTACATCCAAAGGATGTCAATTCATCCTAATCCAATGTACCGCTTAACTGAAGAGTCACAATAGGCTCATGCTGTGATCTGCAGTTAAATTTTTGCATATTGCCATAACTGACCAACCGACCCATATGTCATGTGACGTCACTAATGTCATCCATTTATACCTTTTCATATGAATGCCACTTAGGCATTTCAACCTTTAACATTACTACTCCTGGGCACACACTCGCGCCCCAAGTCTCGTGTCATCAGGGGACTGGTCACCAAACCAAGTACTTCTCGTGCCTCGCACTGAGCCACTCGAAATCTTCTCTGTTCCGCCCAGTGCCAACCGAACTCACATGCTCGCCCTTCTGGGCACTTCTACAGTTTCGTCGACACACCGGTTCGCACGTCCCAACTCTATGGGATCAACTACCGCACTCAAACTCGTGTAATCTATCCAAGGATATCTAGGGAACCTCTCACTCATCCAGGTATATCCTACTCATCACAGTCACCTCACAGAGGTAGCGTGGTAAGTGTGCCAACACCCAACGTCAACGTCTCATTCTACGATCGCACTGAACCGTAACCGAGTCGAATCCAGAATCTATGATGGTACTGCGCGTCCCTCACGCACCTCGTATCATCGTTACCACTGACGAATCCTATCGTCACAATCGTCACGGAAACCTGAGCCTATCCCACTCGATAAGACTCAACTACGTCCATCGATAACAACGTCTTCCGCAACCTCGTGCAGACCAATCTCGAAAACACTCTGCTATCGAGACTCCAAATCCATGCGGTCGACTCACCGCCGATACTAACCACTCCACACGCAACATCCACCAATCAGTCCACCTCAGGATCCGGTCGATAAGTACCACACTCCTGGTAACTTGTCTAATCAATCAACTACTAGGGTTATCACAAACCCGGCTTCCCACTGCAGCCTAACCATCTTGACCGATCCCTCCCTCTCAACTCCGAAGAGTCATCGTACTCCAATACTGGTATCAAAACAACCAGCAACCACAATCGGAGGATCTCCTCCCCTCGTAACGCTACGGCTCCCAGCTGCTAGCCTCCATAAGAACTTGGCCATACTCTAAACCAATACTGCACCAGTGCCACATGCACAATTGTATCCTATCGTGCCACACAACAACTATTCTAGGGCTTTCCTGCCAGTCGACATCCCTCCGGGACTCAGCACACTCAAACACGACCTCTCATGCCAAATTGGGTCCAACGTTCCTATTCCCAACAATCTCACTCAGGTCAACCATGACCCCAGTTGCTCTCTGCAGTACATTCTCCAATCTGACATGACACGACCGACACGGTCTCGACTTTTGTATCGTCATATGGTGTTTACTGGTCCACTGCATCCTACTCACCAGTAACACTACAGCTCTAAGCCGTTAGATTCGCAAGAACATCGATGCTGATGGGAATCCAACCTCTCGAAAACAAGGCATCCTGTGCCAAACGAACCCTAAACCATTGCACGTCGTGCCAAGCACAACCTAACTAGGGTCGATTCCACTGAATTCTCGTACGAATATCCTAACTATCAGGTTGATGACGGTCTGTTACGACTGCAGAGATATCACATCCTCGACCTGAGCACACTCTGAGAGCAAAACACGCTCTGATACCAATGGTATCAGAGTACAATGAGTATCAAATGAGCCAACCTGCTCTGATACCACTCTGTCAGGACCCGTCCCAAATGCCCCAGAATTAACCTGGGAAGTGCCTGCTCCCGTCTGACACGAAGTGTCGGACCAGGGATAATTCCGTCTTTAGCCCTCACCAAGCTTCCAAAGTATGCTAGGATCGTAGGAGGAGGAGTGTGTTGTCTCGGTCTCTGCTACAGCCCGCATCCGCGATCAACCTGAAAGGCATTCAAAACATTAAGAGTTGTGAGTAGGAAAATCAACAATTTTAATAAACATTTCACAAAAAAAAGACATTTATGCCTTTCACTAAAAGCATATGCATGAATTCAAAAACTATTTACCAAAACGTTCATAAAACCATTTGAAAACATTCTCAAAACCTTTCAAGGGTTCATGCCCGGTCCCCATAAACCGTCATGAACCATAAAAACCATTTATGGGTCCCCGGCCCGAAATCACAATCTTAAAACATGGAACACGGGGTCTCCGCCCCAAATCACTTTCCGTAAGAACCTCATACGTATACTCTTATGTATAACCCATCTGTGGAACTTCCGAGAAGATGCCAACTCGGGGCACACAGCCCCTAGGGAACACATCCCCGATATATGTCACGATTCATCTCTATACTAGTGTGTACACCACTCGGGGTCTCACTCCGAGTTTTCCCCCAGGAATTCTCCATCTGGGAGGCTCTATCTTCGGACCTAGTCCGATCATCTCTCTAGAATCTGGTCCGGGGACCACATCATAACTTCCACTCCTAGAACGGGATCCCTATGGGGATACCCATTCTGGTCTGTGGATCGTGACTCTCCAGGTCGACATTTGGAAGAGACCAAACAAATCATATGGAGGTATATATATACATTTTCAAATACTTTCTTTCTCAAAACATATTTCAACTGGGTCTCATACTCGAACCTTTCAATAGGATTCTACAAATCCGATTCAAATCCACTTTCACAGGCCTCATCCTAAATCCTCAATTTAAAAGGGACTCATGCCCGAATTCTCATTTCATAAACTGAACTGGGACTCAAGGCCGATTTCACAATTAGTTGGGCCTCTAGCCCGATATCACGAATAAGTGGGCCCTAAGCCCGAAACCATAACTCAACGGGGCCTCAAGCCCGATTTCACAACCAATGGGGTCTCAAGCCCGATACTATAGTCAAAATGGCCTCAAGCCCGATGTTACAGCCAACTGGGCCTCAAGCCTTAACTCGTAAACCAACAGTGCCTCGGCCCGATCAAATAACTCAAATGGACCCTCGGTCCGATTCCTCGTCAAATCAAATGGAATTCAAGTTCGACATTTTGTAAATCAAATGGGTCTTATGCCCGAGTTCATATTCCCAAATCCAAAACCAATTCATTAAACCCTCATTGAAAACCTAGCACGTACAAGCATCGTATAAAATGGGAAATCTTGAAATACGTGAGAATACGTAAATCCTAGGCTACCAAAAACAAATGCACTCATAGAATCACAAAACATGTATTTTAAAGCATATAAAACATTTATGCATGCATCAATTTGAAAGAAAGGTCCACTCACAGACCGTCTGAAGCTGCGCCTCGATAACGTGCCATACGCCTCTCTCGGGCTAATCGTCTCCTCTGGGGTTCCCGAACCTGTCCAAATTAATTAAGAGGGTTACTAACTACTTAGATAACCCCTCACTAAAGCACCATAATTTTCCGGAATTTTTAACTTTTTTTAAACGCTAACCGAAACCTTCGGAAGTCCCGAACTATATCGAAACGATGTCCGATTGACACGAAACCAGTCCCAAAATGTTCGCTACATCGAATAGATGATTTCATGTGTTGAACATATCCCTAAAAGGGGTCCCACGTGCCTCCCAAAGGGCCATGCGCGTGGGCTCACGCGCCACTATTCCAGCTTCCCTGACCTTCAGCCAGGCAGGTCCGAACCGGCCGGCCCGGTTCACTCTGCGAGTCCAGTTCTCTTGGACCGGCGTGACCAGTCCAGCCCTATGCCCTCTTCATTTTTTGTCCTTTTTCTTCCTAATTAATCCTAAACTTCCTAATGTGATCCTAGAAACATGTTTGGATGATCAAAACAAGGAAAAACATGGAAACCCCAATGGTTTGATTTCTTCCCTCACGGTTCACATACCCAGATTTTCCCCAGGGCTCTTCAGCCGTGAACCACCCTCCAAACACTCCTCTATACCTTCCTAATAACCCATTTAACACTATCCAAACATCCAAAACCGTCCCTAATGTCCAAATCGATTTCTTGGATTCAAAAACACAAAACCGATTCATAACTTTTCTCCACCGTGCACGGCGGCCCAGTCGCCTCCTGCCACCACCTTCATCACTGTCTCACTTCAACCTCTCTGTTTCCATCATGTGTCACCAGCATCAGGTTAGATTTAGGGGGTGTGGGGTGTGGGTTGTACAAAGATGGAAAATGGGTTTCGGGTTTGGGTGAACAAAGCAGGTGAAGGTGATATCCATGAATGTGGGAGATTAGGCAATGGATGAGGGACAGTTGTCACTCATCCATTGGGCCTGGGGAATGATCTGGGCCCACATAAGACAAAACTCCACTTTCTGCCTTGTAAAGCGTGTTGCCGTAAATAATTCCTTCAAATTTCCGTGAACCGTAACTTTTTCGTCGAACGTTCGAATTCAACATGCCGACTGTCTATGGGTTCGTATCGTCTCGATCTACGTAATAGTCCTCGGCCCTTAGCCATCGGACCTCCTGGGTCAAAAGTT
Organism: Prinsepia uniflora; assembly: GCA_032719365.1. Lineage (NCBI taxonomy): Eukaryota > Viridiplantae > Streptophyta > Magnoliopsida > Rosales > Rosaceae > Prinsepia > Prinsepia uniflora. The sequence goes on along the minus strand of CM064861.1, from coordinate 45,104,809 downwards.
AACTTTCTGCCCCTTTTCAACCAAATTACCAAAATGCCCTTAAACTTTCAAAAGTCATAACTTCTTCCTCGAACATCGGAATCGGGCGTGACACCTATCTATTTACTCGTGACGTCCTGAAATACGTCACAGTCATCGGCCAATGTCTATTTGACCGCTTGAACGAAGAGTCAACGTTTCGCCCATTCTAGGGGAAAATCACCATTCTACCCTCATCGTCCGTTAGTCTTCGTCTAATGTCAGAATCGGGCGTGCCACCTGTCTATGAACTCGTGATGTCCCGAATTCCATCACAGGCATTTTCCAAAGTTCATTTGACAGCCTGAATGCAGAGTCAACGTTTCACCCAATCTAGGGGCAAAATCGTCATTCTGCCGTGATCGTCCATTAATTTTTGTCTAATCCCCGATTAGCGAGGCTAATCCGTCATTAATTCTTAATTAAGCCCGATAATTTGAGAGGGTTCGTTACACCTGATCATTATCACATCGCTCATCCAAAATACTTTCTTCCTGATAGGGCCTACGAACTGAAGATGTCGATTCAGTAAATATTTCTTCACCATGATATATCCAATTAGTGTAGTTGTGTGTGATCCCCTTTCTATCCAAATGATTATGGACCTCATTCAACGGCATCTGACTGCATTTATTACATTTACGGCACGTACAAACTATAGATGTCTCATCAATGCAATGATTACGTGCAAACTCAATGAAACTTTTGATCTCATTCATATACTAAACCAGACATCTATCAAACAATTGCATTCAGAAATATCTAGTACGCATTCAGCAGTATCTCCTTACAATTCCCCAAATGCGCAACGTAGATATTACGAAGAAATATCTAGTACACATTCGAATAACATTATAGGATGCAAATAGACCAATTTTTTCACAACTGAAACCTGACCTCATAGACCACAAACTATACAGCACATAGTTGCACACTCCCAAACTGTCCGGAAAAATTGACAATTCAAGAGTCAGTCAATCAACTTGATTCACTGACTCTCAAACGGATCTAAAGTTGTTCCTTAAATTTAATTATACGAAGAGTCAGTCAATCAACTTCCTATAAACTGTTATGAAATATAAACACATTTCACACCATCAAAAATATGAAAAAAGAAAGTTTACTAGCAATTTTCTATTTTCCAAATATATTTTTCTAATTTTCTAATTTCCTAACATATTTTATAATTTCATAGTTTCCTAACATATTTTTTATTTTCCTAATTTCCTAACATATTTTCTAATTTTTTTTAATTTCCTATTTTCCAAATATTTTTTTCTAATTTTTTAATTTCCTAACATATTTTCTAATTTCTTTGTTTTCTAACATATTTTTTATTTTCATAATTTCCTAACATATTTTCTAATTTTTTAATTTCCTATTTTCTATTTTCCTAATTTCTCAATATATTTTTTTTCTAATTTTCTAATTTCCTAACATATTCTCTAATTTCTTAATTTTCTAACATATTTTCTAATTTGCTAACATATTTCCTAATTTTCTAATTTCCTAATTCATAACATATTTTCCTAATAAATCTGCTAATTTTCTATACTATTTTTATATAAATAACCAAAACTTTCAACATATTTATCACAATAAACAACAATTTCAAAATCTCCAAACCCTGTATGCCAAACTTAAATACATACCTTTTGTATTTATGAGGGATAAAGTTATGAAGAGATGAATTAATGTTGGTGGATTAATGAAGAGAAGATTTGAGAGAGGGAGAGAGCCAGACAGAGAGAGAGAAAGAAAGAACTGAAAAAACAGGTGGGGAGGAAGAAGTGGATCAGCTGTGTTTAATGCTAATGGACATTTGCTCGATGACGGTATTCGTAGGGCTACATTTAATGAATCGTCGGTTAAAGTAAACAATTTGGCGCCAAAATAATTTCTTTTCTGCCAACACTATACCCGACGAATATATCCCTCGTCGGGTAATATTGGGCACGTTCTATGTTACCTGACGGATATAAGACAACGGAGTCGTCGGGTAACGACAAAGCTTGGCACCAAAATATAATTTCCTTCTCACCAAAATCATACCCGACGCATGACAACTGTCGAGTACAAACGGGCAACGTTCAAGTTACCCGACGGTGTAAAAACAATTAATTCGTCGGGTTTTATTTTTTTACCCGACGAGCACGATATTGTCATCGGATAACATGGAAACTTTTAGCGTGGGAAATTTTTTCTTGGCGCCATTTTGTTACCCAATAGTGTTGTGAGTGTTGTCGGGTAACACTGAGTTTAACGACAAATTTGTGGCCGTCGGGCAAAATTTTGTCGGGCCCTGGAAATTTTCTTGTAGTGATGGTTGGTGTCTAAATGTTATGTCTTGATAGTTTTGGTACTTAATTAGAATCCAATTTCCATATAATTGCAGTACGAATTTGGAATGACCCCTATAATTAGTGTACTAATTTGGAATGACCCCTATAATTAGTGTACTTATAGGGGTCATTCCAAATTCCTAATGTTGATGCAAAAATTGTACCAACGAGACTGTAAAGACACGCAAGCACACCAAGACACAAGAAAGTACGTGGTTCACCCAAATCGGGCTACGTCCACGGTGTTGCCTCACTGTCATTAATAATATGATATTTTTTACAAGTATAAGGCCATGAGCCTTTGAGATAGTAGTGTTTGTAGAGAGGATGAAGAGGTTGAGTCCCCCTGAATGAGGTAGCAAGCTCCCTATTTATAGGAGTGGTCTAGGGTTAGGTTATAATTGTGATATTTAGGCATGGGCCTTGTCCACAGGCCTTCGAGATGGGCCTTGAATATGAGCTTTAGTAATTCTCCCAAGTCACCTTAAACGGGCCTATTGCTTGGTCAGATGCAGCATCGAAAAGTCCCCCAGTTCTTGACTGAGGCGGACTGCCTCGGTTGAGGACTTTCAAGTAAAGTGTACTGACCGAGCAACAACGAACTTTTGCACTGCTCCGCTCGGTATACCATCAGTCCACCAAGTCCTCGGTCGAGGTAGGATGCGGAAGAGAAGAGGCCCCGTAGTGTGGTGTATGTTTGAGTGGAGTGATGTTGTAGTGATTGTGCTCTGGTAGCCCCCGGTAAGTATGACTCCAGGTATGAGTCTGAATGCTGGCAGGTGATGCGTTGTTGTATCTGTGTGCCAGTCGGTATGGGAGCTAAGTGTAACATTGAAAGTGGGCTCGGTAGTTGAGCAGCTCGATACACGTTGAGCTGATGTGGGTGCTCGGTAGTGTGTACGACCATCCTAAAGACACCTAATATTTGTAATTTCTCTCTAAAACAAAATAGTTGTATATTCTTTAATATTCCAATAAGATGCAACTGAAATAAAAAATATTTACCATTATAAGTCTTACATTTTATCATTGAAGTTGTTCTAAGAGTAATTTAAAAAAAAACGAAAATTGGTTAATATAAAAATTCCATTGTGGAAATTAATTAGCAAAAGGCACAAATTTAAGGGACAAATTGACACACGCTTAAAATAGGTAATTATGACTAAATAAATTGAAATATCTTGACTTGCTGGCTTTCAATAAAGTTTCAATTAGTTAATCATGAGCTAGCTAGACGAACATATATAAATCACGTATTTGTTATTCCCCAGCAAGAGAAAACAAACCACAATTTAAATAAGAACTAATTTTTCTTAACATAATCCTTGGTTAACACATAATTAAATTATAGCATAAAATCATAAACTACGTTTCTCCATACTTAAAAGTACCACCGAGAGGCAGCTTGATCGAATTTAAGCTTCAACAACTCCAAGCTAGCGAGCCTCCGCTTGAGATAAAAAAGACGTCTATTTCGTCCCCATCCTCCAGTTTATTCTGCACATAGCCAACATTCAAGATTAATTGAGAAACATGATTTCATTTCAGCAACGTATATTATTTCAAGCCTAGCTAGCCGCTAATTAACTTGATGGTAACATATGCATGTTTTTTCTATTTGCCGTAATCAATTACCTCCTCGACGGTTTTATCCTTATCAATGTGGTGGCCCTCAAAAAAGAACACTACGGCATTGGGATCCATGGAGCGATCTTTACACAAAGCATCCGCCAGTGTCCGTAGCTTCGTTGTTCGTTTAATCTTGAAGTAAACTTCGCTCTCATCCTACAATTAAAATTATGTCCATATATAGTTTACTTAAGCAAGATTTCATTTCGAAATTCGATTAACCCTAATGGAATCCATACCAGATGGAGAAAGATAGGGAGAAATCAAACCTTGTTAATCTTAACCTTGTGAATAATGACGGGCACTGCTTTCGGTCCACTTCACTACAAGAAAATAATGGTTGCCCTACAAAATCGTTCTGTAGGGTAAAACTGAACAATGGTAGGGCAAACAAAAAGCCGACGAAATATCGTTGGGCAAATACTGTCAGGCTAATGTTGTTGGGCTACAAGTTGCCCAATGAGAATTGTAAAATCGTAGGGCAGACAATGTTGACCCTACAGAAAAAATGGTAGGGTGATCGCATAGGACAATTGTCAAAAGTCAACGAATACTTACCCTACCATTTTGCTTTCAAATTTCGTAGGGTTAATCAGTCTGTATAGAGTACCCTTTATGAAATTTACCCTACGAATATTAGACAATTTGTTGGGCAACTTTTATAATTTACAAATGAAAAATAAATTTTCTAATTATTTTTACAATTAATATATATAATAATAATTAAATTAAACAGATTTCTAAATAAGATCTTATTAAGCTAAATATAAAAGCAAATATCATTAAAAAAAGATAGTTCTTACTTTACATAAAGATAAAATAATATAATACATCTACAATTCTGGAAATTGTTCGGAATGGTGGTCAAATTCCGAAATTGATTGATGAGTTTGCGATTGGACTTGCGGAGGAATTGGCATCCCACTCATACGCATCATCTCAAGCACAAGTTGGAGGGTCGATTGGGTGGTCGCATAGTCGGCATGATACTTCGCGCACTCGGCTTCAACAGTCGTCCACTTACCTTGGACAATCGATAACTCAGCCTGGGGGTTCATGAAGTTGGTCTGAAGCTCCGTGAACCTCTCACTCTGCCCATTGGATACTCGAGAAGAACTCGATGACACATCCCTAACTATTGCATCTTTTGCCCCTCGTATTATCTTCCCTGGATGACGCCCCAAATGTTTCTCTAAGATCTCGACCGACTTAGCAGGATCCGATAGAGCCTGTTCCAACAAAACCTCATCTTTCTAAGACAACTCACCTTGTACAGCCTCCATGTCTCGTTGCATCCCCTAATACAAATTTGAAAAAATATTAAAAATAATAAAAATTTGGAAATTTAACTTTTCATGTAATATGAAATAAAAAATTACTTACATAAATCACATCAGCATCTTGGTTGCCGTATCGAGTGTAGACTTGCCCCCAGACCTCCAACTCCAGCCACTTTGTCCCTGACTTTCGCTTATCCCCGTGTCGATGTGCATAAGATTGTGACCTTCCATGGTGGTTGTAATTTTTTCGTCTTCCAATTTTTTTTATTTTTGCGCTCGATATTATCTATTCAGTAGTAAAAACAATCATTATATTCATGTTAACAATTAAATAAAAATTGATGTAAAAATTCATAACTCAAGACACATACCTGATACACAAGGTTGTTGAAATGGTTGCACAACCATTCTCACTCCTCAATCGATGCGACTCTAAGTACTCCAAAGGAGGATTTGAAAGGGCTTCATCCTTAGATGTCCAGGTCTGGTAGTACATGACAAGACCCGTCCCAATCCCCTAGATCATAGGGGGACGTGCCCTGCTCCCGTCTGACAATCAAACTCAAATATCGAAATAGCCCTTTATGGGTTTAAAAGTAAACATACAGAGTTCAACTACAACATTGTTAAACAAGGGATAAGTATCTACATACAGGACCGAGCATATATGTCTATACAATAAATGACAGGACCCTCACCCGATTAAATTCCTCGAAAAACATGCAAGTTCGTAACACAGATACAAAATACTCAAGAATCATGAAATCATAATTAAAACCATAAAACAAGTAAATAAAAGCAGTTATGCATGCTCAGTTAGAAGAAGGAGTCCATTCACTATTCCCGGGCACGTCACTCGCGTCCCGTACGTTCCTCGGTCGCCTCAGGGATTCCCGATCCTGTCACAAGTCACCAAAACGAGTCACTAACATGTCAACTAAGCTTATCCTATTTTTCCCCAATTTTCCTTGGACTTTAAACGTACTTAAACGGAAATCCTAAACCTTCGAACACTTAAGACCAACCCGAGACATTGTCCGATTGTCTCGAAACTTGTCCCAACAGATTCGTTATAACGATTAGACCAAAAGCTATGTTGGACACTTCCCCGGAAACCGTCCCACGCGCCCTCACGGGCCACCCAAAAGGGCTACTCGTGGACTTCACGCGCCTGCACAGGTTACTATTCATCTTCTTCTTCGATCACTCGACCGGTCTGAACCGGAATGACCGGTTCTTCGCCCGTCCCTCAACCAATTCCATTCCTTTCAATCCCCTTAGCTTCGTCCTCCTCCTAGCAACTAATTCCCCTACTCAAAACACGACATCACGACCTCTAACCTATCTCCCAAACTCGAACCAGAAACCACCCGAAAACTCTGTTTCCGTTCCCGAAAACCGTCCTTCCCCCCCCCCCCCCCCCCCCCCCCCCCCCCCCCCGCCGTCACGGCTTCGAGTTCTAACGGTTCCTAAGGACTTCCTAAACCTAGTAGAACTCATAGGACTGCTCGACTCAGCCCAAAACTCACGACTTTAGCTTTAAATCTAAATGGAAAAACAGAGTATACAGAAGAAATTCGAGAAATTACCTGCTTCTTGCTCTCCACCGTGAGCTCCGCTGGGTCTACTCGACTCCCCTCAAGGTTTCTCGACACCACCACGAGTTCAATTCCGACGGTTGATCGATGGAGGTGGACAGCCGTGCACGGTGGTTCTCGGTTCTGTTTCCTCTGGTTTTTTTCCCCTTTTCACACACACCCTACACACTTCAAATCAGCCCAATCACTCACCAAACTCAAACACTCACCCAGAAACCGATCAATTCCTCTTCTCAAACTCAGTCTCTGTTTCTCTCAAGCACGATTAATCCAAACAGATTTAATTGCACCGTGCAAAGGACCAGAACCCACTAGACACAGCCCACGTGTCCAAATCCTGTGGTCCCAAACTAAAAAATATCCAATAAGCCCTGCACACTTGTCCCAATCTGATTTGCACAATTCGCAATGTACAAAAAGACCAAAATACCCCTGTGAGTCCAATTTACGATTTTACCCTTCGTCGTTCTAGACCCGTATCTCACTCGTCCTACGTCCGATGAAGGCATGCCGCCTGTAACGCCCCGAACTTTTATAAAATATAATTTTTAATGTGAAATGACCATTTTGCCCTTAGGGAGGGGGACGTCACGAGTCCATAGACAGGTGGCACGCCTAAATTGGACTTCGTACGGAAAAGTTATGATCTGAAACGTGAAATCGGGGAGTTTATGTCTCGAAAATCGTGTCAATTAATTAATTATTTCTGAAACAGTGGGAATGTGGTTAGGGGACACTTGGATGAGTGACAAGTGTCACTCATCCACTGGCTAGATTGGATCATGTTCCACTAAGTGAATTAAATAGGATTAATACCTCCTTTTAATCTCATCCATCCATCTAAAACCCCCAGATTGTATCTACACCATTGATCTCATTTCCAAGATCAGATCTGGACCCTCCATCCCTTTCATCTGATCCATCACCTTCCTTTTCATCCTATTATATTTCCTACCCGAAACACACACGACGCCCATTCGAACAAACACACCAACGTATCACTCATCTCCTTGTGTTCTTGTGTGAGAGAACTGGGCTGGTGAGGGCTGAGAGAAGACGGGGTAGGGAGGACGGCTGACACGGCGGTGAGGTAGGTAGCTTACAACCCGAAACTGTTTTGAAAACTCAGAAATGGAAGTTTGGTTTTCAATGTTAGTTTTTGATTTCTAATGACCCTAATGGATTCTAGGGTCTGATCGGAACCCATTGGACCTGGTTTCGTGACCAGAGGTGACCGGACCAGCGAGATAACGGCGACTGAAAACGGACCGATTTTTCATCAAGGTAAACCTTTAGATCTAGCACTTGTTTCCTGTTTTTAATTATCTACAACCCTTACTGGGACTGAGACGGACATTTAGGGACAAATTAGAGCTAAAACGGTTAAGAAATGAAGGTTTGGTGACAGAGTCATGCCGCGGGTCTGAACGACCCGGTTTCAGGGAAATGGGTCGACCCGTCGAGAGGTTAGGGATGATTACGTGGCACCATGTCAGATCTGTCAGGTGACGTGGACCACTCATCATCCTACACGTGTCACATGTCAGTGCACAGTCAGCACTGACATGTCAGTGACGTGGCCCAATCAGGGGTTGCCACGTGTCACTAACATGTGAGTGGCGTGGACTAGTGCCGTGCTGACATGTGGCACATGTCAGATCTGACACGTGGAACTGACAGAGCCGTGACATGGGCCAATCACGTGGTGACACGTGGACATGTCAGACCTGACAGCTGTCAGATGACGTCATGCTGACGTCAGCGATGACGAGAGCAGGTACTGTTCCTGCGTTGACTGGCGCGTGGGGGCGCGTGTGAACAGTATTTTTGGTGGGACCACCACTATTCTTTAGGTTTTGACGATCAATCCAATGGTGGTGGTTTCGGGTCGATCGGAGATTGTTAAATTGGTCAAAATGAGGTGTATTGCCTCGGGCAGTGAGTTCATGCGATTTTCCCAGACCGGTTTCAGTCTAGGGTTTCATGGTTGAATGTTAGGGACTTATAGTGACCTTTACGTATACTTTGGACATGACAGGGATCGTACAATAGTACCAGGACAGGGGTATACGTTCGGACTGCAGCAGGATTGTACTGTGAGTGGGCCTTTGATTTCATTAAACCCGTGCATGCATAACTGTTTCCACTTCTATATGTATATATGTGTGACTCAAGCAAAAGCATATGAATATCTTGATTTGTGACTATGGCACGATTTACGGGATTTTGGGCATGAGGCCCGTCTGGTTAGTTTAAGCATGGTTTTGAGTCATATACATATATGTTGAGGATATTGGTGATTATCTATAGTACTGCACTGTATAGATCTACCCTAGTGATACTGTGTCCTCCGGATGTGGGTACCCCGAAGTGGTCACGGCGCAATGCCTACGATGGGTCATTCTACGGAAGGACCGGACCGTAGGATGACTCAGGAGTAGGATTGTTATTATTGGACGTCTGGGACGTCGAGCATCTAGGATGCCATACCTGGACTGGGTTCGGGGATTGGACTCGGGATTGGGACCATGAGTGGCACGCGTAGCCTTGGGACTGTGACCTTATTGGACGTTTGGGACGTCGGATATCTGGGATATTAGGGTTGGGATGTATAGTGCAGTGACTGAGATTATTATTATGTTTATATTATGTTGATTATACTTATTTGTTTTGATATTACGGTTTTGGTACTGATGCATGCATGTTTGAAAAACGGAAGGGTAAAACTATATATTTTGAAATTGATGAACTGTTTATAAAACCTTGAGTTTCGGCCCGCTCACCCTTAATGTTTTATGGACCCCTCTAGGCTGTGCTACTGAGGCAGAAGAGTACCCTGAGGCAGAGGCATAAGTTACGTTGTGCACCTGAACCCACAGCTGGGTAGGTCGGCACGTAGAGTGTTCTAGAGTCGTGCTCAATAATTCGTTTTGGAAAACATCCCTTGTCTGACACTATTTGTATTCAGATATTATGTATTGACTTAAATTTGAATATCTTATGCATTTGTTTTTCTTTAAGGGTAAAATTGGTATGTTTTGTTTGAGTGTCAGACGGGAGCAGGGCACGTCCCCATGTGGTCCTAGGGGGATCTGGGCGGGTCCTGTCACCGCCTGTCGATGTACTCAGAACGATGAGATCTACATAACGGTTCTCGGTCTACAAAACCGTGTCGTGCAAAAAGTCAACTTTTCCCCGCTATTTAACCAAATTACGAAAGTGCCCTCAACCTTCCGAACATCATAACTTCCTCCTAGGATGTCGGAATCGGGCGTGCCACCTGTTGACGGACTCGTGACGTCCCGAACTACGTCACGATCATCAGTCAATGCTCAATTGACCGCTCGAACTAAAAGTCAACATTTTGTCCGTTCCTAGGGCAAAATCGTCATTCTACGCTAACTATCCAAAAGTAACCAACTAAACACCGATTTAACTTCCCTAATCTGTTACTAATCACTTCGCTAACCTTGACTCCCGGGACGGGTCGTTACAATCTACTCTCCTTAAAAGAATTTCGTCCCGAAATTCCACAGCTTGTTCCCCACACCTGGGTCTCCTACCCGGTGACCATCTCTTACCCAAACAACTACTCCTGACAATTCCCAACCTGTCATCGTAACTTACTCAACGCACACTTTCTCGACTCGAACGTACCTTCGTCCAAAACTACCAACTAGAACTTCATGGTGTACGCAAGGGAAACTCTACAAACTTAAAGAAACAAAGGTATTTTAGAATACCACATGTAGAGTACCCAAACAGAGTTCATAGAGTACATCCTCAAGTACTACCATCTACACCTTCCGGAAACCAACTCAAGGTCCTTCCCAGACTCCCAGTCTCTTAGTCGGTAGGAAAACCTCCCAAACCAGTTCTAGGTCCAACAACTAATACCCAACTCGAAAGCTAACCAGAAGCGATCCAGTCCTGCTTAACTCACCCAAAAGGGAATCCTACCTACCGACTCACTATTTCACCTTCATATCCCTCAACTACTCCGACCACCCTGTCGGAATAAATCAACAAAGTCCTAAAGGCACCCCTAGATTGTGGGTTCTCTTCAATAACCTCATATCGATCAGTTATAATCACTCATTTCCAATTCCTTCTGTCATCGTTCAACGGAACTCTCCGTAGTCCTCAACCTTGTTACTCCAAGTCACCTAGGGGAAAATCCCAAACTCTACCCGGGGTCCAACAACAAATGTGTACAACATGACCAATGATAGTAAATGTACATGTCACGGCACTGGGTGCTGACTGAGCCTCCTGCTGAGTCATTGCAAACACTTGGGCCTGGGAACCTGAAGATCTGCCACGTCCTCTCAAATTACTAGTGACACCACCACCTCCTCTAGTGCCTGCTATCCCTGATGCTGACGCCGTGCTCCGTCCTGGCTCCGCCGCTCCTCGGCCTACGCCACCCTCCTGGGTAACAAAGGACAGTGACGTCGGAAGTGACCTCGCTAGCCACAGTAGTAGCAAACATCTCGACCTCGTCCACCACTCGGTCTCCCTGTAGACGCAACAGATGTTGCACTGGTTTGCGGAGTCGGCTGTGCTCGGTGTCCTCGGAACTCTGAACTCTAGAAACGACCAGGTCTGTCAAAACGATCATCGCCCGCAGAAGATGCTCCATTGTAGTTTCCCCTCTTCGGGGTCCTCTGGTTCGAAGCTCCAGAAAAAGGTGGCTCTCATCGTCGTATCGACAAGCTAGCCTCTACCCTCACTGCAGCATCCGACAACTCTCGGAGGGTCGCAAACGATCCAACCGTCAGTATGGCTCGAATCTCACCTCGCAGACCCAACTCAAACTTACGGCACTTCTCGGATTCCGTAGCCACAAACACAGGAGCAAAGCAAGAAAACATCTGAAACTTCTGCTCGTACTCGGCCACCACCCCTGTTGGAGCTGCAGAAACTCAGCCTCCTTGGCATCGCGGAAAGAACGGGGGTAGTACTGATCCAGAAACCGTTCCCTAAACGTCTCCCAGGTCATTGTGTGGGCGTCCCAGCCTGACAACTCGAGGGTGTACCACCACTCGTATGCCGTACCGTCCAGTAAAAAGGTAGCCAGTAACACTCGATCCTCCGGTAAGCATCGCATCACTGCGAAAATCCGCTCAAGTCTCGTAATCCACCTGTGGGCTTCCTCAGGATCTGCCCCACCACTAAATGTCGTAGCCCCGAACCGCTGGGCTGGCTCAATCGTAGCACTCTCCGTCCCTCTCGCCGCGTCGTCTTCAAGTCCTGGAGGGGGCTCACGTCTCGGAGGCATAGTCGATCGCATGCTGAAAGAGGCATAGAGTCAATAAAACGACCTAAACATAACCTCGCAACAGACACAAACCGTAAACCTATGCTCTGATACCAATTGATAGGACCCACCCCGATTATCACCCCGATAACCGAGGTGAACCCTGCTCTCGTCTGATAACCCAACACAAAAGACCGAAACAACCTCACGAAAACCCACAATGTACACTGCCAGACAAGGGAGAATTTAAAATCCAAGAGTTAACCGTTATACAGAGCATAGTACGAAACAAGGTAAAACAGAAACTACACGCACAAAGGAAAAGCTGAAAACACTTCGGGAAAACTCTAGAGTACTCTGGATACTCTATGCCTCTGCCTCTGCCTCAACGTCAACCCCAGCGCTAGCTCCACGACCTGGAGGGCATTTAAAAACTAGAAAAGTGTGAGTGGACCAAAAAGAATAAAAGTTTCAAAAACAATTACATAACAAACCAAGGTTTTGGCCCTCCGTTTTGAAAACAAGCATGCATAACCCAATGTCTGAAAACATTTAAAAAAGCACATAATAATTATCACGGAAATAGTATTATAAAACATCAAATACCAAAGTCTTCATCCGTTCAAACCTGCTGGATCTATCCGAGTCTTTAAACGCCCGAGTCTTTAAACTCAATCCAGGCATCAATATAATCCGAGTCTTTAAACTCCCGAGTCTTTAAACTCAACAGGCCTACGGGGGAAATATCATAATATCCGAGTCTTTAAACGCAATAACCAGATCCAGCAATTCCAATCCAAAACCATTTGAAAACCATTTCCAAATCCATATCCAAACCCGAATCCAAAATCACTATTCCGAAGCCATTTCGGCATTCAGAACCGTCATTTCGAACCCAAATCCGGAAATCCTCTTTTCAACTTTAAAACCAAATCTCGCTTACCGAAATCTGATTCTAAAACCGAAAACCTTCATTATCGAATCATGTTTCATAATCCATTTATAATCATTGAAACCAATTATAGATTTAAGTCCCAAAAACATAGCATCAAAAGCATAAACAAAGTATTCCTCGTAAAATGCGCCAAATACAAAAATTCCTCGAAAAACGTGCAAGTTCATAACACAGATATAAAATACTCAAGAATCATGAAATCATAATTAAAACCATAAAATAGGTAAATAAAAGCAGTTATCCATGCACAGTTAGAAGAAGGAGTCCACTCACTGTTCCCGGGCACGTCACTCGCGTCTCGTACGTTCCTCGGTCGCCTCAGGGATTCCCGATCCTGTCACAAGTCACCAAAACGAGTCACTAACATGTCAACTAAGCTTATCCTATTTTTCCCCAATTTTCCCCGGACTTTAAACGTACTTAAACGGAAATCCTAAACCTTCAAACACTTAAGACCAACCCGAGACGTTATCCGATTGTCTCGAAACTTATCCCAACAGATTCGTTACAACGATTAGACCAAAAGCTATGTTGGACACTTCCCCGGAAACCGCCCAACATGCCCTCATGCGCCGCCCAAAGGGGCTGCGTGTGGGCTTCACGCGCCTGCACAGGGTTACTGTTCATCTTCTACATCGTTCACTCGACCGATCTGAACCAGCGTGACCGGTTCTCCGCCGTCCCTCAACCAATTCCGTTCCTTTCAATCCTTTTAGCTTTGTCCTCCTCCTACCAACTAATTCCCCTACTCAAAACATGACATCACGGCCTCTAACCTATCTCCCAAACTCGAACCAGAAACCACCCAAAAACTCTGTTTCCGTTCCCGGCCAACCGTCTTTCGCCCCGTCACGGCTTCGAGTTCTAACGGTTCCTAAGGACTTCCTAAACCTAGTAGAACTCATAGGACTACTCGACTCAACCCCAAAACTCACGACTTTAGCTTTAAAACTAAACGGAAAAATAGAGTATACAGAAGAAATTCGAGAAATTACCTGCTTCCTGCTCTCCACCGTGAGCTCCGCTGGGTCTACTCGACTCCCCCCAGGTTTCTCCACACCACCACGAGTTCAATTCCGACGGTTGATCGATGGAGGTGCATAGCCGTGCACGGTGGTTCTCAGTTCTGTTTCCTCTGTTTTTTTTTCCTCCTTTCACACACACCCTACACACTTCAAATCAGGCAAATCACTCACCAGTCTCTCAACCTCTCTCTACTCTCAATTACTGAATCACCAAACTCAAACACTCACCCAGAATCCAATCAATTCCTCCTCTCAAACTTAGTCTATGTCTCTCTCAAGCACGATTAACCCAAACAGATTTAATTGCACCGTGCAAAGGACCAGAACCCACTAGACACAGCCCATATGTCCAAATCCTGTGGTCCCAAACTCAAAAATATCCAATAAGCCCTGTACACTTGTCCCAATCTGATTTGAACAATTCCTAATGTACAAAAAGACCAAAATACCCATGTGTGTCCAATTTACGATTTTACCCTTCGCCGTTCTAGACCCGTATCTCACTCGTCCTACGTCCGATGAAGGCATGCCGCCTGTCGATGTACTTAGGACGACGAGATCTACCTAACAGTCCTCGGTCTATGTGTAAAAACTGTGTCGTGCAAAAAGTCAACTTTTTCCCCGCTATTTAACCAAATTACGAAAGTTCCCTCAACCTTCCGAACATCATAACTTCCTTCTCGGATGTCGGAATCGGGCGTGCCACCTGTCAACGGACTCGTGATATCCCGAACTACGTCACGGTCATCGGTCAATGCTCAATTGACCGCTCGAACTAAAAGTCAACATTTTTCCCGTTCTAGGGGTAAAATCGTCATTCTACGTTAACTGTCCAAAAGTAACCAACTAAACACCGATTTAACTTCCCTAATCTGTTACTAATCACTTCGCTAACCTTGACTCCCGGGACGGGTCGTTACAATAAAAGTATCAAAATCATATCCAAAGGGGTAATCAGATGCGCAACAGTACTGTATATGCCTCAGCCACAGTCTCCGCCCCTGTCTCTGTGTCACGACTTGGAGGGTCAATAAAATAGTCAAAATGTGAGTGGACCAAAAAGTAGTATTTTCAAATACAATTTAAGAATAATAGCATTTTCCCCTCCATTTTACAAACATGCATGCATTCAAATCAAATCGTATGGAAATAGTTCAAAACATACATATATATATATATATATATATATACATCTGGACACACTTATCAGTAAAACATGATATAACAAATCCTCGACATCCATGATATCTCGACATCGGCGATGTCTATAATCAATACCAGTCATGATTTCCAATGCTACACATGCAACTCGGGGTCTCATCTCCGAGTACCTCCCCAAGATACAACTCAACGACATTCGGGGTGATATCATAATGGGGTGCCTTCCCCGGATCTGCCAGGTTCGGGTTCATATCATAAACTCGCACTCATGTTCCTGAGCCTCTCCTCAGAGCGACTCATCCTAGGTAGTGCACTGTGACTACTCCAGGATTCTCGATGTCTGGAGGAGACTATCCAACTCACCAGGATGGTATATGTCGAACAGTAACCAAATACATTTCAAATCACTTTTAAATCGTTTATGCCTCAAATCAAGTCAAAAATACTATTCAATTGGGCCTATGCCCGAGACATAATCCTCACCTGTCTTTTCCACACAAACCACCGGAAAATAATGTCCAAAATTCATTTATAAATCTGATTTTTCCAATTTTCCGTTTGACTCTAAATCTAAGTCAAAACTATTATCCAACTAGGTCTCAAGCCCAAAACATCGTTTTTAATGTAAAACCGTAAACTGATTCATAACCGATGATTAAATTCACAAATATCATGATATCAAATCATTTCATCTTAAATCACAGAATAAAGAATATAAAACAATTTATGCATGCATTTCAATTATAAAACAAACAGTCCACTCACACTGGGTCCACGATGTGCGCTCAATATCCGCGCCGTAATCTCACCCGAGCTAGTCCAAAGTCTCTGTGCGTGTCCACATCACATCCAAGGGTCACTAATATTTTATACAAGTTCATACACTAAATCCTCACAAAGCCATATACCGAAAACACATCCTTGACACGCTTCTCGAGACAAAAAACCCCTAAATGACCTACCAAATAGTCTCTGATCAACCAGAAACCATCACCATTGGATTCAGAACGTCGAAACTTTTCGAACATGACCGGTTTCACCTCAAAGTTCATGCCCATGCGCCCTCATGCGCTGGTCAAAGTTCCGGTTAACAAAAGTCAATGGTCAACGCTGACGTCAACAAAGTCAATGCTAGCTTCATGGTCAACACTGACGTCATCTGCTGACGTCAGCCTGGCAGGTCTGAAAGCCTACCACGTGGTACTCTCTGACTGGTGCCATATGTCCTGACACGTGTCTCTGACATCTATAACACACTGCCACATGGCACCTCCCTATTGGTCCACGTGTTCGGATAGTGCTGACTGGACCTGCAATGTCAACTGCCACTTAGGCCTGACAGGTCCTGAAACACTACCACATGGCACCACTCGATTGGTCCACGTGGTCTGACATGTTGACGTGGACTTGACACGTCAGCTCCTAATTGGGCCGGACAGCTTGGCATCACCTGATTTTCCACGTGGATTGAAAGCTCTGACAGGATGATGACATGGACTGCCACATCATCATCATCAACCTCCAGTCGGGTCGACCCATTTCTCTATAACAGGTCAATAGACCCGTGACCCGACCCGATCCTATCCTACTTATTCCTCAACCATTTTCCTCCATTTTTCTTCCTATATGCTCGCAATGATCCCAGAAACATTTCTATGGACTCAAAATGAACTAAGTAGGTCAAGAAATCACCTGTCAAGCTTGGTGATTTTTGGTTGAACTTCAACCTTGATTTCTGGTAGTTCCAGCAGCCCAAATTCGTCCTTTTGATCCCTTTGTGTTCGTCTAGTCCCTGGGAATCATTTCTAGGCATTAAAATCGCCCAACAAACCCTAAAACTCAATTTCATATTTTGACCCCAAACGGCTTACCTCTCAGTTTTTCGGCCACCGTACGTGGTTGTCCTATCAAGGCCTCCTTCCGCTTCGTCTTATATCACTCTTTAACTCTCCCTTTCACTCAGACAGCAAAGATGATGGTTGATGGCGGTGTGTATGGGATTTGGTTTCGGGTAAGAATGAATAAAGAGGATGAGATCAAAATTAAAGGGTTGCATGAATTTGGAGGGCAGGGCCAATTGAATGAGTGACACTTGTCACTCATCCATTGGTCTACTTCGGATATTTTGACCAATGACAAACTGCCAACTGTACACTTTCTCCTAATGTGTGAATAGTACCTAATTTCTTGCATGACCCGTAACTTTCCCGTCGGAGGTCCAATTTCGACATGTCGTCTGTGTACGAACTCGTGACGTCTAGATCTACATAATGGACATTGGTCAAAGTTCAAATAGTATCTCGGGTCAAAGGTCAACATTTCTCCAGGATTAGAAGCAAAATAGTTATTTTATATAGTATTTCTGAATTTACCTTTAATTAAAAGTTCTGGTTGTTACAATCTACCCACCTTACAAAATTTTGCCCTCGAAATTCACTCAAATAAATGTGGATACTGTTCCCGCATCAGGGCTTCGGGCTCCCACATAGCTTTTTCCATGTTATAGTTCCTCCACAACACTTTTACCAAGGGAATGTTCTTATTTCGCAATACTTTCTCCTTCCAATCCAGAATTTGTAGTGATTGTTCTTCGAAGCTCAAATCGGTCCTCAGTTCCAACGGTTGTTCCTCCAGTACATGCGATTCCTCACACACATACTTACAAAGCATCGAAGCATGGAATAGATCGTGCACTCTTGCAAGCTCTAGGGGCAAGGAGAATCTGTAGGCAATAGCACCAACTCTCTATGTAATCTCGTATGACCCAATATAGCGTGGACTCAACTTCCCCCATTTCCCAAATCGTACAATACCTTTCCACAGCGAAAACTTCAGGAAGACCCAGTCTCCCACTGCAAACTCTAGGGCTCTAATCCAACGATCAGCATAGCTTTTCTGACGATCCTATGATGTCTTCAACCTTTCCTTGATAATTTAAACCTTCTCTTGGGTCATACATATGAAATCTGGTGTCACTACCGCCTTCTCGCCTACCTCAGTCCAGCATATCAGCGTCCAGCAATGTCACCCATACAGTGCCTCAAACGGCTTCATCCCAATACTCGATTGATAGTTGTTATTGTAGGAAAATTCCATCAATGGCAGAAGTGTATCCCAAGAATCCTGAAACTGTAGTACACAGGCTTTCATCATATCCTCAAGAGTCTATATAGTTCTCTCAGACTGTCCATCTGTCTGAGGATGAAAAGCAATGCTGAAGTGTAGCCTCATACCAAGGGTTTCCTGCAAACTCCGCTAAAATCTTGATGTAAACCGCGGATCTTGATCTAGCACTATTGATTCTAGCGTCCCGTGTAACCTGATGATCGCATCAAAAAAAAAAACCGAGCCAACCAATTCGGTTTGAAGGTTTTGTGCACTGCCAAGAAATGAGCCAACTTCGTGAGTCTGTCCACAATCACCCAAATCCCATCAAAACTACTCCGTGTCTTAGACAACTTGAACACGAATTCCATGGTGATGTGATCCTATTTCCACTTAGGGATCAGAAGTGGTTGTAAAGCTCCATATGGTCTCTGTCGTTCAGCTTTCACCTACTGGAAAGTCAGACATCTGCCAACATACTCTGCGATCTCTCTTTTCATCCTGGCCCACCAATAGTAATCCTTAAGTGTATGATACATCTTTGTTCTTCTTGGATGCATCATATATACTGAACTGTGGGCTTCTTCTAAAATCTCGGTCCTCAACTCTGCATCTGCAGGGGCACACAATTGGCCTTTTTCAGTAAGGCTCCATTACCACTGATAGTTAAATCATACCAGTCACCTGCATCAACTTTTATCCTCAGAATACACAAAGTAGGATCTTGAAGTAGAGCCTTTATAATCTGGTCAATCAGAATGGGTCTCACATGGAAGCTAGCCAACAAAGCTCCCTTATCATCTACTTTGAGCATAACTCTGACTCGTCAGAGTTCCACTAACAAAGGAAAATATACTGAAGGAAGCTGAGATTCAAGTAACCAGTAAAACGTGTGAATAAATTGTTCTTCCACATATGAACCTTTAGGCCACTTGTTAGTTATTTTGCTTTGCTAACTATCAAACTATTTTCCTCTTTTGTTAAGTCTTGCACATACCATTAGGTCATTTGTTAGTTATTTGGAAAACTAGGCATTTTGCTGTCCTCTTTTGATGTATAAAAAACTTTGAGGCTGGTTTGATATATGGGATGATATATGGTGCTTCCATTCATACTAACTAGATGGAAAATTATTTGCATCCAAAGCTTACATATTTCCACAATCCACCTAAAAAAACTTTCATATTACATTATAAAACCCTAACAAAGTGCATGATACAAAGCTTACCAAGCATACAAAGCTTACATATTCACAAATCATCATTGTTTGCATACAAGGCTTACATATTCCAAAATCATGCTTGAAGATGATTGTGAAGGATTGTGGAAAACCTAATACATAACTAAAGTGAAGGCTTGAAGATGATTCCAATCACTAAGACCCAAGCTACCAAGAGTGCAATTCAAAGCCTAGCCACCTTCCTCTTTAACTACAACACTTGCTCTTCTACTCTATCAAGTTTTCTTAACAAATTCGAAATTATCGTCATTGATCTCTTGCAAATTTTCGGATCAAACCATTCCCAAAAAACACAACCCATAGCTCTTCTTCTACCTCTAACTTGTCCAAACTGCAAAACACACACAAATTCACATAGCCGAAAACAAAGCAAAACTTACCACAATATCACATACAAATTCACCAATCCAGCAAAACAAAGTAAAAATTAATACAAATTCAGATAATTTTGCAGTAAGGAACATAGCCGAAAACCTAACCCATAACCTATTACCCATACAAAAACCCATAATCCATACACAAAACCCATAACCCATAGCACGAACCCTTAAATCAAGCAGAAACGAAGCAAAGAACAATGTAAAAACCCAGAAACAGATAAAGGATGAACGAAAATCAATAAACAAAATCCAGAAACAACAAAAGGATGAAAGAAAATCGAAACCCATTACCAATTACCTTAGCATCTGGGTAGACGAAAAACCTTCTTCTTGGGTTTTCATCCGTGCAGGATGTTTTCATTCTTGCCATCTTCCCACAAAACCATCTTTGTGGGATGTACCTTCCACTCTCGCTATCCTCCATGCTCGATCCTAACATCCTCGTGGGTTGTAACTTCCTAGTTCACAAACATTTATAAAACCCCATTTGGCATGATTTTGGTGGGATAATGGATGAATTGCCTCCCTAGGGTTCTACTGTCACCTCAATTGGGGTTGATTCTGCTGCTAAAACCAACCACAACTTCAACATATATCGTTTCCATTTAAAGTGTTCCCACATAAATGCCACATAAGCACCAGTAACAGCGTCACTAACAGGGAGTAACGAAATGGAGCAACAGTGCTAACAAAGTGCATTTGTGGTAGTACATTGGTACTAAATCCTTTTCAGGAAGTAAAGTGAAACTTAATGTTCGGTTAGGGAAGCAAAGTGAGTAATAAGTCTAAATTTTATATTAAACTAGGAAATAAGCCCGCGTTTTGCTGCAGGTCTAGAAAATGTCATGAAAATAATTTCATTCTAAATTTAGAGGGTATTTCACTAATGGAATCTATGCATCTGCATCTGCCACAATGAAACAAAACCAAATTAAACCCAAAATAATTGTGAATAAAAACATTGAACTCAATCGGCACCACTATCGCCATTTCAATTCAAACATAAGCTTCGTTCACATTCTATGTTTAAACATGAATTCAATTTGTAAGCACCTATCACATCATATATAATGCTCAAAGTACCAAATCAACAATAGCTTATCAATTAGGCCCAAAATGTTTATGTAATATGAAAAATAACAAAGAAGACTTACATTCTCTACAAATGCGAGGTCCAAGTAATTTGATCCACCTATACTTACATTCAACAAAATCTTCTCATAATCTTGCTATATTTGATTACCCGAATGAAATAGCATGAGTCAAAGTATTTTGAATCATGCATTACTTTTGAAAATGATAACCTATGGAGTACTTTGCAAATGAACAATGCAAGCACTATTGAATAAAAAGTTAGATGTAAATGTTAATCTATTTTTTCATTAGTGTGCTATTTTATTCTGACCATACAAAATCCTCACCAAATAATTAAGTTAATATTACATATGTATATGTAATATAAGAACAATATACTGCACTTGTTTTTGAAGAATCATAATAACGTGACAATGAATAAGATGAAGATGATATTGTTAAAATTGTATTTGGTGCATTCAAGAGGAAATGGTAGGTGTGATTGTCGGCGTGTCTGCCGTAGTTTTCTACTTTTTGTGTTTACCTTTGTCAAAATCTGTATTTTCTAACACAGATTTAGAACATCAATCGAGAACATTTTCATGTTGAAAGAAAACAAATTAATCATCAAGAAGCACGAAGAGATTTTTTTTTTTTTTTAATGAAAGAAGCATGATGAGGTTTTAATTAGCAAATGACTTATAGATACTGAACTTAAATAGCCAAAATCTAATTGCTTATTGTTTGGTAATTTAATTTCTCACTTTCCAAAAGTTGGTTTAAAATTCTTTGATTTGACAGCCATTTCACTACTAACAATTTTGAAGGAAACAAACAGGAGTAAACAACCAAGTTAAAGATAACAATTTGGTTTTCCCATTCTCATAGCCAAAAAGGTTTCCAAATTTCAATTTCTATATCTTGATTCTCTCATCTTCTAGATAATAGAAGTAAATCATGCTTTCAACAATAGTTAAGGAAGATAATTAATGCCAAGATTAAATAAGTACCTAAAAAAACCTATATAAGAAACCCCCCATCAGATACCAAAAAAGGGAAAACAAATAGATTTTCATAAGCCATAAACAGAAAATGCGAAATAAGAAAAGCGATGAAATGAGCTTGATTTCTCTACATTTTCTTTATGAAAAAGAGTTTACAGATATCCATACATGAAATTCTACTATTTTTTCCTAGGTAAAATAGGATATGCATGACCACTTTTAAAAATAGGTTGATGACAAAGATTTGAAATATATGATGAGATAAGTATGGTCTATCGTTTATAACAGTACTTATTTGATAGGACCCGTCCCAAAAGGACTCTGATAACCGTGCCTGGTTCTACTTCTGTTTGAAATCAACCGAAGTTTCAAAAACACCCTCAATACTTGTCAAACAAGGGATAATTGAACTTATTCCTTCGCATGCCTCCGCCTCTCAATCAGTCTCGATCTGCGTGCCACAGCCTTTGGGTACATAAAAAACATAAAAGGTGTGAATGAACAAAAATAACATCATTTGAAAATACATTTAGAAAACAAACTCTTTACCCTCCTGTTATAAAACATGCATGCTGATAGGTCGTTAATTAAATGATATTTTATATTATTTTATACCCTTTATACTTGACTTTTAATATTAAAATAATAAAAAATTAGTGAAAATAATATATTTTGTGATATTTTTGTAGAAATAAATAAATATTGGAATTTGGAATATTTTGGCGAAAGAATCATCGTGATCGGAAATATAACGAAGAATTTATGGACGAATTTAGGTAGAAATATATTTATTAATTTAAAAATTCATTTGCAGCCCATTTGCTTCCAGCCCAAAAGCCCAAAGAAACCAGCCCAAGCCCAGATCGCAGTAGCCCATGCGCCAAGCCCGCAGCCCAATCTCCTCACCAGCCCATCAAATCTGACGTGAGATGGATATTGAAGCTCCTTCGGTGCATTCGACGCGCGTGCGCCGTTTACCCATTCCGTATGTCAACGTGAAATGCGTGAGCCACCTTGCAATTGTCAACGCCCGCCTACCGACATTTGCACCCCTTGACCTGCCTGACGCGCCGAAAGTCCTTGTGACAGGACCCGTCCCAAATCCTCCGGGATTAACGTGAGAAGTGCCTGCTCCCGTCTGACACGAAGTGTTCGACCAGGGATAAGTCCGTCCTTAGCCCAACCGGGACTACTAGAGAGAGTCAGGATCTTGAGGAGGAATGTGATGTCTCAATCTTTGTTACAGCCCGCATCCGCGATCAACCTGAAGGGCATTCAAAACACGAAAGCTGTGAGTGGACAAACCAAATAATTTATAAAACATTTTCACAAAAAGATATTTATGCCCTTCACTCAAAAGCATGCATGCATTCAAAAACCATTTCTCAGAACATTCATTAGGGTCGTAGCCCAAAATCCAAATCAAGTACCTGGGACCTCGGCCCAAACCAAATCAAGTGGGAACTCAACCCAAATCTGACACACGTGGGTCTCAGCCCAAAACCATCTCCGTGAAATCTCATACACATATACATATCTCACTCCTGGAATGTGCTCCCTCATTTCGGGTAGTGGATCGTGACTTTCCAGGTCGACGTTTGGAGAAGACCAATCAACTCATAAAGGAGGGTATATACATACTAGTATAGAAAGCCACAAATAGGACTCACGCCCAGTACCACAAGTCAACTGGGTCTCCAGCCCGAACTTATGACTCAACTGGGCCTCTAGCCCGATTTCACCATTTAACTAGGACTCAAGACCGAACTCGTAAATCAATGGGGCATCAAGCCTAATACCTCAGGGGCAGTCACGATTTTTATCATAGTGATGCGTGCAACCCCCAGTCCAGGACCGCTGCCAATCCTGGTATGTCGCCATGAACATATCACTGCCGCGACCACCTCTAGATCAGGGTACACACGTCACCGATCGCTCTCCGATACCGTCAGCACTCCGAAGTCGAGCCTCCAGTGGCTGCTCGACCACGGGACGTGCATCGTGACCTCTCCGGAAGGAACACATCCCTAGTCTGGAGGCGAGCGTCATGTCGTTTGTCGCCGTGTACACAGCCCCCGTCGCCACCACGACTCAGACCCGTAGGTCATCATTAGGGTCACATGCCCGAGTCAAAACCAAGACCAAATGGGTCGTTTTACTTTTCAAAACCTTTTAATTTAAAACCGAAATCATAAACGCGTATAAGCACGTATAAAACCGAAAACCGCAAAACACGTGCCAACACGTAAACACACACACAAAATGCACTCATGGCATCACATTTCCATGAAATCATCTTAAAACAATGTCCATAAATCATTTCATAAATCCGAAAATCATCAATTCAATCATATACTCACATTTACTTCTAAACCCAAGTCAAAATCATTTCTCAAATAGGGATCGAGCACAAAATATCATTTTCACGCAAATTCGTAAAATCATGTCCAAAGACCGACAATTAAATCCACAAAAGTATCAAATAATCATATCAAATAAGTATCCAATTCATTTCAAAACAAATAATGCAATCAATCATATAAAACATTTAACTATGCATGCATAACGGTTTATAAACAAATGTCCACTCACATACTATCCAAGCGGTTCATTTTCGAGCCCTACACTTTTTGTAATTCCAGGAACCACCAATCCTATCAAATACCATTATCAAGGGTTACTACTATCCCCAAGTAATCTCACATTAAAATCCCCTAATTTTTTCGGATTCAAATACGTATTAAAAACATAACATAACACTTCAGATCCTCGAAACTATACGAAACAGTGTCCAATCAACTCGAAACATGCGCCAAAATGTTTGTTACATCGATTACATTAAAAGTATGTTGATCATACCTCAAGAAACGTGCTCACGCGTCCCCACGTGCCACCTTAAGCGACTGCGCATGAATCCCACGCCATGCACTATTCATTGTCTCTTCCACCCATTTTCTCTACGAACGGGTCCGTCGACCCAGTTCCATGACCCGATTCAATTTCGCTAAATAATACACCAATTTCTAAAATTTAGTCACCTAAATGCATCAAAATAACACCAATTAAGGATACATGATCTCAATTCCATGAATTCTTACCTCAAACTAATCCAATTCCTGTTTGATATTTTGAAGGAATCACAATCTTTGTCCTGGACACAATCCTCATCAATTACCTTCAATTCAATGATGGTTCGGCTCGTTTTTTCCTCAAGAAGCTCAATCCAAACTTAGTTTTAACAATCAAAGTCTAAAACTGGACTTCGAATTCTCTAATTCCCAAATTCTGGGTTTCAGGTTTCTTGGGTAATTCAGGTTTGGGGTTTTCTGGGTTTTCTCATTTTCTTCTTTTGTTCATCTTCTTTGAATTTCATTCTATGTCTGTTCTGAATTTCCAGGTGAGGAGATGACATCTAATGGGTTTTGTTATTTTTTTTTTTTGGTTTCTTCGTGTTTCCCTTCTCAGCTGAAACCATAACAACACACATAACACTTGATAGCGAGCGCGCCCACACACACACACACACACGTGGTGCCACTGATCCCAACCAAGTCATGACAGGTGTAACCAGTCCATAAAACCTGTGGTGAGTCATCAAAGCACATAAAAAGACCAAATTTCCTTTTTAAACACAAATTACCAAAATGCCCCTGGCCTTCCTAGTCCCATAGCAATTTCATCTTAACTCTGATTCCAACGTGCCGCATGTCTATGAACTTAGGACTCCGAGACCTACACAACGATCTTCACAGAAGTCCAAATAGTATTCCGAATAGAAAGTCAATATTTGACCACATAACATAGGGCCAAAAACATTCATTTTCTTTTGAAATTCTCAGAATTACCTTTTCTAAATTTCCCGGTCCTCACATTATTTAAAGAAGAAACCAAAGGCACATATAGCTAAAGAAGGAAAGAAAAAGAAAAACTAATGTATTAACAACACATTATGAGCATTCATTAAACGACATAAAAATTATACAAAAACGAAAAACTAAACTTACCTATTGTCAAGCAAAAGCCTTACAAATGATCAATCGCAACAAACTTCAAACAGACACAAAACCTATTTCCCTGGCGAATTAAAAGACATTGTTGCCACAATCTGTAATCGAGTTATGAACACATAAACTATGAGAAATGCTCATATGCCATATTTAAGTAGTTAACTTTAATACATCTGAGAAATGAAACCAAACAAAAGAATATCTCTAAGGGTGCTCATCAATTGGACGACACCAACCTAATTTTTTTTGAGGAAAAATTAACAGTATTATGTTTTTTGTTTGTTTCCCGAGTCCATTTTGAACAATTTTATAGGCTATGAATCGTTAAGTGAAGACCGGGAAAAACCTTATAATCATATTGATACATCATAATAGGTGTAGCTAGTCTAAAACGAAAATATCCAGAAGCATTGTAACGACCGGTCCCTAATTTTAAGGATTAATTAAGACTAATTATGGATTAGTGAGGCTAATTAGGGATTAGATGAGGATTAACGAACGTTCAGAGCGAAATTATGATTTTACCCTTGAACGAGGGTAAAAAGTTGATTTTTGACCCGGGAGGTCCGATGCCCAAGGGCCGAGGACCGTTACGTAGATCGGGTCGATACAAGTCTGTAGACAGACGGCATGTCCAAATCGGACGTTCGACGGAAAAGTTACGATTCACGGAAGTTTCGAGGAACTATTGCATGAATTACGAGATTGTCCACCATAATTGATACATGCATATCCCATTCCTCATTTTATACTGTTTCACCCGATCTCACCCAAAAACAATCCCAAAACCATTTCAATCCTTTGCTTCTCGACTGGGATGAGAGACAGAATGAGGGTGAGACTGAAGGGTGTCCAAGGACGGCTGATATAATCGTCGTGGACGGCGAAGGAACCATGGCCAGGTAACCCGATAAACCCGTTTTAAGTTCAAAATTGGATGTTTGAGTTTGGACGTTTGGGAGTGGGTTCTGATGATTGGGTTACGTTTATGGTGGTCGTACGAGTAGGTGGCTATCAAAAACGAAGGCTGAGGACGATGGGAACACCCTGGACGGCGGCAGGGAAAACAGGGCCGTGAGATTTCAATTAAACAAGTAATCTCTCGCCTGTTTTTCGTGTTTTTGAGGACATTGGTTGATGGGGAATGGGTAGACGAAGGTGTAGGGATGAAAATGGAGGAAAACGGGATTGATTTGGTGGTTTAAATAAGGAAAACTGGGAACTCCAGTTCGGTCGGACCAGTCCGGTCTGAACTGGTCTCAACCGGCCCGTCGCAAGGACAGGGATGATGAATAGTGTTGGGCATGGCTTTCACGTGCAGGGCATTTGGGCAGCGTGTGAGGGTGCGTGGCCTTCTTTTCGAGGCACGGTCAACATGTGTTTTAATGTATTCGATGTAACGAACATTTTGGGACAAGTTTCGAGTCAATCAGACATCGTTTCGATATAGTTCGGGATGTCCGAAGGTTTAGGATCAAGTTTAAAAATAGTTAAATATTCGGGAAAATTATGGGGCTTCAATGATGGGTTATTTAAGTAGTTAGTAACCCTCTACTATGATTTAGACAGGTTTGGGAACCCCGGAGATGGTGATTGGCCAGGGAAGGCCATATAGCATGCGTATCGAGGCGCAACAAAGACAGTCTGTGAGTGGACCTTGATTTCTAAATTGATGCATGCCTAAATGTTTATATGTGTTTTAAATACATGTTTTGGAATTCCTTGAGTGCATATGTTTGTGGTAATTAGTATTTACGTATTTGCACGCATTTCTAGATTTACGGTTTTATGTCGTGCCTATACGTGCTGTGTTTTCTATGGTGATTTGATGGAAAGGTTTTGGATTTAAAAACATGGAATCGAGCACGAGACCCATTTGATTGGAAACCATCAGACTTGGAGTCAATTTGATTTGATGAGAAATCGGGTTAGAGGTCCGTTTGAGCTATAAGATCGGGTCGGGGGCCTCGTTGGTTTACGAATTCGGGCTTGAGACCTAGTTGGTTATGATATCGGGCATAAGGTCCACTTATAACTTATAAACGTGATTTTGGGTCGGGGACCAATATATGGATTTATGTATTTGAATAAATGGATTTATGATTGTTTTTGGAAAACCCGGGCGTGGCCCTTTGAATGGTTTCGAAATGATTTGTAAAATGGTTTTTTGTATACCATCCTCACGAAGGGATGCCCTCCAGATGTCTCGTAGTATCCTGAAGTGGCGGATTGTCTCCTCTAGACGTCTTGTAGTATCCTAGAGTAGTCACATGGCATTGCCTACGAGGGGTCATTGCACGGAGCGACCGGTCCGTAGAGTGACTCAGGAGTAGGATTGCCAAAGGTTAAAACCTCCCCCCGGGGAAGGTCATTGATCTGCGGGTCATTGACTTGGGTGGACCCTGGAAGACTTGGGATTTGAGACCCCGGGTAGCACATGTAGCTTGGAACCGTGACAGGGTTGATCGTGACATCTCGGATGTCAGGCATCAGGGATGTCGAGGATTGGTTTTGGGTTAAGACCCACGTATACTGATTTGGGCTAAGTCCCTAAGGATTTGGTTTTGGGCTAAGTTCCCACTTGATTGGTTTTGGGCTGAGACCCACATGTATTGGATATGGGCTGAGTCCCACATGGATTTGGGTAGTGGCCCGTATGATTGGTTTCATTTACGATTTTGGGCCAAGGCCCTAATGGTTTGATTAAATGGTTTTCGAATGCATTCATGCTTTTTAGTGAAGGGCATAAATGTCTTCTTTTCTGTAAAATAATTTTATAAACTTTTGTTTTTCCACTCATAGCTTTCAATGGTTTTAATACCTTTCAGGTTGATCGCGGATAAGGGCTGTAGTAGAGACCGAGACATCACACTCCTTCTCCGATCATGGCGCACTCTGGACGCCTTGGTGGGGCTAAGGTTGGAATTATCCCTTGTCTGGAAATTTGTGTCAGACGGGAGCAGGCACGTCCCGCGTTAATCCCGGGGGATTTGGGACGGGTTCTGTCAAGCATAATATTTTTCTACATTACAAGTCAGAAGATTGCTTAAAATGAACTAACAAAATTATTGTCCTATGGAACCTTAGGAAGGTGATCAACAATATTAGCACATAATAAAGACCCGTGATGGGGCATCAAAATAACAGCTCACAATGTCAAACATGAGTTCATTAAATCCATGAAGAAGAAAGAAACACAAAAAATGGTCAGTATATACATTTTTTTCATGGATATGTGTAAAACAAAAAATGCTAAAAATGCAACATCAATTGCAATGAATGCAGAAACACCTGAACTGATTTGACACTTTTCTCTCTCCCAGACAACAAATGCAACATCAATTGCACATATTTTCCTGATATGCTCATGTGCATTTGTTTCCATATATACATTTTCCTTATAAGGTTTCATTTACAAACCATCACCAAAAATTGACATAAACCTTCATACTTACAAAAAAAAACTGAAGAACCGAAAACCTAAACGTAAGTGTATACATTGGTAAATACCCTATTGAACCCAAATTAGGCAGAAATGTTTGAGCAACCTAGTGGCTGCCCACAAATGTTTAAAGTTGTTGAAGTAAAAATAGGCGTATATCTAAAATCACCAAAATTGAAACAACAACGAGAAATGGAGGAATCAAATCAGTAACAAATCATTTCAATAAAAGGACTAACTGTAATTAAGTACAGTCCACAACCTAGAAAACCAAAGCACGCAATTTTGAAAGTAGTAATTTGAAGCAAACTCATGGAAGAATGGGAAGGATAATCAAC
Organism: Prinsepia uniflora; assembly: GCA_032719365.1. NCBI lineage: Eukaryota > Viridiplantae > Streptophyta > Magnoliopsida > Rosales > Rosaceae > Prinsepia > Prinsepia uniflora. The sequence goes on along the minus strand of CM064861.1, from coordinate 45,074,951 downwards.
GACTGCCAACAAACTATAGCAACAATAAAGTTACAAAAACAATTTAGAACCTACAAATCAAATTAGTGACCATATGAAATCAAGTATAATAGGAAACCCATAAATAGAAGAAAAAAAAACTTAACACAAAGAAATCAAATCAATGATGAATCATTAATAAAGAAAGAAACCATTGAGGAAAGGTTCCTGAACGTGGAATAGTTCTGGTTGCTGTCTAATCTAATTTACAAGAGTGGTCTAAATCCAACAACAGCTCAATAAACTAGGAAGTTAAATCTTCTTGCAAACTTTTTTATTTTTAACATTAGGACTTTTATAAAGATTGTAAAAAACTTAACACAAAGAAATCAAATCACTGATGAATCGTTAATAAAGCAAGAAACCGTTGAGGAAAGGTTCATGAACGTGGAATAGTTCTGGTTGCTGTCTAATCTAATTACAAGAGTGGTCTAAATCCAACAACAAATCAATAAACTAGGAAGTTAAATCTACTTGCAAACTTTTTATTTCTAGCATTAGGACTTTTATAAAGATTGTAAAAATCAGTCATCATCTTGAATTGATAGGAAGAAAAATATTACCATGAAAACAAATATTCGATTACAGCTTCTACTAGGAATCTCAATCGGATTTGCAGCAGGAAGATGGAAACCAAATGTCAGAAATAAATAATCAAATAGTAGCGATAAAAAATAGAGAGATTGAATTAGGAAAAATGCTAGATGTTCGAAGGTGTACTGAGTGATACCTGCTAGTGATAGCGCGGGGCCTTTGAAAAGGAGAAATTTGAAGATAGAGTGAGTGGAAGGTCTGCGTAGATCGACAAAATGATGATGATGAAGGTCCGAGAAGATCGCAAGGTCCTAGAACATGGAGACGCGATATCAATGAAGATGAAATAACCGCATTATGGTTGAAGCAAGGAGGATTTGATTTTAGCATTGTCAATGTAACGACCCGTCCTGGAAGTCGGGATTAGATTAGTGATTAGTGATGGATTAGCAAGGTTAATCGGTGATTAGTTGGATACTTTGGGACGGTTGGTGCAGAATGACGATTTTGCCCTTGGAATGGGCAAAATATTGACTTTTAGTTCGGATGGTCAATTGGGCATTGACCGATGACCGTGACGTAGTTCGGGACGTCACGAGTCCGTAGACAGGTGGCACGACCGATTCCGACATCCGAGGAGGTAGTTATGATGTTCGGAAGGTCGAGGGCATTTTCATAATTTGGTTAAAAGAGGGGAATTTGTTGACTTTTTGTTTGACCATTAGTTTTCACGCAAACCGAGGACCGTTAGGTAGATCTCGACGTCCTGAGTACAACGACAGGCGGCACGCCTTTATCGGACATCAGACGAGTGAGATATGGTTCTAGAAAGGTGAAGGGAAAAATGGTAATTTGAACAACTAGGGGTATTTTGGTCTTTTTACACCTTTGGAAGTGTGCCAATCAGATAGGGCCACTTGGATAGGGTTAATTGGATATTTGTGACTGTGTCCACAGGGAGTGTGACACCTGGAACAATCCTAGAGGCTTCTAGCCTATTTTTGTGCACGGTTTAGTGTATTAAAATGGTTTGTAATCATTCAAAAATGGAAAACAGAGACTGTGAGACAGTGAGGCAATCGATCAGTGTTCAGTGTGAGTGTGTGTTGGCTTTGAGTGAGTGATCAAGGGCGGTTGAGTGAGTGTTTGATCGTGGTTTAGTGAGGTTGAAGTGTGACTGTGTGTGAGGTGAGCAGAAACCCAGTGAAAACAGAGAGGGAGTCGAGGGTTATGGTGCAACCACAATCGATCAAATCGAGCTACCTAGGTCTGAGCGATTGCTTAGGAAGCCGAGGAGCACTCATTGAACCCAGAGGAACACGGCGGCGGTCACGGCGGCGGCCAGAGAACAGGTGAGATATTTGATTCCCCTGTTTTCCCGTTTTGGTTCAAAGTGAAAGTCATGGGTTTTGGAGCTTAGTTGAGCCGTTCTTTTGATTCTAATAGCTGAAGGATGTTGTAGTTGAACTGAGGAGTCGAACCAGCACGTGAGAGGACGGCGGGTGGCCGGAAACCGCGACGGGAAATTTCAGAGTTTTAGTTCGAGGTTTGGACGGTGAGTTTTCGTGGTTTATTTCATGTTTTAGTTAAAGGAATCGATCATACAAGCAAGGACGAAACTAATAGGATTGATTGGAGAGAGATTGGACTGAAAATGCATGAAAATCGGCCTCGTCGGCTCGGTTCGACTGGACCGGTCTGAACCGGGTTGGCTGGAGGTAGGAGATGATGAACAGTGCAGGCGCGTGGCACCCACGCGCAACCCCTTTGTAAGGCGCATGAGGGCACGTGGGGACTGTTCTGGGGAAAAGTTCAACACGGTTTTCACTCTAATCGACGTAACAAACATTTTAGGACAAGTTTTGAGTCGATCGGACACCGGATCGAGATAGTTTTGAGTGTTCGAAGGTTTAGGGGTTCGTTTAAATAGTTTTAAAAATCCAGAAAAATTGGGGAAATTAGGGTAAGCTTACGTGAAGTGTTTGTGACCCGGATTGGTGACTTTCGACAGGTCGGGAAATCCCTGAGGCAACCGAAGAACGTAGGGGACGCGAGTGACGTGTCCGGGAACTGTGAGTGGACTTTTATTTTCTAACCGAGCATGCATAACTGTTTTTATCTACTTGTTTTATGTTTTTTTTTAAATGTGATTTCATGCTATTGATTATTCTATATATGTTTTACATAATTGCACATTTTTTGAGGCATTTCTGATGCTATGATTTTGGGTTTTAAATCTATAACTGGTTTTCAATGATTATAAATGGGTTTTGAAACATGATTTGATGATCAAAGTTTTCGGTTTTAGAATCGGATTTCGGAAATCGAAATTTGGTTTTAAATCTTGAAAAAGGGATTTTCGGATTTGGGTTCGGAATGACGGTTCTAAACGCCGGCTTGGCTTCGGAATAGTGATTTAGAATTCGAGTTTGGATATGGATTTAGAAATGGTTTTCAAACGGTTTGGATTGGATTTGCTGGATCTGGTTATTGGGTTTAAAGACCCGGATTATGTTTATGACGGGGGCGGGCCCGGATTGGGTTTAAAGACCTAGATTGAGTTTAAAGACTCGGGAGTTTAAAGACTCGGGAGTTTAAAGACTCGAGAGTTTAAAGACTTGGATATTATGATTTTTCCCCGTAGGCCTGTTGAGTTTAAAGACTCGCGAGTTTAAAGACTCGGATTATATTTGAGGCCTGGATTGAGTTTAAAGACTCGGGAGTTTAAAGACTCGGATAGATCCAGCAGGTTTGATCGGATGATGATATTTGGTATTTTCATGTTTTGATGATAATGTTTCCATATGATTTATATTGTTTTTTTTTTTCAGATACTGAGTTATGAATGCATGTTTTTAAAACGGAGGGCAAAATCCTAGTTTGTTTATTAAACTGTTTTTGAAACTATTATTTATTTTTAGTCCACTCACACTTTTCTGGTTTTAAATACCTTCCAGGTCGTGGTGCTAGCGCTGGGGCTAACGTTGAGGCAGAGGCAGATGCATAGAGTTTTCCGAAGTTTTCCGTTGCGAGTTTTCCCGTTGTGCGTGTAGCCAGTTTTTAGTAGGATTTTTGTCTTACCCTGTACTGTACTATGCTCTGTATGATTGTTGACTCGTTGGATTTTAATTCTCCTTGGTCTGGCAATGTATATATTGTGGGTTTTTGTGAGGATGTTTTGGTCTTTTGAGTTGGGTTGTCAGACTGGAGCAGGGTTCGTCCCGATTATCGGGGTGGTAATCGGGGTGGGTCCTATCAGTCAACCACCTCAATTCCTCTCTACAATCTCTATCTCTCTCGCTTTCTCACTATCTGTGTCTCGGTGTCGAAAAAGAAGACGCGAGAAGAAAGAAGTAAAATGAAGAAAAAAAGGTGGTGGAAAAGAGAAATAAAGAGAGGGGAAAATGGAAAATGTACTGTTCATGCACTATTTCATGAACAGTGCCACTCCCCATAGGTTTTTGTGGATAGTAAATGTGAAACTACCCAAATGATGTAGCTTTAGCTTCATCCATGATCATCATCATCATCATCATCACCATCTAATTAACATCTCTGATCATATCTTCAATCAACAACCAGAATAAAAACCCAGAACTCATACCCATTGACATGTTGCCTCTCCCCCTTCTAGGATTTTTCCAAATCATCGATCTCATCACCACCATTACCATTGTTGAGATCATCGAGATTAAAGGCTTAAACTTTCTTTCGTATTCCTTCTTGCTTCTTGCTTCTTGCTTCTTGCTTCTTGCTTCATACTCAAACCAAAAAAGCTATACCTCTACCAAACCTCCTCTGTAAGTACACTATCCACGTCCACATGTGTTTCCTCTCCCCCAATCACATCCCTTATGCTCAAGCCCTGACTTCATCTTCACACATCTCAACCTTCAAGGCCTTCAAATCCTCCATTGATTTTGGTTTGAGTATGAAGATGAAGTAAGAATCATGCCTAGCCTCCTGGGATTTAACCACCAAACCTTGTGCACTCCCTCACCAAACCAACTTCACATGCGGCCCCACTTACTCACCCGACTCCACTCGGGTCACCCAGATCACCCTTGACCTAGCAGCTTACTTCGGCACCCTCACCACACCCAACATTTCTGAGAGCTCCTTTTTTTGTCCTGATCCCGTCCTCTATTTCCTCTCTCCCCAGCCTCCAAATCCAAACTTTATATGGGTCCCTCCCTAACTTTTCCAACCTCAAATCCCTCAATCCCTTAAGCTATTACCACAATTTTTTCACTAGGTTTCTCCCAAACACTATGAATTCGCTCCCCATCTTGAGAAGGCTTGATCTGAGCTTCAACAAGCTCATGGGGTCCATCCCTAAAATTCCCCCCCAAAATGTTTGAACTCGCTTTGAAGAGCAATTCTTTATCTGGGGAGGAGGCAACATGATAATGGGTAGGGGTGATAGGTTGGTTTGTTGATTGAAGATATGGTGGAGGAGTTGGTGAGATGGTGATGATGGATGACTGATGATGGTGATGATGGATGAGGATAAAACAACGTCGTTTTAGGTAGTTGTATACACTAATGTAAATATCATTTGTATCACTGATATATCGGAATTTCCGACCAGCGGCACATAAAGGGGGGTGAAATAAAGTGATCGATATTTCACCACATTTTCTTGTTCTGAACCTACATATTTGTTTATGAGATCAAAGCGATCGAGATATGATGTTAATTTGTGAAAATTGGACGTAAAACGAAGGAGTTTAAGTCGGGTCAAGTCGTCGGGTCGGGAAACTCGAGTTGCAGACTCGGATGGAGGAAAAAGATAACTGTCAGTTTGTATTAGTTATATATTATACGAGTTTACACTTTCAACAAGGCTAGTTTATCTAAATTGGCTTTGTGGTTATTTTCTTTGATGTTGGCTTGGGTTCGAAGCCCTTTGGTGACAGTTGTTTTTTTTTTCCATCAATTTGTTATCCGTTATATATTGTCTGAGCATGTACTTGCAACAAGGCTAGAATTGAGTTGGCTTTGTGGTTAGTTTCTTTGCTTGGGAGCAGGGTTCGAATCCCTTTTTTGATAGCTGATTGATTTCCTTTTTTATCCATTCTTTCCAAATTTTGAACAAATCTTGGCCCTATTTTTTCATCTTTCTTTTTTTTTTCCAATTTTAAGGGGGGTGTATTAGATTAGGACATTTAAATATTTTTAAAGACATTTTTTAAATGACAAATTTTAAATACATTTTAAAAATCTAATAAATTGATATGGACACTTGGGTATTATCCAAACATTTTTTATAAATACTATTATGAACTTTCTCTTTATTTTGAAATTTTTTTAGGACATATATTAATAAATTTTGGTGGACATCATGATATCTCCATTTCATTATCTCTTCTTGCAATGGTTTCTCTCATATGAACATTAATGGCCGAGTCTATCTCTCTATTATCATCATCTTGAGTCACACATTCAGTGGAGACTGATATAACACTCGCACTTATCACATTTTTTCTAATGGAATTATTCACACTTTAGAATTGATTTATTGGATACTTTTGAATATGTTGGATGCTTTTGAATATGTTGGATACTTTTGAATTGTTCTAAGGTGGTTCTGGAATTTTTTGCAATTTTTCTATTTTTTTTTATTTTTAGGAAAATCTGAGATTACTATGAAGTTTTCATCACTCAAAACTGAAGAACACTTTTGGTAACGAAAATCTTGAAGAACATTGCGGAAAAAATGAGCAAAAGTGACGGTTTCTGGAAAATTTCTGTAGATTTATGCCAAAAAAAATTGCACTTAGAATAAAGATTTTTTAACTGCCTTTTGATGCATGTTTATTGAAATTAATTTTTACTATGGGATGAACCTTCTCAGAAGAAGGGGACGTTCTTGAGAAAAATGTATTTTGAGGTTCACAAGTAAATCCCTTAACATGAGGCTTGACATTCTTTGTCTTATCATGTGTATATTTTTAAGTTTTTAGCAATCAATCTCATAAAGCCCACAACTTAAACAAGTCTTTAAAAAAAACAAGTCATAATTGAATACCTCAAGACTTGTTTTGACATTTTTAATAACATTAAAAGTCTTAATTGAATACATCAGGACATTTTAAAAATCTTTAAAAATATTTAAATCTCTTAATTAAATACACTTGTATTTTTGAGTCTCTAAAAATATTTAAATGTCCTAATCGAATACACCCTCCTAAATATATTTGGATTTACTTTATCTTTTTTCTTCCATTGAATAAATATTATGCTTATTGTTATGTTTTTAACTATATTAACATTCAATTATAGTAATTCATTTCAATTTATGTTTATGTTTAAGATTTTACATTATTAGTCATAATCAGAACCATATTGTATCATATTAATATTATTCATCATATATTTATTATATTAAAGTCATTTTATAATTTTTAACTATATCAACGATTGAAATATCGATATCGATATTATTTACGGTCAACAAAAATAACGAAAATTTAGCCTAAAAGTTGTAAATTTTTAATGAAATTTTGGAAAAAATTTAAGTACCCAATAATGGTTATAAGCTTTTAGGCTAAATTTCCGCCATTTTTGTTGACCGTAAATAATATCGATATCAATATTGCAATCGTTGGTTGCATATTTAAGGCTTTTCACTTAATACGTCATCTGAACATCTAGTCTCAAAATACGTATAAGTTAACAAATTTCTATTCAGATTTAGGGATCAAATTGTCCAAAATTTGAGTTCAAAGGCATAAATACCAATGTCATCTGTCATCTGGACTATTCAATACAACTTCCACAGGTTTGTTGCACTGGAATTAATTTCATTTGAATATCGAAATATTGTCTGAATTTTACCCTGCGGTATGCTTAATATTCTGACAAAAGACGTACATTGTGAGTGCAGCTCAGGATAGAAGAGAGTTGTTGCAGGAAATCATGCGCAAGGGTACAAGCTCACTTGGGATGGACGTGCCAAGCGAGTGAGAAATCGACCGCCTTGCTGCCAAGTCAGATGGGGAGTTCTGGATGTTTGAGGTTCCTGAGTGGGCATATTCAGCACCCGATAAGCAAATTGCTTCCAAAGGCTCTGATAGTAGCGGAATCACAGGAAAGCGGAGAAGAAAGGAGGTGAGGTCTGATGATGATGGCCTAAGTGATTTGCAGTGGATCAAAGCTGTTGAAAGAATCGAAATTGAATACCTTCTCAGAAGCAGTGTATTGGTTGGTAATAGCAGTGCCTTCATCCTTCAAGTTATTCTCTCTCATCCGTAGCTTTGGGTGAGAATAACTTGAAGTAGAGAGTTTTTAACAATATGCCTGCATTTGATCTGTAGAAACCTAGCTCGGACTAATTTATTAGTGGAAATTATGCTTTTCTTGACATTGGTTCTGTTCACAGTGAATTTTATGTTCATAAATTTTTATCCACATTGAAATCATGCGTTTATTCTCTCTCATCCGTAGCTTTACAACTGGTGATGAGGTATAGGTAATAAACTCTTACAGACACCAGCAATGGTTTTTCTGCATTTCAGAGATATTATCGAGAATAAGCTCACAGATAGTTAACAGTTTTTCTGCATACACACTGCTGAGTTTCCAAACAAACAAGAAAAACTGACTAAAAACATGACAGTAAAGGATCCAATTAAGCCGAATTCTACCAACACCTGATGCAATACTAAGGTTCAAAAAAAATATTCATCCTAAAAGCTGCAAGTAACACGTTACGGATATTAATGAGGGCTGATCTGAATAGTGCCTTCATCCTTGAAGTTATTCTCACCCAAATGCAGCTTGGTCAGACGTGTCTTGGCAGCTATACAAGCTTCTATAGCATGAGCAGCCTTGTTATGCAAGTTATCTATTAAATTTTAGAAGCTTATGCTTTCAAGCTCAAATTATAGACAATTTTGTCCCTTCATCTTAACATAAATATATTAAATTTGTCGTATAGGAGGCATATCAAGACGAAAATGTATTCAGGAAGCTAGTCAAAATAGTGTTCAGTTGACATTTTGAGACTTAATTTGATGTTAATAGAGCATATTGAGGGAAAAAAACATATGTTCAATATAAAATTAAAAAAAAAGTGACAACAAAATGACCAAAAACCCCTGCCACATAGCATCCTAAACGGCAATAGTAACCAGTGTGACTAAATTAGTACTCATCTTCTAACTTCTGTTAATAACAGTATAACTTCCAGTAAAACGAACTAGAAAGAACGAGAATTCAAGAAATATATTTTTATGATTCGATGTTAAAGGAGCAAATTGAGACTATGACTCGTTGGGAGAGCTTAGGACCTATCAGTTCTCTTTAGCTTCTCAGATTGTGACAAGGGGCGAAGGCTTACATTCTAACAAGATAGTAACAGAACACTTGCTAAAAACAAACAGAAAGCCTTCGATTTTCCGAGGGACCAAAAGCTACAACTAAATATTCAGTTTTCCCCATATAGTGGTAGTTTTAAGTTCTCAACCCAACTTCCTCTTTACAATCAGAATCAATGGGGAGGGTTCACTACTGTAGTTATGGACCACAACACTAATCAACAAATCTTATCACACTAATCAAGAGTGTAAATAGAAACTAAACTGAATTGACAAAACAGATGAGCTAATTTATAAATACCAAATCGCATACAAAATGTCCATCTATCAGAATGAATACGCAAAGATTTGAACCACCACAGCAACGTAAGTATCATAACGCAGAACAAAATTCAACTCCACGGTCAACAACTATTTAATCTTAAAACAAGAAAATCTCTAATCATCTCAATATTTAATAGGAGCAAGAGCCTCTAGGTGCGGACCAAGCTTCTCTTCAGCAACCTTTTCTGCCTTCACCCTCAGTTTGTTCAACTTTTTCTTCCTCTCATATGCAACCTGCGCTCTCTCCTTCCTCTTTTCCTCAAGCTCCTGCAATAATAAATGGATTGGTGAATACTTGTGATTACAAGAAAGCAAAAAAAAGAAAGGATCAAGCTTCCCAATTATTTTGACAAAAAAATTTAAGTTAAGCACTCAAAAAATCCCATACATAAATAGAACAAGTAAACAATATAAGCATTCTTATATGCATTTGTATGTAGTTGTATATAACTATAAATGAAATCAACAGGCATCTTGAGTGGGTAAACAGGATACTAACCCACCCTACAATTTGTGACCCAGGACTAGTGTGTTGCATTTTGCACGTTAATATTACAATTCAAACCACAACTTACATATAATATTACAACTTGATGTGGTGTTATCAAACATGATCTAATAATAAACCACAAACCATCTATAACGAAGGGTGAGACAAATTTTATGTCTAAGCATATGAAAACATGCACATTAATTCCTAGAGATATAATGTAATTGGAGATCAGAGCCAAGCAATAGAATATTCACTCAAGGGACAATAGGTAAATACATTTTAGGTGAGAATGCAGAAGGTTTCACTTGAATGGAGCTAATAATAATAAATAATAGTCAACTCCACCACCTAGTATGTAAGTTTAAGCATATAACAAACTGATCATTCATCATTTAAGAGAAGGCAAACCAACAACGTAGAAAATATCACATTCTACAAAATACATACGGATGCAATTTAATTAAAAAGAATACACAAACTAAAAAAGAACAAGTCAATCAAATGGGCAAAAAAGAGTCGGTGGAAGCAAAGAATGAAAACAGATAATTCTCACCTTGATGGTCTCGTAGTGATTCCATCCAACCTCAGATGAAAGCTGGCCCAACAAACAGTACTTGTGCCCTGCTTGAAGCCTCAAGACCCTGACGATTTTAATAACCAAAAATAATAAGCATTCAATCGAAACAAACATAACCAAAATAAATACAACAAAACTACTAAATCTGAAATGAAAAAGCTCACTTGAGAGCATCAGGAATGACCATCCTCTTGATCTTATCATATGGAGGTGGAATACCCTCATACGCCTTCAAACGAGCAAGCGCAGCTGCACCACGCTTGGTCTTATGTGGGATCATCCTGCAAATCAAAACAAAAAGTACAACCTTTCCATAAGGTAATTTAAACGAAGGATCCAACATTCAGCGGAATAAAGCAGAAGAGATCATTCCTGTTTCCATTCTAGTAAAAAGCAAGATGAACTATTGAATCAAAAGTAGCCAAACAACAAAGATGTAACAGGAAATTCCAATCGATACACAAATAAAAGTTCATGATTATTAAAAAAATAAAAAATAAAATTACAAGGAAAACGGAAAGTATCAGACTTTTCAGCTCCCATTCTATTCCAAAAATTTATTACAAAACATAACAATAAATATACAAAAAACAAGAAGTAAAGAGAATTAACTCATTCCAGCTACCAGATGGTTTCAAATGGGTATCATGTGTTCAATTTGGTAAATCAGAAAATGTTGGAGAATCAAACAACCCAGTTAATAAATTAAGAAATTAGCAAATGAGAGAGAGAGAGAGATGATCGATGACACACCCACGGATGGTACGCCAGAGGATCTTGGCGGGGGCACGAAAGTGGATGGGACCGTGAGAGGGCTTGGTGTTCATGCGCTTGCGCAAGAACCTCATGTACTTCATCTTCTGTCTCACCAGTCCACCAGAGATACAGATCTGCTCAGCACGGACAACCACAACCCTCTGCCCATTGAGAAGCTCTTTGGCGAGAATCGATGCCAGGCGACCGAGCATGTGGTGGCGAGCGTCTACCACGACACGCTTAGCGCAGATTCCTGAGCCGGACACCATTGTTGCTTTTAAGCTCTGTGTCTAACCCTAAAGCGGCTGTGAAGTGAGAAATTGGTGCTAAAGAATTAGGGTTTTGGGCATGTGCTATTTATAAAGGAGGTTGTTTGCCTTCCTTATAATGGAGCGTTTAATCGGCTGCTGGCAGGCCTATGGGTGTATATAATAGGGCAGGATTACCCGTGTTTAATTTGGGCTGGGAGGGGAACCAGAAGGCCCATTCCAAGTTAGGGTTTAGTTTTTTGATGCTGGGGTCTTGTCTGGTCCTTGCATTGATCTCATTGTTTGGATCAGCCTGACAAGGGATAGGTTTGGATTGGAGCTGCCTCAGCTTCGAAATTCAGTTTTCTAAGCAGGAGGCACAAGTTTGTTGGGCCTCTATACAGCATTATCCTTTTTTTTTAATTATATTTTTTACTTGAAGAGGATACCAAGGAGACACTTTATAAACTACACGATATGGTTGTTGAGTTATTAAACTTTTAAAAGTCTAACTTAATTATGTAGTCTGTCAACTCATGTGCCACATCATGTGGTATATAAAATATATCTTCCTAACATTTTCCTTTATTTTGAATACCTTAAGAATTCAACCACGCTGGAATGGATAGAACAAAGTCCTCAAGCTTTTCATATCTTCCTAACTAAGGATAGATACTAAGATATCAACAACTCAATTGTGAATAACAAGAAAAATTGTGGCATAACAAATGGACATAAGATATGACTTTGAGGATTTTATCATATGCTCAGATTAACCAACATATAGCATGGAGGATTTTATCATACGCTCAGTAGAACATGAGGTATGGTGTGGAGGATTTCATCATACGCACAGTAGGACATGGTGTATGACATAAAGGATTCCATAAGACTCTTGGTATAGTACGAGATATGTTAATGAATTATTTTTGGCATTTCCTAAACTAGATAAAATTCTATTAGTATGTTGGGCTACTTGGTCATTTGTCATTGGGCTACTTGGTCATTTTGCATTGGGCCTTAAGTAGCATCCTTTGGTCTTTAGGTCTTAGGGTTTTTCACATTAGGTTAAAAGAAGGAAATAGGGGTGACCGGGTGTGTGTTGGAGTCTTAGCGGCTTGAAGAAGGTGTGTCCCTCATGGATGCTCACTGGAGAACAAAAATGAAGTTGATGCGCATTAAAAAGATGAGGGTGGAGAGTTGAAAATAGTTGAACGTTGGCTTTGGACTCTTGGTGAATTGTGAGGCTTACACGACTTGACCAAGTGTGAAACAGAGCTGGGTGTTGCGGGTCAAAAACTTGAAATAGATGACAAAGGATTCATCCATCAGTGCTTGAGAGCAAGAGGAAAAGAAGCTGATTGATGGATGAGATAGTCGGGTCTCCAAGTTGATTGACAGCCGTGTAAGTGCTATGTCATAAGGAGAAGACAATCAAGTTGAATTGGTTCAGCTGAGAGGTACGCTTTAATTTTAGTTTGAGGACATGACTGCCTTAACTAGTGTGTAGTAAGAAGTTTCTTAGTGTGTCAAACTGTGTAATTGATTGTTATCTTAGTGGATTGGTTCATGATTAGCAAAGTGCCCGTGGAAATTTCCCAGTGAAGGGTTTACCACGCTAAATCATATGTGTACTTTACATTTTATCCTTGAATTTCTTAAGCAGTTAAATTGATGTTTGATTAGGTTGTTTAACCTATTTTCTTATTGTTAATTTATTAAGCTTGACATATTGGTTTTGTGTTGAGTTAGCTTGTTGGTTTGTTTTAGAGTTGATTAAGCACCTAGTTATTGATTCTTAAAGTCTCGGTTGTTATAAGACTTTGTGTTTATGTTGGGCATTAGCATTCCTTAAGCGTTTTCAATTTGTATCAGAACGGGTCACCAAACATAACTAGAAAGGTCCGCAGGGTAGCGCTAGGAATGGATCGTGCTACGGGCTCCATTACACATCCACCGTACTTCAACAGTGAGAATTATATTGCTTGCAAGGCCAATATGAAGGATTTCATGTGGTTTCTTGATGATCGAGTTTGGTACACTCTGGTTCATGGTTGGTCTGAACAAACTAAAATTGCCAAAACTGAGGGATCTAGTGAATTAGTTTCTAACCTAGGGAAGAGTAGAGTCAAGTTGAAGTGCAACACTGCACGAACAAACAGAAAGGCGTAATTGCCTTATTCACAGTTGTTTCTCCTGAACAATTTAATTTCATCTCGACTTGTGAGACTTCCAAGCAAGCTGAGACATATTGCAAGTCACACATGAGGGCACTGAAAGTGTTAAGGCCTCAAAGATCCAGATGTTTACAACCTAGTTTGAAACTATCAAGATGGAAGAGAATGAAGTTTTCTCTGAATTTTATTCTCGGTTAAGTGCCATTGTGAGCAGTTGTTGCAATCTTGGTGACAACATTCTAGGGCACAGGGTTGTTAAAAAGATCTTAAGATCCTTACCTCTTATGTTTCAAGCTAAGAAAAGCAACTGAAGAAGTCATGAACTTAAACACCTTGAAACTAGAAGTTCTAATTGGCTCACTAAAAACCTTTGAAATGGAATTTCCAGAAACAAAGAAGGTTAAAAAGTATTGCCTTGAGGGTCAGTAATGAGTGTGAAGATGATCATCCTGATGATGACTTCAATAAAGAACAATTTTCTCTTCTAGCTAAACATTTCATAAAATTCTTCAAAAATAAAAGTCATAAGAATTATGACCCTAAGGGAAATTCAAGAAAAATGAAAAATATTTAAGTCGCTGATGAAAAATCAGCTAGGTTGTTCAAGTCTAATGATAAGAAAACACATAATGATAAGATAATGTGCTTTGAATGTGAGGGTTTTGGATACATAACTTCAGAGTGTGCAAACACACTAAAGAAATAGAAAAATGAGAAAAAAACAAAACCTTGAATCTGACTTGGAGTGATAGTGAATCATATTCTGAATCTGAAAGTAAAGTGGTTACCCTTGTTGCAACTGCTTGTGAAAGTACGATGAACTTGAGCTAACTGATATGCTTGTTAAGTATCTTCAATGTTTCAAGCTTACAAGAAAGTTTGAAAGTTGAATGATGACTTAACTGAAAAATTCACAAATTTGGAAAAAGAGAAAAACATAATTGAAGAAAAGCTTGTGTCACGATTGGAAAGTGTCGAAAGGCAGAGTGCTTATTTAATTAAAAAAAAACTTCAGATGTTGCATCAAACCAATACTGATTAGAAGAGGGAAATTCACTCTCTCTCCTATGAGAACAAGTCCTTGAAGTCTGAATGCAAATTTTAAAGGAAAACAATCTAGTGCTTACTATAGGTGCTAAAAAGATGGGCAAAATGCTGAATATGGGAAAGCATGGGTTGGGTTTTTCACAGGATCACATCACTAAAAAATCTATCACGAGGTTTATTAGAGCATCTAATGTAACGACCCGTCCCGAGAGCCGGGATTAGTAAAGTGATTAGTAACGAATTAGTGAGCTTAATCGGTGGTTAGTTGGTTACGTTTGGCCTGTTCGCGTAGAATGATGATTTTGCCCCTAGTTTGGGCAAAATGTTGACTTTGAGTTCGGGTGGTCAATTGGACATTGACTAATGACCGTGACGTAGTTAGGTACGTCACGAGTCCATAGACAGGTGGCACGCCCGATTCCGACATCCGGGGAGGAAGTTATGATGTTCGGAAGGTTGAGGGCATTACCGTACTTTGGGTAAACAAGGGGGAAAAGTTTACTTTTAGCACGATAGGATTTTTATACGTAGACCGAGGACCGTTAGGTAGATCTCGTCGTCCTGAGTTCAACGACAGGCGGCATGCCTTCATCGGACATTGGACGGGCGAGATACGGGTCTATAACGGAGAAGGGTAGAATCGTAATTTAGACTTTAGGGGTATTTTGGTCTTTCCGTGTCTTGGGAATTGGGCCAATCAAATAAGGCCAAGTGTACAGTGGAGATTGGGATATTTTGGTTTGGGACCACAGGGCTGTGACACGTGGGGTTCGGCTAAAGGTTTCTAGGATGTTGCACGGTGTAAAATTAAACGGGTAGTCGTGTTTGTGTGTGTAGCCGTGTTCGACGAAGAGAGAAACAGAGAGTGAGATTGAGAGAAAATTGAGAGTTGGCCATGTGTGTTGGTGTGTTCTGGTGACTGAGTGAGTGATTAGAGATCGAGAGATAGGTAGTGAGTGAGTTGTGAGGGCAGCTCATATGAGGAAGACTGGTGTGAGGAAAGGGTGAGTTCACGGGAAAACCAGAGAACAGAGAGGGAGTTTAGTGGTAGTGCAAATCTCAGTGATCAAGTCGATGAAATTGGGCTCGAGGGGAAACTTGGACGGTTCTGTGGACTCCAGGGAACGCGGCGGCGAGCACGGCGGCGATCGACAGGCAGGTAATTTCTTTCACCCGTTTAATTGCTCTGTTTTGCCGTGAAGTTCAAATCGATAGTCGTGACGGTAGGGGCTGATTCGATGTGTTTGGTGAGGTCTGGTGAGTTCAGTAGGTCCCTAGGAGTTGTTTAAGGTCGACACCGTGACGGGGGAGTACATGGGTGGCCGGGAGGAAGAACAGAGTTTTGGGTGGTTTTTGCTTCGAGCTTGGGACGTTGATATGTAGGCTGTGTTGGAGTGTTTGAATGAAGGGAATGGATTACTGGGTAGAGGACGAAAAGTTTGGTGGAATGTATTACACGGGTTCGAAGGTTGAAGATGAACAGTGATTGTACAGGCGCATGAGGCCCACTCGTAGCCACTTTGGGCGGCGCATGGAGGCGCGTGAGGCGGTTTCTGGGGAAACTGTCAATTAGGTTTTTGGTCTAGAAGTTGTAACGAGTCTTTTGGAATAGGTTTCGGGTTAATCGGACGTCGAATTGAGTTAGTTCTGTGGGATCGAAGTTCTAGGGTTTCGTTTTACGTATGTTGGAAGTTCGGGAAGATTGGGGAAAATTAGGAGGACCTTCGTTACCGTATTAGTGACGTAGTTTGGTGACTGTTGACAGGATCAAGAATCCCCGAGGAGGTCGAGGAACGTGCAGGACGTTCGGGGACCCGAGTGACGTGCCCGATATCTGTGAGTGGACCCCTTCTCTATACTTGAGCATGCATAACTGCTTTTCTATAATTGTTTTATGGTTTTACTCATGATTTTGTGTTTATTGAATATGCTATGTTGGTTTTACATATTTGCACGTTTTACGAGAAAGTACGGTTTTTAGCATGTTTTACGAGGAAGCTTTGAATTCAGATTTCGATGCCATGATTTTGGGATTTCAAATGCTAAACGGTTTTCAATGATTATAAAGGGATTTTGGAACATGATTTCGATGATTAAGGCTTTCGGTTTTAGAATCGGATTTCGGAAAGCGGAATTTGGTTTTAAAGTTGAAAAGTGGAATTCCGAATTTGGGTTCGGAATGACGGTTCTGGATGCCGGAAGGGCTTCGGGCCAGTAATTTCGGATTCGGGTTTGGATATGGATTTAGAAATGGTTTTCAAATGGTTTTGATTAGATTTGCTGGATCTAGTTATTGGGTTTAAAGACCCGGATATTGTGATTGACGGGGGACGGGCCCGGATTGGGTTTAAAGACCCGGATTGAGTTTAAAGACTCGGAGTTTAAAGACTCTGATATATTGATATTTCCCCCGTAGGCCGGTTGAGTTTAAAGACTCGGGAGTTTAAAGACTCGGATTATTGAGGCCTGGATTGAGTTTAAAGACTCGGATAGATCCAGCAGGTTTGATCGGATAATGATGACTTGGATTTATGTTTTATCGTGCTGTTTTCATGATGCCTACGTTATGAATTATAAATGTTTTTATGATGCTTACTATGTGGTTTATAGCTGTGTTTAACTAAATGAGTTGTGCATGCATGTTTTCAAAACGGAGGGCCAAACCCTGTTTTGTTATCAAATGGTTTTCGAAACTTTTATTCTTTTGGTCCACTCACACTTTCTGGTTTTTATTTTCCTTTCAGGTCGTGGAGTTAGCGCGGGGGTTGACGTTGAGGCATCGTCGGTGGCATAGAATACTCGAGAGTGACCCCGGAGTGATTTAAATTTTCCGTTGTGCGTATGTTTTGTGTATCGTTTTTTTTTCTTTCTTAGTGTGGTACTATGCTCTGTATAATTTCTGACTCTGGGATGTTGTAAATTCTCCTGCGTCTGATAATGTAATTTGTGGTTTCTGTGAGGTTGTTTCGGTCTTTCGTTTTTGGGTTGTCAGACGGGAGCAGGGTTTAGTCCCTAATCCTGGGCGATTAGGGGTGGGCCCGGACATCTAATTCTTTTGATGGGAAGAAAACTTGGAACCTAAAATGCAATCTAGTTTGTTACCATTGTGGTATATCTGGGCACATCAGGCATATGTGCACATTGCTTCAAAAGAAGCTTCTGAGTCTCACACAACATAGGTCATCCAAGAGGAGAAACCCCTATACCCTAGACTTTTATATCTAATTAGTAAAATTCAGAAACTGTCAAGGTATACAACTATACACCCGAGTGTTGGTTCAAAACTAAGGTTTGAATGAAAAAAAGAAAGTTATACTTGTCTGATTGCTCATGAGTCACTTGCATCACATCACAATTCACATACTTCTAATAGTTGTCATGTTTCTTTTACTGCAAACTCTGTCCTCAAAGCAGACATTTGGCATTTTGAAAGTGTGTGCTCAAGACATATGATAGATCACAGGGCATGGTTCACTTCTATTTCTTGATGATTGCGTGAGTGGGATAGTTATCTTTGGTGACCGTCGAAAGTCAAAAAATTTGGGCGAAGGTAATTTATCTGCCCCTAGAATTTCAAATTTTCTTGATGTGCTTTTAGTTGAGAACGTGCATGCTAATCTCATCAGTATCAGTTATTTATGTGAAGAAGGTAGTGATGTGTATTTCACTAAATTGTGTTGTAGGGTCAGTCGTGAAAATGACAATGAGGTAATGAGAGGTGTTAGGACTGAGGATAATTGTTATTGTATACATGACAATGAGTCTGATAATTCACTTGTCTGCTATATAGCAAAAGATAAACTCTTAAACCTTTGGCATGTAAGGACCCGTCCCGAATATCTGGATTGAATATTAGTTAATTATGGTTTAGAATGACTAATCGGGGATTAGTTGAGTGAAATCGGACGAGACGTGCAAAATGATCGTTTTGCCCCTAGCGTGGGTAAAATGTTGACTTTTAGTTCGGGGCGGTCAAATGGACTTTGACCGATGACTGTGACGTAGTTCGGGACGTCACGAGTTCATAGACAGGTGGCACGTTCGAATCCGACATTCGTAGAGAAAGTTATGATGTTTGGAAGTTGAGGGGTATTTTGGTAATTTGGCATATTAGGGGCCAAATGTTGACTTTTTGCTCGGGAGGTCCGATGGACGAGGGCCAAGGACCATTACGTAGGTCTCGTCGATACGAATCCAACGACAGGCGGCACGTCGAAAACGGAGTTCGGGTGACCAAGTTACGGGTCACGGATGTCTAGGGGTAAAATGGTAATTTGTCGAACGGAGGGCAAAATGGTCTTATAACATTGATTCTTGCTACCAGATTGTGACATTTGTCACTTTGTCATCTTCCATACCCCAGCTGCTAACATTGAAACGGGAATCATGGGAAACACAATTATACCACTTTAGACACAAATTCCCTAAATTATGGGTTGTCTTAATCATTATCAATTAGCAGCTAATTAACCCGTGTCTCAGCCTCATTGTGCAATTGGGAGACTGAGGAAGCCGAATTGAAAGAGAGATTCGAGTGACAGTGAGGTCTCTGGGGGAATTTTGGTTCGAAAATTCAGAGAATTTGGGGGACTTTCGAATTCGGGATTGTGAGCTGTGAGGATCGAAATTGATGATTCAATTCGACTTCTGGGATCCATACGAACCTTTCTGCAACAAAAACGAAGTGAAACGGTGTCGGATTGAGGATGAACTGAGCTTCCATGGCAGCTTCAATTCGAGCTTGGGTTCGACGGGTTAGAGGTAAGAATTCTTCGAATTGATCTTGCAAAAACATTCAATACACTCTCACGATGCTTACCCTATGAATTAATTTGGAAATCAGGGACGGAATTGGTGAACCCGAATTGGAAACCCGTCGAGGATCGATCGAGAGTCGTGAGGATTTAGACCATGATTCGAGTAATTGAACTTACAGAACTCAATTAGAGATGGATTAGAAGGGATCAGTTGAAAGAACGGATTTAATTGGTGTCGAATTGGGTGAGTTTGAACCGGGTCTGTTCGCGGGTTTTTCAACCCGTTTACCAGACAAACGGGCGAAGGGGACGACTGTGCTGGTTATTGTAGCTGGCGCGTGGGTTTCACGTGCAGCCACTCACGGCGGCGCGTGGGGGCGCGTCCGGCCTAGTCTCAAGGTGAGGTCAACATGACTTTTGATCCTCTCAGTGTAATGAACATTTTGACGTTGATTTCGATGAAATCGGATATTGTTTCGTTAATGTTCCGCGTATCCGAAGTTTTGTATTACGATAAAAATACGTATTTAAATCCTGGAAAAATTAGGGAAAATTATATGATGTATTTTGAGATGTTAGTAACCCTCTATAATGATTTTGGACAGGAGTTGTGATTTCCAGATTTTACGGAAAAACGTGCAGCTCGGAAACAGACCGTTTTGGACGGTGTGTGTGAGTGGACTTTGTTTTCTAACCGTGATGCATGCATATATGATTTAAATGCCTTATTATATGATTTTATATGCTTGGGCATGATTTGTGTTTCAATCCGGTAATTTCTCGGTTTTATGATTATTATATTATTATTTTTGGGCGATTTTCGAGAAATTACGAAATTTGGTAAAAATGATGTTTGGACTTGGTTTATGAGTCCGGGATTGAAATTGATTGAAAATAATGTTTGGACTTGGATTATTGAGTCATGGATTGAAAAATGATGTAGTGACTCGGGAATGAGTCAAGGGTCAATTTCGTGGATTTACGTGAAAATGGCAACGGAGGTTGCAACGCATGGATTTGCGAGATAATGTTATTTTGGGCGTGAGAACCCAAGTGAATAGTAATTTTGACTCGGATTTGGAGTCACTTGTGAATTTGTGAAATTAACGATTTATTGTGATTTATGATTATTTTAATCAGTCTTTCGGGCACGTTTTACGAGGAACGTGCAAATGATGTTTTGGGCTAGGCCCGGAGTCTAAATGATTTCTAAAATGATGTTTTGACTTAGTTGGTAAGTCAATGATGATTTTCGGATTATTCTATTGATTTAAATGTGATTTTAACGGTTTATGTGTAAACGGTATTTTGGGCTTGAGACCCAGTTGAGAATGATTTTGACTTGGTATGAAGTCAAGATTTGATTGAAATGTTTTGGGATGTAATTCCCGGGATGGTTTTCATTGTGATTGTGATATTCCCAGACGGTCGGTGCTTGGGGGGGGATTACCCAGACGACCGGAGCTTGGGGGATGTGATTGTAGGATCGGGAGTTGATCCTATGGTAGTCAGCTTCTCGGATGAGACTGAGCCTGGATGTACCACTCGGAGGTGTCTGATCCTGGGGATGTGTTCGCCCAGAGGTGACTGAGCCCGAGGGGGTTGAGCCCAGAGGTGTCTGTTCCCGAGAGAGTGACTGGATATTGGCCTACGCGTAGTGCAGCACTTGTGAGTAGTGCAGTTTGATTGATTGTGCACTTGTGAGTAGTGCAGATGTGATTTGTGATATTTTATGCACTTGTGAGTAGTGCAGTTTGATTGATTGTGCACTTGTGAGTAGTGCAGATGTGATTTGTGATATTTTATGCACTTGTGAGTAGTGCGGATTGATTGGATTGATATATTTCTTGTGCACTGATGATTAGTGCTGATTGGTATTGATTGTGATGATGTACTGGTATTGAGTACGGGTTTTTGGTCTTTTTGGCCAGTGATTATGTTTTCACATGTGTTGGCCTGAGAGCCGGGGATTTGATGTTTTATAACATGAACTGATTTGGTGAACATGAGTTTTATGGACCATGGGAAAATATGTTTTGATTTTATCGGTCACTCATGTTTTACGTTATGCATGCAAGTTTGTGAAAACTGGAGGGTAAGAATGTATTTCGATAAATGTTTTTATAAGAGGTCATTTTTGTCCACTCACACCTTTTCTGTTTTGTGACCCTCCAGGCCGTGGTACGACGTTCGAGATTGATCGTGAGGCAGTGACAGCAGCAGAAATTCGTGCAAACATCCCTTGTCTGGCAAGCACTGAAGGGGAGTTTCGGACCTTTAGTTGCCTTGTCAGACGGGAGCAGGACCGGGCACGATTTTTGACGTCCAGTTGGGGCGTGTCCTGTCAAATTGGTATCAGAGCATTTGGTTCTTGATTTCTGTTGATACGTCATGCCTCCGAGTCGTGCGCCCCGTACACGGTCTGAAGATGGGAGGGGCGAGAGTAGTGTTAGTAAAGGCCCAGATATTGAGCGAGCTCGACGGTTAGGAGCCACTGTATTTCGTGGTAATTCGGGACCGGATAGTGCCGAAGATTGGCTTACTCGATTGGAAAGAATTTTTGAGGTCATGATATGTCCCCTGGAGGACATGGTACCCTTAGCCACTTTTCTTTTGGATGGCTATGCTTACAGGTGGTGGCATAGTTTACAATTGACTGGCTGGGATGCCCGTACCTTGGCATGGGATGCATTCCGAGAGCGATTTTTGGATCAGTTTTATCCTCGCTCATTTCGGAACGCTAAGGAGGTTGAGTTTCTCCAATTGCAGCAAGGGAATTGGTCAGTGGTCGATTATGAACAACAATTTTTGCACTTATCTAGTTTCGCTCCTCTGTATGTGGCTACTGAGGAGGATAAGTGTCGAAGGTTTGAGCAGGGATTGAGGAATGAGTTACGGGGTGCTGTAACTGTTGGCTCGTATTCTACCCAGAGGGAATTATCGGATGCTGCTATCCGAGTGGAGGCTACTATTTTACCTATGCCAGAACAATCTTTGGGCTCTGGACGACGCCGAGAGCGTCAGGATACTGAACAGATGAGTCAGGAAACAACGAAGCGAGTTAGCCTTCATACTCTTGTGTTGCAACCCTCGGTGGGTGTTCATTCGAGTGGAACTTCAACCCAGTCGACAAGTAAGCGGCGTGGTGGGGCAAGTCGCCTCAGCACTGCCACTTGTCACTTTTGTAGGAAACTTGGACATTTGCAAAGGAACTGCCCCGATCGACTTGACCGTAGGTCAAAATAATTGTATTGATACATGTTTTCGCGATACCTTGTAAATAGTTTGTATTGTCCATTTGTGTTGTAATATTGTATCATGTGTTTTGGGTGTGTCAGACTAGTGTGGGTCCGGATGGTTGTTTTTGTTAACAGTTTGGTTTGTAGATGGGCGTGTTGGGCCCAGAATAAATTTGACCCGGGGATGAATATTGGTCTTATCGTTTTGGATCATCCTTGGTTTTCCCTAGGTGGGATGGCAAGGGTAGATATGAGGTAATCAGTGAGAACCCACAGTCGCGGCATGTCTCGTCGTTGACTGAACTTTCTAATTGTGGTCGTTAGTTGTCAAACGTTGTGACAGTACGCGAATTAGATGAGGGTGTAAGACCCTATGGTTCCTAGTAGTTAACCGTGTGGATCCTAGGTGGATCGGGTTTGTGATGTCATGGACATTGGGCATTGTGACGATCCAGGATCGTGATGTTCATGGTCAGCTGACGTCGTGATGGATCTGGACCGTAATCCTGCTGATCCAATTGGGTAGAGAGTTTGTCACTCTTACTCCAGTATGTGAGTCGTAAATGACGGGACCGAACTTCTTTTCGAAGTGGAGCCCTTTGTGGTATATTACACGAGTGAGTAGGTTTCCGAAGTGGTCGGATTTTGTCAACCTTAACCGTGTGGTTGTTGGATTGGCTTCCTTATGAAGTCAACCGAGTATAATGAATGGGTAACCGATAGGTTCGGTTTTGGTGCGTCCAAGTGGACGTGAACGAGATTTCGGGTTTCAGAATCGAATTTCTGGGTGACAATTCAGGATTCGATTTTGGAACTTGAAAGTGGAATACTGGATTTGGGTGCGGAATGGTTATTCCAAATGCTAGCTTGCGGAATAATGATTTCGGATTCGGATTTGGACATGAATTAAAAATGTGATGTATGGGTTTGGATTCGGGATTTCTTACGAAATTGCGGATTCGGATTTGGAATTGGAACTAGCTGATGGGTGGAGTTTCTATTTGTCTCTTGCTGGTTTGGGCAAATGGACTCCATTATTGGAACATGTTTGGCTATGACCAAGGTGGTTGTAGTCTTGTCAATGGATAGATGTATGTACCTTGTTTATGGTTTGGGATACGATACCTTGCAGACTTGTGGTGTCGGGTGACGGTATACGGGTTATACCAGTAGTACGTTGGTGAACGTGTTAGTAGTCGGCTTAATCCTGATACCATTGGATGGGTTGTGAACGTGAACTGGACATTGAACACGATGCACTGGGCAGAGTGATTCTGATGATTTCAGTGATTGTTTGAGCAGGTGCTCTTAGCCATGGTTGGCTAGTATAACTCTAGTGTTGAGTTGTGTGATCACTGCTAGGCTGGTGTTCAATGTGTTCCAGTTACACCGTCTGTTTGAGTGTGATGACGGTATGCGTATACTCAGGATGAGTGAGTTGGTGGTTAGTGTGACCGCAAGTTGCTTTGCGGCGAGATGTTACCTTGTCGTGACCTTACCAGCATCTGGGATCGCTGAGGGGGTGACAGTTGTGGTTACTGCAGTTGGTATTTGTCGCAGGATTGAGTTTGCCCTGCGAGGGGAGATCATGTTGTTGATCTTATGCTACATTGACGGATGTGGTAGTATGATGTGTTGTCACTGATTTGTTACTGATTGGCGCTTTACTAGGGTGGTAAAGCTTGGTGGTGATAGTTTGGCTTGTGGTGTCAACATGGACTGACTAGTGAGTTTTGGTGACTCTCTATGAGAGCGGATGTCAGGGCACAGTAGTGATTACGTGGGGCCGTCAAGCTGAAAGAGTCAGCTTAATGGTGATATTGCCAATTTCTGGTGATCAATTTCACTCGAGGTGGTCGAGTGTAGTTAGTATGACGTGCATCGGTGATGTGACGTCTGAGTGCAGACGAGTTCTGCGTTGGCTAGTGGGTGTACAGGTGTACACCTGTTGTGAGGCCCATTTGTTTTCCACGAGGTAGTTGTGGAATACGAGTAGTTGGAATTTCGAGGACGAAATTCTTTAAGGAGGGAAGGTTGTAAGGACCCGTCCCGAATATCGGGATTGAATATTAGTTAATTGTGGTTTAGAATGACTAATCAGGGATTAGTTGAGTGAAATCGGACGAAACGTGCAAAATGACCGTTTTGCCCCTAGCGTGGGCAAAATGTTGACTTTTAGTTCGGGCGGTCAAATGGACTTTGACCGATGACTGTGACCTAGTTCGGGACGTCACGAGTTCATAGACAGGTGGCACGTTCGAATCCGACATTCGTAGAGAAAGTTATGATGTTCGGAAGTTGAGGGGTATTTTGGTAATTTGGCATATTAGGGGCCAAATGTTGACTTTTTGATCGGGAGGTCTGATGGACGAGGGCCAAGGACCGTTACGTAGGTCTCGTCGATACGAATCCAACGACAGGCGGCACGTCGAAAACGGAGTTCGGGTGACCAAGTTACGGGTCACGGATGTCTAGGGGTAAAATGGTAATTTGTCGAACGGAGGGCAAAATGGTCTTATAACATTGATTCTTGCTACCAGATTGTGACATTTGTCACTTTGTCATCTTCCATACCCCAGCTGCTAACATTGAAACGGGAATCATGGGAAACACAATTATACCACTTTAGACACAAATTCCCTAAATTATGGGTTGTCTTAATCATTATCAATTAGCAGCTAATTAACCCGTGTCTCAGCCTCATTGTGCAATTGGGAGACTGAGGAAGCCAAATTGAGAGAGAGATACGAGTGACAGTGAGGTCTCTGGGGGAATTTTGGTTCGAAAATTCAGAGAATTTGGGGGACTTTCGAATTCGGGATTGTGAGCTGTGAGGATCGAAATTGATGATTCAATTCGACTTCTGGGATCCATACGAACCTTTCTGCAACAAAAACGAAGTGAAACGGTGTCGGATTGAGGATGAACTGAGCTTCCATGGCAGCTTCAATTCGAGCTTGGGTTCGACGGGTTAGAGGTAAGAATTCTTCGAATTGATCTTGCAAAAACATTCAATACACTCTCACGATGCTTACCCTATGAATTAATTTGGAAATCAGGGACGGAATTGGTGAACCCGAATTGGAAACCCATCGAGGATCGATCGAGAGTCGTGAGGATTTAGACCATGATTCGAGTAATTGAACTTACAGAACTCAATTAGAGATGGATTAGAAGGGATCAGTTGAAAGAACGGATTTAATTGGTGTCGAATTGGGTGAGTTTGAACCGGGTCTGTTCGCGGGTTTTTCAACCCGTTTACCAGACAAACGGGCGAAGGGGACGACTTTGCTGGTTATTGTAGCTGGCGCGTGGGTTTCACGTGCAGCCACTCACGGCGGCGCGTGGGGGCGCGTCCGGCCTAGTCTCAAGATGAGGTCAACATGACTTTTGATCCTCTCAGTGTAATGAACATTTTGACGTTGATTTCGATGAAATCGGATATTGTTTCGTTAATGTTCCGCGTATCCGAAGTTTTGTATTACGATAAAAATACGTATTTAAATCCTGGAAAAATTGGGGAAAATTATATGATGTATTTTGAGATGTTAGTAACCCTCTATAATGATTTTGGACAGGAGTTGTGATTTCCAGATTTTATGGAAAAACGTGCAGCTCGGAAACGGGCCGTTTTGGACGGTGTGTGTGAGTGGACTTTGTTTTCTAACCGTGATGCATGCATATATGATTTAAATGCCTTATTATATGATTTTATATGCTTGGGCATGATTTGTGTTTCAATCCGGTAATTTCTCGGTTTTATGATTATTATATTATTATTTTTGGGCGATTTTCGAGAAATTACGAAATTTGGTAAAAATGATGTTTGGACTTGGTTTATGAGTCCGGGATTGAAAATGATTGAAAATAATGTT
This sequence comes from Prinsepia uniflora, assembly GCA_032719365.1. NCBI lineage: Eukaryota > Viridiplantae > Streptophyta > Magnoliopsida > Rosales > Rosaceae > Prinsepia > Prinsepia uniflora. The sequence goes on along the minus strand of CM064861.1, from coordinate 45,048,585 downwards.
TGGACTTGGATTATTGAGTCATGGATTGAAAAATGATGTGGTGACTCGGGAATGAGTCAAGGGTCAATTTCGTGGATTTACGTGAAAATGGCAACGGAGGTTGCAACGCATGGATTTGCGAGATAATGTTATTTTGGGCGTGAGAACCCAAGTGAATAGTAATTTTGACTCGGATTTGGAGTCACTTGTGAATTTGTGAAATTAACGATTTATTGTGATTTATGATTATTTTAATCAGTCTTTCGGGCACGTTTTACGAGGAACGTGCAAATGATGTTTTGGGCTAGGCCCGGAGTCTAAATGATTTCTAAAATGATGTTTTGACTTAGTTGGTAAGTCAATGATGATTTTCGGATTATTCTATTGATTTAAATGTGATTTTAACGGTTTATGTGTAAAAGGTATTTTGGGCTTGAGACCCAGTTGAGAATGATTTTGACTTGGTATGAAGTCAAGATTTGATTGAAATGTTTTGGGATGTAATTCCCGGGATGGTTTTCATTGTGATTGTGATATTCCCAGACGGTCGGTGCTTGGGGGGGGATTACCCAGACGACCGGAGCTTGGGGGATGTGATTGTAGGATCGGGAGTTGATCCTATGGTAGTCAGCTTCTCGGATGAGACTGAGCCTGGATGTACCACTCGGAGGTGTCTGATCCTGGGGATGTGTTCGCCCAGAGGTGACTGAGCCCGAGGGGGTTGAGCCCAGAGGTGTCTGTTCCCGAGAGAGTGACTGGATATTGGCCTACGCGTAGTGCAGCACTTGTGAGTAGTGCAGTTTGATTGATTGTGCACTTGTGAGTAGTGCAGATGTGATTTGTGATATTTTATGCACTTGTGAGTAGTGCAGTTTGATTGATTGTGCACTTGTGAGTAGTGCAGATGTGATTTGTGATATTTTATGCACTTGTGAGTAGTGCGGATTGATTGGATTGATATATTTCTTGTGCACTGATGATTAGTGCTGATTGGTATTGATTGTGATGACGTACTGGTATTGAGTACGGGTTTTTGGTCTTTTTGGCCAGTGATTATGTTTTCACATGTGTTGGCCTGAGAGCCGGGGATTTGATGTTTTATAACATGAACTGATTTGGTGAACATGAGTTTTATGGACCATGGGAAAATATGTTTTGATTTTATCGGTCACTCATGTTTTACGTTATGCATGCAAGTTTGTGAAAACTGGAGGGTAAGAATGTATTTCGATAAATGTTTTTATAAGAGGTCATTTTTGTCCACTCACACCTTTTCTGTTTTGTGACCCTCCAGGCCGTGGTACGACGTTCGAGACTGATGGTGAGGCAGTGACAGCAGCAGAAATCCGCGCAAACATCCCTTGTCTGGCAAGCACTGAAGGGGAGTTTCGGACCTTTAGTTGACTTGTCAGACGGGAGCAGGACCGGGCACGGTTTTTGACGTCCAGTTGGGACGGGTCCTGTCATGGCACCTTTGACTTGGTCACATAAACTGTAGAGATCTTTTAAAACTTTCTAAAAAAAAAATGGTTAGAGGGCAGCCAAATTTGAAGCGAAATCATGAGGGAAGTTTTGTGTCTTGTCAAGTTCGTAAGAAAACAAAAAGTTCTTATTCTACAATGACATTCATATTGACATGACCCATCCCAATCTCCCTGGATTATCGTGAGATGTGCATGATCCCGTCTGACATCGCGTGTCAGACCAAGGATAAATTTGTCACCCGCTCGGGGTTTTCCAGAGTATGCCAGGATTGGTGGTGGCATGTGATGTCTCGATCTCTACTACAGTTCACATCCGGGATCAACCTGAAAGGTATTAAAAACCAAAAAAGTTGTGAGTGGACAAAACAACAGTTAATAAAACTAGTTTATAAAAAATACATTTATATCCTTCACGTAAAAGCATGCATGCATCATAAAACATCATTTCAAATACTTTCTTGCAAGCAAGATGTATTTCTTCCCAATTCAAATCCCAGTGAAAAATGCTCCTTAATCGAAACCATTACCTCAATAGGGTCTCTGCCCAAAACCAAATCATATAGGGTCTCAGCCCAAACAGAAAACACGTACAGAGCCTCAGCCCAAAAACCAAGTCATAGAAAACAAGTACGGGGTCTTAGCCCAAGTCAAAAACCATATGGGATCTCTACCCACTATCATCATATGATTCAAATCCTAGCACATGTGCAAATAGCTCAGGATCGCTCACAATCCTAACATGTCACCGTGAACACATCATCCACCGCGACCATATCTAGATCATCATGAACACAACACCGATCGATCTCAAATAACATCGGCACTCCTAAGTCGAGCCTCCCTTGGTCATATCCCTAGATTCCTTGAATCCTATCAATCCACAACTGATCTCATACCCGAAATATAATCCAGGATTCCTCGAATCCTGAAAAATTCACAACTGGGTCTCATGCCCGAAATATATTTCATAAAACTCATAACTCGATCACAGCTCGACTTATCTCACGTTTAAATATACTCTAAGTCAACCCTCAAATCAACTGGGTAATACGCCCGAAAGATATTTCCAAATCTGAAAGCCATTTCTCATTTTCAAAACGCTTTCTAAATCATCGTTGACTTTCCTCCAGGTCAAGGTCTTTCAATTGGGACTCATGCCCGAATCTCGATTTCATTCATCTTCGAGAAATCTTCTAAAACCGTACATCAATTTCTCGGTTTCAAGCCTCTCCGTGAAACCATCAAAACCACATAAAACAAATGCACGTAAAATACTTGACTGAAGCCCAAATATCACATAAGAATAGAAATCTCGAACTACGTTCATTAACACATTTCTACGAAAAAGCCAAACAATTCATAGTTAAATCACATGCACTTATGGCATCTAAAATCATGTTCATAAACACATATAAAATATTTATGAATGCATCAAATTCATAAAATAAAGTCCACTCACATACCATCCAAGCTGAGCCTCGATACGCTTGCCATAAGCCACATCGGGTTAATCCAACCTCTCCGGGTCATCCGGACCTATCCAAAACATACTCAAAGGTTACCACCAATCTAGACAAGTCCTAATCAAGAACCCCCAACACTCCCGGAAAAGTCAACGTGTCAAGGACACGCTTCCCTAGGCTTTAAACCTCAATTTGACCAACCTAACGATCTCCAATCGACTCGAAACAACCACGATTGGATTCGTATCATCAAAACCCTTCAAAATGGTCCTAGTCCCACCTCAAAATACGTGCCCATGCGCCCCATGCGGGGTTTAAAGGTACGGTCAACGTTGACCAAAAAGTCAACGCTGACGTCGGCGATCAACGGTCAAAGTCAACGGTTGACGTCAGCATGACGTCATCTAACATCTGACACATGTCAGTTTAACATTATGACATCATCGATGATGTCATCTCATCCCTTACCTCTGTCTAGGTCAATTCAAATCTCTACAACCGGGTCACACGACCTGCAGACCCGACCGGTCCATTCTTCCACTCCGAGCACTATTTTTGATCTCGTTTGTTCCCACGGGATCGTTTGAATGCCAGGAAGGGATCCCTGACCTCAAAACCATGAAATACAGGCTAGAATTTACCTGGATAAGCTCGTAGTCCACCACCAAGCTTCAACTTCCCTGCCTGAGCTGCCCAGCCGTCCTCAGCCCTGGTTTTTGATCCCCTTAGACTCGCTCAGACCCCAAGAACACCATCCAATCATTAGAAACCACCCAAAACATACAAAACTCAAAATTCCAATCTTGAACCAAAAAGAGTTTTCAGGTTTCTTACCTCTACCGTGGCTCTTTCGTTCCTAGCTTTTCAACCTCTCTGTCAATCTCAGTCCTTCACTCTCAGTCTCTCAATAACCAAAGCACAAGAGGACATGGTGGGGTGGGTGTTTGGGTTGCACGGGCTTGGGGGGCTTTCGCGTTAAGAAACAAAGAAGATGAAGGTATGCATGTATGTGTGTTTGTGGGTAATGGATGAGTGACAAGTGACATTTGTCACTCATCCATTGTGCCTACACAAAATATCTGGGGCCCACACTAAAAGACAAATGACTACTTTGCCTCGTAAAATGTGCTATCGTAAATAGTACTCAGAACCTTCCATGACCCAAACCTTTCTCGTTCGACATTCGATTTCGACATGCCGCCTGTCTCCATACTCGTATCAACTCGAATTACGTAACCGTCCTCGATCCACATGCATTAGACCTCCAGGGTCAAAAGTTAACTTTTTACCCTCGTCTAAAGGCAAAATGCTCATTTCACACCATATGTCCATAATTCCGCGTCTAACTCCCGATTAGTCCTACTAATCCTTAATTAATTCTCAATTAATCCCAAAATTTTGGGATGGGTCGTTACAATCTTCCCTCCTTAAAGAATTTCGTCCTCGAAATTCAAACTAACCCAAGTCCACAACTAGACGGTGGAAATCCAATCTTGTCTCCCACTCAGGGCACCGGCGTGTATTAGTACACGTCCGACGTAAACCATAGTATACGTCGGTGCTCACTATCACTCGACATGAACCACAATCCAACGGTTAATGCTGAGACTCAACTCAACCCTCTATGACCGTATTCAACCTTCTCGTGACCGATCGTCACCGGAGCTCCAACTCAACTCTCGAGAATCCACACGTCGGTTTGTAAATCTCACTCAAGACACCGACACCCGTCTATCTTATTTGTCACTTACTCCGACAGGTCTGCTATACTAAGCTGACATCATAGTCGACTTTTCAGCCTGACGAATCTTCTCATCTGACACTCGAAGCTGATATCCATTCGATCCGACAAACATCCTCTAGATCCTGCCATCACAATGTCACGAATCTCACCTCGCAGACTGTACTCAAATCTGCGGCATTTATCGGCCTCAGTACTCACATCAGCCAACTTCCTTGTTTTCCCATACTCATACTAACTCTCACTAGAGTCTCATCACTACACTCCAATCTGAACCTGTCGGATACCTATTTATTCAATTACCATAACATGCCAAATTGACTTCGTAAGGAAGCCAATCCCATCGACAACTATCGTGACCAACTGGCAACTCCCGGCTCCACTACCTTTCCTTGCGCTACTCTGATCTCGACTCGCGCTCGAGTCCCCACATCGTATCTCATGTCATTCAGAGACCTATGACAGAACCCGTCCCAACTGGACTTTGATAACCGTGTCCGGTCCTGCTCCCGTCTGACAAGTCAACTGAAGTCCCGAAACTACCCTTCAGCACCTGTCAGACCAGGGATAACTTCACTGATTTCCGCTCATGCCTCCGCCTCTCGATCAGCCCCGAACGTTATGCCACAACCTGGAGGGACATCAAAATAGAAAAGGTGTGAGTGGACAAAAATAATATCTTTGAAAACACATTTCAAAATACATCATTTACCCTTCCAGTTTATCAAACCATGCATGCATAGGGTAAAACATATGAATACCAATCACCGACGTTCTAGCCAAATCACATAACAAGTATCAAATCCCGGCTCTCAAGACAAAACATGTGAAAACATAATCACCTGGCCACACAGACTAAAAACCCGTACTCAATACCAGTACGTAATCACAATCAACATCAAACATCACTACTCACAAGTGCACAATCAATCAATCAATCAATCAATCTGCACTATTTACAAGTGCACCAACAATCACACAGTCAAATCCGCACTACGCGTAGGCCAACCTCAGGAACTGGACTCAGGCACCATCCGAGTCATATCAGTCATGGCTAGGAACTGCACATGCACCATCTAGACGTACCACATACTCGGGAACTGCACTCACGCAACATTCGAGTCGCATCTAGGAACTGCACTCGCACCATCCAGAACATGGTCCAATATCCACAATCACAAACACAATCCATACCACAACAAATATCAATCATATCCATGACTTCAAACCAAGCCAAAATCATTTCCAACAGGGTCTCAAGCCCAAATACCATTTACGCGTAAATCTGTAAAATCTCATTTGAAAACATTAAAATAATCCAGAAATCATCCTTGACTCACCAATTAAGTCACAATATCCTTTTAGAAACCTTTTTTTACTCCGGGTCTAGCCCAAAACATCATTTGCACATTTTTCGTAAAATGTGTCCGAAAGATCGATTAAAATAATCATTAAATCACAAATTATCATGCCACATCATCAGGACATCATTGCAATTCAAATCATGCAATCAATCATGTAAAACATTTAACTATGCATGCATAACGGTTTATAAAACAAACGTCCACTCACACACCGTCCAAACCGCTCGCTTTCCGAGCTCCACGCGTTTTCGTAATTTCTGACATTTTCCAGGAATCTTGAATCCTGTCCAAAATCATTATTCAAGGTAACTAATGACTTAATTAACATCATATTAATTTCCCATAATTTTCCGGGAATTCCATATTAATTTAAAACATAACATAAACCTTCGGACCCTCGAAACATTATCGAGACGGTGTCCGATTGACTCGAAACCAACGCCAAAATGTTCGTTACATTGCATAGGACAAAAGTCATGTTGAACTCACCTCGGGAATCGAACCCACGCGCCCGCGCCTCCATGAGTGGATGCGCGTGAAACTCACGCGCCTGCTACAGTGCATTGTCCTTACCGTTTATCTGTAAAACGAGTCCTGCAACCCGTGATGCAACCCGTTTAGAACTCCATCAATTCGACATTATTTTCAACAATTGAACCGTCCATTGACATCTTAATTCATCTAATTAGGGTTCTGTAATCTTAATTACATCCAAACTTACCTCAATCCCTTCTATTTGAACTCGAATTCGAAGAACTGCCAAACACTGTTCACACCTCAATCTCACTCAATTCTCATCGTTTTCTTGAAATTGATGCATCAGGAAGCTTCAAGGGACTCTTATGAACTTGTTTTCGATGCCAATTGTAACTTTAATTCCTTCCAAGTAATTGAACTCAAAGATGGATTTCCAAATTAAAACCAGGGTCTGTCTGGGCTCATTCCTCTCCAATTCTCTTCGATTTTAACTGGGTTCGACTCGCCTTGAGCTCCAGAAGCTTAATCCAAGGTCAATGGCGAGCTTTAATCCCAAATTCAAGTTTGCTCATTTCGAATTTATAGGTTTCGGGTTTGGGTTTTTCCTCTGCAATTTCCATTTCTTCTTCCTTATTCACTTCTCATTTTTCACTTTGAAACTCACTTGTTTTCCCTCTATTTCCTCTCAATTACACCAGTTCTCGATTGGGTTTGCTTGCTGGAAGATTGATCCAGCAAGGCCATGGTCTCTCTGTTTTTCAAACACACACACACACACATACACAAGGATTTAAACAAGTTATTCCCACAGCTCACAATTGCCACTAATTTGCTTTAGCCAAGTGACATGTGTCCCTTAAGGACACCATGAGTCACCAAATACATTGACTCATCAAAATTGCCAAATTATCAAATCTTAGTCCAACCAAAATTACCATTTTACCCCTACCTTCAAAATTACCAAAATGCCCCTCATAGTTCTAGAACCGCAACTTCTACATCCAAACTCTGATTGACGCACGCCACCTGTCTACGGATTCAGCGTCCCGAGACCTATCCAACGGTACTTCCGGAAAGTCTTAACAAGGTCCCAATCAAAAAGTCAAGTTTCGGCCCTTATAACTAGGGGCAAAATCGTCATTTCCTTCAAATATTTCAATTTTTCCTTTTTCAAATTTCCGTTTCGTTAAAACCTATGCTAAAATCTCGACTTATCTCGAGTCTCGAACTGCCACATCGCTCATCCTGTCGATATACCAATCGACATCTCACTCGTCCCCCTGATACCTTCAAGAAGTATCTAGACCCCATCGAATACTTGCTAGCAGAGGTAAGCACATGCATAATCACTAGGGTTCCTCTGGCCCACATGGCCCTGAGCTCTCGGCTCATACAATCCCTGAACCCTCTCAATCCACTCTACTCTAGCACACAGTATTCGACGTCCAGTCAACATATCATTATGTCGGACCATGTTCGATCATAGTCCTCGTCGAACTGTCCCCATCGGATCCAATCCGCTTACTATCTCATGTCTATCTAGGACTCCATCCATTAGACAAAACATTCATCCTTTATGGTAACTCCAAACCCAAACATACCGATTAACTGTGGTCAATCCCATCGTCCAACGTGCACTACTCACAAGTACACCCACATCATATCAATCATCAAGGCACTACCCAGGCCTACTCAAGGACTGCACTCTGGTAACGTTCAACCACATACTACTATTCACGCTCCAATCATCTATCCCGGCCAAACCTCCATATACTCTACATCCTCTAGGAATCATGGTGGTCACCTGACCAACTCTAGGGATGATCCAACCTATTTTTCTCACTAGCACACTATTCAACAACACTTCGTGGTCATCTACCACCAGCACAATTTCTCTATCAAGAGTGATATCGAGTCTACCAACATCCTACTCGAGGCATCGTCTATTCATCTTTTTCTGATCAATACCCATGTATCGTCCTCGTCTCATACTCATTAACATATCCAACCTCTGTCGTGTATTCTCATACCTCATCATTCTTGTGATTCCGATTTGCTTCGGTTTACTCGACTATGAGTCGACATGGTCATCTCAATTATTTTGATCCACTTGAGTTCCAGCCAACTCGACCAAAACTCGTCCACACATCTTGATCACCTCGATCGTCACAACACCATTTGATCCACCGAGGATCCATACTAGCTCTCACAAGTCACACATCCCTGAGTGAGAACTCCAAGGAGAAGAAATTATATTTATTAGCAGTTGGTTTCAGACCAACTCTCCGAATGTGGCAACCACCACTCTTGCCAACAACACATCGGGAAACTCGAGCATAACCCAAAACACATTCCAAGCTCGCTGAGCTAATTGGGGACATCTCAACATGTGTCCCCCGTCCCTCACGACCGTTCAGACATATTCTCCCGGCCTCCAAGCTGTCACTCACGTGGACATCAACCACGTGTTCTAAAACTCAATCTGACCATAGCATCCAACTCACCTATCCGTTTAAACCGTTTATGCACATCCAAAAGGTAGCACATGACGACTACATGATTCTCACGTTTCAACCTTTATTATTACAACCCCTGAGCACACCCTCGTGTCTAAAGTCTCACATCACTAAGGAACTGGTCACCAAACCAGGTATACCCTGTGCCTCGTACGAGGTCACTCGGGATCCTCTTTCTCCGGCTCAGTGTCCACCAAACTCACCTGTTTGCCACTCTAGGGAACGTCTACCATCCCGGTGACAATCCAAGCCTTCATTGGCATTACATCACTTAGACTCACTCAGCGTCATTCAGAACCATCCGATCATTATTGGATTCCATTCAATTAATCTCTAGCATCTCCCACTCATCTGAGTCACCTCCACTGAGGTAGTGCGGCACACTCACCAACACCAAAAGCTCAACATCTCCTTCTATGATCACACTCAGTTGTAACTGAATCAAATCCAAAAATCTCCGCTCGTACTGAGCGACACTTACACACTTTTGTATCATCGTCACGACCGGTGAATCTTTATCGTCTCAGTCGTCACTGTAACATCAGCCTATCCAAATCGATAGAACTCATCCACGTCCATCGATAGCAGTGTCTGCCATAACCACGTGCAGACCAATCCCAGAAATGTTCCACTATCGAGACTACAAACCCGTGCGGTCAACTCACCGCAGGTACTAACCGCTCAACGCGTACTATCCCCAATCAGTCCACAAGTACCACACTCCTAGTAACTTTTCCAATCAATCTCAAACTAGGGTTATCACGAACCTGGCTACTCACTACAGTACATCCATCTTGACCGATCCATCACTCTCAACTCTGAAACGTCGTCATACGGGGGTAACTAGTACTCAACCACCTAGTAACCACTATCCGAGGATCCTATCCACTCGTAACTCTACGGCTTCCAGCCACTGGGTTCACAAGTAACTGGGCCCTACGCAGTGCCTAACACTGCTCAACCATGACATGTCACAGTCACGGCATACTATGTGACAACCCGTCCCGAATTAACGGGATTAATTAAGGATTAATCATGGATTAGCGAGACTAATCAGAGATTAGACGAGGATTAGCGGACGTTCGGGCGAAATGATGATTTTACCCCCAAAATGGGTAAATCATTGACTTTTCATTCGAATGGTCAAATGGACTTTGGCCAATGACCATGACGTAGTTTGTGACGTCACGAGTTCATAGACAGGTGGCACGCTCGATTCCGACATTCGAAGAGGAAGTTATGATGTTCGGAAGTTCAAGGTTATTTTGGTAATTAGGGCCAAAAGTTGACTTTTTGACCGAGAGGTCCGACGGTCGAGGCCGAGTACCGTTACGTAGATCGGGACAATTCGAATCCGTAGACAAGTGGCACATCAAATTCAGACCTTCGACAGCGAAGTTACGGTTCACGGAAGTTCTAGGGTACTATTCACGACGACACGTTTACGAGGACATTTTTGGACTGTAGTGGGCCCAGTTACTTTTCAGTGGGCCAATGGATGAGTGAAAAGTGACACTCATCCACTAGCCACTCATTTTTCCTTCATGGATATCATCCTTTCATGGATCATTCTTCTTCCTTTCACCCAACCACAACCCGATCTCAGTTTGAGCCCAAAACCCATCCAACCCTTCCCATTTCGGACATGACTGAGGACAGAGTGATGTGAGGATGCTGTGGAGGATGGTGGTCGGCCAGGAACCGCCGCCGTGCACGGTGGTGAAGGCCACAGAGAACCAAAGTTCACGGTTAGGCCCAATTCCTTCTATTTTTTTATTTGAACATTAAGGTTGCTATTAGATGATTAGGATGAGCTTAGGGGGTTATTAGGAAGCTATTAAGATGTTTTTGGGTGGTGGTTAGTGGCTGAGAAGCTGTGGGGAGGAGTTGGGAAAATTGAACCGTGAGGTTCAAAAATCAAACCTCGGGTTCTATGTGTTTTTCTTCGTTTTGATCATCCAAACAAGTTCCCTAGGATCTTATTAGGAAGTTTAGAATTAATTAGGAAGAAAACGGACCAAAAAAAGGGAGGGAAAACGCCTGAATCGGCCACGCCGGTTTGGCTGGACCGGCTGCACAGGCTGGACCGGTCTGACTGCTGGAGAAGATGAATAGTGCATATCCCACTCTTGGGATGTGTGAGGGCGCGTGGGGCATAATTTGGGGAAGTGTTCAACATGTGAAATCATCTATTCGATGTAACGAACATTTTGGGACTGGTTTCGTGTCGATCGGACACCGTCTCGATATGTTTCAGGGTGTCGGAAGGTTTAGGATAAGTTTAAAAATAGTTAAAAGTTCCGAAAAATTACGGGACTTTAATGAGGGGTTATTTAGGTAGTTAATAACCCTCTAAATGAATTTGGACAGATTCAAGAATCCTGGAGGCGACGTTTAACCCGGGAGACGATTATGGCACGCGTATCGAGGCGCGGCTTCGGACGATCTGTGAGTGGACCCTTCTTTCGAACTTGATGCATGCATAAATTTTTTATAAGTGTTTTATTATATGTTTTGTGATGCCATGAGTGCATTTGATTGTGGTAGCCTAGTATCAACATAATTGCACGTTTTTCGAGGTTTGCGGTTTTATGTCGTACCTTCGCGTACCGTGTTTTCGATAAGGGTTTAATAAACGGATTTTGGATTTAGAAATATGAAATCGGGCATGAGACCGAATTGATTTACAAACTCTCGGACTTGGAGTCCATTTGATTTGACAAGGAATCGGACCTAGGGTCCATTTGAGCTATACGATCGGACCGAGGGTCCAGTTTGTTTATGATTCGGGTTTGAGGCCCAGTTAGGGTTACTATCGGGCTTTATGCCCCGTTGATTGATGATATCAGGCCTGAGCCCATTTAGTTGAGATATCGGGCTTAAGGCCCCGTTGGTTGTGAAATCGGACGTGAGGTCCTGTTGCTTTATGGTTTCGGGCTTAGGGCCCAGTTGATTGTGATATCGGGCTCGAGTCCCAGTTCAGTTTGTGAAATGAGAATTCGGGCATGAGACCTAGTTGAACTGTGAATTTAGGCCGAGGCCTGTGAAAGTGATTTGAATCGGATTCAAGGAATCCTGTTGAGATGAATCGGGTTTGAGACCCAGTTGAAATGTATTTTGAGAAAGAAAGAAAGTATTTGAAATTGATGATGAACCCTCCGTATTGATTATATGGTCTCCTCCAGTGTCGACCTGGAGAGTCATGAGCCACAGACCAGAGTGGGTATCCCCATAGGGATCCCGTTCCAGGAGTGGAGGTTACTTATGATGTGGTCCCGGACCAGATTCCGGAGAGATGTGTGGACTAGATCTAGAGAGAGAGCTCGGACTAGATCCAGTAATTGAACCTCCCAGATGGAGATTCCTGGGAGAAGACTCGGAGTGAGACCCCGAGTAGTGTGCACACTAGTTTAGAGATTCGATATCGTGACTATATCGGGGATGTGTTCCCTAGGGGATGTGTGCCCCGAGTTGGCGTCTTCTCCGGAAGTGCCTAGGATGAGTTATACGTATGTCGGTACGTATGAGGTTTATGAAAGTGATTTTAGGGCGGTGGCCCTGTGTTTTATGATTTAGAAAGTGATTTGGGGGCGGAGACCCCGTGTTTTATGATCTAGAACGTGATTTGGGGCGGAAACCCCGTATTCTGTGTTTTAGTATTTCACCAAGAATGATTTGGGCTGAGTTCCCACATGTGTTGTTTTATGGAGTTACGAGTTTTTATGATTTCGGGTCGGGGACCCAAATGGATTTACGGTTCGTGACGGTTTATGGGAATCGGGCATGAACCCTGGAAAGGTTTTGAGAATGCTTGACAAATGGTTTTATGAACGTTTTGATAAACAGTTTTTGAATGCATGCATATGCTTTTATTGAAGGGCATAAATGTCTTTATGAGAAAAGGTTTTTAAATGAAAATATTTAAATTGTCCACTCACAGTTTTCATGTTTTAATGCCCTTCAGGTTGATAGCGGATGCGGGTTGTAGCAGAGACGAGACATCACTCCCCTCCTCCTATGATCTTGACGCACTCTGATAGCCCCGTCGAGGGCTAGAGATGGAATTTTCCCTGGTCTGACACTTCGTGTCAGACGGGATCAGGCAGGTCCCACGTTAATCCCTGGGGACTAGGGACCGAAGGTCGGGTCCTGACATACTATGCCACATAAAAACTATACCGTGGTATCCCATGCCAATCGACATCCATCTAGGGTTCAACACGCTTAAACATGGAATCTCATGCCAAATAGGATCAATTCGTGTTCCATTCCCCCGTAACATTCCCATCCAATTCCCAACAGTCTCAACTAGGATCGTCCACAACTTCCACTGTACTCTGTGACACAATCCCCTATCCGACAAGACTGCCCAACGGTCCTGACTCTCAAAGTCGTCATACTAGGACCTAGTCCACAAGTAACACTACGGCTCTAAGTCGTCGGATTCATATGAACATCAATCTTACTCGGGATCAAACCTCACTAAAACATGGCATCTTATGTAACGACCTGTCCCAAATTCTTGGGATTAATTAATAATTAATTATGGATTAGCAAGGCTAATCGGGGATTAGTCAAGGATTATTTGACGTTCAGGGTGAAATTATAATTTTTCCCTTAGACGAGGGCAAAAAGTTAACTTTTGACCTAGAAGGTCTGATGCACGAGGATCGAGGATCGTTACGTAGATCTAGTCGATACGAATCTATAGACAAGCAGAACGTCGAAATCAAACATTCGATAAGAAAATTACAGGTCATGGAAGTTTTGAGGCACGATTACACATTTTACGAGACAGGTGGACTTTTGTTTTGGGTGGGCCCCATATAATTGTTTCAGGTCCAATGGATGAGTGACAAGTTTCACCCATCCATTGCTCCCATTACATAGATACTTGCATCTCTTCCCTTTTGCATTTTCATTCAAACCAAGCCCAAACCCACGTACAACCCATCCCAAAAAATCAAACCCACCTTCCTCAATCATCATCTATTGCTTTCGGGTCATGAAGGAATGTTGGAGGGGGGACTTAAGACGATGACGGTGGTGCTAACGGTGTCGACCATCGTGGACGGTGGTCGGGGAACCCGAAAACGGTAAGTTTTGGTTAGAAATTCGAATATGAGTTTTTAGGGGCTATTGATTGGTGCTAATGATTGGAATGTGTTTCAGGTGGCCATACGAGGTGTTTGGGATCGAGAACAAGGATGGGGACGGCTAGAATCGATGGGGAAGCAAGCTTGAAGCTTCCTTTCACTGTTCGATCATGGGAGGTAATCTTCTTGGCCTGGTTTCACGTTTTTGAGGACATAGATTGATAGGAAATGATTAGATGTAGATCTAGGAATTAACAGGGTCGAAAACGGTTAAGAAATGGCTGAGAACAAGTCTCTCCGGTCTGGTCAAACCGGAAACTAGAGAACCAGGTTTGGGCCGGTTCGATAGAGGTTGAAGATGACCTTGTGCCTGGCGCGTGGGCTTCATGCGCAGTCACTTGCGGAGGCGCTTGGGGGCACGTGGGGAAGAGTTGGGGGTCACAGTCAACATGTGATTTGGTTCTTTGGATGAAACAGACATTTTGGTACAAGTTTCGAGTCGATCAGACACCGTTTTTGGGTAATTTTGGTTGTCCGAAGGTTTAGGGTCTATTTTAAATACGTTTAAAAATCCTGAAAAATTGGGGGATACAATGGGAGGTAATATCGTGGGATGTGTCTGCTCAATCCCCATGGATTATCGTGGGATGTGTCTGCTCCCGTCTGACACCGCGTGTCAGAGCAAGGATAAACTCGTCACCCGGTTGGGGTTATCAAGAGTACGCCAGGATTAGTGGTGGCATCTGATGTCTCGATCTCTGCTACAGCCCGCATCCGCAATCAACCTGAAGGGTATTAAAAACCATAAAAGTTGTGAGTGGACAAAACAATAGTTTATAAAAATAGTTTGTCGAAAATACATTTATACCCTTCACGTAAAAGCATGCATGCATCGTAAAACATCATTTCAAATACTTTCTCGGAAGCTAGACGTATTGCCTCCCAATTCAAATCCCAGTGAAAAGTGCTCCTCAATCGAAGCCCTTACCTCAGTAGGGTCTCAGCCCAAAACCAAATCATACAGGGTCTTAGCCTAAAAAGAAAACACGAACAGAGCCTCAGCCCAAAAACCAAGTCATAGAAAACAAGTACAGGGTCTCAGCCCAAATAAAAAACCATGTGGGATCTCTGCCCACTATCATCATCCTCAATCTCCGTCACGATTCAAATCCTAGCACATGTGCAAATAGCTCAGGACCGCTCACAATCCTAGCATGTCGCTGTGAACACATCACCCATCGCGACCATCTGTAGATCATCGTGAACATTTCACCGATCGATCTCAAATAACATCGGCACTCCTAAGTTGAGCCTCCCTCAACCATAGCCTCTACCGGCTGCTCGACAACAGGCAGTGCATCTTGACCTCTCCGGAAGGAACACATTTGCAGTCCGTAGGTGAGCATCATATCATCCGAGACTCGAACCCGAATGTCATCGTCGACCGGGACTCTAACCCGATCATCCCGGACTCTGACCCGTAAATCATCGATAGGGCCACAAGCCCGAAATATCACCAAATGGGTCACAACCCAAAAATCTAGTGTCCAATGACACTTCATATCCCAGGATTTTTCGAATCCTATCAAATACACAACTGGGTCTCTTGCCAGAAATATAATCCAGGATTCCTCGAATCCTGTCAAATTCACAACTGGGTCTCATGCCTGAAATATCTTTCATAAAACTCATAATTGGGTCACAGCACGACTTATCTCACGTTTGACTATACTCTAAGTCAAACCTCAAATCAACTAAGTCATATGCCTGTAAGATATTTCCAAATCTGAAAGCCATTACTCATTTTCAAAATGCGTTCCAAATCATCCTTGACTTTCCGCCAGGTCAAGGTCTTTCAACTAGGACTTATACCCGAATCTCGATTTCACGCATCTTCGTGAAATCTTCTAAACTCGTACATCAGTTTCCCAGTTTCACGCCTCTCCGTGAAACATCAAAACCAAATAAAACACATGCATGTAGAATACTTGGTCGAAGCTCGAATATCACATAAAAATAGAAATCTCGAACTACGTGCATTAACACATTTCTACGAAAAAGCCAAACAATTCATATTTAAATCACATTCACTCATGGCATCTAAAATCATGTTCATAAACACATATAAAACATTTATGCATGCATCAAATTCATAAAACAAAGTCCACTCACAGACCGTCCAAGCTGTGCCTCGATACGTGTGCTGTAAGCCTCTCAGGGTCATCCGGACCTATCCAAAACACACTCAAAGATTACTACCAACCTAGAAAAGTCCTAATCAAGAACCCCCAACATTCCCAGAAAATTCAACGCGTGTCAGACACGCTTCCCTAGGTTGTGAACCTCAATTTGACCAACCTAACGATCTCCGATCGACTCGAAACCACCACCATTGGAATCCTATCGTCTAAACCCTTCAAAATGGTCCTTATTCAACCTTGAAATATGTGCCCATGTTCCCTACACTCGAGTCAAAGTTACGATCAACGTTGACCAAAAACTCAATGCTGATGTCAGCAAAGTCAACGCTGAATTTAGCGATCAACGGTCAAAGTCAACGGCTGACATCAACATGACGTCATCTGACATCTGACACGTGTCAAGTCTACATTATTATATCATCGATGATGTTATCTTATCCCTTACCTCTGTCCGAGTCAACCCGGATCTCTACAATCGGGTAATGCGACCCACGAACCCGACCTAGTCCGTTCTTCCACCTCTAACCACTGTTTTTTTATCCCGTTTGTTCCTATGGGATCGTCTAAATCCCAGGAAGGGATCCCTGACCTCAAAACCATGAAATACGGGCTAGAATTTACCTTGGTAAGCTCGAAGTCCACGACCAAGCTTCAACCTCCCTGCTTGAGCTGGCTAGCCGTCCTCAGCCAGTTTTCGATCCCCTTAGACTCGCACAGACCCCAAGAACACCATCCAATCATTAGAAACCACCTAGAACGTACAAAAATCAAAATTCCAATTTTGAACCAAAATGGGTTTTCCGATTTCTTACCTCCGATGTGGCTCCACCGTGCCCAGCCGTTCAACCTCTCTATCAATCTTTGTCCTTCACTTTCAGTCTCTCAATAAACAAGGCACAAGAGGACATGGTGGGGTGGGTGTTTGGGTTGCACGGGTTTGGGGGATTTCGGGTTAAGAAACAAAGAAGATGAAGGTATGCATGTATGTGTGTTTGTGGGCAATGGATGAGTGACACTTGTCACTTATCCATTAAGCCTACACAAAATATCTGGGGCCCACACTAAAAGACAAATGACTACATTGCCTAGTAAAATGTGCCACCATAAATAGTACTCGGAACCTTCCGTGACCCAAAACTTTCTCGTACGATGTCGAATTTCGACGTGTCGCCTGTCTACAGGCTCGTATCGACTTGATCTACGTAATGGTCCTCGGTCCACATGCATTGGACCTTCCGGGTCAAAAGTCAACTTTTTACCCTCATTTAGGGGTAAAATGGTCATTTCACACCGTCCGTCCATAATTTCGCGTCTAACCCTCGATTAGTCCCACTAATCCTTAATTAATTCTTAATTAATCCCAAAATTTTAGGACGAGTCGTTACACATATCCACATCAAAACTCTTGGAATTAATGCATATGAACTTTGTAAGACCTTTCAGTCCTTCAAGCCTTGGGGGGAGGGGGGTGAGGTAGGAATTATGCTTTGGTTTTGATTGATGATTTCTCTATATTCACATGGGTGGAATTTCTGTATAGTAAGTCTGATGCATTTAATGCATTTCATTCAATTTAAAAAAAAATGATCAAAACTAAAAAAATTGAATCATCTGCATGCTTAGTCAGACTTAGGACAGATCATGGAACTGAATTTGAGAATGCATATTTTGCAGCTTATTCTGATGAATATGGAATGCATCATGAATTTTTTTTGCTCTTATCACACATCAACAAAATGGGGTTGTTGAAAGGAAAAATAAGTTTTTACTTGATACGTCACGTACTTTACTAACCAATTCTCAAGTTGCATCACATTTTTGGGATGAAGCTTTCAACACGACTTGCTATACTGTAAATCATGTATATCTAAGACCAGGAACATACTCTACTCCTTATGAGATATGGAAAAGAAAGAAACCTAATGTGAAACACTTGAAAGTTTTTGGTAGTAAATGCTACATTTACAAGGATAGAGAGTATCATACTAAACTTGATTCTAGAAGTGATAGGAATTTTTCTAGCATATTCTTTATCTAGCAAAGCTTACCGTGTGTATAATATGTGCACTAAAACCCTCATGGAATCAATTAATGTGGCCTTTAGTGAGTCTATTGTGTAGAAACCACAACAAGATAACGATGGTGTTGGGATTGCTCTATCTCTTGACCAAATTCAGACCCCATAACAGAACACAACAACGTCGAGTTCAAAAAATGCAGATTTTGTACAACTGGTAGATAAAACTGGTGTAGGACAGGTCCCCCGGGATCACTCCACCTTTGATGTAATCGGAAGCTTGAATAATCCTTGGAGGACTCGAAAGCAAACTGTTGTAGAGATCAATTTTACCTTTGAACCAAAGAATGTGCAAGCAACATTTGGATATGATGATTGGATCATTGTTATGCAAGAGGAATTAAATCAGTTATTACACAATGATGTTTAGTATCTAGTGCCTCGTCCATTGGGAATTAATGTGATTGGTACCAAGTGGATTTTCAGAAACAAAACAGATGAGCATGGTAATATCACAAGGAACAAGGCATGGTCAGTAGCTCAAGGGTAGATGATTATTGAAGGGTTCAATTTTGATGAACATTTGCATCCTTGGCAAGGCTAGAATATGTCAGACTTTTACTATCAATTGTGTGTCAGTCTTTTGCTATCAATTGTCTGTCATGTCTATCGCCTAAAAAAGGCTCTCTATGGTCTCAAATAAGCTCCAAGAGCATGGTACTCATAGCTATCCACTCATGTGCTCTCTAAAGGATACTCAAGAAGAGCAATTAACAAAAATCTTTTTTGTCAAAAGAGTCAAGTATGACCTCATTGTAGCACAAGTCTATGTGGATGATTTTGTTTTTGGCTTTACTTCTAACTCTCTTTGACAGGACCCAACCCTAAAATACCTCGTTAACCACACCCAATTCCTGTTCCTGTTTGACAAGTAAACAAGAATACAAAGTTTACCCTCGAAGCCTTGTCAAACAAGGGATACTACTATACTTGTGAGTTCATGCTTCTGCTTCGTAAGCAGCCTCGATTCCCATGCGACGACCCTGGAGCGTTTCAAAACCAAGAAAACAGTGTGAGTTGACCAAAATAAATATTTTAAAAACATAGTTCAAAACATAACATGTTCACCCTCAGGTTTAGAAAACTATTCATGCATGAGATAAATTCATAAATCTCGATAAAACGAACTAATAATGTGAAATTTTGATAACACGGATAGGAAAATGAGGAAACTTACAATACGAGCAACTATTACAAAACCAACCATATTAGAAAAGAAGTTAACATAAAGCATATCAAACCATGTAACCATTACCATAACCATCACACTGAACCAGCCAATTATACTGACTAACTAATACTCGATGTTAAAATCTCAATCAACACATAATATCTGCACTTCTAGTAGGCCATACCTGTAAGACCCATAAACTTGGGAAGCAAGAACAGTGAGCAAGACCCATGAGTTTGGGAAGCACGACTAGTGAACAATCCCCTCATTGCTCGGGGAGGGAAAGGTGAAGTACCTTATATGTGTGGGAACATATCTATCTAGTACGAGGCCACTTGGGAGCTCACTCGCTTTAGATTCCTTGGGTTTGGGAAGCACGACTAGTGAACAATCCCCACATTGCTCGGGGAGGGAAAGGTGAAGTACCTTATATGTGTGGGAACATATCTATCTAGTACGAGGCCTCTTGGGAGCTCACTAGCTTTAGATTCCTTGGGAACTCCAAGGTTAAGTGGGGTTGGGCTAGTGCAATCCCAGGATAGGTGACCCACTAAGAAGTTGTGTGTGAGCTCCCGGGAACAAAACCCTGCGGACAGGGCTAGTTGGACCCGCGGGCTCAGAGGGGATAATATTGTGTTAGGAAGAGTGACTCGGGTTGGACCCAAGGGTATTCTCAAACCTAAATGAGGCATTTTGGGAGCCCACTAGCTTTGGGATTGATTGGAACTCCAAAGTTAAGTGAGTTTTAGTTAAAGCAATCTCAAGATGGGTGACCTACTGGGAAGTTACGCATGAGTTCCCAAAACAAGACTGTGAGGACTAGGCCCAAATCAGACAATATCGTGCTAGGTGGTCTGTAACGCCCGGAATTCGAGTATTTTTATATTGTAAATTAACGCATGATTTGATGTTTTTACCCCTGTGAATTGGATTGCCAAATTGTTGACTTTTTGATGGGTGGGTGACTACGCCCAAACTACTCATTAAATTAAACACGTAATTTGAGTATAGTGCAATTTAAACCCTTTTTGTGTAGATGTAGTATTGGTAAATAGGGATCGTTCTTAACCGGGGAAATTATGGGAACATTAATAATGTGTTAGTGGGAAAGAGTAATGAATAAATGAATAATGAATAAATTAATGAATTAAATAATTAAAGAATTAACAAATTAAAGAATTAATGAATTAAAGAATTAAAGAATTAAAGAATTAATTAATCAAAGAATAATAAACTAAAAGTATTAAAGAATAAAAGAATAAAGAGATGAAAGAATCAAAGAATAATAAACTAAAAGTATATAAAGAAGAATAAAAGAAAAAAAGAATAAAAGAATAAAGAATAAAAAGGATAGAAGAATAAAAGAATAAAAGAATAAAGAATAAAAAAAGAATAAAAGAATAAAAGAATAAAGAATAAAAAGAATAGAAGAATAAAACAATAAAAGAATAAAGAATAAAAAAAGAATAAAAGAATAAAAGAATAAAGAATAAAGAATTGAAAAGGGGGGTTTTGAAAAGAGTTGTAAATATAAAATAAAGAAAACAAGTAAAAATAATTAAATACTTAATTTTACTTCTACTTTAACTTTTGTACTAGTGAACTTTCTTCAAACACATATTTTTACCAACACTCTAACATCATGCTCATATTGAACCAAACACGAAATCATACCTTAATCATCTCAAATACATGCATACATTTTTCATATTATAAATGCACCGAATAGCGGATTATTACTTACAATATGATCCACCTTAAGTAAGTGATTTAATGCGCCGAACAGCGATCAAACATTAAATCTCTTCAACTCTATTCTAAATGCCCCGAACAGACGATCAACATTTAGTTTCGAATTGAAGTTTAAGTACTAAAACATATGAAGTAAAAGAAACTCAAAAAGTAAAACACATGGAGATTGCATTCTTACTTACAAATGTTAGAAAGAAAATACCAACACATATATTGAATTATAAGTAAAACCAATAACAATAACAAGAATTTAAGTAGAGAAGCATGGATTTTTCACAAGAATCATCGAACAACGGCAGGAAACTTGTGAAGATGGAAGAAGAAATACGAGGAATTCGGTCTTAAAACTCTTGAATTGCCTTAGAATTACTTGGCCTAGGTATTTCTTAAGGAAAGCATAAAAATGTATTTAAGAGATCTCAAAGAAATATCACAAGAACAAAGTAAAGAAGAAATGAAATTAAGAAAAATAAAAATAACATAAATTAAGAACAAGAATTAAAAGGAAGCTAATTAATAAAAAAATCTACAAGAAGTTAAAATGGTCCCCAAAAATGTCTCTCAAAAGAGAGAAACAAAAGAACTAACTAAGAACTAGAACTAAGAAAAATGAAAGAATTGGAAGAATGAAACTAATTGGGGACTCCCCAAATACAAGAATTGAACCCCTATTTATAGGGGGGAAAAGCTAATTACACTAAAAAAATAAACAAAAACAAATAAAAGTTACAATAAATGACAGGACCCATCCCAATCCCCCCGGGATTAGTGCGGGATGACCCTGCTCCCGTCTGACACGAAGTGTCAGACAAGGGATATTTCCGACCTTTGCCCTCCCGGGGTATCAGAGTACGCCAGGATCCGGAGGAGGCATGTGATATCTCGGTCTCTGCTACAGTCCACATCCGATGTCAACCTGAAGGGTAGTCAAAACATTAAAAACTGTGAGTAGACAAAACAAGAATTTATAAAAAACATTTTAACTTGAAGACATTTGTACCCTTCACTAAAAAGCATGCATGCATTCGAAAACCATTTTATCCAAAACAAACCATATGTGGGACTAAGCCCAAAGCAGATATAAACCAAGGTCGAAAGGACCGCAATGAAAACGACCATACGGGCCACTCCCCAAATCCATAAGGGACTCGGCCCCAAACCATAAAGAAACCAAGTACACGAGCCACTGCTCAAAATCCTGTGCACACCTGTGCACACCACATATCATATATCATATATACATATAAGTCACACAACCAATCCTGTCACGGTATCCAAAGCTACGCGCGTGCTACTCGGGTCTCAAACTGAGTCTTCTCAAAGTCAAGATCAATGTCCGCAGACCACTGACCCTACCCGAGGTAATAGTAATCATAGCCTTCCTGAGAGTAAGGAACCCAACCGGGGGGTGACTCTACTCAGTCGGTGCTCCGTGACTACTCCGGGGTCCACCCAGGCCAACGACCCTCCCTGGAGGAGATAGTAGAACATGTAAAGGAAGGTAGATGAACATATATATACATAACATAAACATTCATGTCCGGTTCCCCTGAACCGTCATGATCCATAATATCCATAATCAGGTAACATGCCGGTTCCCATAAACCGTCATGTACCGTAATAACTTAACCAAGGTTCATGCCGGTCCCCATAAACCGTCATGTACCGTAATAACAAAACCAGGGTTCATGCCGGTCCCCATAAACTGTCAAGAACCAGAATGACCTGACAAAGGTTCATGCCGGTTCCCATAAACTGTCATGAACCACAATGACCTTTTCCAGAGTTCATGCCGGTTCCCATAAACCGTCAAGAACCAGAATGACCTGACAAAAGGTTCATGCCGGTTCCCATAAACCGTCATGAACTTGGAAATCCACGTAGGGTCCCTGACCCGAAATCATAAACCATAAAGTAACTGGGTCTCGTGCCCGAACATATGACTCAACTGGGCACCGTGCCCGATATCTAAGGGTCAGTCACGACTCCGATCATAGTGATGCGTGCAACCATCCATCCAGGACCGCTCTCAATCCTGGTATGTCGCCGTGAACGAATCAACCGACGCGACCACCACAAGATCATGGTGCACTCCTCACCGATCGCTATCCTTAACCGTCAACACTCCGAAGTCGAGCCCCCCCAGGCTGCCCGACAACGAATCGCGCATCGTGACCTCTCCGGAAGGAACACATCCCAATCCG
The DNA here is from genome assembly GCA_032719365.1 of Prinsepia uniflora. Classification (NCBI taxonomy): domain Eukaryota; kingdom Viridiplantae; phylum Streptophyta; class Magnoliopsida; order Rosales; family Rosaceae; genus Prinsepia; species Prinsepia uniflora. The sequence continues at coordinate 45,025,060 of CM064861.1, read as the reverse complement.
GAGGCGAGCGTCGTATCGTCGATCGCCGTGCACATAGCACCCGTCGCGACCACGATTTAAACCCAAAGGTCGTAAATAGCGTCATATGCCCGAGACAAAACCAAATGGGTCTGATACCCGAGTTTATCCTTTTAGAAATCCAAAACCAAATCATTTAAGTCAATAAAGAATTACAGACCCGTATAAGCACCGTATAAGGCCGAAACCTCGAAATACGTGCTTATACGTAACCACATACAAATGAACCCATGGCATCATCCAACATGTAATAAAACATATAATAAACATTTATGCATGCACCAATTTAGAAAACAAAGTCCACTCACAGAGCGTCCGAGCTGCCGCCTCGATTTGCGTGCCATACGGCTCCCCGAGCCGATCACCATCACCGGGACTCCTAAACCTGTCCAAATTTTAATAGAAGGTTACTAACTACTTAATTAACCTCCTACCAAAGCCCCGTAATTTTTCCGAACTTTTAACTATTTTTAAACCTACTCTAAACCTTCTGATGCCCCGAAACATATCGAAACGGTGTCCGATCGACACGAAACCAGTCCCAAAATGTTCGTTACATCGAATAGATGATTTCGTATGTTGGAACCTTTCCCAAATTATGGACCACGTGCCCTCATGGGCCCCTAGAAGACCCTGGTTACTGTTCATCACCATCATTCTCAGGAAAACCGGTTTTTCCTGGTTTTCCGGTCCGGTCACTGTGCTGAACCGGCGGAACCGGTTCAGCGTTCCTACTCCCTCAAATCTCGTCTGTTTTCTTCCCAATCGATTCTAAACTTCCTAATATGATCCTAGGAACATGTTTGGATGATCAAAACAAGGAAAAACCCATAGAACCCGATTTGAACCTCACGGGTTCAGTTTTCCCATTTTCCTCCCACGGCTTCTCAGCCGTCAACCACCACCAAAACCGCCTTAAAACTATCCTAGAAACCTAACTAACTCATCCTAATCGTCAAAAATCAACCATAACGTCAAAATCAATTAAAAAGGAAATTTGGGCCTTACCGTGCACCCGCACGGGTTCGTGGCTCCGCCGCCCACGACGGCGCCTTCCTGGGCCGACCACCGCGTCCTACATCCTCCCTCACTCTCTGGTCTCAGTCCTAGTCGAGATGGGGTTGGGTTGGTTGGGTTTGGGTTGCACAAAGAGGGAGAGAAATGGTGAGATCGGGTATGGGTTTTGGGTGTTTGAAATGAAGGAAAAAATGGATTGGTTTGAACGGTGCATGAAGGAAATATGGTGTCCATTGGATGGGTGACACTTGTCACTCATCCATTGGGCACCAGGACAAATATCTGGGCCCACTAGAGTCCAAAAGCGAACTCGTCTCGTAATTCGTGCAATAGTGCACTCGAACTTCCGTGAACCGTAACTTCGCCGTCGAACGTCCGAATTCGACGTGCCGCCTGTCTACGGATTCGTATCGTCTTTATCTACGTAACGGTCTTCGGCCCTCGGCCATCGGACCTCTTGGTCAAAAAGTCAACATTTGACCCCATTTAACCAAAATTGCCAAAATGCCCCTACACTTCCGAACGTCATAACTTCCTCCTCGAACGTCGGAATTGAACGTGCCATCTGTCTATGAACTCGTGACGTCGCGAACTACGTCACGGTCATCGGTCAAAGTCCATTTGACCACCCGAATGAAATGTCAACGTTTTGCCCACGCCTAGGGGAAAAACGGTCATTTCGCATCGTTCGTCCGATTTCGCTCTACTAATCATGGATTAGACTCACTAATCGTGATTAGTCACTACTCTAATCATGGAATTTGGGACGGTCGTTACAATAAAAATATTAAAAAGTGAAATGATGAGATTGGGTGGTATTTGTGGGGAAAAAAATGTAAAATAAACAAAAGAAATGCTGCTGGAGAGAAACTGTCAGAAACAATTGAAAAAGGGCCAAATATTCGGTGGATGCTGGCTGGAAAGGTCCTTAGTGGGTCGGCAGGCGTGCGCTGGAAAGAGAGGTGGTGGCCGGCAGGCGTGCACTGAGCTTGCGCAGAGGCTGTCGGCAGGCGCTTGGTGGAAAGGTGAGAGGGTGAGAGGGCGATCGGCGCGCGCATGCCGAAGGGAAGAAAGGCGCTGGAGGCTGTCATGCGGGCTTAGGCCGCGCGCGTGTTGGGCTGTGCAGCTGGGCCTATGCTTCTGGGCTTGGTTCAAAATGGACTGGGCTGAAGCGGCTGCACAATTTCTTGAAATGGGTTTGGGCTGCACAGTTTATGGATTTGGGCTGTAAGAAAACTGAAATTAATTAAATTAACTAATTTAGTAATATTTCACCGAAATTCGTCCATAATATTTTCGTTAAAATTCCGATCGAGACGATTCTTTCATCAAAATACTCCAAATTACAAACTTTATTTATTTACACAAAAATAACACAAAATAAATTATTTTATCTATTTATTTAATATTTTAATATTAAAAGTCAAGTATAAAGGGTATAAAATAATATAAAATAATGCTTATTTAAGGACCTATCAAATACCCCCACACTTAAACTTTGCTAGTCCCTAGCAAATACTAAAATTAAACTACGAATTCAAAACAAGTAACCTTTAACCATTTGTCTCAATATTTCATTATTACAATCATGGCATAAAAGATTTTCACTTAAAGCGTTTAAGCATATGGAATTCAAGAGTTAATACATTGTAACAAAATGCTTCAACAAGTATGATAATGAGTAAATATGGTGAAATGGATCTCAACATGAATAAAACAAGTATGAATCAACTCACAAGGATATGCACTCATAAATTCACTCAATTTTGTAAGGGTTTGTGTTTGCACTCAAAGTATGTGAGAAATACTCACATAATCGAAATGAAGTACTTTTGCAAAATCTCAAACAAACACCTCAAGATAAAAACAACACATACTTGCGCAAATGAACCAAAACCATAAGCTTACTCAAGTGATTAACTCAACTAATCAAAATTTACCATCTTAAGGATCATAAGGTCTTTACGAAGGTTGTAATGGGGCTAAGTTTAGAGGCAAGGAATATATAGGACAAGTGGTGCTCAATTCGTTCCAAGACTCAATAGACTCCCAAAACGTATCATAACTTCCCAACCTTAGTGCAATGATGTCAATAATCCATCCCTTCGAACATAGGCCTAATTTCATCTTGTTGGGCCTCGAATTCATTCTTTGTGTCGGATTTACCAATGTAAGGGACTTAACTCAAACATTACATAACCCAACCTTATTACCTTGATCGAGACTCAACTTTTTTTTTTTTTATATCAAGGTAATAACATGTGTCAACAATACAACAAAGCTTGAGTCGGTAAATCCAAATAATTCACATAAAAGTCTTTCCAATATCATTATTTTCTCTTTACACAATCAATATGTCTTCAACCGAGTTCTTGGAACAATGGTAAAGGATGTCTATACTAAGCTCAAGTGTTTAGATAATCATGGTGATGAAAGAAAGGCTTAATGTGGGCTCGAAAGGGGTTAAAACTAAGGGGGTCGCAACTTGTGCGCACAAAATAGGGAACATGGATGTTTGAATTTGTGGTGTTAACCCTAATGCCTTAATCATTTCCAAAATCAGAGAGTTTATTGACTTAAAAGCTTTGAAAATCACATAGAATAAGTTCTAGTACTCTAGAGTTCATTAAAAACTATGGCAAGCAGTTATGAGGCATATGCATATCAATTTAAACAAAGAACTTATGAATCACTCATCAAAGATGTATATAAAGTTCTAAAGCTCACATAAGGTTCATATGATTCATACTTATCTTATCATGCTCGTTTATATGCCAATTTACATGCATTATCTTCAAGTTATAACACTTAATCACAAAATATTAACAAACAAATTCAAGTTGTAGTGATTATCTTTATAGGTATAACATATTTATTTCCGTTCATTTATATCATTGACAAGTTAAATGGCAACTTAAGACTCATAAAAACACTAAGTTAAAACAAAAAGATTCAAGAAAACAATTTTTTTTTCAATTTTTTTTTTGAATTATTATTTTTCAATTTTTTTTTTGGAAAATTAAAATTATAAACCATTCCCCCACACTTAAATTCTACATTGTCCTCAATGTAGGAAATACGAAGTAATTAAACATAAAATCAAAGTAAGGAAGATGATTTACGAAAATAATAGGAAAACATTAAATAAACAAAATAAAAGAGAGTGAAGGGTAGAAGGATAGCAAATCTGTATTGATGACTCCTTCACATCTCGGGAACACATTGGGTTGCCTCCCAACAAGCGCTTGAAGTTTAACGTCCATCCAGCCTAGACAGAGATGCAAGTTAGTTAGTCAGAGATGTACGTTAGTCAAGATTGCAAGTTAGATATGCAAATTGAAGTTAAGGATGCAATTTGAATTAAAGATGTAAGTTAGAGGAAGAGTGCAAATGCAAGTTAAACTAAATATGCAAGTGAAATTGAAAATGCAAGTTAAATGAAATATGAAATTCAAGTTAGAATGAAAGATGCAAGTCAAGTGAAAATGCAAGTTAAATGAAAATGTAAGTTGAATGAAAGATGAAATGCAAGTTAAGAATTAAATAAATGAAGAAAAAGAAAATAATTTATTTACGTGTGAACAATTTTTTTTCATAATTAATTTTTTTTTTTGGAATTTAAAAATTAAATAAATGAAGATTTTTTTTTTTTACGAATTTTATGCTTTTTTTTTGTAATAAAAATAAAAATTAGGAAAAGTGAATATTTACCATAAGCATTTATGAACAATTAAACAGAATGAACATTATGTACAAGTATGAACAAGAATAAAATAACAAGTAAAAGAATTATAAACAAACATAAATGAAAATCTATTATGAACAAGTATGCATGTATACTATGAAATATAAAAGTTATGAACATGTATAAAAGGTAACAAGTAACATATATATATAACATTTATTTACAAGTATGAATTAATACTAACATAAAGCTAAAATAAGAATATTTTTTTTTCACATTTTTTTTTATTTCGATTTTTTTTTAATTTATTATTATTATTTTTTTTTATTCCGAATTTTTTTTAGTTCATTTATTTTTCATTTAAAAATTTAAAGTTTAAAAAGACATAAACAAACAATTAATTACATAAGAATAAAATAAGTGTAAACATAAAGTTAGTGGAATATAAAGTTGATAAAATTAATGAAAAAGAAAGTTAACAGAATAAAGTTAAAGGAATATATTTAAAGTGTAAAAAAGTGTGAATATAAAGTTAATGGAATAAAGTAAAAGTTAGTGGAATAAAGAAAAAGTTAATGGAATAAATTTAAAGTAATTTAGTAAATTTAAAGTTATTGAATAAAGTTAAAGTTAATGGATTAAAGTGTAAAGAAATAAAGTGTAAAGGAAAGAAAAAATAAAAATAAAATAAGAGTAAGGAAAAGTGAATATGTACAATATGCATTTATGACAAATACAAATAAAATTAAATTATGAACAAGTATGATAGAATTTTCAATTTACATAAACAATTTGAATATGAACAAATATATATATAAAAAATAAAATTATGAACATTTATGAACAAGTATAAATTATAAACTATGAATAAGTAAAGTATGAACATTATAAACAAAAATAATAAGAACAAAAATAAGGTGGATAAATAAAATCTAAACAAGTAAGTAAATGTTATAAACAAATATAATATTAACAAAAGTAAAATTTATAAACAAGTATAATATGCACAATTTATATACATATACTAACAAATTAAAAATGATTTTCAATTTCCCCAGCAACGGCGCCAAAAATTGACTACGCCAAAACTACGCATTAAATTAAATACGTAATTTGAGTATAGTGCAATTTAAACCCTTTTTGTGTAGATGCAGTATTGGTAAATAGGGATCGTTCTTAACCGGGGAAATTAGGGAACATTAATAATGTGTTAGTGGGAAAGAGTAATGAATAAATGAATAATGAATAAATTAATGAATTAAATAATTAAAGAATTAACAAATTAAAGAATTAATGAATTAAAGAATTAAAGAATTAAAGAATTAATTAATCAAAGAATAATAAACTAGAAGTATTAAAGAATAAAAGAATAAAGAGATGAAAGAATCAAAGAATAATAAACTAAAAGTATAAAAGAAGAATAAAAGAATAAAAGAATAAAAGAATAAAGAATAAAAAGGATAGAAGAATAAAAGAATAAAAGAATAAAGAATAAAAAAAAGAATAAAAGAATAAAAGAATAAAGAATAAAAAGGATAGAAGAATAAAAGAATAAAAGAATAAAGAATAAAAAAAGAATAAAAGAATAAAAGAATAAAGAATAAAAAGGATAGAAGAATAAAACAATAAAAGAATAAAGAATAAAAAAATAATAAAAGAATAAAAGAATAAAAGAATAAAGAATAAAGAATTAAAAAGGGGGGTTTTGAAAAGAGTTGTAAATATAAAATAAAGAAAACAAGTAAAAATAATTAAATACTTAATTTTACTTCTACTTTAACTTTTGTACTAGTGAACTTTCTTCAAACACATATTTTTACCAACACTCTAACATCATGCTCATATTGAACCAAACACGAAATCATACTTTAATCATCTCAAATACATGCATACATTTTTCATATTATAAATGCACCGAACAGCGGATTATTACTTACAATATGATCCACCTTAAGTAAGTGATTTAATGCGCCGAACAACGATTAAACATTAAATCTTTTCAACTCTATTCTAAATGCCCCGAACATCGGATCAACATTTAGTTTCGAATTGAAGTTTAAGTACTAAAACATATGAAGTAAAAGAAACTCAAAAAGTAAAACACATGGAGATTGCATTCTTACTTACAAATGTAAGAAAGAAAATACCAACACATATATTGAATTATAAGTAAAACCAATAACAATAACAAGAATTTAAGTAGAGAAGCATGGATTTTCACAATAATCACCGAACAACGGCAGGAAACTTGTGAAGATGGAAGAAGAAATACGAGGAATTCGGTCTTAAAACTCTTGAATTGCCTTAGAATTACTTGGCCTAGGTATTTCTTAAGGAAAGCATAAAAATGTATTTAAGAGATCTCAAAGAAATATCACAAGAACAAAGTAAAGAAGAAATGAAATTAAGAAAAATAAAAATAACATAAAATAAGAACAAGAATTAAAAGGAAGCTAATTAATAAGAAAATCTACAAGAAGTTAAAATGGTCCCCAAAAATGTCTCTCAAAAGAGAGAAACAAAAGAACTAACTAAGAACTAGAACTAAGAAAAATGAAAGAAATGGAAGAATGAAACTAATTGGGGACTCCCCAAATACAAGAATTGAACCCCTATTTATAGGGGGGAAAAACTAATTACACTAAAAAAAATAAACAAAAACAAATAAAAGTTACAATAAAAATATTAAAAAGTGAAATGATGAGATTGGGTGGTGTTTGTGGGGAAAAAATGTAAAATAAACAAAAGAAATGCTGCTGGAGAGAAACTGTCAGAAACAATTGAAAAAGGGCCAAATATTCGGTGGATGCTGGCTGGAAAGGTCCTTAGTGGGTCGGCAGGCGTGCGCTGGAAAGAGAGGTGGTGGCCGGCAGGCGTGCACTGAGCTGGCGCAGAGGCTGTCGGCAGGCGCTTGTTGGAAAGGTGAGAGGGCAATCGGCGCGCGTATGCCGAAGGGAAGAAAGGCGCTGGAGGCTGTCATGCGGGCTTGGGCCGCGCGCGTGTTTGGCTGTACAGCTGGGCCTATGCTTCTGGGCTTGGTTCAAAATGGACTGGGCTGAAGCGGCTGCACAATTTCTTGAAATGGGTTTGGGCTGCACAGTTTATGGATTTGGGCTGTAAGAAAACTGAAATTAATTAAATTAACTAATTTAGTAATATTTCACCGAAATTCGTCCATAATATTTTCGTTAAAATTCCGATCGAGACGATTCTTTCATCAAAATACTCCAAATTACAAACTTTATTTATGTACACAAAAATAACACAAAATAAATTATTTTATCTATTTATTTAATATTTTAATATTAAAAGTCAAGTATAAAGGGTATAAAATAATATAAAATAATGCTTATTTGAGGACCTATCAGTGGGTCAAACGGACTTTGACCGATGACCGTGACGTAGTTCGGGACGTCACGAGTCCATAGACAGGTGGCACGTCCAATTCGGACGATCGGGGAAAAAATTATGATATCGGAAGTTCAGGGGCATTACCGTAATTTGGAAGATAGGGGCAAAAATGTTGACTTTTCGTTTGGCAACTAATTTTCACACGACTCAAGGATCGTTAGGAAGGTCTCGATGCCCTGAGTCTATAGACAGGCGGCACGCCGAAATCGGACTTCGTACGAGGAAGTTATGGTCTGAAACGTGAAATCGGGAGGTTTGCGTCTCGGGAATCGTGTCGATTATTTTATTCTGAATTAATGGTTGAAGGATACTTGGATGAGTGACAAGTGTCACTGATCCATTGGCTAGATTGGATCAAACTCCACTAAGTGATTAAATAGGATTAAAGCTACCTTTTAATCTCAGCCATTCATAAAAAGTTCCCAGATTACATCTCAACCCTTAATCTTATTCCCAAGATTGAATCTGGACCGCCCATTTCATGTTATCAGATTCCCTCCCTACTATATATATTTTCCTACTCGACACACATATACTACCCATTCGACCAACACACCTACGTATCACCCGTTCTCTGTGTCCGTGTGTGTGAGACTCGCTGGTGAGGCTGAGAGACGGCGGTGATCACGGTGGCTGATGGCGGCGAGGTAGGTGGTTCCTAACCCGAAACGGTTTTGAAAACTTAGAAATGGAAGTTTGTTTTTCAACGTTTGTTTTCGATTCCTATTGATTCTATTCACTTCTATGGACTAATAGGAACCTTTAGGACTTGATTTCATGATCTGAGGTGACCTGAACGGAGGTTAAACGGCGACGGGAAATCCAGATTCTGTTCATCGAGGTAAGCCTCTGATCCAGGGCTTGTGTGATGATTTTAATTAGATAGAACCCTTTCTAGGATTGAGACGGTCACATAGGAACAAACGAGAACTAAAATGGTCAAGAAATGAAGGATTGGTGACCAGGTCAGATCGCGGGTCTGCACGACCCAGTTTCAGAGAAACGGGTCGACCCGTCGCAATGTTGATGGTGATGACGTGGCACACTGTCAGACCTGTCAGGTGACGTGGACCACTCATCAGTCGACACGTGTCACATGTCAGTGCACAGTCAGCACTGACATGTCAGTGATGTGGCCCAATCAGGAGCTGCCACGTGTCACTGTGGACCAGTGCCGTGCTGACACGTGGCACATGTCAGACCTGACAAGTGGCACTAACAGAGCAGTGACGCAGACCAATCATATGTTGACACGTGGCACCTGTCAGAGTCTGACACGTCAGACCTGACAGTTGTCAGATGACGTCATGCTGACGTCAGTAGTGACGTCATGCTGACGTCAGTAGTGACGTCATGCTGACGTCAGTAGTGACGTCAGCAGGAACTGTTCCTGTGTTGACCGGAGCGTGGGGGCGGGTGTGAACAGTGTTTTTGGTGGGACCACCACCATTCTTTAGGTTTCGACGATCCGGATCCAATGGCGGTGGTTTCGGGTCGATCGGAGATCGTTAAGTTGATCAAAATGAGGTTTATTGCCTCGGGAAGCACGTTCGGGCGGCTTTTCCGGGCCGGTTTCAGTCTAGGGTTTCATGGTTGAATGTTAGGGGCTTATATTGACCTTTACGTATACTTTGGACATGACAGGGGTTGTACAATAGTACCAGGACGAGGGTATACGTTTGGTTTTCAACAGGATTGTACTGTGAGTGGGCCCGATTTCATTAAACCCTTGCATGCTTAAATGTTTTCTGATTTACTTATATATTCACATGCTGGAATCAAGAAACGGTTTTGATGATATTGAAATTATGATTATGGCACGTTTCACGGTATTTGGGTTTGAAACCCGTTTGATGAAACTTAAAGATTGGTTTGGATTTTATCTATGTATATATGTTTTGCATGTGGATATCAATAAAATGTATTTGGTACTGCACTGTATAGATCCACTCTTGTGATACTGTCTCTTCCGGATGGGGTACCCCGGAGCGGTCACAACGCATTGCCTGCGAGGGGTCATTCTATGGAGGAACCAGACCGTAAAATGACTCAGGAGCAGGATTGCTATAATTTGACGTCTGGGACGTCGAGCGTCTTGGACGCTAGGCATCTGGGATGCCGTACCCGGATGGGGTTCGGGGATTGGATTCGGGATTGAGACCCCGAGTGGCACGCGTAGCCTTGGGACTGTGACCTTATTGGACGTCAGGAACGTCAGACATCGGGGATGTCAGGATTGGAGTGTATAGTGCAGTGGCTATAATTATGTTTATGGTTTTATTACATACCTTATGGTTCATATTATATGATTTATGGTTTTAAATTCTGATGCATGCATGTTTGGAAAACGGAGGGGTAACCCCTCCAGGCGATGCTACTGAGGTAGAGAAGGATCCTGAGGCGAAGGCATAGATGTAGCGTATCTGAACCCCTGTCGGGTGGTTTGACCCGCAGGATTATTTTAGAGTCGTGCTCGCAATTTGTAATTTTGGTTTTCATCCCTTGTCTGACATCTATTAAATTTGGATTTGATGTATAACTTTAATTTGGTTATTTATGCATTTGAACGTTTGAGGTTAAAATTGGTATGTTATTTTGGGTGTCAGACGGGAGCAGGGCACGTCGCCTTGTGGTCCCCGTGGGATCGGGGTGGGTCCTGTCATGGTCGGGTCGTGAAAGTACCACTTGGGAAAACAAAGCACCGTTCTGTACATCTGAGTGCCAAGAAAAATAAAGCCCAGTTTTGGACGTTCAAGTGTCACCCAGAAAAGTAGAGCCCAGCTCTGAGTGTCTAGGTGTGGACTGATCCAAAGAAAACAGAACCCGTTTCTGGACGTTTGGGTACTAGTCCAAGTAATTGTCTCAGGAAAATAGAGCCCTGCTCTGGACGTCTGAGACATATCAACCATACCACAAACTAAGGAGGGTTTTTAAAAGACACAATCCATGCATACATATCCAAAGATCACATCCAATCATACCACATGTATCCAGAAATCACATAATCATCTCACAACTCATTTCTATAATCAAAACCAAGTTCTGAAACCAAAGCCAAACCTCGAAACCCGAGCTTAAGCCTAAATTATAAATTATGTCAAAACCTCGTAAATTGTGCCATTAAAATAATCCATATAAATCTCAATCAATCTAATACAACCAAAACCATGTGAAAAATCATTTCAAGTATAAAACCAATTTCCACAATTCAGTATAAAGCCAGAACACAATATAAGCAGATTCCTCGTAAAACGTGCAATATAGTTATTACTGTAAAATAACAAAAAATCATAAAAAAATATACTTAAATAATAATTAAGAAAATCACATATTCAATCATGTAAAACCATATAAATATGCATGCATAGGGTTTAGGGAAAAGAAAGTCCACTTACACTCAGTCCGCGTAGTCCGATATTGACTTACACGCACTTCCATAATTTTCGAAACCTCTCCCACCTGTCAAAATTCACTTTTAGGGTCATTAAGCATCCCAAATTATCCACACTTAATCCCATAAATTTTAGGGATTTTTAAACGAATTCAAAACAACCCTAAACCTTCAGACAATCAAAACTGCCCTTAGACGATACATGATCACCTCAAAAATTGTACTGTTGGACTCATAAGGTTGAATACATGAACTTTCATGTTGATCACATTTCAAGATGAAACCTCATGTGCCCCCACGTGCCCAGAACCCATGATGCGCGTGCGTTATAGCACTGTTCATCCCTTACCTCGTGACAAATCCGTTTATCTGCTAATCGAGTCGCCCGGCCCGCGAGTCCAACCCAATTTAAAGTCCACTGTTTCTCACCTATTTTTCGTGTTTTAAACGCCTAAATCCATCCAAGAACTACCAGAATGAGTTCTATGGCGAGTAAACAATAGAAACTCACCTCGATGACAAGGTCCAAATCCATAAGTTTCGATTGTGATTTCTCATTCCATTTCCTCCTGGTTCCTGCGTCCAAACTCGTCCCTTATTACTTTAAAATGATTTTATCATCCTCAGGGACATTCGCTGAAGCCCATTTCCTAGGTTCTTGGCCAAAAACGAAGAACCTAAACCTTCAAGCTTCAGAGGTCACTTTTGAATTCTCGGGTTATTCAGTTTCCTAACCCCCTCCTCACAGTTTTTACTTAGTTTTCTTCCTCTTATCCTCATCTTCTCCTTCCTCTTTTGTCCCTCGCCAACCCCCTCCCCACTTTTGCTCACGATTCACCCCCCAACATTCCCTCCCCTGTTTTGCTCACGATTCACCCCACCATTTACCCCATGCTTTGTTTTCCCTTTTTTGGCCACTCCACTCTAAAAACACACTAAAAAAAACACACACACCCACACACACACACACACACACACATTGTAACGCTTGATAGAAGATTTCTCAACCAAGAAATTATGAATGATAACTCCTAATGTAATACTTTGCAAGTGCACAAAATCGTATGACGAGCATAGTAGGTTTGTAAAGGTCGATCCCTCCAGGACTTGTTCAACGTGAATCCACTTAGTTTGGAATGAAACAACTTGAGAAAAAGTACAAAAACGTTGGGGGGTTTTGAGTGACGATTAGAACAAAATTGAATGATGAAAACAAGTGCAAAATGATGAATAACTTGATTTGAGAGTTGATTGGATGATTAGGACGAATTAGGACATGTTATCCACCTTTACCAATTAAAGTTCTCCTTAGATTTCGTTGATTAGATTAATTATGAATGTATCTGAATTAAGTGCCCATGCAAGAGTCTGGCTAAGGCTCACCCCCACTCATTTATCTTCTCTTAGATTGCATGTTTAAGTGTGATGTACCCTCCCTTAAACAACTATTACCGATGGTGTGTGATAATGCATGAAACATGAAGAAGATTTAATGACACTACACTATCCCTAGTAAAGTGATGTGCAATCCTAGGGAGTCCTAATTTTATATTACGAATAAGATTCCCCCTCTTAAACGTGATGCTACAAATTGCAGGGTGAACACAAACATCAAGGTGATCCGTCAAGCAATTACATCGACAATTATACGCAAATAAGGTGATCAAACTTACAAGCAAAAATTGAGTTCATGAAGCATAGTAATCCAACAAATCCAGGCATACATAACAACCATAATCAACAGCCAGAAATCTAATTATAAACTAACATGGCTAGGGCTTCAAACAGCCCTAATCCTAAAGGAAACTACTCACGCATAACTAAGTTAACAAACATCATAATTGAATGCATATAAACTTAAAGAGATTAGGGATTAAGAAACACAAATACTAAGATGAATGATGCGTGAGAGAAGTGGCACAAACACTTCTTCTTCTCCCAAGCTTCACGTCACAAAGAAGATGCAAGACTTGAATCCAAAAGCATGAATAATAGGTAAATTACGGTTACTTTGTGTATAAACTTTAAGTAGAAAATTTTGCAGATTTTTGGGACCTTAAGAGGTAAATTCAACGTCCAAAAACAATGAGAAAACATCTATCTATATCCCCTAACACCTGCCCTAACATCTCCCTAAAATAAAGGGAAAAAATAGCCCCCAAAACAAGGAGGAAAACTCCTTAGCTGCATTTTTGTGTCCCTCTTGCTTAAGGAGTCTTCTTTTCCTTCTTTAATCCACTTCTTGAATTCATCTTTGACTAGGAATTGAATTATTATCTTTCCAAATCAGATCACAATCCCTAAATTAAAGGAAAAGGGCTACAAATTGCGGCTAAGGGTAAATTAACCCTAGCCATGATTTATGATTGTTTCTTAATTTCCAAGAAACTTCCTTTTCCTTATTTCTTGCAATCTTTAACTTCAGATCTGACTAGGAATATAATTAAGTCTTCTTATCCAAGTCAATCCATGTCATTCCTCATTGAGAAAGGTGGGAAAATTCGTCCAAGGATGCTTGATGCACAAGTAAACACCCTAAAACACCCTTAATCGCAATTTTAGGCACTTAAGGGGCTTAGTCGTAGTTTTGGTGATCTTGGGGGATCTTGGACGTGAAAATGGGAGATGATATGATCCTTGATGAGTCCTTGCTGGGTTCTTGAAGATATAGCCTTGGAAAGATCACATTTCATTGCAAAACATGATTTAAACCTCAACTAAGCAATCTGCACAAACTTCACAAAAGATATCATTTTCTCCTATTGTTTGAATGATTATAATCAAATGATAAGAAAAAGTGATAAGAAATACATTGAAATGATGCTTAATTTGTGACTTATCAACGCTCCAGAACATTAAAATATTAGAATTGACCATCTTGCCCCTGAAAAGTCAAATAGCTGACTTTTTGCTGTAGACGTCTTTTAAGAATTCCGAGAAGACCACTAGGTAGATCTTGAGATTCTAAATTCATAGAAAGGCGACACATCAAAATCGAAGTTTGTATAAGTTTAGTACGAGTCTAGAAGGTTCAAAGGTATTTTGGTAATTAGGTACTAAAGGGTAATTTGGTCATTTTGTAAATTAGCACATGAAACATCTGAGGAAAAGTCTAGAAAGCCCCTGAATTATCTCCCTCCCATTTCCACTGACTTAAGCTTTATATATAAGTGTGTGTGTGTGTGTGTGTGTGTGTGTGTGTGTATTGGGGGAGTGAGAGGGTGGTGGCCAAAAAAGGAAAGAAATGAGAATTAGCCACCACCATGATAGACAGAGACTAGGAACTGGAAAGGGGGAAGCAAGGAAGAAAAAAGGAAAAGAAAATGGAGAGAAATCGAGTGAAGCAAGGGGGGAGGAATGAGTAGAACAGTATGGGTGAAGGGAGACCCGTAGGGGTCATTTCGGGTTCCTTGGTTCCAGGCTGAGAAACTAGAAACCAAGGGCTTAGACGTGTTTCTAGACGTTCTGGGGACATCCTGAAGGAAGAAAGTAGGAAGAACAGCATAACAGGTGCCAATCTGGGTGGTGGCAGCCATGGTCGTGACTTGAAGGTATGGGTACCTAACCGTTAACATGTTTTATGTTGTTTTGTATCCATATGGGTGTTTCTGGATTGAAAACGATGCAAAACTCTCTCTCTCTCTCTCTCTCTCTCTCTCTCTCTCTCTCTCTCTATATATATATATATATAACGTAAAATTTGGATGTGAAATATGGGAGAAATGATTGGGTCGGGTCACCGGCCCTTACAGGAAAAATCGCGCATCCACTTTGGCCGGCTCGTGGGGGCGCGTAGAGGACTTCTAGGGGATGCGTTCAACATGAAATATTTTTCTTTTAATTTTCTGAGTTTTATCATATAATTTCTGGAATTTTTGGTCATCATTCTGAATATCTATTGTATTTTTTTTTATAATTCAAATATTCTTAAGATGTTTTCTAATTAGGGAAAATGATAGGGAATTAATATGTTCATGGTATTGACTTATGATGGATTCTACATAATTTGGTGAATTTACATAGAGGAAGGGATGAGATGTGATAAGTTAGATTATCATTAATAAAGAAGTTATAGTAATTAAGGAACTTATAATTAGTTAGTGGGTTATTTAAATATTCGTTCATATAAAATAGGGTTAGGTTAGTAATTTCATTTCTTGTCGGGGAGTGGTTCGAAAGTGGGTGATAACCCCACAAGAACGGAATTAAATTTTCCTATTGTGTTAAGGAATGAAACCAAGTTAAATTTCACAAATCCCTTGTCCGAAAAATATTGTCAGATGGGAGCAGGCTCAGTCCCACTTACATGGGATGGGTCCTGTCAACTTGGTATCAGAGCTCGGGTTTAGATTTTGTCTTTGAAATGTGAATAGGTGAAATATATACAAAATTGTTTGACTGAGTTTGATTTGAAAACGGATTAAAATGTGAGTTAATTTCGAATATAAGGTGAAAAATGTGATTAATAAAGCGCCATATTGCATTCTGGCCTCTTATAATGATATTGTGGCGTATAAATTTGAAATATTTATGGATATCAATCAAATTGTGTCTCGAGGTACAAATGACGTGTGTAAGCATATTTATGGAAATATTGGTAAAATACATATTGGAATTTGATTTAAGAGTCATGGTTACAGTGTAAATTATTTGGGTTTTTTTTTTCAAATGATTATTGAGAATTCTAAGTGTTAACATGATTTATGTGGTAATAATTTAAAATTGGTTTCCTAAGGACAGTCTTCCATAATTTTGAAACATTTTCAAAGAATTTCGGATATATGTATATATATATATATATATCTTAAGAGGATTGTATTTGAAATTATGTGTTAGAATTTGGTCACAAATTGTGATTTGGGCTTAAGCCTGAGTTTTCAAATAGTAGATTAGATGTATAAAAATAGATGTGTGAAACTGCGTGATCATAAAGACTAGATAGGTGAATGAGATGATGATGTTATGGTTATATATGCTAATGATATATGATTGGTGATGTTGAGCATATGATGATGAAATGATGTAATGATGTACTGTTGTGAGATAATGATAATAATGTACGTGACGAATAATGTTGTGATAATGAATTGGTATAGTTCATGGTATCATGAATAATAGTGTGCAGGGTTTTTGGAAAATTGGCCAATACTAGGATAATATTCTGAGTAGCTGTGTGCGGTGGTGGACGGCTCGGACGTTAAGGTGATGCTCCCTAGTTCCCAAGACCGGTATTGTGATGTGTAATCTCAGACCTCGAGGTAAAACTCTATAGTTCCCGAGACTGGTGATGTGAAGGGAAATCTCGGACATCTAGGTAAACCTCTGTAGTTCCTAAGACTTATTGTAACGCCCCGGAAACTCGAAGGGTGTAAATTTGTAAAATGATAAATGAAATGACGTTTTTACCCTTGTGAATAGTATGGTCAAATGTTGACTTTTTGCTTGGCAGGTCAAACGGACATTGGCCGATGACTGTGATGTAGTTTGGGACATCACGAGTCAGTAGACAGGTGGCACGTCTGATTCCGACGATCAGGGAAGAAGTTATGACGTTCGGAAGTTCGGGGGTATTTTCGTAATTAGGGTAAAAGGGGGGGGAATTGTTGACTTTTTGCTCGACCACTATTTTTCATACAATTCGAGGACCGTTAGGTAGGTCTCGATGCCCTGAGTCCGTAGACAGGTGGCACACTGAAAACAGACCTCGGACGAAAAAGTTACGATTCTAGAACGAGGAAGGGCATTTTGGTAATTTGGTGAAGGAAGGGTAAAATGGTAATTTCGAGGGTATAGTTTGAAAACAGCCGTGAGTGGATTGTTTAGGGAATTTTTTAACAAATCAAGTGACAATTGTCACTAACAGAGGTTGGATTAGTGGCAGTTTGGGGCTGAGTGGAAGCAGGCGTGCTGGGTGGACTGTGTAGAACAGAGCACGGGTAGAATTTTGAAATGGTTTTGGGTCAGTTGCGGGAAACAGAGTCACAGTGGGTCTGAGGGATTCTTTTAGTTTGTTGTGAAAGATGGATTGAAAACAGAGAGGTTAGAAGACGTTTGAGAAGTCATTTTGAGAGGAAAAACTGAGAAACTAGAGAGAAAACCAAATCGGGAAAAAACTGGGAAAATGGAGGGAAAATTCAGAATTTAATTTGTGATTTGAGAGGAGCTAAACACAGGTTAGAAACAGTCTTCTGGACTCATTTCGACTTCAACCACACCAAAATCCAAGGAAGTTGATCGCGGTTTGGCCAAGAACTGAAGTTCCAGATTCTGGAAAAATTCAAGGTTGAGTACGACTACCTACAGGTAAGGAGTTGTGAAATTGGTTATTGTAAAACGTTCATTTACGTCTTAAGATGCTTCAGTATCATTTAATTAGAAAGCTAAGTCGATTTGAGTGAGCTTCGAAAGTTAAGACCGTGTGTTTGATCTTGAGAGAAATGTTCGATTAAAAGCTTGATGTGTGTAATTAGTAATGGAGAACCTAAATTAACATGTAATGGAAGGATTTCGATGGAAAAAACTGAAGGAATTAAACTGGAATTGAAGGAGTTTGAACCGGGTCGTGTCGCAGGTTTGTGACCCGTTTAGCACTGTGTCGGGTAGAGAAGACGACACTGTAGCTTACTGTGCAGGGCGTGTGGCTTTCACGCGCAGCCATTTTGGGCCGCGCGTGAGGGCACGTGAGGCCATATCTCCAGTCACGGACAACATGTGATTTGATCCTTTCAATATAACAAACATTTTGAGTTAAGTTTCGAGTCGATCGGACGTCGTTCGGGATAGTTTGGAGAGTTCGAAGGTTTAGAATTTTAATTTAATTACATTGAAAAAATCCCGAAAATTTGGGGAAATTAATATAAGCTTAATGAACGTGTTTGTGACCCAAATTGTGATCTTTGACAGGCCAGAACATTCCCTAGACAACCGAGGAGCGTAAGGGACGCGATTGATGCGTTCGAACTTCGTGAGTGGACTTTTGGTTTCTAACCGAGCATGCATAACTGTTTTTACTCACTTGTTTTATGTTTCTATATATGATTTTATGTTTATAATTATGATATTTCTGCTTTACGTGATTGCACGTTTTTCGATGAGATTTATCGCATTTTACGTATTTCGAGACTATGGTTCTCCGATACTTTGATGATGGTTTGATGAGTGATTTTATACGATTTGTGCATATTACATTTTAACGATGATCTGATTATGATTTGTGAGTAAGATTCGGGATTTGAACGTGAAATTCGGACATAAGTCCTATTTTGATAAAATGTGATTTCGCATTGGTTTTGGAATTTGGATCACGATGGATCCTGAATTTGTTATGATTTACACATGATTTTGGGTTTAAAGACCCGGTACGATTGCTGGATCTAGTTTTTGGTTTAAAGACCCGGTTAAGTTATGACGGGGGAGGGCCCTTGATTGAGGCATGTTGAGTTTAAAGACCCGGTTACTGTGATGTCCCCCGAGGCCTATTGATTGTGTTTTGAGTTTAAAGACTCGTTGATATCTCGGGAAGGCCTGATATATGAGTTTAAAGACTCGGATGGATCCAGCAGATTTGATCCGTTGATGTTACATTCGGTTTTACATCCGGTTTTACATGGTTTTATAGTTACCTGCTATAACGGTTCCCATACGGTTCACATAAGTGTTTTTCGGATACTTAGTTATGCATGCGTGTTTTGAAACTGGAGGGTGAACCCTGATTTCATTAAACTGTTTTCCATAACCATTTGTTTTAGTCCACTCACACTTTTCTATTTTAATACCCTCCAGGTCGTGGTACAAGTTTTGGGAGCTAACGCTGACGCAGAGGCAGAGGCAGAAGCATAAAGTTTTCCCGTTGCGGTGTAGTTAGTTCACAGAGTAGGGTTTTATCCTTATCTTGTTTTGTAACCATGCTCTGTGATACTGTTGACTGGTTGTACCGTTGGTTGTATCGTACTTTCTCCCTGGTCTGACAGTATGTGTAATGTATTATTGTGTGGTTATTTTGGTTGTTTGTGTTCAATTGGTAGACGGGAGCAGGATTCCCCCCGGTTATCGAGACGATAATCAGGGTGGGTCCTGTCACTTATGGGCATTCTCAAATGTTGAGGTAATGCTCTGTAGTTCTTGAGACTTGGACCATGACTCAGACGTTGAGGTAATGCTCTGTAGTTCTTGAGTCGTTCCACACTCAGACGTCATGTCTAGAACTCTTTAGTTCCCGAGTTATGTATCTAGGGGTAGAAAAAATATGACCCCCGGGGGAAAATTTGAGAAAGTATGTGATGTAGGATGACTCAGACGTCGAGTTTGGGGCTCATATTCCCGAGCAAGTATATGGTGTACCTATAAATCAGTGCACTTCTGATATGATGATTGACATGGTACTCATATAGTAATGAGCTGATTGCATGAAAGTTTATGATGTGCTTGCCCATGGGACAATGCTGGTTGTGGTTAATGGTCTGCATTAGGGATTCATGTTCTATACAAACAATTGAGTAAGGGAATGATCGTTAAGGTTTCGCAAACCACGTATTTTAATATTAGTCGAACATGGTTTTGGTTTGGGTAAAGTTTACAATTTGAGAAGTTATGATGTTAGCATTTTGGTAATTTCTTTTTGGATGATTTCCAGATGTATTTCGATATCTTATTTTGCGAGGAAATTGGGTATTGTACGTCTTAGCTCATTTATGAGTTTTGACAAAATGGGTTTATGCGATATTGGTTTTGGTCTGATTATATGGCATAATTGTGAAAGTTTCGACTTGACTATTGTGGTGATTGTCGTGTGATTTGTGCAATTATTGTAATGATTTATGTGCCGGTTGTCGTGACTAATGCGTGAGATTCGTGGCATAAGAACATATAATAGTAGACTATAATAGAGATTCATTTCATTTCTGATTATTTTTGTATATATTGGATAACACCTTCCTACAACGTTTGTACTTGAGTGATGTTTTGGGCTCAAGTCCAAAGTTTTAATTACAAGTTTAGTTTGGTTAAGGTGTAGGATAAGTAGAATGTCAGAGTAAATCTTGAATCAAGACCATTATTATAGCGTATTACTAGTTAACTTATGTGACTTACAAATAAAGAAATTTTGTAATATCGTATACGATGAGGTTGATTTCAAGAAATTTTGTAATATCGTATTGGTAAAGTGAGGGGGTGGTGGTCGAAAAAGAAAAGAAATGAGAATTAGCCACCACCATGATAGACGGAGACGAGGAACTGGAAAGGGGGAAGCAAGGAAGGAAAAAGGAAAAGAAAATGAAGAGATATCGAGTGAAGCAAGGGGGAAGGAATGAGTAGAACAATATGGGTGAAGGGAGACCCGTAAGGGCTATTTCGGGTTCCTTGGTTCCAGGATGAGGAACTGGAAACCAAGGGCTTAGACGTGTTTTTGGGCGTTCTGGGGACATCCTGAAGGAAGAAAGTAGGAAGAACAACATAAAAAGGTGGCAATCTGTGTGGTGGCAGCCATGGCCGTGACTTGAAGGTATGGGTGCCTAACCTTTAACATGTTTTATGTTGTTTTATGTCCATAAGAGTCTTTCTGGATTGAAAACGATGCAAATATATATATATATAATGTACAATTTGGACGTGAAATAAAGGAGAAATGATCGGGTCGGGCAACCCGAATTATAGAAAAAATCGGGTAACAATGACGATGAACAGTGTTTTCTTCCAAAGCACTGTAGTTGGCGCGTGATTCCCACGCGTGGAGGACTTTCGGGGGACGCGTTCAACATGAAATATTTTTCATTTAATTTTCTAAGTTTTATCATATAATTTCTGGAATTTTTGGACATTGTTTGGACATCATTCCGAATATCTATTGTATTTTGTTTATAATTCGAATATTCTTAAGATGTTTCCTAATTATGGAAAATGATAGGAAATTAATATGTTCATGGTATTGACTTATGATGGATTCTACATAAGTCAACCAATCAACGAACGATCTCATACATTATAACCACTCCTGAGTTGAGCCTCCCACGGTTGCTTTAAAATAGGCAGTGCATCGTGACCTCCCCGGGAGGGACACAGCGCATCCTGGAAGTGAGCATCATATCATCAAAGGGTCCTCTCCGGGGAAACACATTCCTACCGGAGGTCCTCTCCAGGGAAACACATTCCTACCGGAGTTATATCCATCATCTCGAAGAATGATCATAGGATAAACTATGGAAACATATTTTCAAAACCGTTGTATCTCAAATCAAATCAGTTATTTGCAAGGGTCTTAGCCCGAAACTAGTTTCAACAAAACATCATAAAATCAATGTCCAGTCCTCATTTCACAATCAAATCACTGTTTGATTTCACGTTTGACTAAAAACTGAGTCAAATCATTACCCAACTGGGTCTCAAGCCTGATAAGCAATTATCATTCAAAGCAATATGTAAACCTTGAATTTCAAACCATATTCTTAAAACATTAAAACACATATGCATGCATCATTTATAATCCAAAGTTCACTCACAAACTGTCCACACTGTGACAGGACCCATCCCAATCCCCCCCGGGATTAGTGCGGGATGACCCTGCTCCCGTCTGACACGAAGTGTCAGACAAGGGATATTTCCGACCTTTGCCCTCCCGGGCTATCAGAGTACGCCAGGATCCGGAGGAGGCATGTGATATCTCGGTCTCTGCTACAGTCCACATCCGATGTCAACCTGAAGGGCAATCAAAACATTAAAAACTGTGAGTGGACAAAACAAAAGTTTATAAAAACATTTTAACGAGAAGACCTTTGTACCCTCCACTAAAAAGCATGCATGCATTCGAAAACCATTTATCCAAAACAAACCATATGTGGGACTAAGCCCAAAGCAGATATAAACCAAGGTCGAAAGGACCACAATGAAAACGACCATACGGGCCACTGCCCAAATCCTGTGCACACCTGTACACACCACATATCATATATCATATATCCATCACATACATATATATAAGTCACACAACCAATCCTGTCACGGTATCCAAAGCTACGCGCGCGCTACCCGGGTCTCAATCCGAGTCATCTCAAACTCAAGATCAATGTCCGTAGACCACTGACCCTACCCGAGGTAATAGTAATCATAGCCTTCCTGAGAGTAAGGAACCCAACTGGGGGGTGACTCCACTCAGTCGGTGCTCCGTGACTACTCCGGGGACCACCCAGGCCAACGACCCTCCCCGGAGGAGATAATAGAAGTAAAGGAAGGTAGACGAACATATATATACATAACATAAACATTCATGACCGGTTCCCCTGAACCGTCATGATCCATAATATCAATAATCAGGTAACATGCCGGTTCCCACAAACCGTCATGTACCGTAATAACCAACAAGGGTTCATGCCGGTTCCCATAAACCGTCATGAACCATGATACCATAACAAGGGTTCATACCGGTTCCCATAAACCGTCATGAACCTGGGAATCCATTTAAGGTTCCCTGACCTGAAATCAAAACCGTAAAGTGACTGGGTCTCGTACCCGAACATAGGACACCAACTGGGCACCGTGCCCGGAATCTGAGGTCATATGCCCGAGACAAAACCAAATGGGTCTCATACCCGAGTTTATCATTTTGAAATCCAAATTCAGTTCATTTAAATCAATAAAGAAATACAGACCCGTATAAGCACCGTATAAGGCCGAAACCTCGAAATACGTGCTTATACGTAACCACATACAAATGCACCCATGGCATCATCAAACAAGTAAATAAACATATAATAAACATTTATGCATGCACCAATTTAGAAAACAAGGTCCACTCACAGACCGTCCGAGCTGCCGCCTCGATTTGCGTGTCATACGGCTCCCCGAGCCGATCACCGTCACCGGGACTCCCAAACCTGTCCAAATCGTAATAGAAGGTTACTAACTACTTAATTAACCTCCTACCAAAGCCCCGTAATTTTCCCGTATTTTTAACTATTTTTAATCCCGAACCTAAACCTTCCGATGCCCCGAAACATATCGAGACGGTGTCCGATCGACTCGAAACCAGTCCCAAAATGTTCATTACATTAAATAGATGATTTCGTATGTTGAACACATCCCCAGAAACCCTAGCACGCGCTGCCACGCGCCGCCCAAAGGCCCCTGCGCGTGGGCCTCACGCGCCGCTACAGTACCGTCGTCTCCAGCGATCGAACCGGTCCGACCGGCCCGGTCCGGTCCAACCTCTGCAACTGGACCGGCGTAACCGGTCCAGGTGTCCGACGCCCTCATTTCTCATCCGTTTTCCTCCATTTCAATCCCTAAATTCATCTTTTAATCTTTCCTATCATTCCCAATTAACCAAACTAGCTAAAACACCCAAAATCCTAACGGTTCAAAATGGACCTTATGGTCCCTGTTTTTCCGATCATCCCACACGGCTGCTCAGCCGTCAACCCCCGTTCAAACTCATCTCTATACACCCTAAACAATCTAACAAACATTCCCTAAGCAACCAAAACGATCTATAATGTAAAACACAAATTAAAAATCGAATTTGGGCAAACCGAGTACCTCTCGGGTTTCATGGCCGCCGCCCACGGCGGCGTGGCTTCCAGCCGGCCACCAGCGTCCAGCCTTCATCCTCTCCACCTCTGGGCTTCTCGGTTCATGATCGAACAAGGTTGGATGTTTGGGTCGCACAGATGAGAGGAATGGGGTCGGGAAAATGGTTGGAGGAAAATGGAAAAATGGATGCACGGTTGAGTGGTTTGGTGCATGAGTGGGTGAGGTTGGCCAGTGGATGGGTGACAAGTGTCACTCATCCATTGGTTGCTGAAAAGTAACTGGACCCACTAAAGACAAACTGCACCTTTTTGTCTCGTAAAACGTGCTATTGTGAATAGTAACCGGGAACTTCCGTGAACCGTAACTTCGCCGTCGAACGTCCAAATTCGACGTGCCGCCTGTCTACGGATTCGTATCGTCCGTATCTACGTAACGGTCTTCGGCCCTCGGCCATCGGACCTCCCGGTCAAAAAGTCAACTTTTGACCCCTTTTATCCAAAATTACCAAAATGCCCCTAAACTTCCGAACGTCATAACTTCCTCCTCGAACGTCGGAATTGAACGTACCACCTGTCTATGAACTCGTGACGTCACGAACTACGTCACGGTCATCGGTCAAAGTCCATTTGACCGCCCGATTGAAAAGTCAACGTTTTGCCACCACCAGGGGCAAAACGGTCATTCCGCATCGTTCGTCCGATTTCGCTCTACTAATCACAGATTAGCCTCACTAATCGTGATTAGTCACTAATCTAATCATGGAATTTGGGACGGGTCGTTACAACCTTCCCTCCTTAATTAATTTCGTCCTCGAAATTCCAACCGACCTAATTCTACCGTTCTTCCCTCCTTAATTAGTTTCATTCTCGAAACTCCAATTATCTTGATTCCACATCCACCCCGTGGAAAGTAGAATCGACCTCGGAACTCGTGTACACTCGTGCACCCACTAACCAGAACGATAACCGTCTGCAACCAGACGTACGACTAACACTCACGTCGTATCGACTACGTTCGACCACGTCGAATGACAGTAGTCATGCGTTCTGAATTGACACTACTTGTCAAATCTACCGTTTCGCTGACACAACCAACTCTACGGTTCCACATTCAATCACTAAGATATCCTGACGTCTGCTTCCACTGGGAGTCATCAGACCTTACACCACTATCCACGCTGACACCTCCTACAAACTGTCAGTACTTGACAGTCGTCAGTCGCAAACTGATATGACCCACACTCGTGGTTACACTAACCACAAGCATTTCACTCGACCTGTGTGCAACTAGACCCATTAGAAATACCGTGACCCAATGCACAGTATCCAATGTCCAGTCCACGTCCTCAACTAATCTGATGGTATCAGAACCAATCCGACTACCAATATGCTCTCCAACGCACCACCGGTATAACCTATATACCGTCACCAGACATCCCAAGTCTGCCCGGTGTCGTACCTCGAACAACGAACCAGGTACGTACATCTACCCATCAATCAGCCTACAACCACCTAGGTTGTAGTCAATCACGTTTCAATTATGGAGTCCATCTGTCCGATCTAGACAAATCAAAACTCCAACCCATTATCTATTTCCAAATCCGAATCCGAATCCGCAATTTCGTAAGAAATCCCGAATCCAAACCCAGAGATCATGTCCATAATCATGTCCAAATTCAAATCCGAAATCATCATTCCGTAAACTAGTATTAGGAATAACCATTCCGAACCCAAATCCATAAAAAGAAAATCCACAGTCAAGCTCTAGAATCAAATCCTGAATCGTCACCCAGAATCCGATTCCAAACCCCAACTCCAGAAATCCTCTTTCAAGTTCCAAAATCAAATCCTAAATCGTCATCTAGAAATCTGATTCCGAAACCTGAAATATCGTTCACGTCTACTGAGACGTATCAATCATGAACCTATCGGTTGTCTGCTCAACCGATTACCACATTAACATCGATTGACTTCATAGGGAAGCCAATCCCAACATCAACACATCTAAGGCCGACCATATCCGACCACGTCGGAAAACTACTCATCGGACAACTACTCAGGTGAGTAATAAGCCATATGGGATTTACCTCGAAAAGAAGTTCAGTCCCAACATGCTCCACTCAACATCCAAGTAAGAGTGATAAACTCTCCACCTATCTGGATACCCAAACCACGATCCAGATCCAACACTACGTCAACCGACCATAGACGTCACGATCGAGGATCGTCACGCCAACCAAAGTCCTAGACCATTTCCCACATCTTAAATAGATTAGTCTACGACGAGACACGCCGAGACTGTGGGTTACCACTGATTACCTCGTATCGATCCTTATCATTCCACCGAGGAAAAATCAAGAATGATCGAATAATCCATCCTACGTGAATGCAACCAAAACCCCGTTGCACTCACCACGCCACGTAATTCAACATCGTCTGCCACCAAGCAGAAATGAGAAATCTCAGTCACCTAACTTCGATATACTCAACTCCACTTAATGACCCAAAACAAATCCCGGGTCCACCAACCAATACACGATCAGTGTACTAGTGATCCAACCATCATCTATATCATCAACGTCATCCACCATCATCATTCATGGTAGAATCGGAGAAGTCACCCAAAATGACGTCGAAATACGCGATACCAATGCGGAAAACCCGTATTCCTCTCGTCACCTCAATCGCAAACTCCCGCGATTCCGAAGTTCCAACAAGATTGGAAACAACATACCCGGACATCAACCACGTGTCCCCTAACCACTTTAACCTTATCTGAGGTCCACTCTGGAACCACAGATACCCAACATATGCCCATCTCGTCAGAGCCACATCCCGTCTCGTGACTCAACGTCATCACAATCACCAGCACTAGCACCAGCACTAGTACCAATATCATCACCTGTCAGCATCAACACACAAGCATCCACACTAGCATCAGTACTAACACTAGCACACCATGTGCAAACTGACAACCCTGAATCTCCGCTCACACCGAGCGACGACCCCGCACCACTGCTCGAATAGGAGAAACTCTGCCTCCTTCGTACCCAACAATTATGAGTACAGTCATCCTGACAACTCATACGAGAAAAGGAAACGTCCCCTGAACATCCTCGATTTCCAACAACCACAGCTACAACCACTCTCGGTAGTAGTGCCTGCACCGTACTCGTGCAGACCTAACTACCAGACATCGCTATATCCAGACTCCGTATCCAACGGAATCAATCGCCCGTACCAACTACTCTGTATTCCACTCAGGGATTCCATCGACAAGTACCAACCCTGGTAACTTGTCCAACAATCTCTATCCTGTCGTAACTTGACTAAACCATTGTCGTCTACCAGGTCATCCACGACCTTAGTTGCACCAACCCACAACTGAAGTAGCACGACAACCAACTCGGTCTAACCGATACGTACAACCCTGACTGCGAAGTGCAGTCCCAACACAAGCTGACATG
Source organism: Prinsepia uniflora (assembly GCA_032719365.1). Taxonomy (NCBI): domain Eukaryota; kingdom Viridiplantae; phylum Streptophyta; class Magnoliopsida; order Rosales; family Rosaceae; genus Prinsepia; species Prinsepia uniflora. The sequence continues at coordinate 44,997,550 of CM064861.1, read as the reverse complement.
ACTAGACCGACTAACGAATCCAAATATGAATAGTCGTCCAAGTCAAACCACTCGTCAATTCCCATTTCTGAACCATACACATACGGTAGGGTTCCACAATCAAGCCCTAGGGTCACTCTGAACCCAACTGCATAAGGCAGGAAAATCCACGATCTGACCGACCCCGCGGTATGGACATCATAAAGACGTCAATCCAATCCTACCGTCAATCCAACTCGGATTCCTCGAATCCGGTAGCTAACTGCCAACTGCTGTAAATCCATTTAACTCAACATAATCTGACCATCTAATGGTCACAACTCCTAATCAGTCGTCGGAATCGATCCTACGACATCGTGAAGACGATCCCAACTAACCGTCTCACGATCCAAAACTCTAACGTAATACTACGTTAAGCCTTCCGTAGGGTTCCACACTGCCAACCCTGACAGAACCATGGCAACCCCGGCATCGAGTGCCGAATCAAGGCTTGCCAATCCTACTAACTATCGTACCGGCACCCCGACAATCAGGTTGACCACGAACTGTAGCCCATTGAGATATCACATCCTCGACCAGCGTACATGCTCCAAGAGCTACACGGTTGCTCGAAAAGAGACAACCCCGCTCTGATACCACGTTGACAGGACCCATCCCAATCCCCCCCGGGATTAGTGCGGGATGACCCTGCTCCCGTCTGACACGAAGTGTCAGACAAGGGATATTTCCAACCTTTGCCCTCCCGGGCTATCAGAGTACGCCAGGATCCGGAGGAGGCATGTGATATCTCGGTCTCTACTACAGTCCACATCCGATGTCAACCTGAAGGGCAGTCAAAACATTAAAAACTGTGAGTGGACAAAACAAAAGTTTATAAAAACATTTTAACGAGAAGACCTTTGTACCCTCCACTAAAAAGCATGCATGCATTCGAAAACCATTTATCCAAAACAAACCATATGTGGGACTAAGCCCAAAGCAGATATAAACCAAGGTCGAAAGGACCACAATGAAAACGACCATACGGGCCACTGCCCAAATCCTGTGCACACCTGTACACACCACATATGATATATCATATATCCATCACATACATATATATAAGTCACACAACCAATCCTATCACGGTATCCAAAGCTATGCGCGCGCTACCCAGGTCTCAATCCGAGTCATCTCAAAGTCAAGATCAATGTCCGTAGACCACTGACCCTACCCGAGGTAATAGTAATCATAGCCTTCCTGAGAGTAAGGAACCCAACTGGGGGGTGACTCCACTCAGTCGGTGCTCCGTGACTACTCCGGGGTCCACCCAGGCCAACGACCCTCCCCGGAGGAGATAATAGAAGTAAAGGAAGGTAGACGAACATATATATACATAACATAAACATTCATGACCGGTTCCCCTGAACCGTCATGATCCATAATATCCATAATCAGGTAACATGCCGGTTCCCATAAACCGTCATGTACCGTAATAACCAACAAGGGTTCATGCCGGTTCCCATAAACCGTCATGAACCATGATACCATAACAAGGGTTCATACCGGTTCCCATAAACCGTCATGAACCTGGGAATCCATTTAAGGTTCCCTGACCTGAAATCAAAACCGTAAAGTGACTGGGTCTCGTACCCGAACATAGGACACCAACTGGGCACCGTGCCCGGAATCTGAGGTCATATGCCCGAGACAAAACCAAATGGGTCTCATACCCGAGTTTATCATTTTGAAATCCAAATTCAGTTCATTTAAATCAATAAAGAAATACAGACCCGTATAACCACCGTATAAGGCCGAAACCTCGAAATACGTGCTTATACGTAACCACATACAAATGCACCCATGGCATCATCAAACAAGTAAATAAACATATAATAAACATTTATGCATGCACCAATTTAGAAAACAAGGTCCACTCACAGACCGTCCGAGCTGCCGCCTCGATTTGCGTGCCATACGGCTCCCCGAGTCGATCACCGTCACCGGGACTCCCAAACCTTTCCAAATCGTAATAGAAGGTTACTAACTACTTAATTAACCTCCTACTAAAGCCCCGTAATTTTCCCGTATTTTTAACTATTTTTAATCCCGAACCTAAACCTTCCGATGCCCCGAAACATATCGAGACGGTGTCCGATCGACTCGAAACCAGTCCCAAAATGTTCGTTACATCAAATAGATGATTTCGTATGTTGAACACATCCCCAGAAACCCTAGCACGCGCTGCCACGCGCCGCCCAAAGGCCCCTGCGCGTGGGCCTCACGCGCCGCTACAGTACCGTCGTCTCCAGCGATCGAACCGGTCTGACCGGCCCGGTCCGGTCCAACCTCTGCAACTGGACCGGCGTAACCGGTCCAGGTCTCCGACGCCCTCATTTCTCATCCGTTTTCCTCCATTTCAATCCCTAAATTCATCTTTTAATCTTTCCTATCATTCCCAATTAACCAAACTAGCTAAAACACCCAAAATCCTAACGGTTCAAAATGGACCTTACGGTCCCTGTTTTTCCGATCATCCCACACGGCTGCTCAGCCGTCAACCCCCGTTCAAACTCATCTCTATACACCCTAAACAATCTAACAAACATTCCCTAAGCAACCAAAACGATCCATAATGTAAAACACAAATTAAAAATCGAATTTGGGCAAACCGAGTCCCTCTCGGGTTTCATGGCCGCCGCCCACGGCGGCGTGGCTTCCAGCCGGCCACCAGCGTCCAGCCTTCATCCTCTCCACCTCTGGGCTTCTCGGTTCATGATCGAACAAGGTTGGATGTTTGGGTTGCACAGATGAGAGGAATGGGGTCGGGAAAATGGTTGGAGGAAAATGGAAAAATGGATGCACGGTTGAGTGGTTTGGTGCATGAGTGGGTGAGGTTGGCCAGTGGATGGGTGACAAGTGTCACTCATCCATTGGTTGCTGAAAAGTAACTGGACCCACTAAAGACAAACTGCACCTTTTTGTCTCGTAAAACGTGCTATTATGAATAGTAACCGGGAACTTCCGTGAACCGTAACTTCGCCGTCGAACGTCCAAATTCGACGTACCGCCTGTCTACGGATTCGTATCGTCCGTATCTACGTAACGGTCTTCGGCCCTCGGCCATCGGACCTCCCGGTCAAAAAGTCAACTTTTGACCCCTTTTATCCAAAATTACCAAAATGCCCCTAAACTTCCGAACGTCATAACTTCCTCCTCGAACGTCGGAATTGAACGTGCCACCTGTCTATGAACTCGTGACGTCACGAACTACGTCACGGTCATCGGTCAAAGTCCATTTGACCGCGCGATTGAAAAGTCAACGTTTTGCCACCACCAGGGGCAAAACGGTCATTCCGCATCGTTCGTCCGATTTCGCTCTACTAATCACAGATTAGCCTCACTAATCGTGATTAGTCACTAATCTAATCATGGAATTTGGGACGGGTCGTTACACACTGTGTGCTCAAAACCCGCGCCGTAAGTAAATCAAAAGCCAATCCAGAGTTTCTGAGACGTTCGGGCCTGACCAAATCATGCCCAAAGGTTACTATCAACCTATATAAGTCCATATCAAAGACCCCCAAAAATCTCGGAATCGAGAACATGTCCCGAACACGTTTCCTGAAACTAAAACCTTCAAATGACCTATCAAATGATCTCTGATCGACTTAAAACCACCACCATTAGATTCAGATCATCGAGACCTTTGGAATAAGACTGATTTAACCTTGAAATTCGTGCCCACATGCCCACACAAGCTAGTCTAAGTTTGATCCACGGTGGTCAACGCTGACGTCAACTTGAAACTTGACACTCTGACATTTTGCCACGTGGAAAACCCTAATTGGTGTAGCGTTCCACCATTTGATATGTTCCACGTCACATGATGATGTCACCTACTGGCGTCATCACTGACAATCTGACACCTTTCTAATACGTTTCCACGTGGCACCATATTACTGGTCCATGTGGTCTGACACTGCTGACGTGGATTGACATGTCAACTCTTACATATTTCCACGTGGCACCACCCCACTAGTCCACATGGTCTGACATCATTGACGTGGACTGCCACGTCATCTGACACATCACTTGACAAGTCCTGACATCATGCCACGTGGCACCATTTCATTGGCCCATGTGGTCTGACAAGTCTGACATGGCACTACCACGTCGGTTGCTGGCTAAACTAACACATGGCCACGTGACACCCTCCGGTTGGCCATGTGGCCTGACAAGGACACGTCATCGTCTTCAACCTCACATGGGTCGACCCGGGTCATTATCACGGGTCATTCGACCCGTGACCTTGACCCGGTGGTATCTCTGCCGTCTGACCACCGTTTTCTTCCATTTTTCTCCCAATCTCATCGTCTTTATCCTAGAAACAAACCTATAACCTCATAAACATGAAACAAGGGTTGGGATTACCTTATCAAAATCGATCATCCATGGCCACACTTTGAACCACCACCCAGACCTGCCCAGCCGTCATTTTCCATCCATTTTGATTCTTACAAGCTCGTATGAGCTCAAAAAAGACAACCCTATCATGAGAACCAACCACAAACGCCCAAATTCCAAAATCAAATGGGTTTCGGGTTTTGGGTTTTATCTGGATTTCACGACCACCACCGTGGCTCCTCCGTCTCTCCCCCATCTCTCATGGCTTCTCCACATCACTCTCAGTCTCTCTCACACAGAAGAAGAGGAAGGGATGATGCAACAATGATGGGGTGATGGGTTCGGGTTGGATCGAAATGGAAGAAGGAAATGGGAGATGATGCATGTATGAAAGATGGGGATCAATGGATAAGTGACTTGTCACTCATCTATTAGTCCAAAACTGATATTTTGGTCCCACTAAAAACAAACCAAAAGTCATTTCTTCTCAATTTTGTGGTCTGTCTAGGGAAAAAATTGTCATTTTACCTGAAAATCCCTAATTAATTCTCGATTAATCTCGATAGTTCCTACTTAAGTCTTGATAATCCCGTAAATTCGGGACGGGTCGTTACGCACACACACACATACATATATAAACAAGGGAAGTCGGTGGAGTTCGGGGAGAGGACAAGTCCAGAATCTTCTGGACATGTGTCAATCCCAAAATATCTTCCAAGTAAATGACCAAAATGCCCTTGGTGCACAATTACTATTTTACCCTTACTCGATTTTTTACCCGTATTGAACCCTTCCCATGTGTTATTTTAACATACTACCTGTGTACGAACTTAGGAGTTCAATACCTACATATTGGTTCTTTCAGAATGTCCAACAAATGCCTGAGTCAAAAAGTTAATATTTGACCCTTCTAAGGGCAAAATCATCATTCCATAGAATTTTTCGAATTTTATTTTTCTTGAAATTCCGAGTCATTATGTGACGACCAGGAAATTCGAAAAGGGAAATTTGGAAAATTTGAAGGAAATGGCGATTTTGCCCCTAGTTATAAGGGCCAAAAGGGGACTTTTTGATCGAGACCTTGTTAGGATTTTCCGGAAGGACCGTTTGATAGGTCTCGGGACGCTAAATCCGCAGACAGGCGACATGCGTCAATCGAAGTCCGAATAGAAAAGTTATGGGTCTCGAACAGCGAGGGGCATTTTGGTCATTTTGTTGGAAAGGGCAAAAAAGTAATTTTGGGCTGGGATTTGATGAGTCGACCATCTGGTGCATCTTACAGTTGTGTGAGTGACATCTGTCACTGTGATAGTGTGAATTAGTGGCAGTGAGGTGTGGCGGTGGTGTGTGAGTCATCTTCACCACTGTGTATGGGTTTTAGGAAAGAAAAACAGAGTTTGATGAATGAAAAACCATATCCCTACAATCACTACCAGTTAGTCGATTCAATTGAGAGGATGAACTAGAGTGAGAAACGAGTCAGAATAAGAGAAGAAAGAAAAACAATAACCCTTAAACCCGAAAGCCCAAACCGTGGAAGTTTAAGGCATCAAAAATTTGAACTTGAAAGTGTGCTGTGATGAGTGAAATTGACCCTCAATTGAGTCTTCTGGGATCATTTCGACTGGAAACAACTCAAATTTGACAACAATTGATGTCATTTTGACGTAGAACAGAAGGATTGTGAACTTTGGAATTGTGAGTTTCAATTCGAGTACTTAGAAGGATTGAAGACTGTAATTGGCCTTGGAAATATACTTAGTAGAATCCCACGAAGCTTTTTGATGCATTAATTGAAAGAAAACAATCAATTTTGAACGAAATTGGATGAATAACGATGCTAATGGACGGTTCAATTGTAGGAATTGATGCAGAATTGATGGGGATCAAATTGGGTTGCTTTGCGGGTTGCAAGATCTGTTTATCAGTTAAACAGGTGGGAGACACGACACTGTAGCACGCGCGTGGGTTTCACATGGCGACGCTTGAGGGCGCATGGGCACGATTCCCGAGGTGAGTTCAACATGAAACTTACTCCTTTTAATGTAACAAACATTTTGGCACTAGTTTCAAGAAAATCGGATATCGTTTCAATAATGTTGAGTGTATCCGAAGTTTTCGTATACGTTTAAAATACATATTTAAATCCCAGAAAAATTGGGGAAAATTATATGAGGTATATTGAAGTGTTAGTGACCCTAGATAGTGATTTTGGACAAGAATTGTGATTTTCAGAATTTACGGAAAAACGTGCATCTCGGAAGCGGGTCATTTGAACGGTGTGTGAGTGGACTTTGTTTTCTAAATTGCAATGCATGCATAATTGTTTTCTATGCTTTCTATCTCTGATTTCTATGCTTATGATTATATTACTTACGATTTCCGTATTTACAAGCATTTCGATATGCAATACATAATTGCACGTATTTCGAGAGTACGGTTTATGTTATACTTTAATGATGGTTTGATGGATGATTTTATATGGTTTATACATATCATGTTTTGTTAATGATTTGATGATGTGACATTGGGTTTGCATGTGAATTCGGGCCTGAGACCCATTTTGATGAAATATGATTTTGGATTCGGTTTTGGAATTTGGATTACGATGGATTCTGGATTTTTCTATGAATTGCACATGGTTTTGGGTTCAAATACCCGGTACTATTGTTGGATCTGGTTTTGGGTTTAAAGACCTGGTTGATTGATGACGAGGGAGGGACCTTGGTTGATATGTTTTGAGTTTAAAGACTAGGTTATTATGATATCCCCCGCGACCTATTGATTGTGTTTTGAGTTTAAAGACGCGTTGATATCCCGAGAAGGCCTGATTTATGTGAGTTTAAAGACTCGGTGATTGAGATCCAGCAGACTGATTGACTTGTGATTTACTATTGATTTCCGATGTTTTCGGATGTGTTGGGCAATGGCCCAGTTTATATGGCTTTATGGATTTTTGGGCTATGTTCTCGTACTTGGCTTTTGATTCATGATTTTGGGTTGAGGCCCCATATTTATGGTTTTGGGCTAAGGCCCGAGGTTTGAGAAAAGGAAATGATTTAGGTTTTCATACACGGTTTTCTTATATTGGAAATGAAATGGATTATGAAATGACTTTCAAATGCATGCATTGGTTTTACGTGGAGGGTAAAAATGTCTTTTCTGTAACATGTTTTTTAAACTGATTTATTTTTGTCCACTCACACCTTTTATGTTTTATTAACCCTCCAGGTCGTGGCGCGACAATTGAGGCTGATTAGGAGGTGGAGGCATGAGTGGGCACATGTATGGTTATCCCTTGTTTGGCAAGTGCTGAGGGTAATTTGGGAACTTCAGTTGACTTGTAGACGGGAACAGGACCGGGCACGGTTATCAATGTTCCCCAGGAGACGGGTCCTATCAAATTGGTATCAGAGGACTAGGTTGCTGATTCTGTTGCCACATCATGCCTCCAAAATGTAAGCCTCGTTCACGACCTGGTAGTGAGACGGGTATACGAGGGTAGATGAGCCTCGTGCTAGATCTCGGATGAGATTGACCCTGGATTGAGGGTCAGATGTAAATCAGTGTACACTGTGAACTACTAACTGTTAAACACGGAATTGTGTGGGTCCTAGGGATGAATGAGCTCAGTGGCTAGAAAGGTTGCACAATTGGGTAAGTTGCACTCGTGATGAGATTATTCTCAGTGGATTCCTTAGGTGGAATGTGTGTCTAAAGAGTCTAGAATGTGATGGGATATCCCTTAGGCCTTATAGGTCGTATAAGATGTGGTTCACCATCGGTATTTTCTCGGTGACTGGGTATGTCAATGATGGCATGGCTGATTGGTATGATATTGGACTCAAGAGGAGTAGAGATATGGATACGGGACTCAAAATGAGTCAGGATATTAGTTAGGACTTGAGATGAGTCATAGTAATGTATCTGGGCTCGGGAGGAACCGGAAGAGTTGAAAATATCTATGGTTGCTTATACGACAGACCCTTGATTGAGGAATATTTGGCACCTGGGATGCTAAGGACTGGTATAAGGTCAGATACTGATGGGTAATGAATTTATGGATTGGTCTTATTTAACTTTGTTTATTGGACTTATCGGTCGCGTCAGTTTCATTTAGTGACTGAATTTTTGGGAGGAGCCCCGAGATATACAGGGATTTGGACTTAGGAGATAGTCCAGTTCAGTGGGACGCTAGTTGAGTCCACTGGGAAGCAAAGTGATAAAGGTAATGATGTAGTAATAATAAAGTAAAATGGCACTGTTGGGGTACAATGGAGCAGGGATTGGCTCTTGCATTGATTGTTGATGTGATATGCGAGGGAAGAGTTGGTGGGACCCATGGTGGATCGTAGGGGCGTGGTCAGTTAGGACTACATGCCCGGGGATTTGTAATTCCTTCGCGAGAAGCCTGAGTAGCCCTAGAGTGCTAACCTAGATATATATTACTTGTGATCATGAATATGTATTTCGTAGGTCTCGGGCTATCCAATCTTCCATGTCTTGATATTGTACATTGGACGGATATGGAGATGTTCGTGATTGGTTATGGTATGGAAACCAAGGAACCAACTGGAGTTACATGTGTGATAAATTTGATGATATTAATGTGGTAACCTTGGTAATTATCTATGGTGGAATTGGTGATACATAAGGGGGGGTAGATCTATCAATGTGAGGCTACCCAGGATAACAGGAGTTATTCGCTTAGTGGCTGACTTGGGGTATTCCTAGACTTGGATGATTTGGACGTAATCCTTGGGATGGATTGGTTGATGACTTATGATACCTGTATCGAGTATGTCGATTAGAGAGCGATATGTGGAGTCCAGGATTTCCAGAGGTTATGCTTCAGAGAGACTTGAGGGTGTTTGACAGGACCCACCCCGATCCTCTCTGGAACCATATGGGGACGTGCCCTGCTCCCATCTGACACCCAATAATTCATACCAATTTTGACCTCAAAACCTCAAATGCATAAATAATCAAATTAAAGTCGTACAACAAATCCGAATTAAACAGATGTCAGACAAGGGATGAAATCCAAAATTACAAGTTTGCGAGCACGACTCTAAAGTAAACCTGCGGGTACACTACCCAACAGGGGTTCAGGTACGCAGAAGTAGATCTATGCCTCAGCCTCAGGTTCCTCCTCTACCTCAGTGTCATGACCTGGAGGGGTTACCAAAAACATTAAGGGTGAGTGGACAGAAACTCAAGTTTATAAAATCGTTTGATAAGTAAAACATATAATTTACCCCTCCTTTTTCCAAACATGCATGCAGCATCATTTAAAATCATAAATAATATAATATGAATCATAAGGCATGTAATAAAACCATAACCATAATTTTAGCCACTGCACTATACACTCCAATCCGACATCCCTGATGTCTGACGTCCCGGACGTCCAATAAGGTCACAATCACAAGGCTACGCGTGCCACTCGGGTCTCAATTCCGAGTTCAATCCCCGAACCCTGTTCGGTTACAGCATCCCCGATGCTTAGCGTCGTAGACGCTGGACGTTCTAGACGTCCGTGACCTCTCTGGGGTACCTCATCCGGAGGAGACAATATAATATGGAAGGATCTATACAGTGCAGTACCAAATACATTTTGTTGATACCCACATGCAAACATATATGTATACATAGGTAAAATCTGAACCGATCGTTACGTTTCATCAAACGGGTCTTATGCCCAAATACCGTGAAACGTGCCATAACCGAAATATCAATATCATCAAAACCATTTATATATTCCAGCATGTGAACATATAAGTAAATCAGAAAACATTTAAGCATGCAAGGGTTTAATGAAAACGGGCCCACTCACTGTACGATTCCGCTGCGAATCTGCGCGTACGGACCTGTACCGAGATTGTCGTACAATTCCTGTCAGTTCAATTCACACGTAAGGGTCACTACAAGTCCTTAATATTTATTCAAAAGAAAGTTCGAAACAGAAGCCGGTTCGGGGAAACCGTCAACACGTTTCCCGAGGCAACCGACCCTAACCTGACCCTTCAAACTATCTCAGATCAACATGGTTAATTCACCACAAATGTTCATAATGATGAGAGGAATAAAAGTCATGTTGATCGTGATCGGAGATAAGCCCCAACGCGCCCTCACGCGCCGCCCAAAGTGGCTGCGCGTGAAAGTCACGCGCCTGACACTGTAGCTACAGTGTCAGCACCTTCACCCGTTTGTCTGTAATTCGGGCCTGCCACCCGCGGCTTGACCCGGTTAATTACCCGTCAATTCCTACTTGATTTCAATCCAATTTGATCCTAACATGTTATTTAAACATCTAATTTAAGTTCTGAGTTATTAATTATCCAAAACCAATCCTTAAATGGCCCCTCGACCGGTGATCATCCAAACGGGTCAATCACCAGAACTCACTGGTTTCAAACCCATTGTCCAATTAACTTCACAGGAAGTATAACAGGATCAAAACGAACCAAAATGAACAATCAATTGTGTCTGAAAGTACCTGAAGGTCGTCGTCCCAAGCTCTGCGATTTCCCTGAAAACAGCAGTCACCGTCCCAGCTCAGCCGTGGCTGATGGCCTTCGATTTCGATGCGGTTGAGTTCCAAACACTCCCAGAAGACTAAACCAGGCCTTGGTTTGGTCCAACAGTCACCAGAAATCAAAACCCGATTTTCCCTCCAATTTTTCCAGAAATGGCTTCTCTGGTTTTCCTCACCCGTTCTCAGTTATCTCTGCATCAGAGTGATGCTCACTCATGTCCTAATCAGTTTTAAACAAATTCAAGCCGTCCCAGAGGCTCGTGGGTGTCCAATTTGTCCACTGAAATTTGTCCCCCGAAAGCTTCGAATTTTGATTAATCAATTTGATCGTGTAGGTGGAAGAATCAGACCACGTTTGATGCTTCAAAAAGGTTTAAACAAGCAATACTTTCCAACCCACACTCACCAGTAAACAAATCGTACTCAGAGCCACCGCACATGGTGGTGCCACCCATGACCCCCGCGGTTTGCTACAGTAACCAGGGCAAAAAGACCAAAATGCCCCTGGTTCAAATAATTACCAAACTGCCCTTCACTTTCGAGACCCGTAACTCAGCCATACGAAGTCCGATTTCGGCGTGCCGCCTGTCTACGGACTCAGGACGTCGAGACCTACCTATCGGTTCTGGAGTCGTGTGAAAATTAATTGTTAAACGAAAAGTCAACATTTTCGCCATAACCGTCACAATTACGGTAATGCCCCTGAACTTCTGATAGTCATAACTTTTTCCCTGATCGTCCGAAATGGACGTGCCACCTGTCTATGAACTCGTGACGTCCCGAACTACGTCACGGTCATTGGTCAAGGTCCATTTGACCCACCAATCAAAAAGTCAACAATTTGGCCATACCATTAACAAGGTAAAAACGTCAATTGATACATTAAATTACAATATTAAAGTCCTCGAATGTCCGGGGTGTTACAACCTTCCCCCCTTAAGAAATTTCGTCCCGAAATTTCAAAGAAACAAATGAGGAAATTGTTCTCGCATCTGAGCCTCAGGCTCCCATGTGGCTTCTTCCACATTCTGATTTCTCCAGAGAATCTTCACGAGAGGGATCGTCTTCCGACGTAGTACCTTGTCCTTCCGATCCAAGATCTGTACTGGTTGTTCATCAAAGCTCAAATCCTCCCGTAGTTCGACAGGTTGTTCCCCAAGTACATGAGAAGCATCACGTACGTACTTCCGTAGCATCGATATGTGGAAAACATCGTGAACTCTAGATAGTTCTGGAGGTAGTGCTAATCTGTAAGCAACTCTGCCGATTCTCTCCACGATCTCATATGGTCCGATAAAACGCGGCCTCAGTTTCCCCCGTCGACCGAATCGGATAATCCCCTTCCACGGTGATAACTTCAGGAAGACGAAATCTCCCACTTCAAATTCCAAGTCTCGAATCCGTCGATCGGCATAACTCTTCTGGCGATCCTGTGCCGCCTTCAATCTCTCCTTGATAACACGAACAGTTTCCAAGGTCAAGTCCATCAATTCCGGCCCTACAGCCGTTCGCTCTCCTATCTCCGTCCAGCAGATAGGTGTCCTGCACTGTCGACCATACAGTGCCTCATAAGGTGCCATCCCGATGCTTGCCTGATAGCTGTTGTTGTAAGCGAATTCCATCAATGGCAAATGAGTATCCCAAGAGTCCTGAAACTGTAGTACACATGACCTCATCATGTCCTCCAGGGTCTGAATGGTTCTTTCAGACTGCCCATCGGTTTGTGGATGGAACGCAGTACTGAAACGTAGGGTTGTTCCCAAAGTAGCTTGCAAACTTCGCCAGAACCTGGAAGTGAAACGCGGATCACGATCGGACACGATCGATTCCGGCGTACCATGCAATCGTATGATTTCCTTCACAAACAACTGAGCCAGTCGATTAATTTTATAGATCTCCTGAACTGGCAGAAAATGGGCTGATTTGGTTAACCGATCCACGATCACCCATACTCCGTCCACTCCACTCTGAGTTCTCGGTAACTTAAAGATGAAGTCCATGGTGATGTGATCCCACTTCCACTCGGGAATCGGAAGTGGCTGCATAGCCCCATAAGGTCTCTGCCGTTCCGCCTTAACCTGCTGACAGGTTAAGCATTTGCTCACGAACTCAGCAATATCCTTCTTCATTCCTGGCCACCAATAATGGTTCCGGAGGGTACGGTACATCTTTGTACCTCCCGGATGCATAGCATAGGCCGAACTATGGGCCTCCTCAAGAATCTCGGCCCGTAACTCTGCCACTGCAGGTACACACAAACGGCCCAATTTCACAAGTGCCCCATCGTCCCGGATGGTAAAATCCTGTCTCCCATCCGCATCGAGCTCAATTCTGTAAATACAGAGTATCGGATCCTGAAGTTGTGCTTCGATAATCTGATCAATCAGTACAGGTCGTACATGGAAGCTGGCCAACAAAGCTCCATGCGCATCCGTACCCAAAATAACTCCCGCTTTCCGGAGTTCCACTAGCAAAGAAAGATACACCAACCCTAGGTGTGCAACGGATCCTGCTGACTTCCTGCTGAGTGCATCAGCCACCACATTGGCCTTACCCGGATGGTACTCGATCGTACAGTCATAGTCCTTCAGCAGCTCCAACCATCTCCGTTGTCTCATGTTAAGCTCCTTCTGAGTGAATAGGTATTTAAGACTCTGGTGGTCGGTGTATATCCGACACGTTGCGCCGAACAGATAATGCCTCCAGATTTTCAGGGCATGAACCACCGCTGCCAACTCCAAATCATGGGTAGGGTAGTTCAACTCATGAGTCTTCAGCTGCCGGGATGCGTAGGCGATAACCTTGCCAGTCTGCATCAACACGCAGCCCAAACCTTGCAGTGAAGCATCACTAAAGACCACGAATTCTCCACTGTCATCCGGCAATGCAAGGACAGGTGCAGTGGTCAATCGATCCTTCAACTCTTGAAAACTCCGATCGCACTGCTCGTCCCAGATAAACTTCACTCCTTTCCAAGTCAAACGAGTCAATGGTGCAGCAATTTTGGAGAAACCCTCCACGAATCTCCGGTAATAACCTGCTAATCCGACGAAACTCCGCACCTCGGTCACCGTTGTCGGTCTAGCCCAGTTGGTTACCGCTTCTGTTTTCTGGGGATCCACGCAAATCCCATCCGTCGATATCACATGTCCCAGAAAACCAATACTGCTCAGCCAAAACTGACACTTGCTCAGCTTGGCGTACAATTGTTCTTGTCTCAGCCTCTCCAAGACCAACCGTAGATGTTCCTCATGTGCACGGGCACTCCTCGAGTACACCAAAATATCATCGATGAACACAATCACGAACTTATCCAGGTAGGGTCGGAAGACCCGGTTCATCAGATCCATGAATGCTGCTGGAGCATTCGTCAAACCAAATGGAATAACAAGGAACTCGTAGTGTCCGTAACGGGTTCGAAAAGCAGTTTTCGGAATATCCTCCTCCGAAATCCTCAGTTGGTGATACCCATACCGCAAATCAATTTTCGAGAAGCACTGAGCTCCCCGCAACTGGTCAAAAAGGTCATCGATCCTGGGTAGAGGATACTAGTTCCTCAGCGTCACCCTGTTGAGTTGTCGATAATCAATACACAAACGGAGACTTCCCTCCTTCTACTTTACGAACAACACCGGTGCTCCCCACGGTGAAGTACTCGGTCGGACATATCCCAAATCCACCAACTCCTGCAATTGAGTCTTGAGTTCTCGTAACTCGGCCGGCGCCATCCGGTATGGTGCCTGGGATATAGGTCGGGTACCAGGGAGTAGTTCAATAGTAAACTCGATCTCCCGTGAGGGTGGCAATCCAGGTAAGTGTTCTGGGAATACATCCGGAAACTCGCATACCACCGGTATTTCGTCGATACCCGGAGCATCAACCCGTTCTGACACGACATACGCCAGATAAGCCTGGCATCCCTTCCGTAGAAGTTTAGTAGCAGTAAGTGACGAAATCACTTCAGGAGGCGAACCATCACGTTCCCCCTGAAAGATAACCTCCGGCAAACCCGGGCTTCGCAGAATCACTTGCTTGCTACAGCAATCGATGAGCGATCCGTGCTCCGATAGCCAATCCATCCCTAGGATTATATCGAAGTCGTGGATATCCAGAATAATTAAGTCTACTGGTAAATCCACATCCTCAATTCTTACCGGGCACCTCCGAATCACCTGATTCACAAGGTACACGATGCCCATCGGGGTGCCAACCCCCATTTTGCAATATAAAGCTGATACCACACAATCAAGCATACCAGCACAACTCTTCGAAATAAAAGAATGTGTAGCCCCCGCATCCATCAATACACGTACAAGAAGGTTTAAGATATGTAGTGTACCTGTGACCACGCCTGGGGCAGTCCTCGCCTGCTGCTGGGTCATTGCAAACACTTGGGCCCTCTGCCCTCCGTTCCGTCCGTGCCCGCGCGCGCCACGCCCAGCACCACGGTCACCTCCCTGACCGCGACCTCCATTAGTGTGGGAAGCAGTGCTCTGCACCACACTAGAGCCCCCAGCGTCGTTGTTCTTGGACAACTGCGGGCAATCACTGGCATAGTGGCCCTCCTCTCCGCAAGCAAAACAAGTTACTGGCCTCGGCCTGTCCGAATGCCCGCCAGAAGCACCGCTCCAAGATGAGCGCTGTCCATAATTGTATCCAGATCCTCTGCCCTGAGAGCCTCCACGTCGACCTGACCAGCCACGGCCCTTGAAGGATGAGGGTGCTCCCCTGTAGCCCCCTCCCTTGTTGTTCTTATGGCCCGATGGCCCACGATGTGGGCGATCCTGACGTCGCCCCTCGCCCGAAGGTTGTCGTGTCTGGTGTGCCGCCAGACTGGCCTCGACACGCACCGCAGCGTCGACCAAATCTCTCAGTGAAGCATGAGTAGCAGCAGTCACACTTGCCCGGATCTCCCCCCGGAGCTCAAGCTCGAACCTTTGGCATTTGTCCTCTTCCGTGCTCACGAAAGATGCAGCGAACCGGGAAAGTTTCCCGAAAGTTTGCTCGTAGTCTGCAACGGACATATCACCCTGCTCCAGCCGCAGGAACTCAGCCTCCCTTGCCGCGCGAAACGATCGCGGGTAGTACTGGTCCAGAAATCTGGAACGGAAAGCTTCCCAAGTAGTGGTATGGATAGACCACCCAGACATTTCGAGTTCGTGCCACCACTGGTAGGCTCCTCCTTCCAGCAAGAAGGCCGCCAAGGTCACTCGTTCGCCTGGAGGGCAGTGCATCACCGAGAAGATCCTCTCCCACTTGGTGATCCAATCATGAGCATCCTCGGGGTTTGATCCCCCGCAGAAAGGAGTGGCTCCCAAACGTTGAGCCCTTTCAATGCTCGCGCATTCCATCTCCCTTTCCAGGTCCTCGTCAGTTCGTGTATGAGGAATTCTCCTAGGAGGCATAACCAACTGTCAAGAGGCATAGATCAGATAACAATATTCTTAAAAGTCGAAAAGTAACTAGTACTAATCGCTAGTCTAGCATGCTGACCATACCCTAGTACTGACCACAACCTAGTGCTCTGATACCAAGCTGACAGGACCCGCCCCGATCCTCTCTGGAACCATATGGGGACGTGCCCTGTTCCCGTCTGACACCCAATAATTCATACCAATTTTGACCTCAAAACCTCAAATGCAGAAATAATAAAATTAAAGTCATACAACAAATCCGAATTAAACAGATGTCAGACAAGGGATGAAATCCAAAATTACAAGTTTGCGAGCACGACTCTAAAGTAAACCTGCGGGTACACTACCCAACAGGGGTTCAGGTACGCAGAAGTAGATCTATGCCTCAGCCTCAGGTTCCTCCTCTACCTCAGTATCACGACCTGGAGGGGTTACCAAAAACATTAAGGGTGAGTGGACCGAAACTCAAGTTTATAAAATCGTTTGATAAGTAAAACATATAATTTACCCCTCCTTTTTCCAAACATGCATGCAGCATCATTTAAAATCATAAATAATATAATATGAATCATAAGGCATGTAATAAAACCATAACCATAATTTTAGCCACTGCACTATACACTCCAATCCGACATCCCTGATGTCTGACGTCCCTGACGTCCAATAAGGTCACAATCACAAGGCTATGCTTGCCACTCGGGTCTCAATTCCGAGTTCAATCCCCGAACCCTGTTCGGTTACAGCATCCCCGATGCTTAGCGTCGTAGACGCTGGACGTTCTAGACGTCCGTGACCTCTCCGGGGTACCTCATCCGGAGGAGACAATATAATATGGAAGGATCTATACAGTGCAGTACCAAATACATTTTGTTGATACCCACATGCAAACATATATGTATACATAGGTAAAATCTGAACCGATCGTTACGTTTCATCAACGGGTCTCATGCCCAAATACCGTGAAACGTGCCATAACCGAAATATCAATATCATCAAAACCATTTATAGATTCCAGCATGTGAACATATAAGTAAATCAGAAAACATTTAAGCATGCAAGGGTTTAATGAAAACGGGCCCACTCACTGTACGATTCCGCTGCGAATCTGCGCGTACAGACCTGTACCGAGATTGTCGTACAATTCCTGTCAGTTCAATTCACACGTAAGGGTCACTATAAGTCCTTAATATTTATTCAAAAGAAAGTTCGAAACAGAAGCCGGTTCGGGGAAACCGTCAACACGTTTCCCGAGGCAACCGACCCTAACCTGACCCTTCAAACTATCTCAGATCAACATGGTTAATTCACCACAAATGTTCATAATGATGAGAGGAATAAAAGTCATGTTGATCGTGATCGGAGATAAGCCCCAACGCGCCCTCACGCGCCGCCCAAAGTGGCTGCGCGTGAAAGTCACGCGCCTGACACTGTAGCTACAGTGTCAGCACCTTCACCCGTTTGTCTGTAATTCGGGCCTGCCACCCGCGGCTTGACCCGGTTAATTACCCGTCAATTCCTACTTGATTTCAATCCAATTTGATCCTAACATGTTATTTAAACATCTAATTTAAGTTCTGAGTTATTAATTATCCAAAACCAATCCTTAAACGGCCCCTCGACCCTTGATCATCCAAACGGGTCAATCACCAGAACTCACTGGTTTCAAACCCATTGTTCAATTAACTTCACAGGAAGTATAACAGGATCAAAACGAACCAAAATGAACAATCAATTGTGTCTGAAAGTACCTGAAGGTCGTCGTCCCAAGCTCTGCGATTTCCCTGAAAATAGTAGTCACCGTCCCAACTCAGCCGTGGCTGATGGCCTTCGATTTCGATGCGGTTGAGTTCCAAACACTCCCAGAAGACTAAACCAGGCCTTGGTTTGGTCCAACAGTCACCAGAAATCAAAACCCGATTTTCCCTCCAATTTTTCCAGAAATGGCTTCTCTGGTTTTCCTCACCCGTTCTCAGTTATCTCTGCATCAGAGTGATGCTCACTCATGTCCTAATCAGTTTTAAACAAATTCAAGCCGTCCCAGAGGCTCGTGGGTGTCCAATTTGTCCACTGAAATTTGTCCCCCGAAAGCTTCTTATTTTGATTAATCAATTTGATCGTGTAGGTGGAAGAATCAGACCACGTTTGATGCTTCAAAAAGGTTTAAACAAGCAATACTTTCCAACCCACACTCACCAGTAAACAAATCGCACTCAGAGCCACCGCACATGGTGGTGCCACCCATGACCCCCGCCGTTTGCTACAGTAACCAGGGCAAAAAGACCAAAATGCCCCTGGTTCAAATAATTACCAAACTGCCCTTCACTTTCGAGACCCGTAACTCAGCCATACGAAGTCCGATTTCGGCGTGCCGCCTGTCTACGGACTCAGGACGTCGAGACCTACCTATCGGTCCTGGAATCGTGTGAAAATTAATTGTTAAACGAAAAGTCAACATTTTCGCCGTAACCGTCACAATTACGGTAATGCCCCTGAACTTCCGATAGTCATAACTTTTTCCCTGATCGTCCGAAATGGACGTGCCACCTGTCTATGAACTCGTGACGTCCCGAACTACGTCACGGTCATTGGTCAAGGTCCATTTGACCCACCAATCAAAAAGTCAACAATTTGGCCATACCATTAACAAGGTAAAAACGTCAATTGATACATTAAATTACAATATTAAAGTCCTCGAATGTCCGGGGTGTTACAGTGTTACCCTCTAGAATGCTTTTGACCCTCACAATCGATAGACTGTTGGTAAAAGGTAATCAAGGTTTGCTGGTTATATGTGTGGCATATGTGCTTCGTGTATGAGGTGCCTAGCGAGGGCTGAGGATGTATAGATTTTTCAATATATATTTCCTGAGGTTTTGCCAGGATGAAAGGTTGAGTTTATGATGGCAATCATGTCGAGTATACGAGTTGTTTCTCGGACGCCCTGGTATGTGTCACCTATGGAGTCGTAAGGACTGAAGGTGCAGGTACAAGACTTGGTAGATACGGGTTCATTCGGCTTAGTGTTTCCATGGGGAATCTAGTATTCCTTATGCGGTAAGAGGAAAAAGGTATGATGGTCTGAGCTTACATGTGGACTATGGACAACTTAATAAGGTAACGGTATGGGATAAGTATCCCGTATCATGAGCTAATGATTTGTGGTTCTGTTGGAAGGTTGTGATTATTAAGCCTATTAAGAGAGGCCAACATGGTGACGACTATTGGTTATGAGTAAAAGAGAAAAAGATGATGTCCGGATTTGATATGGCTAAGGTTAGTTGATACCCTTGGATGGCCAAATGAACTAGTTATATTTGTGAGCTGATGAGTCAGGTATTCTGACCACATTTGGATGGTGTATGGTACCATGATTGATGATTGGTTGGTGTACTCACATTTACGGATAGGCAGATAATTTCAGGACCCGTCCCTCCTCGGTCAGGACCCGACTCATCTAGCACCATATTGTCCGCTTTGGGCCTCGCCCTCACGGTTTTGTTTTCGGGAGCTCATAGTGCAACTTCCCAGGGGGTCACCCATCATGGAATTGCACAAGCCTAAACTCGCTTAACTTTGGGGTTCCAATCCCCCCCAAAGCCACTTGAGCTCCCAAAAGGCCTAGTGCTAGATAGGTGTGTGCCTACACCTTTAAGGTACACCACCATCCTCTCCCAGACCATTCCCCCTCGCAGGAATGTGGGATTGTTTGACAGGACCCACCCCGATTCCACCCAGAAAACCGTGGTAAATCCTACTCCCGTCTGACAACCCAAAACGAAAGACCGAAATGTCCTCACGAAAACCACAAATTACATTGTCAGACGCAGGAGAATTTAAAACATCCAAAGTCAACCGTTATACAGAGCATAGTATGAAATAAAGGAAAACAAAACTGATACACAGAGTACACGCACAACGGAAAATTGAAACCACTCCGAGAAAACTCTAGAGTACTCTATGCCTCCGACGCTGCCTCAACGTCAACCCCTGTGCTAGCTCCACGACATGGAGGGTAATTAAAAACAGAAAGTGTGAGTTGACCAGAAAGAATGAAAGTTTCAAAAACCATTTCATAAACAAACCAGGGTTTTAGCCCTCCGTTTTGAAAACATGCATGCACAACCCAAGTTCTAGAAACAGTTATAAATCTCGTTACATCCAACATGAAACAATAGTGTAAAACAGTATAATGATCATTCTCAAAATCATATCATAAAAACCAGATATAATTATCCGATCAAACCTGCTGGACCTATCCAAGTCTTTAAACTCCCGAGTCTTTAAACTCAACAGGCCTATGGGGGAAATATCAATATATCCGAGTCTTTAAACTCAATCCGGGTCTTTAAACCCAATCCGGGCCCGTCCCCCGTCAATCATAATATCCGGGTCTTTAAACCCAATAATCAGATCCAGCAAATCCAATCCAAAACCATTTGAAAACCAATTCTAAATCCGTATTCAAACCCCCGAATCCGAAATCACTGGTCTGATGCCCTTCCGGCATCCAGAGCCATCATTCCGAACCCAAATCTGGAATTCCACTTTTCAACTTTAAAACCAAATTCCGCTTTCCAAAATCCGATTCTAAGACCGAAAACCTTGATCATTGAAATCATGTTCCAAAATCCATTTATAATCATTGAAAACCCTTTATCATTTGAAATCCCAAAATCATGGCATCATAATCAGAAATCAAGCCTTTCTCGTAAAACGTGATGAAAATCGTAGCTTTCTCGTAAAACGTGCAATTATATAAAACTGTTATAACATATTCGATAATCATGAAATCACATGTAAAACCATAAAACAATTATAGAAAAACAGTTATGCATGCTCAATTATAGAGAAGGGGTCCACTCACAGTTACCGGGCACGTCACTCGCGTCCCGTACGGTCTGTACGTTCCTCGTCTGCCTCGGGGATTCCCAAACCTGTCACAAGGCACCAAAATACGTCACTAACACGTCCACCAAGGTTCTCCTAATTCCGCACGAACTTCCCCGGGTTCTAAACGTAACGAACTGAGACCCTAAACCTTCGATCCCACAAAACTAACTCGAATCGTTGTCCGATTAACCCGAAACCTATCTCAAAAGATTCGTTACAACCTCTAGACCAAAAACCTAGTTGGAAGGTTCCTCGGAAAATGCCCCACACGCCCCCACGCGCCTCCCAAAGTGGCTGCGCGTGGGCCTCACGCGCCTTAACAGAAACATTGTTCATCTTCTTCGACATCTACAGGTTCCTAAGGACCTAAGGAGTCGATTAGCACTCACCAACTGCCTCGACTCGACCTCAGACTCCACGACTTAACGTCTGAAACAAAATAGAAAAATAGAGCAAACAGAGGAAGAAGAGCAATTACCTACTGGACGTCCGCCACCGTTCTCGCCGCCGCGTTCCCTGGAGTTCACAGAGCAGTCCCAGCTCCCCCTCGACTTTGATTGGATCAGAACACAGCAACACCACCACCAAATGCCCTCGACACCTCTCTATTTTCCTCAGAACTCACCCTCGCCTCACACACAACCGTTCACTTCTCAATCGTCTCATCACAACCCTGCACGCTCAACCTCCCTCTGAGCACACTCACACACTCACAAGGATCACACCTCCCTGTAATTTGATCGATTCCTCCCTCAATCTCACTCTTTGTTTCTCTCGTGTGCACGACTACACAAACACGCACACGGCCCTTTTTAATTTTGCACCGTGCACAAGCCTAGAACCCACTACACACACCACACATGTCCATCATCCCCTGGCCCAACTCAAAATATCCCAATCAGCCCTGTACACTTGGCCTTATCCTATTTGCACTTTTCCCAATGTGCAAAAAGACCAAATTGCCCCTATGAATCAAAATTACCATTTTGCCCTTCGCCGTTCCAGACCCGTATCTCACTCGTCCAATGTCCGATGAAGGCATGCTGCCTATCGTTGAACTCAGGATGACGAGATCTACCTAACGGTGCTCGGTCTACGTACAAAAACCCTGTCGCACGAAAAGTCAACTTTTTCCCCTA
This sequence comes from Prinsepia uniflora, assembly GCA_032719365.1. Lineage (NCBI taxonomy): Eukaryota > Viridiplantae > Streptophyta > Magnoliopsida > Rosales > Rosaceae > Prinsepia > Prinsepia uniflora. The sequence goes on along the minus strand of CM064861.1, from coordinate 44,975,204 downwards.
TTTTAACCCAATTACGAAAGTGCCCTCGACCTTCCGAGCATCAAAACTTCCACCTCGGATGTCGGAATCGGGCGTGCCACCTGTCTACGGACTCGTGACGCCCCTAAATATGTCACGGTCATTGTTCAATACCCAATTGCCCGCCCGAACTAAAAGTTAACAATTTTCCCATACTAGGGGCAAAATCGTCATTCTGCGCCCAAAGTCCAAAAGTAACCAACTAAACACCGATTAGGCTCACTAATCCGTTACTAATCACTTCACTAATCCCGACTCCCGGGACGGGTCGTTACAATCTACCCTCCTTAAAATAATTTTGTCCCGAAATTTCATAGCTCGTTCCCGACACCTGGGGTCTCCTACCCGGTAAGCATCTCTTGCTAAAACAACTACTCTGAACAGTTTCCAACCTATCATCTCCACCTTGGGTATTTCACAACACCCCTACTACCAGTTCAACACTCTAACCCTCCCTCAGTACAACTAGAACTTCATGGTGTACGCAAGGGAAACTCTATGAAAAGAAACAAAGGTATTTTAGAATACCTCATTTAGAGTACCCAAACAGAGTCCATCGAGTACATCCTCACGTACAACCACCTATACCTTCCGGAAACCAGCTCAAGTTCTAAACCAGACTCCCGGTCTCTTGGTAACTCAACCACTACCCACCTTCTCACTCTAACAACGACCACTCAACTCCAGAAGCGATCCAACCATACTTGTCTCACCCAATAGGGAATCCTACCTACTAACTCACTACTTCACCTTCACGTCCCTCGACTGCTGCTCCGATCTCCTGGTCGGAATAAATCAATAAAGTCCTAAAGGCAATCCTAGATTGTGGGTTCTATTCAATAACCTCATATCGATCAGTTATAGTCACTCATTTCCAATTCCTTCCGTCATCCTTCAACAGAACTCACCGGGGTTCCCAACCTCGTCACTTCAAGTCACCTAGGGGAAAATCCTAAACTCTACCCCGGGATCCAACAAAAATGTGTACAACACGACCAAGGATAGTAAAAGTACATGTCACTGCACCAGGTGCTGACTGAGCCTCCTGCTGAGTCATCGCAAACACTCGGGCTTGGGGTGACAGGACCCATCCCAATCCCCCGGGGATTAGTGCGGGATGACCCTGCTCCCGTCTGACATGGAGTGTCAGACAAGGGATATTTCCGACCTTTGCCCTCCCGGGCTATCAGAGTACGCCAGGATCCGGAGGAGGTATGTGATATCTCGGTCTCTGCTACAGTCCACATCCGATGTCAACCTGAAGGGCAGTCAAAACATTAAAAACTGTGAGTGGACAAAACAAGAGTTTATAAAAACATTTAATAAGAAGACATTTGTACCCTCCACTAAAAAGCATGCATGCATTCGAAAACCATTTATCCAAAACAACCATATGTGGGACTAAGCCCAAAGCAGATATAAACTAAGGTCGAAAGGACCACAATAAAAACGACCATACGGGCCACTGCCCAAATCCTGTGCACACCTGTACACACCACATATCATATATCATATATCCATCACATACATATATATAAGTCACACAACCAATCCTGTCACGGTATCCAAAGCCACGCGCGTGCTACCCGGGTCTCAATCCGAGTCATCTCGAGGTCAAGATCAATGTCCGTAGACCTCTGACCCTACCCGAGGTAATAGTAATCATAGCCTTCCTGAGAGTAAGGAACCCAACTGGGGGGTGACTCCACTCAGTCGGTGCTCCGTGACTACTCCGGGGCATACAGACCCGTATAAGCACCGTATAAGCACCGTATAAGCACCGTATAAGGCCGAAACCTCGAAATACGTGCTTATATGTAACCACATACAAATGCACCCATGGCATCATCAAACAAGTAATAAAACATATAATAAACATTTATGCATGCACCAATTTAGAAAACAAGGTCCACTCACAGACCGTCCGAGCTGCCGCCTCGATTTGCGTGCCATACGGCTCCCCGAGCCGATCACCGTCACCGGGACTCCCAAACCTGTCCAAATCGTAATATAAGGTTACTAACTACTTAATTAACCTCCTACCAAAGCCCCGTAATTTTCCCATATTTTTAACTATTTTTAATCCCGAACCTAAACCTTCCGATGCCCCGAAACATCTCGAGACGGTGTCCGATCGACACGAAACCAGTCCCAAAATGTTCGTTACATCGAATAGATGATTTCGTATGTTGAACACATCCCCAGAAACCCCACCACGCGCTGCCACGCGCCGCCCAAAGGCCCCTGCGCGTGGGCTCACGCGCCGGTGAACAGTGCATCTTCCCCAGCGATCGAACCGGTCCAGCCTGCGCAGCCGGTCCAGCCGAGCCGGCGTAGCCGGTTCAGGCGTTTTCCCGTCTCCATTTGGTCCGATTCCACCCCAAAACAACCCTATAATTCCTATTTCGATCCTAGGAGTATGTTTGGATCATCAAAACGAAGAAAAACACGTAGAACCCGAGGTTTGATTCTTGAACCTCACGGTTCTATTTTTCCGAGTTCCTCCCCATGGCTTCTCAGCCACTAACCACCACCCAAAACATCCTAATAGCTTCCCAATAACCCCCTAATCTCATCCTAATCATCTAATAGCAACCATAATGCAAAGACCGAATTAAAATGGAATTTGGACCTCACCGTACCCTCTCGGGTTCGTGGCTTCGGCCGTGCACGGTGGCGTCACCTGGCCGGCCACCGTCCTCCACCATCATCTCCTCACTCTCTAGTCTCTCCAGTAAGCATATGGGTTCAAAGGTTGAAGGTTGTAATGGGTTTGGGGTCTCTGAGATCGGGTTAAATGGTTTGAAAGGAAAGAAATGATCGATGAAGAGGCAGGTGAGATGCATGAAGGAAAAATGATGTTCATTGGATGGGTGACACTTGTCACTCATCCATTGGGGATCAGAACAAATATCTGGGCCCACTAGAGACAAAACTGCACTTTTTGTCTCGTAAAACGTGCCGTCGTGAATAGTAACTAGGAACTTCCGTGAACCGTAACTTCGCCGTCGAACGTCCGAATTCGACGTGCCGCCTGTCTACGGATTCGTATCGTCCTTATCTACGTAACGGTCTTCGGCCCTCGGCCATCGGACCTCCTGGTCAAAAAGTCAACTTTTGACCTCCTATTCACCCAAATTACCAAAATGCCCTTGGGCTTCCGAACGTCATAACTTCTTCCTCGAATGTCGGAATTGAACGTGCCACCTGTCTATGAACTCGTGACGTCACGAACTACGTCACGGTCATCGGTCAAAGTCCATTTGACCGCCCGATCGAAAAGTCAACGTTTTGCCACCATCAGGGGCAAAACAGTCATTTCGCATCGTTCGTCCGATTTAACCTAACTAATCACCGATTAACCTCACTAATCGTGATTAGTCACTAATCTAATCATGGAATTTGGGACGGGTCGTTACATGGGGTCCTGACAATCTACCACGCCCCCTCAAACTACTAGTGGCACCACCACCTACCCTGGTGCCTGCTGTCCCTGACGCTGAAGCTATGCTCCGTCTTGGCTCCGCCGCTCCTTGGCCTACACCACCCTCATGTGGTAACAACGGACAGTCACGTCGGAAGTGACCCGCTCCCCACAGTAGTAACACTCATCTCGACTGGTAGGACCAGGTCTCCCTGTAGATGCAACAGACGTCGCACTGGCTTGCAGAGTCGGCTGTGTAACGACCCGTCCCAGGAGTCGGGATTAGTGAGGTGATTAGTGGTGGATTAACTGGGTTAATCGGTAGTTAGTGGGTTACTTTTGGACCTTGGGCGCAGAATGACGATTTTGCCCCTAGTTGGGCAAAATGTTGAATTTTAGTTCGGGAGGTCAATTGGGCATTGATTGATGGCCGTGACGTAGTTTGGGGCATCACGAGTCCGTAAACAGGTGGCACGCCCGATTCCGACATCCGAGGAGGAAGTTATGATGTTCGGAAGGTCGAGGGCACTTTCGTAATTTGGTTAAAATAGGGGGAAAATTGACTTTTCACGTGATACAGTTTTTACGCATAGACCGAGGACTATTAGGTTGATCTCGTCGTCCTGAGTTCAATGACAAGCGGCATGCTTTCATCGGACGTAGGACGAGTGAGATACGGGTCTAGAATGGCGAAGGGTAAAATGGTAGTTTTGAGTTACAAGGGCATTTTGGTCTTTTTGGTGCTTTGGGAATTGTGCAAATAGGATGAGGACAAGTGTACAGGAGAGATTGGATATTTTTAGAGGGACCATGGGATTGTGGACACGTGTGGTGTGTGTAGTGGGTTCTAGGCTTGTGCACGATGCAAGTATTTGTGTGTGCATCGTGTTTGTTCGAAGAAGGGAGAAACAGAGACTGAGATTGAGAGAAAATTGGTCGAGTAGCCGTGTGTGCTTGTGTGCTCTGGTGACTGAGTGAGTGACTAGAGTTGAGTGAGAAGTGTTGAGTGAGTTGGGAGTGCAGCTCGTGTGAGGAAAACTTGGTGTGTGAGGGGTGAGTTCTCAGAAAAACGGAGAGGTGTTGAGGGAACTTGGTGGTCGGGTTGCCGTGTGTTGATCCAATTAGGATCGAGAGAAGGCTAGGACGACCTTGTGAACCCTGAAGAACGCGACGGTGAGCACGGTGGTGGACGACAAGCAGGTCATTTCTTATTCCCCTTTGTTTGCTCTGTTTTCCGTTTTGGTTGAATTTGAAAGTTGTGGCTTTTGGGGCTGCGTCCAGGTGTCTGGTAAGTCCTAGTCGACTCACTAGGTCCTTAGGAACCTGTAGATGTCGAAGTCATGATGGGGGGGTGACATGGGTGGTCGGATTGAAGAACAGGGGTTTTTGTTGGTCACGGGTTCGAGCTAGGGACGACGGGTTAGAGGCCGTGTTGTTGTGTTTGGTTGAGGGGAATGGATTCCTAGGATCAGGACGAAGCTATTGGTGGAAAGAGGGACTGAATTGGTTGCAGGTTTACGGAGAACCGGTCACGCCGGTTCAGACCAGCTAACCATCGAAGAAGAAGATGAACAATGTTTCTGTTCAGGCGCGTGAGGCCCACGCGCAGCCACTTTGGACGGCGCGTGGAGGCGCGTCCGGTGGTTTCTGGGGAACCTTCCAACTAGTTTTTTGTTTTAGACGTTGTAACGAATCTTTTGAGATAGGTTTTGGGTTAATCGGACGTCGATTTGAGTTAGTTCTGCGGGATCGAAGGTTTAGGGTCTCGGTTCGTTACGTTTAGAACCCGGGAAATTTCGTGGGGAATAAGGAGAACCTTGGTGGACGTGTTAGTGACGTATGTTGGCGCCTTGTGACAGGTTCGGGAATCCCCGAGGTGGACGAGGAATGTACGGAACGTACGGACGCGAGTGACGTGCCCGGTAACTGTGAGTGGACCCCTTCTCTATAATTGAGCATGCATAACTGTTTTTCTATAATTGTTTTATGGTTTTACATGTGATTTCATGATTATCGAATATGTTATAACTGTTCTATATAATTGCACGTTTTACGAGAAAGCTACGATTTTCAGAACGTTTTACGAGGAAGCTTTGATTTCTGATTTCGATGCCATGATTTTGGCATTTCAAACGAGAAGTGATTTTCAATGATTATAAGTGGATTTTGATACATGATTTGATGATCAAGGTTTTCGGTTTTAGAATCGGATTTCAAAAAGCGAAATTTGGTTTTAAAGTTGAAAAGTGGAATTCCGGATTTGGGTTCGGAATGACGGTTCTGGATGCCGGAAGGGCATCAGACCAGTAATTTCGGATTCGGGTTTGGATACAGATTTAGAATGGGTTTTCAGCTGGTTTTGGATTGGATTTGCTGGATCTGATTATTGGGTTTAAAAACCCGGATATTATGATATGACGGGGGACGGGCCCGGATTGGGTTTAAACACCCGGATTGAGTTTAAAGACTCGGGAGTTTAAAGACTCGGAATATATTGACGCCTGGATTGAGTTTAAAGACTCAGGAGTTTAAAGACTCGGATAGGTCCAGCAGGTTTGATCGGATAATGATGACTTGGATTTGTGAATTATAAATGTTTTTAAGATGATTACTATGTGATTTATAGATGTGTTTACTTAATGGGTTATGCATGCATGTTTTCAAAACGGAGGGCCAAACCCTAGTTTGTTTATGAAATGGTTTTCGAAACTTTTATGCTTTATAGTCCACTCACACTTTCTATTTTTTAATTGCCCTCCAGGTCGTGGAGCTAGCGCGGGGGTTGACATTAAGGCAGCGTCGGAGGCATAGAATATTCGAGAGTTTTCCCAGAGTGGTTTCATTTTATCGTTGTGCGTGTACTCTATGTATGGGTTTTGTTTTACTTTGTTTTTGGTACTATGCTCTGTATAACGGTTGACTTTGGATGTTGTGTTTTAAATTCTCCTGCGTCTGACAATGAAATTTGGGGTCTTCGTGAGGTCATTTCGGTCTTTCATTTTGGGTTGTCAGACGAGAGCATGATTTACCTCGGCTTTCGGGGTGGAACCGGGGTGGGTCCTGTCAGGCTGTGCTCGGTAACCACGGAATCCTGAACTCTGAAAACTACCAGGTCTGCCAAAGCCATCATCGCCCGCCGACGATGCTCCACTGTAGTTGCCCCTTTTCGGTGTCCTCTGACTCGAAGCTCCAGAAAAAGGTGGCTCCCGGCGTTGTACCGGCAAGCTAGCCTCAACCCTCACTGCAGCATCTGACAACTCTTGGAGGGTCGCAAACGATCCAGCCGTCACTATGGCTCGAATCTCACCTCGCAGGCCCAATTCAAACCTACGGCACTTCTCGGCTTCAGTGGCCACAAACGTAGGAGCAAAACGAGACAACACCTGAAACTTCTGTCCGTACTCAGCCACAGTCATACTCCCCTACTGGAGTTGCAAAAACTCAGCCTCTTTGGCATCACGGAAAGAACGAGAGTAATACTGGTCCAAAAACTGCTCCCTAAACGTCTCCCAAGTCACTGTGTGGGCGTCCCAGCCAGACAACTCGAGGGTATACCACCACTCGTACGCCGCACCATCTAGTAAAAAGGTAGCCAGTAACACTCGCTCCTCCGGTGGGCATCACATCACTGCGAAAATCCGATCAAGTCTCGTGATCCACCTCTGCGCCTCCTTAGGATCTGCCCCACCACTAAAAGTCGTAGCCCCGAGCCGCTGGGCTCGCTCGATCGTAGCACTCTCCGCATCTCTCGCCGCGTCTTCAGGTCGTGGAGGGGGTTCACATCTCGGATGTAACGACTCGTCCCGAATATCGGGATTTAATAATATTTCATTGTGATTTACTAATCTGGGATTAGTTGGGTGATTTCGGACGAATTGTGCAAAATGACCGTTTTGCCCCTTGGCGTGGGCAAAATGTTGACTTTTAATTCGGATGGTCAAACGGACTTTGACCGATGACCGTGACGTAGTTCGGGACGTCACGAGTTCATAGACAGGTGGCACGTTCGATTCCGATGTCCGTGGTGAAAGTTATGATGTACGGAAGTTCAAGGGCGTTTTCGTAAATTGAACGTAATAAGGGGAAATGTTGACTTTTTGATCGGGAGGTTCGATGGCCGAGGGCCAAGGACCGTTAGGAAGGTCTCGATGCCCTGAGTTCGTAGACAGGCGGCATGCATCAATCGGGGTCCGTATGACCGAGTTACGGGTCAGGATGCGTGAGGGGCATTTTGGTAATTTTCTGCACAAGGGTAGAATTGTAATTTCACACGGGGGGCACTGTTTCATTGAACAGCCGTGAAGGTGGGAGGTTTGTGCGATCGATCCCATGGATTATTTATCAATTTATGGTCTGAATTGGGACAGTATGAGGTGTGATTGCACATGTATTGTGCTGGCAATCAATCACAATTGCACTGGGCACTGATTTTTAATGGTTTCGGGTCAGTGCAGGGGAGCTTTACGCAGTGGATTGTGGGACACTTTTGGACGCCTTTAACGGCTGAATTGAATTAAAAGAATGGAGAGTGAGTCGAGAGTGGTTCACTGAGATTGAGAATGAGAGGAATGAGTGAAATTGGGGCTGGATTTCTCTGAAAACCCGAAACTGGTTCTTGAGAAATTCAAATTCGAACTTCTAGTTTTAGGCCAGCCCAAGCCTAATTGATGATGGATTGAGCTTTCTGGAACCTCAACGAGTCGAACCAGATCAAATGGGGCAAGCTTTGAGGCTCCTAGGGCCGTGGACGGACGAGGTGGATGGCCGGAAAACTCAAGCTTGAGTCGTGATGATTGAGGTAACGTCGTGCTCAATTAATCATGTGAATTGGTTTGTATTAATCCTTATAAGCTTCCTGTGAAGTTAATTTGACAATGGTTGAGGATTGGAGGAGTTTTGGTGATTGACCCGTTTTGGGTGATCACGGGTTGGTGGCACGATTATGGATTGGTTGAGTTTAATCGATGTCACAGAACTGAAATTCAATTGTTAATGATTGTTGTAGGATCAAGAACGGATTGAATTGATGTCGAATTGGGTGTGATTGAACTGGATCCTATCGCGGGTAATCAGACCCGTTTACCAGTCATTCGGGTGAAGGTGGTCACTGTAGCAGTCACTGTAGCAGGCGCGTGGCATTCACGCGCAGCCACTCACGGCGGCGTATGACGGCGCGTGGGCACGAATCTCGAGGTGAGGTCAACATGACTTTTATCCTATACAATGTAACGAACATTTTGGCGTTGGTTTCGTGTCGATCGGATCCCGTTTCGATATTGTTCGGGATGTCCGAAGGTTTTAAATCCAGTTTAAAAATACTTAAAAATTCGGGAAAATTACGGGACTTGAATAGGATGTTAATGATGAGGTTAGTAATCCTCTAATGTGATTTGGACAGGATTGGAAGTCCCGGTGATAGTGGTGTGGCCCGGGAAGGCCTATGGCACGCGTATCGAGGCGCTCGGTTAAACGGTCTGTGAGTGGACATTGGTTTTATAAATTCGATGCATGCATAACTGTTTCATGATTGTTATAATTGTGATTAAATGATTTATTTTGGATATCGGTGAATTTATATGTTTTCACGCATTTCGAGGCGATTTACGTATTTGCACGTAAACCGAGGTTTTCTGGATTTGCACTGATTTCCATAAATGTGGTTGGATATGATTTCATGAACGGTTACGAACTTGAATAAAGTAAAATCGGGCCAGGGGCCCAGTTAACTTATGAATCGGGCCAGGGGCCCAGTTAACTTATGAAATCAGGTCAGGGGCCCAGTTGATTTATATATGCGATTTCGAGTCGAGGACCCTAAAATGGAATTGAATAAATGATTTTGGATTTAAATCAACTACTTGGACAAATGACGGTTTTATGGAAACTCGGGGCAGGGCCCTTGTGATATTTTGGAAATGAATAATAAAATGTGTTCCATAAAACCATCTCGATATGAGGATATATATATATCCTGGTCTCCTCCAAGTGTCGGGGACACTGGAGAAGTCACGGTGCATTGCCTGCGAGGGCTCATTGTACGGAGGTACCGGACCTCTCTGTTTTCCTTAGAACTCACCCTCGCCTCACACACAACCGTTCACTTCTCAATCGTCTCATCACAACCCTGCACGTTCAACCTCCCTCTGAGCACTCACACACTCACAAGGATCACACCTCCCTGTAATTTGATCGATTCCTCCCTCAATCTTACTCTCTGTTTCTCTCTTGTGCACGACTACACAAACACACACACGGCCCTTTTTAATTTTGCACCGTGCACAAGCCTAGAACCCACTACACACACCACACGTTTCCACCATCCCCTGGCCCAACTCAAAATATTCCAATCAGCCCTGTACACTTGGCCTTATCCTATTTGTACAATTCTCAATGTGCAAAAAGACCAAATTGCCTCTATGAATGAAAATTACCATTTTGCCCTTCGTCGTTCCAGACCCGTATCTCACTCATCCAATGTCCGATGAAGGCATACCGCCTGTCGTTGAACTCAGGACGACGAGATCTACCTAACGGTCCTCGGTCTACGTATAAAAACCCTGTCGCACGAAAAGTCAACTTTTTCCTCTATTTTAACCCAATTACGAAAGTGCCCTCGACCTTTCGAGCATCAAAACTTCCGCCTCAGATGTCGGAATTGGGCGTGCCACCTATCTACGGACTCGTGACGCCTCAAACTTCGTCACGGTCATCGGTCAATATCCAATTGACCGCCCGAACTAAAAGTCAACAATTTGCCCATACTAGAGGCAAAATCTTCATTCTACGCCCAAAGTCCAAAAGTAACCAACTAAACACCGATTAGGATCACTAATCCGTTACTAATCACTTCACTAATCCCGACTCCCGGGACGGGTCGTTACAGATAATATAATGAACAGATGTATTGAATGCCCTCAGAGAGAAAAATATATGGTTGAATAAGTGTTAGGTCTGGTTGACCAGAGTAGGTTTGTGAAACATATATTAATAACGGTCGGGATTAGTGTGAATCCCTGGAGAAACAAATTTATTGGTCAATGGAAAATAATTAAAAACTGTCACGGGGAACAAGAGTTATTGATTGAGATTTGATGGATACCATAGAGGATTGTAGAGGGGTTCTCTACAATGTTTTTCTAGTTATGGTGATTGACCCGGAAGGAGGTCAGAGTTATTGGAAATGAGAACTGAGATAGAATGATTAAAAAGTGGAGAAACAGTGACTCATGTTCGATGTGACCCTTTCCGTGTGCATAATGATATGTATGAGATTTGGGATTTGGTGAGGTGTGTGTCGATGCTAGCTGAACCCTCAGAAGTTGTACTTTACTTGCATGAGTTGGGATCAAACAGGTGGTCGAGTATGCAGAGGTAATATACCTTTGGGAAGGAATGTACGAGCACTGTATCGACCATCAGGATTGGTAATGATTGATAAAAAGAAAGGCTTAATGTGTGATAAGGCAATGGTCAGGATAGATTGAGATTACGACCGCATTGTCAGATTTGCTATTATTTGGGGAGATAATTGTCATGTTTGATCACTTAAGGATAAGTGAAATCCTGTTATTGATAGAACTCCATAGGATTGGAGTAATACATGATTTCTGATCATTTGGAATATTGGAGTCCAACTGCAGGATCGTACATGGTGTATGATATTGGATGGAGTCGAGGTCAAGGAATGGACCATATTGGATGGAGTCGAGGTCAAGGAATGGATATGATTTACGATATCGTTAGGGATTCCTACGATGGAAAGTAGAACATATTAAATGACTAAGTTGTGATATCTATTGGCCCTAGGAAGGGGTATGGTGTGATTGACTTAACGAGGGGAATGAGTTCCCGATTTATTGGACATTATGAGCTTATTGGCCTGGTAGCCTAGTGACATATGCGTGAGGATTTAGCCATTGTACCATGTCACGAGTGGATGACATGTGATCGAGAAGATATGACTGATACTTGTGTTTCTTGGATTGTGTGGACTCGAACATGAGCTAGGCTACGTATTCCGAGTAAGTATATGGTATGACTGCCCATGAGGCAGGGGTTTACAGAGGAATTTTGTCCCGATGTTGACCAATGATTGAGGCTGGTTGTATGATTTCTATAAGTTTGGGTATGACTTATATTCGGTTGAGGTTGATTATATTTCAAGTTCATCTTAGACATATTTCCTCGGAAGAAATATCATGGCACCTATTGATTGGAATTTCGAGGACGAAATTCTTTAAGGAGGGTAGGTTGTGACGACCCGGAAATTCGAAAAAGAAAAATTTGGAAAATTTGAAGCAAAAGACGATTTTTCCCCTGGCTATAAGGGCCGAAAGTTGACTTTTTTATCAAGACCTTGTTAGGATTTTCCAGAAGGACCGTTTGATAGGTCACGGGATGCTGAATCTGTAGACAGATGGTATGCGTCAATCGGAGTCCGAATGGAAAAATTATGGGTCTCGAACAGCGAGGGGCATTTTGGTCATTTTGTTGGAAAGGGCAAAAAGGTAATTTTGGGCTAGGATGTGATGAGTCGACCATCTGGTGCGTCTTACAGTTGTGTGAGTGACATCTGTCACTGTGATAGTGTGAATTAGTGGCAGTGAGGTGTGGCGGTGGTGTGTGAGTCATCTTCACCACCGTGTATGGGTTTTAGGAAAGAAAAACAGAGTTGGATGAATGAAAAACCATATCCCTACAATCACTACCAGTTAGTCGATTCAATTGAGAGGATGAACTAGAGTGAGAAACGAGTCAGAATAAGAGAAGAAAGGAAAACAATAACCCTTAAACCCGGAAGCCCAAGCCGTGGAAGTTTAAGGCTTCAAAAATTCGAACCTGAAAGTGTGTTCTGTGATGAGTGAAATTGACCCTCAATTGAGTCTTCTGGGATCATTTCGACTGGAAGGATTGAAGACTTTAATTGGAAGGATTGAAGACTTTAATTGGCCTTGGAAATATACTTAGTAGAATCCCACGAAGCTTTTTGATGCATCAATTGAAAGAAAACAATCGATTGTGAAGGAAATTGGAGGATGAACAGTGCTCGGGTATTCGTTGAAAAGTTGAGATCGAATGGAAAAATTGAGGTAAGTTCTCACGTAATTGAGATTACAGAACCTTAATTGGATAAATAATGATGCTAATGGACGGTTCAATTGTAGGAATTGATACAGAATTGATGGGGATCGAATCGGGTTGCTTCGCGGGTTGCAAGATCTGTTTAACAGTTAAACGGGTGGGAAAGACGACACTGTAGCATGCGCGTGGGCTTCACGTGCAGCCACTCATGGCGGCGCGTGAGGGCACATGGGCAAGATTCTCGAGGTGAGTTCAACATGAAACTTACTCCTTTTAATGTAACAAACATTTTGGCACTAGTTTCGAGGAAATCAGATAGTGTTGAGTGTATCCGAAGTTTTCGTATACGTTTAAAATACATATTTAAATCCTGGAAAAATTGGGGAGAATTATATGAGGTATATTGAAGTGTTAGTGACCCTAGATAGTGATTTTGGACAGGAATTGTGATTTCTGGAATTTACGGAAAAACGTGCAGCTCAGAAGCGGGTCGTTTGGACGGTGTGTGAGTGGACTTTGCTTTCTAAATTGCAATGCATGCATAATTTTTTTCTATGCTTTCTATCTATGATTTCTATGCTTATGATTATGGTACTTACGATTTCCGTATTTACACGCATTTCCATATGCAATATGTAATTGCATGTATTTCGAGAGTACGTTTTATGTTATACTTTGATGATGGTTTGATGGATGATTTTATATGGTTTATACATATCATGTTTTGTTAATAATTTGATGATGTGACATTGGGTTTGCATGCGAATTCGGGCCTGAGACCCATTTTGATGAAATATGATTTTGGATTCGGTTTTGGAATTTGGATTAGGATGGATTCTGTATTTGCTATGAATTACACATGGTTTTGGGTTTAAAGACCCGGCACTATTGCTGGATCTAGTTTTGGGTTTAAAGACCTGGTTGATTGATGACAGGGGAAGGCCCTTGATTGATATGTTTTGAGTTTAAAGACTCGGTTATTATGACATCCTCTGAGGCCTATTGATTGTGTTTTTGAGTTTAAAGACTCGTTGATATCCCGAGAAGGCCTGATATATGTGAGTTTAAAGACTCGGTGATTGAGATCCAGTAGACTGATTGACTTGTGATTTACTATTGATTTCCGATGTTTTCGGATGTGTTGGGCAATGGCCTGGTTTATATGGCTTTATGGATTTTTGGGCTATGTTCTCGTACTTGGCTTTTGATTCAGATTTGGGAACGTGGTTGATTCATGATTTTATTAACTGGTTTATTTTTGTCCACTCACACCTTTTATGTTTTATTAACCCTCCAGGTCGTGGCACGACAATCGAGGCTGATTAGGAGGTGGAGGCATGAGTGGGCACATGTATGGTTATCCCTTGTTTGGCAAGTGCTGAGGGTAATTTGGAAACTTCAGTTGACTTGTCAGACGTGAGCAGGACTGGGCACGGTTATCAATGTTCCCCAGGGGACTGGTCTTATCACATTACACTCTTATTCTTGAATTTTCTGATGATATGAAAATGAGTTTAAAGTGAGCATGTGGGGAGAACTAGCTTACTTTCTTGGTTTGCAGGTATAATAATTGGAATCTAGGATATTCATAACTCAAACCAAGTATGCCAAGGATCTAGTTGCAAATTTTGTCTTGTAAATGTCAAACCAGTCCCTACTCTGATGGCTAAGATTGAAAAACCTTAGAAGCATCCAAAAGGGAAGAAAGGGGACCAAAAACTCTATAGAACCATGATTGGCGACTTACTATACTTTACTCCATGTAGGCCACACATAGCATTTAACGTTGGTGTTTGTGCACGCTATCAAGCTGATCCAAATGAGTCTCACTTAATTTTTGTGAAGTGAATCATGAAATATTTAAGTGGAACTCTTCGTCATGAAATCTTTTACTCATCATTTGATTCTACCTTTGAATTTGCAGGTTACTCAGGTGCTGATTGGGCCGGAAATGCTGAAGACCGCAAGAGCACATCTAGTGGTTGATTCTATGTGGGAAATAATCTCGTCACTTAGCACATCAAGAAACAAAATTGTGTTTCCTTGTCTACTGGTGAAGCTGAATATATAGCTACTGGAAGTTGTCGTACTCAATTACTTTTAATGAAGCAAATGCTATGTAATTATGGGCTCAACCAAGGTAACATGGTTTTATTCTGTGATAACACTAATGCAATTAACATTTCCAAAAATCCAGTAGAACATTCACAAACCAAGCACATTGATATTAGGCATCATTTCATTTGTGAATTGGCTGAAAGCAATACAATTTTTATTGAATACATTCACACAAACAAGCAACGTGCAGAAATTTTTACCAAACCTTTAGAAAATCATAGATTTGAAGATCTTAGAAAATCTATCGGTGTTTGCATCTTAACTTGATTTTTTGTCTTGCTTTATCCTTATTATTGCCTATGAAATTTGGCATCTAATTGATGTTCACTTTGTGGATTCATGCTATTTTTTGGAGTGCCATTGTGTTATTATTTTCAAGATCATAGAATCGGGTTTACTTGGTGCTTTTTTGGTTGTATTTCTTTTCTATTGGGGCAATGGTAAAGGTTATGGTTGATGATCTGCTTACTGGTTGTGAACTGTGTGGTTTTTTTTATCCTTGTTCCATTGCTTTGGTTTGTGTTGGCAGCATGTGTAATAGATTACGACAATCAATATATGTAGATTCACGTATATGTTGTATTTCTTCTATTGCACATGCACACCCCAGCTTGAGCTTTTGTCTTTTCACATCATGCACCAAAATTTAGAAAATATGGTCATATTACATGGAATTCAACAATGTTAGCTCTAGAAGATGTAGTCTATCATCCATCATTATCTACACCCATGTCAATTATGTAGCCTTTATGACTTGCGAAAGTACATCCTCTGGAGTGCCTTATCATCTAGTGTCTTGAACTCAACTAACTTAAGAACATTGATCTAAAAACCGTTACACAAGTCATTTTGCTTTCTTAATAGAACTGATTATGATATTTACAATGCCTACTCCATTTACTTAGTTTTATAGCCTTATTGACTCGGGTTCTCAATCTCAAGGGTGCCTCATCACCTAATGTTCTACCTCAACTGAGACAGACACATTGATTTGTCACCTCCTATATGGGTCTTTAAGAAAGCTTAAGTGAGCTAAGTCATCTAAGGCCATTTAAATTTTTTTAAAAAAAAAAAATAGGTAAAAAAAAAATAAAAAATTTGGAAATTGGTGCTTTAGTTTCATGATCTTACTACTGTGTTTCACTAGAATTGTCCCTGCTACTAAGTTCTGTGTTTCCTGATGTCATAGAGTATTAAATCTTAATGTTGTTAGTCACTTTACACTAGAGATTTTGCATAGACATCTATCTTTATGTGTCATGTTGCGTGTATAATATTTCTTATTCCATCTTAAGCTTATCATGATTAATGCTCAATGTTTTAAATATGCTTTGTTTTATTCCCAATCTACTCTACATTCTCCTAACTTGATGCTTGTTATCCCTATGCCTTTATTGCTTGCATTGTCAAGTTCTCCTTTGTTGTCCATGTTATTCATTTAGGGGGAGAAAATATGTGTCTTAAGGGGGAGTTTATTGGTTTAATCTATCTCCTCGTCTAAAGTTTCTGTCTATTTCCTAGTCCAAAGGAGGAGAATACATTTAGGGGGAGTTTGACTAATTTAATATTACATCTTGACAGGTTGATTCATATGTTATCTTGTGCTCTAATTCATTATATGATTTTTTTTGTTGAATGACTCATTCCATGATCATTCATTGCATGGTTACCTCTACTACATCTTCTCCTGCTTCACGGTATTTCTTTTTATTGTGGTGTGAAGATTTTCATATACATGCATTTGAGAATGATGTCAGAGAGTTTATGCATTAGCTTCCTAAATGTATTGAGTTTGTCAAGGAAATGCCAAAGGGGGAGATTGTTAATTTATTATTTTTAGCATTTCCTAAACTAGATAAAATTCTATTAGTATGTTGGGCTACTTGGTCATTTATCATTGGGCCTTAAGTAGCACTATTTGATCTTTAGGTCATATGGTTTTTCACATCATATTAAAAGAAAGGAAATAGATGTGAGCGTGTGTGTGCTAGTGTAACGACCTGGAAATTCGAGAAAAGTAAATTTGGAAAATTAAAAAGGATATGATGATTTTGCTCTTGTAAGGTCAAAAATCGACCTTTTGACCTGGATACTTTTTAGACATTCTGTGATGATTGTTAGGTAGGCCCCGTGATTCTGAGTTCATAGAAATACAGTATGCCGAAATTAAAGATCGATAGATTCCATATGGACCAAAAATTAAGTAAGGGTATTTTGGTAATTTTGCATAAGAGATAAGGTGTGATGGTGACACGTCTAGAAAGACCTTGCATTTTCCCTCCCTAATCTTCCACTGACATACTTATATATATATATATATATATATATATATGTGTGTGTGTGTGTGTGTGTGTGTGTGTGTGTGTGTGTGTGTGTGTGTGAGGGTGCAATTCGGTGGGGAAAGGTCGAAAAAGAAAAAACCATGCAAACCTTAATAGAAAGGGAGAACTAGGGAAAAGGAAGGAAAGAAAAATAGAGAGGAAGGGATTGAAAGAAAAAGGAGAAGGAAACAACAAGAAAAATAAGGGAGGAAGGCTTGAGAAACCAGCAAACTCAAGAACACAAAATATTGGCCCGTGAACTTTGAACTCATAAATGGTGTTTTATTCATGGAAGCTTGAAACAAAGCTCAATGTGATCCTCCTTAGGCTTAGACTACCACGAAAATCTAGAACTTCACAGTTTTACACGCATCAAAGAACTAGAAAGCAAGTTGGAAGTTAGCCTTGTATGGTGGAATGGGACTATGACTTTCGAGGTAAGTCTTTTCAGTTTAGACATTATGGATCTCTTCCTATATCAATTAGATTAGTTTGGACGTTTGAAATACGAAAAAATGATGAAAAATATGGAAGTATGAGTTGGGGTGAGGTCGCGGGTTGAGCAACCCGGATTGCAGAGAAACAAGCTGAACTAAGATTGAGGATGATGAATAGTACCCATGCAGGGGATTGTGGTGGCGCATGGGGGCGCGTACTACTGTGTCTTGATTTTTTTTTCAACATAATTTTTCATGTTCTCAATGTTACGAATCCAATGGTACAGTTCTTGAGACGATCGGATATCATCTCGGGGTCATGTTAGGTATTTGAAGGGTTATGTTTCGATTTTAAATTCGTTTTAAATTTCAGAAATTAGGGAAATCAAATATAAGGTTATTTGGGACAATTAGTAACCCCTAAAAGTGTTTTATGATAGGTGAAAAAGGTCCTAGAGATTACGGAAAGGCAGGCAATCAGGTATTCTACTCTGTGGACGGTGTGTGAGTAGACTTTTCCTTTCTTTAACTTGTCATGCATGCATATTCAAGTATTTTATTTCTTTTTTTCATGATTTACATGATGTTGGCTCAATTATGGTTTTTAAATGATTTTTTGATGATTTTACGAGAATTATCTTAATTGCACATTTATGAGGTTTTCATATATTGTGTTTTGGGATTATGCCCAGATTTTGAAGCATAGTTTTGGTTTAAGGAATTGATATATATATTTATACATGTATGTTTTCTCAATACATGTATATGGAATGTTATGTTATGGACAACCCTTCTCAGGATGCTGGTTTGGTTGGATTATCTTAGACGTTCGGAACCAGACTCTATTTTCTTAAGACGAATTATGTGGTTAGTCTCAGACGTCTAGAGTGGGGCTCTGTTTTCCTGAGAGTGGTTATTTAGGCTATGACGCATATGACTAGAGATGGGCTCTATTTTTCTCGAACGGCTCACACTCAGACGTCCAAAGCTGAGCTCTGTAATCCCGAGTTTTTTGCTTACCGGTAGTGCGGTTGATATGATGATTGATATTGAGCATCAAAGATGGTTGGGTATGTGTGATTACTGACATGGTATCATGATATCTTTTCGTATATGATGAATTACTAATTTTGATATACTAATACAGTTTAAGTTATTCTTATGCCACTTTCTAATTGAAATTCTATAAAAATGTTGTTTACTTTGAGACTCGATTGTTCATTATTACGGTTTGCATATGCATGCATAGTTCTTATAAAAATGGAGGGTAAATTACTTATGTTTTCAAATTATGGTTTTAAAATATTTATTTTTATCCACTCACATGTTTTCGTGGTTTTGATAACCCTACAGGGCCGTTGCATGGAATTTGAGATTATTCGAGAGACGGAGGCATGAACTGAAAAAGAGTACGAGTATCCCTTGTCTGATAAGCATCGATAGTAAATTCGGTAATTTGGGTTGCTTGTTATATGGGAGTAAGATCGGGCGTGGTTATCAAAGTAGTTTAGGAACGGATCCTGTTAACTTAGTATCAGGCTAAGGTTCTTAGTTGTGCTTGTTAATATCATGCCTATGAGATACGAGCCTCGTGCACAGCTTGGTAATGAGATGTATGGACTCGGGACAGTTATTAGGCTGGAAATGGATATGGCTTATTAGTTCCAATAACAAATGTTACGCTTAGATAAGGAAAAGTTATGTGGGTCCAGATAGTAAGAAAACCCAGAAGCAAAAGTCATAGTATTTTTAGGCACATTGGACCCGGATGTGATAGACGAATTAGTTACTAGTTAGAGTAGATGTTTGAAGTTTTGAAATGCGAAAGACCTTTAATCTGGTCCGACGTGTATAGTGAAGTATACCAGAAGTGGCATGGATTATGAATATCTAATTAGGACTCCAATACGAGCTAGGATATCTAACTAGGATTTAGGTATAAGTCGCGATATTGGAATAGGATTCGGAAAAGAGTCGGAGTTGGGGAAATTAGGGCTCGAGAAGAGCCGAAAAGTGGAAATGTTGTTACAAGTTCGAATAATGAATAAGGGCTCGGGGTGGAACATGTGGTAATGTTATAGGACCGGTAAGTCTAGTTGCTAAACATATAAGTTTGAGATTGTGTAATGATTTCAGGCAGCTCAACGAGTTGTCAGTATGGAAAGAATACCCCCTGCCTTGGATAAATAATTTGGCTAATTGCATATGGATTAGAGTTGAACTCTTGGATTTTGTGCCTAAAATTCAAGAATTAAACTTACATTGTATGATTTTCCACCATCACCTCAACTCCTTCCAAAAACTTTCTATACCCTACTATTGAACTTTAGACAATAAATACTTCAATTTTGATTTCATAGAAAAAATTCAATTGTAACTATATAATATATATATATATATACATACATGTATAATATTTATTATATGTAGAATATAATAAAGGGCTCAAAAGGTCAAAGAGACAAAACACTAAAGGGTACATAGGGCAAATAGAGGAAGAAAAAAACAATTCTTTTTTTAACTGTTTGAAAGACATCTCAATAAAAATAAATTGATATAAAGATTTTTAAAAAAATTTAAAAATTATGCTAAATCAATAATTTACTCTAACAGTCATACAGTCAAGTAACAAAAACAAAACAGTCATATATATATATATATATATATATGGTGCAATATGGGTTGACTTTTGAATGAAGGTACGTAACATATATATATATATATATATATATATATATATATATCTGCCGATAGGAACCCACATGCATAAACATGGTCAACCCTCAAGATAGAAGACAAATGCGAGTAAGAGCAAAGAAGCATGATTGAAACAAACACAACTCGGTAACTCATAACAGGTGATTTATGGATCAATAATATTTATGGTCCATTGTTCATTGATATTTAAGATCGGTCCAAGCTGGATATGAAACTTCAATCCACAAACAAGCCCTAATCAAGGACGAAGGGGCCGGGGACCCTACAATCATGGCTGCATCTGTGACTGAGATGGCAGCAGCCCAATAAAGCCAAAGTCATTTCTGACAAGTCGACGACGGACGACCCTAGCTAGCGTTGACCTTCCACAGCCTATCATATATATTCATATATGCGCTAGCTTGCCTAGCTGTGTCCAAAATAATTTTCCATGGAGTCAACCACGCCATGACAAAAGTTGTCTCTACTTACACAGTACGTACTTCCATCTCTTATTTGCCTTAATTAGGGTTTAGGGTTAACGTACCCTGGCTTCCATTTCCCCCACAAGAGAGAGGGGCGCATGTGGCTTCATATCATCTCCCCTTTCTCGCAGTCGCAGCTACATATTATAGACCGGCCGACCGGGTAATAATGTTCACACTCACAGCTGCTAGCTAGTTAAAAACGAAATTCATAGTCTCATAGTTTCATATATGATGCCCCCTGGGGCACTGGGGCACTGGGCACTAGCTCTTTCCTTTGACTTTCCATACCTATCATATAATATACATGTGTCAGGTTCTTGCCTCAAAATTATTTTCAATCCACTCCGGCCCTCCTTTGATCATATCTGTCTTCATCAGGAGAAGATCAAATTAATTAACTTTTCTCTACGTACTCCCTTCTTTAATTATCTTCCTCGCATTTTCTTTTTTAAATCAATGTAATACTTAAGCACGCAGAAGCAGTACGTATGGTGTTGTGGATTCATTGTACGTATTTTGTAAAACAAAACTAAAAAGTTGTAGAGTAAAAATGCCATATTTTTAATTCCAATGATCTTTGTGAATGTTTTTTTTTCTCCTCCTCAAATTAACAGCAAAAAAAGGCTGTGTTATATATAGAGATGAGATTAATGTCTCAATTGGGAGTTACATTTCTAGGTATCTGAGCTTTTATATCGCCGTGACACATTATGACAACAATTCATTAGTATAATAATATATATATAGGATCAATTATAATATATATTTTTGCAATATACTTAAATCAAAATTCAAATTTTTAAAAAATTCGATCAGTGTACTTAATTAATGTTCATTTTGATAGAAAGAAATCTATTAAAATACATGCATATATATATATATATATATATATATATATATATGTAGTTTTTACTTATTATACCGAACAGAGGTATACATTATCTAAGTGTAAGCCTAGGTTTAACGAACCTACGTACTTTACCAGAGTCCACGCTATCACTAGCTAGCTAGACTGCTACATCATTAATTATTTTTCATCTTTTCTTTTACGATAAGAAATAAATAAATTGTAAAATATATGTAAGCATCTAGCTAGCTAGGTTACATAATCATCGTCATCGTCATCGTCATCGTCATCACATGCTGGTGGTGTTTGCATGGATAAAGCCGAATATCTGCTGAACCGAGGTCGCGATATCCTCCGCTGTGAACCTCGATTCACTCCCAACCTGCCCACAGTTAGCTTCAAATTAGTTGGATAACTACACTAATTAATAACATATATAGATTCTCACAAAAACAAACAACAACAAAATAAAAGGGAAAAAACTTTAGCTAGTTACCTTGACATTGAAGGAATATAAGACAGTTTGTTCGATGGTGGTAATGTTGGTGTGGAGGATACTGAGCTGCAAATCCTCAAGTGCAGCAATGGCCTTAATGAGCTGCCCAGGTCTTCTCTGAGACAGAATCTTGATCATGGCATCAAACCCTAAAACCTTCACCTCAACATCCGCAAAGCAAGACTTGTTCTCAGCCGTTTCTTCCCGAAGCCCTGTCTCGAAATCCAAAAACTTGATGGAGTCATTAGGGTTGATTGCCAAGTTACCAGGCGGGAAAATTACTGGCCCCCCACTGCCGCCACCGCTTTGAGATGCTTGCACTGCAGGCATCATTACGGGGACGACGGAGGCGGTGGAATCCCCCGCCTGTCTTGGACCTTCTCCTAAAATCCTCCTCCGCTTTTGTGACTCCAAACATTGAAGTAGCTGCTCCAACTCCCTCACAAACTCTATGGCCCCTCCAATGATAGAAGCTTGGTCCCCCTATACAACCAAATATTCAAGAAAATAAATGCATTACAAATATATATATATATATATATATGAGCTAGACAGGCTAAATCAAATCACGAATATGTGCATATATACCCGTTGTACATATGAACCCGGCATGAGGGACCGAAGGACACGAAGATGCTCGTTCATTTGCTTTCTCCGGTTTCTTTCAACGGCGATGTGAGTCATCCGCTGGCTCTCAACCTCTTGAGTTGTCTTGGTGGTTCTTGGCCTTTTTCTCTTGCTCTTCCCAGCTGGCTCCGACCGAGATCCCCTAGGGTTGTTATTGTTTTGAAGGTCTTCACCAAGAAACTGGAGCTGCTGCACCGAATTACTGCCCGAAACCCTACCTCCCTCCCCATCAGCTTGATTATCTTCTTCCAACGACTTTGTGTTATCATGTTCACTCAACCCTGCAAATCTCCCGTCATCTTGTGGAGCCATGAGAGACATGGACTGA
Source organism: Prinsepia uniflora (assembly GCA_032719365.1). Lineage (NCBI taxonomy): Eukaryota > Viridiplantae > Streptophyta > Magnoliopsida > Rosales > Rosaceae > Prinsepia > Prinsepia uniflora. The sequence goes on along the minus strand of CM064861.1, from coordinate 44,952,322 downwards.
TGATCCTGATCACCGGTGACTGGCTTTTCGTTCAACACCGGGAACTTAAGGAAGTAGACCGGGTCGATGCCAGGGGACTCTTGTTCTGAAATCTTGGTCTGGTTTAAGGCCAATTTGGGCCCAAAATCGGCGAATTGCATCACATCTGCGAAGCTTAGCTTATCGAAACAACTAGTTGTAGATGTTGGACCGCCACAAAATCCTGGTGGAGATAATTGGCTGCTCATTTGATGATTGTTCATTATGTAGTTCACCATTTTGTTGTTGTTGTTGTCCCCGGAATTCTCGTCGACGTGAGGCTGCTTCATCAGCTGCTGCTGCTGATGATCGAGGGCGTAGTCCAGATTGTTGAAGTTGCTAGGTTGCATAAATGCCTGAAATAATTCAAACTCGGAACTCAATAAGAACACGGTGATATAGATATATTGATAAAAAAATATACTAATGTCAACTGAAAGTTAGGGAAAGTGAGATAAGCAGTGTGAGATGGAGAAAAGTGTTATACCGAGAAATTGTTCTCCTTCTCCATATATATAAGGAAGCGACGAGTGAGTTATTAAAAATTTAACTGATGGGTCCTATATGCCTGAAAAATTGATGTACATACAATTACAAAATTTGGTGAATGTAATAAGACAAATTAATTTCTTGAAGAGATCGACAACAAATATAATTATATATGATAGAAGGTATACATTTAACTAACACAAGGCCAACAACCTGCCTCTTACAAATAATATTGGAAAACAGTTAAGAAAAGAATAGGGTTAAATTCGAGAGGGGTGGAGGGATTAAATTCGTTAATCATTTGAAGATCGATCGAGTTTCAAATATGAATAGAGTTTGAGGGTCGATTGAACTTTGAATTTTTGGAAAAGGAAAGTGAAAGCTTTGCAGATTTGGGAACGTGGTTGAGTTATGTGTCTATGTAATGGGAGGTAGGGAGAAGGCGAGGGAGAGGAGCCTGATGGGATTAATATTGTAGTCATAGTTTCACGGTTTGCTTTAATTAATTTGTGTCACAGGTAGCGCCTCTAGCCACTGTACTTTCCTCTTTCCATGACCATTTTTAAGGCTGTGATGAAGGAGCTTGTGAGATGAAGATCACTTTCAACTTTCAAACTTTTCAAAAAGATTACGTAACCAACAAGATTCATGACCCCTGGCTCTTCTTTTTCTAATTTTACCCCTTTTTTAGGTAATCAAATTAAATGATCTCTATTTTTTCTTTTTCTTTTTCTTTTTTCTTAAAAAAAAAATAAATAAATTGTTCTCAGCTTCTCATCTTGTTGCTAAGTTCGTGGCGGTGGTAATAAATTCTTTTAGGTTTTCTTTTATACAATTATTTTTATGTAGTAGAAAATTAAAACTATATTTAGCATTTAGACTACATTAACAAAGTCAACGTTAGACGTCAAAAATTATGGGGGCCACCCCATGAAAGCTCTTGACCAAGGCAGTGCGCAAATTCGAACTCATATTCAATATGCACATATGCATAAAAGAAAGGAGAAATATTTAGATACAAATGTCTAATAGGAATAGATCATAAGATTGGTGTACTTACTTTGGGAGTATAATACTATTAAACAGAATATAAGGAAACAAAGAGACCTGCAAAGCAAAGGAGTCTCAATATTTTCCAATTAGATTTAAGGACATAACTAGGTGCAATACCAAACAACCACAGTAACCACAGTACCGCCAGAGATGAGATGATAATTGAATTTAAACTCATCAAAAATTGAATTGTGGATACATGAAAGTAAACGACTTAACATTGTCACGGCAACTACAAGCAGCAAGGCAAAGTGGGCAACAATATCAGCGGAATATTCAGAGCGCCGTACTGAGTCCGATGAGAAGCAGTTCGATAACTAAACTGAGAATCATGAAGTGTACTCAAATGGCTGAGGAGGCTGAGGTTCCTCATCAACTGCCATGGCTGAAGAAGAAGCCGGCTGTCCAGTTGCTGATCCACTGGCAGGTGATTCTGTCGTAGAGGGTGAATCCGTGAGCGAAAGTACCTCAGGTTCATCCGGTTTCAGGTCTCTCAAAAGAACAAACCCTGATGGTGCCAACTTGACAGGCACGTATCTGCTTTCTTCCAGAAATTTAATGTATTGTTCCTGAGCAGGAACCACCCTAGCTGGGTTGGTCAAAATCTCGAAAGAAGGCTCAGGCTCCGGTTTCTTCTCTATTGAGCTGTCAACCTGCCAGAGGAAAGGGAGAGATTCAGATTAGGAAACAACTACTAGGTCGTGAACATCAAAACTGATAGCATATTAGTAGTGTAAAGCTTACCTGCATTGACTCGCCATCTTTCTCGCTAGATGATTTTCCTTTTCCAGCAGTTGCACTAGCAGATGAAGTCTCTGCCCCCGATAACTTTTCAGCATTTGCTTTATCCGCATCTTTCTTGGCCTTGGCTTTCGTGGCCTTTGCTGATGTTGACAGCACTGCAGTGGGGAGTTTTACAGCCGATGTAGTGGTTGGAACAGTAGTCGGTTTAGGATATTCAAACAGTGAAGGTTTTGCATGTGACAAGAACTCAAACTTTGGAACTTTTAGGTCAGAGTTTAGTCCTATCAAGGCTGTTGGTGAGAGTGACAAGCTTATAAAGTATATAAGGGGATACCAATACCAAAATTGGCTGAAAACAGCAAGGCCAACAACCGCGGTAACTTTATCATGTTTTGTCTTAGAAAGCAGTCTTATTGTCACATTCCTTCCACCAGCATCCAGAATTCCAGAGGCCAAGATTGCTCCCATTTTGCTCATGGTGTCCTCATGCTTATCAAGAATTATTTTCTCCAATTGCCGCCTAAATGTAAAAATTGTTGCATAATGTGAGTGAGTGAGAGAGAGAGAGAGAGAGAGAGAGAGATGGAAAATGTTGCAAAATACAATGAGTACCTGAAAGCTCCAACACGAGAATCACTGGCTTCACTAATCTGGACCATGACCATTGCCATTGCAATGAGGGCACCTTGGCGCACAAAGTCAACAACATCTGAAGTCAGAGGCTCCAACAAAGACATGGCCTCACTCATGCCAGTACCAGCACAAGAAATTCCGACTGCAAGAGCAGCACCGTATCGAACATGAGGATTGTAAGACTCAGACAGCAGAGAGACAATGCGTGGTGTCTGCAATTTACCAGCGCAATTTTGGCAATATAAGGCATTTATAACACCAACGGAAAAAATAATAAGCATCTAGCAACACCATATTTCTTTGGGAAAGAACAGAATAATAATAGAATATAGAAGATCGGATATGTAAATGAACAAATAAGAAACTATTAACCTGCTCTGGCTCAGAGTACAAGACAAACCCAAGTGCTAGAACAGCAGTCCTCCTAACATCATCACTCACATCTGATACAGCAAAATGCAACAGCTGGCGAATGGCCTTGTTGTTTGCTGTTCCGCTGTATGCCAATGCCAATGCATACATACCACCGTAACGTAGAATGGGATCTTGATCTCTTGTCATCTGCTCAATTAGGGTGTCTGCTTCTTCTTCTCTTCCATATACCGTTAGGGCAATCCCTAATGCCAACCCTCTGTAACATACAATGCAAAGTTAGCAAAGGCATAGCTAAAAAGTGTCATGATCCTACAGATCAATTTCGTCAATAAATGAATTTTTATCAAAATAACTCCAACAGGGCACATTCCAACTACAAAAGTAGGCCATATAATTATCCGTACCGGATGATCTTTTCATGTTGTGTCTCATGTGCATAAGCAAGCATCTCACCAGCTTTTTCACTTGCAGTTCCAACCATGAGTAAACCCATACTAATTCCAGCAGCTTCACCAGCGACAGCGCTGTCAGTATAGAGCACACTTTTAATGTCATCGTAAATTTCTTCATCAGCAGTCCCTAAAGCTGACAAGCCAAGACCTAAGCATGCACCATGTTGAATAACCTGCATCGATATGGCACATTAAATTTTGGCAATTTCATCAACAAAATTTTGGCTATCAATTAATGAGTAAAGTGTGATCACTGATAAGTATAGGAACTCTTCTTTGGTGTAAAGGTAATAGCTCTATGCGCACCTCCACATTAGTACTGCGCAGGCTATCACGAAGGAATTGTTTGATGCCCTCGCCATGGTTGGCATGAATGAGACCCAAAGCATAGAGAGCACCACCTTCAGAGTATGGACTTCCACCACCACCAGCCGCTCCCTGAGGCAAGTAAGGCGCCATAAGAGATCTCCCCTGCTGCAAGTGACCTCTGTGAATAACACCTAGCCCTGCTGTTGCACTGAATTTAGCCCAATTTGTGGCTCTACTTAACCAGTCCTGAGAATTTGAGGAACTAAACTGGTCAATATCCCTAGCAAGAATAGCAAATAACATTGCACAAATGTGGTAAAGGAAAATTAGGGAGATCGGCTTTACCAGATTCTCCCTCAGAAACGTGTCCACAGTTGTTCCAGCATGCATAACTGCATTAGCATAAATTGTTGCACTGTGGCATACACTATTTCTCATCTCAACAGATTGCTTTATTGTCTTCAGAATAAGAAGATCGGACCTACATGGAAATCACAGAAACAGTCAAAACACTGTTCAACCACTGATTTCTACAACAAACAAAAGATGACTATAAACACCCTATCAAAAGTGTTGGGAAAATATGGCCTCACTTGTTATGACTGTACAAAAATTGTAAAGTCAACTGAATCGACTTCTCTCCAGACAGAATTCCTTTAATTTTTGTCAGCCTCTCGGAATATGTCAATTCTTTTGGATCCTCATGCACAATCACATTAGAAGTAGAATTTCCATCTGTCATTTGAACATCCTCTGCAGCAGAACTTTCGTTTTGAGCAGCTTCGCCAGATGGTGGCTGAGCAGCTTCGCTGGATGCTGGTTGTGCTGCTTCGCTGGATGCTGGCTGTGCAGCTTCGCTGGATGCTGGATGTGCAGCTTCGCTAGATGCTGGCTGAGCCGCTTCATTGGACACTGGCTGAGCTGCTTCACTGGACGCTGGTTGCACAGATTGGGGAGCTCGAATCTTGGGAGCTGAAAGGCGATTCCTAACTCTTAAGAGAAAAGCTTGGTGCTCATTCTCTATTAGATCAAAGGCTATTTGATATGCCAAAAGTGCATCATCCTTGTTTTCAGAGCGAAGAAGCTTTTCCAATATGTTTGCAACACCTTCTGGTTCATCCAAGAACATGAGACACTGACAAATGCTCAAGTAATCAGGCGAAGGCAGCTTTTGATACACTTTGACAAGAAGACGAAGCACCTGTACAGGTAACCAAACAAGGACTCGTGACTCTCCACAATAAAGACACAATGCATCACTGGATTCAATGAATGAATAAAAGCCAAAAAAAAAAATATCCACACTAGAGTTAAAAAACATTATATCTATTGATGCAAGAAGAAACATAAGGAACAGACACATAGATTGTGTGCACCATTTCCCCATCAAAGCGTTTGAGAGATTTTGGCTTTAGTTCTGAACTTATAATATCTCCATCTTACTTTAAGATCAAATTTAACATTATCGACAGTAACCAGGAAAACAGATCTAAGAAGAAATAAGGGAAGATTACCTCTAAAATTTGTAAAGGAATTATCAGACATTAGAGTGGCATACAAGTGCACCAAAAAATCAAAACAGCTCCATTTGGAAAACAGAAAATCAAAAAATTTGAACTATGGTGTAGAACATGTAGTCTAAAGGAGTTCAAAAAATAAGTAGACCTAATATTAATATTTCAACTAATAACCAATATGATTTTCAAAAAAAAAAAATTACACGTGTCTACAAAATTGTTCATAGTAGTTGCACTTTTGCATCAACATACAGTGATTATATTACTACTCTCCCAATACTCAATTTCCTTAACTCAAAAATCCTCAATCACATTGGACCGCCAGAACACTCAATATCAGAAACGGTAAAACTATAATGCTTTTCTGCTAATTTAATGCACTCCAAACCCTCTAAGAATTATATGCGATCAAATAGATTACTATGAAAGAGAGAACTAGATGACATTGTGAAAGTAAAAAAAAAACATAGTGATGCTTTGTACTGTAATGCACCATCATACTCTATAGCCGGAAACCATGTTCTGTATTACAACACCAAAACAAAAGAAAAATGGCTTTATTTATTTATGTATCACTGAATATTTCTAGATTCTAGCTTTGATACACACACCACAACAAAACAAAAATCATATTAACAATAATATGCAGGCAAACAAAAGTCCAAAGCCTTACCTCATGTCTATATTCTCTAAGATTGACAAAGGAATGAGAAACATTAATGCAATATGACAAAGTTCCTTGAACATTATCACTTTTTGTGATTGCTTCCTCAAGCTTATCCAATCTTCGACATTCAATTGCAATTCCCATTGCTTGTTGATACTTTCCATCCAATATACACCTAAAGAGAAAAAATTGTAAGAAAGCTACAGATACTTTAAGTATTGCATTAAAAACATTAGAGGCCTGCATACTTATTTAGCATTCTCTCCACAATTGCCTCCAATCTAGGGTCCACATTTGCCGCTTCAGCATTTGATTCTGCTGCCTTGGACTTAAGACTGGCATACTCATCTATGGCTTTAGCTGAGAAGAGGAGCCAAAAACCAAAATTAAGATGTTTTACAGTCAGGATATACCTTCTCAATGTTTGTCCACTTCTAATGATATCAAAGTAAAACTGTATTAACATTAGACACGAACCAGAGTTCATTATCAGGTTGACATATCTTAAAACTACTTTCATTCCCCTCCCATAGTTTCTTCCTTCAATGCACATACATACCCACTTCTCACAGCCACAGCTATGAGAAGTAAAATGTAAAGTTCGACAACTTAGAGTGATCATACTCTATCGTTTGTATAAGTAAAAAATAACACAAAGACAGTCTTACCAAGAAGAGTATGAACATAATAAGAATCCTCTGCCACATCAAACAAGGAACCGGCTCCAAGGGCATAGGAAAGCGAGTCATTAAGTTCACCCAAATAATAGAAAACCTGGGGTGAGAAAAACACAAGTCAGGTCAACAATATGCAAAGTAGCAAACCTTACATACTCAAGAGAGAGGGGGAGGAGGAGGGAGGGAGGAGAGAGAGAGAGAGAGAGAGAGAGAGAGAGAGAGAGAGAGAGAGAGAGAGAGAGAGAGAGAGAGGGGGGTGGTGGGGGGGAGAGGGGGAGAAGGAATAGGCAATTTACACCCACAAAGGATGAAGTGAGAAAAAAGACTCCAAAATGTAGCAGTCAAATTTGCATCCAAGTATTTTCTATTACCAGTTCACTAATGTTTCTAATTATTTATTGCGTCCACATTGATATGGATCGATCCACAAAACACTTTGGCCGCAATTAAATTCAGTGAGAAACATAAATATTGTTCTTGACACGCTAATTTCAAACAAACAAAAAGATAATAGAGCAGTTAACTTTTACCTTTGACACAAGCAGTGCAGCAAGTTGTCTCTGATGCTGGTCAAACTCTTCATCTTCATACAAACTTTCTCTGAGACCAAAAGAAACAACTCAGGAAAGAAAATAATAAACACAGAAGTTAAAATACACATCTAAATTGACAGAACGTGAAAGTCAGCATGACTCAGATTATAAAAGCATGCTATTATCACCAAATTTGTAACAAGCTTGTGATAGCAGTTAATAATTCCAAGTACTATTCTTTCTCTTGAGTCCTTTAAGAGTCAATGTTGCAAACAACAAAACTTACTTAAGGAAACTGGGTTGCCTTTTTCCTTAGTCCCACGTTATATTATAAGGGCGTATAAATATCGAAACGCCATCCCATCCCCATTCTTATTCCTCATCACTAGTTATGAAGTAAAAGTGCAATATTTTTCTGTTTTACTGCATTATATAAGTTGCCTTTTTCCTTAGTCCTACCTTATATTATAAGGGCGTATAAATATCGAAAAGCCATCCCATCCCCATTCTTATTCCTCATCACTAGTTATGAAGTAAAAGTGCAATATTTTGCTGTCTTACTGCATTATATACCATGCCCATCTTCGTTGTCACATGATCAATTACTATATCCTATGCAAAACTAAGTGCAATATTTTGCTGTCTTACTGCATTATATACCATGCCCATCTTCGTTGTCACATGATCAATTACTATATCCTATGCAAAACTTACTTCCATCACCGGAAACAATTGCACATCTTCAACAGGTAAACCCAATATCTTCTCAAAACGTTTCTCAACTAACTCGCAAAATAAACCCTTTTTCGATGAGAAAGGAGAATAATAAGTATGGAAAATAAACAAATTTCAAAGAAACAAAAAAAGAAATGTCCAATTTCAGAGTACTCTCAGGACTCCAAAATCCACCAACAAAACAGATGAAGAATAACCACAATGCGAACCCTAATCCCAAAAAAAATAAGAGTAAGGAAAAAAAACAGAGAGAAAAAAAGTACATGATTGGCACGCTTGTGGAGATCTCGGGCCAGAAGCCGTCGACCAATTTGTTGAGGTTGGACAAAGCGTGGAGCTTGAGCAAGGGATGGGGCTCATTGAGCATGGCTAGTAGCCCACCGGCCGAGCTGACCACGGTCGCCATAGCTGCAGCGATAAAGACCGCTTAGACGAGGCCGGGGGTTGGAAATGGGTTCGCGATTGGGTAATTGAGGGAATTGGATCGGAAACCCTAGGGGTACCAGCAGAATAATATTTTTAACAATAGAAAGAAGGAAAGTTAAAGCAGTGAAGGTGGGGGGATGCGATAGTGTTCTGTCTTTGCTCGCTCTCAGTCTCTCATAGCAAAAAGTATACTTACCCAACAAGTCAAAAACACTCCAAATTTATAAAAATAAATAACAAAGGTGGAGAGAGGCTTAGGAGTTAACACCCAGGCGGTTTTCTATACCCTTTCCATATCCGTATTGGGTTTACATATTAGAAATTTAGACCCGGTTTAACGGAGTTTAAACTGAACCGGGAAAACTTGAAAATTTTTGGGTCGGATTGATTCAGTTTTTTATTTTGTTACTACTACAAACCCAAATTGAACTGGTTATAATACTTGGTTTTTTTTTATATCTAATTTTAGCTTTATTATCTTATCCGGAGCTTCAAATGACCATAAATTGGACCGAGCCAAACTAATTATCTTATGCGGTTCATTTTTTTTTTTTATTTTGGTAGTGAAGTGAACCAAACCAAACAAATTTGTGGCCACCACTCGTACTACTAGTCTAGTAGTCTAGTACTACCTTTACTTGAAAGAAATTTATAGTTTTATGGGGATATTTAGTGTATTGTATTAGTAAAATGGAAATACAATAGGGAGCTATTCCACAATTTTAGGGGATATATGGTGTATTAAACTATGTGAAATGGCAATACAAGGAGGAAGTGCTCTAAGACCATAGATGTAATGACCCGTACATTAATTAATGAATTTTCAAAAATTAAATTAGAAAAATATGATTTTATTTTTAGGTAAGTAAGGGTTCGAGAATCACTTTTATTTTGAAATAATTTTCGAAATTTTTCTTGAACTCATTCGTAAGTCTCGAACTCATGAGGTCGTAAATAGATAACACGCAAAAATCAAAGCTCGGAATGTAGGCCAAAACTTTCTTTCAATTTCATGCTAACTAAGACGATACTGCTCTAAGGACTTCAAAGGACCACACAACTCGTAGTTAGACTTTGGTTTCTAAATAGTAATGCATGTTTATTATTATGTTATAAGTATGTTATTATCGATTACGAATTTCAAAAATTAAATGGAATGATCAATTATTTTCATGTGTGTCTAGAATTAAGGATAATTATTATGATAAGACTCTTCCTGAATTTCCCCTCGAAATCCATAAAAAGTCCTACTCCCATCTGATAACGCTTGACAACCTAAGATAATTCCTAAAATACCCTTATGCCTTCGCAAGTAGTTACAACAATTATGCAAACGGCATCATCTCCACTATCAAATGGTCATGTCGTCTTCCACTTGTCAGATGAAGGAATTAAATATTAATCTCATAACCAAGCGGTCCAAGTCAAGTCCTAACCAATCAACTCCAAATTTAAAACAACCTAGTTATGAAATAATTTACAATAGTTTATTAGAGCAACAAGGTTGGAAAAATAAATGTACATGCCTAGTAAACCCTACTCCAAGATTGTAGGTAGTAGCGCAGTTGAAAAAGGATGCCTCTACCTCAGTAAGTGCCCTCGTCAATTGCAATAACTTGTAGGGAACATAAACCAAGACAAAGTGTGAGTTGACAAAATAATCATGTAGAAACATAATTACTGAGGAAAACATATTGTTCCCCTCCATGTACAAACCATGCATGCATAGTAAAATTACTCTTTAAAACAAGTAATCAATAAAGATAATATGAAAAAATTATCGGAAAATTCATTTTTAGTTTAAAACTCGGTTGGATCCATGAAAACACAAACATGCATGCAAACATCATGTGGCCCACACTATTGCTTGAAAACCCTCATTCAAGGAGCTTAAAATCATGAGAAATAGGACACAAGATAATGTAAAAATACGCCACAATCCCCTCGAATGAAAATCCCAAGTCGTAGCTCGATGTCTGGGCCACCCAACACAAGGACGAGCCATACTAACCATCGCCGATAATACCTCTTGGCAATTACCAGAATCTGAGAAGTCCAACGTGGGGTCCTACTCTCCGCACATTGATAATACCTCGAGATATGTAGATGTAACCATGCACATTGATAATACCTTGAAAAAATCCATGATGCCCGGGGATGGTAGTTAAAAAAAACGTAACGTAAAATTCAAATCTACTTTTGAAATCCTTATTTCTTAGCCTAAGACAAAATCATATGCAAACTGAGTCAAAGCCCAAATCCAATAAAATTACAATTTCAGGTCTAAACCCAAAATCATAAAATTGATCAAATCTAAAATCCTAAAGCCAGTTATACCCAAAAACGAAGTCAATAAAGTCGGGTCTTAGCCCAAAACGCCATTTCCAATTTCTTATTGAAAATTTGTCAAAATTAATAATCATTTTATACTAATTATTCTAACTTATCAAAATTCATACCTAATAAGAAATCATTTAAAATATACGTTTATGCATCCATGATAATTTACAAACCAAAGTCGACTCACCGGAGCCTAATTAAGCTCAATCTCGAGCTTCATGCTCTTTTCAGTCGCTGGAGGGATATTATCTGCCAAAAGTAATATTCAAGATTACTAACCAATATTTAAAATCGAAAAATCCAATCTCCATAATTAAAAGTTTAACAACTTCAAACGTCCAAACAATTCCTAAACAAACTATGATTGACCTGAACCTTGTGTTGCCCTAAAAATGGCCCCAAAGGTACAACAATATTTTTCACTCTAGGTTCTCCTTTTCTCAACATCCCTAACCTTGATGGCTAGGATGGTTAAGCTTATAATAAAGTGAGGAAGAAGCTGGTGTGATTATTTCGCGGTGGTTTGGCCTAAAATAAAATATCAGATTTTGAGGGCTTACTTTTTTCACAGGTGAATGAGAGAGAGAGAGAGAGAGAGATCAAAGTAGGAAAGAAAAAATTGGATTGTGTTCAAATCTTCAAAGCATGCACCACTGCAGTTAACTCTACATCATGTGTGGGGTAGTTCAACTCATGGGGTTTAAGTTGTCTATAAGCATATGCAATCACTTTTCCATACTGCATTGGCATGCATCCTATGCCCTGTAAGGATGCGCCGTTGTATACCTCAAATCCTCCATTATCATTTAGAAGAGCTAACACTGGAGCGAAAGTCAACCTCCTCTTTATCTTTTGGAAGCTTTGCTCACTCGTTATCCCACTAAAATATAGCTCCATTTCTAGTCAACCAAGTTAACAGGGCAACTATCGTATCTATGAACCGTCTATAGTATCCTACCAAACCTAAGAAGCTTCTCGCCTCTATAACTGTCTTAGATTGCTCCCACTTTGCTATTGCCTCTACTTTTTAAGGATCCATAATAATACCCATTGCAAAAATCATATGGCTTAAGAATACCACACTAGTCGACCAAAACTATCATTTAATGAACTTGACGAATAGTTGCATTTTCCTTAGAGTATTCAAAAAAAAACTCAAGTGTTTCTCATGTGCCTTAACACTCTTCGAATATACCAAAATTTCATCAATAAACACAATCACAAACTAATCCAAATAAAGGAATTAGCTAAACTAAAGGACATCACCAAGAACTTATAATGTCCATAACATGTCATGAATGTTGTCTTAGGAATATCTTCTTCTCTAACTGTTGGTACTTGCCTCTTAGGTCAAATTTTGAGAAATACCTAGCCATTTTTATCTAGTCAAACAAGTTGTCAATCTGTGGCAATAGATATATGTTCGGCACCGTAACTTTTTTTACTTATGGTAGTCGATACAGAGCCTCAAGCTACCCTTTTTTCACAAATAATATTGGCGCACCCTAAGGTGATACACTCGGTCAATAACCCACATATCCACTAAATCATGTAATTGAGTCTTGAACTCCCTTAATTATGTTGGTGCCATCATGTACGGTGCATATGATATAGGTTGGCTACTCGAGATAAACTTTATGGTAAATTTGATCTCTCGATGAGGTAACAACCCTATACGATCCTCTAGAAACACATCATGAAACTTATTTATGACGGGAACATCCTTTAACTTCACGGAAGTACCCCGAGAATTAACCATGTGAGTTGAATAACCTTTGCACCATCTCCTTAATAAGTTCTTAGTCGTCAAAGCCAATATCACACACAAAGGATGTACTCTCTGATATACCTAAAAGGTAAGCTCTGGCAAACCCAAACTACAAAATATCACCTTTTTATTAAAAAAAAATCAATGGAGGCATGATGCATAATTAACCACTCCATCCCCAAAATCACATCAAAATAAAAAAATGTATGAGGGAATTAAATTTGCCTCTAACTGGTAACCTCCCACTGTCACTAAACAACTATGTATTACTAGGTTCCCTGTTAACATATCTCCACTAGGTGTACTGATGCCCATTTCCTTGCCAATCAGAGATAATTATCTATCATATAAAATTGTAAAACCCCAAGAAATAAAAGATTATGTAGCCTCATGATCTATCAAAACTTAAGCATCATGATAAAAAAAAAAAAAAAAACATATTAGTGACCACCTCTAGTGCAGCTTGAGCCTCCTGCATATCAGACGATTGCACGCATGCCTTCTAACTCCTTGTGGCCTTGCTGGCCACACTCGTTTGAGTTTGGCTCCCTAATGCGATACACGATGTCAATGCTGCTCTTTACTCTTGCTCAGCAGCATCCCGAGCCACCAAAATACTACCCATGCAGTGTGGACATTCTCCCTTAAATGGACAGTCTTCCCACAAAAATAACAATGATGCCATCAGAGCATTTGGATATGCCACCCTATCTCCCAGTCCACTGCACTGAACCCCCACTAGACTGAGCTGATGACTTCAGCACTGCTATAAAAATTTGGGAACCTCTCTTCCCAGCTCCACTACTACTTGATCCAAATCTAGCACTCCCAGATAATCCAAAACTAAAACTACTTTTTTTATGGCCCTTTACTAATTCTCTAAAACTCCAGCAATCTCGGCGTCACTTGGAACCACTAAGCTGATACACTATTGGCAAACTCATCTCCATATTGGCAGCATCGTCTGACAAAATATTTAAGGAAGTTTGGCATGGTTGTAATTGATACTCTTATTTCATCTTTCAGTCCATACTCAACCATCGTTATTTTTCCACCTCAATGGTCAATCGGAGAAAATCAGGACAAATTAAGAAAGATCTGCTCATACTACGTTACAGTCATGTTCCCTATTGAAAACATAGGAACTCCGCCTCCATGGAATCCCAGTAAAAATGAGGATAAAATTGCTTGAGAAAATGCACTCGGAAAGTTCCCAAGTAAGTGTATGAACATCCTAGCTTGTCATGACCAAGAGATGCCACCAACGGCATGTATAGGAAGCTAGTAGAAAAGTAGCCTATCACGTTATGACACCCAAAGGACACCTCATAACATCAAATACTTTTTCCAGCCGAGTAATCCATTCAGCATCATCATCTAGGCCCAACTTGCTTATAAGCACTATGGTCCCCAGCCTCTAGGCTCGCTCTACATTAGACACCTCATAAGTATTCCTACCTTGAAGTACCATAGTCATTGCCCAACCTAACTGATCCAAAGTCTGCCTCAGATCGGGCTCAATCATAGGATTCGTGCACCTCGTACATTCTCCTCCTCCTCTTCATTATCAGACCAGTAATGAAGCACACATCTCAGAGGCATCTCATAGAAAGAAACAAAACTTGTCAATAACACACAAAAAATGCACTCCAAGTGTGCAGTCTGCATGAATTTAAGCCTAGAGTTCTAATATCAAGTTGGCATGACCCTTCTCGAATTTCCACTTAAAATCGATGTAAAGATCTACTCCCATTTGATAACCCTTACAAAATAAGAGAATTCTTAAAATACTTTCATGCATTCGCAAATACTACGAGAATTCTACAGAAAAATCCAATAGAATATCTCATGAAAAATGGTCATACCATCTTTCACATATCAGATGAAGGAATTAAATACTAATCTAATAACCAAAAGTCAAGCTCAAGTCCTAACTAATCAATTTCAAATTCAAAACAACCTAGTTACGAAATAATTTACAATACTCCCAATGGTTTATCAGGGCGCCTTGGCTGGAAAGATCAATGTACAAATCTAGCAAACCCAAGTCGAAGACCGTTGGTAGTAGCACAATCGGAAAGGGATGGCTCTACCTTAATAAGTGCCATCATCAACTGCAACGGCCTGAAGGGGATATAAATAATGCAAAGTGTGAGTAGATGAAAATAATCATTTAAAAACGTAATTTCAAGGAAAGTAAACCATTCCCCTCATGTACAAAACCGTACATGCACAATGTAAAATCCCTCTTCAAAACAAGTAATCTATAAAGATACTATGAAGAACTTACAAGAAATCCCATTTTTAATTCGTAGGATCCACACAAAAAAACAAAGGAAACATCCCGTGGTCCACAACTTTGCTTTGAAACCCCATGCTCTATCCCCCTAATGAAATTTCAAGTCGTTGCTCAATTTTTAGGCCATCCAACACGGGATAAGCCCTCCTAACCACCATCGATAATACCTAGAGCAATGGTTAGAACCCGAGAGGTCCAACATGTGGACCTATTCTCCACAAATTTGATAATACCTCGAGATATGCAGATGTAACCCTATAGCAGACGTAGACAACCCTAATGATCATATGGTAGAGAACACCTCAATGTGAACGTTGGAGAACCTCAGCAAGCATATGACGAATAACACAGCGACATCGTAATGCCAGAGAAATAATCTTCAACAAACACATGATGGGAAATACGCCACATCACGTATCGGAGAAAAGCCATGATACATGGGAATGGTATACATAGTGAAAAAAAAAACCCACAAATGGGAAATTCGTGTCCATAAATAAATTGCTAGAATAATTATTCTAAAATATCAAAATCCGCACTTAATAAGAAATTATTTAAGATATACCTTTATACATGCATGATAATTTACAATCCACAGTCCACTAATCGGAAATCCAATTAAGCTTACCTCAAACTTCATGCTCGTTTGCAATGCCCATATCAATATTGCCTTCCAAAAGTGACAACAGAGGTAACTAACCAATATTTAAAAGTGACGGCAACTATGCCCATATCAATATTACCTCAAAAGTGACGGCAGCGCCACCATCTTCTCCAATGAGGGTAATATCAGCATGAAATCATGATGACGTCACCAAGTGAAGTTAGCATCACGTCACGATGAAGTCAGCATGCCACATGGCAGGGTTCCACGTGGTAGGGTTCCACATCAGCATGTCATGTGTCAGGGTCACACTAGTAGGGGCCACCCCTACGGGTGACATCAGTGTGACGTCAATTGCGCGTGGGCAACATGTGGGGAAGGCAACCAGATTTCCAACGACACGTAGCGGCACGTTGGAGTGATAAAACACATTTTATAAAAGACCTTTATGCCCTTCACTAAAAAGCATGCATGCATAGGAAAACCATTTATCAAACCACATATGTTTCAATAACCAAATCCATACGGGCCCCTGCCCAAAACCATTTACACAATTACATAACATAGTAAACATATGTGGGAACTTAGCCCAAATCCATTTATCAACCATAAAACACAATTTTGCAAAACAAAGAAATCATGTTTATCATATATTTCATATAACCAATCCTGTCACAGTATCTAGAGCTACGCGCGTGCTACCCGTGGTCTCAAAGCCCAAGTCTCCCCAGGGTCCACCCAGGTCAATGTCCGTAGATCAATGACCCTCCCTGGGGGTTATAATCCATAGCCTTTCTGAGAGTAAGGAACCCAACGGGGGTGACTCCACTCAATCAGTGCTCTGTGACTACTCTGGGGTCCACCCAAGCCAACGACCCTCCCCGGAGGAGACAATTCATATATAAAGGATGGTATACGAAAAACCTTTTGAAATCATTCTTAAAACCTTTTAAGGATTCATGCTCGGCCCCCATAAGCCGTCATGAACCATAAAAACCTTTCAAGGGTTCATACCGGTACCTATAAACCGTCATGAACCAGAAATCCATTTATGGGTCCCCAACCTGAAATCACAATCTTAAAACATAACTGGGCCCTAAGCCCGAATCCCCATACAAACTGGGCCTCCGGCCTGAATCGTAAACCAAATGGGCCTCGTGCCCGATTTCATAACTAAATGGGCCTCGTGCCCGATACGTAAGTCAACTGGGCCTCGAGCCTGATACGCAAACCAACTGGGCCTCCAACCCGATACCTTATTAAATCAAATGGACATCAAGTCTGAGAGTTCATAAGTCAAATGGGTCTCCCGCCCGAATCCATATTTCCAAATCCGAAATCGATTCAAGAACCAATTGGGCCTCTGGCCCGAGAACGTAACTAAATGGACTTCGAGGCCGAGGGTTTCCAAAACAAATGGGTCTCGAACCCGGGTTTACCTTTTCAAATCCAAAACCATTTCATGAAATAATTCCCAAAACTATAAGCACGGAAAAATCAGCGTAAAATTGTAAACCTCGATTTACGTGTAAGCACGTAAATTACCTCGAAATGCGTGAAATCACATAAATCACAATTATCCAAATCATCATCATAGAATCATATCTATAAACCATATAAAACATTTAGGCATGCATCACAGTTTAGAAATCAAGGTCTACTCACAGATCGTCATAAGTTGTCGCCTCAGTTTGTGCGCGGTAAGCCTCACTGGGCTAATCGTCGTCACCGGGACTCCCAAACCTACCGCCCAAAGGGGCTGCGTGTGAAAGCCACGCCCTAGTGAATAGTGTCACCCTTAACCTCTGTCGAACTGGTTCTCTAGTTTTGAACCGGGCTGGACCAGCCTAGACCGTCGCGACCGGTTCACTGTCCAATCTCCCTTATTTTCGTTCCATTTTTGTTCATTCTTATTCCTAAACCTTTGTCTACTCATTTCTAATCAACCTATGGATTTAAAACACCTAAAAGGGCTCAGAAGCTACCTGTGAAGATCAAACTCATGACCCCTGTTTTCCTTCTCCTCTGCGTAGGCTGCTCAGCCATCCCCCGTCCATGATTTTGATCCCAAACGACACATATGGCCACTGAAAACATTTACTAATCCTTAGAACCGATCCAAAACCTTTAAACCCAAGTATTCAAGTTTTAAACGTAGGCTTACCTCGCGGGTTCCCGGCCACCGTGCGTGTCGGCCCTCACCGTTGACGCCACCATCATGTCTCGCTCATCAGCGCCTCACATCTCTCACACATTCCCTTTCACAACCTAAGTCCCACAATGATGTTTGGAGGGGTTGTAGAGGAGGGAAGAATGGTTGTTCGGGTTTGAAGAAAAACAAAGAAAATGATGAAGTGTTGATGAGAGTCAAATGATGGAGAGATGATTGAATAAAGGGTGGAGATGAGAGGAAGATTTAGGGATGAATGGCTGGGATTAAAAGATGAGAGGAGTGAGAATTATAAAATAATAAAAATAATATTATTTTAATCTCAAAACCCTCTAATCAAGAATGAGATCCACTTTTTGGGGTTAAAGACCAATGGGATGAGTGACAACATGGGTCCCACTTAAAAAGTCAACTAATCAGATAATGCCAAGTGTCTTCGTCTCGTAATGCGTGCATTTTGCAATCTAACTTCCGTGAACCATAACTTTCTCGTTCGACGTCCGATTTCGGCGTGCCGCTTGTCTATGGATTCGTATCAACCCGATCTACGTAACGATTCTCGATCTTCGGCCATCGGACCTCCTGGGTCAAAAGTCAACTATTTATCCCTTTTAAACAAATTACCAAATTACCCGTGAACTTCCGAACGTCATAACAACTTCCTCAAATGTCGGAATCGGACTTGCCGCCTGTCTATGAACTCGTGACGTCCTGAATTACGTCACAGTCATCGGCCAAAGTCCATTTGACTGCTAGAACGAAAAGTCAACATTTTACCCTTTCTAGGGGCAAAATCGTCATTTCACTTCGTCCTTCCGAAAGTACCCTAATAATCACCGATTAACCTCACTAATCCTTGATTAGTCACTAATCTAATCCCAAAATTCGGGACGGGTCGTTACAAGTATAGCCATCCTCATGAGATTGGATCGCTATTCTAGAGTTGGACTCCGCGGCTTCCCAAATATGAACTCGGATGTAGTCGGAGTTGGATTCCACATGTGTCGGCGAGGTTGGACTCCGCAAGTTCCGTCATGTCTACGTATAGTACAAAGGATTGCCTAGTTGGACCAGCGGGGCGAGGTTTGACTATTATTGGTTGTTGTGTCTAGAAGTTTTCAAATGTTTATAAGTAGGGATTTTAGGGAAATGTGGGCCAGGGGCATTTATATGATTTACATGATTTATATTGGTCCTACAGTTTTATATATGTTATTGTTTTATCCAAAATCAACTGTTTACTTACTTATGCATGCATGTTTTCATAAAATGGAGGGGAAAATGATTATTTTAGAAAATAGTTTTCCAAGGCTTTATTTTATTACCATTCACAATTTCCATGGGGTTTCCTACCTTTTAGGTTGTTCTTGTGATGAAGGCTGATTTGAGACCGAGATTTTTTTCCCTTGGAACTGCACGCTCTTTTTCAATGTAGAATTCTATTTATTATTATTTCCGCTATATGTGTTCTGTATAGCCGTTAGTTATTAAACTATATTTAATTGTTGACCCGTGGATGTTATCTCTTATCTGACATTAATTGAGTATTTTCTTTAGATTTAGGGTATTTTTGGAATTTTAAGTGTGTGTCAAATGGAAGCATGCATTTCACAATATCGAGGTGATTTCGGGAGGGTCCTGTCATTTTATTATCATAGCACTAGGTTATTTCTTATGGGCTGCACACTTGTGTGCATTGTAGTTTTGTTACTAACATGTGCCTTTTTCAAACATTATGCCTCCATGACGCCAGCTCCGTCAACATCCTAATAGTGATAATGAGGGTAGAGAGACTAGGTGGGACCACACCTTGGATCATTTTGGGCAGCCATTGGATGTTGTGTTTCAGGGGAGGAGGGTCATGGTGCAGACAACCATCTTTTTCCAAGTTGTACGTACAGAGATGGTGACAGACCTTACTATCGACGGGCGTGGACAAGGCTACTGTGACTTGGGCAACGTTTATGGAATGTTTCATGGAACAGTTTTATCCCTGTCCTACCGTGATATAAGGGAGACGTAGTTCTTGCGACTGGAGCCAGGTGATATGACAGTTGCTTAATATGAACAGAGATTTTTTGAATCTGTCTTGGTACACATATGATTCAGTGACGATCGAGGCGAGTAGGCACCGTTGGTTCTTGTCTGGTCTTAAGAGAGAGATTCGGGCATCTGTGCTATCTGGGGCATTTACCACCCTTTGAGCTATGTCAAATGCGACTGCTCAAGTTGAGTTGAGTTTGGCGAAACCCCAGTAGCAACAATAGTATGGAGGTTCCGAGTAATGTCGAGAGCGGCAATATACAAAGTCTTTTACTTAGGGAGGGGTGCTTTTAGCCCTAGTTCTTCTAGTGGAAACAGGGCTGGTCGCATCAATTGAGGAGTGGGATGGAGTGGTTCCTGAGGTGGTAGGTCGAGCCCTTAGTCATCCAACCAGTCCAGTGGGGCTTCTGATAGACAGAGTGGACGAGCTACCTACAGTAGTAAAGAATGATGCTTTTTCTGTGGTTGTGGTGAGTTTGTCCATTTAGAGCTGGAGTTCTCTTTTCTTCCTGATAGTGGAGCTACCGCGCAGGACACAATTGTGTAAGGTCACTATTTGATGACACATTTTCCAACGGTACCCCTAAGAGTCAAGCGACTACTCACGGGGCTGGTAGGACTGGTGGTGGCTAGAGGGATGGGGTTTACCCGCATGAGGATGAGCTCATGTGTTCCCTGTCACACATCAAGAGGCTCGCGCAACACCCCGAAGTGGTGATAGGTGTTCTATCTATCTTTGGCCGGGATGCACGAGTGTTGATGTGTAACGATCCAAAACTCGAGAAAAGTGAATTGAGAAAAATTAAAAAGGGAAATAACGATTTTGCCCATGGAGGTCAAAGGTTAAAAATAACGATTTTGCCCATGTAGGTTAAAGCTTAACCTTTTGACCTAGACACTTTTTAGATGTTTCGCGAAGACCGTTACGAAGGTCTCGGACTCCTGGGTTCATAGACAGGTAGCATGTTGAAATCAGATATCGAATAGGCACAATACAGGTAAAAAATGATTAGGGGTATTTTGGATACAGAGGTATTTTGGTAATTTTTCAAGAAGAACCTAGGGTAATCTAGAAGGTTCTTGAATTTCCCTCCCTTATTCTCCCACCGACTTAGTTATCCTATATATTTGTATGTATTTTGTGTGTATGGAGTTCGGGGGGGGGGGGGGGGGGGGGGGATAGGGGGTTGTTGGTGGTAAAAAATGAAAGAAAATATAAGCAAGCCACCTAAGAGGGAGAGAACAAAGGAAGGGGGAAGGAAGAAAGAAGAAAAAGAAAAAGGGAAGAAAAAAAGAACTAGGGAGAAAAAACCGAGAAGAATAAGGAGGAGAGACCATGAACTGGGAATCTGAAAAAAGCCGAAAAACCATAAAAATGTTTGTGTGAAGTATTGGGCCGTTCTAGCTTGCATCTACTTGCATTAAAGCGATACTTACTGACAGGACCCGTCCTAATCCCCCTGGATTATCGTGGGACGTGCATGCTCTCGTTTGACACCGCGTGTCAGACTAGGGATAAGTCGTCACCTGCTCGGGGTCCATTAGAGTACGCCAGGATCGGTGGTGACACGTGATGTCTCGATCTCTGCTACAGCCCGCATCCTCGATCAACCGAAAGGGTATTTAAAACCATAAAAGCTGTGAGTAGACAAAAATAATTGATTTAATAAAAACACATTTCACAATAAGACATTTATACCATTCACGTAAAAGCATGCATGCATCACAAAACCACTTTATTTCAAATCACTTCCGAGGTAAGGACACATTGCTTTTCAAATCAAAACACCATGAAAACTGCTTCTCGATCAAAGCTAGTACCTTAGTAGGGTCTCAGCCCAAAATCAAATAAAGTAAAACCAGAACGACATCCCAGATGTCCAACCAATCTCAGTGAAACATAATATATATATATATATATATATAACCTATGCTCAGCATCTCATATGCCCAATCATCATCCGTCACGATTTCTCTGCAGTGCGCACACTACTCGGGTCTCATCTTCGAGTCTACCCCCAAGATCTAAGATGTCTGGGATGACCTGTCTCCGGACCCTGTCCGACCTGTCCGAGACTATATCATATCGCTCACTCCTGGGCATGTACCCTCCCCCCCCCCCCCCCCCCCCCTCAGAGTCACTCATCCCAGGCAGTGGATCGTGACACTCCAGGATCATCGAAGTCTGGAGAAGACTATTCATACGAGAGGGTATATACATATAAGTGTGAAAACATTCATTTCTTTCAAATCATAGTTCAACTGGATCTCATACCCAAATCAAAATCCAGGATTCCTTGAATCCGTTTCAATTCTCAATCTCATAGGCCTCTATCCAAATCCACATCTCAATAGGGTCAAACCCGAAATCTCATTTCATAAACCACAACTGGGACTCAAGCCCGATACTATAAATCAACTGGGCCTCAAACCCAATATCAAAAATCAATTGGGCCTCAAGCCCGATATCATAAATTAACTCGGCCTCAAGCCCGAGATCGTACTTTCAAATCCAAAATCCTTTTATCAATCAAATCATTCAATATCATAAGCACGTACAAAACCTTGCCTAAGCCCAAGGTATCACATAAACCAGGAAATCTCGAAATACGAGCAATAACACATTTTCCTCCGAAGAGGCCAACCATTCATATCAAATCACATGCACTCGTGGCATCTCAAGTTGTGTTCATAAATACATATAAAACAATTATGCATGCATCAATTCATAAAACAAAGTCCACTCACAGACCATCCAAGCTACGCCTCGATACGTGTGTCATAAGCCTATCCAGCTAATCACCGTCACTGGGACTCCCGGACCTGTCCAAATCATACCTGATGGTTACTATCTACTTCAAATAGGTTACTAATGAATCCCCCAATTTTTCAGAATTTTTAAACGTATTTAAAATAGACCCTAAACCTTTGGACATCCAAAAATACCCTAAAACGGTGTCTGATTGAGTCGAAACTTGTGCTAAAATGTTCGTTACATCGAAAAGATGAAAACACATGTTGACCGCGCCTCGAAAATCGGGCTCATACGCCCTCAGGCACCGCCCAAAGGCCTTGCGCATGAAACCCACACGCTAGTGAACAATGTCACCCCTGTCCTCAAGTGAACTCGGTTCACTATAAATCTGGTTTGATCGGACCGACGACATCGGCTCTAGCAATTCCGGCGCCATTATTTTCCATTTTTCTTCCTAAAGCTTCGTCTAAGCCATCCTAATCGATCTACCATCCCAAAAACGAGAAACCAGGCCAAGAACATACCTGTTCGAATTGAATCTCACTGTCCAGTTTTTCCAGCCTCTGTCCAGGCAGTTCCACCGTCCACTGCCCCTGTTTTTGATAGCCACATACTTGTACAACTCCCACAAACATCCTCCAATCATCAAGACCCACTCAAAATGTACAAATTCAAAAATCTAAAATTTGAATTTAAAAGGGTTCTCGGGTTTAACCTTTTCCCGTGGCTCTCCACGGCAGTTCTATCATCACCTAGCCATCAACATCTCACTCACGACCTTAGTCTCAGTCTCTCAGGGTCATCATTTGAACTAGCAAGGGAAGGGGGTGATGGGGTTGTTTGGGTTTAGGGTTGGCTTGATTGAATGAAACAGATGAGGATGAAAAGGGTGGGTGCATGTATTTGTGTAATGGGAGCAATGGATGGGTGACACTTGTCACTCATCCATTGGGACTGTTCCAAAATATCTGGGCCCACTTAATGACAAATGGAACTCGTCTCGTAATTCGTGCAATAGTACCTTGGACTTCCGTGAATCGTAACTTTCTCATCGAACGTTCGATTTCGGCGTGTCTCCTGTCTATGTATTCGTGTTGACTCGATCTACGTAATGGTCCTCGATCCTTGTGTATTGGACCTCCCGGTTCAAAAGTTAACTTTTTGCCCTCGTTCAGGGGTAAAATCGTAATTTTTCCCTGAACGTCCGATAATCCTCTACTAATTCTCGACTAGCCTCACTAATCCATAATTAATTCTTAATTAATCCTGCAAATTTGTGACGGGTTGTTACAAACTTCCCTCCTTAAAGAATTTCGTCCTCGAAATTCACACTAACCCAATTCGACGACCAAACAACAGTACCCGTTGGTACTCACTGTCTCTGGAACTTCCAAAGCTCCAACTCAACTCTCGAGAAACCACACGCCGGGTCGTATGTCTCACTAGAGACAGAATGTCAGTATCTCGCCTGTCACCCATTCTGACACTCCAAAACTTTCCAACTCTAACACTCTGAAACTTTCCAACTCAGCTTTTCAGTCTACCACTCTAAAATTTTCCAACATTGTGTCGTTAGGCTGAAATATACACTCCCACTGAGGGCTATCACAACCGAGCTAACATCCTACTCAGCGTCCGACCGGACAAACATCCGCTAGCTCTTGCCGTCACAATGACACAAATCTCACCACGCAAGCCATATGCAATCTGCGGCATTTATCGATCTCGGTACACACATCAGTCAACACTTTCATTTTCCCATACTCAAGCTAACTCTCGATGTCCATAGAGATACAACTCTCTTCTAAAAGTGTAACAGCCCATCCCAGGAATCGGGATTAGATTAGTTTTTAATGACGGATTAGGGAAGTTAATCGATGATTAGTTGGATGAGTTTGGACGGATGGTGCGAAATGACAATTTTTCCCCTGGACGGATGGTGCGAACAAACAGTTGACTTTTCGATAGGGCGGTCAAATGGACTTTGACTGATGACTGTGACGTAGTTCGGGATGTCAGGAGTTCCTAGACAGGTGGCACGTCCGATTCTGACATTCGAGGAAGAAGTTATGACGTTCGGAAGTTCGAGGGTACTTTGGTAATTTTGTTGAATAGGGGCAATTTGTTGACTTTTCAAACGACATGGAATTTCCACGTAATCCAAGGACCATTAGGTAGGTCTTGTTTTCCTGAATACGACGATAGGTGGAATCGGTCATTTGGAGTTCGGGAGAGAGACTTATGGATCTAAAACATTAAGGGGCAAAATGGTAATTTGGTGCAAAGGGCATTTTTAGTCTTTTTTTTGCATTGGGAGGTGTGTCCAGTGAGGTTGGGACACTTTTCCCCTCTCTAGACGTCTGTGGAAGGTTTTCTCACCACTATACATGTTTTAAATCAAAGGGTTGCACGGGTTGTATGGGAGAAACAGAGGATGTGGGAGTGTGGAAGTGCGATCCATGTTTGAACCCTTCAAGAAATTGTCCTTTGGACATGAAGAATGAGTGAAACAGAGAGATGGGATGGTGAGGAGGAGGATGGTGCCACCGTGGAGGGCCTTCCACGACGGTGGCCATGGAAACGAAATAGAGCCATGTACACAGTGAGGAACAAGTGAGCAATTCTTCCCTCAACGTGACCCTTTGCTCATGATCTTCAAATGAAAGAGTGAGAAGAAGTGGAGAGAAGATCAGTGGTGGCCGCAGTGGTGGACGACGCCGATAGTAAGGTGAGTAGCCGTGAACTTCCCGATTCAAATTTAAAATGGTAAGTTGGAATTTGGAGGCTGTTATGAGGTCCTGATCATCAAGTCATACTTCTAGGAGTGCCAGAAGACGTTTAAGACCAAAACCAAGAAAAATGGAGGTCGGAATCGGGGCAACTCGAGGAAGACAAGGGCTGGTTCACCGCTCGAGTTAGGAGGTAATATCCATCTCCATTTCTCACGATTTCATTATGTAGAATGGTTAGAATAGAAGGGACGAAAATATTGGACTAAATAGGATTGAAAAACGAATCGAAATCAATAAAAGCTGCTCACGCCGGTTCAAAGGTTGGACTGGATTTGTAGGCCGGTCGATTGAGGAAGACGATGAACAGTGAATTAGGCGCGTGAGGCCACATGCAGCCACTTCAGGTGGCGCGTAAGGCCACACCCAGCCACTTTAGGCGACGCATGTGGGCGCGTGGCACGCCTTTTGAGGAAGGTTCCAACATGACTTTTAAAGTATTTGATGTAATGAACATTTTGGGATTGGTTTCGAGTCGATCGAATATCGACTCGATAGTTTTCGGGATGTCCGAAGGTCTTAAGCCTCGGTTAAAAATAGTTAAAAATTCAGAAAAATTACGGGGCTTAAGTGTGATCATTACGAAGTAGTTAATGACCTTGTTATGGGATTTGGACAGGTTCGGGAAATTCGGTGATAGCGGATTAGCCGGGAACGGCGTAAGCGCACGCATATCGAGGCAGCGGCGAAATGGTCTGTGAGTGGACTTTGCTTCCTAACTTATGATGCAAGCATATATGTTTTTATATGTTTTCTATACATGATTCTATGATTTGATTTATGATCTTGATGATTTACGATTTTGTACAAATTTCGAGATAAGTACGTATTTGCATGTTTTACGAGATTTCGAATGATCTTGTGATTTGATCATGGTTTTAATGATTTGATTTCAGGATTAGAAATATGATTTGATTTTGATGATTTGAAATGGATTTCAGAAAAGTGATTTCGGGCTTGGAGCCCAGTTCATGTGATTTTGGAAACTTGGAAGGGAAATGCTAGATTTGGGTTCTAGATGATGGTTCCGGATGCCGGCTTACGTAATCATTGTTGCGAATTCGAATGTGGATTTTCTATGGTTTTCGCTGTTGCTTGAAAAATAGTTTTGGCTTTAAAGACCGGAAAAAAGAAAAAGAAAAACAAAAACCGCTGGATCTGGTTTTGAGTTTAAAGACTTGGTTGATTGACGGGGGGAGGGCCCTGGATTGATATGTTTTGAGTTTAAAGACTCGGTATATGTTTTGAGTTTAAAGACTCGATTATGATACCCCCCGAGGCCTGTTGATTGTGTTAGCCCTTAATCTCGGGGGATTGGGGGTGGGTCCTGTCAAAAAGCCTCCAAGTCCACAACAACTATCGTGATTAACTGGCAACTGTCGGCTCCACTGCGCTACTCTGATCTCGACTCACTCTCATATCCCCAATCGTATCGCATGTCATTCAGCGACCTACGCTGAAGTCTTGACTCATCTCGAGTCCAACTATCATCTCACATATCCTGTTGAAATACATTCGACATCTCACCCATCCTGGGTGTATCTGGACCCTATCGAATACTTGCTAGCAGAGGTAATCACATATAAAATCACTAGTCCTCTGGCCCACATGGCCCTAAGCTCTCGGATCACATAATCACTAAACCCTCTCAATCATCTCTGCACTAGCATAGTATTCGACGTCCAGTTACCATCTCATCATGTCAGAACACATCCGATCATAATCCTCGTCAAACTGCCACCATCTGATCCAATCCGATCACTATCTCATGTCCATCTAGGACTCTATGCATTAGGAAAACATTCATCCCTTTTGGTACTCTCAACTCAAACGTACCAGTTACTATGATCAATCTCATCGTCCAACTTGCACTACTCACTGGTGCACCCATATCATATCAATCGTCAAGGAACTACTCGGCCTGCTCAAGGACTGCACTCTGGAAACAGCCAACCATGTACCAATCCTCACTTCAAACACGGCTTGATACTCAACCGTCCAACAACGCTCCATACAATCGCTCCATCCGAAGTGGCATTGATCCTGCCGACATCCTACTCGAGGCATCGGCTATTCATCTTTTCCTGATCGATACCCACATATCTTCCTCGTCTCATACTTATTCACACATCCAGCACATACTCATCCACCTATCCAAGATAGATCAATGCTTCTGCACATATCCAACACATACTCAAGACAGATCCAACATTCCACATCTCCAAATCCAAGACAAAACAATACTTTTTCACATATCCAACCTCTGTCTTGACGTCTCACCAACTATTCCAAAAATTATTAAACTGTCTTATAATATGATTCTCTTATGCTTCTAGCTTAGCCTAATCAGCATTACGATTTTCCCCGATGATGACTCGACCTCGGTCTTTTCAACTCACAGTCGCCACAATCACCTCTATCCACAGTGGGTCCACATTAGCCCTCTTTCAGCTAATATAACATGACCCATAATAACAACATGGGTCCACTACCTCGGACACTCCCTCATCACATCCGATGATGCTAAGTACTATCGGCTCTTCAAGTCATTCAAATTTGACTCACAGCCTAGGTGTTCAATTCTTACACTCTCTTTGGACCCTCTAACTTTCATATCACTCCTCGTCATCCCCCATAGGGAAGAATCGAGGATGACCCAAGATGATGACATCAAAATTCATCCTATGTCATCCTGCGACACCAAGCACCATCTGCTAAAGAACATGAAACGAGAAGTCTCCCTCATCGACTTCGGAATACCCATCACCAATGCGGAATCAAGAGCTCTTCTCCTCCTCTCAATCACAATCTCTCTTGTTTACGGACCCAAAGCCAATCATGGGTCCACCCATCAATACGTGATCACCGTACTGGTGACGCACAACATCATCAGACACAGAGCCAAAAATGATAACCTCCTTTACCTACTTTGGAATCAATAGAAGTTGCAATCATGTTGGAAGCATATCCATCTTTTCCAGCCAATAATAACCTTTGATAACCACTGTCGTGACCCATTCTATTTCTCACAATCAGATTTCTCCTCAAACAAGCTTATATGAAGCTCGGGAGGTATGGTCAACCGCAGTCAACCAAAACCAACTCCTAATGGACTCTCAAGTCCTCCACTTAGATCTCACGGCTTACCCATACTGGAGTGAGAACTCCCAGGAGAAGGAAGTGCATTTATTAACCGTTGGTTCCAGACCAACTCTCTGAATGTGGTAACCACCACTTTCGTCAACAATACATCGGGAAACTCCAGCACCACCAGAAACTCACTCCAAGATCACGACGCTAACTAGACACATCACACACGTGTCCCGCATCCCTCACAACCGTTCAGTCGTAATCTCCCGGCCTCCAAGCCGTCACTCATGTGGACATCAACCACGTGTCCGTAACTATCAACCTTAATATCCGACTCACCTGTCCGTTCATACCGTTTATGGATGTGCATAAACGGCATCCCACACGTGATCATCCATCACTACTCATTCTCCATTGGGATTCCTCCCAATCACCATTTATCTAGGTGTATTCCATGTCTCGCACTGAGCCACTCGAGATCCTCTCTGTCCCGCTCAGTACCCAACTACTCACATGTTTTCCACTCTAGGGCACGTCTACCTTACTAGTCGCAATCTAATCCCTCATTGGCATCACATCACCTAGACACTCACAGTGTCATTCGGAATCATCCGATCACTATTAAATTCCATCCAACACGCTCTGAAATTTCCCACTCATCTCAATCACCTCCCCTGAGGTAGCGTGGCACACTCACCAACGCCCAAAGCTCATCTCCTTCTGTGATGGTACACCGTCGTAACCGAGCCAACACCCAAAACCACTGCTCATACTATGCATCACTCATGCACCTCTGACTGGCAAATCTCTATCGTCTCAGCCGTCACGGCATCCTGAGCTTATCCAACTCGATAAGATTCATCCACGACTATTGATAACGGCATCTGCCATGATCGTGTGCAGATCAATCCCAGAAACGCTCCGCCATCGTGACTTCGTACCCATGCGGTTACTCACCGTAGGTACCAACCGCTCAACACGTAATATCCACCGATCGATCCACCTCAGGATCCGATCCACAAGTACTACACTCCTGGTAACTTGTCTAATCAATCTCAAACTAGGGTTATCACAAACCCAGCTGCTCACTGCAACACAACCATCCTGACCGATCTATCGCTCTCGACTTCGAAAAGTCATCACACTCGGGTATTGGTATCTTACTAGCCAGTAACCACAATTCGGGGACCTCGTCCTCTCGTAACACTAAGGCCTCTAGTCGTCGCGTCCACAAGAACTTGGTACTTAGTAGGGACATACTATACCTATTCAACAACGACACGTCACAACCACGACATGCCATACCAAGCCACACGACATCTATACTGTGGCATCCCCTGCCAGTCGACATCCCCTCCCGGGATTTAACACACTGAACATGGAGTCTCATGCCAAATACGATCAAACATTACTATTCCTAAAAGTCTCAAATAGGTCCGTCCACGACCTCCACTGATATCACTTTGACACAACCCACTATTTGACATGACCTTACCGTTGAACGGTCACAATTCTGTAATATCGTCATACTGGGACATCCACATCGACTAGATAAATGGGACCTACCTGTAACACTACGGCTCTAACTCGTTAGATTCACATACAGGACGATCCTACTCGGGATCCCACCTCATTAGAACACGGCATCCTGTGCCAATTAAACCCTAAACCATCGCACCTTGTGCCAAACATAATCTAACCAGGGTTCGATTCCACTGAATCCTCGTACTCTTACCCTAACTATCAGGTTGATGAAGGGTTGTTACCACTGTAGAGACATCACATCCAACACATGTGCGTCACATTAAGAGCAACAAATACTCTGATACCAACTTTATAGGACTCATCCCAATCTCCCTGGATTACCGTGGGACGTTCCTGCTCCCGTCTGACACCGTGTGTCAAACCAGGGATAAGTCGTCACCCACTCGGGGTCCATCAGAGTTTTCCAGGATCGGTGGTGGCATATGATGTCTTGATCTCTGCTACAGCCCCCATTTGCGATCAATCTGAAAGGTATTTAAAACCACAAAAGCTGTGAGTGGACAAAAATAAATGATTTAATAAAAACACATTTCACAATAAGACATTTATACCCTTCACGTAAAAGCATGCATGCATCACAAAACCACTTTATTTCAAATCACTTCCGAGGGAAGGACACATTTCTTTTCAAGTCAAAACACCATGAAAACTGTTTCTCAATCAAAGCCAGTACCTCAGTAGGGTCTCAGCCCAAAATCAAATCAAGGAAAACCAGAATGACATCCCAGATGTCCAACCAATCTCAGTGAAACATAATATACATATATATAAAACCCATCCTCGACATCTCATATGCCTAATCACTATCCTTCACGATTTCTCTACAGTGCTGGCACTACTCGGGTCTCATCTCCGAGTCTACCCCCAGGATCTATGACGTCTGGGAGGACCTGCCTCCGGACCCTATCTGAGACTATATCATATCTCTCACTCCTGGGCATGTGCTCCCCCTCGGAGTCACTCATCTCAGGCAGTGGATCGTGACACTCCAGAATCATCGACATCTGGAGGAGACCATTCATACGGGAGGGTATATACATATAAGTGTGAAAACATTCATTTCTTTGAAATCATAGTTCAACTAGATCTCATACTCGAATCAAAATCCACGATTCCTCAAATCCGTTTCAATTCTCAATCTCATAAGCCTTAGCCCAAATCCACACCTCAATAGGGTCTCAAACCCAAAATCTCATTTTATAAACCACAATTGGGACTCAAGCCCGATACCATAAATAAACTGGGTCTCAAGCCCGATATCACAAACCAATTGGGCCTCAAGCCCAGTATCATAAATCAAGTGGGCCTCAAGCCCGAGATCATACTTTCAAATCTGAATTCCTTTTATCAATCAAATCATTCAATATCATGCTGTGGCCTAAGCCCAAGGTATCACATAAACCAGGAAATCTCGAAATACGTGCAATAACACATTTTCCTCCGAATAGGCCAACAATTCATATCAAATCACATGCACTCATGGCTTCTCAAATCATGTTCATAAACACATATAAAACAATTATGTATGCATCAATTCATAAAACAAAGTCCACTCACAGACCATCCAAGTTGTGTCTCGATATGCGTGTCATAAGCCACTCCGGCTAAATCACCATCACCGGGACTCCCGGACCTATCCAAATCATACCCGAGGGTTACTATCTACTTCAAATAGGTTACAATTGAATCCCCCAATTTTTTGAGATTTTTAAACATATTTAATATAGACCCTAAACCTTTGGACATCCAAAATTACCTTGAAATGGTGTCCGATCGACTCGAAACTTGTGCTAAAATGTTCGTTACAAAGGCCCTGCACGTGAAACCCACGTGCCAGTGAACAATATCACCCATGTCCTCGAGTGAACCTGGTTCATTGTAAATCCGGTTCGACCGGACCAGCGAGACCGGTACTCCTAATTCTGGCCGCCATTCTTTTCCATTTTTCTTCCTAAAGCTTTTTCTAACCTATCCTAATCAATCTACCATCCCAAAAACGAGAAACCAAACCAAGAACATACTTGTTCAAATTAAACCTCACTGCCTAGTTTTTCCAGCCTCTGTCCAGGCGGTTCCACCGCCCACCGCCCCTGTTTTTGATAGCCACATGCTCGTAAAACTCCCACAAACATCCTCCAATCATCAGGACCCACTCAAAACGTACAAATTCAAAAATCTAAAATTTGAATTTAAAAGGGTTCTCGGGTTTTACCTTTTTTCGTGGTTCCACCGCCATCCACAGCGGTTCTGTCATCACCTAGCCATCAACATCTCACTCATGGCCTTAGTCTCAGTCTCTCAGGGTCCTTAATCGAACCAACAAGGGAAGAGGGTGATAGGGTGGTTTGGGTTTCGGGTTCGCTTGATCGAATGAAACAGATGAGGATGAAAATGGTGGGTGCATGTATCTGTATAATGTGTGCAATGGATGGGTGACACTTGTCACTCATCCATTGGGCTTGTTCCAAAATATCTGGGCCCACTTAATGACAAATGGTACTCGTCTCGTAATTCGTGCAATAGTACCTCGAACTTTCATGAACCGTAACTTTCTCGTCGAACGTCCCATTTCGACATGTCGCCTGTCTACGGACTCATATCGACTCGATCTACGTAACGATCCTTGGTCCTAGTGCATTGGACCTCCCGGGTCAAAAGTCATTTTTTTGCCCTCGTTTAGGGTTAAAATCGTAATTTCGCCCTGAACATCCGATAATCCTCGACTAGCCTCACTATTCCATAATTAATTCTTAATTAATCTTGTAAATTTGGGACGGGTTGTTACAATTATATTCCTAGGAGTGTTCTGAATCAGAAACTTTCAAGGTTGGACGTAAGAACACAAGGAACAAAGAGCTTAGTTTTGGGCTGAAAGCTTGGAGCTTCAGACAACGATTTTGAGGTAAGTTTTACCTATTTTAAATCTATAGATCCCTTCCTTACGTTGTTTAGGTAAAATTGGACTATTATCATGGGAAACGGTTGAACAATAAGAAAGTTTGAATCGGGTCGGGCTATCGAGTCTCGTCTGAGTTGCAGACCCGACAGGAGGAAGAAGACGACTTGTAGCTGGCGCGTGGCCACCGCACGCAGAGACTTCAGGCGGCGCATGAGGGTGTGTTACACCTTTTCTTGGGATTCGTTCAACATGGTTTTTGTAGTACTTTTTAATATGAATCGTTTGGTACAAGAATCAAGTTAATCGGACATTGTTTGAGTAGAGTTTTAGATGTTCAATGTTATATGTATATATTCTAAGCTTGAATTAAATTCCGGAAAATTTAAGAGAATATGAAAACGAGGTTAGTTTGGACATTAATGACATTTAATGGCAGATTATGATAAATGGATAATTTGTGGAAATTAATTAGAGGTATATTCTCGAATATCCGATATTATGAGTTTATACTTTAAATTCAAATTAAAATGGGGGAAACTTTAAGAGTTAGACTATAATCTTATTTAGATTTTAATAGGGCTATGATGATAATGATGATATATGGTAAATAATGAAAGTGGTAAAAAGAAGGATTGGTTTATGAAGAATGTATATGGGAGAAGGTTCCTCTTAGGTGATCTGCCAATTACCTTATTTATTACTATTGTATTTATTTGTTCTCGTTGCCATAATTAAACATAATATTTGATAAATTATGAATAAGGTTCGAAGAAAGTTTTAGTTGGCAGATTCCATTTTTTATAGGGTTAGTGGGCTGGATGTGGGCGGTAACCCCACAAGAATGGACTCTATTTGGTTAATCCAACAAGATGTAAATACATATAAAAGCATGAGAATATCACATATCTGAAAAACATGAAGAAATTTCAGTATTCTAAGTTGTTTGTTAGATGGGAGTAGGATTGACACGATTATAATTTAGATACAGGTCTAGTTAACTTGGTATTAGAGCATTGGTATTGAATATTTTGTCTTTGAGATATGAGCCTTATGTATAACATATTTAAAATATTTTCATACATGAGTTATTTGGTGTTGGTTCGATTATGATGTTTTTAATGATTTTTATGATTTTGGGGAATTATTTGAAGTCAACATTGTATGCAATTTTAAAAAAATGGTGTTTGGATTAAAGCCCAGTTTGGAATTTGAGTTTGACTTCGAATGTGAATTAAGGTATTGTATGATTTATGTAACAATGATTTTAAATTGTTTTCAAAAGATTATTGATGATTTTTAGAATTTTAAATTGATTTTGAATACACGTTTTACGAGATTTTATAAAATTTGTGTTGGATGTAGAACCAGATTTCAAAGAGATGATTTGGCTTTTAAAGGAATAGATATATGTTGGAATAATTTGAATATGATTTTCAAATGATTACTTGATGATTTTTGGGAAATTATTAACTGTTTTGCGTGCAAGTTTTATGAGGAATTGCGAAAATTGTGTTTTGGACTTAGGTTCAGATCTTGAGATTTTAAGGAATTGATGTGTGTTATAAATGTATATTTTGGATACGTGTGCATTATTGTGAACATGGACAATACCTTTTTTGGACCGATGGTTGGTGTTCAGATGTTGTATCCCCGAGTGGTTATGTAATGTGATGGTTAGTTAGTCTTGGAAATCTAGCTAGGCTCTGTTTCCTAAGACTGATACAGTGGTAGTTAGTCTCGGACATCGAGTAGGGCTCTATTTACTGAGACTGGTGATGATTGAAACATCGAACAAGGCTCTGTATCCTGAGTTAGTTTACACTCGAACGTCGAGCTGTGCCCAATGGATGTGGGACACTTGTCCCTTGCTGGAAGCTCGTGGAATCCTCCTTCACCGTCTCACTTAAATTTTAAAACTAGCGTGCATAGTGTGTTTGATGAAGAACAGAGAAACAGAGGAAAACCATGAAACAATCCTTGCAAACATTGCAATGCTTCACTATCTATTAATAGTGTGTGAAGGAAAATGAAAGAGTGTGAAGAGCCGAGTGTTGTGGTGTCTTGGTGGAGCGCTGTCATGAACGGTGGCCATAGAATCATCCAAAATAGAGGCCATGTGAACCGTGAGCAACAATTGGTTCAACCACTTTCACAATGTGACCTTTTGCCCGTGAGGTGTGAATGAAAAATGGAAAGGGAAGAGAGATGAAGCCAGTGGTGGCCATAGGTGTTCACGACGACGGTGGAGAGGTAAGGATCCCGTGAATTTTAGTTCATGTTTAAAAATGGCAGTATGAGTTCCAGTGACTAATAATCAAATTGGATGCTTGGATGAGGTTCTTGGAACTCCAAGGAAGCATTTGGGACCAAAACCATGGCCAACGGTGGCCTGAGACGCAAGAACACCGAGAGGGGAAAAAAAGGATTTCTTCCTTTGAATTGGGAGGTAAGTTCGAGCCTTTTAATTCTTGTTTTGATTAGAGGGACCAAGTAGAAATTGAAGGACGAATCTAATTGGATTAAATGAGTTAGAAAACGGGTGGAAATGGACAGAAACCGTGAGCGCCGGTCTAGGGCTGGACCGGATTTGCAGAACCAATTCAGACTGGTCGACCTGAAGAAGATGATGAACAGTGCTGAGGCGCGCGGCTCCCACACGCAGCCCCTTTGGGAGGCAAGTGAGGGCGCATGGTACTGTTCATGAGGAAGTTGGCAACACAAATTTTTATCGTATCATTGTAACGAACATTTTAAGACTGGTTTCAAGTCGATCAGACATCGTCTCAATATGTTTCAAGATGTCCGAAGGTTTTAGGGCTCGTTTAAAAATATTTAAAAATTCGAGAAAATTACGGGGCTTTAGTAAAAGCATTATGAAGTAGTTAGTGACCTTCTTATGGGATTTGGATAGGTTTGGGAAAGCCGGTGATAGTGGATTAGCCCGAGAAGCGTACTTGCACGCATATCGAGGCGGCAGCGATAATGGTCTGTAAGTGGACTTTGCTTTCTAACTCATGATGCATGCATAAATGTTTTACATGCTTTCTATATGTGATGTCTATGTTTATGATTTGGTCTTGGTGATTTAGGGTTTTGAACGTATTTCGAGATATTTACGAAATTGCACGTTTTACGAGATATGATTTTCTGCTATGGTTTGATGATGGTTTTGATGATTTGATTTTGGGATTTGAAATATGATTTGATTTTACTGAATTATAATGAATTTTGGAAAAGTGATTTCGGGCTTGAAGTCCTATTCATGTGATTTCGGTAAACGTGATTTAAGTTTTGGAATCGAATTTCAGAAATATGATTCGGATTCAGTTTTGGAACTTGAAAGTGAAATTCTGGATTTGGGTTCAGGATGATGGTTCTGGATGCTAGCTTACGGAATCATGATTGCAAATTCGAATATGTATTTTCTATGGTTTTCACTTAGTTTTGGGTTTAAGGACCCGTTGAAAGCTAGTTTTGGGTTTAAAGACCCGGTTATGGCTGGACCTGGTTTTGAGTTTAACGACTCGGTTGATTGAAGGGGGAGGGCCCTGGATTGATATGTTTTGAGTTTAAATACTCGGTTATTGTGATATCCCCCGAGGCATGTTGATTGTGTTTTGAGTTTAAAGACTCGTTGATATCCCGGGAAGGCCTAATTATGCGCATCTGTTTTACGTTTAAAGACTCAGGTGCGCTTAAGATCTAGCAACTTCATAGATTAATGTTTTTCACTGGTTTTCAGATGATTTTGGCAATGGCCTGGATGATTTGGAATTGATGAGTTTTGGGCTGAGTTCCCGTACTTTGATGAGGATTTATGATTTTGGGCTGAGGCCCTGGATTTGAGTTATGGATTTGAGAAAAAGAAATGATTCCGATTTTTATTGATGGTTTTCTTAACTTGGATATGAAATGGTTTTATGGAATAGTTTTCATATGCATGTGTTGGTTTTTCATGGAGGGTATAAATGTAATTTTTTATAACCTGTTTTTTGAAGGTATTCTTTATTTTTGTCCACTCATAGTCTTTTGGTGTTTTCAATACCCTCCAGGTTTGATGTGGTGCAGGCTGTTGGTAGAGAGAGATGGAGACATCACACACACGATCCACAGCAGATTCTGCGCAATCTGGGAGTTCCGGAAGTTTTAGGACGGTTCGCTTGGGAATCCCTTGTCCGGCTTACGTGTTACATAGAGGTTGGACGTCGGTTTAACCTTCATGTTGCATGTAGGTTAGACAGGAGCATGGCTTAGCCCTTAATCCCGGGGGATTGGGGGTAGGTCATGTCAAATTGGTATCAGAGCAGGATTTGTGCGCTCTGCGCGAGGTTTGGCTTCCAGAGTAGGTGGTTTGTCGACTTATGTGACGTGATGCTACTGTGGATGTGATGTCTTGACACGGAACTGCCCGTCATCAACCTGAATACGTGAGTGATAGCTATTGGCTTAGTTAGTGGCGAGAGTACGAGCGACTGGGTGATGCGTTGCCCGATACGCGGTGTGTGGTGAGATGTATGTCGGCTCAGGGCTGGAGTAGGAGCGTGTTTGGCACTGGATATGCTCGATGATTGGACCATAGGGTCAGATGTATGCCAGCGTGGTTAAGACTGGTCAGCATGTGGCGTCTGAAGACAACCTGATGACAACCTATTGAGCTGGTGGTATACGTGAGCCGAGGAGGCCGGTTGACGGTGGCTTGTTAGGCCGGATGACTATAGTATGGATTGGTGACCTTTTGGTCAGTTTAGTTGAGATTGGACTTGTACGGCTACGACTAGCCGAATGCCTCGAGTTGTGGGGGCAAAGGCACTTGATATCTTATTTGATGTTCTTAGCCGGGGTGACGACCCGAGGGGCGAGGTTGTTGTGTGCTTGTGGATGCCATGGGTTTTGATAACCCTAGTGATAATTTGAGGAACCCTGTTGTGAGGGCTGGCTTGTCACTGTGAGTACCTTGGTAAGAAACCCCAGAGTAAATGATTAGTCTGGGAAACCTGAGTTGGGGTTTGTGGTTAGGGAGTTGTTGTGGTTGGGCCGATTTACGGCTGGTGGAGATGCTGCTGCTAGGTGCAGCCAAGGTAGTGGATGGTTGGTGGATGACTCCGGACAAGTCTAGTGAGCTGGCGGTATTTGCCTGAGCATTGAGTTTCTCAGAGGATTGGACTACGATGAAGGTTAGTTTCCCCGACCCGAGCGTAGATTAAGGGTTACGGCTCGGTTTGAGCAGAGATTCGGGACTGGTGTGCTGTGAGCCGAGATAGAAGATGATGTGCCACGAGCTGGGATGCCTGTAATGGTACGATGGACACATCGTGAGTTGAGGTTGTGACCAGGCGTGAGGTGCCGGTGTCTAAAAGGAACTATGAACATAACTGGGAGATGTGATGACCATGGGAAAGTCATGTTCGGTACGAACGGTTAGGATGTCGTTGGTTTGATTAGAGTAGCGCAGAGGAAGGGCGATGAACCTATGCTTCGTGTTGGATCGGGCTTGGTTGGTATGGCCGGGTTTAACCATCCGTGAGGTTGATTTTCGTGTACTCATCCTGATGTGTTAGAGATGCCGAGGTTGGCATTTGGGTGATGCCGAGGCCCGTGCTTGGTGATTTCCTGAGATTGGTGATTGACGAACTCGAGGATCATGACTCAGGAGGCCGAGGTGAGTGAGCGTTGATTGTGATCCCGATCGTTAGCTACTCGTACGATAGTGATGCTCGGACTTGAACCTCGGAAAGGTTGAGACGCGATCATTAGAAGGAGTGATGATTGACATCCTTTTGGATGTGCATAAACAGTGATAACCGACAAGCGAGTTGGTTGGTGAGTTGGTTTGGCTACGGACACGTGGTTGTGATTCGTATGAGTTGTGGATTTCCTAAGTGTAGTAAAGAAGATGACGTTTGAACAGTTAGTCCGGAGGCGGTATACTTGAGGATGAAGTTTCATGGTTGGAAAAATGGACATACTTCCAAACACGGTTGGAATCTCGGAAACAAGAGATGTTGTGATTACGACGATGACACCACTGTTGATTCCGAGTTGGTGTTAAATGTTGAGTGTTGGATGCACTGGAGTCGATTCGGGTGACTCAGTGATGGCACTTCAGGAATTGTGACCCCCCTTGATCTTGGACACGTGTGGATGTGTTCAGGAGGAGAAAGAGTATCTGGTGACATCAGGGAGTGGCCTTTGTGGCGAGTGTCAGGGGATGGTGTTAAGATGGATTAAGGTCGGATGACTTGTGATGACATGGTTGAGGACCATTGTGTGTTCCATTGAAGGATAACGGAAGGAAGCTAACAAGGAGCGACTATAACTGATCGATATGAGGATATTGATGAGAACCCACAATCTAGACGTGTGGTATTCTTGATCGATTGGATTCAATGCAGTGGTCGGATACACAGGAAGTGGGATCCACTTAGGAGTGAGTGGATCGGGATTGGATTGAGTTGATGTGAATCAGGAGGATCGTATGTGAGACATAAGCTGGATATCTTGACCATCTTAGCGTTGTGCAGGACGTGTGTAGTCCGTCTCTCAGACGTATGGGTTTTGGCTTTGGATCTAGTGTTGGGTCTACCCTGTGTACGTAATTGCAATGTGTTTGGATTTTTTATTGGCCGGGAGACCGGAAGACTCGAAACAGACTTATGTTGGTATTCCCCGGAAGCCTTGTGGGCTTGATTGAATTGTTGAACTTCATTTTCTTGTAGTCAGGTGGTGATTAGTATGGTTACGAGGATGTTTGTGTGCCCTGGAGATACTCTGTGAAAGTGACGGGTACACTATGGTGTTGTTGGATGGACGTTGGGTATAGTAGTGCTCGGTTGATGCCAATGTGGTTGATTGGTGGACTTACCGTAGGACGTCGTTGGAAGTGCTTGAGGAAGTACTCTACGATCTCTATGATTGAGGTATTCTAAAATATCTCTGTTTGATTCAAAGTTTTGTAGGGTTGTTGTTGCATGTGTTTGGTGGTATGCACCGTGATTCTGTTTGGTTATGCTTGGTACATGTACTTGAGATGTGTTCCGATGCGATTGGGGTGCATCGTGATGCTCTAGTAGAGGTGTTGGTGATCGGCTTGGTGCTGAGGTTTTTTTTTGGTTGACTTGCTAATCCGATGTGATTGACTAGTTGCGTTGTGGACTGGATCCGAGTGATCCTGAGTGATCTGACTTGTTGGCAGGAGTTAGTACTGATGTGCGCTGGATGCTCAGAGCCATGAGTGGCTGGTGGGACCCTGATGCTGATGTGTGCTTACGGTTGACAGGTATGCGGTAGGGTCCAGTTGCAGACAGGCGGTGTGGGACGTGGATGGTGTTCCCACAGGTTGACTGTGTTGGTGGTTAGAGGAACCACCAGTGAGATGATTTGTTGCATAGCTACTGTGGGCGGGACGTTGTGACCCTAGTGTGGTCGGTACGGATCGCTGACGAAAGTAATATGGTTTGTTGAATGGGTATTGATGCATAGAAGTACCGAGGTCGGTAGATTTCGTCTTGCGAATTGGTTTGCGAGGAGAGATTTGTACCTATTGACGATAGACTCGCACGATGTACTGAGGTGTTGGTACAAGGTGCGCTTGACTCGAGAAGAAGTCTGAGATTGATGTGACTAGTAGCAGTGGTGTTGTGGCGCACCTACTGTTGGTGGAGCCGTGAGTGTCAGCTGGTGTGACGTTAGAAATATCGAGGGCACGAGTTGGAAGGTGTTGTCCTCGATGAGAATGAGATGATCGTCAGATGGACCGAAATTTGGTTGAGTTGGTTCGCTTGACCGACTTAGGGTGACAGTTTGGGAACTGTCAGGATAATTTGGATTGGCAAGTGATGGACACCGGGTAGGAGACCCAGGTGTGAGATTAGTTGGATTCCCCTAGTGAGTTACGGACGTACGTTATTCAGAATTTCATGGACGAAATTCTTTAAGGGGGGGGGGGGGGGGAGGAGATTGTAACGACCCATCCCGGAAATTGGGATTAGATTAGTGGTTAATGACGGATTAGTGAAGTTAATCGATGATTAGTTGGGTGATTTCAGACGGACGGTGCGAAATGGCGATTTTGCCCCTAGAATGGGCAAAAATGTTGACTTTTCGTTCGGGTAGTCAAATGGACTTTGACCGATGACTGTGACACAGTTCGTGACGTCACGAGTTCATAGACAGATGGCACGTCCGATTCTGACATTCAAGGAGAAAGTTATGATGTTCGGAAGTTCGAGGGTAGTTTGGTAATTTGGTTAGAAATGGGCGATTTGTTGACTTTTCACACGACATGGATTGGTCACATATTTCTAAGACTGTTAGGTAGGTCTCGATTCCCTAAGAACAACGACAAGAGGCACGTTGTCATTAGCTGCATTGGGATTGGTGCCCAGTGATCAGGGGAGACTTGGATGCTTGGGAAATATGCCCAATGGATGTGGAACACTTGTCCTTTATTGGAAGGTCGTGGAATCCTACTCCACTGTCTCACTTAAATTTTAAAACGATCGTACATAGTGTGTTTGATGAAGAACAGAGAAACAGAGGAAAACCATGAAACAATCCCTGCAAACCTTGTGATGCTTCACTATCTATTAATAGTGTGTGAAGGAAAATGAAAGAGTGGGAAGAGCCGAGTGTGGTGGTGTCTTGGTGGATCACCGTCGTGAATGGTGGCCATAGAATCATCCAAAACAGAAGCCCTGTGAACCGTGAGCAACAATTGGTTCAACCACCTTCATGATGTGATCATTTGCCCGTGGGGTGTGAATGAAAAATGGAAAGGGAAGAAAGATGAAGCCAGTGGTGGCCACAGGTGTGCATGACAACGGTGGAGAGGTAAGGATCCCGTGAATTTTAGTTCATGTTTAAAAATGGCAGTATGAGTTCTAGTGACTAATAATCAAATTGGATGTTTGGATGAGGTTCTTGGAACTCCAAGGAATCATTTGGGACCAGAACCATGGCCAACGGTGGCTTGAGACGCAAGAATACCGAGAGGGGAAAAACAGGATTTCTTCCTTTGAATTGGGATGTAAGTTCGAGCCTTTTAATTCATGTTTTGATTAGAGGGATTAAGTAGAAATGGAAGGATGAATCTAATGGGATTAAATGGGTAAGAAAACGGGTCAATGTCAGGACCCTCCCCGGTTAGGACCCGACTCATCTAGCACCATATTGTCCGCTTTGGGCCTCACCCCCACGGTTTTGTTTTCGGGAGCTCATGGTGCAACTTCCCAGGGGGTCACCCATCATGGAATTGCACCAGCCTCAACTTGCTTAACTTTGGGGTTCGAATCCCCCCCCCCCCCAAGCCACTTGAGCTCCCAAAAGGCCTAGTGCTAGATAAGTGTGTGCCTACACCTTTAAGGCACACCATCATCCTCTCCCAGACGATTCCCCCTCGTAGGAATGTAGGATTGTTCACCGTTCCCTCCAGGACACGAGTCTTACAGTCAGAATGGACAAAAACCGTGAGTGCCGGTCCAGGGTTGGACTGGATTTACAGAACCGGTTCAGACCGGTCAACCTGAGGAAGACGATGAACAGTGCTGAGGCGCGTGGCTCCCATTCGCAGCCCGTTTGGGAGCCACGTGAGGGCGCGTGGCACTGTTCATAGGGAAGTTTTCAACACAACTTGTTATCGTATCGATGTAACGAACATTTTAAGACTGGTTTCGAGTTGATCGGACATCATCTCGATATATTTCAGGATGTATGAAGGTTTTAGGGCTCTTTTAAAAATAGTTAAAAATTCGGAAAAATTACGGGGCTTTAGTAGAAGCATTATGAAGTAGTTAGTGACCTTCTTATGGGATTTGGACAGGTACGGAAAAGCTGGTGATAGTGGATTAGCCCGAGAAGCGTACTTGCACGCGTATCGAGGCGGCAACGCTAATGGTCTGTAAGTGGACTTTGCTTTCTAACTCATGATGCATGCATAAATGTTTTACATGCTTTCTATATATGATGTCTATGTTTATGATTTGGTCTTGGTGATTTAGGGTTTTGAACGTATTTCGAGATATTTACGAAATTGCACGTTTTACGAGATTTGATTTTCTGCTATGGTTTGATGATGGTTTTGATGATTTGATTTTGGGATTTGAAATATGATTTGATTTTACTGAATTATAATGAATTTTGGAAAAGTGATTTCGGGCTTGAAGTCCTATTCATGTGATTTCGGTAAACGTGATTTAAGTTTTGGAATCGAATTTCAGAAATATGATTCAGATTCAGTTTTGGAACTTGAAAGTGAAATTCTGGATTTGGGTTCGGGATGATGGTTCTGGATGCTAGCTTACGGAATCATGATTGCAAATTCGAATATGGATTTTCTATGGTTTTCACTTAGTTTTGGGTTTAAGGACCCGTTGAAAACTAGTTTTGGGTTTAAAGACCCGGTTATGGCTGGACCTGGTTTTGAGTTTAACGACTCGGTTGATTGAAGGGGGAGGGCCTTGGATTGATATGTTTTGAGTTTAAATACTCGGTTATTGTGATATCCACCGAGGCCTGTTGATTGTGTTTTGAGTTAAAAGACTCGTTGATATCCCGGGAAGGCCTAATTATGCGCATCTATTTCACGTTTAAAGACTCAAGCGCGCTTAAGATCTAGCAACTTCATAGATTGATGTTTTTCACTGGTTTTCAGATGATTTGGGCAATGGCCCGGATGATTTGGAATTGATGAGTTTTGGGCTGAGTTCCCGTACTTTGATGAGGATTTATGATTTTGGGCTGAGGCCCTGGATTTGAGTTACGGATTTGAGAAAAAGAAATGATTCCGATTTTTATTGATGGTTTTCTTAACTTGGATATGAAATGGTTTTATGGAATAGTTTTCATATGCATGCATTGGTTTTTCGTGGAGGGTATAAATGTAATTTCTTATAACCTGTTTTTTGAAGGTATTCTTTATTTTTGTCCACTCATAGTCTTTTGGTGTTTTCAATACCCTCCAGGTTTGATGTGGTGCAGGCTGTTGGTAGAGAGAGATGGAGACATCACACACACGATCCACAGTAGATTCTGCGCACTTTGGGAAGTCCGGAAGTTTTAGGACGG
The DNA here is from genome assembly GCA_032719365.1 of Prinsepia uniflora. NCBI lineage: Eukaryota > Viridiplantae > Streptophyta > Magnoliopsida > Rosales > Rosaceae > Prinsepia > Prinsepia uniflora. The sequence continues at coordinate 44,908,331 of CM064861.1, read as the reverse complement.
TTCGCTTGGGAATCCCTTGTCCGGCTTACGTGTTACATAGAGGTTGGACGTCGGTTTAGCCTTCATGTCGCATGTAGGTTAGACAGGAGCATGGCTTAGCCCTTAATCCCGGGGGATTGGGAGTAGGTCATGTCAAATTGGTATCAGATCAGGATTTGTGCGCTCTGCGCGAGGTTTGGCTTCCAGAGTAGGTGGTTTGTCGACTTATGTGACGTGATGCTACTGTGGATGTGATGTCTTGACGCGGAACTGCCCGTCATCAACCCGGATACGTGAGTAATAGCTATTGGCTTAGTTAGTGGCGAGAGTACGAGCGACTGGGTGATGCGTTGCCCGATACGCGGTGTGTGGTGAGATGTATGTCGGCTCAGGGCTGGAGTAGGAGCGTGTTTGGCACTGGATATGCTCGATGATTGGACCATAGGGTCAGATGTATGCCAGCGTGGTTAAGACTGGTCAGCATGTGGCGCCTGACGACAACCTGATGACAACCTATTGAGCTGGTGGTATACGTGAGCCGAGGAGGCCGGTTGACGGTGGCTTGTTAGGCCGGATGACTATAGTATGGATTGGTGACCTTTTGGTCAGTTTGGTTGAGATTGGACTTGTACGGCTACGAGTAGCCGAATGCCTCGAGTTGTGGGGGCAAAGGTACTTGATATCTTATTTGATGTTCTTAGCCGGGGTGACGACCCGAGGGGCGAGGTTGTTGTGTGCTTGTGGATGCCATGGGTTTTGATAACCCTAGTGATGATTTGAGGAACCATGTTGTGAGGGCTAGCTTGTCACTGTGAGTACCTTGGTAAGAAACCCCAGAGTAAATGATTAGTCTGGGAAACCTGAGTTGGGGTTTGTGGTTAGGGAGTTGTTGTGGTTGGGCCGATTTACGGCCGGTGGAGATGCTGCTGCTAGGTGCAGCCAAGGTAGTGGATGGTGGGTGGATGACTCTGGACAAGTCCAGTGAGATGGCTGTATTTGCCTGAGCATTGAGTTTCTCAGAGGATTGGACTACGATGAAGGTTAGTTTCCCCGACCCGAGCGTAGATTAAGGGTTTCGGCTCGATTTGAGCAGAGATTCGGGACTGGTGTGCTGTGAGCCGAGATAGGAGATGATGTGCCACGAGCTGGGATGCCTGTAATGGTACGATGGGCACATCGTGAGTTGAGGTTGTGACCAGGCGTGAGGTGCCGTTGTCTAAAAGGAACTATGAACAGAACTGGGAGATGTGATGACCATGGGTAGGTCATGTTCGGTACGAACGGTTAGGATGTCGTTGGTTTGATTAGAGTAGCGCAGAAGAAGTGCGATGAACCTATGCTTCGTGTTGGATCGGGCTAGGTTGGTATGGCCGGGTTTAACCATCCGTGAGGTTGATTTTCGTGGGCTCATCCTGATGTGTTAGAGATGCCGAGGTTAGCATTTGGGTGATGCCGAGGCCCGTGCTTGGTGATTTCCTGAGATTGGTGATTGACGAACTCGAGGATCATGACTCAGGAGGCCGAGGTGAGTGAGCATTGATTGTGATCCCGAGCGTTAGCTACTCGTACGATAGTGATGCTCGGACTTGAACCTCGGAAAGGTTGAGACGCGATCATTAGAAGGAGTGATGATTGACATCCTTTTGGATGTGCATAAACGGTGATAACCGAGAAGCGAGTTGGTTTGGCTACGGACACGTGGTTGTGATTCGTATGAGTTGTGGATTTCCTAAGTGTAGTAAAGAAGATGACGTTTGAACAGTTAGTCCGGAGGCGGTATACTTGAGGATGAAGTCTCATGGTTGGAAAAGATGGACATACTTCCAAATACGGTTGGAATCTCGGAATCAGGAGATGTTGTGATTACGACGATGACACCACTGTTGATTCCGAGTTGGTGTTAGATGTTGAGTGTTGGATGCACTGGAGTCGATTCGGGTGACTCAGTGATGGCACTTCAGGAATTGTGACCCCCCTTGATTGATTGGGGAGGGCCCTGGATTGATATGTTTTGAGTTTAAAGACTCTGTTATTGTGATATCCCCCGAGGCCTGCTGATTGTGTTTTGAGTTTAAAGACTCGTTGATATCCCGGGAAGGCCTGATTATGCGCATGTGTTTTGAGTTTAAAGACTTGGGCGCACTTGAGATCCAGCAACTTCATGGATTGATGTTTTTCACTAGTTTTCAGATGTTTTGGGCACTGGCCCGAATGATTTGGATTTGATGAGTTTTGGGCTGAGTTCCCGATTTGAGAAAAAGAAATGATTCCGGTTTTTATTGATGTTTTTCTTATCTTGGATATGAAATGGTTTTATGGAATGGTTTTCATATGCATGCATTGGTTTTTTGTGGAGGGTATAAATGTAATTTCTTATAACCTGTTTTCTGAAGGTATTCTTTTTTTTTTGTCCACTCACAGTCTTTTTGTGTTTTCGATACCTTTCAGGTTTGATGTGGTGCGGGTTTTTGGTAGAGAGAGATGGAGACATTACACACATGATCCACAGTAGATTCTGCGCAGTTTGGGAAGTCCGAAAGTTTTGGGACGGTTCACTTGGGAATCCCTTGTCCGGCTTACGTGTTACATGGTTGTTGGACGTCGGTTTAGCCTTCATGTCGCATGTAGGTTAGACGAGAGCATGGCTTAGCCTTTAATCCTGAGGGATTGGGGGTAGGTCGTTTCATGGTGGCCGAAAATGAAGGAAAATAGAAGGAAGCCACTCGATAGGGAGAGAATAAGAGAATGGTGAAAGGAAGAAAGAAGAAAAAGAAATAGGAAGACAAAAAGAGAAAACTGGGGATGTAACGACCCGTCCCAAATTCCATGATTAGATTAGTGACTAATCACGATTAGTGAGGCTAATCCGTGATTAGTAGAGCGAAATCGGACGAACGATGCAAAATGACCGTTTTGCCCCTAGTAGTGGCAAAACGTTGACTTTTCAATCGGGCTGTCAAATGGACTTTGACCGATGACCGTGACGTAGTTCGTGACGTCACGAGTTCATAGACAGGTGGCACGTTCAATTCCGACGTTCGAGGAAGAAGTTATGACGTTCGGAAGTTTAGGGGCATTTTGGTAATTTGGGTGAATAGGAGGTCAAAAGTTGACTTTTTGACCGGGAGGTCCGATGGCCGAGGGCCGAAGACCGTTACGTAGATAAAGACGATACGAATCCATAGGCAGGTGGCACACTGAAATCGGACTTCAAACGGGAGAGTTATGGGTCACGGAAGTTCGATTTCACTATGCACGAACTTCGAGACGGGGACGTTTCGGCGAAATCTGATTGAGTGGATATTTTGGTGGGCCCCATGGATGAGTGACAAGTGTCACTCATCCCATTGCTTTGATCCCCCAAAATGTGGATCTATATAATAAAATAATATTATTTAATTATTTTTTTTAACCAAACCCACCCACCATTCAATCTTAACCATCCATTTCAATCTCACCTTTTAATCCTCACCCTTCATCTCTCATTCTCTCATCTGATCTCATCTCCTTCATTCTTCTTCCCACCCGAAACCCCATAACCCATATTCCTCCATTTTTCTTCAAAACACAAACACACATATTCCCCACCTCCATCACTCATCTTATGATTGTGATACAATAAATGTGACCGTGAGGAAGTGGTGAGAGGCTGAGGACAACGGCTGAGGACGGTGGCCCACGGTGGAGGCCACGGCGGAGGGAAACCCGTGAGGTAAGAAAACTTTGAAAATTCGAAATTGCGTTTTAATGGTTTTTAGCTGATTCCAAGGATTGGGTTAGGTTGCTGGTAGCCCTAGGAGTCGAATAGGATTAGTTTTGGGGATGGGGAAGGCCTGGAACGGCCGTGAACGGCGGAGGAATGCACGGCCGCCATGGCCAAACTCGAAGGTATGGTTTTTGGTGTTTTTCTTCCATTTTAATGTCATAGAACCCTAGGTTAGGATTAGAGGATGAAAATGGGACAAACGGGAGGCATTTTGGTGGTCGGACGGTGGAGAACCGACCGGGTCAACCCGCGGGTCTGAACGACCCGGTTGAAGGGTTCGGGTCGACCCGTCGAGTGGTTGAAGGTGGTGATGTGGCATGATGACGTGGCACCTGTCAGATTGTCAGGTGACGTGGACCACTCATCAGCCGACACGTGTCACATGTCAGTGCACAGTCAGCATTGACATGTCAGTGACGTGGCCCAATCAGGGGCTGACACGTGGCACTGACGTGGACCAGTGCCGTGATGACACGTGGCATATGTCAGACTGCCACGTGGCACTGACAGCACAGTGACATGGACCAATGGGAGAGTGACACGTGGCACCTGTCAGAGTCTGACATGTCAGACCTGACAGCTGTCAGATGACGTCATGCTGACGTCAGCGATGACGTCAGCAGGTACTGTAGAGGCGCGTGAAGCCCACGCGCAGCCACTTCGGGCGGCGCGTGAGGGCGCGTGGCAGGGAATCTGGGGAAGGTTCCAACATGTGAAATCTTCTATTCGATGTAACGAACATTTTGGGACTGGTTTCGTGTCGATCGGACACCGTCTCGATATGTTTCGGGGCATCGGAAGGTTTAGGTTCGGGATTAAAAATAGTTAAAAATACGGGAAAATTACGGGGCTTTGGTAGGAGGTTAATTAAGTAGTTAGTAACCTTCTATTACGATTTGGACAGGTTTGGGATCTCGGTGACGGTGATCGGCTCGGGGAGCCGTATGGCACGCAAATCGAGGCGGCAGCTCGGACGGTCTGTGAGTGGACCTTGTTTTCTAAATTGGTGCATGCATAAATGTTTATTATATGTTTTATTACTTGTTTGATGATGCCATGGGTGCATTTGTATGTGGTTACGTATAAGCACGTATTTCGAGGTTTCGGCCTTATACGGTGCTTATACGGGTCTGTATGTCTTTATTGATTTAAATGAACTGGATTTGGATTTCAAAAGGATAAACTCAGGTATGAGACCCATTTGGTTTTGTCTCGGGCATATGACCTCAGATATCGGGCACGGTGCCCAACTGATGTCCTATGTTCGGGCACGAGACCCCGTCACTTTACGGTTTATGATTTCAGGTCAGGGAACCTTAAATGGAGTCCCAGGTTCATGACGGTTTATGGGAACCGGCATGAACCCTTGTTATGGTATTATGGTTCATGACGGTTTATGGGAACCGGCATGAACCCTTGTTGGTTATTACGGTACATGACGGTTTATGGGAACCGGCATGTTATCTGATTATGGGTATTATGGATTCATGACGGTTCAGGGGAACCGGTCATGAATGTTTATGTTATGTATATATATGTTCGTCTACCTTCCTTTACATGTTCTACTATCTCCTCCGGGGAGGGTCTTTGGCCTGGGTGGACCCCGGAGTAGTCACGGAGCACCGACTGAGTGGAGTCACCCCCCAGTTGGGTTCCTTACTCTCAGGAAGGCTATGGTTACTATTACCTCGGGTAGGGTCAGTGGTCTGCGGACATTGACCTTGACTTTGAGATGACTCGGATTGAGACCCGGGTAGCGCGCGCGTGGCTTTGGATACCGTGACAGGATTGGTTGTGTGACTTATATATATGTATGTGATGAATATATGATATATGATATGTGGTGTGTACAGGTGTGCACAGGATTTGGGCAGTGGCCCGTATGGTCGTTTTCATTGTGGTCCTTTCGACCTTGGTTTATATCTGCTTTGGGCTTAATCCCACATATGGTTTGTTTTGGATAAATGGTTTTCGAATGCATGCATGCTTTTTAGTGGAGGGTACAAAGGTCTTCTCGTTAAAATGTTTTTGTAAACTTTTGTTTTGTCCACTCACAGTTTTTAATGTTTTGACTGCCCTTCAGGTTAACATCGGATGTGGACTGTAGCAGAGACCGAGATATCACATGCCTCCTCCGGATCCTGGCGTACTCTGATAGCCCGGGAGGGCAAAGGACGAAAATATCCCTTGTCTGACACTTCGTGTCAGACGGGAGCAGGGTCATCCCGCACTAATCCCGGGGGGATTGGGATGGGTCCTGTCAGGGGAGGTGTTCGTGTGATGTATTGGGGCGTTCTGGTTTGCATCTACTTGCACTAAAGCGAAAATTATAGTCCTTGGAGTGTTCTGGATCAGTAACCTTCAAGGTTGGACATAAGGACACGAGGAACAAGGAGATTAGTTTTATGTTGAAAGCTTAGAGCTTCGTACATGGATTTTGAGGTAAGTTTTCCCTATTTTGAGTCCATAGATCCCTTTCCTTACGTTTTTTAGATAAAAATGGATGATTAGAACATGGGAAACGGTTGAAAACAAGAGAGTTTGAACTAAATCAAGTCGTCGGGTTGGGTCTAAGTTGCAAACCCAGCGAGAGGAAAAAGACGACATGTAACTGCGTGTGGACATTAATGACATTTAATGGTAGATTATGATAAATGGATCAGTGGGCAGAATGTGGGCGGTAACCTCGCAAGAACAGAGTCTGTTTGGTTAGTCCAACCATATGTAAATACAAATAAAAGTAGGAGAGTATCCCTTATCTGAGAAACATGAAGAAATTTTAGTATTCTAAGTTGTTTGTTAGACGGAAGAAGGACCGACACGATTATAATTTAGAGACGGGTCCTGTCATGATGGATCACATGGGCGCATACTCTTTTATTTATAGAGGATTTACACTTTTTGCTGACCAAGAGTTAACCCCATATGGTTAAGACATGGGTATTAGTACTCCAACTAGTGCTATGCTAGAAGCAAGTTCTGTGATCCAATACTGTTTGGTTTGGGTAGAGGGTTTTGACCTAAAGGCAGACTTAATTTCTTTGGATATCTACGACTTTGATGTGATCCTAGGGATGGATTGGCTGACTATTTATCATGCCTCCATTGAATGCTTTGAGAAGACAATTATCTTATGGAGTCCCGACTTACCACTGTTTATTTTTCGTGGAGACCAGCGAGTACTTCCTTCGGGGGTTATTTGGCCTTAGAGGCTGAGAAGTTGTTGATGAGTGGATGTAAGGGGTATTTGGCACTTGTTGTAAAGTCTCAGGATGTCTCGATGAGTATTGAAGAGATACTAGTAGTGAGAGATTTTCCTGATGTGTTTCTAGAGAACTTACCAGGATTACCGCCCAAGGGTAAGATCGAGTTTACTATTGAACTTCTTCTGGGCACCTAACCTATTTCATAGGCAACGTATCGTATGGGACCGTTAGAGTTGAGGGAACTGAAAGTACAGTTGCAGGACTTGGTGGATATGGTGTTTATTTGGCCTAGTGTATCACCTTGGGGAGCCCCAGTGTTGTGTGTGTGGAAGAAAGATGGTAGTCTGAGGCTGTGTATTGATTATTGGCAGTTGAACAGGACGACAGTGCGGAACACGTATCCTTTGCCACGTAGCAATGATTTGTTTGAGCAATTGAGGGGTACGAGGTACTTTTCTAAGATTTACCTTCGATTCGGGTATCACCAGTTGAGGACTAAGGAATCAGATATTCCTAAGCTTGCATTTCGGACTCGTTATGGTCATTTTGAGTTTCTGGTCATGGCTTTCGGGTTAACTAACGCACCAGTGATGTTTATGGACTTGATGAACTAAGTATTCTGAAAGTATTTGGATCGATTTGTAATTGTGTTCATTGATGATATTTTGGTGTATTCGAGGAGTGCGAAGGCACACAAGAAGCATTTGAAACTAGTTTTAAATACACTCAAAAAGAAGCAATTATATGCTAAGCTTAGCAAGTCTCAGTTTTGGTTGACCAACGTTAGATTTCTAGGTCATATTATTTCCACTTGAGGGATTAGGGTGGGCCCTCAGAAGATAGAGGCAGTATCGAATTGGCGTCAACTAACAACTGTAACCGAGGTTAGGAATTTTCTCAGATTTGCAGGGTACTACATACGTTTTGTAGAGAGCTTTTCTAATATAGCGGCTCCATTGACGAGTTTAACTAGGAAGGGAGTAAATTTTGTCTAGGATGACTTGTGTGAGTGGAGTTTCTAGGAATTGAAGAGACGGTTGGCTACTACTCTGATTTTGGACCTTCCAAACGGTACTGGGGAGTTTGAGATCTACAGTGATGCATCCTTGCAGGGTTTGGGATATGTACTCATACAACATATGAGAGTTATTGCTCATGCATCTCTACAGTTAAAACCCCACGAGGTGAATTACCCTACCTATGACTTGGAGCTTTCCGCAGTTGTGCACACATTGAAAATGTGGAGGTACTATCTCTTCAGGAAGACGTGTAGGAATTTCATGGATCACCGAAGTTTGAAGTAGTTGTCTACTCAGAGGGAGTTGAACTCGAGGCATAGAAGGTGGTTGGAGTTGATTTAGGATTATGATTGTACTATTTAGTACTATCTTAGGAAGGTTAATGTGGTGGCAAATGCCTTGAGCAGGAAGTTTGCAGGTTCATTGTCTTACATCCAAACTGTTCACTTTCCTTTATTGTTAGAACTCCGTAGGGGGTTGTACTGGAGGTAGATGACGAGGGAGCTTTACTAGTCAGTTTCCACGTGAGACCCATTTTACTTGACCAGGTTATTGTAGCTCAACTTCAACTTTTTGTGTTATCAAGATGAAGGTTGAGGTGGGAAATCGATCAGACTCTGCACTTCGGGACAATGGAGCTTTGATCAAGGAGGGTCATTTATATGTGCAAGATGACTTACAGTTAGAAAGGGAGATTCTTGAAAAGGCTCATAATTTTGCCTATGCGATGCACCCAAGTGGGACCAAGATGTATTGTACCTTGAGAGAGTATTATTGGTGGTCGGGTATGAAATAAGAGATCGTAGAGTTTGTGAGCAAGTGTCTAATCTATAAGTAGGTTAAGGTTGAAAGGTAGAGGCCTTATGGGACATTGTATCTACTTCATATTCTAGAGTGGAAGTGGGATCACCTTACCATAGTATTTGTGCTTAAGCTTCCGAGGACCCAAAAGGGCCATAATGAAATTTGGGTGATTATGGTCAAACTTACGAAATCGGAACACTTCTTTCCAGTGTTGGAGTATTACATAATGGATTAGTTGTCCAAGTTGTTTCTTCATCAGATCGTTTGTCTACATGGGATTCCTAAATCGATTGTTTTAGAGCGTGATCCGAGGTTTACCGCAAGGTTCTGTTAGAGTTTTACTCGATCTCTTAGGACCAGTGATCCATCATTTTTTCCTTACACCCTCAACTTTACATCTTCCATTTTAGAATGGTTTTAGCCCAAAGGAAGCAGATGATCTTGTTCCTTGGACTCTCACCTCAAGAAGAACCCAAATTTGAAGGAGGAACTGCATGAAACTGGCCTGTAGTCGAGAAGGAACGAAACTCGTAACTTCCAAGCCTAGCATTGTAAAATCAAGGTATTTTCTCTCAATTATGGGCTTGGATTTGGATTCCTCGGATTGAGTAGTTATATACGATTAGAACAACTAATTTGGTTGATTTTTGTGGGAGTTAGAAAGGTTTGAAAATCGGGTCAAAATGGCGATTTTGGTTAGTGGACAGCAGCGCCACTGCCTTCTCCAATGAGGGGGTGACGTCAACATGACGTCATAATGATGTCACTATATGAGGCCATGATGATGTAAGCATGACTCGTGGCAGGGTGCCATGTCAGCATGCCATGTGGAAGGGTGCGACGTCAGCATGCCACATGGTAGGGCCATGTCAACAAGGTGCCACATCAGTAGTTTCTGACATCAGCGGTGGCTTCAACTGTGCATGGACAACGTGCGGGGAAGGCTGTCGGCCTTCCACCGACTCATGGGCATGAGTTTCGAGGAACTTCAGACTTTTTTAAAGTTTCAACGAGCTGAATCCAATAGTGGTAGTTTCAGGTCGATCAAAGTTCGTTTAATGTAGTTTTGGGCATCTAAAGCCTCGAGTTGCGTGTTCAGGGCGCGTTTACTATCTCAGAATTCTAGGGGGTTTATGTATGAGGTTGTATGTATTGTTAGTGACCACTGGTTATTACTTTGAAAAACAGGCAAGAACATTCAAGGGACTTCCGAGGAGCGAACAACTCAAGACCGAGCTACCGTTTGACTGTTAGTGGACAGTTTGTTTAATAAATGTAATGTATACATATTTGAGAAAAATATATGATTTTATTGGATGGTTTGGATTGCAATAATTTGAATATATGATTCTAAATGTTTTCTGAAAAAAATGCTTGGTTTTAGAATATGTAACGACCCGGAAATTCGGAAAGGGAAATTCGGAAAATTTGAAGAAAATGACGATTTTACCCTTGGAATTGGGCGAACGGTTGACTTTTGGTTCGAGGGGTCAAACAGACTTTAACCGATGATTATGACGTTTTTGGGGACGTCACGAGTTCATAGACAGGTGGCACGTCCGATTCCGACATTCGAGGAGAAAGTTATGATGTTCGGACGTTCAGGGGTAATTCGGTAATTTGGTTAAAGGGGCAATTTGTTGACTTTTCAAATAATATGGACTTTCCACGTAATTTGAAGACCGTTAGGAAGGTCTCGATGCCCTGAGTACAACGACAGACGACACGCTGAAATCAGACTTCGGATGAATAAGTTATGATTCTAGAACGAGGAAGGCATTTTGGTAATTTTTTGAAGGAAGGGTAAACTGGTTATTTGGACGGTGAAAGTTTAATCAGCTAAAGTGGATGTTTAACTTAGTTGCTTAATTAGTTGAGTGACAATTGTCACTAAGAGAGAACAGATTAGTGGCTTTTGGGCGTGAGTGTGTGCACAAGTGTGATGTTTGGGAAATAGAGCACCATTGCTTTTGAATTGATTTAATCAATTGAGTGAGATAACAGAGACTTAGGTGGCAAGTGCATAGTGTGTGAGAGTGTACGGTGGTGGGAATTAGCTGAGTGTGCCAAGTAAAAGAGAATTGAATAGTGTTGGTGTGTTGGAACTGAAAAACAGAGACTAGCCACAACCTTGATTGATCGACCTCCCCTACAACCTATTGAGAGAAAAGAAGAAATTCAGAAAAGAAAAACAGAGTAAACCCTGAATCCCACCCCGATTCATGACATAACCCTCAGCTTTTGTCTTTGAAGTGTGAACAAGAAAGGAAGAGGAGGTTGAGTTAAGGACTTTGGTGGTGCCACCGTGGCAAGCCACCGTGGACGGTGGTCACGACCCCATGGAAATAGAACAGAGGACAGGGAACTTTGGTGAGAAGCCAATGGTTGTGGTTCATGGTTGGTAGTTTGTTCTTCAAAAAGGACCAGGGAGATGAGAGGAAGTTAATGGAGGCCATAGGTGTGAACGATGGCGGTGGCACGATGAATTTCCCGTGATGCTTTAGGTTGAGTCCAGAAATGGTGACCTTCGAATTGAGAGTTATCAATTACTTTGGTTCATTGGACAATGATTTGGAGGTTTTCAGGAGTCGATCAGGCTTGGAGGGAAGCTTAAGACAGGCTATGGAGGCCAGAAAAAAAACTCAGAATTTGGCCAGTTTGATGGTTAACGTGGGAGAGGTAATATCTAGCTATGTTTTCACAATTTAAGTATGGGAAATGATTAGACGAGAAAAGACAGAATTAGTGGTTTAATTAGGATTAAAAACGGAATAAAAAGGACTTAGAACTGGACAAAGCAGCTTACGCCGGTTCACGGCTGGATCGGACCTGCAGAGCCGAATCGAACCTGGTTCGATGGAGGTTGAAGATGAGCACAGTGCCTGGCGCATGAGGCCCACGAACAGCCTCTTTGGGCGGTTCGTGTGGGCGCGTGGCACAGTATTTGAATGAGGTTTCAACACGACTTTTAATGTATTCGATGTAACGAACATTTTGGCACTGGTTTCGAGTCGATCAGACATCGTCTCGATATGTTTCGAGATGTCCGAAGGTTTTAGGGCTCGGATAAAAATAGTTAAAAATTCAGAAAAATTACGTGGCTTAAGTATAAGCTTTATGAAGTTAGTGACCTTATTATAGGATTTGGACAGGTTCGGGGAAGCCGGTGATAGTGGATTGCCGGGAACGACGTAGGTGCACGCGTATCAAGGCAACGACGAAATGTGTGTGAGTGGACTTTGTTTTCTAAACTTCAATGCATGCATAATTGTTTTCTATGCTTTATAATTATGATTCATATGCTTATGCTTATGGTAATTGTGATTTCCGTATTTATACATATTTCGATATGCAACATGTAATTGCACGTATTTCGAGACTATGGTTTCTCCTATGTTTTAATGATGGTCTGGTGGATGATTTTATATGATTTGTGCGTATCATGTTTTGATGATGTTTTGATTATGATTGTGAGTATGATTTACGGTTTTAGCACGTATTTCGAGAGTATTACGGACTTGCACGTGTTACGAGATTTCGAGTACGTTGTGATTTGACCATGGTTTTGATGATTTGAATTTGGGATTTGGAATATGATTTGATTTCAAAGATTTAAAACGGATTTTGGTCAAAGTGATTTCGGGCTTGATGCCCAGTTCATAAAAGTGGTTTTGATGAACGAGATTTCGAGTTTCCGAAACTTGAAAGTGGATTTCCGGATTTGGGTTCGGAATGGTTATTCTGGATGCCGGCTTACGGAATGATGGTTCTGAATTTGGATTTGGAAATGGATGATGGATATGATTTAGGATTTGAAAGTGAAATTCGGACATGAGTTCCATTTCGATAAAATGTGATCTCGGATTTGGTTTTGGAATTTGGATTATGATGGATTCTGGATTTGTTATGATTTACACATGGTTTTGGGTTTAAAGACCCGGTACTATTGCTGGATCTGGTTTGGGGTTTAAAGACCCGGTTGATTGATGACGGGGGAGGGCCCTTGATTGATATGTTTTGAGTTTAAAGACTCGGTTATAGTGATATACGCCGAGGCCTATTGATTGTGTTTTGAGTTTAAAGACTCGTTGATATCTCGAGAAGGCCTGATATATGTGAGTTTAAAGACTCGATGATTGAGATTCAGAAGATTGAATGACTTGTGATTTACTGTTGATTTCCGATGTTTTCGGATGTGTTTGGCAATGGCCCGGTTTATATGGCTTAATGGATTTTTGGGGTTATATTCTGTACTTGGATTTTGATTCATGATGTTGGGCTGAGGCCCTGTGTTTATGGTTTCGGGCTAAGGCCCGAGGTTTGAGAAAAGGAAAATGATTTTGGTTTTCACACACGATTTTCTGGTACTGGAAATGAAATGGATTGTGAAATGGTTTTCGAATGCATGCATTGGTTTTACGTGGAGGGTAGAAATGTCTTTTCTGTAACATGTGTTATAACTAATTTATTTTTTTCCACTCACACCTTTTGTGTTTTTATTGACCCTCCAGGTCGTGGCGTGATAATCGAGGCTGATTGGGATGTGGAGGCATGAGTGGGCACATGTGTGGTTATCCCTTGTTTGGCAAGTGCAGAGGGTAATTTGGGAACTTCAGTCAACTTGCCAGACGGGATCAGGACCGGGCACACTTATCAATGTTCCTTCGGGGACGGTCCTGTTAGAATATATGTATAGGATGTGGTTTTTGGGACATAGGTTATTGTGGATTTTAGGCTTGTGCTTGGGTTGCAAATGTTTTGAACTTTTGTTGGTATTTAAAAAACAGTTTAAACTGTACTTTTGCAAACTTTTTTTTCTAGTATTGTCATCCTAATTTGATTGGATTGTTATTCCGGAGTTGGGCTCTGAAGGTTCCCGGATACGGATCCGACGTAGTCAAACTTGGACTCCACAAGTGTCGACGGGGTTGGACTCCTCAGGTTCCATCAGGACTATGCGTAGTACATGGGATTAGATGGTTGGATCAGTGGGGCAAGGTTGAACTATTATTGATTGTTGTGCTCAGAGGTTTTCAAATGTTTATAAATAGGAATTTTAGTGAAATGTGGCTCAAGGAATTTATATGATTTACATGATTTATATTGGTCCCACAGTTTTATATATATATTTTTTTTCTAAAATCAACTGTTTAATTACTTATGCATGCATGTTTTCATTAACAACAGAGGGGAAAAAGGATTATTTTGGAAAATAGTTTTCCAACACTTTATTTTTTTGTCCACCCACAGTTTCCATGGTTTTTCTTACCTTCTAGGCTATTCTTGTGACGAGGGCTGATTTGAGGCTGAGGTTCTTTTCCTTAGAACTGCGCGCTCTCTTTTAAGCAGACTAGTATTCTGGTTGTTCTTATTTCCGATATCTAGTACTCTATATAACCATTAGTTATTAAACTCCGTTTGACGGTTGACACGTGGATGTTATCCCTTGTCTGGCATGAATTACGTATTTACTTTGAACTGAGGGTATTTTGGAATTTTAAGTGTTTGTGTTAGATGGGAGCATACCTTTTCACGAGTATCGAGGTGATTTTAGAGAGGGTCTTGTCACTCCTTCTCCTGACTTCCCCAACCTTGAAGACTAGCACGGTTGAGCTTAGAATAAAGTGAAGAAGATGATGGTGTGATTATTTTGTGGTGGTCTAGCCCAAAACAAAAAAAAAGATTTTGAGGGTTTGTGTTTTCATGAGTGAACAAGAGAGAGAGAGATGGCAGAGAAAGAAAGAGAGCACGATGAGAAAGAGCAAAGTAGGAAAGAAAATCTGGAATATGGGACTAAAAATTTTTCTAAGTAAAAAATTACCAAATAAACTTCAAGTCCCACAACTCTCTCATCGGATCTCCGTTTTCGCATGCTGCTTATCTACGAACTCGTGAACCTGAAATCTATGCAAAGTTCCAAAAAAAAAACTTCCAAAAATATTTTCAAATAAAAAGTTACTTTCAAGCATCTTATAAAACCGAGGCCAGTGACGGTTCCTGACTCTAAATTTCGGATGAGCTAAATTTATATACTAAATTTTGAAGAAACTCCACGGTACAAGTGAACTTCATTAATAAACATAAAAGGATACACCTAATCAGGGGGGCGTAATAAGTCTTACCCTTAAATGCATCTACGTACATACGTAAATAAAAGTTTGATAGTAAAAATAAACAAATTACAATAAAAACCATAATTAAACATGCAATTCAAATACAAATTATTACTTTCTAATTTTAAATTGTACCCTTCGAGTCTTAATAGCATCAAAATCCTCAATTATCTCTTCATACACATAACAAAATCTATCAACACAAATTGTTATAAAAAAATTCACAAACACAAAGCCACAAAGAAAAAACTAAGAACAAGAAGTTTTACTAGCCAACTAATCAAGAAAAGCAAAATAAATCAATTTCACAATTGCAACAATATACATTTAAAAAATAAACCAGCTTTATCCAATTAAATCAAACATTTAATATCAACAATTAGGGAAAAAAAATTGATTTACTAACCTTGCTTCCCTCAATAGCAACTAGCATGTGAATTGAATCTTCATAGCCACAATCTTCACTCAATAAGTCAATGTCTACATTACTCCTACATAAAGCCCAATTTCAACATTCAAATTATCAAACCTAAAAAAAAATCTCTAATCCTTATATTCCCAAACCAAAACCCTACATTCAATTTAGATTTAAAACTAAAATTAGAGAGTAATACTTTATGTTTTGAATAAGGCTTGAAGAAAAATTGAATTAAAATGATGGATAAAGCTTGAAGAAAAAATGAATTAAAATGGGGCTGCTGCATACCTTTTGTTCTTGAGTTTTTTTCTTCTTTCCCGTGAGTGTGAGAGTTGCAACCTGCAGTTTTACTTTAAAATTAAAACTACTTTTTTTTTTATTTTTATTTTTATAATTGGATAGGGCTATTTTTAATGGGTATCAGTTAAGTGGGATGGGCTACAGCCCCCCAGCCCATAACTGTGCCCCGTCTCTGACCGAGGCTAAAATCATCATTTCCTAATTTAATTTACAAAATTTACATAATTAAATAACCAGGTTGTGGCAATTATAAAGCATTTGTTACCTTGCAAGAATCGAGAACTAAGAATGACGATTTTGGATTTCAATATAAGTTTTTAAATGACTTGGGCTTAGGTGAGCTAAGGATTTTTGGTTTAGGCCCAATTTACGAGATTTTAGGGTTATGAGATGGATTTCAGCCACGTATATGGTTTGGGATTAGGCCCAATTATATGATGAGAGGCTACAGGTTGGGATTGTAACTTGAGATTCGGCCGGGGGTAAGTATTTGGGCTTTGGCCTTGTGGCGATAATTGGAAGAGAGTCGATCATTGTCCATCGAGTTAGGGGTTGTGGGCATAGGCCCGAGTAGTGGTGATGTTAGTTTTAGCTGGGATCTAGATGATGAATGGTAGGAAGGATTTCCTAACAAACTCGGTAGCATACAACAATCAATCACTTAGATATTGCGCAAGCTAAACTTCTTGTACTCCCACTCGTCCTTGAGAGTTTTCTCCCTCTCGTTTCTGAGAGTTTTCTCCATGTAGCTCTTTGATGAGTTCATCCCTTCCTTCTCAATTCCAATTACCTACCAAATGCAACAACCAACTATAACCTGCAAAACCATGAATGCTTTGATCACCCAAGCTGTCTGCAAGGATATTCTGCAGTTCTACTTAAATGTTCTCACCTTAATCCATCATTTCCAGAACTGCAATGAGATGATCCTCCACTGACTCATCCCCTAGAACAAATTCAAACATATGAATGCTCTGCTCCATCATAAATTGCACAAGAAACTCTGCATCTATGCTTAAATGCGCTCATCTCGTCCCATCCAAACCAACCTGGCCATCAGCTTTCATTCCTCTGGACCTTTCCCTGGAGAAAAATCAAACATCGAGCCGCTCAACCTATTTCCTGGCCTAGGTAACTCATGAATGCTCACATTCAAGTCCAACAACCTAGTGACAATCCAACAAACACCAGTTACAAAAACCTTATCACTCTCCACTGGAATTCCAGATTCTATTTATATGTCCCTCCAAAATATCATACACCACAGCAATTTATTCAGCAAGTTTCAGCTCTAAACCAGCTATCAAACCGTGAAAACAAAAGCAATCTTTTAGCAATCAGACCAAAGGAAAAACCACCTTACCTGTGTCTCTGGGATTTAATCCTCCTCCTATCCATTCACCAATTTAAAAGCTCATCGTATTTCTTCGAGATGGTGATATCCAACAATTACTCCCTGAAGATTTGACTATTAAACTGGAACACAGTCTAGATCTTTCAAACCTGGAAAGTGGCCCTCGTCTCATTGGTACGGTCATCGCAGACAAGACCTATAATCGCGGAGCTATCACAAACATTCTGAAGAAAGCTTGGGAACGTTTGGGTGAGTCTAACATCATTTTCATCAAAGAAAATATTTTTTCAATTAGCGTGCAGGATGAACGAATGGCCGACCAGATTATTAATAATGGACCTTGGTCGGTGATGGGGTGTTGTTTTTCCCTAATCTGGTGGACTGAAACCCTATCCATTGGAGAAATTTCATTGCATCTTACTACTTTTTGGGTTCAAGCACACGACATTCCGTTGAATCCCCTCACAGATGAAAACGCTAAAGCGATCGGAGAAAAGCTGGGAATTGTTATGGCGTTGGACTTTCCTGGCAATGGTCACACTCGTGGGTTTCTTCGCGTCCATGTTCAGCTCGACTCAAATAACCCACTTCCAATTGGCTTCTGGCTTCCAAGATCTGATGGACCAGATACCTGGGTCGAATTCCGACTGAAGCAATTATCCAACTTTTGCTTTAATTGTGGGAGATTAAGACATATCCTAAAACACTGCCGATTCCCATTTGTTTCCTCTGCGAACCCTGACATCACTGCGTTTGGGGAATGGATGCAAGCAAGACAAGTCCACGACGACCTCCCCCATGGCAATCAGATTCCTTCGCGTGGCACTCGTGGTCGTCCAGGCACGATTAGTGCTGCTAGTACGAGTACGGTGGTTAAAGGCTCTGTCCTAGCGGCGGAGCATGAGCAATGTGGAAAGGGGCGCGTCGCTGGAGCTCAAAACCAGGGCATGGTCCTCAAAAAGTGGGAAAGGAGACACGCTGATAAAGCTCTGTTCGATCACTCCCTCTCACTCACAACCCCTGTCTCTGGCCCTGTTATCAACTCTGAAGACTTCACACAAAAGCAGGACAGCTTGGACCCTACCCCTTTACCAAATGACTCTCAGATTTTCTCAAGGGTTACAATTTCTGAACATGAAAGGACGATTGACCAGGATAGTCAGACAAACAAGGTGGTACTGCTGGAGCAGAACACTACTCCTTGGGCTTGGACGAGGGGCAGGGGTGGGCCTTTACTGAATGAGGAAAATATTGAATGGGCCATATCTCTCTTCACAAGTAATCCACAATAGACCCCAAGTCAGTTTTTTCATGCTGCTCCCTGTACTAATTCCATGGACCCTCATCTTTTCACCCCTGCTCTGGGCCTGTCTGTTGAGCCCACCCAAACTCTTGGTCACCAAAACCAAGTAGAGATTCTTCCGTGCACCACAAGACCAGGCCTCGGTACCAAGCTACTGGGCCCTCCTAATCGGTCCAACCCGTTACACCCACCCAATAGAAACTGCTCAAACCCACCCATTCCCGCCCAAACACAACTCGCCCTCACCACCTTAACTTCTTATGGTCTCAAAAGAGACTGTAACTCGAAATGGGAGGAAAACCCCATGGGGGGAAAATCCAAAAATTGGCATAAAGATATTGTGAAGACTGCCCTGAAAGAGAAAGTTTATGGGAAAAGGGTGAAGATCAATGCATGCAAAGATAAATGTGTGGCACCAATTTTGGAACCTCTGGAATGGGCAGGTTGTAAGGATGATTTCTTAGTGGATGTTCCGGTGCACTTAGCTTCGTATGAAGAAATTCAAGGAGATGAGAATCCTTAAGGCTACCAACCAAGTTTGGTGGCTGAAGAGGAATGAAGTTTTTGAGCTGGAACTGTCAAGGCCTCGATGGGGACTTGACAGGAAAAAATCTCCGGAGATTAGTCCGGACCTATGTTCCTTCTGTTATTTTCGTTATGGAAACTAAGATGCAATTTAGTAGATTTAAAGTTTGTTTCAAAGATTTGAATTATGATGGGCACCACTTTGTTGATCTGATTGGTACTGTAGGCGGTTTAGTACTTCTATGGAATGACATTGTTGATCTTTGTGTTTTTTCTTCCTGTAAATTCCTCATTGACTCTCTAGTTGTAAACAAGTATACTGGGGAAAGTTCTCATATGTCTTGGATCTACGGGTCTCCCTACAGGGAGGAGAAAGATATGATGTGGCAGAATTTGAGCAATTTGATCACTCCTTCGGAAATTCCGTGGTTATGTATTGGGGACTTCAATGACTATTTGTGGGCTCATGAGAAATGTGGGGGTCGTCCGGACTCCATAAACAGGAAGAGATACCTTTTGGATTTCATGAACATGCACCACCTCACTGATTTGGGTTTCAAGGGGCAGGCTTTCACTTGGGAAGGGGTTCGTGGGGAGGGGATTATGGTGCAAGAAAGATTAGACTGTGGACTTATTAATGATCATTGGTAGCTTAAGTGGCCTTGCTCGATTGCCACCACCCTCCCGATGTTGGGTTCTGATCACTGTCCTATACTTATCGACCAAATTCCTATTAGCCGGAAAAGAGATCGGCTTTTTCGCTTTGAATCCTTTTGGACCGATGACCCGGAATGTAGAGATATTATTAACCCCTGCTGGAAAAACCTGGTGGATTCTTTCGTTGGCTCTTGGGACCGAAAACTTGCAACCTGTCGTAGGAGGTTAATTGAGTGGAGAAATGTGAAGTACCCAAATAATAAGAAGAAATTGGATTTGATGATTAACCGATTGGACCACCTCCAATGCAATTGGGCTGAGAATTATGATGCTATCAATACCCTGAAGGGGGACATTACCCGAGTGTGGGCTTTGGAAGAGAAATTTTGGTAACAACGTTCTCGCATTAAATGGCTAAAGTCTGGAGATAGAAATTCAACTTTCTTCCACCTCTCCACCATTCAGAGGCGTCGTCAAAACCTTCTTTCTTGTATCAGGACTGATGAGACCTCTTGGGCCACCACTGATGCTTCAATCCAGTACACAGTGGACAAGTATTTTAAGGAGATGTTTACTTCCAATGGGGACCACGACTGGGGAGATATTCTCAATTTCATCAACCCGTCTATTGAGGAGCACCACAACCTTGATCTTAACCGGGCTGTCTCCATGGAGAAAATTCAAGATGCCACTTTTCAAATGGGGGCGCTCAAGGCTCCCGGCCCCGACGGGTTTTTGGTATTTTTTTATCAAACCTATTGGACCTCTATTCATGATGATTTCCTAGTTATTGTTTACAAGGTTTTTACAAGTGAGTTATCTTTGGAAGCCCTCAATTCATCCCACATTGCTCTTATTCCAAAGGTCCAGAACCCGGAGGCAGTCGCTCAATTTCGTCCTATAGCTCTTTGTAACTACTCGTATAAAATTATGGCAAAGATGATGGCCAATCATCTGAAGAGTATTCTCCCAACCATGATCACTCCACAACAAAGTGCTTTCATTTCGGGACGACAAATTCAAGATAACATTGTGGTGGCCCATGAAGCTTTCCATGCTCTCAAGCTTCAGAAATCGACCAAAATTTATGAAATTGGAATCAAGTTGGACATGAATAAGGCCTATGATCGTATTGAATGGGACTTTCTCCGTGCAGTCATGCTTAAAATGGGCTTCAGTGGCACCTGGGTGGATCTGATGATGCGGTGTGTCTCCTCTGTTAGTTTCTCGGTTCTGGTTAATGGGCAGCCTGGTAGGAAGTTTTCCCCTACCCGTGGAATCAGACAAGGAGATCCTCTGTCCCCCTATCTCTTCATCATTTTTTGTGATGTTCTATCTCATATGTTCAACCATGCTGAGTCTGTTGGTATCTTAGAGGGCATCAAATTTAGTCCGGAAGGGCCTACTCTTTCGCACCTCTTATTTGCTAATGATGCATTACTTTTCTTGAAAGCTACTCGAAACAATTGCTTGGTTGTTGATAAACTTTTGTAGGTTTATTGTCTTGCTTCTGGTGTAAACTATAACAAGTCCAACATCTGCTTCAGCCCCAACACCCCTCTTTCCTTGCGCACTGAACTGAATACAATCTTGAATATGGAAATCAGTGAGGTCCCGGGTAAGTATCTTGGGCTTCCATCATTGTGGGGCAGATCAAAAAATGAGGCCTTACTTTTTGTTCAGAAAAGGATTGGCAAGAAAATTCATGGTTGGAAGAAGAAGTTCCTCTCTCAGACCAGCATGGAGGTGCTTATCAAGTCTGTGGCCTAGGCTATCCCTACATACCCCATGTCAGTTTTCAAGTTTCCTAAGAATGTTGCCAAGCTATTGACTCTGATTTAGCAAATTTTTGGTGGGGTCAGTCTGAGAGTGGTAATAAGATTCATTGGATTAGCTGGGCTGAGTTGGGTATTCCGAAGACGGATGAGGGAATAGGCTTCTGGAATCTCGAGGATTTCAACCTTGCCCTTTTGGCAAAATAGTGTTGGAGACGTATTCGCGAACCAGACTCTTTTTGGGCTCGGATGCTTAAGAGCAGATATTTTCCAAATGGAAATTTCTGGGAGGCAAGAAAAGGGAATCGTGCCTTCGGGGCATGTACCAGTATTTTGAAGGGCTGACATATTATTCTTGAGGGAGCTCGTTGGCAAGTTCTGAATGGGGAAGAAATAAACATTTGGACTGATCCGTGGTTTCCAGGAACCACGAATGGTATTCTTACCCCTATTCCTACTGCAACCGATGGCTTACCCCAGCATATCTCCTCACTGATCGACTCAACCTCCCGATCTTGGAACCTTACGAACATGGAGCCTTTGATATTTGCAGCTAATTGCAATACCATTTGATCTATCCCCCTTAGGAACTCGGAGGACAAGGACCGACTTATCTAGCCACACTGCAAGACGGGTGAGTATAGCGTGAAGTCTGGATATTTCTGGCTTCGGACCATTCCACCACCTCCTAGCTCACTTGCATGTTTCAGACCCTCATGTTCAGCTATGTTCCCATTGGGTCTATGAAATTTAATTTGGAAGTTGAAAGCACATCCGCGAGTCATCAATTTCATGTGGAAGACTCTCCGGGGATGCCTCCCCACTTGGGAAAACCTCTTTCGTCGACACTTGAGTCACTATCAGGTGTGCCCTATCTGTGAGGAGTATCTTGAATCTATAGAGCACCTTTTATTACTGTGCCCCGGTGTGACTTGCATTTGGTTTGGGGGTCTCCTGAACTACCGTATTGATATCTCCCAAGTGACGTCCTTTGCGGCTTGGCTCAACACTCTTTTGTCTCCCTCCGTGGGTATGGGGGATAATCGCGATTGGAATGCGTCTATTGTTGCCTTCACCTGCTCGGAAATCTGGAAACACTGTTGCAAACTGCTTTTTAAGGGTCACCCGTTCAATCCTTCTCTCATCATTCAGGCCATATCCAGGTACATCTTTGAGTTTTGGAGCTCCCTTGTTCCATTGGGGTGCCCCCCGTGTAACAACCCGTACCTTCGGGAAGGGTAAAAAGGTAATTTTGTAAAATTTTGTGTGAATGGACGATTTTGCCCTTGTGAATAGTAGACGAAAAGTTGACTTTTTGTACTATCGATTGGATGAGTGTTAGCCCTTGACTGTGACGTAGTTTAGGACGTCACGAGTCCGTAGACAGGTGGCAGGTTCGATTCGGACAACCGGAGGAAAAGTTATGATGTTCGGAAGGTTGAGGGCATAACCGTAATTTGACTAAATTAGGGGGGAAAGAGTTGACTTTTCCTACGACCGAGTTTTGACATGTTGACCTTGGACCGTTGGGTAGATCTCGTCGTCCTGAATTCAACGACAGGCGGCACGTGTTTATCGGAGTTAGGACGGGCAAGTTACGGGTCTAAAACGGTAAGGGTAAAATGGTAATTTTGAAGTTAAGAAGGGTATTTTGGTCTTTTGGCTGGGGGGCATGGTGCAATCGGATTGGGACACTTGTCCAAGGCAGAGAGGAGATTTTGTGTGAGAAGGGAGAAGATTGTGACATGTGGCAGGGCTCTAGTGGGTTCTAGGCCGTGCATGAGTGTGTTTAAAATCGTGTCGTGTGTGTGTGTTGAGTTTAGCCGAAGGGGGAAAAAAAAACAGAGGTGAGCTGAGGGAGGACTTGATTGAACCGGGTTAGTGTTGTGAGGCTCTGTGATGTTCAAAGGAGAGCTAGGAGAGGGAGTGATTGTATCTGTAAGGATTTGGGCGTGACGATGAGTATATGAGGTGTGTGAGAAGTGAGGAAAAACCAGAGAACAGGGCAGGGGTTTTGTGCACGGTTGTGCACCCCGATCGATCAATCTCCAAAATTGGACGGGTGGAAGTGTTCAGGGACCTGAGCAGAGCTTTGTGAACCGAGAGGGGCACAGCGGCGTGCACGGCGGAGGTCAGAACACAGGTAATTGTCCACGGTCCTCTGTTTTCCCAGTTTGGTTCAATTCAATAGTTGTGGGTTTTGGGTACGAGTCGAGGCTTTTGGTGGGTGTTATGAGACTCAGGAGGTCCCTAGGAGTCGAATAAGTTGTTGCCGCGATGGGGGGAATGTTTGATTAGCTGGGAACCGAAACAGGGGTTTCGGGTAAATGTTTTCAAATTCGAAGTCGACGAGCTAAGGACTTCGATGTTGGGTTTTCTGGTGGGGAATAGATTAAGGAGGTTAGGACGAAACTAAGGGATTCAACGGGATTAAAAATGGATGAAAATGGGATGAAAACCGTGAACGCCGGTTCACGGCTGGACCGGACCGGTTCAAACCAGGTGAACCGGGTTCACCTGAGGTTGCTGGTGACACTGTTCACGCGCGTGGATTTCACGCGCAGAACCTTCTGGACGCGCGTGGGGGCGCGTGAGGGGTAATTTGGGAAATTAGTCAACATGACTTTTAAAGTATTTGATGTAACGAACATTTTGGCGTTGGTTTCGAGTCGATCGGACATCGTCTCGATATGTTTCGGGCTGTCCGAAGGTTTTAGGGCTGGGTTAAAAATAGTTAAAAATCCGGGAAAATTATGGGGCTTTAGTATGACCTTTATGAAGTAGGTAGTGATCTCTTCATTGGATTTGGACAGGTTTGGGAAAGCCGAGGATAATGGTCTGGCAGGGAATGGCATAGGTGCGCGCGTATCGAGGCGACGTCGAAATGGTCTGTGAGTGGACTTTGCTTTCTAACTCTTGATGCATGCATATATGTTTTTATATGATTTCTATACTAGCTTCTATGATTTGATTTATAGTTGTGATGGTTTGTGGTTTGTGCACGTTTCTCGAGGAAAATGACGGTTTTCACGTTTTACGAGGTTTTGATAACTATTGTAATTTGAACCTGGTTTTAATGGTTGATTTCGGGATTTGAAATACGGTTGGATTTCAAGGAAAGTAAAAGGATTTTGAAAAGTATTTTCGGGCCTGAGGCCCAGTTCAAAGGTGTTTTCAGAAATGAGATCTCGGGTTTCGGAATCGAAATCCCGGGTGACGATTCGGGATTCGATTCGGGACTTGAAGTGGATTTCGGGTTTGGGTTCGGAATGGTTATTCCGGATGCCGGCTTACGGAATGATAGTTGCGGACTCGGACCGGGAAATGAGAAGGAAATGAGTTCCGCATTTGGGTTCGGAATGACGGTTCTGAACGCCGGAAGGGCTTCAGACCAGTGATTTCGGATTCGGGTTTGGATGAGGATTTGGTAAATGGTTTTCAAATGGTTTTGGGATTGGATTTGCTGGATCTGGTTATTGGGTTTAAAGACCCGGATATATGTGACGGGGGACCAGCCGGATTGAGTTTAAAGACTCGGGAGTTTAAAGACTCGGATATATTGATTTCCCCCGTAGGCCTTGAGTTTAAAGACTCGGGAGTTTAAAGACTCGGATATTATTAAGGCCTGGATT
Organism: Prinsepia uniflora; assembly: GCA_032719365.1. Taxonomy (NCBI): domain Eukaryota; kingdom Viridiplantae; phylum Streptophyta; class Magnoliopsida; order Rosales; family Rosaceae; genus Prinsepia; species Prinsepia uniflora. The sequence goes on along the minus strand of CM064861.1, from coordinate 44,883,480 downwards.
GAGTTTAAAGACTCGGGAGTTTAAAGACTCGGATAGATCCAGCAGGTTCGATGGATGAGAACGTGGCTTTAAATGTGTTTTGGGTTTCACTAGCTTTGATGATGATGTTTTGGGCAGTGGCCCGGATTTGATGGTTTTCGGTGATTTTGGGCTGAGGCCCGGGATTGGAAAAAGGAAAATGTGTTTGGTTTTCGTATATTGTTTTAATGACGTAATTGATATGCATGCATTGGTTTTAATACGGAGGGTATAACTGTTTGTGTTTTCTGATAACTGTTTTGAATTTAAACTTTATTTTTGTCCACTCACAGTCTTTTCGTGTTTTCGATACCCTCCAGGTTGCTGCAGTGCGGGCTGTCGGTTGAGAGAGATGGAGACATCACATGCACCATCCACAGTAGACTCTGCGCACTCTGAGAAGTTTGAGGTTGTTGAGGTGGTTGGTCTGGAACTCCCTTGTCCAACTTACGTGTCACACGGAGGTTAGGCGGTTGTTTAGCCCTCGTGTCATGCGTACGTTAGACGGGAGCGGGGTTTAGCCCTTAATCCCGGGGGATTAGGGGTGGGCCCTGACACCCCGGGGCCGAATCATAATTCTCAGGTTACCGATGGTTCTTGGTGCCCTCCACTGGCCTCTGGCGTGAAGGTCAATTGTGACACCTCCTGGTTAAACTCGGAGGTTCCTGCCGGATTTGGGGCCATCATCCAAAACTCGGAGGGAGCTTTCTGTGGTTCTATTTGTGAAGCTAGAAGGACAAAGAATGTGCTAATTGTTGAAGCTTGGGCTGCCCTTACCGGGGTGGAATTTGCTCGATCCCAGGGCTACCGTGATGTGATCGTAGAATCAGACTCCCAGGCTCTGATAAAGTTCACTTCTGGAAGCATTGCTCGTGGTAACTGAGAAATTTTCCCTATTCTCTCTTAGCTCCAAGCTCTTCGTCCCTATTTTGAGCGAATCCGTTTTCATTGGAACCCTCGGAGCTCTAACAAGGTAGCTGATACCTTAGCTACTCAAGCACGACGAAGAATGTGCAAGGAAGTCTGGATTGACCGTCCTTCATCTTTCTTAGTGTTTGTTTTAAACAATGATGGGCTCCCATGTCCCCCGTGCTAAGTTATTTTCTTTTGGGCCTAGTAGTTGACGTTTTATGGTATGCAATGCGTCTTTACTCCGAATCCCTTCTTATTTTTCTTTCCTGTACTTTTCCGTTCCCTTCTTATACTGTTTTCCAGTTTTGTTTTTGAATGAATTTCCATGTTTCTGATAAAAAAAAAAACCAAACTCGGTAGGATATGAGTTATGGCATGAATAGTTTGGATCGAATCGGTAAATGATTTTAACGAATTTATGCCTACTTTTAATGGGTTAATGTGCACTTTAACTTCCATTTTGGTGCCTTTATTTATATTGAAATATCTAGTGTTTTATTTAACAAATTAATATATGATTTAAAGGGAAAAGTTGAATTGGTTGAATTTTCCTTAATTCCCTAAATATTCTTTCTTAATAAAATTTTATTATTGTAAAAAAATTTAATCACGAAGAGAAACTAGTAAAAATAAGAAGTTGAATTATTTTCCTTAATACCAAAAATGTTCTTTGTTAGTAAAGTTTCATAATAGGAACTAAAGACAATCTAATATATTAAGGATAAAAGGGTAACATGGATAAGGAAATTAAAAAAAAAAGTCACCATTATCTCAATTTTTTTTTTGTTATCGTAAGTTCAGATGGGCACAGTTTGCATGAAAAACACTTTGGAGGTGTGTTTTGGGTTTCACACAGAAAGAAAGAGAGAGAGAGGAGAGAGGAGAGAGGAGAGAGAGAGAGAGAGAGAGGTGGGGGTTTTTTTTTTTTGGGGGGGGGGGGGGGGGGGGGGGGGGGGGGGGCGGGGCAGGGCGGCTATATGTATATGAATCATCTAGGAAAAAAAAAAGAGAACTTAAAATATGAGTTCCAAAATTATCAATATGTTACTCAAGGTTCTAGAACTGTAAATTTCTTAAACGAATTTTGATTTCGGCATGCGGTCTGCCTATGAATTTGGTGAGTTCAAGATCTAAGCAACGGTCTAAGAAAAACTTCCAAAAGCATTTTCAAACAAAAAATGGCTCTTGATCCCCTCCTAAACTCGAGGGTAAAGTTGTCTTTTCCTAAATCAAATTACAAAAAATTCACTAATTGAGCATGCAAGTTATTACACGAAAGAAAACCAAACTCCATGAACAAGGAACTACCGACATCCCTTGTAATAACTTGGAAATTTGGGAGAAAGTAAAAATGACAGTTTTGCCCTTAAAGGTCATATATGGACTTTTTGATCTATACATTTTCTAGACAATTCGAAACGACCATTAGGAAGTCTTAGATTTCTAGTCCATAGATAGGTATTATGTCAAAAACATATATCAAATAAGTATGGCACAAATCAAGAGTGATTAGGGGCAAAATGATAATTTACCATAAAGGGTATTTTATTAATTTCACAAAAAGGGCCGAGAACACTCTAGATTTCTCTCCATTTTATCTCACATTCTCTTCCAACGACCTTGTGTAATATATATATATATATATTTAAATTGTGTATATGTTACTTCGGTGGTGAGTGGCTGAAGAAAAAAATGAGTGAAACCGAGAAAGATATGACATAGGAACCAGGAGGAAGAGAGGAAGAAGGGAAGAAGAAACAGAGGGAGAGAAAGGAAGGAAACTGAAGAAAAATACGATGAAGGAAGATGGACGACCGTGAGGCAAAACATGGAGCTCGTAAGTTCCTGTTACGACTTCTTAGAGCTAGGAAACTTGTAAACAAGGAGTTTTATGTCCTTTTGGAGTTCCTAGAAGCATTTTAAGACAGAAAAGACAAGGTGTGGACGTGAAGAAGCTGTGGGACTAATCTTAAAACTTCGGCCGAGAACTCAAGATGTTGGAACATGCTATCGAGGTGAGTTTCATGAATTTGGATGTTATGGATCTTTTCCTGAGATCAAATAGAGATTATGGATGTTTGAATCATAAGAAACGGTTAAGAAAAACGGATTTTAGAATTAGGTCGTGGTCGCCGAGTAGGGTGACCCATGTTGCAGACCCGACTGGTGGTTACTAGTAACAGGCCCGCGCGTGAGGCCCACGTGCAAAGACCCTCACATGCGTGTGAGGAGGCGTGCGGCCGCCAATTACCGTCTAGCCAACATGAAAGTTCTTTATTTTTAAATTTTGAGTTTAGTGGTCCCATGTTTGGGTTAATTGGACATTGTTTGAGACAATTATGATTATTCAAAGTTTTTATGTTTTATTTAAGAACTCTAATTAATCCTAAAAATTGGGGGAAATTAGTATGGTCATAATGATGAATTGGAAGATGTGAAAAGGATAAGTGAATATATTTATATGGAGGTGGTTAAAGGGTGAACGCTTATGTTCTTAAAGTTGTGTATATGTATAATGCTAAGGACTTGATTATGATTTTACTTGAGTAATAAAGAAAAATCTATAATAATAATAATGGAGGTATGGAAATGTGAAAAAAGGTATCTAGTTAAAGACTTGCCTATATGGTTATTGTAACTACAAGTATTACCTAAATTACTATGTGGTTAATTATTTATATTATGCGATTATGTATTTTTAAGACAATTCTAATATGTAATTGACATTACAAAATATGTTATATTCAATAATGAAATTGGTCAAATTAGTAAACTCCAATACTTGTCAGGGTAAGTGGATTCAATGTGGTTGGTAATCCCGTTAGGATGAATTTAATTTGGTTAATCTAATAGGATATGGAAATGAATAAAAATTGAGGATATCAGTTGTCTGACAAGAGTTGTTAGATGGAAGTAGGACTGGCCCGATTTTTACGGAGTTTAAGGATGGGTCCTGTTGTAATGACCCGTCCCGAATTAGCGGGATTAATTAAGGATTAATGACGGATTAGCGAGGATAATCGGGGGATTAGGCGAGGATTAGCGAACATTCAGCACGAAATGACGATTTTGCCCTTGGAATGGGCGAGACGTTGACTTTTCATTCAGGCGGTCAAATGGATTTTGGCCGATGAATGTGACGTAGTTCAGGACGTCACGAGTTTTTAGACATGTGGCACGTTAGATTTCGACATTCGAGGAAGAAGTTATACCGTTCGGAAGTTCGGGGGTATTTTGGTAATTTGGGTAAATAGAGGCAAAGTGTTGACTTTTGACCTGGGAGGTCCGATGTCCAAGGGCCGAGGACCGTTACGTAGATCGGGACGATACAAATCCGTAGAAAGGCGGCACGTCAAATTCGGACGTTCGACGAAAAAGTTACTGTTCACGGAAGTTCGAACGCACTATTGTACGTTTTACAAGACGAAAGCCTTTTTGGCATTTAGTGGGCCCCAGACCTTTCTCAGGCCTAATGGATGAATGACAGGTGTCATTCATCCATTCCCCATCATTTTTACTTCATACGTATCCTTCCCATTTTTCTTTGTCGACCATTTCCCTCACTAAACCCAAAAACCGATCAAACTATCCAACCCCATTCCAAACCCTTCCACTTCTGATCATGACTGAGAGGCCAAGAGGATGAAGTGAGGACTTGAAGATGTTGGTGGCTGGCCAGAGGCAGCTCTGTCGTGGACGGCGGAGGCCAACGCGAACCAAGGTATCGGTTTTAGCCGATTTCCCCCATTTTCAATTTTAATCATTATGGGCCATTTTTGGTGATTGGAATGAGTTAAATAGGTTGCTAGGAAGATGTTAGGATGATTTTGGTGATGGTTGGAGGTTGAGAAACCCCGGGGGAAGTTTTGGAAAAACTTAACCGTGGAGGGAAGTTGAACCGGGGTAGTTTTGTAGGTTTTAGGGGATTTGGTTCATAGGTTTAGGTTCCTAAGACCAAAATAGGAAGTTTAGAATCAAAAAGGATGAAAATTGGACCGGGTAGGAGGCTGGACCGGTCATACGGTTCCAAGTTGTAGAGGTAAACCAGGCCGGCCGGTTCGAAACAGCCTTACTGAGGAAGAAGACGACCATTGTGCAGTGGCGCGTGAGGCCCACGTGCAGGGCCGTCTCGAGGCGCGTGCAGGTGCGTGGTGAGGAATTTGAGGGTGGTTCCAACATGTGAAATCATCTATTCGATGTAACAAACATTTTGGGACTAGTTTTGAGTCGATCGGACATCGTCTCGATATAGTTCGGGCAATCCAAAGGTTTCGGTGTGCTTTTAAAAATAGTTAAAAATCCAGAAAAATTAGGGGGCTTTAGTGAGGGGTTAATTAAGTAGTTAGTAACCCTCTAAAGTGATTTGGACAGGTTTGGGAACCCCGAAGATGACGATTGACCCGGGAAGGCGTACGGCGCACGTATTGAGGCGGCAACGCTGACGGTCTGTGAATGGACTTTCTTTCTTAAATCCATGCATGCATAAATGTTTTATATATATTTTTTGTGATTCCTTGAGTGCATTTTGGTGTGTGTTTACATATGGGCACATATTTCGAGGTTTTCAAGTTTTATACATGCTTATGCTTTCGGTTTCATGAAATGGTTTGAAAAGGTAAAACCAGGCATGAGACCCATTTGGATTTGGTTTGATCCGGGCATGAGGACCCTATTGATAACCTACGGGTTTTAGTCGTGGTCGCGAAGGGTGCTATGTGCACGGCAACGGACGACGTGACACTCGCCTCTGGATTGGGATACGTTCCTTTTGGAGAGGTCACGATGCACGTCCATTGTCAAGCAGCCTCTGGAGGCTCGACTTCGGAGTGCTGACGGTTTAAAGATTAATCGGCGACGTGTGTACCATGGTATCGAGATAGTCACAGCAGTGATGTATTCACGGTGACATACCAGAATTGAGAGTGGTTCTAGATTGATGGTTGCACGCATCGCTATGATCGGGATCGTGACTGACCCTGAGATATCGGGCTCGATGCCCGTTGATTTACGAGTTCGAGCTCGATGCCCAGTTACTGTGAAATTGGGCTAGAGGCCCTATTTAGTCCTATGTTCGGGATGGAGGCCCAGTTGCTTTATGTTATCGGTCGTGAGTCCCGTTTTATGGTTGCTATACTAGTAGGTATATACCCTACTTACGAGCTTATTGATTGGTTTCCTCCAGACGTCGGCCTGGAGAGTCACGATCCACAGACCAGAGTGGCTATCCCATAGGGATCCCGTTCCAGGAGTGGGCGTTATGATGTGGTCCTGGACCAGATTCCAGAGAGATAATCGGACTAGATCCGAAGATAGAGCCTCCCAGATGGAGGATTCCTGGGAGAAGACTTGGAGTGAGACCCCGAGTAGTATGCATACTTATATATATAGAGAGAAATCGTGACATATATTGGGGATATGTTCCCTAGGGGCTGTGTGCCCCGAGTTGGTATCTTCTCAGGAAGTGCATAGGATGGGCTATATATGTATATACGTATATGTGTACGAGTTTTCACTGAGATGGCATTGGGCTGAGACCCACGCGTATTGGTTTTGGGCTGAGACCCATATGAGATAGATTTGGGACAAGTTCCCATGTGTTTTGGTTTGGGGAAGGTCCCATGTATTGATTGACGGATTTCGGGCCAAGGTCCAAATGGTTTTATGGTGATGATGGTTTATGGGGACCGGGCATGAACCCTAAAATGGTTTTTGAATTGTATGCATATGTTTCTAATGAAGGGCATAAAGGTCTTTTATAAATTTTTTTTATAAAATAATTGTTTTGTCCACTCACAGATTTTGTGTTTTGAATGCCCTTCAAGTTGATCGCGGATGCAGCTTGTAACAGAGACGAGACATCACATTCCTCCTTCGGATCCTGATGCCCTCTAATAGCCCTGGTTGGGCAAAGGACGGAAATATCCTTGATCTGACACTTCGTGTCAGACGGGAGCAGACACGTCCCATGCTAATCCCGAGGGATTTGGAACGGGTCCTGACAAAGTGGTATCAGAGCAGGTATGCGAGCGGGTTTTACTCCCAGAGTGCGCAGATCGAGGATGTGATGTCTCTCTAGTCGTAACAGCCAGTCATCAACCTGATAATTAGGGTAAGAGTAGGAAGCACCTCATGCTGAACAAAACTCGGTGCGATGGATTAGGATTCATTCGGATCCTGTGTCGCGTGTTTGGAGGAGGTAGATCCCGAGTAGGATTATTGTCCTTGTGAATCCGATGACTTAGAGCTGCATAGATACTGGGATAGGATCCAGTGGATCAGTAGACGCAGCAGGAAAACCTGAGAGTCGGGACCGCTGAGGCGTCATGACGGACATGGAACGGAGCAGTCAGACGCGCGAGGACTTTCGTTGAGGCTGATTGGAATAGGACCATCGATCCTATTTGGCATGAGATGCCATGTTTAGAGGTGTCAAATCCTATAGGGGTGTCGACTGGTAGGAGATTCCCAGAGTAGTTATCGTGCAACGTGGCAGTATACGATTACAATGTGTAGCAGTGGTGCATCGTTAGGCATAGACTTAAGCCAAGTTATTATGGAGGCCAGCGGCTGGACGTCGTAGGGTTACGATAAGACGAGGTCCTTAGGTTGTGGTTACTGGTTGTTGGGATGCTTGTATCGGAGTACGACGATCCTTCGGAGTCGAGGCGAGGGATCGCTCGAGATAGACATGCTGCAGAGAGCAGCCGAGTTATGGTAGTCCTAGTTGGCGACTGATTGGACAAGTGACTAGGAGAGTGGTACCCATGGATCAGATTCCGAGGTGGACCAATTGGTGGAGGTTACGTTGAGCAGTTGGTACCTGTGGTGAGTTGACCGCATGAATTTAGAGTTTTGATAGCAGAGTGTTTCTGAGATTGGTCTACACGAGGCTGTGGCAGGCGCTGTTATCGACAGACGTAGTCGAGTCATATCGAGTTGGATAGACTAAGGTTATCGTGACGAGGATACGAGGGTACGTGGGTGACGCACAGTACGAGCAATGGTTTGGGAGTTGGCTCCGTCACAACCGAGTGCGATTATAGAAGAAGATGAGCTTCAGGCGTTAGCTAGTGTGCCACGCTACCTTTGTGAGGTAACAGAGATAAGTGGTGATTGCTCAGTTTGAGCAGGGTCATAGATCGGTTTAATTTGCACTCTGTGTGGCAGTGATGCGATGACGTTAACGAGAGGAAACGACGAGCCAAGAGCTGAGGGTAGCTCAGTCGTGCTATGCTCGTGATTTAATTCTACCACTACATGACGAGAAGGATTCGTCTGCTAGTGTAGATTCTCAAGAATCGTGATGGAGATGGTTTGATTGACTGCGGTTGACCATACCTCCTGAGTTTCGTGTACGCTGTTTGAGGAGAATTTGATAGTGAGAAATAGAATGGGTCACTACAGTATTGCCATGGAGACGAATTGGGTGGAACCCAGTAGTGGTTAAACAAGCGGTGATAGTGTCCCAATAGTGACTGAGATAAATGGGAGTTGTTGAAAACGTGTTGAAGGCCGTTATGTACATCCAACTACAGTACGGGGGATATACAAGGTTTAACCTTGAGTTGAGTAAATCTCAAATAGAATTAATGTACCTACATGAACGGTCATAAACGGATAGGCGAATTGGATTGTTTGAGGACATACGGATGAGGTCCGAGTGAGTTGAGGGCCTAATTTATGATCGAGTTGGTAGACGTGCCCTAGCATGGTAGTCGTGCAAGTTCGATGGGCACTGAGCGGGACAGAGAGGATTCCGAGTGTCTCGGTGCGACGTATGTATTATACCTGGATGGGTGACAGATACCCTAGGTCGTTATAGACGGATGGCACGAGTGTTAGGTGCTGGATTTGGATCCCGTAAGGATTGGGATGTGCGAATTAGGTTACCGACATGAAAAAAAAGGGAAGAAGTTGAAGGAAGTCAATGGTGGTGTTTAGTCCTGAAGAAAGGATTACCCTAGAATACTCTTAGTCGGGAAGAAGGACTTCTAGCTTAGGAATAGAACCAATTGGAAGCATGCTCATTTCCAACATGGTTGCAACTACTCTAGACTTAGAGGCCGGTAAGAGAGACTTCTCGTTTTCTGCTCTTTAGCAGATCGTGCTGGGTGCTGGAAGATGACATAAGATGGACTTTGATGTCATCATCTTCAACTTTCCTCATGTGGATTGATGAAAAAAGAGATGACAGTGATGTTAAATGGGAGTGACTTGAAGATCAGATGATTCTTAGTGTCACGTCCAGTGATGTGACACGTGAGTAACCAAGACAAGACAAATTGAGTGACGTAAGGATGATTGAGATGACGAAAGTGATTGTGACGACCATGGGCCATTTGGACCGACGCCTGGTCTTCATTGGAATGAATTGGCCTTGCTGATTATGCTAAGCTAGGAGCAGAGGAGAAATTTTAAGGATCCCTTAGCATAGTTGGTGAGATGACAGAGTTTGGAAGTGGGAATAAAGGTGAGATGAGAACGATACGTAGGTATCGATCAGGAAGAGATGAATAGCCGATGCCTCGAGATGGATTTGAGAATAGAGATTGTGTTGGATTGAAGCTGGCTCGTGACACACGATTGAACATCGGACCGATGCGTACTATGATCGGATGTGTTCCGACATAGTGGCATATTGACTAGATGTCGAATGCCGTGTACTTGAGCAGAGTTGACAGAGAGGGTTCAGACAGTTGGTGAGCCGAGAGCTCATGGCCGCACGCCGATGGAACCCTAGTGCCTGTTTGTGTTTTCTACTGAGACAAGTATTCGATTGGAGTTCTGTGTACACCCGGATGGGTGAGACGTCAATTGTGGGTCGACATGATGAGTAGTACGATGGTTGGGACTCAAGGAGAGTCTAGATGGAAGCGGAGATCGCTGAGTGATGTGAGATACGATACGGTACGAGGACTCGAGAGCGAGTCGAGATCAGAGTGTGCAGCGGGAGCATAGTGGAGCCGAGCGCTACCGGTTAGACACGATTACGCTCGTGGACTTAATGATGGTAACTGGTAGGTTGGAACGTGTCAGGAGGTTATACTATAAGGATCTGAAATCAACTTAGTATAACTGACCTGTAAGTGTGGCTTCTCGAGAGTTGAGATGGACCTTGGGAGCTTCGGTGATAAAGTAGTATCAGATGAGTACGACGTAGCAACGGACGTGTACGTGTACACAAGAGTGGCCGTGTGTAGGGACACGATTGAATTTCCACAGGTGGTTGTGGAAATCGGGTCAGTTTGAATTTTGAGGGCGAAATTCTTGAAGGGGGGAAGATTGTAATGACCCGTCCCGAATTAGCAGGATTAATTAAGAATTAATGACGAATTAGTGAGGATAATCGGGGATTAGACGAGGATTAGCGAACATTCAGGACGAAATGAAGATTTTGCCCCTAAAATGGGCGAGACGTTGACTTTTTGTTCAGGGGGTCAAATGGATTTTTGCCAATGACTGTGATGTAGTTCAGGACGTCACGAGTTCATAGACAGGTGGCACGTTCGATTCCGACATTCGAGGAAGGAGTTATGATGTTCGGAAGTTCGCGGGTATTTTGGTAATTTGGGTGAATAGGGGCAAACGGTTTACTTTTGACCCGGGATGTCCTATGGAAAAGGGCCGAGGACCGTTACGTACATCGGGACGATACAAATCTGTAAACAGGTAGCACGTCAAATTCGGACGTTCGACGAAAAAGTTACGGTTCACGAAATTTCGAACGCACTATTGCACGTTTTACAAGACGAAAGCCTTTTTGGCATTTAGTGGGCCCCAGACCTTTCTCAGGCCCAATGGATGAATTACAAGTGTCATTCATCCATTCCCCATCATTTTTCCTTCATGCGTATCCTTCCCCTTTTTCTTTGTCGACCATTTCCCTCACCAACCCCAAAACCCGATCAAACTATCCAACCCCATTCCAAACCCTTCCACTTCTGATCATGACTGAGAGGCCAAGAGGATGAAGTGAGGACTTGAAGATGTTGGTGACTGGCCAGAGAGGCCAACTCGAACCAAGGTATCGGTTTTACTCGATTTCCCCAATTTTCAATTTTAATCATTATGGGCCATTTTGGGTGATTGGAATGAGTTAAATAGGTTGATAGGAACATGTTAGGATGATTTTGGTGACGGTTGGAGGTTGAGGAACCCCTTGGGAAGTTTTGGAAAAACTTAACCATGGAGGGAAGTTGAACTGGGGTAGTTTTGTAGGTTGGAATTTAGACACAATTACGCTCGTGGACTTAATGACGGTAACTGGTAGGTTGGAACGTGTCAGGAAGTTATACTATAAGGATCTGAAATCAACTTAGTATAACTGAACTTTCAGTGTGGCTTCTCGAGAGTTGAGATGGAGCTTGGGAGCTTCGGTTGACAGGACCCATCCTCGAAGGACATAGATAACCGTGCCCAGTCCTGCTCCCGTCTGATAAGTCAACTGAAGTTACGAAATTACCCTCAACACTTGTCAAACAAGGGATAACCGCACCTGTGCCCACTCATGCCTCCACCTCCCGATCAGCCTCGATCATCGCGCCAAGACCTGGAAAGTCAATAAAAATATAAAAGGTGTGAGTGGACAAAATAAAGTTTTAGAAATACATTTATCAGAATACATTCTTACCCTCCAGTTTCAAAAACATGCATGCATATCATAAAACATGAGTAATAGCATGAAATCAATCAAGTATGAACAGTGGACCGATAAAATCAAAACATGTTTTCCCATGGTCCATAAAACTCATGTTCACCAAATCAGTTCATGATGTAAAGCATTTGGACACAAAGATCAATAAATCAATCAATACCATCAATCCTCAATATCCAATCTCAATATCCAAGTAACCGTCACAATATCAATGCAACGCGTGCAAACTCGGGTGTCTCATGTTCGAGTACCTTCCTAGGATCTACGACGTCTGGGGTGATATCATCTCCACGATCTACGATGTCTGGAGGATATCATCATAATCTCACACTCCTGAGATTGAGCTTCCCTCGGAGCTACTCATCTCCAGGCAGTAGATCGTGACTACTCCAGGATCTACGACGTCTGGAGGAGACTATCAAATCACAGAGGATGGTACATGTGGAACAGTCACCAAATCTAGTAATCTCATTTTAAAACCATTCATGTCTCAAATCAAATTAAAAACATTTCAACAGGGCCTCTGCCCGAAACATAGCTTTCACAAAGCAAGTTCCACAAATCCATCATAAAAACAGTGTCCAGAATTCACTTTATAAATCAAAATCATCAATTTAATCATATTCACATGTGACTCCAAATCCGAGTCAAAATCACTATCCAATTGGTTCTCAAGCCCAAAATATCATTTTCACGCAAATCCGTGCAATCACAACCTCAGTTGCCGATTTCACATAAATCCATAAAATGTAGCCAAAAATCATGAAAAATCCATCAAATTAATCCCTGACTCATAATCTGAGTCAAAACCAATCTCAAATCCCGGGCCTTTGCCGAAAACAGCAATTTCACAGTTTTCTCGAAAATTGTGCCCAAAATAATATAATAATCCCGAAAATCGATAGATCATCATATTGAAACATTAATCATGCCAAAGCATTTCAAATCATATCATAAAGCATTTAAAACATATATGCATGCATTCTGGGTAGAAAACAAAAGTCCACTCACACACCGTCCATATAGCTCGCTTTTCGAGCTCCACGTTTTTCCGTAATTTCCAGAAGTCATCATTCCTATCCAAAATCATTATCGAGGGTCACTAACATCTCAATATACCTCATATAATTTTCCCCAATTTTTTTCAAGATTTAAATACGTATTTTAAACGTATATTAAAACTTCGGATACTCAGAACACTATCGAAACGATAACCGATTTCCTCGAAACTAGTGCCAAAATGTTCGTTACATTAAATAGGAAAAAAGTCATGTTGACCTCACCTCGGGATTCGAGTCCATGTGCCGTGTACAGTAACGGCTACTGTTCACCTTCTTCATCTGTTTCCTCTATCAAACGGGTCTTCAACCCGCGTGTTCGACCTGATTCAATCCTGTCAATTTCTAGTCGATTTCTTCAATTGATTAAGCCAATAGAATCATTATGAATCTAATTATGGTTTTGTAACCTCAATTACATTATAACTTACCTCAATCCGTTAATTCGAACTCGATTGTTCGAAGAACATAATCGTACTGTTCATCCTTCAATTCATCCGAATTCCACCCGTTTCTCCAAATTGATGCATTCAGAAGCTTCGCAGGGTTCATCCAAACACACTTCCAGTTTCAATTCGAACTTTAATTTCCTTCAACCATTTGAAATCAATTCGAATTTCCTTAAACAATTACAGAGTTCGTCTGGGCTTGTTTCTTCACCAGTCTCCTTCATTTTGATACCATTCAAATCGTTTAGGTCTCCCTAAACTCATCCTCACTTCTGTTTTCATCAATTTATCACACAACTTTTCGAATCAATCCCAACTTTCGAATTCATGTTTTGGATGGGGTTTCGAGTTCTCTGTACGGTTTCAGGTAAGTAACCTTCTCTCCTTCTCTGTTCTTCCTCTCTAATTATTTTTTTATTCCTCTCATAGATCAATTAGACATGGGGATTGAGGTCTGCGGGTGTGGGCATACCACTGCTCTGTTCTTCCTTTGCAAATTCACGCACATACACATATACATACTCAGCTCAAAATATCAACAGCTTTGCCACTAATCTCTCTCAGACAGATGTCACTAAGTAACATATCCTCATCCAAATCAACGGAGGACAGGTGTCCCTCATCTGGCTAATATTAGCTGAATCAGCCATTATAACCAAATTACCATTTTGCCCCTGCCATAACAAATTACCAAAATGCCCTTCATGTATCTAGACCCGTAACTTTGTCACCCGAACTCCGATTGATGCATGTCACCTGTCTACGGATTCAGCGTCTCGAGATCTACCTAACGGTACTTACGAAAAGTCTAAACAAGGTCCCAGTCCAAAAGTCAACTTTTGACCCCTTATAACTAAGGGAAAAATCGTCAGTTCTTTCTAATTTTCCAAATTTTCCTTTTTCGAATTTCCGGGTCGTTACATCGGTGATAAAGTAGTATCAGATGAGTACGACGTAGCAACGGACATGTATGTGTACACGAGAGTGGCCGTGTGCAGGGACACGATTGAATTTCCATAGGTGGTTGTGGAAATCGGGTCAGTTTGAATTTCGAGGACGAAATTCTTGAAGGGGGGAAGATTTTAATGACCCGTCCTGAATTAGTAGGATTAATGACATATTAGCAAGGATAATCGGGGATTAGATGAGGATTAGCGAACATTCATGACGAAATGACGATTTTGCCCCTAGAATGGGCGAGACGTTGACTTTTCGTTCAGGCAGTCAAATGGATTTTGGCCAATGATTGTGACATATTTTGGGACTTCACGAGTTCATAGACAGGTGGCACGTTCGATTATGACATTCAAGGAAGAAGTTATGATGCTCGGAAGTTCCGGGGTATTTTGATAATTTTGGTGAATAGGGGCAAACAGTTGAATTTTGACCCAGGAGGTCCGATGGCCAAGGGTCGAGGACCATTATATAGATCGGGACGATATGAATCCGTAGACAGGCGGCACGTCGAATTAGGACGTTCGACGAAAAAGTTACGGTTCACGGAAGTTCAAACACACTATTGCACGTTTTACTAGACGAAATCCTTTTTGGAATTTAGTGGGCCCCAGACCTTTCTCAGGCCCAATGGATGAATGACAGGTGTCATTCATCCATTCCCTATCATTTTTCCTTCATGCGTATCCTTCCCCTTTTTTTTGTCGACCATTTCCCTCACCAAACCCAAAACCCGATCAAACTATCCAACCCCATTCCAAACCCTTCTACTTTTGATCATGACTGAGAGGCCAAGAGTATGAAGTGAGGACTTGAAGATGTTGGTGGCTGGCCAGAGAGGCCAACTCGAACCAAGGTATCGGTTTTACCCGATTTCCCCTATTTTCAATTTTAATCATTATGGGCCATTTTGGGTGATTGGAATGAGTTAATTTGGTTGATAGGAAGATGTTAGGATGATTTTGGTGATGGTTAGAGGTTGAGGAACCCCTGGGGAAGTTTTGGAAAAACTTAACCGTGGAGGGAAGTTGAACCGAGGTAGTTTTGTAGGTTTTAGGGGATTTGGTTCATAGGTTTAGGTTCCTAAGACCAAAATAGGAAGTTTAGAATCGATAATGAAGGAAAAGGATGAAAATTGGACCGGGTAGGAGGCTGGACCGGTCACGCCGGTCCAAGTTGTAGAGGAAAACTGGGCTGGCCAGTTCGGACCTACCTGACAGAGGAAGAAGACGACCACTGTGCAGTGGCGCATGAGACCCACGCGCAAGGCCATCTAGAGGAGCATGCAAGCGCGTGGTGAGAAATTTGAGGGTGGTTCCAACATGTGAAATTATCTATTCGATGTAACGAACATTTTGGGACTGATTTCGAGTGGGTCAGACATCATCTCAATATAGTTCGGGTTGTCCGAAGGTTTCGGTGCGCGTTTAAAAATAGTTAAAAATCCCAGAAAATTAGGGGGCTTTAGTGAGGGGTTAATTAAGTAGTTAGTAACCCTCTAAAGTGATTTGGACAAGTTTGGGAACCCCGAAGACGATGATTGACCTAGGAAGGTGTACGGCGCGCGTATCGAGACAACAACGCAGACGGTCTGTGAGTGGACTTTCTTTCTGAAATCGATGCATGAATAAATTTTTTATATATGTTTTAATTATGTTTTGTGATGCCTTGAATGTATTTTGGTGTGTCTTTATCTATGGGCACGTATTCCGAGGGTTTTAGGTTTTATAAGTGCTTATACGCGCTTATGCTTTTGGTTTTCATGAAATGGTTTTGAATAGGTAAAATCAGGCATGAGACCCATTTGGATTTGGTTTGAATCGGGCATGAGACCCTATTGATGACCTACGGGTCTGAGTCATGGTCGCGATGGGTGCTGTGTGCACGGCAACGGACGGCGTGATGCTCGCCTCCAGATTGGGATGCGTTTTTCCTTCCGGAGAGGTCACGATGCATGTCTCGTTGTTGAGCAGCTGCTGGAGGCTTGACTTCGGAGTGCTGACGGTTTAGAGGATCGATCGGCGACGTGTGCACCATGGTCTCGAGATGGTCACGGCAGTGATGTATTCACGGTGACATACTAGGATTGAGAGTAGTTCTGGATTGATGGTTGCACGCATCGCTATGATCGGTATCGTGACTGACCCTGAGATATCAGGCTCGATGCCCAGTTACTGTGAAATCGGGCTAGAGGCCCTGTTTAGTCCTAGGTTCGGGCTGGAGGCCCAGTTGCTTTATGTTATCGGGCGTGAGTCCCGTTTTATGGTTGCTATACTAGTATGTATATACCCTCCTTACGAGCTTATTGATTGGTCTCCCCGCTGCGAGGCGAAGGAGTCACTTGCCTGGTCTTGCGGTTCACTCACTCCCGTTGCGAGAATGAAATCACGCCCCAGCTCAGCTCGAGACCAAGACTCCTTACAACGTCAACCTGGAGAGTCACGATCCATAGACCAGAGTGGGTATCCCCATAGGGATCCCGTTCCAGGAGTGGGCGTTATGATGTGGTCCCGGACCAGATTCAGGAGAGATGATCGGACTAGGTCCGAAGATAGAGCCTCCCAGTTGGAGAATTCCTGGGAGAAGACTCGGAGTGAGACACCGAGTAGTATGCATACTTATATATATAGAGAAATCGTGACATATATCAGGGATGTGTTCCCTAGGGACTATGTGCCCCGAGTTGGCATCTTCTCAGGAAGTGCCTAGGATGGGCTATACATGTATATACGTATATGTGTACGAGTTTTAACTGAGATGGCGTTGGGCTAAGACCCACGTGTATTGGTTTTGGGCTGAGACCCATATGAGCTGGATTTGGGATGAGTTACCACGTGTTTTGGTTTGGGCGGAGGTCTCATGTATTGATTGACGGATTTCAGGCCAAGGCTCAAATGGTTTTATGGTTCATGACGGTTTATGGGGACCAGACATGAACCCTAGAAATGGTTTTCGAATTGCATGCATATGTTTTTAATGAAGGGCATAAAGGTCTTTTATGAAATGTTTTTATAAAATAACTGTTTTGTCCACTCACAACTTTTGTGTTTTGAATGCCCTTCAGGTTGATCGCGGATGCGGGCTGTAGCAGAGACGAGACATCACATTCCTCCTTCGGATCCCTGCGCCCTCTGATAGCCCCGGTTGGGTAAAGGACGAAAATATCCCTAGTCTGGCACTTAGTGTCAGACGGGAGCAGGCACGTCCCACGCTAATCCCGAGGGATTTGGGACTGGTCCTGACACCTATCATCCATTTGCCATAATTTTTTTTCATTTGTTTTAAAAATAAAATATCTAAATTAAAAATTATAATCACACATTTTGTATATGAAAAAAATACAGATTGGCACGTGCGTTTACAATAAATTTAAATGTGTATAAAGTCACACGTAGTGTAATGTGATATGCAAATGCCTTGAACACACATGAGGTTAGTTAAATATATATGTTTGATTATACTTTATGGATTTTACTCAAAATATTCATTTAAAATTTCGTCTTTTTTCTTAAATCTTGTTCTACCTTACTATTGAAAGAGTTTACCGTAATATCTACCATTGGTTTTGGTCACATTTGTTAGATTATTACTTTTGATCCTTTATTCACGTTTATGTTCAATTAGGTCGCTGGATATCAAGCCTTCCTTAGTTCCATCCATGATCTATCTATTGTTCAATGCCCAATGAGATAGGTTTGACGTTAGTAGCAGTTTCTTTTTGAGGAGTGAGTTTTTTTTAGGGTTATAGGTACTGTTAAGGTTTTGATTATTTTAGATTTCGTTGGTTTGGTTTTTAATTTTGCCTAATTTTAGTAATGAGATTTTTATAGTTGTTTTGTGCAGTTTTTGCCTGCGTTAATATTGTCGTATTGGTTTTTGGG
The DNA here is from genome assembly GCA_032719365.1 of Prinsepia uniflora. NCBI lineage: Eukaryota > Viridiplantae > Streptophyta > Magnoliopsida > Rosales > Rosaceae > Prinsepia > Prinsepia uniflora. The sequence continues at coordinate 44,865,554 of CM064861.1, read as the reverse complement.
TCCATTTTTATGGTCTATTTTTCTCATCTTAAAGCCATAGTTTTAATGGGGTGATTTTTTTTGTAACGACCCGAGTTAAAAATTAAAGTAAATTTGGAAATTAAATTGAAAATTAAGGATTTTGCCCTTGGGTTAGGGGACTTGGAAGTCAACTTGAGTTTGGAAAAACTTTTGGAAATTTGCGTACATCTCAAACTTAAGAATTCGTAGTAGACACTTAACTCGTAAAAATCGCAGCTCATTGGAGGGAGTTACGGGGCATTTTTTTCAATAATGAAGGATAGATATTTTGGGAAGATTTTTCTTCCTTTCTCCAGAATTTTCTGCATTCTTCTCTCCCTCATGCTATTTCTCTTTTCTTCTTTGCCCGTGACAGCAAAAAAAAAAAAAAGAAAAAAAGGGAACACCACCAACACACACACCACCATCATCATTATAATTGTTTTTGGTCATTTCAGAGAAAATCGAGGACACAAGAAGCTTCCTCTCCTCCCCAAGAGCTCAAGCATAGAGCTTCTCGTCCAATTTATGGCTACCACATGTATGTGTTCTCGATTCTGACTTCAAATTTGGATTCTTTGACTCGAGTGAATAAATTTTCATTCTCAGAACATCGACTTTGATTGAAAAATGAGTGAGATATGAATGTTTGAATTTTGAGTGGCCATGAAGCTTTCGAGTGAATATTATTTGGCGAAGGGAATTGTAACAATGAACAGTACCAATAAATAGTATCAGTGAACAGTACCAGTTAATGGTATTGCCTTGTGTTTCCATTTTTGTGACGATTTGGATCTGTTAGCACAAGTTTTGGGTCAACAAGAGTTCGTTTAGGGGCTATTTTTGGTGTTTAAAGTTATTCCTTGCGCATTAAGGGCGCATGTGAACTTCCGGGGTTTACGGGGTTGGAATTATGTTAATAGTTAACAATTATAAATTTCGAAAATGTAGAATAAATAATATAGTGTCTTGTTATTTGATTGTGGATTTCAATCATTATTTTGAATTAATTTTGGGCGTTAGGCCCGAATATGTGATACATGTCTAGGTTTTTGGCCAATTTTTGGAGATTTTGAGGCCATTTGAATCTGTTTAGGGCCTGTTTGAGTAGTTTCAGTTTGTATTGTATTGTTACAGCGTAGATTCTGGTTCCTTTATTACTAAGGCTTCCTTGAGTTGGTGCTTCGTACGTGCTCGACTAGGTTTTGGGGATTGCAAGGCATGCTTATTTCTATGTATTAAATGCCATATTATGGATTGTGGGTGTTGTGGGCAGTGATCCGGTTTAACGAGTTATGGTATGTTCACACCATTACAACTCTTCAGTCATTATTATTATTATTATTATTATTATTATTATTATTATTATTATTATTATTATTATTATTATTATTATCTTGAGAATTGACTTGATGAGATAGTTCTCATGGATAGTTTTAGTATCTACATTGCATCATTTGTTTGAGAATTGACTATCCGTCAACTAAGGATGTTTGGTTGAGTTATAATGGAATTTTCGCGTAGTGGCTTACTAGTAGCAAGGGTCTTTTGGGTGGTAAGTTGAAATGTTAGCGATTGTCCTACGAGAGCAAGGCCTTTTATGGGTTTTAAGGGGAAATTCGGGTAGGGTCCTATCATTTGTTAAGAATACATTGTAATATTTTACTTATTTTTCCGTATTTGATGGTTTATAAGTTTTTGGTTTGATTTTCCAATGAAAAGAGGGAATGAAAAGAAGAAGATGAGATATGATGCTTATATACAATGATGTAGCTAGAAATTTAAATAAGTTGAGGTACTTTATAAATAAGCTAAGGCTAATTTTGAGACGAAATAGTTGTGTAACAATCTCTAATTCCTTTTTGAAAAAAGATTAATATTAGAAAGACAACTTTATAAAGACAATTATAATGACAATAAACACAAAGATCTATAAATAATGGCAATGATTAAAGAATTTCATGAGCATGTGTTTAATAATTTCCTAGTAAATAATTGTGTTATTTTCAATTTACGTACTTAAAAGTCTGCACAATAAGTCTGCACAATAATGTTGACACGCTCAAACTTTGATATTTAGGAAGTAATATTAAATAATAGTGTGGAAGAATAAAAAATATAAGACAAAATTTGTAACAATATTAGTAAAAATATTTGTAAAATTGTATATGCATATGTATGTAATAAAAAAATCCAGTGGAGACTTGAGCCCCCTATGGTCTTCAAGTGGTTCCGTTATTGCTAGTAGTTCAAAAATGATGATTTACTATTATTAAAAATTGATATTTTAGAATGAGAACTAATTTTCACACTCCATTTGTTCACTTGCTGCATTATACCTCTAGTTTTATATTTTATCTTTAAAATATTAAGGAGGACAAAACAGCATTAATAGCCAACAAATCCACATAATTGAAATTATGTAAAATTACAAATAGTATCCACAAAATCCAAAATAACCAAAATCCTAATCGGGCTTATAACTTGAAGTAAACTAGTTCTTCTAAAACAAACCGTTACCGTCATTAAATTCATCACAAATGGTCTTAAAGAACTTAAAGAGCATGAAGAATTTGAGAAAAACGTCAAGTGATCCAATTGCACATAATGCAAATAAAGAACACAGAGTTCTAATTTAATTACTGTGATAAAAATTAATGAGAAATATTGAGGCAAATTTCTCTAATAGCAAGGTAGAACAAGATTTAAGGAAAAAAAAAATTTAAGAAAAATAAATAAATTTTAAAAGAATATTTTAGGTAAAGGGATTGATAGAAAAAATAGTAAAATAACATGATGCAGAACTAAAAAATATAAGTATAGCTCATATCATACAATCAACATGAATAGACACTTATTACTAATTCAAAAGAAAAAGAGTAAAAACAATTGAGCGGAGAGAAAAAGATCTTCCCACTTCAATTTATTTTTTATTTTTTTTTGAGACTAGTAGGAGAAAAAAACGATGCTTGGGTTTTTCTCAAAAATGACAAAGTTTAGTTCGATTTCTATTTGAATTCATTCTGTCTTCTTTTTTTCTTTTTCTTTTTTCTAAATTTGAATTCATTCTGTCGACTTTTAGAATACTTAGGCATAGAAGATTTAAGGAAGAAAATATCGATATCGACGGATATATCGCTAGCTGAATTTACGGATATCTCGCCCCAAATATCGTTATCGATATTGATATCGTTTACAGTCAATACAAATGACGGAAATTCGATCTAAAAGTTTGAAATTTGGAATGAAACTTTGGGAAAATCTTAAGTATCCAATAATGGTTATATAGGACTAATAAAAACTATAAAATGACTTTTATATAATAAATATATGACAATTGTTTGATGTAATATGATTCTGCCGATGACTAATAATATAAAATCTTAAATATAAATATAAATTGAAGTGAGTTATTATAATTGAATGTTAAAAGGGTTAAAAACATAACAATAAACATACAAAAATTCAATGTAAAAAAATGATAAAATAAGTTTAAATATATTTAATATTGGAAAAAAATGAAAAAATATGGTCAAATTTTATTTTAAAAATTGGAAGTAAAGGATTATATAAAATTGAACAAAAAATGGAAAAAAAAATGACCTTTGAAAAATTGGAATAAATTAATAAAAAAGGAAAAAACAAAAAAAATAACAATTAATGGCAACCAGGGGTCTAACCCAAGACCCCCCAAATGAATCCAAAAACCCAAACCAACTCTGCTAGACTGGATTTTGTTAAATTATATAACGTCAATTATATAAGTATACATATTAACGGGCTAGCAACAGTCTCCCCCTACCTCCCGTCGGGTCTGCAACTTGGGTTTTCCGACCCGGCGGCATGACCCGACGATATATCCCTCAATTTAAGTCCGATTTTTACGAATTAATAGTGCATTTTCATCGTTTTGATCCTAGGTAAGGATCGGTTGACTCAAAACATGTCAATTGTTCGATATTTCGGCGAATTTCTTTCCCCCCCTTCTTATATGCCGCCAGCCCAAAATATCGAAATTTCGGGGAAATTTCGACGACATTCACCGATATTTTCATCAATGGGAATATTGAATATTAATTTTCATGAATTTTATTGGAAAAGAAAAGTCAATATATATTTTTTTGAGGAAAGAATTAGGGGAGCATTTTTGCTGACGAGTCAATTTTAACTTCTTCTTTTACTCAATTTACACTAATTATTAATTAAACGAATATGGTGCAGACCTGCGTTTCCACACTCCTCGACTCTCAGATTCAAATCTATCGTCTTCGTCCCAAACCCTGGCTCTTCCCCAGCCACATTCTCAGCCCACGAAATTTATCAAAATCAGCCCTTGATCAATGTTGATGAACTCGATTGCGACCATTGCTGAGTTCATGGGTGCAGACGCCCTTATAGACGACGACGCTGATGGTAATGTCGATTTCGTTGAGAATTTAGTCCAGCGGGAATTGTGGTTCTGGGTTTTCTTGGTGAGAAGTTGACATTGGAGAAGAAAAAGGAAAAGAAGAGATGTTGAAGAATCAAATCGGGTTCTTTTTTATTTTTGGGGAAGAAGACGATCAACTGTTTAGTCTGTTTGAAATTTTATATGTAATTTTTTATTATTTTAAATTAATTTTTCTCTCCTCTTTTAATATTAAATAATTAAAAAGGTTGATTCAGATTAATATAATGAACACATGACACACTTAGATGAACTTGATCGTGAAGAGCAGAAATATCAATAAAAGCAATAATTAATAATTATGTTTTCAAAGACGTGTAGAATGACTATTTCGAAGTAATAATCACAATTTATTTTTCCAAATTTTTTTAAAGGGTGATTTCACATTTCCCTTTTTTTCATTACCACTCTTCATTTTGTTCCTCTCTATTAGATTTTGTTTTATAATTACAGGGGAATGATGATTATTTATAAAATATGTAATTGAAATTCGAATTTAAAATCAATTATCTACAAATCAATATTGAAATCATCTGAATTAAACTAACCTGCCGATTGTGTTAATTGTAAAGCTTGAATAAATAAAAATAAATAGAAAAAATAAAAAAGGACTCATCATCTCGCTACCAACCAATGCCCCTCAATCTTGAAATGTAAACCAAAGAGCACCCACCCACCTTGTTTAACTACCCACCAAATTATATTGCATTCATTCAATAAAACCCTAACTTCCTTCCCACCCAAAGAAATAAATAATATAGAAACATAAGTCTCTCTCTCTCTACTCTGCACTGACTACTGGGCTGGTCAGCAATCTGCATTTGCTTTAAGTTTACCAACGTCATCAATTTCACCCATCATCTCCGTTTTCCTCAGTTCATAGCGGAGCTATCAAGAAACGCAAATGGGTGAGGGGAAGCTCTTCACTTTGGCTCAAGTCTCTGGGCACAACACCCCCAAAGACTGTTGGCTAATCATCCATGGCAAGGTTCTCCCTTTTCCCATCTTCCTTACTTCATGGGTTATATTCCATGTTTTTATATTTGTTGAACCAAGAAAATTTGAAAGCTTTTACTTATTAAAGAAATCATGATGGAAATTTGAATCCTTTCCATGCCGTGCCACTTTACTCATACATATCATTACAATAGGTTATTGGTTTTCTTTTGATATCATGGATCTTGATTTATTTTCCCTTTTTCTACCTAGATTTGTTAATTTGATATCGTACAACTTATTTTTCAATGTTGAGATTTCATTAGTTTTGCTACCAAATGCAAATCCTTGGTTGAGCTTATCCTCTTTGTAGTGCAATTGATGGCTTTTGTTTGTGTCTGTGTGACCCTGATGGCTCGGTCGACTAAGATTTTTGGATATATATTTTCGTGCGAATCGCCCAGTGTTTGCCAGAGGAGTATGGACTTAAAAACCTGATTTTAAAGAAGTATATAAATTGTATACTTTTGTATACTATCAAAAGTAATTGACAGCAACCTATCTTGAATCTCACCTCTAGTTCACAACCACAGTGACTACCAGCTGGTTATATATTCTGGAATAATTGGATTTGCAGTTTATAAGATGGGTTTACTTATTTCAATGTTGAAAATGTTTGGGACTTATTGACTCAACCCAGAGTATGGAATACTATGACAGTGACAGACAACCACAAAAATAAAAATTTATGATGACATTGTAGATTGGTGTCATTTTGTGAATACAAGGGGAGTTACGGTTTGTAAACTGAAAGGGAGATTTCTACAATATACCACGATATGTGTAATATTCTAAATTGTGTGACCTTGAACAATTGTGAGATCTGCCTGAATTCATTTCATCTTAAGATGCCTGGGTTGGATTGACTTCAAAATTTATTTTTCAAGATGGGGGAATTTGATAGTTTTTAAGTGTGTATGGTGATAAAAAAAAATTTACTTGAGAAGGAATTATTGAAACTGTATTAAGACCTGTCTGTTTCCATTTGTACCATTTACTTCTATATTTATTATTGAAGTCTAATCTGAGTAATGTCATCACGTATCCCTTTGAGCAATCCAGTACGTGTGGGATTTAGGAACTTTTTGAGACCCCTAAATTTATTTCTGTATTCTCTTCCACCTAATTAACATGAGGCTGATGGGTTTGAGGTTGGCTTCAGATCTATAGCTGTAGAGTTCTATATTATGCTGAAGAAGACAGCTCAGTTGTTGGGAGTTTGATTTAAAAAATATTAAGTTATTGACATCATGGCTATAATCCAAATCAAGTGGGAAATTTCCAATAAAACCCTTCATTAGTTATTTAGAATTCTAGTTTGTTCACCTTAGATCTTTAGAGCTTACTCCAATAATAAGATATATCTCTAAACTGTCAGTCACTTTAGTAGTTTATTGGATAAAATCTTTTTCTATTTTCTGTTGAATGTTTGCTTCAAAAAGAACATTTCCAACAGGATTATCTAAAAAATTAATTGAAAAAGTTATTGCTAATATTCATAGCTTCTTTCTAATTATTTATTTCTAAAATTATATGAAGATTCCTTAGGCATATCCAAAGGATGCTTGTATTAACCCGAAGGATTGACTTTGCATATAGTTGTTTTATGCAGACAAATATTGTTTTTTACGGTCAAATATAGAATGAACATGGACAAACAAGCACAAAAGAATTAGCCACGAGCCAAGTCTAGATCTTTATGACCTGACTAATGTGGCTATTCTTGTTAAGCTATTGGAGGTCTTATAGAATTTTGGTTCCGGTCATCGACAAAATCATGTCCTCATCAACTTAGTTATAGTATAGAACTTTCATTTGTTTCTGCATCTAAGAAAATATGTCTGTATCATATACTCTTCTTTGTAACCAACAGCGTGTTAGTTGTAACGGCCAGGCCCATTGTCCAAAACCTTTCCTATCTAGCTGTTTACTGCCTCCCAAAGATTGTAGGGTTGGGGAATTTCTGGATATGAAAACTTTGTTCTTCTGTTACAAGGTGCATTCTAACTGGAGGAGCACTCGAAGACAAGAGTTTGAAACAATAGTACTAGATAGTAAAGACTGTACGAGTATCTAAGCTATAGCTGTTGGGTATCTCCGTCTTATATCTAGCATATGGTAGTTATTATTTTTGCTTTCTTTTCCAATCATATCTTCTAATTGTTGTCAGTTTATTTTTTGTATCAGGTCTATGATGTGTCCAAGTTCTTGGAAGACCATCCTGGTGGTGACGATGTTTTGTTGTCAGCAACAGGTATGAATTTAACTGAAATACCTTTAAGAACTTGTTTAAATGTATCATGAATTAGCAATACTATTAATAAGCTCTGTTTAAGGGACATATTCATCCCACGCTGCAATGCTGTTTAATGATCCAAACCAACCATTTTAATTCAGATATTATCCTTGCAAAACCAGCTGAATTGGAACCTTGAAGACATCTGTTTGCTATCAAATAAGTAGATGAACATAACGTTCCATTCACACTGAAATAATGACGATGATAATGAAATCGCTAAATGCTTTTTGATTTGGTTGATTTTTTTCACAAAGATGATACTTTAGTGGAGATTTGAAATTGGACAGTTCGGGTCATTGAATCACATTGCTGGGTAGGCCTCACACTTTGTCCTCAAATAAGCTTTACTTTTAAAGGATCCTGCAGTTGGAGGGCTCTGATAGACTATATATATATGATATGTATATATTTAAATTCTCTGACAAGCACAAGGTCCTAGAAGTGGACATGTTTTCCATTAGTTTGGTTAGATGTGAATGCTCACGATGCATTCTATCCAGTTAGCAGTCCATATTTTATCTGAGGATGAGAAGCAAATCCTCATTCGAATAACTTTATAGACTACATATATGGCATAATGTTATCATGTTGACTTCCCTGTACCAACAACCTGATCAACGGCTTGCACTGTTTGCACTTATCCTAATTGGAAGCTTGCGTTTGTGCTTGCTTGTATTATATGCATGTACATGCATGCGTATATGTTTCTTGTCTATGATTTTCTTTGGATACAAGACACAGCTTCATGTTACCATGTATTTACCCAGGGAAGGATGCAACCGATGATTTTGAGGACGTGGGTCACAGTGATAATGCCAAAGAAATGTTGAAGGACTTCTATGTCGGAGAGATTGATGTCTCTACTATCCCCAAGAAGACAGCATATACTGCTCCAAAGCAGCCTCATTACAATCAGGACAAGACTTCAGAATTTATCATCAAACTTCTCCAGTTCCTAGTTCCCATTGCAATCTTGGGTTTGGCTTTTGGTATCCGCCTTTACACCAAGTCAACCTAAGGTTCTAGGTTATTTTATTATGGCAGATAGTATGTTATTGTGACAAGTTATTGCTACTCGATTGTTTTGTGAAATCCAAGACAGCCTCTTGCATCTCTCTTTGTTGTTGCCTTGCCTTTGGATGATATTTTACTGGAATTGTATGCTTGTCGTGTCCTCACCGGGGCTGAAATAACTTGCAACCTTAATGCATGACTTTTTAGTTAGGACAATTTGACACCATGGAAGTGTTTCCGTTCCATTTTTCTTCATTTGCCCCATGGCTGTGGAGTAATTATATCTCGTTTCCAACCCCATTTATGTGGTCTCATATTTGAGCCCAACTTGTCATTATAAGATTGTTCAAAGCTCTTGGTGTACAATTTTGTCAACTTGAGCTGCATGAATTGGTCAGTTTTTAACTTGTGAACTGAAAGTATTGTGTTTTCTTTTTTCTTCTCCTTGAAGAGGTTTATTTTCATACTTAGTGACCACATTGACCCTCTAAATTGACCACATTTAGTGACTATATTGATGTGACAATCAATGAATGGTCTAATATAAATATAGAATAATTTTATTTATTAAAATAATATTATTCATTGATTGTCACATCAACATGGTCACTAAATGTGGTTAATTTAGAGGGTCTAAATAGCATTATTCTTTCATTTTTCTTCTCCTTGAAAGAGGTTTATTTTCACATTTTTTTCGGTATTCAAGATGCGTTCTGTTACGTATCCTTCTTTTTTCCTAAGAATTATAGAACATGTTCATGTTGAATCAATTTTGCAATGTTGAATTTGTCCATTGTGAAATTATTTATAACGATTAAACAATGAGTGTATAGTTTCAAATGTTATACCAAATTATTTAAGTAAATAACAAACTAAATAACAGCAAACTACCTTATGTTATGCATCATGAAAGGTACGGGCCGATGTAAATTGAAGACTCATTTGTCACCAAATATGGTATTTTTAAAATAAAAAAGTTAGCCATATGCAGAATGCAGTGGTTACCAAACACCGTGGAAGCATTAATTACTTCACTTTGTCAAACTCTTTTCTAGTCTAGGTCCTGCAGCTCAGCAGTCAGCAACATAGATCACCCTATGTGCTCGAAGAAAAGTTGCAATTCGAGTTTTGTGAAAAATGAGATTGATATTTAGTTTATATAATTCCATTTCATAGTGTAAATAAATTAGATTATTTAGGAATGATAAACCAATGCAATAATTACAATTGTATAAATATATATTGTAACTTCAGTGATATATTGGTCTCAAGTTCGAATTCTGTTGACATATTATATGGATAATTTAAAAAAAATCTCTCATCTCCTATAATATATATATATTGTAACCGTTATTGATATGAATCAAGCATGACACTTCCATTAATTTACAAATAAAAAGAAATCTTATTAAGTCTAGTTTAATTTTTTTAATTCAGCGATCTTATGTTTCATTTAAGAAAATATGGGAGCAGCAATCCCCAGTGCTAGGTTTTCTAGGATGTGTCCTACATGCCGAATGATTGTGAGTATAACAGATAAGCACCTGATCAATCGCTATGTTCCTGCTTACCGATCAGCACTGCGAGAGCACCTCGTTAGATGCTTCCAGTCGGTTGCAATGTACCTGCTTTCTGATAAGAGGATTGATGTCTAAGGGTACTTCACAATGACTGCCGCTCAGTCGCAATGTTTCTTTTTACCGAGCGGAGCGACGAGAGTGCCTCACTAGAAGCTATCGATTGGTCAAGTCCATACATGTTAAGGCACTTCGAAAGTGGATCCTGATCTGTCGCAATGTTCCTGCTTGCCAATTAGGTTCGCGAGAGGACATTATCAGATGCCTCCGATCGGTCGTAATGTTCCTACTTACCAATCAAAGCATCAATGTCTAATGGTACTTTGCAATGGCTGCTGCTCGGCCGAAGTGCTCCTGCTTTCCGAGTGGAGCTGTGAGAGTACCTAGCCAGAAGCCACTGATTGGTTGAGCCTTAGCGTGTGAAAGTACTTCACAGGTAGCTCCTGATTTGTCACAATGCTCTTGCTTGCTGATCAAGGTTGCAAGAGTACCTCATCAGATGCTTCTGATCGATTGCAATGTTCCTGCTCGTCGATCGGAGCATCGACGTTTGAGGGTACTTCGCATGAAGCGTTCGATCGGTCGTAATTTGCATGCTTGCCAATCAGAGCGAACTTCAAGTTTGACAGTGATTTCGATTTTTTTGCGAATCAATTTTTTTTTTGGGGATACATAGGTTGTACGTATTCGTACATGTGTTCTGTATGAATGAACAGTGTAGTAGATGCATGGCACCGTTCAAATTGCCGATTTGCATCTCGAGGCACCTCAGGCGCCTCTAAAAGGGGCTGGAATTCCTCATTTTTTCCACTTTAGCGCAAAGATATTCTCAAAGAACTAAATTGTTGCCGATTGAATTTGCTCATTGTCGATTGGATTTCGCTCGGAAGCTAACTATCGTTCACGTTTATATCTGCTGATCAGTAGAACCTAAGGTAAAGTGCTTTCCATTATTTGTCAAATATTTTGATCGGTAGGAGTAGTAGTATGCTTAGTTGTAGTTTCCCTTTAGTTTCTATTTTTAGATGTCAGAGTCCGAGTCAACTAGTAGTCCTGGGGACAGATCTCCGCAAACTTTTGGTGGTGAAACACCTTTTTCACTCAGCAAGTGATGAACTGAGTGATAAGAATGTTTCATCAACCACTAATGTGTCCTCCTCGACCAGAAGTAGCTTTGTATCATCTTCTTCAATTGATAGCTTAGATGTAGCCTTAAGGTTGCCGAAGAGAGATGTAGAGGGGCAGAGTGAGGGTGTCGATCAGAGGCAGAATGTAGAGAAGAGGCAGGGTGCCAACAAAAAAAACTTCAACCGAGGAACTGCCCATGATCGAAGTGGAGAGTGATATGGAGTAGGGTGAAAGGGGAAGTAGCTCGGAGACTGAGTCGGATACCAAGCAGAGTCTACCAGACGCTATTCCAATCATGAAGTCTGACTACAAAGTAGATTGCGAAGTTAATACCCTTCGACATGCAGACATTGATAGGTTTTGTGAGCTATACAATGTGCCGATAGAGGTCAAAATAACGCTACTGTCAAGAGGAGCAAGGCCGAATGAACCATTGGACGAGTCAACTTTGTTTTATGAAAATTTCCTTGAGCATGGTGCCCGCCTGCCGTTGCGTCCATGGTTCTAAGACAAGATGGCACGAGTGAAGATGGCTGTTAAACAGCTTAACATGAACGACCAGATTACACTAATCAATGTATACACAGCCTTCCAACTGTGTGGTCTTCCAGAATTGAGTTGGGGTCAGCTTTGGCATCTCTACCAATTCTAGAAACAGACAATTGACACTAGGTGGGTACATATGAAATGTGTCAACAAATCAGCCCGGTGGGCCTTCATTAATGACATTCCAACCACCTAGAAAAGTTGGAGGCACCGATTCTATTGGGTGTCTAGGTTCTGTGAATGGGATGTGGAACACGTTCGGGAGTGGATATAAACTAATTTTCAATTGGGAGGTTGTTGTACCTATGGATTGAAGCTTTATATAATAGTTTCCAAATGATGATCTACCCTGCCGAGTCCGAGACTAATGGTTTATTTTTTTTGTAGAGGTGCCTTCAAAGAGAAATGTAGCATAGAAGAGGAGAAAGCTTGAGAGTTAGTTTAACAAAAGTTGAGCGACTTGGAAAGCCTGTCTGTTGAGTCTATTGACAATTTAATCAAGGTCGTCTTGGTCAAACCACCAGGTAAGCCCCGTTTGGAATTGTTGATGATTGGCTGAATAGATATGTACCGATTAGCCCTAACTTATGTATGCTTGCTAGCAGTTCATGTCAGGACCCACCCTGGTTCCACCCCGAATACCGAGGTAAAGCCTGCTCCCGTCTGACACCCCGATACGCAACTAAAGTAAACTCACGAAAAACCACCAAATTACATGCCAGACGCAGGAGAAAATTTAAACATCCCGAAGTCAAACGTAGAAACAGAGCATAGTACCAAAATACAAAGGAAAGAAAACCGATAAACAAGGTACTCGCACAACGGAAAATCTAAAGCACTCCGGGGTTACTCTCGAGTATTCTATGCCTCAAACGTTGCCTCGACGTCAACCCCCGCGCTAGCTCCACGACTTGGAGGGCAATTAAAAACCAGAAAGTGTGAGTGGACCAAAAGAATAAAAGTTTCAAAAACCATCTCATAAACAAACCAGGTTTTAGCCCTCCGTTTTGAAAACATACATGCATAACCCATTTACTGAAATCAGTTATAAATCACATAAAGATCGTCATAAAAACAGAAATTACAGAAATTACAGAAATCACGTCATCAACATCATAAAACCATATCATAAAACATAAGTCTCAAACAATCATTATTCGATCAAACCTGTTGGACCTATCCGAGTCTTTAAACTCCCTAGTCTTTAAACTCAATCCAGGCCTCAATAATATCCGAGTCTTTAAACTCCCGAGTCTTTAAACTCAACAGGCCTACGGGGGAATATCAGTATATCCGAGTCTTTAAACTCCCTAGTCTTTAAACTCAATCCGCGTCTTTAAACCCAATCCGGGCCCGTCCCCCGTCAAACACAATATCCGGGTCTTTAAACCCAATAACCAGATCCAGCAAATCCAATCCAAAACCATTTGAAAACTATTTCTAAATCCGTATGCAAACCCGAATCCGAAATCAGTGGCCTGCTGCCCTTCCGGCATCCTGAACCGTAATTCCGAACCCAAATCCGGAATTCCACTTTTCAACTTTAAAACCAAATCTCGATTCTCGAAATCCAATTCTAAAACCGAAAAACCTTGATCATCGAAATCATATTCCAAAATCCCTTTATAATCATTGAAAACCATTTAGCATTTGAAATCCCAAAATCATGGCATCATAATCAGAAATCAACCCTTCCTCGTAAAACGTGCCTAATACGTTATTTCTCGAAAACCGTGCAATTATGTAAAACCAACATCACATATTCAACAATCATGAAATCACATGTAAAACCATAAAATAATTATAGAAAAACAGTTATGCATGCTCGAGTTTAGAGAAGGGGTCCACTCACAGTCACCTGCACGTCACTCGCGCCCCGTATGTCCCGTACGTTCCTCAGCTTCCTCGGGAAGTCCCGATCCTGCCTGTCAATCGCCGCCGTGCTCACCGCCGCACTCCCTGAAGTCCACAGAGTTGTCCTAGCTTCCCTTCGAGTCCAATTGGATCAACACACGACCACACCACCACCAAGGTCCCTCAGCTCTCTCTGTTTTTCCCGTGGACTCACACACTCCTCACACACGAACACTGCACCTTCCCACCTTCTCAACACCACCCTGCACTCTCAACCTCTCTCTGATCACACTCACACACTCACAAAGCTCACACCTTCCCGCCAGCGATCGATTTCATCCCTCTGCCCAGTCTCTGTTCTCCCTTCTTCAAACAAACACGACACACAGCCAAATAATTGGAACCGTGCACCCTAGAACCCACTAGACACCTTGCACGTGTCACCATCCCTTCAGCCTTCTCACAAAAATCCCAATCTCACCTGTACACTTGTCCCAATCCAGTTGCACAATTCCCAATGTGCAAAAGACCAAAATGCCCCTCATTTGAGTCAAAATTACAAATATGCCCTTACCGTTCTAGACCTGTAACTTACGCATCCTAGGTCCGATGAACACGTGCCGTATGTCATTGAAATCAGGACGACGAGATCTACCTAACGATCCTAGGTCATCGTGTCAAAACCCAATCATACAAAAAGTCAACTTTCCCCCTATTTTAGCCAAATTACGGTAATGCCCTCAACCTTCCGAACATCATAACTTCCTCCTCAGATGTCGGAATCGGGCATGCCACCTGTCTACGGATTCATGACGTCCCAAACTACGTCACGGTCACCGGTCAATACCCAGTTGACGGCCCGAACTAAAAGTCAACTATTTACCCAACATAGGGGCAAAATCGTCATTCGACGCTAACAGACCTTTCGTAACCAACTAACCACCGATTACGCTCACTACTCCTTGACTAATCACTATCTTAACCCTAATTTCTAGGATGGGTCCTTACAGTTCATCCCTTCATTGAGAAAGTTGCCGCCAAGAAAAATGAATGAGACAATCGGCAAGTACCAAGATATCGCTGAGAAGGACAAGGCATCGAAATCAAGGGACGATGGATTGGTCCAACGTAGGGGCTATTAGCATAATTTGGTTGCCAAAAAACCCATGCTTGTGAAGGGCGATCGTCAAGAGGGCTAGTCGAGTGGCGATTGTGTGGAGAAGATCCCATTGGTCGGCCTCAAACGATTGGCCGTTGGGGATCTAGATCAGGCTCAGCTGTAACGATCCGTCCCAGAATTTGGGATTAGATTACTAACTAATCATGATTAGCAGGGTTAATCGGTGTTTAGTTGGGCGAAATCGGACGAACGATGCAAAATGACCGTTTTGCCCCTAGTCGTGGGTAAAACGTTGACTTTTAATTTGGGAGGTCAAATGGACTTTGACCGATGACCGTGATGTAGTTTGGGACGTCACGAGTCTATGGACAGGTGGAACGTTCGATTCCGACATTCGCGGTGAAAGTTATGACGTTCGGAAGTCAAAGGGCATTTTCGTAATTTGGACGAAATAGGGAAAAATGTTGACTTTTTGACCGAGAGGTCCGATGGCCGAGGACCGAGGACCGTTAGGAAGGTCTCGATACCCTGAGTCCGTAGACAGGCGGCACGCGTCAATCGGAGTTTGAATGACCAAGTTACGGGTCTGGATGCGTGAGGGGCATTTTGGTAATTTTGCCAACTAAGGGTAATTTGGTCTTTTTCACCACGAGTTACTGTAGCAACCGTGGGGGACATTGGCTGCACCACCGTGTGTGGTGGTTCTGAGTATCCCAATTGATTAATCAGTAGTGGACTGGTTAGTGGGATTAGTTTAAGTAGTTTGAGATAATGAGAGTGTGGATTGATGCTGTAATAGACCACGGGTAGATTTTAAAATTTGGTTATGGGTTCTGTGTTGCGGGAAGCAGGTTTCAGTGAGTCTGAGGGTGTCTCCCATGAGTGTTGGTCGCTTTGATCGATTAACTGAGTAGGGGAGTTGAGAGAGGATTCATTTTGCACTAGTGTGAGAGTGGAGAGCTGGAGAGAAAACCGTGAAAAACCATTTCGTATTTTGGAGGGAAAATTCAGAGTTTAATCTCTGTGGAGTGTTGGACCAAACCAAGGACGATTTGAGTCTTCTAGGAGTGTTTGGAACTCAGCCATATCAATTTCGAGGGGAACCAGCCACTGTTGAGCTGGAACTGAGGTCTCTGTTTCAGGGAAGTTGCAGAGCTTGGGACGGCGACTTCCAGGTACTGTCTTGTTCAATTGGTCAAGCATTTTAGTTCGTATTAGTCCTAGGATGCTTACTGTGAAGTTAATTTGATAATGGTGTTGGAATCAAGGAGTTATGGTGATCGACCCGTTTGGGTGATCAAGGGTCGAAGGTCCATTTAAGGAACTGTTGAGGTTGATTATTGACTCAGAACCTAAATTAGATGGTTAATGAACATGTTAGGATAAAAAACGGAAGGAATAGAACTGGAATTGATGTGGATTTAACCGGGTTGTGTCGCTGGTTGAACAACCCGTTTGCAGGCTAGTCGGGTGAAGAATGTGACATTGTAGCAGGCGCGTGCGTGTCACGCGCAGCCACTCACGGTGGCGCGTGACGGCCCGTGGGCATGAATTCCAAGGTAAGGTCAACATGACTTTTATCCTATACAATGTGACGAACATTTTAGCATTGGTTTCGTGTCAATCGGACCCCATTCCGACATTGTTCGGGATGTCCGAAGGTTTTAAATCGAGTTTAAAAATAGTTAAAAATTCAGGAAAATTACGGGACTTGAATAGGATGTTAATGAAGAGGTTAGTAACCCTCTAATGTGATATGGACAGGTTTGGGAGTCCGGGTGTTAGTAACAGGGCCCGGGAAGGCTGATGGCGCGCGTATCGAGGCGCATGGTTAAACGGTATGTGAGTGGACATTGGTTTTATAAATTCTATGCATGCATAACTTGACAGGACCCATCCCAATCCCCCCGGGATTACCATGGAATGTGCCCTGCTCCCGTCCAACAAGGGGTGTCAGACAAAGGATGACCAAGAGCCACTGCCCAAACAGGGCATCCAGAGTGCGCAAGGATCGATGGAGGAGGTGTGCAATGTCCCAGTCTCTGCTGCAATCACATCCGTGATCAACCTGAAGGGCATTAAAACCAAAAGCTGTGAGTGGACAAAAACCAGTAAGTTCATCAAATACATTTATAAGACATTTATGCCCTCCAATAAAAACGTATGCATGCCACGAAAACCAGTAACCAAAACGTTTGCTCAACCGAGCCATTAGGGCCTTAGCCCAAAAACCGTCAACCAAAAACCAAGTGTGGGAACTCAGCCCAAAACTGTGAAATACCATAACTATAAATAAACAACCATGTGGGTCACCACCCACGACCATAAATGAACATCAATTCATTAAAATCACACAATTATAAATCCACCCGGAAAGCCATTTCTTTAATTCGTATTTTACCATTACCATCACCAGCATCCTTGATGCTAGACGTCCCTGACGTCATGTCTCATGGTTTCATAAGCTACGCGTGCTGCCCGGGGTCTCTCCGGGTCCATATATCTGACATCCCTGATGTCTGACGTCCCTGACGTCAATTATAGCAATCCTGCTCCTGAGTCATCATACGGTCCGGCTGCTCCGTATAATGACCCCTCGCAGGCAATGCACCGTGACTTCCCCAGTGTCCCAGACATCTGGAGGAGACCATCATATATCCTTGTATCCAGATGGTATATGGAAAACAGTTTTATTAAATCCTTTTATCACATTATTACCATTGGGCCCTGCCCGAAATTTCCATAAAACCACACAGTTCCATTTAGGGTCCCTGACCCAAAATCACAATTATTAAATATAGGGTCCCTGACCCGAAATCACCATTATAATCCAATTGGGCCTCATGCCCGATTTTATGAACCACTGGGCCCACGGCCCGATTTGTAAACTAACTGGGCCCGCAGCCCGACTTATAAACCAACTGGGCCCACGACCCGAATTCGTAAATCAACTGGGCCCCTGGCCCGATAACATAACTCAAATGGGTCTCAGCCCGATTTCATACCAACTCGGCCCCTGGCCCGATTTCATTAACCAACTGGGCCCCCGGCCCGATTCTCAAATGGACTCCAAGTCCGAAATTTCCAAAACAAGTGGGCCTCAAGCCCGAATTCATCTTTCCAATATAAAAACCATTTTATCATATTATTTATTTAACCATAAGCACGCAAAACCACAATTAAACCGTTAATCCCGATATACGTGAAATATAGAAAACACCTCGAAATACGTGCAACATACCCGAAATCAATGCTCACAAATACCATCATAGAAATCATGTATATAAACCATATAACACATTTAAGCATGCATAGGATTTATAAAACCAAAGTCCACTCACAGACCGTTTTAACCGTGTGCCTCGATACGCGTGCCACCGGCCCTCCCGGGCCACACCACTATCACCGGGACTCCCAATCCTGTCCAAATCACATTAGAGGGTCACTAACCTCATTATTAACATCCTATCAAAGTCCCGTAATTTTCCCGAATTTTTACTTATTTTTAAACTTAATTTAAAACCTTCGGACATCCCGAACACTATCGAGACGGTGTCCGATCGACACGAAACCAATTCCAAAATGTCCATTACATCGAATGGATTAAAAGTCATGTTGACCTCACCTCGAGATTCGTGCCCACGCGCCACCACGCGCCGCCGTGAGTGGCTGCGCGTGAAACTCACGCGCCGTGAACAGTGTCACCGTTCTGACCCGGTTGTCTGATAAACGGGTCACCGTGACCCGCGGCCCAACCCGACTGGTTCTCAGCCATTACTCGATCATTTTCAATTCCGTTTGTTCCTACAAGATCGTCTCATTAATTCCAGTTGATCTGAGGTTTAAAAACTAATAAACAACCTCGTTTCACTACCTGTTCGTGGAGGTGTGCAGACCGGCCACCTGCAACCGTCGTGTCTGCACGATCCCGGCCTCCATTCCTTTCGAAAACGATCCCCAGAAGCTCGTCTCACCTTCTAGATCATCATCCTAATCACCAGATCGATCGAATTACGTTAAAACCCAACCTGCCATTTTCACCCGAAAACAGGTTCACGGGTTCGAGGCTTACCTCGCCGTCGTGGCTCCCGCCGTGGCCACCAGCACACCTAGTTTGACTCCAGGAACATCATTCACCTCTCCAAAACGATCAAACACCATCCCACAACGATTTCCAATTTCTGAGTTTTGGACCTCCCCTGTTTTTCATCTCCGCCGCCAGCCTCGCCGTCTCTCGTCGTCTCCCGTCATCTCTCAAGCCTCACCGTGCAGCTAATCTTTCACACACACCAACACAGAGGAGATTGGTGAGGTAGTTTGGACGTTTGGATGTTTTGGGCCGATTTGGTTCCTCTCGGGTCTGGGGGGTTTGTGGGCTGCGCCGCCGCCCGTGGTGGTTGTTGCCGGCGTCTGGGGGTGGCTGGTGATTACCTGGTGCCGTCTGGTGTGTGAGGCTGGGCTGTGAGGTGATGATGTGCATGATCAAGGAAGGAAACCGTGCTCACGGTTTTGAGGGAGAATGAAAATGGGTGTGTGAGTTGTCTGATCAAATACAAGGGAAGGAAATGAATCAACGGCCCAGATTCAATCTCAGTTTAAAATGAAGGGTGAGGATTCCATGAGAGGAAATGATTACCTACACCAATGGCCAACAAGAACCCCTGATTTAGGGAATGAAGGGGATGATGACATGTGTCATACATCAAGGGTCCAGATTGGTTTGGGATTAGGATAATCAGATTTTATTATTATATTATTATTTTATTACGAGTCTCGGTTAATCGCGTTTTACGTCCTTGACCATAACTTCGTCGTCGAATCTCCGATTTCGGCATGCCGCCTGTCGTTGGATTCGTATCGACGATACCTACGTAACGGTCCTTGGCCCTCGTCCATCGGACCTCCCGATCAAAAAGTCAACATTTGGCCCCTAACATGCCAAATTACCAAAATACCCCTCAACTTCCGAACATCATAACTTTCTCTACGAATGTCGGAATCGAACGTGCCACCTGTCTATGAACTCGTGACGTCCCGAACTACGTCACGGTCATTGGTCAAAGTCCATTTGACCGCCCGAACAAAAAGTCAACATTTTGCCCACGACCAGGGGCAAAACGGTCATTTCGCACAATTTGTCCGATTCCGCCCTACTAACCACCGTTCAACCTCACTAATCAGGATTAATGACTAATCTAATCCCGGAATTCGGGACGGGTCGTTACAACCTTCCCTCCTTAATAAATTTCGTCCTCGAAATTCCAACCGATCTATTCTCAACGTACTTCCCTCCTTAATTAGTTTCGCTCTCGAAACTCGACTACCCTGATTCCACAAACACCCCGTGGAAAGTGGAATCGACCACGCAACACGTGTACACCCGTACACCAACTACTTAGACAAAACTTGTCTACACCCAAACGTACCACTAGTACTCAAAACGCAATGACTACATTCGACCCCGTCAAATGACTGAAACTACTTGTTTCGAATTTGACACCACTTGTCAAATCAACCCTCTTGTTGACGCAACAACTCGACGGTTCCTTTCCCACTCCCACTAGGAGTCAGCTGACCCCACTCAACGATCTATGTTGACACATCCTGACAAACTCACCACACAGTTGTTGTCAGTCGAAAACTGACACTAGACTCACTCGTGGCTACACATGCCACCAACGTACTTAACTTAGTAAACATTTACCGACCTTTCACACGACTCGTGTGTAATTAAACACATTGGAAATACCATGACCCATTGCATAGTAATGTCCGGTCCACAACCAATCCCATGGTATCGGAACCAACACACGTTCACCAACACACCTCGGGTATATCCCGTATACCGTATCTAGACATCACAAGTCTACAAGGTATTGTACCTCGAACCAAGTACGAAGTACACACATCTACCTAATAACCAGACTACAACCACCTAGGTCATAGCCGAACACGTTCCAATAATGGAGTACGTTTGCCCAATCCAGCATGAGACAAATCGAAACTCCACCCAACATCTAGTTCCACTTCAGAATCTGAATCCGCAACTTCGTAAGAAATCCCGGATCCAAACCCAGATATCCCATTTTAATTCATATCCAAATCCGAATCCGAAATCATTATTCCGTAAGCTAGCATTTGGAATAATCATTCCGTACCCAAATCCAGAAATATACTTTCAAGTTCCAAAATCGAATCCTGAATCGTCACCCAGAAATTCGATTCCAAATCCCGAAATCTCATTCACATTTACCAAGACACACCAAAACCGAACCTATCGGTTACCCGTTCAGTACACTTGATTGACTTCATAGGGAAGCCAATCCAACCTCCACACGTCTAAGGTTGACAAAATTCAACTACCTTGAAAACCTACTCACCCGAGTAGAATACCATACGGGCCCCACTTCGAAAAGAAGTTCAACCCCGCCGTTTACGACTCACATACCCAAGTTCGTATTGATCCTTGTCATTTCACCTAGGAAAAACCAAGGATGATCCAACACAATGACGCCAAAACTCATCCTACGTGGATGCAACAAAACTCACTGCACTCACCACGCCATGTGACACCACATCGTCTGCCACCAAGCAGAAAATGAGAAATCTCGTTTACCTAATTTCGAATACGTAGCTCCTCCTAATGACCCACAAATACACATGGGCCCACCAACCAATACACGCTCAACGTACTGGTAACTACACTCAACGTCTGCCAGGGCAGAGAACAAGAAGTCAACCCCTATCACTTCGGAATACCAATCACCCAAAAACGAGCACCACTCTCGTTCCCCAATCACAACTTTCCTCAAAACTAAGGTTCCAACCACCAGACTTCCTACCTTCTCAATTCACTTGGACAACCCCGTGTCCACAATCGATCCGGTATTGTTGCATTCGCACATCCCAACCTTTACAGGTTCAACACTCGGTTTTCCACGTTCTCAATTACAAATTTCCACATCTATACCACTAATGGTTTTCCTTGTCTTTTCCAGTTTTAATCATTTCCATGTACATTTTAGGGATATTTAAAAACATACAATCACACAAATTTTGGAGTTGCCAACAACTCCCCCAAATCCACCAATTATCATGACGTAGGGGACGCCATCCCAAGATTACTCAAGTCTCAATTATACCCTTTTAATCCACTCATCACTAGTTATCTCACCACTATTGGGACTTATCTCAACACAGCACAATCTTAACTGGATCCCATCCAGTCCATCACTCAACCACTACCGAATCTCAAAGACCGAACATATGTTCATCATGACGGAGTCACACCCCAATTTGTGGCTCATCGTCAACACCATCACCGACACTAGCACCAGCGCTAGTACCAGCACCAGCGCTAGTACCAGCACCAACATACTATCAACAACACTAGTATCAGCACACAAGTACCAACCCGCAAACATCCATACTGCACACCGTGTGCAAATACGACAACCCTGGATCTCCGTTCATGCCGAACGACGATCCCGTACCTCACGACTATGGGTACCACTACTCTGACAATCCTCAACAGGAAAATGAACGTTCCCCGAACGTCCCCTGATCCCCAAGTATTATGACCACACTGATTACCCTCGATAGCCAGTCATCTCCATATGACTCCCGACTAACTGTCATTGCTATCGAGATCCGCATCCACACATCACCCCAATACCCGATCCAACATGGGATTCCATAATTTATCTCAGAACCGTATCCGTAAATCGAATCCCATAGTTCTGACTAGACTCACCAGAGTCATCCACATGGTCATTCATGACCTCAACCGCTCGTCGCAGCACAAGTTCTCATCCACTAATCGCAATTAAGGGTTACCTTTTTAATACTAGGGTTCCACAATTACACCCTATGGTTCAACCGAACCAAACAGCTTTCCGTAATATAAAATCCACAACCTGACCGACCCCGCGGTCCTGACATCGAATAGACGTCAAATCCAATCCTACCATCCCATCAACGTGGGTTCCACCACTAGGTCATCGGCCAACTCCGATGAACCAACATCCCTCACACTAGAAACCACCACAAGGGTTCACATTTTAAACCATTACTCACATGAGGTTCCCCGAACCTGGCTGCACCTAGCAGCACAACAATTTAATATTACATGAC
This sequence comes from Prinsepia uniflora, assembly GCA_032719365.1. Classification (NCBI taxonomy): domain Eukaryota; kingdom Viridiplantae; phylum Streptophyta; class Magnoliopsida; order Rosales; family Rosaceae; genus Prinsepia; species Prinsepia uniflora. Next base: position 44,842,440 of record CM064861.1, on the reverse strand, counting down.
CGAACCGACGGTCCCACAATATCAGTTCATCACAATCAACCCCACCTGGGTCGAATCACATTAACGCACGGCGTATCGGGCCAATCACACTCCATCCACTATCCAAACCCAAAAACTATCTATCAGGTTGATAACGAATTGCAGCCCAAAGAGACATCACACCCTCGACCTGCGCACACAAAAGAGCAACCGTGCTCTGATACCAAGTTGACAGGACCCATCCCAATCCCCCCGGGATTACCATGGAATGTGCCCTGCTCCCGTCCAACAAGGGGTGTCAGACAAAGGATGACCAAGAGCCACTGCCCAAACAGGGCATCCAGAATGCGCAAGGATCGATGGAGGAGGTGTGCAATGTCCCAGTCTCTGCTGCAATCGCATCCGTGATCAACCTGAAGGGCATTAAAACCAAAAGCTGTGAGTGGAAAAAAACCAGTAAGTTCATCAAATACATTTATAAGACATTTACGCCCTCCAATAAAAACGTATGCATGCCACGAAAACCAGTAACCAAAACGTTTGCTCAACCGAGCCATTAGGGCCTTAGCCCAAAAACCGTCAACCAAAAACCAAGTGTGGGAACTCAGCCCAAAACTGTGAAATACCATAACTATAAATAAACAACCATGTGGGTCACCACCCACGACCATAAATGAACATCAATTCATTAAAATCACACAATCATAAATCCACCCGGAAAGCCATTTCTTTAATTCGTATTTTTCCATTACCATCACCAGCATCCTTGATGCTAGACGTCCCTGACGTCATGTCTCACGGTTTCATAAGCTACGCGTGCTGCCCGGGGTCTCTCCGGGTCCATATATCTGACATCCCTGATGTCTGACGTCCCTGATGTCTGACGTCCCTGACGTCAATCATAGCAATCTTGCTCCTGAGTCATCATACGGTCCGGCTGCTCCGTATAATGACCCCTCGCAGGCAATGCACCGTGACTTCCCCAGTGTCCCAGACATCTGGAGGAGACCATCATATATCCTTGTATCCAGATGGTATATGGAAAACAGTTTTATTAAATCCTTTTATCACATTATTACCATTGGGCCCTGCCCGAAATTTCCATAAAACCACACAGTTCCATTTAGGGTCCCTGACCCAAAATCACAATTATTAAATATAGGGTCCCTGACCCGAAATCACCATTATAATCCAATTGGGCCTCATGCCCGATTTTATGAACCACTAGGCCCACGGCCCGATTTGTAAACCAACTGGGCCCGCAGCCCGACTTATAAACCAACTGGGCCCACGACCCGAATTCGTAAATCAACTGGGCCCCTGGCCCGATAACATAACTCAAATGGGTCTCAGCCCGATTTCATACCAACTGGGCCCCTGGCCCGATTGCATTAACCAACTGGGCCCCCGGCCCGATTCTCAAATGGACTCCAAGTCCGAAATTTCCAAAACAAGTGGGCCTCAAGCCCGAAGTCATCTTTCCAATATAAAAACCATTTTATCATATTATTTATTTAACCATAAGCACGCAAAACCACAATTAAACCGTTAATCCCGATATAAGTGAAATACAGAAAACGCCTCGAAATACGTGCAACATACCCGAAATCAATGCTCACAAATACCATCATAGAAATCATGTATATAAACCATATAACACATTTAAGCATGCATAGGATTTATAAAACCAAAGTCCACTCACAGACCGTTTTAACCGTGTGCCTCGATACGCGTGCCACCGGCCCTCCCGGGCCACACCACTATCACCGGGACTCCCAATCCTGTCCAAATCACATTAGAGGGTCACTAACCTCATTATTAACATCCTATCAAAGTCCCGTAATTTTCCCGAATTTTTACTTATTTTTAAACTTAATTTAAAACCTTCAGACATCCCGAACACTATCGAGACGGTGTCCGATCGACACGAAACCAATTCCAAAATGTCCGTTACATCGAATGGATTAAAAGTCATGTTGACCTCACCTCGAGATTCGTGCCCACGCGCCGCCACGCGCTGCCGTGAGTGGCTGCGCGTGAAACTCACGCGCCGTGAACAATGTCACCGTTCTGACCCGGTTGTCTGATAAACGGGTCACCGTGACCCGCGGCCCAACCCGACTGGTTCTCAGCCATTACTCGATCATTTTAAATTCCGTTTGTTCCTACAAGATCGTCTCATTAATTCCAGTTGATCTGAGGTTTAAAAACTAATAAACAACCTCGTTTCACTACCTGTTCGTGGAGGTGTGCAGACCGGCCACCAGCAACCGTCGTGTTTGCACGATCCCGGCCACCATTCCTTTCAAAAACGATCCCCAGAAGCTCGTCTCACCTTCTAGATCATCATCCTAATCACCAGATCGATCGAAATACGTTAAAACCCAACCTGCCATTTTCACCCGAAAACAGGTTCACGGGTTCGAGGCTTACCTCGCCGTCGTGGCTCCCGCCGTGGCCACCAGCACACCTAGTTTGACTCCAGGAACATCATTCACCTCTCCAAAATGATCAAACACCATCCCACAACGATTTCCAATTTCTGAGTTTCGGACCTCCCCTGTTTTTCCTCTCCGCCGCCAGCCTAGCCGTCTCCCGTCGTCTCCCGTCATCTCTCAAGCCTCACCGTGCAGCTAATCTTTCACACACACCAACACAGAGGAGATTGGTGAGGTAGTTTGGACGTTTGGATGTTTTGGGCCGATTTGGTTCCTCTCGGGTCTGGGGGGTTTGTGGGCTGCGCCGCCGCCCGTGGTGGTTGTTGCCGGCGTCTGGGGGTGGCTGGTGATTACCTGGTGCCGTCTGGTGTGTGAGGCTGGGCTGTGAGGTGATGATGTGCATGATCAAGGAAGGAAACCGTGCTCACGGTTTTGAGGGAGAATGAAAATGGGTGTGTGAGTTGTCTGATCAAATACAAGGGAAGGAAATGAATCAACGGCCCAGATTCAATCTCAGTTTAAAATGAAGGGTGAGGATTCCATGAGAGGAAATGATTACCTACACCAATGGCCAACAAGAACCCCTGATTTAGGGAATGAAGGGGATGATGACATGTGTCATACATCAAGGGTCCAGATTGGTTTGGGATTAGGATAATCAGATTTTATTATTATATTATTATTTTATTCCGAGTCTCGGTTAATCGCGTTTTACGTCCTTGACCATAACTTCGTCGTCGAATCTCCGATTTCGGCATGCCGCCTGTCGTTGGATTCGTATCGACGATACCTACGTAACGGTTCTTGGCCCTCGTCCATCGGACCTCCCGATCAAAAAGTCAACATTTGGCCCCTAACATGCCAAATTACCAAAATACCCCTCAACTTCCGAACATCATAACTTTCTCTACGAATGTCGGAATCGAACGTGCCACCTGTCTATGAACTTGTGACGTCCCGAACTACGTCACGGTCATCGGTCAAAGTCCATTTGACCGCCCGAACAAAAAGTCAACATTTTGCCCACGACCAAGGGCAAAACGGTCATTTCGCACAATTTGTCCGATTCCGCCCTACTAACCACCGTTCAACCTCAATAATCAGGATTAATGACTAATCTAATCCCGGAATTCGGGACGGGTCATTACATAACTGTTTCATGATGATTATATTTGTGATTATATGATTTGATTTGGATATTGGTGAATTAATATGATTTCACGCATTTCGAGGCGATTTACGTGTTTGCACGTAAATCGAGGTTTTCCAGTTTTGCACTGATTTCCATATTTGTGGTTCGGATATGATTTCATGAAACGGTTATAGACTTGATAAAGTAAACTCGGACTGAGACCCATTTGAGTTATAATATCGGGCCAGGGGCCCAGTTGATTTACGAATTCGGGCCAGGGGCCCAGTTGATTTATAAATGTGATTTGGGGTCGGGGACCCTAAAATGGAATTGAATAAATGATTTTGGATTTAATAAACCAAGTAGTTGGACTTGTGATGGTTTTATGGAAATTCGGGGCAGGGCCCTTGTGATATTTTGGAAATGAATGATAAACTGTTTTCCATGAACCATCTCGATATGAGGATTGTAATGGTCTCCTCCAGGTGTCTGGGACACTGGGGAAGTCACGGTGCATTGCCTGCGAGGGGTCATTGCACGGAGCGGCCGGACCGTATGATGACTCAGGAGTAGGATTGATATGATTAGACGTCTGGGACGTTAGACATCTGAGATGTCAGAGATATGGACCCAGTGAGACCCCGGGCAACACGCGTCACTTTAATACCGTGAGATATGACGTCTGGGACGTCAAGCGTCTGGGACGCTAGGCATCTGGGATGCCAGAGATGGTAATGTGGTGTATGTGTACCACGGGATTTATGAAATGACTTTTGATTGAAAATGTGTTTGTGGTTTCTGGGCTAAGGCCCTAACGGGTATTTCTAATAAATATTTGATTACTGTTTTTGATGCATGCATACGTTTTTACTGAGGGGCATAAATGTCTTATAAAATGTATTTTATGAACTTGTTTATTTTCATCCACTCACAGCCTTTATTGTTTTTAATGCCCTTCAGGTTGATCGCGGATGCGACTGCAGCGAAGACCGGGACATTGCATTCCTCCTCCATCGATCCTTGCGCACTCTGGGTGCCCGTTGGGGCAGTGGCTTGAGATTATCCCTTGTCTGACACTCCGTGTCAGACGGGAGCATGACACATCCCGCGGTAACCCCGGGGGGATTGGGATGGGTCGTGTCATCAGCTATGTTGGCAGATGTTAATAGAGGCACAGGAGAGGCAATCATCACTTGCCGTTGAAATGTCTGGGGATGAGGATGCTGATCGACAGAGGAAAAGAATTGCCAAGATCAAGGCCTTTAAAGATGCCCGTGAAAAGGTGTCTTAGGATTCTAAGCTTGATCTATTTCCCCCAGATAAGCCCAAGCCACTGAAGAAGCCAATTTTCAACCACGGTGTTTGGTTCGTCTTTACTGAGCCAATCGACATCCTGATGTCGTTCGGTCATCCAAGGTAGGCAACAGCTGGGCCGATGTGGTCGAATGTATGCACCCCACTGTGGTGACGGTTGTTAATGCCTTGTTGTTGGGCTCTCAAAAGTCGCTTGTTGAGATAAATGAGATGAGCACCACCACCATTCCTGATTGGTATGCCAAGGTGATTGCCGAGCAAGCCCACATAAGTGTTTTGTAGCCCTTCTGATTATAATTACCGATTGGCTTGAAATTTTTGCTTTCGATGTTTTTTTTTGTTGTTTTTTTTTTCTGACCAAGTGTTTTGTGGTCGGCAATGCGTTGGCGAGGTATACATCGCCCTGTAGAAGTTTGCCAAACAAGCTCAGCATTTGGAGGCCGATCAGAAGGCCTTTCGACAGCGCGAAGAGAGGCTCAAAGTGAAGGAGCAAGAAGTCAATGTGACCCTCAAGCGCTCGAGAGAGCTAGAGCTGGAAGTTCAACACCAGAGGAAGCGTATTGAGGAGGCCGAGAAGGCGGTGGCCGAGCGAGAGGAGACTATCCATTCCTTCCAGAGGGAGCTTACAGAACGAGAGAAGTAGTTGGCGATGGCGCATGGGCTGCAGGAGGAGATTGATCGGCTTGGGAAGTGACTCACGACCAATCGGTAGGAGACGCTGTAGGCTTTCATGGAGGATCCTGTCTATCAGAACCACATCGGCCTCGCACTGGTTGAGGTGGAGGACGATTGTATGCAGTGTGTGTTGTACTTCAACCTGAGTCTGCCGTTGAAGTTTCCTTGGCTCCACAAGCCTGATATGAGCATATTTATGCCACATTTTATCTTGTTTTCTTATGTTTTTATTAGCTTGTTTTCTATGTTTTCTTAGTGCTTAGCTTGTTTTCTTGTTTTGTAAGAATTTTGGAAGCAAATTTACAAAAAGAGTTAACTAGTTGCTGTTTTGGAAAATTAGAGGAAAAAATTTGAAACTGTATGCAGATTATGTGTCAAATTCTCAGAATAAACTACACCTGCTCAAGAAGTACTAGCTGATGGACCATATTTAGTCTACTTTCTAGGGAATTTTATGATTTATGAATTGGAATTTTCTAGAAGGAGTTATGGGCGTTTTAGTACAGCAAGGTCAGCCTGCGCAAGAATTCAGCATTTCGTTTATTTCAAGAAATGAACATGGACACAAGAGAAACAAATGCTTGCTCTCCTTAATTATGGCAATAACTTAGTCAGCAACAAACGTTTTCTCTCCATTATTTGGAGCATTCAAACCTCATATTTACTTGGTAACGGCATCAATGAAGAGTCATAAAGCTCCTTAATAATCAACTGAAACACCTCCAACATTGAAGGGTGAAAAGGAAATTGTTCTCTCATTTTCCTTTATAAAAGATAGCAGCAATTGTTGTCCAAACACACAGAGAGCAGCAGTAAAAATTCTGAAGGGATTCGGCAGTGACAAGGGGAGAGCTTTTGGGCATCGAGTTTCCATCTTTTTCAAGGGTAGCTTTTTTCGTTTGACAAGAAGCAAATTTTCTACCATTCCAAGATTGACTATGGCGTTTGTCGTTCTCTCTCTAGCTTTATCTTTTCTTTTCTTGCACTTACACATACTTTCACTTTCATATTTGATTATGTATTGCGTTTCAAAAATAATGAATATGTCTAGCTAATTTTCTTTATAGCTAGGGGTGATTTCAAAGCCCCAAACATGTGTTTAATAAATTAATTTTATTTAGTATTTCTTTACTCATTGGTGAATGTGTTTTGCTTATCTTTTTTATAGATAACTTATTCTTGTTTACTTGTAGGTTAGTAAGCATGCTAGAATTTGATGCTAGAATATAAGAGAGTTTCACCTACTAGTCATGATCTTATATTCATAAGTAGCAACTATCAATGGACGTTGGTATGTTAAGCAAAACCTAGGTTAACCTAAGATGCAGTTCATACTGATGTTTGCCTAGATAATGTCTAAATTTCCATAAAGTTTAATGATCTCTATTTGTTTATTTAACTTACAGTTCATGATTAAATGAAATTTCGAGAATGGGTTGAAATCAACGCGAAGTTTAATTCAACAAAAATTGGGAAAATAATAGGATTAATTTGTGCTTTTCACAATTGATTCTAGACTGTGTCATTCACTAGTTTGTAAAGAAATATCTAGAAATTAATTCATGTGCATATGTTTAGTGTGTGGAGATTGAACCTTTAGCTAGTTTCTCACATTTCAATCTTACCTTGATTTTTATTACATTTGCATTAGTTTTGTTAGATTAAATCCAACTCTCACAACTCTCCCAATTTAATTATTTTTTTTGGGTTTCATTTCTTTTTCTTTCATGTTAGTAACATGCCCTCTAATCCCTAGCGTAGAACGATCATTACTTATCCTATAATACATACTATAATTTTTGCAGGGTATTAAATTGCGTGTTAGCAATTAGCACATCAAAGCCCCCAGTGCTGACCAAGGCGTTTGAGCTGTCAGAACACATTGGGTAGCCAACCAGAATCTCACTTGTAAAAAGGTTTGAGATGATTGGCACGCCATGGGTGTGCCAATAGTCGGCCGTCAGTAGTCTGTAGTTTTTAGGTGCCTGGTCGACAGACCTTGTTAATTAGGTAAGGGCCTTCCCATTTGGGTCCAAGTGTGCCATATGCTCGATCATTGGTGGCTAGGCTGATTTTTCTGAAGACCCAATCCCCATCCTTGAAAGTTCGGACTTTGACCCGGGAGTTGTAGTAGGGCGATGCACTGCTTATGAGCCATGTTACAGATGTTGGCCTGCACACGATGTTCTTCCAATAATTTTAGGTCGAGGTTCAGTAACTCGTTCTTCTCCTTAGGGTCGTATGAGATCACTCGGTAGGAAGTTTCGTCAATCTCCATTAGGAAAATAGCCTCAGTACTGAATGCCAAATTGAATGGTGTTTCCTTTGTTGATGTTCGGTAGGATGTCCGGTAGAACCATAGAACGTCTGAGAGGATGTCAAACAATTTTCCCTTTGAATCCTTGTCGAGGTGAGTCTTCATGTTGTACTTGATGAGTTTATTGACTGCTTCTACTTGGTCTTTTTCTTATGGATGGGCGATAGAAGCGAAGCAGAATTTGATGACATAGAATTAGGAGAAGTTTTGGAAGTAAGCACAGTTGAACTGCTTCCTGTTGTCTGTCACGATCGTGTAAGGGATGCCGAAGCGGCAGATGATGTTCTGGTAGACAAAGCTCTCAATCTGCGCAACAGAGATTGTCTTGAGTGACTTTTTCTCTATCCATTTGGTGATGTAGTTGACGGTTACAACAACGAGTTCCACTCCTCCTTTACCCTTTCGCATTGGGCTAATGGGGTCAAGTCTCCACTGTGAGAACAGACATGGACTAAGCATTGGAGTCAATCGTTTTGCAGGTAAGTGATGAATGAGGGCATACTTCTGGCATTGGTCATATTTCTGCGTGAGTGCAATTGAATCTGTATGCATGGTGGGCCAATAGTATCCTTATCGAAAGGCCTTATGCACAAGGGACTTGGGTCTTGAATGGTTGCTACAGATGCCCACGTGGATCTCCTTGAGAACTGCAAGTTCTCGATCTGCTAGAAGGCTTAAGGAAAGGGACGTCGAATCCACACTTAAACAAATTTTCATGGACAACTGTGTATCGGGTGGACTGGCACTTGATGCGCTTGGCTTCATTCTGATCCTCTGGTAGTTCTGTATGTTTGAGGAATCAGATGATTGGGTCCATCTAGGATGGTTTGCTGGTGATGGCCATGACGTGTTGGGTATTTGTGCTCGGGGTCTTTAGGAGCTCAATTGGAATGCTGCGACCAATCTTGTTGTTAGTAGAGGTGGCCAGATAGTCTAGAGCATCCGCGTGGCTATTCTCTGAGCACGAAATCTGGGTGATCTCATAGGCTTGGAAACTACGAAGGAGTGTCTTTGCCTGGTTCAGGTAGAATTCCATGGAGACATCCTTGGCATCATAGAGGTTGTTCACTTGGCAGACAATGAACTAGGAGTCATTGAAAAATTAGATCTGCCATGCCTACAGGTTCGTCACTAAGTGAAGGCTAGCAAGAAGTGCCTCATATTCTGCCTCATTGCTCAAGGCCTTGAAACTGAAACGGAGTGCGTATTTGAGCTTGGCTTGGTCGGGTGTTCTGAGCATGAGCCTCGCACCAGAGATGTTGTGGCATGCTGATCCGTCCACGTAGAGGGTCTGGAGGCGAAGTATTATCCATCTAGAGAGGTGCACCCAGCTGCATGGTGATGATTGCTTGATCCCACGACATGTACTGGAACATGCGTTAGGTGAACACATAGAGAAGGTTGGCGATGACCTGGCCCTTCTCAATAGAGCGTGGGGCAAAGGTGATGTCGAAGTCGCTGAACTCGATTGCCCATTTGATCAATCTTCCAGACGTGTCTTGCTTCTGGAAGACTTGCCTAAGAGGCTTGTTGGTTAGAACAAGGATGGGGTGAGCTTGGAAGTAGGGTCTGAGTCGTCTAGCTGCTGTGACTATGGTGAGGACTAGCTTCTCCATGTCATAGTATCTGGTCTCTATTGTCTTGATTAGGACAAAACTGATGGCAGAGGTGGAGACTGAAAAGTAGACAGTGAGTTGCTCTCTATTGTCTAGTCGAGCTAGCAGGTGTACTTCGCTCATGTACTCTTTCAGAGCACTGAATTCTGTGTCGTAGTGAGCGATCCGGTTGATGGTCTTGCTGTTTGTCTTCAAATTCTTGAAGAAAGGAAGTCATTTGTCCATTGCCTTGAAAATGAATCTAGTAAGAGAGGCGACTCTTCTAGTTAGGGTCTGAACTTCCTTGTTGTACGGGGTGATTGCGTATTGAGGATTTCCTTGATCTTTTCAGGGTTGGCTTATATTCTGCGCTTTCTAATCATGTAACTTACAAATTTTTTGGATCTTACCCTGAAAACTTATTTGGCGGGATTGAGCCTCATCTGGTCCTTCTTGAGCACCTGTAATATCATGTGGAGATTGGTGACGTGTTCTATGGTAGTTTTACTCTTAACCAACATGTAGTCCACATAGACCTCCATAGTCTTCCCGATCTGATCAGCGAACATAAAGTTCACCAAGCATTGATAAGTTGCTCCGTCGTTCTTTAGTCTGAAGGGTATGACGTTATAGTAGTAGACACCAAGGTTGGATGTGATCATCGAGGTGCATTTTGATCTGGTTATAGCTTGAGTAGGCATCCATAAAGCTGAGAAGTTCACAACCTACAATGGCGTCCACCAGAAGATCAATTTTTGGCAGCGGGAAGCTGTCATTGGGGAAAGCCTTGTTTAGATAAGTGAAGTCAATGCACATTCTCCATGAACCAAAAGGTTTCTTCACTAGAACAACGTTTGCGTCCCAAGAAGCGTTTTCCACAAAAAAGTGGATAGTGCTAAGCTTGGTGATATCCTCTTGCATGGCAAGCTGACTCTTGGTGTCGTATGTCCGTTGCATCTGTATGGCTGGCCTGCAAGGATGCATCAATTGTGAGTCGATGGAAAATTACATCGGTGGAGATCCTGTCATGTCAGCGTAAGACCATGTGAAGGCTTAACTGTTATCCCTGAAGAACTAGATGAGCTCCTCCCTCGTCTCTTACTCAATGGTGGTGCCAATCTTCACATGCAGATTAGGGTGTTCAGCACTAGGTGTGATCAATTCTGTCTCCTCAATTGGTTGAGGTTGTGATGTTGCTGATAGGTCCCTAAGGTTCTCCTAGGGACTGGACTGGATTTTCTAGGTGAGTTCAGGATCAATGGGGTCGACCTTGTATGCTGATTCTACGATAACCATGGTCTCCCTACGGGTACTTGGATTGACCTTAGTTAGGGCAGATTGGTAGCACGTGCGTGTTGATTGCTGGGTTCCTCTAACTTGGCTAGTACCCATGATGGTGGGGAATCTGATCAGTAAGAGGCAGGTTGAAGTGACCGCGTTGATCTGGTTTAAGAGTCCCCTGCCGAGTATGACATTGTAGGTAATAGGGTAGTCGACCACCAACAAGGTGGTGAATGATGTTCCAATTCTGAGTGTGCTGCCGAGGAAGATGGGTAGAGAGACAAAGTTGAAGGGCATTACTGAGTCTCCAGAAAAGGTGGGGCATTACTGAGAGGGCATTGATATAGCTGTCGGTGTCCACCAGTATCCGACCTACACCAAAGTTTGTGATTCTCGCTTGGATGAGCAGGGGATCATAATGGGGAAAGATTACCCCTCGCTCTTAATCCCCCGAAAAAGTGATGGGTGTCCATCTTGCTCTTACCATGTAACGCCCCGAAAAATCCAAATCATGTAAAATATTAAAACAATATGTAAAATGACATTTTTACCCTTGGAGGGGTGTGGTTAAATGTTGACTTTTTGTTTGGAATAGTTTTTGTATATTTTTCGAGGACCATTGCGTAGGTCGTGGGACACTGAATCCGTAGACAGGTGACACGTCGAAAACGGAGCTCTGATGAAAAAGTTACGGTTCTGTGAAGTTCAGGAGCAAAATGGTAATTTGTCACGTGAGGGGCAAAATGGTCAAACGGTGAAATTTAGCTAAGTCACATAGGGAGATGTCTCCTGCCCCCAAGTGACACATGTCACCTTAAATACAGGCTTAGTGGCTGAAGTGCCACGAGTGAGATTGCATCGTTCAAATGTTAATTCAAAAGGAAAAACAAAACAAATGTTTATACAAAAACAGAGAACCTTGATCTCCTTCGACTAGCCAGAGACCAACTATTTCACCTGAGAGACCTGGAGAAATTGAGAGAGTGAGAGCAAGAAAAGAAAAGGATAAAAACGAGGGACTGAGAGGAGATTTGACAACCCGTATTCAGTTATTGGAAAAACAAAGTAAAATTTCGAATTGGAAGGTACAAGCTTCAAGGATCAAAATTGAGATTGGATTCGACCTTCTGGGGCCATTTCGAACCAGTACACGACCAAAATGAAGGGAAACGACACTGTTTTGAGCAAGAACAGAAACTCCAAATTCTGCTCAAAATCGAGCCTGGGTTCGAATAGTTGGAGGTGAGAATTGGTGAAATTGCTTCTGTAAAACTGATTATTGCACTCTCACGATGCTCTCTGTATAAATTAATTGGGAAAACTGGGATGAATTGAGTGAGCCCGACAACGAAACCCGTTTGAGAGTTCATCGTGGGATAGGAGGATTTCGGCTGTAATTGAAACAATTAAATTCACAGAGCCTAAATTAAGATGGTTTAGATGGAATCAGGTTAAAGAAAAGAAGAAATCGAGGTTGAATTGAGGGAGATTTTACCGGGTTTGATCGCGGGTTCATGACCCGTTTAACAGGGAATCGGGTGAGAGAGACGTACTGTAGCAGTACTGTGCACAGCGCGTGGCTTTCACGCGCAGCCGCTTGCGGCGGGGCGTGAGGGCGCGTGGCTGGGTTTCTAACATTGGGTCCAACATACTTTTTGATGTTCTCGATGATACGAACCTATTGGCGTTGGTTTCGGGTCAATCGGATATGGATTTGGAGTAGTTTCGAGTACCCGAAGCGTATAGGTTCTGTTTAAATAATATTATTAAATTTCGACGATTAGGGAATTCGTATGTGGGGTTATGGGATAACCTAGTGATCTTAAATTCCTTTGTTTGACAGGCTGGAATATTCCCAGGACGTCGGAAGGGAACGAACAGCTCGAGACTGAACAATCTAGACGGTGTGTGAGTGGACTTTTGTTTTCTACCTTGAATGCATGCATATATGTTTTCAATGATTTATTATATGATTTGAACTGAATTGGCATGATTGATGTTTCGATATTATATTATTTTATATGATTTTGGGCACGATTTTCGAGAAAACCATGATATTGCTATTTTGGGAAAAGGCACGGGATTTGAGTTTGGTTTTGACTCGGATTATGAGTAGGGAAATGATTTGATGGATTTGTAATGCCTCGTGCATATATTTCGTGGATTTATGTGAAAATGGTAACTAAGGTTACGGTTGCGCAGAATTGCGTGAAAATGCTATTTTGGGTGTGAGACCCAGTGGAAATGTTTTGGGCTGAGTGTAACGACCCGAACTTTTGTAAATATTATTTTATTGAAAAATGACTATTTTGCCCCTAAGGGGGGGGGAGTTGACTTTTGACCGGGGGACTATTCTAGACTTGGAACCATGACCGTGACGTAGATCGGGACGTCACGAGTCCGTAGACAGGTGGGAAGTTTACGCCTCGAAAACCGTGCTAATTATTTTATTACAGATTAGGTGGGATATTATTTAAAGGACACTTGGATGAGTGACAAATGTCACTCATCAATGAACTAGAGTCAAAATTAGGGTTTTGTGATTTGCCATAAATTCTAAACTTTCCTTTTTCCTCATCCCATTCGTCCGTTCCATCTCATTTTTCAAACACACATATTTCTCCCACCCGTGTTAACTGAGAAAACTCCCCTCAGCCATAACTGAGAACCACCCAAACCCGACCACCCTGTGACACCACCGTGACTGGCTGAGAGAGAGGTACTGAGGGACTCACTTGAGCGGGCAGACGACGTCGTAGGGAGGAGAGACCACGGTTGAGACGGCGGAGAAGTAAACACCCTTCGAACCCGAGACCGTGTTTGAAACCCAGAAATGGAGGTTGGGATTCTAACGTTTATTTTCGATTTCTATTGACCCTAATGGATCCTATGGATTGAGAGAAACTTATAGGACCTGGTTTCGAGACCAGAAGTGACCAGACCGGCAAGATAACGGCGACAGAAAAACCAGCCCACTTTTCATCGAGGTAAGCCTTAGATCTAGCCCGTGTTTGTTGTTTTAAATTAGCTAGAACCCTTACTGGGAATCAGACGAGCATTTAGGATTAAACTAGGACTAAAATGGTGGAGAAATGAACGAATGGTGGCCGGGTCAAGTCACGTGTCTGAACGACCCGATTTTAGAGAAACGGGTCGACCCGTCGCGAGGAAGGAGACAGTGACGTGGCACCTGTCAGATCTGTCAGGTGACGTGACCCAATCAGCAACCGACACGTGTCACATGTCAGTGCACAGTCAGAACTGACATGTCAGTGACGTGGCCCAATCAGGGGCTAGCACGTGTCACTGACATGTCAGTGACGTGGACTAGTGTCGTGCTGACACGTGGCACTGATAGATCCGTGACATGGACCAATCACGTGTTGAAACGTGGAACCTGTCAGAGTCTGACATGTTAGACCTGACAGCTGTGAGATGACGTAAGTAGGTACTGTTCATACTGTTGACCGGCGCGTGGGGGTGCGTGTGAATAGTGTTTTTAGCGGGACCACCACCATTCTTTAGGTTTCGACGATCTGGATCCAATGGCGGTGGTTTCGGGTCGATTAGAGATCGTTAAGTTGGTCAAATTAGGGTTTATTACCTTGGGAAGCGTGTTTGGGCGGCTTTCCCTGGCCGGTTTCAATCTAGGGTTTCATGGTTGACTATTAGGGACTTGTAGTGACCTCTACGTGTACTTTGGACGTGACAGGAATCGTTTAATAGTACCAGGACAGGGTTATACGTTCGGGATTGCAGTAGGATTGTACTATGAGTGGGCCTTTGTTTTCATTAAACCCTTGCATGCATAACCGTTTTCATTTCTTGATATATATATATATATATGATTCAGGAAAAAGCATATGATTATGTTGATTTATAACTATGGCACGATTTACGATGTTGGGCTTGAGACCCGTCTGGTTAACTTAAGATTTGTTTTGAGTTGTATATATATATATATATACATGGATATCGATGACTATCTTTAGTACTGCACAGTATAGACCTACCTGTGTGATACTGTCTCCTCCGGATGTGGGTACCCCGGAGTGGTCACGGTGCAATGCCTGCGAGGGGTCATTCTACGGAGGGACCGGACCGTAGGATAACTCAGGAGCAGGATTGCTATGATTGGACGTCTGGGACGTCAAGCATTTGGGATGCCATACCTGGACTGGGTTAGGGGATTGAACTCGGGATTGAGACCCCGAGCGGCACCCGTAGCCTTGGGACTGTGACCTTATTGGACGTCTGGGACGTTGGACATCTGGGATGTTAGGGTTGGGATCTATAATGCAGTGACTGAGATTATGATTATGTTTATGTTATGTTGCTCATGTTTATCTTTTATAATCTTATGGTTTTGATACTGATGCATGCATGTTTGAAAAACGGAGGGGTAAAAGTATATGTTTCTATTTTTGTTGAACTGTATTATAAACTCTGAGTTTCGGCCCACTCACCCTTAACGTTTTATTGACCCCTCCAGGCCGTGCTACTGAGGCAGAAGAGGATCCTGAGGTTGAGGCATAGATTTACACTGTGCACCTGAACCCCACTGTTGGGTAGGTTAGCACGCAGAATAACTTAGAGTTCTGCTCAAAACTTGTATTTTGGAAACTATCCCTTGTCTGACATCATTTGAATTCGGATTCTATGTATGACTGTATTTTGGATATTTCTGCATTTGAACTTTAAAGGGTAAAATTGGTATGTTTTATTGGGGTGTCAGATGGGAGCAAGGCACGTCCCCGTGTGGTCCTAGGGGGATCGGGGCGGGTCCTGTCAACTTGGTATCAGAGCACTAGGTTGTGGTCAGCATGCTAGACTAGCGGTCAGTACTTGGTACTTTTAAAGTTTAAGGATGTTGTTATCTAATCTATGCCTCTTAAACAATTGGTTATGCCTCCAAGGAGAATTCCTCAAGCACGGACCGACGAGGAAATAGCGAGAGAAATGGAATGCGCGAGTATTGAACGGGCTCAACGTTTGGGAGGCACACACATCAGTGGGGGAGTAAACCCCGATGATGCTTATGAGTGGATAGCTAGGTGGGAAAGAGTCTTTACGGTGATGCACTGCCCACCACACGAGCGTGTGACATTGCCGACCTTCCTACTGGAAGGCGGGGCCTACCAGTGGTGGCACGGCCTGGATATGTTAGGATGGTCCGTCCACACTACCACTTGGGAGGTCTTCCGTGCGAGATTCTTGGATCAGTACTACCCGCGATCCTTTCGCACTGCCCGTGAGGCAGAATTTTTGCGGCTTGAGCAGGGTGACATGTCGGTGACGAATTATGAGCAGACCATTGTGAAACTTTTTCGGTTTGCGGCAGCCTTTGTGAGCACAGAGGAGGATAAATGTCAGCGGTTTGAACTGGGACTCCGAGGGGATATTCGAGCAAGTGAGACGACTGCCAGTCATGCCACTCTGAGGGACATGGTCGACGCAGCAGTTCGTGTCGAGGCTAGTCTAGCAGTACACCAGGCACGACAGCCTACAGGCGAGGGACGACGTCGGGATCGTCCATACCTTGGGCCTATGGGCCAGCGGAGCGCCAAGGGAGGAAATTACAGAGGAGCGCCTTCATCTTCACAGGGTCGTGGCTGGTCAGGTCGACATGGGGGCTCTCAGAGGTCAGGATCGAGGTCTGGCTCAAGGCAACATTCATCATGGAGTGGGGCATCCAGTGGATCTTCGGACAGGCAGAGGACAGTCAACTGCTTTGCTTGTGGAGGTACGGGCCACTATGCCCGAGATTGCCCACTGTTGTCTATGAGCAACGATGTTGGAGGTACCAGTGCAGTGCAGAGTTTGGCTTCCAACACGGTCGGAGGCCGAGAACAGGGAGGCGATCGCAGTACCGAGCGTGGCGCGCGTGGTCGCGGACAAACTTCAGGACCCAGGGCTCGAGTGTTCGCAGTAACTCAGCAGCAGGCTAGGACATCCCCAGGTGTGGTTACAGGTACTCTTCATATCTCGAACTTTGTAGTACGTGTATTAATAGATGCTAGGGCTACTCATTCTTTTATTTCGAGGAATTGTGCGTGTATGTTAGATTGTGAGGTATCAGCTTTGGATAGTGAGATGGGCATCGGTACACCGATGAGAGTTGTATACATAGTGAATCAGGTAATTCAGAGGTGTCCGGTGAGAGTAGAGGAAGTGGATTTACCAGCGGATCTAATCATTCTTGATATTCATGACTTCGACATTATTTTGGGGATGGATTGGTTGTCGGAGCATGGGTCACTTTTTGATTGTTGTAGTAGGCAAGTGATTCTGCGGAGTCCGGGTTTTCCGGAGGTTACCTTTCAGGGAGAGCGTGATGGTTCACTTCCTGAAGTGATTTCTTCGCTTGCCACTACTAAGCTTCTGCAGAAAGGATGCCAGGGTTATCTGGCGCATGTTGTGGCAACACAGATTGATACTCCAAGTGCCGATGAGATACCTGTGGTGCGAGAGTTTCCGGATGTGTTCCCGGAAGATTTACCAGGATTACCACCACATCGAGAGATCAAGTTTACGATTGAACTACTCCCTGGTACACGACCTATATCCCAAGCACCATATCGAATGACGCCGACCGAGTTGCGGGAACTCAAGACTCAGTTACAGGAGTTGGTGGATTTAGGATTCATCCGACCGAGTACATCACCATGGGGAGCACCGGTGTTATTCGTAAAGAAGATTGAGGGGAGCCTCCGATTATGTGTGGATTACCGACAACTCAACAAGGTGACGTTGAGGAATCAGTACCCTTTACCCAGGATCGATGATCTATTCGACCAGTTGCGGGGAGCACGATACTTCTCGAAGATTGATTTACGGTCGGGGTATCACCAGCTGAGAATTGTGGAGGAGGATGTTCCGAAGAAGGCATTTCGGACTTGATACGGACATTACGAGTTCCTAGTGATGCCTTTCGGCTTGAGGAATGCTCCAGCAACATTCATGGATCTGATGAACAGGGTCTTTCGATCTTATCTGGATAAATTTGTGATCGTGTTCATTGATGACATCCTGGTGTACTCGAGGAGTGCTAGAGCGCATGAGAAGCATCTACGGTTGGTGTTAGGGAAACTGAGACAGAAGCAGTTGTACGCCAAGCTGAGTAAGTGCCAGTTTTGGCTGGATATCATTGGTTTTCTGGGACATTTTATATCGGCAGATGGAATCAGCGTGGATCCCCAGATGACGGAAGCGGTGACTAACTGGGCTAGACCGATAACCGTGATGGAGGTACGGAGTTTTGTCGGGTTAGCAGGCTACAATCGGAGATTCATGGAGGGTTTATCCAAAATTGATGCGCCGTTGACTCGACTGACTAGAAAGGGGGTGAAGTTCATTTGGGATGAACAGTGTGAACAAAGTTTTCAGGAATTGAAGTATTGATTGACTACTGCACCCGTCCTAGCATTTCCAGATAACAGTGAAGAGTTCATGGTCTATAGTGATGCATCGCTGCAACGATTGGATTGTGTGTTGATGCAGAATGGTAGGGTTATCGCTTACGCATCACGGCAGCTAAAGACTCATGAACTGAACTACCCTACACATGATTTGGAATTGGCAGCGGTGGTCCAAGCTTTAAAAATTTGGAGAAATTACCTATACGGGGTGACTTGTAGGATATTCACCGACCACCAGAATTTAAAGCATTTGTTCACTCAGAGGGAGCTGAACGTGAGGCAACGGAGATGGTTGGAACTGATCAAGGACTATGACTGTACGATTGAGTACCATCCGGGTAAAGCAAATGTAGTGGCAGATGCGCTCAGCAGGAAATCAGCGGGATCAGTGGCACACTTGAGGATGGTGTATCTCCCTTTGTTAGTGGAACTCCGAAGGACTGTAGTTATTCTGGGGATGGATGAGCAGGGAGCTTTGTTGGCCAGTTTCCATGTACGACCAGTGTTAGTTGATCGGATCATCGAAGAACAATTTCAAGATCCGACACTTTGTATCTACAGGATTGAGGTCGAAGCGGATGAAAGGCAGGATTTTACCATCCGAGGTGATGGAGCCCTAGTGAAATTGGGTCGATTGTGTGTACCTGCAGTGGCAGAATTACAGGCCGAGATTCTGGAGGAAGCCCATAGTTCGGCTTATGCTATGCATCCGGGAGGTACAAAGATGTACCGTACCCTACGGAGCCATTATTGGTGGGCATGGATGAAAAAGGACATTGTGGAGTTTGTAAGCAGGTGTTTGACGTGTCAGCAGGTCAAGGCAGAACGACAGAGACCTGATGGGGCTATGCAACCACTTCCGATCCCCGAGTGGAAGTGGGACCACATCACCATTGACTTCGTCTTTAAGTTGCAAAGGACTCGGAGTGGATTCGATGGAGTGTGGGTGATTGTGGATCGATTAACCAACTCAGCTCATTTCTTGCCGATATAGGAGACATATAAGCCCAACCGACTAGCTTAGTTGTTCGTAAAGGAAATCATTCGACTTCATGGAACACTGGAGTCAATAGTGTCTGATCGCGATCCGCGTTTCACTTCCAGGTTCTGGCGGAGTTTACAGAATACTTTGGGTACAAATCTACATTTCAGTACAGCTTTCCACCCACAGACGGATTGACAGTCAGAGAGGACCATTAAGACCCTGGAGGACATGATGAGGTCTTGTGTGTTACAATTTCAGGATTCGTGGGATACTCATTTGCCTTTAATGGAGTTCGCTTACAACAACAGTTATCAGGCGAGTATCGGGATGGCAACCTATGAGGCACTGTATGGTCGGCAGTGCAGGATACCTATCTGTTGGATGGAGGTAGGAGAGCGAGCGGCAGTAGGACCGGATTTGATGGACATGACTCAGCAAACGGTTCGAATCATCATGGAAAGATTGAAGGCGGCACAGGATCACCAAAAGAGTTATGCTGATCGACGGATTCGAGACTTGGAATTTGAGGTTGGAGATTTTGTATTCCTAAAGTTATCTCCATGGAAAGGGATTATCCATTTTGTTCGACGGGGGAAGCTGAGTCGACGTTATATTGGACCATACGAGATCACAGAGAGGATTGGATATGTGGCATACCGGTTGGAACTACCCCTAGAACTTGCTAGAGTGCACGATGTTTTCCATGTGTCTATACCGCGGAAATACCTGCGGGACGATTCACATGCCTTGCTGGAGCAACCATTGGAATTCCTGATTGACTTGAGCTTTGAAGAGAAACCAGTGCAGATTTTGGATTGGAAGGAAAAGGTTTTGAGGAACAAGACAATTCAATTGGTGAAAGTGTTGTGGAGGAACCATGACGTCGAAGACGCAACGTGGGAACCTGAAGACTTAATGAGGGGACAGTACCCCTATTTATTTGAGAAAATTTCGAGGACGAAATTTTTGTAAGAAGGGTAGGTTGTAAAGACCCAAACTTTTGTAAATATTATTTTATTGCAAAATGACTATTTTGCCCCTAAGGGGGAGGGGCAGTTGACTTTTGACACGGGGACTATTTTGGACTTGGAACCATGACCGTGACGTAGATCGGAACGTCACGAGTCCATAGACAGGCGGCACACCAAAATCGGACTTCGTACGGGAAAGTTATGGTCTGAAATGTGAAATCGAGAAGTTTACGCCTCGAAAACCGTGTTAATTATTTTATTACAGATTAGGTGGGATATTATTTAAAAGACATTTGGATGAGTGAAAAATGTCACTCATCCGTGAACTAGAGTTAGTATTAGGGTTTTGTGATTGGCTATAAATTCTAAACTCTGCCTCTCTCCTCATCGCATTCGTCCATTCCATCTCATTTTTCAAACACACACATTTCTCCCACCCGTGTTAATTGAGCAAACTCCCCTCAGCCATAACCGAGAACCACCCAAACCCAACCACCTTGTGACACCACCGTGACTGGCTAAGAGAGAGGAACTGAGGGACTCACCTGAGCGGGCAGACGACGTCGTAGGGAGGAGAGACCATGGCTGAGACGGCGGAGAAGTAAACACCCTTCGAACCCGAGATCGTGTTTGAAACCCAGAAATGGAGGTTGGGATTCTAACATTTATTTTCGATTTCTATTGACCCTAATGGCTCCTAGGGATTGAGAGGAACTTATAGGACCTGGTTTCGAGACCAGTAGTGACCGGACCGGCGAGATAACGACGACAGAAAAACCAGCCCACTTTTCATCGAGGTAAGCCTTAGATCTAGCCCGTGTTTGTTGTTTTAGATTAGCTATAACCCTTACTGGGAATCAGACGAGCATTTAGGATTAAACTAGGACTAAAATGGTGGAGAAATGAACGAATGGTGGCTGGGTCAAGTCGCGGGTCTGAACGACCCGGTTTCAGAGAAACGGGTCGACCCGTCGCGAGGAAGGAGACAGTGACGTGGCACCTATCAGATCTGTCAGGTGACGTGGCCCAATCAGCAGCCGACACGTGTCACATGTCAGCGCACAGCCAGTGACCTGGCCCAATCAGGGGCTGCTACGTGTCACTGACATGTCAGTGACGTGGACCAGTGCCGTGCTAACACGTGGAATTTGTCATAGCTGACACGTCGCACTGACAGAGCCGTGACATGGACCAATCACTTGTTGACATGTGGCACCTGTCAGACGACGTCAGCAGTGACGTCAACAGTTACTGTTCATACCGTTGACCGGTGCGTGGGGGCGCGTATAAATAGTGTTTCCAACGGGACCACCACCATTCTTTAGTGTTTGACGATTCGGATCCAATGGCGGTGGTTTTGGGTCGATCGTAGATCGTTAAGTTGGTCAAAATAGGGTTTGTTGCCTATGGGAAGCGTGTTCGGGTGGCTTTCCCGGGCCGGTTTCAATCTAGGTTTTCATGGTTGATTATTAGGGACTTGTAGTGACCTCTACGTGTACTTTGGACGTGACAGGAATCGTACAATAGTACCAGGACAAGGTTATACGTTTGGGATTGCAGCAGGATTGTACTGTGAGTGAGCCTTTGTTTCATTAAACCCTTGCATGCATAACCGTTTTCATTTCTTGATATATATATATATATATATATATATGATTCAGGCAAAAGCATATGATTACGTTAATTTATAACTATGGCACGATTTACGATGTTGGGCTTGAGACCCGTTTGGTTAACTTAAGCATTGTTTTGAGTTATATATATACATGGATATCGATGACTATCTTTAGACTGCACTGTATAGACATACATGTGTGATACTGTCTCCTCCAGATATGGGTACCCCGGAGTGGTCACAGCGCAATGCCTGCGAGGGGTCATTCTACGGAGGGACCGGACCGTAGGGTGACTCAGGAGTAGGATTGCTATGATTGGACGTCTCTGACGTCAGGCATCTAGGATGCCATAGCCGGATTGGGTTCGGGGATTGGACTCGGGATTGAGACCCCGAGCGGCACGCGTAGCGTTGGGTCAGTGACCTTATTGGACGTCTGTGCCGTTGGACATCTTGGATGTCAGGGTTGGGATCTATAGTGCAGTGACTGAGATTATGATTATGTTTATATTATGTTGCTCATGTTTATCTTTTATAATCTTATGGTTTTGATACTGATGCATGCATGTTTGGAAAACGGAGGGGTAAAAGTATATGTTTCTATTTTTGTTGAACTGTTTTATAAACTCTGAGTTTCGGCCCACTCACCCTTAATGTTTTATTGACCCCTCCAGGCCGTGCTACTGAGGCAGAAGAGGATCCTGAGGCTGAGGCATAGATCTACACTGCGCACCGAACCCCACTGTCGGGTAGGTTAGCACGCAGACTAACTTAGGGTTGTGCTCAAAACTTGTATTTTAGAAACTATCCCTTGTCTGACATCATTTGAATTCGGAATCTATGTATGACTGTATTTTGGATATTTCTGCATTTGAACTTTAAAGGGTAAAATTGGTATGTTTTATTGGGGTGACAGAGGGGGGCAGGGCACGTCCCCGTGTGGTCCCAAGGGGATCGGGGCGGGTCCTATCACTGAGACCCTGTGTCGAAAATGGTTTTGATTTCAAATGCAACTGTTTTTCACTGGTTTTCATGATGATGATATGTTATGGATATTAGTGCTTCCAGTTGGGAATGAGTTTCCCCAGAATGAACCCTGGAGATGACTCTCGCCTCCGAGATGGATGTGTGTGCCCCGGAGAGGTCACTTAGCACGGTTTGTTGTCGTGCTGCCGATGGAGGCTCGAATCAAACCAGATGTGCTGGATTATGTTTAGATCGGTCGGTGATGTATTCACGACGATCTGGATTGCCAGCTGGTGATGTGTTCACAGAGGCGGATGCTCAGATTTTGAGCGGTCCTTGAGCCTATTGATTTGCACGCGTTGCAAGGATAACGTGACTATATGAGATTGGATATGGAAATGGGTCCCGTGGTTTTATTAATATTTGAGATTTATGTTTGTGCCTTGATAGTTTACTCATGATTTATGATATGCATGCATGTTTATGAAACTGGAGGGTAAGAATGTATTTTGATAAATGTATTTCTGAACGCTTCTTTTTGTCCACTCACACCTTTGATGTTTTATTTGCCCTCCAGGGCAGTGCATAGATACAGGGACTAGTGACGAGGCAGAAGAATAAGTAGACCGTTGCACACTCAGACACCTTACAGCGTAGGATTTTGATCCCTACTTGTAATATTACCTATGCTCTGTAAACCGGTTGACTAGTCAAACTTATGAGGTCAACGGTCCTGGAAAACTTAATTATCCCTTGTCTGACAATGTTTGTCGTTTGTTATGTTATATATGTATATATGTAAGGTTACTATTAACACTTTAGAGTTACTGTCAGACGGGAGCAGGATTCTTCACAATTATCGAAGGATAATCGGGATTGGTCTTGTCAAATTGGTATCAGAGCATTAGGTTGCGATCTGAGTCTTGTACATTGTGTGCACATGTTGTTATACTGTTCTGTTTTATTTACAGATACCTCAATATGCCTCTGAAACGCTAGCCTCGTGCACAACCTGGCGATGAGATGGATGGTCCAGACGTGGAGAGAGCTCAACGTTTGGGGGCCACTAGTTTTACTGGCCAGACCAACCCAGACGAGGCCTATGAATTGATTATGCAATTGGAGAGGATTTTCGAGATCGTGCGATGCCCACCAGGAGAAATGGTTCCATTAGCCACGTTCATGCTGAGTAATCAGGCTTATAGATGGTGGCGCGGTTTACAGCTGATCGGGTTGGATGCCCGCACCCTGAGTTGGGAGGATTTTCGGCACCGTTTCCTAGACCAGTTTTATCCTCGTTCCTTTCGCAATGCCAAGGAAGTGGAGTTCCTTCAGCTGCAATAAGGAAACCTGTCAGTGGCTGACTACGAGCAGAAATTCTTGAACCTATCTAGTTTCGCTCCTTTGTATGTGGCAAACGAGGAGGACAAGTACAGAAGATTTGAGCAGGGATTGAGAAATGAGATACGTGGTACTGTGACAGTAGGATCCTATGCTACCCTAAGAGAGTTGTCTGATGCTGCCGCTAGAGTTGAGGTGACCTTGCCAGTACGACAGCAGTTTTCAGGATTTGGTCGGCGCCGAGAGAGACAGTACCAGGGATCTTCGAGTCAGAGATGGCCTAAGAGGGGTAGTTCTAGTTCTGGATCTTCTGGTGGCACTCGTCCGAGTTTTGGTAATGGGAGTACACCGAGATTTGGGTTCCGACCTCCAGCGACAGCTCAGTCTAGTAAGGCGTCGGTGGGATCAGAAAATCGACAGAACAGTGGGCCCAACCAGGGTAATGTTCTTGTTTGCTATTATTGTAGGGAGCCGGGCCACTTCAAGAGGGACTGCCCACGTTTGGCCAGTGGTAGTGGTACAGGTTGGGGCACTGCAGAGCAGAGTCTGAGTACAGCCTCGACCTCAGACGCGACAGGTGGGAGATGAGTTGGTAGAGGACGTGGTGGATCACGAGGACGTGGTCCGACTTCGGGACCACAAGCTCGAGTATTTGCAGTAACTCAACAGGCGGCCCGAGCAACTCCGGGAGTGGTGACAGGTATGCTTGCTATTTTTAGTCATCTTGCACGTACTTTAATAGACCCAGGAGCTACCCATTCTTTTATTTCTCGGGATTATGCCTCGTTAGCAGATAGAGAGATCTCTGCGATTGGTTGTGATATGGGAGTCGGTAAGCTGACTAGTGATATATATGTGGTAAACCAGGTAATACGAGGTTATCCTGTATTGATAGGGGGTGTGAACCTAGTGTCTGACCTAATAATTTTAGATTTGTATGATTTTGATGTTATCCTTGGGATGGATTGGTTGACAACCCATCATGCCTCTATCTAGTGTTTCGATAAGAGGGTGATACTCTGGAGCCCAGGGTTACCAGAGGTGATATTTCAGGGAGAGCGGAGAGTGTTACCCTCCAGATTCATATCAGCCCTCACGGAGGAGAGATTGTTGCGGAGAGGTTTCCAGGGTTATTTGGCACATGTGAATGATATATGGGATACCCCAGCTTGGGCCGAGGACATCCCAATAGTATGTGAGTTCCCAGATGTGTTTCCTGAGGATTTACCAGGGTTACCACCGCATAGGGAGATGAAGTTCACTATTGATTTGATCCCTAGTACACGACCTATTTCCTTAACTCCTTATCGTATGGAACCAGCCGAGTTAAGGGAATTGAAGGTGCAGTTACAAGATCTAGTTGACATGGGGTTCATTCGGCCGAGTGTGTCACAGTGGGGAGCCCCCGTACTATTTGTAAGAAAGAAAGAGGGCAGCTTGAGATTATGCATGGATTATAGGCAACTGAACAAGGTGACAATAAAGAATAAGTATCATTTGCCCCTAATCGATGATTTGTTTGACCAACTAAGGGGAGCTAAGTATTTTTCGAAGATTGATCTTCGTTCTGGTTACCATCAGTTGAGGATTCGAGAAGAGGATATTCCAAAAACAGCCTTCCGGACTCAGTATGGTCATTATGAGTTTCTAGTAATGCCATTTGGGTTAACCAATGCACCGGCAGTATTTATGGATTTGATGAACCGAGTGTTCCGGAAATATCTTGATCAGTTTGACATTATGTTTATTGATGATATTTTGGTGTATTCAAAACGTAAAAAGAAGGCGCATGAGAAGCACCTGAGACTTGTACTTGAGACACTAAGGGAGACTCAGCTTTTCGCCAAATTGAGTAAGTGCCAATTTTGGTTAACTAGTGTGGGGGTTTCTGGGACATGTGATTTCTGCGGAAGGAATTTGTGTTCATCCCCAGAAGATTGAGGCAATGGCAAACTGGGAACAGTCGGCAACAGTGACCGAAGTGAGGAGCTTTTTAGGGTTGGCCGGTTACTACAGACGTTTTGTAGAAGGATTTTCTACGATTGCTGCCCCATTGACTCACTTGACCAGGAAGGGAGTTAAGTTCATTTGGGATGAGACTTGTGAGCGGAGTTTTCAGGAATTGAAGAAAAGATTGACATCCGCTCTAGTATTGACCCTTCCAGATGATAGTGGAGACTTTGAAGTGTATACTGATGCATCCTTACACGGATTGGGGTGTGTGTTAATGCAATATGGGAAGTAATTGCTTATGCCTCTCGACAGTTAAAACCGTATGAACGCAACTATCCTACCCATGATCTAGAACTGGCTGCAGTGGTACATGCGCTAAAGATCTGGAGACATTATTTATACGGTGAAACATGCAGATTGTTTACTGATCATAAAAGTTTAAAGTACTTTTTCACACAGAAAGAATTGAATGTGAGGCAAAGAAGATGGTTGGAACTGATTAAGGATTATGACTGCACGATTGAATACCATCCTAGAAAAGCTAATGTGGTAGCTGATGCATTGAGTCGAAAATCAGCACATTCTATAGCCCATCTGCGGATGATACATTTGCCCTTATTGGTTGAACTTCGTAGAACTGGTGTTATGTTGGGACTTGATAGCCAAGGTGTGTTGTTAGCTATTGATGCCCAATTCCAAGACCCTATCTTATGTATTCTTCGAATTGAAGTGGAAGCATGGGAACGACAGGATTATACAGTTAGCGATGATGGAGCCTTAACAAAAGAAGGAAGGTTATATGTACCTGCAAATGTAGCATTAAAGAAGGAGATTTTGGAAGAGGCCCACAGTTCGGCGTACGCTATGCATCCAGGAGGGACCAAAATGTAGCGTACGCTTCGAGACCATTATTGGTGGCGGGTATGAAACGGGAAATCACTGAGTATGTGAGCAAGTGTTTGATATGTCAGCAGGTAAAAGCTGAGAGACAGAGACCCTATGGAGCATTGCAACCACTTTCTATCCCAGAGTGGAAATGGGACCATATAACCATGGATTTTGTGTTTAAACTTCCTAGGACGCCCAGAGGCCAAGATGGAGTTTGGGTAATTGTGGATAGACTCACCAAGTCAGCGCATTTCTTACCTGTGAAGGAAGACTTTTAGATGACCTAGTATGCTAGACTATTCATTAATGAGATTATATGATTACATGACACTCCTACCTCTATAGTATCGGATCGAGATCCACGATTTACATCCAGATTCTAGCAGAGTTTACAGGAAGCTTTTGTGACAAGATTGCATTTTAGTACGGCGTTCCACCCTCAGACA
Organism: Prinsepia uniflora; assembly: GCA_032719365.1. Lineage (NCBI taxonomy): Eukaryota > Viridiplantae > Streptophyta > Magnoliopsida > Rosales > Rosaceae > Prinsepia > Prinsepia uniflora. The sequence continues at coordinate 44,815,126 of CM064861.1, read as the reverse complement.
GACGGACAGTCGGAACGGACCATCCAGACCTTGGAAGATATGATGAGAGCGTGTGTTCTGCAATTCCAGGGTACTTGGGAGTCGCATTTTCCATTGATGGAATTCGCCTACAACAATAGTTACCAAGCGAGTATTGGAATGGCACCTTATGAAGCCTTATATAGACGACAGTGCAGAACCCCTTTGTGTTGGACAGAAGTGGGCGAAAGAAAATTGTCTAGGTCCGAATTGATAGATCTGACGACGGAGAATGTTAAGCTCATTAGAGAGAGACTCAAGGCCGCCCAGGATAGACATAAGAGCTACGTGGACCGTCGGATCAGAGATCTTGAATTTGTAGTTGGAGATTGGGTCTTTCTGAAGTTATCTCCTTGGAAAGGCATACTATTTGGCAGGCGCGAGAAATTGAGCCCCCGTTTCATCGGACCATATGAGATTATTGAGAGGATTGGCCGGGTTGCTTACAGATTAGCATTGCCTTCATAACTTTCCAGGGTCTATAATGTATTCCATGTGTCAATGCTACGGAAATCTGTGTATGATGAGTCCCATGTGTCAGGACCCGACCCTCCTCCATCAGGACCCAACTCATCTAGCACCATATTGTCCGCTCTGGGCCTCGCCCTCACGGTTTTGTTTTCGGGAGCTCATGGTGCAACTTCTCAGGGGGTCACCCATCATGGAATTGCACCAGCCTCAACTCGCTTAACTTTGGGGTTCCAATCCCCCCCAAAAGGTCTAGTGCTAGATAGGTGTATGCCTACACCTTTAAGGAACATCACCATCCTCTCCCAGACCATTCCCCCTCGCAGGAATGTGGGATTGTTTACTATTCCCTCCAGGACACGGGTCTTACACATGTATTAGAAGAACAACCCATTGAGCTAAGGGGAAGACCTAAACTTTGAGGAACGGCCTGTACAGATCTTGGATCGGAAGGATAAGGTGCTTCGCCGAAAGACGATTCCCCTAGTGAAGGATCTTTGGAGAAATCAGAACGTGGAAGAGGCTACATGGGAACCCGAAATACAGATACGAGAGCAGTATCCATATTTGTTTCCTTGAAATTTCGGGGACCAAATTTCTGAAGGGGGGAAGGTTGTAATGCCCCGAAATATCCAAATCATGTAAAATATTAAAATAATACGTAAAATGACGTTTTTACCCGTGGAGGGGTGTGGTTAAATGTTGACTTTTTGTATATTTTTCGAGGACCATTATGTAGGTCGCGGGACGCTGAATCCGTAGACAAGTGGAACATCGAAAACGGAGCTCGGATGAAAAAGTTATGATTCTGTGAAGTTTAGGGGCAAAATGGTCAAACAGTGAAATTTAGCTGAGTCACATAGGGACACATGTCACCTTAAACACAGGCTTAGTGGCTGAAGTGCCATGGGTGAGATTGCACCGTTCAAATGTTAATTCAAAAGGAAAAACAAAACAAATGTTTATACAAAAATAGAGACCCTTGATCTCCTTCGACTAGCCAGAGACCAACTATTTCACCTGAGAGACCTGGAGAAATTGAGAGAGTGAGAGCAAGAAAAGAAAAGGATAAAAACGAGGGACTGAGAGGAGATTTGACAACCCGTATTCAGTTATTGGAAAAACAAAGTAAAATTTCGAATTGGAAGGTACAAGCTTCAAGGATCAAAATTGAGATTGGATTCGACCTTCTCGGACCATTTCGAACCAGTATACGACCTAAACGAAGGGAAACGACGCTGTTTTGAGCAAGACCAGAGACTCCAAATTTTGCTCAAAATCGAGCTTGGGTTCGAATAGTTGGAGGTAAGAATTGGTGAAATTGCTTCTGTAAAACTGTTTATTGCACTATCACGATGCTCTATGTATAAATTAATTGGGAAAACTGGGATGAATTGAGTGAGCCCAACAACGAAACCCGTTTGAGAGTTCATCATGGGATAGGAGGATTTCGGCTGTAATTGAAGCAATTAAATTCACAGAGCCTAAATTAAGATGGTTTAGATGAAATCAGGTTAAAGAATGGAAGAAATCGAGGTCGAATTGAGGGAGATTTTACAGGGTCTGATCGCTGGTTCATGACCCGTTTAACAGGGAATCGGGTGAGAAAGACGTACTGTAGCAGTACTGTGCACCGCACGTGGCTTTCACGCGCAGCCGCTTGCGGCGGGGCGTGAGGGCGCATGGCTGGGTTTCTAACTTTGGGTCCAACATACTTTTCGATGTTCTCGATGATACGAACCTATTGGCGTTGGTTTCAGGTCAATTAGATATGGATTTGGAGTAGTTTCGAGTACCCGAAGCGTATAGGTTCTATTTAAATAATATTATTAAATTCTGACGATTAGGGAATTCGTATGTGGGGTTATGGGATATCCTAGTGATCTTAAATTCCTATGTTTGACAGGCTAGAATATTCCCAAGACGTCGGAAGAGAACGAACAGCTCGAGACTGAACAATCTGGACGGTGTATGAGTGGACTTTTGTTTTCTACCCTGAATGCATGCATATATGTTTTAAATGCTTTATTATATGATTTGAAATGAATTGGCATGATTGATGTTTCGATATGATGATTTTTGGATTTTGGGAATGTTATATTATTTTATATGATTTTGGGCACGATTTTCGAGAAAACCATGATATTGTTATTTTGGGCGGAGGCTTGGGAGTTGAGATTGGTTTTGACTCGGATTATGAGTCGGGAAATGATTTGATGGATTTGTAATGCCTTGTGCATATATTTTGTGGATTTATGTGAAAATGGCGACTGAGGTTGTGGTTGTGCGGAATTACGTGAAAATGCTATTTTGGGCGTGAGACCCATTGAAAATGTTTTGGGCTGAGACCCTGTGTCGAAAATGGTTTTGATTTCAAATGCTACTGTTTTCACTGGTTTTCATGATGAAGATATGTTATGGATATTAGGGCTTCCGGTTGGGAATGAGTTTCCCCAGAATGAACCCTGGAGATGACGCTCGCCTCCGGGATGGATGTGTGTACCCCGGAGAGGTCACGTAGCATGGTTTGTTGTCGTGCAGCCGATGGATGCTCGACTCAAACCAGATGTGCTAGATTATGTGGAGATCGGTCGGTGATGTATTCACGATAATCTGGATTGTCGGCTGGTGATGTGTTTACAGCGGCGGATGCTCGGATTTTGAGCGGTCCTTGAGCCTATTGATTTGCACGCGTTGCAGGGATATCATGACTATATAAGATTGGATATGAAAATGGGTCCCATGGTTTTATTAATATTTGAGATTTATGTTTGTGCCTTGATAGTTTACTAATGATTTATGATATGCATGCATGTTTATGAAATTGGAGGGTAAGAATGTATTTTGATAAATGTATTTCTAAACGCTTCTTTTTGTCCACTCACAACTTTGATGTTTTATTTGCCCTCCAGGGCAATGCACAGATACATGGCCTAGTGACGAGGCAGAGGAATAAGTAGACCGTTGCGCACTCAGACACCTTACAGCGTAGGATTTTGATCTCTACTTGTAATATGACCTATGCTCTGTAAACCGGTTGACTAGTCAAACTTATGAGGTCAACGGTCCTAGAAAACTTAATTATCCCTTGTCAGACAATGTTTGTCGTTTGTTATGTTATATATGTATATATGTAAGGTTATTGTTGACACTTTAGAGTTACTGTCAAACGGGAGCAGGATTCTTCACGATTTTCGAAGGATAATCGGGATGGGTCTTATCATACCACCTTCATTTCCCTTCTAACTTCGATGTTGAAGATCAGGTGGTTGACCTGGTTGCTTGGAGAAAGCCCGTCTTTTCCTTGTTTGAAGTGTATAAAGAAGAGATTGTTGGGCCTCCATTGATTGTTTTAATCTGCGGGTTGTTCTGCACATATCATGCATTATGTAGGAACTGATTGATCTTCCCATCTATGACTAGGGTTTCCATAATGTCGCGGAAAGCTACACACCCATCAATGACGTGACCATTGAATTTTTGGTACTAGCAGTACAACTCGCGTTGAACTCCAGGGCGGAGCCCTGAGTTCGTGCCTATGGCTTCTGACACGACCCATCCCAATCCCCCTAGAATTATCGCGGGATGTGCCATGCTCCCGTCTAACAAAACGTGTAAGACAAGGGATAACTAAAAACTTCAGCCCGACCGGGGCTTCCAGTACGCGCTAGGGTCGGTGGAGGAGTGCGATGTCTCGGTCTCCGCTACAGCCCGCATCTTTGAACAACCTGAAGGGCATTAAAACCATTAAAAACTATGAGTGGACGAAAATCAATAAGTTCATAAAACACATTTCATAAAAAGACATTTATGCCCTTCACTAAAAGTATACATGCATTCGAAAACCAGTAATCAAACCATTTACTTAAATAAACCATTAGGGCCTTAGCAAATAACCATAAATCCAAACATATGTGGGAACTCAGCCCAAAACCATAGAATACCAAAATCCGTAAATCCAGAACCAAGTGGGCCACTGCCCAAATTCATTAACACAAATCCATAAACACTGAATACCATTTCATAAATCCAATATTCCATATTTAACAAATAACCATCTTCGGCATCCCAGATGCCTAGCATCCCAGACGATTGACGTCCCAAACATCATATCTCACGGTAAAAGCAACGAGAGGATTACTAACTACCTCATTAACTTCTCATTAAATCCCCATAATTTTCCTGAATTTTTAAACGTATTTTACATAGGCTTTAAACCTTCGGACACCCAAAACTACCCTGAAACGGTGTCCGATCGACACGAAACCAGTCCCAAAATGTTTGTTACATTGAAAGGATGATTTCACATGTTGAAAACTTTCCCAAAATGTCCCCTACACGCCCCCATGGGCCGAGCAAAGTTGCTGTGTGTGGGCCTCACGTGCCTACACTATTCATCACCTTCAACCCTGGGTGAACCAGTCTGGTCTAGTCCAACCTGCACACCCGGTCCAACTTCATCGGCGTGACCAATTTAGGCTCCTAAATTCTATGTTTTCATTCCGTTTTCGTCCATTTTCATTCCTAAACCTCCCTCTAATCAATCCTAATCGAATTATGAATTCAAAAACAAGAAAATAGGCCAAGACCATACCTTCCCATTTCTTTGTTCGAACCGGCCAATTTCCCTGGTCGGATTTCCATGATTTCGGCCACCACCATCCGACCTTTTTGTCCTAAAACACTTGTACAACCTCCATAATCACGTTCCAACCATCAAAATCATTCAACAAACACTAAAACTCAAATTCCAATTTTGAAACCAAAAACTTACCGTTCATGGCCCTGCCAACCTCCATCCACGACGGCTCGAACCGTGGCCACCACCAGCATCGTCACACTTCACTCTCTCACTTTCACTCACACACCAAACACAGATAATGGGGATTGAAGGCCATAAGGGATGGGTTTGCACAGTTTGGTACCCTCACGGGTTTTGGGAGGAAAAAGCCAAAATGATCGAAGGGGAGAGAGAGGAAGTCCCGGTGATAGTGGAGGAAAAATGGGGACGCCGATTCTCATTGGACCGGACTGGCATGAACCAGTCTGAACCGGGTCGACCAGAGGTAGACGATGAACAGTACTGAGGTGAGTGAGACCCATATGCAGAGCCTTTGGGAGGTGCGTGAGGGCACATGAGGGGTATTTTGGGGAAACTTTCAACATGTGAAATCATCTATTGGTTGTAACGAACATTTTGGGACTGGTTTCGTGTCAATCGGACATCGTCACGATATGTTGCGGGGTGTTCGGAGGATTAGGATCGAGTTTAAAAATAGATAAAAATTCAAAAAAAATACGGGGCTTTAATGGGAGGTTAATGAAAAGGTTAGTAACCAAATAGTATGATTTGGATAGGTGTGGAAGTCCCGGTGATAGTGGTGTGGCCCGGGAGGGCTTATGGCACGTGTATCGAGGTGGCAACATAGGATGGTCTGTGAGTGGACTTCGTTTGCTAAACTGTGATGCATACATAACTATTTTATATGTTTTACATAGGTGATTTCGATGATGATGATTTTGGCACTGGTGGTTTACATGATTGCACGTATTTCGAGGTAATCCCGTATTTACACGTATTTCGAGGTTTACGAGTTTATACTATTGATATGTAATTGTAAGTTTAATAATGGTTCTATGGCATGGTTTTGGTTTTGGAAAGACGAAATCGGACATGAGACCCATTTGAATTATATGATCGGGCCAGGGGCCCAGTTGGTTTACGAAATTGGGCTGAGACCCTTTTGAGTTATGTGATTGGGCCGGGGGCCTAGTGGTTTACAAAATCGGGCATGAGGCCCAGTTGAGTTTTATAAATGTGATTTAAGGTCTGGGACCTTATGTTTCATAAATGTGATTTCGGGTCGGGGACCCTAAATGGATTTGTGGTGTTTTATGGAAATTTTGGGCAGGGCCCATTGAGATGTTTTGTAATGGCTTTGTAAAATTGTTTTCCATATACCATCTTGATACGAGGATATGTGATGGTCTACTCCAAATGTTTGGGACACTGGGGAAGTCATGGGGCATTGCCTGCGAGGGGTCATTATACTGAGCTACCGGACCGTATAGTGACTCAGGAGCACGATTGCTATGATTAGACGTCTGGGACGTCTACATCTTGGATGTTAGAGATATTGACCCGAGAGACCCCGGGTAGCACTCATTTCATATTACCGTGAGATATGACATCTAGGACGTCAAGCGTCTGGAACCCAAGACATCTGGGATGCCGAGGATTGTTATGTGGTAAATATGGACTATTGGATAATGAAATGGTTTTTCGGTCAAATTTTTGTTTATGAATTTAGGAAGTGGCCCACTTGGTTTTGGATTTATGGTTTTCGGGCTAAGGCCTTAATGGTTCATTTGAGTAAATGTTTTGATTACTAATTTTCGTTGCGTGCATACTTTTTAGTGAAAGGCATAAATATCTTTATGAAATGTGTCTTAATGGTTTTAATGCTTTTCAGGTTGATCACGGATGCGGGCTATAGTAGAGACCAAGACATCGCTTGTATTATCCCTTGTCTGACACTTCGTGTCAGACGAGAGCATCAAACATCCCACGTTAATTCCGGGGGGATTGGGATGAGTCGTGTCAAGTGGTATTAGAGCGAGGTTGTCGCTATTCGAGCAAACAATGTTGTTCTTGTGGTATGCGTAGGTCGCGTATGTGATGTCTCTACGTGGTCAGCCAGTTATAAACCTGATAGTAGGATGCCGGTTTGATAGTTTTAGGGATTGAATAGTGGATAGAGTATGATTGGCCCGATACGCCATGCATTATTGTGATTCGACCCAAGTGGGGTTGTATGTGACGAACTGGTAATGTGGGACCGTTGGTTTGGTCATGTGATGTTAGATTGTTGTGCTGCTGGAAACAGCTGGGTTCGGGAAACCCCATTTGAGTGTTGGTCTGAGAATGTGAGCCCTAGTGGTGATTGCTAGTGTGGGGAAAGTTGGTACATCGGAGTTAGCTGATGATCTTAGTGAGGGAATCCCAGTTGAGTTGTGGGTAGGATTAGATTTGACATCCATACGATGTCAAGACCGCAGGTTCTGTTAGATTATGGATTATATTGCAGAGGGCAGTTGGGTTCAGAGGAACCCTAGGGTGTGATTGTGGAACCCTAAATTATGTTGGATGGACTGGAAAGGTGAACATTAGTTGTGATTGAAGAATTTTAGTTGTGAGTCCGTAGTTGTTGTCGATTCGACGACTTTCTGAAGTCGGGGTGGTCTGTCGAGTCGAACCCCAGATTGTGACTGTTGGATTAGAACTTGTACTGCGAAGAGCGGCTGAGGTCGTGGATGAACATATGGATAACTCAAGTGAGTTTAGTCGGAAATATGGAGATTGGTTGGCCCGACATGAGGTGAAATGATGGGATTCGACCCACGAGTACTGTTTTGAGATAAGATATGGAATCCCGGGTTAGAATGGTTAATAATGTGATGTGTGGATGCGGATCTCGATAGAAATGACTGTTGGTCGACAGTCGTGTGGAGATGGCTGGCTATCGAAGGTGATTGATGTAATGGTGCTAGTTGAGGATCGGGGGACGTTCATGGAACATTCATTATCTTGCTGTGGATTGTCAAAATGGTGGGACCCTTATTTGTGGGGGTATGAGAGAGGCAGAGTTTCTATAACCTGAGTGGAGGTGTGGGTTGTTGCTCGGTATGAGTAACGACTTTGGGTTATTTGATTCGCACACTACGTTTCTGTGATTGTGATGACGATGAGCCACGAATTGGGATGTGACTCCGTCGTTATGGGCATATGTTCGGTATCTGAGGTTCGGTAGTGGTTGAGTGATGCACTGGATGGGATGCAGCAGGGATTGTGATGTGTTGGGATAAGTCCCAACAGTTATGAGATGACTAAGTGATAAATGGATGAAGAGGCACGATTGAGACATGATGAGTTTTTGGATGACGCAGGGGACGTCATGGAAATTAGTGGATTTGTGGAGTTGTCGTCAACTACGAAACTTGAGTGGTTGTGTGTTTCTAGTATCACGAGGAAGTGCAAAGAATTCATGGAAATTGGAAAAAGCCGAAGAGAATCATTGGTAGTGCTGATGTGAGATTGTGAGATTGTGAATAACTTGAAAACCCGAGAGTTGAGTCTGTAAAGGTTGAGATGTGAGAACGAGATAGTAACGAATTACATCCTTTCAGATTTTCATAAACGGTTATGAACGGACCAGAGGTCTAAGTAATAGATTTGTTGCGGACACGTGGCTGTCCAAGTGAGTTGAGGATTTGGGAAGTCTAGTGGTTGGACTTGACATCTTGTTGGAAGTATATCTATTTCTAACGTGGTTGGAACTTCAGACTCGAGGGAAGTTGTGAATGAGAAGATGGGATGAGTGCTCGTGTCAGCAGTGGTGATAGGTACCCTGAACTCATTGGGGTGACTTCTTATTTTCTACCCATGGCAGATGATGGTTGTTAACACCAGTACATTGAGCGTGCATTGGTTGGTGGACCTGTGATGTGTTTTGGAGTCATCAGGAAAAGTTAGGTATTTCGAGGATAGGTGAATGAGATTTCTCAATTACTGGTTAGAATTAGACGATGTTGGGTTACATGGTGTGGTGGGTGCAGTGAATCTGTGTTTGCACTCACGTAGGATGAATTTTGATGTCATCGTCTTGGATCATCCTTGATTTTCTTAGGTAGAATGACAAGGATCGATATGAGGTAATCGGGGGGGACCCACAGTCTCGACGTGTCTCATCTTTGACTGATCTGTAGATGTGAGAATTGGTTGAGGAGTGTTGTGACTGACAAAGGATCCAAAGAGGGTGTAAGACCCTACAATCAGATTTCAGGTGGATTGTTAGCTAAGTGAGCATGTGTGGATCCTAGGTGGATTGGGATTGTGACTTTGTGGACATTGGATAATGTGACGATCTACGATCGTGATGTTACTGGTTGGATGACATGATGATGGATCTAGATCGTGATCTTGTTGATCAGGTTAGGTGGAAATTTTATTACCCTGTCGTGAATATTTAGATATGGGAATGTTGGGACTGAACTTCTTTTTAACGTTAATCCCGTATGGTGTATTAATCGAGCAAGTAGGTGGCCGACGTGGTCAGATTTAGTCAGCCTTAGATGTGTGATGGTGGGATTGGCTTCCCTATGAAGTCAATCGAATGTAATGTGTTAATCGAATGAGCATGTAACTGATAGGTTTAGAATTGGTGTGTCTCGGTAGACGTGGGTGAGATTGGAATGCTCAATTGGTATGAATGGGTACGCCTTGGTAGGCGTGAGTCTGATTGGTACGTGTTGGATTATGTGTTTGGGAGTAGATGTTGTGATGCTGGTCGGGTGACCATGGGATTCGTGATGGATGATGAGTTGGAGTATTTGATATGTCTAGTATTGGACTGAACAGATGGACTCCAAAATTGAAGTGTGATTGGCTACGAACTGTGTAGTACGCTGGTTGGTGGATGGATGTACGTACAGGGTACGTTGTGCGAAGATCAAAACTGGATAGGCCGAGTGGTGCCTGGTGATGGTACATAGGATGTACCAGAGGTGTGTGGTTGAGCGTGTTGGTGGTAGTCTTAGTTCCGATATCATTGGATTGGTTGAGGACCTGAACTGGACATTGAATACTATGCACTAGGTAGAGTCATTTTGACGGATATAGTGATTGGATGAGCAGGTGCTCAGAGCCGTGGATGGCCAATGGAACCCTAGAGTTGGGATGTGTATTACTGCTGGGCAGGTATTCGATGGGGTCCAGTTACATATAGGTCGAGTAAGATGTTGATATACGTATACTCAGGTTGAGTGAGTTGGTGGTTGGTGTAACCATGAGTTTTTTTGCATGGATCGGCTGCTCTATGACTCTCACTAATGGCAGCATGGATTATGAAGAAATTTTGGTACGAGGTACCTTGGTGCGACTTTAGAGTGAATCAGGGTGTGTCGGTAATTCGAATTGTGACTATGGAGCAATGAGTAACGGTTGAGCGCGACGTGATGGAGTGTGTAATGTTGACATGGTAAAATTCAGGAAATGCGAAGAAATTGTGAGATTTGGTAACTCTCGATGTGGGAGAGATGTCAGATTGATTTACGACTGGCCAAGTGGTGACGGTTTGGCTGAATGTGTCAACGTGGATTGATGAGTAGGATTTGGTGACTCCCAGTGGGAGCAGATGTCAGAGTGGATTGGTGATTGAGATGAACCGTCAAGCTGAGTGTGTCAGCTAAATGGGTTAGCGTAATGGTAGAATTGTCGGGGGGTATCAACTCTGAATGTGTGATCAATTTCACTCGAAGTGGTCGAGTGTAGACAATGCGAAGTGAGTATTAGTGGAACGTCTAGATGCAAATAAGAATTGTGCTAGTTAGTAGGTGTACAGGTGTACACGTGATGTGAGATCGAATTGTTTTCCACGAGGTGGATGTGGAATCGAGACAGTTGGAATTTCGAGGACGAAACTATTTAAGGGGGGAAGGTTGTAACGACCTGTCCCGAATTCCTGGATTTGATTAATGACTAATAGAGGATTAGTGAGATTAATCAGTGATTAGTTGAGCAAAATCGGACGGACGGTGCGAAATAACCGTTTTGCCCCTAGTATTGGGAAAATGTTGACTTTTGACTCAGGGAGTCAAATTAACGAGGACCGATGACCGTGACGTAGATCGAGACGTCACGAGTCCGTAGACAGGCGGCACGTCAAAAATGGACGTTGGACTAAAAAGTTATGGTCACGGGATCAAAATCGAGAACTTACGCCTCAAGATTTGAATTTAATATTAATTAATTGTGAATGGCAGATATTTTGGTGGGACCCTTGGATGAGTGACAAGTGACAAGTGTCACTCATCCCATTGGTCACTCTCCTTAAATTGGGGATGTTTTCCTATTGGTGGCTTTATATAATTGTTATATATATTTTTGTTTATCTTTTAATCTCAGCCGTTCATCCCTCTCTATCTTCTCATCCTCACCATTCAGTTATATCATCTGAACTTCATTTTTTTTCGGCAACATCACCATTTTCTCTTTTATCTCTCCAAGCCGTGAACCCCATATTGCACAAACACCATGGCCATTCCTTCATCTTTATTTGTCACCATGGCTAACTGAGGGAGACTGTGAGTGTGTGAGACTGATGTTCGGTGGGAGGCAACCGAGAAGGAAAGAAATAGGGTCTGTGTCTTGGGTGAGTGTGGGTCTTAAATGGAGAAAACAGGGATGAGTGAGTGACCGTGAATGAAACCCTCTCATACCTTATCAAACACCTGTGACGTGGGAATGGAAGTTGAAAGGAAGGTTGGGCTGAGGCTGGTGGTGGCCACGGTTCGAGCCGTCGTGGACGGTGGCCGGAGAACCCGAAATAGGTACGTTGTAATTCAAAAATTGAAAGTGGGATTTTATGGGTTATTGGTCGAATTGATGGACTAGGATGTGATCTAGGGACTTGGACGAAGCTGAGGGGGGTGCTCTTTTTCGAAGGGAATGGTGGTCGGAGACGACGGAAGAATGTGGGTGCAGGTGGCCGGTTCAAACCTTTGATTGAGAACGTAATTTAGAGGTTTGATTTTTCAGTTTTGAAGTCTTAGATTGATTATAAATGGTTGGACGAATCTAATGGTAGAAATAGGTTGAAAAATAGACTGAAAATGGAGGAAAACCGGGGACTTCGATTCGGGTTGGACCGGACTAGTCTGAAACGGGTCGACCAGAGGTAGACGATGAACAGTACTCAGGCGCGTGAGGCCCATGTGCAGGGCCTTTAGGCGGCACGTGGGGGGTATTTTGGGGAAACTTTCAACATGTGAAATCATCATCTATTCGATGTAACAAACATTTTAGGACTGGTTTCGTGTCAATCGGACATCGTCTCGATATGTTGCGGGGTGTCCGAAGGTTTAGGATCAAATTTAAAAATAGTTAAAAATTCAGGAAAATTACGGGGCTTTAATGGGAGGTTAATGAAGAGGTTATTAACCCTCTAGTATGATTTGGACAGGTTTGGAAGTCCCGGTGATAGTGGTGTGGCCCAGGAGGGCTTATGGCACGCGTATCGAGGCGGCAGCGTAGGACGGTCTGTGAGTGGACTTCGTTTGCTAAACTATGATGCATGCATAACTATTTTATATGTTTTACATACGTGATTTCTATGATGATGATTATGGCACTGGTGGTTTACATGATTGCACGTATTTCAAGGTAATCCCGTATTTACATGTATTTCGAGGTGTACGAGTTTATGCTATTGATATGTGATTGTGAGTTTAATAATGGTTCTATGACAAGGTTTTGGTTTTGGAAAGATGAACTCGGGCATGAGACCCATTTGAATTATGTGATCGGGCTAGGGGCCTAATTGGTTTACGAAATCGGGCTGATATCCTTTTGAGTTATGTGATCGGGCCAGGGGCCCAATGGTTTACAAAATCGGGCATGAGGCCCAGTTGAGTTTTATAAATGTGATTTCGGGTTTGGGACCCTATGTTTCATAAACGTGATTTTGGGTCGGGGACCCTAAATGGATTTGTGATGTTTTATGGAAATTCCAGGCAGGGACCATTGAGATGTTTTGAAATGGCTTTGTAAAACTGTTTTTCATATACTATCTTGATACAAGGATATGTGATGGCCTCCTCCAGGTGTCTGGGACATTGGGAAAGTCATGGTGCATTGCCTGCTAGGGGTCATTATACGGAGCTACTGGACCTTATAGTGACTCAAGAGTAGGATTACTATGATTAGACGTCTCAGACGTCAGACATCTAGGATGTCAGAGATATTGACCCGGAGAGACCCCAGGTTGCATGTATTGCTTATTACCGTGAGATATGACGTTTGGGACGTCAAGAGTCTAGAGCATGACACATCCGATGTTAATCCCAGGGGGAATGGGATGGGTCGTGTCACAGATTTCCAATCCAATCCAAACCTACCACATGTAAGTTTCTCGGTTTGCATGAATCGTATCGTAAAACGTTCTAAACCCGTAACTTCTCCGTCGAATCTCCGATTTCGACGTGCCACCTGTCTACGGACTCGTGACGTCCCGATCTACGTCACGGTCGTCAATCCTCGTACGTTTTACTCCCCGAGTCAAAAGTCAACATTTTGCCCATGTCCAAGGGTAAAACGATCATTTTACACCTTCAGTCTGAATTCACTCAACTAATCCCCGATTAGTCATTCTAATCCATTTTAATTAATATTTAATCCCGATATTCGGGACGGGTCGTTACAATCTTCCCCCCTTAACAAATTTTGTCCTCGAAATTCCAACTAACTCAGTTCCACATCCACATCGTGGAAAAACAAGCTTAGTCTCACCGTCAGGTTTAACATCCCATGTATATGTCTACACCCACTAACCAGCATAATACTTGTCTACACCCAGACGTTCCACCACGAACCCACGTCGTACCGACTACACCCTACCACTTCGAGTGAAATTGGTCACACTGCGAGTTGATACTACCCGATAATTCTAACATTACGTTGACACATTCAACTTGACGATTCCTTTCAATCACCAATCCACCCTGACATCTGCTCCCACTAGGAGTCACCAAATCTCACCCGTCAATCTACTCTAACACCTCCAGCCAAAATGTCACCACTTTTCTAGTCACAAATCAATCCGGCATCTCTCCCACGCCGAGAGTTATCAAATTTCACATTTTCTCCACATTTCCTGAATCTTACCATGTCAACATCACACGTGCCATAATGTCGCACTCAGCTGGCACTCATGACCCCATGGTCACAATTTGAATCACTGACACACCCTAACACTCTAGAGTCGCACCAAGGTACCTCGTACCAAAATTTCCCCATAACTCCATGCTACCATTAGCGAGAGTCACAGAGCAGTCGCCTCACGCAAGGCAACCCATGGTTACACTATCTAACAACTCACTCAACCTGAGTATACGTATACCAACATCTCACTCCACTTGTGTGTAACTGGACCCCATCAAATACATACCCAGTAGTGATAACACATCCCGACTCTAGGGTTATCCACGGCTCTGAGCACCTGCTCATACAATCACTGAACTCATCAGAATCACTCTAGCTCAGCGAATAATATTCAATGTCCAGTTCATGTCCTCAACCAATCCATTGATATCGGAACTAAGCCAACTACCAACACACTTAACCACACACACCACTAGTGCATCCTGTATACTGTCACCAGGCACCACTCAGGCCTGTCCAGTATCAGTCCTCACATAACGTACCTTGTACGTACATCCATCCACTAACCAGCCCACTACATAGCTCGTAGCTAATCACACTTCAATTCTGGAGTCCATCTGTCCAGTCTAGTACTAGACAGATCAAATACTCCAACTCATCATCCATCACAAGTCCCATGGTCACCCGACCAGCATCACAACAACTACTCCCAATCACGTTATCCCACACTTACCAATTCGACTCACGCTCACCAAGGCGTGCTCGTTCATGCTAAATGGGTATCCAATCTCACTCACGTCTACCGAGACGTACCAACTCCGAACCTATCGGTTACATGCTCAATCAATTACCATACCATATTCGATTTATTTCAAAAGGAAGCCAATCCCATCGTTCAGATAGTCAAATATCCAAGACAAATCGTAAACACCTCAATTCACTCATCTACTGTCTCATACCGGATTAACTTCGAAAAGAAGTCGACTCAACCTTCCCATATCCAAATATCCAAGACAAAGCAATAAACTCTCCACCTGCCCCACACGCACATATCCAACCTCTGTCTTGTCATCTCACCAGCTAAACCACAAGATTCCACATCTGTTTCACCATACGATTCTCCTCTGCTTCCGGCTTAGCATAATCAGCAAGGCGAAGTCTTCCAGCACGGGAACGACATCACGATCCACACCATCCTGATCCACGATAACATCACCCGATCAATAACATCACGATCCAGATCCACATTATGATCCAGATCCAGCTAGAATCCACACATGCACACTCCGCTAACGACCAGATTTTAGGTCATAGGGACTTACACCCTCATTGAATCCGCACCCTATTGAATCGCTTCTCAACCATTTTCTCATCTAACACGATCAGTTAACGACGAATCACGTCTAGACTATGGGTCCTCTCCAATTACCTCATATCGATCCTTGTCATCCCATTTAGGGAAAATCAAAGATGATCCAAGGCAATGACATCAAAATTCATCTTACGTGAGTGCAAACACAAACTCACTGCACTCACCACACCATGTAATATCAACATCGTCTGCCACCAAGTAGAAAATGAGAAATCACGTTCACCTAACTTCGAATTACCCAACTCCTCCTGATGACCCAAAACAAATCACGGGTCCACCAACCAATACACGATCACCATACCGGTGACACCCAACATCATCGGTTACAGGGCAGAAAAATGACAAGTTCACCTTCACCAACCAATAATATGTATTGACAACTTCTCGACATCCATCCCAAATTCGGAATCAAACACCCTTTTCTTCGTCTCAATCAGAACTTCTCTTGATTCTGAAGTTCCAACCATGTTGGAAATAGATATGGTTCCAACTAGATGTCAAGTCCAACCACTGGATTTCCCAAATCCTCAATTCACTCAGACAACCACTTGTCCGCAACCAATCTATCAACCAGACCTCCTGTGTGTTTATAACCATTTATGCACATCCAAAAGGATGTAATTCGTTACTATCTTGTTCTCACATCTCAACCTTTACTGGCTCAACTCTCGGGTTTCCATGTTATTCACAATCACACGATCTCACACCAACACTACCATTGATTCTCTTTGGCTTCTTCCAATTTCAATAAATTCTTAGCACTTCCTCGTGAGATTAGAAACACACAACCACACAAGTATCGGAGTTGCTGAAAACTCCCCGAATCCACTAATTCATGACGCCCTCTGCGTCATCCAAAACTTCTCGTGTCTCATTCATTCCCTTTCATCCATTCGTCACTTAGTCATCTCATACTCGTTGGCACTTAACCCAACACATCTTAACTCCTGCTAGATCCCATCCAGTCCATCACTCACCCACTACCGAAGCTCAAATACCGAGCGTATGCCTATCACGACGGAGTCACATCCCAACTCGTGGCTCATCGTCATCACAATCACTGGCACGCAGTGTGCGAATCAGATGACCCTTGAGTCGTTACTCATACCGAGCAACAACCCCGTACCTCCGCTCAGGTTAAAGGAACTCTACCTTTCTCGTACCCACAACTATGGGTACCACCACTCTGAAAAACCACAGCAAGAGAATGAACGTTCCCTGAACGTCCCCCAATTTTTCAACAAGCACAACTACATCAATCACCCTCGATAGCCAGCCATCTCTACACGGCTGTCGACCAACAGTCATCGTTATTGAGATCCGCATCCACACATCACACTATTATTCGGTCCAACACGGGATTCCATATATCATCTCATAATCATACTCGTGGATCGAATCCCCTCATTTCACCTTGTGTCGGGCCAACTAATCTCTATAGTTTTGACTAGACTCACTAGAATCGTCCACTTGGTCATCCACGACCTCAGCCGTTCTCTACGGCACAAATTCCAATCGATTAGTCATAATCTGGGGTTCGACCCGACAAACTACCTCGACTTTGGAAAGTCGCCAAATCCACAATAACTACGGACTCACAATTCTAATTCATCAATAACAACTAAGGTTCGCATTTCCAAACTATCCAACGTAGTTTAGGGTTCCACAATCACACCCTAGGGTTCCTCTGAAGCCAACTGCCTTTTGCAGTATAATCCATAATTTGACTGACCCTGCGGTCCTGACATCATATGGACGTTAGTCTAATCCTACCATCAACTCAACTGGGATACCCCAAACCCGGCTACTCCTAGCAGCATAACAATCTAACATCACATGACTGAACCGTTGGGCGGTCATCGCACTACCAATCCGTAAAAAGTAATGCTACTCGGGTAGAATCACATTGACGCACGACATATCAGGCCAATCACACTTTATCCACGATTCATTCCCACTAACCATGAAACTGACATTTTAACTATCAGGTTGATAACAGGCTGACCACAAAGAGACATCACATCCTCGACTTGTGTGTGCCACAAGAACTACACAATTTGCTCGAATAGCGGCAACCTCACCTGATACCACTTGACACGACCCATCCCAATCCTCCTAGGATTATCGCGGGTTGTGCCATGGTTCCATCTGACATAAAGTGTCAGAAAAGGGATAACTAAAAACCTCAGCCCGACTGGGGCTTCTAGAGTGCGCCAGGATCGGTGGAGGAGTGCGATGTCTCGGTCTCTGCTACAGCTGGCATCCGTGAACAACCTGAAGGGCATTAAAACCATTAAAAACTGTGAGTGGACGAAAATCAATAAGTTCATAAAACACATTTCATAAAAACATTTATGCCCTTCGCTAAAAGTATGCATGCATTCGAAAACCATTAATCAAACCATTTACATAAATAAACCATTAGGGCCTTAGCCCAAAAACCGTAAATCCAAACATATGTGGGAACTCAGCCCAAAACCATAGAATACCAAAATTTGTAAATCCAGAACCAAGTGGGCCACTACCCAAATCCATAAACACCGAAATACGATTTCATAAATCCAATATTCCATATTTACTAAATAACCATCTTCGGCATCCCAGATGCCTGGTGTCCCAGACGCTTGACGTCTCAGACATCATATCTCATGGTAAAAGCAACGCGTGCTGCCTGGGGTCTCTCCGCGTCCATATCTCTGACATCCTACATGCCTGACGTCCCAAACGTCTAATCATAGCAATCATACTCCTGATTCACTATACGGTCTGGTCGTTCCGTGCAGTGACCCCTCGCAAGCAATGCACCGTGACTTCCCCAGTGTCCCAGACACCTGGAAGAGACCATCCATATGTCCTCGTATCAAGATGGTATATGGAAAACAGTTTTATAAAGAAATTTCAAAACATCTCAAAGGGCCCTGCCTAGAATTTCAATAAAACCATCACAAATCCATAATTCCAAAACCATTTAGGGTCCCCGACCCGAAATCACATTTATAAATCACAATTGGGCCTCATGCCTGATTTCATAAACCAACTGAGCCCCCGGCCCAATAACCTAACTCAAATGGGTCTCAGCCTGATTTCATAAATCAACGAACCATTATTAAAACCACAATCACGTATAACCACAATATAAAATCGTAACATCAAAATACGTGCAAATACGAATTACCTCAAAATACTTGCAACCATGTAAATCACCAATGCCACAATCATCACTATAGAAATCACATATATAAAACATATAAAACAATTATGCATGCTTCATCGTTTAGAAAACATTGTCCACTCACAGATCGTTCTACGCTGCTGCCTCGATATGCGTGTCATACGTCCTTCCGAGCCACATCACTATCATCGGGACTTCCAAACCTATTCAAACCATACTAGAGGGTTACTAACTACCTCATTACCTTCTCATTAAATCCCCGTCATTTTTCTGAATTTTTAAATGTATTTTACATAGGCTTTAAACCTTCGGACACCCAAAACTACCTCGAAACGGTATCCGATCGACACGAAACCAGTCCCAAAATGTTTGTTACATCGAAAGGATGATTTCACATGTTAAAAACTTTCCCAAAAAGTCCCCCACGTGCCCCCACGGACTGACCAAAGACGCTGTGCGTGGGCCTCACGCGCCTGTACTATTCATCACTTTCAACCTCAGGTGAACTGGTCTGGTTCGGTCTGGTCCTGTCCAACCTGCACAATCGGTCCAACTGAACCGGTGTGACCGATTCAGACTCCTAACTTCTATGTTTTCGTTCCATTTTCGTCCATTTTCATTCCTAAACCTTCCTCTAATCAATCCTAATCGATTTATGATTTCATAAACAAGAAAACAGGCCAAGACCATACCTTCCCATTTGTTTGTTCGAACCAGCCAATTTCCCCCGTCAGTTTTCCATGATTTTGGACACCACCATCCGTCCTTTTGTACAACCTCCATAATCACGTTCCAACCATCAAAATCATTCAACAAACACCAAAACTCAAATTCCAATTTTGAAACACCAAACTTACCGTTCATGGCCCCGTCGGCCATCATCCACGAAGGCTCGAACCGTGGCCACCACCAGCATCGTCACACTTCACTCTCTCATTTTCATTCACACACCAAACACAAATAATGGGGATCGAAGGCCATAGGGGGATGGGTTTGCACGGTTTGGTACCCTCACAGACTTTGGGAAGAAAAAGCCTAAATGATCGATCAAAGGGGAGAGAGAGAAATATCCCACTATGAGGGGGAATGGGCTAATCAGATAAGGGACATGTGTCACTTATTGATTAATCCACCCAGATTTTCAAGCCAATCCAAACCTGCCACATGTCAGTTTCTCGGTTTGCATGAATAGTATCGTAAAACGTTCTAGACCATAACTTCTGCGTCGAACCTCGAATTTCGACGTGCCACTTGTCTATGGGACCGTGACGACCCGATCTACGTCACGGTCATCGATCCTCATGCGTTTGACTCCCCGAGTCAAAAGTAAACATTTTGCCCCAAGTCTAAGGGCAAAACGATCATTTTACACCGTCCGTCCGAATTCACTCAACTAATCCCCGATTAGTCATTCTATATCCATGATTAATTAATATTTAATCTTGATATTTTGGACGGTCATTACAGCTTTGCAATCACCCTCTTAATATTCATGATGATGTTCTCGAGGGAAGTATTGAGGATGGAGTAAGTTTCAAACTTAGTCATTGACCCCGCATAGGGTTTGTCCTACTAATGATGGTTGGTCTACTTATGCCCTTGGTTGTTTTTGTACTTCTCCCTCTTCCCCTTGCAGTCGTTGTTGTAGGAATCTTTTCTCATACCTGAGTAAGAGTTGTTCTGATGGCCCTAGTGCTGGCTGCTGGAGTCGTGGTGTTGCTTGGGTTGTTGATTGCTCCGGGGTGCAGCGTAGGTAGGGGAGGATGACAGATTTGATTCTGCTTGTGGAGCATTTAAGGGTTATGCCTGGCGTGGATCGCCACTTGCCTTATCAATTCGTTGTTATCAACCTAATCTTGTGTGAAGGCATGGTGCTCGAAGGTAGAATCTCTCAAGCCATTACGAAACGCCATATAGAATTCTTTGTTGTTTGTCTCATGGCACTTGGAGTATTCAAGGTTGTTTGGATCAGGAACGGGTTCTGGAAGACCATGCGCGGTTGGTCGAAGGATGCGATCGTCTGTACTACTAGCTGGTAGAACTAGTTGAGTGCAACTTTCGTAAGGGTGAAGCTGAAGATTAGGCATTGGGCCTCGTTAGAGAGATTCTTGAATGCCATAGTAGATTGGTAATTGTTTATGTGAGTGAGCGGGTCTCTCCTTCCCGTGTACAGGGCGATTTTGAGGGGTTTGACCTCTATTTCATGTTTGTAGCACATAATGCGTTCTGTGAAGGAGCCGATGTTGGCCTTGATCTTCGTGGGACAAGATTTGGTCTTATGCTTATCGCTCTCCAGTTTGCGAATTCACTAGAGAAGCTCCTAGATAACATTGTCTGACTTTGGAGGTTTTGAGTAAGGTCCAAGTCGCTCTGCAATGGGTCGGTGACTTGCGCTGCTAGCACTCTTCTCGAGCCGTTCGACCTATTTTGATATTCTTCCAAACATGGCACTCGTTGAGTTAGCATCATCTTCCAGGTTGCAGGGGTTAATTTGATGTGGTTGATCTTCTGTCTATTGAGCTGGGGCCTTCTGGCGCTATGCTCTTCCCAGGGTTGATCATGATTGAGGGCGGATTCCTTTGGATAAGAAGGGAGGGGGAGTTGATCCTCGATTCTTGGATCGTTCGCTGGGTAGATCAGCTGTGTACCTTGAACCTGTGCATGCCTCCTATCAAGCAGTTCACATGTGTCGCGAAAGATATGCGTGCCTGAAAGTCTAGTTGCGTCCGTCCGGTGGAAGAGTATCCACCCGGAGGGTTTCGGTCGGTAGGGCTCGGATGCCTGCCGATTGATAGCGGCAGCCAGTGCCTACTGTGTCGCCGCTCGGGGTTCCTTCCGTTCTTCCCATGTGGATTGGAGGATAACGAGAGTGCTCCAATGTTGGTCTCCCCGCACATAATTTCTGCTCTCGATAGCAACATTACTTTTCTTCAGTTTTGCCACCTCCGTATGGAGGGTCCTCAGCATTTCGAACATAGCCTAGGAAGGTACGTCGGTTCTTGTTCTGGTACGATCTCCATGGGGAGTGTTGTTGAGCTCATCATCATCTTGCTCTACAGACATTTTGAATTAGCAGCTAGATGGAGTGGAGGTATGTAAGCTGGTGGGATGAACTTAGGTTCCCACAGACGACTCCAAATGTTTGATCCCAAAATGGTCCTAACGCGATGAGACCCGGTAGGGGATCTTGGACCCGATATGGGGTATCTGAACCCATTCAGGGTTCTGATTAGAATTATTCTTTTTCCCATCGAGTGACTTGTGAGGTAGAGAGAAAACACTAGACACCTGTAGGGTGCTGGCCTAAGAGGCTTGATGCTTAAGTTAGTAAGCGTATGGAACACTAAATAGGGAGATCACAACACAAAGATTGAAAGTCAAGGTTGTGATGTCTAGAGAGAGAAATTGACACGACCCATCCCAATCCCCCCGGGATTTCCATGGAATGTGTCATGCTCCCATCTGACAAGAGGTGTCAGACAAGGGATAACCTGTTGCCACTGCCCAACCGGGCTTCCAGAGTGCGCAAGGATCGATGGAGGAGGTGTGCGATGAACCAGTCTCTGCTGCAGTCGTATCCGTAATCAACCTGAAGGGCATTAAAAACAAAAGCTGTGAGTGGACGAAAATAAACAAGTCTGTTTAAAACATTTATAAAGACATTTATGCCCCTTAGTAAAAACATATGCGTGCATCGAAAGCCAATAATCACATATTTATTTAGAAATAACCATTAGGGCATTAGCCCAGAAACCATAAGCATAGTTTCAAATCCCAAAGTCAATCCAAAAGTTATTTCATAAATCCAGTAATATACATTTATTATTTTTCCATCTCCGGCATCCCTGATGCCTAGCGTCCCCGACGCTTGACGTCCCTGACCTCATATCTCACGGTATTAAGCAACGCGTGCTGCCCGGGGTCTCACCGGGTCCATATCTCTGACATCCCCGATGTCTGACGTCCTTGACGTCTAATCATAGCAATCCTGCTCCTGGATCACTATACGGTCCGGTAGCTCCATACAATGACCCCTCACAGGCAATGCACTGTGACTTCTCCAGTGTCCCCGACACTTGGAGGAGACCAATATATATATCCTCATATCGAGATGGTTTTATGGAACACATTTTATTATTCATTTCCAAAATATCACAAGGGCCCTGCCCCCGAATTTCCATAAAACCGTCATAAGTCCAAATAGTTGATTATCAAATCTGAAATCATTTATTCAATTCCATTTTAGGGTCCCCGACCCGAAATTGCATATATAAATCAACTGGGCCCCTGACCCGATTTCATAAGTCAACTGGGCCCCTAGCCCGATTTCTCAAATCAACTAGGCCCCTGGCCCGATTTCTTAAATCAATTGGGCCCCTGGCCCGAATTCACTTTATCAAATCCGTAACCGTTTCATGAAATCATATCCGAACCACAATTATGGAAATCAGTGCAAATCCAGAAATCCTCAATTTACGTGTAAACACGTAACTCGCCTCGAAATGCGTGAAATCATATAAATTCACCGATATCCAAAATAAATCATAAAATCACAATTATAAAAATCATGAAACAGTTATGCATGCATCGAATTTATAAAACCAATGTCCACTCACAGACCGTATAACCGAGCGCCTCGATACGGGTGCCATAGGCCTTCCCGGGCCACACCACTATCACCGGGACTCCCAATCCTGTTCAAATCACATTATAGGATCACTAACCTCTTCATTAACATCCTAATAAAGTCCCGTAATTTTCTCGAATTTTTAAGTATTTTTAAACTGGATTTAAAACCTTCGGACATCCCGAACAATATCGAAACGGGGTCCGATTGACACGAAACCAACGCTAAAATGTTCGTTCCATGCATAGGAAAAAAGTCATGTTGACCTCACCTCGAGGTTCGTGCCCACGCGCCGTCACGCGCCGCCGTGAGTGGCTGCGCGTGAAAGCCACGCGCCTGCTACAGTGACTGCTACAGTCATCGTCTACACTCGTATGTCTGGTAAACGGGTCTGATTACCCGCGATCTGACCCGGCCAAATAACCATCAATTCATGCTCGATTCCTTCCATTTTTTATCCTAAAACAATCATTAACCAATCAATTTCAGTTATGTGTCAATGATCAATACCAACCATCCCTTAATCGTGTCATCAACCCGTGATCGCCAAAACGGGTCGATCACCGTAACTCCACAATTCCTCAACCATTGTCAAATTAGCATTCTAGTAAGCTCATTAGGATTAATACGAACTAATTCGCATGATTAATTGGACATGAAGTTATCTCAATCACCACGACTCAAGCTTGGATATTCCGGCCGTCCACCTCGTCCGTCCACGGCTCTAGGAGCTTCAAAACTTGCCCCATTTGATCTGGATCGACTCAGTAATGTTCCAGGAAGCTATTTCAGATCACAATTAGGCTTGGGCTGGCCTAAAAACTGAAATTCGAATTTGAACTCTCCAAAAACCAGTTTCGGGTTTTCGAACAATCCCACACCAATTTCACTCCTTTCCTTCCTTTCTCAACCTCAGAACACTTCACTCAGTCCCTTAAACACATTCCCCATCACAAATCCGCTCAATTGGGCCCTGGAAAGGCTGGTCACATGTGGGAAGCACTCTGCTTTTCTTTCCGTTTCAAAAACATCACAACACCTACTCAATTCTCAAAGTTAAACAATTTCCTCCCTCATGTTACTAACATTAATAAACAATTCGTGGGCAGATCGCACAAGTCCTCCACCCAGTTCAATCATGGCTCCAACTCACGGCTGTTCAAAATCAACAGCCCAAATTACCATTTTGCCCTTGCTTGGCAAATTACCGAAATGCCCCTCACGCATCAAGACCCGTAACTCGGTCATTTGGACTCCGATTGATGCGTGCCGCCTGTCTACGGACTTAGGGCATCGAGACCTTCCTAACAGTCCTTGGCCCTCGGCCATCGGACCTCCCGATCAAAAAGTCAACATTCTCCCTTATTTCGTCCAAATTACGAAAATGCCCTTGGGCTTCTGAACGTCATAACTTTCACCACGAATGTTGAAATCGAACGTGCCACCTGTCTATGAACTCGTGACGTCCCAAACTACGTCACGGTCATTGGTCAAAGTCCATTTGACCGTCCGAATTAAAAGTCAACATTTTGCCCACGCCTAGGGGCAAAACGGTCATTTTGCACAATTCGTCCGAATTCACTCAACTAATCCCAGATTAGTCATTCTAAATCATAATTAAATAATATTAAATCCCGATATTCGGGACGGGTCGTTACAGAAATGGATGAGAGAGAGTTACCTTTATGAAAGGGTCTGGGGGTATTTATAGTGGCAATGAATGTGGTGGTTGAACACTGTTTGGAGTGGGTTCCAAGTTAGAACAGGAGATGCTGCCACATGTCACACAGATTCGGGATGTGTACCAAGTGGCAACCAAACTCCTGGTATGTCAGAGGGTTGGTATTGATAGCTGGTTGATCGGACAGAGTGGTGCTAATCATGCATGATGAGCACTTATGCCGAGTGGCTTAGAATGGCCTTTGTGGGTGTATGTTATTAGTACGTCTTGTTGAGTGGCGTATCTGAATATGCCTGCCAATTGGGACAACAAACATTGCCTGTCGACTGGGCCACTTGCATTGCCTTCCAATTGAGGCTACTGTAATTGCCTGCCGACGGGGGCCACTGGAATTGCCTATCGACTGGGCTTCTTGCATTACCCATTGACTAGGGCTACTGGCATTGCCTGGTTATAATCCAGTGGTGCTTCTCATACAGTGTCTGGTTGGTCGACATGGTATCAAAAAAGTTTGTCTGATATGGTTGAGGGAGTTATGAAGGTTTGAAGTTTAAGATTAAAATGGTGGTTTTTGCCCGGTGGCCTCGGCAGCGCCACTGTCTTCTTTGACGAGGGGTGACATCAGCATGACATCATGATGATGTCACTAAGTGACATATGCATGCCACATGGGAGGGTGCCATGTCAACATGCCACGTGGCAAGATGTCATGTCAACGGTCAGGGCTACATTAGCAAGTAAGGTGCCACTTTAGCATGGTGCCACGTCAGCAGGGGCTGACATTAGCGGGTGACGTCAGTGCACTTGGACATCGTATGAAAAAAATTCTCAAGGAACAATTGACATTTTTCGAAAGGCTTCGACTAGTTGAATCTAATGGTGGTGGTTTCAGGTCAATCAGAGTTCGTTTAGGGGTAGTTTTAGACGTTTTAAGTCATGGGTTATGTGTTCACGATGCGTGTTCTATCTCAAGATATAGGGGGTTTATGTACGAGGTTATCTGTGTTATTGGAGACCCCCGGTTGTTATTTTGATAGGCGAGGACGTTCCGGGGACTTCTGAGGAGCGCAAATTTGTTGGAAATGGTTAGGTATGGAGGATGGGGTATCTTCGTTACTGGTTGTGGTGTCCAGAGTGTTTTTCCTGGTGGTTTTACTCAGAGGTATTGTACGAAAATGTGGGCCTGGGTATTTATATGTATTTGGTTTAAACATTTGACTTTGATCATTTTCGTATATGCATGCAAGTTTTGGAAACTGGAAGGCAAATCTCGTTTTTTGAATAAAGTGTTATAACTGTTTATTTTGGTCCACTCACATTTTCATGTTTCCACTTACCCTCGAAACTGTGGTGTAGGTGCGGGGGCATTCTTAGGACAGAGGCTCACTTCCAATTTTCCTACACATTTTTTATCCTCAGAGTATGATCCTTATACCTTTTATCCCATCCCTTTGTCTAGTGGCTCTATTACTATTTGGATTTTTGTATTTAAGTGAACCACCCCTTGTCTAACACGTGTAAATGGTAATTTTGGATTTTTCAACTATTTTTATCAAATGGGGGCAGGACCATTCACGAGTTTTTATGATTTTTCTAGGTTAGGTCTTGTCAAAAAGACTACTATCATAGTACTATCATAGTAAAATACGGAAAGAGAAATAACAATATTAAAGTTTATGGACCATTTCTAACATTATAATGGAGTTTAGAAATTATTACTCCCATTTTTCGTTAAAAGTATGCACAGATTAATAACAATTACAATTCACAGTTTATAATAGTTATGGACAAATGTCTAAGAGACTCTCACTCATATTTCTCTTACCACCCAAACAACATCTACCTAACACTCACATCCTGTATCCTGCTTCTTCAAACTTCTAACCGCCACCGGACACCGCCCACCAACCACTTACACCCCCACCGTCACTAAAAGGACAACCATAGTACCACTACCACACCAATATTAGAGTTTCCAACCATACTTATTCACCAACCATATTTATTCACACCTTTTATATATATATATATATATTTATTTATTATAAGCTGGTGATAGGAACATAATTCAAATTCAGAATTTTAAGTGCATAAAGAGTATTTCCGTTTTAATCAATATATTTATTATGACTTAAACGTCACTTAATATTATCAAGTAATAAATAACCATGTCATATAATTATTGTTTTTTTTTTCAATAAACATCTATCATCTCCTTAAGGTGTGCATCAAAAGCGAAAATTCAATTGGACATTTAAAAATTAAAACATGATTTTTAACTTTGACAATCTTATTCTCCTTTGGTGACAATTTATTTGAAGTGAATGGTAAACCATAATTTTGGATTTCACAAAGAAAGGGACTGTGGGGGACATTTTCTTTTCTTTGTCCGAGTGTTGGATTGGTAAGCAAAGCAATGAATGCACACCTGAAATCTTGAATAGTATAGTCCTCCTCAAACTTGTGAAAACTTTCATTGGAAATGTAATTGAAGATTCCTCCCTCAGTTTCATTTTCACCCAGTAACGAACACCAACCAACTTCCACTTTAACCACCATTGTCTTTTCTTTTCTTATCAACAACACTCGCACTCAACAACGTGAACAAAACAAGAACAATTTACCATCGCTAATTTTAGGATGCTAACTTTTCACCATAAGCGTAATTTAGACTACTTGAAATCCGCACGATTAAGATTTATGATCATTTTAAAGTCAATTCGTTATGACATTTTTAATAAACGAGTGAATTTCAAGTTAACTTGTTAATTCGTATGATGACCTGTTAACTCATTTAATAAATAAATAGATATTGAGTCAACCTATTAACTCATATAATAATCTATATATTAACATACTTAATAAACGTGTCCATTATTAACCCATATATTTACCAATTTACCTATTTGATACTTATTAAATTTTATAATTTAAATAGCTTCAACAAGTTAAATAGAATAAACGAATTATTGGTTGATTGAGCTTTGAATATGACCTCTTTATTAATTGGGTATAAATTAATTAAATTTCTAATACGACCTATTTATTAAATGGGTTACACGTGTTAGCTAAATCATTAACATGTCAGATTCAAATTAGACACTATTGATACAATTATTAAATAAGTCAAATTCGAATGTATAAATATTCAAGTAAAACAAAATTTGGAGTACAATACGTATTGAACATGACACATCCATTGGGAGTGAACATGACAAAATTTATAAATAGCTTCCAAGTACAACCATTTGATAAACTGCAGCTACAAGCCCCACTCAAGTTAAAACTTTGAAAGTGCAATAAAAAATAAAAAATATGATAATGGATGATGAAAAGATTCTTTCTTCCAGTATAAATTATATAATCCCGAAAAATAACACATGCGCACCACCATTAAGCATGAAAAGCTAAGCCTACCGTCATTATCCAATCCATCACCGTCAAAATCAACACTCCTTATCATTGTGCACCAAATAATTCTTATTCTTAATTATTTGTTGGTACTAAGCAATGTTGCTTCACAGTCCACATCAGTGAGAGGCCAGCATCATAAAAAAGTAACAAATGGTAGAGCTTGAGGAAATTCTTTAATACTCCCAAGCGTACCGGTACACCCAACTTTGAAGCTTTTGAACTAAAAATTTAAGAGGGGAAAGGGGGTCATATTTATTCCAAGAGTTACCTAAAGTTGCATCAGTACAAGTATTGACAAAGAAAGGGGAGGTGAATTACAGTACAAGAGAAAGAGAATCGGGTCTAAGTAACTATCTGTAATTCTGTACCACATACATCGACCTAATTCGCTGAAACCTAACCCTAACACTAAGCCTTAATCCTACCCATAACCCGCTTTCCGTTCCTCCAATGATCTGTTAGACAAAGGACTTATGATTGTTGTCTACTCATAACATATCTGTTATGTTAATTGTTACAGACCATTAGGCTACAGTCCTACACATGTTTCCCACTCCTACTTCTTTACAAGTAAATGAAGGGTGATGGAAAATAGAAATAACAACCATCCCCGCAACTACTAAAAACTAAACCCTGCTAGGTTAAATTTTTCTAAGCCCAACATCAAACCAAGAATGTGCAGGAAAGTCCTCAACGTCTTTTCTAGGGATCTGTCTCCACTTTCTCCCATTCATAACGTCCCGGAAGGGGTTTCTCATTCACAGGGTCAAAGTTGTATCTGCACACAAACAAACCCACAATGGAAATATGATATCGACTCTCAGGACATAACTGAAGGTTTCATTTAGAATATGCAAGGAGCAATGGAAATTTTATCCTAAGCTCAAAGCAGCAGTGACATACTTCTCCACAAATTTTCGTTGTTGCACTTCTTCAGCACAAGCAAAGAACTCATCCATATCATGTGCTGTTGGTATGTGCCTCTGCGATGAGTTCTGTATTCTCCGACTAGTTTCAGCTGAATTAGTAGGCCTGGTAGTAGAACCAGGGGTCCTGACAGTGTCTGGATCCCTTATGAAGCTACAAGGCGTTGACTCCCTTGTGGTTGCCATAAAGAAGACGAATCACATTAAGCAGGCAAATGTCGCAATCTAAACATAGACAATATAATAATTGTTTGAAATAAAAATATAAAAGCTTTGCATCTCAAATGGTGTCAAAAGTAGAGGCAAGATATACGCAAATACTAAGAAAATATCATTATTAAGAAAAACAACAGATCCTGATGTAACATTAATATGCATTTCTTTTTTTTTTTGTTGAATCAATCATGCCGGATAGTCAACATGTATAAGTGTAAACTAAACTGAACTTGACCAATTATATAGTAATAACTCAATACAGGAAGGTACATCATGAATCCATGGTACTACATTCAGTGAGGATTATTTCACTGGACATGCTTTTCTCTCTGTTGGACTCTTCACATACATCAACCCATAAATTTTCTAGTGAAGAATTTTAACTCTGGTCCCTCCCTGCCCCAACCTTTTTATAAACCAATCCTTCCATATCCTCAAACCTTTTTCACCATTTCCCTTTGTGAAGTTAGAAAACAAACAATAAACTGTACTGAACATTGCCGGTTCAGAGTCCCCAAACCGGAGGCTTAACAAAACATACTGGCAGAAAAGAAGAAACTTCAAAAGTGATTGCTATTATATGAAAATAATGATCATTGGTATTCTAGATACAAATTAATCGGCACAGATCTTTAGCATTGAGCATATTATGCCACCAATTGCAGTAGCCATTAGAAGTTTTAGCTCCCAATATACACAGATGTTTTCCGAATACTAGGAACAGAATACAAGGGCATAATTGAATATAAATTTTCACACAAATAACATGAAAACTTGATTTTTAGAATGAAGATGAAACTCCAAATTGAAAGACAACACAGTAAATAAAATATCAGGTGTAAAGAATTAGAGAAAGAACTCTCTCAGTTTGGACATGCCACAAATATCAGAAACTTTCACAACAATAAAAACATACTACAAGATAATCTGATATCATTAGTGACAAAAAACTCCTGCTAAAATGAAAATTTAAAAAGAAAATCTTGTCTTACCCTCGTAGGGGAATCAGAAAAGAAATTCTAACTTTTTCCTTCTAGGCAACTTTCATTTCCTTTTTGCAGTAGAAATGTTTTGCAATCAAAAGACTTCCAGTGGAAAATGACTGTTTCAAAAAGAAAAACACAAAGAGAGAGAGAGAGAGAGAGAGAGAGAGAGAGAGTTTAATAAAGCTCTCAATTCATTCATAGATTTTCTTTTCTTTCAAGAAAATGTTCGGTAATTCTAATTATATTAAAGGACATTTCCGATGCAAAGAAAACGAAAGAGTTTATAAATTTCTGAACTAGTTTTGATTTCCTGAAAAAATTTCTATACAGCTTCCTTACCGGTATAAACCAGAATTTGTTATGGAGTTATTTTCCTATTTTTACTGTTCAAAGCAGCCAAACAGACTCCCAATCCTTACTTTCTTATCAACCTAACAGAACATACTAATTTAACGGAGAAAATAATATTTTGATAATATACAAACAAAAGGGTGAAAACTCGCAATTAATCTTTAATTCGGTAGAACTTCATTTCTTTTAGTGAAATTTTTTAAAACCCTAAGGATTAAATCCCACTCTCTTCCGTTTCCTCTATTCCCTTCGTTTTCAGAAAACCCTAAAAAATATAGAGGAGGAAGAAAACCCTAAGAATATGAGGTCCCATACGAGAACAAAGAAGAGCAATTGGTTGCACGAATCTCCAACTGAATAAAAACTCTCCAACTTCCCCAAACCAAAACACTGAAATCCCAAAATCTCTCTTTAATTTTCATTCTTTTTCTCGGAAACCAAAAAACTGCCTAATTTTTTTGTTCCTTTTCAAGAAAACCCAAAAAATCCAGAACGAAGAGTTTTGACAGAAATTAAATAGAGAAAATCCAGAATACCCACCTCTCTCTACCTTCAAACTCGAGCACATTCTCTCCAAATGAAGCTTCTTCGA
Organism: Prinsepia uniflora; assembly: GCA_032719365.1. Classification (NCBI taxonomy): domain Eukaryota; kingdom Viridiplantae; phylum Streptophyta; class Magnoliopsida; order Rosales; family Rosaceae; genus Prinsepia; species Prinsepia uniflora. Next base: position 44,783,586 of record CM064861.1, on the reverse strand, counting down.
GGCCCAAGTCACCACTATGGTTGTTGTTGTGCTCATTCTTTCCTTGACGCTCTTCCTCTGTAGCTGCCATTTTGTCAGTGTTCTTCTGGTGCGGAGACTCCATGATCGAAGCCTCAAGTCCAAGCCTCGAACTTTCCCTGGAATTAGAAGCAGTCTTAGGTTTGAGCCTCCTGGGCTCAAGGCGCTTGCGCATAAGAATGGGCAGCTTCTCGAGGCGGCGGCTGCGGAGCTGGAGATAGGAGCCGGAGGAGAGAGGTGGAGCCGACGAGGTCTGGAGGGCTAGGGTTTTGGCTCGGGTGCGAACCCCAAGAGAGACTTGCGAGGGTGAGTGCGAGACTTCCATGACTGCGACTTCCCCTATGGCCTTGGACTTCCTCATGTACTTGCCCATTTCTTGCTGTTTTTTTTTTTTTGCCTTCTGTTATTTGTTGATTAAGCTCCCTCAAGTCTCAATGAAGTCTCAAGACTCAACTCATCGAGAGAGAGATTGAGAGGAAAATTGGAAAGGATGGGAAGAACGGGTGAGTAGAGGTTAGAGGTGGTATTTGTAATTTGTAATCTTGTAATCTTGGCAGGATAACGAAGAAGGAGGCTTCCCTGCCTTGCTGCGTGCCGATTGCTAATTTGTTAGTAGCTTCAGGCCCCACTATTACGTCTCTTTCTAATTTCTCTCTCCTCCTCAATTTAATTTTTCTCCCCCCTTTATAACACTCCAATCTCTATGCTTACCCTTTTCAATTTATTTTTGATACAGTTTCCTTTTTTTTTTGAATGTGCAGCTTTTTAATTATTTTTAATTTCTCTTTTCTATTTCCTAATATTATTATATACCAAGTATATATTGTGCAGTCATACCTCATACTCATAGAACCAAAGAGGAGGAATAGAACGGGTTGGGAAGATGCATTGTACCCCAAGTGAATGTTAAGGCTTCATTTCCAGGAGGGAAGAAAATATGGAATTTGACCAAAATTAAAATTTGTGAATTGTGTATGCCAATTTCTTTATGTGGAACACAAATATAGTCAGAATTTTTTGACAAAAAAAACTTGAAATAGATACCACGAATTTCAACTTTAAATCTCATATAAAAATTATCATTTATGTACAATATTATCTTCAAATGAGATTTCACGTTTAAATTCCATTATAATTTAACGTTACTTAAACAAAAAAAATTCATAAATTTAAACGCTTTATCTTTTTTGTTGTTGCTAATATTAGAGATAATTTGCCAAATTGCTTTCAGCTGAATCAAGAAAAGGAAAATGATTTATGGTACTTCGTTTTTTTTTTAATTAAAGGGAAGGGGGAATTTTTGGAAACTTTCCACACAATATATCATTAAAGTTCAAATTTGAGACCAATTATGTACAAATCAATTTTAGGAACCAACTTAATTAAACTCACTTGACGATTTTTGCTAATTCCTTGATTGTTTCATCAAATTTATTTTTATCATTTTGCAATTCCTTTTTTATTTTTAAACATCGTATTCAAAAAGGGCGGATAATATCCTATTTCATTACAAATCCTTGTTAAAATGATTTGTTTTGGTGTGATCATTCACGCAGTCAAATGTCTCATATTGTTCAATATTTTATTTTTATGGCATTTCTCAATGTTGAGAGTCGCATTCTTCAAGAAGATCTTCTTAGTGTTTATTAATTCATGTTAGTATTTTAACAACATGATGATTCATATTCCAGATGATGATTGTGAAATTTTTAAAAAAGTGTTTATTAATTTTTTTTTTTTGCTTTTTTTTTTGGTTTAGCAACGGATTATACTTATTGATAATATATGGACTAATCACATCAAGACTCGGAAGATCACTTGGGCACGAGTTTTACGGTATTGTGGAAACAATATTTTGGGTTCAAACTTGGTTTGGAAATGTACTGACTTGAAATGTTAGTCAAGGATTTGTTTTGAAAGTTAAGTATTGGGCTTAATCTATGGACTGTTTTCACTGTTGTCGTGATGAGTGATAGAAGTTTTATCAAACAAGAGATTATGAATGACAACTCTTATTGTAATACTTTGCAAGTGCACAAAATCATGTGACGAGTATAGTAGGTTTGCAAAGGTCGATCCCTCGAGGACTCGTTAAACATGAATCCACTTAGTTTAGAGTGAGATAACTTGGTTATGAAGTAAGAAAATGATTTTTTTTTTTTTTTGGTGGGGGGGGGGGGGGGGGGGGGGGGGGGTGGGGGGGTGGGTGGTTGAGTGATGATGAGCACGAATTATAAATGCATAAAAACATGGTAGAATGACAAAAACAAGATTGAATGATTAAGCCGAATTAGGGCTAGTTATCCACCTTTACCAATTATAACTCTCCTTACATTTTCTTCATTTGATTACTATGCATGTTTTTGAATTAAGTGCCCGTGTAGGGGTCTGGCTAAGGCTCACCCAACACCTATTATCTTCTCGTAGTTAGCATGTTTTAAGCATGATGTGTCGCCCTTAAAACGTCTACTACCGATGGTGCGTGATAATGTATGAAACGCAAAGAAGATTTGATGACACTACACTAATTCTAGAAATTGATGTGCAATCCTAGAATGTCATGAGTTTATATTACGAATAAGAGTCCAACCCTTAAACATGATGCTAGAAATTGCAAGATGATATTATGGTTCGTCAAGCAATTATACAATTATACACAAACAAGGTGATCAAGCTTATAAGCGTAAATTGAGTTCATGGAGCATAGTAATCCAACAAATTTAGTCATGCATAACAATCATAATCAAGAGCTAGAAATCTAAATAAGAACTAACATGGATAGGGCTTCAAACAACCCTAATCCTAAAGGAAACTACTCACACATATCTAAGTTAACAAACAACATAATTGAATGCATAAAAACTTAAAGAGATTAGGGATTGAGAAACACAAATACTAAGAGGGGTGATCCGTGAGAGAAGTGACACGAACACTTCTTCTTCTCCCAAGCTTCACGTCACAATCAAGAAGCAAGAATCAAAATCCAAAAGCATGAACAAAAGGGAAATTGCGGCTAACTTATTTATAAACTTTAAGTAGAAATTTCAGCAGATTTTTGGGACCTTAGGAGGTACATTGGACGTCCACAAATGAGAGAAAATTAACTATTTATATCCCATAGCACCTGCCGTAGATTCTCCCTAAAAGAAAGGGAAAGCAACCCTAAAACTAAGGAGGAAATCAAGTTAGTCGTGAAACATGCCTTTTGCCGCAATTCTTGATCTCCTTCTTGGATAAGGACTCATTCCTTCTTTTTTTTCCACTTCTTGACTTCAAATTTAACTAGTCTCTTGCCAAATCAGATCACAAGTCCTAAAATAAAGGAAAGAACATAAAATACGGCTAGGGCAATTCCTTATCCGTAGCCGTGTTCTTTAATGTTTCTTGGCTTTTAAGAAGCTTCATTTTCCTTTTTTCTTGCATCTTTGACTTAAGATCTGATTAGGATATGTTTAAGTCTTCTTATCCAAGTCAATCCACGTCATTCATCATTGAAAAGAGAAGACAAATTCGCCCAAATATTACTTGATGCACAAGTAATCCCTATAACTTCCCTTAATCGCAATTTATGGGCTTTTGGTGCCTTGGCCGTGACTTTGGGGATCTTGGTGGATCTTGGACATGTAAATGGGAGATGATGTGACCCTTTATGAGTCCTTGTTGAGTTCTTGAAGAATTAGCCTTGGAAAGATCACATTTCATTGTAAAACATGATTTAAACCTCGACTAAACAATCTGCACAAACTCCACAAAGTAGATCATTTTCTCCTATTGTTTGAATGATTATAATCAAAAGATAAGTCAAAGGGATAAAGAATATCATTGAAACAATGCTAACTTCGTGGTTTATCAATGAGTACCCAGACGGTCGAAGTTAGGGGTGTTTCCTAAACGACTGAAGCTCGGGGTTATTGTTTTCCAGACGGTCGAAGTTAGGGTTGTTTTTGGATGGCTGATGTTTCAGGTTATTGTTATTGTTATTATTCTCAGGCAGCCGAAACTAGGGTTGTTTCCCAGATGGCTGATTCTCAGGGTGATTGTTTCTCAAGCAGCCAAAGTTAGGGATGTTTCTCAGACGGTTAATTCTCGGGGTTATTGTTGTTGTTATTGTTGTCAGACAGCCAAAACTTGGGGTTTTTCCTAGATGGATAATGCTCAGTGGAGTTGATGATTAGTTTTGATTGGTTATTGATATTGGTGTCCAAATTTTTTCATATGGTTTTACAAACTAGGATTTTAGGGAAATGTTGGCCACTTACTTTTGACACATTTTCTGATTTTTAGGTCCCATGGTAAAAGTTTATGTTTTAGAAAATGTATTATCAAATGAATATTTTTGTCTACTCATACTTTAATTGGTTTTGTTGACCCTCCAGGTCGATGTAGAGAGATCATGGCTGATCTAAAGAGGGAGCCATGAGCAGGACATTAGTACCATTATCCCTTGTTTGATAGTTGTTGAGGGTAAATTCAGAATTTCAGTATAGTTGTCAAACAGGTGCAAGACTTGGCAGGGTTATCAAAGTATTTTCAAGAAGGGTCTTGTCATTTTGGGCCTTTTTGACCTTAAATCAACATCCAATTTTTTTCGAGTTCCATCTTGATGTCTGACTCCACCCGAATTCCATCTTTATATTTCGACTCTTCTTATGTCCTATCTTAATATCTTGACTCTTTTCGAGTTCTAATTTGATATCTCGATTCTTTTCGAGTCCTATCATGATACTCAATCATATTTGGAATATATGTCTTGACTCCCAAGTCCCTGCGAGTTCTATAGGTATGTTAAATAGAAATACTATGATTTCAGACACACATAAATACCCTTAAACGATGACTGATTGACCCGAAATCTACACTAATAGATTCGTATGATCGAAAATATCAAAACTCGTATTGACTTGGAGTTGGAGGGAAGCTTCCATGCACTGGTGGATGGTTGGGCAGCTTTCATCCACGCATTTGCACTTGATATCGATGGGGTAGTCACCGTCTACCTCAAGTCGAATCTACCTAATTTTCTAAAATCAAGTCTCGGCCCAGGTAACCCAACCCGGTCTTATTTCCTTCATTTCTCAACCAATTTCAATAATCCAAAATCAAATTTTATCTAATGGAACCTAGGAACCCAATCATGCAATTAGAATTGGAAAATATTACCTTGATCAACTAGAAACCAAGCTTGAGTGGGTTTCTAGGTTTACTTTACTTAGCCATCACATCAAGTTTCCTACCTCTAGTAATTTACCAATCGACCCAAGAATAACAGAAGGAGTTAATTTATGTCCTCCAACTAAGTTAAAAACGACTAGAATAGGGTTTGAGGAGGAGAGCAAAGCTTTTTGGGGCTCCTCCGCTGAATGAGAATTCCCTGTTGAAATCCTTTCTCTATTTATGTTTTAGCCTCCTAAAGAACTAGGTCTATCCAGAAAATAGATAGGACAAGGTAGAAAGTTGTGTCCTCCTTTAATTCCCATTTTCCTTCATTTCCCCAATTCATATGCATCGCAAGGATGGCGAAGTCCACCTCCTCATCTCGCCTGGTGACACTTGTCACCTAGTAAGTTAGCCAGCAGCAACCTACTAACTCAGATTGCTAAAATGCCACTGTCCTTTAAATTTACCAAAGTGACCTTGGTTGTGAGACCTATAACTTTTTCATACCATCTCTATTTTTTTTTTGTTTGCCTACAAATTAGTGAGTTCGAGAATAAGGCAATGGTCCAATTAAAACTTTCGAGAAGTTATAATTTTTTCACACAGTATATTGAGACATTGGCTTAGTCGATGAAGTATCTGGTCTGGTCAACTAGCGCATTTGGTAATGGCTGATGAGGTTGTCTTTCAAAGTGATATATTATCCGAGCAGGATGGCATCACTTTATACCGAGCTATATTTGTGACGGGACTTTCTTGCAATCATTTGGATAACCATGCATGGTCTTGCTCCCATATGACAACCAAATCAAAGTTCTAGAATTATCCTTGAGACTTGACAACATAACATGCAGATCTGTCAGATAAGGGATACACATCAGACAACTTGGAAACATATTATACGAACCAAACATATTTCATCCTTCTAGGGTCACTGTTCATATTAAACCACTGATCTCGACGAATAGTGTAACTCGATATTTCAGCTCTTTCTAAGTGCTCAACCAATATCTCGACTCTTTTTGAATCATGTCCTTGAAGGCCTAGTCATATAAGAATTTCATATCCAAACTCCCAAAATCCCGGGAGGTCCATGTTCCATAGATACTTTAACTAGTAATACCTTGCTTCGAACACTCAGAACTACTTTTAAACGATCTCTGATCAACCCTAAACCTATGCTAATAGTCTGTAACATTAAGAGGATGAAAATTCATGTTCACCAGAATTTGAGGAGACACTCCACACATTAATGGATGGCTAGAAGGTCTCCTTGTGTGCCAGAGCTGTAATTGTGAAGGCTATTCGCCTTCAATCTCTATTCGGGTCGACATGTAGACTTGGTTTGCTTTAACGGATACCCAAAATTTGAATTCCTTATCTACTTCATTTCTAGAAAAAAAAATTGCAATAATGAAATTCTTCTAAATAAACCCGGTAATTCAAATATGAGCATATATTTTGAAAATCTTACCTGGATTGAACGTAGTTCAGGCTTAAAGCTTCAGTTTTCCAGGTTTTCTGCACTCTACTACTATCGACCAGTCTCCTATCTCTCGTAACTACTAGTTGACACAGGGAGAACAAAAGAAGGCCATTCCTATCCTCTAGGTTAACCAAGACGGCCTGAGTGTGTTCTGTGAAAGGGAATCAAGCTTTTTGGTGATCCTCCACGGAAACTAAACTTTCTTGAGAAATCCCTCCTCTACTTCATTCCAGATTCTACCCAACCTCTCCAAGGAGATATTCATGACTACTATCAGAATTACCCAGTTCCACCCTGTCTTAATAGACTTTAGAGAAGAAGAGATCAAGGAGGGAGTTCGTATCCTCTTCCTTTCATTTTTCCTTTATAGTTTTCCAATATAATGAAATCAGAGGAGTGCTTAATCATTCTTCATACAAACCAATAAGTGAAACTTGTCACTCATCTAACAAACCGAGTCAATAGGAGCTGAGTTACTTTTAAGCCAAATGACTAAAATTCCCCTGCCTTCTAAATTTTCCTAATTACCCTTCGGTGTTTAGACCCATAACGTACCCTACGATCTTCATTTTTTGCATGCAGTTTGCCTACGAACTCATGAACTTGAGACTCACACAATGGTCCAACTGAAACTTCTGAGAAGTTTCCCAAGTTTAAATTGACTTTTGGACCCTTAATAAGGACAACGGTAAGTCCATTTACCAATTTATTGTCTCACATTGCCTTAATTTTTGGGACATTTCGTTACAATCTTTCTCCATTTACAGAAATTTCGCCTTCGAAATTTACTCATGCAGGTTAAAGATTAATCTCCTGCAATTCCTCGAGGCTCTCAAGCGTCAATCATATGGGGATAATCATCCTAGGATATAGAAGGCCAGTGGCCCACATCCCTAAAATCCCTAGACACAAAAATCTATAAGCAAATACATCCATTCCTCAATTTACTAGTCAAACTTTTGTAATTGCAAAGTCTAGCATCACCCGAGTCGCATGCCCATGAACGAGTCACCACATGATTTCCTCATGTTTGGGTAATGTCAAGATTTTGTAGAGTAGTATTCCTACAACATTCGATCAACCTTGCGATCCTGCAAAGTACCTGCAACGTCCGAGCAACCTTGTGATCCTATAGCATACCTGAAATGTCCGAGTAGCCTCGATATCCTACAAATTACTTGCAACATCCAAGTATCTTTGGGATCTTACAACGTACTTGCAACACCTGAGTAGCCTTGGGATTCTACATAGTGATACATCCTGTATCAAAATTTAGGAACCAAAAGTGTGAGATTACCATTTTACCCTGGCGGGTGCCCTTGGACCATGGCTACTTCGTATCAGGTTACCTTTTAGGTTAGCCATGTTCCATTTTGAGGCCCTGAAGACTCAGTTTTGATATCCAAGCCCAACCATATATTATTGTTTGAAGCCCAAATGGAGGCCCAAAGCATGGAATTTCTTTTTTAGAACCGTTAGTGCTTCCTTAGACTTGGCCCATTAGTTCTTACCTTATTTTTCTAACCCATCAGCCCAAGACCATAATCCACCTAATGATTTAATTCTCAATAACTGTCTCTCACTTGGGACTCGCACGCACACACACGTTTACCACCTCCATCCCCTACCTTATGAACACATTCGAGAATATGGAACAACAGAGCCTGGTGCTCATAACCTGGCGATTCCCATTTCGGAGACACGAACCCATAGCCTTTACCTAGGACCGCCGTCAACCACTGTGAGGCAAGCACAGAAAAGGCGAGCCTCGGCGGAGCCGTGAGTTCTCAGTGGAGTTTCGAGCTTAAGGTGAGGATTTGAACTCAGTTGGTCTTGTTTTAGCTTAGCGAGTTGCTATTTCAAATTCTAATTAAGGGTACCGCGTCTAATTGTGGGGAATTTAGGTGGGATAGTAAGGAAAAACTCAGGTTGTGACCAGACCCGTTTAGAACCCAACTCTGACCTACATGCGACCTGATAGATTCGTGCTCGTTTGAGGTAGAATTTCTAGTTTTGATCTCATAATCTACTTATTCGCATAAATAGAAATGTAATCATGGGTTTGCATGTGTTATTCCAGCAAGGGTTGATGGTGGAAGACGTCGCCGGAGTTGCAGCGGCATCGTTACCTTCAAGACACCTCCAAGGCTCATTAGGTAGGGCCTATACCTTAACTTTTGTTTACTGAAATCCCCTCATAATCGTGATTCTAACTATGCCCTTGCATGAAACATGTAAGCTTGTTTAGACCTTGATCGGTGCATCATTGGAAAGTGCTGAGCCGTCGCCTTCTTGGCTCCCTCACGACCGTTACAAGTAGTTACTGAACCCTAGATCAAGATATTTAGATTATTGGTAAAAATCTGGACTAGATGGGTGGGTTTCATGTTGAATTCTAGTTAGAATTCAGTAATTTAGGCTACATCGGAATCTAGGAATTTTCCTGTGAAAATCCGAGATTCCGACCATCCTGGACGGCGGTGCTGCGGTGGTTCTGTCACCAGCTCCGTTGAAGCTTCGTTGACATTAGTCAAAGGTTAAAGTTAATGGACGTTAGTTAAAAGTTAGGGTCAACGTTAGTTCTAACGGTAGGAAGGATGGAATATTCTCTGGAATATTCAAGGAATATCGCAGGGAATATTCCCGCACGTGTACAGTGCCCGTATGACACTGTAGCAGCACACGCAGGTAGCTGGACGTGCACATGGGGGTGCGTGAACATGCGTGAGGCCCCCAGCCGATGAGTCGAGGTGTGTGAACCACTTTTCCAGCCCTTTACTGGCGCGTGACGACGCGTGAAGGCCTTTTCTAGTCCACGACAGTGCGTGGGCAGATTTCCAGGCTGTTTGGAACAGTTTTGAGTGTAATTCCAGCCCCTAAATGGTGCGTAGCATTGTTTTTCACCTGCCAGCAGCGAAGTGGACGCTGTTTTCCGGGTTGCAGACACACCTAAACACATCTAAGTCCGTATTAGGTGATTCTAAGCCTCGTTTGGGGTTACACTTAAGGGTGTGTGACTTGAGTAGTGAGGATACAAATAAATTATAATTTGTTGGACTATTGCCTAGAGATATTTGGATTCAAGGCTTGTGCTAGCATGGTACATCGGGTGACTTCGATTCCCCAACAAGTGTGTGAGTGGACCCCTTCCCTAAACCTATGTTTTTATATTACTTTTTTACTCGCACGTTTTACGATGTTTGTACATTATGATACTTTTTTAGCATGCATGATTTATTATGTGGCTAATGTGGTATGAGATTGTGATGGATGGTTACAATGCACATCCGGTTATGTTTATCTACAGTAATATGGTAAGTACGCATAGTGGTAAGTCTTGAGTCACACATTGCATTGCATGAGAGTCCCCGAGGCTTTGTTGAGTTTGAGATGTTTAGAACCCACATAGGAGTCGCTAGTGACTAGTACCCATCTGTATGGCCACAAACCAGCCGCCACGTGATTGATCACCTGCGCCCCTTGTAATACTAGTTAAAAGTGCGTCAACTTGTACCCCGAGCTCTAGGGGACATGAGGTGACGGTGCGAGGCTCCCAACTTTCACGTGGTCGTGGTACCTAGTAAGGATACTCATGGTATGTTTCGAGTATGAGACTCGAGGTGACTCATGAGCATTCATGATGTGGGTTGATATGGTGACATATTTTATGGTTTCTGCATGGCTCATTTGTGCATATTGGTTATATTAAATTATTATTTTATGATTGATATTATGTTTCTCGTATTACATGAAAGTATGTTGTAAATGCTTTCTGGTTTTATACTAAAACGAGGGGTTAAATGTTGTTTATTGAAAATGGTTTTACACTGAAATAATAACTTGGCCCACTCACCCTTTGTGTTTTAAACCCCTCAGGTTTCTGTGGCGTGACATAATTTCAAGGAGTTCGGTTACTGCTGTGACAGTCACCCCAGTGCGAGGTGAAGTGAACGGTAAAATCGGGTATCAGCAGGTAGAGTTTTGTGTATGATTATCAAATTAAGTACGATCAGGCTCTATGTTACCCGTTGTCGAGTGAAAGGTACTCGATTTTCACCGGGTAGGTTCCACCGACTCTGCAAAATGTGTCTTTTTAGTCTAATATGGCTACGTCATCTAGACGTCATCGTCTAGGTGTCGGCCAGCACACCTCGACCTGCATGCCATAAATAGACTTTCCGGGTTGGGGGTGTGTTATTTTGGTATCGGAGCGGTGGTACTAGGATTGTGTTGTTATTTATGGACACTTGATGATTATACAACCCGATACCTAGTGTTAGAGCCACTCCTCGAGTAGTTAATTACACCTTTTGATGTTAGTTGTAGTTCATTTATGGTTCGATCGTGAGTTTCCACAACAAAATTCTGGGTTTGCCTTAACTTTTTTCGCCTATAGTTACGAGTTTAGTAAGCTTGTTATCCGTCGAATTTCACGTTCGGGTGTTGTGTAATGACCCATCCCGACTTCCGGGATTAGATTAGTGATTAATGAAGGATTAGTGAGATTAATCGGTGATTAATTTAGTAATTTCGGACGGATGAGACAGAATGATCGTTTTGCCCCTAGAATTGGGCAAACTGTTAACTTTTGACTCGGGAGGTCAAATGGTCTTTGTCCGATGACAGTGACGTAGTTCGGGACGTCACGAGTTCGTAGATAGGTGGCACATCCGATTTCGAAGTTCGAGAAAGAAGTTATGAGGTGTGGTAGTTGAAGGGCATTTTGGTAATTTGGCCTAAAGGGAAATTTGCTCAATTAGTTGCATTGGTATTTGTGCCCAGTGGGACGAGGACACCTGGTTGCCTTGGTATTTGGCCCTAATCAGATTGGGACACTTGTCCCTTCTCTGGATGTCTGTGGGACTCTCACTCACCTCCTCAGATGATTTTAAATGGGTGTAAATGGTTGGATGATTATGGGAAGGAAATAGAAAATAGAGACTGTGAACCCAACCCATTCAAATCATCTTTAAACCTCATCCTTTACCTCTGAATTGTGAAGGAAACAGAGAGAGTGGAAAGAGACGAGTGTGGTGGTGCCTTGGTAGAGGGTCGTCGTGGACGGTGGCTATGAACTGTGAGCTAACCCGTGAAGCCCAAACTTGTACAAACACCCTCTAACCTCATCGATTGTGTGTGCTATGTGAAGGAAAGATGGAGAGGGAGGTGAGACGACCCCAACGATGGTCACGGTCACGGTAGTGAGCGACGACGACGGTAAGTGACGATAACCGTGAATGCCTTGTTTATGGGAGGTTGTATTTTAGTGAGTGATGATGGAATTGGTTGTTTGGATAAGGTTTTGGAAGTCAAAAGGAAGCTTTTGGGCTTGGAATCAAGGAAGATGGTGGCCGGGATCAGGAGAACATGACGGTGGAGGGACAACCAGTTTATGCTCAATCGGGAAGGTGAGTTTTACAGTTGTTTTTCATGTTTTGACGTTGTAGATCGAGTCTAGAGGTTGGGAAGATGGTGTAGGAAGAAGTAGGACTGAAAACTGTCGAGAAATGGACAAAAACTGGGAATCCCGGTTTGAGTTGTATTGGGTTGTTGAGAACCGGTTTGAACTTGTCTGGACCAAGTTTGACTGAGGACAGGGATGATGAACAGTGCTTCACGTGGGCTTCACGTGCAGCCGCTTGCGGCAGTGCATGGGGAAGTTTCTGGGAAAGTGTTTAACATGACTTTTAATCTATTCGATGTAACGAACATGTTGAGACTGGTTTTGAGTTAATCAGACCTCGTTTTGATATAGTTCGGGATGTTCGAAGGTTTAGAATCGAGTTTAAATACGTTTAAAAATTCGAAAAAATTACGGGGATTTAATGGAAGTTTATTGAAGTAGTGATTGACCTTAGAATGTGATTTGGACAGGTTCGGGAATTCCGGTAATGGTGGATTAGCCGGGAAAGGCGTATTGCACGCATATCGAGGTGGCAACGAGGATGGTTTGTGAGTGGACTTTGCGTTCTAAATTTCAATGCATGCATAACTATTTTATATGTTATTTATATACGATTTCTATGCTTAAGATTATGGTATTGATGATTTATGTATTTACACATATTTCGATGTGATTTACGTACTTGCACATATTTTGAGACTATGGTTTTATGTTATGCTTTGATGATGATTTTGATGGATGATTTTATATTCTTTATACATATTATGCTTTGTTAATGATTTGATGAGATAATATTGGATTTGAAAGTGAATTCGGGCATGAGACCCATTGTGATAAAATATGATTTCAGATTCGGATGTGGAAATGGATTTGTGGATATGAATTTTGATAAAATGATTTTAAAATGGTTTTTGAATTGGATTTGCTGGATCTGGTTTTGGGTTTAATGACCCTGTGGTTTATTGTGATGGGGGCAGGCCTGGATATGTGATTTGGGTTTAAAGACCCGGTGAGTTTAAAGACTCGATTATTGATTTTCCCCGGAGGCCTATTAAGTTTAAAGACTCCGGAGTTTAAAGACTCAGTTATTGAAAGACCTGTTAAGTTTAATGACTCAGATTGATATTGAGTTTAAAGACTCGTTGAGATCCACCAGGTTCGATCGATTAAAATGCGTTTTGATATGTGTTCAGATTTATATGATATCCTGATGGTTTTCAAATGGTTTTCAAATTCTTTGGGTTGTGGTCCGGATGAATTGGATATGTGGATTTTTGGGCTGAGTTCCCGTATTTGGTTTTGCTTTATGGTTTTGAGCTAAGGCCTGGGGTTTTAAGAAAAGGAAATGCTCTTGGATTTATAAACGGTTTTCTTATCTTGGAAAATGAGATGATTTTCTAATGCATGCATTGGTTTTTACGTGGAGGGCATAAATGTAACAACCCGTCCCGAATTCCAGGATTAGATTAGTGACTAATCATGATTAGTGAGGTTCATCGGTGATTAGTTGAGCGAAATCAGACGAACGATGCAAAATGATCGTTTTGCCCCTAAGCGTGGGCAAGACGTTGACATTTCATTCTGGCGGTCAAATGGACTTTGACCGATGATAGTGACGTAGTTCGTGACGTCACGAGTTCATAGACAGGTGGCACGTTCAATTCCGACATTCGAGGAAAAAGTTATGACATTCGGAAGTTCAAGGGCATTTTAGTAATTATGGTTAAAAGGGGCAAATAGTTGACTTTTATAAAGGGAGGTCCGATGGCCAAGGGCCAAGGACCGTTACGTAGATTGGGACGATACGAATCCGTAGACAAGCGGCACGTCGAATTCGGACGTTCGATGACGAAGTTACGGTTCAAAGAAGTTTCAAGGGAACTATTGCACGTTTTACGAAACGACTTAACTTTTGGATTCTAGTGGGCCCCCAGATATTTAGTTCATGCCCAATGAATGAGTGACAAGTGTCACCCATCCACATTCCACCCTTATACATTCATGCATCGACCATTTCCTTCTTTGTTTTCAAACCCAAGAACCCAAACGATTTCCTCTCTTCTATGCAACCCAAACCATTCCCTTCACATGGTTCCACTTGAGGCTGAGACAGAGGATGACTGAGGACTGAAGGGAGGTTACAGGATGGTCAGAACCGCCATGGACGGCGGTGTGGAGGAGAAACCCGACGAGGTACTCGGTTTAGCCTTTTCCATTTGATTTTTGATTTGTGACGTTAGGCTTTGTTTTTAGTGATTACAATGGGTTTGTTAAGTCACTTAGGAGGTATAGAGAGGGTTTTTTTTATGGGGTTTAATGGCTGTGAAGCCTAGGATCAAAATGGAGGTTTTGAACCGTGAGAGGGATAATCGAACCATGGGCTTTGAGTAGGTTTTTGATGTTTTCATTCCTATATTTAGATTCATAGGGATGTAAGGTAGATTGTAGGATTGATTAGGAAGGGAATTGGACCAAAACGAGAAGGGAAGACCAGTGGACCGGTCACGCCGGTCCGGTTCGACTCAAACCAGGTGGACCGACTGGTTCACTTGAGGAAGGAGAAAACTGTACAGGGCGCGTGTAGCCTACACACAGTAGAATCTCGGGGTGTGCGTCCCACTGTTTGGGAATGTTTTCAACACGTGAAATATTCTATTCAATGTAACGAACATTTGGGACTGGTTTCGTGTCGGTCGGACACCGTCTCGATAATATTCGGGGCATCAGAAGGTTTAGGATCGGGATTAAAAATAGTTAAAAATTCTAGTAAATTACGGGGCTTTAGTGAGAGGTTATTTAAGTAGTTAGTAACCTTCTATTACAATTTGGACAGGTTCGGGAGTCCCGGTGACTGTGATTGGCTCGAGAGAGCCGTATGGCACGCAAATCAAGGCGACAGCTCGGACGGTCTGTGAGTGGACCTTGTTTTCTAAATTGGTGCATGCATAAATGTTTATTATGTGTTTTAATACATGTTTGGTGATGCCATGAGTGCATTTGGTTGTGGTTACGTATAGACATGTATTTCGAGGTTTCGGCCTTATACGGTGGCTATACGGGTCTGTATTTCTATGTTGGTTTAAATGAAATGGATTTGGATTTCCAAATGGATAAACTCGGGTATGAGACCCATTTCGTTTTGTCTCGGGCATATTACCCTATTGATGGCCTACAGGTCTAAATCGTGGTCGCGGCTAGTGCTTTGTACACGGCGACGGACGATACGACGCTCGCCTCCGGATTGGGATGTGTTCCTTCCGGAGAGGTCACGATGCACGATCTGTTATCAGGTAGCCGATGGAGGCTCGACTTCGGAGTGCTGACGGTTCAGGATATCGATCGGTGATGAGTGCACCATGATCTTTTGGTGGTCGCGTCGGTTGATTCGTTCCCCGCGACATACCAGGATTGAGGGCGGTCCTGGATGGATGGTTGCACACATCACTACGATCGGAGTCGTGACTGACCCTTAGATATCGGGCACGATGCCCAACTGATGTCATATGTTCGGGCACGAGACCCAGTTGTTTTACATTGATGATTTCGGGTCAGGGACCCTAGATGGATTTCCAAGTTCATGGTGGTTTATGGGAACCGGCATGAACCCTGGAAAGGTTATTGTGGTACATGACGGTTTATGGAAACCGGGAATGAACCCTTAAATGGATGTTATGGATCATGACGGTTCAGGGGGACCGGGCATGAATTCTTATGTTATGTATATATATGTATTCATATACCTTCCTTTACTTCTATTATCTCCTCCGGGGAGGGTCGTTGGCCTGGGTGGACCCCAAAGTAGTCACAGAGCACCGACTGAGTGGAGTCGTCTCCCAGTTGGGTTCTTTACTCTTAGGAAGGCATAGATCGTAACCTCAGGACGGGTCATTGGTCTATGGACATTGACCTTGGACTCTGAGAGACTTGGATTTGAGACCCCGGGTAGCACGCGCGTAGCTTTGGAAATCGTGACAAGATTGGTTGTGTGAATTATATGTATATATGATGTATATGATAGATGGTTATGAGATATGATATGTGATATGCACAGGTTTTGGGCAGTGGCCCGTGTACTTGGTTTCTTTATGATTTGGGCTGAGTCCACATGGATTATGGTTCATTTGGTTAAACGGTTTTCGAATGCATGCATGCTTTTTAGTGAAGGGTACAAATGTCTTTCGATTAAATGATTTTTATAAACTGGTTGTTTTGTCCACTCACAGCTTTTAATGTTTTTGACTGCCCTTCAGGTTGACAGTGGATGTGGACTGTAGTAGAGACCGAGATATCACGTACCTCCTCCGGATCCTGGTGTACTCTGATAGCCCGAGAGGGCAAAGGTCGGAAATATCTCTTGTCTGACACTTCGTGTCAGACGGGAGCAGGGTCGTCCCGTATTAATCCCGGGGGGATTGGGATGGGTCTTATCAATAAATGTCTTTTCTGTAAATGTTTTATACTTATTTATTTTTTTTACTCACAGTCTTTTCTGTTTTCGATGTCCTTCATGTTGATATGGGTGTAGGCTGTTATGGGTGAGACTGAGACATCACATACGATCCACGGTGGTTTCTGCGCACTCTGGAAAGCCGAAAGTTATTTTGGAGCGCTGACTTGGAATCCCTTGTCTGGCTTATGTGTTACATAGAGGTTAGACGGGTGTTTAGCCTTCGTGTCGCACATGGGTTAGACGGGAGCATGGTACATCCTTTAATCCAGGGAGGATTGAGGGATGGGTCATGTCAAATTGGTATCAGAGCGAGGTTTGCGCTTCCAGAGTGAGGTTTGTACGCTCGACAAGCAAGGTTATGGCTTCCTGAGGAGTTGGTTAGTTGACTAGTGTTATTGTGGATATGATGTCTCTACGAGGAGCTTCTCGTCATCAACTTGAACGCTAGGGTGACAGTATGGTAGTTAGTGGAGAGAGCTAGCGACTGGGTGATAGTTTCCTGATACGCGGTGCGTAGTGGTGTATATCGGCTTAGGGCCGGAGAGGATAGCATGTTTGGAGTGGATATGGTCGAGGGGTGGTCCGGTGTTTGACTTGTGACCAGTGGTTAGTCAGATCATGTTGATTGGACTTGTGCAGCTGGTTAGTAGGTGGTTATTGGATGTTTTTAGCCGAGTTTGACGCCCTAGAGGTTGGGTGCTTGATGACCAGAGTGCTGATGTTGAGTTAAGGAATCCCAGTTCTGATCACTGGCTGGCTCGGTGATTGTGAGTATCCGTGAGTTAAGTAAATTCCTATAGTAAGGAACCTCGGTTGGTCTAGAAAAGTGAGTTCACTAGATATTGTTGTGGGCCAGACAGCTGACTAGATCAGAGATTGTGATGTTGAGTACAGTTGAGGTTATGGATGGCCTGGCGGATGACTCTGGTCGAGTCTAGTGAGACTATGGAGATTGATTGGCTTGACGCTATGTGTTGTGATGAGATTCATTTGCGGAGTATCGACCCTACTAGTCGTTGAGATTGTTGTAAAGTGGATCATGTTGAAGTTTGTTAACCCTAGGTTTTCCTAGATGAGACCGTTAAGCATTGAGTGGCCCAGCGTTGTAGATTGTGAGGATGGTAACATTCCCTCGACCCAAGTGTGGATGTAAGGTTTTGTAGATCGGTATGAGCGGCGATTTAGGGCAGTGTGTTGTAGGCACGAGATAGGAGTTGATGTGTTACAAGCTAAGGTACTTGTATGGACCACTACTCCGTTTGGGTATTCGATAGAAGTGGAACATCCTATTCCTATGTGATTGGTCAGGATGGTGTTGGTTTAAGCAGAATATCGTAGCAGAAGCGCGGTGGACCTATGCTTAGTTTTAGATCGGGGTAGTTTGGTATGGTCGGGTTTAACCATTAGTGAGGTTGGTTTCATGGACACCTCGAAAATGTGTTAGATGTGTCAGACTTTGCTAAGGTTCGTGATTTGGAGTGTGTCGGATGACAGGACCCACCCCGATTATCGCCTCGATAATCGAGAAGCATCCTGCTCCCGTATGACAATCGAATCCAAAAGACCGGAAAAATAAATAATATTACATCACACCCATTGTCAGACCAGGGAGATTAAACAAATACATCCGACTGGACGTCAAGTCCACAGTTTCACAGAGCATAATATTACAAAACAAGTTAAAGAACAAATCCTACTCTGTGAACTAACTACTCCGCAACGGAAAACTTTATGCCTCTGCCTCTGCTTCGGCGCTAGCCCCCGAACTTGTACCACGACCTGGAGGGTAGTTAAAACAACAAAGTGTGAGTGAACCGAAACAAAGGTTAACAAAAAACAGTTTAAGGAAATCGGGGGTCGCCCTCCAGTTTTACAACACGCATGCATAACTAGTTATATAAAAAAAATGCATATTAAACATTCGAAAACCCTTTTCTTCCCGAAACACATGTAAGACATTTCAGAAAAACCGTCATAACTCATGTAAAATAATATAAGCCCATAAACCGTCAATTTGAAACGTCAATTACGCAAATCAAGTGAAAAGTGAATCAACAATCGCAATTAAACCGTTGGATCCATCCGAGTCTTTAAACTCAATATCAGGCCTTCCCGGGATATCAACGAGTCTTTAAACTCAAAACATAATCAATAGGCCTCGGGGGTATCACAATAACCGAGTCTTTAAACTCACGAGTCTTTAAACTCATTTTACCGGGCCCGCCCCCGTCCTCCATTAACCGGGTCTTTAAACCCAAAATCAGATCCAACAATCAACCGGGTCTTTAAACCCAAAACCATTTAATAACACAATAAACCAGGATTCATCATGCTCCGTTTTCCAAAAATCATTCCGAAATCATATCTTGCCATAACAGGACTTATGTCCGAATTCACATGCAAATTCCAAAACATGCAATTCCCGAAAGTTACTTCACAATCATAATCAAAACATTATAAATACGTAACATGCATAATCATATCCACGTACTTCATCAAAACATCATTCATGCATAGGAGAAAATTGTAACCTCGAAATGCGTGAAATACGATAATCATCTCGAAAAGCGTGAAATCACATAAAACAGAAATACCATATCATCATCATAAAATCATATATGAAAACATAAGATAATTAAGTAAAATAGTCATGCATGCATAGTTTGGAAATCAAAAGTCCACTCACGGTTTTAGGACGCGTCAATCGCGCCCCGTGCGCTCCTCAGTAGCTTCGGAAATGTCCGGGCCTGTAAAAACGTACAAGGAGGGTTACAATCATCCTCAAATAACTCGTATGATTTTCTCTAATTTTTCCGGATTTTCCCACGTAATTAAACTTAAGGACCTAAACTTCCGAACCCTCGAAATTATCCCGAACAACTCGAACCCTAAAGGTAAATTTTAATTAGACTGAAAGGAATAAGTTTCATATTGACCGTGACCGGAGATGACATCATACGCGCCGTCACGCGCCTCCCAAAGTGGCTGCGCGTGAAGGCCACGCGCCAAGCTACAGTGTCTTCTCCCTCACCCGAACAACCTGTTAAACGGGTCTGATACCCGCGACTACACCCGATCAGTTAGCCCTCAATTCTCAATCAATTCTTCCCGTTTTCAATCCTATCACCTTCTCTAATCCATTAATTTTAGGTCTGTATTAACGATTAACCTCGACTAACATTAAAACGATCCAACCCAGACTCGAACAGTCGAACTAGTCGACTTCTGGAACTCACCCAACCTAGCCCCATTTTCAAATTAACTTCACCAGTGGCTTAAGGGGACCTAGATGAACACAATGGCACAATCAATTGAACCCGCCGTTACCTGGAAGTCGTCGTCCTCAACACTGTGTTTTTCCAGAAATTGGAACTTGAGTTCCTGAGCAAACCTTGATCGAACCTCTTCAATTCTTGCACGGGGATGTTTGTAATGGCCTCAGAATGCTAATCCAACTCACGGTTTGGCTCGACTCACCTCAAAACTCGACCTTTGAATTTCTCCCCAAATTTCCAAAACTCAGCTCACTCGTTTTTCTCTCCGGCACTCGACTCTCAACTGATTCCAAATGAACCCTCTCACTTCCCCTAACTCAGTTAATCGATCAAATGGCAAACAACCCGTGGGAAACCATCTGATTCCTCTCTGAAAAATTGTTTCCTGCAACACAGAAACCATGGCCAAGTTTTAATCCCAGCCCGTGCTTGCAACCTGCTCACGCCACTCAGTCATGCTCCCACTACCTCAATTCACATAAACTAATCATCTGATCAATCCACTACCACCTTAAACAATTTGCACGCTCAAGACATTCACGGCATGTCCGTGCAGGCCGTGCACACTCTGTTTTTCACGGTGGCGAACAGTAACCGCCGTGTAAAAAGACCAAAATGCCCCCAGGGCAATAATTACCAAAATGCCCTCCAACTTCCGTGACCCGTAACTCGGTCGTCCGATGTCCGTTTCACGCGTGCCGCCTGTCGTTGTACTCGGGGCTTCGAGACGAATCTAACGGTCTTTGAGTCATGTGAAAACCAAATGTCAAACAAAAAGTCAACTTTCCCCCTATAATGTCCAAATTACAATAATGCCCCTAAGCTTTCGAATGTCGTAACTTTCACCCTGTTCGTCCGAATTGGACGTGCCACCTGTCTATGAACTCGTGACGTTCCGAACTACGTCACGGTCATCGGTCAACGTCCGTTCGACCCCCCAATCAAAAAGTCAACAAATTGACCATAGGAATCACAAGGGTAAAAACGTCATTTAATTCATTATTTTACAATATTACATTTTTCGAATTTCCGGGGCGTTACATCGGATGTGTCGGAGTGTGTTGGAATGTGTCGGCATCTATCGAGGCTAGTACCTGGTGATTCTAAGACTACTGGTTGACACCTCCGAGGATAGTGACTGCGGAGTCCGAGGTTAGTGATTAAGGATCCCAAGAGTTGGTGACTGGTGGTACTCGGGAGATGAACCTCGGAAGGGTTGACGTGAGACGCAAGAAATAAATGATTGACATCCTTTTGGATCTACATAAACGGTAGTAACCGACAGGTGAGTTGGTCGGTGAGGTGGCTTGTGTACGGATATGGGACTGTAGTCCGTAGAAGTCGTAGGAAGTCCACGATCTTCCTATGTGTAGTAGAGGAGTTAATGTTCAGTTGGCTAGTCCAGTGGTGGTAGACTTGTTGAGGATTAAGTTCAATGGTTGGAAAGAGTTGGTAAGGGAGACTCATTGTGGGTATGATGGACCTTCAGGAGTTGTGGAACCCCCTTGATTGTGAATAAGAGTTGGTTGAGTTGTTGAGCAGAGACTACTTGGTGACGCCACGTTTGGTATGTATGGCGATTATAGTGGGATTGTGTTTAGTTGGGGTGAATGATGGAAGACTTTTGATGTTGTTGGTTGTGGAGCATCTTGAGTTTTATTGTAGGGTAATAGAAGGGTGACAATAACGGAATGTTGATGATAAGGAGTATGCGGTAATTGATGAGAACCCACAATCTAGACGTGTCTCTAGACATATGTCATTCTTGAGTGATCGTATCAGATCGAGTCGTTTGGTGAGAAGTGATGTGATAGTATACGGGTTCAAAGCGGATGTAAGACTCTTTGGATGATAAGTGAGATCCACTTAGGAGCTGGTGGATCAGGATTGGGTTATTGTGGATCAGACGAACTGTCTGACTGATTATGCTAAGTAGGAGCAGAGAAGAATCGTATTGTAAGACAGAACAAGACAAAGGTTGGATATGTTGAATATTTTGGGGATGTTGGATATGGTAATGGTGAGTGTGGTCTGTCTTGCATACGTACGTGTATATAGCTTTGGCTTTGGCGAAGGCTCTGTCGGTGTTAGTCTTGACTTCTGAGTTTGCCTTGTATACGTAGGAGTGATGTGGTGAGACATTTTGGATGTTGTTCAGGAGATCCAAGCGACCAGGCAACTAAGGATGAAGTCAAAGTTGGTATACCTTGGAAGGAATGTTGGGTCTGGATTATTGGTTGGCCTAATGTTAGAGTGGACCGATGTGATTAGTGGACATATCGTGATTATACGTTGGAAATGATTGAGGATATACTATGCGATCGATGTGCTTAAGGTATTCTAAAATTTCCCTGTTTGATTGATAATTTCATAAGGTTTATTGTTGCATACGATTGGTGCATGTACCTGAGATATGTGTTAGTGGCTGTATGAGTGGTCAGAACCCTGCCGATGTGATTGGACTAGCATCGTGATGTTCTGGCAGAGGTGTTTTACCCCCGAGATGATTGATTGCTTGAGAATGTGAACTGGATCAGTGTGATCCAGAGTGATCTTGTTAGATGTTGCAGGGTTTACTGATTATGTAGCCGATCGCGACTCGGAAAGATTAATGATTGTGTTGAGCTCGATGCTCAGAGCCATGTGTGACTGGTGGGATCTTGACACTGAGGTGTGTAATGCTAGTATGCGATAGGGTCCAGTTGCATCCAGGTAGAGTGGGATGTGGATGGTGTTCCCACAGGTTGACTGTGTTAGTGGCTACACTAATCATCACCGGTGCGTTGACTAGTTAAGTTGTTCGATATGAGCGATAACGTTGTGACGCCGGTGAGGTCGCCACGGATTTCTGACGGAGTCAGTATGGCCCATTGAATGGATGTTGATTGATAAGAGTACCAAGGCCGAAAAATGTGTGCAAGGAGAGTTGTTGTCGTTGATCTTACGTTATACTGAGGGAGTTGGTACGAGGTACGCTTGGTATGACTCGAAGGTGAGTCAAGGTTACTGTAGTGATTCGACTAGCGACGGCTGAGCCGTGAGTGTCAGCTAGGGTGATGGTAGAGGTACCCGAGGTACCATACGAGTTGGGAATGTGTTACCTCTCGGTGAGAATGAGAAGATTGCTAGATGGACCAAAAGTTGGGATGAGTTGGTCCGCTTGGCAGAGATGTGATGATAGTGGTGGTACTAGTTTGAAGAAGTGCCAGGAGAAGAACAGGATTGGCAGGTGGTGTACACCGGGTAGGAGGCCCAGGTGTGAGATAAGTTGGATTCCCCCAAGTGGTAGTAGACGTACGAGATGCAGAATTTCGGGGATGAAAATCTTTTAAGGGGGGAAGAATGTATCGACCTGTCCCAACTTCCAGGATTAGATTAGTGATTAATGAAGGATTAGTGAGATTAATAGGTGATTATTTGAGTAATTTCGGACGGACGAGATGAAATGACCGTTTTGCCCCTAAAATTGGGCAAACTGTTGATTTTGACTAGGGCCTTCAAATGGCCTTTGGTTGATGACTGTAATGTAGTTCGGGACATCACAAGTCCGTAGACAGGCAGCACATCCGATTCCGACATCCGAAGAAGAAGTTATGAGGTGCGGTAGTTGAAGGGCATTTTGTTAATTTGGCCTAAAGGGCAATTTGGTCAATTGGTTGCATTGGGATTTGTACCTAATAGGATGAGGACACCTGGTTGCCTTGGGATTTGTGCCTAATCAGATTAGGACACTTGTCCCTTCTCTGGATGTCTGTGGGACTCTCACTCACCGCCTCAGATGATTTTAAACGGGTGTAAATGGTTGCACGATTATGGGAAGGAAACAGAAAAGAGAGACCGTGAACCCAACCCATTCAAATCATCTTTAAGCCTCATCCTTTGCCTCTGAATTGTGAAGGAAATGGAGAGAGTGGAAAGCGACGAGTGTGCTGGTGCCTTGGTGGAGGGTCATCGTGGACGGTGGTCATGAGCCGTGAGCTAACCCGTGAAACCCAAACTTGTACAAACACCCTCAAACCTCATCGATTGTGTGTGCTGTGTGAAGGAAAGATGGAGAGGGAGGTGAGACGACCCCAACGGTGGTCACATCGGCGAGCGACGACGACGGTAAGTGACGATAACCGTGAATGCCCTGTTTATGGCAGCTTGTATTTTAGTGAGTGATGATCAAATTGGTTGTATGGATAAGGTTTTGGAAGTCAAAAGGAAGCTTTTGGGCTTGGTGTAACGGCCCGGAAATTCGTAAAAAGGAACATTTGGAAAATTTGAAGGAAATGACGATTTTGCCCTAGTTATAAGGGCCGAAGGTTGACTTTTTTTATCGGAAAGATTTTTGGACTTTCCGAAGAGACTGTTGAGTAGGTCTCAGGACGCTGAATCCATAGACAGGCGGCATGCGTCAATCGGAGGTCGAATGTGAAAGTTCCAGGTTTGCGAAGGCGAGGGACATTTTGGTATGTTTGAAGGTAAGGGCAAAATGTTGACTTTTGACTCGAACGGTCAAACGGACTTTGGCCAATGACTGTGACGTAGTTCGGGAAGTTACGAGTCCGTAGACAGACGGCACGTCGAAATCGGACATCGAACGGGAAAGTTATGGTCACAGGAGTAAAATCGGTTAAACTTACGTCCCGGGAATTCGATTGAAATAATAATAAAATATTGGAAAGTGATTAATGATTATGGACCCTTGGATGAGTGACAAGTGTCACTCATCCCATGTTTTGAGGCCCCTAAATTGTGGATCATGTTTCCCGTTAATTTATTTTTTTAATTGTCCATCATCATCCTTAATCATCATTTTCCTCTTCATTATCAGTCATCTTCTTTGTTTCTTTCTTGAACCGTGAAAAAAACAGAGCATGTGTGTGTGAGAACACTGAACTCCTTCCATAGCCAATTCATTCCACAGCTAACCTCGAGAGGGAAATTGAGAGAATTAGGAGACTGTGGTAGCAAGGGAAACACGAGGGAACATAGAGGGAATTGAAACCCAGAATCGAAAAATTTGGAAAAATGGGGTGAGAATTCGAATTTCAAGCTATGAACTATGAGGATCAAAATTGAAGCTTGAGTTAGCTTCCTGAGATCATTTCGAGCTAATCCACATCAAGAACGAAGAGAATTGGTGTCTATTTGGCTTAGAACAGACATGGTGACATTGAGGAATTTCGAGGATTGAGTTGTGATTTTGGAGGGATTAAACGATGAAATTGGGATCGAAAACAAGTTTATCAAAGTCCAATGAAGCTTTATGATGAATCAATTCAACGAAAACATTTGAGATTAAGGGAATTAGATGGATGAACAACACTTGAAGGTTCTTCGAAAGTTCATCTTCAAAGTGAAGAATTAAGGTAATTATATACGTAATTGATGATGCAGAACTTACATTAAGACCCTTATGAGGCTATTTGAATGTTCAATTGAAAGAAAGGATGTTGAATTGACAGGGATTGTGTAACGCCCCGAAAAATCCAAAAGTTGTAAAATATTAAAATAATGTGAAAATGACGTTTTTACCCTTGACGGAATATGGCTAAAAGTTGACTTTTTTTTTTGGAATACTTTTTGCATATTTTTCGAGGACCGTTGTGTAGGTCCCGAGACGCTGAATCCGTTGTGAAGTGTAGGGGGTAAAATGGTAATCGTGCTTAAAGGGTAAAATGGTAATTGTGCATACATTAATAAACGGTGCAAGGGCTGATTCATTCAGTTAATTGCTGATTCAACACTCTTTACCCCAGCTGTGGACACCTGCCTATGTTGTGAAACCAATTAGTGGCACTTGGGTTATGTGTTACAATTAATTAATGTTAGTTAACAGATAAGAATTGGGAAGCAGTGCAGTTAACTAAGAACAAATGCAAAAACAGAGAACACATATACCTCTCCTTCATCTTGATCGAATTCCAGTAGGAACAAGGGCAATTGTGAGTAATCAATTAGAGTTAATTGGTTAATTTGAAGAGAAAAACCGAAAGGAAACCGAGCAAAACCCAAAGGACATACTGAGTAAACTCGAAAAATCACCCAACACCATGATTTTCGATTTTGGTTTTTTGGACGATTTTGATCGCAATTAAGGTAATATTAAGCTTTCTGGGAACTGGACGAACCAAACTGAATCAATTGGGAAGCAAATTGGTGGAGAAATCGTGACGAACAGACTCTGCAACCGTTTCGAAAAATTGAGCTTGAGTTCGATTATTTAGAGGTAATGGTTCTTGAAATTGATTCCATAATTATGCTTAGAATGGACCTAGGATGCTTCTTGTATGAATAATTGAATGATACGGGCTGATTTTGGGTAGAACCCGAATTAGAACCCGTCGGGTGTTCATCTTAAGTCGAGGAGTTTTATGGTTTAATTGATTCAATTGAAGTTACAGAACTGTAAGTTAGATTGGATAGATATTAATGAGTGAAAGAACGGAAGAAATTGAGTTGGAATTGAAGGAAATCAAGTCGGGTCTGATCGCGGGTTTCAGACCCGTTTATTAGATAAACGAGAGAGGAAGGTGCACTGTAGCGGGCACCGTTGATGGCGCGTGGCTGTCACGCGCAGCCGCTTGCGGCGGCGCGTGAGGGCGCGTGACCGGGAATCTGAAGGAGGGTTCAACACACTTTTTGATGCTCTCGATGATACGGACCTATTAGCGTTGGTTTCGGGTCAATCAGATGTAAACTGAGAGGAGTTTTGTATACCCGAAGCATATAGGTTACGTTTAAAATAATATTATTTTATTCCGACGATCAGGAAATTCGTACAGGAGATTATGTAACAAGTGAGTAACCTTATATTACTTGTTTGACAGGCCCGAATACTTCCAGGACGTCAGAAGGGCACGAACAGCTTGAGACTGAACAATCTGGACGGTGTATGAGTGGACTTTTGTTTTCTACCCTAAATGCATGCATATATATTTTAAATGCCTTATAATATGATTTGAAATGATTTGGTATGATTGATACTTCGATATGATGATTTTCGGATTTTTGGGAATATTATATTATTTTATATGCTTTTGGGCACCATTGTCGAGAAAATTGTGAAACTGATATTTCGAGCTAAGGCTCGGGGTTTGAACTTGATTTTGACTCGGATTATGAGTCTGGTGTTGGATTTGATGGATTTATGTCATAAATAAGATTGTGATTGCGCAGGTTTGCGTGGATTGGTTTATGAATTTGAGAAAAGTGTTTTTAGGCTTAAAGCCCAGTTCAAAAATGGTTTTGATATTACATGCAACTGTTTTCACTGGTTTTCGGGATGATGATATATGAGGGCTTTCGGTGTGGAATATGTTTCCCCCCGAAATGGACCCTGGAGATAACGCTCGCGTCCGGGATGGAAGTGTTTACCCCGGAGAGGTCACGTAGCACGGTATGTTGTCGTGCAGCCAAATGGAGGCTCGACTCAAACCAGATGTGCTGGATTATATAGAGGTCAGTCAGTGATATGTTCATGACGACCTGGATTGCCGGCTGGTGATGTGTTCACAGCGGCGGATGCTCGAGATTTGAGCGGTCCTTGAGCCTATTGATTTGCACACGTTGCAGGGATAACGTGACTCTATATTGGACCTGGATCCTGTGTTTTTATTGATGTTTATGATTTATATTCATATCTTAACTATGTGATTTATGAGTTGTGATATGCATGAATGTTTGTGAAAACTGGAGGGTAAGACTATATTTTGATAAATGTATTTCTAAACTTGATTTTTGTCCACTCACACCTTTGATGTTTTATTTGCCCTCCAGGCCAGTGTACAGGTACTGAGGCTAATATCGAGGCTGAGGAATAAACGGACCGTTGCGTACTCAGACACTTTGCAGCGTAGGATTTTGCTCCCTACATGTAAATATTTCCTATGCTCTGTAAACCTGTTGACTAGGTCAACGATCTCGAAATACTGAACTATCCCTTGTCTGACAATGTTATCGTTTATATGTGTTATATGTATATATTTGAAACTACTTTTGGTACTTTCGAGTTATTGTCAGACGGGAGCAGGATCTGTCACGGTTATCGAGGGATAATCGGGATGGGTCTTGTCAATTGGTATCAGAGCACTAGGTTGCGGTCTGAGTCTTGCACCTTGTGTGCATGTCTGGTTAACTGATCTGTTTTACGTACAGATACCTCTATATGCCTCCGCGACGCGAGCCTCGTGCACAGCCTGGCGAAGAAATGGAGGGTCCAGACGTAGAGAGAGCTCAATGTTTGGGGGCCACGAGTTTTACGGGTCAGACTAACCCAGATGAGGCGTATGATTGGGTTACACAGTTGGAAAGGATTTTCGAGATCATGCGATGTCCACCAGGAGACATGGTTCCTTTAGCCACGTTTATGCTGAGTAGTCAGGCGTATCGATGGTGGCGTGGATTGCAGTTGACGGGATTGGATGCTAGTACCCTGAGTTGGGAGGACTTCAGGCATCATTTCCTAGATCATTTTTATCCTCGTTCTTTCCGTAATTCCAAGGAAGTGGAGTTTCTTCAACTGAAACAAGGAGATCTATCTGTGGCTGATTATGAGCAAAAGTTCTTGAACCTAGCAAATTTTGCCCCTCTGTATGTGTCTACCGAGGAGGACAAGTGCAGGATGTTTGAGCAGGGGTTAAAGAATGAGATCCGTGGTGCCGTGACAGTGGGATCATATGCTTCTATGAAGGAGTTGTCCGATGCAGCCGCCAGAGTTGAGGTGACTTTACCAGTACCACGGCAGTTTTCAGTCTATGGTCGGCACCGAGAACGACAGTATCAGGGAGCGCCGAGTGAGAGATGGCCAAAAAAGGGCGATTCTAGTTCTGGATCATCGAGTGGTACTCGTTCGAGTTATGGTCGTGGGAATACACCGATATTTGGGTCCCAATCTTCGGCAACAGTGCAGTCTAGTGAAGCATCAAAGGGATAAGCCAACCGATAGAACAGCGGGCCCAATCGGGGTAATGTGCTTGTTTGCTTTTACTGTCGGGAGCCGGGCCATTTCAAGAAGGACTGCCCACGTTTGGTTGGTAGTGGTACCGGTTGGGGCACTGCCGAGCAGAGTCGGAGTACGGCATCGACTTCTGATACGACTGGGGGGAGAGGAGCTGGTCGAGGACGTGGTAACTCATGAGGACGTGGTCAGACGTCGGGACCACAGGCTCGAGTATTTGCTGTTACTCAACAGGAGGCTCGATCTACCCAAGGAGTGGTGACATGTATGCTTCCTATTTTTGGTCATGATGCCCGTACCTTAATAGACCCGGGAGCTACTCATTCATTTGTTTCTCGCACTTATGCAACCTTAGATGATAGAGAGATTTCTATACTTGGTTGTGATATGGGAGTCGGTACGCCGACTGGTGATATTTATGTAGTCAACCAAGTGATACGAGAGTATCCTATATTGATAAGGGGTGTGCATCTCGTGGCTGACTTAATTTTGTTAGATTTATGCGATTTTGATGTTATCCTTGGGATGGATTGGCTGACAACCCATCATGCCTCTATCGAATGTTTCGATAAGAGGGTGATACTCCGGAGTCCAGGATTACCGGAAGTCATATTCCAGGGAGATCGGCAAATGTTACTCGCCAAAGTCATATCGGCTCTCACAGCAGAGAGATTCTTGCGAAAGGGTTGCTGAGGTTATCTAGCACATATGATTGATGTACGGGATACCCCAGTTAAGGTCGAGGACATCCCTATCGTATGTGAGTTCCCAGATGTGTTTCCTGAGGATTTACCAGGGTTACCACCGCATAGGGACATGAAGTTTACCATTGATTTGATTCCTGGTACACGACCTATTTCTTTGCCTCCTTATCGTATGGCACCAGCTGAGTTAAGGGAATTAAAGGTACAATTACAGGATCTAGTTGATATGGGATTCATTCGACCGAGTGTCTCACCGTGGGGAGCCCCCGTACTGTTTGTGAAAAAGAAAGAAGGCAGTTTGAGAATGTGTATGGACTACAGGCAACTAAACAATATGACGATCAAGAATAAGTATCCTTTGCCTCGAATTAACGATTTGTTTGATCAGTTAAGGGGAGCTACATATTTTTCGAAGATTGATCTTCGTTCTGGTTATCATCAGCTGCGGATTCGGGAAGAGGATATTCCGAAAACAGCCTTTCGGACTCGATATGGTCATTATGAGTTTCTCGTGATGCCCTTTGGGTTAACCAATGCTCCGGCAGCATTTATGGACTTGATGAACCGAGTATTCCAGAAATATCTTGATCAGTTTTTCATTGTGTTTATTGATGATATTTTAGTATATTCAAAGACTGCGAAGGCGCACGAGAAGCACCTGAGACTTGTGCTTGGAACACTGAGGGAGAATCAACTGTTTGCTAAACTGAGCAAATGCCAATTTTGGCTGACGAATGTAGGATTTCTGGGACATGTGATCTCTGCGGAAGGAATTTATGTTGATCCCCAGAAAATTGAAGCAGTGGCAAATTGGGAACAACCCACAACAGTGACTGAAGTGAGGAGCTTTTTGGGTTTGGCCGGTTACTACAGGCGTTTCATATAAGGATTTTCTACGATTGCTGCTCCATTGACTCGTTTGACCAGGAAGGGAGTTCAGTTTCTTTGGGATGAGATTTGTGAGCAGAGTTTTCAGGAATTGAAGAAACGTTTGACATCCGCTCCAGTATTAGCTCTTCCAGATGACAGTGGAGAATTTGAAGTCTATACTGATGCATCCTTACACGGTTTAGGGTGTGTGCTGATGCAGCATGGACAAGTGATTGCTTATGCCTCGCGACAGTTAAAACCGCACGAGCGCAACTATCCTACCCATGATTTGGAATTTGCTGCAGTAGTGCATGCGCTGAAGATCTGGAGACATTATCTATATGGTGAGACTTGCCGATTGTTTACGGACCATAAAAGTTTGAAATACGTTTTCCCCAGAAGGAGCTAAATGTGAGGCAGAGAAGATGGTTGGAATTACTTAAGGACTATGATTGCACGATCGAATACCATCTTGGAAAGGCAAACGTAGTGGCTGATGCATTGAGCCGGAAATCAGCACATTCGGTAGCTCATTTACGGACGATACACTTGCCTCTATTAGTTGAACTGCGTAAGACTGGTGTTGTGTTAGGACTTGATAGTCAAGATGGGTTGGTAGCGAGTTTCCAGGTGCGACCAATCCTGATTGATCAGATCATTGATGCTCAATTTCAAGACGCAACTTTATGTATTCTTCGAATTGAAGTGGAAGCCGGAGAACGGCAGGATTATGCAGTGAATGAGGACGGAGCCTTAACCACAGAAGGGAGATTATGTGTACCTGCAGATGAAGCATTGAAAAAGGAGATTCTGGCTGAAGCTCATAGTTCTGCATACGCTATGCATCCAGGAGGAACAAAAATGTACCGTACGCTCCGAGAACATTACTGGTGGCCTGGTATGAAACGAGAAACTGCTGAGTATGTGATTAAATGTTTGATATGTCAGCAGGTAAAGGCGGAGAGACAGAGACCTTACGGAGCACTGCAACCACTTCCTATCCCAGAGTGGAAATGGGATCATATAACCATGGATTTTTTGTTTAAACTTCCGAGGACGCCGAGAGGCCACGATGGCGTTTGGGTGATTGTAGACAGACTTACCAAGTTAGCACATTTCTTATGTAACGCCCCGGACGTTCTGGAAATGTAATATTATTAAATATTGAATAAAATGACGTTTTTACCCCTGTGTTTGTGTGGTCGATTTGTCGACTTTTAGATTTGGAGGTCGAACGGACGTTGAGTGATGACCGTGACGTAGTGCGGGATGTCACGAGTTCATAGGCAGGTGGCACGTCCGATTCGGACGCTCGGAGTGAAAGTTATGATGTTCGGAAGTTCAGGGGCATTATCGTAATTTGGGCGTTATAAGGGGAAAAAGTTGACTTTTTGTTTGACAATTGATATTCATTTGACTCGAAGACCGTTATGTTCGTCTCGACGCCCCGAGTACAACGACAGGCGGCACGCTTGAAACGGACGTCGGATGACCGAGTTATGGGTCACGGATGTTGGAGGGCATTTTGGTAATTATTGCACAGAGGGGCATTTTGGTCAGTTCACGGTGGTTACTGTTCACCACCGTGAAAAACAGAGTGCACGGCCGTGGGTTGTGTGCGTGCAATTGTTTATGGCTAGTGGGGGGCTCAGACGTTTTGTTTATGTAGTTTTAGGCAGTGGAAGCAGGATTGAGTGACCTTGGTGCACGTTTGGGCAGAGCTCAGAGCACGGGAGAGTGAGGAATGGCCGTGGTCTCTGTGCTTGCGGGAAACCGTTTTCAGAGACTTCAGAGTGTCTCCCACGAGTTGCTGGCCGTTTGAATCGATTACTCTGATTGCTGTTGGACTTAGGGACTCATTTGCGTCCTTTCTGCGGTGGAAAAACTGAGAGAGATTGAGAGAACCAGTGTTGAACCATTTCGGGTTTCTGGGGGGGAAATCGCAGAGTTCAAATTCTGAGGGTCGAAGGATCAAACTAAACACACGGTGAGACTTCTGGGAGTGTTAGGATCACTACGGTGCAAGAACTGAAGGGATTGGAGCCCGTTTCGCCCAGGAACCTGAGCTACGGTTCAGAGTTGAACCAGTTGGAGGGAAAAACTGAATTCGATTTCTGAGGTTTGTTGATCGAAACCAGGGGCCATTCTAGTCTTCTGGGAGCAAAAGGAAACCAACCACGTCAAATTCGAAGGACGACATTCACGAATTGGCCAAGAACGGAGTACCCTGGTTCTGAGTATTTTCGAGCTTGAGGACGACGACTTCCAGGTAACGGCGAGACCAATTGATGGTACCATTGTGTTCGTATGAATCCCCTTAACCTACTGGTGAAAATAATTTGAGATTGGGGTTAGTTTGGGTGAGTTCCAGAATGTCGATTTGTTCGACTGTTCGAGTTTGAGTTGGGTCGTTTGGGTACTAGTCGAGGTTAACCCTCATTACAGACCTAAAATTAAAGGATTAGGGAAGATAATAGGAACAAAAACGAGAGGAATTGATTGAGAATTGGGCTCGAACTGGTCGGGTTGAGTCGCGGGTATTAGACCCGTTTATCAGTTGATTCGGGTAAGGACAAAGGTACTGTAGCTTGGCGCGTGGCTTTCACGCGCAGCCACTTTGGGCGGCGCGTGATGGCGCGTGTGGCGTCAACTCCGATCACGGTCAACATGAGAATTAATCCTTACAGTTTAAATAACATTTTATCTTTAGAGTTCGAATCGATCGGGAGTCATTCGGGATAATTTCGGGAGTCCGGAAGATTAAGTCTTTAAGTTTACTTTTGCCGAAAAATCCGGAAAAATTAGGAAAAATCCTACGAGTTATTTTGGGATGTTTGTAACCCTTCTTGTACGTTTTCACAGGCCCGGACACTTCCGAAGCTACGGAGGAGCACGCGGGACGCGATTGACGCGTCCTAACACTGTGAGTGGACTCTTTGATTTTTAAATTGGGCATGCATGACTATTTTGCTTATTTATCTCATGGTTTTACATATGATTTTATGATGGTGAGATGATATATCGGTTTTACTTGTTTTCACGTTTTCCGAGATAATTATCGTATTTCACGCATTTCGAGATTTCGGTTTCTGCCTATGCATGCGTGATAATTTTTGATGAAGTATCAGGTTATGAATATGCATGTTTCGGATTTATGACGTTTGATCATATTGTGAAGAAATTTTCTGTTAATTGTATGTGTTGGAATTTACATGTGAATTCGGGCATGAGTCCTGTTACGATGAGAAATGTTTTTGGAATAACGTTGGAAAAAGATTTGTGATGAATCCTGATTTATTATGTTTAAAAACGGTTTTGGGTTTAAAGACCCGGTTGATGGTTGGATCTGGTGTTGGGTTTAAAGACCCGGTATGTTGATTTTGGGGGCGGGCCCGAAAATGGAGTTTAAAGACTCGTGAGTTTAAAGACTCGATTATTATGATACCCCCGAGGCCTACTAATCGTGTTTTGAGTTTAAAGACTCGTTGATATCCCGGGAAGGCCTAATGTTGAGTTTAAAGACTCGGATGGATCCAACGGCATAATCATGATTATTGATTTATGTTTCACTTGATTTGTGCAAATAATGTTTCAAAATGACGGTTTCTGGAATCTGGTATTATTATATGGTTTTACATGAGTTATGACGATCCCTGTAACGTTTTTCTTGTGTTTCGGAAAAAGAGTTTTCAAAAGTATAACACACAATTTTGAATATTTGGTTATGCATGCGGATTACAAAACTGGAGGGCGAACCCGATTTCGGAAAAACTGTTTTTCCTGTTAAACTTATGTTTCGGTCCACTCACACCTTGTTGTTTTAAATTCCCTCCAGGTCATGGTACAAGCGTGGGGGCAAGCGTCGAGGCAGAGGCGGAGGCATAAAGTTTTTCCGTTGCGGAGTAGTTAGTTCACAGAGTAGGACTTGTTTCTTTAACTCGTTTTGTGATATTGCTCTGTGAAACTGTGGACTTGACGTCCAGTCGGATGTATTTGTTTAATCTCCCTGGTCTGACAATGGGTGTGTTGTAATTTTAACTAGTTTCCGGTCTTTTTGATTCGATTGTCGGACGGGAGCAGGATGCTTCCCGATTATCGAGGCGATAATCGGGGTGGGTCCTGTCATCTTACCTGTGAAGGAAGACTTTCAGATGACTCAGTCTGCTAACTTGTTCATTAATGAGATCATCCGGTTACATGGTACACCTGCCTCTATTGTCTCAGATCGAGATCCGCGATTTACATCTAGATTCTCGCAAAGTTTACAGGAAGCTTTTGGGACGAGATTGCATTTTAGTACAACGTTCCACCCTCAGACGGATGGACAGTCGGAACGGACCATCCAGACCTTGGAAGATATGATGAGAGCATGTGTTCTGCAATTCCAGGGTACTTGGGAGTCACATTTGTCATTGATGGAATTCGCCTATAATAACAGTTATCAAGCAAGTATTGGAATGGCACCTTATGAAGCCCTATATGGACGCCAGTGCCGAACCCCTTTGTGTTGGACAGAAGTGGACGAAAGAAAATTGTCTAAATCTGAATTGATTGATATGACGACGGAGAAAGTTAAGCTCATCCGAGATAGACTCAAGGCAGCCCAGGACAGGCAAAAGAGCTACGTGGATCGGCGAGTCAGAGATCTTGAATTTGCAGTGGGAGATTGGGTTTTTCTGATGTTATCCCCTTGGAAAGGTATAGTACGATTTGGCAAGCGCGGGAAATCAAGTCCCCGTTTCGTCGGACCTTATGAGATTATTGAACGGATTGGCCGAGTTGCTTACCGATTAGCACTACCATCGGAGCTTTCCAGAGTTCATAATGTCTTTCATGTGTCAATGCTACGGAAATATGTATATGATGAGTCCCATTTATTAGAAGAGCAACCTATTGAGCTCAGGGAAGACCTAAGCTCTGAGGAACAACTTATGCAAATCTTGGATCGAAAGGATAAGGTACTCCATCGAAAGACAATTCCTCTAGTGAAAGTGCTTTGGCGAAATCAGAATGTAGAAGAGGCTACTTGGGAACCCGAAGCTCAGATGCGAGAGCAGTATCCGTACTTGTTTCCGTGAAATTTCGGGGACGAAAATCCCTAAGGGGGGAAGGTTGTAACGCCCCGAAAAATCCAAAAGTTGTAAAATATTAAAATAATGTGAAAATGACGTTTTTACCCTTGACAGAATATGGCTAAAAGTTGACTTTTTGTTTGGAATACTTTTTGCATATTTTTCGAGGACCGTTGTGTAGGTCCCGAGACGCTGAATCCGTAGACAGGTAGCACGTCGAAAACGGAGTTCGGATGAAGGAGTTACGGGGTTGTGAAGTGTAGGGGGTAAAATGGTAATCGTGCTTAAAGGGTAAAATGGTAATTGTGCATACATTAATAAACGGTGCAAGGGCTGATTCATTCCGTTAATTGCTGATTCAACACTCTTTACCCCAGCTGTGGACACCTGCCTATGTTGTGAAACCAATTAGTGACACTTGGGTTATGTGTTACAATTAATTAATGTTAGTTAGCAGATAAGAATTGGGAAGCAGTGCAGTTAACTAAGAAAAAATGCAAAAACAGAGAACACATATACCTCTCCTTCATCTTGATCGAATTCTAGTAGGAACAAGGGCAATTGTGAGTAATCAATCAGAGTTAATTGGTTAATTTGAAGAGAAAAACCGAAAGGAAACCGAGCAAAACCCAAAGGACATACTGAGTAAACTCGAAAAATCACCCAACACCATGATTTTCGATTTTGGTTTTTTGGACGATTTTGATCGCAATTAAGGTAATATTAAGCTTTCTGGGAACTGGACGAACCAAACTGAATCAATTGGGAAGCAAATTGGTGGAGAAATCGTGACGAACAGACTCTGCAACCGTTTCGAAAAATTGAGCTTGAGTTCGATTATTTAGAGGTAATGGTTCTTGAAATTGATTCCATAATTATGCTTAGAATGGACCTAGGATGCTTCTTGTATGAATAATTGAATGATACGGGCTGATTTTGGGTAGAACCCGAATTAGAACCCGTCGGGTGTTCATCTTAAGTCGAGGAGTTTTATGGTTTAATTGATTCAATTGAAGTTACAGAACTGTAAGTTAGATTGGATAGATATTAATGAGTGAAAGAACGGAAGAAATTGAGTTGGAATTGAAGGAAATCAAGTCGGGTCTGATCGCGGGTTTCAGACCCGTTTATCAGAGAAACGGGAGAGGAAGGTGCACTGTAGCGGGCACCATTGACGGCGCGTGGCTATCACGCGCAGCCGCTTGCGGCGGCGCGTGAGGGCGCGTTACCGGGAATCTTAAGGAGGGTTCAACACACTTTTTGATGCTCTCGATGATACGGACCTATTAGCGTTGGTTTCGGGTCAATCGAATATAAACTGAGAGGAGTTTTGTATACCCGAAGCGTATAGGTTACGTTTAAAATAATATTATTTTATTCCGACGATCAGGAAATTCGTACAGGAGATTATGTAACAAGTGAGTAACCTTATATTACTTGTTTGACAGGCCCGAATACTTCCAGGACGTCAGAAGGGCACGAACAGCTTGAGACTGAACAATCTGGACGGTGTGTGAGTGGACTTTTGTTTTCTACCCTAAATGCATGCATATATATTTTAAATGCCTTATAATATGATTTGAAATGATTTGGTATGATTGATACTTCGATATGATGATTTTTGGATTTTTGGGAATATTATATTCTTTTATATGCTTTTGGGCACCATTGTCGAGAAAATTGTGAAACTGATATTTCGAGCTAAGGCTCGGGGTTTGAACTTGATTTTGACTCGGATTATGAGTCTGGTGTTGGATTTGATGGATTTATGTCATAAATAAGATTGTGATTGCGCAGGTTTGCATGGATTGGTTTATGAATTTGAGAAAAGTGTTTTTAGGCTTAAAGCCCAGTTCAAAAATGGTTTTGATATTACATGCAACTGTTTTCACTGGTTTTCGGGATGATGATATATGAGGGCTTTCGGTGTGGAATATGTTTCCCCCCGAAATGGACCATGGAGATAACGCTCGCGTCCGGGATGGAAGTGTTTACCCCGGAGAGATCACGTAGCACGGTATGTTGTCGTGCAGCCAAATGGAGGCTCGACTCAAACTAGATGTGCTGGATTATATGGAGGTCAGTCAGTGATATGTTCATGACGACCTGGATTGCCGGCTGGTGATGTATTCAAAGCGGCGGATGCTCGAGATTTGAGCGGTCCTTGAGCCTATTGATTTGCACGCGTTGCAGGGATAACGTGACTCTATATTGGACCTGGATCCTGTGTTTTTATTGATGTTTGAGATTTATATTCATATCTTAACTATGTCATTTATGAGTTATGATATGCATGCATGTTTGTGAAAATTGGAGGGTAAGACTATATTTTGATAAATGTATTTCTAAACTTGATTTTTTTCCACTCACACCTTTGATGTTTTATTTTCCCTCCAGGCCAGTGAACATGTACTGAGGCTAATATCGAGGCTGGGGAATAAACGGACCGTTGCGTACTCAGACACTTTGCAGCGTAGGATTTTGTTCCCTACATGTAAATATTTCCTATGCTCTGTAAACCTGTTGACTAGGTCAACGGTCTCGGAATACTGAACTATCCCTTGTCTAACAATGTTATCGTTTATATGTGTTATATGTATATATTTGAAACTACTTTTGGTACTTTCGAGTTATTGTCAGACGGGAGCAGGATCTGTCACGGTTATCGAGGGATAATCGGGATGGGTCTTGTCAGATTGAGTCGGGTTGTCTCGCGGGTTGCATAACCCGAATTGCAGATAGACGGGTTGGGACGACGACACTGTAGCAGGCGCGTGCTAGTCACGCGCAGCCACTTACCGCGGCCCGTGAGGGCGCGTGGAGCCTTGTTTCAAGGTGAGTTCAACATGACTTTTAATCCTCTCAGTGTAATGAACATTTTGGCACTAGTTTCGAGGAAATCGGATATCGTTTCGATAAAGTTATGTGTATCCGATGTTTTGATTTATGTGTTAAATACGTATTTAAATCCCAAAATAATTGTTGAAAATTATATGAGATATATTGAAGTGTTAGTGACCCTCGTTAATGATTTTGGACAGGAATTGTGACACAACCCATCCCAATCCCCCTCGGGATTACCATGGAATGTGACGTGCTCCCGTCTGACAAGAGGCGTCAGACGAGGGATAACCGATTGCCATTGCCCAAACGGGCTTCCAGAGTGCGTAAGGATCGATGGAGGAGGTGTGCGATGCTCGAGTCTCTGCTGCAGTCGTATCCGGAATCAACCTGAAGGGCATTAAAAAAAAAAGCTGTGAGTGGACGAAAATAAACAAGTCTGTCAAAAACATTTATAAGACATTTATGCCCCTCAGTAAAATCATATGCATGCACCATATGTAATGACCCGTCCCGAATACCGGGATTGAATATTAATTAAGTATGATTTAGAATGACTAATCGGGGAGTAGTTGAGTGAAATCGGACGAAACGTGCAAAATGACCGTTTTGCCCCTAGCGTGGGCAAAATGTTGACTTTTAGTTCGGACGGTCAAATGGACTTTGGCCGATGACTGTGACGTAGTTCAGGACGTCACGAGTTCATAGACAGGTGGCACGTTCGATTCCGACATTCGTAGAGAAAGTTATGGTGTTCGGAAGTTGAGGGGTATTTTGGTAATTTGGCATAGTAGGGGCCAAATGTTGACTTTTTGATCGGGAGGTCCGATGGACGAGGGCCAAGGACCGTTACGTAGGTCTCGTCGATACGAATCCAACGACAGGCGGCATGCCGAAATCGGAGATTCGACGACGAAGTTATGGTCACGGAATCGGGCTAGATTAACCGAACGAACCGGGACTAAAATAATATTTTAATGTGAACAGTACCCAGTGACTGTGCACATCCGGATGAGTGACAAGTGTCACCCATCCCTTGTTTCCAGCTCCATGTTTCCCTCCCAACACTATCATTACTACATCATCATTCCTACACCATCATTCCTCCATCTTTTTCCCCATTTTTCTTCTTCTTTGTTTCTTACCCGTGAGAGGGGGAATCAGAATTGGGAGAATTGAGCTCCCTTTCACATCCAGTTTTGAGGGGGAATTTGTGAGATTGTGAGTGAGGATTAAACTGGGGGAAACACTGAGGGTCGATTGAGGGCTGGAGACTGAGAATCGAAAATTTAGAAAAAATTGGGGGGAAATTCAAATACTGGGAATTGAGCCGTGAGGATCGAAATTGAACTCACTTCGA
This sequence comes from Prinsepia uniflora, assembly GCA_032719365.1. Classification (NCBI taxonomy): domain Eukaryota; kingdom Viridiplantae; phylum Streptophyta; class Magnoliopsida; order Rosales; family Rosaceae; genus Prinsepia; species Prinsepia uniflora. The sequence continues at coordinate 44,744,002 of CM064861.1, read as the reverse complement.
GCTTCCTGGGATCATTACGATCAGAAACGTCGAAAGAACGAAGGAAATTGGTGTTGTTTTGACTCTGAACACACTTGGTGATAGAGGATGAAATTCGAGGTTGAGTCGAGGGAATTGAGGCTTTGATTGACGAAATTGATGTGGGGATTGTGTTCCTGAGGATCCCACGATGCTTCTGGGGTTCATCAATTGAAGGAAAACACTGGAGATTGATGAAGCTCCATGGTTGCACAGAGTACGGATGTTCGAGTTTGAGTCGTGAAGATTGAGCATTGGATTGAAGCAATTGAGTTGGGGGAAATGTTTAACGGAGTCCACTGATGCTTCTGGTTGAATCAATTGAGAGGAATCGATTGAGATTGAAGGTGTTCGAATGATGAACAGTGTTCGGAGTGTTCTTCGAGTGTTCATCTTCGATCGTGAGGTTTGATGCAGGTAATCGTGTAATTCTGATTGCAGACCTTTAATTGAACTCAAAACGAAACTAACTGGATGATCAATTGATGATTTCAGTGTCGAATTGATAGGATTGGAACCGGGTCTGATCGCGGGTTAAACGACCCGTTTACCAGACAAACGGGTGAGGGGAGACAGCACTGTAGCTGGCGCGTGGGTTTCACGCGCAGCCACTCACGGCGGCGCGTGAGGGCGCGTCCGGCCTAGTCTCAAGGTGAGGTCAACATAACTTTTGATCCTCTCAGTGTAACGAACATTTTGACGTTGCTTTCGGTGAAATCGGATATTGTTTCGATAATGTTCCGCGTATCCGAAGTTTTGTATTACGTTAAAAATACGTATTTAAATCCCGGAAAAATTGGGGAAAATTATATGTTGTATTTTGAGATGTTAGTAACCCTCTATAATGATTTTGGACAGGAGTTGTGATTTCTAGATTTTACGGAAAAACGTGCAGCTCGGAAACGGACCGTTTTGGACGGTGTGTGTGAGTGGACTTTGTTTTCTAACCGTGATGCATGCATATATGATTTTAATGCCTTATTATATGATTTTATATGCTTGGGCATGATTTATGTTTCAATCCGGTAATTTCTCGGTTTTATGATTATTATATTATTATTTTGGGTAATTTTCGAGAAATTACGAAATTGGGTAAAAATGATGTTTGGACTTGGTCTGTGAGTCCGGGATTAAAACTGGTTGGAAATAATGTGTGGACTCGGATTATTGAGTCATGGATTGAAAAATGATGTGATGACTCGGGGATGAGTCAAAGGTCAATTTTGTGGATTTACGTGAAAATGGCAACGGAGGTTGCAACGCATGGATTTGCGTGATAATGTTATTTTGGGCATGAGAACCCAAGTGAATAGTGATTTTGACTCGGAATTGGAGTCATTTGTGAAATTGTGAAATTAATGATTTATTGGGATTTTATGATTATTTTAATCAGTCTTTCGGGCACGTTTTACGAGGAATGTGCAGGTGATGTTTTTTGGGCTAGGCCCGGAGTCTAAATGATTTCTAAAATGATGTTTTGACTTGGTTGGTGAGTCAATGATGATTTTCGGATTATTCTATTGATTTAAATGTGATTTTAACGGTTTATGTGTAAAAGGTATTTTGGGCTTGAGACCCAGTTGAGAATGATCTTGACTTGGTATGAAGTCAAGATTTGATTGAAATGTTTTGGGATGTAATTCCCGGGATGGTTTTCATTGTGATTGTGATATTCCCAGACGGTCGGTGCTTGGGGGGATTACCCAGACGACCGGAGCTTGGGGGATGTGATTGTAGGATCGGGAGTTGATCCTATGGTAGTCAGCTTCTCGGATGAGACTGAGCCTGGATGTACCACTCGGAGGTGTCTGATCCTGGGGATTGTGTTCGCCCAGAGGTGACTGAGCCCGAGGGGGTTGAGCCCAGAGGTGTTTATTCCCGAGAGAGTGACTGGATATTGGCCTACGCGTAGTGCAACACTTGTGAGTAGTGCAGTTTGATTGATTTTGCACTTGTGAGTAGTGCAGATGTGATTTGTGATATTTTATGCACATGTGAGTAGTGCGGATTGATTGGATTGATATATTTCTTGTGCACTGGTGATTAGTGCTGATTGGTATTGAATGTGATGATGTACTGGTATTGAGTACAGGTTTTTGGTCTTTGTGGCCAGTGATTATGTTTTCACGTGTTTTGGCCTGAGAAGCCGGGATTTGATGTTTTATAGCATGAACTGATTTGGTGAACATGAGTTTTATGGACCATGGGAAAATATGTTTTGATTTTATCGGTCACTCATGTTTTACGATATGCATGCAAGTTTCTGAAAACTGAAGGGTAAGAATGTATTTTGATAAATGTTTTTATAAGAGGTCATTTTTGTCCACTCACACCTTTTCTGTTTTGTGACCCTCCAGGCCGTGGTACGACGTTCGGGACTGATCGTGAGGCAGTGACAGCAGCAGAAATCCGCGCAAACATCCCTTGTCTGGCAAGCACTGAAGGGGAGTTTCGGACCTTTAGTTGACTTGTCAGACGGGAGCAGGACCGGGCATGGTTTTTGACGTCCAGTTGGGACGGGTCCTGTCACCATAAACCACTTTTCACATATTTATTCAGAAATAACCATTAGGGGCTTAGCCCGGAAACCAAAGCATAGTGTCAAATTCCAAAAGTCAATCCAAGAGTTATTTCATAAATCCAGTAATATAAACCATAAGGCATATAATAATAACCATAACCATAATTTTTAGCCACTGCACTATACACTCCAATCCGACATCCCTGATGTCTGACGTCCCTGACGTCAATAAGGTCACAATCACAAGGCTACGCGTGCCACTCGGGTCTCAATTTCCGAGTTCAATCCCCGAACCCCGTTCGGGTACAGCATCCCCGATGCTTAGCGTCATAGACGCTGGACGTACTAGACGTCCGTGACCTCTCCGGGGTACCTCATCCGGAGGAGACAATATAATATGGAAGGATTTATACAGTGCAGTACTAAATAAATTTTATTGATATCCACATGCAAAACATATAGGTATACATAGGTAAAATCCGAACCGATCGTTACGTTTCATCAAACGGGTCTCATGCCCAAATACCGTGAAACGTGCCATAACCGAAATATCATCAAAACCATTTTTCGATTCCAGCATGTGAACATATATAAAATGTAAACCAGGAAACATTTATTCAATTCCATTTTAGGGTCCCCGACCCGCAATCACATGTAGAAATCAACTGGGCCCCTGGCCCGATTTCACAAGTTAATTGGGCCCCTGGCCCGATCCACAAGTTAACTGGGCCCCTGGCCCGATTTCATAGTTCAACTGGGCCCCTGGCCCGATTTTACTTTATTCAAGTTCGTAACCGTTTCATGAAATCATATCCAACACATTTATGGAAATCGGTGCAAATCCAGAAAACCTCGGTTTACGTGAAAATACGTAAATCACCTCGAAATGCGTGAAACCATTTAAATTCACCGATATCCAAAGTAAATCATTTAATCAATTATAACAATCATAAAACATTTATGCATGCATCAAATTTATGAAACCAATGTCCACTCACAGACCGTTTAACCGAGCGCCTCGATAGCGTGCCATAGGCCTTCCCGGGCCACACCACTATCATCGGGACTCTCCATCATGTCCAAATCACATTAGAGGATTACTAACCTCATCATTAACATCCTATTCAAGACCCATAATTTTCCTGAATTTTTAAGTATTTTTAAACTGGATTTAAAACCTTCGGACATCCCGAACAATATCGAAACGGTGTCCGATCGACACGAAACCAATTCCAAAATGTTCGTTACATTAAATAGGACAGAAGTCATGTTGACCTCACCTCGAGATTCGTGCCCACGCGCCATCACGCGCCGCCGTGAGTGGCTGCGCGTGAAAGCCACGCGCCTGCTACAGTGACTGCTACAGTCACCATCCTCGCCCGTTTCTCTGGTAAACGGGTTGAAAAACCCGCGATAGGACCCGGTTCAAACACACCCAATTCAACATCAAATCAATCCGTTCTTTCAACTGATCCCTTGTAATCAATCACCATTTAAGTTCTGTAAATTGAATTACACAAATCATGGTCTAAATCCTAACGACTCTCGATCGATCCTCGACGGGTTTTCAATTCGGGTTTCACGATATCGTCCCTGGTTTCCAAATTAATTCATTCAGTTAGCATCGTGAGAGTGTAAGGGACATTTCTACAAGGTCAATTTGAGAAATACTTACCTCAAACCCACTGAACACAAGCTCGACTTTGAGCTGCCATGGAAGCTCAGTTCTTCCTTAATCCGCCATGGTTTCTCTTCGTTCTTGCAGCAAAGCTGATCGTTTTGATCCCAGAAGACTCAAAGTAAACTCCATTTTGATCGTCACGGCCCAAATATTCCAATTCGAAATTCCCTCCAATTCCCCGAAATTTGATTCCCGAATTACACCTCCCCACTCAGTCCCCCGTGCTCTCCCTCAGCCAGAACCTTCCCCAAATCACCAAATATCCATTTGTGCAATCAATTGTGGAAGGGAGATTGACAATGGCCAGAACCCAATTCTCTGTTTTGCTTGTTCACGGGTGAGGGAGGAATGATCAGAAATAGAAGGGAGGGATGAGATGGACGGCTGTGATGCAATCTGGGGGTGGAATGGATGGCTCAGATCAAAAGCAGGGATTTAATCCTAAATTAATATATAGTGGAAACTTTAGTATATAGTTTATGATTAGTGGATCAAGATCCAATCTAGCCGTCGGATGAGCGACACTTGTCACTCATCCAAGTGTCCTCCAACCACCATTTTAGAATAAAATAATCAACATAGTTACCGAGACGTAACTTCCCCGATTTCACGTTTCAGACCATAACTTCCTCGTACGAAGTCCGATTTCGGCGTGCCGCCTGTCGTTGGATTCGCATCGACGAAACCTCCGTAACGGTCCTTGGCCCTCGGCCATCGGACATCCCGGTCAAAAAGTCAACATTTCCCCTTCATTTGTCAAAATTACGAAAACGCCCTTGAACTTCCGTACATCATAACTTTCACCACGAACGTCGGAATCGAACGTGCCACCTGTCTATGAACTCGTGACGTCCCGAACTACATCACGGTCATCGGTCAAAGTCCATTTGACCATCCGAAATAAAAGTCAACGTTTTGCCCACGCCCAGGGGCAAAACGGTCATTTTGCACAATTCGTCCGAATCACACAACTAATCCCAGATTAGTAAATCACAATTAAATATTATTAGATCCCGATATTCGGGACGGGTCGTTACAAATTGTGATTTCCAGAATTTATGAAAAAACGTGCAGCTCGGAAGCGGGGCCGTTAGACGGTGTGTGTGAGTGGACTTTGTTTTCTAACTGTGATGCATGCATATATGTTTTAAATGCTTTATTATATGATTTGATATGATTTGACATGATGGATGTTTCGATCCGGTGATTTCTCGATTTTCTGGATTATTATATTATTTTTTGCACGATTTTCAAGAAATTATGAAATTGATGTTTTGGGCGTAGGCTCGGGGTTGAAAATGATGTTTTGACCCGGATTATGAGTCAAAGATTGATTTTATGGATTTACGTAATGTTTCCCAAATATATTTCATGGATTTACGTGGAAATGGCAACTCGATTTACTGTTGCACGGAATTACGTGAAATTGAGATTTTGTGCTTAAGACTCAATGGAATTGTGATTTTGATCGGATTTGTATTTCCATGTGATTACATGATGGAATTGATGGTTTTCGGATTTATGGAATAAATCGGGACATTATTTTACGGATTTGAGAAAATTATATTTTGGGGGCTGAGACCCGGTGTTGATAATGATTTGAGTTTCAAACACCACTGTTTTTCATTATGGTGATGTGTTGCGGATATTTAGGGCTTTTGGATGGAAATGTGTTTTCCCCGAAGTACACCCTTTATTGCGGATATTTAGGGCTTCCGGTTGGGAATGTGTTTTCCCTAGAGTGCACCTTAGAGATAATGCTCGCCTCCGAGATGGGATGTGTTCACCTGGAGAGGTCACTAGCACGACCTGTTGTCGTGCAGCCGAGGGAGGCTCGACTCAGATCAGATGTGCTGGATTATGTGGAGATCGGTCGGTGATGTGTTCACGACAATCTAGATTGTCGGCTGGTGATTTGTTCACAGCGACATGCTCGGATTTTGAGCAGTCCTTGAGCCTATTGATTTGCACGCGTTGCAGGGATAACGTGACTAATGAGATTGGATATGGAAATAAGTCCCGTGGATTTATTGAGATTTGAATTGATTTGATGAACATGAGTTTGAAGGAAAATGTGGACATGGAATTTAGAAACATGTTTTGATTTTATCTGTCCACTATTCATACTTGATTGATTTCACACTATTACGAATGTTTTATGATATGCATGCATGTTTGTGAAAAACTGGAGGGTAAGAATGTGTTTTGGTAAATGTATTTATAAAAGTTTGTTTTGTCCACTCACACCTTTTCTGTTTTATTGACCCTCCAGGTCGTGGCGCGATGATCGAGGCTATTCGAGAGGTGGAGGTATGAGTGGGCACAGTGTAATTAATTATCAGTTATCCTTGTTTGGAAAGTCTTTGAGGGTAATTTCGGAACCTCAGTTGACTTAGCAGACGGGAGCAAGACCGGACACGTTTATCAAAGTCCTTCGGGACGGGTCCTGTCACTTGGAATCAAGGAAGATGGTGGTCGAGATCGTGAGAACACGAGGTGGAGGGACGGTTAGTTTATGCTCGATCAGGAATGTGAGTTTTACAGTTTTTTTCCATGTTTTGACGTCGTAGATTGAGTTTAGAGGTTGGGACGAAGGTTTAGGAAGAAGTAGGACAGAAAGTTGTTGAGAAATGGGTGAAAACCAAGAACCCCAGTTCGGGTTGGACCGGGTTGCTGAGAACCGGTCTGAACCAGTCTGGACCGAGTTTGACTGAGGATAGGGACAATGAATAGTGCCGTGCATGGAGGCGCAGGGGAAAGTTTCTGGGAAAGTGTTCAACATGACTTTTAATCTATTCGATGTAACGAAAATTTTGGATTGGTTTCGAGTCAATCAGACATCGTTTCGATATAGTTCGGGATGTCCGAAGGTTTAGGATCGAGTTTAAATACGTTTAAAAATTCGGGAAAATTACTTGGATTTAATGGAAGGTTATTGAAGTAGTGAGTGACCTTAGAATGTGATTTGGACAGGTTTGGAAATTTCGGTAATGGTGGATTATCCGAGAAAGGCGTATTGCACGCGTATCGAGGCGGCAACGAGGATGGTCTGTGAGTGGACGTTGCTTTCTAAATTTCAATGCATGCATAACTGTTTTATATGTTATCTATATACAATTTGTATTTTTATGATTATGGTATTGATGATTTACGTATTTACACATATTTCGATGTCATTTACGTACTTGCACATATTACGAGACGATGGTTTTATGCTATGCTTTGATGATGATTTTTATGGATGATTTTATATTGTTTATATGTATTGTGTTTTGTTAATGATTTGATGAGATAATATTGGATTTGAAAGTGAATTCGGGCATGAGACCTATTTCGATAAAATATGATTTCGGATTTGGATGTGGAAATGGATTTGTGGATATGAATTTTAATAAAATGGTTTTTGAATTGGATTTGCTGGATCTAGTTTTGGGTTTAAAGACCCGGTGGTTGATTGTGACGGGGGCGGGCCCGGATATGTGATTTGGGTTTAAAGACCCGGTGAGTTTAAAGACTCGGTTATTGATTTCCTCCGGAGGCCTATTGAGTTTAAAGACTCGGTTATTGAAAGGCCTGTTGAGTTTAATGTCTCGGATTGATATTGAGTTTAAAGACTCGTTGAGATCCAGTAGGTTCGATTGATTAAAATGTGTTTTGATATGTGTTTTGGATTTATATGATATCCGGATGGTTTTCAAATGGTAGTTTTCAGATGTTTTGGGTTGTGGCCCAGATGAATTGGATTTGTGGATTTTTGGGCTGAGTTCCTGTATTTGGTTTTTCTTTGTGGTTTTGGGGCTAAGGCCCGGGGTTTTGAGAAAAGGAAATGCTTTTAGTTTTATAAACGGTTTTCTTATCTTGGAAAATGAGATGATTTTCGAATGCATGCATTGGTTTTTACATGAAGGGCATAAATTTATTTTCTATAAATGTTTTATAAACTTATTTATTTTTGTCCACTCACAGTTTTTTCTATTTTCGATCCCTTCAGGTTGATGCGGATGCGGGCTGTTATTGGTGAAACTGAGACATCACGCACGATCCACGGTGGTTTCTGCGCACTCTAGAAAACGGAAGTTGGTTTGGAGCGCTGACTTGGAATCCCTTGTCTGGCTTATGTGTTACATAGAGGTTAGACGAGTGTTTAGCCTTTGTGTTGCACATGGGTTAGACGGGAGCATGGCACATCCCTTAATCCCGGGGGGGGGGGGGGGGGGGGGGGGGGATTGGGGATGGGTCGTTTCATGTCGTGAACGAGTTATTCGACGATGAGTGATGAATTCAGAATTATTGGTCGAATTCGTGTAATCGTATGCCCCGGCGGTAAAACCACATGCATCATTTTGCGTGTTTAAGTTGACTATGCTGACTAAACTTTTGAGAGCTGCGACGTTGTGATCGATTAGTGAGGTCATCCTTTTCGGACAATGGAAACCTCTTTTAGGAATTTCTGCGAAGGTGTTCACAAGTGTTGTCTTCTTGATTTTGTGATGCCTTTGTCCTTTGGGGGTGATGCAATGAAATATTTCTCGATTATCGTGTACGAGAGACGTTTATCTCGGATCAAGAGCGTGTAACCATCGTGAGCTTCCCTATTATGAAACTTCAGGTAGTATGGAATTTTATCATTATTTTGTTGCTACGCGACCTAAACTTTCGCAGTACGAATCTTAAAAACATTATGAATTCTTGGTTCTAAAAGTGCTTTGTTTATTACGCCCTTACTTTAAGGAACGTTATCTTAAACCGAGTCATTTTTCCCCTTCGACATTGCAAAACAAGGATAACAGATTTTTCTTCCAAAAAAAAAAGATTACTTTCATTCTTACCACTAGTTTATTAGAAACATTTACTTTTTCTGGTAAATTTATTGTTGTTATGTTTTGTTTTCTAATAACTCAAGTTACTTAACAAAATCCTGTATCGAGATTGTACCACATATTGTGATGTAATACATCTCGACGCCAAATGGATTCACCTGAGTTGTTACTAAGCTTATTTCTATGACTCGAATCTCTATTTTACCATATCACGCATATTTACTATCGAGGACCACATTCCCCTATTCGTTACTTTTACATAAAGCTGTTTTAAACCTCAATTTTGGAGTTACTTCTGGTAACCGCTTTTGACTTTTAACGACGGATCGATTCTTGATGAATTTTATTTCCTTGGTGGTTTTAGTGAACACTTCTAGGTTCTTTAACCTAACTGTATGTTTTGGCGTTTGTGCCACGTCTCCCACGCTCGATTTTAACCGATGGTCTTACCTTATCCTTTTCAGGAATTCACATGGTTTTGTAATTTCAACAAATTGAGTTTCATCAACTCTCTTCTTACACGTTTTTGGAAGTGAATTTCGAAACCTTTGAGTTTTAACTTCTAATTTAGGGAGCAACTATTTTCTTTTTTGGGAAACATGACTTTTTGGGAAAAAGCTTTTGTGTTGCGGGCGTTGCGATTGTGAGTAGTTTAATCCTAGTTTTGGATGCCCATCTTTATGACCTTTAACACCCACTCTGTTTGAGTATTAAATTTCCAGACATATTCAGAAATTGGTCTTTTGATCCAGAATAATGTCACTGAATTGGAGGGCGAGTGAGGTAAAGGAAATGCTCTGGCAGCATTACTGCCTGTTTTGATCTTTATTTCAGATGATGGTTTAGGAAATAATTGTAATGAAAGGTCAATGCAATTATAAGTTGGCCAGACTTATCCGGATGTGTGTGTCGCCTTTATGAACGTCAGACTTTCCAATCATATTTAAAAACTGTTCACTTTTCGTCATACCCTATCTGTTTTGATCCGTATATTGGGAAGTCATGGGGTTGGTTACCCACGCTTATCGATGTGCTATCGGGATTGTGATAAATTCTTCACTCCTTAGGTATTAGCATTCTTCTCCGTGTGGTTATTACTGGACCTTGATGTTTTGGTGCTTTCGATCACGGTTCTCGAGTTCGAAACTGAGGCAACCCTTAACTAGATTGAATCACCACATTTCATCCTGCCTTGATTAGTTTTCGTCCTTAGACCTTAGGTCACTTATGAGTAGTATACACCCTACTATATTGATGCGTCTGTTACGCTTATGTCTGAACCATACAAGTGGGACACCTTTGAACATTTGATGGTAAAAACGAGATTTCACTGAGAATTGGGGGTACGTGTGCAATTGGACTATCTCCTCAACCTCACCTTGGAAGTTGATATTTCAACATGTCACGAACTAGTACCTTGAGCTGGGTTGCTTGTTGGGAATCTCCTAGACTACGTTCGACCCAGTTGGTTTGATCCAAATTCTACCCACAATTGTACATTTCAAGTCACATGGGATTCATTGAGAATCCGTGGCTTCATGGACGATTGAACCTTTCTCTCTACTTTGTGGTTGCATGGACGATTGGACCTTGCTCCCTACTCCTACCTTGTGATTTAAAGCTCATACTTGTAGGGACTGGTGCCTTGAATTGAGTCGCTTATTGAACACGATTGATTAAGTTATTTTGCTCCAAAATTTTATCCAGTTGCGTACACTCTAAGTCAAATCGATTTCGGTGACGTACTCAAAGTCCTTTTAATTCTGAGTACTAGCACAATATTCTTATTTCGAGAACCAAAGTGATGGTTTTATATACCTTTTTAAGGTATCTTCCGTTGGGATGATCATTAGTCGAGCGTTGCGCATCAATCTTCGTGTTGTGGTGTAGTAACCTACCTAGACTTCTACCCTCTTCGTGGAAGACAACTTTTAATTAGTGTGTGTGGTATTGAAAAAGTTTACTTTAGGACCGGTCAAATTATTCTTGGACACCAAAATTAACTCCGACACACTCTGGAGACTTCGCGAGTTTAGTGAATGAACAAGTAGACTTGGGATTCTACCACAATGGTAGGCTTGTACATTGGGCAGGCGTGTACTTGGTTGTAGATTTACAACTAAACATTAATCTAAGTCATGGTTGAGTTATTAAAACTATATCAGGAAGTTGGACTAACCGACCGGAACTCATACCTTAGCAGAAGTGGACTCAAGTACGAAGAGACTTAGTCACTGCTCGCACTTGTTGCTTGAACCTGTTACATGTGCATCATTAATGGTTCATTTGAGGAGAATTCTTGTCCCCTGATTAAGCCACTCAACTGTATTCATGAACGTTTAGCCATACTTGGACCTTGAGTCATAGAGTATCTTTCCATCACGCTATTACTTTTTAGTAATTACTTAAGTCCTTTCTTAGACTACATCATCCTTGTAATCTGTTTCAAGATGGCACCGAGTTGTGGAGTGATGTATCTATCCATTGGAGTATTCTTTTCTCTATTTCTCAAATACTAAGTCATTTATGAGCTAAGACGTCACTAATCAGACGACAGTTTATACTAAATGTGATATCTTATTTTGAAAGACGACAGTTTGTTATTAAGTGTTTTCTATGGAATAGGAGGGAGTGAAAATTTTCCCCTAAAGCGAAAGCGGAAAAGGCAAAAGGAAAAAATTGAAGCGCTAAGCACTGTGCACTTAAAACCCAAAAGTCTGAAATTGTGGATTGAAGGTTCGCGTGGACCGAAAAACCAAAGAAGCAAGAAGCTCTCAGCCTTTCACGCATTGAAGCTTCTTCAGTCGCTGAAACCTGAATGTTCCTTCACCTAGAGACTTAGTCATATATGAAAAAAGGAGGGAGAAGGAAGAATGAAGAAGTTCTCACCTTCAGATGTTGTTGGGAATTGGACCCTCGACCAACATTGATCAAATTTCGGGGATGAAATTTCCTTAAAAGAAGATAGCCATGTTCCATTTTGAGGCCCTGAAGACTGAGTTTTGACATCCAAACCCAACCATTTTTTATTGTTAGAGGCCCAAAATGGAGGCCCAAAGTATAGGAATTTCTTATTTAGAATTGTTAGTGCTTCCTTAGACCTAGCCCATTAGTCCTTAGCTTATTTTTCTAACCCATCAGCCTAAGCCCATAAAGCACCTAATGATTTAATTCTCCGTACATCTCTCTCACTTGGGACTTACATGCACACATACATTTACCACCTTCATCCCCTACCTTGCGAACAAATTTGAGAACATGGAACAACATAGCATGGTGCTCATAACTTGGTGGTGCCCATTTCAGCGATACGAACCCATAGCCTATACCCAGGAACGCCGTCAACCATGTGAGGTAAGCACGGAGGAGATGAGCCTCAACGGAGCCGAGAGCTCTAGGTGGAGCTTCGATCTTAAGGTGAGGATTTGAACTCGATTGGTTTTCTTTGGTTTAATGAGTTGCTTTTTTCGAGTTCTAATTGCGGGTGACACGTCGAATTGTGAGTAATTTCATTAGGATCGTGGGGGAAAAGCTCAGGTTGCGACCAGACCTGTTTAGAACCCTACTTTGACCCGCATACGACCCGATGGATTCGTGCTCGTTTGAGGTAAAATTTCCAGTTTCTGACCACATAATCTACTTATTCATGTCAATAGAAGCCTAATCATGGGTTTGCATGTGTAATTCCAGCAAGGGTTGACAGCGGAGGACATCATCGGAGATGCTGCGAAACTGTGATTTTCAAGCCACCTCCAGGTCTCGTTAGGAAGGGTCTATACCTAAACTTGTGTTTACTAAACTCCCCTCATCACCATGATTCTAACTATGCCCTTGCATGAAACTTGTAAGCTCGTCTAAACCTTGATCGGTGCATCGTTGGAAAGTGCAGAGCCGTCGTCTTTCTGGCTTCCTAACGGCCGTTGCAGGTAATTACTAGACCCTAGACCTAGGTATTTAGATTACTGGTGAAAAAATAGACAAGATGGGTGAGTTTCATGTTGAATTGGAGTAAGAACTGGGTAATTTAGGCTACATCAGAATCTGGGAATTTTCAGGCGAAAATCCTAGATTCCGACCACTATGGACTGGGGTGCTGTGATGGTCCAACTACCGTCTCCAGCGAAGCTCCAGTGACATTGGTAAAAGGTTAAAGTTAAGGAACGTTAGTCAAAAGTCAGGGTCAACGTTAGTTCTAAAGGTAAGATGGATGGAATATTCTTTAGAATATTCGAGGAATATCCCAGGGAAGATTCCCGCATGTATACAGTGCACGTGTGGCACTGTAGCAGCACGCGCAGGAAGCTAGACGAGCATGTGGGGGAGCATGGCCGCGCATAATCGCGCGTTGCCGGTGGGTGATGCCCCTGGCTGGCTGGTGGGGGCGCGCGAACCACATTTTAGGCCCTCCACCAGCACGTGGCGGTGCATGGAGTTATTTTCCAGGCCGCTTGGAACAGTTTTGAGTGTAATTCCAGCCCCTAAATGCTGCGTAACATTGTTTTTCACCTCCCAGCAGTGAGTGGATGCTATTTTTCTGGGTTTGGGACAATCCTATACACATCTAAGTCCATATTAGGTAATTGTAAGCCTTGTCTGTGGTTACCCTTAGGGGTGTGTGACTTGAGTAGTCAGTATACAAACTAATTATAATCTGTTGGACTATTGCCTAGGGATATTTGGATTCGAGGCTTATGCTATCATGGTACGTCAGGTGACTTCGACTCCCCAACAAGTGTGTGAGCAGACCCCCTTCCCTAAACATATGTTTTTATCTTACTATTTTACTCACAAGTTTTACAATATTTGCACATTATGATACTTGTTGAGCATGCATGATTTATTATGTGACTATTGTGGTATGAGATTATGATGGATGGTTACTATGCACATCCAGTTATGTTTATCTATGGTAATATGGTAAGTAAGCATAGTGGTAAGTATTTAGTCCCACATTGCTTTGCATGAGAGTCCTCTGGGCATTGTCTAGTTTGAGACGTTTAGAACCCACTTAGGAGTCGCTAGCATCATATACCCGTCTGTATGGTCACAGACCAGCCTCCACATGATTGATTACCCGCGCCGCTCGTAATACTAGTTAAAAGTGAGCTAGCTTGTACCCTAAGCTCTAGGGGACATGAGGTGACAGTGTGAGGCACCGAGTTTTCACGTGGTCATTGTACCGAGTAAGGATACTCAGGGTATGTTCCGAGTATGAGACTCGAGGCGTCTCATGATCATTGATGATGTGGGTTGATATGGTGACATATTTATGCTTTCTGTATGGCTCATATGTGGATATTGGCTATATTAAATTATTATTTATGATTGATATTATGTTTCTCGTATTACGTGCAAGTATGTTGTAAATAATTTCGGGTTTTATACTAAAACAAGGGTTAAATGGTGTTTATTGAAAATGGTTTTACATTGAAATAATAACTGGGTCCGCTTACCCTTTGTATTTTAAACCCCTTAGGTTTCTGTGGCGCGCATGTAACTTTGAGGAGTTTGGTTGCTGCTCTGACACTCACCCCCGATGCGGGGTGAAGCGGATGGTAAAATCGGGTATCAACAGGTAGAGTTTTGTGTATGATCATCAAATTAAGTACGTTCATGCTTTATGTTTTCTGCTGTCGGGTGAAAGTTACTCGGTTTTCAATGGGTAGGTTCCGTCCGACTCTACAAAACGTGTCTTTGTAGTCTTATATGGGTTCGTCATCAAGACGTCATCGTCCTGGTGTCGGCCAGCACGCCTCAACCTGCGTGCCCTAAATGGAATTTCCGGGTTGGGGTGTGTCACAAAGTACCTACAATGTTTGAGTAACCTCCGAATCCTATAGTGTACCTGTAATGTCCAAGTAGCCTTGGGATCTTACTGAGTACCTGCATTGACCGAGTAATCTTTGGATCCTACAATGTGCCTGTAACGTCTGAGTAGTATTGGGATCATGCAGCATACCTGCAATGTCCGAGTAGTCTCGTGATCCCGGAGCGTACTTGCAACGTCTGAGAACCCTTGGATCCTACAACATACCTCCAATGTCTGAGTAGCATCCTCGAGATCTAACGACATTCAGATGGCCTCTCCAGAATTAGGTTGTACATCTAGGTGCATATCATAGGGGATGATTATGTTTAGTGATGATTTCTAACATTATGATTACTTTATGATTAAATTAAGTGATCCTTGCTCTATTTTTTCCATATTCATTGATTGCCTTCATTTCTTCATCATGTCATGTTCATGTCATCGATCTATTAGGTCATAAATACCATCTGCAATATTCCATTTCTGCATCCATCGTATGTACGTTGAAAATAGTTCAAAAGTAATTAATTATTTCTACATATAGGTACCATGTACTACAATTTATTAGCGACTTCAAAAGAGATAACTCTCAACGCATTAGTACGTAAAGTTTGGTTTTGTGGGACCGTTGATGAGAACGGTCTTTTTTTTTTTGGGTTCAGTGTAGATGTCACACTAATTTCATAGTTGCTCGAGAAACGAATGAAATCTGGTATGGAATATTTACGGTGTTATAGAGAAGAGAGCTACCTCAAAGCAGCTTGAGTTTGGTTTAATGATCCTGTCATGCATGGAGGATATGGTAGGTTATGAGTTATTGGGACTCACACATATGTGAACGTATAGTATTAGCCTATATACTACTACTGCAGTACTGGTAGGGATCAATTAAACCGACCAAAAATAAATGAGGAAATCAATGCTTTCTTACCTAATATATTTTAATTACTTCATGCTCTGCCCTTCATTCTCTCCCATCAATATATACATTATATTATATATATATATATATATGTTTATAGGATAAACGCTTGTAACCGTACTTTCTTGAATTTTATTATAATTTTAGCAAATGTCGCTGCACGTTAGTGTTCTCCATTTTTAGCTTTACTTTAAGGCTTATTACGCTAAGTGCACTAGGAACACGCCACGAAATTTCAAAATGCACTAGAAACGGAAATTTGCCTCATTGTGCTGTGGGTACGGTAACACCATCAATACCGTTGCACCAACCGTCCATCTCCGTTATTAACACCATAAAAATTGATGACGTGGCAGTCAAATTACAAATTTTTAAGAGTAATTTAGATATTTGATGTCTTTTATTAAATTTTATATTAATTAAAAATAAAAAACTAAAAAACCTCTCTCTCTCTCTCTCTCTCTCTTTCTCTCTCATTGAGCATTGCTATGGCGAGGTCGACGAGGGCCTTTTTGGCTCTGCGAAATTGACCTTCCCCTAGCGTCCTTTCGTGGTCGAGTCTCTCAAGAGTCTTTGTCCCGACGCAATAGGTTCCAAAGCAAGGAAGAAGCGGAGGAAAAAGAAGCCCTAAGTTGGCCTCTGGAACACGTTTCGGAAAACTCGTACCAGCCAACGAGGGCAGTGCCGACATAATCCTCTTCGTCCCCACAGACACCGCTTTTTCGAATATGCCCTCGAATGTGCGGCTCCAATCGC
This sequence comes from Prinsepia uniflora, assembly GCA_032719365.1. Lineage (NCBI taxonomy): Eukaryota > Viridiplantae > Streptophyta > Magnoliopsida > Rosales > Rosaceae > Prinsepia > Prinsepia uniflora. The sequence continues at coordinate 44,727,475 of CM064861.1, read as the reverse complement.
TCCCAGTAGACAGAAAAGCAGTCGTCCTCAAAGTCCATGTCCTCCATTCTTACTACCCACTCGGGTCACTCGAGTCAATTGTGAACCCACTTCAACCCACATTGGCTACAGAAGTCACAGGATCCGGTTCCTACACTCTCAACATCAGTAGAATCAATGGGTAGGTGGCGATCAGCATGGGAATTGTCCAGGCCTCGGTCACCCAGACAGTGTTTGATCAAAGGCCCGTGTCAATTTTTGGGGTTTCAGAAGTTCTGCTCCCCAGAGAGATCTTCGGGAAAACCCCTATTTTCACAACCAAGTCGGGAACTCCTTTACCGAGTGGTGGTGCTGTAGCTTCACCGCCAGACATTGCTCACTCCCCCGAGAGTCAATATGAGCCGCCATCACACCTGTCTTCGCCGCTGGGGTTTTGCGAAGAAATTAGCTCGAAATCTGCGACGATTTGTGGGTTATGGCGCTTGGCGATTGCATCTTGTTGTATAGGATTGTATGTAATGCTATGAGATTTAATTACAGTTATTTCATATATTTTGGTTCATAGCTCTTAGATTCTTTCTGGGTTATTTTTGTTTCTTTCTTTCACACATTGAATTGAATTTGGCTGCAAAAGCAAGCAAAGCCATTTTTGTTTTCATTTTTTTCCCATTGGAAATTTATGATGTTAAATGGTGTTAATGTTTGAATAATTTTATGTACATTCGAAAGAACCATTTTTTGTTCCTTGGATCTGCGACCCTGCTTCTTCTTCTTCTTCCTGTAAAGAGATTCAAAGTGAGTTTGATTTATAATACTTTCTTTTATTTTAACCAATCTGAGTTTGACATCGTCTTTGTTGCCCTCGACAGCGAGAGGACGTTAGGGTAGGGTCAATTTCGCAGAGCCAAAAGGGCCCTCGTCGACCTCGCCATAGCAATGCTCAATGAGAGAGAGAGAGGTTTTTTAGTTTTTATTTTTAATTAATATAAAATTTAATAAAAGACATCAAATGTCTAAATTACCCTTAAAAATGTATAATTTGACTGCCAAATCATCAATTTTTACGATGTTAATAACAGAGATGGACGGTTGGTGCAACGGTATTGACGGTGTTACCGTTCCCGCAGCACACTGAGGCAAATTTCCGTTTCTAGTGCATTTTGAGATTTCGTGGCGTGTTCCTAGTGCACTTAGCGTAATAAGCCTTACTTTAAAGATAATACTTGCATTCCACCGTGGTGATACCTCCTCATACTACTCTTTCAAGTTATCGAATTTTCTTTATATGTATGTGATAATCGAAACCATTCATTCTCTAAATTATCATGTTAAGATTATTTTCGTAAAAAATCTGCAAGACTGGAGTTCATTTAATCATTAATATATATAAACTAAATGGATGGTTTACCATGGAATGTTAATTTTTACAAAAATCGTTGATTTGTTTGGTATATATGAATGATTAAACGACCCCCAATCTTGTTAATTTTTTACAAAGATGATTCAGAAAAATGAATTGTTTTGATTATGATAATATGTATAAATACAATTCAATAAATTGAAATGTTAGTATGAGAAGGTATCACCAAGGTGGGATGCAAGTATTGTCCTTACTCTAATGTTTCCGTTAATCTTTCCTTCTATTTTTCAAATAAATTCATTAAAAAAAGTAACTTGAAATGCACATGAATTGAAATTTTTTCCATTTTTTTAACGGAATTCGTTTGAAAATTTGATGAGAGACTAAATGGAAATATTCGGTAAAGTTTAGGGGCGGAGAATACTAATTTATATTAATGTATATGGGTAGTTATTAAAATTATGATAAAATTCAAGGACGATCTCAACCATTTAGTGTATAGTATTCAGGTACGTAAAGAATGTAGACTTAATCTTAAGAGTCAATCGTTTTTCATTATGACTCCATTTCATTGACAACCTTAATCAATTTCAATAATAACATTGACAACCTTAATTAATTTCAATAATAAGATTGACAACTTTAATCAATTTCAATAATAACATGGACAACCTTAATCAATTTCAGTAACAATATTGACAACCTTAGTCAATTTCAATAACAACACTTATAATAAGAAAAGACAATAAATTATTAGATGATGATAGACGAAAATTGCAACTGACCCTCTTCCTTTAAAAGAAATTAGACGTAATTTCTCGAGTCCTGATCCTTAGCAATAGAATGGCTCCTACTGCTTCAAAAATGAACACCAAATCGATTCCAATGTCCAAGAACGGAGAAATTCTTAGGTGCATCTTGGAGGACCACATAGATGGTACAACCCTTATAATTGTTTGACCTCCTTGCGTTTTGTACTACCCTACCCCACCCAACCTTACCTTTTTATAAGATAGAAGATGTATTCACCTTGTATACTCAAGACCTTCTCCTAAGGAAGTCCACATTAAATCGATATATATATATATATATATATAAAGCCTGTTCATCACCCTCCCCAAAGTCCTTCCCTTAACAACAAACACGTTTATATAGGCAGCGCTAGATTATAACAGTGTACTCGAAAGTCGAAACAAAAATGATACTAACATAAACGCCGAAATAAAAATTTTCCCACCAAAATAATAAATAAGAATGACTATTAATTAGGGAAAGCATCGTTTTTATACCCAAAATTTGAGAGTCAATTTTAGAATGGACCACTAGATTTCAATATCATAATTTTACTTCATGTAGTTAATTTTGAGATTATATCAATTTACTTTATTTACATATTTCAGTATATTTTTCATGATGTTGTCTCTTTTCACTATTAAATCATCAATTACGTTAAGGGCGTTCTTGATACTCATTACAAATTCTTATATATTTTATTTTTCATTCAGTGACTAGTTATTTTGATTTAACTACTTTTTTCTTCTTCAAATTAATGCATTTAAACAAACTACAAGGGCATTACATTTACATTCAAATTAAATTAAATTAATAATACCCTTATAATTTATTTAGCTGCACTAATTTGAAAGAGTATTAAATAAAAATAATTAATTACTTACTGAAAAATAAAATGAGTAAGAATGTTTAATTATAAAAAAAAAGCTCTTAATATAATAGTTGAAATTTGCATATAGAGTAAAATGATGAAATTGAAATATATTGATCAATTCTAAAATTGATCCCCAAATTTTGGGGTGTAAACTGATGGTTACTCTAAATTATAATAATAGTGGTGGATACAAATATTGTTTGATTTATTGATCTTTTTGGAGCCTGAATCACAATAGGTTGGCCCATTAATTGGGGAGATGTCAAGGCTTCTGAGTTCAATTCCCATTAATGGTAAATTTTCTAATGTGACAAAGTACATTGAAATGTATTCATCACTAGGTAAAAACCCCCCGCGTTGCTGCGGTGAGTTGACGTGACATGACCCACTCCTAAAACATTTTGATAATCATGCACGGTCCTACTCCCGTCAAACAATGATCTAAAATTTCGAAACGACCCGGACTTTCATCGAGGATAAAATAGGAAAAGAAAATTGGAATTGACCATTTTACCCCTAGAAGTCAAAGGTTGACTTTTTAGTCAAAGTCAAATGTTGACTTTTTGGTCAACGTCGAAGGGTTGACTTTGACTAAGGTAATACGTTGAATTTTTAATCGGGAAGGCTTTTGGCGATTCCAAAAACACCGTTAGGAAGGTCTCGACCTCCCGAGTATGTCGACAGGCGACATGGTGGAAACGGGATTTGGATGGGTTTGTTTTGGGTATGCAATGTGTAGGGGTATTTTAGTTATTTGTGTTAATGGTGGGCATTTCGTAATTTTTCTTTTGGGATATTTTTGGTGGCTGAGTTGGGGTGTGACACATGTCCTTATCCCTTTGCTCTTTGTGTCACCGCCCTTGTGTGGCTGTGTGTGAGTTAGTATATGTGAGTTTGTGGGTGTGTGTGTGGTTGTGCTCTCGGTCATGAAAGGAAAAAGGAAAATCAGAGAAATCAAGAGAAGGAGAAAAGCAGGGGAGAAGGAAGATAGGAGAGTTAGACATGAGGGAGGTTTCAAAACAGAAAAGGGGATGAGGTTTCAGGATCAGACCTTGAGACGTAGATGAAACCAAAGACGGTGTTTTGGGTTAGAAGTTGCACGATTATGTTTTAGTTCAGAAGCTTGGAAACAAGCCTTTTTTGACTCCCCTGCGATCGCGCGACCGTGATAACCCTAGCTGGTCGTTTTAAATGTTGGAAGTGCCCAGAATCGAAGGTCAAACTTCTGGCCGAAAGGATGAGTGTGGTTCCTTCTTTATCGATCGTTTTCCCTGATTTTTGAGACCATAGATCCATTATTGGGTTAGTTTAGAGTATGATGGTTGAAACATATTAGAAAAAGAGTTAGAAACGAGGGAGAATAGGTCAGGTCGGGTCGCAGGATCAGGCTACCTGGGTTGTAGGAAAAAGGGTAGAGTGGAAGGTTTGATGATGCTACAGTGCAAGCGCGTGGCTCCCACACTCATCTAGTTTGGGTGGCACGTGGGGGCACGTGCGGGGGAATTTTGAGAAATGGTTAACATGATTTTTTATGTAATTATTGTAACGAACATTGTGGCACAGATTTCGAGGCAATCAGCAATCAGTCACCGTCTCAGGGTAGTTTCGGGTGTCCGAAGCATATGTTTAGTATTTAAAAATTAATAGAAAACTTCTGGGAGTTAGAGTTTGTGTCAGGAGTTTACCTAAAGGTTCGGAAAACCTTAATAACTTCATATTGTGTTATTGGACAGAAGTCGGGATCCTCGGATTGACGAGGAACGCGCTTAAGCGACGAAATTGCACTGTGAGTGGACGTTTTATTTTATTAAATATTGTGCATTCATATTTATGAGTTTTAGATGTTTTCCTATGTGTTTTGATGATAATTTTGTGATTGAGTATTTTATTGGAATTTCGGAGAATTTTATGAAAATTTAATTACACGGTTTTCGGGGCTTTTCGTGAACTCTAATTGAGATGTGATCTTTGAGTCCGAGCATGTTTTGTGATTGAATGGACTCCACTATTAAATTATGAGTCAATTCACATGAAATTGAATGGTTTTGGAAACCCCTTGAGGGCTCATTTTACAATGTGTCTTTGATTTGTCTTTTCTCGGCTTTTGACGTAGATTTTAGATTTGTGCTGAGCAAGGTTTGATTGATGGAATAAAGTGGTTTTTCTAAGAAACTATGTTTAATATGATTTTCTAGACAGTTTTATGAGATTTTGGCCTTATTGGCATGTTGTACGAGAATTGACGTTGAACTATGGTTGAGGATTATGCCGAAGTTCTGATTGTGGTTTGGGTTTGTGAGATGATGTATGTATGTCCCTCTTGGTAATGCTGATATTATAATTGTGCTTTGGACTTGATTATGTGATCATGCTTGTTGGATGTGAGTCTCAGACGTCGAGCCAAAGGCTTCGAATCCTGAGACTGATACTGTGTGAGACTTGTATTTTGTCATGACTCAGACATCGAGCAGGGCTCCAGTTCCTGAGTTTGTGTCACTTGGACGTCGAGCAGGGCTCCAATTCTCTAGTATATTGCCTACCAATAGTGCACTTGTGATATAATGACTGATATGAGGATTAATGTGGTGCACTTGATGATTGCTATTGTGCTTGTACATCGATGTTGAGTGATTGTTGTGAATGTTGTGATAATGTTGATTATAGACTGTTTGGGTGTTACTGTTGTGCTTGTGATGAGTTACTTCCTCGAAAAACATGTTGATGGATTGTGAAGTTCTCGGAAGTCAAGCTGGGCTCCAGTTTTTGAGTGAATTTGTGGTGTGCCTGCATGTAGGGCAGTGATTGATGTTTGACACTATGATTGATGTGTTGGTTTGAGTTGATTATTGTGATGGCTTTCTGATTGATACTTTCTTGATATACATTTTCACGTACTTTGAGAATGAAAAACTGTATCTCGTTTTAATTCGTAGTGAAAGGATTTTGAACTGGTTTTCATATGCATACATGGTTTTGGAAAACGGAGGCTAAACGAATGGATGTTTTCAAAGTATGTTTTAAAACTATTTCTTTTGTTCACTCACACGTTTTCTAGTTTTGGTAACTCTCCAGTGCCGCTGCACAGAGATCGAGGCTCGAGAGGCGGATACATGAATTTGCATAATTTTGCATTTATCCCTTGTCTGGCAGCGTTTGTGTCAGACGGGAGCAGGACTCGAGTGTACTGTTCTTGTGTATTTGGGTTGGGTCCTATCATACTCGTACTAATTTACCGCTCATACCTACGCCTCTCGATCAACCCAAATTTTCGTGTAATAACCTGGAGGGCCATCAAAATCATGAAAAATGTGAATGGACAAAAATGATATTTAAAAACACATTTTCCATGGAAAACACATTTCGAAAACTAAACTTTTACCCTTCATTTTTATAAAACACGCATGCATGGAAAAAATTATAAACAATTGGATTTCAAATCAATCAAACCACATCAACTGTGGGACCCACAAATAATAAAATGCATTACAAACTCGTGGCCCACATTCCTCGAAATCCAGGTTTTTATACCAATGTGATAAAATCTGGACACTAATATCCATAACGAATGAAAGGTCAATCAAAACCCAATCAACAACTCCTCCGAGCATTAGTCGTCTAGAAAACACCCTAAACTCCTGCTGCTTGGCAACAATCACAATAATAGCAACAATCACAATAACAACCACCTCAAGCATCAGACGTCTGGGAACACATCTCGTTTTGGCTGCTTGGGAATGATCATAGTAACAACAACAGTAACCCCGAGCATCAGCCATCTGGGAAAACCCTAGCTTTGGCTCCCTGAGAAACAAACAAAATAACATCAACAAAAACCCTAAGCATAAACCATCTAGAAACACCCATAGCTTCTGCTTCTGGGAAACAAACACCACGAGCTTTGGTCGTCAGGGAAAACACCCCTAGTAATCGTCTGGAAACTCGTCACAACAACACTGAACATAATTCATGGATTATATCACACATGCATCATAACTAGCCACAACCAATCCTTGAACTCAAATACTAGGCATGATGAGCAACAATACAACACATAGGCTAACTTAGAAACTACTCTAAGCACCATCGGAGTCAAGTCCAAGATTTGCACTAATTCACGATTTGAAAATATATGTGAACTCCACTCACGCACCATCCAGACTATAATAGTATCCCTAAGAACTACATTACTGTACTGACAACATGTGTGGATGATTATATTGGAGAAAAAGTTCACAAAAACAGGAAAACACATTTAACACAAATCACTGGCTCAAAACCAAGTGAAAACACCTTCAAAACTAGGCATGTACCTAAAATATCATTTCCACAAAATACCGTAAAATAACTGTGTCTAGCAACCAATCAATAATTCTAAAAAATAAAAATAATCATTTCAAGTCATTGCAACTGATGTCATGCAATAAAATATTTAAAATATTTGACTATGCATGCATCATAATTAAAAAAACAAAGTCCACTCACACACCTTGAAGTCCACTCACACACTTGTAGTTCAATTCTGAGCTATACGCTCCTCCATTTTTCTGGGAACAGTGACACCAGTCAAAAATCATATTCACAGGTTACAAAAGTCCATGTTACCTTACATTTAAACCTCATAGCTTCCGAGATTAAATATGAATTGAAAACTTGAGCATAACACTTCAGACACCCAAAATTACCCCGAGATGATATCCAATTGTGTAACGACCCGTCCCAAATTTCATGATTAGATTAGTGACTAATCACGATTAGTGAGGCTAATCCGTGATTAGTAGAGCGAGATCGGACGAACGATGCTAAATGACCGTTTTGCCCTTGGTGATGGCAAAACGTTGACTTTTCAATCGGGCGACCAAATGGATGTTGACCGATGACCGTGACGTAGTTCGTGACGTCACGAGTTCATAGACAGGTGGCACGTTCAATTCCGACATTCGAGGAAGAAGTTATGACGTTCGGAAGTTTAGGGGCATTTTGGTAATTTTGGGTAAAAGGGGTCAAATGTTGACTTTTTGACCGGGAGGTCCGATGGCCGAGGGCCAAAGACCGTTACGTAGATAAGGACGATACGAATCCGTAGGCAGGTGGCACTCTGAAATCGGACTTCGAACGGGAGAGTTATGGGTCACGGAAGTTCAATTTCACTATGCACGAACTTCGAGACGGGGACGTTTCGACGAAATCTGATTGGGTGGATATTTTGGTGGGCCCCATGGATGAGTGACAAGTGTCACTCATCCATTGATTTGATCCCCCAAAATGTGGATCTAAATAATTAAATATTATTATTTTAATTATTTTATAATTAAACCTAACAACCATTAATCCTAACCATCCATTCCAAATTCATTTTAAATCCACACCCTCCATTTCCTTCTCTCATCAGCCATCCTCCTTCATCTTTGTTCATCCTTCCACCCGAAACCCATAACCCCATTTTTCTTCATTTTCTTCATTTTCTTTCAAAAACCAAAACACACAAACACACTTCACCATTCATCACTTGTATGAGCTCAGAGTGACCGTAGGGGGAGTGTGAAGAGCTGAGGACGGAAAGGGTGGACGGTGGCCCACGGTGGAGGACACGGCGGAGGAGAACCCGTGAGGTAAGAAAACTTCAAAAATTCGAAATTGGGTTTTAATGGGTTTTACTCGATTCCATTAATTGGGTAAGGTTTCTAGGACTCCCAGGAGATGAGTGGGATTGGTTTCGAGGCATTAGACAGCCTGAAACGGCCGTGAACGGCGGAGGAATGCACGGCCGCCATGGCCAAACTCGAAGGTATGGTTTTTCAATGTTTTTCTTCCATTTTAAGGTCATAGGACTGTAGGTTAGGATTAGAGGATGAAAATGGGACAAACGGGAAGCATTTTGGTGGTCGGACGGCGGAGAACCGGCGGGTCAAGTCGCGGGTCACGGCGACCCGGTTGCAGGGTTCGGGTCGACCCGTCGAGTGGTTGAAGGTGGTGACGTGGCATGATGATGTGGCACCTGTCAGATTATCAGGTGACGTGGACCACTCATCAGTCGACACGTGTCACATGTCAGTGCACAGTCAGCAATGACATGTCAGTGACGTGGCCCAATCAGGGGCTGACACGTGGTACTGACGTGGACCAGTGCCGTGATGACACGTGGAACATGTCAGACTGCCACGTGGCACTGACAGCACAGTGACGTGGACCAATGGGAGCTTGACACGAGGCACCTGTCAGATGACGTCAGCATGACGTCATGCTGACGTCAGCAATGACGTCAGCAGGTACTGTAGCGGCGCGTGAAGCCCACGCGCAGCCACTTCAGGCGGCGCGTGAGGGCGCGTGGCAGGGAATCTGGGGAAGGTTCCAACATACGAAATCATCTATTCGATGTAACGAACATTTTGGGACTGGTTTCGTGTCAATCGGACACCGTCTCAATATGTTTCGGGGCATCGGAAGGTTTAGGTTCGGGAGTCCTAAACTACGGGGCTTTGGTAGGAGGTTAATTAAGTAGTTAGTAACCTTCTATTACGATGTGGACAGGTTTGGGAGTTCCGGTGACGGTGATCGGCTCGGGGAGCCGTATGGCACGCAAATCGAGGCGACAGCTCGGACGGTCTGTGAGTGGACCTTGTTTTCTAAATTGGTGCATGCATAAATGTTTATTATATGTTTTAAATGCTTGTTTGTAATGCCATGGGTGTATTTGTATGTGGTTACGTATAAGCACGTATTTCGAGGTTTCGGCCTTATACGGTGCTTATACGGGTCTGTATTTCTTATTTGGTTTAAATGAACTGGCTTTGGATTTCTAAAAGGATAAACTCGGGTATGAGACCCATTTGGTTTTGTCTCGGGCATATGACCTCAGATTTCGGGCACGGTGCCCAGTTGATGTCCTATGTTCGGGTACGAGACCCAGTCACTTTACGGTTTTGATTTCAAGTCAGGGAACCTTAAATGGATTCCCAGGTTCATGACGGTTTATGGGAACCAGCATGAGCCCTTGTTATGTTATTACGGTACATGACGGTTTATGGGAACTGGCATGTTACCTCGGTTATGTTATTACGGTACATGACGGTTTATGGGAACCGGCATGTTACCTGATTATGGATATTATGGATCATGACGGTTCAGGGGAACCGGTTATGAAAAGTTAATTTACGTTATGTATATATATGTTCATCTACCTTCCTTTACTTCCATTATCTCCTCCGGGGAGGGTCGTTGGCCTGGGTGGACCCCGGAGTAGTCACGGAAGCACCGACTGAGTGGAGTCACCCCCAGTTGGGTTCCTTACTCTCAAGAAGGCTATGGTTACTATTACCTCGGGTAGGGTCAGTGGTCTGCGGACATTGACCTTGACTTTGAGATGACTCGGATTGAGACCCGGGTAGCACGCGCATAGCTTTGGATACCGTGACAGGATTGGTTGTGTGACTTATATATATATATATGTGATGGATATATGATATATGATATGTGGTGTGTACAGGTGTGCACAGGATTTGAGCAGTGGCTCGTGTACTTGGTTTCTTTATGGTTTGGGGCCGAGTCCCTTATGGATTTGGGCAGTGGCCCGTATGGTCGTTTTCATTGTGGTCCTTTCGACCTTGGTTTATATATGCTTTGGGCTTAGTCCCACATATGGTTTGTTTTTGGATAAATGGTTTTCGAATGCATGCATGCTTTTTAGTGGAGGGTACAAATGTCTTCGTTAAAATGTTTTATAAACTTTTGTTTTGTCCACTCACAGTTTTTTAATGTTTTGACTGCCCTTCAGGTTGTCATCGGATGTGGACTATAGCAGAGACCGAGATATCACATGCCTCCTCCAGATCCTGGCGTACTCTGATAGCCCGGGAGGGCAAAGGTCGGAAATATCCCTTGTCTGACACTTCGTGTCAGACGGGAGCAGGGTCATCCCGCACTAATCCCGGGGGGATTGGGATGGGTCCTGTCAAATTGACTCAAACCCTATGCCAAAATATCCATAACATCAAAAATCATAAAAGTAATGTTGATCAAGATCTAGATACTATTCATCTTCTTCCTCGAGCTAGTTAGCAACTTCGACTCGACCCGATGGCTAGACTTGATAAGAAGTCAACCATTTTATGTTTTTTTGTGTACTTCAAATTCCCAATTTCATCCAAAACTATCCTAGAAATAGATCAATGTTGTCTAAACATCGAAACTAACCTAAAAAAAAACCAACAGATTCCATGTATTTCGGCCAAACTTCCACCTTAATTTTGGGCAGATTGTTGCATCCAAATTTCTTTGATTTTGTACTTCTTTTACTTTCAAAGGATAGGGATCACACTGTTGTCCTTGGTTTCAAGATTCGAATTCAAATTTATCAATTTTTTTTTTGGGAAACACATGTTTGGATGGGTTTTGGGTTCTTGGGTTTGGAGGCCTCCTTCATTCTCTTCTTTCTGGCTTTCCCTTCTTTCTTTCTCTCTCTAATTTTCTCCCACGGTTTTGTTCACAATTTTTGTTTTAAAACGCACACACCAACACACAAAACAACACATATGTATCTATTCGCACATACACAAAGGTTGGTGCACACAAGAGATAAGTGGGAAGGAGATAAGGACACTTGTCATCACCCACAAAATTTGTAAAATATCTTCCCTTGTTAAATTACCAAAATGCCCCTAATGTCAAAATTACCAAAATGCCCCGAATGTCAAAATTACCAAAATACCCATAGTAATTTCAGACACGTTGATACAAGTTTTATCAAACAAAAGATTATGAATGATAACTCCAAATGTAATACTTTGCAAGTGCACAAAATCATATAACGAGTCTAGTAGGTTTGTAAAGGATGATCCCTCGAGGACTTGTTCAACGTGATTCCACTTAATTTAGAATGAAACAACTTGGTTATGAAATAGGAAAAGAATGAGGGGTTTTGAGTAATTATTAGCTCGAAATTGAGATGCAAAAACACAATGTAAAGTGATGAAAACGAGATTGTTTATTGGTTGATTGAATAACACAAATTAGGGCTCATTATCCACCTTTTGTAACGACCTGTCCCAAATTTCGAGATTAGATTAGTGACTAATGAAGGATTAGTGAGATTAATCAATGATTAGTTGAGCGAAATCGGAATGAACGGTGTAAATTGATCGTTTTGCCCCTGATCTTGGGAAAAATGTTGACTTTTGACTCAGGGAGTCAAACACACGAGGATGGATGACTGTGACATAGATCGCGACGTCACGAGTCCGTAGACAGGCGGCATGTCAAAATCGGATGTCAAACGGAGAAGTTATGGTCACAGGAGTGAAATCAGGGATTTACGTCTTGGGATATGAATAAAATAATAATTAAATCTGACTGGGAGATTAGTTAATTGTGGGGCCCTTAGATGAGTGACAAGTGTCACTCATCCCATTGGTGGCTTCCCTAAAAGTGGATCTATGTATTAAAATATTATTATCTTAATTATTTTATAATTTCCCGCATCTCTCATCTACACCCTTCATCTTCATCCCATCTAATTTTCACGCATCCTCACTGTTCATTATCATCATGAGCTATCATCTCCATCTATTATATTTTCATCCCACCCGAGCACCATTTTCATTTTCCCTCTAAACAAACAAAAAACACAACATACACCACCTCACCACCATATTCATCTATGTGTTCGTGTGTGAGACCGTGAGTGAGGACTGAGATAATGAGTGAGGGACAAGGACGACTTGACGGTGACGGCCTGTGCCACGGCAGAGGAGAACCGAAAACCGCGAAGGTACGGTTTTGGTTTGAAATTCGAACATGGGTTTTAGGGGTTTTTGGTTGATTTTAATGATGGAAATGGCTTTCTAGTGATCATATGGGATGGTAGGGATTGGAAATAGAGGCCGAGGACGGTGCAAATGCCCTGGACGACGACTGGATTTTGGGCTGTGAAGATCAAATCGAAAAGGTAAGGTTTTGTGCCGTTTTTCGTTGTTTTAATCACATGAATAGGTTCCTAGGATTGAGACAAAGCTATAGGGATTAAAAGGGATGAAAATGGGGTTGAAATGAGGGAGGAAATCGTGTGAACCGGAACGCCGGTCCAGTCTGGTCGAAACCAGTGAACTAGTTCAGAACTTGGTTCACCAGAGGTTGAAGGTGATACTGTTCATCGGCGCGTGAGGCCCACACACAGTGCATTTGGGCCACGTGTCGGGGTCGCGTGTGGTGTCTTTTGGGGATGACTCCAACATGTGAAATAATCTATTTAATATAACGAATATTTTGGTACTGGTTTCATGTCGATCGGAGATCGTTTCGATATAGTTCGGGATGTCCGAAGGTTTAAGATTGAGTTTAAAAATAGTTAAAAACTCAGGAAAATTACGGGGCTTCAATGAGAGGTTAATGAAGTAGTTGGTAACCATCTAGTATGATTTGGACAGGTTTGAGAGTCCTGGTGACAGTGATTAGCCCGGGGAGGCTTACAACAAGCATATCGAGGCGAAAACATAAGACGGTCTGTGAGTGGACCTTGATTTCTAAACTGTGATGCATGCATAAATGTTTTATATATTTTTTTTATATATGATTTCTATTATGATGATTATGGATTGGTGATTTACATGATTACACGTATTTCGAGGCAATTTATGTATTTGCACGTATATCGAGGATTATGGTTTTGCACTGATTATACGTGCCTATGGTTTCGGTAATGGTTTAATGAAATGGTTTTGGATTTGAAAAGGTAACTCGGGCATAAGACCCATTTGTTTTAGAAACCCTCGGACTTGAAGTCCATTTAGTTACGTTATCGGGCCGGAGGCCCAATTAGTAGGTGGATTGATTTCGGATTGGAAATATGGAATCGGGCATGTGACCCATTTTATTTACGAATTCTCGGACTTAGAGTCCATTTGATTTAATAAGGTATCGGCCGGGGGTCCCAAATGGTTTACGAAATCGGGCATGAGGCCCAGTTGATTTACATGACCGGGCTTGAGGCCCAATTGGTTATGATATCAGCCATGAGTCCCAATTATTGTTTATTAAGGTGATTTTGGGTTCGGAGACCCTAAATGGGTTTGGATTGGAAAACATGGATTTCTGGATTCCATGACGGTTTATGTGGACCGGACATGGATCCTTTAAAAGTTTGAAAGGTTTTAAGAATGATTTCCAAATGGTTTTTCATATACCATCCTTTATTTATGGATTGTCTCCTTCGGGAAGGGTCGTTGGCCTGTGTGGACACCGGAGTAGTCACAGAGCACTAACTGAGTGGAGTGACCCCTGTGGGGTACCTCACTCTCAGGAAGGCAAATATGGATTATAACCCCGAGGGAGGGTCATTCCGGGGGAGACTTGAGATTTGAGACCCCGGGTAGCACGTGCGTAGCTTTGGAAACCGTGACAGGATTTGGTTATATGATATTTGGTAAACATGATTTCTTGGATTTGTGAAATTCTGTTTTATGAATAGTAAATTGTTTTGGGCAATGACCCACATACTCAGATTTACGGTTTTGGGCTAAGTTCCCTCATATGGCTGATGTGTTTACGGATTTTTGTTTAATGGTTTTTGGGTAGGGGCCCGTATGATTTGGATTTACGGAATTTGGATGGAGACCCTAACAATGGTTATTTGAATATATGATTCGATAAATGGTTTCTGTATGCATGCATGCTTTTTTAGTGAAGGGCATAAATCTCTTTATAAAATGTGTTCTTATGAACTTGTTGCTTTTTGTCCACTCACAGCTTTTGATATTTTTAATGCCCTTCAGGTTGGTCACGGATGCGGACTGTAGTAGAGACCGAGACATCACACTCCTCCACCGGATCCTGGCGCGCTCTGGAAGTGGTCAGGCTGAAGGTTTTGAATTATCCCTTGTTTGACACTTCGTGTCAGACGGTAGCATGGCACATCCCATGTTAATCCCGGGGGGATTGAGATGGGTCGTGACAAGTAGTATTAGGTTGGGTTTTCTCTTGAGCTACACGTAGGTCGAGGATGTGATGTCTCTATGGGCTGCAGATCGTTATCAACATGATAGTTAAGATGCTAGTATGATAGTTAGTAGGATTGAATCGTGGATAGTTTTGGTTTGGCATTTGATGCCTGAGTATGCCTTAGTTCTGTCATGGTTTGGTAGTGTGGGACCCCTCTAAGGGATGAATGTAATAGTACTTTAGAGTTTTGATTGTGGGATGGTTATGTCGGGATCGTCTATCATGGTGTTGTAGGGTCGGTTATGACGATTGTTTGGAGTTGTTACCATTAGATGGTCAAGTCATTCTGAGTTGTGAATTGTGCAGCAAGGAGCAGCTGGGTTCGGGGAACCCCAGTTGAGTTGAGGGTAGGATTGGATTGACGTCCATACGATGTGAGGACTGCAGGGTCGGTCAGAGTGAGGATTATACTACAGAGGGTAGATGGGTTCAGAGGAACCCTAGGGTGTGATTGTGGAACCCTAAACCATGATTGATGATCTGGAAAGGTAAACCCTAGTGTACGATGTTGGTTCGGAAATGCGAGTCGAGTTGAGACTAGTTATAGATTGGTTGGACAGGTTACCAGGGTTGGTACTTGTCGATGGAATCCCGGAGTGGGGATACAAAGTAGTTAGTACGGGAGGTTGATTTTGTTGGATGCAGAGTCTCAATAGTGATGTATGGTGGTTGGGTCTGTGTAACAACCCGTCCCGAATTTCGGGATTAGATTAGTGAGATTAATCAGTGATTAGTTGAAAGAAATTAGACGAAAGACGCAAAATGATCATTTTACCCCTAGTCGTGGGTAAAATGTTGACTTTTAACCTATGAGGTCTGATGGTCGAGGGCCAAGGACCATTATGTTGATCGGGTCGATACGAATCCGTAGACAGGTAGCACGCCGAAATCGTGGGACTGAAAAGTTATGGTTCACGGAAGTTTGATTGCACTATACACGCATGAGGCTATGATTAGGTGGCAAAATCTGATTGGTTGACTTTTTAAGTGGGACCCATGGATGAGTGACAAGTGTCACTCATCCCATTGGTCTTTAACCCCAAAAAGTGGATCTCATTCTTGATTTGTGGGTTTTGAGATTAAAATAATATTATTTTTATTATTTTACAATTCCCACTCTTCCCATCTTTTAATCCCAGCCATCCATCCTTATCTTTTCCTCTAATCTCCATCCTTCATTCAATCATCTTCTTCATCATCTGACTCTCACCAACAACTTCACCATCTTCTTTGTTTTCCTTCACAAACCCAAACAACCATTCCCCCTATAACCCCTCTAAACAACATTATTAGAACTTGGGTTGTGAATGAGAGTGTGAGAGTGAAGAGAGGCGATGGTGATGGGGTCGTCAGGGAGGACCGTCGTGGATGGTGGCGAGGGCCTGAAGTCAAACCTGTGAGGTAAGTTATATTTCAAAAATCCAAGGTTCAATTTTAGCTTGCTTTGCCCCTTTTTATGGACTATGCTATGACCTAGGGACCTAGACGAGTGAAATGGAACCAGAACCAAGGTTGAAGGTGGCCGGAGACGACGGCGGACTGAGGTCGCAGGTACCGTCGCCATTTTCGATCATGGAAGGTACGTTCTTGGCAGTTTCCTTCAGTTTTATTCATTCAAATGAGTTGCTAAGGACTAGACTTAAAGATAGGAATTGAAAGGAAGGGGAAATGACTGAAAATGAGGGAGATTGGATGCTGGACCGGTCCAGATCGGTCTGGTCTGGTTCAAACCAGAGGACCGGGTTCGCTGGAGGTAGGGGACAATGAACAGTGCGGAAAGTGGGCTTCACACGCAGCCCCTTTGGGCGGATCGTGGGGGCGCGTGAAGCATCCTTTGGGGATGACTTCAACATGACTTTTAATCTATTCAATGAAACGAACACTTTGGGACTGGTTTCGTGTCGATCGGACACTGTCTCGATAATGTTTTGGATATCCAAAGGTTTAGGATCGTGTTTTAAAATAGTTGAATATTCAGGAAAATTACGGCGCTTCAATGAGAGGTTAATAAGGTAGTTAGTAACCCTCTAGATTGATTTGGACAGGTTTGGGAGTCCCAGTGACGACGATTAGCCCGGTGAGGCCTACGACACACAAATCGAGGCTGCAGCTTAGGACGGTCTGTGAGTGGACCTTTATTTCTAAACTGTGGTGCATGCATAAATGTTTTATATGTTATATGGATATGATTCTATGATGCGAATTTGGGATGATTGTTATTTATATGGTTTCAAGCATTTTGAAGTGATTTACGTGTCTGCACATAAATCAAGTTTTACAGTTTTACACTGATTTTCTGTGCTTATAGCTTTGGGAATGATTTCATGAAATGTTTTTGTATTTGAAAGGTAAACTTAGGTTAGAGACCCATTTTTTTTGGAAACCATCGGACTCGAAGTCCATTTAATTACGTTTTCGGGCCAGAGGCCCAATTGGGTCTTAAATCGATTTCAGACTTGGAAATATGGACCGGGCACGAGACCCATTTGATTTACGAACTCTCGGACTTGAAGTCTATTTGATTTAACAAGGCGTCGGGCCGGAGGCCCAGTTGGTTTAGGTATCGGGCTCGAGGCCCAATTGGGTTGCTTATCGGGCTCGAGGCCCAGCTGACTTACAAATCGGTCACGAGGCCCATTTGGTTTACGAAATCAGGCACGAGGTCTAGTTGGTTTAAAATTTGGGCTGGAGACCCAGTTTGTATGTGGATTCGGGCTTAGGGCCCAGTTATGTTTTAAGATTGTGATTTCGGGTCGGCGACCCATAAGATTTATGGTTGATGACGGTTTATGGGGACCGGCATGAACCTTTGAAAGGTTTTTATGGTTCATGACGGTTTATGGGGACCGAGCATGAACCCTTGAAAGGTTTTGAGAATGTATTCAAAGGGTTTTTCGTATACCATCCTTTACATATGGATTGTCTCCCCCGGGGAGGGTTGTTGGCCTGGGTGGACCCCAGAGTAGTCACGGAGCACTGGCTGAGTGAAGTCGCCACTATTGGGTTGTTTACTCACAGAAACGCTATGGATTATAAACCCCAAGGAGGGTCATTGAACTACAGACATTGACCTGGGTGGACCCCGGGGAGACTTGGGCTTTGAGACTCCGCGTAGCCCGCGCGTAGCTCTAGATACCATGACAGGATTGGTTATATGATATTGATGAACTTGATTTCTTGGTTTTACGAAATTGTATTTTATGACGATAAATGGATTTGGGCTGAGATCCCACATATGTTTACTATGTTATGAATTTCTGTAAATAGTATTGGGCAGGGGCCCGTATGGATTTGGTTATTGAAACATATGTGGTTTGATAAATGGTTTTACTATGCATGCATTCTTTTTAGTGAAGGACATAAAGGTCTTTTATGGAACATGTTTTATAAACTCTTTTATTTTTTTCCATTCACAGTTTTTCTGTTTTCAATGCCTTTCAGGTTGAATACGGTGCAGACTGTAGCAGAGACCGAGACATCACATACCTCCTCCGGATGCTGGCGTACTTTGGAAGCCGTTCAGGCTAAAGCTTCAATTTTTTCCTAGTCTGACACTCCGTGTCAGACGGGATCAGGAGTGTCCCTCATTAATCTCGGGGGGATTAGGACGGGTCCTGACATTCTGTACGAGTTTGTGGCAGACACTACTATTGAGAGTGGTTGTAGTAGTGGTTGTTGAGAATCAGAGGATGTTCAGGGAACGATCATTTTCTTGTATGAGTTGTCTGGGTGACTGTACCCAGAGTTGCTGGGTACGAGGGAGGCGGAGTTTCTCCAATTTGAGCAGAGGTACGGGGTCGTTGCTCGGTATGAGCAAATATTCTGGGTTGTATGATTCGCACAGTGTGCTAGTGCTAGTGCTGGTGATTGCGATGCCGATGAGTCACGAGTCGGGATGTGACTCCGTCATGATGGGCATATGTTTGGTATTCGTGATCCGGTAGTAGATCTCAGATAGAGTTGGACTGGACGAGATCCAGCAAGGATTGAGGCGTGAGGATCGAGTAGTAATGGACCACATCCTTTTGGATCTACATAAACGGTATAAGCCGATAGGCGAACTTGGTAGTGAGTTAGTTTGGTTACGGACACATGGTTGATTCACGAGTGTGCTGGTTCCGACATGGTTTGAACTTCAGATTCGAGAGAGGTTGTGATTGAGGCAACGAGGGGTGTGCTTGACTCTGCATTGGTAATGGGTATTTGGAAGTCATTTAGGGTGGCTTCTCATGTTCTACCATGGCAGATGATGGTTGTCACCAGTACGTTGATCGTGTATTGGTGGGTGGACCCGCGATTTATTTTGGGTCATCAGGAGGAGTTGGGTATTTCGAAGTTAGGTGAATAAGATTTCTCATTTTCTGCTTGGTGGCAGATGATGTTGGGTTACATGGTGTGGTGAGTGCAGTAAGTTTTTGTTTGCATTCACGTAAGATGAATTTTGATGTCATCGTTTTGGATCATCCTTGATTTTTCCTAGATGGAATGACAAGGATCGATATGAGGTAACCATACTCTCGACATGTCTCGTCATTGATTGATTTGTTTAGATGTGGGAAATGGTTGAGGAGTGATGTGACAGACGAAGGATTCAAAAGGGTGTAAGACCTTATGATCAGATTTCAGGTGAATTGTTAGCTAAGTGACCATGTGCGGATCCTAGGTGGATCTGGATCGCGATGTGGATCAGGATCGGGACGTTGAAGAGATAGGGTGTTGTGACGATCGAGGATCATGATGTTATTAGTCGGGTGACGTGGTGATGGATCTGGATCATGATCGTGATGACCAGGTTAGGAGGAGAGTTTATTGTATTTTCTTGGATATTTGAGGATGAGGATGTTGGACTGAATTTCTGTTCGAGGTTAATCCTGTATGGGTAGTAATAGAACAAATGTGTCAGGACCCACCCCGGTTTCACCCCGAAACCCGAGGTAAATCCCGCTCCCGTCTGACTCCCCGACACAAAACTCCAGTAAAACTCACCTCTGACCCAGTCAGACGCAGGAGTAATTAAACAAAAGATCCCGAAGTTGTCGTTTACAGAGCCTAGTACAAAAATACAAAGAAACAAAATCCGACAATAGATACACACACGCGGAGGAAAACTTAAGCACTCGAAAATCCCGCTCGTCACTTCGATGCCTCAGACACTGCCTCGACGTTAAGACCCCGCGCTAGCTCCACAACCTGGAGGGCAATTTAAAACAAAAGTGTGAGTGGACCAGAAAGTACAAAAAGTTCAAAACCACTTTATATGAAAACCGAGTTTAACCCTCCGTTTTGAAACCACATGCATAACCAACAGTTATGAACACAGTTATAAAATAATCATTATAAAACATCATAAGAAACAGAAACACTATAAAATATCATAAAAAACCATAGCATGAGTATCAGAAACCGTATCAAATCCTCATTTCCCGATCGAACCTGTTGGACCTATCCGAGTCTTTAAACTCCCGAGTCTTTAAACTCAATCCAGGCCTTAATCATATCCGAGTCTTTAAACTCAAGGCCTACGGGGGAAATATCAATATATCCGAGTCTTTAAACTCCCGAGTCTTTAAACTCAATCCGGGTCTTTAAACCCAATCCGGCCGGTCCCCCGTCACATATATCCGGGTCTTTAAACCCAATATCCAGATCCAGCAAATCCAATCCCAAAACCATTTGAAACCCATTTACCAAATCCTCATCCAAACCCGAATCCGAAATCACTGGTCCGAAGCCCTTCCGGCGTTCAGAACTGTCATTCCGAACCCAAATCCGGAAAAAATATCCATTTTAAAACCACTGGAAATCCATATCCCACCTGCTTAAACCCCAGCATGTAAAACCATATCAGAAATCATAACATCACATCATCTTTTTCCCCTAATTTACCCAAATTACGGTTATGCCCTCGACCTTCCGAGCATCACAACTTCCTCCTCGGATGTCGGAATCAGGCGTGCCACCTGCCTATGGATTCGTGACGTCCTAAACTACGTCCTGGTCACTGGTCAACCCCCATTTGACCACCCGAACTAAAAGTCAACTATTTTGCCCAAACTAGGGGCAAAATCGTCATTCTACACCAAAGACCTTATCTAACCACGGATTAACCTTACTAATCACACCTTAGTTGGTCTACTAATTCCGGCTCTCGGGACGGGTTGTTACAAAATGGGTATCCGACGGGGTCATATTGGTCAGTTTTGGATATGTGAATGGTGGGATTGGCTTCCCTATGAAGTCAATCGAATGGGCAAGTAACCGATAAGTTTGGAGTTGGTGTGTCTCGGTAGACGTGGGCGAGATTGGATGTCATGATTAGGAGTAGACGTATTGATGCTGGTCGGGTGACCAGGGGACTTGGATTGGACACCGAATTGGGAGTGTATGGTCTGTCTCATGTGAGATTGGACTGATGGACTCCAGAATTGAAGCGTGTTTTACTACGAGCCATGTAGTGGGATGGTTGGTGGATGGATGTACGTACCCTGTACGTTGTATGAGAATCAATGCTGGACAGGCCTGAGTGGTGCCTGAGTGGTGCCTGGTGACGGTATATAGGATGTACAAGTCGTATATGGATGAGTGTGTTGGTAATCAACTTAGTTCGATATCATTGGATTGGTTGAGACGTGAATTGGACGTTGGATACTGTGTGCTGGACCAGAGTGATTTGATGGGTTCAGTGATCGTACGAGCAAGTGCTCAGAGTTGTGGATGGCTAGTGGAACCCTAGAGCAGAGATGTGTTATCACTACTGGATTGGTATTTAATGGGGTCCAGTTACACACAGGTCGAGTGAGCTGTTGGTATATGTACACTCAGGTTGAGTGAGTTGGTGGTTAGGGTAACCACAAGCGAGTATAATGTCAGTTTTGACTGGTGACTGTCGAGTGGTGACAATGTGGGAAGTGTCGGCATAATGGCAGAGTTGTTTCGTGGAATCAACTCGGAATGCGTGATCAATGTCACTCGAAGTGGTCGGGTGTAGTCGTTGCGACGTGAGTGTTGTTGGAACGTCTGGGCGCAGACAAGTATTGTTCTGGTTAGTGGGTGTGTCGGTATACATATGATGTGAGGTTGAAATTATTTTCCACGAGGTAGTTGTGGAATCGAAATGGCTGGAATTTTGAGGCCGTAATTATTTAAAGGGGGAAGGTTGTAACGACCCGTCCCAAATTCCGAGATTAGATTAGTGAGATTAATCGGTGATTAGTTGAGAGAAATCGGATGGATGATGTAAAATGATCGTTTTACCCTTAGTCCTGGGTAAAATGTTGACTTTTGACTCGGGGAGTCAAACGTAGGAGGATTGATGACCATGATGTAGATCGGGACGTCACGAGTCGGTAGACAGGCGACACGTCGAAATCGGACGTCGTCGAACGAAGAATTTATGGTCAAGGGATCAAAATCGAGGATTTACATCTCGGGATCGGAATAAAATAATAATTAAATTTGATTGGGAGATTAGTTATAGGGATCAAAAGGGATGAAAATGTAGTTGAAATGAGGGAGGAAATCGTGTGAACCGGGAACGCCGGTCCGATCCAGTTGAAACTAATGAACCAGTTCAGAACCCGGTTCACCAAAGGTTGAAGGTGACACTGTTCACCGGCACTTGAGGCCCACGCGCATCGCTTTTGGACCCCTTTGGTCGATGTAACGAACATTTTGGGACTAGTTTCGTGTCGATCGGACATCGTTTCGATATAGTTTGGGATGTCCGAAGATTTAAGATCGAGTTTAAAAATAGTTAAAAATTCGGTAAAATTACAGGGCTTCAATGAGATGTTAATGAAGTAGTTAGTAACCCTCTAGTATGATTTGGACAGGTTTGGGAGTCGCGGTGACAGTGATTAGCTCGGGGTGGCTTACGACAAGCATATCGAGGTGACAGTATCAGATGGTCTGTGAGTGGACCTTGATTTCTAAACTGTGATGCATGCATAAATGTTTTATATGTTTTACATATATGATTTCTATTATGATGATTATGGATTGGTGATTTACATGATTACACGTATTTTGAGGCGATTTACGTATTTGCACGTATATCTAGGATTATGGTTTTGCACTGATTATACGTGCGTATGGTTTCGGTAATGATTTAATGAAATGGTTTTGGATTTGAAACGGTAACTTGAACACGAGACTCACTTGTTTTGGAAACCGTCGGACTTGAAGTCCATTTAGATATGTTATCGAGCCCAAGGCCCAATTGGTTTGTGGATTGATTTCGGATTGGAAATATGGAATCGAGCATGAGACCCATTTGATTTACGAACTCTCAGACTTAGAGTCCATTTGATTGAATAAGGCATTGGGCTGGAGGCCCAGTTGGTTTACGAAATTGGGCTAAGAGGCTCAGTTGGTTTACGAAATCGGGCTAAGAGGCTCAGTTGGTTTACGAAATCGGGCTTGCACCCCAATTGATTTACATGATCGGGCTTGAGGCTCAATTAGTTATGATATCGGGCATGAGTCCCAATTATGGTTTATAAAGGTGATTTCGGGTTCGGAGACCCTAAATGGGTTTCCATTGGAAACATGGTTTTCTGGTTCCATGACGGTTTATGGGGACCGGGTATGGATCCTTTGAAAGGTATGAAATGTTTGAAAGGTTTTGAGAATGATTTCGAAATGGTTTTTCATATACCATCCTTTATTTATGGATTGTCTCCTCTGGGGAGGGTCGTTGGCCTGGGTGGACCTCAGAGTACTCACGGGAGCACTAACTGAGTGGAGTCATCCTCGTGGGGTACCTCACTCTCAAGAAGGCATATATGGATTATAACTCCCTGGGAGGGTCATTGATCTACGGACATTGACCTGCATGGACCCTAGGGAGACTTGGGATTTGAGACCCCAGGTAGCACGCGTGTAGCTTTGGAAACCGTGAAAGGATTTGGTTATATCATATTTGCTAAACATGATTTCTTGGATTTGTGAAATTGTGTTTTGTGAATAGTAAATGGTTTTGGGCAATGACCCACATACTTGGATTTACGGTTTTGGGCTGAGTTCCCACATATGGCTGATGTGTTTACAGATTTGTGTTTAATGGTTTTGGCAAGGGCCCATATGATTTGGATTTATGGAATTTGGGCTGAGACCCTAACAATGGATCTTTGAATATATGATTCGATAAATGGTTTTCGTATGCATGCATGCTTTTTAGTGATGGGCATAAATCTCTTTATGAAATGTGTTTTTATGAACTTATTACTTTTCGTCCACTCATAGCTTTTGATGTTTTTAATGCCTTTCAGGTTGATCACAGATGCAGACTATACTAGAGACCGAGACATCACACTCCTCCACCAGACCCTGGCGCGCTCTAGAAGCCGGTCGGGCTGAAGGTTTTGAATTAACCCTTGTTTGATACTTCGTGTCAGACGGGAGCATAGCACATCCCGTGTTAATCTCGGTGGGATTGGGATGGGTCGTGACACCTTTACCAATTATAGTTCTCCTTAGATTTCCTTGATTCAATTACTATGTATGTTTCTGAATTAAGTGCCCTTGCAGGGGTCGTGCTAAGGCTCGCCCCACACCTATTATCTTCTCTTAGTTTGTATGTTTTAAGCATGATGTCCTTCTCTTAAAATGTCTATTATCGATAGTGCGTGATAATACATAAAACGCGAAGAAGATTTAATGACACTACACTATTCCTAGAAAAGTGATGTGCAATTCTAGTAGGTCATGGGTTTAAATTACGAATAAAAGTTCTCCTCTTAAACGTGATGCTACAAATTTCAAGATGATATTATGGTCCACTAAGCAATTACATCAAAAATTATGCACAAACAAGGTGATCAAACTTATAGGTGTAAATTGAGTTCATGAAGCACAATAATCCAACAAATTCAGTCATGCATAACATTCATAATCAAGAGCCAAAAATTTAAATATGAACTAACATGGCTAGGGCTTCAAACAGCCCCAATCCTTAAGGAAACTACTCACACATATCTAAGTTTACAAACATCATAATTGAATTCATAAAAACATAAAGAGATTAAGGAATAAGAAACACAAATACTAAGAGGAATGAGACGTGAGAGAAGTGGCACAAAGACTTCTTCTTCTTCTCCCAAGATTCACGTCACAATAAGGTGCAAGAATTGAATCCAAAAGCTTGACGATCAATGAAAAATGCTGCGAACTTGTTTATAAAAGTAAGTATGAATTTTGACAGAGTTTTGGGGCCTCTGGAGGTAAATTGAACGTCTAAACAATGAGAGAAGATCAACTATATATAGGCCTCACACTTGCCCTAGCTTCTCCCAAAAGAAAAGGGAAAACAAACCTAAAACTAAGGAGGAAAACACATCCTAGCCTTGAAAACCATCTTGCCGCATTCTTGAATCCCTCTTGCATAAGGAATCCTTTTTTCCTTCTTTAATCCACTTCTTGACCTCCGCTTTGACTAGGAATTCATTTAATTATCTTGCCAAATTAGATCACAAGAATCCTAATAGAAAAAGGAGATAAAATGCGGCTAAGGAAGGTTCCCCTACCCTAGCCGTGACTTAAAGTTTCTTGGCGTTCAAGAAACTTGCTTTTCCTTGTTTCTTGCACTTAAACTCCAGGTTTGAATAGGAAATCATTGAGTCTCCTTATATCAATCAATCAACATAATTCCTCATTGAAAAGGGAGGGAAAATTGCGGCAAAAGATAACTTGATGCACAAGGAATCCCTATAACCTCTTTAATTGTATTTTTGAGACATTAGGGCATAGCTGTGACTTTTGAGTAGCCAAATTGGATCCTTGCCGTATAAATGAGAGGTGAGGTGGCACTTTGTGAGTCCTTGATGAGTTCTTGAAGAATTAACCTTGGAATGATCACATTTCATTGCAAAAACATGATTTAAACCTCAACTAAACAATTTGCACAAGCTTCACAAAAGAAATCATTTTCTCCTAGATTGAACAATTATAATCAAAAGATAATTAAAAAGAATAAGGAATAATATTAAAACAATGCTTAATTTGTGACTTATCAAATACCCCCAAACCTATCTCTTGCTAGTTCCTTAGCAAAACAGAAAACAAAAGACTCGATCTAGTTAAGATAAACATTTAAACCTCTAGGTTAACCTTGTAGGAGGAGTTTTGTCTCCTGAGGGTTATAGCAGCACGATACCCACAAACATTTTTCTTAATACAAAGACTGCTAGAATTATGCATCAACAAGTTAATAAAAATCAAGAATAGAAAAAAAAACTCACAAAACCAAGAAACATGCCATAATCGTGAACTCCAAGTGTCTAGCGTTTATACCAACATTTCAAATGATCAAACTAGAAAACAACGTCATCTAAACACCCTAGAAAGATTTTGCTTCAACTCTAATCCTTACTAGGCATCACTCAATAAACACACGAATCCTAAGGTATTCACTCAACATGCATATGTGGCGAGTTTACATAAAGACAATCAAGTTAATCACATATGAATTTCAATGAAGAAAAACACTTTATATATAAGTAATGATCTCATGAAGGAATTGAAGTTTAAGAATAGAGATACATACCTGAATCCTTTGTATAACCATTCACAAGATCAATATGTCTTCATTCAAGGGTTGTAATGGGGCTAGGTTCTCGGGTTTAGAAAGGAAGGTTGGAATTCAAAGAACCTGAACCGCATCAAGGCATGAGAAGTCATGACTCGGACCTTGAGTATTGGCTAATGAAACCGTGCTTAAGCTCAAAACAATGCTCTAATTGAGGTACTTGGCTCACTTGACTCGCTCTAAGTTCATTGTTTTCACTTTGTTTTTTTTTCTAATAGTTTTTTTTTTCTTTTCATGATTGCTAATCGCAATTTATTTTCTTTTCTTTGGTTATTTTCTTTTCCTTACTTCTTTTCTTTTCTTTTATTTGCTTATTTTTTTTCTCTTCTTTTCACTAATGAACTTGATTCTTGTTTATATGAGCTGAGCCAAGACCATGCAATAACTTCCTCACTTTACAAATAAACGAACAATCTTTTTCGATTCCTCACCTATCTCATTTGATGCAACCTTGACACAAGCTTAGAATATAGGGTATATCCATCATGAAGGGTTCAAAACTTGGTTAGGTCAAATATAGGTGAAGAACAGAATGACCAAGTGTTTGGCTTCAAAGAGGCTTAGGGAGCATGTAATTTGGACGAGGAAAAGAAGGGCCTTTAGGAGTTAAAACACACATAGCCTATATCATATCTCATAAACAATTACACATTCAATCAATAGCATCCAATAGATATGGTTCTTTAAACATCAATGCATTGAGAACGAGATCATTCAATTAAGAACAATGTGATGAGTGTTTAAGAGTAGAAAGAAGTAGATCACTCAGAAAGAAAGGCAATCAAGCTCAAAGATCTCATAATGGTAGTCTCCACTAATTTTCTATGTATTCTTAAATTCATTTGCTTTGGTTGCTTGATCACTTGATTGTGGTATCGTGAAGTGCAAGTGTGAATTCACTGGCAATGGTAATGATTCCTAGTCTATACAAGAAATTCTCATGTTCTATATATTCATATTAACTTTTTTAAGCATAAAAACTAGCATCACACAACAAAAAACAGAAAAGAAATCAAAACATAAACTGAAAAACAGCAAGCAAAAAAAAATCAGGAAACTAGTTTGTGTATCCCAAAACATGCAGTTTTTAAGGTCCATACCCCCAAACCTAAATGAGGCATTGTCCTAAATGTTACAAGCACAAAAGTAAGACATTATAGTAAGGGAGGTATACAAGTGAAAAATGTCCATAAGGAAAAGGGAACGAAACAACACTAGGTTTCCTCCTAGGAGCGCTTGATTTAAGGTGAGATGAAGACAACAGCCTATGTGGGGGCATGCATGTGGGCCACGGGTGCCTCAAGTGGGATGGGAGAAGTCCAAAAGTAGGCCTTGAGTCTACGTCCTTTCAACTTGAATGGTTCTTTCTTAACCGGATGTTGAATCTCAATTGTATCATGAGGGAAAACGTTAGTGGACCAGACCAACAAGAACGTAACTTACCCGGAAACAACTTGAGCTGTGAGTTGAAGAGCAGAACTTGTTGGCCAACTTGACAGACCTTCCTTTGAATACTCTTGTCGTGATAAGCCTTGGTGTTTTCCTTGGAAATTCAAGCACTCTCATTTGCCTCGTTGCGGAGTTCATCAAGCTAATTTAGTTGCAAGTTCTGGTGAATTCCAGCAGCATCCAACCGCATGTTCATGTGCTTAAACGCCAAAAATCCCTTGTGCTCAAGCTCTATGGGCAGGTGACATCCTTTACCAAAGACTAAAGGAAAAGGAGACATACCTAGAGGTGTCTTATAAGCCATCCTATAAGCCCAAAGTGCATAATTCAATCTCATACGCCAATCAATATGGTTAGGATGAATCATCTTCTCAAGGATAGCTTTGATCTCTCTATTTGACACTTTGGCTTGCCCACTTGTTTGAGGATGTAACGACCCGTCCCAAATTCCAGGATTAGATTAGTGACTAATCAGGATTAGTGAGGTTAATCGGGGATTAGTTGGGCGAAATCGAACGAACGATGCAAAATGACCGTTTTGCCCCTGGGCGTGGGTAAAACGTTGACTTTTCATTTTGGCGGTCAAATGGACTTTGACTGATGACCGTGACGTCACGAGTTCAAAGACAGGTGGCACGTTCAATTCCGACGTTCGAGGAGGATGTTATGACGTTCGGAAGTTTAGGGGCAATTAGGTAATTTTAGTTAAAAGGGGCAAATAGTTGACTTTTTGACCAGGAGGTCCGATGGCCGAGGGCCGAGGACCATTACGTAGATCAGGATGAAACGAATCCGTAGATAGGTGGCACGCCGAATTTGGACGTTCGACGACGAAGTTACGGTTCAGGGAAGTTCAAGTGCACTATTGCACGAATTACGAGACAAGTGACATTTGGCAGCTAGTGGGCCTAGATATTTAGTTCCTGCCCTATGGATGAGTGACAAGTGTCACCCATCCACATGCTGTAACGACCCGAACTTTCGTAATTCTTATTTTATTGTAAAATGACCGTTTTACCCCTAAGGGAGGAAAAAGTTGACTTTTACCTTGGGAAGTATTTAGGACTTTGACATGTGACCGTGACGTAGTTTGGGACGTCACGAGTGCATAGGCAGGTGGCACGTTCGATTCCGACGTTCGAGGAAGAAGTTGTGACGTTCGGAAATCGAGGGGCATTTTGGTAATTTGGCCATTTGGGGGCCAAATGTTGACTTTTGACCCGGGAAGTCCAACGGACGAGGGCCAATGACCGTTACGTAGGTCTCGTCAATACGAATCCGTAGACAGGCGGCACGCCGATATCGGACTTACGACGAAAAAGTTATGGTCAAGAACGTAACCGAACTAACCGAGACTCGGAACTTAAAATAATATTAAAATATTAGAATCTGATTTACTTTAACCCAATCAATCTGGACCCTTGATGAGTGACACATGTCACTCATCTACCTCATCCACATCATCCCCAACAATCTGGATCTATGTCTGCCTTTAGAATAATTAATTGATTTAATGTCCTTAAATCCTCACCCTTCACTCTTAACTCAGATTGAATCTCAGCCCTTCATTCCATTTTCTCCTTCTGTTCTTAAACCATCAGAGAAACACATTTTCATTTTCATTCCTCCCTAAACCGTGCACCCTCTCATCCTTCGAACAAACACCTCACAGCCTCTCAGCCTCAACTCACGAACCAGGCAGCACTAGACCGACCACCACCTCCACCAGACACCGGCCAACGCCACCACGGCCACCCTGCACGGCCGGAAAACCCACAAACCCGAGAGGAACCCGTGCAGCCCAAAACTAACCAAATCGTCCAAACCATGACTTCTGGGCTCGAACCAACCTAGGGCTAGGACCGTTGTGACCTCTGGACGGCTTAGGACTGGACTGGGTAGCCCACGGCGGCGACACGGCGGCGGTAAGCCTGCAAACCCGAGAAGACCGATTTTCCTTCCCTGTCTCGAACCTTCCGTTTTTAACGTTAGAATTGTTTGGTTGCTTTTGAGACATAACCTAGGGGACTAGACGAGCATTTTGGACCAGAGTTTGTGGCTGGAAGCTTGACGGCTCGCCGGAGAAGACGAACCAGAACCGGCAGCCAGTTCCCCGTCGTTTTTCAGGTGGTTTCTCGAACTTAAAATCTAGTTTTATTTGCACAGAACCATTGTTGAGGTAGAGACGAGTCCATAGGAACAAATCCCACCTGAAACGGTGGTCGGAATCACGATCTGTGATCGGGTCGAACCGTGGGTCTGCGGTGACCCGGTTCTCAGACCCGGTTACTGTAGCTGATGACGTCATCATGCTGACGTCAGCAGTGACGTCATGATGATGTCATCATGTCAGAATATTGTCAGACCAGGGACCAATGGGCTGTTGACACGTGTCCTCTGACACTGTCAGTGATGACGTCAGCAGTGACGTCATGCTGACGTCAGCATCACTGTAGCACTGTTGACCAGAGGGTTGACCGGCGCGTGGGGGGCGTGTGTGAACAGTATTTTGTGTGGGACCAGTGCCATTTTCAAGGTTTCGACGATACGGATCCAATGGCGGTGGTTTCGTGTCGATCGGAGATCGTTAAGTTGGTCAAATTAGGGTTTGACGCCTTGGGAAGCGTGTTCGGACGGCTTTCCCGGGCCGGTTTCAGTCTAGGGTTTCTTAGTTGTTTAGTGGGGACTTAAAGTGACCTTTACGTATGTTTTGGGCATGACAGGAATTGTACTTTAACCCTTGGACGGGGCTTTACGCTCGGGATTGCAGCGGGATTGTACTGTGAGTGGGCCTTTGATTTCACTAAACTTCGGCATGCATAACTGTTTTACTTTCTACTATATCTATATGTGATTCAAGTAAAAGTATATGTTTATCTTGTGTATGATTTATGGCACGTATTACGATGTTTGGGCATGAGACCCGTCTGGTTGTTTATGAATGGTTTGGAGTCATATATATGTATAATGGATCTCGATATTATCTGTGGTACTGCACTGTATAGATCTACCCTAGGATTCTATCTCCTCCGGATGTAGGTACACCGGAGTGGTCACGGCGCATTGCCTGTGAGGAGTCATTCTACGGAGGGACCAGACCGTAGAGTGACTCAGGAGCAGGATTGCTACTATTGGACGTCTGGGACGTCAGGCATCTAGAATGCCATACTCGGACTAGGTTCAGGATTTGGACTCGGGATTGAGACCCCGGGTGGCACGCGTAGCCTTGAGACTGTGACCTTATCGGGCGTCTGGGACGTCAGGCATCTGGGATGTCAGGGTTGGGATGTATAGTGCAGTGACTAAGATTATATTATGTTGATATTATTCTGCTTATGACTATATGGTTTTGTGGTTTATGATACTATGCATGTCTTTTCGGAAAACGGGGGTGAAAAGCTATATGTTTTCGAAATGGTAAACTACTTTGTAAACCTTGAGTTTCGGCCCACTCACCTTTGTTGTTTTACTACCCCTCCAGGTAGTGCTATCGAGGAGGAGGATCCCGAGGAGGAGGAGGAGGATCCCGAGGAGGAAGAGGCATAGGTTTACGTTGCGTACCTAAACCCTACTGCTGGGTAGGTTGGCACGTAGTGTGTCTAGAGTCGTGCTCAATAAACTGTATTCGGGACCTATCCCTTGTCTGACACTATTTGTATTCGAGTATTTGTGTGGCGTGCTATGTATGACTTAACTTTGGTTTTTCTTTATGCATTTCATCTTCAATAAGGGTATTTTTGGTATTTTAATGTCGGGTGTCAGACGGGAGCAGGGCACGTCCCGGGTGGTCCCAGGGGGATCAGGGCGGGTCCTGTCACATGCCATCTCTTTCCTTCATGCATATCATCCCTTCATCATCGATCATTCTTCATTTCAAACCCAAACCACCCGATCTCACCCAACCATTCAAACCAATTCAACCAACCCCCAGATGAGTAGGCCTGAGAGACCAGAAAGTGTTGTGAGAGACTGAAGATGGCTGCTGGGCGGCCAGAACCTCCGTGAACGGCGGCGTGAAGGAGAAACCCGAAGGTATGGCTCGGTTTTGGTTTTTAGATCCATTTTCGATTTCTAGTTGTTATGGGCTTGTTTAGACGTTTGGGTTGAACTAAATAGGTTATTAGGATTGTGTTAGGATGATTTTGGGGGGTGTTGGACGGCTGTGAAGCCATGGGTGAATTTAGAAAAATTGAACCGTGAAGGAGTTTTGGACAGGTCGGATTTAGCATGTTTTAGGGGTTTTCATTAATTGGTTTAGGTTTCTAGGATCTAAACTAGAAGAATAGGATCGATTTGGCTTGAAAACGGACCAAAATGAGGGTTGTACTAGCCTGGACCTGTCACACCGGTCCAGTTGCAGAGATTGGGCCGAACCGGCTGGTCTAAACCGGCCAGAGGATAGGGACGATGCTACAGTGCCTGGGCGCGTGAGGCACACGCGCAGTACAGTCCTCTGGCGCGTGATGGCGCGTGTCAAGGAGTTTGGGGAATTGTTCAACATATGAAATCATCTATTCGATGTAACGAACATTTTGGGGCTGGTTTCGTGTCAATTGGACATCGTTTCGATAGGTTTCGGGGTGTCCGAAGGTTTCAGATAGGTTTTAAAAATAGTTAGAAAATCGGGAAAATTATGGGAATTCAATGAGAGGTTAATGAGGCTATTAGTAACCCTCTAAATGAATTTGGACAGGTTCGGGAGTCCCGGTAATGGTGATTGGCTCGGGAGAGCCGTATGACACGCATATCGAGGAACCAAACCTAGCTAGAATATGCTTTTGAATGAAATCCACAACAACCTTAGCATCATTAGTTTTAGTGGAAAGTGCCTCAACCCATTTAGATACATAATCCACAACAAGAAATATGTAAACACTACCAAAAGAATTAGGGAAAGGTCCCATGAAATGTCACGACCCGACCTTCTCCAACAGGATATTTTACGCTTTGGGCCCAGTCCTCACAGTTTTGTTCTAGTGAGCTCACGTGTAACTTCCCAATGGGTAACCCATCTTGGGATTGCACTGATGTGCTAATTTCTAACACACAATTTAATACCATGCAAAAATTGTAGTCTGTAATATAGGATAAGCAATTATCGTTCTACGCTAGGGATTAGAGGGCATGCTAACTAACATGAAAGACAAAGAAATGGAAACCAAAGAAAATAATTAAATTAGGGGAGTTGTGAGAGTTGGATTTAATCTAACAAAACTAATGCGAATGTAATAAAAATCAAGGTAAGATTGAAATGTGAGAAACTAGCTAAAGGTTCAATCTCCACACACCAAACATATGCACATGAATTAACTTCCATATATTTCTTTACAAACTAGTGAATGACAAAGTCTAAAATCAATTGTAAAAAGCACTAATTAATCCTATTATTTCCCAATTTTTGTTGAATTAAACTTCGCGTCTCTTTCAACCCATTCTCTACATTTCATTTAATCATGAACTGCAAATTAAATAAACAAGTAGAGATCATTAAACTTGATGGAAAATTTAGACATTATCTAGGCAAATATAAGTATGAACTGCATCTTAATTAATCTTTGGTTTTGCTTAACATACCAACGTCCATTGATAGTTGCTACTTATGAATACAAGATCATGGCTATTAGGTGAAACTCTCTTATATTCTAGCATCAAATCCTAGCATGCTTACTTGCCTACAAGAAAACAAAAATAAGTTATCTATAAAAAAAGATAAGGAAAACAGATTCACCAATGAGTAAAGAAATACTGAATAAAATTAATTTATTAAACATATGTTTGGGTATTTGAAATCAGCCCTAGCTATAAAGAAAATTAGCTAGACATATTCATTATTTTTGAAACGCAATACATAATCAATTATGAAAGTGAAAGTAAGTGTAAGAAAAGAAAAGATAAAATTAGGGAGAAAACGACAAACACCACAGTCAATCTTGGAATGGTGGAAAATTTGTTTCTTGTCAAACGACAAAAGTTGCCCTTGAAAAAGATAGAAACTCGCTGCCCAAAAGCTCTCCCCTTGTCACTGCCGAATCCCTTTAGACTTTTTTCTGCTGCTCTCCGTGTGTTTGGACAACAATTGTTGCTGTCTTTTATAGAGGAAAATGAGAGAACAATTTCGTTTTCACCCTTCAATGTTGGAGGAGCTTTATGACTCTTCATTGCTGCCGTTACCAAGTAAATGTGAGGTTTGAATGCTCCAAATAATGGAGAAATTTTTTTTGTTGCTGACTGAGTTATTGCCATAATGAGGGAGAGCAAGCATTTGTTTCTCTTGTGTGCATGTTCATTTCTTGAAATAAACCGAATGCTGAATTCCCGCGCAGGCTGACCTTGCTGTACTAAAATGCCCATAACTCCTTCTAGAAAATTCCAATTCACAAACTGTAAAATTCCCTGGAAACTAGACTTCCGTATCTTTCCAATGATATATGGACCATCAGCTAGTACTTCCCGAGCAGGTGCAGTTAATTTTGAGAAATTGACACATAATCTGCAGACAGTTTCAAAGTTTTTCCTTTGATTTTCCAAAACAGCAACAAATTAACTCCTTTTGTAAATTTGCTTCCAAAATTCTTACAAAACAAGAAAACAAGCTAAGTACTAAGAAAACATAGAAAACAAGCTAATAAAAGCATAAGAAAACAAGATAAAATGTCGCATAAATATGCTCCTATCAAATTCTCTCATACTTTGCTTTTGCTAGTCCTCGAGTAAAATAGAAACAAAGAACCAAAGAATCAATGATTCAACCTAATTCTTCCAACATTTATCTCAAAGACTTTCAACAAATCTTGACATATTAAGATTCATCATAACTATAACATTGGTCTGACATAATTTGAGAGTTAATACGCATTCATATAAATCATATACAAGCTCACAATTAAGTCATTAAAGCAAGAGAGACACACCATACATACTGAACAGAATTACCTCAAAAAAAAAAACCTCACGGGATATTATCTTATTTTACCTCATATTGTCTAGTTAAGTCAATCTTTGAAACGACCCGTCCCGGGAATTAGGGTTAAAACCGTTTTTAAGATGAGATTAGTGAGCTTAACTGGTGGTTAGTCGGTTACGATAGGTCCGGTAGTGTAGAATGAGGATTTTGCCCCTGGTTTGGGCAAAAAGCTGACTTTTATTTTGGGCGGTCAAATGGACTTTGATCGATGACTGTGACGTAGTTCGGGACGTCACGAATCCGTAGACAGGTGGCACGCCCGATTCCGACATCTGAGGAGGAAGTTATGATGTTCGGAAGGTTGAGGGCACTTTCGTAATTTGGGTAAAGTAGGGGGAAAAGTTAACTTTTCGTACGACTGGGTTTTTACACGTTGACCTAGGACCATCAGGTAGATCTTGTCGTCCTGAGTTCGACGACAGGCGGCATGTGTTCATCGGAGTTAAGTTGAGTGAGTTACGGGTCTAAAACGGTAAGGGTAAAATGATAATTTTGGGTTCAAAGAAGTGCATTTTGGTCTTTTGCACATGGGGATTTGTGCAACAGATTGGGACAAGTGGATGGCTGTGATTGAGACATTTGTGAGAGGGGTTTTAGGATTGTGACACGTGTAAGAGAGCTAGAGGGTTATAGGGAACACGGTCCAATTATTTGGGCATTGTTATCATGTATACCCGTGTGTGAGTGTTCGAAGGGAAGAGAGAACAGAGACTGAGAGCTTGCGAGAATTTAATGGTGACCGTGTGTGTGTTTGAGTGAATTGGTGAGTCAGGAGTGACCAGATCTTGAGAGGAAGACAATGAGAAAGTTGGGAGGTGAGGAGTGAGTGTGTGTGTGGTGTGAGCTCACGGGAAACCAGAAAAACAGAGAGGGGTTCGAGTGGTGGTGCTGCCGTGTACGGGGCTAATCGAGGCTGGTGGAGGTGTTCAAAGGCTAGAGGTGGACTGGAGGAGTCGTGTCCGCACGGCTGAGCTCACAGTGGTGGTCGGTGTACACGTAATTTCTTCTCCTTGTGTAAGTACTCTATTTTGCCGTCGAGTTTCAAACTGATAATCGTGGGTTTTGAGTGCGAGTCGAGGGACTTAGTGAGTTGGGTGAGCTTCAGTGAAGTCCTAGGAGTCGCCTAGGGTGGTTGCTGTGACGGGGGGTTACCTGGTTGGCCGTAGTGTGAAACAGGGGACAGTTTAGGTTTTAATTCGAGTTTGGGACGATGATCTAGAGACTGTGTCGAGGTGTTTAGGATTGGACGGTGAAGATGGTGAAGAAAGGAAGGAAAACGGAGACGGGACGGCGGAGAGCCGGGAACGCCGGTTCAGTACAGTCGAACCGGTCGACCCGAGGTAGACGATGACACTGTAGTAGGCGCGTGAGGCCCACACGTAGCCACTTTGGCCGGCGTGTGGAGGCGCGTGCGGCGGCGATCGGGGAAACGGTCAACATGGTTTTTGGTCTAGGTTTTTTAACGGATCCATTGGGATTGGTTCCGGGGATTTTTGGGGAAATTGAGGTGGACCTTCGTAGACGTGTTAGTGACGTACTTTGGTGACTTGTGACAGGATCGGGACTTCCCGAGGAAGCTGAGGAACGTACGGGATGTTGGGGACGCGATTGAGGGCTTGGTAATGTGAGTGGACCCTTTCTCTTAACTTGAGCATGCATAACTGCTTTTAATTACTTGTTTTATGTTTTTATATGTGATTTCATGATTATTGAATATGCTATATTTGTTTTACATAATTGCGCATTTTTCGAGTAAGTACGGTATTTGGCACGTTTTACGAGAAAAGCTTTGATTCCGGATTTTGATGATATAGTTTCAGGATTTCAAATGATAAATGATTTCTAATGATTCTAGAGGGATTTTGGAACATGATTTTGAAGATCAAGGTTTTCGGCTTTAAAATCGGATTTCGGAAAGCGAGATTTGGTTTTAAAGTTGAAAAGTGGATTTCCGGATTTGGGTTCGGAATGACGGTTCTGGATGTCGGAAGGGCTTCAGACCAGTGATTTCAGATTCAGGTTTGGATGTGGTTTTAGAAATGGTTTTCAAATGGTTTTGGATTGGATTTGCTGGATCTGGTTATTGGGTTTAAAGACCCAGATATTGATTTGACGGGGGACAGGCCCGGATTGGGTTTAAAGACCCGGATTGAGTTTAAAGACTTGGGAGTTTAAAGACTCGGATATATATTGATATTTCCCCCGTAGGCCTATTGAGTTTAAAGACTCGGGAGTTTAAAGACTCGGATATTATTGAGGCCTGGATTGAATTTAAAGACTCGGATAGATCCAGCAGGTTTGATCGGATAATGATGGCTTGGTATTTATGTTTTGTGTTACGGTTTTATGATGCTTATGATATGATTTCTATGACTGTTTTTATAATGATTCGGTAAATGTTTTTATAATGATCTTCACGTGATTTATAATTGTTTTCAACAACTGGGTTATGCATGTGGTTTTCAAAACGGAGGGCTAAAACCCTGGTTTTGTTATGAAATGGTTTTTGGAAATTCTTTTCTTATTTATGGTCCACTCACAGCTTCTGTTTTAAATTGCCCTCCAGGTCGTGGAGCTAGCGCGGGGTTGTGACGTCGAGGCAGCGTCGGAGGCATAGAAGTTACAAGAGCGGCCCCAGAGTGTTTTAAGTTTTCCGTGTGCGTGTATCTAGTTTATCGGTTTTCTTTCTCTTGTATTTAGTACTATGCTCTGTAAACTTTTGACTTCGGGATGTTTCATATAGTTTCTCCTGCGTTTGACTGTGTACGTTGGTGGTTTAGAGTGAGTTTACTTTTGTGCGTGTCGGAGTGTTAGACGGGAGCAAGATCTACCTCGGTTTTCGGGGTGAAACCGGGGTGGGTCCTGACAATTGGTATCAGAGCATAGGTTTGTCGAGTTTGTTGGGTTTGTGTCTGTTGTGAGGTTGTGTTTAGGTTGTCTGATTACTTCTATGCCTCTTTCAGTGTGCGATTGACGATGCCTCCAAGACGTAGACCCTCTCCACGACCTGAAGAAGAAGCGGCGAGAGGAACAGAGAGTGCTACGATTGAGCGAGCCCAGCGGCTCGGGGCTACTACTTTTAGTGGTGGGGTAGATCCTGAGGAAGCCTAGAGGTGGATCACGAGACTTGAGCGGATCTTTCCAATGATGCATTGCCCACCGGAGGGTCGAGTGTTAATGGCTACGTTTTTACTGGACGGTGTGGCGTACGAGTGGTGGTATACCCTCGAGTTATCTGGCTCGGACACCCACACTGTGACCTGGGAGACGTTTCGGGAGAGGTTCTTAGATCAGTATTACCCTTGTTCTTTCCGAGATGCCAAGGAGGCTGAGTTTCTGCAGCTTCAACAGGGGAATCTGAGTGTGGCTGAGTACGAACAGAAGTTTCAGATGTTGTCTCGCTTTTCTCCTGCGTTTGTGGCTACTGAAGTCGAGAAGTGCCATAGGTTTGAGTTGGGCCTGCGAGGTGAGATTCGAGCCATAGTGACGGTTGGATCGTTTACTACCCTCCGAGAGTTGTCGGACGCTGCGGTGAGGGTTGAGGCTAGCTTGCCGGTACGACGCCGGGAGCCATCTTTTTCGGGAGCTTCGAGTTTAAGGACACCGAAGAGAGGTAATTTCAGTGGAGCACCGTCATCGGGCGATGATCGTTTCGGTAGACC
Organism: Prinsepia uniflora; assembly: GCA_032719365.1. Classification (NCBI taxonomy): domain Eukaryota; kingdom Viridiplantae; phylum Streptophyta; class Magnoliopsida; order Rosales; family Rosaceae; genus Prinsepia; species Prinsepia uniflora. Next base: position 44,688,823 of record CM064861.1, on the reverse strand, counting down.
TGGTAGTTTCTAGAGTTCAGGGTTTCGTGGTTATCGAGCACAGCCCACTCCACAAGCTAGTGCGACGTCTGTTGCGTCGACAGGGAGATCGAGTCCTTATGGTCGGGATGTTTGTTTCTACTGCGGAGAGCGAGGTCACTTCCGACGTGAGTGTCCACTGTTGCCACAGGAAGGTGGTGTAGGCCGAGGAGCGGCGGAGCCCGGACAGAGTACAGCGTCAGGGACAGCACGCACTAGAAGAGGTGGTGGTGCCACTAGTAGTTCGAGGGGACTTGGTAGATCTTCAGGATCTCAGGCCCGAGTGTTTTCGATGACTCAGCATAAGGCTCAGTTTGTACCAGGTGCGGGGACAGGTACTTTTACTATCCTTAGTTGTGTCGTGTGAATTGTTGCATCCCGGGGTACAATCTAGGATTTTTCCTAGGTGACTTGGAGTGACGAGGTTACAGTTTACGGTGAGTTCCATTAAAGGATGACGGAAGAAACGGGAAAGGAGTGACTATAACTGATCGATATGAGGTTAACGAATGAAGAGAACCCACAATCTAGAGTTTGCCTTTTGGACTTTGTAGATTTACCCGACAAGTGGTCGAAGTAGTAGCCGAGGGAGTGAGCCAACAGGTAGGAGTTCTTGCTGGACTATATTGTTCTGAGTTTGGAAGTGAGTTGGTTTCGGGAAGTGTCGGTGGTAGTACGTGAGGATGTACTCTATGATTTCTATCGGGTACTCCATATGTGGTATTTTAAAATACCTTTGTTTTCTGTTCATAGAGTTTCCCTTGCGTACACAATAAAGTTTTAGTGGTACACTTGTAGTTGGGGATGGAGTGAAATACCCAAGGTGGAGATGATAGAAAGGAAACCCAGGCGTAGTCGTTGTTGCACCAGTGTGGCTTACCGGGTAGGAGACCCCTAGTGTTGGGAATTAGTTGTGGAATTTCGGGGACGAAATTCTTTTTAGGAGGGTAGGTTGTAACGACCCGTCCCGGGAATTAGGGTTAAAACTGTGTTTAAGATGAAATTAGTGAGCTTAACTGGTGGTTAGTCGGTTACGATAGGTCCGGTAGAGTAGAATGGCGATTTTGCCCCTGGTTCGAGCAAAAAGTTGACTTTTAGTTTGGGCGGTCAAATGGACTTTGACCGATGGCTGTGACGTAGTTCGGGACGTCACCAATCCATAGACAGGTGGCACGCCCGATTTCGACACTCTCGTAATTTGGGTAAAGTAGGGGGAAAAGTTGACTTTTCGTACGACTGGGTTTTTACACGTTGACCTAGGACCGTCAGGTAGATCTTGTCGTCCTGAGTTCGACGACAGGTGGCACGTGTTCATCGGAGTTAAGTTGAGTGAGTTACGGGTCTAAAATGGTAAGGGTAAAATGGTAATTTTGGGTTCAAAGAAGGGCATTTTGGTCTTTTGCACATGGGGATTTGTGCAACAGATTAGGACAAGTGGATGGCTGTGATTGAGCCATTTGTGAGAGGGGTTTTAGGATTGTGACACGTGTAAGAGAGCTAGAGGGTTCTAGGGAACACGGTCCAATTATTTGGGCATTGTGATCGTGTATACCCGTGTGTGAGTGTTCGAAAGGAAGAGAGAACAGAGACTGAGAGCTTGGGAGAATTGAACGGTGACCGTGTGTGTGTTTGAGTGAATTGGTGAGTAAGGAGTGACCAGAGCTTGAGAGGAAGACAGTGAGAAAGTTGGGAGGATCTTCATGTGATTTATAATTGTTTTCAACAACTGGGTTATGCATGTGGTTTTCAAAACGGAGGGCTAAAACCCTGGTTTTGTTATGAAATGGTTTTCGAAAATTCTTTTCTTATTTATGGTCCACTCAAACCTTCTGTTTTAAATTGCCCTCCAGGTTGTGGAGCTAGCGCGGGGTTGTGACGTCGAGGCAGCGTCAGAGGCATAGAAGTTACAAGAGCGACCCCGCAGTGTTTTAAGTTTTCCGTGTGCGTGTATCTAGTTTATCGGTTTTCTTTCTCTTGTATTTAGTACTATGCTCTGTAAACTTTTGACTTCGGGATGTTTCATATAGTTTCTCATGCGTCTGACTGTGTACGTTGGTGGTTTAGAGTGAGTTTACTTTTGTGCGTGTCGGAGTGTCAGACGGGAGCAGGATTTACCTCGATTTTCGGGGTGAAACCGGGGTGGGTCCTGACACTCTTCCTATACTAGTTATATATGAGAGGATTGATGTAAAAAGGAAACAAATTGCTCACATATGATATAACAAGAAAGAAAGGAATTTTCAGAATTTTTCTTTTGAATATGATCTCATCAAAGGAATGCTACTACTTGAATGCAAGAACTAATGAAACCATATGCTCATACTTGATTCGAATCTCCACATATTGATATAAGCATAACAAACAAGATCAAAAAGTCTTATGCAGATTGTAATGGGGCCAAATGGTTAGAGGTTAAAGAAACAATGGATATGGATAACACAAGGTTCTTAAAGAAAAGTAGAAGCATGCCATTATATTAGAGACATAAGAACTTGTATTACCATCAAGGCTTAGAGATCATTTTAGTGTCGAGCATGTGCATACACTCAATGGCCTATTTGAACATTATGGACCATACTTTAACAAGTAGTATATGAACGATCAGGGATAACAATTCAAATAATACCTTTGTTTTTTTTCTTTTTTCTTCTTTTTCATGCACATTCCAAACTGTGTACAATTATATATATATATATATATATTCCTTTTTGAATTTTCCCCCACACTTGCTCTTTTTAACACTCCTTGATTTACAATTAAGTCTCTATAAATTTTTCTTCGCTTATCTTTAAGAAATAGGGTAAGGATAAAAGTGTTTAGCCTAGGTGAGGAAGATGAGGGTTTATGAAATGAAAATGCTTAACCAAAGGCTCAACATGGGTTTACCTAGAGGAAAATGTATCATGGGCCAATGGCCATTTGGCAATGGTGCTTATCTAGGTGCCTTAATCATCTCAAGTATGTCATGCAAATAAACTCAATGCCTCAAAAAGAAATTAGTACAAGTTCTAGCATTTAGTTCCAATGATGATAAGCAATTCAAGTAGCAACCAAGCAAAGAAAAATGAGATCATGCAACGACTTAATTGACAAGAAAGTGATAGATTAAACAAATACAACTCTCTCAAACAAAGGATAAGGCTCAAAAGCTCACAAAACAGTTGTATTGAGCTTCATTCAATTAAGCATGTTATGGGTCCCATTTACTCAGGTGATTACATGTGAAATTGCATCTGATAATCATGAACAATTTATTAACCAAAGAATAATTTCAGACTTGTTAACGTCATGCAATTAAAAACCAAATCTCATCATTGTGTTGGAAAGAAGCCTAAGACACAAAAAAATAATATCAAAAGACTACTAAAACCAACAAAACTAACGCTAAAACCAAATCTGTATTTTTTTAAAAATTTTTTAATTTTTAATTTTTTGGACTGAATCAAAATCAATGGAAAACATAAGTGTTGCCCCCACACTTAAATCTAACATTGTCCTCAATGTTTGAAAGTTAAAGCATAAACAATGAAGCATTTAAGGAAGAAGAAACATGCAACCATAAGCAGTAAAATAAAATAAAATAACATAAAACAAAATAAAACAAACAAAAACAAAATTAATGATAAGAAGGAGAGGATGAGAGAAAGCAAATCTGATTGTCATGGTGCAAAAACTGTCATCATCCTCTTCACATGGGTTGCCTCCCAAGAAGCTCTTACTTTAACGTCATTCAGCAGGACAAACGTGTCCAATCAATTAGCATGAGGAGTAGCGACATGGAGTGAGATGTCTTCCACGTCATGCTCAACAAAAGACTCATAGTAGGGCTTCAATCGATTCCCATTCACTTTAAACTCCTTACCTGTCCTTATGCTTTGAACCTGCAAGGCACCATGGGGAAATACTTGAGTAACAATAAATAGACCGACCCACATAGAACGTAACTTACCAGGAAATAGTCGAAGACGAGATTGGAACATCAAAAATTTTTGTTCGACAACAAAAGTCTTTCCACGGATCATATGATCATGAAAAACTTTTGTTTTCTCCTTTTAAATTTAGGCACTCTCATATGCTTCATTTTGAATATCCTCCAGCTCATTCAATTGCAATTTCCTATGCAATCTGGCGCTATCAATGTTCATATTGAATGTCTTAATTGCCCAATGTGCTCTATGTTCGAGTTCCACAGGTAAATGGCATGGCTTCCCATATACAATCTGAAATGGAGACATCCATATAGGTGTCTTATAAGTAGTGTGATACGCCCACAAAGCATCATCTAGACGCAAACTCCAATCCTTTCGGCTCTGGCCAACAGTCTTCTCAAGAATCCCTTTGATGTCCCGGTTGGAAACTTCTGCTTGTCCACTCGTCTGAGGATGATAAGGTGTGGAGACCTTATGTGTGACATTATTCTTCTTAAATAGAGCCTCGATTGTACGATTACAAAAATGGGATCCTCCATCACTTATAATTGCTGGCGGCATTCCAAACCTTGAAAAAATGTTAGAACGAATGAACTTTACAACAACTTTGGAATCATTAGTCCGGGTGGGTTTTGCTTCCTCCCACTTCGATACATAATCCACAACATTAAAAATATAAAAAAAATCATGACAAGAAGGAAATGGTCCCATAAAATCAATGCCCCATATGGAAAAAAAATTCAACCATGAAGATAGGGTGTTGTGGCATTTGATCTCTAGGGCCCAAATTACCTGTTCGTTGGCACCGATCACAAGTCATGCAAAACATTCTAGTATCCTTAAATAAAGTAGGCCAATAAAATCCATACTCAAGCACCTTGAGGGCTGTCCTTTGAGTCCCAAAGTGTCCTCGACAAGCATAAGAACGGAAAAATGTTAGTATGCATTGAAATTCAGAGTCGGGCACACACCTTCTAATCAACAAGTCAGCATAATGCTTCCAGAGGTGTGGGTCATCGCAAACAAACTGCCGGGCCACCTTCCTAAGCTTATACTTTTGAGCACGGGACAAAGTATCTGGAACATTGTTAGAAACAAGATAATTCACAATGTCAGCATACCATGGTTCATTCACCTCAACTAAGTATGAGGGAATTTGATAGGAGCATATTTATTCAACATTATATCTTGTTTTCTTATGCTTTTATTAGCTTGTTTTCTATGTTTTCTTAGTACTTAGCTTGTTTTCTTGTTTTGTAAGAATTTTGAAAGCAAATTTACAAAAGGAGTTAATTAGTTGTTGTTTTGGAAAATTAAAGGAAAAACTTTGAAACTATCTGCAGATTATGTGTCAACTTCTCAGAATTAACGGCACATGCTCGCGAAGTAATAGCTAATGGGCCATATATGATTGGAAAGATACGAAAGTCTAGTTTCCAGGGAATTTTACGGTTCGCGAATTGGAATTTTCCCTAGAAACTAGACTTCCGTATCTTTCCAATGAAATATGGCCCATTAGCTAGTACTTCCCAAGTAGGTGCAGTTAATTCTGAGAAGTTAACACATAATCTGCAGACAGTTTCAAAGTTTTTCCTTTAATTTTCCAAAACAACAACTAATTAAATCCTTTTGTAAATTTGCTTCCAAAATTCTTACAAAACAAGAAAACAAGCTAAGTACTAAGAAAACATAGAAAACAAGCTAATAAAAGCATAAGAAAAGAAGATAAAATGTTGCATAAATATGCTCCTATCATGCACCTTCTCCTACTTGCTTAACTTTGGATTTCCATAGGAATCCAAAGCCAATAAGCTCCCAAAAGGCCTCCAGTTGGATAGATACACGCCCACACATATAAGATGCATCCCCCAGATCCCCCCTCGGGCGATGTGGGATTGCTAACTGACAAGACCCATCCCGATTATCCCTCGATAACCGTGAAAGATCCTGCTCCCGTCTGACAATAACTCGACCGTACAAAAAGTAGTTTCACATATATACATATAGAACAGAACAAACGATAAATATTGCCAGACAAATGATAGTTCAGTATTCCGAGACCGTTGACCTAGTCAACATGGTTTACAGAGCATAGGAAATATTTACAAGTAGGGATCAAAATCCTACGCTGCAAGGTGTCTGAGTACGCAACGGTCTGTTTATTCCTCTGCCCCGATGTTAGCCTCAGTATCTGTGCACTGGCCTAGAGGGCAAATAAAACACCAAAGGTGTGAGTGGACAAAAATAAAGTTTAGAAATACATTTATCAAAATACAGTCTTACCCTCCAGTTTCACAAACATGAGTGCATATCATAACTTATAAATCAGATAATCAAGATATGAACATAAATCTCAAACATAAATAAAAACACATGATCCAGGTCTCATAAAGCCACGTTATCCCTGCAACGCGTGCAAATCAATAGGCTCAGGGACCGCTCAAATCCCGAGCATCCGCTGCTGTGAACACATCACCAGCCGGCAATCCAGGTCGTCATGAACATATTACTGACTGACCTCCATATAATCCAGCACATCTGGTCTGAGTCGAGCCTCCATTTGGCTGCACGACAACATACCGTGCTACGTGACCTCTCCGGGGTAAACACTTCCATCCCAGAGGCAAGCGTTATCTCCAGGGCCTATTTCGGGGGAAACATATTCCACACCGAAAGCCCTCATATATCATTATCATGAAAACCAGTGAAAACAGTTGCATTTAATATCAAAACCATTTTTGAACTGGGCTTTAAGCCCAAAAACACTTTTCTCAAATCCATAAACCAATTCACGCAAATCTGCGCCACCACAATCTCATTCATAATATAATTCATCAAATCAAATACCAGACTCATAATCCGAGTCAAAATCAAGCTCAAACCCCGAGCCTTAGTTCGAAACATCAGTTTTATAGTTTTCTCGAAAATCGTGCTTCAAAGCATATAAAATAATATAATATTCCCCAAAATCCGGAAATCATCATATCGAAGTATCAATCATACCAAATCATTTCAAATCATATTATCAGACATTTAAAACATATATGCATGCATTTAGGGTAGAAAACAAAAGCCCACTCACACACCGTCCAGATTGTTCAGTTTCAAGCTGTTCGTGCTCCTCCGACGTCCTGGAAGTATTCGGGCTTGTCAAACAAGTAATATCAGATCACTAACTCGTTACATAAACCCCTGTACGAATTTCTTAATCGTTGGAATAAAATAATATTATTTTAAACATAACCTATAGGCTTCGGGCATGCAAAACTACTCTAAATTCATATATGATTGACCCGAAACCAACGCTAATAGGTCCGTATCATCGAGAGCATCAAAAAGTGTGTTGAACCCTCCTTCAGATTCCTGGTCACGCGCCCTAACGCGTCGTGAATAGTGCACTGCTACAGTACTCCTTCCTCTCCCGTTTCTCTGATAAACGGGTCTGAAACCCACGATCAGACCCGGTGCAATCTCCTTCAATTCAAGCTCAATTGTGTCCGTTATTTCACTGATTAACATCATTTCAATCTAACTTAAAGTTCAGTATCTTCAATTTAATCAATTAAACCCTAAAATTCCTCGACTCAAGATGAACACCCGGCGGGTTCGAATTCGGGTTCTACCTCATTTCATCCTATTGCATCAAATTGATTGCACCAGAAGCATCTAACCTTCATTCTAAACATGAAATCGAAATCAATTTCATGAATCATTACCTCTAGTAATCGAACTCAAGCTCGACTTTCTGAAACAGTTGCAGGGTCTGTTCGTCCCCAATTCGCCTCCAATTTTCGCTCCAGTTCATTGCGTTCGAGTCGTCTAGTTCCCAGAAAGCTTAATATCACCTCAAATTCGAACGAAACCGTCTCAAAAATCGAAATCGAATTTAAGTCCTTCAATGGTTGTTTCGGGCATTCCCCGTATGGGTTTATCTGGGTTTTCTTTGTTCCTCTTTCGATTTTTCTCTCCAATTCACACTTCTTAATCACTCTAGTGCACTGAATTTCCTTTGTTTTGCTGCTAATTGATCACACGGTTCTGAGGAGATTTTTGTTCTCTGTTTTGTGTTCTTAGTCGAGTCCTATCCCAATGTTAATTATGCAACAGATTCATTCATTAATTAATTGTACACAAAGGCACCCAAGTGCCACTAATGATCATTTGTGAGTGACATGTGTCACTCCCAACTTTGCCTGACTCATCTTAAGGGCTGATTCAGCCACTTAATTCCTTTAATTATCCTTACAGCACCCACTTAATAAAACAAAACTGTTCACAATTACTATTTTACCCTTGAGGTCACAAATGACTAATTTGCCCCTGGACTTCCCAGACCCATAACTTTTTCATACGAGCTCCGTTTCCGACGTGCCACCTGTCTACGGATTCAGCGTTCCGAGACCTACATAATGGTCCTCGAAAAATGCACAAAAAGTATTTTAAACAAAAAGTCAACTTTTAGCCATATTTCGTCAAGGGTAAAAACGTCATTTTCACTTTATTTTAATATTTTACAAACTTTTGGATTTTCGGGGCGTTACAACCTTCCCCCCTTAGGCAATTTCGTCCCAAAATTTCACGGAAATAAGTACGGATACTGCTCCCGCATTTGCGCTTCGGGTTCCCACGTAGCTTCTTCTACATTCTGATTCCTACAAAGCACTTTCACTAGGGGAATTGTCTTTCGGCGGAGTACCTTATCCTTTCGATCCAGGATCTGCATCAGTTGTTCCTCAAAGCTTAGGTCTTCCCTGAGCTCAATAGGCTGCTCTTCTAATACATGGGAGTCATCATACACATATTTCCGCAGCATTGACACATGAAAGACATTATGAACTTTGGAAAGCTCCTGACAATTTGGTAGCAGAGCTAGACCCCGACCGGAAAGTGTGCTAACGAGGACGCTGGGCCCTAAGGGGGGTGGATTGTAAGACCCGTGTCTTGGAGGGAACGGTGAACGATCCCACATTCCTACAAGGGGGAATAGTCTGGGAAAGGACGGTGGTGTGCCTTAAAGGTGTAGGCATACACCTATCTAGCACGAGGCCTTTTAGGAGCTCAAGTGGCTTTGGGGGGGATTGGAACCCCAAAGTTAAGCGAGTTGAGGCTGGTGCAATTCCATGATGGGTGACCCCCTGGGAAGTTGCACCGTGATCTCCCGAAAACAAAACTGTGAGGGCAAGGGCAAGGAGGCCCAAAGCGGACAATATCGTACTAGATGAGTCGGGACCTGACAGAGGAGGGTCAGTTCCTGACACTAACCATGCCTCCAAGGTACGTTTCTTCAATTGTCAATGTTCTCAACTACTAAAATTGGGTTCAAAGGCATTTGATTCCTAGGACCTATGTTACCTTGTTTTTGGCATCTATCACATGTGAGCATGAATTCATAAGCATCCTTGAACAGTGTATGCCAAAATAATTCACTTTGTAGGACTTTAAATTCTATTTTCTTTGCCCCAAAATGACCTCCATATGAAAAAGATTGACCAAATTCAAGAACAGAACGTACCTCACAATCGGGAATGCATCGACAAATGATTTGATCCAGGCAATGTTTCCATAGGTATGGCTTGTCCCAAATGTAATACTTGGCTTGCTTAGCAAGCTTATTCTTTTGGTACCTGGTCAATGACGTAGGGAAATGCTTAGTGACAATAAAGTTAATCAAATCAGCGAACCATGGATTGATTGCATCAATGCTGAAAACTTGTTTGTTGGGGAATGTCTCTTGCAAGGAGAGGTGATCCACTTCTTCATTCGAACCATGGATGAGACGACTCATATGATTACCAGCTACATTCTCACTTCCCTTCTTGTCCCGAATTTCTAAGTTAAACTCCTGGATGAGGAGCATCTATCGCAACAATCTAGGTTTTGCATCATTCTTGCTCAACAAGTACTTCAATGCTTCATGATCTGTATAGACTATGACCTTTGTTTGAATCAAGTAAGTTTGAAACTTTTCCAGAGCAAAGATGACAGCAAGAAGCTCATTTTTTGTAGTGTAATAGCTCAATTAGGCATCATTAAGGGTGCAACTTGCATAGCAGATGAATGAGGTAGTTTGTCGCGTCGTTGTCCCAAAACAGTACTGACTGTGCAATCTGAAGCATCGCACATAAGTTCGAATGGGAGGTCCCAATTGGGGGGCATGATGATGGGGGAGCTCGTGAGCTTGTCCTTCAAAGTGTCAAAAGCCTCTCTACATTCCTTATCATGGTTAAACACAACATCCTTAGCAAGAAAAGCACACAAAGGCCGAGATACCTTAGAGAAATCCTTGATGAACCTCCTGTAAAATCCAGCATGTCCCAAGAAATGATCTAACCTCTTTAACCGTGGTTGGGTATGAAATTCTCTCATCACTAGGTTACTTTTTTCGCAGCGCGTAAGTACTTGGGAAAGGTTAACTAAACACAACTCAAATGAGTGCCCAAACATAGAGAATCATCCATAAATACCTCAATGATTTCCTCAACCACATCCTAGAAGATACTCATCATACATCATTGAAAAGTGGCTGGTGCATTGCATAGACCAAAGGTCATCCTTCAGTAAGAAAATGTTCCATAGGGGCAGTAAAGGTTGTCTTCTCTTGATCTTCCGGGGAAATTGGAATTTGATTATACCCAGAATATCCATCTAGGAAATAATAGTGAGAATGACCTGCCAATCGCTTCAACATTAGATCAATAAAAGGCAAGAGAAAGTGATCCTTACGAGTGGTAGTGTTAAGACTTCAGTAATCAATGCATACTCTCCAACCAGTTTTTATCCTTTGAGGTAGAAGCTCATCCTTCTCATTCTTAACCACTCATTCTTAACCACGGTAATCCCACTCTTCTTAGGGACTACTTGTACTGGACTTACTCATTTAGAATAACTAATTGGATAGATGATTACCACGTCCAAACGTTTCAGGACCTCTTTCTTGACAACTTCCTTCATAGGTGGGTACAACCTTCTTTGTGCTTCTCGGGAGAGCTTAGCATCTTCTTCAAAGGCCTTGAACAAGCATGTCTTCCTCGGATGGACTAAGATTTTTGGCAATGGTAACCGAGAGTGTGTTGTTACTGCCTAGGTAAGCATACTTGTAAGACCCGTGTCTTGGAAGCAAGAACGGTGAGCAAGACCCGTGAGCTTGGAAAGGCAAGATCGGTGAACAATCCCACATCGCTCGAGGAGGGAAAGATGAAGTTCATTATATGTGTGGGCACGTATCTATCTAACACAAGGCCTTTTGGGATCTTACTGGCTTTGGATTCTTTTGGAACTCCAAAGTTAAGCGAGTTAAGGCTGGTGCAATCCCATGATGGGTGATCTACTGGAAAGTTGCACGTGAGCTCCCGAAAACAAAACTGTGAGGGCTGGGCCCAAAGCGGACAATATTGTGTTAGATGGGCCAGGTCGTGGAAAAATGGTATCAGAGCTGGACCCCGACTAGAAGTGTGCCAGCGAGAACGCTAGGCCCCAATGGGGGTGGATTGTAAGACCCGGTCTTGGAAGCAAGAACGGTGAGTAAGACCTGTGAGCTTGAGAAGCAAGAAGAGTGAGGAATACCCATGAGCTTGCAAAGGTAAGATCGGTTAACAATCCCACATCGCTTGGGGAGGGAAATGTGAAGTTCCTTATATGTGTGGGCACGTATCTATCTAACACAAGCATTTTTAGGAGCTCACTAACTTTGGATTCTTTTGGAACTCCAAAGTTAATTGAGTTGAGGTTGGTGGAATCCCATGATGGTTGACCTACTGGGAAGTTGCACGTGAGTTCCCGAAAACAAAACCATGAGGGCTGGGCCCAAAGCAGACCATATTGTGTTAGATGGGAAGGGTCGTGTCAGAATGGTATCAGAGCTGGACCCTGACCGAAAGCGTGCCAGCGAGGACGATAGGCCCTAATTGAGGTGGATTGTAAGACCCGGTCTTGGAAGCAAGACGGTGAGTAAGACCCGTGAGCTTGAGAAGCAAGAAGAGTGAGCACTACCCGTGAAGTTGCAAAGGCAAGATCGGTGAAAAATCCCACATCGCTCGGGGAGGGAAAGGTGAAGTTTTTTATATGTGTGGGCACGTATCTATCTAACACAAGGTTTTTTGGGAGCTCACTGGCTTTGGATTCTTTTGGAACTCCAAAGTTAAGCGAGTTGAGGCTGGTACAATCCCATGATGGTTGACCTACTGGGAAGTTGCACTTGAGGTCCTGAAAACAAAACCGTGAGGGCTGGGCCGAAAGCGGACAATATTGTGTTAGATGGGCAGGGTTGTGTCAGAATGGTATCAGAGTTGGACCCCGACCAGAAGTGTGCCAGCGAGGATGCTGAGCCCCAAGGGGAGGGGTGGATTGTAATACCCGGTCTTGGAAGCAAGAACGGTGAGCAAGAACCGTGAGCTTGAGAAGTAAGAATGATGAGTAGTACCCGTGAGCTTACAAAGGCAAGATCGGTGAACAATCCCACATCGCTCGTGGAGGGAAAGTTTAACTACCTTATATGTGTGGGCATGTATCTATCTAGCACAAGACCTTTTGGGAGCTCACTGCTTTGGATTCCTTGGGAACTCCAAAGTGAGTTGAGGCTGGTGCAATCCCAAGATGGGTGACCTACTGAGAAGTTGCACGTGAGCTCCGTAAAATAAAACCATGAGGGCTGGGCCCAAAACAGACAATATTGTTCTAGATGGGAGGGGTTATGACAGAATGGTATCAGAGTTGGATCCCAACGGGAAGTGTGCCAGCGAGGATGCTAGGCCCCAAGGGGAGGTGGATTGTAAGATCCGTGTCTTGGAAGCAAGAACGGTGAGCAAGACCTATGAGCTTGGAAAGGCAAGATCAGTGGATAATCCCACATCGCTCGGGGAGGGAATGGTGAAGTGCCTTATATGTGTGGGCACGTATCTATCAAACACAAGGCCTTTTGGTAGCTCACTGGCTTTGAATTCCTTGGGAGCTCCAAAGTTAAGTGAGTTGAGGCTGATGCAATCCCATGATGGGTGACCTACTGGAAAGTTGAGCGTGAGCTCCCAAAAACAAAACCATAAGGGTTGGGCCCAAAACGGACAATATTGTGTTAGATGGGCGAGGTCTACTTGAGATGTTTCAGGAGTATTTTAAGCTCAAGGACAGGGGGAGAGATGTGGGAGGGCAAGGACTCTGTGGTGGTGGAGGGCAAGTCTTCAAAGGGTGCCTTATATAGATGTAATGAAAGTTTGGTGTCGAGATAGAGTAACTCGACCATAACATTTGGGTCCAAGGTAGTCTCTAGTTTAGGGGCAGAAGTGAAGGCTTTTTCTATGTCATCTTTCCCACATGAATGTCTTAAGTTCTCATTAAGAAGCATATCCAAAGTATTTAAAGGGAAATCAGCAATAGGTTCCACTGGATATTTCATAGTATCATGTATTGAGAAAGTACGAAGCTCGCCTAAAACCCGAATAAATACCTGTCCATTCTTCCCATCAATGAGGCATTCGGCAGTGGCCAAAAAAAGACATCCAAAGATCAATGGATGACCCCCATTCTTGTAAATTCTATCCATCTTCAAGACATAGAAAGCAACGGGGATGCAAGTATCTCCAATTTGAACCAAAACATCCTCAAGTACACCTATAAGGTTAGAAACAGAAGCATTATCCAATCTACACACAAAGATGAGTAGTTTAAGATCTCGTAAGTTCAAAGACTTATAAATATGGAAAGGCATAATTTTTATTGAAGCTCCCATATCACATAAACAATGTTCAAATCGTTTAGATTGAATGACACAAGGAAGTGAAAGGGCCCCAATATCGTTGACTTTAGAGGGCATGGAAACTAGGGCTGCCTTGCATGCTTGAGGCAAGTCTAGGACTTTTGAAGCGTCAAACCCTCTTTTCTTGAAAATAAGTCTTTGGTGAGCTTTTCAAAGATGGGCATGTTCTTAAGGATCTTGGAAAAAGGAAATGTTATTTGAAGCTTCTGCAGCATCTTGATGATCTCATCCTCGAATGCTTTCTTATTGTTTTCCTGATTTTGAAACATGTGAGAAATTATTAGGCACGTGAAGGGGCTCATTCGAGCGCAAAGAAGGGGCAAATTGTGCACAATAAGGTGCTGGAATTTCCTGATTGTTCCAGGGCATGTCACTCGGGTAGCTTGCTAGAATTTGCTCATATGGCCGAGACTTCTGGATAGCAGGGACTTGATGGTTCAAAGCTTGACTCCTTGGGGTGTATCCTGAGCTAGAAAGTTCAGTGCCACTTTAGAGGGTGATGGCATTAGTCATTGGTCTATGGGGACCCTTAGGATTCACCATGAGTTTACTAGGGAACTTACTGGGCTCTCTTTGATTTAATTGATTGGATATCTAGCTAAGTTGCCTCTCTAAGTTGGTAATGGCATTCCTAGTCTCATTGATGAAGGCATTGTTGTTTACTTGATGAGTTTGAGATTCATTCATGAAAGCATTAGTGTGATGTGCCATAGTTGCAAGTGCATCCTCCCATGACTTACCTGTTGAACCTTGAGTTGATGAAGTACCTTGGGGCTACATAGAAGAGGCAGGAACATGAGGTTACTGGAGACTAGGGGGTGGCATGGGATTAGCAATATTTTTCTTGCTGTTCCACCTCAATTTAGGATGGTTCTTCCATCCCGGGTTGTAGGAGTTGGAAAAAGGGTCATTCCGGGGCCTTGGAGCATTTTACCCGCCAACATAGTTGGCTTCTCCCACAAATGTGCACTCATTATAAGAGTGACCTTGGACTGAACATACCTCACAAAACATGGTACTCTTAGCATTCTCCTTGCACAATTGCTTTACCAAAGCCGTGAGCTTTGCTATAGACCCATCCTTGTCACTAGTTTTGGCCAAGGATCTAGATGAGTGGCCTCAGTAACTAAACTATTTTTCCCTTTGAGCTATCCTCTCAAATTCAACTCGAGCCTCGGTTTTTGTGACATATAAGATAACATGGGATTGAGAATTCACCATAGTTTGGTCCCCGATTCTAAGTCCTCCGTAAAAGTAATTCATGAGGTGATGATCCTCAATGTTCTGATGGGGATAAGCTCGTAGCATATCATTGCACCTTTCACGATGTAACGACCCGGACATTGGAAAAAGGAAATTTTGGAAAAAAAATTGAAGAAAATGACGATTTTGCCCTTGGAAACTGGCAAACGGTTGACTTTTGGTTAAGCTGTCAAACGGAATTTGATCGATGACTGTTACGTAGTTTCGAACGTCACAAGTCCATAGACAGGTGGCACATCCAATTCCGGCTTTCGAGGAGAAAGTTATGATGTTCGGAAGTTCAAGGGTAATTCGGTAATTTGGTTTAGAAGAGGCAATTTGTTGACTTTTCAAACGACATGGAATTTTCACATAATTCAAAGACCGTTAGGAAGGTCTCGATGCCCTGAGACAACGACAGGCGGCACACTGAAATCGGACTTCAGACAAGTAAGTCATGATTCTAGAACGAGGAAGGGCATTTTGGTAATTTTGTCAAGGTAGGGGTAAAATGGTACTTTGTATGTTCGAATTTGAATCAACTGTAGTGTAATGTTTAACTTAGTTTTTTTTAACTAATTAAGTGACAATTGTCACTAAGAGTGAACAGATTAGTGGCTTTGGGCATGAATGTCTGCAAGCATGATGTTTGGGAAATAGAGCATCGTTGCTTTCGAATTGTTTTAACCAACTGAGTGTTATGAGTGAGAGAACAGAGATAGAGGTGGAAGTGACCAGTGTGTATTAGTGTGTTTGGAACAAGTGCACGGTTAGGGAATTGGAAATTGATACTGAGTGGGTGTTTTTGAAACGAAAAATAGAGACCGATGACCATGGCTTGATCGACCTTCCCAAGTGCGAATTGAGAAAAAATGAGACTGGAGAAGGACTTAAGGGAGGAAGAGCAGAGTCTTGAGATTGAGAGAGGAAAAAAAGTGATGAAAATGGTGAGAGGAGAGTTCAAAATCCGAAACGGTTTCTTCAGAGAGTGAGAATTCGATTTCGAATTGTAGGCCAGCCCAAGGCAAATTAAGGCTTCGTTGAGTTCTCTGGGATCAATTCAAGTCGATCCAGTGCAAAAAAGAAACGAATTGTTGCCGTTTTGGATCTGAATGGACTTGGTGACCGAGAAGAAAATCGAGCTTCGTGTCGTGAATTTGGAATGGTTTAAGGGAGAAATTGACATGAGAAATAAGTTTATACGAACCCTATGAAGCTTCTGCGTGAGTCAATTTCAAGAAAACAATCGAAATTGGTCAAGATTGAAGAATGAACAGTGCCCAACAGTTCTTCGAAGTTCTACTTCGAATCGTCTGGATTAAGGTGAGTTGTTATAGAATTGAGGTCACAGAGCCCTAATTAGATACGTGGCGACCCTACTGAATGATTGAATTGATGAAATTAAGTTGGAATTGACAAGATTCTAATCGGGTCATCTCGCGGGTAAACCGGACCCGTTACACAGTTAGCCGGGTGAGAACGATGAACAGTACTTGCACTGTAACTGGCGCTTGAGTTCCACGCGCAGCCACTCACGGCGGCGCCTGAGGGCACGTGGGCCCGATTCCCGAGGTGAGTTTAACACAACTTTTGTTCTATGCAATGTAACGGACATTTTAGCGTTGGTTTCGAGTTAATCGGACACCGTTTCGGCATTGTTTTGAGGGTCCGAAGGTTTATACTATGTTTTTAATTAATATTTAATTCCCAGAAAATTATGGGAAATTAGTATGATGTTATTTGAGTACTTAGTGACCCTGGAAAATGATTTCGGACAGGATTCGAGATTCTTGGAAAATGTCGGAAATTGCGGGAACGCGTGTAACTCGAAAAGCGAGCGATATGGACGGTGTGTGAGTGGACTTTGTTTTCTAAACTTCAATGTATTCATAATTGTTTTCTATGCTTTATAATTATGATTCATATGCTTATGCTTATGGTAATTGCGGTTTCAGTATTTATACGTATTTCGATATGCAATACGCGATTGCACGTATTTCGAGGTTATGGTTTCTCCTATGTTTTCATGATGGTTTAATGAATGATTTTATATGATTTGTGCGTATCATGTTTTGATGACGTCTTGATTATGATTGTAAGTATGATTTACGGTTTTGACACGTATTTCAGGATTATTACGGATGTGCAAGTTTTACGAGATTTCGAGTATGTTGTGGTTTGACCGTGGTTTTGGTGATTTGAATTGGGTATTTGAAATATGATTTGATTTCAAAGATTTAAAACGGATTTTGGGAAAAGTGATTTCGGGCTTGATGCCCAGTTCATAAAAGTGGCTTTAGTGAACGAGATTTCGGGTTTCGGAAACTTGAAAGCGGATTTCTGGATTTGGGTTTGGGATGACGGTTCTGGATGCCGACTTATGGAATCCTTATTGCGAATTCGGATTCGGGAATGGATGACGGATATGATTGGGGATTTGAACGTGAAATTCGGACATAAGTCTTGTTTTGATAAAATGTGATTTCGAATTGGTTTTGGAATTTGGATCACGATGGATCCTGAATTGGTTATGATTTACATTTGATTTTGGGTTTAAAGACCCGGTACAATTGCTGGATTTTGTTTTGGGTTTAAAGACCCAGATGAGATATGACGGGGGCGGGCCCGGATTGCGTTTAAAGACCCGGATTGAGTTTAAAGACTCGGGAGTTTAAAGACTCGGTTATTGTGATATACCCCGAGGCCTATTGATTATGCTTGAGTTTAAAAACTCGTTGATATCCCGGGAAGGCCTCATTATGCGCATGGTTTTGAGTTTAAAGACTCGGGCGCACTTGAGATCCAGTAGATCGATTGACTTGTGAATTACTGTTGATTTCTGATGTTTTCGGATGTGTTGGGCAATAGCCCGGTTTATATGGCTTGATGGATTTTGGGTTCTGTTATGTACTTGGCTTTTGATTCATGATTTTGGGCTGAGGCCCCGTGTCTATGGTTTCAGGCTAAGGCCGAGGTTGAGCAAAGGAAAAATGATTTTGATTTTCATACACAGTTTTCTTATATTGGAAATGAAACGAATTATGCAATGATTTTCGAATGCATGCATTGGTTTTATATGGAGGGTAGAAACGCCTTTTGTGTAACCTGTTTTAGAACTTATTTATTTTTGTTCACTCACACCTTTTGTGTTTTTATTGACCGTCGAGGTCATGGCGCGATGATCGAGACTATTCGAGAGGTGGAGGCATCAGTGGGCAAACGTTTGATTATCCCTTGTTTGGAAAGTACTGAGGGTAAATTGGGAACTTCAGTCGACTTGCCAGACGTGAGCAGGACCGGGCATGGTTATCAATGTCCCTTCCGGGATGGTCATGTCAACTTGGTATCAGAGCACTAGGTTGCTGATTCTGTTGCCACATCATGCCTTCGGAACATAAGCCTCGTGCTCGACCTGGTAGTGAGATGGGTAGACGAGGGAGTATGAGACCTTGTGATAGATCTCGGATGAGATTGACCCTGGTTTGAGGGTTAGATGTAAATCGGTGTATACTGTTTGTTAGACATAGTATTGTGTGGGTCCCGGGGACGATTGAGCCCAGAGGCTAGGAAGGTTGCACAATTGAGCAAGTTACACTCGTGATGAGGTTATTTTCAGTGAATTCCATAAGGGGAATGTGTGTCTAAAGAGTCTAGACTATGATGGGATATCTCTTAGGCCTTATAGGTCATATAAGATATGGTGGATAATTGGTATCTGCTCGGTGACTGGGTATGCCAATGATGGCATGGCTGATTGGTATGAGATGAGACTCAGGAGGAGTCGATATATGGATGTGGGACTCAAGATGAGTCAGGATATTGGTTAGAAACTTGAGATGAGCCATGGTAAGGTATCAAGGCTCGAGAGCAGCCAAAAAGGCTGATTAAGGAATGTTTGCAACCTAGGATGCCAATGACTGGTATATGGTCAACTACTGATGAGTTAGGAATCATGGCTTGGTCTTGTTTTGGACTGGTGGGACGCGTCAGTTTCCTTAGTGACCGAGGTTCGGGCGGAGACCCGACGTATACAGGGATTGGGACTTAGGAGATAGTCTAGTTCAGTGGGACGCAAGTCGGGTAAAGTAATAAGAGTAATTATGCAGTAATAGTTAGGATTGTGGGTCAATTGGTCACATCATAAAGAAAGGGTTATATAGATTTATTGATATAGTGAAATGGCATTGTTGGGGTGCGGTAGAGTGAGAATTGGCTGCTACATTGGTTGTTGATGTGGCAAGAGTGGGAAGAATTGGTAAGGCTCGTGATGGACCATAGGGGCGTCGTCATTGGGACCACATTCCCGGGGGTTTGCAATTCCTCCGTAGGAAGTCTGAGTAGCCCCAGAGTGATGACCTGGATACCTATTACTTGTGGTCATGATGTAAGTTTAACCAGAACGTGTATATTGGGTAGGTCTCGGGCTATCCAATCTTCCATGTCTTGAGATTGGCTACTAGACGGATATGGTGTTGTTTGTGATTGGTTATGGTATGGAAGTCGTTGAACTGACTAGAGTTACCGATGTGATACTTTGATAACAGTTATGTGGTAAATTTGGTGAGACATAAGGGGGGTAGACCTCTTGTTGTGAGGTTACCAAGGATGACTGGTGTTATTGACCTAGTGGCTGACTTAGATTTGGATGAATTGGATGTAATCCTCAGAATGGATTGTTTGATGACTCATGAGACCTCTATCGAGTATGTTGATTAGGAAGAGATATGTGGACTCTAGGATTCGAGAGGTTATGTTTCAGGGAGACACGAGGGTGTTCCCCCCTAGGATGATTTTGATCCTCACAACCAATGGATGGTTGGTATGAGGTATTCAAGTTTGTTGGTCACATGTGTGGTGTATGTGCTTAGTGTATGAGATGCCTAGTGAGGGTTGAGGATGCCCAGATTTCTCAACATATTCCTGAGGTTTTACCAGGATGAGGAATTGAGTTTACGATGATCTGAGCTTACATGTTGATTATGGACTACTTAATAAGGGAATGGTATGGAATAAGTATCCTGTATCACGAGTTAAGGATTTGTGGTTTCGTGAGAAGGATGTGATCAGTGACCTTATTAAGAGAGCCCAACATGGTGGTGATTGGTGATTTTGAGTAAAAGAGAGAAAAGGATAATGTCCGGACTTGGTATGGCTAAGGTTAATTGATGGTGATACCCTTAGATAGCCAAATGGACTAGTTATAGTTGGGAGATGAGGAGTCGGGTAGTCTGACCACATTTAGATGATGTATGGTACCATGAGTGATGATTGGTTGGTGTCCTCTTATGTACGGATGAGTGTGTGTGATACTGGACAGATGTAGCGAATGCCTCAGGGCAAAATATATGGTCAAATAAGTGTTGGGTTTGGTCGAACGAATAACGGTCGAGATTAGTGGGAATCCTAGGAAAAATAGACGTGTTAGTCAATGGAAAGAAGAACTGAGATAGAATGGTTACAATTGGAGAAATGGTGACTTATGTCGATTACTCACTATGAGATTGGGGATTCGATGAGTCGTGTGTTGATGCTAGTTAAACGCTCAAAAGTTGACCTTCCTTGTATGAGTTGAGATCGACCCACGGGGGTTGAGTATGCAGAGGTCATATACCTTTGGGAAGGAATGTACGAGTACTGTATCGACCATTAGGTTTAGTAATGATGGATAAAAAGAAAAGGCTTAATGTGTGATAAGGTGATGGTCGGAATATATTGAGATGACGACCACATTGGCGGATCAGGTATTATTTGGGGAGAGGATTGTCATGTTTGATAACTTAAGGATAGGTGGAATCTTGTTAGTTTTGGAACTCCATAGGATTGGAGTAATACATGTTTTCTGATAACTTGGACGGTTGGCGACCAACTGCAGGACCATACTTTGTGTATGGTGGAGTCGAAGTTAGGAAAAGGATGTGATTTGCAATATAGTATGAATGGTTGTACTGAGTGCTTATTGGCAATAGGAAGGAATCAGGAGGAAAAGTTAAAATCATTATACATAGTGACCTAGGGAAAGGGATATGGTGTGATTGACCTAGTGAGGGGAATGAGTTCCCGAGTTATTGAACCTTATGATTTTATCGGCCTGGTGACATATGCATAAGGATGTATCGTCTCACGGGCGTATGACATTTGATTGAGCAGATATGATGGATTTTTGTGTTTCCTGGATTGTGTGGACGCGAACGTGAGCTAGGCTACGTATTTCGAGTAAGTATATGGTATGACTGCCCATGGGGCAGGGGTTTACAGAAGGATTGAGACCGGTTGTGTGATTTCTTTAAATCGAGTATGACTTATAACTAGTTGAGGTTGCCTTTGTTTTTGGTTTATCTTAGACATGTCCCCTCGAGAAAAATATCACGGCACCTACTGATTGGAATTTCGAGGACGAAATTCTTTAAGGGGGGTAGGTTGTAACAACACGGACATTGGAAAAAGGAAATTTTGGAAAAAAAAAACTGAAGAAAATGACAATTTTGCCCCAAGAAACGGGCAAACGGTTGATTTTTGGGTGACCGGTCAAACAAACTTTGACCGATGACTGTGACGTAGTTCGGGACGTCACGAGTCCATAGACAGGTGGCAAATCCGATTCCAACATTCGAGGAGAAAGTTATGATGTTCGGAAGTTCAAGGGTAATTCCGTAATATGGTTTAGAAGGGGCAATTTGTTGACTTTTCAAAAGGCATGGATTTTTCACGTAATTCGAAGAACGTTAGGAAGGTCTCGATGCCCTGAGTACAACGACAGGCGGCACACTGAAATCGGACTTCGGACGAGTAAGTTATGATTCTAGAATGAGGAAGGGCATTTTGGTAATTTTGTCAAGGTAGGGGTAAAATGGTACTTTGTATGTTGGAATTTGAATCAGCTGTAGTGTAATGTTTAACTTAGTTTTTTTTAACTAATTAAGTGACAATTGTCACTAAGAGTGAACAGATTAGTGGCTTTGGGCGTGAGTGTGTGCAAGCGTGATGTTTGGGAAATAGAGCACTGTTGCTATCGAATTGTTTTAACCAACTGAGTGCTATGAGTGAGAGAACAGAGACAGAGGTGGGAGTGCCCAGTGTGTATTAGTGTGTTTAGAACAGGTGCACGGTCAGGGAATTGGAAATTGATACTGAGTGGCTGTTTTTGAAATGAAAAACAGAGACCGATGACCATGGCTTGATCGACCTTCCCAAGAGCGAATTGAGAGAAAATGAGACTGGAGAAGGACTTAAGGGAGGAAGAGCAGAGTCTTGAGATTGAGAGAGGAAGAAAAGTGATGAAAATGGTGAGAGGAGAGTTCAAAATCCGACATAAGTCCTGTTTTGATAAAATGTGATATTGAATTGGTTTTGGAATTTGGATCACGATGGATCCTGAATTTGTTATGATTTACATTTGATTTTGGGTTTAAAGACCCGGTACGATTGCTGGATTTGGTTTTGGGTTTAAAGACCCAGATGAGATATGAAGGGGCGGGCTCGGATTGCGTTTAAAGACCCGGATTGAGTTTAAAGACTCGGGAGTTTAAAAACTCGTTGATATCCCGGGAAGGCCTGATTATGCACATGGTTTTGTGTTTAAAGACTCGGGAGCACTTGAAATCCAGCAGATCGATTGACTTGTGAATTACTGTTGATTTCTGATGTTTTCGGATGTGTTGGGCAATAGCCCGGTTTATATGGCTTGATGGATTTTGGGTTATGTTATGTACTTGGATTTTCATTCATGATTTTGGGTTGAGGCCCCGTGTTTATGGTTTCAGGCTAAGGCCGAGGTTGAGCAAAGGAAAAATGATTTTGATTTTCATACACAATTTTGTTATATTGGAAATGAAACGAATTATGCAATGATTTTTGAATGCATGCATTAGTTTTACGCGGAGGGTGGATACGTCTTTTCTGTAACCTATTTTAGAACTGATTTATTTTCGTCCACTCACACCTTTTGTGTTTTTATTGACCCTCCGGGTCGTGGCGCGATGATCGAGGCTATTTGAGATGTGGAGGCATGAGTGGGCACACGTTTGATTATCCCTTGTTTGGCATGTGCTGAGGTTAAATTGGGAACTTCAGTCGACTTGCCAAATGGGAGCAGGACCAGGCCCGGTTATCAATGTCCCTTCGGGGACGGCCTAAATTAAGTACCCGTGCAGGTTTCCGGCTAAGGCTTACCCCACACCTATTATCTTCTATTAGATTGCATGTTTTAAGTGTGATGTCCCGCCCTTAAAACATCTATTATCGATGGTGTGTGATAATGAATGAACACACAAAGAAAATTCGATGAAACTACACTATCCATAGAAAAGTGATATGCAATCCTAGAAAGTCATAGGTTTAGATTACGAATAAGTTTCCCTTCTTAAACGCGATGCTACAAATTGCAAGATGATATTATGGTTCGTCAAGCAATTACATCTACAGATATACACAAACAAGGTGATCATGCTTATAAGTGTAAATTGAAGCACAAATACTAAGAAGGATGAGGCGAGAGAGAAGTGGCACAAACACTTCTTCTTCTCCCAAGCTTCATGTCACAATCAAGGTGCAAGGATTGGATCCAAAAGCTTGAAGATCAATGAAAAATGCGGCTAACTTGTTTATAAAAATAAGTTTGAATTTCGATAAAGTTTTGGGACCCAGGAAGGTAAATTGAACATCCAAACAATGAGAGAAAATTAACTATATATAGGCCTCACACCTGACCTAGCTTCTCCCAAAAGAAAAGGGAAAACAAACCTAAAACTACGGAGGAAAACACATCCTAGCCATTAAAACCATCTTATCGCATTCTTGAATCCCTCTTGCGTAAGGAATCCTTTTTTCCTTCTTTAATCCACTTCTTGACTTCTACTTTGACTAGGAATTCATTTAATCACCTTGCCAAATTAGATCACAAGAGTCCTAATAGGGAAAGGAGTTAAAATGCGGCTAAGGAAGGTTCCCTTAACCCAAGCCGTGACTTGTGTTTTCTTGGCTTTCAAGAAACTTCATTTTCCTTGTTTCTTGCACTTAAACTCCAGGTTTGAAGAGTAAATCATTGAGTCTTCTTATATCAGTCAATCCACATAATTCCTCATTGAAAATGGAGGGGAAATTGCGGTAAAAGTTAATTTGTTGCACAAGCTTCTTTAATTGCATTTTTGGGACATTAGGACTTAGTCGTGACTTTTGAGTTGCCAAATTGGATCCTTGCCATGTAAATGAGAGGTGAGGTGGAACTTTGTGAGTCCTTGCTGAATTCTTGAAGAATTAGCCGTGGAATGACCACATTTCATGCCAAAAACATAATTTACACCTCAATTAAACAATCTGCACAAACTTCAAAAAAGATATCATTTTCTCCTATTGATTGAGAAATTATAATCAGTAAAAGGGATAAGGAATAACATTGAAACAATGCTTAATTCGTGACTTATCAAATACCCCCAAACCTATCTTTTGGTAGTCCCTTATTAAAGAAGAAAACAAAATACTCAATCTAGTTAAGATAAGCATTTAAACCTCTAGGTTCACCCAATAAGAGGAGTTTTGTCTTTTGAGAATTATAGCAGCACGATACCCACAAACATTTTACTTAACATAAAGACTGCTAGAATCATGCATTAAAAAGTTAATAAGAATCAAGAATAAAAAACAAACTCACAAAACCAAGAAACATGCCATAATTGTGAACTCCAAGTGTCTAGAGTTTATACCAACATCTCAAATGATCAAACTAGAAAAAAAAATGTCATCTAAACACCCTAGAAAGATTTCACCTCGACTTTAATCCTCAGGAGGCATCACCTAATAAACACACAAATCCTAAGGCATTGACTCAACAAGCATATGTGATGAGTTTACATAAAGACAAAATCAAGTTAATCACATACGAATTTAATTGATGAAAAGAACATTATATGTAAGTAATGATCTCACAAACGAATTGAAGTTTAAGAACAGAGATACGCACCTTAATCCTTTGCATAACCATTCACAAGATCAATAGGTCTTCGTTCAAGGGTTGTAATGGGGCTAGGTTCTCAGGTTTAGAAAGGAAGGTTGGAATTCAAAGAAACTGAACTGCATCAAGGCATGAAAAATCATGACTTAGACTGACAGGACCCGTCCCAATCCCCTTGGGACCACCTAGGGACGTGCCCTGCTCCCATCTGACACACAACCTTAGAATACCAAATTTACCCTTAAATGATTCAAATGCATAAATATCCATAATTAAGTCATACAAACAGTCCGAAATCAAAATAGTGTCAGACAAGGGAAAGTTTAAAAGCAGTTATTGAACACGACTCCTAGGGACTCCCCACATGCCAACCTACCTAGAAGTGGGGTTCAGGTACGCAACTTCAATCTATGCCTCTACCTTGGGATCCTCATTCACCTCAGTAGCACGCTTGGAGGGGTTAATAAAACAAGAAAGGGTGAGTGGGTCAGAAACATAAGGTTTATAAAACAGTTTAAGCATAAAGTAAACAATACAGTTTTACCACTCCGTTTTCCAAATCATGCATGCATCAGGATCAAAAACCATAATAATATATCATATGAGCATAAACAGGATAATATAATCATAGTCATAACATCAGTTGCTGCATTATACATCCCAACCCGGAAATCCCAGATGTCTGATGTCCCAGAAGTCTAATAAGGTCACACTCCCAAGGCTACACGTGCCACCCGGCGTCTCAATCCCTCCAAATCGAGAACCTAGTTTGGGTATGACATCCTAGATGCCTAACGTCCTAGACATCCAATCATAGCAATCATGCTCCTGAGCCACTTTACGGTCCGGTCCCTCCGTAGAATGAGCCCTCGCAGGCAATGCGCCATGACCACTCCGGGCTACCTACATCCGGAGGAGATAGTATCACTAGGGTAGGTCTATACAGTGCAGAACCAAAGCGAATCATCAGAATCAGTATATATAACTCAAAACAATGCATAACTAACCAGACGGTTCTCAAGCCCAAAACCTCTTAATACGTGTAAGAATAATGACTCAAGATAATCAGATACTTTAATTCAATCATATAGATATAGTAATTAAAACAGTTATGCATGCAAGGGTTTAAACGAAATAAAGGCCCACTCAGAGTCTAGTCTCACCGTTAATTGAACGTATAAACCTGTCCAGGTGCTAACGTAAAATCCCGGTCATGTCCAAAGTACACATAAAGGTCACTATAGGTCCCTACATCTCAAACATGAAACCCTAGAATGAAACCGGCCTGGGAAAGCCGTCCAACACACTTCCCGAGGCATTAAACCCTAATTTGACCAACCTAACGATCTCCGATCGACACGAAACCACCTCCATTGGATTCGTATCGTCGAAACCTTAAAAATAGTAATAGTTCCATCAAAAATACTATTCACACGCGCCTCCATGCACTGGTCAACGTACTGGTCAACCCTGCTATAGTACCTGATGACATCAGTATGACACCACTGTTGACGTCAGTATGACGTCATCCCTGACAGGTGTGAGACAACACGTGTCACTCGCTGGTCTGACATGTCTGACATGATGACATCACCATCCCTATCATTCAATCGGGTCCTACCAAAAACTAGCAACTGGGTCGCCGTGACCCACGACCATGACCCGACCAGAATTTCCATCTCCGACCACCATTTTCAGTGCAATTGGTTCCTATCGACTAGTCTAAGCCTACACTACAAGTATGTGGACTTAAAACAAGAAGAAAAAAACAAGATCTCTACCTTTAAATCGAAGATTCACGGCCCAGTTTTCCGGTCGTCTTCTCCGTCACGCCAGGCTACGCCCAGTCTTGAAACCGCCCAGAACACGACTCAACAAACTGGAAGGCCCTCTACACATCAAAACTGGGGTTTCAAAACTGGGAAAAATAGAGAAGGTTTAAGGTTTTCTAGCTTACCTTCTCCATGTCGCCATCGTGGGTCCCCCAGTCAGTCGTCCAGGCCTCCCAACGGTCCTATCCCAGCGTTAGATCGAAGTATGGTTGTGTGGGTTGAACGATTTAGGTTGGTTGTGTCCATACGGGTTTGGGTGGTGCTCAAGTTACAGCACAGAGAAGATGATGATGGTGGTTGGTGATGATGATGATGACGATGATGATGGTGGCTGGTGATGATGATGATGACGATGATGATGATTGACAAGACCCGTCCCCAAAGGACTTTAATAACCGTGCCCGGTCCTGCTCCCGTCTGACAAGTGAGCTGAAGTTACGAATTTACCATCAACACTTACCAAACAAGAGATAACTACACCTGTGCCTACTCATGCCTCCACCTTCCGATTAGCCTCGATCATCGCGCCACGACCTGGAGGGTCAATAAAAACATAAAAGGTGTGAGTGGACAAAAATAAACTTTTATAAATACATTTGGGGAAAATTAATCTTACCCTCCAGTTTCACAAACATGCATGCATATCATAAAACATGAGTAATCACGCGAAATCAATCAAGTATGAACAGTGGACCGATAAAATGAAAACATGTTTTCCCCTTGTCCAAATTTTCTCTGAAACTCATGTTCATCAAATCAGTTCATGATATAAAGTATCTGGACACAAATATCAATCAATCACAAATATCACCAATCCTCAATATCCAATCTAAATATCCAAGTAACCGTCACGATATCAATGAAACGCGAGCAAACTTGGGAGTCTCACGTCCGAGTACATCCCTAGGATGTACGACGTCTGGGGTGATATCATCTCCAGGATCTACGACGTCTGGAGGATATCATCATAATCTCCCACTCCTGAGATTGAGCCTCCCTCGGAGCTACTCATCTCCAGGCAATGGATCGTGACTACTCCAAGATCTACGACGTCTGGAGGAGACTATCAAATCACAGAGGATGATATATGTGGAACAGTCACCAAATCCAGTAATCTCATTTTTAAACCATTTAAGTCTCAAATCAAGTAAAAAAACATTTCAACAGGGCCTCTGCCCGTAACATAGCATTCACAAAGCAAGTTCCACAAATCCATTATAAAACAGTGTCAAGAATTCACTTATAAATCAAAATCATCAATTTAATCACATTCACATGTGACTCCAAATCCGAGTCAAAATCACTATCCAATTGGGTCTCAAGCCCAAAATATCATTTTCACGCAATTCCGTGCAATCGCAACCTCAGTTGCCAATTTCATATAAACCCATAAAATATATCCAAAAGCATTACAAATCTATCAAATCATTTTCCGACTCATGATTGGAGTCAAAACCAATCTCAAATCCCGGGCCCTCACCCAAAATAGCAATTTCACAATTTACTCGAAAGTTGTGCCCAAACAATATAAAACAATATAATATTCCCAAAATCTTGAAATCATTATCTCGAAACATTAATCATGCCAAATCATTTCAAATCATATAATAAAGCATTTAGAACATATATGCATGCATTCTGGGTAGGAAAACCAAAGTCCACTCACACAAGGTCCATATCGCTCGCTTTCCGAGCCGCACATTTTTCCGTAAATTCTGGAAGTCACCATTCCTATCCAAAATCATTATCGAGGGTCATTAACACTTCAATATACCTCATATAATTTTCCCCAATTTTTTCCGGGATAAATACGTATTTTAAATGTATATTAAAACTTCGGATACACATAACACTATCGAAACGGTATCCGATTTCCTCAAAAGCAGCGCCAAACTGTTTGTTACATTAAATGGAACAAAAGTCATACAGAACTCACCTCGGGAATCAAGCCCACGCGCCCTCACGCGCTGCCGCATACCTGCAAAACGGGTCCTTTAGCCCGCGTGTTGACCCGGTTAGTTCTCCATCAATTCAACATCGTTTTCAAAAATTGAACATTCCAATAACTTCCTAACCAACTGAATTATTGATCTCTAACATCAGTTTGACGTTTAGTTACTCCAAACCATCTCGACTTAATTCAAGTTTCAAAAGGATGTTCATCGTCTGAGTTCGTCAAATAATCATTGAATCCTTCAATTAATTAGTCAGACAACATCGTAGACTCATTTTAAAGATGATTTGGAAATCAATTTCACAAAAACTTACCCCCAATTACTCAACTCAAGCGCATGATTTCCCGACTTCCGCCATGTCTGTTCATGGCTCAATGAGCTTCGAACCTTGAGTTTCTCGATTTGGATCGACGAATAAGGGTCCCATAAGTCATAATCTAATCTCAATTCGACTTGGTCTGTCTTACAACTCGAATTCGTATTTTAAATTTCCAAGAACAGGTTTCGGGTTTCTCTTCGGATTTTCTTTCATGATTCTTCTCCTTTCTTCCTCATAATGTTCTATTCTCCCTCTTTCAAATCCCTTTAGTTTCTCAGGTTCTTAGCCTAGGGGTTCAGTGGTCACCTGAGATCAATTATGGTTTTTTCTCATACACTGGTTTTGTTTTCTCTTAAAAGCCATACACAATTAAGTGCAACTCCAGCATATTTGGCCTGTATCAAGGCCACTAATTGTCCTCTGCATAGTGACATGTGTGACTCACAGACCTGCATGACTCACCAAAGCAGCTGAATCATCAAATCTTAGCCCAACCAAAATTACCATTTTACCCTTACCTTCAAAATTACCAAAATTCCCCTTGCCTTCGCAGACCCGCAACTTTCACATCCGACCTCCGATTGATGCATGACTTCTGTCTACGGATTCAGCGTCCCGAGGCCTATCCAACTGCACTTATGGAAAGCCCAAACAAGGTCCCGGTTAAAATTTCAACTTTCGACCCTTATAAGCAGGGGCAAAATTATCATTTTCTTCAAATTTTCCAAATTTTCTTTTTTCGAATTTCTGGGTCGTTATAACCTGCCCCCCTTAAATAATTTTGTCCTCGAAATTCCAATCAGTAGATACCATGATAGTTCTCCCGAGGATAACTCACAAGTAAACTTATCGAAATCATACAATTCAGTCCTCATTATTGAATCAACATCGGGACAATTCTCTATAACCCCTGCCGCACGGGCAGTCATATCCAAGCTTACTCAGGATACGGAGCCTCGCTCAACGTCCGAGTATACACAATCCAGAAATCACAAGTACAAGTATCATCATCCCAATCACATGTCATCCACTCATGACAAGGTACAATGCCTTAAATCACCACGCACATTGCACCAGACCACTAGACCAATTGCGACGACCAGGAAATTCGAAAAAGGAAAATTTGGAAAAAATGGAGAGAAAATACGATTTTTCCCTTGGTTGTGGGGCCGAAGGTTGACTTTTTGTTCGGGTTACCTTTGGGACTTTTGGCCCTGACAGTTGGGTAGGTCTCGAGACGCTGAATCCGTAGACAGGCGGCATGCGTCAATCGGAGGTCGGATGTGAAAGTTATGGGTCTAAAAGGTTAGGGGTATTTTGGTAATTATGTGTGAAGGGGTAAAATGGTAATTTGAGTTAGGGACACCTGTGCCCGCTAATTTGGATGGGGATTTAGTACCTAGTGACACCTGTCACTGTGTAGATGAGATTAGTGGCATTGATGACGTCTGTTATTTGGATAGGACGACTATGTTTGAATTAAAGCTAAACCGTGTGTGTATGTTTTCTTCAAACCAAAAACAGAGAACAAAGGTGAGTTCGATTGATCGTCCCAGCAACCAATTGAGAAACTTGTGAAAACTGATGCAATTGAGAGTGAAATTGAGAGGAAATAGGGAAGAAAAAAGGAAGGAAAAACCAGAAAAACCGAAATCCACCCGAAAACCCTGAATTGATAACTTGGGATCGAATTTTGAATTGGACAATTAATTGATGGAAACAGAGACAAGGATGAGCGTCTAGAGGTTCAAACGAATTGATTGGAATCGAAATTGAGGGGAATGGTGAAGAAACAAGCCCAGACGGACCTGATATTTGTTTTACAAATCTTGAGTTGAATTTGAATGGTTGGCAGGGATTAAAGTTATAATTGAGATTGAAACTAGGTTATTATGAACCTTGCAAAGCTTCTGAGTGAATCAATTGCAAGAATTCAATTGGAATTGGTCAAGATTGAAGGATGAACAGTACTCGGGTGTTCATCGACAAAGTCGAGTTTGAATTGATGGATTAAGGTAAGTTGCCTTGTAACTGAGCTTACAGAACTTTAATTAGACCTAAAACGATGCTATTGGCTTGATCAATTATGAAAATCAACTGAGAACGGACATGAATAGAACCGGGTCAACACGCGTGCTAGACGACCCGTTGAATAGAGAAACGGGTAAGGACGATGCACTGTAGCATTTTACTGTGCAGGCGCGTGGGTACGATTCCCGAGGCGATGTCAACATGTCTTTTGTTCCGTCTAATGTAACGAACATTTTGGCGTTGGTTTCGAGTCAATCGGACACCGTTTCGATATTCTTTCGAGGGTCCGAAGGTTTATGTTATGTTTTAAATTAATATTTAATTCCTTGAAAATTATGGAAAATTCATATCATATTAATTGAGTCATTAATGACCTTTCATGATGATTTTGGAAAAGATTCATGATTCCTAGAAAATACCAGAAATTACGGAAAAAAGTGCAGCTCGGAAAACGAGCGATATGGACGGTGTGTGAGTGGACGTTTGTTTTATAAACTGTTATGCATGCATAGTTAAATGTTTTACATGATTTATTGCATGATTTGATGTGCAATGAGGTCATGATAATTTGGCATGATTATTTGTGATTTAAAGATTATTTTAATCGGTCTTTCGAACACATTTTACGAGAAATGTGCAAGTGGTGTTTTGGGCTAGGCCCGGAGTCAAAATGGTTTCGAAAAGGATATTTTGACTTAATTGGGGAGTCAATGATGATTTCTGGATTATTTTATTATTTTCAAATGAGATCTTACGGATTTACGTGTAAATGACATTTGGCTTGAGACCCTGTCGGGAATGCTTTGGACTTGGTTTGAAGTCATGGATATGATTGATATGTGTTTGTGGTATGGATTGTGTTTGTGATTGTGGATACTGGACCATGTTCTGGATCGTGCGAGAGTAGTTCCTAGACGTGACTCGGATGGTGCGTGAGTGCAGTTCCCGAGTATGTGGTACGTCTAGATGGTGCGTGTGCAGTTCCTAGACATGACTGATATGACTCGGATGGTGCCTGAGTGGAGTTCCCCAGGTTGGCCTAAGCGTAGTGCGGATGTGACTGTGTGATTGTTTGTGCACTTGTGAATAGTACAGATTAATTGATTGATTGATTGTGCACTTGTGAGTAGTGCTGTTTGATGTTGATTGTGAGGGAGTATTGGTATTGAGCACGGGTTCTGGTCTTTGTGGCCAGGTGATTATGTTTTCATGTGTTTTGGTTGGAAAGCCGGTGATTGTGACACATATGTTTTACCCTATGCATGCATGGTTTGATCAACTCGAGGGGTAAATGGTCTGTTGAAATGTATTTTCAAAAGATATTATTTTTTTCCACTCACACGTTTTCTGTTTTAATGACCCTCCAGACCTTGGCACGAAGGCGGAGGCATGAGCAGTAATTAGTGCAATTATCCCTTGTCTGACAGGTGCTGAGGGGTAGTTTCGGGAATTCAATTGACTTGTCATATAGGAGCAAGACCGGACATGATTATCAAAGTCCAATTGGGACGAGTCCTGTCAAATTGGTATCAGAGCATTTGGTTACTGATTTGTCATGCCTCCGAAACACGAGCCCCGTACGTGGCCTGGCGATTAGACAGGATGTGAGGGTATCAGAAATCCCTGGAGTGACTATGACCCTGGATTGGGGGTCGAACATTGCATCTTATGTTCTGGTTGTGTTGGACTTATGTTGGTCTAGGTGGTTGTTTACGATATGGTATATGAATGGGTGTGTTGGGCCCAGGATAAAACTTGACCTGAGGATACGGGGTCGGATGAGTGACCTTTGGATTTTGGATATCGAATGGGACTCAAAGGGAATCAGGAATTGTGTAGGATATGGTTAACCTAGTGGTGTTTACTAGGTGACCGGATATGCCAGTGGTGGCATTGATGATTAGTAAATGTTGAATTCAGACTCGAGAAGAGTCGAGACATTGGATTTGGACTTAATAAAAGTCAGGAGTTGTTTTAGGACTCGGGATGAGTCATGATGTGTTATGAGGGCTCGGGACGAGCCGGGACAGATAGAAAAAGTGGTTATGGTTGCACATAACGGATAAAGGTTCATGTGGGAACCCGAGGTATTGAAATAGATGTGAATTGAGTCTCCATGATTGTTGTTGGAGAGGTACATTGGAATTTCGGGGACAAAATTCTTTAAGTGGGGAAGGTTGTGACGACCTGGAAATTCGAAAAAGGAAAAATTGGAAAAATTGGAAAGAAAGGACAATTTTGCCCTTGGTTGTGGGGCTGAAAGTTGACTTTTTGTTCAAGATGCCTTTTGGACTTTTGGCCATGACCATTGGGTAGATCCCGAGATGCTGAATCCATAGACATGCGACATGCATCAATCGGAGGTCAAATGTGAAAGTTATGGGTCTAAGAAGGTTAAGGGTATTTTGGTAATTATGTGTGAAGGGATAAAATGGTAATTTGAGTTAGGGACACCTGTGCCCGCTAATTTGGATGAGGATTCAGTACCTGGTAACACCTGTCACTGATTTGTCAACGTTCAGGCCATGGTACAACGTTCAGGGCATTTGGTTACTGATTTGTCATGCCTCCGAAACACGAGCCCCGTGCGCGGCCTAGCGATTAGACGGGATATGAGGGTATCGAAAATCCCTGGAGTGACTATGAACCTGGATTGGGGGTCGAACATTGCATCTTGTGTTCTGGTTGTGTTGGACTTATTTTGGTCTAGGTGGTTTTTTACGATATGGTATATGAATGGGCATGTTGGGCCTAGGATAAAACTTGACCCGAGGATAGGGGGTCAGATGAGTAACCTTCAATTTTGGATATCGAATTGGGTAGGATATGGTTCAGCTAGGGGTGTTTGCTAGGTGACCGGATATGCCAGTGGTGGCATTGATGATTAGTAAAAGTTGAATTCGGACTCGAGAGGAGTCGAGACATTGGATTTGGACTTAATAGGAGTAAGGAGTTGGTTTAGGACTCGGGATGATTCATGATGTGTTATGAGGGCTCGGGACGAGCCGGGACAGATAGAAAAAGTGATTATGGTTGCACATAACGAATAAAGGTTCATGTGAATTGTTTGAGAGGTACATTCGAATTTTGGGGACAAAATTTTTAAGGGGGGAAGGTTGTGACGACCCAGAAATTCGAAAAAGGTAAATTTTGAAAAATTGGAGAGAAATGACGATTTTGCTCTTAGTTGTGGGGCTGAAAGTTGACTTTTTGTTTGGGATGCCTTTTGGACTTTTGGCCATGACCATTGGATAGGTCCCGAGACGCTGAATCCGTAGACAGGCGGCATGCATCAATCGGAGGTCGGATGTGAAAGTTATGGTCTAAGAAGGTTTGGGGTATCTTGGTAATTATGTGTAAAGGAGTAAAATGGTAATTTGAGTTAGGGATACCTGTGCCCGCTAATTTGAATGAGGATTCAGTACCTGGTGACACGTGTCACTGTGTAGATGAGATTAGTGGCATTGATGTCGTCTGTTATTTGGATAGGACGGCTATGTTTGAATTAAAGCTAAACCGTGTGTATATGTTTTCTTCAAACCAAAAACAGAGAACAAAGGTGAGTTTGATTGATCGTCCTAGCAACCAATTGAGAAACATGTGAAAACATATGCAATTGAGAGTGAAATTGAGAGGAAATAGGGAAGAAAAAGGGAAGGAAAAACCGGAAAAACCAAAACCCACCCGAAAACCTTGAATTGATAACTTAGGATCGAATTTTGAATTGGACGATTAATTGATGGAAAGAGAGACAAGGATGAGCATCTAGAGGTTCAAACGAGTTGATTGGAATCGAAATTGAGGGGAATGGTGAAGAAACAAGCCCAGGCGGACCTGGTATTTGTTTTACAAATCTTGAGTTGAGTTCGAATGGTTGGCAGGGATTAAAGTTATAATTGAGATTGAAACTAGGTTAATATGAACCCTGCAATGATTCTGAGTGAATCAATTGCAAGAATTAAATTGGGATTGGTCGAGATTGAAGGATGAACAGTGCCCGGGTGTTCATCGACAAAGTCCAGTTTGAATTGAAGGATTAAGGTAAGTCGCCATGTAGTTGAGTTTACAGAACTTTAATTAGACCTAAAATGATTCTATTGGCTTGATCAATTCTAAAAATCAACTGAGAATGGACAGGAATTTAACCAGGTCAACACGCGGGGTGGATGACCCGTTTAAAAGAGAAACTGGTAAGGACGATGCACTGTAGCACTTTATTGTGCAGGCGCGTGGCTCCCACGCACAGCCACCTGTGGCGGCGGGTGAGGGCGCGTGGGCACAATTCCCGAGGTGATGTTAACATGAATTTTGTTCATCTAATGTAACGAACATTTTGGCATTGGTTTCGAGTTAATCGGACACCGTTTTGATATTCTGTCGAGAGTCCGAAGGTTTATTTTATGTTTTAATTAATATTTAATTCCCGAAAAATTATGGGAAATTCATATGATATTAATTGAGTCATTAGGGACCTTTCATGATGATTTTGGATAGGATTCACGATTCCTGGAAAATACCGGAAATTACGAAAAAGCGTGCAGCTCGGAAAGCGAGTGATATGGACGGTGTGTGAGTGGACGTTTGTTTTATAAACTGTTATGCATGCATAGTTAAATGTTTTAAATGATTGATTGCATGATTTGATGTTCAATGAGGTCATGATGAATTGGCATGATTATTTGATATTTAATGATTATTTTAATCGGTCTTTCGGACACGTTTTACAAGAATTGTGCAAGTGATGTTTTGGGCTAGGTCCGGAGTCAAAACGATTTCAAAAAGGATTATCAAAACTTAATTCGTGAGTCAATGATGATTTTTGGATTATTTTATTGTTTTCAAATGAGATCTTACGGATTTACGTGTAAATGGCATTTGGGCTTGAGACCCTATCGGTAATGCTTCGACTTAGTTTGAAGTCATGGATATGATTGATATGTGTTTGTGGTACGGATTGTGTTTATGATTGTGGATATATGACCATGTTCTGGATGGTGCGAGTGCAGTTCCTAGATGTGACTCAGATGTTGCGTGAGTGCAGTTCCCGAGTATGTGGTACGTCTAGATGGTGCGTGTGCAGTTCCTAGACGTGACTGATATGACTCGGATGGTGCCTGAGTGCAGTTCCCGAGGTTGGCATACGCGTAGTGGGGATGTGACTGTGTGATTGTTTGTGCACTAGTGAATAGTGCGGATTGATTGATTGATTGATTGATTGTGCACTTGTGAGTAATGCTGTTTGATGTTGATTATGATGGCGTCTTAGTATTGAGTACGGGTTCTGATATTTCTTGGCAGGTGATTATGTTTTCATGTGTTTTGGCTGGAAAGCAGGTGATTGTGACACATATACTTTGCCCTATGCATGCATGGTTTGATAAACTGGTGGGGTAAATAGTCTGTTGAAATGTATTTTCAAAAGATATTATTTTTGTCCACTCACACCTTTTCTTTTTTGACGACCCTCCAGGCCTTGGCACGACGTTTGGCGCTGATCGAGAGGCGGCGGCATGAGCGGGAATCAGTACAATTATCCTTTGTCTGACATGTTCTGAGGGGTAGTTTCTGGACTTCAGTTGACTTGTCAGATGGGAGCAAGACCGGGCACAATTTTCAAAGTCCAGTTGGGACGGGTCCTGTCAAATTGGTAGCAGAGCATTTGGTTACTAATTTGTCTTGCCTTCGAAACACGAGCCCCGTGTGCGGCCTGGCAATTAGACGGGATATGAGGGTATCAAAAATACCTGGAGTGACTATGACCCTGGATTGGGGGTCGAACATTGCATCTTGTGTTCTGGCTGTGTTGGACTTGTGTTGGTCTTGGTGGTTGTTTACGATATGGTATATGAACGAGCTTGTTGGGCCCAGGATAAAACTTGACGCGAGGATAGGGGTCAGATGAGTGACCTTTGGATTTTGGATATCGAATGGGACTCAAAGCGAATCCGGAATTAGGTAGGATATGGTTCACCTAGGGGTGTTTGCTAGGTGACCAGATATGCCAGTCGTGGCATTGGTGATTAGTAAATGTTGAATTCAGACTCGAAAGGGGTCGAGACAATGGATTTGGACTTAATAGGAGTCATGAGTTGGTTTAGGACTCGGGATGAGTCATGATGTGTTATGAGGGCTCGGGACGAGCCGAGATAAATAGAAAAAGTGATTATGGTTGTACATAATGAATAAAGGTTCATGTGGGAACCCGAGGTATTGAAATAGATGTGAATTGAGTCTCCATGAATGTTGTTTGAGAGGTACATTCGAATTCTGGGGACAAAATTTTTAAGGGGGGAAGGTTGTGAAGACCCGGAAATTCGAAAAAGGTAAATTTGGAAAAATTAGAGAGAAATGACCATTTTTCCCTTAGTTGTGGGGGCTGAAAGTTGACTTTTTGTTTGGGATGCCTTTTGGACTTTTGGCCATGTAACGACCCGTCCCAAATACCTAGATTAGATTAGTGACTAATCACGATTAGTGAGGCTAATCCGTGATTAGTAGAGCGAAATCAGACGAACGATGCGAAATGACCGTTTTGCCCCTGATGGTGGCAAAACGTTGACTTTTCAATCGGGTGGTCAAATGGACTTTAACCGATGACCGTGACGTAGTTCGTGACGTCACGAGTTCATAGACAGGTGGCACGTTCAATTCCGACGTTCGGGGAGGAAGTTATGACGTTCGGAAGTTTAGGGGCATTTTGGTAATTTGGGTGAATAGGAGGTCAAAAGTTGACTTTTTGACCGGGAGGTCCGATGGCCGAGGTCCGAAGACCGTTACGTAGATGAGGACGATACGAATCCGTAGACAGGCGGCACGTCGAATTCGGACGTTCGACGGCGAAGTTACGGTTCACAGAAGTTCTCGGTTACTATTCACGACGACACGTTTTACGAGGACAGTTTGTCTTTAGTGTGGACCCAGATATTTTGGCAGGCCAAGGGATGAGTGACAAGTGTCACCCATCCATTGCCCACCTTCCCACATACGTGCATCGATCATTCCTTCATTTCAAACACCCCAAAACCCATACCCGATCTCACCATTTCTCTCCCTCTTTGTGCAACCCAAACCCAACCAACCCAACCCCATCTCGACCAGGACTGAGACCAGAGAGTGAGGGAGGATGTAGGACGCGGTGGCCGGCCCAGGAAGACGCCGTCGTGGGCGGCGGAGCCACAAACCCGTGCGGGTGCACGGTAAGGCCCAAATTTCCATTTTAATTGATTTTGACGTTATGGTTGATTTTTGACGATTAGGATGAGTTAGTTAGGTTTCTAGGACAGTTTTAAGGCGGTTTTGGTGGTGGTTGACGGCTGAGAAGCCGTGGGAGGAAAATGGAAAAACTGAACCGTGAGGTTCAAAAATCAAACCTCGGGTTCTATGGGTTTTTCCTTGTTTTGATCATCCAAACATGTTCCTAGGATCATATTAGGAAGTTTAGAATCGATTGGGAAGAAAACGGACGAGATTTGAGGGAGTAGGAACGCTGAACCGGTTCCGCCGGTTCAGCACAGTGCCTGGACCGGAAAACCAGGAAAAACCGGTTTTCCTGAGGATGCTGGTGATGAACAGTAACCAGGGTCTTCTAGGGGCCCGTGAGGGCACGTGGTCCATAATTTGGGGAAGTGTTCAACACGGAAAATCTTCTATTCGATGTAACGAACATTTTGGGACTGGTTTCGTGTCGATCGGACACCGTCTCGATATGTTTCGGGACATCGGAAGGTTTAGGGTGGGTTTAAAAATAGTTAAAAGTTTGGGAAAATTACGGGGCTTTGGTAGGAGGTTAATTAAGTAGTTAGTAACCTTCTATTAAAATTTGGACAGGTTTGGGAGTCCCGGTGACGGTGATCGGCTCGGGGAGCCGTATGGCACGCAAATCGAGGCGGCAGCTCGGACGGTCTGTGAGTGGACCTTGTTTTCTAAATTGGTGCATGCATAAATTTTTATTATATGTTTTATTACTTGTTTGATGATGCCATGGGTGCATTTGTATGTGGTTACGTATAAGCACGTATTTCGAGGTTTCGGCCTTATACGGTGCTTATACGGGTCTGTATTTCTTTATTGATTTAAATGAACTGGATTTGGATTTCAAAAGGATAAACTCGGGTATGAGACCCATTTGGTTTTGTCTCGGGCATATGACCTCAGATTCCGGGCACGGTGCCCAGTTGGTGTCCTATGTTCGGGCACGAGACCCAGTCACTTTACGGTTTTGATTTCAGGTCAGGGAACCTTAAATGGATTCCCAGGTTCATGACGGTTTATGGGAACCGGCATGAACCCTTGTTATGGTATCATGGTTCATGACGGTTTATGGGAACCGGCATGAACCCTTGTTAGTTATTACGGTACATGACGGTTTATGGGAACCGGCATGAACCCTTGTTATGGTATCATGGTTCATGACGGTTTATGGGAACCGGCATGAACCCTTGTTAGTTATTACGGTACATGACGGTTTATGGGAACCGGCATGTTACCTCGGTTATGTTATTACGGTACATGACGGTTTATGGGAACCGGCATGTTACCTGATTATGGATAATATGGATTCATGACGGTTCAGGGGAACCGGTCATGAATGTTTATGTTATGTATATATATGTTCGTCTACCTTCCTTTACATGTTCTACTATCTCCTCCGGGGAGGGTCGTTGGCCTGGGTGGACCCCGGAGTAGTCACGGAGCACCGACTGAGTGGAGTCACCCCCCAGTTGGGTTCCTTACTCTCAGGAAGGCTATGGTTACTATTACCTCGGGTAGGGTCAGTGGTCTACGGACATTGACCTTGACTTTGAGATGACTCGGATTGAGACCCGAGTAGCGCGCGCGTGGCTTTGGATACCGTGACAGGATTGGTTGTGTGACTTATATATATGTATGTGATGGATATATGATATATGATATGTGGTGTGTACAGGTGTGCACAGGATTTGGGCAGTGGCCCGTATGGTCGTTTTTATTGTGGTCCTTTCGACCTTAGTTTATATCTGCTTTGGGCTTAGTCCCACATATGGTTGTTTTGGATAAATGGTTTTCGAATGCATGCATGCTTTTTAGTGGAGGGTACAAATGTCTTATGAAATGTTTTTATAAACTCTTTGTTTTGTCCACTCACAGTTTTTAATGTTTTGACTGCCCTTCAGGTTGACATCAGATGTGGACTGTAGCAGAGACCGAGATATCACATGCCTCCTCCGGATCCTGGCGTACTCTGATAGCCCGGGAGGGCAAATGACGAAAATATCCCTTGTCTGACACTTCGTGTCAGACGGGAGCAGGGTAATCCCGCACTAATCCCGGGGGGATTGGGATGGGTCCTGTCAACGTGGTATCAGAGCGGGGTTGTCTCTATTCGAGCAACCGTGCAGCTCTTGGAGTATGTACACTGGTCGAGGATGTGATATCTCATTGGGCTGCAGTCCGTGGTCAACCTGATTGTTGGGGTGCCGGTACGATAGTTAGTAGGATTGGCATGCCTTGGTTCGGCATTCGATGCCGGGGTTGCCGTAGTTCTGTCGTGGATGACAGTGTGGGACCCTACAAAGGGATAAACAGTATTTTCGAGTTTTGACCGTGAGACGGTTAGTTGGGATCGTCTTTCACGATGTCGTAGGATCGGTTCCGACGACTGGTTTAGAGTTGCGACCACTCGATGGTCGGACTTGGGTTGGGTTAAATGGAGTTACTGCGGTCGGCAGTTAGCTGTCGGTTTCGGGGAATCCTAGTTGGATTGTCGGTAGGATTGGATTGACGTCTTTACGATGTCAAGACCACGAGGTCGGTCAGGTTGTTGATGTTACTGCTTTTCGCAGTTGGGTTCCGAGGAACTCTAGGTGTGATTGTGGAACCCTACCTTGGTAGGTATGGTTCGGAAAGGAGAGTTGACGAGTGGTTTGACTTGGATGACTATTCGGATTTGGGGTTCGTTAGTCGGCCTGGCCATGTCAGCTTGTGTGGGGACTGCACTTCGCAGTCGAGGTTATATTTATCGGGTAGACCAAGTTGGTTGTCGTGCTACTTCAGTTGTGGGTTGGTGCAACTAAGGTCGCGGGTGACCTGGTAGACGACATTGGGATAGTCGAGTTGCGACTGGTTAGAGTTTGGTTGGACAGGTTACCAGGGTTGGTACTTGTCGATGAAATCCCTGAGTGGGATACAGAGTAGTTGGTACAGGCGATTGATTCCGTTGGATACGGAGTCTGGATATAGCGATGTCTGGTAGTTAGGTCTGCACGAGTGTGGGGCAGGCGCTACTACCGAGAGTGGTTATAGTTACGATTGTTGGGGATCGGGGACGTTCGGGGAACGTTTTCCTTTTCTCGTATGAGTTGTCAGGGTGACTGTACCCAGAGTTGTTGGGTACGAGGGAGACAGAGTTTCTCCTATTCGAGCAAAGGTACGGGATCATCGTTCGGTATGAGCGGAGATCTAGGGTTGTCCGTTTGCACACAGGGTGCTAATACTGATACTGATGTCTGTGTGCTAATGCTGATACTGACCCTAGTGTTGGTGATGGTGACGACGATGAGTCACGAGTCGGGATGTGACCCCATCAAGATACGTATATGTTCAGTATCTGTGGTTCGGGAGTGAACCACGGATAGTGACGGACTGGATAGGATCCAACGGTAGTTGAGACGTGAGGATCGAGTACTGTCATGGGGGACTAGCGACCAGTTGGTCAGAATTGGTTAGATATGGTGGTTTGCAGAGATTTGACTGCAGATCACAGCAGGGATCTGTTGTGACTTTTCAGTAGAGTGGTACATCAGATTAGGATGAATTGACATCCTTTTGGATGTACATATACGGTCGTAAATGGGCATGTGTCCATAACCAGTCTAACGGGGACACGTGGTTGATGTCTGGGTATATTGTTTCCAATCTGGTTGGAACTTCGAAATCGCGAGAGGTTGCGATTGAGGTGACGAGAGGAATGCGGGTTTTCCGCATTGGTATTGGGTATGTCGAAGTCGTTTGGGTGACTTCTCAGGTTCTACCATAATTGATGGTGGTAGATGATATTGATGATGTAGATGTTATTGATGTTGTTGGTTGCCACTAGTACACTGATCATGTATTGGTTGGTGGACCTGTGATTTGTCTTGGGTCATCAGGTGAAATGAGTATATCGAAGTTAGGTGACTGAGATTTCTCATTTCCTGCTTGGTGGCAGACGAGGTTGGTTTACGTGACGTGGTGAATGCAACGAGTTTGGTTGTATTCACATAGGATGAATTTTGATGTCATAGTCTTGTATCATCTTTGATTTTCCTCGGTGGAATGACAAGGATCGATACGAGGTAATCAGTGAGTACCCACAGTCTCGGCGTGTCTCGTCGTAGACTAATCTATTTAAGATGTGGGAAATGGTCTAGGACTTTGGTTGGCGAGACGATCCTCGATCGTGACGTCTATAGTCGGTTGACGTAGTGTTGGATCTGGATCGTGATTTGGATGATCCAGATAGGTGGAGAGTTTATCACTCTTACTTGGTTGAGTGGA
The DNA here is from genome assembly GCA_032719365.1 of Prinsepia uniflora. NCBI lineage: Eukaryota > Viridiplantae > Streptophyta > Magnoliopsida > Rosales > Rosaceae > Prinsepia > Prinsepia uniflora. Next base: position 44,646,289 of record CM064861.1, on the reverse strand, counting down.
GCATGATGGGACTGAACTTCTTTTCGAGGTAAATCTCATATGGCTTACTACTCGCCTGAGTAGTTGTCCGAGGAGTAGGTGTCTGACGAAGTCGGGTTTTTTCAGACTTGGTGCTGTGTGTGATGTTGTGATTGGCTTCCCTATGAAGTCAATCGATTGTGTTGTGGTAATCGGTCGAACAGGTATCCGATAGGTTCGGATATGGTGCGTCTCGGTAGACGAGAACGAGATTTCAGGTTTTGGAATCAGATTTCTGGATGACGATTCAGGATTTGATTTTGGAACTTGAAAGAGGATTTCTGTATTTGGGTTTTGGAATCGGATTCTGGGTGACGATTCAGGATTTGATTCTAGAGCTTGACTATAGATTTTCTTTTATGGATTTGGGTTCGGAATGGTTATTCCTAATACTAGTTTACGGAATGATGATTTCGGATTTGAATTTGGACATGATTATGGATATGATTTCTGGGTTTGGATTCGGGATTTCTTACAAAATTGCGGATTCGGATTCAGATTTGGAAATAGATAATGGGTTGGAGTTTCGATTTGTCTAGATCGAACAGATGGACTCCATAATTGAAACGTGATTGACTACAACCTAGGTGGTTGTAGGCTGATTGATGGGTAGATGTACGTACCTGGTTTGTTGTTCGAGGTACGACACCGGGCACACTTGGGATGTCTGGTGACGGTATATAGGTTATACCGGTGGTGCGTTGGAGAGCGTATTGGTAGTCGGATTGGATCCGATACCACTGGATTAGTCGAGGTCGTGAACTAGGCATTGGATACTGTGCATTGGGTCATGGTATTTCTAATGGGTCTAGTTACACACAGGTCGAGTGCAATGTTGGTGGTTAGTGTAACCACGGGTGTGTGTCATATCAGTTTGCGACTGACGACTGTTAAGTGGTGACGGTCTGTCGGAGGTGTCAGCGTGGATCGTTGAGTGAGGTCTGATGACTCCCAGTGGGAGCAGACGTCAGGGTATCTTAGTGAGTGAGTAAGGAACCGTAGAGTTGTTTATGTCAGCAAAAGGGTAGATTTGACAAGTGGGTCGATCATAGGATACTTGGGCTCCTCTGATACTGACAGGTGGTGTCAGTTCGGAGCGTACGACTTCTGCTATTCGACGTGGTCGAATGTAGTCGATACGACGTGAGTGTTAGTGGTACGTCTGGTTGCACACGAGTTTTATTCTGGATAGTTGGTGTACGAGTGTACACGTGTGTTTCGAGGTCAATTCTACTTTCCACGAGGTGGTTGTGGAATCGAGATAGTTGAAGTTTCAAGTACGAAACTAATTAAGGAGGGAAGAACGGTAGAATTAGGTCGGTTGGAATTTCGGGGACGAAATTAATTAAGGAGGGAAGGTTGTAACGACCCGTCCCAAATACCTAGATTAGATTAGTGACTAATCACGATTAGTGAGGCTAATCCGTGATTAGTAGAGCGAAATCGGACGAACGATGCGAAATGACCGTTTTGCCCCTGATGGTGGCAAAACGTTGACTTTTCAATCGGGTGGTCAAATGGACTTTGACCGATGACCGTGACGTAGTTCGTGACGTCACGAGTTCATAGACAGGTGTCACGTTCAATTCCGACGTTCGGGGAGGAAGTTATGACGTTCGGAAGTTTAGGGCATTTTGGTAATTTGGGTGAATAGGAGGTCAAAAGTTGACTTTTTGACCGGGAGGTCCGATGGCCGAGGGCCGAAGACCGTTACGTAGATGAGGACGATACGAATCCGTAGACAGGCGGCACGTCGAATTCGGACGTTCGACGGCGAAGTTACGGTTCACAGAAGTTCTCGGTTACTATTCACGACGACACGTTTTACGAGGACAGTTTGTCTTTAGTGTGGACCCAGATATTTTGGCAGGCCAAGGGATGAGTGACAAGTGTCACCCATCCATTGCCCACCTTCCCACATACGTGCATCGATCATTCCTTCATTTCAAACACCCCAAAACCCATACCCGATCTCACCATTTCTCTCCCTCTTTGTGCAACCCAAACCCAACCAACCCAACCCCATCTCGACCAGGACTGAGACCAGAGAGTGAGGGAGGATGTAGGACGCGGTGGCCGGCCCAGGAAGACGCCGTCGTGGGCGGCGGAGCCACAAACCCGTGCGGGTGCACGGTAAGGCCCAAATTTCCATTTTAATTGATTTTGACGTTATGGTTGATTTTTGACGATTAGGATGAGTTAGTTAGGTTTCTAGGACAGTTTTAAGGCGGTTTTGGTGGTGGTTGACGGCTGAGAAGCCGTGGGAGGAAAATGGAAAAACTGAACCGTGAGGTTCAAAAATCAAACCTCGGGTTCTATGGGTTTTTCCTTGTTTTGATCATCCAAACATGTTCCTAGGATCATATTAGGAAGTTTAGAATCGATTGGGAAGAAAACGGACGAGATTTGAGGGAGTAGGAACGCTGAACCGGTTCCGCCGGTTCAGCACAGTGCCTGGACCGGAAAACCAGGAAAAACCGGTTTTCCTGAGGATGCTGGTGATGAACAGTAACCAGGGTCTTCTAGGGGCCCGTGAGGGCACGTGGTCCATAATTTGGGGAAGTGTTCAACACGGGAAATCTTCTATTCGATGTAACGAATATTTTGGGACTGGTTTCGTGTCGATCGGACACCGTCTCGATATGTTTCGGGACATCGGAAGGTTTAGGGTAGGTTTAAAAATAGTTAAAAGTTTGGGAAAATTACGGGGCTTTGGTAGGAGGTTAATTGAGTAGTTAGTAACCTTATATTAAAATTTGGACAGGTTTGGGAGTCCCGGTGACGGTGATCGGCTCGGGGAGCCGTATGGCACGCAAATCGAGGCGGCAGCTCGGACGGTCTGTGAGTGGACCTTGTTTTCTAAATTGGTGCATGCATAAATGTTTATTATATGTTTTATTACTTGTTTGATGATGCCATGGGTGCATTTGTATGTGGTTACGTATAAGCACGTATTTCGAGGTTTCGGCCTTATACGGTGCTTATACGGGTCTGTATTTCTTTATTGATTTAAATGAACTGGATTTGGATTTCAAAAGGATAAACTCGGGTATGAGACCCATTTGGTTTTGTCTCGGGCATATGACCTCAGATTCCGGGCACGGTGCCCAGTTGGTGTCCTATGTTCGGGCACGAGACCCAGTCACTTTACGGTTTTGATTTCAGGTCAGGGAACCTTAAATGGATTCCCAGGTTCATGACGGTTTATGGGAACCGGCATGAATCCTTGTTATGGTATCATGGTTCATGACGGTTTATGGGAACCGGCATGAACCCTTGTTAGTTATTACGGTACATGACGGTTTATGGGAACCGGCATGAACCCTTGTTATGGTATCATGGTTCATGACGGTTTATGGGAACCGGCATGAACCCTTGTTAGTTATTACGGTACATGACGGTTTATGGGAACCGGCATGTTACCTCGGTTATGTTATTACGGTACATGACGGTTTATGGGAACCGGCATGTTACCTGATTATGGATAATATGGATTCATGACGGTTCAGGGGAACCGGTCATGAATGTTTATGTTATGTATATATATGTTCGTCTACCTTCCTTTACATGTTCTACTATCTCCTCCGGGGAGGGTCGTTGGCCTGGGTGGACCCCGGAGTAGTCACGGAGCACCGACTGAGTGGAGTCACCCCCCAGTTGGGTTCCTTACTCTCAGGAAGGCTATGGTTACTATTACCTCGGGTAGGGTCAGTGGTCTACGGACATTGACCTTGACTTTGAGATGACTCGGATTGAGACCCGGGTAGCGCGCGCGTGGCTTTGGATACCGTGACAGGATTGGTTGTGTGACTTATATATATGTATGTGATGGATATATGATATATGATATGTGGTGTGTACAGGTGTGCACAGGATTTGGGCAGTGGCCCGTATGGTCGTTTTTATTGTGGTCCTTTCGACCTTAGTTTATATCTGCTTTGGGCTTAGTCCCACATATGATTGTTTTGGATAAATGGTTTTCGAATGCATGCATGCTTTTTAGTGGAGGGTACAAATGTCTTATGAAATGTTTTTATAAACTCTTTGTTTTGTCCACTCACAGTTTTTAATGTTTTGACTGCCCTTCAGGTTGACATCAGATGTGGACTGTAGCAGAGACCGAGATATCACATGCCTCCTCCGGATCCTGGCGTACTCTGATAGCCCGGGAGGGCAAATGACGTAAATATCCCTTGTCTGACACTTCGTGTCAGACGGGAGCAGGGTCATCCCGCACTAATCCCGGGGGGATTGGGATGGGTCCTGTCAACGTGGTATCAGAGCGGGGTTGTCTCTATTCGAGCAACCGAGCAGCTCTTGGAGTATGTACACTGGTCGAGGATGTGATATCTCATTGGGCTGCAGTCCGTGGTCAACCTGATTGTTGGGGTGCCGGTACGATAGTTAGTAGGATTGGCATGCCTTGGTTCGGCATTCGATGCCGGGGTTGCCGTAGTTCTGTCGTGGATGACAGTGTGGGACCCTACAAAGGGATAAACAGTATTTTCGAGTTTTGACCGTGAGACGGTTAGTTGGGATCGTCTTTCACGATGTCGTAGGATCGGTTCCGACGACTGGTTTGGAGTTGCGACCACTCGATGGTCGGACTTGGGTTGGGTTAAATGGAGTTACTGCGGTCGGCAGTTAGCTGTCGGTTTCGGGGAATCCTAGTTGGATTGTCGGTAGGATTGGATTGACGTCTTTACGATGTCAAGACCACGGGGTCGGTCAGGTTGTTGATGTTACTTCTTTTCGCAGTTGGGTTCCGAGGAACTCTAGGTGTGATTGTGGAACCCTACCATGGTAGGTATGGTTCGGAAAGGCGAGTTGACGAGTGGTTTGACTTGGATGACTATTCGGATTTGGGGTTCGTTAGTCGGCCTGGTCATGTCAGCTTGTGTTGGGACAGCACTTCGCAGTCGTGGTTATATTTATCGGGTAGACCGAGTTGGTTGTCGTGCTACTTCAGTTGTGGGTTGGTGCAATTAAGGTCGCGGGTGACCTGGTAGACGACATTAGGATAGTCGAGTTGCGACTGGTTAGAGTTTGGTTGGACAAGTTACCAGGGTTGGTACTTGTCGATGAAATCCCTAAGTGGGATACAGAGTAGTTGGTACGGGCGATTGATTCCGTTGGATACGGAGTCTGGATATAGCGATGTCTGGTAGTTAGGTCTGCACGAGTGTGGGGCAGGCGCTACTACCGAGAGTGGTTATAGTTACGATTGTTGGGGATCGGGGACGTTCGGGGAACGTTTCCTTTTCTCGTATGAGTTGTCAGGGTGACTGTACCCAGAGTTGTTGGGTACGAGGGAGACAGAGTTTCTCCTATTCGAGCAAAGGTACGGGATCATCGTTCGGTATGAGCGGATATCTAGGGTTGTCCGTTTGCACACAGGGTGCTAATACTGATACTGATGTCTGTGTGCTGATGCTGATACTGACCCTAGTGTTGGTGATGGTGACGACGATGAGTCATGAGTCGGGATGTGACCCCATCAAGATACGTATATGTTCGGTATCTGTGGTTCGGGAGTGAACCACGGATAGTGACGGACTGGATAGGATCCAATGGTAGTTGAGACGTGAGGATCGAGTACTGTCATGGGGGACTAGCGACCAGTTGGTCAGAATTGGTTAGATATGGTGGTTTGCAGAGATTTGACTGCAGATCACAGCAGGGATCTGTTGTGACTTTTCAGTAGAGTGGTACATCAGATTAGGATGAATTGACATCCTTTTGGATGTACATATACGGTCGTAAATGGGCATGTGTCCATTACCAGTCTAACGGGGACACGTGGTTGATGTCCGGGTATGTTGTTTCCAATCTGGTTGGAACTTCGAAATCGCGAGAGGTTGCGATTGAGGTGACGAGAGGAATGCGGGTTTTCCGCATTGGTATTGGGTATGTCGAAGTCGTTTGGGTGACTTCTCAGGTTCTACCATAATTGATGGTGGTAGATGATATTGATGATGTAGATGTTATTGATGTTTTTGGTTGCCACTAGTACACTGATCATGTATTGGTTGGTGGACCTGTGATTTGTCTTGGGTCATCAGGTGAAATGAGTATATCGAAGTTAGGTGACTGAGATTTCTCATTTCCTGCTTGGTGGCAGACGAGGTTGGTTTACGTGACGTGGTGAATGCAACGAGTTTGGTTGTATTCACATAGGATGAATTTTGATGTCATAGTCTTGTATCATCTTTGATTTTCCTCGGTGGAATGACAAGGATCGATACGAGGTAATCAGTGAGTACCCACAGTCTCGGCGTGTCTCGTCGTAGACTAATCTATTTAAGATGTGGGAAATGGTCTAGGACTTTGGTTGGCGAGACGATCCTCGATCGTGACGTCTATAGTCGGTTGACGTAGTGTTGGATCTGGATCGTGATTTGGATGATCCAGTTAGGTGGAGAGTTTATCACTCTTACTTGGTTGAGTGGAGCATGATGGGACTGAACTTCTTTTCGAGGTAAATCTCATATGGCTTACTACTCGCCTGAGTAGTTGTCCGAGGAGTAGGTGTCTGACGAAGTCGGGTTTTTTCAGACTTGGTGCTGTGTGTGATGTTGTGATTGGCTTCCCTATGAAGTCAATCGATTGTGTTGTGGTAATCGGTCGAACAGGTATCCGATAGGTTCGGATATGGTGCGTCTCGGTAGACGAGAACGAGATTTCAGGTTTTGGAATCAGATTTCTGGATGATGATTCAGGATTTGATTTTGGAACTTGAAAGAGGATTTCTGTATTTGGGTTTTGGAATCGGATTCTGGGTGACGATTCAGGATTTGATTCTAGAGCTTGACTATAGATTTTCTTTTATGGATTTGGGTTCGGAATGGGTATTCCTAATACTAGTTTACGGAATGATGATTTCGGATTTGAATTTGGACATGATTATGGATATGATTTCTGGGTTTGGATTCGGGATTTCTTACGAAATTGCGGATTCGGATTCAGATTTGGAAATAGATAATGGGTTGGAGTTTCGATTTGTCTAGATTGGACAGATGGACTCCATAATTGAAACGTGATTGACTACAACCTAGGTGGTTGTAGGCTGATTGATGGTAGATGTACGTACCTGGTTTGTTGTTCGAGGTACGACACCGGGCAGACTTGGGATGTCTGGTGACGGTATATAGGTTATACCGGTGGTGCGTTGGAGAGCGTATTGGTAGTCGGATTGGATCCGATACCACTGGATTAGTCGAGGTCGTGAACTAGGGATTGGATACTGTGCATTGGGTCATGGTATTTCTAATGGGTCTAGTTACACACAGGTCGAGTGAAATGTTGGTGGTTAGTGTAACCACGGGTGTGTGTCATATCAGTTTGCGACTGACGACTGTTAAGTGGTGACGGTCTGTCGGAGGTGTCAGCGTGGATCGTTGAGTGAGGTCTGATGACTCCCAGTGGGAGCAGACGTCAGGGTATCTTAGTGAGTGAGTAAGGAACCGTAGAGTTGTTTATGTCAGCGAAAGGGTAGATTTGACAAGTGGGTCGATCATAGGATACTTGGGCTCCTCTGATACTGACAGGTGGTGTCAGTTCGGAGCGTACGACTTCTGCTATTCGACGTGGTCGAATGTAGTCGATACGACGTGAGTGTTAGTGGTACGTCTGGTTGCACACGAGTTTTATTCTGGATAGTTGGTGTACGAGTGTACACGTGTGTTTAGAGGTCAATTCTACTTTCCACGAGGTGGTTGTGGAATCGAGATAGTTGAAGTTTCAAGTACGAAACTAATTAAGGAGGGAAGAACGGTAGAATTAGGTCGGTTGGAATTTCGGGGACGAAATTAATTAAGGAGGGAAGGTTGTAACGACCCGTCCCAAATACCTAGATTAGATTAGTGACTAATCACGATTAGTGAGGCTAATCCGTGATTAGTAGAGCGAAATCGGACGAACGATGTGAAATGACCGTTTTGCCCCTGATGGTGGCAAAACGTTGACTTTTCAATCTGGTGGTCAAATGGACTTTGACCGATGACCGTGACGTAGTTCGTGACGTCACGAGTTCATAGACAGGTGGCACGTTCAATTCCGACGTTCGGGGAGGAAGTTATGACGTTCGGAAGTTTAGGGGCATTTTGGTAATTTGGGTGAATAGGAGGTCAAAAGTTGACTTTTTGACCGGGAGGTCCGATGGCCGAGGGCCGAAGACCGTTACGTAGATGAGGACGATACGAATCCGTAGACAGGCGGCACGTCGAATTTGGACGTTCGACGGCGAAGTTACGGTTCACAGAAGTTCTCGGTTACTATTCACGACGACACGTTTTACGAGGACAGTTTGTCTTTAGTGTGGACCCAGATATTTTGGCAGGCCAAGGGATGAGTGACAAGTGTCACCCATCCATTGCCCACCTTCCCACATACGTGCATCGATCATTCCTTCATTTCAAACACCCCAAAACCCATACCCGATCTCACCATTTCTCTCCCTCTTTGTGCAACCCAAACCCCACCAACCCAACCCCATCTCGACCAGGACTGAGACCAGAGAGTGAGGGAGGATGTAGGACGCGGTGGCCGGCCCAGGAAGACGCCGTCGTGGGCGGCGGAGCCACAAACCCGTGCGGGTGCACGGTAAGGCCCAAATTTCCATTTTAATTGATTTTGACGTTATGTTTGATTTTTGACGATTAGGATGAGTTAGTTAGGTTTCTAGGACAGTTTTAAGGCGGTTTTGGTGGTGGTTGACGGCTGAGAAGCCGTGGGAGGAAAGTGGAAAAACTGAACCGTGAGGTTCAAAAATCAAACCTCGGGTTCTATGGGTTTTTCCTTGTTTTGATCATCCAAACATGTTCCTAGGATCATATTAGGAAGTTTAGAATCGATTGGGAAGAAAACGGACGAGATTTGAGGGAGTAGGAACGCTGAACCGGTTCCGCCGGTTCAGCACAGTGCCTGGACCGGAAAACCAGGAAAAACCGGTTTTCCTGAGGATGCTGGTGATGAACAGTAACCAGGGTCTTCTAGGGGCCCGTGAGGGCACGTGGTCCATAATTTGGGGAAGTGTTCAACACGGGAAATCTTCTATTCGATGTAACGAACATTTTGGGACTGGTTTCGTGTCGATCGGACACCGTCTCGATATGTTTCGGTACATCGGAAGGTTTAGGGTAGGTTTAAAAATAGTTAAAAGTTCGGGAAAATTACGGGGCTTTGGTAGGAGGTTAATTAAGTAGTTAGTAACCTTCTATTAAAATTTGGATAGGTTTGGGAGTCCCGGTGACGGTGATCGGCTCGGGGAGCCGTATGGCACGCAAATCGAGGCGGCAGCTCGGACGGTCTGTGAGTGGACCTTGTTTTCTAAATTGGTGCATGCATAAATGTTTATTATATGTTTTATTACTTGTTTGATGATGCCATGGGTGCATTTGTATGTGGTTACGTATAAGCACGTATTTCGAGGTTTCGGCCTTATACGGTGCTTATACGGGTCTGTATTTCTTTATTGATTTAAATGAACTGGATTTGGATTTCAAAAGGATAAACTCGGGTATGAGACCCATTTGGTTTTGTCTCGGGCATATGACCTCAGATTCCGGGCACGGTGCCCAGTTGGTGTCCTATGTTCGGGCACGAGACCCAGTCACTTTACGATTTTGATTTCAGGTCAGGGAACCTTAAATGGATTCCCAGGTTCATGACGGTTTATGGGAACCGGCATGAACCCTTGTTATGGTATCATGGTTCATGACGGTTTATGGGAACCGGCATGAACCCTTGTTAGTTATTACGGTACATGACGGTTTATGGGAACCGGCATGAACCCTTGTTATGGTATCAAGGTTCATGACGGTTTATGGGAACCGGCATGAACCCTTGTTAGTTATTACGGTACATGACGGTTTATGGGAACCGGCATGTTACCTGATTATGGATATTATGGATTCATGACGGTTCAGGGGAACCGGTCATGAATGTTTATGTTATGTATATATATGTTCGTCTACCTTCCTTTACATGTTCTACTATCTCCTCCGGGGAGGGTCGTTGGCCTGGGTGGACCCCGTAGTAGTCACGGAGCACCGACTGAGTGGAGTCACCCCCCAGTTGGGTTCCTTACTCTCAGGAAGGCTATGGTTACTATTACCTCGGGTAGGGTCAGTGGTCTACGAACATTGACCTTGACTTTGAGATGACTCGGATTGAGACCCGGGTAGCGCGCGCGTGGCTTTGGATACCGTGACAGGATTGGTTGTGTGACTTATATATATGTATGTGATGGATATATGATATATGATATGTGGTGTGTACAGGTGTGCACAGGATTTGGGCAGTGGCCCGTATGATCGTTTTTATTGTGGTCCTTTCGACCTTAGTTTATATCTGCTTTGGGCTTAGTCCCACATATGGTTGTTTTGGATAAATGGTTTTCGAATGCATGCATGCTTTTTAGTGGAGGGTACAAATGTCTTATGAAATGTTTTTATAAACTCTTTGTTTTGTCCACTCACAGTTTTTAATGTTTTGACTGCCCTTCAGGTTGACATCAGATGTGGACTGTAGCAGAGACCGAGATATCACATGCCTCCTCCGGATCCTGGCGTACTCTGATAGCCCGGGAGGGCAAATGACGAAAATATCCCTTGTCTGACACTTCGTGTCAGATGGGAGCAGGGTCATCCCGCACTAATCCCTGGGGGATTGGGATGGGTCCTGTCAGGCCATGACCATTGGGTAGGTCCCGAGACGCTGAATCCGTAGACAGGCGGCATGCATCAATCAGAGGTCAGATGTGAAAGTTATGGGTCTAAGAAGGTTTGGGGTATCTTGGTAATTATGTGTGAAGGGGTAAAATGGTAATTTGAGTTAGGGACACCTGTGCCCGCTAATTTGAATGAGGATTCAATACCTGGTGACACCTGTCACTGTGTAGATAAGATTAGTGGCATTGATGCCGTATGTTATTTGGATAGGACGGCTATGTTTGAATTAAAGCTAAATCGTGTGTATATGATTTCTTCAAACCAAAAACAGACAACAAAGGTGAGTTTGATTGATTGTTCCAGCAACCAATTGTTAAACTTGTGAAAACTGATGCAATTGAGAGTGAAATTAAGAGGAAATAGGGAAATAAAAAGGAAGGAAAAACCAGAAAAACCGAAACCCACCCGAAAACCTTGAATTGATAACTTCATATCGAATTTTAAATTGGACAATTAATTGATGGAAACAGAGACAAGGATGGGCGTCTAGAGGTTCAAACGAGTTGATTCAAATCAAAATTGAGGGGAATGATGAAGAAACAAGCCCAGACGGACCTGGTATTTGTTTTACAAATCTTGAGTTGAGTTCGAATGGTTGGTAAGGATTAAAGTTATTATTGAGATTGAAACTAGGATAATATGAACCCTGCAAAGCTTCTGAGTGAATCAATTGCAAGGATTCAATTGGAATTGGTCGAGATTAAATGATGAACAGTGCCCGGGTGTTCGTCGACAAAGTCGAGTTTGAATTGAAGGATTAAGGTAAGTTGCCTTGTAATTGAGTTTACGGAACTTTAATTAGACCTAAAACGATGCTATTGGCTTGATCAATTATGAAAATCAACTGAGAATGGATAGGAATTGAACCGGGTCAACACACTGGAGGGACGACCCGTTTAACAGAGAAATGGGTAAGGACGATGCACTGTAGCACTTTACTGTGCAGGCGCGTGGCTCACACGCGCAGCCACTTGTGATGGCGCTTGAGGGCGTGTGGGCATGATTCCCGAGGTGATTTCAATATGACTTTTGTTCATCTAATGTAACGAACATTTTGGCGTTGGTTTCGAGTTAATCAGACACCGTTTCGATATTCTTTCGAGGGTCCGAAGGTTTATGTTATGTTTTAAATTGCTATTTACTTCCCGGAAAATTATGGGAAATTCATATGATATTAATTGAGTCGTTAGTGACCTTTCATGATTATTTTGGACAGGATTCACGATTCCTGGAAAATACCAGAAATTATGGAAAAACGTGCAGCTCGGAAAGCGAGCGATATGGACGGTGTGTGAGTGGACGTTTGTTTTATTAACTGTTATGCATGCATAGTTAAATGTTTTACATGATTGATTGCATGATTTGATGTGCAATGAGGTCATGATGATTTGGCATGATTATTTGTGATTTAATGATTATTTTAATCGGTCTTTCGGATACATTTTACAAGAAATGTGCAAGTGATGTTTTGGGCTAGGCCCGGAGTCAAAACAGTTTCAAAAAGGATGTTTTGACTTAATTGGTGAGTCAATGATGATTTCTGGATTATTTTATTGTTTTCAAATGAGATCTTACGGATTTACGTGTAAATGGCATTTGGGCTTGAGACCTTGTCGGGAATGCTTTCTACTTGGTTTGAAGTCATGGATATGATTGATATGTGTTGTGGTATGGATTGTGTTTATGATGGTGTATATTGGACCATGTTCTGGATGGTGTGAGTACAGTTCCTAGACGTGACTCAGATGTTGCGTGAGTACAGTTCTCGAGTATGTGGTACGGCTAGATGGTGCGTGTACAGTTCCTAGACATGACTGATATGACTCGGATGGTGCCTGAGTGCAGTACCCGAGGTTGGCCTACGCGTAGTGCAAATGTGACTGTGTGATTGTTTGTGCACTTATGAATAGTGCAGATTGATTGATTGATTGATTGATTGTGCACTTGTGAGTAGTGCTGTTTGATGTTGATTGTGATGGCGTACTGGTATTGTGTATGGGTTCTGGTCTTTGTGGCCTGGTGATTATGTTTTCCTGTGTTTTGGTTGGAAAGCCGGTGATTGTGACACATATGTTTTACCCTATGCATGCATGGTTTGATAAACTGGAGGGGTAAATGGTCTATTGAAATGTATTTTCAAAAGATATTATTTTTGTCCACTCACACCTTTTCTGTTTTGATAACCCTCCAGACCGTGGCATGACATTCAAGGCTAATCGAGGGGTGAAGGCATGAGCGGGAATCAGTGCAATTATCCCTTGTCTGATAGGTGCTGAGGGGTAGTTTCGGGACTTCAGTTGACTTGTCAGACGGGAGGAGGACCGGGCACGATTATCAAAGTCCAGTTGGGACGGGTCCTGTCACGAATAACCTAATAAGGTCCAATAAATCAGGAACTCATTCCCCTCATTAAGTCAATCACTACGTACCCCTTTTTTTCCCATCTCACTCAATATCATGGATTGAACCTTTCTTTCTGTTGTGTTCATCATAGGCTTTTCTGATGCCTACCTCTTGACAATAACTGGCACTCAGTACAATCATTCATTCGATATCGCAAATCATATCTATTCCTTAACCTCGACTCCATCTGATCCTGCAGTTGGACTCCTGTAGTCTAAATGATCAAGAATCATGTACCACTCCAATACTATGGAGTTCCATCAATAACAGGATTGCACCTATCCTTACGTTTTCCAATATGTTAATTCTCGACAGACTATCTTATTAGCACCCCACAAATGATAGCTGACCCGAAAATGCGGTCTTAATCTCAATGTATCCTGACCATTGCCTTATCATACATTAATCCTTTCTGTTTATCAATCATTTCTAATCCCGATGGTCGATATAGTACTCGTATATTCCTTCCCAGAGGTATGACCTCTGCATACTCGACCTATGGATCACTATGGTCGATCCCAAATCATGCAAGAAAAGTAAAACTCCTGAGGGTTCAGCTAGCATCGGCAATCCTAGCCCCATGATACCAAAGCACACCTCACCAAATCCAAAATCTCATAGTGACATATTACTATGCACACAGAAAGGGTCACATCGAATGTAAGTCACGGTTTCTCCACTTTGTAATTATTCTATTTCAGTTCTCATTTCCAATAACTCTGAACCCTTTTCGGGTCAATCACCATAACTGAAAAAACATTGTAGAGAACCCCTCTACAATCCTCTATGGTATCCATCCAATCGTAAAACAACTCATGCTCCCCCCCGGAAATTCGGAAAATGTAATATTGTAAAATATTGAATAAAATGACGTTTTACCCCTTTGTCTCGTATGGTCAAATTGTTGACTTTTTGATTGGAGGGTCGAACGGACGTTGACCAATGATCGTGACGTAGTTCGGGACATCACGAGTTCATAGACAGGTGGCACGTCCAATTCCGACGTTCGTGGTGAAAGTTATGACGTTCGGAAGCCCAGGGGCATTATCGTAATTTGGACGTTATAGGGGGAAAAAGTTGACTTTTTGTTTGACAATTGATGTTCACATGACGCGAAGACCGTTAGGTTCGTCTCGAATCCCCGAGTATAACGACAGGCGGCACGCATGAAACGGACATCGGATGACCGAGTTACGGGTCACAGAAGTTGGAGGGCATTTTGGTCATTTGCACGGGTTACTGTAGCTCCACCGTGAAAAACAGAATGCACGGCCATGCCGTAGTGTTTTGTGCGTGCAATTGTTTAAGGCATTAGTGGACTGGTTAGTGGGGATTTAATTAAGCAAATTAGGACAGTGGAGCATGGTTGGGCAGAGTTCAGAGCACGGGAGGAGTAAAGAATGGCCATGGTTTCTGTGTTTGCGGGAAACCATTTTCAGAGACCTCAGTTGGTCTCCCACGAGTTGCTGGCCGCTTGAATCGATTATCTGAATGCTATTGGGTTGAGAGGACTCATTGGATCATTCTGCCGTTGAGAAAACTGAGAGAGATCGAGAGAAACCGTGAAGAACATTTTCGGGTTTTTGGGGGGAAAAATTCAGAGCTCAATTTCTACGGGTTTTGGGACCAATCTAAACACTGAGGAAGCTTTCTGGAAGTGACAGGAACACAACCGTGCAAGAGTTGAAGGGATTTGATCAAGGATTGCTCAGGAACTCAAGTTCCAGTTCAGAGAAAAACCAGTTTGGAGGGAAAATCGAAGATCAAATTGTAAGGCCATTTGCGCGAAACCAAGGGTCGTATTAGTCTTCTAGGAGCAAAAGGAAACCGACCACATCGATTTCGAAGGACATCACTCATGAATTGGCCAAGAACTGAGGCCCCTAGTTCTGAGAATTTTCGAGCTTGAGGACGACGACTTCCAGGTTAGTTTGGGGTCAATTGGTTGGATTTTATGGTTCGTCTAGGTCGCCTTAAGCTACTGTCTGAGTTAATTGGATAATGGAACTGTTTTGGGTGAGTTCTAGATGAAGACTTGTTCGACTGTGTGAGCTTGGGTTGGTCGATTTAGGGACAGTCGAGGTTAATCGATCATACAGAACTAAAAATAGTGGATTAGAGAAGATGAAAGGATTGGAAACAGGAGGAATTGATTGAGAATTGAAGGTTAACTGGTCGGGTTGAGTCGCGGGTAATAGACCCGTTTAACAGGCTCTCCGGGTGAGGGAGAAGACACTGTAACTGGGCGCGTGGCCTTCACGCGCGGCCACTTTGGGCGGCGCGTGACGACGCGTGTGAGGTCTTTTCCGATCACGGTCAACTGAGGTTTTCTTCCTTTTAATGTTTTTAACATTTTATCTTTAGGGTTCGAGTTGATAGGGAGTCGTTCGGGATAATTTCGAGGGTTCGGAAGTTTAGGTCCTTAAGTTTAATTACGCGGAAAAATCCGGAAATATTAGGGAAAATCTTACGAGTTATTTGGGGATGTTTGTAACCCTCCTTGTACGTTTTTACAGGCCCGGACATTTCCGAAGCTACTAAGGAGCGCACGGGCCTCGATTGACTCGTCCTAAAACCATGAGTGGACTTTTGATTTCCCAATTGTGCATGCATGACTATATTACTTATCTATCTTGAGTTTTCACTTATGATCTTATGTTGATAAATATGTTATTTCGGTTTTACGTGATTTCACGCTTTTCGAGATAATTATCGTATTTCACGCATTTCGAGGTTACGGTTTTCGCCTATGCATGAACGATGTTTTGATGAAGTATTTGGATATGATTATACATGTTACATATTTATAATGTTTTGATTATATTTGTGAGGTGACTTTCGGGAATTGCATGTTTTGGAATTGCATGTGAATTCGGACATAAGTCCTATTATGAGAAGATATGATTTCGAAATGATTTTTGGAAAACGGAACATGATGAACCCTGGGTTGTTGTGTTAATAAATGGTTTTGGGTTTAAAGACCCGGTTGATTGTTGGATCTGGTTTTGGGTTTAAAGACCCGGTTAATTGATGACGGGGGCGGGCCCGGTAAATTGGGTTTAAAGACTCGTGAGTTTAAAGACTCGGTTATTGTGATACCCCCGAGGCCCATTGATTTGTTTTCAGTTTAAAGACTCGTTGATATCTCGGGAAGGCCTGATATTGAGTTTAATGACTCGGATGGATCCAACGGTTTAATTGTGATTATTGATTCACTTTTTACTTGATTTGCGTAATGGATGTTGCAAAACAACGATTTCTGGATTTTGGTAATATTATATTATTTTATATGAGTTATGATGGTTTTCTGCAATGTTTTCCATGTTTTTCAGAAAATGAGATTTCAAATGTTTTATACGCGTTTTTTTAATAACTGGTTATGCATGCGTGTTGTAAAATTGGAGGGCGAACCCCGAATTCCTTAAACTGTTTTCTGCAAACCTTTGTTTCGGTCCACTCACATTTTGTTGTTTTAACTACCCTCCAGGTCGTGGTACAAATTCGGGGGCTAGCGCCGAGGCACAGGCAGAGGCTTAAAGTTTTCCGTTGCGGAGTAGTTAGTTCACAGAGTAGGATTTGTTCCTTAACTTGTTTTGTAATTTTATGCTCTGTGAAACTATGGACTTGATGTCCAGTCGGTTGTATTTGTTTAATCTCCCTGGTCTGACAATGGGTGTGATGTATTATTATTTGGTTTTCCGGTCTTTTGGATTCGATTTTCAAACGGGTGCAGGATGCTTTCTGATTATCGAGGCGATAATCGGAGTGGGTCTTGTCAATTGGTTTCAGAGCATAGGTTTACGGTTCGTGTCTGGCACTTGGGTGTGCCTCGATTATTGTACTAACTTATGCCTCTTTCAGAGAAGGACGATCGGCCATGCCTCCACGGCGTGAACCCCTCCAAGACCTGACGGTGATGCCGAGAGTGCTTCGATCGAGCGAGCCTAGCGTCTTGGGGCTACGGTGTTTAGTGGTGGAGCGGATCCCGAGGATGCCCACCGTTGGATTTCGCGGTTTGAGCGGATTTGTGCTGTGATGCACTGTCCTGCTGAGGAACGAGTTGTGTTGGCTACCTTTTTGCTTGATGGATCTGCTTATGAGTGGTGGTATACTCTGGAGTTGTCGGGTTGGGATGCCTGTACAGTGACTTGGGAGACCTTTCGTGAACAGTTTCTGGATCAGTATTATCCCCGTTCATTCTGTGATGCTAGGGAGACCGAGTTTTTGCAGCTCCAACAGGGGAGCATGTCTGTAGCAGAGTATGAGCAGAAATTTCAGATGCTAGCCCATTTTGCTCCTACCTTTTTGTCTACTGAGGCTGAGAAATGTCGTAGGTTTGAGCGTGGCCGATGGGGTGAGATACGGGCCATTGTGACGGCCGGAGCTTTTACTACTCTCAGAGAGTTGTCAGACACAGCAGTGCGGGTTGAGGCTAGTCTCCCGACACGTCCACAGTACTCTGGTGGTGGACAACGTCGAGAGCGTTCATATCCTTGATCGTATGGTCAGAGAGCCCCGGAGAAGGGACGTTATGGTGGAGCCTTATCTGCAGGCAATGATCGTTATGGTAGGCCTGGTAATTTTCAAAGTCCTGGATTCAGAGAGCCTAGGGCACAGACTGCTCTGCAGGAGAGCGCGACATCGGTTGCTTCCACAGGACGGCAGGGTGGTGGTTTTGCTCGAGATGCTTCCAGTGTTATCTGTTTCTTCTGTGGCGAGCGGGGCCATTATCGGAGGGAGTGTCCATCCTTGCCACAGGGTGGTGGCACAGGTCTTGGTGGAGCAGAGTAGGGACGGAACACAGCTGCAGTTTCTGGGACTGGGAGTACTAGAGGAGGAGGTACTGGAGCGATTAGTGGACAGAGGAGCCGCGGCCATGGGCGAGCAGCTGGACCACAGGCCCGAGTTTTTGCTGTTACGCAGCAGGAGGCCAAGGCAGCACCTAGTGTTGTGATTGGTACACTCACGATCTTTGGACATGATGTTTGCGCTTTAATTGATCCCGGAGCTACTCATTCGTTTATATCACGGGACTGTGAGTTGTTGGCGGGTAGAGAGGTGTCCGCACTGGACTGTGACATGGGTGTGAGTACGCCCACAGGAGATGTATTTGTGGTAAATCAAGTGTTGCGGGAGTGTCCCGTAATGGTAGGTGACGTTGGGTTGGTAGCAGACTTGATACTCTTGGACTTGCACGACTTTGATGTCATTTTGGGAATGGATTGGTTGACACTCCATCATCCTTCTATCGAATGTGTCGATAAGAAGGTTACTTTTCGGAGTCCAGGGTTACCGGAAGCCATCTTTCAGAGAATACAGCGAGCAACTCCTGTTGGAGTGATTTCAGCCCTGAAGGCAAGTAAGTTGTTGAGGAAAGGGTGCCAGGGATACTTAGCACAAGTGATGGACGCACGAGCTGCACCATTGAGAGTGGAGGATATACCGATAGTACGGGAGTTTCCGGATGTCTTTCCGGAGGATCTACCGGGATTGCCACCGTATCGAGATGTCGAGTTCACCACTGATCTGGTTCCAGGTACGCAACCTATATCTCAGACTCCGTATCGTATGGCACCAACCGAGTTGAAAGAACTGAAGGCGCAGTTGCAAGAGTTACTGGAGATGGGGTTTATTAGACCGAGTGTATCCCCTTGGGGAGCCCCAATGTTGTTTGTGAGCAAAAAGGATGGGAGTTTGAGGCTCTGCATCGATTACAGGCAACTGAATAAAGTAACAGTCAGGAACAAATACCCATTGCCTCGGATCGATGACTTGTTCGATCAGCTGCGAGGAGCGCAGTATTTCTCCAAAATCGATCTTCATTCCGGGTATCATCAGTTGCGGGTTAAGGATGAGGATGTGCCCAAGACAGCCTTTAGAACCCGATATGGTCATTTTGAGTTCCTTGTGATGCCGTTTGGTTTGACCACCGCACCCACATCGTTTATGGATTTGATGAACCGAGTGTTACAGCTATACTTGGATCACTTCGTCATCGTGTTCATCGACGATATTCTAGTTTACTCGAAGAGTGCGGGAGAGCACAAGGAGCACTTAAGGATGGTACTAGGTACCTTGAAGGAAAATCAGTTGTATGCGAAACTTGGCAAGTGTCAGTTCTGGTTGACGAGCGTGAGTTTCTTGGGGCATGTGATCTCAACTGAAGGAATCAGTGTGGATTCTCATAAAGTTGAAGCAGTGGCGAAGTGGGAACAACCGAAGACCGTCACTGAAGTCAGAAGTTTCTTGGGTTTGGCTGGTTATTACAGGAGGTTTGTAGAGGGTTTCTGACAGGACCCGCCCCGATTCCACAGGGACCACAATGGGACGTGCCCTGCTCCCATCTGACACCCAATAATTCATACCAATTTTAACCTCAAAACATCAAATGCATAAATAACCAAATTAAAGTCATACAAAAAATCCGAATTAAACAGATGTCAGACAAGGGATGAAATCCAAAATTACAAGTTGCGAGCACGACTCTAACATAAACCTGCGGGTAAACCACCCAGCGGAGTAGTTAGTTCACAGAGTAGGATTTGTTCCTTAACTTGTTTTGTAATTTTATGCTCTGTGAAACTATGCACTTGATGTCCAGTCGGTTGTATTTGTTTAATCTCCCTGGTTTGAGAATGGGTGTGATGTATTATTATTTGGTTTTCCGGTCTTTTGAATTCGATTGTCAGTCGGGAGCAGGATGCTTTCCGATTATCGAGGCGATAATCGGGGTGGGTCCTGTCACCCCGTGACAGTCTTTAATTATTTTCCCTTAACCAAAACATTTGTTGCTCCTGGGATTCATACTAATCCCAACCGTTATTGGTATAGGTTCCACAAACCTACTCTGGTCGACCAGACCTAACACTTATTCAACCATATATTTTTCTCTCTGAGGGCATCCAATACATCTATTCGGTATATCAAATGCCTATCTGTACATGTGAGTACACCAACCAATCATCAATCATGGTACCACACACCATCCAAATGTGGTCAGAATACCTGTCTCATCAACTCACAACCATAACCGGTCCAAAGGTATCACCATTAACTAATCTTAGCCACATAAAATCCGGACATCATATTTTTCTCTTTTACTCATGACTGTTAGTCATCACCCTGTTGGCCACTCTCACTAGGCCCAATAATCACATTTTTTCCAACAGAACCACAAATCATTTGCTCATGATACGGGATACTTATCCCATATCGTTATCTTATTAAGTTATCCATAATTGACATGTAAGTTCAGACCATCATCCTTTTTTCCACTTACCGCATAAGGAATACTGGGTTCCCTACGGCAACACTGAGCTGAATGAACCCGTAACTACCCAGTCCTGTACTTGCACCTTCAGTCCTTATGACTCTGTAGGTGCCACATACCAAAGTGTCAGAGAAACAACTCGTATACTCGACATGATCGTCATCATAAACTCAATCTCTCATTCTGGCAAAACCTCAGGAAATATATTGAAAAATCCGTACATCTTCAACCATCATTGGGCATCTCACATACACTAATCACATCTACTACACATCTGACCAGCAAACTTTAATTACCTTTTACCAATAGTACATCAATTCTGAGGGTCAATATCATTCTAGAGGGTAACACCCTCGAGTCTGGCAATCCTGGACTCCACATATCACTCTCTAATCGACATACTCGATAGAGGTATCCTAAGTCATCAATCAATCCATCCCAAGGACTACATCCAAATCATCCAAGCCCAGGAAAACCCCAAGTCAACCACTAGGCGAATAACACATGTCATCCTGGGTAGCCTCACATCAATAGGTCTACCCCCCCCCCCCCCCCCCCCCCCCCCCCCCCCTTAGGTCTCACCAATTCCACCATATATAATTACCAAGCTTAACACATAATATCTTCAATTTTATCACAATCGTAGCTCTAGTGGACTCACCGACTTCCATACCTTAACAATCACGAATATCTCCATATCCGTCCAATATACAATCTCAAGACATGGAAGCGTGGATAGCCCGGGATCTACCGAATACATACGTCCTGGTTAACCTTACATCCATGTCACCACTCCAGAGGTTACTCAGGCCTCCTGCTAAGTAACTGCAATCCTCGGGCATGTGGTCCCAACTGACCACGCCCCTACGGTCCACCATGGGGCCCACCAACTCTTCCCTCGCCTCTTACATCAACAATCACTACAGGAGCCAATCCCTGCTCCATTGCACCCCAATAGTGCCATATCACTTTATCAATCACTATAACCATTTCCTTATGATGTGACCAGATGACCCACAATCATGAGCAATTTAACATTAGCATTTTATCACTTAGTGGACCCAACTAGCGTCCCACTGCACTGGACGATCTCTTAAGTCCAATTCTTTGTGTACTACGTGTCTCTGCCCGAAATTTCAATCACCAAAATGAAATTGACACGACCCATCTATTTCCATAAGTCCAGTAAATAGGGTAAGACAATACTAATCCATAAATTCATAACCCATCCGTATCTGACCCTATCCCAATCCTTGGCGTCCCAGGTGCCAAACATTCCTCAATCAAGGGTCGGCCGTGTCAAAAACCATAGTTATATTTCAACCTTTACGGCTCATCCCGAGCCCTGATACATTACCATGACTCATCTTGAGTCCTAACCGATCTCCTGACTCACTTTGAATCCCATTTTCCTATCTTGACTCCTCTCGAGTCCAATCTTGACTCCTTTTGAGTTCAATCTCATAACAATCATCCATGCCAATCTCAATGAGCTTCGAACCTTGAGTTTCTCGATTTGGATCGACTAATAAGTGTAACGACCCGTCCCAAATTCCTAGATTAGATCAGTGACTAATCACAATTAGTGAGGTTAATCGGTGATTAGTTGAGCGAAATCAGACGAACGTTGCCCCTAGTCGTGGAAAAACGTTGACTTTTCATTCTGGCAGTCAAATGGACTTTGACCGATGACCGTGACGTAGTTTAGGACGTCATGAGTTCATAGACAGGTGGCACGTTCAATTCCGACATTCGAGGAGGAAGTCATGACGTTCAAAAGTTTAGGGGCATTTTGGTAATTTTGGTTAAATGGGGCAAATAGTTGACTTTTGGACCGGGAGGTCCAATGGATGAGTGCCAAGGACCGTTACGTAGATCGGGACGATATAAATCCATAGACAGGCGGCACGTCGAATTCGGACGTTCGACGGCGAAGTTACGGTTCACGGAAGTTCAAGTGTACTATTGCACGAATTACGAAATAACTTAACTTTTGGACTTTAGTGGGGCCCAGATATTTAATGGAGGCCCAATGGATGAGTGACAAGTGTCTCCCATCCAATGGACACCATTTTCCCTTCATGCATCGACCATTCCATTTTTCTCCATTCAAAAACACAAAACCATTTCCCCGATCTCCCATTTTCTCTCATCTCTGTGCAACCCAAAACCCATTCAACCCTTACCCAATGACCATGACTGAGACCAGAGATGGAGGGGAGGACAGGAGGAAGTGGTGGCCGGCCAGAACCACCATCCACAGCGGCGAGAGGAGGAGGAACCCGAGAGGTACTCGGTTCCACCATTTTTCCTTTTTATTTTCATTTCGTACGTTAAGGTTGATTTTGGGTGATTAGAATGATCTTAGGGAGTTAATAGGAACCTAATAAGATGATTTTGAGGATGGTTTGCTGGCTTCAAAACCTGGGAACGAAAATGGAGGGTTGAACCGAAAAGGGGGGAAATCGGTTTAATGGGATTTTGATGTTTTTAGGTTGTTTTGATGATTGGAAATGATAGGGAATGAAGAAATATGAATTATAGGATTAATTAGGGTTGAAATCGGACCAAAAAAAAGGAGGGAAAAGCACTGAACCGGTCACGCCGGTTCAGCACAGTACCGGTGAACAGTGAACCGGTTCAACACAGTGCTGCTGGAGGTTGAAGACGATGAACAGTGTTCTGAGCCTTCTTGGGCGCGTGAGCAGTAATTTGGGGAAGTGTTCAACATATGAAATCTTCTATTCCATGTAACGAAGATTTTGGGACTGGTCTCGCGTCAATCGGATATCGTTTCGATAGGTTTCGGGGTGTCGGATGGTTTAGGATCGGTTTAAAAATAACTAAAAGTTCGGGAAAATTACGGGGCTTTGATGGGACGTTAATTAAGTAGTTAGTAACCTTCTATTAAAATTTTGGACAGGTTTGGGAGTCCCGGTGATAGCGATCGGCTCAGGAGAGCCTATGGCACGCAAATTGAGGCGGCAGCTCGGACGGTCTGTGAGTGGACCTTGTTTTCTAAATTGGTGCATGCATAAATGTTTATTATATGTTTTAAATACTTGTTTGTGATGCCATGAGTGCATTTGGATGTGTGGTTATGTATAGGCACGTATTTTGAGGTATCTGCCCTATACGGGTCCGTACGTCTTTATTGGTCTAAATGAAATGGTTTTGGATTTCCAAAAGGATAATGAATGTGATTTGATAATGTTGAGTTGGATGTTTGTGAATTATATGGTTTCACGTATTTCGAGACGATTTACGTTCTTGCACGTAAATCGAGGTTTTCCAGTTTTAACTGATTTTCCATACTTATGGTTTTGGATATGATTTCATGAAATGGTTTTGGATTCGAAAAGGTAAACTCGGGTTCGAAACCCATTTGATTTACGGAATCGGGCCAGAGGCCCAGTTGGTTTACGATTCGGACTTGAGGTCCAGTTTCTATGTGGATTCAGGCCTAGGGCCCAGCTATGTGTTACAAATGGTTTTTACGGGTCATGACGGTTTATGGGAACCGGCATGAACCTCTGAAATGGATTTACGGGTCATGACGGTTTATGGGAACCGGCATGAACCCATGAAAAGGATTTTATGGTTCATGACGGCTTATGAGGGGCCGGGCATGAATTCTTGAAAGGTTTCAAAAATGATTTCAAAAGGTTTTTCATACTCCATCTTTTATGTATGATTGTCTCCTCTGGGGAGGGTCGTTGGCCTGGGTGGACCCCGGAGTAGTCACGGAGCACTGACTGAGTGGAGTCGCCCCCCAGTTGGGTTCCTTACTCTCAGGATAGGCATGGTTCGTTACCTCCAGGGAGGGTCATTGATCTACGAACATTGACCTGGGTGGACCCTGGAGAGACATGGGTTTGAGACCCCGGTTAGCACGCGCGTCGCTTTATTTTACCGTGACAGGTTCTGGATATGAATATAATGGATAAACATGATTTCAATTGGTTTGGGAAATTGTGTTTATAATGATAAATGGATTTGGGCTGAGATCCCACGTATGTTTACTATACTATGGTTTTCTGTAAATGGTTTTGGGTAGGAGCCCGGGTGACTTGTATTTACAGAATTTGGGGCTGAGACCCTAATTATGGATGTTTTAACATATATGATTGGATAAAGGGTTTTACTATGCATGCATGCTTTTTAGTGAAGGGTATAAAGGTCTTTTATGGAAATGTTTTTATAAACTCTTTATTTTTGTTCACTCATAGTCTTTCTGTTTTTAATACCCTTCAGGTTGGATACGATGTGGGCTGTAGCAGAGACCGAGATATCACATGCCTCATCCGGATCCTGGCGTACTCTGATAGCCCGGGAGGGCAAAGGTTGAAAATATCCCTTGTCTGACACTTCGTGTCAAACGGGAACAGGGTCATCCCGCGTTAATCCCCGGGGGGATTGGGATGGGTCATGTCAATAAGGGTCACATAAGTCATAATCTAATCTCAATTCGACTTGGGCTGTCTTACAACTCGAATTCGTATTTTAAATTTCCAAGAACAAGTTTCGGGTTTCTCTTCGGGTTTTCTTTCACGATTCTTCTCCTTTCTTCCTTGTAATGTTCTATTCTCCCTCTTTCAATTCCCTTTAGTTTTTCAGGTTCTCAGCCTAAGGGTTCAGTGGTCACCTGAGATCAATTATGGTTTTTGCTCATACTCTGGTTTTGTTTTCTCTTAAAAACCATACACGATTACGTGCAACTCAAGCATATTTGGCATGCATCAAGGCCACTAATTGTCCTCTGCATAGTGACATGTGTCACTCACAGACCTGCATGACTCACCAAAGCAGCCGAATCATTAAATCTTAGCCCAACCAAAATTACCATTTTACCCTTACCTTCAAAATTACCAAAATGCCTCTCGCCTTCGCAGACCCGTAACTTTCACATCCGACCTCTGATTGATGCATGCCGCCTGTCTACGGATTCAGCGTCCCGAGACCTATCCAACGGTTCTTACGGAAAGCCCAAACAAGGTCCCGGTCAAAATGTCAACTTTCAGCCCTTACAATCAGTGGCAAAATCGTCATTTCCTTCCAATTTTCCAAATTTTCCTTTTCGAATTTCCGGGTCGTTACAACGATGATGAAGATGCTGAGCTGAGGTGGGGAATGAAGTTTGAGGGATAGTGGTGTTCGTATGAAAGGTGGGGAGGGTTTGTTCTTCACGGCTGAGAGAAAATTGAGAATGAGAGGGAGATGAGTGATCTGAATTTAATAAAGGAAATAGAAGATGGAATGAAGGGTGCATATGAAATCTTTAGGGGGAAGATGGACGACAAGGCTTTGATAAGGGAAAAAATATATTTAAATGGACCAATGGGACAAGATCCACGAATTAGGAAAAATTAATGGTGGAATAAGTGACACTTGTCACTCATCCAAGGGTCCAGATTTAGTCAATTGTTAATTTAGTTTTTAATATTTTATTATTATTTTAATTAAGCACTCGGTTCGTTCGTTTAATCAATTTCGCTCCCATGACCATAACTTTCCGTCGAACGTCCATTTTTGATGTACCGCCTGTCTACGGACTAGTGACGTCCTGATCTACGTCACGATCATTGGTCAAAGTCCTAAATATTTCGCGGGTTAAAAGTCAACTTTTCCCCTCATGGGAAAAATGGTCATTTTGCAATAAAATAATATTTATGAAAGTTCGGGTCGTTACAGACCTTAATTATTGGATAATGAAACCGTGCTTAAGCTCACAACAATGCTCTAATTGAGGTACTTTGCTCACGTGAATCAGCTCTCAGTTCATTGCTTTCACTTTGTTTTTTTTTAATAATTTTTTTTTTCTTTTCATGATTGCTAATCACAATTTCCTTTCTTTTCTTTGTTTCTTTTCATTTGCTTTCTCTGCTTCTTTTCTTTTCTTTTTGCTAATGAACTTGATTCTTGTTTATATGAGCTGAGCCAAGATCGTGCAATAACTTCCTCACCTTACAAATAGACGAACGAACTTTTCCATTCAAGCATACTTCAATCACATAAGTATAGGTAGGACAAAACATCAACACAATTCCTCCCAATTTTGACTCCTTCTGGGTCCTAATCCATTATTCTGTAATCCATGTCACCATCAGTATGCCTACTCACTAAGAAAAGTATCGCTATGTGTACCAGATCCGACAGAGTATCTTTCATCATCTCAAAACCTCAAACACTCACTTGAACCGAGGAACTCACTTATTTATCTTATCTAGGGCCAGCTTACTCGTGAATACTTTGACCTTAACCTCTGGGCTTGCTCACTATCCAGACCCACTCAAATCCTCCAATAGTGGAGCACAATATCCAATATCCGACCTAAATAATCATGGATCCGTCCAATACCCAGATCTACCATAGGATCAAGCGTACTCCTCACATATGTATCGCATTACTAGGTTGTGTACATGGCTCTCGTCTCGGAGGCATGGCATTGAAGAACACAGTTAAGTACAAACCTTTCTCTGATACCAAGTTGACAAGACCCGCTCCACAAATGCTTTGATAATCATGCACATTCTTACTCTCGTCTAAAAATGATCCAAAATTTTGCAATTATGCTTAACACTTGTCAGATAAGGGATACTCCTATTGATTTATCGCTCTTGCCTCAGCCTATCGACTAGCCCCGATTTTCGTGCAACAACTTCAAGAGTCATCAAAACCATGAAAAGTGTGAGTGGACAAAAATAAATATTTAAAAACACATTTTTTCGAAGAAAACACATTTCAAAAAATAAAGTTTTATTCTCTATTTTTATAAAACATGAATGCATAGAATAAAACATAAACAATTGAATTATAAATATATCAAACCACGTCAACCGTGGGATCCACAAATCATAAAATGCCAGTTAACAACTAATATCCATAATTAATTAAAAGCTAGTCAACAACTAACCATCAACTCCCTTGAGCATCAGTCGTTGGGAAAACACCCCGAACTTCGGCTCCCTGGGAACAATCACAATAAAAACCACCTCGAGCATTAGCCATCTAGGAACACCCCTAGCTTCGACTGCTTGGGAACAATCACAATAAGAACAAAAGTAACCCCAAGCATCCATCGTCTAAGAACACCCAGAATTTTGGCTACCAGCATGCATAATAACATCATTAGTAATCCTGAGCATCAGCTGTATGAGAACACCTCGAGTTTTGGTCGCCTGGGAAACAAACACCCTATGTTTCAGACGTCTGAGAAAACACCCCTTAGTTTGGCCGCCAGAGAACTCGTCATAACATCAATGAACATAATCCATGGATTAAATCGCACATGCATCATATCTAGGCCCAACCAATCCTCAAACTCAAATACAGCCACGATGAAAAATAGTACTACCATTAGGTTAGCTCGGGAACTGTGAGTAGCACCATCCGAGTCAAGTTTGGGAACTGTACTAACGCACCATCCAAACTGTAATATTATCGCTAGGAACTTCATTCATGCACCGTCCAGACTATACTAACATCATACGAGGATGACTACTATGGAAAAATAGTTCATAAAATTAAGAAAGCTCATTTTAAAAAAATCAATGGCTCAAACCCAAGTCAAAACACTTTCAAATTAGGGCTTGAGCCTAAAATACCGTTTCTACAAAATATCGTAATATAACCATGTCCAATGATCAATCAATAATTACAGAAAATCAATAGATAATCATTTGGAGTCATTGCAACTCGAGTCATGCCTAAAATATTTAAAATGTTTAACTATGCATGCATCACAATTATTAAAAAAAAAACCACTTACACATTGTTCTCATAATTCAATTCCGAGCTATATTCTTCCATTGTTCCGAGAGCTATGTCGCCTGTCTAAAATCATATTCATGGGTTACAAAAGTGCCATGTAGCAATACATTTACATCCCCTAATTTTCAAGAATAAATACGAATTAAAAACCCATGCATAACACTTTGGCCACCAAAAACTAAGACGAGACGATATCCGGCCGACTTGAAATCTATGCCAAAATGTGCATAACATTGAATACTATAAAATCAAGTCGATTGAAATTCAAGACAGTGAGGCACGCGCCCCAAAACTACACCCACTCTCTCTACGCATGGGCCTCAAGCACCAAGCTACTATTCATCTTCTTTCTCAAGTCGGGCCTACAACTTTTGACCCAACTCAGTAGCTCGAGTTGATGAGAACTAAGCCATTTTACATTCTTTTTTCGTTTTTCAAATGTCCTATTTCATCTAAACTATCCCAGGAATAGACCATTGATGTCTAAACATCAAAACTCACCTAGAAAACACCATTTGATCCCATGTATTTCGACATAACTTCCACCTCTATTTTGGGCAGATTCCTGCATCAGGTTTCTTTGATTTTGGGCTGGTTTTACTTGGAAAAGACTAGGTATCACACTACTAGCCTTGGTTTCAAGTTTCGAATGCAAATTTCTCGAAAACTAATTTTGGGAAACCCAAGTTTGAATGGGTTTTCGGTTCATGGGTTTGGAGGCCTCCTTCATTCTCTTCTTTCTAGCTTTCCCTTTCTCTTCTTTCTTTCTCTTTTCCTATGTTTTCCTTCTCTTTTCTCTTTGCTTTTCCTCCAAGGTTTTTTTCATGGTTTTGGTTTTTTTAAACACACACACACACATAGGTTGGTGCCTAGAAGAGATAAAGGGGAAAGAGCTAAGGACCTTTGTCTCCATCCCACAAAATCAGCAACATATCTTTCCTTGTTAAATTACCAAAATGCACCTAATTTCAAGATCACTAAAATACCCCTGGTAATTTCAGACCCGTAACAGACTTGTCCAATCTCTAATTCCAACATACCACCTGTCCATGGATCAGGATTTTGAGACCTACCTAATGGTGTTCATGAAAAGTCCAACAAATAACTGGACCAAAAAGTCGACTTTGGAGCTATAAGGGCAAAATCGTCAAATCCAATTTTAAATTTTGCAAAATTGACTTTTCCGAATATTTTGGTTGCTACGTGACGTAATACAATCATGAGGTGACACAATTCAATCATAATCCTACATGTGACAATTATTTGAGGAAGATTTACTTTATTATGCCTTTTTCATGGAAATATGCATGTAATAAATGTTAGATGTTAAATTGTAAATAGTACACTATAATTTAACTCCTCATTTCGTGAGTATCTGTTTTTTTTTTTGTGGTCGTTTTGATCTTCTTAACTCGAATAAGGACAATGTAGCTGGTGTAGTTATTACGTCTTCATCCTCAAATGTGAACATCTTGTCAGAAGTTTCTGCCTCAATACAACATATTTGGATTATGTATATCCCTGATGCCTACAATATTTAACTAAAATCAGTTGAAATCAGAGGTTTGAATCACCAACGTATATGAAGATCAAACCAAATGAGTAAGAAAACATAACAAACATCAGAAATTACCTCACGAACTGCAGAAGGTTTGTGTTTTCCACACCGTTGTATTGCTTTCAAAACTTACAGAAAAACCCACTGCTCTGAATCTTTGTATCTTTCCTCTTTTGCATTATAGCTCTTACTCATTTTGATCAATGTCTCAACCTCCTCCTCTCGATTGTAAAGATTTCATTCTCTTTATTGCTTTATCTTTGTTTGATTAATGTAGCATGTTTGTACCTAAATTGGTCGGCCTAAGCAAAGGCCGAGTATGTCTGCCTTAGTAAATCCCAAGCCTTTAAGCTGACCAAACATACAAGCCAAGATCAACCAACTGAAGTTGATCAATCACATTTGGTTGGTCATATCCTTCATTCAGCCACCCTATCCTATCATATATGATCGGCCAACCAGCTGATCAGGTTGGCCTATCGTTTAGACACCCTAAAAAATTAGCAAGAGGTCGATCGACACATATCTTGACCACATCCGGTGGGCTAGGCCCACTGACATCTCAGAAATGTTGTTCAGGACCACACCAGAAAATGTGTCAGCTTCTAAAGGCTACAACATTTGTCCCACATTGACAAACAACAATAAACACATTCAATGCCACTATAAATACAAGGGTATCTCCCTTCGAAAGGTAATGAAAATCTTGCTCTCACCCTTCCTGAATTACTACAGTACCCTTCCTACTTAATCTTACATAAGCGTCGAAGACTGTTAGGCTGACACTATACCGGTGCCACTTTTATCTTATCCTCTCCCTACGCAGTTCTTTCTACCTCAAAAGGAGCAGACAAAGATGCTCAGTGAGGCGAGTCTAAGTTGGTCCATTTCTTGCATCAAAAATTTGGCGCCGTCTGTGGGAATTCTAAAACAACACCCATATTCTCACTCACCACTTCTGCCGTCCCGAATGGCTCATAGTGCTATGTCGGACGAGCGAGAAGAAGGAGAGCATACTCATACCCACTTTCCACAATAGAAATTAAGGGGCAATGTATATGGACAGGCATTGAAAGATCTCATGTGCATGGTGGCTGAGCTCAAGGCTCATAGTACTAAGATCGATGCCAAGAACTGGGTTTTGGTCTAGTAGTACGGAAGTACCCTCAAGATCTCTAAGATGTCTCGCCGTGAAGGTAACCAAGACAAAAGGGACGACCAATCATACCCTACTCGACCACCATGAGGTCGACCAACCTCAAGCTTTGCAGCTAGTGATCGAGATGATATCGCATGATCGATCAAGGAAGCAATAGCCCAGAATTAACCCCACTTTTTTAAAAACCAAGATCTACTAGAACATCTATCAGTTACTGGAAGATTGCCAAGTCGAGATGGTGTTTTCTCAATTAACCTACGAGGTATCTGATCATAGGACATCAGGGGAATGCCATCCTTCCAGTACACAAGGCCGCTAGGCCGTTGCTTGAACTTTTAGCCGACCAACTAGCAGGGGTCGTCAAACGACTCAGAAACCAAAAACTAATCAGCGGGAGGATAATGAGGTGTTGGATGAGGTGGATTCAATAGCAGGAAGCTACTCACATGGTCATAGAAAAGAAGTCCGCCAGGAGAGAAACACTAGCCAAACTGAATGCCATGTAGATCAGCCAACTCCCCGGAGCAACAAGGTCATGGAAAGCTTCCTAAGAAGAATACATGCCATTGAAGCAAGGGAGGAAAGGGTAAGGCACAAGCCTTGAAGAAAACGAGCACTGGTCCTTTCACCAATCAAATCCTCTCGTCCCAGCATATTTTTGAGGTGAAACCCCTTAAGATCGCTCTGTACATATGAATAAGAGACCGAGGCCTCATCACTCACATGAACAACTACATCTATGTCCTCACATACAGGAGTGCAACGGGCGAGGTCCAATGCCTCTTCTTCAACTCTACCCTCATCGATGCTGCCCTAAATTGGTTCTATCCTCTTGCCTTTGGCACCAGCGATTCCTTCAACAAGATGCAAACAACCTTCCTAAACCAATTCATGATTATGATAGACAGACTTGTCACAACAGAGGACCTCTTCTTCATCACGAAGGAAAGGAAAAGATGCTTCAAAATACGTTGCAAGGTTTAGTCTTGGATTGCGTTTTGATGGTTTCATGTTGAGGTGTGTTATGGATATGTGGTTTCTTGGTACTGGTGATGAGACTTGTGATGGTGTGTGATGACTGTGTGTTATTGATGTGATGATTCATGTGTATGATGTGTGTTATGGTCGTGCATATCCTTTAGTGAGTATCAGACATCGAGCCCGGCTCCTTTCCTGAGACTAACACGACTCAAACGATGAGTTAGGCTCTTTTCTTGAGTTGGATCCCCACTTGGATGTCGAGCTGGGCTCTTTTCCTGAGACTAACACGACTCTGACGACGAGTTAGGTTCCTTTCTTGAGTTGGATCCCCACTTGGACATCGAGCTGGGCTCCTTTCCTGAGTGGTGGGCCTACCAATAGTGCGTTGGTTACGAATGATTGTCTGTGGATTTATGTGATAGTTGATGTGATTATTGATGTTTGTTGTTTATGGATGTTTTACCCATTTTTTGAGGTCGTGGAATATATTGTATTTTATTTAGGATTTAAACAATTTTTATATGCATGCATAGTTTTAGAAAACGGAGGGTAAAATGTTATATTTCGAACTATGTTTTTAAACTATTTATTCTTTTCCTCTCGCAGGGTTTTTGGGTTTTTAAAACACTCCAGGGACGCTTCACGAAATTGGTGGTTAAATGTGAGGTGGAGTCATGATTTGATAAGGTGATTATCCCTTGTTTGACAAGCTGAGGGTAATTTTGGTATTCTGCATTACTTGTTAGACGGGAACAGGGCCCGGACGTAGTTTACGAGATGTTTTTTCAGGATGAGTCCAATCAACTTGGTATCAGAGCTAGGATTTTGAGTTATGCTTGTCAATATCTTGCCTCCGAGATGCAAACCCCGTGCACGACCTGGCGATGAGATGAGTAGTTGAGCCCAAGATAGTTATAGGGTTGTTAATGGTTCTAGACTGTTATGATGAATTGTGAATGTTTGGTACATATGAGTAAGATGAAAGAATAAGTTTTCTAGTTGAGTAACTACTTGGGATTTTGAAATGTCGGGAATGTTCTTTAGTTGAATTTGACATGTGGCAGTGAGATGAGATATGATTGTGGAATAAGGCTCGCGAAGGAGCCGAAATGTGAGATTACTGGCCTAGTTTTGGATATGAAATGAAAGCATGGAAATAACCTACGGTACTATAAGTTTATGCTATTCAGATTACAGTCATTTAGAAACTTGGTCAGTGGAGGGAAAATGAAGAAGAAACGGTGAACAAGTGACCAGAAAA
Organism: Prinsepia uniflora; assembly: GCA_032719365.1. Lineage (NCBI taxonomy): Eukaryota > Viridiplantae > Streptophyta > Magnoliopsida > Rosales > Rosaceae > Prinsepia > Prinsepia uniflora. The sequence goes on along the minus strand of CM064861.1, from coordinate 44,613,139 downwards.
CAGAGAGGGGAAGAAGAGGAAGGGAGAAGGAGGAGGAGGAGGAGAAGAAGAAGAATTAGAGGAGAAAAGGAAGGTTTGAAAGGGAATAAGGTGTTGTTGATCAAGAAACCCGTGAGCCAAGTTTTTGGCCGTGGGTCATAGAGTGAGTTTGAGGTTGTTTCACGTGTAGCTAATGCTCCTAAAGGTTGTGTAGACTCCTGCGAGTTTGTTGAGCTGATAACAATTGAGAAATGAATGCAAGAAAGTCGAGGAGGAGGAACTAGAAATCTGTCCGAAAGTCTGGGCCTTGGACCACTATGTGTAGGTGAGTTTTTCAAGTTTTATTATAATATATCTTCTTCTGGGTGAGTTATGATTCAATTAGATAGATAAAACTTGGAAAATAGATGTTTGAAGTGTTTTTTTCGCGCGGGTCAAACATACGGGTTGGACGACCCGTTTTACAATGAAACAGGTCGAGAACAAAGGTTGATGGTGAAAAAATAGTTAGCGCGTGACGTTCCATTTTAACATGTGTTCAACATGGATTTTTATGTAATCGATGATACAAATCCAACAGAATAACTTTTAAGGTGATCAGATAACGTCTTGGGGCAGTTCTGACTGTCCGAATGTTTAGGCATAATTTTAATTCATTCAAAATTTGTATAAAATTATGGGATTCACGCGTGAGTTAATTATGGTGGTTAATGACCCTTCGAGGTTATTTTTGGTAGGAATTGACGCTGTCAAATTTTACGGTTAGACGTGCAATTCGGTATTGTTACGCGTAAGGTACGTGTGAGTGAGCGTTTATTTTATTAAAATATTATACATGCATATTTATAGCTTTAATATGGTTTTCTATATGATTTTGATGACAATTGGGTCATTGGAATTTTTATATGAATTTCGGCGATTTTATGATTGTTTGATTATTATTTTATTTCCTGATTTACGAGGTTCTTGAAATTACATTTCCGGATTTCCGTTTCGATTGTGGACTTGATACTGAGATGTGACATGAATATGTGTTGCTTGGTATTTACGGTATGTGATATGTTGTAATGATTGTGGTGATGACTATGATTTGGATTCGAACTTGGACTGTGTTGTGATGGTTTCATGTTGACTTGTGTTATGGATATGAGGTTTCTCGGAATTGGTGATGTGACTTGTGCTAGTGTGTGATGACTGTGTGTTATTGATGTAACAATTCGTGTGTATGATATGTGTTGGGGTCGTGCCTGTTGGCTGGTGAGTCTCATGCGTCGAGCCGGGCTCTTTTCCTGAGACTAACACGGTTCAGATGTTGAGCTGGGCTCCTTTCCTGAGTTCGTAAACATGTAAATGCAGTGACTAATCTAGCATGCGAGGGAAAATACCATATGCATAATCAATCATGAAAATATGAGAAGGTGAATAGAAAACAGAGAGGGAAATAAGAGGAAGGGAGTAGGAGGAGGAGGAGAACAATAATTAGAGGAGAAAAGGAAGGTTTGAAGGGGTATGTGGTGTTGTTGATCAAGAAACCCGTGAGCCATGTTTTTGGCCGTGGGGCATGGAGTGAGTTTGAGGCTGTTTCACGTGAAACCAATGCTCCTAAAGGTTGTGTGGACTCCTGCGAGGTTGTCGAGTTGATAACAATTGAGAGATAGATGCGAGAAATTCGAAGCGGTGGAACTAGAAATCTGGCTGAAGGTCGTGGACTTGGAGCACAGTGTGGAGGTGAGTTTTTCATGTTTTATGCTAATAGATCTTCTTCTGGGTGAGTTATGAATCAATTAGGTAGATAAAACTTGAAAAATAGTTGTTGGAAAGTGTTTTTAACACGGGTCGAACATGCGGGTTGGACTGCCCATTTTACAGAGAAACAGGTCGAGAACCAAGGTTGACGGTGGGTGAATAGTGGCACGTGGCTCCCAAGCGTAGTGAGAGTTTTTGCGCACGTGGGGGCACGTGACGCTCCATTTTAACGCGTGTTCAACATGGTTTTTTATGTAATCGATGATACAAATCCAACATTAAAATTTTTAAGGCGAATAACTATGTAAATGTAGTGACTAATCTAGCATGCAAGGGAAAATACCATAAACTTAATAAATCATGAAAAGATGAGAAGGTGACCAAAAAATAGAGAGGGAAAGGAGAGGAAGGAAGGAGGAGGAGGAGAAGAAGAAGAATTAGAGGAGAAAATGATGGTTTGAAATGGAATAAGGTGTTTTTGATCAAGAAACTCGTGGGCCATGTTTTTGGTCATAGGTAATGGAGTGAGTTTGAGGCATTTTCACTTGCAGCCAATGCTCCTAAAGGTTGTGTGGACTCCTACGAGGTTGTTGAGCTAATAACAATTGAGAAATGGATGCAAGAATGTTGAAAATGAAGAACTTGAAATTTAGTCGAAAGTCGTGGACTTGGAGCACCGTGTGGAAGTGAGTTTTTCATGTTTTATTATAATAGATCTTCTTCTAGTTGAGTTATGATTCAATTAGGTAGATAAAAATTGGAAATGGATGTTGGAATAGTGTTTTTAACATAGGTCAAACAGGCAGGTTGGACAACCCGTTTTACAGAGAAACGGGTCGAGTGACAGGACCCGCCCCGATCCTCTCTGGGACCACATGGGGACGTGCCCTGCTCCCGTCTGACACCCAAAATACATACCAATTTTAACCTTAAACGTTCAAATGCATAAAAACCAAATTAAAGTTTTACATCAAATCCGAAATAAACAGATGTCAGACAAGGGATGAAATCCAAATTACAAGTTGCGAGCACGACTCTAACATAACCTGCGGGTCAAAATGCCCAACAGGGATTCAGGTACGCAGAAGTAGATCTATGCCTCAGCCTCAGGTTCCTCCTCTACCTCAGTAGCACGACCTGGAGGGGTTACCAAAACATTAAGGGTGAGTGGGCCGAAACTCAAGTTTATAAAATCGTTTAGTAAGTAAAACATATAATTTACCCCTCCGTTTTCCAAACATGCATGCATCAGGATTTTAAACCATAAATCTTATAATATGAACCATAAGGCATGTAATAAAACCATAACATAATTTTAGCCACTGCACTATACACTCCAATCCTGACATCCCCGATGTCTGACGTCCTTGACGTCCAATAAGGTCACAGTCTCAAAGATACGCATGCCACTCGGGTCTCAATTCCGAGTCCAATCCCCGAACCCTGTCCGGGTATGGCATCTCAAATGCCTAGCGTCCTAGACGCTCGACGTCCCTGACGTCAAATAAGCAATCCTGCTCCTGAGTCATTTTACGGTCCGGTTCCTCCGTAGAATGACCCCTCGCAGGCAATGCGCCATGACCACTCCGGGGTACCACATTCGGAGGAGACAGTGTCATATGAATGGATCTATACAGTGCAGTCCCAAATACATTTTATTGGTATCCACATGCAAAACATATATATACATAGATAAAATCTAAACCAATTTTTAAGTTTCATCGGACGGGTCTCAAACCCAAACACAGTGAAACGTGCCATAACCATGATTTCCATATCATCAAAACCGTTTCTTGATTCCAGCATGTGAACATATAAGTAAATCTGAAAATATTTAAGCATGCAAGGTTTTAATGAAATCGGGCCCACTCATAGTACGATCCCGGGGTGAACCTGCACGTATGAACTTGTACCGGGATTATCGTACAATTCATGTTAGTCCAAATCACACGCAAGGGTCACTACAAGTTTTAAACATACATCCAAAAAGCCCGAAACAGAAATCGGCTCGGGGAAACCGTCAACACGTTTCCCGAGACAACCGGCCCTAAACTGACCCATCAAAACTATCTCAGATCAACAGGGTTAATTCACTAAAAATGTTCAGAATGATGAGCGGAACAAAAGTCATGTTGATCGTGATCTGAGATAAGGTCCAACGAGCCCTCACGCGCCGCCCAAAGTGGCTGCTCGTGAAAGTCACGCGCCTCACACTGTAGCTGCTACAGTGTCACCACCCTCACCCGTTTGTCTGTAATACGGGTCTGCCACCCGCGGCTTGACCCGGTTAATTAACCGTCAATTGCTACTCGATTTCAACCCAATTTGATCCTAACATGTTTATTATCCTTCCAATTTAGGTTCTGAGACAACAATCAACCTCGACAAGTCCCCAATCGACCCATCGACCCGTGATCAACCAATCGGGTCAATCATCAGAACTTCCTGGTTTCTAACTCAATTTCCAATTAACTTCACAGACAGCAAAGTAGGATCAAAACGACCCAAAATGAACGATCAATTGTGTCTGAAAGTAGCTGAAGGTTGTCGTCCCAAGCTCTGCGATTTCTCTAAAAACTGCAGTCACCGTCCCAGCTCACCGGTGGCTGATGGCCTTCGATTTCGATGTGGTTGAGTTCCAAACACTCCCAGAAGACTAAACTAGGCCTTGGTTTGGTCCAACAATCACCAGAAATCAAAACCCGATTTTCCCTCCAATTTTCCCCGAAATGGTTTCTCTGGTTTACCTCTCCAATTTTTAGTTCCTTCAACAACAGAATGAAGCTTACCCAATACTTAATCAGTTTAAAACATCACAAGCTGTCCCAGAGGCTCGTGGAAGCCTCACTGTCCACTGAATTTATTTCCCCGAAAAAAACTTCGACTTTCATTAATCAATTCGACAGTGTAGGGTGGATGGTTCAGCCCACGTTCTAAAGCATCAGACACGCCTTCCTTTCCAGCACACACTTGCATAATCAATTGTACACTGAACCACCGCACATGGTGGTGCCGTCCATGTTTCCCCCGCGGTTGCTACAGTAACCAGGGCAAAAAGACCAAAATGCCCCTGGTTCAAATAATTACCAAACTGCCCCTCACTTTCTAGACCCGTAACTTAGCCATACGAAGTCCGATTTCGGCGTGCCGCCTGTCTACAAACTCAGGACATCGAGACCTACCTAACGGTCCTTGAGTCATGTGAAAATTAGTTTCCAAACGAAAAGTCAACATTTTCGCCCCTAAAGTCCAAATTACGGTAATGCCCCTGAACTTCCGATAGTCATAACTTTTACCCAGATCGTTCGAATTGGACGTGCCACCTGTCTATGGACTCGTGACGTCTTGAACTACGTCACGGTCATTGGTCAAAGTCCATTTGACCCACCAATCAAAAAGTCAACGATTTGGCCATACCATTCATAAGGGTAAAAACCTCAATTCGTACATTAAATTACAATATTATAATCCTCGAATTTCCGGGGTGTTACACCGAGAACCAAGGTTGACGGTGGGTGAATAGTGAGGGCATGGCTCCCACGTACAATGAGAGTCACTGAGCTTGTGGGGGCTCATGACACTTCATTTTAACATGTGTTCCAACATGGATATTTATGTAATCGATGATACGAATCCAACGTTATAATTTTTAAGGCGATCAGATATCATCTGATGGTAGTTTAATTGACTGTCCAAATGTTTAGGCGTTATTTTAATTAATTTACAATTGCCAAAAAGTTATGGGATTCACGTGTGAGTTAATTATGGTGATTTGTGACCCTTCGAGGTAATTTTTGGGAGGAATTGATGCTCTCAAATTTTACGGTATAAGAGTGGACGTTTATTTAATCAAAATATTATGCAAGCATTTTATTCTTTTTAGATGGTTTTCTATATGATTTTGATGACATTTGTGATTGGAATATTTATATGAATTTTGGAGATTTTATGAATTTTTAATTATTATTTTATTTCACGATTTTCGAGGTTCTTGAAATTATGTTTCCGAATCTCTGTTTCGATTGTGGACTTGAAATTGAGATGTGACATGAATATGTGTTGCACAGTATTTGCGGTATGTGATATGATGTAATGATTATGGTGATGACTATGATTTGGATTCTAATTTGGACTGTGTTGTGATGGTTTGATGTTGGGGCGTGTTATGGATATGTGGTTTCTCGGTATTGGTGATGTGACTTGTGATGGTGTGTGATGACTGTGTTATTGATGTGATGATTCGTGTGTATGATATTTGTTGTGGTCGTGCCTATTGGTTGGTGAGTTTCAGACGTCGAGCTGGACTCCTTAAATGAGACTGACATGACTAAAACGTCGAGCTGGGCTCCTTTCCTGACTCCATAAACATGTAAATGTAGTGAGTAATCTAGCATGCAAGGGAAAACCCATAAACATAATCAATCAAGAATAGATGAGAAGGTGAGCATAAAACAGAGTGGGAAAGGAGAGGAAATGAGGAAGAGGGGGAGAAGATGAAGAATTAGCAGAGAAAAGGAAAGGTTGAAAGGGAATGAGGTGTTGTTGATCAAGAAACTTGTGAGCCATGTTTTGGCAGTGGGTCATGGAGTGAGTTTGAGGTTGTTTCACATGTAGCTTGTGCTCCTAAATGTTGTGTAGACTCCTGTGAGGTTGTTGAGTTGATAACAATTGAGAAATGGATGTAAGAAAGTCGAGGAGGAGGAGGAACTACAAATCTGGCCAAAAGTCTCAGACTTGCACCACCGTGTGTAAGTGAGTTTTTCAAGTATTATTATAATAGATCTTCTTCTGGGTGAGTTATGATTCAATTAGTTAGATAAAACTTGGAAAATGGATGTTGGAACAGTTTTTTTAACATGAGTCGAACGTGCAGGTTTTACGACCCGTTTTACAGAGAAATGGGTCGAGAACCAAGGTTGACGATCGGTGAATAATGAGCGTATGGCTCCCATGCACAATGAGAGTTACTGAGCACGTGGGGGTCCATGACACTTCATTTTAACACTTGTTCAACATGGATTTTTATGTAATCGATAATATGAATCCCATGGTATAATTTTTACGGTGATCAGATATCGTCTTAGGGCAGTTTTGACTTTCCGAATATTTAGGCGATATTTTAATTAATTTAAAATTCCCCAAAAATTATAAGATTCACGCGTGAGTTACTTATGGTGGATAGTGACCCATAGAGGTTCTTTTTGGTAGGAATTGATGCTCTCAAATTTTACGGTTAGACGTTCAATTCGGTACTGTTACGTATAAGGTACGTGTGAGTGGAAGTTTATTTTATTAAAATATTATGTATGCATATTTATTGGTTTTTGTTGATTTTCTATATGATTCTAAAGACATTCTACATGATTAGAATTTTATATGAATTTTGGTTACTTTACGAATTTTTAATTATTATTTTATTTGACGATTTACAAGGTTCTTGAAATTACGTTTCCAGATTTCCATTTCGATTGTGGACTTGATATTGAAATTTGACATGAATAGTGTTTCTTGGTGTTTTGTGGTACGTGATATGTTGTAATGATTGTTGTGAGGATTATGATTTGGATTCAAATTTGGACTATTTTGTGACGGTTTCATGTTGATGCGTGTTATGTATATGTGGTTTCTCGATATTCGTGATATGACTTATGATGGTGTGTATGATACGTATTGTGGTCGTGATAATTTGTTGGTGACTTTCAGACGTTTAGCTGGGCTCCATTTCTGAGACTGACACGACTCAAACTTCGAGCTGGGCTCCATTCTTGAGTTCATAACTGTGTAAATGTAGTGACTAATCTAGCATGCAAGGGAAAATACCATAAACATAATAAATCATGAAAAGATGACAAGGTGACCAAAAAATAGAGAGGGAAAGGAGAAGAAGGAAGGAGGAGGAGGAGAAGAAGAATAATTAGAGGAGAAAAGGATGATTTGAAATGGAATGAGGTGTTTTTGATGAAGAAACCTGTGGGCCATGTTTTTGGTCAAAGGTCATGGAGTGAGTTGAGGGTTTTTCACTTGCAGCCAATGCTCCTAAAGGTTGTGTGGACTCCTGCGAGGTTGTTGAGCTAATAACAATTGAGAAATGGATGTAAGAATGTCGAAGAGGAAGAACTAGAAATCTGGCTGAAAGTCGTGGACTTGGAATACCGTGTGGAGGTGAGTTTTTCATGTTTTATCATAGTAGAATTTTTTTTGGGATAGTTATGATTCAATAAGGTAGATAAAACATGGAAAATGGATGTTGGAAGAGTTTTTTTAACACGGGCCGTACATACGGGAGAGTTATAGAGGAACGGGTCGAGAACTAAGGTTGACGGTTGGTGAATAATGAGCGCATTGCACCCACGTGCAATGAGAGTTTTTGGGTGTGAGGGCACGCTACACTCTATTTTAACACGTGTTCAACATGGATTTTTATTTAATCGATGATACGAATCCAACAGAATAATTTTTAAGGCGATCAAATAACGTCTTGGGGAAGATTTGACTGTCTGAATGTTTAGTTGTAGTTTTAATTAATTGAAAAATCCAATAAAATTATGGGATTCATGTGTGAGTTAATTATGGTGGATGGTGACCCTTCGAGGTTATTTTTGGTAGGAATTGATGCTCTTAAATTTTACGGTTAGACGTGTAATTCGGTACTGTTACGCATAGAGTACGTGTGAGTGAACTTTTATTTTATTAAAATATTATACATGCATATTTAATTGTTTAAGATGGTTTTCTATATGATTTTGATGAAATTTGGGTGATTGGAATTTTTATATGAATTTCAGTGATTTTATGATTGTTTGATTATTATTTTATTTCTCGATTTACGAGGTTCTTGAAATTGCATTTCCAGATTTCTGTTTCGATTGTGGACTTGATATTGAGATGTGACATGAATATGTGTTGCTCAGTATTTGTAGTATGTGATATGTTGTAATGATTGTGGTGATGACTATGATTTGGATTCGAATTTGGACTGTGTTTTGATGGTTTCATGTTGACGTGTGCTATGGATATGTTGTTTCTCAGTATTGGTGATGTGACTTGTCATGGTGTGTGATGACTGTGTTATTGATGTGACGATTGGTGTGTACGATATGTGTTGTGGTCGTGCCTATTGGTTGGTGAGTTTCAAACGTCAAGCCGGGCTCCTTTACTGAGATTGACACGACTCAGATGTCGAGCTGGGCCCCTTTCCTGAGTTCGTAAACATGTAAATGCTATGACTAATCTAGCATTCAAGGGAAAAATTTAACGACCCGTTCCATGAATCAGGATTAGATTAGTAATTAATGACGGATTAGTGAGGTTAATCAGTAATTAGTTGGACGATTTCAGACAGACGGTGCGAAATGACGATTTTACCCCTTGAATGGGCACAAATGTTGACATTTCGTTCGGACGGTCAAATGAACTTTGACCGACGACCGTAACATAGTTCGGGACGTCATGAGTTCATAAACAGGTGGCACGTCCGATTCCGACATCCGAGGAGGAAGTTATGACGTTCGGAAGTTTGAGGGTATTTTCCTACGACTCGGAATTTTCACGAACTTCGAGGACCATTAGGAAGGTCTTGATGCCCTGAGTACAACGACAGGCGGCACATGTCGATTGGAGTTCGGACGACACAGTTACGGGCATAGGAACTTTAGGGGCAAAATGGTAATTTGTGGGATAAGGGTAAAATGGTTATTGTGTTTCTTGGGATCTGTGCCCAACTATCTTGTGGACACTTGCCTTGCTTTGGGAAGTGTGTCCCACAGGATTTGGACACCTGGCTAGTCTTGGATGGGTGTAGAACCCTCTCAGCCAAATTTAAACATATGGAGTGTGAGGTTAGTCATGAGAAAAATAGAGTGTAACCCCTTCCTATAATCTTCTTGCTTTCGATTCATGAGTGTAACCTGTGAGGAGAATTGAGGGAGGTTGATGAGAGACATCTGGTGGTAAGGACCGTCGTGGATAGCCGGTGACGGTTGTCCTGACCTTGTGATCAACCCTTGACCTTCCCTACCACTGCCACCCGTGATCTTCCACACTTGAAAATCATCCTCAAACCTCTTCGATTGTATGGACGGTGTGAAGGAAAGATGAATGGGGTGTTGAGGCGAGTTTAATGGTGGCCCTGGGTCGAGCCACCGTAGACGGTGGTCGGTGAACCCGACGTGGTAAGTTTTGGTTTCAAACTTGGATATGGGTTTACAGGTTGTGTTACAACATACTAATGATGGCAACACACTAATGGAAGGGAAACAAGTAGACTGGGATGAAAAGGAAGGCTGGAAGAGGTCAAAAATCTAGGCTGGACATGGTTGCAGAGCTTGGTGGTATGCTCAAAACGGGAAGGTGAGGTATCGTGTTTATTTTCACAGATTGATCATGTTAGTCGATTAGGAAGGGAAGGATGAAACGAATAGGCTAATTAGGACTTAAAACGGATTAAAATTAGACAAAAATCGTCCACGCCAGTTCAGGACTGGACCGGATTACAATGAACCAGACCGGACCCGGTTCACCAGAGTAGGGGATGACACTGTACTGGGCTCGTGACACGTATTTTGAGGATGGTTCCAACATGACTTTTAAAGTATTCAATGTAACGAACATTTTGGCACTGGTTTCGAGTCGATCGGATACTGTCTCGATATGTTTCGGGATGTCCGAAGATTTTAGGGCTCGTTTAAAAATAGTGAACAATTCGGGAAAATTATGGGGCTTTAGTAGAAGATTAATGAAGTAGTTAGTGACCTTATTATGGGATTTGGACAGGTTCAGGAAAGCCGGTGATAACGGATTAGCCGGGAATGGCAAAAGTGTGAATGTATCGAGATGACGACGCTAATGGTCTGTGAGTGGACTTTGCTTTTGAACTTATGATGCATGCATATATGTTTTTATATGTTTTTCTATACGTGATTCTATGATTTTGATTATGCTCTTGATGATTTACGATTTTGCACGATTTTTGAGATATTTACGGAATTTTACGTTTTACGAGAATAGGATTGATGTTGTGATTTAAACGTGGTTTTATTGATTTGATTTTAGGAATTGAAATACGATTTGATTTCGAATATTTAAAATGGATTTTGGAAAGAGATTTCGGGCTTGAAGCCCAGTTTAGAAAGGTGGTTTTTAAAGAACGTAATTTTGGGTTTTTGAATTAGATTTCAGAATGACGATTTTGGATTCGATTTTGAAACTTGAAAGTGGATTTTCGGGTTTGGGTTCAGAATGGTTATTCCGGATGCCTTCTTACGGAATGATGGTTTCGGATTTGAATTCGGAAATGGATGATGAATATGATTCCAGATTGGGATTCGTGATGCTGATCTCGGATTCGGTTGGGAATTCGAAATGGTTATTTCGAATTCGGATTTGGACATGAATATGGAAAATGGTTTTCAAATGGTTTTTGGATTAGATTTGTTGGATCTGGTTATTGGGTTTAAAGACCCCAATATGATATGACGGGGGCGGACCCGGATTGGGTTTAAAGACCAGGATTGAGTTTAAACACTCGGGAGTTTAAAGACTCGGATATTGATATTTCCCCCGTAGGCCTATTGAGTTTAAAGACTCGGATTATATTGAGGCCTAGATGGAAATGTGGTTTCGAATGTGTTTTGGATTTCACTGAGTGTTGATGATGACGGTTTTCAATAATGGTTTTCCGATGTTTTGGGCTCTGCCCGGATGATACGGTTTTCGATGGTTTTGGGCTGAGGCCCGAGATTTGAGAAAAGGAAATGAATTCGGTTTTCTTAAAGGTTTGAATGACTTGAGTATAGAATGGTTTTATGACATGGATTTTATATGCATGCATTAGTTTTTAAATGGAGGGTATAAATGTAATTGTGTTTTCTGATAACTGTTTTTCAACTTATACTTTGTTTTTGTCCACTCACAGTCTTTTTTTGTTTTCAATACCCTCTAGGTTGTTGCGGTGCGGGCTGTTGGTCGAGAGAGAGAAGGAGACATCACATACGTGATCCACAGTAGAGTCTGCGAGCTCTGGGAAATCTAGAAGTTTTGAGCGCTTCAGTCAAGAATCCCTTGTCCGACTTACTTGTCACATGGAGGTTGGACGTCAGTTTAGCCTTCGTGTCACTCGTATGTTAGACGGGAGCATGACTTAGCCCTTAATCCCAGGGGATTGAGGGTGGGTCGTGTCAAATTGGTATCAGAGTAGGTTTTGTACGCTCTGTGCGAGGGTTGGTTCCCTGGGTCGTTGGTTCCTCGACTTGGGTGTTATGATGCTACTGTGGATGTGATGTCTCCACGCGGAACTGCCCGTCATCAACCTAGATGCGATAGTGACAATACGTTCATTAGTGGTCAGTTAGCAGCGATTGTTAGGGCCAGGGTGATAGTCACTCGATACGCGGTGCGAGATTTGACGTATGTCAGCTTAGGGCGGGAGTAGTTAGCGTGTTTGACGCTGGATGCTCGGTGGTTGGACCAAAGGGTCGGATGTATGCCAGCGTGGTAAACCTGGATGGTAGCCAGTGAGCCACAACTATGAGTAGGTTGGTTGATTGAGGGTCGACTGGTCGATTTGTGGAGCCGTTCGTAGTCTATTGAGCTGCTGGTACATGTGGGCCAAGGAGGCCGGTTGATGATAGCTTGTCAGACCGAGTTAGGTCGGATGAGGGGAGTATATATTGGTGACCTATTGGTCGATTTGGTTGAGGTTAGATTTATGCGGCTATAAGTAGCCGGATACATTGCGTGGCAGGGTTTAGGAACTACTTTGAGATTCGAGGGATTTTCCCCCTATCCATGGATACAGGTTGATGTTGGTGTGCAGAGTTATGATAAGGAATGGTCTAGTGAACCAGTGGTTGTTGCAAGGTTTGGAGACTTGTCTGGACCGTGAGTACCTGAGTGAGAAACCCCAGAGCAAGTGCTTAGTTTGGAAAGCTTGAATTGGGGTTTGTGGATCGGTAGTTATGGTGGTTGGGCCGACTTACGGCCGGATTAGAGATGGTGCTGCTAGGTGCAGCCAAGATAGTGAACGATTGGTGGACGACTCTGGACGAGTCTAGTAAGATTGCGGCATTAGTTGAGCGTTGAGTTGCTCAGAGTTGTGGATTACGAGGGATGTCAGTTTTCGCAACTCGAGTGTAGATTAAGGGTTTTGGCTCGGTAAGAGCGGTGGTTCAGGACTGGTGTGCTTTGAGCACTAGATCGGACAGATGTGCCATGAGTTGGGATGCTTGTAAATGGTACGACGGGCACATCGTGAGTTATGGTTGTGACCTGGTGTGAGATGCCGGTGTCTGGAAGGAACCATGAACAGAACTAGGAGATGTAATTACCATAGGCAGGTCATGTTCGGTACGAACGGTCAGGATGTCGTTGGTTAATCAGAGTAGTGCAGTAGAAGTGCGATGGACCTATACTTTGTATTGGATCAGGCTAGGTTTGTATAGTTGGATTTAACCATTCGTGAGGTTTGTTATAGTGGGCTCCCCCTGATGTGTTGGTATATGTCGGCGGATACCGAGGTTGGCACTTGGTGATTGGCGACTTCGAGGGTGGTAACTGGGGAGTTCAAGGTCAGTGATTTTGGAGTGAGGATTTCGGGAGTTGGTGACTCATATTTTAGCAGGAGCTCGGAGTGGAACGTCGGAAAGGTTGAGACACGATCATCGGAAGGAGTGATGATTGACATCCTTTTGGATGTGCATACACGGTGTCAACCGACAGGTGAGTTGGTTTAGTTACAGACACGTGGTTGTGATCCTTAGGAGTCGTGGATCGCATAAGTGTATCGGAGTTGACATTTAGACGGTTGGTCCAATGGTGGTATTCGTGTTAAGGATTGAGTTTCATGATTGGAAAAGGTGGATATACTTCCAACATGGATAGAATCTCGGAATCAGGAGCGGTTGTAGTTTAGATGTTGAGATGTGTGTTGATTTCGAGATGGTGTTAGATTTCGCGTGTGGGAGATGGATGTTTTAGAGTTGATTTGGGGATTCATTAAAGGAATTTCAAGAATTGTGACCCCCTTTGGTCATGGACACAGGTGGATGTGTTCGAGAGTAGGAAGAGTACTTGGTGACGCCGGGAGTGGCCTCTGTGGTGAGTGCCGTAGGATTGTGCTAAGTTGGATTAAGGCAAGATGACTTGTGATGTCGTAGTTGTGGACCATTGAGAGTTCCGTTGGAGGATGACGGAAGGAAATGGAAAATGAGTGACTATAACTGATCGATATGAGGTTATTGAAGAGAACCCACAATCTAGACGTGTGGTATATAAGATCGATTGGATTTGATGCAGTTGTCTGAAACCTAGTCAGCAAGATCCACTTAGGAGTGTGTGGATCGGGATTGGATTGCTTCCAATAGGATTGAGTAGTTGTGGAGCAGGAGGATCGCCTGTGAGACACAAGTTGGATAGCTTGACAACCTTGGAATTCTGCAGGACATGTGTGGTCCGTCTCGCAAACGTATGAGTATTGGACTTGGATCTAGTGCTGAGTCTGCCCTGTGTACGTAATTGAGATGTATTTGAGGTTTATAATGGTCGGGAGACTAGGAGACTAGGAGACCAGGAGACTGGGAAACGCGGAAAGGACTTAAGTTGGACTTTCCCGGAAGACGTGTAGTTCAGCCTAGTGGTAGGATTAGATTGACGGACTACACAAGTAAAATGTGACTAGCTGGTAGGCAGGTGTTAATTGGTATAGGTACGAGGAAGTTGGTGTGCCCTGGAGATTTTACTGGAGGGTGATGGGTACACTGTGGTGTTATTGGTTGGACTTTGGATGTCGTAGTGTATGGCTGATACCGCTGTGGTTGATTAGTGGACGTACCGTAAGATGACGTTGGAAGTACGTGAGGATATACTCTACGATCTGTGTTTGAGGTATTCTAAAATATCTTTGTTTCCTTCAAGGTTTGTAAGGTTGTCCTGCCGTGTGGTTGGTGGTATGCACCGTGGTTCTAGTTGGTGGCAACGGGTGCATGTACTTAGGATGTGTACGTACTGGTTCTGCAGTGGTCAGAACCATGCCGATGTAATTGAATGTGTAGTGTGATGTTCTGGTAGAAGTGTTGGTGAACAGCTTAGTGCTGAAGTATGTTGTGAATAGATGGATAATCGGTGTAGTTCCGATATGATGGTTTTTGACGAAGCATGTGGGCCAAATCAGAGTGATCCTGAGTGGTTAATTGGTTGTTACAGGCTTCAGATTTGAGATGAACTGGATATTTCGAGCCATGAGTGGCTAGTGGAACCCTGACATTGAGATGTATGCTCATGGTTAAATAGGTATGTGTTATGGTTTGGTTGCAAGAGGTAGTGTGAGACATTGATGGTGTTCCCACAGGTTGACAGTGTTAGTGGATAGCGGAACAACTGGTGAGAAGATTAGCTGAATTAGGGGTATAGACGAGTACGTTGTGACTCTGGTGAGGTCGACGTGGATCACTAACGGAAGTTGTTTGGAACATTGTACGAATATTGGTGCATAGGAGTACCGAGACCGGTAGATGACGTCTTGTGAATGAGTGTACTTGAGATTTGTGTTCGACGACGACAAACTCGCAAGAGGTACTGGGACATTGGTACGAGGTATGCTCGACTCAAGAAAGGGTCGGAAGTGTTGAAATTGAAGCAGTGGTGTGGTGGTGTACCCAGTGTTGGTTGAATCGTGAGTGTCGGCTATTGTGATGTTAAAGGTACCTTGGGTACAAGTTGAACAGCTTTGACCTTGGAGAAAATCAATGGATTACAAGATGGACTAGAAGTAGGTTGAGTTGGCTTGCTTGGCAGAGATGTGGTGGCAGTCTGGGAACTGTCAGGATAAGCCGGAGTGGCAGGTGCAGTTGGATTCCCCCAGTTACCTACGGAAGTACGAGACTCGGAATTTCGGGGACGAAATTCTTTAAGAGGGGTAGATTATAACGACCCGTTCCAGGAATCAGGATTATTTTAGTGATTAATGACGGATTAGTGAGGTTAATCAGTAATTAGTTGGACGATTTCGGACGGACGGTGCGAAATGACGATTTTGCCCCTATAATGGGCAAGAATGTTGAATTTTCGTTTGGAGGGTCAAATAGACTTTGACCGATGACCGTGACGTAGTTTAGGACGTCCCGAGTTCATAGAAAGGTGGCACGTCTGATTCTGACATCCGAGGAGGAAGTTATGACGTTCGGAAGTCTGAGGGTATTTTGGTAATTTCGTTATAAATGGGTAATTTATTGACTTTTCCTACGACATGGAATCTTCACAAACTTCGAGGACCGTTAGGAAGGTCTCGATGCCCTGAGTACAACGACAGGCGGCACATGTCGATTGGAGTTCGGAAGACACAATTACGGGCATAGGAACTTGAGGGGCAAAATGGAAATTTGTGGGATAAGGGTAAAATGGTCATTGTGTTTCTTGGGATCTGTGCCCAGCTATCTTGTGGACACTTGGCTTGCTTTGGGAAGTGTGTCCCACAGGATTTGGACACCTGGCTAGTCTTGGATGGGTGTAGAACCCTCTCAGCCAAATTTAAACATATGGAGTGTGAGGTTAGTCGTGAGAAAAACAGAGTGTAACCCCTTCCTATAATCTTCTTGCTTTCGATTCTTGAGTGTAACCTGCGAAGAGAATTGAGGGAGGTTGATGAGAGAATTCTGGTGGTAAGACCGTTGTGGACAGCCGTGGACGGTTGTCCTGACCCTGTGATCAACCCGTGACCTTCCTTGCCCCTGCCACCCGTGGTCGTCCACACTTGAAAATCATCCTCAAACCTCTTCGATTGTATGGACGGTGTGAAGGAAAGATGAAGGGGGTGCTAAGGCGAGTTTAATGGTGGCCCTGGGTCGAGCCACCGTAGACGGTGGTCGGTGAACCCAACGTGGTAAGTTTTGGTTTCAAACATGGATATGGGTTTACAGGTTGTGTTACTGCATACTAATGATGGAAACACACTAATGGAAGGGAAACAAGATGACTGGGATGAAAAGGAAGGCTAGAAGAGGTCAAAAATCGAGGCTGGACATGGTTGCAGAGCTTGGTGGTATGCTCGAAACGAGAAGGTGAGGTATCGTGTTTATTTTCACAGATTGATATTGTTAGTCGATTAGTAAGGGAAGGACGAAATGAAGAGGCTAATTAGGACTTAATACGGATTAAAATTAGACAAAAACCGCCCACGCCGGTTCAGGGCTGGTTCGGATTACAGTGAACTGGACTGGACCCGGTTCACCAGAGGTAGAGGATGACATTGTACTGGGCGCGTGGCACATCTTTTGAGGACGGTTCCAACACGACTTTTAAAGTATTCGTGTAACAAACATTTTGGCACTGGTTTCGAGTCGATCGGATATCGCCTCGATATGTTTCGAGATGTCCAAAGATTTTAGGGCTCGTTTAAAAATAGTAAAAAATTTGGGAAAATTATGGGGCTTTAGTAGAAGCTTAATGAAGTAGTTAGTGACCTTATTATGGGATTTGGACAACTTCGGGAAAGCCGGTGATAACGGATTAGCCGGGAATGGCATAAGTACGAGTGTACCGAGGTGACGACGCTAATGGTCTGTGAGTGGACTTTGCTTTCGAACATATGATGCATGCATATATGTTTTTATATGTTTTTCTATACGTGATTCTATGATTTTGATTATACTCTTGATGATTTACGATTTTGCACGATTTTTGAGATATTTACGGAATTATACGTTTTACGAGAATAGGATTGATGTTGTGATTTAAACGTGGTTTTATTGATTTGATTTCGGGAATTGAAAGACGATTTGATTTCAAAGATTTAAAATGGATTTTGGAAAGTGATTTCGGGCTTGAAGCCCAGTTCAGAAAAGTGGTTTTTAAAGAAAGTAATTTTGGGTTTTTGAATCGGATTTCAGAATGACGATTTTGGATTCGATTTTGAAACTTGAAAGTGGATTTCCGGGTTTGGGTTTGGAATGATTATTTCAGATGCCGGCTGACGGAATGATGGTTTCAGATTCGAATTCGGAAATGGATGATGAATATGATTCCAGATTGGGATTCGAGATGCTGATTTCGGATTCGGTTGAGAATTCGAAATGGTGATTTCAAATTCGGATTTGGACATGAATATGGAAAATGGTTTTCAAATGGTTTTTCGATTGGATTTGCTGGATCTGGTTATTGGGTTTTAAGACCCGGATATGATATGACGGGGGCGGGCCCGGATTGGGTTTAAAGACCCGGATTGAGTTAAAGACTCGGGAGTTTAAAGACTCGGATATTGATATTTCCCACGTAGGCCTATTTAGTTTAAAATACTCGTGAGTTTAAAGACTCGGATAGATCCAGCAGGTTCGATGGATGGAAATATGGTTTCGTATATGTTTTGGATTTCACTGAGTTTTGATGATGACGGTTTTCAATAATGGTTTTCCGATGTTTTGGGCTCTGCCCGGATGATACGGTTTTCGATGGTTTTGGCCTGAGGCCCGGGATTTGAAAAAAGGAAATGAATTCGGTTTTCTTAACGGTTTGAATGACTTGAGTATAGAATGGTTTTATGACATGGCTTTTATATGCGTGCATTAGTTTTTAAGTGGAGGGTATATGTAACGACCCGAAAATTCGAAAAAGGAAAAATTGGAAAAATTGAAGGAAATGACGATTTTGCCCCTTGTTATAAGGGCCGAAAGTTGACTTTTTTATAGCGACTTTGTTTGGACTTTCCAAAAGTACCGTTGGATAGGTCTCGAGACGCTGAATTCGTAGACAGGCGACACGCGCCAATTAGAGTCCGAATGGAAAAGTTATGGGCCTCGAACGGCGAGGGGCATTTTGGTAATTAACCAAGGAAGGGCAAAATGGTAATTTAGGGCAGTAGGATAAGCTGGGCTGCTAATTGGCTGATTCAGTCACTTTGGATGAGTCCTAAGGTTGCTATGCGACATCTTTTATTCAGCAGAAAAGTATTAGTGGAAGTTGCTGGTTAAATTAACTTAAATCATTTACATGAACAATTACACCATATATACAAATCCCTTGCTGATCATGGTTGATCAAATTAACTCCAGATGCTGAGAGACTTAACAGAGATAATAACAAGGGATTTATAGAGTGAAAACGAGGAAAAAGAAGATAAAAGATAGAAAGAAAAAGACCAAACCCGAAGATCCAGCCCGTGAAGCTCATACCTTTCAAAAATTCAAATTTGAATTTAGAGCTCGAGATGTTTCAAACTGAGATTGAATTATGCCTTCTGGGATCAATTCGATCAGGACCAGCTGAAAATTGATGTGAATTGGGGTCGTCTTGGACTAGAACAGAGAAGGGAAAAACTTGGGATTTTCGAGCTTGAGTCGAGGAATTTGAGACATGGGATGACGAAATTGGACTTGGAAATATGTTCATTAGGACCCAACGATGCTCCCCGATGCATCAATTGAAAGAAAACAATGGCAAATCGTGGAGATTGGACGATGAATAGTGATTCGATGTTCTTCGCAGGTCGAGTTCAATTCGATGGGATTAAGGTAAGGTTTTATGTAATTGAATTCACAGAACTGTAATTACACCTAAAACGATGCTGTTAGAGAAATCAATTGAAAGAATTGATGTTGAATTGACAGAGAATTAAACGTGTCACGTCGCGGGTCGCAGGGATCCGTTTGCAGGGAATCGGGTGAAGGAGACAACACTGTAGCAGGCACGTGAGTTTCATGCACAACCACTCACGGCTGCGCGTGAGGGCCCGTGGACCCAATTTTCGAGGTGAGTTCAACATGACTTTTGTCCTATGTAATGTAACGAACATTTTGGCGTTTGTTTTGAGTTAATCGGACATTGTTTCAATATTCTTTCGAGGGTCCGAAGGTTTATGTTACGTGTTTAATTAATTTTTAATTCCCGAAAAATTATGGGGAATTGATATGATGTTAATTAAGTCATTAGTGACCCTGAGTAATGATTTAAAATTATGGGGAATTGATATGATGTTAATTAAGTCATTAGTGACCCTGAGTAATGATTTTGGACGGATTCGAGATTCCTGGAAAATGTCAAAAATTACAGAAATTTGTGCTGCTCGGGAAGCGAGCAGTTTGGACGGTGTGTGAGTGGATGTTTGTTTTATAAACCATTATGCATGCATAGTTAAATGTTTTACATGCCTTATTGCATGATTTGAATTGCAATGATGGCCTGATGATGTGGCATGATTATTTGTGATTTAATGATTATTTTAATCGGTATTTTGGGCACGTTTTACGAGAAATGGGAAAGTGGTATTTTGGGCTAGGCCCGGAGTAAAAAAGGTTTCAAAATGGATATTTTGACTTAACTGCTGAGTCAAGGATGATTTCTGAATTATTTTAATGTTTTAGATGTGATTTTACGGATTTACGTATAATTGACATTTGGGCTTGAGACCCTGTCGGGAATGCTTTTTACTTGGTTTGAAGTCAATGATATGATATGTGTTTGTGGTATGGATTGTGGTTGTGATTGTGGATACTGGATACTGGATACTGGATCATGTTTTGGATGGTGCGAGTGCAGTTCCTAGACGTGACTCGGATGTTGCGTGAGTGCAATTCCCGAGTATGTGGTACTTCTAGATGGTGTGTGTGCAGTTCCCAGACATGACTAATATGCCTCGGATGGTGCCTGAGTGCAGTTCCCGAGGATGGCCTACGCGTAGTGCGGATGTGACAATGTGATGGTGTGTGCACTTGTGAATAATGCGGATTGATTGATTTATTTATTGATTTATTTATTGATTTATTGATTGATTGTGCACTTGTGAGTAGTGTTGTTTGATGTTGATTGTGATTACGTACTAGTATTGCGTACTGGGTTTTTGGTCTGTGTGGCCAGGTGATTATGTTTTCATATGTTTGGCTTGAGAGCCGGGATTTGATACTTGTTATGTGATTTGGCTGAAAAGCTGGTGACTGTGATTCATGTGTTTTTCCTTATGCATGCATGGTTTGATAAGCTGGAGGGTAAATGATGTATTTTGAAATGTGTTTCAAATGATATTATTTTTGTCCACTCACACCTTTTCTGTTTTGATGACCCTCCAGGTTGTTGCACAAAGTTCGGGGCTAAACAAGAGGAGGAGGCATAAGCGGAAATCAGTGCATTTATCCCGTGTCTGATAGATGCTGAAGGGTAGTTTCGGGACTTCAGTTGACTGGTTAGACGGGAGCAGGACCGGGCACGGTTATCAAAGTCCAGTTGGGACGGGTCCTGTCAATATAAATGTAATTGTGTTTTCTGATAACTATTTTGAACTTGTACTTTGTTTTTGTCCACTCGCAGTCTTTTTGTCTTTTTGTTTTTATCCACAGTAGAGTCTGCGCGCTCTAGGAAATCCGGAAGTTTTGAGGGCTTCAGTCAAGAATCCCTTGTCTGACTTACGTGTCACATGGAAGTTAGCCTTCGTCTCACTCGTAAGTTAGACGGGAGCATGACTTAGCCCTTAATCCCAGGGGTTGAGGGTGGGTCATGTCAAAAATACCATAAGCATAATCAAGAAAAGAAAAGATGAGAAGGTGACCGAAAAACAGAGAGGGAAATGAGAGGAAGGGAGGAGGATGAGGAGAAGGTTTGAAAGGGAATGTGGGTTGTTGATCAAGAAACTCATGAGCCATGTTTTTGGTCGTAGGTCATGGACTGAGTTTGAGGCTGTTTCACTTGCAGCCAATGCTCCTAAAGGTTGTGTGGACTCATGTATGGTTATTGAGCTAATAAAAATTGAGAAATGGATGCAAGAAAGTTGAAGAGGAGGAACTAGAAATCAGGCTGAAAGTCGTGGACTTGGAGCACCGTGTGGAAGTGAGTTCTTCATGTTTATGATAATAGATCTTCTTTTGGTTGAGTTATGATTCAATTAGGTAGATAAAAATTGGAAAATAGATGTTGGAAGAGTGTTTCTAACATAGGTCGAACATGTAGGTTGGACAACCCGTTCTACAGAGAAACGGGTCGAGAACCAAGGTTGACAGTGAGTGAATAGTGAGCGCATGGCTCCCACACACAATGAGAGTTGCTGAGCTTGTGGGGGGTGCATGACCCTTCATTTTAACTTGTGTTCCAACATGGATATTTATGTAATCGTTGATACAAATCCCATGGTATAATTTTTAAGGCGATCATATATCGTCTTGAGGTAGTTTTGACTGCCCGAATATTTAAGCGTCATTTTAATTAATTCAAAATTCCCAAAAAATTATAGGATTCACGTGTGAGTTAATTAAGGTGGTCAATATGACTTTGAGGTTATTTTTGGTAGGAATAGATAGTCTCAAATTTTACGGTTAGACGTGCAATTCAGTACTGTTACGTATCAGGTTCGTGTGAGTGGTCGTGTATTTTATTAAAGTATTATGTATGCATATTTATTGGTTTTATATGGTTTTCTATATGATTCTGATGACATTTGGGTGATTGGAATTTTATATGAATTTTGGGTACTATACGATTGTTTAATTATTATTTTATTTCACGATTTACGAGGTTCTTGATATTACGTTTCCAAATTTCCGTTTCGATTGTGGACTTGATATTGAAATGTGACATGAATATGTGTTGCTTGGTATTTGCGGTATGTAATATGTTATAATGATTGATGTGATAACTATGGTTTGGATTCGAATTTGGACTGTGTTGTGACATTTTCAAGTTGAGGCATGT
Source organism: Prinsepia uniflora (assembly GCA_032719365.1). NCBI lineage: Eukaryota > Viridiplantae > Streptophyta > Magnoliopsida > Rosales > Rosaceae > Prinsepia > Prinsepia uniflora. The sequence goes on along the minus strand of CM064861.1, from coordinate 44,590,756 downwards.
AATGGATATGTGGTTTCTCGGTATTGATGATGTGACTTGTGATGGTGTGTATGATATGTGTTGTGGTTGTGCCTATTCGTTGGTGAGTCTCAGACGTTGAGCCGTGCTCCTTTTCTGAGACTCACACGACTCAAACGTCAAGCTGGGCTCCATTCTTGAGTCCATAACAATGTAAATGCAGTGACTAATCTAGCATGCAAGGGAAAATACCATAAACATAATAAATAATGAAAAGATGAGAAGGTGACTAGAAAACAGAGAGGGGAAGGGAGGAGGAGGAGAAAAAGAAGAACAAGAATTAGAGGAGAAAGGTGACTAATGAGGTGTTGTTGATCAAGAAACCCGTGAGCCATGTTTTTGGGTGGGTCATGGAGTAAGTTTGAGGCTGTTTCACTTGCAGCCAATGCTCCTAAAGGTTGTGTGGACTCCTGCGAGGTTGTTGAGCTGATAGCAATTGAGAAATGGATGCAAGAATGTCGAAGAGGAGGAACTAGAAATCTGGCTGAAAGTCGTGGACTTGGACCACCGTGTGGAGGAGAGTTTTTCATGTTTTATCATTGTAGATTTTCTTCTGGGGGAGTTATAATTCAATAAGGTAGATAAAACATGGAAAATGGATGTTGGAAATGTGTTATTAACACGGGTCGAACATGCGGGTTGGACTACCTGTTTTATAGAGAAACTAGTCGAGAACCAAGGTTGACAGTGGGTGAATAGTGAGCGCCTTGCTCCCATGCACAATGAGAGTTTCCGGGCGCGAGGGCACGCGTGACACTACATTTTGACACGTGTTCAACATAGATTTTTATGTAATAATTGATATGAATCCAATGGAATATTGTTTAAGACGACCAGATATCGTCGTGGGGCAGTTTTGATTGTCTGAATGTTTAGGCGTAATTTAAATTAATTCAAAAATCCCATAAACTTATAGAATTCATGTGTGAGTTAATTATGATGGTTAGTGACCCTTCAAGGTGATTTTTTTTAAGAATTGATGCTCTCAAATTTTACGGTTAGACGTGTAATTCGGTACTGTTACGCATAAGGTACGTGTGAGTGGACGTTTATTTTATTAAAATATTATGCATGCATATTTATTGGTTTAAGATGGTTTTCGATATTATTTTGATGAGATTTGGGTTATTGGAATTTTTATATGAATTTTGGCGATTTTATGATTATTTTATTATTATTTTATTTCACAATTTACGAATTTCTTGAAATTACATTTCCGGATTTCCGTTTCGATTGTAGACTTGATATTGAGATGTGACATGATTCTGTAATTTACACCATACTTCTTCATCAAAACCTCAAAAGAATGATTGCAAAAGTGGGAGCCTCCATCGCTTATGATAGCCCTTCGTGCACCAAACCTAGCTAGATTATGGTTTTGAATGAAATTCACAACAACTTTAGCATCATTAATTTTAGTGGCAAGTGCCTCAATCCATTTAGATACATAATCCACAGCAAGCAATATGTAAGCATTACCAAAAGATTTAGGGAAAGTTCCCATGAAATCAATACCCCAAATGTCAAAGATCTCAACTACTAATGAAACGACCTACCCCCAATCGGTTAAGGGCTAAGTCATGCTTCCGTCTAACTTACGCGTGACAAGAGGGCTAAACTGACGTCCAACCTCCGTTTATCACATAAGCCGGACAAGGGATATCCAATCAAACCGTCCACAAGTTCCGGACTTCCCAGAGCGCGCAGAATCTACTGTGGACCGTGTGTGTAATGTCTTCGTCTCTCTAACCATAGCCTGTACCGCATCAAACCTGGAGGGTATCGAAAACATAAAAAGACTGTGAGCGGACAAAAATAAGGGATAAGTAGAAAACAATTTATAAAAAGACATTTATACCCTCCATTTAAAAACTGATGCATGCATTCAAAAACTAGTTCAGTTCCGAGATAATAAAACTGTTTATGCAAACCGAAATCATTCCTTTTTCTTCAATCTCGGGCCTCGGCCCAAACCATCAAAATCCGTATCATCCAGGTCATAGCCCAAATCATCGGAAAACCATTATTGAAAACCATCATTATTGAAAATCATCAAGTTATCATCGAAATCCAAAACACATTTGAAATCCATTTCAACCAATCGAACCTGCTGGATCTATCCAAGTCTTTAAGCTCAATAGTAATCCGAGTCTTTAAACTCAATCCAGGCCTCAGTATAATCTGAGTCGTTAAACTAAGGAGTCTTTAAACTCAATCCAGGTCTTTAAACCAAATCCGGGCCCGCGCCCGTCACAATCATATCCGGGTCTTTAAACCCAATAACCAGATCCAGCAAATCCAATCCAAAAACCATTTTAAAACCATTTCCAAATCCATGTCCAAATCCGAATTTTAAATCACCATTTTGAATTCCAAGCCGAATCCGAAATCATCATCCTGAATCCAAATCCAGAATCATATCCATAATCCATTTCCAAATCCGAATCCGAAACCATCATTCCGTAAGCAAGCATCCAGAACAATCATTTCGAACCCAAATCCAGAAATCCACTTTCAAGTTCCAAAACCGAATTCTTTTTCCCAAATCACGTTTATCGAAATCTCTTTTCTAAACTGGGCTTCAAGCCCGAAATCAATCTTCCAAAATCCATTGAAATCAAATCATATTTCAAATTCCAAAATCAAATCATCAAACCATGATCAAATCGCAACATAGATCGTAAGCTCGTAAAACGTGCAATTCCGTAAATATCTCGAAATACGTACAAAACCATAAATCATTAAGATCATAATCATAATCATAGAATCACGTATAGAAAACATATAACAACATTTATGCATGCATCATAAGTTAGAAAGCAAAGTCCACTCACCGACCATTTATGCCGCTGCCTCGATACGCATGCATTACGTCGTTTCCCAACTATCCCGAACCTGTCCAAATCCCATAATAAGGTCACTAACTACTTCATAAAGGTTATACTAAAGCCTCGTAATTTTTCCGAATTTTTAACTATTTTTAAACGATCCCTAAAACATTCGGACATCCCGAAACATATCGAGAGGATGTCCGATCGACTCGAAACCAGTGTCAAACTGTTCATTAACTCGATTACATCATTTCAGATGTTGAACACTTCCCCATCGGAGGTCCCACGCGCCCTCGCTGGCCGCCCAAAGGGGCTGCACGTGGGCCTCACACGCCAAACTACTGTTCATCTTCAACCTCTGTCCAATCATGTCTGAACCAGTTTGAACCAGCCCGGTTCGACCGAACTGGTGTAGGCGGTTCAACCTCCTAAACCGTCTAACTTTGATCTGTTTTCAACTCTAATTGGTTCTATAGTCTTGTCTCAGCCTTTGCAATTCAATTAACAATTAAAGCCATGAATTTAGCCCTTATACCTTACCTCCTTAATTCGAAGAACAAACCGGTCATGTCCTCCTCTCAGTTTCACGGTTCTGGCCATCCCAAGGTTTGGTTTTAGGCTCTATAGGTTCCTACCACATGCCAAAACACGTTCCAATTACTAGAATTACTCAATAACTACTCAATTCCAACTTGCCATTTTTGAATGGAAAAACAAAAGGTCATGGGAACTCACCTATCTTCCATTGTTAGGCCTCAAAACTAGGCTCAAAGGCTTCATGACGATCTCAACAACATGACCCAATTAATCAATTTATCCTTACCCAAAAATCCAACTTCCTCATGTTCAAACACAAAGAGGGGACTTCTCGGGTTTTCTCAGCTACCACCGCCCTCCCCCGTCGGTGTGCCTCGTCGTGGCTACTAGTCGTCTTCGCACAGCCTCCCTCCCATCTTTCCTTCACTCCCCAACTACATCTCATCAGGTTTGAGGGTGTTGGGTTCTCACGTTCACCTCTATCTCTGTTTTCTGTATTTTCATTCCAAACCATCGTGCACAATTATCATTCCTATTTTAAACATAATTGAGACGGTGGGGGAGACTTCTATGACCTTCCAATTAGGCACAAGTGTCCCAAATCTGGTGGGTCACTATCCCTAGGCAGCCACATATCCAATTTTGACTGGGCACAAATCCCAATGCAACCAAAAGACCAGAATGTCTCCAAATGACAATTTACCATTTTGCCCCTAGTGGTTTTAGACCAAAATCCAAATCTACCGACGTCCGATGATAGCGTTCCACCTGTCATTGTACTCAGGGGATCGAGACCTACCTAACGGTCCTCGAAATACATGAAAATAACTTGTCGTACAAAAAGTCAACCAGTTGCCCCTTTTTCACCTAAATTATCAAAATACCCTCAAACTTTCGATCGTCATAACTTCCTCCTCGGATGTTGGAATCGGACGTGCCACCTGTTTATGAACTCGTGACGTCGCAAACTACGACACAGTCATCGGTCAAAGTCCATGTGGCCGCCCAAACTAAAATTCAACCTTTTTACCCTTTCTAAGGGTAAAACCGTCATTTCGCACCGTCCGTCCGAAATCACCCAACTAATCACTGATTAATCACACTAATCCATCATTAACTACTAATCTAATCCTGATTTCCGGGATGGGTCATTACAATCTCCCCCCCCCCCCTTAAAGAATTTCGTCCTCGAAATTCTGAATCTCGTACGTCCGCAACTTTTGGGGGGAAATCCAACTGATCTCACACCTGGGTCTCCTACCTAGTGTCCATCACCTACCAATCCACTTATCCTAACAGTTCCCAATTTGTCACCTTAACTCGACCAAGCGAACCAATTTGACCAAGTTTCGGTCCATCTGGGGATCATTTCATTCTCACCGAGGTCAACACACTCCAATTCGTACCCACGATACCTCTAATCGTCACACCAGCCGACTCTCACGGCTCCACTTGCACCTGGTCGTGACACATGACTACCAGTCACATCATCCTCGACTCAGTTTCGAGCCATGCGTACCGCGTACCAACGTCTCAGTCAATCGTGCGAGTCTACCGTCAACAGGCACGAATCTCACCTTGCAAACCAATTCTCAAGAAAGCATCTACCGACCCTGGTACTTCTATTCATCGATATCTGTTACACGGTCCGTACTACTTCCATCAGAGATCCGCACCGACCTTACCGGAGTCACAACGTACTCGCTCACACCACTAACTCAACCAATCATCTCACCGGTGGTTCCACTAACCACCAACACTGCCAACCAGTGGAACCTTCATCCACGTCCTACACCACCTGTCTGCAACTGAACCTTATCACATACCTGTCAAACCGTGATAACGCATCTCCATATCAGGGTCCCACCAGCCACTCATGGCTCTGAGCATCCATCTCACATCAGTACTGGCTCCTACCAACCAGTCAAATCACTCAGGATCACGGTGCATACCACCAAACACCTGTCTGCACCAATCACAACCGACCAGAATAACGGTGTATACCACCAAACACACGTAACCACAACCATACGAATTTTGAATAAAACAGAGATATTTTAGAATACCCCAAACACAGCTCGTAGAGTACATCCTCGTAATCCTACTGCCTAACACCTGCCTACAACGCGTAGAGTACATCCTCGTAATTCTACTGCTTACCACCTGCCTACAACCCAAGCACGCTTCACTTTTCCAATCCGTCGGTCCAATCCTACCACTAGGCTGAACTACAAGTCTTCCGAGTCTCTCGACCAATATGAACTCCAATCATACTCACTCAGGATCACTCGGATCCAGTCCATATCTCAACTGATCAATCACATCGAAACTGTTCCGATTCACCAAGACAACCAGCAACATATCTCAGCACCTAGCCGATCACCAACATTTCCACCAAAACATCACGATTCACGTCTAACCACATCGGGACATATCTCAAATACATGCACCAATCACAACCAACCAGAATAACGGTGCATACCACCAAACACACGTAACCACAACCATACGAATTTTGAATAAAACAGAGATATTTTAGAATACCCCAAACACAGCTCGTAGAGACATCCTCGTAATCCTACTGCCTACCACCTGCCTACAATGCGTAGAGTACATCCTCGTAATTCTACTGCTTACCACCTGCCTACAACCCAAGCACGCTTCACTTTTCCAATCCGTCGGTCCAATCCTACCACTAGGCTGAACTACAAGTCTTCCGAGTCTCTCGACCAATATGAACTCCAATCATACTCACTTACGTACACAGGGCAGACCAAGCACTAGATCCAAAACCAAAACCCATACGTATGCGAGACGGACTACACACATCCGGCACAACTCTAAGATGGTCAAGATATCCAACTTATGTCTCACATACGATCCTCCTGATCCACAACAATTGAATCCTGAGCCAGAAACGATCCAATCCCGATCCACTCACTCCTAAGTGGATCCCGCCTACTGTGTATCAGACCACTGCATTGAATCAAATCGATCAAGAAGACTATATGTCTAAAGGCACGTCTAGATTGTTGGTTCTCTTCAATAACCTCATATCGATCAGTTATAGTCATTCCTTCTTTGCTTCCTTCCGTCATCCTTCAACAGAACACACAATGGTCCTCAACCATGTCATCACAAGTCATTCTACCTCAATCCATCTTAACACCATCTCCTGACACTCGCCACACCCGGCGTCACCAAGTCCTCTCTCTACTCCTAAACACAACCACATGTGTTCCCAATTAAGGGGGGGTTCATAATTCCTGAAGTTCCTTCAATAATTCTCCCAAATCGTCTTCAGAGTATCCATCACTCAACAAGTAACACCAACTCGGAATCAACATATCAGCTCAATGTCTGAACCACAATATCTCCTGATTCCGAGATTCTAATCATGGTACTTCATCCTCAAGTATACCATCTTTGGACTAATTTTCCAAACGTCACCTTCTCTACTACACTGAGGAAATCCACAACTCCTATGGATCACAACCACGTGTCCGTAGCCAAAACAACTCACTGACCACTCGCCTGTCGGTTATCCCCGTTTATGCACATCCAAAAGGATGTCAATCATCACTCCTTCTGATGATCACATCTCAACCTTTCTGAAGTTCAACTTCGAGCACCACTATCATACTCGTAACCAACTCTCGGGATCACAATCAACGATCACTCACCTCGGCCTCCTGAGTCATGATCCTCAAGTTCGTCAATCACCAATCTCAGAACATCACCAAGCACGGGCCTCAGCATCACCCAAATGCCAACTTTGGTATTTCTAACACATCAGGATGAGTCCACGAAATCAACCTCACGGATGGTCAAACCCGACCATACCAACCTAGCCCGATCCAACATGAAGCATAGGCCCATCGCGCTTCCGATGCGCTACTCTGATCAAACCAATGGCATCTTGACCGTTCGTACCGAACATGACCTGCCCATGGTCATCACATCTCCCAGCTTCCTTCCAGACACCGGCATCTCACGCCTAGTCACAACCTCACCTCACAATGTGCCCATCGTACCATTACAGGCCTCCCGGCTCGTGGTACATCATCTTCTATCTCGTGCTCACAGCACACCAGTCCTAAACCTCCGCTACTACCTAGCCCAAACCGCAATCTACACTCGGGTCGGGAACTGATATCCCTCGTAATCCAAAACTCTGAGCAACTCAATGCTCCACCAACGCCGCAATCTTACTGGGCTCGTCCAGAGTCGTCCACCAACCATCCACTACCTTGACTGCACCTAGCAGCATCATCTCCAATCCGGCCGTAAATCAGCCCAACCCCAACTATCTAACCAAAATCCAAAGTAAGCACTTACTATGGGGTTTCTCACTACGGTATTCACAGGGATAAGCTAGCCCTCACAACAGAGTTCCTCAAATCCTTACTCGGGTGATCAAAACGTATGGCATCCACTAGCTCACAGTAACCTTACCACTCGGGTCGTCACACCTGACTAAGACCATCTCTTCTCGTAAAATCTACACACCAACGTCAACCAGTAACCAACGCTAGGGGGGGAATCCCTCAGATCATCAAAGTAGTTTCCTAAATCCCTACCACTCAAGGCATCCGGCTACTCGTAGCCGTACAAGTCTAAGCTCAACCACTACTGACCAAAAGGTCTAACAAGCCACTGTTAACGGGCCTCCTAGGCCCATGTGTACCACCAGCTCAACCGGCTATCATGAGGCTCCACATGCTGACCAGTCGACCATCAATCGTAGTTCACTGGTTACCATCAAGACTACTCACGCTGGCATATATCTCACCCTATGGTCCAATCATCGAGCATATCTAGCTCCAAACACGTGAACTACTCCGACCATAAGCCGACATACAACTCACCACACACCGCGTATCGGGAAACACATCACCCAGTCGCTCGTACTCTCATCACTAACTAAGCCACTAGCTATCACTCGCGTATCTAGGTTGATAATGGGATGTTCCGCGTCGAGACATCACATCCATAGTAGCATCACATCACGCTAGTCGACAAACCACCTGCTCTGAAAGCCAAACTTCATGCAGAGTGCACAAAACCTACTCTGATACCAATTTGACACGGCCCACCCCCAATCCCCCGGGATTAAGGGCTAAGTCATGCTCCCATCTAACTTACGGGTGACAAGAGGGCTAAATCGACCTCCAACCTCCGTGTAACACATAAGCCAGACACGGGATTTCCAATCGAACTGTGCACAAGTTTTTGACCTCCCAGAGCTCGCAGAATCTACTGTGGAATGTGTGTGTAATGTCTCTGTCTCTCTAACCACAGCCTGTACCGCATCAAACCTAGAGGGTAGCGAAAACATAAAAAGACTATGAGTGGACAAAAATAAGGGATAAGTAGAAAACAATTTATAAAAAGAAATTTATACCCTCCATTTAAAAACCGATGCATGCATTCACAAACTAGTTCAGTTCCGAGATAATAAAACTATTTATGCAAACCGAAATCATTTCCTTTTCTTCAATTCCGGGCCTCGGCCCAAACCATCAAAATCCAAATCATCCGGGTCATAACCCAAATCATCAGAAAACCATTATTGAAAGCCATCATTATTGAAAATCATCAAGTTATCATCAAAATCCAAAACACATTTGAAATCCATTTCAACCAATCGAACCTGCTGGATTTATCCGAGTCTTTAAGCTCAATAGTAATCTGAGTCATTAAACTCAATCCAGGCCTAAATATAATCTAAGTCTTTAAACTCCCGAGTCTTTAAACTTAATAGGCCTACGGGGGAAATCACAATATCCGAGTCTTTAAACTCTCGAGTCTTCAAACTCAATCCAGGTCTTTAAACCCAATCCGGGCCCGCCCCCGTCACAATCATATCCAGGTCTTTAAACCCAATAACCAGATCAAGCAAATCCAATCCAGAAACCATTTTAAAACCATTTCCAAATCCATGTCCAAATCCGAATTTGAAATCACCATTTCGAATTCCAAGCCGAATCTGAAATCATCATCCCGAATTCAAATCCAGAATCATATCCATAATCCATTTCCAAATCCGAATCCGAAACCATCATTCCGTAAACTAGCATCCCGAACAATCATTTTAAACCCAAATCTAGAAATCCACTTTCAAGTTCCAAAACCGAATCCTTTTTTCGAAATTCGATTCCAAAACCCGAAATCACGTTTATCGAAATCTCTTTTCTAAACAAGGCTTTAAGCCCGAAATCACTTTTCCAAAATCCATTGAAATCAAATCATATTTCAAATTCCAAAATCAACTCATCAAACCATGATCAAATCGTAACATAAATCGTAAGCTCGTAAAACGTGCAATTCCGTAAATATCTCGAAATACATGCAAAACTGTAAATCATCAAGATTATAATCATAAGCATAGAATCACGTATTGAAAACATATAAAAACATTTATGCATGAATCATAAGTTAGAAACCAAAGTCCACTCACAGACCATTTACGTCGCTGCCTCGATACGTTTGCATTACGTCGTTTCCCAGCTAATCAACTATCACCAGCTATCCCGAACCTGTCCAAATTTCATAATAAGGTCACTAACTACTTCATAAAGGTTATACTAAAGCCTCGAAATTTTCCCGAATTTTTAACTATTTTTAAACGAGCCCTAAAATATTCGGACAACACGAAACATATCGAGACGATGTCCGATCGGCTCGAAAACAGTGCCAAAATGTCCGTTACCTTGATTACATCATTTCACATGTTGAACACTTCCCCATCAGGGGTCCCACGTGCCCTCATGCGCCGCTCAAAGGAGCTGCGCGTGGGCCTCACGCGCCAAACTACTGTTCATCTTCAACCTCTGTCCAATCGGGTCTGAACCGGTTCGAACTGGCCATGTTCGACCGAACAAGCGCAGGCGGTTCAACCTCCTAAACCATATAATTTTGGTCCGTTTTCAACTCTAATTGGTTTTATAGTCTTGTCTCAGTCTTTGCAATTCAATTAACACTTAAAGCAATGAATTTAACCCTTATACCTTACCTCCTTAATTCGATGAACAAACCGGCCATGTCCTCCTCTCTGTTTTCACGATTCTGGCCATTCCCAGGTTCGGTTTTAGGATCTATAGGTTCCTACCACATGCTAAAACACGTTCTAATTACTAGAATTACTCAATAACTACTCAATTCCAACTTTCCATTTTCGAATGGAAAAACAAAAGGGCATGGGAACTCACCTATCTTCCATTGTTAGGCCTCAAAACTAGGCTCAAAGGCTTCCTGACGATCTCAACAACATGACCCAATTAATCAATTCGATCCTTGGCCCAAAAATCCAACTTCCTGATGTTCAAACAAAAACAGGGGACTTCTCGGGTTTTCTCAGCTACCACCCCGTCCTCCGTCGTCGTGCCTTGTCGTGGCCACCAGTCGTCTCCGCACAGGCTCCCTCCCATCTTTCCTTCACACCCCAACTACATCTGATTAGGTTTGAAGGGGTTGGGTTCTCACGATCACCTCTGTCTCTGTTTTCTGTATTTTCATTCCAAACCACCGTGCACAATTATCATTCCCATTTTAAACATAATTGAGACGGTGGGGGAGACTTCTATGACCTTCCAGTTAGGCACAAGTGTCCCAATCTGGTGGTTCACTATCCCTAGGCAGCCACATGTCCAATTTTGACTGGGCACAAATCCCAATGCAACCAAAAGACCAGAATGTCCCCAAATGACAATTTACCATTTTGCCCCTAGTGGTTTTAGACCAAAATCTGAATCTACCGACGTTCGATGATAGCATGCCGCATATCGTTGTACTCAGGGGATCGAGACCTACCTAACGGTCGGCGAAATACGTGAAAATAACTTATCGTACAAAAAGTCAACCATTTGTCCCTTTTTCACCTAAATTACCAAAATACCCTCAAACTTCTCAACGTCATAACTTTCTCCTCGGATGTCGAAATCGGACGTGCCACTTATCTATGAACTCGTGACGTTCCGAACTACGTCAGAGTTATCGGTCAAAGTCCATTTGACCGCCCAAACTAAAAGTCAACCTTTTTGCCCACTCTACGGACAAAACCGTCATTTCGCACCGTCCGTCAGAAATCACCCAACTAATCACCGATTAATCACACTAATCATTCATTAACTACTAATCTAATCCCGATTTCCTGTATGAGTCGTTGCAACTAAAATCGGGTTCAAATTCATTTGATTCTTAGGACCTATGTTACCTTGTTTTTGGCATCTATCACATGTGAGCACAAGTTCATAAGCATCCTTGAAGACTGTAGCCCAAAAGAATCCACTTTTAAGGACTTTAAAGGTAGTTTTCTTGACCCCAAAATGACCTCCACACGCAAAAGAATGACAAAATTCAAGAACAGAACGTACCTCACAATCGGGAATGCATCGACGAATGATTTAATCCGGGAAATGTTTGCATAGGTATGGCTCGTCCCAAATGTAATATTTAGCTTGCTTAGAAAACTTATTCTTTTGGTACCTGCTCAAGAACATAAGAAATTTCTGAGTGACAATAAATTTAATCAAATCAGCATACCATGGATCTATTGCATCAATGCTGAAAAGTTGTTCGTTGGGAAACTTCTCTTGCAAGTGCAGGTGATTCTCTTCTTCATTTGAGCCATGGATGAGACGAATCATAAGACTAGAAACTAAATTCTCACTTCCCTTCTTGTCCCGAATTTCCAAGTCAAACTCTTGGAAGAGGAGCATCCATCGTAACAATCTAGGTTTTGCATCCTTTTTACTCAACAAGTACTTCAACACTACGTGATCCATATAGACTATGACCTTTGTTTGAATCAAGTAACTTCGAAAATTTTCCAGGGTAAATATGACAACAAGAAAATCCTTTTCAGTAGTAGAATAGTTCAATTGGGCATTATTAAGGGTAGGCCTTGCATAGTAGATGACATGAGGAAGTTTGTTGCGTCGTTGTCCCAAAACAGCACCAACCGCGAAATCTGAAGCATCACACATAAGTTTGAATAGGAGGTCCCAATTGGGGGGCATAATGATAGGGGTGCTCGTTAGCTTGCCCTTCAAAGTGCTAAAAGCCTCTCTTTAATTTCTTTTCAAAGCTAAACACAACATCCATAGCAAGCAAAGCACACATTGGCCGAGCTACCTTAAAGAAATCCTTGATGACCCTCCTGTAAAATCTAGCGTGTCCCAAGAATGATCTAACCTCTTTAACCGTGGTTGGTTAGAGAAATCTCTCAACTACATCCAGCATAGCTTTCTCCACTTCAATACCCTTTCTAGAAATCAAGTGGCCCAAGACAATACCTTTTTGAACCATAAAGTGACACTTTTCCCAATTCAGCACTAGCTTGCTTTCTTCGCAACGTGAAAGTACCTAGGAAAGGTTAGCTAAACATAACTCAAATGAATGCCCAAACACAGAGAAATCATCCCTAAATACCTCAATGATGTACTCAACCATATTTGAGAAGATACACATCATACATCGTTGAAAAGTGCCCTATGCATTGCATAGACCAAAGGGTATCCTCCGGTAAGCGAATGTTCCATAGGGGCAGGTAAAGGTCGTCTTTTCTTGATCTTCTAGGGCAATTGGAATCTGATTATACCCAGAATATCCATCTAGCAAAAAATAATGAGAATGACCTACCAATTGCTCCAACATTTGATCAATAATTAGGATCTCTTTCTTGACAACTTCCTTCATAAGAGGGTTCAACCTTCTTTGTGCCTCTCAAGAGGGCTTGGCATCTTCCTCAAGGAGAATCATATGTATACACTTTACTGGACTAATTCCCTTGATGTCAGCAATAGTCCAACCAATAGCCATTTGATGAGTGCGAAGGACTTGAACAAGCATATCTTCCTCGGATGGACTAAGATTTGTGGCTATGATGACCAGGAGGTTGTTGTTGCTACCTAGGCAAACATACTTGAGATGTTCCGGAAGGGGTTTAAGCTCAAGGACATGGGGAGAGATGTGAGAGGGCAAGGTCTCTGTGGTGGTGAAAGGCAAGGCTTCAAAGGGTGCCTTATACGAATGCATGAAAGGCATGGCGTTGAGATAGAGTAACTTGGCCATAACATTGGGGTCCAAGGTATTCTCGGGTTTAGGGGCAGAAGTGAAGGCCTTTTCTAGGTCATCTTTCCCACATGAATGTCTTAAGTTCTCATTAAGAAGAGTATCCAAAGTATTCAAAGGGAAATCAACAATAGGTTTAGCTGGAAATAGCATAGTATCGTGGATATAAAAAGTACAAAGCTCGCCTAAAACCCGAATAGATACTCGTCTATTCTTCACATCAATGAGGCATTCGGATGTAGCCAACAAAGGACGTCCAATGATCAATGGAGGCTCTTCATTCTTTTCAATTCTATCCATCTTCAAGACATAGAAATCAGCGGGGTTGCAAGTATCTCCAATTCGAACCACAACATCCTCAAGTACACCTATAAGGTTTGAAACCGAAGCATTAGCCAATCTAACACAAAGATGAGTAGGTTTAAGATCTCCTAAGTTCATAGATTTACAAATATGGAAAGGATTAATGTTAATTGAAAATCCCGTATCACATAAACAATGTTCAAAACGTTTAGATTGAATGACACAAGGAAGTGAAGGGGCCCCGGGATAAATGACTTTAGGGGGCATGGAAACTAGGGCTGCCTTGCATGCTTGAGGTAATTCCACGACATTTGAAGAATCAAACCCTCTTTTTCCAGCAACTAAGTCCTTGATAAGCTTTGAAAATATGGGCATGTGCTTGAGAATCTTAGAAAAAGGTAGAGTCATTTGAAGTTGTTGTAGCATCTTGATGATCTTATCCTTGAATGCCTCCTTGTTCTTGTCATGGTTTTGAAACCTGCGAGGGAATGGATAGGAGACATTATTAGACATGTTATTGGAATTAGAATGAGTTTTAGGGTTAGAAAGTCCAGCATATTTCTGGGGTACTGTAGGTGTGGCCAAGATTGATGCATCTTGCTCCAATGCCTTGTCTTTTGGATTGCAAGGGCTGCTGTTTGGTGCTTGACCTTGGTGTTACAGGGAACTTAACTCATAGTTATTCATCTTTAATTTGAGCTTGAGGTGGTGCCACGTGGGTGGCTTTATCCGAGATCAAAGGAAGGGCAGATTGTGCACAATAGGGTTCTAGAATTTCCTGATTGTTCTAGGACATGTCACTCGGGTAGCTTGCTGGAATTTAATCATATGGCCTAGATTTTTGGACAGCAGGACCTGGGGGCTTGAAGCTTACTTCCTTGGGGTGTATGCTGGGCTAGGAAGTTCAGTGCCACTCCGGAGGGTGATGGCATTAGCGATTGGTCCATGGGGAACCTTGGGATTCACCATAACTTGACTGGGGAACTTACCGGGCTATCTTTGGTTGAGTTGATTGGAAATCTGTCCCAATTTCCTCTCTAAGTTGGTCATGGAATTCCTAGTCTCATTCATGAAGGCGTTGGTGTTTTCTTGATGAATTCGAGATACATTCATGAAATCATTAAAGTGCTGTCTCATATGACATGATCCATCCCAACTTGATTTTGATAGAGTAAAACAATAAAAAGTGTGAGTGGACAAAAATAACATCATTTGAAAACACATTTCATAAACGAATCATTTTCCCCTCCAGTTATAAAACATGCATGCATAGAGTAAAACACATGAACAACCGGCTCTCAAGCCAAATCACATAAAAAGCATCAAACTAGTCACAAAGACCATCATCAATAGTACTCGTCACAAGTACTCACATATCAAGCACAATAATTAAACAACACAACTCACAAGTGCACAATCAATCATACCATCACAACGGTACTACACGTAGGCCCACTCAGGAACTGCACTCACGCAATATCTGAGTCATGTCCGGGAACTGCACTCACGCAACATCCGAGTCATGTCAGGGAACTGCACTCTTACAACATCTGAATCATGTCCGGGAACTGCACTCACGCAACATCTGAATCATGTCCAGGAACTACACTCACGCAATATCTAAATCATGTCCGGCAACTACACTCACGCAACATCTGTACCATGTCCCGGAACTGCACACGCACATCTAGACGTACATGTACTCAGGAACTGCACTATCGCAACATCTGAGGCACGTCTAGGAACTGCGGTCGCATCGTCCGAACATGTAATGACCCGTCCTTAGTATCACGATTATATATTAATTAATTAAGGTTTAGAATGACTAATCGAGGAGTAGTTGAGAGAATTCGGACGAACTGTGCGAAATGACCATTTTGCCCCTAGGTTGGGCAAAATGTTGACTTTTGGCTAGGGGAGTCAAACGAGGACCGATGACCATGACATAGATCGGGACGTCACGAGTCCGTAGACCAGTGGTACGTTGAAATCGGAGGTCCAGCGGAGAAGTTATGGTCATAGGATCGAAATTGGGGATTTACGTCTCGGGATTCGCAATTATATATTATTTTAATCCAATTGGGCAGATATTTATGTGGGGCCCTTGGATGAGTGACACTTGTCACTCATCCATTGCTGACTTTTTCCATAAAAAAAGGGATCTCAGATTGGTCCATTTCATCCCTCATCTCTCTCTCTTTTCCACGATCATCTTCTTTATTTTCTCTATAAAACCTGAACCCCAACCTAACCATAACCCCTTCAAAACTCATCCATTGCTTATGGCATATGAATGAATATGAGTGAGGGAGGTGAGACAAGTCGAATGGTGGCCACGGGTCGAGCCATCATGGACGGTGGTGCACGGTGGCCTAGTTTGGTGGCAAGGGACCGAATTAGTTTTAAAATCGTGATATTGGTTTTGGGGGTTTGTTGATCAATATGGATGACCCTAAGGAATTGGTGGAGCTTATATGTGTTAGCTGGGATCAGTTTCGTGCACTATCGTGCACGGTGGTGGCAATTCGAAAGTAAGGCATGGAATTCATGGTTTTTGGTTTCAAAAATGGCAAACCATGATTTAGTGATAGTTGATCGATGTTATTAATTGGAGGATGTGTTTGAGGTTCCTAGGAACCAAATAGGCTTGGAACGGTGGCTAAAGGGTGGCCGGAGGTAAGGAAACCAACGGTGGAGGTCGGCCAGTTCAATAATCGAACTTGAAGGTATGGTTTTTAGACTTGGTCTTCTCAATTTGAATCCATGGATCGTTTGGAAATAGTTAGAGGATGGTTTAGGAGGAAATTGGGGTGAAAACGGGTTGAAGAAAGGGTTAGAATTGACCGAACCGGTCACGACAGCCCAGTTGGACTGGACTGCACCAACCGAACCAGACTGGACCAGTTTTCCCAATGAAGAAGACGATGAACAGTAGGCACGTGACTTTCACACGCAGGAGGTTCAGGAAGCTCGTGGGGGCGCGTCAGGGGCTTTTTGGGGAAACTTTCAACATGTGAAATCATTTATTCGATATAACGAACATTTTGAGACTGGTTTCGTGTCAATCGGACATCGTTTCGATATGTTTTGGGGTGTCCGAAGGTTTAGGATCGAGTTTAAAAATAGTTAAAAATTCGGGAAAAATACATGGCTTTAATGAAAGGTTAATGAGGTAGTTAGTAACCCTCTAGTATGATTTGGACAGGTTTGGAAGTCTCGGTGATAGTGGTGTGACTCAGGAAGGCTTATGGCACGCGTATCAAGGCGACAGCATAGGATAGTCTGTGAGTGGACTTTGTTTTCTAAACTGTGATGCATGCATAACTGTTTTATATGTTTTACATTCATGATTTCTATGATGATGATTGTGGCACTGGTGGTTTACATGATTGCACGTATTTCGAGGTAATTCCATATTTACACGTATTTCGAGGTTTACGAGTTTATACTATTGCTATTTTATTGTGAGTTTAATGATGGTTCTATAGCATGGTTTTGGTTTTGGAAAGATGAACTCGGGCATGAGACCCATTTGAATTATGTGATCGAGCCAGAGGCCCAGTTGGTTTACAAAATCGGGTTGTGACCCTTTTGAGTTATGTGATCGGGTGGGGGCCCAATACAAAATCGGGCTTGGGCCCAGTTGAGTTCTATAAATGTGATTTCAGGTCTGGGACCCTATGTTTCATAAACGTGATTTCGGGTCGAGGACCGTAAATGGATTTGTGATGTTTTATGGGAATTTTGGGCAGGGCCCATTGTGATGTTTTGAAATGGCTTTGTAAAACTATTTTCCATATACCATCTTGATACGAGGATATGTGATGGTATCCTCTAGGTGTCTGGGACACTGGGGAAGTCACGGTGCATTGCCTGCGAGGGGTTATTATACCGAGCTACCAGACCGTATATTGACTCAGGAGCAGGATTCCTATGATTAGACGTCTGGGATGTCAGACATCTTGCATGTAATAGATATTGACCCGGAGAGACCCCGGGTAGCACGCGTTGCTTATTACCATGAGATATGGCGTCTGGGACACTAAGCATCTGGGATACCGAGGATGGTTATGTGGTAAATATGGATTATTGGATCTATGAAGTATTTTTTTGGTCGGATTTGTGTTTATGGCTTTGGGCGGTGGCCCACTTGATTTTGGATTTACGATTTTTGGGCTAAGGCCCTAATAGTTTATTTAAGTAAATGTTTTGACTACGGGTTTTCAATGCATGCATACTTTTTAGTGAAGGGCATAAATGTCTTTATTAAATGTGTTTTTATGAACTTATTGATTTTCATCCACTCACAGTTCTTAATGGTTTTAATGCTCTTCAGGTTGATCACGGGTGCGAGCTGTAGCAGAGACCGAGACATCGCATTCCTCCACCGATCCTGGCGCGCACTGGGAACCCCGTAAGGGCTGAGGTACGTATTATCCCTTGTCTGACATTTCGTGTTAGACAAGAGCATGACACATCCCACATTAATCCCCGGGGGATTATAATAGGTCGTGCCAAGTGGTATCAGAGCGAGGTTGTCACTATTCGTGAAAACCGTGTAGTTCTTGTGGTACGCGCAGGTCGAGGATATGATGTCTCTACTTGGTCAGGCTGTTATCAACCTGATGGTAGGATGTCGGTTTAATAGTTTTTGGGATTGAAAAGTGGATAGAGTATGATTGGCCCGATACGCCGTGTGTTAGTGTGATTCGACCCAAGTGGGGTTGTATGTGACGAATCGGTAATGTGGGACCGTTGGTTCGGTCATGCGATGTTAGGTTCAGAGGATTATACTATAGTGGGCAGTTAGGTTGAGAGGAACCCTAGGGTGTGATTGTGGAACCCAAATTTATGATGGATGGACTGGAAGGATGAACCTTAGTTGTGATTGATGAATTAGAGTTGTTAGTCTGTAGTTGTTGTGGATTGGATGACTTTCCGCAGTCGAGATGGTATGTCGAGTCAAACCTAGAATTATGACTGTTGGATTGGAACTCGTACTGCAGAGAGCGACTGAGATCGTGGATGACCATGTGGACGATTCTAGTGAGTCTAGTCGAAACTATGGAGATTGGTTGGCCCGACACGAAGGGAAATGATGGAATTCGATCCACGAGTATAGTTATGAGATAATATATGCAATCCCGAGTTGGACTGGATAATAGTTTGATCTGTGGATGCGGATCTCGATGACGAGGACTGTTGTCGTGTGGAGATGGCTGGCTATCGAGGGTGATTGGTGTAGTTGTGGTAGTTGAGAATCGGGGGACGTTCACGGAACGCTCATTATCTTGTTGTGGATTGTCAGAATGGTTGTACCCAGAGTTGTGGAGTACGAGAGAGGCAAAGTTCCTCTAATCTGAGCGAAGGTACGGGGTTGTTGCTCGGTATGAGTAACAACTTAGGATTATCTTATTCACTCACCGTGTGCCGGTGCTTGTGAGGACGATGAGCCACGAGTTGGGATGTGACTCCGTCATGTTGGGCGTACGCTCGATATTTGAGATTCGGTAGTGGTTGAGTGTTGGACTGGATGGGATCCAGCAGAGATTGTGATGTGTTGGGATAAGTCCCAACAGTTATGAGATGACTAAGTGATGAATGGATGAAGAGGTACGATTGAGAGATGAGGAGTTTTGTATGACGCAGGGGACGTTATGGAAATTAGTAGATTCAGGGAGTTGTCGTCAACTCCGAAACTTGAGTGGTTGTGTGTTTCTAATATCCGAGGAAGTGCAAATAAGTAATTGAAATTGGAAGAAGCCGAAGAGAATCAATGGTCGTGTTGATGTCAGATTGTGAGATTGTGGACAACATGGAGACCCGAGAGTTGAGCCTGTAAAGGTTGAGATGTGAGAACGAGATAGTAACGAATTACATCCTTTTGGATGTGCATAAACAGAGATAAACGGACAGGAGGTTTGGGTAATAGATTGGTTACGGACACGTGGTTGTCCGAGTGAGTTGAAGAATTGGGAAGTCCAGTGGTTGGACTTGACATCTAGTTGGAAGCATATCTATTTCCAACATGGTTGGAACTTCAGATTCGTGGAGGGTTGTGATTGAGGAGGCGAGATGAGTGTTTTTTTTAGCATTGGTGATTGGTATTCTAAATTCATTGGGGTGACTTCTTATTTTCTACCCATGGCAGATGATGGTTGTTGTCACCAGTACGTTGGGCGTGTATCAGTTGGTGGACCCGTGTTGTGTTTTGGAGTCATCAAGAGGAGTTGGGTATTTCAAGGTTAGGTGAATGAGATTTCTCATTTTTGCTTACGGGTAGACGATGTTGGGTTACATGGTGTGCTTAGTGAAGTGAATCTGTGTTTGCACTCATGTAGGATGAATTTTGATGTTATCGTCTAGAATTTTTCTTGATTTTCCTAGGTGGAATGACAAGGATCGATACAAGGTAATTTAAGAGAACCCACAGTCTCAACATGTCTTGTCATTGACTGATCTGTTTAGATGTAGGAAATAGTTGAGAAGTGATGTGACTGACGAAGGATTCAAAGAGGGTGTAAGACCCTATGATCAGATTTCAAGTGGATTGTTAGCTGAGTGAGCATGTGTGGATCCTAGGTGGATCTGGATCGTGATGTTGATGATCAGGTGACGTGGATCAGGATGGCGTGGATCGTGATGTCGTGTCGTATTGGCAGACTTCGCCTCGCTGGTTATGCTAAGTTGGGAGCAGAGGAGAATCATTTTTTGAGAAAATTGAAGAATCTTTTGGAATAGTTAGTGAGATGACAAGACAGAGGTTGGATATGTGCGTGTGGGGATAGATGAAGAGTTTATCGCTCCGGTTTGGATATTTGAGTATGAGGAGGTTGGGTCTGAACTTCTTTTTGAGGTTAATCCTGTATAGTGTATTAAGCAAATGAGTAGGTGTCTGACGGGGTCGGATTTGGTCGGCCTTAGGTGTGTGAGTGATGTGATTGACTTCCTTTCAAAGTCAATCGAATACGAGATGGTAAGCGCATGAGCAGGTAACCGACAGGTTTGGAATTGGTGCGTCTCGGTAGACGCGGGTGAGATTGGATGCTCAATTGGCATGAATGGGTATGCCTTGGTAGGCGTGAGTCAGATTGGTACGTGTTGGATTACGTATTTTGGGAGGAGACGTTGTGATGCTGGTCGAGTGACCATGGGACCTAGAATGGATGATGAGTTGGAGTAATCGATTTGTCTAGTACGGGATTGGACAGATGAACCCCAGTTTTAAATCGTGATTGACTACGAACCATGTAGTGGACTAGTTAGCAGATGGATGTACGCACCCTATACTTTGTGCGAGGATTGATACTGGATAGGCCGAGTGGTGCCTGGTGACGGTACATAGGATGTACCAGTGGTGTGTGTTTGAGCGTGTTGGTAGTCGCCTTAGTTCCGATATCATTGGATTGGTTGAGAACGTGAACTGGACATTGAATACTATGCGCTGGGCAGAGTGATTTTGATGGGTTCAGAGATTGTATGAGCAGGTACTCAGAGCCGTGGATGGCTAATGGAACCCTAGAGTTGGGATGTGTATTACTGCTGGGCAGGTATTCGATGGGGTCAAGTTACAGATAGGTCGAGTGAGATGTTGGTATACGTATACTCAGGTTGAGGGAGTTGTGGTACGAGGTGATATCATTGAATGGGTGATGATTGTAGCTCTCTGATACCAGGGTGGTAGAGCTAACTGCTGACTGTTTAGCTGGTGGTGTCAGTGTGGATAGACAAGTCAGATTTGGTGACTCCCAGTGGGAGCAAAGGTCAAGATGTATTAATGATTGAGAAGAACCGTCAAGCTGAATGTGTCAGCTAAATGTGTCGGAGTAATGGTAGAATTGTCAAGCGGTATTAACTCAGATTGTGTGATCAATGTCACTCAACGTGGTCAGGTGTTGTCGGTACGACGTGGGTTCGTCATGGAACGTCTGGGTGCACATAAGTATTGTGCTGGTTAGTGGGTGTATAGGTGTACACATGATGTGAGATCGAATTGTTTTCCACGAGGTGGAAGTGGAATCGGGATAGTTAGAATTTCAAGGACAAAATTATTTAAGGAGGGAATGTTGTAACGACCCATCCCAAATATTGGGATTATATATTAATTAATTATTGTTTAGAATGACTAATCGGGGAGTAGTTGAGAGAATTCGAACGAACGGTGCGAAATGATAGTTTTGCCCCTAGGTTGGGCAAAATGTTGACTTTTGGCTCGGGGAGTCAAACGTACGAGGACCGATGACCGTGGCGTAGATCGGGATGTCACGAGTCCGTAGACAGGTGGCACGTCGAAATCAGACGTTGACCGGAGAAGTTATGGTCGCGGGATCAAAATTGGGGATTTACGTCTTGGGATTCGCAATTATATATTATTTTAATCCAATTCGGCAGATATTTATGTGGCGCCCTTGGAAGTGTCACTCATCCATTGCTGACTTTTCCCTAAAAAAGGGGATCTCTAATTGGTCCATTTCATCTCTCATCTCTCTCTCCTTTCCACGATCATCTTCTTCATTTTCTCCGTAAAACTTGAACCCCAACCCAACCATAACCCCTACAAAACCGATCCATTTCTTTTGGATATGAATGAATGTGAGTGGGGGAGGTGAGACGAGTCGAGTGGTGACCACGGGTTGAGGCGTCGTGGACGGTGGTGCACGGTGGCCTGGTTCAGTGGCAAGGAACCGAATTGGTTCAAAAATCGTGATATTGGTTTTGGCAGTTTGTTGATGGATCTGGATGACTCTAGGGAGTTGCTAGAGCTCATATGTGTCAGCTAGGATCGTTTTCGTGCACCGTAGTGCACGGTGGTGGCAATTTGTAGGTAAGGCATCGAATTCATGGTTTTTCGATTCAAAAATGGAAAACCGAGATTTAGTGATGGTTTATCGATGCTATTAATTGGAGGATGTGTCTGAGGTTTCTAGGAACCAAATAGGCTTGGAACGGTGACTGAAGGGTGGCCGGAGGCAAGGGAACCATTGGTGGAGGTCGGCTGGTTCAATAATCAAACTTGAAGGTATGGTTTTTAGACTTGGTCTTCTCATTTTGAATCCATGGATCGATTGGAAATAGTTAAAGGATGGTTTAGGAGGAAATTGGGGTGAAAACGGGTTGAAGAAAGGGTTAGAATTGACCGTACCGGCCAGACCGGACCCGACCAACCGAACCGGACTGGACAGGTTCGCCCAATGAAGCAGACGATGAACAGTAGGCGCGAGACTTTCACGTGCAGGAGGTTCAGGCCACGCTTGGGGCATGTGAGGGGTTTTTTCGTAAAACTTTCAACATGTGAAATCATCTATTCGATATAACGAACATTTTGGGACTACTTTCGTGTCGATCGGACATCGTTTCGATATGTTTTGGGGTGTCCGAAGGTTTAGGATCGAGTTTAAAAATAGTTAAAAATTCACGAAAATTACGGGACTTTAATGAGAGTTTAATGAGGTAGTTAGTAACCCTCTAGTACGATTTGGACAGGTTTGGAAGTCCCGATGATAGTGGTGTGACTCGAGAAGGTTTATGGCACGCTTATCGAGGCGACAGCGTAGGACAATCTGTGAGTGGACTTCGTTTTCTAAACTGTGATGCATGCATAACTGTTTTATATGTTTTACATTCATGATTTCTATGATGATGATTGTGGCACTGGTGTTTTACATGATTACATGTATTTCAAGGTAATTCCATATTTACAAGTATTTCGAGGTTTACGAGTTTATACTATTGCTATTTTATTGTGAGTTTAATGATGGTTCTATGGCATGGTTTTGGTTTTGGAAAGATGAACTCAAGCATGAGACCCATTTGAATTATGTGATCGGGCAAGGGGCCCAGTTGGTATACGAAATCGGGCTGAGACCCTTTTGAGTTATGTGATCGGGCCGAGGGCCCAGTGGTTTATAAAATCGGGCATGAGGCCCAATTGAGTTCTATAAATGTGATTTCAGGTCTGGGACCCTATGTTTCATAAACGTGATTTCGGGTCGGGGACCCTAAATGCATTTGTGATGTTTTATGGGAATTTCGAGCAGGGTCCATTGTGATGCTTTTAAATGGTTTTGTTAAACTGTTTTCCATATACTATCTTGATACGAGGATATGTGATGGTCTCCTCTAGGATATGGATTATTGGATCTATGAAGTGGTTTTTCGGTCGGATTTGTGTGTATGGCTTTGGTTGGTGGCCTACTTGGTTTTGGATTTACGGTTTTTGGGCTAAGGCGCTAATGGTTTATTTAAGTAAATGTTTTGATTACGGGTTTTCGATGCATGCATACTTTTAAGTGAAACTCATAAATGTCTTTATGAAATGTGTTTTTATGAACTTATCGATTTTCGTCCACTCACAGTTTTTAATGGTTTTAATGCTCTTCAGGTTGATCACGGATGAGGGCTGTAGCAGAGACCGAGACATCGCACTCCTCCACCGATCCTGGCGCGCTCTAGGAGCCCCGTAAGGGCTGAGGTACGTACAATCCCTTGTCTGACCCTTCGTGTCAGATGGGAGCATGACACATCCTATGTTAATCCCGGGGAATTGAGATGGGTCATGTTAGGGCACGTACTAGTATCCACAATCACAAACACAATCCATATCACAAACACGTATCATCACATCAAGTACCACACACATTTAACTCCAATCTGAAGTCAAATATCATCATCAAACTGGGCCTATGCGCAAATCATTAGTTTCAACCAAACGTTGACTTAAAACCAAGTCAAAACCACTTGTAAACCCCGGGCCTATGCCCAAATCATCATTTTCAGCATTTATCGTAATACGTGCTCAAAACCGATTAAATAATCCATAAAATCAACAAATAATCATATCAAATCATCAATCCAATTATTTCAACTCAAATCATGTAATCAGTCATGTAAAACATTTAACTATGCATGCATAACAGTTTATAAAACAAAACATCCACTCACACACCGTCCAAGCTACTCAATCTCGACTTGTACGTTGCTCAGACGTTTCGGGAATTTTCTGGCCTGTGAAACACAACAATTTAAGGTCACTAAGTTTTTACATAACCTTGTATAACAATCCCCTAAATCCCGGGATTTGATAATAAAAAGTAAACATGAACTACGCACTTCGGACACCTAAAAGTACTCTGAAACGGTGTCTAATCACCTCGAAACCTATGCCATTAGGTTTGTGTCGTCGAAAACATACAAAAAGTGTGTTGAACACTTCCCCAGAAAGTCAACCACTCGCCCCCACGTGCGGCTTGAATGGGCTGCTCCTGAACCCACGTGCCGATGAACAGTATAGTTACTGTTCATCGTCCCAACCCCGATGACCTGGTAAAACGGGTCGCCTTGACCCAATTTCAACCCGCTTCAAAACCCGTTCAATTTCATGAAATTTCTTTAATTTAATTTAACAAGAAGCATCATAAGATCATTAAAAACATGTTTCCAATCTTAATTTCATGATTACTCACCTTCAATCAATCGAATTCAACTTTGATATTTCAAGGGAGTCGCGGGTCCAATCTAGGTTCAATTCTGGATCATATTTCTTCAATTCTGACATGGTTTAAGTCGTAAAGATCTCAAGAATCTTAATCGAAACTCCATTTCAAGAATCAAAGCCCAGAAAGTCCAATTTAAAATACGAAAATTTCGAAGATACACGGATTTAGTTTCAGGTTTCCACTTCGGGTCTCAGTTCATATTCTTCGTCTCTCTTTTTCTCTCTGGGTTTACTTGCAATCTCTCTATCTCTCTGTTTCTCAGTATCCCTCCCCAGGCCTTCTTCAATTTCTTAGTGCTTAGTTTTTGTTTTTGCCTCAAGGATAAACACACATACAACCACACAATTGCCACTAATCTATTAAGTGGAGTGACAGATGTCAAACGGCCAACAAGGTGAGTCACTAAATTATAACTTACGATGACTCATCAAAATGAGTGAAAAGACTAATATGCCCTTGAGGTCCAAATTTACGAAAATGCCCCTAACCTTCTCAGATCCGTAACTATCACGTCCGGACTCTGATTTTAGCATTCCACCTGCCTATGGACTCAGTATCTCGAGACCTACATAATGGTCCTCAAAAAATGTGCAACAAGTATTTCAAACAAAAAGTCAATTTTGACCACCACATTTACAAGGGCAAAAATGTCATTTTACATTCCAACTTTCAAATTTACAATTCTCGAATTTCCAGGGTGTCGCAACGTCACCCATCATGGAATTGCACCAGCCTCAACTCGCTTAACTTCGGTGTTCCAATCGAACCCAAAGCGACTGAGCTCCCAAAAGGCCTCGTTTAGATCATATTTGTGTAGCGACCCACTCTATCTAACACTATATTGTCCCCTCTGGACTCGTTGGCTGAACCAGCCCAGCTCGCAGGGGTTGGTTTGTTCTCGGGAGCTCACGGTGCAACTTCCCAATGGGTCGCCATCCTGCGATTGTTGCACCGTGAGCTCCTGAAAAAAATAAAACTATGAGGGTGAGGAGGCCCAAAACGGATAATACCGTGCTAGAGTCAGGTCCTGAGCGAGGAGGGTCGGATCCTGACACCATAGTTGCAAGTGCATCCTCCCATGACTTACCAGTTTAACATTAAGTGGATGAAGTCCCTTGGGGCTGCATAGAAGGGGCAGGAACATGAGGTTGCTGGAATCCAAGGGGTGGTAAGGGATTAGACACGTTTTGATTTCCGTTCCACCTCAAGTTAGGATGATTCTTCCATCCCGAGTTATAGAAGTTGGAGAAAGGATCATTCCGGGGCCTTAGAGCATTGTACTAGCCAACATAGTTGGCTTCTCCCACATATGTACACTCATCCGAAGAGTGGCCTTGGACTAAACATACCTCACAAACCATGGTACTCTTAGCCTTCTCCTTGCACAATTGCTTCACCAAAGCTATGAGTTCAGCAATAGACCCATCCTTATTACTAGGTTTGACCAAGCACCTAGATGAGTGGCCTTAGTAACTAAACTGTTTCTCCCTTTGAGCTATCCTCTCAAATACGACTCGGGCCTCGATTGATGTGCCATCTAAGATACCTTGAGATTGGGAATTCACCATAGTACGATCCCCGGTTCTAAGGCCTCCATAAAAAGTACATCATGAGGTGATGATCTTTAATGTTATGATGGGGACAAGAACGTAGCATATCATTGAACCTTTCTGAATACTCATAAAAAGCTTCATCTTAAAGTTTTCTAGGGTTCATAATCTTAGCCTTAAACTCATTAGTCTTCTCAATAGGGTATTATTGGGGTGAGGAACAAACAAGTCAACTCTGTCCAAGTATGAATAGAGGCAAATGCTAGTGAATGGAACCAAGCCTTAGCTCGATCCTTAAGTGAAAACTTAAAAACCTCAACCTAATTTCATTCTCATTCATCTCATTGATACGAAGAGTAGAACAAACCTAGAGAAAGTCCTTGATACAAACATGAAGATCTTCCCCAAAGAGTCCATGGAAAGTAAGCAACATGTGAATGGACCCGGACTTGAGCTCAAAGTTCTCAACTGTGCTTGTGGGAAAGACAATGGGAAAGAGGTCTTCAGGCACATGAGGGGCAGCGAACTCCCAACGGAGCCTAGGGGCAGGCAGAGGGACAAGAGCACTATCTTGTGGATTAGCCGTGGTGGTTGGCTCCCATGAACTGAAGATTGTCGTGAGGGTAGAGTAGAGCCGTGAGATGTGCCCCCCACTGAAGAGTTGTGTGACATGTACTAGTACCTTGAAAAACAACAAAAAACCAAGTTAGATAATTCCAAACTATATGGACACCATTGAGGGACAAGTCCCCGAAAACGGTGCCAAAAACTTGATAGAAGTTTTATCCAACCAAGAATGATGAATGATAACTCCTAATGTAATACTTTGCAAGTGCACAAAAATCATATAACAAGTATAGTAGGTTTGCAAAGTTCGATCCCTCGAGGACTTGTTCAATGTGAATCCACTTAGCTTAGAATGAAATAACTCGGTTAAAAAGACACAAAAACGATTTTGGGGGGGGGGGGGGGGGGGGGGGGGGGGGGGGGGGGTGTGGTTTAGGATAATGATTAGCACGAAATTGTAAAAGGAAAGCAAAGTTCAAAACAATAGAAACTTGATTGGATGATTAGGACGAATTAGGGCTTATTATCCACCCTTACCAATTATATTTCTCATTAGATTTCCCTGATTTAATTACTATGCATGTTTCTGAATAAAGTGCCTGTGTAGGTGTCCGGCTAAGGCTCACCCCACACCTATTATCTTCTCTTAGATTGCATGTTTTAAGCGTGATGACCCATCCTTAAAACATCTATTATCGATGGTGTGTGATAATAAGAAGATTCGATGAAACTACACTATCCCTAGAAACGTGATGTGCAATCCTAGAAAGGCATGGGTTTAGATTACGAATAAGATTCCCTTCTTAAACGTACTGCTACAAATAAATTATGGTCCGTCAACCAATTACATCTACAAATATACACAAACATGGTGATCAAGCTTATAACTGTAAATTGAGTTCATGAAGCATAGTAATCCAACAAATTCACTTTAGTCATGCATAACAATCATAATCAAGAGCCAGAAATCTAAATATGAACTAACATGGCTAGAGCTTCAAAAGACAAAACAAAACAAACCTACCAATCCTAAAGGAAACTACTCACACATAACGAAGTTAACAAACATCATAATTGAATGCATATAAACTTAAAGAGATTAGGGATTGAGAAACACAAATACTAATAGAGATGCAGCGTGAGAGAAGTGGCACGAACACTTCTTCTTCTCCAAGCTTCACTTCACAATCAAGAAGCAAGAATTGAATCCAAAGCTTGAACAAAAACAAAAAATGCGGCAAACTTGTTTACAAACTTTATGTAGAAATTTCGACAGAGTTTTGGGACCTTAGGAGGTACATTGAACGTCCACAAATGAGAGAAAATTAACTATTTATATGTCTCACACCTACCCTAGCTTCTTCCTGAATAGAAGGGAAAACAAAGACCTAAACTAAGGAGGAAATCAAGTTGGCCGTGAAAAACATCCTAGCCGCAAATCCTGGATCCTTCATGGATAAGGACTCCTTCTTTCTTTCTTTCCACTTCTTGACTTCAACTTTGACTAGGAATTCATTTAATTATCTTCCAAATCAAATCACAAAGCCCTAAAATAAAGGAAAGAAGATAAAATGCGGCTAGGGATAATCCTTAACCCTAGCCATGTTCTTTAATGTTTCTTGGCTTTCAAAAAACTTCATTTTCCTTGTTTCTTGCAACTTCAACTTCAGACTTGACTAGGACATCTTTAAGTCTTCTGATCCAATTCAATCCACGTCATTCCTCATTGAAAAGAGAAGGCAAATCCATCCAAAGATTACTTGATGCACAAGTAATCCCTATAACTTTCCTTAATCACAATTTATGGACTTTTGGTGTCTTGGCCGCATCTTGGTGGATCTTGGCTTTGTAAATGGGAGATGATGAGGCCTTTTTGAGTCCTTGACGAGTTCTTGAAGATTTAGCCTTCTAAAGATCACATTTCATTGCAAAAACATGATTTAACCTCAACTAAACAATCTGCACAAACTTCACAAGAGATACCATTTTTTCCTATTGATTAAATGATTATACTCAAAAGATAAGAAAAAGGGATAGAGAATAACATTGAAACAATGCTAAATTCGTGGCTTATCATTGCCCCAGACGAGATGGATTTGCTCCTGGAAGTAAAGGTTAAAACTCGAGGATTTCAAAATTCATTTAAAAAAAAGTTCAACCATAAAGGAGTAGATGAAACTCAAATTTGTCTAAATTACAAGATCATTTGAATTCCTGAAAAGGATAAGGAAAAGGCGTAGGTTAAAATTGAATATGTGAGACGTGGCACAAACGCCAAAACATGTAATTGATTTAAGGAACTTAAAAGTGTTTACTAAATCCACTAGGGGATACAATTCATCAAAACTGAACCGTCGTCAAAAGTCAAATGCGGTTACCGAAAGTAACTCTAAAATTGTGGTTTAACATAACTTTACGTAAGGGAAATGAACAGGATAATGTGACCCCTGGTTGTAAAGGTGCATGATTTAGTAGGATAACATTCCAAACCGTAAAAGAAACCTAGCAACAAGTCTGGTGAATCCATATGGCGTCAAGATGTATCACATCACAATATCTGGTACAATCTCGATACTGGAATTTTGTTGAGTAAACTCAAGTTATTTGCAATGAAAACGTCATAGAAATAACTTTGCAGAAAAAAGTAAAAGTCTCTTGGAATCCAATGGTAAGAATAAAACAAAGTAAAAGCTTTTTTTTTAAAAAAAAAAACCCATTAATCTCTTTTAAAAACGTCTAAGGGAACAATGACTCGGCTTAAAAGAACGTTTCTCAAGGTAAGGGTGTAGTATGCAAGGAACTCTTTAAACCAAGAGATCATAAAGTTTCTAGGGTTCGTACTACGAGAGTTTGGGTCACAAAACTACAAAATAGTGATAGGATTCCCAAACTACCGGGAGATTCTCAATAGGAAACTCACGATGGGGTTACACACTCTCGATTCGAGATAAAAGTCTTTTGAACACAATAACTGATAAATATTTCGTTCAGTAGCCCCTAATGCATCACAAAATCACGAAGACGTCATTTGCAAACACCTTTATAGATATTCCTAGATAGGGTTCCATGTCCTAAAAATGATGACCTCATTAGTCGGTCATAACGTTGTTGTTCCCGAAAGTCTTGGTGAACAAAACCAACTAAAGAGCGCAAAACAATGCAAATGATTTTTCCACCAGGAAAACCGTCACACGAGTTTTCCCAACAATTGTGCATTCAACACGATCATTGTTGAATAACTCATTCACACCACACACTACGAGCCCCAAGCTCGTAAGCACCACTCGAATACGAAATTTGACGGAATACAATCTCATTAATCTCGTAACTATGGGCGAAAACAATTAAGTCAAACCCCGATTTAACTTGTGGGAACGCAAAATCAAACTGTAAACCATTAGCAACTAGCATTTTAAAAAGGTGTAATAATTACCCAAGGAGTGGCTCTGACACAGGATATCAGGTCGTATCATCATCAAGTGTCCAAAACTAATTACGCGTCCTAGAACCTTGCTCTGATACGAAACTGACACACCCCGACCCAGAAAGTCCTTTTATAGCATGAAGTTCGAGGCGCGCTAGCTGACATCTAGACGATGTCGTCCAGAAGACGAAGCCATTTTGAGTTAAAAGTGACGCGTATCAAAGAGTCAGGTGAAACCTAACAGGTGCAAACTGATCACATTTCACTCGGCAGCGGAAGCATAGAGCATGGACAAACTAAATTGATGATCATACACATAAACTTTACCTGCTATTAACCGATTTTTCTGTCAGCTTGACTCCATGCCCAAAAGAGTGTGTCAGATTAGCATCCGAACTCCTGGATATACGTGCGCACCATCGAAACCTGAGGGGTTTAAAACACAAATGATGAGTGGACCCAACTATTATTTCAGTGTAAAACCATTTCCAATAATAACCTTTAACCCCTCATTTTTTTTGAAAAAAAATAACCCAAAATTGTTATAACATAAATATAATATCAATCATTTAATAATAATTTTAACGATGCAATCAGGTGAGCCATGTAGAAACCATTAATATCTCACAATATCAACCCACATCATAAATGCTCATGAGTCACCTTGAGTCTCATACTCGGAACATACACTGAGTATCTTTGCTCAGTACTTTGGGTGCCTTGCACCGTCACCACAGGTCCCCTAGAGCTCAAGGAACAAGCTGGTGCACTATTAACTAGTATTACGAGCGGCGCGGGTGATCAATCATGTGGAACCTAGTCTGTGGCCATACAGAATGGTACAGGATACTAGCGACTCCTATGTAGGTTCTAAACATCTCAATCTCATCAATCACATGAGGATTCATATGCAATATAGCATGTGACACGATACATACACTATGCATACTCACCATCACATAACATAATATACCCACATGACCGGATAAGCATAGTAAATTATACATCACAATCATCACATGATATGTCATGCATGCTCAACAATTATCAAATGTGCAAACATCATAAACTTGTGAGTAGTAAATAATATAAAACCAGTTTAGGGAAGGGGTTCCACTTACTCTAGTCGCAGAGTCGGATCACCCGATAAGTCCCAGCTAACTGTGTGTTCCCAACCAGTCCAGCCCTACAAGACCATTTACCGAGGTCAAAGTTAACCTACTATTCATTCTATACTTCTAAACCTCTTAAGGGTGGCCCAACAAGGCCTATAATCACTAATCAAGGACCCTAACTTGTTTAGGGTTGTCCTAAGCCCCTTTTGCACGCTCCTATGAATGAAAAAACAACACCTATACGCTGTCGAGAGTCGAAAAAATCTCCTCAAGTAGTTTAGGTGCTGGGAACCCACTTAAAACTATTCAAAACATCCTAAAAGTACTCCCACCCACCGCCATGGGTTGGAAAAAGGCCCCACCTGTCGCCATGCACCAGCGGAGGGCTGAAAAAATGGCTCACATGCTGGCTAGGAGCCTCATGCTTCGGCCACTCACCCCCACGTGCGGCCATGCACCCTTGCGCGCATGTCACACTTCTCTGCACATGTGCTACAGTGTTCACAAGTGCGGTAGAAGCCACACGCATGACATGCATGCCACAGTGCCACACGTGTGGCATATTCCATTGATTATTCCATTTTTAATGTCGTACTCACACCGTTAATTCCTAACGGAATATACTAACAGTGTTAGCATATTCTATTAAGATTTAACATCGCCCATTAGATTTGACGACTAGTCCAGTCGTCGTGTCTCGCCGAAGATGATGACCTGAAACTGGAAAACACACTATTTTTCACCCAAATTCGAGCCACGGACTCGTAGCCTTCCCAGGTTTCAAATATCTAATTTTCAGGGTTAGAAAACAACTTTAACTACATGAAAGTGGGTAGAATCCTCTCGGGTTTCTAGAAAATGTCGAGACTCCGATCTGGGGTCAATAGAGCTTAGAGATCACATGCAAGGTTAGGGTTAGTTTCGTCATGCAAAGATGATTTCAAAAGGATAGCAATGGTTAGCTTAGAAAGCTCTCATCACAAGGATACCAATTGTTTAGAAATTAGGGTTCGAGTCTACTTGGAATGTCTTCAATCCTCATATGATTAAAGTCGGGTTACGAATCGGGTCATCATTGGCTTTGTCGATTCTCATAACCAATGAGACATGCAGTCAGTCTAGTGAATGTTTCTCGACATAACAAATATGGCAGCAACGAAAAGGGACTGAGATTACCTCAATTTGAGCTCAAATCCAATGGGTCGACGTTTCATGTCACAACCGGGTCGAGCTTCCCCAACTGGTTCGCAATGACTTGAGGGCTCGCCTAGGAGGTTGGGTCATCGAGAATAGCTGCAACGGTGATGCGGTGTCGTTTGTGCTACATTTCGAGCTGCTGATCAGTGGTTGTTGCCCACAACCAAGGGTCAACGCCGTGGGTTTGCAATTCCTCGAGGTAGATGGTTGTTCAACTAGTGACAAGTGAGGAGAGAGGTGATGCGAGTCTCCTGAGCTCAGAGGAAGAGCACTCAAAAAATGGGGTTGCTAGGGTAGAGTGTTTCGTGCTTGGCTGGATATGAATGAGTCGTCCAGGGACGAAGGCATGAGCACAGTCGAGAACCTTCAACTAGGTTCTAAGTGTTAGAGTGTGTTAACAACATGGAGGTTAGGCTTTGGGCCTCCTAATTGGGCTCAGACCCAGGGTATGGTTAACATGAGACCTGGGTTGATATTAGGCATATTCATGGGCCTCTCACACATAACACCTTGCTTCCTACATGAACTGGGCTCCAATTTGGGCCTGATAGTAACCTAATGGGTTATGGGCTTTAAATAAAAACAAGCTCTTACATGGGCTTTCCCCAAAACTTTGGGCCCTTAAGGGGGTTCTAAATTGGATCATAGGTGTAATGATCGAGACAATCTTGTTGAACAATTCTTGTACAAATGGCGTTTGGGGGTAGTTTGGGAATTTTTTGAGGTTTCGGCTTTTATTTTCGAGACGGGATGTATCTTGGGTTGTAACTTCTCACAAAACCCCAACCCACAACACACATTAACCATGGTGGTAAAACCATTAATAGCTACAGGTTCGATAAATGAATTTCAACATTCTTCTCCACGTGGTCAAAACTTTGATGCCAAGGGTCCAGCTAACCCGTTTTTTTCTACCAACTTTCACGACAATCTATTCCTAGTAAGAGGTCTCACCTAACATAAAGGCAGTAAATTGCCTAATGAAGACACTAGTCCATTGTAGGTTATGGGTGATAAGAAGGCGACATAATCTAAGTATACAAGGTCAGCTCTCCCAAAACAGGGGTAACTTAAGGTTCTCATTTAGAATTGTTCAAGGTTTTTCTCCGGGTAAAGTATCATTTTGTTCCCAAACGTCCTACTAAGCTCAAACTAAGGCATGTTCCTATGCACCAACAAGAAAGTCATTGATCAACCCCTCGACTTATGCTCAATCTAATAGGCTCTACGTCTAACATTAAGGTGAAATCGTCTCTCAAAACTAGGGGTAGAAACATCCTGCTCGCACTCAGAATCAGAAATGATTGAGTGCGTCGCCGTAATTAACTCAACTAAAAGTACAAATGAAGGGTTGGTAGCTTGGATTCTTACCAAACTTTCAGAATGTGAAAGCATCACCATATGCGTGTTAAAAACCAAAGATAAAATGTCTCAAAGGTAATATCTTCCTGGATCAGGTTCTAATAAAACGCTTCCTTCAAAACACTTAGTTCTCGTCAAGACTAATAGGCCGATTTAAACAAGCGCATGCTAATTTGTTTTAAAGTAAACTAACACAAAGTACTATTCCTTACTAAACTGAGGCACAAGATTAGTAGATAAGATTCACAGAGAAGGTCTAACCACACACGTACCTGTGATTCTCGTCAAAACCCAATTGCCACAATTTGAACAGCCAGAGGTGTCGCTCACGTACAGAGTCTAAAGAGTTCACTACTAGATTCTCTAACTAAGTCTAGGGTACAGAACATGGGAATATCTTAGGGCTTAAGAATGGAAAGCCAAAAAATAGGATAAAAAGTGGTTGTCAAAACTAGTCCAAGATGTGTGTCAACTCCAAGATCGGGTCAGTGGTCAACTACACCACAAGGATAAAGTCACTGGATAACAATGATGAGTAAGACGGTGTTATCCAAGACCTAGTAAGGAAAATTCCACAAAACCTTTATTGTCCTCCATAAACGCGAGTAGCTAACTTCGTAACTTTGCCAACACACCAACTCAAATTGTCACACATAAAGCCTTTTCAAGATTTAAACAAATGCGTCCAGTACTCTAGTTGGCAATCCTAAGTAGCGAGGAGCAATCATCTAAGATGATGACATTGACACGATGGAAAAAAGGAAGTTTTTGGATTAATACCCAATTCAAGAAAATGTTGTAGGGCCACAAATATATTTTGAGAAGGCATAGGCCTCGAAAATCAAATTTGATCAACTTGGAGATTTAAAACAAAACACAAAGAACAAAAACGAGCTCAAAAGATTAAAATCGTGAAACTGGAAATAATTATTTTAATAGATGTTGAAACCCATTAAATCCAAAATATCTTTTTTCTAGAACGTTCATTGAACAAAAGAATACATATGGCTTCAAATTCGTCCAAACCTCGACGACATGTAAATCACCAGAAAAAGAAGAAGGGAAATTGCAGAAATAAGTCAAGTACGTGAAATGAGGCACGTATGCCAAAATGTGCAATCACGTTAAAAAAAAACTTCAAATTATTTTCTGATAATTGTAAGAAACATAAACTCATTGAATATGATAACCATAACAGCATGTGGTAGTAGTCGAAAACAATTTGAAAAAGGTTAGCAGTTGATTTAAAATATGATAAGAAAAAGTTACAAATGGGAGATGTAAGTTCCAGGTTTTAAAATGCATAATCCAGCATAATTGAAAACTAGATTAGACTAGGTTTATGGAACTGGTTGACGGAATGAACATGGTATCAAAATGTATCACGTCATAACACATGCTACAATCTTGATACCGATACAACTTAAGTCAACCCAAAAGTTTTTGGTGTCTCAAGTAGTGAGATTCACATGAACATATAAATGTCATAAGAAGCTCAATAGTAAAGAAAAATTATTTGCAAAATGGTTATTGAATGCTTACAATGCTTGCCCAGCAAATACTGTACTTAAAACGACACTTAAACCAATAATGTATAAATTATGCCACCAAAACAATTAGACCATGCAATAAGAATAATGATGATGGGAATCTAGCACTGAAGGGCAAGTGATTGTACATCCCACTAGACAAAATACAGGAAACATTTTCCTACCATACATCCCAAACCACCTGGAGGTTCACTCTAGTAAGGCGATACGTGATCTACGAAATGATGAAAGACCTCAGCTCCAAAAAGTTAACCTTCTTGACTCCGAGCTACCAAGAACTTCCTTGTGAAGTAATCCTGAAATACAAGTATAACCAAGAATGTAACTAACATGCAAATACTTTGGTGAACTCTTTTTCAAAATTCTAAGCCTCAAGGAAAACGAGTTCGCCAACAAAAATCTAGAGGAGTGGTTGTAATGACCCGAACCTTTGAGGAATGAAATTTTGGAAAAATTGGGTAAAATGAAGATTTAGCCCCTGTTAAGTCAAATAGTTAACTTTTTGATATGGATGTCTATTGGGAATTCTGAGAAGGCCGTTACGAAGATCTCGAGATCTTGAGTCTGTAAACAGGTGATACGCGTAAATCAGAGAAAGTATGAGGTTGATTCGGGTAAAAAATCCTTAGGGGTATTTTGGTAATTTGTACTTGAAGGGCATTGTGGCCATTTTACAACAAGGGCCTATTTGATGATGCCATGTGTCAAGCTTTAGAAAGGTCTGATGTTTTGCCCTCTCTGCTGACTTACCCCTGTATTTATTGGGTGTATGTGTGATGTTGTGTTTTTCGATGGCCATGGGCCCAACACCATGAAAGGTGTTGGCCGAGAGAGTGAGAGCTTGATTAGAGGGAGGAAAACCCAGGAAATGAATGAGAGATTGAGAGGAGGTGATCCTGAGGGAGAAACATGTTTCTTGGTGGTAACATGATGGTATGGATCCTAAAACCTTTATGGGAGCCTTGCAATCATGTTATGCCCAAAAACAGGAATTTGGACGCTGAAACTCCCTGGGACGAAGGATGAGTTTTGGCTGTAAATTGAGGATTCATACGATAAATTTAGGTAAGTTTTACTTTCTTTTGAAATTATAGACTTGTTCCTAGAATCAAGAACAGCCAAATAGACTCTTCGAACATAAAAAATGGTCAAGAATTGAAGGTTTTCTGGCCAGGTCAAGTCGCAGGTCGAATGACCCATTTTGATGAGAAACGAGTTTGTGACCCAAGGAAGAAGATGAACAGTGGTTGCGCGTAAGGCCCACGTATAGCCATTTTAGGTGGCACATGGGGGCATGTACCACGTCACCATGAAAAGCAGCAACACGAAAGTTCATCTTTTCAATGTTACATATCTAACGGAACAATTTTCGAGGATTGGACATCATCTCGGGGTAGTTTTGATTGTCCCAAGGTTTATATAGCGTTTTTAAATTATTTAAAAATCCCATAAAATTATGGGATTAGAGTGTGGGTTAATTAGGTTTGTTAGTGACCCTTACAAGTAATTTTTGAAAAGAGGTGACATTCTCAGATTTTACGGAAAAGCGTGCAATGCAGTTTGACGACATGTACGGTACGTGTTAGTGGACTTTCTTTTCCTTAAACCCTATGCATGCATATTTATATGGTTTTCCATGATTTAAGATTTTTTTATTATTATTCATGATGATTTAAGTACAATTTATAGGATTTATAATGTTTTTGGTGATTTTATGGTGATTAATATATTGCACGTTTTACGAGGTTATTGTTAAGTTGTGTTCTGGTTTTTACTGAGTTTGGAAGGTGGTTTTATACTCGACGTGATTTTCCTATATGATTTTGGTAGTGTTTGATGGATTGGGATTTTTATATGATTTTATGGAATATTTTAATGGCGCGATTTACTAGATTTTGGCTTACGTGTGATTTGGGATTAAGCATGGGTTTTGAGGTTTGGACATGGATTCTGAAGTTGGTTTTGGATTTGGAAATGAAATGTGAGATGATTTTGTGATTTCTAGATACATGTGGCATGACTGAATGTGATTACTAGATATTTGTGTGATTTGTGATGTGATGGTACGACCCTCGGATTGATTGTGTCTCCGACGTCCAGAATAGGCTTTGTTTTCCTACGAAGGTTATTTGGATTAGTACCCAAACTTCTAGAGCCGGGCTCTGCTTTCCTGGGATCGATCCACACCCAAACGTCCAAAATTGAGCTCTATTTTTCTGGGTTACACTCTGACGTCTAGAGCTAGGCTCTCTTTTCCTGGGCACTCGGACTTCCAGAGCAGGGCTCTGTTTTCTTGAGTGATATTAGCCTACCAGTAGTGCAAATGAGATATGATGATTGAGATTTTGATACCGACAATGGGTTAGTCAATATGATTGGTGAATCGGTATGTTTGACTGATTCAGTATTACTGATATTGTTGTACGTTGATATGTTTGAATTTGTGTTAATACTTGATATTGGAGATGGACAAGCTTTCTAATACTACTGATTTTGTTTTCTAATTTTTGCACGTATTCCGAGTTGACCTGTTTACTCTTGGTTTTCCCGAGATTTGATAGCTAATATGATGCATGCATAGTTTTTAAAAAACGAATGGTAACTAGTATGTTTTCGAACTATGTTTTTAAAACTTTTATTTTCGTCCACTCACACATTTTCTTTGGTTTTGAAACCCTTCAGAGCTGTTGCACAGGAATCGAGGCTACTTATGCAGTAGAGGCATGAACTCACGAGTAAGCAAGTGTCCTTTATCTAGAAAGGTTTCAAGGGTGAACCTAATATTTTGGTTGTTTGTCAGATAGGAGCAGGACCTAGGTGTAGTTTACGAGACGTTTCAAGGTTGGGTCCTGTCAACTTGATATCAGAGCTTGGGTTCTGATATGTACTTGAAATTTTCATGCCTCCGAGATGTGAACCTCATACACACCCTAGTAGTGAGACAAGTATAGGCACGCCGGGGTAGTATTAAGGCTGGACAGTAAGTGAAGGTCCTAGTTGCAGTCACCATGGTGGATTTGAGAGTACTGATGAATATGTTATTCAATCGGCATCTTTGGTTGGGAATTAGTGCGGTGATAATCCTTTTGTCAGATCTGACATGTGTAGTAAGGTCTTGGTTAACAATGATAGGTATCAGGATTTGGTTAGCCGTGAATATCAAATTGAAACTCCTATAGGAGACAAGATATCCCGATATGGTTTGTATGTGAGTTGTGTTGCTGGAATAGGGTTTGAGAAGAGCTGAAAGGCGGACATAATGTACTTAATGAAATTGTTGTTGGAATGCATAAGATACAATTGTATAGTGATTTTATGTGGTTTGATAAAGTGGTAGTACAGAAGAAACACCCCCTGCCTTGAAAGTAATATGTGGAGATAATTAAGAGAGGGTAGGCAGTTTTTGATAACTGATTTGTGATTCATAAGTGGAATAAAGAAGGATAATATTCTAGAAATTTTCCCCCACATAAGATAGGGCCATGGTAAGTCGTAGTGATGTTGTTGGACTAATTCATACCCTAGAAGTACTTATGAATTTAATTTAATAAGGGTATCTTGACCGTCTTTAACTTGGTTTGTGATAGGGTACATTACCCTAATAAAGGAATCCGTTGAATGCATATTGGATACGTGTTCATTTGCATTGACAATGTAATTCTTTGGGATTGGTGGAACAATAATAAGAGGTTATACAATTATACTGTAAGGTCGGTTGAGGGCAACATGGTTATAAATAAGAAAGAAACGTTCTAGATAGAGAGAACTATGGAGGAAACGAAATCTAGAAGTTATTATGTTCTTAAGTGGGATAATAAGCCATAGAGAATTACTTATAAACTGGGTGATTATTGCTATGGGCACCTGATCCATGATTTGTGTGGCGTGGAAATTGGTTGTTGTTGTTTCGTTGTATGGTTCTACTTGTACCTTGTTAAATCAACTCTCTCATCTATACTCTGAAACCGGTAATGATGGGTAAGGTGTGGAAGTATGACCCTTTAGATGAAGATATAAGGTTTCACGGACCATATGGAATCAAAATACATCGTCACCCAACAAACCTAAGGAATTTAATTTAAGCTGGTTTAGAATTGTGAATATGTTATCTAGTGTTTTCTAAGGAAGGGTATAGAGAGGATAATACTGAGTAAGAAAACAAGTGAGTTTTATGTTGAAACTACATGGTGCTGGTTAGAGAACCTTCATGAAGAATGTTATTGATAAGATGTCCTGAGGAAATGGGTAATGGAGTTTGAATAGATATCGTGTTGCACCAATAAGCAAGAGATGTCATAGTGGAAACCATCTGGGTATAGTAGTTGCCGCTAAGTCATAGGAAGATATGGAATTCAATTAGTAGCGAAACTGATACTCCAGTTTCTAAACATCCAGAAGAATTGTGGTAAGGATTGTGAATTGTAAGTTGGCTACTGAGTCAGCTACGTGAAGCTGTAAAAATTGAATGTATATAGTTGGAATTCAAAGAAGTATGTGATCAATCTAACAAGACTGCCTAGTTCTTGAGATGGCATAAGGAGGGTAGTACATGGAGTCCCTGTTAGTATAAGATATTATAAAATTATTGGATGGATAGATACAGTTAATATTACATTCAGAACTCCCCTGGAGAGGTACAGTGATATAGAAACTTTAGATGTTATGAAACACCTTTGTTAATTTGGTAGTTGGGTATTTATCCAAAGGACTCGAGATTTGAAGAACTACTGGTACAAGTTTTAGACTGGCTAGGTAATGGAGAAGGAAACAAAGAAGAAGATCTAGGAAAATGGAGAGAGGAAAGAGAAGTGTTACATAGTAAACCAAATTTATAAAAGGAAGGATAAACATTGAAGGGGGATTAGATAAGTTGTATGCTTCTACTTCTAAGTGTTGATTATAAGCATTGGAATTAAGGAAACGAATAATGGCAGTGATGTTATATGTTTGAAAGAAGCAGTGGTATAGTGATTTGGATGTTGATTTAAGATCGCGAAATTGCGACTTGGAAGATTTCTTAAATATAAACCTGGATAGGAAAATTTGGAGTAAGCTTGTTGGTCAAGGTTCCATATAATTAATGAGAGTTCAGAAGGAACTCAGGTTATGGTCCCAGGCTTAAGCTTTTGATGAGTTGGATCTTGGTATAAAGTCAAGCCTTAGTATTAGATTGACTTTGCCTGGTTCGGATATAATTATCTCATGGAACCATGTGGAAACAATTTATTAGTTACTTTTGGTTCGGTACCATCTTGACTTGCAGTGTAAGTTAAGGATTGAGTGGAATCGTAATGTTTATAGGATTTAGCCTATAAACTCAATTCTCTGTTATCATGTTATATTTTCATAGACAGTTGGATATAAGGAATTTCCTACGGTAAACAATTGGATGTTAGTACATTTGAAGTATTGTTGCATAGCATGACTGGCATTGAGTTGCGATTTAGTTCAGCCTGATCTTGCGATTGATGTGATTTAATTGGTTTCGTTGTGGTACGCATCTAAATGTTATTGAACCATGGTTAGCACAATCCCCGAAGTGCTTTATGTAGTTTGGTTATTAAGATTAATACTTAAGTACTCCGGAGTAGATGGTTCCCTTATGGATTTAAAATGTTTGTATATAATGGTTTCAGTGAATTAAGTTGATTGACATTGTGGACCTAGAAAAAAGTAGGACCAGTTTAGTCCAGGAGAAATTATGGTTGACATGGTTCCAAGTTATGTGGTCCATGGTTACGAGATCTAGACCATGAGTGATTATTGATTACATTCACCTTGGGTGATGATAAAGTTATTCAGATCTTAAGGAATGGGACGTGAGGGATAAGTTTGTATAGGTTACTGATAAGCATTGTAATTATTGAAGTTGGTGATCAGTTTTATCTAGCTGCAAGAACCAGTCCTTGGAAGGATTTAAACTTGTTCAAATCTAATTGAGTGTGCTTCCAAGACATGATCTGGGTAAACTTCCGTCAGTACCCTAGTTGTACAAGTGGTTTAGTTAGAATACCCCTTTTTTTTATGGAAATGTAATCTTGTGATTATACTACCTTAGTGTTATTATTATTTAAATTTCAAGGACAAAGGGTAGATTTTAACGACCCAGTACTTTGAGGAAAAAACATTTGGGTAAAATAATGATTTTACCCCTATTAAGTCAAAAGTTGACTTTTTGATATGAATGTCTATTGGGAATTCCGAGAAGAAGGTTACAAAATTCTCGGGATCTTGAGTCCGTAGATAAGTGGCATGCCTAAATCGGAGAACGTATGGGGTTGATTCGGGTCGAAAACAATTAGGGGTATTTTGGTAATTTATACTTGAAGGACATTTTGGTCATTTTACAATAAGGGCCTATTTGATGCTATCATGTGTCAAGCTCTAGAAAAATTTTATATTTTGTCCTCTCCACTAACTTACCCCTCTATTTCTTGGGTGTCTTTGTTGTGTTTTTCGGTGGCCATGGGCTGAACACCTTGAAAGTGAGAGCTTGAGTTGAGGGAAGAAGACTCAAGAAATGAATGAGAGATTAAGGGGAGGAGATTGTGAGGAGAAACATGCATCATGGTGGTATTTGAAGGATGCAAACCTCTAAAACCTGCGAACTCAAAACTCCCTTGATGCGTTCTTATTTTTGAGTTCTTGTTTGAGGCCTGGTAACTTGACGGTATGGATCCTAATGCCTTTCTAGGAGCCTTATGATCATGTTAAGCCCAAAAATAGGGAATTTGGACGCGGGAAACTCTCTAGGACGAAGGATGAGTTTTGGCCATAACTTTGAGGATTTATACAATATAATCCAGGTAAGATTTCTAGCTGGGTCAAGTCGCAGGTCGAATGACTCATTTTGTATAAAAACGTGTATGTGGCCCAAGGAAGAAGATGAATAGTGGACGCACATGAGGCCCACGCACAACCACTTTGGGTGGTGTGTGGGGGCGCATGCCATATCACCTCAAAAAGTAGTCAACACGAAAGTTCATCTTTTCGATGTTATGAGTCTAACGGTATAATTTTTGAGGTGATCAGACATCGTCTCGGTACAGTTTTGACTGTCTGAAGGTTTATGTATAATTTTTAATTTGGTTAAAAAACCGGGAAAATTATGGGATTAAATTGTGGGTTAATTAGGATAGCTAGTAACCCTTAAAAGTGATTTTTGATAGGTGGTGACATTCTTGAATTTTAAGGAAAGGCGTACAATGCGGTTTGATGACGTGTATGGTACGTATGAGTGGACTTTCTTTTCCTTAAACCCTATGCTTGCAAATTTATATGGTTTTCCATGATTTAAGATGTGTTTGTTTGATGATGATTTAAGCACAATTTATATGAATTTATATGGTTTTTGGTGATTTTACGGTGACTAATATATTACACGTTTTACGAGGAAATTGTTATGTTGTGTCTGGTTTATTACTGAGTTTGGAAGGTGGTTTTATACTCGACATGATTTTCCTAATGATTTTGGTGGTGTTTGATGGATTGGGATTTTTATATAATTTTATGGAATATTTTAATGGCACGATTTATGAAATTTTGGCTTACTTGTGATTTGGGTTTAGGCCCGGGTTTTAATATTCAGACTTGGATTTTGAACTTGGTTTTGGCTATGGAAATGAGATGTGAGATGATTTTATGATTTTTGGATACATGTGGCATGATTTGATGTGATTACTGGATATTTGAGTGATTTGTGATGTGATGGGACGACCCTCCTCGACTTGCGGATTGATTGTGTCTCAAACGTCCAGAGCAAGACTTTGTATTCCTGAGACGGCTATTTGGACTAGTACCCAGATTTTCAGAGTCAGACTCTGTTCTTCTGGGATCGGTCCACACCCAGACGTCCAGAGCTGGGCCCTATTTTCCTAGGTGGTACCTAGACGACCAGAGTTAGGCTCTATTTTTTCGAGCACTTAGATGTCTAGAGCGGGGCTCCATTTTCCCAAGTGTTATTGGCCTACTGGTAGTGTAGATGAGATATGTTGATTGAGAATTTGGTACCGAGGATGGGTCAATCGATATGATTGGTGAATCGTATGTTTGATTGGTTCAGTATGACTAATATGTTATGTGTTGATATGTTTGCATTTGTGTTGATACTTGATATTATTTAGATGGGCAAGCTTTTTGATACTACTGATTATGTTTTTTGAGTTCTGCACGCATTCTGAGTTGACCTGTTTTCTCTTGATTTTCCCGAGATTTGAGAACTAATCTGATGCATGCATAGTTTTTATAAAACGGTGGGTAATTCGTATGTTTTCGAGCTATTTTCAAAAAAAAAAATTATTTACACCACTCACACATGATTTGGTTTTGAAACCCATTAGGACTATTGCACGGGAATCGAAACTGCTT
This sequence comes from Prinsepia uniflora, assembly GCA_032719365.1. Taxonomy (NCBI): domain Eukaryota; kingdom Viridiplantae; phylum Streptophyta; class Magnoliopsida; order Rosales; family Rosaceae; genus Prinsepia; species Prinsepia uniflora. The sequence goes on along the minus strand of CM064861.1, from coordinate 44,546,366 downwards.
GTGCAGGGGAGGCATAAACTCATGAGTAAGCAAGTGTCCCTTGTCTGGCAAGGTTTCAAATGGTGAACCTGATATTTTGGTTGCTTGTCAAACGGGAGCAGGAGCCAGGTGTAGTTTATGAGATGTTTCAAGGTTGGAACCTATCAGTGGTTTCCTAAACCCTCAATTGAATTGGATTCAACTCTAGCCTCCAGAACGATTTCGAAGATCTCTTCTTTTGAGGTAGTCCTCCAAACAAGACTAACACTCAAAAGTAGGTTCTCCATGTGCGTCGTCAAATAACTCGTTCACACCAACCACAAACGAAATTCAACCGATAAGAAAGTCTAATTAATTCGTAACCGAAGAGAAATTAAACTAACTCGAAACTTCTTTTCTACTCGTGACTACTCATGGTCGGATCGTAAGCGAGTTAGACTAAGGTCAAGTGATGATTCTAACTATTTGAGGAGATACTCTGACATGGGAAATCGAGATGTATGATCATCAAGTGTTCAAAAACTAACGATACATCCTAAAATTATACTCTGATACAAAATTGACACACCCAAATATCGAAAAGTCCATTAGGACACAAAGATCAGGGTATGTTGGGTGACTTTGGATAATGACTTCTAGATAACAAAAGTCAGTTAGTTAAAACTTTGAATTTTAGGAGCTTGAATGAAACATAACTAGTAAAAACTGATTACATTTTGCGGTGATAGCGGAAGCTTAGAGCATAGAATACTAATAATGAACATATAGTTAAATAACTACCTAAGTTATCCTATTTCCAATGCGTCACTCCAACCTCTAGAGTAAATATCAGAATAGCAACCTAAAACTCCTTGAAACATGTGAACTACCATTGGGGCCCGAGGAGTTCAAAACCAAAGGGTGAGTGGACCCAGTAAATTTTTCAGTGTAAAACCTATATTATAGGCTGGGTAACTATAATGCTCGCGTACCATGACCTCGTGAAAATTGGATGCTAAGCACCATCACCTCAAGTCTTCTAGACCTCGAGGACAAGTTAGCTCTATTAACTAGTATTGTGTGTAGCACATGCAAACAATCACATTGAGACTGGTCTATGGCAATTCAGACAGATACAGAGATATCAGCGACTCCTCACATGGTAACAAACCCACTAATCACAATGCTAAGTTTGACCCATCACAACAACATACAGGTATGTTATAGTACCCATAAATTATAGTATGCAAAAGCAACAAGATACCATAAACGTGTAAATGCAGTGATAAACTCAATCTAGCATCCACAAGAAAATCTTATAAACATCATCAATCAAGGAATTTTTAGAAATGTGTCATATAATAACCAATCAAAGCATGCTTAGAAAATTATCGTAAAATAGTCATCGTAAAATGTGCAAGTAAAACATAGTTATAAAAGTCAAGTTTGGGAAAAAGGGTCTACTCACAAACTAGTCGAGGAGTAGAAATCACCTGACATATCAAGCCATGTAAGTTCAACCTCGTCACAATCCTAAACAATTCTGAACATCAGGTTGCTTTGCGAATTTCAAGTAAAGTTACAAGAAACCTCACTTATATGGTTCAAAATAAGACTAAAACACTCAAAATGGACTTAAATGTACTCAAAACGATTTGAAAGTCCTCAAAACAAGGTCCACACAACACTGTGGGTTAAAAACAGCCCCACGCGTCGCCATGCGCAGTTGAAAGGCTAGAAAACTGCCTCACGCGCAGCCACACGCTGACTGGAGGGTGAAAACCCAGCTCTCGCGTTGACACTTGTCGACCGGAGGTCAAAAAATCACCACATGTGCCTCCACGCACCGGCTAGAGGTCTCACGTGCTTGCTACGTGCGATCACGCACCCCCAAGTGTGACCACTCGCCGCCACATGCATGTCACACTCACAAGAATATTCTGTTATAAGACCGTTCATTGACTAATAGTTGACTAACACTAACAGTTGATTAACGGTGAGTAATTGTTGAGTGATGTTAACTAACGACTGGCCACCGTCGTCAGAGCTTCATCGGATATGGCGATAGAATTGTCGCCGTCGCCATCGTTGTCGTCGACAGTGCCCAGAATCTGAAATTTTCATTAGGAAATTAACAGTTTCCGACAAGATCCAACTCTTTCAAATCCAAGCCAAATTTGACATGAAAATTAATAATCTTAAGCCATGGAATTTGAAAATCATGTCCAAAAGCCAAGAATCTGCATGTTTTCAATGATAAAATGCCAGGAAGGGCGGCAACTCCGCAATTTTCAGTGACGTGCATCCGATGTCGTACCTCCCACGAAGCCAACATGCGAAAAGGTCAAACAAGGACTACGTGACCTAGGAAACCTATTCAAAAGACAGTAGGTTTAGATTGTACATCATTCAAGATTACTCCAATCGGGTCGATCTCGAGTACTTAACGAATCACACGACTCAAGCCACAACATGGTGGCTCTGGTAGCTCACGGTCTTGCCCACTGGGCTCGCAATGATTAGACGAAGAATGTAGGTGTGGTTAGGAATCCTGGTTTGAAGATCGTATGTGGTAAGTGCAACGGATCTTCACCTTGATCTTTTTCATCGAGGTACCTTCTCTCGAGTGCCCCACATGGTGGTCAACGGGGTGAGGAAACTAATGTAATGGTGCTTGTGGTCTCTCGATGGTGGTGGTACACAATTGATGATGGTTGTGGGTCTCTTTGCTCACTGTGGTATGAAAGAAGAAGGTGAAGGTTGTGTGTGTGTATGTTTGAAACAATAAAACCAAATGTCCCTGCTAGTAACACTTAACTTGGTGATGAGTTAAGTTTGGGCCTTAATTTTTGGGTCTGAAATTAACTTGAATTTTGGATAAGAAAGACCAAGCCCTATACCACCACAAGCCCCAAGAACATACTCATAGGGGTAACTTAGTAAATTCAATTTTTGATTTCAATTTCTCAATGCGGTATGTAACAATGCAATTCCAAATTTTGAATTTCAACCCTATGCAATTTAATTTTAAATTAAGTATATAATCTCATGATTTACTTATTTGTAGGGTTTGATTAATAACCACGGAAAACATAATGCATATAAAATTGAATTTGGAATCCAAAAATATACTTGGTTGAAAAACCATAATTCTCCTCTTAAGCAATCATCAATTCCATAACAATTTTGCCCCCCTTTTTTTACCTTTCATTTCTAAGTGTTGACCTCATTTCCAACATTTTGATTGGCTTCATGATATTGATATTAATATTGAAGTATCTATCGTACATCCATAAATTAAGCTATCTATTTTCGGTTAAAAACGATATTTTTATTCTTAGTTAGAATACATGTAAAATCATATAAATGAAAATGATGATATATATAAGTACTTAAATCATCTTTTGAATATTTTCTTAAATGCAAATATTAAGGATGAAAAAAAAAAACAGGTACCTTAGCGAAATTTTGAAAATATTTTTTAGTAGCTTGTCCGAAGGTAGTGCAAAAAGTTCATTATCACAGATCAACCGTTACATAAGATAACAATGATGATAAAAATATTATATTTTGTTGATTTTCACAGAACCGTGTGTTTTATTTACTGCCAATATAGCCATATATATACAGATTTTGGTTGAGGAGATAAGACAGAACAGTTCTTATCTCCTTAACTGCTTGTGACTGTAATAGGACCCCTGTCCTATTGTCTAACTGCTAATAACTGACTTAGTGATGACAAATAATGTTTAACCTACCTAGGTATAGAGTTACACGGTTCTATCCTAGGGACTGATGTACCGTGGTCTATAGTACTAGGCATACACAGTCTAACATTCCCCCACAAACTAGGCACCGTTCTGGTGACAAGTTTGAAAGCAAGAGTGTGGTGGCGGTTGGTGAAAAACCCTTTGGTGAATAAGTTTGCTAGCTGTTGAGTGGAGGGGAAAAAGTGAACATAATGAGTGCTTGAAAGGACCCGCTCTCGAAGGAAGTGGTAATCCAGTGCTATATGTTTGGTTCGCGCATGAAAGACTGGGTTTGTAGACATGGAGCAGGTGCTGAGATTATCACAGTGGATCTTGATGGGAAGAGGTGGAGAGAAGTGCAGTTCACGCAGAAGGCTGAGAAGCCAGATGCTGTATGCACAAGTGTAAGCCAGGGCCCTGTATTCAGCTTCAGAACTGGAGCGGGATACTGTTTTCTGCTTCTTGGAGCACCAAGAGATAAGAGTGTGACCCAGAAAAATGCAGAAACCAATCACTGATCGACGGATGTCTAGGCAGCCGGCCCAATCTGCATCAGAGTAAGCTGTGAGTTGAAGGGGAAATGTAGACCTGTGAATTTGAATGCCAAGACCTAGAGTGCCCTTGAGATAACAGATGATTCTTTTCACAGCCGTGAGGTGGAGATTTGTGGGGTGACTCATGAACTGAGCTGCATGTTGGACTGCAAAGAAGATATCTGGGCGAGTTATGGTTAAATACAGCAGAGCACCCACCAGTTGACGATAGACATAAGCATCAGGAAGAGGACAGCCAGTGTTTTCTGAGAGAAGCTTCTTGGAGGCCATGGGCGTAGGGGCAGGTTTACAATCCAACAGACCACTTCGAGTAAGGATATCTGTGGTATATTTGTTCTGGGTTAGATGAAGGCCAGTGGTAGTGGGGGTGGCTTTAACACCTAGGAAATAGTGTAGTGATCCCAAGTCTTTGATGGCAAATTCACAGGCCATGGTTGCCTTGAAAGAGGACAATGCAGAGGATTTGTTGCCTGTGAGCACAATATCGTCCACATAAAGAAGAAGAAACATGAGGGTGTCTGATGTATGAAAAATAAACAGTGAGAGATCTGCCCTACTCTGAACAAAGCCGTAGTGGAGTAAGAAGGTGCTGAATCGGTTGAACCAAGCTCTGGGGGCTTGTTTGAGGCCGTATAATGCCTTGTGTGTCAGGACCCACCCCAGTTTCACCCCGAAACCCTAGGTAAATCCTGCTCCCGTCTGACACCCCGACACAAAACAGTCAGACGCGGGAGAAAGAACTCAATAAATCCCGAAGTTAAAGTTTTACAGAGCATAGTACTACATACAAGAAATAAAAACCGATAATAACAACACGCACGCGGAAGAGAAATGAAACATTCCGGGATCCCTCTCGTAATTTCTATGCCTCAGACGCTACCTCGACGTCAAGACCCCGCGCTAGATCCACGACCTGGAGGGCAATTTAAAACCAGAAAGTGTGAGTGGACCATAAAGAATAAAAGTTTTAAAAACCATTTTATAAGAAAACCGAGTTTTAACCCTCCGTTTTGAAACCACATGCATAACCCAGTTCTAAAAGTAGTTATAATCAATCACCATAAAACATCATAAGAAACAGAAAAACTATAAAACAGGTATGGAAATCATAATATAACCATCATAAAATCGTATCAGAAACCATGAACATCAAATCATCATTTTCCGATCAAACCTGCTGGACCTATCCGAGTCTTTAAACTCCCGAGTCTTTAAACTCAATCCAGGCCTCAATAATATCCGAGTCTTTAAACTCCCGAGTCTTTAAACTCAACAGGCCTATGGGGGAAATCAACATATCCGAGTCTTTAAACTCCCGAGTCTTTAAACTTAATCCGGGTCTTTAAACCCAATCCGGGCCCGTCCCCCGTCAATCAATATCCGGGTCTTTAAACCCAATAACCAGATCCAGCAAATCCAATCCAAAAACCATTTGAAAACCTTTTCCAAATCCATATCCAAACCTGAATTCGAAACCACTGGTCCGAAGCCTTTCCGGCGTTCAGAACCGTCATTCCGAACCCAAATCCGGAATTCCACTTCCCAAAATCCGATTTTAAAACCGAAAACCTTAATCATCAAATCACGTTCCAAAAGCCCTTTATACTCATTAAAAACCATTTATCATTTGAAATCCCGAAACTATAACATTATAATCAGAAATCAACCTTTTATCGTAAAACGTACTGAAAACCGAACTTTCTCGAAAAACGTGCAATTATGTACAACTAACATAGCATATTCAATAATCATGAAATCACATATAACACCAATAAATAGGTATAGAAAACAGTTATGCATGCTCGAGTTTAAGGAAAGGGTCCACTCACAGTACCGCGCCCTCAATCGCGTCCCGAACGTCCAGCACGTTCCTTAGCTTCCTCGGGAAATTCCGATCCTGTCAATAACCACCAAAGTACGTCACTAACACGTCCATGAAGGTTCACCTAATTTTTCCCAAAATTCCCCGAATCCTAAACATAATAAACCGAGACCCTAAGCCTTCACCCTCGCGGAACTACTTCGATTCGACGTCCGATTAACCCAAAACCACTTCCACTAGACTCGTTATAACTCCTAGACCAAAAACAATGTTGACACCTTCGCTGGAAACTGCCGCACGCACCCCCACGCGCCGCCCAAAGTGGCTGCGCGTGGCCCTCACGCGCCAGCTACAGTGCACCCTCTTCCTCGAGCAAACCCGGTTCGCACCAGTGCTGCACATCGGACCGGCGAGAACTGTTCTCCGCCGTCCGGCCACCATTTCACCTCCTTTCTTCCCCCACAGCATCGTCCAGTCCTACCCTATCCTTTCCTCAACTCTAAGTACCTCGTCACGGCCCCAATATCGTCGACTCAAGCTCGAAAGAAAACCCGTACTCTGCCCCTGTTTTCCTTTCCGGCCACCCAGGTAACCTCCCGTCACGGTGGCTATCCCAAACTCTTCCTAGGACCTCACTGAGTCACACCCAACTCACAGAAACCCTCGACTCACTCCCTAAGCCCTCGACTTCTCGTCTGAAACTCACGGCAAAAACATAGCACACAGAGTCCCCTCCGTCGTGCCAACCGCCACCGTGCACCTCCCGTCACGGCAGTACTACCAGAAGACTCCCAGGCCTCCACTGAGTCCCCTAGACCTCCCTAGACTCTTCGACTCGACTCCTAAACTTACGACTTAACTTCTGAACTCAGTCGACAAAACAGAGCAAAGAAACAATGATAAGGAATGACCTGCCTCTCGTCGCCGTTGTGAGCTCCGTTGGGGCTGGTGGACTCCTCTCACGACACCACCATGATCTCAGTTGCACCGTACACGGCCGCCACCACCACGATTCTCACAACCTCCCTGCTTTTCACCCCCGGTTTTCCCGTGGTTCTCAGTTCATTCACACACCACCATCACACCGTCTAACCTTCTCCCTGTCTCACTCTCACTCTCTGGTCACTCTCACACCCTCACAACTCACCAACACACACACCATCACCGATCAATTTCTCTCAATTTGCTCCCTCTGTTTCTGTTCTTCTCTGCGAACAACACAACACACACAGCACGGTTACACCCAAATTATTGGACCGTGCACACACTGGAACCAACCAGAACCCACTATTCCTTTAGCACGTGTCACCATCCCAAAGCCCCTCTCACAAATGTCTCAATCTCAGCCTTCCATCTGTCTTCTCTCTGCTGCACACTTTCCAGAGCACAAAGACCAAACTACCCTTCTTTTAACCCAAATTTACAATTTTGCCACTATCTTTCTAGACCCGTAACTCCCACATCGTAAGTCCGATGAATACATGCCGTCTGTCATCGAACTCAAGACGACGAGATCTACCTAATTGTCCTCGGTCAACGTACCAAAACCCGATCGTCCAAAAAGTCAACTTTTCCCCCTAGTTTACCCGAATTACGAGTATGCCTTCAACCTTCCGAACATCATAACTTCCTCCTCGGATGTCGGAATCGGACGTACCACCTGCCTATGGATTCGTGACGTCCTAAACTACGTCCTGATCACTGGTCAATACCCACTTGACAACCCGAACTAAAAGTCAACATTTTGCCCGAACTAGGGGCAAAATCGTCATTCTAGGCTCACGGACCTATCGGAACCACCTAACCACCGATTAGCCTCACTAATCCCACCTTAATCACGCTACTAATCCCAGCTCTCGGGACGGGTTGTTACATTGTGGAGATGACACACATGTTGGGGGTGTTGTGGATCAATAAAACCAGGGGGTTGTTGCATATAAACCTCTTCGGTTAGATGACCATGCATGAAAGCATTGGTGACATCCATTTTTCGAATGGACCAGCCAAGGGAGACAGCAATAGTAAGGACCACTTGAATAGTCGAGGGTTTAACAACTGGGCTCAACGTCTCCTGAAAGTCAAGGCCTTCTTGTTGGTGAAAGCCCTTGGCAATAAAGTGAGCTTTATGTCTTTCAATTGTTCCATCAGCATGTCGTTTAACTTTAAATACCCACTTGCATCCAACGGTGTTGGCGTTGGGGGGTAGGGGAACAAGGGACCATGTTTTCTGGTTTATGAGGGCAATATTTAGTATTCATGGCTTGGATCCAGTGGGGATGTTGAGAGGCCTGTTTGTATGTTGATGGTTCAGAGAAATCAGAGGCAATGGCAGCATATAATTGAGGTAGAGGATAACTGGAAACAAATAATAGATTTTTGGACTTAGAGATTATGGATTTGTTGTGTGTGGTCATAGGGTGTATATTTCGATTGGGTTGGGTGGAGGGTTGTTCTGTAGGACTGGAAATTTGAGAGGAGGTGGAAGATCCGTCGAGGGACGGAGAAGACTCATTAGGAGCTGAGATGGGGGATTGTGGAGAATTAGGTGTGACAGTGGGGAAGGACTGTGAGAAGGGGCTGCTGGGAATTGAAAGTTGGGGTCGATTTGGGGGTTTTGAGGGTGAAAGATGGTGACAGGGAGGAAGGAGAATTCTTGGGAAGATGCAGGTTTGGATGGATAGCGAAACTCATCCTTATTAAATATGACATGACAGCTGATATAAACACGTACAATGGGGACGTGAAAACAGCGATAACCAAAGTGATGTGCACTGTAGCCGAGAAAGACACAGGGGAGGGATCTGGACTCAAGTTTGTGTTTGGCGTAGTCACCAAGGTACCGGAAGTAGGAACAGCCAAAAGTACGAAGGAGGGAATAGGGTGGTGACTTGCGATGAAGGGTGAAGTAAGGGAAAGACCATTTGAGGACAAATGTGGGAAGTAAATTGATCAGAAAAACAATTGTGTTAATGGCATCAGCCCAATAACAGAAAGGGAGGCCAGCACTGAGGAGAAGTGTCCAACCTACTTCTGAAATGTGACGATGTTTTCTCTCTGCCAACCCATTTTGTTGTGGGGTATGGGGACAGGAGAATCGTTGATGGATGCCATGTTGGGAACAAAAGTTGTGAAATGACTGATTTGAAAATTCTTTGCCACCATCACTGTGAAATTGTTTGATGGTGGCAGAGAACTGAGTGCGGACATAAGTAAAGAAACGGAAAAAATGATCGAACACTTCAGATTTTAATCTAAGCGGGAAAACCCAGGAATAACGTGTGTAATCATCCATGAAAAGAACATAGTAACGGAAACTAGTGATAGAGGGAACAGGGGACATCCAAACATCAGAATGGATTAAATCGAAAGCTTTTATTGATGTATGTAGTACAAGGTGAAAAGATTGACGAGTACATTTACAAAGTGCAAAGTGATTACAAAATGGAACAGAACTGAAAACAGTGCTAGGGCTGATGTGATCTTGGGTGGCTAACTTGCGTAAAACTTGAGGAGATGGATGACCAAGGCGCCTGTGCCAAAGGCTAGAAGTGGCAGTAGTGAGGAGTACTTGTGGTTGGGAAGTAGGTGTGATAGGGTACAAACCTGCGCTACAGGGGCCCTGAAACAGAACATTGTTTGTAGTTAGGTCTCTGATTACAAAATGTGTAGAAAATAAAGTGATACTGGCATTTTGATCTCTGGTATACTGAGCAACAGATAGGAGGTTCTTTTTAATGGAAGGAACATGGTGGACATTAGAGAGTTGGAAAACATATTGACCAGAGGGAAAATGGACGTTACCCATGTGTGTGACAGGAAGAGTGGTTCCATTACCAACCATAACCTGGTCTTAGGTGGGAGGAGCAGAACTAGGAGTACCAGTAGGGGCCATTGTGACATGATGGGTTGCACCTCTATCAGGGTACCAGTTTGGGTCTGAAACTGTTGTCAAGTGAAGACCAGCGAAGGCCTGAGACAGGTCATGGTCTCGTGACTGGGAAAGAGAAGGACATTGGGCGGCAACATGGCCAAATCTATTGCAGGACCAGCATTGAGGGCCCTGGAAACGAGGTGGATGGGTAGGGGAGAGACCAAGGACACCAGGGCTGTTGTTGACAGTAGGAAACCGTCCAGAGCCACAGCGAGAAAAATATATGGAACCACGACCAGAACAGGAGCCGCGTGGATAGTTAGGGCGGCCACGACTAGGGTAGAAACCTTGAGGAGGGTGGGTAGGGTGAGCAGATTGAACATACAGGGCACTAGGATTACAGACTGGAACTTGGGAAAGATAGGAGGTCTGTTGTGCTTCAAAAGAGAGTAAGCGGGCACGCAAGTCAGAGAAGGGTGGAAGTGGAGGAAAGTTAAGCATTGTTGTGACTAATATTGTGTATTCGGGTCCAAGACCACGAAGGATAGCAGTGACAAGATCAGTGGGAGAAAAGGGTTCATTAATCGTTGCAAGAGAGTCAACAAGGATTTTTCCATAAGAAAGGTATTTAGAAATGGTCTTGGAGCCTTTGTTAAGAGACATCAGTTGGAAACGCAGGTTGGTTGCATTTGCAAGTGATTGTTGGGAGAAGTTTTGGCATTCTATCCTAGGGACTAATGTACCGTGGTCTATAGTGCTAGGCATACACAGTCTAACATATTTATGCCTAATGATGATAAGTTAGTCCAAACATGTCAATCATTGAATACTACAAGCTTGCAGATCAAGTGATTATAAACAGTGAAACTGCACCCGAAGTCCTATGAATCACTCTACCCCAATATTGCTTTTGTTAACAAAAGAATAACTAACACAAGTCAATCGTAGAAGCCTCCAGATTTCATGTCAAACAAACTACCAAAACTACTACTTCCAAATATATAATGAAAACCAGGTAAGCCACCGTGCATTTGTGCATACTAGATGTAGAAAATGATAACATAATGGTTTGGAAGCTTAATTCTCATTAGAGCATTCAACACCTATTTATACATGTATGTTTATGTGCAGAGATAACTAGCAACAACAATAATTCAAAATTTTAACTACAACGATCTCTAATTCAATTTATTGGATGGCAGTGCATATGGTGTTGTGGATGAGGTAGAAACCAAATAGGATGAGGAGTCTGGTGAGTTTCCAACATCCCCCCACAAACGAATCGCCAACGGACGAGTAAGTTTGGACCCAAGTAACAAGAAACGGCCAGAGAGGAGACCTTTGGTCAGCAAAGCAGCAGGTTGGTTCAAAGACGATATGAAACGCAACAGATGACTGCCACGAGCCACCCTTTCACGAACAAAGTGGTAATCAAGTTCTATATGACGAGTTCTCACATGGAAAACAGGATTGGCATCATGGTATGTGGCACTGAGGTTATCACAATGAAGAAGAACTGGGAATTGAACCGGCATTCCAAGTTCATGCAGTAGATAGGACAACCAAGTTGTTTTAGCACATGCATGAGATAGAGCTTGGTATTCAGACTCAGCACTAGAGCGAGATACCGTAGGTTGCTTTTTAGTGCACCAAGAGACTAAATTAGAACCCTAGGTAAACTAAGTAGCCCGAGGTGGACCGGCGAGTATCAGGGCAACCTGCCAATCTGCATCAGAATAGGCAAAAATAGATGTCGGGAATGGTTGTGGGCGAAACTGAATACCAAAATCCAATGAGCCTTTTACATACTTGAGGATGCGCTTGATAGCAACTAGATGAGGAGTTCGTGGTGCACTCATGAACTGGGCAACTGTATTGATGGCATAGGGGATATTTGGGCGAGTGAGAGTAAGGTACTGCAAATAACCAACCAAGCAACAATATTCTATTGAAGATGTCAGCAAATCCCCTTCAAAAGCCGTGAGGACAATTTTGGTTGTTGTAGGGGTAGAGACTGGTTTATATAGAACCATATTTGCACGTTTCAAGAGGTCTAATGCATATTTGATCTGCGAAACATGAAGGCCCTCGCTAGTTGTTGCAACCTGGAGTCCCCAAAAGTAGGTAAGTGGCCCAAGCTTTTTCATGTCAAATTCATGACCCAGTGATGAGATGAAAAAATCCAAAGTCTTAGAACAACTACTGGTAAGGATGATATCATCAACATAAACCAGAAAAACAAGGGTGACATTAGACTCCCGAAAAAAAAATAAGGACGAGTCAGCTTGACTTTGATGGAAGCCATAGCGAACTAGGAAGGAGTTGAATTGATGAAACCAAGCCCGCGTCGTTTGTTTGAGACCGTAAAGCACTTTATGAAGCTTGCAAACATGAGAGTGATATAAAGGGTCCACACAGCCAGGAGGTTGAGACATACATCCTCATGTAACACGCCATGGAGGCAGTGGCGGACCCAGGAATTTTGTTCGAGGGGGTCAAAATGTAATACTTACAAAAATTTAGAAAGCAAAAATATCCTTTAAAACTAAAGGATACTATTAAAATTTATAATCTATAAAAGATTAAAAATTATAATTGTCCACGACGACTTTTCATATCCTAAAAGCGTTGCATTATAGTTTCATTATCAATACAAACAAAAATATCCCTCTCGGTATATGATCATCAGATACTTTAATATGCTAAAATTTTAATGAAAGACAAACAAGTTCAGCACTATTCTATAGCACCTTCCGATTAAGTTAAAACATGAGACATGAAATTGAATGTATGAACTTGGATAACCTAAAAGGCCACCCAAACCACAACGGCACAACCCCCATAACCAACTAAAAACAACATTGACAGGTAATCCTGTATGCATATCATGGCTAATCATGTGCATATAACTAGCAAATAGAGCGGAAACAATCCAACTTCACTCTTCCTCTAGAACTCTCTTACCAACTTACAAATGAAATCCAAGAATCAAATGAAATCCAATAATCAAATGAAATACAAGAATGTATGACAAATGAAATTGAATGTAAGAAGTTGGATTACCTCTACCCATACAGCCATACCTGCACACAGTTCTATATCCACCCGGAAACAATTTTCACAACTAATCCTACGCATATCACTAACAAGATATATCTACAATTTGAAACATTCAGTTTCATACTGTAGGCAACACGAATTTCACAATCATTAAACTTAACAACAGCCAGTCAGTGACAAGCTATAAAAAACGGCGGTAGTGTGGCGCTATACAAACAGTACTTTATATATTTGTTGAGACTGAGCTATAAAAAACATATCCAAGACGCAAAACCAATCTCTTGCAGTGCAAGAGATTCTAGAAGGCCAAGAAAACCTGCAAAAAAATTTCTTCCCACGTACAAATTCAAGAACCCCAATTCTTCCCATGTACAAATTCAAGAACCCCATACGGCCACACACATCAAGATGGGGCTAAGGGATTCAAGAAAATGACCAAACACCTAATTAGCATGAAGATCACTTTCATTTTTATTTTTGAAATACTTGATTCTCGTTTACTCTTTTTGTTTAACAAATTTTTATTTAATATCCAAATATCTTATATCATTATTTAAAAATTATGTACAAGACGCGGTAGAGTGGCGTTTTTTATAGCTCTGAACACAGTGACAATATTCAGTAAAACAACAGGAATTAAATAATTGTTGAATCTTGAACCACTCAGTGACAAGCTTAATGAACATTGGACGGATTACGACTTTCGGCGTTCCCAATAACACAAACCCTCAACATAAACTAAACCCACAGTAACTCATGGCTAATCTCGTGCATATAAGTATATAACTAGCAAATAGAGCAAAAACCAAAAACAATCAAACTTCACTCCTATGAAAAAAGGATTGAGCGCATGGAGAGGGAGACGACCTGGAGCGGGGAGCCTGGAGACGATTCCTGGCTCGTTGCAGAGGGTGGGCCGACTGTGGTAGGAACGGAACGTTCGGGTGACAAACTAAAACTGGAGACTGCAGAGGCAGGGGAGGAGATGTCGTCCAAAGAAGATTGGAAATTTGGGAGGCGAGGAGAGCGAGAGTGCGAAACGCAGAGGGTGTGCAGCTGCAGAGAGTCGTCCATCTTCTTCTTTTTTAAAACTTAAACGACGTCATTTTATTAAGTGAAAAAAAAAAAACTTAATGTAAAACGACGTCGTTTTGAACTTTCAGCAAAAAAAAAAAAAAAAAGAAACAGAGGTCATCTTCCCCGCTGGCTTGGGGGGCAGTTCGGCGCAGAGGAGGCCGGAAGGGGTCAAAAACTTCTTTACCTGAGGGTTTCTTCCGGCGGGGGAGGGTCAAGTGACCCTCCTTGCCCCTTGGTCGGTCCGCCCCTGCATGGAGGAACGCATTCTTCACGTCTAGATGAGTAAGAGACCAGTTCATTGAAACAACCAAGTGAAGAACAGTTCGAATAGTGGCCGGTTTAACCACAGGACTAAAGGTGTCTGCATAGTCCAAACCAGGTTGCTAGTGAAATCCTATAGCAACTAGGCGTGCCTTATAGCGCTCAACAATGCCATCTACGTGACGCTTAATGCGGAAAACCCATTTACATCCCACAATATTCTAGTTAGGAGATGAAGGCACAAGAGACCAGGTTTGGTTTTTAATGAGAGCATTAAGCTCTTCTGCCATTGTTGTACTCCACTCAGGAGTTTTGGTGGCTTGGGAGAAGCATGTAGATTCCTTAGTGGATGGAGCAATGAAGAGGGCTTTTGGAATGAGGTATCGAACAATCCCATCTGTTCGAGTTTTGATAGTTTGAGTGCCGTCTCAAAGCCGAGTAACCATTGGATGGGAAGAGACTGAAGCAGGAGCAGGAATTGAAGGCTGATCTTCGTTGGTCTGAGGCACCATCAGGGACAAAGGATTGTGAGCCATGGAATTAGGGGGGGGAGGCCGCACTCTCACGTACACTTGCGGTATCCATAGCCATGTGGGAATCAGATGAAAAAGAGTCCTGAGAGAATTGAACAAGTGGAAGTGGACTAGAACTCTTGGTAGAATGCTCAACAGATTGTGGATATTGGGCCAGTTGGGCTGTGGTGGCGGGCACATCTATGCTGATGTCTAAAACAGGTACTGGGACTAAATTTGTTGCACACGGTGCAAGTGAGGCAGGGCTTGGGATAATAGCTAGTCCTCTTAGAGCAAAGGGAAAATAGCTCGATATCAACCGTGGGTGACTTGGGTACCTGGGAAGTCCTGGAAAACAGAAATTCCTGCTCATTAAAAATAACATGACGTGATATATAAACTCGACCAGTTGCCGGATGGAGACAGCGATAATCCATGTGATTAGGACTGTAGCCCAAAAATACACATTCCAATGAACGAGGTATGAGTTTATTAGTGACATATGCTCCAAGATGAGGGTAACAGGTACAACCGAAGATATGAAGGTGACTATAAGAGGGAGAAGATTTAAAAAGTAACAGACGAGGAGACGACCAGTTTAAAACAGAAGAAGGAAGCAAGTTGATGTGACAACAGAGGTTTGAATAGCTTCAGCCCAAAGATTAAGTGAGGCTTTGGCAGTGAGAAGAAGAGTACGGGTCATGTCTGCAAATTTATGACAGACATTGGAGGAAATAGTTACTAGAGCTTGAGGAGAGGAAAGCGACATAGGATAAAGACCATTTTTACATGGGCCCTGAAACAGCAAAGAACCAGTATGTAGGTCAGTAATTTTAAAGCTGTGAGGTTCAAAGGTAATAGGCAACCGAGTGATCTTTAGTGAACTGGGCAACAGAAAGCAGATTTTTACGAAGAGAAGGAATAAAGAAAGTGTTATTGAGGGAATAAGAACGTGAACCAATAGTGAAGGGGACAGTACTAGTATGAGCAATATTGAGTGAGTCACCATTACCCATATAAACTGCATTGCCATTGTAAGATTGTGTATTTTGCACAGCCATAGGATTACCAGTCATGTGATGCATGGCTTCGGAGTTTGGGTAGCAATGAGGGTTAACAGAAGGGACATAATGGGATCCAGCAAAGGGAGGGGCAGTCGCGGGTCCAGTGTAGCGATGAGGACATTGAGCAGCGCCATGTTGATTGGTAGGGCAGCTTGCGCACCAAGGGGATGGACCAGCACCTAAGGCTCCCTGATCGTTCTAGGAGCCGCTGCGAGAAAATCCTCTTAAATGAGGGTATTGTGAGGACCATGGGGTCGAATTGGAGTTCCAATTCGGTTGGGCAGACAACGATGATTGGTGGTTGGTCTAGGAGTCGCGATTGCATCTGCGGTTTCGGCCATTGCGATCTCCACGATAAGAGCCATGGCCAGGGCAGTAGTTGGAATTGGGAAAGGTGAGGCCTCTCGAAGTAGAGCCAGTAGGTGTGTGGGTAGTGAGTAGAGCTGTATGCGGGGCTGCAGATTCAGAGGAGGTGCGGCTTTGCTATGACTCGAAGGAGAGTAAACGGGCACAGAGATCCGAGAAGGCAAGTAGAGGAGGGAAATTATGAATGGCGGTGTCAAGCAACGCATAATCTGGTCCCAAACCACGAAGGACAGCGGTAACAAGATCCTTACTAGAAAAAATGATCGTTGATAGAGGCAAGGGCATCAGCTAAAGATTTGGCGTGTTGCAGGTAATCGTTGATGGTTTTGGAGCCCTTGGATATGTCAAGCAGTTGGAAGCGAATATTAGCTTTATTAGCAATAGAGCGTTGAGCAAAATGTTTTTCCAAACAATTCCAAAGTGCTGCAGATGTATAATGGCCAACTGTGAGGGCCAGAATGGGTTCAAAGAGGGTTGAAGTGATATAACTAACCATTAATTGATATGTTTGGTTCCAGATATGCTGGTGGGGATTGGCCATAGTAGAAGAGGTGGTGGTTGTTGCATAGTCGCTGTCAAATGCAGGGGTTCGGGTAGTGACCGTGATGGTGGAGGAAGGTGGAGGTGAGGAACCATCAACAAACTTCCAAAGGTCATGATCGACCAAGAAAGGTTTGATCTGGCGAACCCAAAGTAATTGGAGTCGCCAAGTACGAGAAATTGGGCAACGTTTGGCCCAAGGAGGGAAGGAGAATTAGAGGAGTGCGCAGGACTTGGGGAGGGCATTGAAGAAGAGGATCGGAGATCAGGGATTTTGTGGAGAAATTTTAGGCTGATGCCATGTAGAAAATGATAACAGAATGGTTTGGAAGCTTAATTCTCATTAGATCGTTCAACACCTATTTATACAGGTATGTCCATGTGCAGAGATAACTAGCTACAACAAGAATTCACAATTTTAACCTAATTCAATTTCCTGGATGGCAGCACATATGGTGCTGTGGATGAGGTAGAAACCAAATAGGATGAGGAGTCTGGTGAGTTTCCAACACTCGAGGCCTTCCTTCCAGTGCAAATGTCGCTGCAATCATACAGGATGAACCAAGACTTTTCAGACCAGTGCTTTACGGATCAGTCCATACGACAAATGTACCTTACACAAAATTATAAGCCAGGGAATCGGGTCGATATGACAAAAGTACCTTGTAGATACACAAATATAAGGCACGGTATCGGGTCAAATACAATCAAATACGAGAAAGTGCCTTCAGAGATCAATAACCACCTCTTTATTTAGCAACAATATGAACATGAAAAAAATAATTACTTTTTTCTTGACCATAATTTCATAACCAAGGTCAAGGTATCTCTGATCTATATGTGAAAATTGATAGGAGTGAACTTTCTTACTGAAAGGGTATCCTAAATTCTACAAGCATTTCTCATTCAACAAAATCAAACTATAAAAAAATTGAATGTAGTTAGATTCTAGGCTGGTGGTACCTTCTCATTCTTGAGTCAAATGGGGTAAAACACGACCATCAGAATCATCACCCAAATCTACTGAGTTATCAACTGACATTACAAAAGCAGGAGAAACAATTTGCGCATTGTTAGGGCCATTTTCTGGACCTTGTGGTATGGGAACAACAGGGACATTTCCCAGGTGTTCATCCTCAAACCCGGCATCATCTTCATCTGATAGATAAGTGTATGTCATCGGTAGTGATACAAGCTCAAGCTTATGTTCTGGTTTATGTTGCTGATTGAATCGGCCGGGGATCTTAAAAGGCGAATTATAACATGCTCCACAAAGGTCAAAACCCATTTTCTCCACGCAGTCCTTACATTTGTACCTCTCCCCAATAATTGGAGACATCTGCAAACAAGAGCATAGTTGTATACATGTCAAAGACAAGAAAATACCACAAACAGTTTGTACTATGATTTGCAGGGCAGCTCCATTATTTATTATTATATTATTTTTCGCAAACACTATCTCAACACAGCAGTTTTCCCATACTCTGATAATTATTGGAGTGTCCCGACTACAAGCGGGAGGCGTTAATGAAAAGAAAGTCGAACAAAATAAAAGTGTCAATAGCAGTTAATTTAATTATCACAAACATTTTTCTAAATTTTCCACTGGCCATCCAGCTTCATAAGAAAAACATGAATATAATATAAGGATAGACTTAAAGAAAAAAAATTAAAATCATTATTTCCATATAAAAATCATCCAATTGACGTCCAATCCTATGAGGCCACTATTTATGCCTAGGATAATGTATGTTGAGGAAGAAATGGGGGTGAACTTCCAAATTTTGTCCATGTTGAACATATAACGATGAATTAGTCATGAAAGAAACTCATGCTTCCAATCTCCACAATATGATAGGATATCAACACCATATAACTAATCCATCTAATTCCTTCAATTTGGATGAATTTGGACGTTGGCCTTCATTTTTCCACCCAACATAGGTAACATATCCAATCTAATCCTAGGCACCAAACATGTTTATCAATATTGATTACTACCTTAGAAGATAACAGCTATGGGATAAGTGACTCTTTTCATAACAAATGAACCATAAGCTACTTTCTTACAACTCCTGACTGAATCCCCAGGGTACAAGCAATACTGTAGAATTCTGTAGTTTTATATATCTCATTTATGACAGCCGAATGGCTGTATATATAGAGGATTGGATGGAGATAACTACAAACAGTTATCTCCTTGTTCTTATCCTATTGTGACTGGTGTTAGTAACTGACTAACTGCCTAGAACTGTCACTAACTTATGCTAACAGTATTACACGGGTCAACCTATGCTAACTTAGGATTTACACGGGTCAAGGGGGTCAAGTGTTACATATTTCTACATGCCCCCGCAAACTAGGCACCCGCTGGGTGACAAGTTTGGAAGTCAAGAAGCAGTGACGTTCAGCCGGAAGACCCTTGGTGAAGAGATCCGCAAGTTGGTGATGAGATGGAACAAAGTGAACCTGGTGGGTGGCAACAATAACCCGCTCTCGGAGAAAGTGGTAATCAAGGGCGATGTGTTTCGTCCGTGCATGGAACACCGGATTAGAGGTCATGTAGGTGGTACTCAAATTGTCGCAATGAAGATGCACTGGCCATTGATGCAGCAGGTTGAGTTCACGCAGAAGGCTTGTAATCGAAATGGTATCGGCACAAGTGTAGGCGAGTGCACGATATTCTGCTTCAGAGCTGGAGCGAGAAACGGTGTTCTGTTTCTTGGCAGACCATGAGATGAGATTTGAACCAAGGAAAATACAGAAGCCAGTGATAGATCGTCGAGTGTCATGGCAACCTGCCCAGTCAACATCCGAGAAGGCATGAAGGGGAGGAGGAGAGGCTGAACGCTGAAGATGAAGTCCAGTGCCAAGTGTGCCTTTAAGGTAACGGAGGATACGTTTGACAGCTTGGAGATGGATGTCTGTTGGAGAGCTCATAAACTGGGCAACCTGTTGGACTGCAAAAGAGATATCTGGGCATGTATGAGTTAAGTAAAGTAAGCTACCAACAAGCTGGCGATAGACAGAGGCATCAGGAAGAGACGTGCCAACATGAGCAGAGAGAACATGCTTGGGAGCAACAGGAGTAGGTGATGGTTTGCAATCTGCAAGGCCGCTGCGCTGCAGGATATCAAGAGTATACTTGTTCTGGGTGAGATGCAAGCCAGTAGGGGTCGGGGTTGCTTCAATGCCCAAGAAGTAGTGGAGAGGGCCCAAATCCTTGATGGCAAATGCATGAGACAAGGAGGCTTGGAAGGAGGACAGATCCTGGGAGGAGTTGCTTGTTAAGATAATATCATCCACATAGAGAAGGAGATACATAATGCACGAAGATTTATGATAAATAAACAGGGAGGGATCTGCCTGACTCTGCATGAAGCCATAGTGGAGTAGGAAGGACTTGAAACGATCAAACCATGCCCGGGGAGCTTGCTTGAGACCATATAGTGCTTTGTGAAGGCAGCAGTGTTGAAGAATTGGCTCGGCAAATACCAAGAATTAGTGTTTGACCAGGAATACTAGTTTAACTAGGATTCCAAGTTAATCTAGTGTTTCCATATAGGATTAGGAAAAGTATTCCATAGCCCTCTAGAGATTAGGAAATAAGTTATCTTTCCATCTCCAAAGAGGAATAGGAATTGTAATATGCTAAGGAGTGTAACCTAAGTCCTATACATTATAAATAGGCCTCTTAGGAGTCCTTACATACACACAGAAAAATAAGACAGCAGTAAACTAAGAAGTCATACACGGGTATAAGAGCAAAAGAGTGATTTGAGAGATCGTGAGCAAGGGTTTGGGGATTAGGTCAGGATTCTACATAAGTTCTTGTAATCTTGTTATCTTCATAGTGCTAGTGATTTCTCAAGGAGGTCACACGAGGACGTAGGCAAAGATTAGCCGAACCTCGCTAAATTCTTGTGTTCGTGTGTGTGGCGTGTTTACTTTATTGTTCATCTATATTCCGCATTATCTTAGCATCATCCTATTGTTTGCATAGTCACCTAAGTCTATCAAGAAACAAGATCAGTAAAGGGACAAAATTTACAACAATTGGTATCAGAGCTCCCGAGAAAGTGTTTTTTTGAGATGGCGGGTGTCAAGGCAAACACGAGCAACGACGTGAAGACTGTGATCAAGCCGTTTGACGGGAAAGAGAACTTCACGTTATGGCAGAGGAAGGTGAAAAACGTCCTGATCCAACAAGATCTGCAGGAGGCTCTTCTCGGTACAGAGAAAAGGCCAATTGGCATAACAGATGCGCAGTGGCAGAAGATGGACAGGAAGGCGAAGAGTTTTATAGAGCAGCACCTAGCGGATAATGTATTGCTTCATATCGACGAGGACATGAATTCTAAGGAAACATGGGATAAGCGGGAGAAGCTCTTTAGGGGTAAATCTTTATCCAACAAACTCTTCTTAAAAGATGAACTATTCAGCCTTCGGATGGAAGAAGGGGGAGACTTGCAAGAACATCTAAGCAAGTTTCAGAATTGTGTTGCGAATTTATCCAAGGTGGATGTAAAATATGAGGACGATGACAAGGCACTCTTAATGCTAAGATCTCTACCGCCTTCGTTCAAGCACCTCAAAACCACATTGATGTTCGGTAAGGATACTCTGAAGTTAGATGAGGTTACCGAAGCCATTCAGTCCTATGTCAAGATGGACAAGAACACTGAAAGCTCTCAAGCACAAGGCCTTTATGTTAAAGGCACAGAGAGAGGCAGATCAGAGAAAAGACCGGATAAACCAGGCAACAGAGGTAGGTCAAAATCCAAAGGAAAAGATAAAAAGGGTTGTTTCGTATGTGGTGCTTCAGATCATTGGAAGAAGAACTGCAACATATGGAAAGAAAGGAAAGCAAAGGCGATGGCAGGGAACTCAAACACAGCCAGTGTTGTAACTTCTGAGGATTACAACGGAGAGCTCCTTGCAGTATCCAGCTCCAGTGTTTTCGAATTTTGGATTTTGGATACGGGATGTTCATTCCACATGTGTTCTATCAAAGAATGGTTTGATACATATGAGGAAACCAGCATCGGAGAAGTGTTAATGGGAGATGACTCACCACTTATGATCCAAGGTATTGGATCAATTAAAATCAGAATGCACGACGGGGTTGTTAGGACATTGGACAAGGTCAGACACATTCCAAAATTGAAGAAGAACCTTATATCTCTCGGTACCTTTGACAAGGCAGGGCTAAGATACTCAGCTGAAGGAGGGATACTCAAGGTTGTCAAAGGATCCCTTGTCGTAATGAAAGGAGAAATCCAACCTAATCAATTATATAAGCTTCGAGGAAATACAGTAGTAGGTGGAGCAGCAGTATCCACGAAAGGTGATACTAACGACAAGACTGAGCTTTGGCACTTTAGGCTCGGGCATATGAGTCAGAACGGTTTGCAAGAGTTACACAAGAAGAATAAGCTAGAAGGTGTCAATTATTGCAAACTAGATTTATGTAAATACTGTATCCTTGGGAAACAAACAAAGATGTCGTTCAAGCTTGCGAATATTGAGGAAAGAAGCAAAAATCTGTTGGAGTATATTCACACAGACGTTTGGGGCCCTGCACCAACCAGATCCATGGCAGGTTCCAGGTATTTTATCACATTCTTAGATGATTTTTCGAGGAAGATTTGGGTCTATTTCATGAGGGAGAAATCTGAAGCTTTCACTAAGTTTAAAGAGTGGAAAGCTGCTGTAGAAAATCAGACTGGACGAAAAATCAAATACCTAAGAAGTGACAACGGAGGTGAATATAAGGACAACAGCTTCCTAGAGTTTTGCAAAGAACAAGGCATTACAAGACATTTTACGGTGAAGAAAACTCCACAACAAAATGGTGCTGCCGAGAGGATGAACAGAACTCTCATGGAAAGAGAGAGAAGCATGAGATTTCATGCTGGATTACCAGATATGTTCTGGGCAGAAGCAGTCAACCATGCTTGCTACTTGGTTAATCGATCACCATCAAGGGTTCTCAATTCTAAGTGTGCAGAAGAGATATGGACCGGAAAACTAGTTAACTATTCAAAATTAAGAGTTTTCGGTTGCAGTGCTTATGCCCATATTCCAAGTGATGAGAGAACCAAGTTAAAGCCTAAGTCACTCGAGTGCATATTCATTGGTTTCAGTGAAGGAGTGAAGGGCTACAAGCTATGGGATTTCGTAAACAAGAAGGTAGTCTTAAGTAGGGATGTAATATTCAACGAGAAGACTATGCCCTTGAACCAGAATAAGAAAAATGAAAGGAATAATGCTGAAGAAGAAACAACCAAAGTATATTCAAAGTATTTTGGAGCGCTTCAACATGAATGAAGCAAAGCTAGTGTCCACTCCATTAGCAACACACTATCAATTGAGTGCACTGCAAAGTCCAACTACAGAACAAGAGTTGAAGGAGATGAAGAAAGTACCATATGCAAGTGCATTAGGGTGTCTTATGTATGCAATGGTTTGCACCAGACCTGACTTAGCTCAAGCAATGAGCGTTGTCTCGAGGTATATGGCAAATCCAGGAAAGGAGCATTGGTCTGCAGTTAAGTGGATCCTTCGTTATTTGAAGGGAACAAAAAATCTGGGCATTTTGTTTGAAAAACAGCAAGGAGAAACATATGTGTTGGGTTATGTGGATGCAGACTACACAGGGAATCTAGACAGAAGAAGGTCCACGACAGGTTACGTGTTCACGTGTGGTGGTGGCCCTATTTGTTGGAGGTCTACTCTACAGTCTATTTCAGCATTGTCTACAACAGAGGCAGAGTACATTGCACTAGCAGAAGCTGGAAAAGAAGCAGTTTGGCTAAGTGGTTTAGCGAGGGAGTTCGGAATCATTCAGAAATCTGTGATGATTAGGTGTGACAGTGAAAGTGCTATCTTCTTAGCAAAGAATCAAGTGTTTCATGGGAGATCAAAACATATTGATGTCCGTTATCACAGGATAAGGGATTGGGTCGACTCTAAGGAGGTGATAGTCGAAAAGGTCCATACAAAGGAAAATGCTTCTGACTATCTTACTAAAACAGTTATACCAGAGAAGTTCAAGTATTGCTTGAACTTACTCAACCTTATCTCGTGCTAAAGGGTTGGGTGGAGCACCTCCTCATATGAGGTGCAGTAGGGCAAGAGGGAGTTCATTTTTTTTGCCAAGGTGAAAGGTTCTTGAAGTTTTTCCAGGGTTGCTTCAAGAAGGTTCGAAGACATTCTGGGTTTTCAATGGTCATTTCTTGGTTTTGACTCACCAAGGTGGAGATTGTTGAAGAATTGGCTCGGCAAATACCAAGAATTAGTGTTTGACCAGGAATACTAGTTTAACTAGGATTCCAAGTTAATTTAGTGTTTCCATATAGGATTAGGAAAAGTATTCCATAGCCCTCTAGAGATTAGGAAATAAGTTATCTTTTCATCTCCAAAGAGGAATAGGAATTGTAATATGCTAAGGAGTGTAACCTAAGTCCTATACATTATAAATAGGCCTCTTAGGAGTCCTTACATACACACAGAAAAATAAGACAGCAGTAAACTAAGAAGTCATACACGGGTATAAGAGCAAAAGAGTGATTTGAGAGATCGTGAGCAAGGGTTTGGGGATTAGGTCAGGATTCTACATAAATTCTTGTAATCTTGTTATCTTCATAGTGCTAGTGATTTCTCAAGGAGGTCACACGAGGACGTAGGCAAAGATTAGCCGAACCTCGCTAAATTCTTGTGTTCGTGTGTGTGGCGTGTTTACTTTATTGTTCATCTATATTCCGCATATCTTAGCATCATCCTATTGTTTGCATAGTCGCCTAAGTCTATCAAGAAACAAGATCAGTAAAGGGACAAAATTTACAACAGGCAGACATGAGCAGGGTGCTTGGGATCAACAAAGCCAGGGGGCTGGACCATATATACCTCATCGGTGAGGGTACCATGCAAGAATGCATTAGTTACATCCAGTTGACGGAGAACAGCAGTCACTAAGTCGATGGAGGACAAGGGTTCATTAATGGCAGCCAGGGAGTCAGCAAGGGCCTTAGCATGAGTGAGATATTCAGAGATGGATTTGGTACCTTTGTTGAGAGACATGAGTTGGAAACGAAGATGCGTGGCATTAGCAAGGGACTGTTGGGAAAAATTTCGGCGGAGACAGTCCCAGATTTCACGAGAGGTGTGGAGGCCAACCACTTGAGATAGGATAGGTTCAGTCAGCGTTGCTCTAAGCATGCTGATGAGAGTTTGGCCTATCTGAAACCATTGTTGATAGGCAGGATTAGGAAGTGAGACAGAGGGAGAAGTGAGAGCAGAGGCAGAGGAGTCGGATTAGGGAGAAGATTCTGTCGAATTGGAGATGGTGAGGGTTTGAGGAGGAGGTGGGTGTGTGCCATCAATAAACCGCCAATAATTATGGCCAACAAGAAACGGTTTGATCTGGCTTTCCCAGAGTAGGTAATTAGTTTCAGTGAGTTTGATGGAAACTAGTGTGGAGACATGGTTTGGAGAGACGGAAGGGGTGGAGCAAGAGTCACTGGCCATGATGAGAGAAGAACACAGAGGATCGGGTGATGGTGATCAGACAGAGGCTCTGATACCATGTAGAATTCTGTAGTTTTGTATATCTCATTTATGACAGCCAAATGGCTGTATATATAGAGGATTGGATGGAGATAACTACAAACAGTTATCTCCTTGTTCTTATCCTATTGTGACTGGAGTTAGTAACTGACTAACTGCCTGGAACTGTCACTAACTTATGCTAACAGTATTACACGGGTCAACCTATGCTAACTTAGGATTTACACGGGTCAAGGGGGTCAAGTGTTACATATTTCTACAAATACCCTTGTCCTACGGTGCTGGTAATTACTAGGAAAAATCTCTTTGGGCCATGCAAATTCAAGTTAGGTCCATCATTTTTAGACTAAGTTAATGACCAATGAAGAAAAACTTAGCCCTTATTCTTCAATGGAAACTTGTTAAGTGCAAAGGACAATTAATATTACCCCGCAGCAATCACAACCAATTCCAAAATGAACATTCTGCCCAACACTAGACAAGCAGGATAAGTAATCATCAGAAAGTTTTGATAACGACTGTCCAGCACGTTGTTGAGCATGAGCTGCATGTGAAATCAAGTAAATCTCATGAGCCCCAGAAACAAGGACAAAAAAATAATGAAGAAAAAGAAAATGCACGGGAAACATCAGCAGTGCTAAATCAATATATCTGCAGTATCAATCATAATATTTGTGGCATGATTGAAGTACACATAGAAGAGCTAAAGAATTGGGTTAAGACTTTCAAGAGAATTACACAGAGCAAAACCTGAAATAAGTAGGGAAATTCAGCTAATATAACAATTAAAGAAAACCCAAAAGATAAAAGGGCGCAAAAAATTTCTAAATGCAAGTTTTATTTCTATTTTATATCTATAACCAGCTTTTATATAGGAAATTTGAAACAGTGAACATTATTGCCACCCATATAAACCACATAAGTTAACGGACTGCTTTTCAAGTTGCACATTGACCTTTCCAACCATTTAAATTCCCAACAAACTCAGCAGTATGGAAGAGTCAAGGCTCAATTGCCGCCCTTTTGGGGTCCCTCAAGGTGCTAATTTTCATGAAGACAAAAAGTTAAAGACACTAAACCTGATATGCGAACCTAAAACATCAGCAGAAATTCAAAAATACTATAGTCTCAGGTAAAGAACAACTTGAATCCCATACAAAATGTTGAATTGAAACCCTAAATCTCAGCGAGGTTCCAAATGTATGTAATCTCTCTATTCCATATAACTATAGAAAATACTGAAGTGTAAGATGTGTTTTATAACCAGAATTTAGAAACTTTGAAGTGATATCCTCCAATGAGAATCGATTACAAGACAGATGTGCAATTAGAATTCTGAATCTCAAATAAATATTTAGTAATTTATTTGGCTTTCCAGTGATATAGCTCAGACCAGGCCAGCTTTTAAGAAAAACAATGATTATAACTATATCAATCCAGAGCCATAACCTATGCTCTAATACTAGATAATGATAACAATATTAAATATGCGTGTGTGTGTGTGTGTGTGTATATAAGAGAACTGGCAACAAAATTATGAAAGTTCTTAAGAATCAAATACTGACAATCAGCTCGTTTTAGTGATGTTGCCCGTCTTTGTGCATAAACTTCAGGATATTGCTCCTCCAAGAAATGCTCTAAAATTAAGCAGACACTAGGTAATCCATTCGGATGCATGCTTTGACAGATCTGACACCTAGGAATTCCATCAACTGGGCTGTTGATACAGGATTCACAATATACTGCAGAAAAGCAAGTTTAAGTTAGTATGTATTGGCATGAGCATACCTCTGACTTCAATATGTTTCAAGTGTTATAGATTACCATGGCCACAATTCAGAACAACAGGTTGAAAGAGCAGGTTCTTGCACGCAGCACATAGTAGATCAGAAAAATAAACCTTCTGGTGTGTTCCATTTTCAAGATCATTATCATGCAAAAATTCTTCTTGGATGGCTGTATTTCCAGTAGCTTCAACATTCTTTGAAGATGTTGGAGGCCTTGTAATATTAACTTCACAATCTACTAACATAGTTTGTGGTGAATTTACAAGTGAGGGAGTTTCTCCTACCCCAGAAGAACAACTTTCAGAGTCCTTTGAGTGAACATTGCTCAGAATATTTGACCCGTCAGCACGATGTGATACAGATAGTGGATTATCAAACTGAGGTGAGAAGTACCCAAATTCCTTTTCTTCTTCTGGAACAGCCAAGGAAGAAAAAGAAAGTGAATTATTTAAAAAGGAAACATTACATCATAAGCCATGGGATTGCAAGTGCCATACAAGTCAACTGACACAAGCCTAAACAAAAATGTGAACAATAAGAATATCAAATTTAATCTGGACATCCATCAATATAGAAAAACATAGTCTTTAAAGCGAATAAATCAATACAAATGAACCAAATAATATGCAAAAGGTGAGGCAAGGTAACACTTGAACATCCAATGCATTTATGGTGCAAATCTTTCATAATAATTAATATATTGAAGCTATCTGACCATTATTTGACTCCTACAGAAACTACAGATGTATTCGCTGAAAGAATCAAATCACATCATCTTCCCAAAAAAACACACAAAGCATTACTTACAAGCATATACATGGTAGTGCAGTATGAAACGAGTCAAAAGCGGCATGCATGTACAATTTTGATTTTAACAAAAACAATGGGTTTGAAAAATATTATATTCCACAGAATTCAGTCAATCCCACGCAATATGGTTGGCACTCAATCCAACAACCAGAGGTAATTAAATTTGTTGCAATCGTGATTCTTTGACCAATATTATATTTCACGGAATCCAGTCAATCCCATGCAATATGGCTGGCACTTCCTAACACCTAAGACGTAATTTAACTTGTTGCAATCATGTTTTTTCAGACCTTTGGTGCAAAACTAGTTAATTGCTTTTATTTTTCTGACCACTTATTCTCAATGGGGTCATAGAACACCATTGAGTCGTGACATCCGACTAATTAATCCTGTCTGCTGCCATTAGAAGCGCAGGAGAGGGCTACTTTCAAGGCACCACAAGAATTCCTTCATTATCATTTAAGACACTCTAAAGAACCAATGCAGATGCTAATGTCAGAGTACTCAAAACCAATAATATACATGTGCACTGTTCTCTAAGAATATTTGAACTTCATTATTTAATCACATCATTTTTATACTGACGAAACGATACGTGCACACGGAAACACTACATTTAAGAATGAAATAATTTTCTAAAGGAAGTGAGACCGTAGAAACAGCCCAAGTTATAAACGCATACAAACTTTATTTAAAGTGACAAGCACTTGATGCCGATAAAATTTTCAAGCAGTTCAGTAAAGCACACCTCCCACTTGTTTTTCTCTTAGCTTATATGCTTCAGGATACAACTTCTGGAGTAAGAAATGCAGCAACTGACAGATACTAGGAAAATGATTATATGGGTGCCGACAAACTGCACAATAGGACTCATGTAACGCATTCATGGCATTGAAGACGCACCAGAAACATGAAATGTGGCCACAGCCTGCAAACATCATAAAATCTTTTAAAGAAATAACTAGACCTTCGTTACTGTTAGTAGCCAAGTGAATGAAACATATAATTGAAACTGTACTTCAATGAAATGATTGATCACCTAATACAACTGGCTTGTAAAGAAGATCCCTGCAAAGCAAAGGAAAACGTAACTACTAACATCAAAGAGAAAAAAGTTTTAACTGAAAAATTAACGAGTAGTGGGGAACAAATTTAACCTCCTTTTAAGCAGACTTAGCATAAATGTATTGATGCCAGTAAATATACATCACAATAGAATCATATTAAGTCATAATGAAAAGGTGTGAACAACACTCAATGAAATATGCGAGGGAATACGTAGATAGATGATAAGTTCTAACAACCATTTGTCCCAGAATAATTTATAAGCAGATTTTGCTAAGAATTGTATGAAATACACGGAAACAGACCACATTGAAATTTCCCAAAGATCTTCATTTAATTTTAATAGACGGGAAAAACTAATCATAAAATAAAAATTTAATTTTGAATCAAGAAAAAGAGAAAGAACTTGAAATTTCAAGCTCCAATACATGTAATCTATGAACCCATCAGTGAATTAAATAAAGAGAAATTATGAAATTTAAGAAAAGAGAGGCTAGATAGAAAAAAAAAAAAGATATGAAAGAAAATGAACCACTAACAGGCAAATACAGCATCTGAAATCTTCTCGGAATTTCTCGGTTTCAAGGTTTTCTTCTGGTTGTAAAGCTATTAGGGTTTTATTGTCTTCCATTTCGAATAAAACTAAGGCAGAAGGACAACGATGATTCTAACAGAATGTCACTGGCTATTTATAAGGCATAGTTTTATCTCTTTTATTGGTAAGGCAACCGTCATATTAGAAAGGCAAAGTTTTATCTCCACCTACACCATCGCCAATCACCAATCACCAATCACCAATCGCCAATCGCCGCCAATCGCCGCCAATCGCCATATTAATAAGGCATAGTTTTATCTCTTTTATTTATTTGCCAATTTTTCCTTTAAAGGTGTCATTTTTTTTTTATAATCAATTTCTTCTCCAAATCTTTTATTTAAGTTCATTTTTATTAATTAGGATGACAAAATCCCTAGTCATATTTCAAATTTTATGAAAAAGGTGTCAAAAAACATGGTTTACTACTGATTAAGGATGAAAACATCGTTTTTCACAAAAATATCGAAAATTAAATTCATCGATATCGATATCGTTTACCCTCAATAAAAAAAATACTAACGATTTAGTTCAAAATTATAAAATTTTGAATAAAATTTAAGAAAAAGTTTAAGCACTCAATAATATTTATATAAAACTAATACTTCTATCATGAAAATTGAGATGATAATTTTTTTTCCACCCTATTTTATGTCAAGACCATTAAATACGAGAATATTCATATAAATATTACAGATATTGTTTCTTGGCTATTTTAATGTCGAGACTCCAAAATATAAATTAAGGGTGGCAATTTTTGACACGACTCGAAATTCGCACGAAATTTATCTGGGTCAACCCGCACGATTAAAATCTCGGGTCATTTTCGGGTCAACCCGTTATGACTCGTTTATTAAACAGGTGGATTTCGGGTCAACATGGTAATCCGTATAATGACCTGTTAACCCGTATAATAAATGGGTAGATTTCGGGTTAACAGGTTAACCCGTATATTGGCTTATATATTGACTTATTTAATAAACGTATCATTACTAACCTATATATCTACCCATTTACCTACCTAAATATCTATTAAATCTTATAATTTAAATAGGTTAAACATATTAAACGGGTCAAACAGGTCATAGGTTAATTGGGTTTTGAGTATGCCCTATTTATTAAATAGGTTAAACGGGTTACACGGGTCATTAACAGGTCGGGTTCGGGTTGGACATTCTTGACACGATTATTAAACGGGTCGGATTCGGGTTGGGCATAAATAGGTAAAATAGAATTCATGACACGACAGGAACCCGACACGACACGACCCATTGCCACCCCTAATAGAAATATATCGACATAAATTTTACAAATATTGCGAATATTTTTATCCATGTTAATGACTCATAAAGATAATTTACTTATGAAAAATATTATTAATTTTAATATATAATTTTTTATACGAAAAATTGAATAAAAATTATGTAAATATTATGTAGGGAAATTGATTAAAAAAATTTAAATAAAAATTGATAACCAAAAAGTACAAACTTATGGGACATCTTAAATTTATCTTTATTTTATTTATTTATTTTGATACATTTTTTTCCTCTTATTCTGAACATTCAATTTTAACGAATTAAAACTATATTGCATAATTGATTATTCATAATTGGAATCAAATCAAACGTTTCACAAGTGTAATAGCTTTTAACTCGAATGTAAAATCTCGCACTTTTTATTTTGAAGTTTGAACATACATTATTGACAAATATTTACAATATACACACGAGAGACGCACCAAAAGGCAATGTTACTGGAGATGCATAAAATTGAACTATCGCCTTTCCACACAAATCACATGAAGAAGAATATCAATTGACATGTACTATTTCAAAATTACAATTTTTCTTTGAATACTCAAGGGGATTTGGAGGACCAGCGAGGCGACCGCAAATCTCACGAATTAATTCAAGAGTAAGCGTATGCGGTGGCTCCTAAACTAACTTCTCTTCTACATCTGATCGAAACTAGGCATGTCTGGTCATTTTCTTAATAGTAAGGAGCGGAGGGGTATCATTTCTTTTCTCTATCCCGCTATACAGGGCTTGTAAGTATTTACTATCAATGATTACGGCATAAATAATACTTTTTTTACTAGGGTCAAATTCATTACACAATAAATAAAAGGCTTATTAGGCTAATTAGTGCACCAGAAACACGTCATTTTGTCTCAAAATGCACCAGAGACTACAATTTGCCTCAATGTGTACCAGAAACAGTTACACCGTCAAAACCGTTGCACCATCTTATTGATGTCGTCCTTGACGACGTTAATGTTTGCATACGTGGAGCAATGTTTGCAGATATGGAGTCGTTGTAGTACAGTATGACCCAAAAGCAGACCACATGTACGGGAAATTGAAAATTAAATCAGAGAGATTTAGAGAGGAACGAATTGGGGCTAATTTGGTCTGCTAGAATTTCATAAAATTATAGGATTATGGGCAGAAATTGGCAGTAGAATCGCGGGGGGATTGCAGGGGTTTCAACCGGAGGGAGGGATGACCTGAGAAACATCGGATTTGAAGAATGCCCATTTGTCGAGAAGCTAGTGCAGGGAAACCTAATTATGGTAAGTTTTGAAACGAATTTTCGAGTTCCAGGGTTTTTTCTGTGGTGTTTTCCGAGTTTTCTGGTATTGATATAGAAATATGGTATGTTGATTCGAACTGGATGTTGATTTGATTTGTTGTTCACTGAGATTTCTTTGAAAACCTGAGAATTTTGGTTTCATATGTCATTGAAGTCAGTTTAGCTAGTATATGGTTGAAAACCTTAAAATTTTGGTTCCATTTGGTTGGTAGTGATTTTTAAATCTATAAAGTTTGTTGGGGCAGTGGTGTGGAAATTCTTTGAATAAGGCAATGGGATAGTGCTTGTTGTGGTTTTTTGTTTTGTAAATGGGTAATACAGAAGAATAAGGCATTGGGGTAGTGCTTGGCGTGGTTTTTAGTTTAGTCAGTGGGGTAGTGCTTGTCGTGGGTTTTAGTTTAGTCAGTGGGGTAGTGTTTGTCGTGTGTTTTAGTGTAGTAAGTGGGTTGGACTACGAGGTGTTTAAAATGGTTTGATTGTGTTGTTGTGTTTGGGAGTTTATAATGGCGTCTTATAATGGTTTAATGTGGTGCTAGGTGGAGCTGATGATATAGTGTAAGACCTCGGACGTTCAAACAAAAAAATTGAAATGATCATTTTGCCCTTAGAAGTCAAAATGTTGACTTTTTTTAACAGGACATCGTTTAAGTAAATTGAGAAGACCCTTACAAAGGTATCGGCCTCCTGAGAATATAGATAGGCGGCATGCCAAAAATGGAGTTTGAATAGTTTTGATATAGGTCTAAAATGGTTAAGGACAGTTTGGTAATTATGTGTGTGAAGGGTAAAAAGGTAATTTGATATTTTGACATGTGAAAAATGTGGATTTCTAGAAATGTCTCACAACTTCCATCCCTTTGTGTAGCACCATTGACTTCCTCTAAGTATTTAAGTCTGAGTGTGTGTGTGTGTGTGTGTGTGTGTGTGTGTGTGTGTGTGTGTGTGTGTGTGTGTGTGTGTGTGTGTGTGTGTGTTCCGGGGTGGAAGGCCGAACTAGGAGGAAAAAAAAGGAAGAAAAATGAGAGGGAAAAGAGTGGGAACGCCAAAAAATGATATAGGAAATAACCAGAGGGAGTTTGGGATAAGAAAGAGGAAAAGAAAGAAAATGGTGGGAATGGAGGGTGGAGTAGTAAAAGAATGACATGGACTCGTGAAAGTCTTCTTCGAGTCTATCATTCTAGGTCATAAAATCGAGATTAAACTATTCCAATAGCTTCCCGTAGCTCGTACGATGTCACATGGATGAGAACCGTGAGTATTGAACATGGAGAAATCACTGGACAATTCCTGAACACCATAGTCGCGAAGGTCGAAGCTCAAACTGGAAGTTTTAGATAAGGAATCTTGCTTCTGACACCATAGCCCACGTGATGTGAATTAGGCTGAGTCCCTATTGTTTTGATTTATTGTGATTTCGGGTCGAGGACCCAAATGGATTTATGGTTCATGACGGTTTATGGGAACCGGCATGAACCTTTGAAAGGTGTTTGTGGGTCATGACGGTTTATGGGAACCGGGCATGAACCCTTGAATGATTTCAAAAATATGTTTGATGAATTGATTGATTTTATGAATGTTTTACTAAATGGTTTTTGGAATGCATGCGTATGTATTTATGAAGGGCATAAAATATCTTCTTATGAAAATGTTTTTAAATGAAAAGTTTAAATTGTCCACTCACAGTTTTCGTGTTTTAATGCCCTTCAGGTTGATCGCGGATGCGGGCTGTAGCAGAGACGAGACATCACTCCCCTCCTCCTACGATCCTGACGCACTCTGACAGCGCCGACGAGGGCTAGAGATGGAATTTCCCTGGTCTGACACATGAGTAGACTACCATAAATCCAATAGTGAGTTTGGAGACTCGAGGTAGACTACTCGAGTGCACAATGTGTTGTGTACATTTTCATAAGAAGATATTTTATGCCCTTCATAAAAACATACGCATGCATTCCAAAAACCGTTTAGTAAAACATTCATAAAATCAATCAATTCATCATATATATTGTTGAAATCATTCAAGGGTTCATGTCCGGTTCCCATAAACCGTCATGACCCACTAACACCTTTCAAAGGTTCATGCTGGTTCCCATAAACCGTCATGAACCATAAATCCATTTGGGTCCTCGAACCGAAATCACAAAAACCCGTAAGTCAAATCACTAGGGACTCAGCCCAATTCACGTCACGTGGGTCTCAGCCCAAAACCATTCTCAAAATATCACAAACGGGGTCTCCGCCCCAAATCACTTTCACAATTTCAAATACGGGGGTCTTCGCCCCAAATCACTTTCTGAAACATAAAACACGGGGTCTCCGCCCTCAAATCACTTTTCTATAAAACTCATACGTATCAACATACGTATAACCCATCCGCGGCACTTCCGAGAAGATGCCAACTCGGGGCACACAGCCCCTAGGGAACACATCCCCTAAATAGTCACGATATCAATCTCTATACTAGTGTGCACACTACTCGGGGTCTCACTCCGAGTCTTCTCCCAGGGGGTCACCCATCATGGAATTGCACCAGCCTCAACTCGCTTAACTTTGGGGTTCCAATCCCCCCCAAAGCCACTTGAGCTCCCAAAAGGCCTAGTGTAGATCAGAGTTGCGCAGCGGCATCCTCTATCTAGCATGATATTATCCACAGATCGGCACGCCATTGGGAATCTCCCTCCAATGCGCCCGCTGGGTTTTTTTCCCGTGACCTCGTGGTAGAGCAATACTCGAAGGCAAGCCTCTAACCAACGCGACCACGGAAGGCCTCATCTAAATCAGAGTGGCGCAGTGGCACGCTCTATCTAGCATGCTATTGTCCATAGATCGGCACGCCATTGGGAATCTCCCTCCAATGCGCCCGCTGGGTTTTGTTCCCGTGACCTCGTGGTAGAGCAATACTCTAAGGTAAGCCTCTAGGAGGAGGGGAGTGATGTCTCGTCTCGTCTCTGCTACAGCCCGCATCCGCGATCAACCTGAAGGGCATTAAAACACGAAAACTGTGAGTGGACAATTTAAACTTTTCATTTAAAAACATTTTCGTATAAAGACCTTTATGCCCTTCATAAAACCATACACATGCATTCCAAAAACCGTTTAGTAAAACATTCATAAAATCAATCAATTCATCAAATATATTTTTGAAATCATTCAAGGGTTCATGCCCGGTTCCCATAAACCGTCATGAACCACAAATCCATTTGGGTCCTCGACCCGAAATCACAACCAAAAACCCGTAGGTCAAATCAATAGGGACTCAGCCCAAATCACATCAAGTATGGGGTCTCCGCCCCAAATAACTTTCTAAGTCATAAAACACAGGGTCTCCGCCCTCAAATCACTTTTCCATAAAATCTCATACGTACCGGCATACGTATAACCCATCTGCGCCTCTTCCGAGAAGATGCCAACTCGGGGCACACAGCCCCTAGGGAACACATCCCCGAAATAGTCACGATATCATCATATCTATCTAGTGTGCACACTACTCGGGGTCTCACTCCGAGTCTTCTCCCAGGAATCTCCATCTGGGAGGCTCAATCACTGGATCTAGTCCGAGTTCTCTCTCTGGATCTAGTCCACACATCTCACCGGAATCTGGTCCGGAACCACAACATAAGTAACCACCACTCCTGGACTTTAATTTAATTAGTTTAATCATTTTCCTTTTAAAATTTAAATTGTATACTCTTATTTATTTGAAGATGAATTTTCTCCTATAAATAGAGAGGCTTAGTGTAAGGCCTGTGTCCTAGAAAGAACGGTGAACGATCCCACATTTCTACAAAGGGAATGGTGATGTGCCTTATATGTGTAGGCACACACCTATCTAGTACTAGGTCTTTTGGAAGTTCACTGGCTTTGAGTTCGGTTGGAACTCCAAAGTTAAGCGAGCTGAGGCTAGTGCAATACCATGATGGGTAACCCACTGAGAAGTTGTACGTGAGCTCCCGAAAACAAAACCGTGAGGGCGAGGCCCAAAGCGGACAATATGGTGCTAGATGGAACGGGTCCTGGCATAATAGTATCAGAGCCAGACCCCGACCGAGAAGTGTGCCAGCCAGGATGCTGGGCCCTAAGGGGGGGTGAATTGTAAGACTCGTGTCCTGGAGGGAACGGTGAACAATCTCACATTCCTGCGAGGGGAATGGTGATGTGCCTTATATGTGTAGGCACACACCTATCTAGTACTAGGCCTTTTGGAAGCTCACTGCTTTGAGTTTAGTTGGAAGTCCAAAGTTAAGTGAGTTGAGGCTGGTGCAATCTCATGATGGGTGACCCACTGGGAAGTTGAACGTGAGCTCCCGAAAATAAAACCGTGAGGATGAGGCCTAAAGCGGTCAATATGGTGCTAGATGGGACGAGTCCTGGTACTTAGGTTAATTGTAAGGGGTCGTACATTTTAGTACCAAAGCTCTACTTAACCAAATTTCCCTTTTCATCAATTCGAGATTTCCTTATAAAAATCCAATCACACCATACTTCATCATAAACACCTTCACATGTGACATATAGGGTAATTTCTGAGTGTCTCAACGAGGAGTGTTGAGCCACTTAGTATCTGTAGGGCAATTTCGAAGGAGAAAAAGTGTAACACAACCTCTTTACTATGTGATTGTCTTCTGTTATTGAATGATCGTTTTGATGGATTGATCTTTAATATAATTATGGTTTTATATTTTATACGAGTTTCAATAATCTTCCATGTGTTCCAATATCTTAGTTTTTGTTATGCTTGTATGTTGTGCTTAATGCTTGATTAGATGTAAGGCAATTTCCAAGTCTAGATCATTGAAAGTGTGTAGGGCAGTTTCCGAGCACGTACTTGAGATAATATGCTTGTATTTCGTGGAACTGGGATGAGGGAGTTTCGTAGATTTTGGAATTGGCATAATTTATGAATGAGTTATGTTTAAAGATGAGTTAACCATGTAAATAATATATTAGGTTAGTTTAGATTAGTTAATCACGTAGGATAATAGAAACAATCAACTACCCCTTAATTAATTAATCAAACGATAATCATGCTTAGGTACCCTTAATCCCCAGTTAAAAACGATCCCTACTTATCAATGCTAGAATCTACCAAAAAAGAGTTTTAATTTGCATATGTTTTCATTAAGTGTTGAGTGTGACTTTGTGCTTACTTTAATGCTTAGTTTTAGCGTATCAGTGTTTGGCGTCATTGCGAGGGATCGAACCCGTGTAACCCGCATGACAGGCGAGAATCCTTACCACTAGCAGACATTTAGACTTCTTTAGCACCTAGCAGACATCTAGACTTTTCTAGCACATTCCCTCTCTCTTATCTCTTAGCTTTCCACCGACTTCCCTCCATATATTTTGTGTGTGTTGCTATGCAAAAAGGGAAAAAATTCAAAAAATTCAAAGGGAAAAAAGGCCGAAAAGAATGGAAAATGGGAGAAAATGAGAGAAACCAAAAAAAGAATCAATAAGAAGGAAATATGTGAAAAATAGAGAAGGGGATGGAGTCTGATGATGTTTAATGGAAGAACGGAGGGGGATGGGCATGAAATTGAGGAGAACCCTTGAGGTCCATATTTGGGAATTCTCGGGTTTCTCAGTTTGAGTTGAGGAACATACAAATAGTTGGTCCTATTGTGTTCTTGTGGGACTCACAATCATGCTGAGACAATTTGGGGATGAATTAGAGCCTAGGAAGGCTGGGTTGAGAAGTCCGACGCCATGGCCGAAATCCTTGAAGTTGGGAAGGCGCGATCAAGGTGAGTTTTCTTGATTATGATTCTATAAATCAATTTCTGGGTTTAAGATGAGCAGGTTTGATGAAGAACGCGATGGAAATTAACGTGAAATGACGAAGATATTGTCAAGTCAAGTTGCCGGGTTGGGCAACCCGAATAACAGAACCCGCGAGAGGTTGAAGACAACCTTTGTGTAGGCACATGAGACAGTAGAGGCTGTCCTCAGTCTCTACGGTGGTGTGGGCATGTCAGCTAGATTTCGGGAAAACGGTAAACACAAAAGTTGTTCCTTTTTGTCTTCTGAGTTTAATAGTTCAAGAATTGAATCAATTGGATATCTTATGAAGAAATTATGCTCGTCCAAAGCTTTAGTGTTTAAATTACATCTTTCCTAATTAAAGATAATTTGCTTATTGAAGGCAATTTGATTACCTTAAAAAGTTCTTGGAAATAGCTGATATTTATGGTATATAATATGTTGAATTACAAGTGGAAGTATATTATGATCATGGACATGCGATTATAATTATATGTTTGGTGTTAGTATGATGATTCATGTTACAATTAGAATTAGGAGAACAATTGGAGATGCCTTGATTGTTATCTAATTATGGTATACATAGTTAGGATGATTAGGAATAAGTGGTTAGCCCATACTGCACTTCTATGGTTAATTAAAGTTGATAATCTTCATTATTAAATAAATTGATATTATGATGTATGATTAGTGAGAGCTTATTAAACCTTGAGGTCAAGTATGTGGAATAAACGAATTGTCATAAATATGTTGGACTTGATAGGATGTTGGAGTTGGATTCCAATTTACTGATTACACTATGCCAAATTTGGTTATAGATTTCGGTTTTTAACCGAAGTCTATTGGGGGTTAGAATCGAGGTATTGAGAGCAGATATTGTTTCTATAGGAATAGACTTTGGTTTTTTACCGAAGTGAATTCCACCTATAGCATCAGTTTTTTGTAATATCTGATATCTATAACCCTTTCAATTAGACTAAAAATATTAACTCCTGATGTCTTATGTTGGCAATGACATCAGTCTCTTCTTTACAACTGATGCCTTTTGTACTTAATTGCATCAATCTCAACATAAAACCCAATATTATATTATTATTACAACTTCAGTATTTAATAATAATGTGATGTTAATTTTTTCTTAAAACGTCAGATATTACAAAATATTGATGCAATTTTTATAGTATAGATTTCAGTTTTTTGTTCAAACTGATGTCGTTATAAACTACCAACATCGATTTTTTATAATTTTTTGTAAACTTTTTGTGTATTAGACATCTCTTTTTACATATTAATAGACTTTAAGGATTGAAATTAAAGACATTAATAATTACATAAATATGCATTGTTGCTTTGCAAAAGTAACTGCTAATTCATGTCATTAAGTAAATAAAAATGTGCTTACAATTTCATAATACTAAATATAGTTATAAATCTAATACATCAATACCAAATGAACATTGTTCATATAATGTATCATATGCTACTCATATCACATGTTCATGTTAATTAAAAATCAAATTATACTAGATAATCAACAAAAGCACCTAAGATGTCAAATCCACCCTATGACCTGATCTGCCCATTCCTTCTATTCACCTGGATATCATATATACGTACATAAAAAACCGAAACTAGCATTAGAAAAGACAAGGAAAATGTCTGAAATTAATGCATAACAACACTAATCCATAGCAACTCAATAGCAATACTAATCCATCAATAATGGTAATCTCAACACACCAATCCATCAATTACAATAACCCAATAACTCAATAGCTACTGATTTAAACAATGTTAGTTCAAATTAAAGTAATAAATCAAAAGTTGGTTGGAAGGAAATAAAGGAAACAAATTTCAAATATAAATTCAATAAAACCCAAAAGCTTACCCTACAAATTCCTCAAAGGTATTCAAACATTCGACAGTTTCTTCATCAATCTTCCCAAAATATAAACATGTAAGGCAATCAAACCACCAAATCAATGAAAATAATCTAATTGAAACATAAATCAATGAAAACGCCTAAAATAACAAAAATATGCACGAGAAACCAATTTTAAAATTCAAATTTACAATGAGCGCTAAGAGAAGGAAAGCATCAAGGCAACGCTTAAAGACACTGAGAAAATATTACCCTTGATCATAAAGACTGCAATATTGTACTTTACAAGTTAAGATAAAGGCTCACACATCTCTGCAAATAAAAGCATGGAAGTCAAAACCCTTAAATTTACTTATATCAAGGGAAAAATAACCATCTCTTCTTCATTCGCATCACCATAACATTCATGAAGGATACAGATGATAAAGAGATAAGCACTTTGCAAAATTATCAATCTTACCAAGACATCAAGGGAAAAGTTAGGTTAGATGGAACCAGAAGGTAAAATAGTGGATAGAAAATCGCAAACTAGAAGCCCATTCAAAGCCCTATTATGGTCGTCATGCA
The DNA here is from genome assembly GCA_032719365.1 of Prinsepia uniflora. Taxonomy (NCBI): domain Eukaryota; kingdom Viridiplantae; phylum Streptophyta; class Magnoliopsida; order Rosales; family Rosaceae; genus Prinsepia; species Prinsepia uniflora. The sequence continues at coordinate 44,505,906 of CM064861.1, read as the reverse complement.
TAAATGATTCTGCCAGTGTCCATGTTGAAGATGACAGAAATGCACTACAGAGAACTTGGCCTTACACAGGTTCACCGCTTTTTCGTTTTCAATTTTAAGTGATAGATTACATCTAAATAAAGCCTGATCAAGTAAGAAACCAATGACGAAACTATCAAGGTACCAGAATCTTCTAAAAAAACGCATACAAGAAGAAAGAAAGAACAAAACTAATATGACTAAATAAGAATTTATATCTTCTCCTACAGTAAAAATGATCCTACTGATGGAGGAGAGACTTCCATGTGTCTATATGCCACACCCTACACTAATTTCACGAAGTGGTACAGAGCTTTCCTTGGCCTCAAACAATCATAAGCAACTAATATGTGCTGACCTTGCTTTCATATGATTTTAAAAAGCCTCCTAGTGCACAAAATCACCAGTTGCCCAAAACAAGTAATAGAATTATTTTCTCCTGGCTTATCCGGGCATTTATTTTTGCTCAATAAGTGGAAAGTTAATGCAAAGAAAAATTTGTAAGAACTCGCAATTTTCTTTCTTTCAAGGAGCAAAGCTCTATAAAAAAAAATTTGCTTTCTAGCAGTCCTTTCCATTTTCCAAAAGGAAAGAAAATAAAGGAGGGGGCATATGGCACAATACTTCACCCAAAAACAGAAAATAGGGAAGGAAAATGGCACAAACACATAACTGTATGACCAATCAAGTATGGGATCCACCCTCATGAAAGGTGGCCATCCAAGTGAACTAGGAGAGAACTGTTCTTGCCTGACCTGCAGGATTGTAAGTTACACAAATTTAAGGCATCTTTGTCAGAAAACTCAGATCAGCTAAAGATATGCTAATTTATGATTGTGTCTTTTCTGATATAGAAAATCAACATACCGCTGTAGGATCGCCAATTCGGACACCAAGGAAAATAGCTTTGATAGGATTGGCTTTCAGTAAAGCCTCCAAACCAGACTTGAAATATGAGCGGATGATATCCAATTGCAAACCATAGCTGCTTAGATACAAATATGTCAATTCAAGGGGAGACCCTCCAAATTAAATAGGCTTCAAGGTACAGAACTAAAACAAAATCAGACTTATAATCCTGCAGTTCATGATCGTAAAATGACATCTAAATACAAAAGTATATAAAAAGAGGAAAAGGGGGAGCATCTCTACGTGGTGACTGTATCATAAGTAAAAGCACTGATTACTGATTTTGGTGAAATCAGAAGGGCACTCAAAATATATGGTTCGCATTGGAAAGTCTTTTACACTTCCATGAGAACTGTTTTGCTCCCTTTTATGCAAAAAATAGCCAGCCCTAAGTAGGTGCAGCAAAACCTACACAATCAAGTTATTACCAGTATCAATGACAAAACACAGCAGGAGAAGTTGCCACAGAAATCACTTGAAAACTTACAATTGAATCCTTTCCCACATTGAAGCTGAAGGCGACCTCTTCAATGCTGTTGACAAAAGAAACTTAGTGCTTCCATATAAATTATAGGTAATGTCTGTTCAAATCCCAAATTATGAACAGTTTCATATGTGCAATTATTAAGAAAAAAGGCACATATACTGGAGTATCAGGAATCACACTATCAAGTCTCGTTTGATACATTCACAATGAACCTGCTCCCACGTCTTCAACTTGTGTATACAATCCCTCTTAGAGATGAAGTAGGGTATAGATGGAGGCAATCTTTAGCCCCTAATAATTCATTAAAAACCCAATGCCCATGTCTACAGTATTTACTTTTCTCTTCTTCTTTTATATGCCCTAAGTTTATACCTACACAACCACAATTCTTATGAGGACTTAAAGATTCCCTGATTTTGTAGACAAACTTAGAAGCTTTCTGCACACGAAATATCAACCAAATTTCCCAATGATCTCGAACTTCCTATTATTTCAACAAATCCTAGGTTTTCTTGAAAGAGAAAATGTATAAAATGATCCTGAACTAAAATTTAATGGTTCACATTCGTCAATACTACTGTTCAAAAATGAGTATAGATGGGAGTTTGAAAACAAATGTACGCATTAATTAGTGAATTTTTTTTATCATCCCATTAACCTCCTAATAATGCTTTGGACAGTTATAACCCATTTCATATGGTAAGGGAGTCCCTTGTAGATAAGGAAGGCAGATATTCAAGTTCATATAGAAATTTGCAAGCCTCGATGGATTCATAGTGCCCAAATTTCCTTCTATACGTGGTGTATACTCTTAATGAATCTCAAGAGGGATAGCAACAAACCTGAAAAAGTACCGACAATGAAAAGCAGAGTACCATTTACTGAGATTGAATTTCTGAGAAACTATAGTTGGCATAAGAATAAAAGACGGCTTTCATAAGTATCATTTATATGGAACTTGAACAACAACAAAACCCATCGTTAAACTAGTCCTGCTTACAACTCATTGTTCAGTTAAAAAGCCCAACATATATTTCTTAAATTCTAAACTCCATATTCTTCCACGATAACTAAAGCCTACAGCGCCTAATTTGCAACAAACGCAAGAAAGCTACAAATTTTACCGAAAAGGTACAATGCCCAGAAGGCAACAAAGAAGAACTTACGAGTATAGCGCAAGAGCTCTCTGAATAACATAGATAGCGTTATTGTACTTGGTCTTAAGCCTTCGATCATCACTCTAATTGCTTTGTCAATCTCCATCTCTCCTGAGACACACAAAATCAATCAAAAAGTCGTCAAAGACTTGAACCAGACAAATGGACCTACATAGATTCAATAAATTTCGTTTCTTGCTAGAAAACCAAGCAAATGGGAGTTCTTAAATACCAACAATCTGGCCTCTTCAACTAAATTGAGAAAAAGGGATTTCAGAAATTAAACATCGTTGCTTAGCAATCAGAAAACTAACCTGAGAATATTGGTCTTAAAAGAAACGGAAATCTTGGAAGAGAGTGCTAATTGAAAAAATGAAGCTCAATGAGATTGACTGTAATAGATATTGACGCTGGTTGTGAATCAAAACAAATTTGGGTTTTGGGAGTATTACGTGTGTGATGGATGCCACAGGTTATTTATCTCCGAAAGACGGGTAGGCTTTGGTTTGACCTATTTGCCCACAGAATGATACCAATGCTAAGCGCACTTACACCAGAAGTAATCACATACACAAGCCATGAAGAATCTTGATGGAGAGGCCAAGATAAGGCTCGCAGTTGGAGTGCGGCGTCCAGCGGACGGTGAACGGCGAACGGCGAACGGCGAACGGCAAACGGCGTGGTGCGAGAGAGAGAGAGGGCGAAGGTCGATGTCGAGGCTAGAGGTGGATGACGATCAGTGAGAAAGAAAGGTTTAGGCGAAGGTCGAAGTCGTAGGCGAAAGTCAAAGTCGTAGGCGAAAGTCAAAGTCGCAGGCGAAGGTCGAAGTTGCAGGCCACGGCTGAAAGTCGAAGTCGCAGGCCACGGCTGAAGATCGAAGTCGCAGGCCACGGCTGAAGGTCGAAGTCGCAGGTGAAGGCTGAAGGTCGAAATCGTGGAGATCGCCGAAGGTCGAAGGCTATTAACGAAGGTCGCCTTAAGGCGATTAACGAAGGTCGCCTTAAGGCGATTAACGAAGGTCGCCTTAAGGCGATTAACGAAGGTCGCCTTAAGGCGATTAACGAAGGTCGAAGTCGCAGACTCGTAGGCTCGCAGCTGGGCTGTGGTTTAAAGGCAGCTGGGCTGTGGTTCATAGATTATAGGCGGCTAGGTTAGGTTTTTTTTTCTATTGGAGTATATTAAGGGTTAAAGTCGAAGAGTTCTTATGTTTAGGTTTAAGTTTTTCATGATTTGGAATAAAGTCTGAGAAGAGAGAAAGTTGGACCTAGAATTAAATGGGAGGGAAAGAGTTATTAATGACTTAGAATGAAATTGGAGATGGGGGAAAGCTAAAATTGGAGGAGGGAAGAAATTTATGTTGATTTTTTACGTAAAGGCATTAGTAGATTGATTTTTTCATAACTGATGCAAGCTTATAGAAATAAAGTTTTACATAAACTTGAGTCTTTAAAACCATCTGATGTTAAATAAACATAAAGGCATCGGATTATATATATATTGAAGTAGTTGTACATTTTACACTTGAGTAAATATGAAAATGATGCTTATATTAGCAACAACATCAGATTAATTTTTATCTGATGTCTTTATAGTGAAGTCTATTCTCATATAGGGCGTAGTGTTAGTTAATTTCATATCAATAAGTTTGGATTAGTCAGAAATCGGAAGTTTCACCACTTGATAGGGTCGGTGAGTTGGATGTGGGTGGTGACCCCGCAACAATGGTTTTATTTTGATTAGATCATTAAGCCCTGACTATGATTTACATTGATGAGATGCCTTGTCTGACAAGCGTTGTCAGACGGGAGCAGGACCGGCCCAGTTTTCATGGAGTTTGGAGACGGGTCTTATCGAGTAATGTATAACCGTTTGGATATTTGTTCAGATGTATGCCTATTTGGTAGTCGTTGGTATATGAGAACCTATCTATAGGTCACATACCACTCCTACACGTGATCGTTCATGATAGGACCCGCTCCTCAAAAGCTTTAATAATCGTGTCTGATCTTGCTCCCGTCTGACAAATGATCCAAAATACTGAAACTACTATCAACACTTGTCAAACAATGAATACTCGTACCGGTTTACTACTCATGCCCTCGCCTCTAGATCGGCCTTGATTTCCATGCAAAGGCCTAGAGGGTCACAAACCATTAAAAAATGTGAGTGGACAAAAATAAACATTTTAAAATGCATTTTTCGAGGAAAATAAACATATGCACTCTAGTTTCGAAAACCATGCATGCATAGGATAAAACGTAAGATATCAGAATTCAAATCAATCAATCACATCAAATCACCGTGGGGCCGACAACAATCATAAAGCACAATAAGTCGTATATGACCCACGTTTTTTATAGTCCATGTTCATCAAACCATGTCACAAAAATTTGGACACAAATATTACAATCAAACACAATCAATCGTCGTCTCCCCTAAGCATCAGCCATCTAGGAAACACCCTGAGTTTCGACTGTTTGGGAACAATCATAATACAACTACCCCCAATATCGGCCGCTTGGGAATACCCCTAACTTTGGTTGCATGGGAAACTCGTCACAACAACTGCGGATATAATCCATGGTTTAAGTTATACAAGACTCATAAGTAGGCACAACCATTCCTCGAACTCAACTACCAATCACAACGAACAACATCATTACGCGTACGCTAACTTGGGAACTCCACATAGCATCGTCCAGATTGTAATAGTATCCGCAGGAACTGCACTCACGCACCATCCGGGTCATATCCGGGAATTGTACTCATGCAACAACCAGACTGTACTAGTATCATATGAGGATAACTATCGTGGATAAACCATTCATAAACCAAGCAAACTCATTTAACAGAAATCCTTGACTCAGTATCAATTCAAAACTAGGATTGAGCCCAAAATACTGTTTCTGCATACCGTAAAATAACCGTGCCTTGGACTAATCGATAAATCCAAAATATCATTAAATAATCATTTAGAAATCATATCAAATCATTGCAACATAAATCATGCAATAAAGAAATTAAAACATTTAACTATGCACGCATAGTAATTTATAAAGGCAAAGTCCACTCATACACCATCTCGCAGTTCAATTCCGAGCTGAGAATTCCTCCAAAATTCCAGGAATTGTACCGCTTATCATAAATCACCCCCAAGGTTCGCTAATTTTCCAAATAATTTTACATTTAAATCCCTTAACTTTCGGGATCAAATACGAATTTAAAACCTAATATAATATTTCGAACACCCAAAACTACCCCGAGATGATGTTTGAGATAAACTTGGACCAAAAAAACTCGTGCTTAAAATAAAGAAATTTTCGGGCTTTTTTCGTGTCAACAAACAATTCAAAATGCCTTGACTTTTCGACTCGAAAGCTATGCCAACATGTTCGTAATGTCAAACGATCAAAAAATATGTTCACCACATTTTAAGATAGGGTAGCATGTGCCCCCACGTGCCCTACACCTTCTCTGTGCATGGGCTTCATGCATTGGCACCGTTCACCTTCTTCTTCCTCTCGCGGGCAACCCGCAGGTCTGCACAACCAACCCGACCCGCACGAGTTGACATGGCCATATCTTCCTCATTTCTTGTTGGTTTTTCACGCTTCAATAATCAAACGTCATCTAGTCTACCTTAGGAAGAGATCTATGATGTTAAAACGGGGAAAAACTTACCCAAAATCACAATCCAATTCACCAAACTTTGGGCCCAAAACCAAGCTCCGTGTTCCAAGCTTTCCTCATCCAAAACTTCCATTTTTTCGTCTCAAATCCATCCCAAGAACTCAACTAAGAGCTTGGATAACTTAGTTGCAAGCTAGGTTGTTTCAACAACCCAAACAACCAAGTTTTTTGTTTTCCAATTTACGGGTTTTTGGGTTTTCCTTCTCCCCTTCCTCTCGGCTTTTTCTTTCTTCTCTCTTTCTTGCTCTTTCTTTCTTTTCCTTCTTCTCCTCTATTTTCCTATCTTTCTCTCCTTCTATAGTTCTCCCCTTTCTTCTTTATTTTTCCTCTCGGGTCCAACATTCACACGCACACAACACCATAATACACACACACACACACACACACACACACACACACACACACACACACACACACACACACACACACACACACACACACACACACACACACACACACACACACACACACACACACACACACACACACACACACACACACACACACACACACACACACACACACACACACACACACACACACACACACATATATATATATCCACACACACACAATAACACCCACCGCCACACTAAGGCAGTGCACACACCCACACACACGAGATACAGGGAGAGAAAAGAATAATGATAAAACCCATCCCTATCCCTTAGGGACCACCCTGGGATGTGTCCTGTTCTCGTTTGACAGCGACCCCAAAGTCCCGAAAATACCCTTTACGGGATTAAAATTTTACAAATAAAACCAGTTCAAGTACTACATTGTTAGACCAGGGATAATTACTTTACACAAAAGTGAGCACATATGTCAGTCTATAAAAAGGTGCTCTACCTACCCAAACGAGTGTACAGATGCGCAACACAATTATCTATGCCTCAGCCTCTAGATTAGCACCTGCATCGGTGTCACGGCCTGGAGAGTCAAGAAAACGTTTAAATGGTGAGTGGACCAAAAATAATTAAGTGATAAAACCCATTTGTAACCAATAATAATATTTAGACCCTCCGTTTTCCAAACATGCATGCATTCAAGTCAAATCATAAAGTGGAATAATTCAATGTAGTAATAATAATAATAATAATAATAATAATAATAATAATAGTAATAGTAATAATAATAATAATTGATTATTATGATTATGATTATGATGATGATTATTATTATTATTATTATTATTATTATTATTATTATTATTATTATTATTATTATTATGATTATTATTATTGTTATTATTATTATTATTATTATTATTATTATTATTATTATTATTATTATTATTATTACGATTATTATTACAACACTATAACACGGATTTCGACGTTAATCCCTTTTAATTTTATAAACAGGTAGGACTATATATATATAGTTAACAACATAATAATCAAAAAATGAAAAATACAGAGTTCCAGCAGTGGATTAGAAAAAAACTGAATATAAAAATGAAATAAAGATCATTGAATAATATACTCACATATATTGAAGTTGTCAAACTTGTGTACATGAATAGCAAACAACACACTCCAACAACACACTCAAAGTTTTTACAAACTGGTTACACATTCTTGCACTTGCACTCGCACTCGTATCTTACACACACTTACAACTGAGCTCTAAGGCACTTTAAATAGAAAACAAAAAGAGAAAAAGCAGAGCCATGTGTCAGCTGATGAAAGGACTGAGCAAAAGCAGCCTACAATTATGAGTGGCATCTTCACTTTTGACTTTTGTCATTCACGAGCGGATACTGTGGCCGACAGGATAAAAAGTGCTACAGGATAAAGATAAGATTTGATACTAATAGTCCAAATCTTATCTTATCTTTTCTTCACGGGTGCATTTCATGCATAAAACCTATTCTTAGTGCGCATTTCATGCTATTTTGTTTTTTGTTTGATAGGAGAGAAGATTCCGTAGCAATTATCTTCATTTTCAAACCAATTACAGCTATCAGCTGCATCCTGCTGAGAGGACGCTGCCTCAGACTTCATTTCGATATCATCATCATTCATATCAAGTAGTTTGAGAACTTGATCTTTCAGATCCTTTTTTGAACAAGAAGCAGGAAAAGCCTCTATAAGAGACTTAAGCTTATCTGCCTTGGAAGAAGACGATGAACAAGGACTGTTAAGAGTTAAGATTTGTCTATCAGACAATAAGATGGATAAATTTTTTGCTTTAAAATTTTGAGGTTTCAGGTGATCAATGTGAAATTTATCCCACTAGCGAATAAAGATTTTTCTTTCTAGTTGAGGGATGAAAAACCACAAGTCGTCATCATCTTCGGTAAAACAATAATCCCATTTCAGGATCCAAGGAAGTTCATAACAAATCAGGAACCAGAGGAATAGTTTTCTTTCCTCAGAATAGTCAATATTTTCTTTTTTAAATATTTCAGAAAAAGAAAGGGCTATCTCCCGGGGTAAGTATTCAGCATTGGGTCCCCGTACTAGAAACCAGGCTTGAAACCAATTAGGAAGCTCTTTCAGAGTTCCAATTTTCAACCGAATAAACCAAGTGTGAGAAAAGCGAATATTTTGAAAACAAAGGATTTGATCCCAAACTTTCTGATAATCCCAGAAATTAAATCCTTTAGGGCTCATTTCAGAGCTTTTAAAAAAGTGTATTTTATAGGGGTTATCTCCCCAATCTTCGAAAGTGATTACTTTCAGAATCACTAATTTGGAAAAGGCAATCATATCGTTATTCTCGCTACGATAGCAATGAACAACTTCCACAAAACTGGTTTCTATCAGAAGCCGTTCATACCAGTATCTTGGTTTGAAATATCCAAGGATGTGATCACGAAGGTATTTTTCACCTACATCTCTCGGAGAAGAGCGAAGATCGTGATTTTCAATTGGTGTAATGGATATGACCATAGTTTCACGGAATGGGTTGCTGGCAACTGCTTTCTCTCGCCCTTTAGAATAAGGTAAAGCTGACGAGAAAGGAGTTGGATTGATAGTAGCAGAACTAGGTTGGATAGCAGAAGATGTTTTGCTCGAAATGGCTAGAGGTTTTTTATGAGGATGATACATATTGGGAGTTGGCAAATCAGACCAAGAAGGTTCAGGAATTTTCTGAGTAGTGGATGGCAGAGGCTTATTCTTGGGGTAGAGGACAAAGTAGTCAAATTTTCCCGAGGGTTCTCCAAGAAGGCCAACCTCTGGATCTCCGGCTTCAAACTTTTCTTGTAACTTCTACTGGGACGTCATTAACGAACCCTGCAAAAATTCACGAGTTAAGAAATCAGGCAATGAATTATGTTCGCCTTGAATATATTCAATATCAAAATCAAAAGCAGATAAAATTCCTTTCCATCTGGCAAAGATTTGTTTAGATGCTAAGTTCTTAACATCCTTCAACAAAATATCTTTTGCTGCTTTAAAATCCACCCTAATCAGGAATCGTTTGTTAAGAGGATCGCTTTCAAATTTGGTGACTGAATGAACTATAGATAATAGTTTCTTTTTTTACTGTCGAATAATTTTTCTGCGCTGGCTTCCAGATCCCAGATGTGAAACGAATGAGGACTTCTTTGTCATTAGTTTTTTGTTTCAAAACACCACCATATCCTTCATCAGAAGCATCTGTTTCCACAATCTTGAAGGCTTCTGGATCTTCCAAAGCTAGTCAGGGAAGTTCCTTAACTTTTGTTTTTAGGAGTTTGACTGCTTTCGTGTAACAACCCGTACGTTCGGGAAGGGTATAAATGTAATTTTTGTAAATAATTGTATGAAATGACGATTTTGCCCTTGTGAATAGTGCATGTAACGACCCGTCCTGAATTCCGGGATTAGATTAGTCACTAATCTTGATTAGTGAGGTTGAACGGTGGTTAGTAGGGCGGAATCGGACAAAATGTGCAAAATGACCGTTTTGCCCTTGGTCGTGGGCAAAATGTTGACTTTTTGATCGGGCGGTCAAATGGACTTTGACCGATGACCGTGACGTAGTTCGGGACGTCACGAGTTCATAGACAGGCGGCACGTTCGATTCCGACATTCGTGGAGAAAGTTATGATGTTCGGAAGATGAGGGGTATTTTGGTAATCTCGAGTAATAGGGGTTAAATGTTGACTTTTTGACCGGGAGGTCCGATGGACGAGGGCTAAGGACCGTTACGTTGGTATCGTCGATACGAATCCAATGACAGGCGGCATGCCGAAATCGGAGATTCGACGACGAAGTTATGGTCAAGGAAACGAAATTACGAACCGAGGCTCCGATTAAAATAATAATATAATAATGAATAGTAATCGATGACTGTGCACATCTGGATGAGTGACAAGTGTCACCCATCCCTTGTTTCCAGCTCCTTGTTTCCCTCCAAACATCATCATTACTACATCATCATCATTAATCCACCATTTCCCTTAATTAATCACCCTTAATCCTCCATTTTTGCCTTCTCTGTGTACTGCAACCGTGAGCAAAATCAGTGTGGGAGAATTGGGAGAATTGGCTCCCTTCCTCTGCCGTTCTTGAGAGAAAAATGAGAGACTAATGAATTGGGATACCAGGGGAAACACGAGGGATTGAGGGAGTGTTGAATTCTGGGTTTCGAATTTTAGAAAAATTGGGGGGAAAATTAGAAATGGAGGAATTGAGCCGTGAGGATCAATTTGGTGCTCACATTCAGCTTTCTAAGAGTGCCACGATCATAATCGTCGAAGGAACGAGGGAAATTGGCAACGTTTTGGCTCTGAACACACTTGGTGACAGAGGAGGAAATTCGACCTTGAGTCGTGGAGTTTGAGGCTTTGAATGATTCAATTGACGTGGGGAAACTACTTCTCATGATCCCACGATGCTTCTGGGTTCATCAATTGAAGGAAAATGCTGGAGATTGGCAGACTTCCATGGTTGCACAGTGACGGCTATCGAGCTTGAGTCGTGGCGTTTGGGGCTTCGATTGATGCAATTGATGGAGGGGAACTGTCTCTCATGGTCCAGTGATGCTTCTGGATGCATCAATTGGAAGAAACCTGCAGCCATTGATGGAATTCCATGAACGAACAGTAACCAGGTGTTCTTGGTGTTCATCATCGAATCGTGAGGTTTGGAGTATGTAATCGTGTAATTGTGATTGCATACCTTTAATTAAACTAATAACGAAGCTAATTGAATGATCAATTGATGTAATTAAGGCTGAATTGATAGGATTGGAACCGGGTTGTATCGCGGGCAAATTGGACCCGTTTACCAGAGATACGGGTTAGATGGTGACACTGTAGCAGGCGCGTGGGTTTCACGCGCAGCCACTCACGACGGCGCTTGACGGCGCATGGGCACGGATCTCGAGGTGAGGTCAACATGACTTCTGTCCTATTTAATGTAACGAACATTTTGGGATTGGTTTCGTGTCGATCGGACACCGTTTCGATATTGTTCGGGACGTCCGAAGGTTTTAAAACAAGTTTAAAAATAATTAAAAATTCGGGAAAATTACGGGACTTTGATAGGATGTTAATGATGAGGTTAGTGACCCTCTAATGTGATTTAGACAGAATTGGGAGTCCCGGTGATAGTGGTGTGGCCCGGGAGGGCCGATGACACGCGTATCGAGGCATACCGTTAAACGGTCTGTGAGTGGACTTTGGTTTTATAAATTCTATGCATGCCTAACTGTTTTATATGGATTGTGATTGTGATTGTATGATGTTGATTTGGTTGTTGGTATGATGTTGATTTGGTTGTTGGTAAATTGTACGATTTCACGTATTTCGAGGCGATTTACGTGCTTGCACGTAAATCGAGGTTTTCTGGTTTTACATGGATTTTCCATATTTATGACTTGGATATAATATGATGAAATGGTTTTGAAATTGGAAATATAAACTCGGGCTTGAGGCCCACTTCTTTTGGAAATTTCGGACTTGGAGTCCATTTGAGAATCGGGCTGGGGGCCCAGTTGGTTAATGAAATCGGGCCAGGGGCCCAGTTGATTTACGAATTCGGGCTGTGGGCCCAGTGGGTTTATAAAGTCGGGCTGCAGGCCCAGTTGGTTTACAAATCGGGCCGTGGGCCCAGTGGTTCATAAAATCGGGCATGAGGCCCAATTAGATTATAATGGTGATTTCGGGTCAGGGACCCTATGTTTAATAATTGTGATTTTGGGTCAGGGACCCTAAATGGAATTATGTTGTTTTATGGAAATTTCGGGCAGGGCCCATTGTAATGATGTGATAAAAGGATTTAATAAAACTGTTTTCCATATACCATCTGGATACAAGGATATATGATGGTCTCCTCCAGATGTCTGGGACACTGGGGAAGTCACGGTGCATTGCTTGCGAGGGGTCATTATACGGAGCAGCCGGACCGTATGATGACTCAGGAGCAGGATTGCTATGATTGACGTCAGGGACGTCAGACATCAGGAATGTCAGATATATGGACCCGGAGAGACCCCGGGTAGCACGCGTAGCTTATTATACCTTGAGATATGACGTCAGGGACGTCAAGCGTCTGGGACGCTAAGCATCAGGGATGCTGGTGATGGTAATGGTAAATATGGATTAATGAATCTATGAAATGGCTTTTCGGTTGGATATGTGTTATGTGGTAAAAATGGATTATTGGTTATGAAATGGTATGTCGGGTCGGGGACCCTAAATAGTTTTGGATTTATGGATTTATATTTATGGCTTTTGGGCGGTGGCCCACATGGTTTTAATATGTCTGGTGGTGGTATTCCACAGTTTTGGGCTGAGTTCCCACACTTGGTTTTTGGTTAACGGTTTTTGGGCTAAGGCCCTAATGGCTCGGTTGAGCAAACGTTTTGGTTACTGGTTTTCGTGGCATGCATACGTTTTTATTGGAGGGCATAAATGTCTTATAAATGTATTTGATAAACTTATTGGTTTTTGTCCACTCACAGCTTTTGGTTTTGATGCCCTTCGGGTTGATTACGGATGCGATTGCAGCAGAGACTGGGACATTGCACACCTCCTCCATCGATCCTTGCGCACTCTGGATGCCCCGTTTGGGCAGTGGCTCTTGGTTATCCCTTGTCTGACACCCCTTGTTGGACGGGAGCAGGGCACATTCCACGGTAATCCTTGGGGGATTGGGATGGGTCCTGTCAACTTGGTATCAGAGCAGGGTTGCTCTATTTGTGTGCGTAGGTCGAGGGTGTGATGTCTCATTGGGCTGCAGTTCGTTATCAACCTAATAGGTAGTTTTTGGGTTTGGATGGTGGATAGAGTGTGATTGGCCCGATACGCCGTGCGTTAATGTGATTCGACCCAAGTGGGGTTGATTGTGATGAACTGGTATTGTGGGACCGTCGGTTCGGTCATGTAATATTAAATTGTTGTGCTGCTAGGTGCAGCCAGGTTCGGGGAACCTCATTTGAGTATGGTCAAAATGTGAACCCTTAGTGGTGATTGCTAGTGTGAGGGATGTTGGTACATCGGAGTTGGCCGATGACCTTAGTGGTGGAACCCACGTTGATGGGATGGTAGGATTGAATTTGACGTCTACACGATGTCTAGACCGCGGGGTCGGTCAGGTTGTGGATTTGATATTACGGAAAGTGGTTGGGTTCGGTTGAACCATAGGGTGTGACTGTGGAATCCTAGTATATGATGGATTCAAAAGGTAAACCTTAATTGTGACTAGTGGGTGAGAACTTGTGATGCGACGAGCGACTGAGGTCATGGATGATCATGTGGATGGCTCTGGTAAGTCTAGTTAGAACTATGGGATCCAATCTACGGAAACGGTTCTAAGATAAATTATGGAATCCCGTGTTGGATCGGGTATTAGTGTGAGGTATGGATGCGGATCTCGATAGCAATGACAGTTAGTCGGTAGTCATATGGAGATGACTGGCTATCGAGGGTATTTAGTGTGGTTATAATACTTGGGGATCAGGGAACGTTCATTTTTCTGATGTGGATTGTCAGAATAATGGTACCCATAGTTGTGAGGTACGGGATCGTCGTTCGGTATGAACGGAGATTCAGGGTTGTCATATTTGTACACGGTGTGCAAGTATGAATGTTGTATGTTGGTACTTTTGTGCCGATACTAGTATGGATGCATGGGTGCTGATACTAGTATTGTTGATAGTGTGTTGGTGCTGGTATTAGCGCTGGTGCTAGTGTCAGTGATGGTGTTGACGATGAGCCACAAGTTGAGGTGTGACTCCGTCATGATGAACATATGTTCGGTCTTTGAGATTCGGTAGTGGTTGAGTGATGGACTGGATGGGATCCAGTTAAGATTGTAATGTGTTGGGATAAGTCCCAATAGTGGTGAGATAACCAGTGATGAGTGGATTAAAAAGATATAATTGAGACTTGAGTAACTTTGGGATGACGTCCCCTACGTCATGAGAATTAGTGGATTTGGGGAGTTGTAGGCAACTCCAAAAATTGGTGTGACTTTATGTTTTTATTATAGATGTGGAATTTTGTAATTGAGAACTTGGAAAATCGAGTGTTGAACCTGTAAAGGTTGGGATGTGCGAACGGAACAATAACAGATTGATTGTGGATATGTGGTTGTCCAAGCGAGTTGAGGAGGTAGGAAGTCTAGTGGTTAGACTTGACATCTCGTTGGGAGCATGTCTGTTTCCAACATGGTTGGAACCTTAGTTTTGAGGAAAGTTGTGATTGGGGAACGAGAGTGGTGCTCGTTTAGGTGATTGGTATTCCGAAGTCATTGGGGTTGACTTCTTGCTTTCTGCCCTGACAAACATTGACTGTAGTTACCAGTACGTTGAGCGTGTATTGGTTGGTGAGCCCATGTGTGTTGTGGGGTCATCAGGGGGAGTTGCGTATTCAAAATTAGGTAAACGAGATTTCTCATTTTCTGCTTGGTGGCAGAGGATGTTGTGAGTGTAGCGAGTTTTGTTTGCATCCACGTAGGATGAGTATTGGTGTCATTGTTTTGGATCATCCTTGGTTTTTCCTAGGTGGAATGACAAGGATCGATACGAACTTGGGTATGTGAGTCGTAAATGACGGGGTTGAACTTCTTTTCGAAGTGGGGCCCGTATGGTATCTTACTCGAGTGAGTAGGTTTCCGACTGGTCAGATTTTGTCAACCTTAGACGTGTGGAGGTTGGATTGGCTTCCCTATGAAGTCAATTGGAGGTATTGAACGGGTAACCGATAGGTTCGGTTTTGGTGTGTCTTGCTAAATGTGAACGAGATTTCGGGATTTGGAATCGAATTTCTGGGTGACGATTCAAGATTCGATTTTGGAACTTGAAAGTATATTTCTGGATTTGGGTACGGAATGATTATTCCAAATGCTAGCTTACGAAATAATGATTTCGGATTCGGATTTGGAAATGAATTAAAAATTTGATGTCTGGGCTTGGATCCGGGATTTCTTACGAAATTGCGGATTCGGATTCGGAATTGGAACTAGATGATGGGTGGAGTTTCGATTTGTCTCATGCTGGATTGGGCAAATGGTGCTCCATTGTTGAAACGTGTTTGGCTATGACCTAGGTGGTTGTAGTCTGGTCATTAGATAGATGTGTGTACATCGTACATGGTTCGAGGTACAATACCTTGTAGACTTGTGATGTCTAGTTACGGTATACGAGTTATACCCGAGGTGTGTCGGTGAGCGTGTTGGTAGTCGGATTGGTTCCGATACCACTGGACTAGTCGTGGGCCGGACATTACTATGCAATGGGTCATGGTATTTCCGATGTGTTTAATTACACACGAGTTGGGTGAAAATGTCGGTAAGGGTATATTTAAGTCAAGTAAGTTGGTGGCTTGTGTGGCCACGAGTGAGTCTAGTGTCAGTTTTCGACTGACAACAACTGTGTGGTGATAGATTGTCAGGATGTGTCAACATAGATGGTTATGTGGGGTCAGCTGACTCCTAGTGGGAGTAAATTTCAGGATAGATTGGTGAGTGGGAAAGGAACCGTCGAGTTGTTGCGTCAACGAAATGGTCGATTTGACAAGTGGTGTCAATTCAAAACGAGTGGTTTCAGTTATTCGACGGGGTCGAATGTAGTCGTTGCGTTATGAGTACTAGTGGTACTTTTGGGTGCAGACAAGTTTTGTCTGATTAGTTGGTGTACGGGTGTACAAGTGTTACGAGGTCGATTCCACTTTCCACGGGGTGTTTGTGGAATCAGGGTAGTCGAGTTTCGAGAATGAAACTTATTAAAGAGGGAAGAACGTTTGAGTTTAGAGCGGTTGGAATTTCGAGGACGAAATTTATTAAGGAGGGAAGATCGTAACGACCCGTCCCGAATTCCGGGATTAGAATAGTCACTAATCTCGATTAGTGAGGTTGAACGGTGGTTAGTAGGGCGGAATCGGACAAAATGTGCAAAATGACCGTTTTGCCCTTGGTCGTGGGCAAAATGTTGACTTTTTGATCGGGCGGTCAAATGGACTTTGACCGATGACCGTGACATAGTTCGGGACGTCACGAGTTCATAGACAGGCGGCACGTTCGATTCCGACATTCGTGGAGAAAGTTATGATGTTCGGAAGATGAGGGGTATTTTGGTAATCTCGAGTAATAGGGGTTAAATGTTGACTTTTTGACCGGGAGGTTCGATGGACGAGGGCCAAGGACCGTTACGTAGGTATCGTCGATACGAATCCAATGACAGGCGGCATGCCGAAATCGGAGATTCGACGACGAAGTTATGGTCAAGGAAACGAAATTACGAACCGAGGCTCCGATTAAAATAATAATATAATAATGAATAGTAACCGATGACTGTGCACATCCGGATGAGTGACAAGTGTCACCCATCCCTTGTTTCCAGCTCCTTGTTTCCCTCCAAACATCATCATTACTACATCATCATCATTAATCCACCATTTCCCTTAATTAATCACCCTTAATCCTCCATTTTTGCCTTCTCTGTGTACTGCAACCGTGAGCAAAATCAGTGTGGGAGAATTGGGAGAATTGGCTCCCTTCCTCTACCGTTCTTGAGAGAAAAATGTGAGACTAATGGATTGGGATACTAGGGGAAACACGAGGGATTGAGGGAGTGTTGAATTCTGGGTTTCGAATTTTAGAAAAATTGGGGGGAAAATTCGAAATGGAGGAATTGAGCCGTGAGGATCGATTTGGTGCTCACATTCAGCTTTCTGGGAGTGCCACGATCATAATCGTCGAAGGAACGAGGGAAATTGGCAACGTTTTGGCTCTGAACACACTTGGTGACAGAGGAGGAAATTCGACCTTGAGTCGTGGAGTTTGAGGCTTTGAATGATTCAATTGACGTGGGGAAACTACTTCTCATGATCCCACGATGCTTCTGGGTTCATCAATTGAAGGAAAACGCTGGAGATTGGCAGACTTCCATGGTTGCACAGTGACGGCTATCGAGCTTGAGTCGTGGCGTTTGGGGCTTCGATTGATGCAATTGATGGAGGGGAACTGTCTCTCATGGTCCAGTGATGCTTCTGGATGCATCAATTGGAAGAAACCTGCAGCCATTGATGGAATTCCATGAACGAACAGTAACCAGGTGTTCTTGGTGTTCATCATCGAATCGTGAGGTTTGGAGTATGTAATCGTGTAATTGTGATTGCAGACCTTTATCTGACAGGAGTATGTAATCGTGTAACTGGGATTGCACACCTCCTCCATTGATCCTTGCGCACTCTGGATGCCCCGTTTGGGCAGTGGCTCTTGGTTATCCCTTGTCTGACACCCCTTGTTGGACGGGAGCAGGGCACATTCCACGGTAATCCCGGGGGGATTGGGATGGGTCCTGTCAGTGCGTCAAAAGTTGACTTTTTGATTTACAGGTTGGATGAGTGTTGACCCTTGACCGTGACGTAGTTTAGGACGTCACGAGTCCGTAGACAAGTGGCAGGTTCGATTCGGACAATCGGAGAAAAAGTTATGACGTTCGGAAGATTGAGGGCGTTACCGTAATTTTGACTAATTGAGGAAAATGTTGACTTTTTGGTGGACTTGTGATTTTCAAGTAGACCGAGGGCCATTAGATAGGTCTCGACGTCCTGAGTACAACGACAGGCGGCACGCTGTCATCGGACGTGTTACGGGTCTGGAAGTTCGAGGGTAAAATGGTAATTTGTACACTATGGGTATTTTAGTCTTTTCCCTCAGCCCAATCAGATCAGGACAAGTGGCAGAAGTGGGCTGGGATATTTTGTGCTGAGCCAAAGGATGATGGACACGTGGGCAGAAGCTAGAGGGCTTTAGGGAGAGCTTAAGTGTGCACGACCACACATTGTGCACGTTCAAACCGTGCATTTGGCTTGAAAACAGAGGGTGTGCAATTGAGAGAGTTCGATCGATTCAGTGCAAAGGTGAGTGAAGAGTGAACTGTGAGAGTGACAGAGAGACACGGCTGAGCTTGTGATCGTGTTTTGGTGGAAGAATCGTGCCTGGAGACACGACGGTGGACGGCTGGATTTTGGAGAAAACAGAGAGCGACGGTGGACTGTGGCGGTGGTTGTGCCGTGTGGTGGCTCAAACCAAGACAGTAGGAGGCTCAGGTGGTTGCAAGGAACCCAACGGGCATCATGGTACGCGGCGGTGCACACGGCGGAGACGGAATCGAAGGGTAAGCTTCCTTCCTCTGTTTTTCCCGTGAGTTTCAATTCGAAAGTTGTGGAGTTAGGCTTAGAGTCGAGAGATTTGGTGGGTGTGATGAGACTCCTGGAGGTCTCAGGAGTCGTATGGTTGTGGTGCCGTGCCGGGGGAGGACCTGGGCGGCTGGAGCCCAAACAGGGGCCACGGGCTCAGTTTTTCGAGGGAGAATCGTGAGGTTTTGGGCTGTGATTCTTCGATGTTAGGACGGGGTTAGCTTGCTTAGGATGGGACGAAGCTCTTGGGATTGGATTGGACTGAAACGGTGGAGGAATCACAGAGAACCGGTCACGCCGGTTCAACTGTGTTGAACCGGGTGACTCGAGGAAGAAGGAGCACTGTAGCAAGCGCGTGAGGCCCACGCGCAGCCACTTTGGGCGGCGCGTGGAGGCGCGTGGGGAGGATTCCGGCCAAGCTTCCAACATGGTTTTGGTTTTAAATGTTCTAAGGAATCCAATGGTGTGATTTTCGGGTGAATCAGACGATGTTAGGAGATTATTCGGGAATCCGGACGGTTCAGGGTTTAAGATTAAAATATTAATAAATTCCCAAAAAATTAGGGAAATTAGGGTTAGTATCCTTGATGTAATTTTGACCCTATTTGGTGCATATTGACAGGATGGGAGACGCCCGAGACGGTCGAGGAGAGCACGAAGCGCGATTGACTCGTTCTGATTTGTGAGTGGACTTTTTCTTTCTTTCGAGCATGCCTAACTATTTTTATTGATGTTTTATGTTATTAAATGTGTTTTTATGCTTCTTAATGATGATTATATATGGTAGATGTGTTTGCACGTTTTTCGAGACATTTTCGGGATTTGCACGTTTTTCGAGAAAAAGCTGGTTTTCGGATTTTGATACCATACTTGGGGATTTCAAGCTATAACTATTTTCTGATGATGATAAATGGATTGTGAAACATAATTTGTGATTAAATGTGGGTTTTGGATTAAAAAGTGGATTTCCGGATTTGGGTTCGGAATGTCGGTTCTGAACGCCGGAAGGGCTTCGAACCGGAGATTTCGAATTCGAGTTTGGCTATGGATCTAGAAATGGTTTTACATTGAATTGGGATTGGATTTGCTGGATCTAGATATTGGGTTTAAGGACCCGGATTCTGATTAACGGGGGACGGGCCCAGATTGAGTTTAAAGACTCGGACTTTTATGATATTACCCCCGTAGGCCTATTGAGTTTAAAGACTCGGATATTATAGAGGCCTGGTTGAGTTTAAAGACTCGGATAGGTCCAGCAGGTTTGATCGGAAAATGATGATTTGACGTTCATAGTTTATGATATGATTTTATGATGCACCTGCTATGATTTCTATAACTGTTTTATAGTGTTTCTGTTTCTTATGATGTTTTACGTTATAATTTTCTAATATGTAGTTGGGCATGTATGTTTTCAAAACGGAGGGAACAAATATTATTATTGTTTTTCCTTAACTTTGATATGATGATCAACTGTTTTTGAAACTTTCATTTATTCTAGTCCACTCACACTTTTGGTTTTAAATTTTCCCTCCAAGTCGTGGTGATAGCGTAGGGGTGAGCGTTGAGGCAGGAATCGAGGCATAGAGCTTACGACGTTCTTCTGTTGCGAGACTAGCACAGTAGGATTTTGTGCCCATTTTGTAGAACTATGCTCTGACTTACAGTTGTATATATTTACTCCTTCGTCCGATAGTTATGCTTATTGTGGTGTTGAGGTTATTTTGGTACTTTAGGTGTGATTGTCAGACGGGAGCAGGGTTCGTCCCGGGTATCGAGGCGATATTTGGGACGGGTCCTGACATTTCGTCTGCTCCTCAGTCCAAGGAACTGGATTCTTTTTCAGTCGGTCGTAGAGCGGTTTGTTGTCTTTGGCTAAGTCTTTGTAGAAATCTCCTACATAATTCAGACTTCCCAAGAATCTTTGTAGTTGCCTTTTTTTCGAGAATTTCATCTGGAAATTTGTCCGCAAAAGCAATGGAAAGATCGATTGGGAGAATAATCCATTGTGGATATTATGTCCCAAAAATCAAACCTTTGTTTGGAAAAGCTTCATCTTCCTTGCAGAAACCACTAAGCCTACATTCTTTACCACTTTTAATAAAATATTTAGATGTTTAAAGTGCTGTTCTACAGAATGAAAGTAGACTAGAAGATCATCAATATAAACAATTGTAAAAGTGGAATAAGGATTGAATATATCATTCATAATATTTTGAAATTCATAAGGAGCATTTTTCAAATCAAAGGGCATAACGTTCCATTCATAATGTCCGAATGGTACATTAAACGCGGTTTTGTACCTGTCCTTCTCTGCAATTTGAATTTGCCAATATCCTGATTTCATATTAAATTTTGAAAAGATTATAGCTAGATTCAGACTTTCTAAAAGATTTTTCTTATTTGGAATAGGATACCTAATCCATCGAAGGGCCTTATTCAGGGGTTTGTAATTTATAACCAATCTTGGTGCTCCTCTTTCCAATTCAGGCGTGTTTTCAACATAGAAAGCAGGACAGCTCCATGGGGAGTAACTCTTACGAATCAATTTCTTTCAAGAAGTTCATTGATTTCTTTCTTACAGATTTCCATTAATCTGCCATTCATCTAAATGGGGCGAGCCTTTGTGGGAATTTTTCTTTCATCAAAATCAGGCTCATAAGGAAGTTCGACTATGTGTCGTTTACAGTTCCAAAAAGCACCGGGAACTTCTACGCATACTTGCAACTCAAATTCCTTTTGGACAGAAGCAATTCTAGTCTTTAGAGTTTGAGTTGTTAGTTGTTCTTCTGTTCGTTTAAGATGTAATTCCTCTTTCAGAGAACAAAGAAATTTTTCCTTTTTGAGAATTTGATTATGAATAGAGTTCACATATTGCATCTGAGGTTCTCAAGAGAAAAGGAACATTACCTTGATGCCTTCTATTTCAGTTTCTATTCCTTGATCAGAAACGTTGAAGGGGTAAAGCATGCTTAAAAATAGAGTTTCGAGAATCGCAGCATGACTTAATCCTTTCACTAGTACAAAAGAAGTTTGAAAACAAACCTCATTTTGAATTATGGCTGCATCAGAGATCTTATAACGAATCTTCATTGGTTGAACAGTAGCACATCGCAGTCCTTGAGCGGTTTTCGAGAAGTATTTTACAGGTACGACTCCTTCATTGATGCAGTTGAGATCAGCTCCTGAATCGATCAGCGTTTCAACGGAAAACCTGAAAGTTTTGTTAATAACAAAGGTAATCATAGAATACCACTTGTGAAAAATTACCTTGTTGATACTATGGATAAACTTTACTGCTGAAATACTTCCATCTAATAGGGCTTTAGGAGGCACTGGTTCCATTTCAGGTTCGGGTTTATGATCCTGCTCAAAATCTTTCAGAAGAGACTGAAACTCCTTTTCAGTTTCATTATCAGTGCCTAGATTTTCGGGCGAAGGATGATAAAGGTCTAGGATCTGAATTCTCTTTTTAAGATCCTTAACTTCATTTTTTGTTTCCCGAATTTCTTGCTTGATTTCAGCAATTGTGGGTTCCTTTTGGGTTGTTTGTGTCATTCGAGCAACAATAGTTTTAAAGTTATAAGCTTCAACTGGCTATTGTAGACTAGATTTAGGAGCCATTTTCTCCTTTTTTTCCGCTCTTTAGCGATATTGAGGTATTTCTCCAGAATTGTTCTCTTTTCAAGAGGGTCCTCAATTTTATTAATCAAGTCTAGAATCAGACTTTCTTCCTTAGTAATGATGCAAAGATCTAGGTTACAGGCACATTTACTCTCATTTTCTGTGTTACTTTTTGTAGTGTCAGAGGTATAGGAGGTATATAACTATGTTTCTCCAAAAATTGCTTCTTCATCGTCGTTACTTTCAGAGTCAGATGAATTTAGCATAAGTTGACACAATTGTCGTTTTAACCCCTCATCTAAATTCAGATTATTAAGTTTTTCTTGCATTTTGCATTCTGGTCGAGTATGTCCGACTTTTCCACATTTATAATAGACAACTGTCCTTTTTCTTGCTGTTTTTCCAACTTTCGTCCTCCTTTTTGCTCGTCCATCCTTTGGTTTGGAGGAGGACCCTTATCAGAGACCACTAAGTTTTTCTCGCAAATCGAGAAGGTTTCGAAGAGTCCTATACGATTTTGAAGATCGAGAAGATCGATCAGATTTCTTGGAAACCATTTTCTTCTTATGGGAAGGTTTTCTTTGAGTAGAAGGATCTTTGGGGGTCAAATCCAAATTGTTCACAGAAATCACCCATCTCCTTAGATCGTAGAATCTTCTGTTTATCAATTTGTTTCTTCAACTTCATATCTGTACAAAGTGCTAGTCCTTTAGCATAGATTTCAGATGTGAGTTCCCCATAGGTATACCTATCATAAGGTATAACTCCTCCATATTTTCCTCGTGTTATGCTTCTTACCTTTTCAGCGAATAAAGGAGGTAAGCTAGAAAGAAATTTTTCTTTCCAGAAATCGACAAAGCAATCTGACCTAAGAAATACTTTTGCATAAAAAATGTCCTTATACCATCTAAAATGAGATAAGGTTGGACATCTTAAATGTATTAGTACTTCCTTAGATCTGTCATGTAGAAGTTCGGTGGATCCAACAAAATGGAGAGTGATTGTGTATATTAGGGTATTCACCGCATCCTCTTGGGCCGTTATTTGTCCATTAACTTCAGTTATTTTGTAGCAAAAAGAATTTCTCTTTTGGCTTCTTCGCTAAGATAGTTATCCCACCATCTTCGAAGTTGGCCAATGAATCTAGCGACAATGGCTTGAGCAATTCTATAATCAATTACCATGAATCATACTTGCAGATGAGAACATCATCATGTGTCTCGAAGTATTAAGTACTTGGTAGTCCGTTTGTCCGTCAATGCTCCATTCAACAATTGATTTTCCATCATATTGGACTCTTTCTCCCATATTCGTATCTTTATACTGAAGATCAACAGGTGAAGGTCTAGGATAATAATTTTCATAATAGGATTCCTTGTTATCCTAGGTCCTTGTTTTATCCTATTAACCTGCGGTTCTATGCTGATATCAGCAAACTGGTCTTCTAATTCAGTAATTTGAGTTTTAATAAGTACTGAAACCTTCGAATCAGATATCTTCAATGGTTTTCAACCTATCGGCTAAGGCAGCGACAAAACTATCAGTATTGCCTAGCTTATAGTCCTTAAGATCTGGTACAGGTTTGAACATGGGTTGTTCAATTTTCTCCTTTCTCTTTTCATAGGAACTGTAAGATATTCCAGGGTCTCTGGGGGTCCAAATCTTAGTACCATCTTTCAAGGTATTCTCAATTCTTGTCGTTTATTCTCCAAGAAATTATAAGAACAAATTGGTGTAGTTATTTTGGTGTATGACCACTGTAACTCCACTTTGTACAAAAGCTTCCTGTACACCATCCTTGTATGGAAAGGCTATGGTTCCTTTGGAATTGATGTTGATTGATTTGGGAGGTGGATGCACAGATCTTTCAGTTTTTTCATCACAAGTTGTATACGTCTTAAAAGGATTCCCTATTGTACTTATACACTAAAGGTATTCAGTAAACTTGTACCTTTTTGCACACCATTCAAACCAAGGAAAGAACCGGCAGTTAAAATCCTTTCCTTTCATAAAAGTATAGTGAAGTTTGCGCAAAATCTTTCGTTTTTCTTCACTATAGGTTGTTTCTAACCAGCTTCTCTTAGTTTGGTTTTCTATACTTAAGTAATCTCGTTCTATGGTTTTTATATCTGGTTCGAACCTAGAGATTACACAGATGTTAGATTCAACATCTTCCAATGAAAAATCAGGTTGAGAAGGTAATTCCTCAGATTTTTTTGAGGGGGTTGTGGCTCCTGTATTTTCAACCTTGTAGCAGGGATGATGAACATGATCTTGGGTTTTTTCTTAACCCTTCAAATATGAGTCTTTCATGATCTTGTTCATAAGAACTTTGAGCTCTAAAAGAGCTTGATCTTGGAATGCTTGGAATGGTCGGTCTAGGGTAATCAATACTTCTTCTGCCTAGACTTAACCTAGTCAGCCTATCATTATCGAAATGTATTTCTACATCTCCATCATCATACTGACTTATGCGACTTGGTTCCCTATTTTGGATTGGCTGAGGGGGAGTTGCATCCGGCAGTCTCCATCTTTCAGGGAGCGTCACTTCATTCCATTTTATCATCTTTAGTACTACTGTGCAAGCTTTCCCTAGATTAGCCTGGAACAGATTGGTCTGTCCCTTACTATCCATTAATTTGGCATGCGGTATAATAGTATTCATTACCTTATAGGAAATTCGGTAAATTACTGCAAGGTTTTGAGATCCAGGTTCCATGTCATACCCTTGAGTATTTATACTAAGAGTAAGAGTTTTTAAAACTCCGGGATCCTTTAAAGACATAGAAAAGTTGGGGTAACAATTGAAATAAATTGCCCCCTCACTTAAGGATGACTCTATTAATGCTAGCATGGAATTCACAAAGTTTTTGTGCTGCTCATTGCGTAGACAGAGGAGGATTGATGTATTTAATCATGTACGGGTTAGCGATTTCACCGCGACCTGTATCAATCCAATATGCAAATAGTTATGACCCTTGTTCAAATGCTGATCTATTTGCTGTTGAGAGAGCAAATGAAAATCTGCATTAGCATCAGTGACAAAAATGGTTTTTTTCAACTGTTTTGATTGAGTAATCAGATTTAAATTCAAAGGTTCCCTTTTGGTAAATATCACCTATACGGACTTTTGGAATACTCCAATTTTCTAAATCCTTTTCTACGTTATTATTATTATTATTATTATTATTATAATAATAATAATTATTATTATTATTATTATTATTATTAATGCTTGTGTGAGTTTAGGTGTTTTCTAAAACTGAGGGGTTATGATTATATTTACAAAACTTTTCAATAATAATTATTTTCACGGGTGCTGCTTTTATACTCACACCACTAATGCGAGTGTGATGGTTCAAAAATTGGGATTACTCAAGTAATCGTTTTAATTTATGATCATCATTGTAGGATACTATGCTCTTCTGTTGTCACGGTGATTTAGTAATTAGTACAAAAGAACTACTTTATCAACGGACTTCCTAAAACTCATACTTTCACTTTTGACTTTCGTCTTTAAGCTTCATTGTTCATATGTCTTCCAGTATACCTCGATTGCGTTGTCCACGTGGACTTCTCGGATCGAAATGTGTTAATTCTCCATTATCATTATATATATAATAAATATAATAATAGAAGGGAGGGCTCCAATATTGAAGTTTGAGGATTGTTGGTAAATTTTGAGTAAATTTCAAGGATGTTGTGACAGGAACCAACCCGAATACATAAAATAGTACACTCGAGTCCTGCTCCCGTCTAACAGAAACCCTGCCAGACAAGGGATGACGCACATCCCACTATTCATGCCTTCGCCTCCCGAGCCTCGATTTCCGTGCAGCGGTCCTGTAGGGTCATAAAAACTAAGAAAACGTGTGAGTGGACAAAAGAAATAGTTTTAAAACATACTTTGAAAAAATCAAACTTTTACCCTCTATTTTCTAAAACCATGCATATATACGAAAACCATTTTATAACCATTTACAGTTTCTTATTCTCAAAGTACGTGAAAACGTATACAAAGATAGTAGCAATCGGAAAGCCATCACAACAATAAACTCAAGCCAGCACATCGATCACAAACGCAAACATCAACCATTGCCTTATAGGAAAGCACACCACAAATTCACTAGGGATTCAGAACTCCACTCGACGTTCGAGTCATCACAACATAATCTCACAAGCCATCACGTGAATCCACACAATCAATCCATAACCAACAACAACACAGAACTCACATCTAATCAACTCATCATCAATATATACGCACAACATCAATCATCACATCATAAGGCACTATCGGTAGGCCATCATACACTCACTCAAGATTCGGAGCCCCTAGCTCGACGTTTGAGTGAGATCCGACTCAAGATTCAGAGCCCCTAGCACTATATCTGAGTCGCCACAACAATATCAGTCCCAGGATTTGGAGCCTCGGGCTCGACGTCTGAGACTCATATTCAAACCACACAATTATCACACCTCACCATATCATTACACATCATATATGACAAGACCCGTCCCCGAAGGACTTTGATAACTGTGCCTGGTCCTGCTCCCGTTTGACAAGTTAGCTGAAGTTACGAATTTACCCTCAGCACTTGTCAAACAAGGGATAACCGCACATGTGCCTACTTATGCCTCCACCTCCCAATCAGCCTCGATCATCGCGCCACGACCTGGAGGATCAATAAAACAGAAAAGGTGTGAGTGGAGAAAACAAACTTTTAGAAATACATTTATCAAAATACATTCTTACCCTCCAGTTTCACAAACATGCATGCATATCATAAACCATGAGTAAAATATATCTGGGCACAAATGTTTATAAATCACAAATCTCAATAAAACTACGAGACTCATTTCCATATCCAATCTCATTAGTCACGTTATCCCTACAACGCGTGCAAATCAATAGGCTCAAGGACTGCTCAAAATCCGAGCATGTCGCTGTGAACACATCACCAGCCGACAATCCACATAATCCAGCACATCTGATCTGAGTCGAGCCTCCCTCGGCTGTACGACAATAGACCGTGCTACGTGACCTCTCCGGGTGAACACATCCCATCCCGGAGGCGAGCGTTATCTCCAGGGTTCATTCCAGGGAAACACATTCCCAACCGGAAGCCCTAATATCCACAACACAAGGTGCACTCCGGGGGAAACATATTCCCAACCGAAAGCCCTAAATATCCGCAACATATCACCACCATGAAAACCAGTGAAAAACAGTTGCATTTGAAATCAAATCATTTTCAACACAAGGTCTCTGTCCAAAACATAGTTTCCTCAAAATCCGTAAAACCAGAGTCCCAATTATTTCATAAATCTCAAAACCATCAATATCATCATGTAATCACATGGAAATACCAATCCAAGAAAAATCACATCTTCAATGGGTCTCAAGCCCAAAATATCATTTTCACACAAATTCGTGTAATCGCAACCTCAGTTGCCATTTTCACATAAATCCATAACTATATCCAAAAAACATTACAAATCCATCAAATCAATCCCTGACTCATAATCCGAGACAAAACCAATCTCAAATCCTGGGCCTTTCCCCAAAACAACAAGTTCACAGTTTTCTCAAAAATCGTGCCCAAAATAATATAATAATCCAGAAAATCGATAAATCATCATATCAAAATGTTAATCATGCCAGATCATTTCAAATCATATAATAAATCATTTAAAACATATATGCATGCATTACGGTTGAAAACAAAAGTCCACTACACACCGTCCAAACGGCCCGCTTCCGAACTGCACATTTTTCCGTAAATTCCGGAAAGCACAATTCCTATCCAAAATCATTATCGAGGGTCACTAACAATTCAATATACCTCATATAAGTTTCCCCAATTTTTCCGGGATTTAAATACATATTTTAAACGTATACGAAAACTTTGGATACACTGAACACTATCGAAACGATATCCGATTTCCTCGAAACCATTGCCAAAATGTTCATTAGATCACAAGAAGTAAGTTTCATGTTGAACTCACCTTGAGATGATGCTGAACGCGCCCTCACGTGCCGCTGTGAGTGGCTGCGCGTGGGAGCCACGCGCCTGCTACAGTGCAGCTGCAGTGTCTCTTCCTCGCTCGATTACCCTGCAATTGGGTTGTACAACCCGCGAGATAACCCTGTTAGAACTACGTCAATTCGACCTCAATTTCAATAGTTTAATCATCCAATTTCATCGCCTTAATTCTAATTCAAGATCTGTAACGTCAATTTCACAAATAACTCCCTCAATCCCATCGAGTTCGAATTCAAAAATTCGAAGAACAGGTGGGCGTTGTTCATCCTGCAATTCATTCGAATTCAATAAGTTTCTTCAATCTAATGAAACAGAAACCATATTACGACCATCATAAATACAAATTCGGGATTAATTTCACAGTTCCTCACCTTCAATTTCACAAACTCAAGTTCACTAATTCGACATGATCGTAGGTCCTATTCTTGGCTAAAACCGCCTCGCTTCCTTTCTTTTTTGGAGTGGGTCGACTCGAAAAGATCTCAGGAGACTTACTCCCATCTCAATTTAATTGTTTATGGCTAAGAATTCCAAATTCGATTTTTGATCAATTCAAAATGTCGAAGGGTTTGAGTTTCGGGTTTGTTGGGATTCCCTTCACAATTCCTCTCCCTTCATCTTTGTTTCCATTATGTCTTTCTTCCTATCTGATTATCTCTTTATTCCTCTCACAGATCGATCAGACAGGGAGATTTGAGGTCTGCTATTTGAGCATACTGATGCTCTGATTTTTTCCTTCGCAATTACACATATACACGTACAAATACATACTCAAACCAAGTATCATCATCTACTTGCCACCAATCTCAATTATAAAGTGATAGATGTCACTAAATAGACTAAATGAGTCACAATCAGGTAGAATCAGCCATTAACCCTTCCAATTTACCATTCTGCCCTTCTTTGACAAGTTACCAAATTGTCCTTCACCGTTTCAGACCCGTATCTTTTACATCCGAACTCCGATTGACGCATGCCGCCTGTCTACAGATTCAGCGTCTCGAGACCTATCCAACGATTCTTATGGAAAGTCCATACAAGGTCCCAATCAAAAAGTCAACTTTTGGCCCTTATCACCAGGGGCAAAATTGTCCTTTCCTTCCAATTTTCCAAATTTTTATTTTTTCGAATTTTCAGGGCGTCACAATATATTCCAATCCAAATCCACAATCAGTATCACCACATATCACGCATATCGAGGAACACGTATTCATATCACAACTCAATTTCAAACTTCAAAATCATCGTCATAACTCATACATCCTAATCCATAATCAGACTCACGGTCTAAGCCCCAAACAGAGCATAATCACACTCGTAAAATGTGCCATTAAGGCTACTTTCGTGAAAACCGTTCAAAAATCATATGGAATTTATAATTATTGTAAAGCCACTTATTCCCATAGTTTAAACCTTGTTTAGCCCAAATCTACACTTAAAACGAAAGTCCGGAACATATACTCGAAGAAAACCTTGTAAACCGAGCCCTCAAGTAATTTTCGTAAAATCATCCAAACATATCAAATCATTGACGAACCAACATCATAGTGTTTCAAATCACATTTCATGCCAAATCTCCAAAGTCACATTCGAATCAGAAATCAAACGGAATATACGAAAATCCTCAAGAAATGTGTAATAAAATATTAATATAATATTCATAAAACCACCGAAAATTCATATAAAATCTCAATCACTTCAATACCATCAAAGTCAAATAGAAACGCATTTAAATCATCTAAGTATGCATGCATAAAAGTTTAGGGAAGAAAGTCCACTCACACATCTCCGTAGCACCAAAATTCGCATTGCACGTTTTTCTGTAAAATCTAGGAAAGTCACCTTCTGCCTAAATTCACATCTAAGGGTCACATATCATCTCAATTAACTGCTAATTTAATCCCATAATTTTTTGGGATTTTTAAACATATTTAAAATGAATCCTAAACTTTCGGACACACAAAACTACACTGAAACGATGTCCAATCGATTCGAAACCTGTGAAAATATGTTCGTTACATAGAATACTCAAATTTTCATGTTTCACGCAAATCGAGAGCACAACCCATGCGCCCTCACGCGCCCTAAAAAACCCCTGCACGTGGGCCCCACACACGGGGGGGTACTATAACACCATCTTCAACCTCCAGCCAACCCGAATCCCTAGCAATTTGGGTTGCCCGACCCGATCCTAAATCTCTTATTTTTAGTCCTTTTTCATTCCTTTTTCGACCATTCAATTTTAAATCAACCCAGCAACAAGTCTAGAATGTAGAAAACACGAGAAAACACATCTAAAGTTCATGTTCAAAGCTTACCAATTTTAGCCACGGTGCACCTAAGTAGCCTAGACGATCCAAACATCCAAAACATGATATAAAGGCGTGATTAGCACTGCATGGACTCCAGAAGTTCAACCCCAGCCTTAGTTCCAAGGTTCCAAGTTGAAAACGGGCTTAACCACCTTAGACCCGAAAAACACCCTCTTGGGTTCACGAGTTTCATTCCTATTCTAGCCCTCCTTTCTTCATCGTTTCCATTCCAAAGTCACCCCCTTTTCCTCCTCTTCTTCTCACCCTAGCTCTTTCTCTATCTTTTTCCTGGCTTGAATCCTCACGATGGTGAATTTTTTCAAGTTTTCTCCCTCTCGGCCACTATGCACCGAAACCTCACATACACACACAAATATATAGACTGGTGAGTCGGTGGAAGATAGAATTCTAGGTCTTTTTAGATCTGGACACTTGTCAACATCAAATTGAACCTTGTGCAAAAGGACCAAAGTGCCCTTCAAGCATATTTACCAAAATGCCCTTCAAACATATTTACCAAAATGCCCCTAAAGTTTCTTGACCCGGAACGACCTCAAACGATCTCCAATTCTGGCGTAATGTCTGTCAACGTACTCAGGAGATCGATAGCTTCCTAACGGCATTCACAGAATCGCCAAAAACTGTCCCGATCAAAAAGTCAACTTTTGACTTTGATTGACAAAAGTCAACCCTTGACTTCGGAGTAAAATGGTCAATATCGTCCAAATTTTTCAATTTTACCCATTTGAAGGTGTAGGTCCTTACATGTTGACAACCATTTAATGGAGAGATTGTAACAAACACATGTGAAATGGTATACTTTTACTTTTAAAATATTAAGTTTAGAAAATAGACGGAAGAATAAAAAATGCACATTTAAGTTAAATTAGTGGACGTCAAACTTTAAAATTGAAATTTAGAGATAGATTAGTAAAATTATGATTATATTGAAGGTAGTTCACAACCATTTACTCTCGAAATTTACATGAATATCTCTATATGTTGGAGTATGGTGAAATCGTGATTAGTCCAAAGGTAAAACGGCAGTTTACCTACGGTATAAATATTAAAACCAGACGGACCAACAAGACACGCTAGGGTTTTAGAATGAGCGTACAGAAATTGAACCACGTCAACATCTAAAGCTCTGACGAGCTAACATGGCGGTACCATTCTCCAGCTTGAAGAACACCCTCCGACTTGGTTTTTCAATAGTTTCTTGCACATTCGCTTCCAGAAATAATCCATTTCTTCTTGTAGATGTGAAATCTTCACGCATTTTCCTTGTATGTCAGTTTTTTCGCAGGCCCATCGCCTCAAAAATCTCATCCAACAGACACAAACTCACAGTCAGTTACCTCATAAACTCTTGTGGGCTGTCCCCAGAAGATGCAATTTCAACATCCAACAAAGTGGGGTTGAAATCCCGTCAAGGGGCCGACTCCGTTTTGGCGCTTCTGAGCAGCCATGGATTCTCTGATACCCAGATCTCAAAGGTCGTGAAGTCACGCCCAGCAATTCTTTCAGCCCATCCTGAGAAAACCCTTTTGCCCAAGCTTGAGTTTTTCAGCTCTGTTGGGCTTTCAAGGGAGGACCTTGCAAGAATTTTGTCTTTCAATCCCCACCTTTTGTCAAGAAGCTTGGAGAATCAGATTATACCCTCTTATAATTTCCTCAGGAGTTTTATTTCCCAAGAAAATGTAGTTGCTGTTTTGAAGCGCAGGTCGTGGGTTTTCCTGGAAAATCACTGCAAGAATGTGCTGCCCAATATTGGGCTTTTGAGAGAATTGGGTATGCCTCAGGCATGCATTGCTCTTCTGCTAGCTCACAACACTCAAGTCTTGATGTACAAGCATGATGTTTTTCGTGAAGTTGTGAATGAGGTGAAGGCAATGGGGTTTGATTTGAAGAAATCCATGTTTGTTTCTGCTCTAAGAGCGGTGTGTGGCAAGAGCAGCAAGTCCATTTGGAATCGAAACCGCGAAATTTACAGGAGAAGTTGGGGATGGTCTGAGGAGGATGTGGTCTCTGCTTTCAGGAGAAGCCCTCAGTGTATGATTCTATCAGAGAAGAAAATCATGCAGGCAATGAATTTTCTGGTGAACAAAATGGGATGGAATTCGCTAGTAATTACGACATATCCCGTCGTTTTGTGTTTCAGTTTGGAGAAGAGAATCATTCCGCGGTGTTCAGTCGTCAAGGTTTTGCAGATGAAAGGTTTGGTAGACGAAGATCTGAGTTTGGCTTATGTGTTGCTGCCTGCAGAGAAGCAGTTTCTGGATAGGTTTGTCAACAAATATGCCAACACTTTACCTCAAGTGTCAAGTCTGTATGCGGGTAAAGTGGAAATCAAAGATGTATGATCCTTTTGTAAGTTCATTGGGATGATAGGATTTTTTAACCATTAGCCTTTTAGCTTAAATGCATCGTGAACTTGATAAATTTTAAGTTGTACTTTGTTCTCAATATTCTTTCAAAACTCAACTAAGACCTATAAATGAAGTCAAAGCGGAAGAAAGGGGGGACCCATATACTCAAAACGGCGAATGGAAATTGCTCCCACTCGACCAAAATTTGAACTTGTGATTTGGGGGAAATTTTAGGGTTCTTACGATGAAGAACTCGACTTTGGGAGAAATCTTATTCGTTCTTGAAAATTGTTGGGATCGTTGGAGTCGATTTCAAAGATGGTTCCTCCCAAGGCTAAAGCGGCACAGCCCATTTATGGTAACGAGTTTGAAATTCAGAGAAGTTGAAATTCATAGAAGCCATCTCTATGAATTTCAATCTTGACAAACAACTGGGCGAAGTGAATAGAAAAACACTTGAGTGAGTCGAATCATGAGTTTCAAGGTGCATTTTGATCCAATATTAAGAATTGGGTGCAAAGTCAAACTTTTCAGCAAAGCTAAGGCGGATTTAAAGTTGTAAAGTTGTTGATACTATATTGGATCAGATTTACTGACCCATATATCTAAATCCCAAACAACAAAGAAGAGCTAAAAGTTCAGAACAACCAAATCATTGGAACGGCAACTTAGGCCAAATCCACACAACGAAAACAACCATAGCAGTGGGTCAAATATAGGTTGAGACGTGGACACATCCTCACCAAAGATCTACATGTCACATGTCAGCACTAAAACAAAAGTGCATTTATCTCACATCAAAACTATTCATCAAGACCACCTCAACTACTCATACAAAAGAGATGCACATTTCCCAATGAGGTAACTAATATTCGTTATTCACTATTATTCTATCAAAATTACCACTTACTATCATTTCTTTCAAACAAACTTACTGACTTGATTGTCTGAACATTTTGTGGTTCAACAATTTGGCGCTATATGTGGGAATACACCATGGTCGCAGTTGACTACTTCACAAAGTGAGTTGAAGCCCAAGGCCCTAACCACCGTCACTACAGCGCAGGTCAAAATTTTTATCTTCCAAAACATCATCTGCTGCATCGGTCAATGGAAAGCAATTCGACAATGGTTGCTTCCGGGCTTTTGTAAAAAACTTAGTAACAATATGTGTTTAGCCTCCTACTCATCCACAATCCAATGGCCAAATCGAGGATGTCAACAAAATTATTAAGCATATTTTAAAGACTCAACTCGATGAAACTAAAGGCAAATGGTCAGAAATCCTCCCAAATGTGCTCGTCATACCGAACTTCATATTGGACGACCACAAACAAGACACCATTCTCAATGACATTTGGAACCGAGGCAGTCATCCCAACCGAGGCACACAAGACATCTTACAAAGTCATGACTTGTGAGCCCCCGAGGATGAAGAACAATTGGCCCTCATCTTGGACCTCATTGAAGAACATCATGAACAAGCCAACTTAAGGAACATAGCCTACAATAGCGCCTCTGCCAATATCATGATGCCAAAGTCAAACCTCAAAATTTCTAAGTAGGGGACTAGGTCCTAAGAAAAGTTACTATTGCAATCAAAGACAACTCGATTAATACTGTAGGACCGAATTGGGAGGGCCCTTACAAGATCATACGAGTCTGCCGACCCGAAACATACGAATTGGCCAACTCAAAGACCGCTTGGCCACCCTTGGAATGCCGACCACCAGAAAATGTATTTCATATAGGTTGACCACCTTCTATATTTTTTTAACTTTGTTGTACTTAGCCACGCATGGCCCACAATTATCAATGATAAGTTCTTAAAAAAAACACCATGATGTTTAAACACATCGAGCACATACACGACTATCAAAACTTTCTAACCATACTCAAACTGCTGAGTCGGAGTTAAGGCTCACTCGGCCTCACTCAACACTTGGCCTCAACTCAAACTTCGAGTCAAACTTCGAGTCGGAGTACAGGCACACTCAGCCTACACTCAAACCTTAGGTCTACGACTCAAACTACTGAGTCGGAGTACAGGCTTACTCGGCCTACACTCAACACTGGTCTCGACTCAAACATTCAAGTCGAAGTACAAGTACATTGGGCCGACACTCAAACCATAGACCTACGACTCAAACCACCGAGTCAGAGTACAGGCTCACTCGACCTGCACTCAACAATTGGCCTCGACTCAAACATTCAAATTAGAGTACATGCACACTCTCCTTACACTCAAACCTTAGGCCTACTACTCAATCTACCAAGTCGAAGTATAGGCTCACTCGGCCTACGATCAACACTTGGCCGCGAATCATACGAGTCAGAGTACATGCACACTTGGCCTACACTCAAACTTTGGGCCTACGACTCTCAAACTACCGAGTCGGAGTATAAGCTCACTCGGTCTACACTTAATACTTGGCCTCAACTTAAACATTAGAGTCGGAGCAGATACACACTTGACCTACACTCAGACCTTGGGCATACGACTCAAACTACCCAGTCATAGTACATGCACATTTCGTCTACACTCAAATTTAAAGCTTACAACTCAAACTACCGAGTCGTAGTACATTCTCCCTCGGCCTACACTCAACATTTGGCCTTGACTCAAACATTCGAGCAGCAGTACATGCACATTCAGACTATACTCAAACCTTGGGCCTACGACTCAAACTACCGAGTCGGAGTAAAAACTCACTCGGCCTACACTCGACACTTGGCCCAAACACTAACTCGGCCTACCACTACATGTCAACTAAAAACATCATACTTGGTCAACAAACAAACGCAAAAATAAAACAGGATATGCAAACAAAGAGATATTCGGAAACACAATGTCATTAATTGGACCAAAAGCTCGGTCAAGAGCATTACAAAATTTGTCATTTGGCTGACTGAAAAATGAAAAAAGAATTAGAAGGCATGACACTTGGTCGACTACTACTACTCCTTCCCCTGACCATCCCTTTCTAGCTCCTCGACCTGCTAGTCCAGGTTACCACCGACCACTTGCTCCTCTTGCTTAGGTTCATGCTCTGGCTCTAGTTGTGGCTATGGCTTTGGCCGCTTTTACTCCTCCTCGCCGTCCTCGAAGTCGAACATGAACTCCTCAGCCATTAGATTTTGACCAATCCAAAGAGTGACGATAGATAGATGACACTTTTGTATAGGAAGATGTTCTTGTAGAAGTCCTTCGCACACTCGGACGCATAATCATCCTTCAACTTCCTCAGTTTGGCCGATTTTTTGAACTCGGCCACCACCTCGTCTCGAACCCGAACAAGGACGCCTTCCTTGGCTGCCTTCACTCAATTAAGTTCAGAATAGTGCCAACAGATATCCTTCTCAGTCACCACCAACTTGGCTTTCAGCTTTTTCTCGGAAAAAAAAACTTGGCCATTTTCCTCCTCTTGGCCTTTCGCTGCCGAGTTAGATCACCGTTGGCCTTGATGGCCACCTCGGCCTACTGAAGCTTTGAAGCCAATTGCTCTTGCTGCTCTTTCAACCTCTCCATCTATTTGGAAAATCTAGCTACTCGTCTCCGAGTATGGAAAAATTGAAGGTGCACCTCACTGAGAGCCTACACACAAAAAATGGTCAAAGCCGACACAAAAAGAAAGATAAAAACACTTGGAAAAAATCACTTACACTAGAAAGCAGTATGAGAGCCTTCTCCATCTTTTACTCGACCGAATAGGCAAAGAGGATTGCTAGTTCATTCCACCCAATCGATACCCCCTAGCAAACACCGTTCACTAGCGATGGCATCTCCTATTTGAAGTAGATGGAGCCCAAGGAAGAGTTTACTTTCTCTTTAGTGAGAAGACCTAGGTCGATTACCTCGCCTCACCGAGCAAGCATGTGGGTGATTCTTTAATCAAGATGAGGAGGAGATGGAGGTAGAATGAAACTTTGCGCAGGTATCTGACAAGATTCAGAACTAACCAACACCGGCTGAGCCTCAACAATGGTCTTAGCATCTCGACTAGTCTCTGCAAACTGAGGATCGACTAACCGAGTGCTTTCTGGCCGACTCTCCACCAGCTAAGTAGTCTCCACTCGGTTTACATGAGGTAGTGAGTCGATCTTCTTCTTCTTCTTCATACCTATGATTTGGGACAGCTTAGTAGCTCCCCCTTGTTCACCACTAGCTACTTAATCTTACGACCAGATGAGGCATCTGAGCTCTTCCTCTGCTTGACCCCACTGGACCCGCCAACTACTCTGATATTCGTCATGAGCTTATCGACCTCCCTAAAAAAGTTCTGCTTTAGGTCGCAAGGAACTACATGATGACCACCAGGTCAGAGACTGACCAAACAAAACAAAAACAACAACAACAACAACAAAAGAAGAAGCAATTTACGGTCGTCCAAGTCTATTAGACTAGCGTCTTTCAGAAGTAAGGGCGAACGAAGCACCAGTCTGTTGCATTGCAGGTCTGTCAACCTCTTCCTCACACGCCAAATGTTTTTCTTGTCACCCGCTATATCCCCTCGGCTGCAAATAGACTAGCATACCGAGGTAATAGTTAGAATACACATGATGGAGCCAAGAAGTAAAAGACCGACAAACACAGATAGAGACCGTGAACACTTAGCACCTTCAGTCTGGAATTTCCCCACTATGGACCCCTCGGTGCTCATTTCCTAATCCCCACCGACAAACGAAAATTGAGCCTTATACGATTTCTAGGAGGTCGGCACGTCGTGGATGAATTCCTCTATCTCTTTCTTCTTGATACATCGAACATATATCCAACTTGTGCTCTGCAGTTGGAAGTCAAACTCATAGAGGTACATCAGTTGAGCATAAGTCAACTCGGCCACACCAACCCAGTCGAAAGCCGTGTAGATAGTGCAGAGGACGGTCTAGTTGGGGTTAAGTTGACCGAGTGAAACACCCATCTTCTTCACAATCTTTCTCAGCGACAGATGAAGTGGTAGTTGGACGCCGTGAGATAGCAACTCGGGATAAAACGACGTCATACGACCGATGCATTT
The DNA here is from genome assembly GCA_032719365.1 of Prinsepia uniflora. Classification (NCBI taxonomy): domain Eukaryota; kingdom Viridiplantae; phylum Streptophyta; class Magnoliopsida; order Rosales; family Rosaceae; genus Prinsepia; species Prinsepia uniflora. Next base: position 44,467,695 of record CM064861.1, on the reverse strand, counting down.
CTTGACACTTTGCCTTCCTTTGGGAGACGCATTGTCACCGAGTTGAAGATGTCATACTTTACTATTCTTCGCTCAAGCCTTGGTCGCCCGGTTTACCTGCTTGTCAACCATAAACTAAACGTTAACGGCAACAAAGTATTTGACACTCCGCCTTCATTAGAAAACTCAATGGCAGAAATCTTCACATCGCCCCTTTGGCAGCAATGGGTCAGCTTCAGTCCCTTCACCGAGATGACCCTGTCTTCTAGTAGCTGCACGGCGTCTTCTCCGATGTTGTGACCCCCGAACTTTCGGCCACCTCAAAGTTGGGCACCGACTCTTCTTCCTGGATAGATCTCTTGATCATATTTATATATGGTCGAGTCCTATCCCCACTATCCTCACTATCTTCACTAGAACTCGGCTCTTCCTCTGCTCTTGATCTAGAGGAAATGACCAGTCTTTAAGACAAGGACAACTTTTCAACCTTTGTGTTGTAACGCCGCCTCTCAATTGAGCCACTAGACTCAGACATTTGCCAAGTTCATGCCAAATTTTTCATTTTCCTAGATTTCAATCGAAAAAACACAACAAAAACAACTTACCTTTTTTTTTCATGGCCGAGAGCCTCATCGGAAATCGCATCACCATGAAGACCGCCTTAAACCCTTGTTGGAAATTTCCTTGCAAACTAGCAGCACTTTGTGAAAAAAAAAAATCGCAAAGTAAAAGTGAAAAAATCCAAAAAAGATCCCACTATTTATAGTAAACGACACGAACTTCGAAGCGTCTCCCAGTGACATCCCTAACAACCAACACATGTCCTATATTAAAAAAGCCACTACACAACCGAGTAGATCGACTTCCTCACAGATCGACACGTGTCAAACATGCAAAAGGCCATGATATACAGACTCCCTCATAGACCAACATGCGCCCTGAATGTGCCACGACATAGCTAAGAAGACCAACTCACTCCATGCCGATCATTCGCAAGGAATACCAAACAATGGGTACTATGTGATGGCCAAGAAAAACAAACCGAGTGGCCTGCTACATAGATCGCTCGACATATGTTTCAAAAACTGAGTACCATGCCACGTTTGCTGCATGAATCGACACAACTACAACCGATCCACCACTTGACTTAGAAGTACACATCAACCATTGTAAAACCAATTACAACATTAACACATTGTAGGCCTAGAGCATCACATGCCATTAGACCCCTATCGAGAACATTGACCACCAAGGACCTTCGTACAACAAAGACACAAATAGCTCAGCGACATTTCTCGACCGAAGGATTTGGGGGACTACATATATACCTTTCACCGAGTCTGAAGAAAAGACAAGTCCCCAACCGAGAAATTTCACGCTAGTTAAGAATTTGGGGGACTTATATTGATACCATATTGGACCACACTCATTGTGTCATATACCTAAAACCCAAACACCAAAGAAGAGTTAAAGGCCCAGAACAACCAAACAATTGGAAAGACAACTTGGGCCAAGCCCACACAACCTAAACAACCCTAACAATGGGTTAAACATGAGATGACACGTAGATACATCATCACCAAAGATCTATATACCATATGTTAGCATCAAAACAAGATTGCATTTATCCCACATCGAAACTATTCATCAAGATCACCTCAACTACCAATACAATAGGAATGCACATTTTCCAATGAGGTAACTAATATTCACTATTTACTATTACTCTGTCAAAATTATCACATACTATTTCTTTCGAACAAACTTACTAACTTGATCACCAGAAAACCTTAGGATGACATCACACTAGTACTTATTCCTAATGGACAACCCACTACACTTCCTAATCAATAAAATCGAGGGAGGACACGTGACACTCGGTGATTGGACAACGTAACCCTTAATTTGAACATTTTGTACTTCAACAAAGGTAAAAAACCCTTAACACTACTATTTATCTCGTAAATTGTTTGTTTCTACTACGAGATTCAGGTCTGGGTAAAAAGTTCAAGTATTTCAATCAATTCAGTAAACCAAGCAATATTTATGTGGAGGGAGATTAAATAATGAAAGCAATGAAATCAAATTCTATTAAATACATGAGGAGCTTCAATGCTTTAAATTTTATTCAGACTTCGTCTACAATTGGAGATGGAAGAGGCCAGAAGACCTGAAACTGGGGATTTGAAGCAAAAATCAGCAAGCTTTATTTCCATATTTTAACGGATTTGTCGTTACTGGCAGAGGCGACCATTCCTGTAACCGGAGACTGTGCCAAAGCTGATATTACACACTCATGAGCCTGAATTGTCATACTTTTGTTCTCAGCCATGTTCCAGAGCTCCAATGACTACAAATATGTTTGAAGAAAAACGGCATCAGTACCTTAGATCTAGACCATACATCGGAACTCAATCTCAGTCTCAATGGCATATCAGAATGGAATTGTTCTATTTCCCTGTGATGTATTGATGCAATAGATTCTGGGACAAAAAACCTACTGGAGTTGATTTCTTTTTCAAAGTGGCCGCTGGGAAAATAGGTATTCTAAGATGTTTCGGACTTGACAAGATTAGTGCATGATGCAATCTATCACTTCACATCACCAAAACAGAAGCGCAGTTTACCTGGTAGCCTCCAATGACCACGAGAGTAGAGTAGCTTGGATGGAAAGCACACGAATGGAAAATGTTCCCACTGGAACTGAACTCATTAATGCACTGTCCCGAGGATAACGACCACACTCTGACAGACTCTTGACTCACAGATGCTAAATAATCTCCGTTAGTATCCCAGCAAAGAGAGCGTACCTCCGTGGAGTGGCCCTGTGATTCAAAAGATTTGCCCTTTCCATTAGCAACATATCAAAACATAATCTACTTTTCTGTCGTGATTGATTCTACTAAGCGAGTGAAATTAATAATTGCCAATCAGACCTGCAACGAATGTGTCTGCCTGTCACTCTCAGCATCAAATATAGAGACTACATTCCCACATGCTGCAGCAAGATACTGTCCAATTCTCGGCTGGAATCTCACGTGTGCTGAGCCTCCCTGCATCATTTTAAACGACCGATTTCAGAACAGAAAATAAACAAAAATTAGCCGCAAAATTCAAACAGTAAAGGAAAGCTGTAATACTAGCCTTAGAAATGCGAGTGCAAGAATACTGATTGATATTCCAAAAGCGAATTTCATTGTTAGCATCACAGGAACAGAAAAGATCATTCTTCTTAGGGTGGAAATCAAGTGACATTACATGCGAGGTATGCCCTGTATATGTCTGTAAACAATAGTTTGGCTGCTACAATGAAAAACCTTTAGAAACTGAAGAACACAGAGGAGCAATTAGGAAATCCTTAGGTACATGTGTCACATCCAAGCAATTACTTGTTACTATGTTGAGATATTCCAGCATTTAAAAAGGATGGTCATTGCCGTCATACAAAATATACAGAAGCAGAGGCTATGCAATGATGAAAGCACAAGTCAAAAGAGTCAGGTAAAATGTCTCTCTCCTAAGTTAGATGATAATGCCAATGCTGTAGAACAGTGTATCCTCTATAACATATCAAGTTAAAGTGAAATCCATTCTTAGCATACACCTTTCGCTTTTATTAACACCAATATGTTCTTAGCTGAGTGGCCAAAAGCCATATATAAATCTAACACCTTTTAAATCTAAATCTTATCATACAATTACCAGTCCACAGTATATTGAAAATCTTAAAACCTAGATCTCTCATCTCAGCTATGAAAATCGGGTTAACTCGAATTGAATCTACTAGCCAGCATGATTGTTACAATGGCATATCAACAAAGATTATTCAGTTAATACAACCTTAAATATCATATCACAACAAAACTATGAACCTTCAATAGAGAATAAAGTCAGGATTAAGAAGAAAACAAAAGCAGGAAGGGCAGCCAATTTTTTTATTTTTTATTTTTTAATGGAAAATGCATTTGACAACAATAAATAGAAGTGAAGAATTTACTTCAGCAGCATCCCAAAGTCGCACAGTAGTGTCAAATGAAGAAGTTGCTAACTGTGTTGAATTTGGTCTAAATCGAACATCAGTAATTATCAGCAAGTGCTCCTCCGGCATGCTTTCAGTTTGTAGTGTTTCCATATTCCAAACAACAACCTACTGACATGGAAAAAAATGATGAGCATTCACGTCATTCTTTCTCATTAATAGTGAATATGGACATGGGACTGTTTTACCTATTTGTATCAATTGAAGTCAATATATTGATTCCAATGTAAAATTTTAAGACCATCTCAAAATATCACCAACCCTCTTACAATTATCAGATAATAACTACCTAGAATAACTTACAAGTAAACAAGTGACAGCTTATTTTTTATTTTATTTTTACCAATTATCTGATTTTCCCCATAAGCCACTATCACACACATCTTACAAGTAAATGAAAATGCCTTGCCTCCAACCATTAATACGTGAAAAAGGAAAATGCCACATTGGGAAAACATTTAATCACCCAATCATACAGAGGCAGCGAAAGTGCATATATGACAAAGCCATAAATGGTAAACAGGTGGCATACAGCGAATTCGAGTATCAGTGTTTTACCATAAACCCCATTTCCACTACCCATTTTTCAAAACCATTTTTCCAAAACCCTGTCTGCAAATAAAAACAAAGGTATTCCACTTTCCCTTACTCGCACACACTAAAATCAGGGTTAATGTAATGACAAATAGGAAGTTTAACAATCAGTAGATAAATACGTAATCACTAGTAACTAATTGCATCCTTTGTGGGAAGCATAAATAAGTAAATACTTCTACTAAATTATAATACTACAAGGGGGGTGCCGCTGAAACAAAATTTTCATATTTATACCACATTAATAAGTTACGGACAAAATATGGCAGAAAGAGGACAAAAAAAGAAAGAAAAGACAGGTATATGTTTGAATCAGAATCTTTAAAACGTGTACTTTATTCCCTAGAAAAAATTATACCTTCTTGTCATGCCCACCGCTGGCCAATAATTTTCCATCTGAAGAGAAATGACAACAGACAACTTTGCTACTACTTCTACGTATTGAACCAACTTCACTGAAGGAAAAACCTGAGTTAACGAGAAAAGAGTCACTGCTGCAGTAATTTGTTCAATTAAATCTCTACTTAATAGCAGTAATCATGGCTGCGACGAATTCAGACTGGGAAGATTGTTCATATAAACAATTTTGGGTCTTGGCATAAAATAGAATATCAGCAAGATATATGGCAGCAAGCTCTGAATGCAAGAAACCATCATCTAGAATAGATTGTGAAGGAAGACCGACAGGAAAGTAAACAAGACGTCTAGGAGGGGAGAACATATCTCTTCCATTAAAATGGTACAATCTGACAAGGAATCAAGAGTCTGGCTATGCAGGTATCCTGCACCAGAACCAAAAGACCTAATCGTTCCTGGACCCATTGGTTGGTGGTGTAGTTTCCACCAATTTTTGGAGGGCATCTAGGATGGTTTCTCTGGGAAAGAAGAGGTGGTGGTGACTATGCTGGGACCCAAGAACATGCCTAGGTTCCTCCTTTAACAAGGTAGGTTGAATAGACTCAAGTAGCCCATACAAGACCGTAGGTTGAAGTTTAAGCTCTTTACTGTTGGATGATGGAACCTTCGCAAAAGGTGTCAAATATGTGGCTGTCAGGGACAATTGAACCTTCGCAAAGCTCTTTGCTCTTAGGCTAATACTGATATTTGTATGGATTCTGTATCATGATCGCTCACGTATCTCCGACTAGATATCAATCAACATTCTTACAAATTAAGAAAATGTAAAACACATTGTTCAAGCTTGAAATCGTTTTTTACTTTTTGAAGCTTCAGCAGACTGTGCAGGGTTCCGTTTCAATGTGCCAAACAGATCCCTTCCATCTCCATCATCAGCTGACAAAAAAGATTCTACATTGTCTTCTAAGGAGCCAACATCTCCAAATTGTTCAATGTCTTCCTGCAAATGAAAAATTAGTTAAGTATGTTTTTAAAGATACTAGGGAAAGTCTACTCAAAGTGGTCCCATTAGATAAACCAGGTAACAGACGCCAGTTTATTCATTAACCTAAGTACGCTAATTGGAGACAAGGTTAAGGGTTTAGATAGTTTATACATGAAGAAGAAACAGGATATGTGGGGCAATTAGGAGTCTGAAAATGAAACATTGCAGTGATACACAAAGTAAAGAAATTTTAAGATACGCTTTTCAAAACACCAGATTATTAGAAAATACCTTTTCTGCTACTAACTTTGTGCATACAACACCTACCAAAACATGGTCCCATCTCATAAAGATGCTCAAATAACTAGGGCTCTTAAACTTCCCTTTTCAATCATACATGATTTCCAATCAAGATACTATTAAAAAGGTAAGAAATAATCGGTAATTTCTTGTTTTGTTTACATATTCATGATGAAGACTACTGCCTTTTGAATTGAAAAAATTTACTTGCAAGCAACATCTTGTGTTATGAAGTCCTATCAGTAGATAATGAAGGCTACATATCTAAATATTATGTACCAGCTGGTTCGTGGAAAATGCAAGGCCACGTGTTCCATCTGCACCATACATCATCATACTTTTTGGAACGCTACTAGCATTTGGCAAATTACCAGCCATAGCAACTCCATCTCCAGGGGTATGAGTGGAAGGAGTTGATGGTTGAGAATTAGGTGAAGGACCGATTGTATTTCCAGTACCGGTACTATTAGCAGCTCCTGAAGAAGTAGGTCCTTTCCTTTTGCGACCGTTCTATTACATGATAAACAGCCATTAGTAATTCACTCAATATATATACTATAGTGTGTGTATCTTATGTCGATTGTGCTAGTTCCTGAGAAGGTTCATAGAAACACGTGACCTCAATTAAAAAAATTAGGTTATACTAGTGAAAGGAAAATAAAGGACTTGATATCATTGTATTAACAAAGGAAGCCCAACCTGTTGTACTTGCTGAGGCTGCAAAGGATCCTGCTGTTGCTGGGAGGAAGAATGTTGCATCTGTGACATGTTCATCTGAAACAGAACAAAAATAAGAGAAACAGCACAATTACACCTGCCTAAAACACACCAAAGGTTCTCGAAAAATCATCACAAAAAGCGAATACTCTTAAGTCTTAACCAACCATATGACTTAGAAATTTATACACATATGCAAAGCCAACCCAAACCTTATGCACTAGCATATTTTTTATCATATGAATTTGTAAACGCAGTAATAGCACCACTATACCTATTGCATGTTTAGGATTACACATTGTTTACACAAATATAACTTGTTTGCTAAGAAAAAAAGTATGAAACAAAATCAAGATCAAAAGTATGGATAAAAAATACAATACTTCCTATATTTGATAATATCGAACTTCCCACACAGTTTAATGACTGACACTAACCAAAAATACAGAACAGTCAAACTAAAACTGGGATAAGAAAGAAAAAATTAACTCTAGTTATGTACAAAGATGAAAATGCTCCTACACAAAAAAAGATAAAAATAAAGGCAGATGAGGAGCTCCAACGATCATAAGTCATGCATTTTTCATTCAGGAGCATTCCTAACAAAGAAAGAAAGAATTCGTTAGAATCTTCTACCCAAACGTGCTCTAAACCTGGCACCTCTATTGGATAAGTTGACACTGGGAATCTGAGGAAATAAGAGTAATATAGGATTTGCCCCTCTTTGGAATTTAACTGGAGAAAGCCAGCTGACACTAAGGAACAATTTGTTTGAGTCCGAAAATGAATTCATGCCCTTTCAATAAGAATTTCACCTAAACCTTCCATTTGTTACTGCTAAAGCTTAACGGTCATGGTCAAGAAAATAGTAACATGAGAACTAAAGGCTTCAAGTCTTTAAAGCTCGTAGGTAAACTGCTGTTGTGCGGAAGCGCCTCAAAACAATATAATAAATATGAAGGCAAAGTATGAACACTAACAATCCACGAAGAACACAAAGAATTTACGTGGTTCGGCTATAAAGCCTACATCGATGGACGAAGCCGGAGAGGAAATTCCACTAATAAAGAAGGAGATTACAAAATAGATTAACTCTCACAACCCCAATCCCAAATACACCCAAGCCGGCGAGGAAATTCCACTAATAAAGAAGGATATTACAAAATAGATTAACTCACACAACCCCAATACACCCAAACCACTCTCTTATACAAATGATGTGGCAACACAACCACAACATAAGACGGGTTTTTAATTCTTTCACAAATATGTGGCTGCACACAAACCTTACAAAGAGAAAGCAATGTACCAATTATATACTGCTCTAACTTTACCAAATCCTATAAGTACAAATCCATATTTCTTATAGGATAAGAAACCAAAATCCTACAAGGATTAGGGTCCCTAATCCTTATAGAACAAGGAACCAAACAAGCTAACAAGAGCAAGTAATAGTTGACCCCAAAACGCTAACTAATTGACTTAAAATTTAAGCCAAATTACAACAATCTCCATCTTGACTTAAATTTTACTTAAGTCCTCAAAAGGAAGTTTCCTCCAATGTCTTCTCCAACCCAAAACATGCCCAAGCATGCAAACCAAAAATACCTTGATCAAAATAGGGTGATTTAAACTGGAACCTGAATTCACCAGCATCACCGAACAAAACCAAGCACACCAAACAAAGCTGAATGAAGCACTATACATTTGAACTTCAAACTCCGCCCGCTCACAAACACCATGGTCTGAAACCGCACAAATAGACTCACTATGTATGGCATATTCTCCAAAACAAAGCTTATTACACATTATGGTGACTAAGGTTCAAAGTACCACAAACAAAACCATTCACCTCAATTCAAATCCTAAGAATACCAAACATTGCCTTTAACCCAAGCCTACCATCATTACTTGAGCACCAACGAGACAAAAAATCCAAAAAACCAGCAGGAGTTCGAATCCATACCTCAGCAGAGTCTTCAAAAAAATTGCAGGAGATGGAGTCCAACAAACCAAATAGCAGGGTCAAACAAATTCAGCCAAAAGTTCATAGACTAACCAAATCAGAAAGCATGAGGCTTTCTCCAAGAGGAACCACACAGAAATTTTGCAATTTCGCAGAACCTAACAAATTGGCCCTCACAAACTATACACCTATCAAAACCTCCACTAACATCAGAAACTGACGAAGAACAAATTGATGTAGAAACCCACACCCAATTTCTCAAATTGAGAACCAAATCATCAAGTCATACAAAAATAACCTAAGTCGAAACTCGAGCTCTGATACCAACTATTGTGCGGAAGCGTCTCAAAACAATATAACAAATATGAAGTCAAATTATGAACACTAACAATCCACAAAGAACACAAAGAATTCAAGTGGTTCGGCCGAGGAAATTCCACTAATAAAGAAGGAGATTACAAAAGAGATTAACTCTCACAACCTAAATCCCAAATACACCCAAAGCACTCTCTCAAACAAATGATATGGCACCACGACCAAAACATAAGAAAGGTTTTTAGACCTTTCACAAATATGTGGCTGCACACACAACTTACAAAGAGAAAGCAAGGTACCAATTATACTACTCTAACTTTACGAAATCCTATAAGGAGACAAATCCATATTCCTTATAAGATAAGAAACCAAACTCCTACAAAGATTAGGGTCCCCAATCCTTATAGAACAAGGAACCAAACAAGCTAACAAGAGTAGGCTAACTAAATTGACTTAAAATTTAAGCCAAATTACTAGGGGTGGGCATATTATCCCGAAATACCGAAACCATCCCGTCCCGTATCATACCAAACCGGAAAAAACTGAATAATAAAATCGAAAGGTTGATCAGTACCGTACCGGTTTAAATCGGCACGGGATCGGTTTCGATGTTACGGAATACCGTCCCATACAGAAAATGAACCAGTTTTAATTTTTTTAATTAATTAAAAATTAAATTAAATTCAACAATAAAAAACCCCTAATAATCTAATAGCTAATGATGGATTTAATTGTATATTAATTTAGTAATTGTATATTAATTTAGTTGATAGATTTAATTGTATTTTAAGAGTTTTTTAGTTGATGGATTTAATTGTTTGTTAGGGTTTTTTAGTTAATGTTATTAATTTTAGTTGATGTATTGAGATTGATTGGGTTATGAATTTTCTATACATTTTGAGCAATATTTGTTACCCAACAAGAGTCCTAATTTCTCAATTTTATCAAAATGTTGCTTTTAGACATTGAATCAAGTAATAAATAAATGAAATTATGAATTTGGCTTCAAAACCAAAACCGTACCGAACATAATTGGTACAGTACGATATGGTATCAATTTTATATTTAGAAATATCATACCGTACCGAACCGATTAAAATTATTTGGTACGGTTCCGGTATCACCTCCATACCGAACCATATCTAGGGCTACAAATTACAACAATTGCGTACTTAAAGAAAATATTCCCGGTATCCTCTTTCACACCGTTTCAAATATCTATATAGGCAAGGATCTTACTGTCAATATTTATTATTTACTAAGATTAGACTAGTACATAATTTATTTATTTAGTTTGGAGTTTACCAAAATATAAATCATTAAATAGTCGCATATTGGTTAGAGTTTATTGCCAAAGTCACAAAAGGGAGAGAATGAAAAGAATTCTACTTATTACTAAAATTGGTGTGGAAGAGTAGGGAAGATAGTACTAAGCTCAATAACTTATTAAGGATACTAAGGATCCTAGCCGATCATCTCCTTGATCTGCTGGCCCAAAGTTAACAAGAATCACCCAGATTCTTTCCTAGTACAGACCTGTATCCATTTTGATTATTTCCTAGTTAATTAGATGTTCATACCTAACTAAGGCTACCTAGAAGTTATAAGTAGACATTGATGTACATTTGGAAGATCAATATACTAAAAACATTCTCCATACCTTTTTATGGTATCAGAGCTCTAAAGCTCCTACGAGCAATCAGTTCCTTCCTGTTTGTTCTCTTTCTTTTTTTTTTCCCTTCTCACCTCCTCAATGGCCGCCCCAAACCCACCACCTACAGAAACCGCCCTTCCCCTGTCCTCCCTTATCACCATTGGCAGCGGCTATCGTGGTTTCTGCCAATGGTGTGGCACTCAGGGACATTCTGCCAAACATTGTCCCCAACTCCAGCAGTCTACAACCCCTCCCCCCGTGGCTAACCCAACTACTCAGGCAGCACCTCCGAGCTGGCTCCTAGACTCAGGTGCCTCCCACCATGTAGCGTCCAGCTCCCAGCACCTCTCGGATGCCACCAACTATCGAGGCCCTGATGAGATCATCAAAGGAGATGGTAAGGGCTTAGGTATCACTCACACTGGCTCTTCCAAGTTATCTTCTCCCTCCTCTAAACCCTGTACTCTTCACAACGTTCTTTGTGTACCCTCCATGACTCGCAATATCATTTCAATTTTTAAATTTAACCTACAAAACAACACATCAATTGAACTATTTCCTAATTGTTTTCTTGTGAAGGATCTCAGCACAGGGGCGGCACTCCTTCAAGGCCCGAGTAAGGACGGTGTGTACGAGTGGTCCTCTTCCTTTCTTCACCAACCCCGCACACTAGTGGGTATGGCAGGATCCCCAACCTCTGGCATCGTTGTCCCGGTCCCATTCCAAAATCCGACATTCTATCCTTCATAGGTCTAATATTACTCTTCCCTCTATGTTGTCATCAATCTTATGTGCTTCTTGCTTATGTAATAAACCACACCCCCCCCCCCCCCTTCTCCTTCCCCGCACTTACACCCGGAGACACTCAAGGCCTCTACCATGGCCTACCTCATCTACTTGGGAGGCAACCTCATTTCCTAGAGCCCCCGCAAGCAACGTGTAGTCTTCAAGTCTTCCACAGAGGCAAAATATCAAGCTGTCGCCTCAACCACTGCAGAGCTCCTTGGGGTTCAGCCATTGCTGCGAGAGCTTGGTATCTCATCCCTGGGACACCAAGCATCTCTTGTGACAACATCAGCACCACCTTCTACTGCTCCAATCCTACCACCGTCCACACGCATGAAGCATTTTGCCATAGACAACTTCGTCCGAGAGCAAGTCAGCCGTGGCCTCCTCCAGGTCTCACATATCTCCATGGACGACCAACTGGCAGATGCCTCACCACGGCCCTACCACGACCTCGTTCCAGCTCCTCTGCTCTAAGATCGGTGTCGCAGACGGCTCCACCATCTTGCAGGGGCGTATTAAGGATACTAAGGATCCTAGCCGATCATAGGAGATTGAGGATCATTCTCCTTGATTTGCTGGCCCAAAGTCAACAAGGATCATCCAGATTCTTTCTTAGTATAGACCTATATCTATTCTAATTATTGCCTAGTTAATTAGATGTTCATACCTAACTACGGCTACCTAGAAGTTATAAGTAGACACTGATGTACATTTGGAAGATCGATAACTTGAAAACATTCTCCATACCTTTTTAGAACTCACATTGGAAATTGATATCTCTTTTTGATGCACTAAGTAAAAGTATAAATTACAAAAGGTGGTTTGAGTGGGGAGTTTTTAATTTCGGACATTAGGTCCATCTTCAAATTCATAAGAGTGAATTCTCACAATAAAATGGCTTCCCAACAGCTAGGGCCAAACTAGAGAGTAGCCAAATATAGAAAGATACAGCGTCAGCTTCTAATTAAGAGAGAACCAGTCTTTGTAGGTTTTTGATTGAAATCTTACCTTCGATAAGGTTGACTGCATAGGAGAACCTATAGATCCATTATTTGCCATTGGTTGACCATCTTTCGCATTTAAATTTCCCCTAGGAAATACCCTCATGTCCCCATAGATTGATAAGCTACCAACATTTCCTTGTGCCTGAACTTGTGCTAAAAGCTGTTGTTGTTGCTGTGAGAGAAGCTGAAACTGAGCTGAACCTTGTAGGAAAGGCTTTTGAACTTGTCCACCTAAACCTGGTCGCATTTGGTCGATTCCCTGTATGTATTAGCACATGCCTTAGTTATATGTGTTCAACCAATCATATCTACCTCATGAATCCCTATGACACATGAAATGCAGAAAAACTCACAGTTAAAGGCCACCCCTTTAATGGAAGACCACTGACTCCTGCGTTGATTCCTGAATTCAACAGAAAGCAAGAATAAAATAAGTTCTTTTGACAATAATTAGACAATTTAAATAAAAATAATCCAATATGACATAAAAAACTATAAAAATATGATTCCTTGGACATCTCTGCAAGCATCTTGTGCTGTTTCCCAGTTGACATAAATAAAAGAACACTGCCTACTTGAGTTGAGCACTCAATCTCCCTGAAATCCCCACTGTTTCTAGAGTAGATGTTTGAGTGCCAAGGCATGACAATAAGGAGATTGCCTAATATTCAGTGCAAATACCATAGTCGCAAGAACATGCATATGGAGGATTGCACACTAGGAAGTCACCTTCCACTCCAGGTGCTTTCAATAAATTTTAAATAGGACAGTCTCTTAATTAGTTTTTGTTGGATAATTTTTTTTTTTAAAATTGTGGCAGCGGTTGAGGTCTATAAATGTAAACAGAATGAGCATCACTTCAGTTTTTTTCATCAAGAAGTTATTTTTGGCATAACAGAATATACGATAACATAAAAGATAATAGAATTTTAAGGCATAAAGATAAAATGTATTAAAGGAGGTTATTCTTTAATTAAAGACATTATCCTTTAAAAGAAAGGTCAAATATTTAACCTGAACATATACCAGACTGATTACTAGTGTTACAAATGAATTTGAAGGACAAAGAAAGTAGGAAAGTGAGCATAAGCAAGCACAACAAAGTCAAGATGCCTTTAATCCTTTCTGTAAATTCTATACCTCTTCTATCTTTAAAGGAAGGGACGATCATACCTGAATTTTCTATCCCAGGCTTTGACTGCATCATTCCCTGCCCATAATTTGAAGAATCGACAGGCAAAGATCTCCGACTGGTCCCCATGGTAACTTCAGTCTTTACATCCTATTAGAAAAGATAAGGCAAAGCTTTACTAATACTAGAAAGAAATTTGAAAAAGAAAGAAAACGGTACAAGATGCTGGATATGTAATTACTGTGGGCTGGTGACTTCGAGCCTGGATTTGTTGTAATGCCGCATTAACACTACCAGGGTTTCCTTGAACCATCTGACTGTTTTGGCAAGTGACCAAGAAAAATAAACAACCAAAAAACTAAATATCAGGAAACTGTTAAAATATAATCTTCAGCTCCTCACCCAGGATGATTTGTTGATTTCAGAAGGGCCACTCTAGCATCAAGGAGTGGTTGGGATGTCTCTGATTCAATTGGATTTGGGTGTTTCATGCGTTCCTCATACATTTTTGCCGCCAATGCACTAGCGGTAGATTGCCCAAGCATTCCTTCCGAACTAACTGAATTTAGTGGACCACCAACGGAAGGATGATTAGGATCTCTTCGTTGCATCTGAGCTTGGCGCATTAGTTGCAACTGCTGCATTTGCATCTGTTGTTGCTCTTTTGCTTTACTTTGTTGGGACTGCCCATCAACGAAACACCATGCATAAAGGGACCAGCAGAAAATTCAGCATAAGTAGTACCATTAACCTAGCGGTCACATCTACACATTCAAATTCAAATAGTCACCTCTATATAAGCTGCCGCAGCCTCAGAATGTTTCTCATTTGTCCTTGCAATAAAAATGTCCCAAAAGACTGACCACCATTCAAAAAGAAAACCCCCGGGAGCATCAATGGCTGCACATTATATGCAATAGCCAATTACACACTAAACTAGAAGCGAACTCTGTACTCTTAGAGTTCCGATTCAATAAACATAAATAATTGCTATCGAATTGATATGAAAGCAAGCATCATTCATAATGAAGTAGTAAATAATGGTTTTGTATGGTATTGTTGAGTATTTATTACCTACTGGATCCGGCGCGACCTTCCCTTCAGTCATGAAGGACTTAGCAGTGGCATGCAACTCTTTCTTCACTAAATAATCATAAATGTACACATCAAGCCTATAGACACGGAAAATTAACCAAATTTAATAAAAACCCATTAACAGAAACATAATCAAAGCATGCAACATTCAACTAAAAAGTAGTATATCACAGTACATACATCTTATCTGCTTCCCAATTACTCTGCGCCATTGTCTGGCTCAAATCCAACCCAAACTGCCACAAGCAACGAAATCCCAATGCAAATTCAAAATCCAACATTTAAACAATTAGAAACAAAACTAAATAATTTCTTGTTTCAAAAGATGAAAATTTATTGGCGAGAGTGTCGAATTGGAACTGCATTGCATTGACAGAAACCAACCGGAAAAGCAGAAAGTGTTGGATCAGCGTCGGTATGAGAACGACGATCCCCGTTGATCAACCATGCGATGCCGAAATTTTCCACAAAATTGAGACAATTAACAAACGGATTATTGGGATTTGAAAATTGGAGCAACGAGAGGTGAGGGAATGAGCTATATGGGCCTTGCCAATTGTGATGACAGAGTAGACGGAGTTCCAAACCTTGCAAGTTTCAAGCTGCTAGTCAGAGAATTTGAACGTCAACCGAAGCTGAGCTCTTTAGCTCCCTCCAAACCTCAGCCTTGGACTTCCTCTACTCTGAGTCTGTCTCTCCACCGTTTGTATATAATTGCAAAATCCCTTTTTTTTCTTGCTGGAACGACTATAATTAGAAAGTTGAGATTTTTTTGGTTTGGGTTTTTTTTTTTTTTCCTATTGATGTAGGACAAGGTCGTTTCGGCTTCGGGCGCTGGAGAAGGCACTTACTAATCGGTATTTAGCATTAATATGACACCAATAGGGGACCATTAGCTTCATGAACGGCTTCAAAATTACTTTTGATATAAGTATATTATTTTTCTACTAAAAAAATGTGAGTATATTACTTTTTGATATAAATATTTCGGGAATATTAGGAAGAGAAATTAAAAATGGAAAATTGAAAAAATTAGGTGGTTTGGTAAAAATGTGTTTAAAAATAGGATCACTAAAATACTTTTACAAATCTAGATATTATATAAGTTATAGAGTAACCTGCTAGTCAAATTTTGCAATTGAACACTCCCAAGAAAAAACCCTAGACCCCAAATCTCTCCCACCCCAAATTGACAACTTTCTTTTTCTCCATTCTTCTTCGTCATTGTAGCAACCTAATACCTACGAAGAAAGATATTGCGAACACCATCTTTTTCAAATCGCGACCACCTCCTTTTCCAAACCACGACCAACATCTCCTCCAAATTGTGTTCACCATCTCCATCATTCTTATTCGTCTGTGCAACAATCCATTACCTAACAAGAAAGAAATCGCAACTAGGTGTGTAGATTTATCTTTGAATATTAGCTCAAACAAATTTAAATATTAGCTTCATTATAACATTGAAATCTTAGTTAGGTTGTCGAAATTTTGAAATTTTAATAAATGGGCATCAATTATTTCGTTGTCTAGCATGTTAAGATGATGACATTCTGCAATAGATTTGTCTTTGAATATTGACTCAAAGAAATTTGTGTTTGTTGAATTTGTTTAAATATGTGTTAGGCAATCTAAAAATGAAAGCATATAACCAAATGGGGAGTAAGGTTAATTTGCAAGTGTGAGACTGGGAAAATGAAGCTGGGTTGAAGGCCATAGAAGCCATTTTCGTATCAGGAGATCTAAAATGAGAATAAAACAAGTCGGATAGTATCCCTATAGTCTAATAGTTCTATAGAGCCCCTATAGTTCAGTAGTCCGATAGTGCCCCTAAAGTCCAATAGTCTTATAGTGCCCCAACAATAATGCAGTTTACTTGGAGTATTGTAGTGAAGTTTAACTTGAATGTAATAAATGTTAGTGTATGAAATTTTAGGAATGGAATCGGTTGCAATTATGATTTGTTTTAACAGAAAATGGTTGAGGTGTGAAAAGAAGTATATGCAGAAAGGGGCAATATGAAAGGCATATAATACTCAGGGCTACAACGTTTGCTGAGCTTATAAACCACGCTCAATTTATTTCCCAGCCAAAAAGTCCTACTGAATCACTTAGATTGAAGTTCCCAATTCTTGTAACATCTAACGAATACATACATATTGAAATTGTGGATGATGAAGATGTCCAATATTTCATGAGGTACTCTAGTGAGACAATATGATCCAAAGTTGTGCGCTTACATGTTAGTAGAGAATAAATAGAAGTGGAAAGTGTGAGATGGGTGAATTTAGCTCCAAACACAAATTCCATAGATGGGAGTAACATTTTTTTAAAAGATTATGTACTCACATATTTATGTTCATGTGATATTTATTACTGAACCTTAGATTGTGTGCTAGCTATCATTTTTTGAAGTTCTTTGTTATCCATATGTTGCCTCAATGTTTGACTAGGGCCATGTAATTTTAAATTATAATAATGATGGTTTTTCAATTTCAATCAATGATATTTGTGTAACGACCCGACCCGAAATTTCGTCTTTAAAATGTTTTGGGCTGGTGCCCGAGAGTTAAATGTTTTGGACTAGTGCCTGAGTTTAAAATGTGTTTATATTATTTGGACATTTTATGTTCTGGACTGGTCAACCTCAGGTGATTGGATCGCCATTCCGGAGTCGGACTCCATGGATACCCAGAGACGGACTCGAACGTGGTCTGAGTTGGACTCAATACGTGCTAACGGAGTTGGACTCCATAGATCGGTAGATGACTACCGATAGTACAGATGAGATGCTAGTTGGACTAACGAGTTAGTTGGACCAGCGACGCGGGATTTGAGTTATGGCTGGTTGGACCAGCGAGATCAGGTTTGACTTTTATTACTTGTAATGTAACGACTTGTCTCGTAAGCACGAGATTATCAAGATTAAACAATATTGATTGAAGAATAATCGAGATTAGTTGAGGTAAAATGACGATTTTGCCCCTTAGAAGGAAAAAATGTTGACTTTTGACCAGATAGGCTATTTGGACTTTAACCGAGGGCCATTGCGTTGATCGAGAGATTTTGATTACATAGACAGGCAGTACGTCAAATTTGGACGTCATATGGTGAAATTACGGGTCTAGAACGATTTAATCGGATTATTTATTACACGTTTTACGAGAAGGATGGACTGTTGTTTGTTTGGTTGTGGGACCCAAAATATCTTGTCTTGGGCCAAAGGATGAGTGACAAGTATCACTCATCCCCTTGGCCTATTTCCCTACACATAATTACATCTCTCTCATTTAAACCCACACATATACACACCTGAAACCCCACCCTCACCATCTTCTTATTCATCTGGTATTGGTCGAGGGATTTAAAGAGTGGGAGTGTGTGAGGAAAAGGCAACAGAGACAGTGAATGATGCAAAGCCACAATGACTGGGCGGAAAACCATGAAAATTAGGATCGAAAATGACAGGAAGAGGACAACTAGACAAGCTCTCGGACTGGTTCGAAGTTTGGTCGTGGGGGTTCAAGCTTGGTTAGGGGATTTTTGGCCCGGACGTCCTGGAGGCTTTGGATTGGCTTACGGCTCGTGTTTTGAGCGAGCGGCGATACGTGTGAGTAGACTACCCCTATGCATGCATTTTATATGGTTTTTATACGATTGACAATGCGGACTATGATATGATGTGATTATGATATGATATGACTGTGAATATATGATTAATGTGAGATGTAATGATGACGATGATGATGATTGTGATAATGTGATATGGCGATTGTGATAGATAGTCTCGGATGTCGAGCTGGGTTCCGTCATTCCCAAGACTCATCTTAGACGTCGAGTTGGGCTCTGTCATTCCCGAGACTCATCTCAGACGTCGAGCCTCGGACTCCGTCATTCCTGAGACTAAGATCGTTCCTCAGACGTCGAGTCTGGGACTCCTTATTCCTGAGCCGATCCACACTTATACGTCGAGTTTGGGACTCCATCTTTCCCGAGTGATATTAGCCTCCTGGTCGTGCACCTTGATATGATGATTCAGAAGCAGACATCGAGGTTGATATAATTGGTTGGTTCGGTATATTGGTTATGTAACAACTCGTACCTTCAGGAAGGGTAAAAATGTAATTTTGTGAAGTTTTGTAAAAAGGACGATTTTGCCCTTGTGAATAGTAGGCTAAAAGTTGACTTTTTGTATTATCGATTAGATGAGTGTTGGGCCTTGACCGTGACCTAGTTTAGGACGTCACGAGTCCGTAGACAGGTGGCAGGTTCGATTTGGACAACCGGAGGAAAAGTTATGATGTACGGAAGGTTGAGGGTGTTATCGTAATTTTGACAAAATGAGGAAAATGTTGACTTTTTGGAGGACTTGTGATTTTCACGTAGACCGAGGACCGTTGGATAGGTCTCGACGTCCTAAGTTCAACGACAGGCGGCACGCTGTCATCGGACGTCGGACGGAAAAGATACGGGTCTGGAAAGTCTGAGGGTAAAATGGTAATTTGTGCAGGAGGGGTATTTTGGTCATTTTCCCTCAGCCCAATCAGATAAGGGCAAGTGGCAGAGATTTTTTGGGCTGGCCTATGGATTGTGGACACGTGCAGGGGCTGGATTGTTCCCTAAGGTTCTAAAGTGTGCACGGCCACACTTGGTTCATTTTTGAACCGTGCATCCTTTGAACACACAGAAACAGAGAGAAGAAAGTTGAAGAAGATTGATCGATCTGGGTGCAAGAGAGAGTGAAGAGTCAGTTGAGAGAGGGACGGTGAAGCAAGACGGAGCTGGTGATCACGGTTTGGGACTGAAACCGTACACGGGGGCGACACGGTGGACGGCTGGAGTTTTGGAGGAAACAGAGACGGCGGTGGATTGAGATGGCTGCTGTGCCGTGTGGTGGATCGATTCAAGCCACTAGGAGACTCAGGAGGCTACGGGGAGTCCTACGAGCACCGTGGTAGGTGACGGTTCTCACGGCGGCGCCGGAATCGAAGGGTAACTTCTTTTGCTCTGTTTTCCCGTAGATTTTAATTTCAAAAGTCGTGAAGGTAGGGTGAGAATCGAGGGGATTGGTGAGTGCAGTAGTGTTAAGGGAGGTTCTAGGAACGGTATGGAACGGTCGCCGTGACGGAGGCGTACACGGCGGAGCCCAGTCGACGGAGAGTACTCTGTACTCTGTTTAGCCGTGAATTTCAAATGCAAAGTCGTGGACTTGGGCGTAGATTCGAGGGATAAGGAGGTTAGGGTGAAATTCAGGAGGGTCTTAGGCGTCGTTTAAGATGAACGCCGTGACCGGGGAGGACCTGGGCGGCCGACGGTCAAAACAGGGGCTATAGGCCGTCTGTTTCGAGGCCGTGAACGGCGGGTTTCCGGCCGTGATTCTTCGAGGTTAGGACTTGGACAGGTTGCTTAGGACGGGACGAAGAGGATAGGATTGGTTTGGATTGAAATGGTGATCGGAATACAGAGAACCGTTCACGCCGGTTCAACTGTGTTGAACCGGGTGACTCGAGGAAGGAGATGCTACTGTAGCTGGCGCGTGAGGCCCACGCGCAGCCACTTTGGGCCGCGCGTGGAGGCGCGTGGGGAAGATTCCGGCCAAGTTTCCAACATGAGTTTAGTCCTAAATGTTCTAATGAATCCAATGGTATAGTTTTCGGGTTAATCGGACGGTGTTACGGGATGGTTCGGGAATCTGTACGGTTTAGGATTTAAAATAGTATTAAATTCCCGAAAAATTGGGGAAATTAGGAAAGGTATCCTTGATGTAATTGTGACCCTATTTGGTATCTATTGACAGGACGGGAGACACCAGAGACAGTCGAGGAGCGCACGGGGCGCGAGTGACTTGTTCTGATCTGTGAGTGGACTCTTTCCTATTCCCGAGCATGTCTAACTGTTTTTATCAATGTTTTATGATTTTATGTGTGTGTTTTTTTGTTTTAATGATGATTATACGTGATTGAGATGTTTGCACGTTTTTCGAGACATTTCCGGGATTTTACACGCTTTTCGAGGAAAATCTGGTTTTCGTATTTTGATACCATATTTGAGGATTTTAACCTATAACTGTTTTCTGACGACGATAAATGAATTATGAAATATGTTTTGTGATTACATGTGGTTTTTGGTATAATAATGGATTTCCGGATTCGGGTTCGGAATGTCGGTTCTGAACGCCGGAAGGGCTTCAAACCGGGGATTTCGAATTCGAGTTTGGCGATAGATTTCGGAATGGTTTTACACTGATATGGATTGGATTTGCTGGATCTGGATATTGGGTTTAAAGACCCGGATTGATATTGATGGGGGACGGGCCCGGATTGAGTTTAAAGACTCGGGAGTTTAAAGACTCGGATATTACGATATTACCCCCATAGGCCTATTGAGTTTAAAGACTCGGAGTTATATTTGAGGCCTGGTTGAGTTTAAAGACTCGGATAGGTCCAGCAGGTTTGATCAGAATTGGTGGTTTGATGTTCATGCTCTGGTTTTGATATCCATTTTATAGTGTATCTGTTTCTTATGATGTTTGATAGTGTTTCTGTTTCTTATGATGTTCCATATTATGGATTTTCTATTATTTCGTCGGACATGCCTGTTTCCACAACGGAGGGAACAACTTATTATTTTTCCTTAACTCTGATTTGACGAGAAGCTGTTATGAAACTACCATTTTTCCCGGTCCACTCACACTTTCTGTTTTTTTTTTAAATTTCCCTCCAGGTCGTGGTGATAGCGCTGGGGTGAACGTTGAGGCAGATATCGAGGCATAGAGCTTCCGACGTTCTTCCGTTGCAGACTTAGACTTGTAGGACTTTTGGTGCACATTTTGTAGAACTATGCTCTGCTTACTGTTGTATATATTATTTACTCCTTCGTCTGATAGTTATGCTTATAGTTGTATTAAGGTTATTTTTGGTACTGTAAGTGTGATTGTCAGACGGGAGCAGGGTTCATCCTGGGTATCGAGGTGATATTCGGGACGGGTCCTGACAATTGGTATCAGAGCCAGGTTTGTCGGTTTGTGTTGGGTCTAGGTTGTTTGACTAACTCTATGCCTCTTTCAACGTACGAGCGACCTTGCCTCCTAGACGTGAACCCCCTCCACGACCTGAAGATGAAGCGGCGAGAGGGACTGAGAGCGCTTCGATCGAGAGAGCCTAGAGGCTTGGGGCTACTACGTTCAGCGGTGGGGCCGATCCCGAGGAAGCTCACCGATGAAGCTCACCCGACTCGAGCGTATTTTTGGGGTGATGCACTGTCCTCCCGAGGATCGGGTTTTGTTAGCTACTTTTCTGTTGGATGGAGCTGCCTACGAGTGGTGGTATACGCTGGAGTTGTCCGGCTGGGATGCACATACCGTGACTTGGGAGACTTTCCGGGAGCGGTTTTTAGATCAGTACTATCCCTGTTCTTTTAGGGATGTGAAGGAAGCGGAATTTCTTCACTTGAAGCAAGGGAACTTGACAGTTGCTGAGTATGAGCAGAGGTTCCAGATGTTATCTCGTTTCGCTCCTGCATTTGTAGCGACTGAGGCGGAGAAGTGCCGCCGGTTTGAGTTGGGCCTCCGGGGAGAGATCAGGGCCATAGTGACAGCCGGCTCTTTTACTACATTCCGAGAGTTGTCTGATGCTGCTGTCAGGGTGGAGGCCAGTTTACCTGCTAGACCACAGTACTCGGGCAGTGTTCGACGCCGAGAGCATTCATTTCCAGGAGCATCGAGTTAGAGGCCCCCGAAACGGGGTAATTTTGGTGGATCATCATCAGCCGGTGGAGCCCGGTTTGGCAGACCAGGCAGTTTTCAGGGCTCGGGATTTCGAGGAGCTAGGTCACAGCCGACTCCTCAGGCGAGTGTGACTTCAGTGGCTTCTACAGGGAGGCATACCAGTGGACCCGGTAGGGATACTTGCTTCTATTGTGGAGAGCGAGGACACTTCCGTCGGGAGTGCCCATTATTAGCTCCGGAGGGTGGAGCAGGAAGAGGTGCAGCAGAACCCGGGCGGAGTACTGCTTCAGTATCGGGGGCAGCAGGCCCTAGGGGTGGCGGTGGTGCCACGAGCAGTTAAAGAGGGCGCGGTAGGTCATCGGGACCTCAGGCGCAAGTTTTTACTATGACTCAGCAGGAGGCTAGGTCAGCACCGGGAGTGGTGACAGGTACACTCACCATACTTGGTCACACTGTTTTTGCTTTGATAGATCCCGGGGCTACTCATTCATTTATAGCTCGGAGTTGTAGTTTGGTTAATGAGAGGGAGGTGTCTACTTTGGATTGTGCGTTAGGAGTGAGTACACCTACTGGGGAGGTGTTGGTAGTGACTCAGGTATTGCGAGAGTGTCCGGTGATGGTAGGTGAGGTGGAGTTACTGGTAGATTTGTTACTCTTGGATTTACGGGACTTTGATGTGATATTGGGTATGGACTGGTTGACGAGACATCATGCTTCTATCGAATGTTTCGATAGGAGAGTGACTTTTCGGAGTCCCGGATTATCAGAGACTACGTTTCAGGGGGATCAGCGTGCACTTCATACTGGAGTTATTTCGGCACTTGAGGCTAGCAAGTTGTTACGTAAGGGGTGCCAGGGTTACATAGCTCATGTGGTGGATACACGTACTACGCCAGTGAGGGCGGAGGACATACCAGTGGTACGGGAGTTTCCCGATGTTTTTCCCGAGGAGTTGCCAGGACTACCCCCACACCGAGATCTTGAGTTTACGATTGATCTTCTACCAGGTACACAGCCTATTTCCCAGACTCCTTATCGTATGGCACCTGGAGAATTGAGGGAACTTAAGGCCCAGTTGCAAGAGTTGGTCGATATAGGATTCATTCGACCGAGTATGTCACCTTGGGGAGCACCTGTTTTGTTTGTCAAGAAAAAGGACGGAGGATTGAGATTGTGTGTGGATTACAGGCAACTGAATAAGGTAACTATTCGGAATAAGTACCCCCTACCCCGGATTGATGATTTTTTCGACCAATTGAAGGGAGCTCAGTATTTTTCGAAGATTGATCTTCGCTCCGGTTATCACCAGTTAAGGGTTAAAGAGGAGGATATACCGAAGACAGCTTTCCAGACCAGGTACGGTCATTATGAGTTTGTTGTGATGCCTTTTGGTTTGACTAATGCCCTAGCAGCTTTTATGGACCTTATGAACCGAGTGTTCCGGCCCTACTTGGATCGTTTTGTGATCGTCTTCATTGATGACATTTTGGTGTATTCGAAGAGTGCGAAGGCGCATGAGAAACATCTGAGGATCGTGCTGAAAACTTTGAGGGAGCATCAGTTGTATGCGAAGCTCAGTAAGTGTCAGTTCTGGTTGACCAGTGTTGGGTTTCTTGGCCATGTGATTTCCGCCGAGGGCATCCGTGTGGATCCTCAGAAAGTTGAAGCGGTAGCCAATTGGGAACAACCTAAGACGGTGACGGAAATTCGGAGTTTTCTGGGTTTGGCAGGGTATTACCGGCGTTTTATTGAAGGCTTTTCTATTCTTGCAGCACCGTTGACGAAGTTGACACGGAAGGGAGTTCGATTCGAGTGGGATGAGAACTGTGAACAGAGTTTCCAGGAGCTTAAAAGGCGGTTGACATCTGCTCCTGTGTTAGCCCTTCCAGACGATAGTGGGGAGTTCGAGGTGTATAGTGACGCTTCTTTACAAGGTTTGGGTTGTGTCTTGATGCAGCACAGGAAAGTGATTGCTTATGCTTCCCGACAATTGAAACCCCATGAGGTGAACTACCTTACACATGATTTGGAATTAGCAGCGGTGGTACATGCATTGAAGATTTGGCGACATTACTTGTACGGTGAGAGGTGCAGGATCTTCACGGACCACAAGAGCTTGAAGTATTTGTTCACTCAAAAGGAATTGAATCTGAGACAGCGCCGGTGGTTGGAGTTACTTAAGGACTACGACTGTACTATTGAGTATCACCCAGGGAAGGCTAATGTGGTAGCCGATGCTTTGAGCAGGAAGTCAGCTAATTCTTTGTCACATTTGAGGATGGCACGATTACCTTTGCTGGTTGAGCTCCGTAGGTTGGGAGTAGAGTTGACTGTGGATGAGCAGGGAGCACTCCTAGCAAGTTTCCATGTGCGACTTATTTTGATTGATCAGGTGGTTGATGCTCAGTTTGAGGATCCTATTCTATGCCTCATTCGGATTGAGGTCGAGGCTGGAGAGAGACATGATTTTGAGATCCGTGAGGATGGAGCCTTGGTTAAGGATGGACAGTTGTGTGTACCTGAGGATGAAGCTTTGACGAAGGTGATACTGGATGAGGCTCACTGTTCAGCTTATACGATGCATCCTGGTGGGACTAAGATGTATCGTACCCTTCGAGAGTATTACTGGTGGTCGGGGATGAAACGTGAAATTGCAGAGTACGTCAGTAGATGCTTGATTTGTCAACAGGTAAAAGCCGAGCGGCAGAGACCTTATGGAGCAATGCAACCTTTGCCGATCCCCGAGTGGAAATGGGATCACCTGACTATGGATTTCGTGTTCAAGCTTCCGAGAACACCGAAGGGACATGATGGTGTGTGGGTTATTGTGGATCGACTTACGAAGTTTGCTCATTTCTTGCCAGTACGGGAGAACTTCAGGTTGGAGCAGTTTGCACAGTTGTTCATATATGAGATTATCCGGCTGCATGGGACTCCAGAGTCGATAGTCTCTGACAGAGATCCTAGATTTACTTCCCGATTTTGGCAGAGTTTACAGGAAGCTTTTGGGACTAAGCTGCATTTCAGTACTGCTTTTCATCCTCAGACCGATGGACAGTCTGAGCGGACTATTCAGATTCTCGAGGATATGATGCGAGCTTGTGTACTTCAATTTCAGGGTACTTGGGAATCACATCTGCCTTTGATGGAGTTCGCCTACAATAACAGTTATCAGGAGAGCATTGGGATGGCTCCTTACGAGGCTTTGTATGGGCGACAGTGTCGGACTCCATTGTGTTGGACTGAGGTTGGTGAGAGGAGGTTGACTACTTCTGAGCTGGTGGAGCTTACTCAGGAAAAAGTGGCACTGATTAGGGATCGATTGAAGGTAGCGCAGGACCGCCAGAAGAGCTACGCCGACCGCAGGATTAGAGATTTGGAGTTTGCCGTAGGAGACTGGGTTTTCCTGAAGTTATCTCCTTGGAAGTGAATCGTACGATTTGGCAGACGAGGGAAGTTGAGTCCTCGTTACATTGGACCTTATGAGATCATAGAACGGATTGGTCCTGTTGCATACCGATTGGCTTTACCAGCAGACTTGGAAAAGGTACATAATGTTTTCATGTCTCTATGCTTCGGAAATACATTCGGGATGATTCGCATGTTTTGGAGGCACAGCCTGTGGAACTGAGGGAAGACTTGAGTTTCGAAGAGCAACCTGTTGCAATCTTGGATCGGAAGGATAAAGTTTTACGAAGGAAGACGGTTCCCTTAGTGAAGACATTGTGGAGAAATCATCAAGTGGAAGAAGCTACTTGGGAACCCGAGGCCTTGATGCGGGAACAGTACCCTTATTTATTTCACTGAATTTCGGGGACGAAATTCTTTTTAGGGGGGTAGATTGTAACAACCCGTACCTTCGGGAAGGGTAAAAATGTAATTTTGTGAAGTTTTGTAAAAAGGACGATTTTGCCCTTGTGAATAGTAGGCTAAAAGTTGACTTTTTGTATTATCGATTAGATGAGTGTTGGGCCTTGACCGTGACCTAGTTTAGGACGTCACGAGTCCGTAGACAGGTGGCAGGTTCGATTTGGACAACCGGAGGAAAAGTTATGATGTACGGAAGGTTGAGGGTGTTATCGTAATTTTGATAAAATGAGGAAAATGTTGACTTTTTGGAGGACTTGTGATTTTCACGTAGACCGAGGACCGTTGGATAGGTCTCGACGTCCCGAGTTCAACGACAGGCGGCACGCTGTCATCGGACGTCGGACGGAAAAGATACGGGTCTGGAAAGTCTGAGGGTAAAATGGTAATTTGTGTAGGAGGGGTATTTTGGTCATTTTCCCTCAGCCCAATCAGATAAGGGCAAGTGGCAGAGATTTTTTGGGCTGGCCTATGGATTGTGGACACGTGCAGGGGCTGGATTGTTCCCTAAGGTTCTAAAGTGTGCACGGCTACACTTGGTTCATTTTTGAACCGTGCATCCTTTGAACACACAGAAACAGAGAGAAGAAAGTTGAAGAAGATTGATCGATCTGGGTGCAAGAGAGAGTGAAGAGTCAGTTGAGAGAGGGACGGTGAAGCAAGACGGAGCTGGTGATCACGGTTTGGGACTGAAACCGTACACGGGGGCGACGCGGTGGACGGCTGGAGTTTTGGAGGAAACAGAGACGGCGGTGGATTGAGGTGGCTGCTGTGCCGTGTGGTGGATCGATTCAAGCCACTAGGAGACTCAGGAGGCTACGGGGAGTCCTACGAGCATCGTGGTAGGTGACGGTTCTCACGGCGGCGCCGGAATCGAAGGGTAACTTCTTTTGCTCTGTTTTCCCGTAGATTTTAATTTCAAAAGTCGTGAAGGTAGGGTGAGAATCGAGGGGATTGGTGAGTGCAGTAGTGTTAAGGGAGGTTCTAGGAACGGTATGGAACGGTCGCCGTGACGGAGGCGTACACGGCGGAGCCCAGTCGACGGAGAGTACTCTGTACTCTGTTTAGCCGTGAATTTCAAATGCAAAGTCATGGACTTGGGCGTAGATTCGAGGGATAAGGAGGTTAGGGTGAAATTCAGGAGGGTCTTAGGCGTCGTTTAAGATGAACGCCGTGACCGGGGAGGACCTGGGCGGCCGACGGTCAAAACAGGGGCTATAGGCCGTCTGTTTCGAGGCCGTGAACGGCGGGTTTCTAGCCGTGATTCTTCGAGGTTAGGACTTGGACAGGTTGCTTAGGACGGGACGAAGAGGATAGGATTGGTTTGGATTGAAATGGTGATCGGAATACAGAGAACCGTTCACGCCGGTTCAACTGTGTTGAACCGGGTGACTCGAGGAAGGAGATGCTACTGTAGCTGGCGCGTGAGGCCCACGCGCAGCCACTTTGGGCGGCGCGTGGAGGCGCGTGGGGAAGAATCCGGCCAAGTTTCCAACATGAGTTTAGTCCTAAATGTTCTAATGAATCCAATGGTATAGTTTTCGGGTTAATCGGACGGTGTTACGGGATGGTTCGGGAATCTGTACGGTTTAGTGTTTAGGATTTAAAATAGTATTAAATTCCCGAAAAATTGGGGAAATTAGGAAAGGTATCCTTGATGTAATTGTGACCCTATTTGGTATCTATTGACAGGACGGGAGACACCAGAGACAGTCGAGGAGCGCACGGGGCGCGAGTGACTTGTTCTGATCTGTGAGTGGACTCTTTCCTATTCCCGAGCATGTCTAACTGTTTTTATCAATGTTTTATGATTTTATGTGTGTGTTTTTATGTTTTAATGATGATTATACGTGATTGAGATGTTTGCACGTTTTTCGAGATATTTCTGGGATTTTACACGCTTTTCGAGGAAAATCTGGTTTTCGTATTTTGATACCATATTTGAGGATTTTAACCTATAACTGTTTTCTGATGACGATAAATGAATTATGAAATATGTTTTGTGATTACATGTGGTTTTTGGTATAATAATGGATTTCCGGATTCGGGTTCGGAATGTCGGTTCTGAACGCCGGAAGGGCTTCAAACCGGGGATTTCGAATTCGAGTTTGGCGATAGATTTCGGAATGGTTTTACACTGATATGGATTGGATTTGCTGGATCTGGATATTGGGTTTAAAGACCCGGATTGATATTGATGGGGGACGGGCCCGGATTGAGTTTAAAGACTCGGGAGTTTAAAGACTCGGATATTACGATATTACCCCCATAGGCCTATTGAGTTTAAAGACTCGGAGTTATATTTGAGGCCTGGTTGAGTTTAAAGACTCGGATAGGTCCAGCAGGTTTGATCAGAATTGGTGGTTTGATGTTCATGCTCTGGTTTTGATATCCATTTTATAGTGTATCTGTTTCTTATGATGTTTGATAGTGTTTCTGTTTCTTATGATGTTCCATATTATGGATTTTCTATTATTTCGTCGGACATGCCTGTTTCCACAACGGAGGGAACAACTTATTATTTTTCCTTAACTCTGATTTGACGAGAAGCTGTTTTGAAACTACCATTTTTCCCGGTCCACTCACACTTTCTGTTTTTTTTTTTTTAAATTTCCCTCCAGGTCGTGGTGATAGCGCTGGGGTGAACGTTGAGGCAGATATCGAGGCATAGAGCTTCCGACGTTCTTCCGTTGCAGACTTAGACTTGTAGGACTTTTGGTGCCCATTTTGTAGAACTATGCTCTGCTTACTGTTGTATATATTATTTACTCCTTCGTCTGATAGTTATGCTTATAGTTGTATTAAGGTTATTTTTGGTACTGTAAGTGTGATTGTCAGACGGGAGCAGGGTTCATCCTGGGTATCGAGGTGATATTCGGGACGGGTCCTGACAGGTTATTTCAGTATGGCTGGTGATGCGTGATTGGTATGCTTCTACACGGATGCGATCATGTCATTGTTGATATATTGACAGGGCTAGCTTCCTAGTTTTTTGAGTATGTGTTATGGTCTAGTCATATATGTAGTGCTATTTGTTATGGTTTCATGTTGGTAAGGTTTATGACGTTATTGGCTTTCTAGTTACTGCACGTATTTTGAGATTAATGTTTTATTTGTAAACTTGATACATACATAGCTTTCTTATTTTTGTCCACTTACAATTTTTATTTTTTTTGGCACGCTCCAAGATGATCACGGACGCGGGTTGTGTGAAGCATGAGGCATCACAGAGAGTGTGTACTCTGATCATACTAGTTAGTATGTAGTAGTATCCCTGGTATAACACGTGGTTAGGATGTTTACTTGATCCCGAGGGTATTATGGCCTTTTTATCAGGTCGTGTCAGACGAGAGTAGGTCCTCCCAGGTTAATCAAGGGGGATTACGGGGAGGGTTCTGTCAACTTTGTATCATAGCACTATGTTGCTTTTTTTGGGAATTGTACACTAGGTGTGTACGATAGTTTCGTTACTGATTTGATGTCTCTACGATGACAACCCCATCATCAGCCTGGTAACAAGGATAATGATAGAAAATTTAATGAGAATGAACTTTGGATTGCTTCTGTTAGGCATTGGATGTTGGGTTTCAGCTGGGTTCGACCTTGAGAAGGGCCGATTTTTGAGTTGGCCTAGCGGCTTGGAACCGTGGACTCGCTGGTTGATTAGATCCCATGGTAGTGATTACTTGGAGTATGACCGATGGTCGATCAACAGGGGTTGTTGATGACCCTGGTTTGAGAACAATTGAACAAAATTACTAGGGAATAGGCACTTGTGGATCCAATCTCGTGGTGACCGATCAATGGATCTCACTCTTGAACAGATCGTACGGGCAAAAGGTTTCCCTCGTGAGCGTATGGTACTGATAGCAGTGTGCTTCTCGGATTTGTATACATAGGGCTGGTAGCAGACATTACTCTTACGAATTTGGATGTGGCTACCGAGACTTGGACGACGTTTAAGGAATGTTTCCAACGTTATTTTCACCCCAATTTTATCGGGATGCCAAGGAACGAAGGTCATGCACCTAGAGCAGGGGTATATGATTCTTGCTCGGTACGAGCAGAGAATTCTTGATTTATCTTAGTTCGCACTGGGTGCGACGGCGATTAAAGCAATGAGGCTTTATCGGGTTGCATCGGGTCTTAGGAACCAGACTCGAGCAATGGTGCTAGCTAGAGGATTCACCACATTCCGGACTCTGTTTGATGTGACATCTCAAATAGAGATGAGTTTATCTAAATTCCAGCAGCGGTTGGATGGACGTTTCTAGCTTCGAGTCTTCAAATGGTGTCTAACGGATGCATTTGCCATTGAGCTTTGAAGAGGGACGCTTCTAGCTTAGAGTCTTCAAATGGCAATCGTGTGATTGTAGTGTTCGATGAGCGGCATGGAGAGGATCCCATGAGGGCTAATTGAGATACCAGTATGTTTCTAGTTCGGTGGGACTTCTGGACACACACTACGCTTGGAGTAGAGACATGTGTTTTGTTTTGCCTTGGATTGGATACACGAGTATTGATGGAAGTATTCTTTGGTCCACACACTTTTATTTCTAGAAGATTTACACTCTCGTTGACTCGAAGTTGATCCCATTGGGTTGGGACATGACTATCAGTACTTTTACCGATACTATGCTTGGTGCTAGTTCGGTGATTTAAGACCGTTTGATTTGGGTAGAAAGGTTTTGATAGTAAGAAGGATTGGATTCCTTTGGATACTTGTCTGTTACACTTCTATTGAGTGCTTGAGGAACTATTTGTCTTTGGTAGTCCTGATTTGACACAATTGGTCTTTCGGTGGGACCAAAGGATACTTCCTTCAAGAGTTACACTTGGAGACTGGGAAGATACTACAGAATGACTGTTAAGAATATTAGGCACATGTTGTGATGTCCCCGGATGGCTCAGTGAGCTTGAGGAAGACATCGATTATGCGGGTATTTCTGGATGCGATTCTAGAGGATCTATGATGTTCGTTTGACTTATTAAGTCACCTTAGGGAAGCCCAAATGTTCTTTACGCGAAAGGTGGATCGTACCCTGAGATTTTTAGTTAGCCATTGGTGACTGAACCGGGTGATCATACAGAAATAGTAATCCTTATCATGGACCCATCCCAATCCCCCCGGGATTACCGTGGAATGTGCCCTGCTCCCGTCCAACAAGAGGTGTCAGACAAGGGATAACCAAGAGCCACTGCCCAACGGGGCATCCAGAGTGCGCAAGGATCGATGGAGGAGGTGTGCAATGTCCCAGTCTCTGCTGCAATCGCATCCGTAATCAACCTGAAGGGCATTAAAACCAAAAGCTGTGAGTGGACAAAAACCAATAAGTTTACCAAATACATTTATAAGACATTTATGCCCTCCAATAAAAACGTATGCATGCCACGAAAACCGGTAACCAAAACGTTTGCTCAACCGAGCCATTAGGGCCTTAGCCCAAAAACCGTTAACCAAAAACCAAGTGTGGGAACTCAGCCCAAAACTGTGAAATACCACAACTACACATAAACAACCATGTGGGTCACCACCCACGACCATAAATGAACATCAATCCATAAATCCAAAACCATTTAGGGTCCCTGACCCGACATACCATTTCATAACCAATAATCCATTTTTACCACATAACACATATCCAACCGAAAAGCCGTTTCATAGATCCATTAATCCATATTTTACCATTACCATCACCAGCATCCCAGATGCTTAGCGTCCCAGACGCTAGACGTCCCTAACGTCATATCTCACGGTTTCATAAGCTACGCGTGCTGCCCGGGGTCTCTCCGGGTCCATATATCTGACATCCCTGATGTCTGACGTCCCTGACGTCAATCATAGCAATCCTGTTCCTGAGTCATCATACGGTCCGGCTGCTCCGTATAATGACCCCTCGCAGGCAATGCACCGTGACTTCCCCAGTGTCCCAGACATCTGGAGGAGACCATCATATATCCTTGTATCCAGATGGTATATGGAAAACAGTTTTATTAAATCCTTTTATCACATCATTACAATGGGCCCTGCCCGAAATTTCCATAAAACCACGTAAATCCATTTAGCGTCCCTGACCCAAAATCACAATTATTAAACATAGGGTCCCTGACCCGAAATCACATTTATTATCCAACTGGGCCTCATGCCCGATTTTATGAACCACTGGGCCCACAGCCCGATTTGTAAACCAACTGGGCCCGCATCCCGACTTATAAACCCACTGGGCCCACGACCCGAATTCGTAAACCAACTGGGCCCCTGGCCCGATTTCATTAACCAACTGGGCCCCCGGCCCGATTCTCAAATGGACTCCAAGTCCGAAATTTCCAACATAATTGGGCCTCAAGCCCGAGTTCATATTTCCAATTTCAAAACCATTTCATCATATTATATCCAAGTCATAAATATGGAAAATCCATGTAAAACTGGAAAACCTCGATTTACGTGCAAGCACGCAAATCGCCTCGAAATACGTGAAACCGTACAATTTACCAACAACCAAATCAACATCACACAATCACAACCATAATCCATATAAAACATTTAAGCATGCATAGAATTTATAAAACCAAAGTCCACTCACAGACCGTTTTAACGGTATGCCTCGATACGCGTGCCACTGGCCCTCCCGGGCCTCACCACTATCACCGGGGCTCCCAATCCTGTCCAAATCACATTAGAGGGTCACTAACCTCATCATTAACATCCTATCAAAGTCCCGTAATTTTCCCGAATTTTTACTTATTTTTAAACTTAATTTAAAACCTTCGGACATCCCGAACACTATCGAGACGGTGTCCGATCGACACGAAACCAATCCCAAAATGTTCGTTACATTAAATAGGACAGAAGTCATGTTGACCTCACCTCAAGATTCCCACTCACGCACCCCCATGCGCCGCCGCAAGCGGCTGCGCGTGGAAGCCACGCGCCAGCTACAGTACCAGCACAATCATCCCCTTCGCCCGTTTGTCTGGTAAACGGGTTGAAAAACCCGCGAACAGACCCGATTCAATCTCATTCAATTTAACCTCAATTCGATCCGTTCTTTCAACTGATCCCTTCCAATCCAACTCTAATTAAGTTCTGCAAGTTCAATTTCTCGAATCGTGGTCTAAATCCTCACGACTCTCGATCGATCCTCGACGGGTCTCCGATTCGGGTTCATAGATTTCGACCCTGTTTTTCAAATTAATTAACACAGTGAGTATCGTGAGAGTGTAAGGATCATTTCTACAAGATTAATTTCATACAATCTCACCTCTAACCCAATGAACTCAAGCTCGAACACAGTCACTGTTCAACCATGGAGTATCGTCAACCACGACCGTTTCCTTTCAATTGACTAACCCAGAAGCATCGTGGGATCATGAGAAGCAGTTACCCCACCTCAATTCCGTCGTCTAAACACTCCACGATCACGACTCAACCTCGAAATTCCTCCTCTGTCACCAAGCTCGTTCAGAGCCAAAACGGCACCAATTCTTCTCGTTTCTTCGACAATTATGATCGTGGCACTCCCAGGAAGCTGAAGGTAATCTCCAATTTGATCCTCACGGCTCAATTCCTTCAATTCGAATTTTCCCTCTAATTTTCCCGAAATCCAAAATCCAAAATTCAACCCACACTCAATCCCTCGTGTTTCCCCGTTAATTCAATCATCTTAGTCTCTCAGTTTTCTCTCAGGAACGGCAGAGAGAGGGAGCCAATTCTCCCAATCTGATTCCCCCAATTTTGTGCACGGTTTAGGAACAAAGAAGAGGAAATGAGGGAGAAAATGGAGGAAATGATGAAGGATAAATGATGATGTTGTAATGATGGTGTTGGGAGGGAAACATGGAGTTGGAAACAAGGGATGGGTGACACTTGTCACTCATCCGGATGTGCACAGTCAACGGTCACTATTCATTATTATATTATTATTTTAATCCGAGCCTCGGTTCGTTAGTTCGTTTCCTTGACCATAACGTCGTCGTCGAATCTCCGATTTCGGCATGCCGCCTGTCATTGGATTCGTATCAACGATACCTACGTAACGGCCCTTGGCCCTCGTCCATCGGACCTCCCGGTCAAAAAGTCAACATTTGGCCCCAAACATGCCAAATTACCAAAATACCCCTCAACTTCCGAACACCATAACTTTCTCTACGAATATCGGAATCGAACGTGTCACCTGTCTATGAACGCGTGACGTCCCGAACTACGTCACGATCATCGGTCAAAGTCCGTTTGACCACCCGATCAAAAAGTCAACATTTTGCCCACGACCAGGGGCAAAACGGTCATTTTGCACAATTTGTCCGATTCCGCTCTACTAACCACCGTTCAACCTCACTAATCAAGATTAGTGACTAATCTAATCCCGGAATTCGGGACGGGTCGTTACATTTTGATAGTAAGAAGGATTGGATTCCTTTGGATACTTGTCTGTTACACTTCTATTGAGTGCTTGAGGAACTATTTGTCTTTGGTAGTCCTGATTTGACACAATTGGTCTTTCGGTGGGACCAAAGGATACTTCCTTCAAGAGTTACACTTGGAGACTGGGAAGATACTACAGAATGACTATTAAGAATATTAGGCACATGTTGTGATGTCCCCGGATGGCTCAGTGAGCTTGAGGAAGACATCGATTATGCGGGTATTTCTGGATGCGATTCTAGAGGATCTATGATGTTCGTTTGACTTATTAAGTCACCTTAGGGAAGCCCAAATGTTCTTTACGCGAAAGGTGGATCGTACCCTGAGATTTTTAGTTAGCCATTGGTGACTGAACCGGGTGATCATACAGAAATAGTAATCCTTATCATGGAAATAGTATGGATCCCTACAGTAGCTACTAATATATAGTATTGGTTGGTGAAGGAGACTTCCTCATTTTTTACCTTTTTGGTAAAACTTCTAGGTATGCTTGCAACATGGTTACAGTTTCTCTTGGTTTTGAAGGTCGTTTAAGAACTTAACACACAAAGTGTGGGCTAAATTTGAATGAGTTGAGGAGCAACAGATGCTAAGTTGTTTGATGCTGATGTGTACAGTATGGATTCTTATTCACACATGCGTCAGATGAACTTTGATCCCATCATTTTTTACTTTCTTCATGCCAGACATTACCATTGGCTAACTGACATGACCCATCCCAATCCCCACGGGATTATCGCGGGATGTGCTATGCTCCCATCTGACACGAAGTGTCAGGCAAGGGATAACTCAAAACCTCAACCCGACCGGGGCTTCTAGAGCGCGCTATGATCGGTGGAGGAGTGAGATGTCTCGGTCTCTACTACACCCCACATCCATGATCAACCTGAAGGGCATTAAAATCATTAAAAGCTGTGAGTAAACAAAAATCAATAGTTTAATAAAAACACATTTCATAAGAAGACATTTATGCCCTTCACGAAAAAGTATGCATGCATTCGAAAAACCAATAATCGAACCATTTACTTTAATTAAATCATTAGGGCCTTAGCCGAAAACCATAAATCCAAGTATGTGCGAACTCAGCCCAAAACCGTAAATCCAATCATGTGGGCCACTACCCAAAACCACCAACACTAAAATACCATTTCATAAATCCAATAAATCTGAAATCCACATACATAATCAAGTAAAGCCATGAATCACAATCCAATCCAATACCATTATATACCAATCCTCGACATCCCAAATGCCTGACGTCCTAGACGTCATGTCAAGGTCCAAGCCACGTGTGCTACCGGGGTCTCAACCCGAGTCAATCTCTGACATCCCAGATGTCTGACTTCCCAGATATCTAGCAATCCTGCTCCTGAGTCACTATACGGTTCGGTCGCTCCGTCTAGTGACCCCTCGCAGGCAATGCTCCGTGACCACTCCAGCGTCCTAGACGACTGGAGGAGACAATCCATAGATATAAGGATGGTATATGGAAAACATTTCATAAATCATCTCAAACCATTCAAATGGGACTATGCCCTGGATTTCCATAAAACCATCGTAATCCACCAATCCGATTTCTCAAATCCAAATCCATTTATGGGTCCCCGACCCGAAATCACATTCATAAAAAAAAATTGGGCCTCATGCTCGATTTCGTAAACCAAATGGGTCTCAGGCCCAATTCCATATTTCCAAATCCAAAATCATACCCTTGAACCATTATTAAAACCACAATCACGTAGAAATATAGTATAAAACCATCAACCTCGATATACGTGTAAATATAAAAATTATCTTGAAATACGTGCAAATATATAAATCACCAATACCACAATCATCATCATAGAAATCACATACATAAAACATATAAAGCACTTATGCATGCATCACAGTTTAGAAAACAATGTCCACTCACAAATAGTCCTACGATGCCGCCTCGATATGTGTGTCATAAGCCTCCCCAGGCTAAACCGGTGTGTGATGGCACTGTTCATCATCTTCAACCTTGGCTGAACTGGTCCGGACCAGTTCACCGCAGTTCCGATTCAACTGGGGCGGCGTGACCGATTCAGGACCCTATCTCCTATGTTTTTGGTCTGTTTTCATCCATTTTCATTCCTAAACCTTCATCTAATCATTCCTAATTGATTTATGATTTCAAAACATGAAAACCAGGCGTCAAACTCACCTTCCCGATTGATGTTTGAACCGGCCAACCCTCCCCCGCCGTGTTCTCATGCCTCCGGCCACCGTTGGCCTCGGTTCCAAGCTCGATCGACTAACCTTAACATCCAGAACTTCGCCCAATCAACCACTTCGACCAATAACCACCAAATCAAAAGTTACCATTTTTGAATCAAAACAGGGCACTCTTGGGTTACCACCTTACCTTGCCGTCGCGAGCTCCGTCGTGGCCGCCACCACGGTCGTCTCGACCTCAGGAACATCCTCCCATCATCCAAAACATTCGACATCCCTCAAAATCTGTCCTTACATTTTTGAACCTGAAGCTCACCGTCTCGGTTATCCCCGGTCACCGTCCACGACAGTCCTCCTTACTGCCACCGTTCAGCTTGTCCCAGTCTCCCCTTCATTCTCATGTTTACACCATCAACAATGAGTGAGGTTTGGTGGGTCGAGGGTGTGGTTTTGGGTGTTTGTTCTCACAGGTTAAAGGAAGAGATGAAGATGGTCGATGATGAAGAAGATGATAAGTGATCAGATGTGAGGGATGAAGGGTGAGGATGAAAGGGCTGAGGGAAATGAACGGCTGGGGGTGAGAGATGTGTGTGTGTTTATTTTAAAACAATTACAAATGGACCTATGGGAACAAGATCCACAATTTAGGGGTCTCAAGCCATTGGACTTGTCACTCATCTAAGCCGAACCTACGGACTCGTGACATCCCGATCTACGTAATAGTCCTCGTATGTTTGACTTCCCGAGTCAAAAGTCAACATTTTGCCCAAGTCCAAGGGCAAAATGGTCATTTTACACCGTCCATCTGAATTCACTCAACTAATAACCGATTAGTCATTCTAAGTCCATAATTAATTAATATTTAATCCTGATATTCAAGACGGGTCGTTACACTAAGCGGAGGAAATCCGTAATTCGTATTATGTGGTGACAAGGTCTATAGCTTACAATTTAATTGTCTTCTGCTATGTCGGGCGTGCATGAGAAGTGTGAAGACACTTGACAGATACCGATGCCTAGTCTTGAGTACCCTTAGGGGATGTAGTGATATACCAAGCAGAGTGAGTATCAGTGTTGGTGGGCCCGTGTTGGTATTATGGGTCATATTATTTCTACTGAGAGGATTAGTGTGGATCCTCGGAGGATCGAGATGGTTTTGGATTCGCGTCAGCCAACCATGGTAACTGTCATTTGGAGTCTCTCAGATTGGTTGAGTATTATGGGTGACGATAGAGGATTTCCCCATGATTGTAACCCGTTGATGCAATTGACTCAAGAGGGAGTCCAAATGGTTTAGTTTGAGCACTTGTACTGCACGTGAAGATTTTTTCTTATGCAGCTAGGCGAATGAGATGCCTTGTGATGAACTAGTTTACCCATGATTGGGAGCTTGTCACGGTGTATGGAAGAGTTGGACTCATTATCTCCTAGGGGAGATGTACATGATCTTTATAGCTTACCCTAGCCTTATGTATCAGCACTTTAAGGGAAGTGAACTCAAGACAAAGGAGTTAGTTAAAGTTGGTTAAGGACTATGACTATACATTTTAGTATCATTTGGATGGGTGGATATAGTAATTGATGCCTTGAGTAAGGGAGTTACACACTTGTTATCTTTTTTGCGTATTGTTCATCTACCTTCAGTATTTGAGCTCCGAATGGAGGGATTGTACTAATGGTAGATGACCGTGGAGTGTTATTGGACAATGTTACTGTGAGGCCGTTATGTCTGGATTAGATGTTATAACACAACTTCAGGATGGGGCTCGAGGTAAGTAATCGACAAGACATTCACTCAGGATTGGTACGTCTTGGTAAACGTAAGTCGATTGACCTTTGAATTTAACCAAGAGATTGAAATGGCTAGTGAACTGGGCGGTTTGTCTTGGGAGTTCTCGGAGAACACGTGTTGGACATGTCTCAAGTGTTGTCCAAGTGACCAGGAGAACTCGGTGAGTGTTTTGAGATTAGTATGTAATTTTTCCAGATCTGGGATCGGACGAACATGGTCTAGTGTTGGACCATGTTGGCATGGTAGGTATACGGTAGTCGGATTAGATCTAAGATTGATGTGGTACAATAAGTGGGATTGGATCCCATGTTAACTTTTCATTGAGATACTAGGACTGGGTATCGAATATTGTGTTCTAGAAGATAGATACTTTAGAAGGTTCAGTTATTGTGCGAGCTGGGAGCTCAGGGCCATGGTTGACAAGAGGGCCATGGTTGGCAAGAGGGTCATGGTTAGATCTGAGCTAGGAGCTGGGAGCATGTATTCGATGTGGTCAAGATACACTCTAAATGAGTGAGATACTAGATTGGGCCTCGAGAGGAATCAGGATCACAGAGTTGACCTCTTGGTGAGTCAAAGTACTGTAAGAAGACTCTGTTGCAAGTCGGATTTTGGTAAAGAACTCGAACGAAAATAGTGAAGCCGATGGGTTACTAGCTGGTCACGACGGTGAGACTTCCTAAAGGAAGATGACTTGTGATTAATTAGAGGGAGCAGAGACATCAGATTGGGTTCTGAGTTGCACCTGCGTGGTGGCAGGTGAGGTCGATGAGTTTTGATGCCTCGATTGAGGCTTGATAATTAAGTTTTAGAGTTCCAGTGGCAGTTTGATGACTCTCTT
The DNA here is from genome assembly GCA_032719365.1 of Prinsepia uniflora. NCBI lineage: Eukaryota > Viridiplantae > Streptophyta > Magnoliopsida > Rosales > Rosaceae > Prinsepia > Prinsepia uniflora. The sequence continues at coordinate 44,427,922 of CM064861.1, read as the reverse complement.
ATCGGGTACGGTAATTGAGAATGAGTTGGGATTCGACATTGACCGTTGGATTTTAGTTAACGTCGGGTGACGTTTGATTCGGTATGTGTACTGTGGATGGATTTTGGACGTGGACTTACACGTGGGAGCCTTAGGTTGGATGTGGTGTTGGCTTTCCATAGTTTTGGACATAGGCTAGTGTGAATTTCAGAGACGAAACTCTTTAAGGGGTGCAGATTGTAACAACCCATCTCGTAAGCACGGGAGTATCAAGATTAAACAGGATTGATTGAAGAATAATCGAGATTATTCGAGGTAAAATAATGGTTTTACCCCTAGAAGGGAAAAATGTTGACTTTTGACCTGGTAGGCTATTTGGACTTTGACCGAGGGCAATTACATAGATCGAGAGATTTCGATTACGTAGACAGATGGCACGTCCAATTTGGACGTCGTCTGATGAAATTCTGGGTCTAGAAAAATTTAATCAGATTATTTGTTACTAGTTTTACGAGAAGGGTGGACAAGTGTCATTCATCCCCTTGGCCTATTTCCCTACACATAATTACATCTCCCTCATTCAAACCCATACATGTAGACACCCGAAACCCCAACCTCACCATCTTCTTCTTCACGTGGTACTAGTCGAGGGACTTAGAGAGTGAGAATGTGTGAGGGAGAGGCTAACAGAGACGGTGAAAAAGGCAGAGCCATGACGGCTGGGCGGAAAACCATGAAAATCGGGATAAAAATGAAAGGCAGATGACAACTAGACAAGCTTTGGGACTGGTTCGAAGTTTGGCCATGGAGGTTCCAACTTGACCAGGTGATTTCAGGCCCGGACATCTCGAAGGCTTCAGATTGGCTTACGACTCGTGTTTTGAGCGAGCGGCGGTACATGTGAGTGGACTTTTGTTTTCTTAACTCTATGCATGCATTTATATATGGGTTTTATACGATTTATAATGCGAACTATGATATGACTGTGATATGATGTGACTGTGATATGATATGATTGATGTGAGATGTTATGATGATGGTGATGATTGTGATGATGTGAGATGCCGATTGTGATAGATAGTCTCAGACGTCGAGATGGGCTCCGTCATTCCCAAGACTCATCTCAGACGTCGAGCTGGGCTCCGTCATTCTCGAGATTCGTCTCAGACGTCGACCCTCGAGACTTGGGCCGTTCCTCAAACACCAAGTCTGGGACTCCGTCATTCTTGATCCAGTCCACACGCAGTCGTTGAGTCTAGGACTCCGTCTTTCCTGAGTGATATTAGCCTACCGGTAATGCACCTTGATATGATGATTCAGCAACAGACATCGAGGTTAATATAATTGGTTGGTTCGGTATGTTGGTTATTTCGATATGGTTAGTGATGTGTGATTGGTATGTGATAAACCTTGAATTAAGCATCATTTTATACCCTTTATACTTATCTTTTAATGTTTAAATACCAAACAACTGTAGAAAATAATATATTTTTTGAGAAATGTGCAGAATTGGATAGAGCTCGGAATTGCGAGAATTTAGGCGAAAGAATTACCTCACTCGGAGTTATATTGAAGATGTTATGATCCAATTAAAGGAGGCCACCAAAATGAGCTATAAAATTCGGTAGGGAGCTACTGAAGTCCACAAAGATAGCCTAGAAAACTTTCGGCGCGCGCCTACCGAATGCCCTTCCAAGCCTCCTTGCTGTGTTGACCTTGCCATTGACCACTGCATTTCAGTCCCAATTTCGGCTGGTGCCCACCGAAATTCATCCTGAAGCTTTATTTCGTGATTTAGGCATATTTTGAGATAATTCCAACTTGCTTCCACACTTATTCTCCATTTTGTATTAGGATTTCAATCTTATTTCCTTTTATTTTATTATTTTCACCCTTTTTACTTGTGGAAAAGGTTTTTAATTAGTTTTCTTATATATTTAGGAAACCTTTTCCTTTAGATTTAATTTGTAAACTCCTATTTATTTGGGGATTAATTTTCTCCTATAAATAGAGTGGTTTAGGTTTTTTTTTTTTTGTAAATGGTCGCTCGTTTTTGTACTGAAACTCTGATTGACTAAATTTTCCAATTTATAGAATCGATATTACTTTGCAAGATTAATTACCTCATACTCCATCTTCTACCCTTCATATGTGGCATAGTGGGGCGTTCCTTATTGTCTCACCAAAGAGAGTTCATTCACTTAGCATCTTTTGGGCTTCTTGGGAGAAAAAGTGTAACACGACTTCTTACTTCGTAGTTATCTTTTGGAATGAATATCGTTTCTATGAATTGATTATTTTTGTTTTTGTTATGTTTGTATATTGATACTTAATGCTTGATAGATGAGTTGGGCATTCCCTAGTCTATTATTGAAAGTGCCGTCGGGTGTCTCGGGCACGTACTTACGAATATGCAACCATCTCGTAGAACTAAAGTTAAGAATTTTGTTGGTTTGAAGTTGATATAATTTATGAATGAGTAAGACATGAAGAATGAGTTGACCATGTGTAAATAATAGATTAAGTTGGTTTAGATTTAATTTAATTACTTAGGACTTTAAAATCAACCTTTACCACCAATTAACCAATCAAACGACAATCATACTTAGGTACCCTCAATCCCTTGTCCATAACGATTCTTATTTACCAATGCTACATCTACAAAAAAGGGTTTTTAAATTGCATGCGTTTTCAATAGGTGTTAATTTAATGCTTATTTTTTTGTGTATCAGTATGCTTCTGCACTGATGTGGTCATGTCATTGTTGATATAATGATAGGGTTGGCTTCCTATTTTGTTGAGTATGTTCTTTAGTCTAGTCATATATGCAGTGATGTTTGATATGGTTTCATGTTGGTAAGGTTTATGACGTTACTGGTTTTCTAGTTACTATACGTATTTTGAGATTGATGTTTTATTTTTAAACTTAATGCATGCATAGCTTTCTCAAATATAGGGTTTAATGATTGATTTCGGAAAATAGTTTTCAAAACCTTTACTTTTGCCACTCATACTTTTTATTTGTTTTGGCACCCTCCAGGTTGATCGCAAACGCGGGCTGTGTGAAGGCTAAGGCATCACGAAGAGTGTGTACTCTGATCATACTGGTTAGTATGTACTAGTATCCCTGGTATGACGTGTGGTTAGGATGTTTACTTCATCCCGAGGGTATTAAGGCATTTTACCAAGTCGTCTAAGACGGAAGCAGGTCCTCCCATGTTAATTAAGGGCAATTATGGTGAGGGTCCTGTCACGTAATATGTGTAAGGATTTTCAAAAGGGCTTTAGAGCCAATGATTTCATTGAAACGTGGGCCAAAGGGCCTTTTATATTTATGTGGTTTTGGGTTGGACCCATGGTTTATATATACTGCTCTTTTATTTGAAAGTAATGATGTCTCGATTATGCATGCATGTTTTATAAAACAAAGGGTTAAATTTTTGTTTTTGGAAAATGGTTTTACAACACTTTGTTTTTATCCACTCACACCTTTTACTGATTTTGGCACCCTCTAAGTTGATCGCGTACGGGGGCTGTATGAAGGTTGACGGGGGCTGTATGAAGGTTGAGACATCACATGGATTTATGTACTCTGGATATCCCAAATGGAGTATAATTGCATCCCTTGTCTGACACATGTTAAGTATGCTTATTTTAATCTTGATGGTGCTTTAGTAATTTTGCATGAAGTATCAGACGAAAGCAGCTCCTCCCATGCTAATCGAGGGGGATTACGTGGAGGGTTCTATCAATTGGTATTAGAGTGCTGGGTTGCTCTCTATGGGGTCACACACTAGGTGTGCACGATAGTTTCATTTCGAATATGATACCTCCACAACAATAGCCCCATCATCAGCTTGGTAGCGAGAGTAAGGATATGAAAGTGAGACCGGAAAGGACCTTGATTTGGTTTGGTTAAGCATTGGATGCCATGTTTTAGTGGGGTTGGACCCCGAAAAAAGGGTCAGTTATAGTGTTGGCCTAGTGGCTTGGAGCCGTGGTGTTACTAGTTGATTGAATCCCAAGATGGTGACTATTCAGAGTTTGTGACAGATGGTTGGTTAAGATGGATGTGTTGTTGGGAGAAGTAAAGGTAGTTGATGACCCTTGTTCAAGAACAGTTGGACAAATTACAAGGACCGTTTTCTGATGGATCGGATCGAGGGGGACTGATCAGTGGATCTCACGCTTTGGAACGGATTGTACGAACGATAGGTCGCCCTCCTAAGCGTATGGTTCTGATAGCAGTGTTTCTCTTGGATTGGTCTGCATATTGTTGGTGGCAGACATTACTATCTACGGGTTTGGATATGATTACCGAGACTTAGGCGATGTTCGAGGAATGTTTCTTACATCATTTTCACCCCTACTCCTATCAAGATGCTTGAGAGGCGAAGTGCCTACACTTGGAGCGGGGGTATATAGCCATGGATTAGTATAAGCATAGGTTTCTGGACTCGGTCTAGTTCGCACAGGGTGCGGTGGCGACCAAGACATTGAGGATCGATTCGTGTTGGATTTTTAGAGACGAGTTTGTCGGAATCCCAGTAGCGACTATATGGTTCTGGGTGGCGCCGAGGGCGTCAGGAGGATACATTTGCACTGTGAGCTTTGGAAAGGGACACTTCTACCTCCGATTCTACCAGTGGCAATCATACGGATTACAGTGGTCAATAAGCGGGACAGAGCGAGTCTCGAGGAAGTCGGTTGAGATTACAATGATCCTTCTAGTCCGGTGGGACATCTAGAGACACATACTACATCTGGAATGATGACAGGTACCCCATCTTACCTTTTTTGGGATACATGTGTGTCGATGGACTGCAGGATCACACAATTTTTATCCTCAGAGGATTTATACTTTCTGTTTAGGAGCTGATCCCACTAGGTTGGGACATAATTATAGGTACTTCGATCAGTATCATGTTAATTACTAGTTCGGTGATTCGAAACTATTTGAGTTTGACATAGGAGGTTTGGACCTTAAGACATAATGGATTCCCTAAACATTTGTGTTTTGGATGTGATTCTAGGGACGAGTTGGGTGGATTACCATCATGTCTCTATCAAGTGTTTTGAGGAACCATTATCTTTGGTTGTCCTGACTTGCCACAGTGTGTCTCTTGTGCAGACTAGGGGATACTTCTTTTCGAAGTTATTTCGGCTTCAGATATTAGACTCTTGTTGTGATGTTCCCGGATATCTCAGTGAGCTTGGGAAGATATCAGTTGTGCGGGAGTTTCCAGATGCATTTTTCCTAGGATTTACGGGGTTGCCACCTCAAGGGGAGATTCTAGGTACTTAACCCATTTCACAGCCACCGTGTCAGATGGAACCACAGAATTAAGGGTTTAGTTATAGGACTTAGAGGATTTGGGGTTCATTCGACTTGGTATGTCACCTTAGGGAACCCTAGTGCTATTTGTGCGAAAGATGGATAGGACTCTGAGACTTGGAATTGGTTATTGGCAGCTGAACAGAGTGCTAGTGCGGAACGAGTATTCCTAATCGTGGAAGTGCTTAGTGAAATTTCTTCATTTGTTCGTCACTTTCGGGTGTCATGGATGTATAATTTTGTAAAAATGGAGCTCGTTATAGGAAATATAGTGGGTCCCTATATTAGCTATCGACAAATATTATTGGTTGGTGAAGGAGACTTCTCTTTGTCTACTTCTTTGGCAAGGACTTCTGAGTATACTTACAACATGGTTGCAGTTTCTCTCGATTTCGAAGGTCAGTTAGGGGCCAACACTCAAGATGTGAGCCGAATGTGAACGAGTTGAGGAGGATAGGGTGCTTGGTATTGTATAACGTGATGTGTGCAGTATGGATTTGTATTCACATTTGCATCAGTTGAGAATCAAGTAATTGGATATTCCTATAACCACTTTCGAACTAAGTATGGGTATTATGAGTTTTGGACCGTGCCATTTCAGTTGACTAATGCCCCAACGACATTGATGGACTTGATGCACCGAGTATCTCGAAAGTGTCTGGATCGTGTTGGAAATTAGGTTATTGATAATATCCTGACGTGTTCAAGGAGTGCGAAGGCACATGTACAATATCGTAGCCTAGTATTGAATACCCTAAGGGGAAGCAGTGATATACCAAGTTGAGTGAGTATTAGTTTTGGTGGACCCGTGTTTGTATTATGGGTCATATTATTTCTGCTCAAGGATTAGTGTGGACCCTCGGAAGACCAAGGTAGATTTGGGTCGGGGTCAACCAACCATGATAACCGAGATTCAGAAGTTCTCATATTAACTAGGTATTTTAGACGTTTTGTGGAGGACTTCTCAAGGATTGCCACCCGTTGACGCAGTTGACCCGGAGTAGAGTTAAATTGGTTGGGGATGATTTTTTTTTTTGTAGAAAGAGCTTCTAGGAATTGAAAAGATGATTGACTACTGTTCCGCTTTTGACCCTTCTGGACGAGTGGGGATATTGAGATCTACAGTGATTGCGACGACCCGGAAATTCGAGAAAGGAAAAGTTGGAAAATTGGAAGGAAATGACGATTTTTCCATTCGTTATAGGGGAAAAAGTTGACATTTTGATCAGGACATTTTTTGGACTTTCCGTAAATACCATTAGGTAGGTCCCAAGACACTAAGTCCGTAGACAGACGGCATGCTGAAATCGGAGTTCGGATGTGAAAGTTACGGACCTAGGAATGCGAAGGGCAATTTGGTCATTTGGTAAAGAAGGGTAAACTGGTAATTTTGGTAACATAAGTTTATGATTAACCATAGGTGGCTCATTTAGTCCTTGGGGTGACACACGTCACCTGTGAATATGGCATTAGTGGCACTGTGGTCGTGTATGTGTGTTGTGTTATGGCTATGGCTCCTAATTGATTAAGTGTAGATCAATTGTATTCTAAACCAGAGGCGGTAGGGACTTCTCTTTGTGCCGTCTGGATAATTGTGAGAGGAAATGAGTGAGGAAGAACAGGGGAGAGAAAATAGAAGGGAACCATAAAACCCGAAACTTGTTCTTGAGCAATTGAGATTCAATTGTTGAGTTTTAGACCAACCCAAGTCGAATTAAGGTAAGAGAGAGTTTTTTGGAACCATTTCGCATCGAACCGCCTCTAAACTGGGAAGAATTGATGGAGGAAAGGTCAAGAACTGAAGCTTCAAATCTCTTAAAAATTCGAGACTGAGTTCGAGTTATTGGAAGCATTGAATGATGAAATTAAAGTTGTAAGATTGTTTATAATGATGCTACGATGCTTCTTGATGAATCAATTGCAAGAAAAAAATGAGAATTGATTGAGATTGAGGGATTAACAGTGCCCGCGATAGAAAGGAAGTCGTGAAGTTGAATTTGATTGTTCGAGGTAAGTGTTTATGTAATTGAGATTACAAAACTATAATTAGACTTAAACCGATGCTATTAGCTTGATCAATTATGGAAATCGACTGAGAATTGGGCAAGATTGAACCGGGTTGCACCGCAGGACCCGTTTGCAGGGGAAACGGGTAGAGGTGACGATGAACAGTAACTGGGGTACTGTAGCAGGCGCGTGGACTTCACGCACAGCCGCTTGCGGCGGCGCATAGAGGCACGTGAGTGGGATTCTCGAGGTGAGGTCAATATGACTTTTATTCTATGCAATGTAACGAACATTTTGACTTTGGTTTCGAGTCGATCGGACACCGTTTCTATATTGTTTCGAGGGTCCGAAGGCTTATGTTACGTTTTTAATTCGTAATTAATTCCTGGAAAATTATGGGAAGTTACTATGATATTCATTGAGTCATTAGTGACAGTTAATGATGATTTTGGACAGGATTCATGATTCCTGGAAAATGTCAGAAATTATGGAAAAGCGTGCAGCTCAGAATCGAGCGGTTTGAACGGTGTGTGAGTGGACGTTTGTTTTATAAACTGTTATGCATGCATAGTTAAATGTTTTACATGATTGATTGCATGATTTGATTTGCAATGATGTCATGGTGATTTGGCATGATTAATTGTGATTAATTTTTAATCGGTATTTTGGGCACGTTTTACGAGAAAAGTGAACTGATGATTTTGGGTTAGGCTCAGGGTTTTAAAATGATGCTTTGACTTGGATTTTTTGTAACGACCCGTCCCAAATTCCATGATTAGATTAGTGACTAATCACGATTAGTGAGGCTAATCCGTGATTAGTAGAGCGAAATCGGACGAGCGATGCGAAATGACCGTTTTGACCTTGAGGGTGGCAAAACGTTGACTTTTTAATCGGGCGGTCAAATGGACTTTGACCGATGACCGTGACGTAGTTCGTGACGTCACGAGTTCATAGACAGGTGGCACGTTCAATTCCGACATTCGAGGAAGAAGTTGTGATGTTCGGAAGTTTAGGGGCATTTTGGTAATTTGGGTGAATATGGGGTCAAATGTTGACTTTTTGACCGGGAGGTCCGATGGCCGAGGGCCGAAGACCGTTACGTAGATAAGGACGATACGAATCCATAGGCAGGCGGCACACTGAAATCGGACTTCGAACGGGAGAGTTATGGGTCACGGAAGTTCGATTTCACTATGCACGAACTTCGAGACGGGGACGTTTCGGCGAAATCTGATTGGGTGGATATTTTGGTGGGCCCCATGGATGAGTGACAAGTGTCACTCATCCCATTGCTTTGATCCCCCAAAATGTGGATCTATAGAATTAATTAATATTATTTAATTATTTTTATAAACCAAACCCACACCTAATTCAATCCTAGCCATCCAATTCAATCCTAACTATCAATCCTCACCCTCCATCTCTCTTTCCCTCATCTGATCACACTATCTCCCTCTCTCTTCTCTTCCACGGCATCACCTTCATCACTTCATCTTTTTCTTCATTTTCTCCATTTTCCTTCACAAAACCGAAACAACCACACACCATCACCATTCCTTGCTTGGATGAGCTGAACATGATCGTGAAGTGGTGGAAAGATGTTTAGGATGGCAGGCCACGGCCAGCCACGGCGGAGGACACGGCGGGGAGAGAGAACCCGTGAGGTACGTTTTCCTCAAAATTTGGATTTTTAGTTTTAGGAGTTTTCGATGATTTCTAAAGATTAGGAATGGTTTCTAGGGACCCTAGGAGTCTATTAGGATTGTTTTCGAGGGCTGAGGTGGTCTGTAACGGCCGTGAAGGGCGGAGGTAGTCACGGCCGCCATTGATGAACTTGGAAGGTATAGTTTTTGAGGGTGTTCTTAGTTGTTAGGGCCATGGATCTTTAGGTTAGGTTGAGAGGAGTAGAATGGGACAAACGGGAGGAAAAATGGTGGCCGGAGCAGGGAGAACCGGCCGGGTCAAGCCGCGGGTCACGGCGACCTGGTTACTGGTATTCGGGTCGACCCGCGGGAGGACAGAGATGACAGGTGACGTCATCATGCTGACGTCATCATGTCAGGGATGACGTCATCATGTCAGATCTGACAATGTCAGACTGACATGTCAGACAGTGGGCCAATGGGAGCGTGACACGTGTCACTGTCAGGGGTTGTCAGTGATGACGTCATGCTGACGTCAGCGATGACGTCAGCAGGTACTGTAGTAGGCGCGTGAAGCCCACGCACAGCCACTTCAGACGGCGCGTGAGGGCGTGTGGCAGGGAATCTGGGGAAGGTTCCAACATACGAAATCATCTATTCGATGTAACGAACATTTTGAGACTGGTTTCGTGTCGATCGGACACCGTCTCGATATGTTTCGGGGCATCGGAAGGTTTAGGTTCGGGATTAAAAATAGTTAAAAATACGGGAAAATTACGGGGCTTTGGTAGGAGGTTAATTAAGTAGTTAGTAACCTTCTATTACGATTTGGACAGGTTTGGGAGTCCCGGTGACGGTGATCGGCTCGGGGAGCCGTATGGCACGCAAATCGAGGCGGCAGCTCGGACGGTCTGTGAGTGGACCTTGTTTTCTAAATTGGTGCATGCATAAATGTTTATTATATGTTTATTTACTTGTTTGATGATGCCATGGGTGCATTTGTATGTGGTTACGTATAAGCACGTATTTCGAGGTTTCGGCCTTATACGGTGCTTATACGGGTCTGTATTTCTTTATTGATTTAAATGAACTGAATTTGGATTTCAAAATGATAAACTTGGGTATGAGACCCATTTGGTTTTGTCTCGGGCATATGACCTCAGATTCCGGGCACGGTGCCCAGTTGGTGTCCTATGTTCGGGTACGAGACCCAGTCACTTTACGGTTTATGATTTCAGGTCAGGGAACCTTAAATGGAGTCCCAGGTTCATGACGGTTTATGGGAACCGGCATGAACCCTTGTTATGGTATTATGGTTGATGACGGTTTATGGGAACCGGCATGAACCCTTGTTGGTTATTACGGTACATGACGGTTTATAGGAACCGGCATGTTACCTGATTATGGGTATTATGGATTCATGACGGTTCAGGGGAACCGGTCATGAATGTTTATGTTATGTATATATATGTTCGTCTACCTTCCTTTACATGTTCTACTATCTCCTCTGGGGAGGGTCGTTGGCCTGGGTGGACCCCGGAGTAGTCACGGAGCACCGACTGAGTGGAGTCACCCCCCAGTTGGGTTCCTTACTCTCAGGAAGGCTATGATTACTATTACCTCGGGTAGGGTCAGTGGTCTACGGACATTGATCTTGACTTTGAGAAGACTCGGATTGAGACCTGGGTAGCATGCGCGTGGCTTTGGATACCGTGACAGGATTGGTTGTGTGACTTATATATATGTATGTGATGGATATATGATATATGATATGTGGTGTGTACAGGTGTGCACAGGATTTGGGCAGTGGCCCGTATGGTCGTTTCCATTGTGGTCCTTTCGACCTTGGTTTATATCTGCCTTGGGCTTAGTCCCACATATGGTTTGTTTTGGATAAATGGTTTTCGAATGCATGCATGCTTTTTAGTAGAGGGTACAAAGGTCTTCTCGTTAAAATGTTTTTATAAACTTTTGTTTTGTCCACTCACAGTTTTTAATGTTTTGACTGCCCTTCAGGTTGACATCGGATGTGGACTGTAGCAGAGACCGAGATATCACATGCCTCCTCCGGATCCTGGCGTACTCTGATAGCCCGGGAGGGCAAAGGACGAAAATATCCCTTGTCTGACACTTCGTGTCAGACGGGAGCAGGGTCATCCCGCACTAATCCCGGGGGGATTGGGATGGGTCCTGTCATTTTGAGTCAAGAATCTTGTGAAAGCCTGTTGATTGGCTTTTTGACTTGTTTTTACGGTAAGCCAGCTTCTCGGATGCGACTGAGCCTGGATGTACCACTCGGATACGTCTGATCCTAGGGATGTGATATTTGCCCAGATGTGACTGATCCCGAGGGTTGAGCCCAGATGTGTCTGATCCCGAGAGTATGGCTGCATGGTTGCCTACGCGTAGTGCAGATGTGATTGTGTGATTGATTGTGCATTTGAGTCGTGCGATTTGATGTTGATTGTGATTTCTTTGAGTACTGGTAATGAGTACGGGTTTCGGTCATTGTGGCCAGGTTAGTGTTTTCATATGTTTGGCTTGAGAGCCGGGATTTGATACTTTTCATGTCATTTGGCTAGAAAGCCATGGTTTGATAAACTGGAGGGGAAAATGGTCTATTTGAAATGTATTTTCAAAGGATATTATTTTTGTCCACTCACACCTTTTCTGTTTTAATGACCCTCCAGGTCGTGGCACGACGTTCGGGGCTGATCGAGAGGCGGAGGTATGAGCAGAAATCAATGTAGTTATCCTTTGTCTGATAGGTGATGAGGGGTAGTTTCGAGACTTCAGTTGACTTGTCAGAGGGGAGCAGGATCGGGCATGGTTATCAAAGTCCAGTTGGGACGGGTCCTGTCAAATTGGTATCCGAGCATTGGGTTACTGATTTGCCATGCCTCCGAGACGCGAGCCCTGTGCGTGGCCTGTTGATGAGACGAGATACGAGGGTATAGGAAATCTCTGGAGTGGGTATGACCCTGGATTGGGGTCAGGTAGTGTATCGTGGACTTGTGTTGGGCATGTTGGGCCTAGGATGAATGGGTCCAGATGATGCTTGAGCCCAGCAGTGAGTAATACAGCATGAATGGGTGAGTTGGACACAGAATGAGATGGTTTAGTGTGTGTTGGGAGATCCTAAATAGGATGTGGTTCGCCTAGGTGTGTTTGCTAGGTGACCAGATATGCCAGTGGTGGCATTGATAGTGGATGTTGAATTCAGACTCGAGAGGAGTTGAGTGTTTGGACTTGGACTCAGAAGGAGTCAGGAGTTGGTTTAGGACTCGGGATGAGTCATGATGTGATATGAGGGCTCGAGACGAGTTAGGAAAGATGGAAAAAGGTAATTATGGTTGCGTAGAACGAACGAGGGTTCATGTGGGAACTCGAGGTGTTGACATGGATGTGAATTAAGTCTCCATGATTGTTGTAGGAAAGGTACATCCGAATTTCGGGGACGAAATTCTTTAAGGGGGGAAGGTTGTGACGACCTAAAAATTCGAAAAAGGAAAAGTTGGAAAATTGGAAGGAAATGACGATTTTACCCTTGGTTATGGGGGAAAAAGTTGACTTTTTCTCTGGATATTTTTTGGACTTTCCGTAAATACCGTTAGGTAGATCCCGAGACACTGAGTCCGTAGATAGGCGGCATGCCGAAATCGGAGTTCGGATGTGAAAGTTACGAACCTAGGAATGAGAAGGGCAATTTGGTCATTTGGTAAAGAAGGGTAAAATGGTAATTGGCATTAGTGGCACTGTGGCCGTCTGTGTGTGTCATGTTATAGTTATGGCTCCTAATTGATTAAGTGTAGATCAATTGTATTCAAGACCATGGAAGAGGCAGGGACTTCTCTCTATACCGTCTGGATAATTGTGAGAGGAAATGAGTGAGGAAGAACATGGGAGAGAAAATAGAAGGGAACCATAAAACCCGAAACCTGTTCTTGAGCAATTGAGATTCAATTGTTGAGTTTTAGACCAATCCAAGTCGAATTAAGGTAAGAGAGAGTTTTCTGGAACCATTTCACATCAAACAACCTCCAAATTGGGAAGAATTGATGGAGGAAAGGTCAAGAATTGAAGCTTCAAATCTCTTAAAAATTCGAGACTGAGTTCGAGTTATTGGAAGCATTGAATGATGAAATTAAAGTTGTAAGATTGTTTAGAATGACGCTACGATGCTTCTTGATGAATCAATTGCAAGAAAACAATGAGAATTGATTGAGATTGAGGGATGAACAGTGCCCGCGACAGAGAGGAAGTCGTGAAGTTGAATTTGATTGTTCGAGGTAAGTGTTTATGTAATTGAGATTACAGAACTATAATTAGACTTAAATCGATGCTATTAGCTTGATCAATTATGGAAATCGACTGAGAATTGGGCAGGATTGAACCGGATTGCACCGCAGGACCCGTTTGCAGGGGAAACGGGTAGAGGTGACGATGAACAGTAACTGGGGTACTGTAGCAAGCGCGTGGACTTCACGTACAGCTGTTTGCGGTGGCACATGGGGACACGTGAGTGGGATTCTCGAGGTGAGGTCAACATGACTTTTATTCTATGCAATGCAACGAACATTTTGATGTTGGTTTCGAGTCGATCGGACACCGTTTCGATATTATTTCTAGGGTCCAAAGGCTTATGTTACGTTTTTAATTCTTAATTAATTCCCGGAAAATTATGGGAAGTTACTATGTTATTCATTGAGTCATTAGCGACCCTTAATGATGATTTTGGACAGGATTCATGATTCTTGAAAAATGTCGAAAATTACGGAAAAACGTGATGCTCAGAATCGAGCGGTTTGGACGGTGTGTGAGTGGATGTTTGTTTTATAAACTGTTATGCATACATAGTTAAATGTTTTACATGATTGATTGCATGATTTGATTTGCAATGATGTCATGGTGATTTGACATGATTAATTGTGATTAATGATTATTTAATCGGTATTTTGGGTACGTTTTACGAGAAAAGTGAAATGATGATTTTGGGCTAGGCCCAGGGTTTTAAAATGATGCTTTGACTTGGATTTTGAGTCAAGAATCTTGTGAAAGCCTATTGATTGGCTTTGTGGCTTGTTTTTACGGTAAGCCATCTTCTCGGATGCGACTGAGCCTGGATGTACCACTCAGATGTGTGTGATCCTAGGGATGTGATATTCATCCAGATGTGACTGATCCCTAGGGTTGAGACCAGATGTGTCTGATCCCGAGAATGTGGCTGGATGGTTGCCTACGCATAGTGCGGATGTGATTGTGTGATTGATTATGCACTTGAGTCGTGCGATTTGATGTTGATTGTGATTTGTTTGAGTACTGGTAACGAGTATGGGTTTCGGTCTTTGTGGCCAGGTTAGTGTTTTCATATGTTTGGCATGAGAGCCGTGATTTGATACTTTTCATGTGATTTGGCTGGAAAGCCGATGATGGTTATTTATATGTTTTACCTTATGCATGCATGGTTTGATAAACTGGAGGGGAAAATGGTCTATTTGAAATGTATTTTCAAAGGATATTATTTTTGTCCACTCACACATTTTTTGTTTTAATGACCCTGCAGGCCGTGGCATGACGTTTGGGGCTGATCGAGAGACGGAGGCATGAGCGGAAAGCAGTGCAGTTATCCCTTGTCTGACAGGTGCTGAGGGGTAGTTTCGGGACTTCAGTTGACTTATCAGTGGAGCAGGACCGGGCATGGTTATCAAAGTCCAGTTGGGACGGGTCCTGTCAGTGATGCATCTCTACTGAGGTTTGAAATATTTACTTATGATGCACGGAAAAGCTATTGCTCTTGCATATAGGCAGTTGAGATCTCTTGAGATAAATTACCTTACATATGTTTGGGAGTTTTCCGTGATGACGTATGTACCAAAGAGTTGAACTCACTATCTCTTAGAGAAACGTGTAGGATCTTAACAGATCACCAGAGCCTTATGTATTTCTACTTTGACTTTTTACATCATCAGGAGAGAGGTCGAATCAAGTAACCGACAAAATTTTGCAGTTTGAGATGGTACGTCTGGGTAGACGTAGGACGGTTGACCTTGGAGGTTAACCGAGAGATTGGATTGGTTAGTGAACTTATCAGTATGTCTTTAATGTTTTCGAGGAGTGCATTTTGTACACATCTCATGTGTTGGTCAATGGACCAGGAGAACTCAAAGAGGATTTTGAGTTTAGGTTGTGATTTGTCCAGCTCTGGAATCGGACAAACAGGGTCTAGTGTTGGGCCATGATGGCATGGTAGCCATATGTGATAAGCCTTGAATTAAGCATCATTTATACCCTTTTATGCTTATCTTTTAATGTTTAAATACCAAAAAATAGGAGAAAATAATCTATTTTGTGATAAATGTGCAGAATTGGATAGAGCGCAGAATTACGAGAAATTAGGAGAAAGAATCACCTCAATCGGAGTTAGATTGAAGAAGTTATGATCAAAACAAAGGAGACCACCAAAAAGTATAACCAATTTTGATAGGGAGCTAGTGGGTGGCAGGTGGAGTCAACGAGTATTGACTCCTTGAGCGAGATTTGAGAGTTGAGTTGTGGAGTTCTAGTGGCTGTTTGATCACTCCCTTATCGTGTACTATCACTGAGGATGAGTCCGGATCCGACTTTGACTTTTGGATTATAGTTGACGTCTAGTGACATTTGTTCCTTGTGTGTACTGAGGATGGTTTTTGAATGTGGACGTGCACACTGGAGCCCTCAGTGTGAATCTCGAGGACAAAATTTCTATATTGAATTTTGAGGACGAAATGTTTATAGTAAATTTCGCAGACGAAATTGTCTAAGAAGGGTAGATTGTAACAACCCAACCCAAAATTTCGTGTTCATTAGGAATTAATTGAGGATTTGTCGAGATTAGTTGGGTTGAAATGACGATTTTACCCCTAGGCGGGGAAAATGTTGACTTTGACCAAGGAGATTATTTGCACGTTGACCATGGTCCATTGCCAGTATTTTATGGTGATTACGATTACGTAGACATGCGACACATCAAATTTGGACGTCGTACTATGATTTCAAGCGTCTAGAACAGCTTAATAGGATTCTATGGTGTACATTTTACAAGAAAATATGATTTTTGTTTGTTTGCTATTGGGACCAAAAATATCTAATTGAGCACCACATAATGAGTGATAAGTGTCACCCACCTTTTGGTCCATATCTATTGCATCTTTCATATTTCTCCCTTGGATTTCAAACACCCACACACCCGAAACCACACCACCCACCCCACATCCTTCATTCATCCAGCAACTATGGCTTCTATGTGAGGGAGAGATTAACTGAGAGGGAAAAGAAGGTGGTGGGAGGACGAGTAGCTGTGGGGGTAGTTGGAAACCTAGAAACCAGGTAAAACCCTTGAGCCCGCGACCTTGGATTTGGTAGTTTTAGTTTTAGATGCTCAGAACTCTAAACTGAAGCCATCATCATGTTCCCTGAGTATTTGCAAGTGAGCAAGGCATGAAATGGAATGAGTTGGATGTAAGAACAAGCGCTAGGACGAGCTCGAAGTTAGGCCATAAGAGTCGAGCTTGGCTGGACGCTCTACATGTATGGTTTCTTGATTTTATGGCCACATGATTGTTTCTAGGTAGAAGATGAGTTTATTGGTGAAAAAATGGCGAAGTTTAGTTGAGAAATGACAAAGAATGAGTCGGGGTTTGGAAATCGAGTTAAAAGATCCGTTATAGGGTTGCGGGCCGACCCGACAAGAGGTAGATGATGATGATGTTATCATGTGACGTCATCATGTCAAGCCACATGGCCGTGTTCGGTTGGTACCACATGGCATCTTGTCAGAGGTTTGTCGGTGCTATTGTGGCATGGGGTGATGTCAACAACTGACACTTGACACGTGTTAGGTGGTGGCACATGACACCTGTAATGGGGTGCCACGTGGCAGTTGTCAGATGTCAGATGTTAGGGGTGACGTCAGCGTTGACTACACATGGGAAAAACTTTGAAGGTGCGTGTGGGCGCGTGGGCTTGAATTTCGAGGTGAAATCGATTTTGTTTCGAAAGGTTTCGACGTCTTGAATCTAATGGAGGTGGTTTTAGGTCGATCAAAGATTGTTTTGTTGGTGTTTTGGACTTTTTTCTCCTCGAGAAACATGTTCGGGACGTGTTTTTGGTTCCGGCTTTTTTTGGGGTTTCATGTTTGGACTTATATAGATTAGCAGTGACCCCCCGGGTGTGACATTAATAGGCTCAGACGTCCCAGAGGCTTCGAATTGGCTTACAGCTCGTGTTTTGAGTGAGTGGCTGTACTGTGAGTGGACATTTTCTTTCATAACTCTTATGCATGCTTAAATATATGTTTTCGCTAGTTTTATGGATGGTTTGGCCTGATTATAAATATGGTTATGATTAATGGATAATTACTGGTTTTTATGAATTATGGCTATGATTTTTGGATTATTGATATTATCATGCTTTTTGGAAAATTGAGATTTGGGCTGGTGCCCTAGAGTTAAATCTTTTGGGCTGGTTCGCAAGTTTAAAATGGGTTTATATGATTTGGATATTATATGTTTTGGAGTTGAACATCGTGGATACCAAAAGACGGACTCAGACGTGGTCTGAGTTGGAATAGACATGTGCCGACGGAGTTGGACTTCGTAGATCCATAGATGATTACCGGTAGTACAGATGGTATGCTAGTTGGACTAGCGAGTTGGTTGGACCAGTGAGACGAGATTTGACTTATGGCTAGTTGGACTAGCGAGATCAAATTTGACTTTTATTACTCGTAATATGTGTAAGGATTTTCAAAAGGGCTTAGAGCCTATGATTTCATTGAAACTTAGGCCAAAGGACCTTTTATATTTATGTAGTTGTGGGTTGGACCCATGATTTATATATACTGTTGTTTTATTTGAAAGTAATGATGTCTTGATTATGCATGCATATTTTATAAAATGGAAGGTTAAATTGTTGTTTTCGAAAAATGGTTTTCCAACACTTTGTTTATGTCCACTCATACCTTTTACTGGTTTTGGCATCCTCTAGGTTGATGGTGATTGGGGGGTGTATGAAGGTTGAGGTGTCACGTGGATTTGCGTACTCTGGATATCCCGAGTGAGGTATGGTTGTATTCTTTGTCTAACATGTGGTAAGTATGCTTATTTTAATCTCGAGGGTACTGTAGTAATTTTGCATGACATTTCAAACGAGAGTAGGTCCTCCCATGCTAATTGAGGGGGATTATGAGGAGGGTCCTGTCAATTTGTATGTTTTCTCATGGATTTTATCACAAAATGCTGCTTGCTGTTCTCATAGTCCAGTAGTGTCTCTATAGCGTGTTTAGTGATATTTGTATGTTTTCTTATGAATTTTGTTCAGAAGATCCTACTTGTTGTCCTTATAGTTCGATAGTGTCCCCATAGTGTTCATTGTTATTTCTATGTTTTCTCATGGATTTTTATCAGATGATGCTACTTGATGTTCTCATTGTCTGGTAGTGTTCTCATAGTCTGTCCATTGATATTTGTATGGTTTCTCATGGATTTTTATCAAAAGATGCTACTAGTTGCCCTCATAGCCCAGTAGTGTCTCCATAGTCTATTTATTTATATTTGTATGTTTTCTCATGGTGTAAGTGATAGTGTCTTCATAGTCTCCTAGTATCCTCGTGTGTCATTAAACATGCAAGTTCATAAATGCAAATGTTGATGAATGAGAACATTCCCCAACTATATTATTATTATTATTATTAACATATGATTTTTATTGGCGTGTGTAACGCCATATTTAAGAAAATGAAAAAATGACCATTTTTCCCATGAAAAGTCAAAGAGCTAGCTTTTGACTAAACAAGTCAAAATGTTAACTTTTTTATCGGGAAACCTTTTGGATGTTCTGAAAGGATCTTCGTGAAGGTCTCGGACTCCTAAACCCGTAGATAGTAGGCATGCTGAAAACGGAGTTCAGATATATTTGTTTTAGGCCAAAACTATACAAGGGCATTTTGGTAATTTTGTACCAAGGGTATTTTGGTCATTTTAATATGAAGGGCAGTTTTTTAATTTGACATAAAAGGACTTGATTATTCTAGAATGTCCTAGAATTTCTTTGAATTATGATTTTTACTCCTCTTAACCAACTTAGGGTGGTGTTTATATATTGATATCAAGAGTGTTGGAAAAAAAAAAACTGGGTGGAGGAGCACCGAAAACAAGATAAAAGAGAGAACTAGAAAGAATCCGAGCGAGATGAAACTAGGAAGAGAGAAAAAGGGAAACAGTGGAAGAAGAAGTGAAGTAAGACTGAATGGAAAGCAAAACTGGGGGAAATGAAGGGGGAAACAGTATAAACACAGAGGAACCCGTGAGTCACTCTCCTTGGGTTTCTATCTTCAGGCTAGGAAGCTTGAAAATGGATGTAGAAGTGACCTTTTGAAGTTCCAGCGATCGATCTAGGGTAGAGAAAGGTGAACGTGGACGTTGGAGAAGACGAGAACACGGCTGGGAAGCCATGGCTGAAAGGTGGTGAAGGCCATATGACGCGATCTTGTAAGTATTTTCCATTTTTAACCTCATGGATCTTCTTTTTAGCTAGATTGGATGAAGTTTGATGCTTGGAATGACGGAAACACACGTCAAATGACAAAGAAACGATCGGGTCATCCCCGCAGGCCGATCAACCTGGAACCAAGGAAAACGGATATGGAAGATGACCCTGTCACCGGTGCGTGGCCACCACGTACAGAGACTTGTGGTGGCCCGTGGGGGCGCGTCCGGTGTTATCTGGAGATGGTTCCAACACGAAAAATGTTCCTCTATGTATTCTGAATTTAATGGTATAAGGTTTAAGAAATTTGGACATCGTTTGAGTATAGTTCCAAAATTTAGATATATTATTGTATTATAATTCCAAAATTAAATTAGGGAAATATAATAACTTAATTCCAACCATATTTGGGATGGTTGTTGGTAACTTTTCGTACGTAGCAAATACTGGGAAAGTGTGAAAAGGGATTCATGATTATTGGTATAAACTATTTGTATGTTTGTAAAGATGTAGGATTATGATGTTTTTTATGTGATAATTTAAGATAATTACTTAAGAAATGGAATTAAGGAATGGAATTAGGGAATTGGAGTTAAAGCCTTGAAGTCATATATAGTTAAGGCTTTTTGTGATATATGGTGTTCTCGTTTATGCTTTTATGCGCGTACATCGTTAAATATATGTTTATATATATAGCTATGGGTAATATAGTTGTATTGATTTAGTCATGAATGGAGGTGGATTTATTGTAGTTGTTATTTGGGAGACTTACTTAAGAATATGAAAGTAGGACTATGATTGATTAAAGGGGGGCTATAGTAATTGCCTATGGATATTGTCATATAAACAATTGAAGAGTGAATATGATAAAGGAAATGGATGATTAGAAGGATTGTAATACATAAGTATATAATTGTGTTCTAAGAATACTTGATAGCTAAGGGAGTATGTGAATAATTGTGTATGGTTAGGGTGACTTATTATACAACTTGAAGGATTGGAATTATTTAATTGACGTGATAATTATGTTTGTACATAACATGTGATTGACGAGGAAACTGATAAGATGATTATTACTTATCTTATAATGTGATAATAGAATTAATATTTTCCTTAGGTACCTCGTGGTGATGATTTAGAACATGGAATTTTGAATAGGTGAATGGCATTGTGTATAACCTTGTTATATTTATTTCAATTTTTATGTGAATAATATTTTAATATTAACCAAAGAGACTCTGAATAAGGTTAAATAAGTAAACCCCACCACTTGATAGGGTTTAGTGGGTTGGCAATGAGCGGTAACCTCGCAAGTACGTATTAGGTTTGGTTAATTGAATAACAATTGGATGAGGTCAAAGTTAGTGATATCCCTTGTCTGAACCGAGTTGTCAGACGGGAGCATGACCGGTCCGGTTAACCTGTAATTAGGGACGTGTTTTACTTAATTAAATACTTGTTTGAAATTTACAATGCAATTTCCTTAATGGACTATGAGGGCACTCTTGACTACGAGTGCAGACTAGATATGCTTCATCCTAGCATCCTATCAATAAGCCTTCCTTCGCAAAATTTCAATTGCCAACTTCAATTTGAATGCGAGCACCTTTTCCTAGGCACAAACAATTGAAACTAGTTTCTCGGAAACCAAACTATTAATTATCTTCAAAGTAAACACACCACAAGAATACCTAAAATAAACACAACAATGTCTATGTCATCAACATAGTAATAGGAATCAATTAAATTAACGATGCAAGAATATATAATTAAGGGTGGCAATTTTGACATGAATCGATACACGACTCGAAACCGGCACAAAATTTATCTGGGTCAACCCGCACGATTAAAATTTTGGGTCATTTTCGGGTCAACCCGTTATGACCCATTTATTAAACGGGTGGGTTTTGGGTCAACCTGTTAACCCGTATAATGACCTGTTAACCCGTTTAATAAATGGGTAGATTTCGGTTTAACAGGTCAACCTGTATATTGGCTTATATATTGACCCATTTAATAAATGTGTCATTACTAACCCATATCTACCCATTTACCTACCTAAATATCTCTTAAATCTTATAATTTAAATAGGTTAAACGTGTTAAACATGTTAAACGAGTCAAATGGGTCATAGGTTAATTGGGTTTTGAGTATGACCTGCTTATTAAATGGGTTAAACGGGTTACATGGGTTATACAGGTCATTAACAGGTCGGGTTCGGGTTGGACATTCTTGACACGATTATTAAACGGATCAGATTCGGATTTGGCATAAATGGGTAAAACAGAATTCATGATACCATACGAACTCGACACGACACGACCCATTGTCACCCTAACGGATGCTCAAATCTTACTTATCCTACTGCTGGGGTGACGAGACCCTCCCCATAATCCTTCTTGTTTAGCGTGGGAGAACCTACTCCTGCTGACACGGCTTTGTAAAATGACCATATTACCCTCGAGATTAAGTAAACATCATAACCACGTGTCAGACTAGGGATACTACCTCATACTAACCAATATGTCAAATAAACAAACAACAATATGATTTTCTCGTAAAATTTACCACTGTAAAAATGTGATTTAAGCGTTCGAGACCCATAGAATTTTCATACGACATCCAAATTCGACGTTCTGTCTGTCTACGTAATCGAAATCCCACGATCTACGCAATGGACCTCAGTCCACGTGCAAATGACCTCTCGGGTCAAAAGTCAACATTTTCTACTCTAGGGCCAATGTTGTCATTTCACCACAAATCGTTCGATAATGCTTGATTAACTCTCATTAATCTCTTGATAATCCTGTGATTACGGGGTGGGTTGGTATATTGGGTAGTATCAGATTACTGGACTATAGGGGCATTATAGAACTAATGGACTATATGGATATTATCATACTAGATCTATTCTCATTCCAGATCTCCAAATTTGAAAATGGCTTCTATGGCCTTCAACCGCGCTTCATTTTCCAGCCTCACACCTGCAAATTAACCTTACTCACTCCTTATTTGGTTATTTGCTTTCATTTTTGGATTGCCCAACGCAAAATCACCAAACACAAATTTCTTTGAGTTAATATTCAAATAAAAATTTATGAAGAATTTATTCATCTTAACATGCTAAACAAAAAAATGGTTGATGCCCATTGATAAAAATTTCAAAATTTCCACAACCCAACTGATATTTCAATATTATAATGAAGCTATGATTCAAATTTTTTTGAGCTAATATTCAAAGATAAATCTACTCACCTAGTCGCAATTTCTTTCTTACTAGGTAGTGGGTTGTTGTACCGACGAAGAAGATTAATGGAGATGGTGGGCGCGATTTGGATGAGATGGTGGTCGCGATTTGGAGAAGCAGGTGGTCGCAATTTGGAGAAGATGATGTTTGCGACTTGGAGAAGATGGTGTTCGCAATTTCTTTCTTCGTGGGCATTAGATTGCTGCAATGACGAAGAAGAATGAAGGAGAAGAATGTTGTCAATTTGTGGTGGGAGAGATTTGAGGTATAGGGTTTTTTCTTGGTAGTGTTCAATTGCAAAATTTAACTATCAAGTTACTATAAAGTTTATATAGTGTATAGATTTATAAAAGTATTTTAGGGGTCCCTATTTTTGAATACATTTTTACCAAACCACCTAGTTTTGTCCATTTCCCAATTATAAATATGTAGCATCTACTTCACTTTCAAGGACAGTTAAATTAGAAATTATTAGTCACACAATGGAAAAACTGGAGAGTTAGGGCTAACGAAGGGTTTGGCTTCCCACAATAGTCTTCTATTTATAGTGGATGCAGTTTCAAATATAGCCTCAAAAAGATAATTAGGACTAGATAGTATATTGTTCACAGTGGACGTCTATATTTATTGGGGCTAGATATGGGCTACGTTTTTATTTCGTATGAAATCTTAAATATGTATTAAAAAAAACTTTTCCTTTACAATTTTTAATTTAATATTTATTTATGTAATCTTTAATTTTTTTCTTAAACATTTAAACATAAAAAATATAAATTCTGAAAAAAAAAAGATTTCACATGGTTAGATCAGATTTTCTCATTTGTATCTTCTCCATTAGATAATTATCTCTAACATCCGCCAACTTCATATCTCACATGGAGATATTTCATCTAACACTAACCGTTAGATCATATTTTCTTATCACAATCTCATCCATTAGATTAATATCTTTGATATCCACAAAATTCATATCTGACATGGAGGAATTTCATCTCCCACTAACTGTTGTTAGAACATATATTTTTTTTATTCACAAACTTTTATGTTAAATCATTATTTTTTATATATCTATTTTGTATATATGCAAGTTAATGGAAATATGTTATTCTCATAATACCTTATCCTTCAAACCTTTATTTCTCAAAAATCATTTCCACAATCACCATACAAGAACGACCAATCAATGGAATGATAGTTCATAATCCGATAAAGATAATGCTAGTCACGTGATATGGAAAATGCTCGAGGTCTGCATGCATTTTGTAGAGGCTGCCATCGAAACCAAACACGGTGATACATTGTCAAGTCGAACTCTTATACCAAGAAATCTGGTCAGTGTCCACGAATTCCTTCTCTCTGATTACTTTCTATCACTTTTGTTGGATGATGCCTATTTATAACCTTGAAAGTTCATACTCAGATCTCTTGTATGGTCATTGAGATCATTCATCATATCTTACCTTTTCTTCGCTCTTTAGAGTTTTTGTGTCCTATTGGGTGCTTTGGTGCATGCCTAGATGAAGTTTGGGGGACATCTTGGGGTTTTCGGAACCGACTCCATTGTGTTTTCATCACCATCATCATCACCACCATCAATATCATCATCATCATCAAAAGACCTACAAACAAATTAGTGAGACATATCATTGTTTCTTCTTATTCAAACAGTCTACTTCGGCCAATCTTACAGAATTTCCCAACAATGATCAAAGATGAAAGGTTTATTTTCTTTGGTGTAATATGAAAATTTTGTTTCTGCCATCTAATGATGTGTGGAAAAAAATTCAAAAAAAAATCACATGAATATAATATAGAAAAATACAAAAAAAAAGAACTTATAAATAAAATTATCAACATAACTTTCATGGTCGGCGTCGTTAGTCACACTCTAGTTTTGATGTTTTATATGAGTGCGATCGTTGCAAAGCTTGATGCAAGGTGGGTGGATGGGTGCCCTTTGATTTGCGAGACTCTTCGATTTTCTCGGTGATGTGCTAGATGACGTTGGTGATATGGCTAGGTTAATGGCTAGGTTAAGGGCTAGGTTAAAAATAGTAAAAAATTCGGGAAAATTACGGGGATTTAGTAGAAGCATTATGAAGTAGTTAGTGACCTTAGTTTGGGATATGTACAGGTTCGGGAAGTCGGGTGATAGTGGATTAGCCAGGAAAGCGTAATTGCACGCATATCGAGGCGGCATCGGGAATGGTCTATGAGTGGACTTTGCTTTCTAAATTATGATGCATGCATAAATGTTCTATATGTTTTCTATATATGATTTCTATGATTATGGTTATGATATTGATGATTTATGTTTTGCACGTATTCAAAACGATTTCCGTAATTATACGTATTTTGTGATTAAGCTTTTATGCTTTGTTTTGAGAATGGATTTGATAGCATGATTTTGGATATAAAATATGATTTGGATTTCAATGTTAAACATGGATTTTGGAAAAGTGAATTCAGGCATGAGACCCAGTTCAAATAAAAGTGATTTCGATAAACGTGAATGATTTCTGGATTTGGATTCGGAATGATGATTCCAAATTTGGCTTTATTCGGAATGATGATTTCAGATTCGGATTTGGAAATGGATTCATGGATGTGGATGTGATAAAATGGTTTTGGATTGGATTTTCTGTATCTGGTTTTGGGTTTAAAGACTCGAATATGATATGTGACGGAGGCGGGCCCGTATATGTGATATTGAGTTTAAAAACTCGGATATTGTGATTTCCCCCGTAGGCCTATTGAGTTTAAAGACTCCGATTGATATTGAGGCCTGTTGAGTTTAAAGACTCAGATAGATCCAGCAAGTTCGATTGATGGAAATGTGTTTTATATATATTTTGGATTTCTGTGATACAATGATGATTTTCCAATGGGTTTCAGATGTTTTGGGCTGTGACCCGGATGATATGGATTTTGATGGTTTTGGGATGAGGCCCGGGATTTGAGAAAACGGAAATGATTTTGGTTTTCATAAACGGTTTTCTTATTTTGGAAAAGAAATGGTTTTCGAATGCATGCATTGGTTTTACGTAGAGGGTATAAATTTCTTTTCTTATAAATGCTTTCTGAACTTATTATGTATTTTTTTCCACTCACAGTTTTTTCTATTTTTCGATACCTTCCAGGTTGATGCTGTGCGGGCTGTTTTTAGTGAGACGGAGACATCACACATGCGATCCACAGTGATTCTGCACACTCTGGTTAACAGAAGTTGGTTTTTGGTACGTTGACCTGGATATCCCTTGTCTAGCTTACGTGTTCCATAGAGGTTAGACAGGTGTTTAGCCTTCGTGTTGCACGTGGGTTAGACGGGAGCATGACTTATCCCTTAATCCCGGGGGATTGGGGGTGGGTCGTGTCATAGGAAGTGAGCAGGAGATGTCTTCATGTGAGAGATTAATGTTTGGTTCTACCGCTAGACGTGATTTGAGAGCTAATGCTACTAGTAAGGGACTACATCACAATAAATCTACAGATGATGATGATGATGATGGTGGAGATGATGTTGAGAAAAATAATGAAAACAAGGATGGAGGGGATGATGACGGGGAAAATGAATATGTATCCGAAACATATACACCCTTGAGCCCATTTACTGGAGAGTCGGATTTCACTCATGCCACCCAAGATTATGATCATGGATGTAGAGAATGAGTAGGAATCGGTGGTGTTGGGAAAGATTACACTCGGACACGCAACATATATGAAGGTTATGGAAACCCATCTTCTGAGGATTCCATGGAAATTAGTTTTGAGTCAATGAGTTTAGGCACTGATCCTAGTAACAACTCAAATGATCCATATGCTTATGGTCTATATGGTTACCACCAGTTAGACGACCATCTCCCTCAAATGCTACATGGTTATGGAGGCTATGAAGATCCTCAACTCAATGAAGATTATGGAGAAGTTAGTTGGGTAAATCCTAACTACCCCATCTATGGAGGAAAAGTAGGTCATTCAAAGGAGGTATACGAATACTATGTCCAATAATACATTTCTGTTTGGTCAAGTAGCATCACTTGGAAAAACTTTTGTGTCTTGGTAAATGAAGACCAATCTAATTTTCAATCTGGTACACACTCTACTTGTTTTTAATAAAGTTCAATGTGTAAAGTATTCTTAGTGCAATATTATCAATAAAATTATGTTTTAATTTAAGTTTATCTTTAAGGTTTTATACTGTTAGTTATCGTCAGACGTATACTCTATCCTATGATTCATCATATATTAATTATATCAAAGTCATTTTATAGTTTTTATTAGTCCTATATAATCATCATTGGGTACTTAAGTTTTTCCCAAAATTTCATTCCAAATTTCCAACTTTTAAACTGAATTTCCGTCATTTTTGTTGACCGTAAACGATATCGATACTGATATTTGGGGCGAGATATCCGTAAATTTGACTAACTATATATCCGTCGATGTCGATATTTCAATTCATGGCCATAACATATTCATTTCGTTCATTTATATCATTGACAAGTTAAAGGGAAATTTAATACTCGTAAAAACACTAAGTTAAAACAAAAAGACTCAAGAAAGTAATATTTTTTTTTATAATTTTTTATAAAACAATTTTATTGCACAGTTAAAATTGTAAACCACTCCCCCACACTTCATGACAGGACTCCTCCCGACTGGACTTTGATAACCGTGCCCGGTCCTGCTCCCATCTGACAAGTCAACTGAAGTCCCGAAACTACCCTTCAGTACCCGTCAGACAAGGGATAACTGCACTGATTTCCACTCATGCCTCCCCCTCTCGATCAGCCTTGAACGTCGTGCCACGGTCTGGAGGGTCATAAAAACAAAGGTGTGAGTGGACAAAAATAATATCATTTAAAACACATTTCAAAATACCTCATTTATCCTCCAGTTTATCAAACCATGCATGCATAGGGTAAAACATATGTATAACAATCACC
Source organism: Prinsepia uniflora (assembly GCA_032719365.1). Classification (NCBI taxonomy): domain Eukaryota; kingdom Viridiplantae; phylum Streptophyta; class Magnoliopsida; order Rosales; family Rosaceae; genus Prinsepia; species Prinsepia uniflora. The sequence goes on along the minus strand of CM064861.1, from coordinate 44,400,238 downwards.
GGTTTTCCAGTCAAATCACATAACAAGTATCAAATCCCGGCTCTCAGGCCAAAACATGTGAAAAAATAATAACATAATCACCTGGCCACATAGACCAGAACCCGTACTCAATATCAGTACGCAATCACAATCAACATCAAACAGCACTACTCACAAGTGCACAATCAATCACACAATCACATCCGCACTACGCGTAGGCCAACATCCAGCCACATTCTCGGGATCAGACACATCTGGGCTCAACCCTCGGGCTCAGTCCCATCTGGGCAAACACATCCCCAGGCTCAGACACATCCGAGTGTTACATCCAGGCTTAGTCGCATCCTAGAAGCTGGCTTACCATAACAACTCACAATCATACAATCATATCCCCCAAGCTCCGATCGTCTCGGTGATCCCCTAGCTCCGACCGTCTGGGCATTCACAATCACAATGAAAACCATTCCGGGATTACATCCCAACACGTTTCAATCAAATCTGTGACTTTAAACCAAGTCAAAATCATTCCCGACCGGGTCTCAAGTCCCAAATGCCATTTACACGCAAATACGTAAAATCTCATTTGAACACAATAAAATAATCCAAAAATCATCCTTGACTCATCAATTAAGTCCAAATATCCATTTTGAAACCATTTTGAAACCATTTTGACTCCGGGCCTAGCCCAATATATCATTTGCATATTCCTCGTAAAACGTGACCGATTAAAATAATCATATAATCATAAATAATCATGCCACATCATCAGGACATCATTGCAATTCAAATCATGCAATCAATCATGTAAAACATTTAACTATGCATGCATATCAGTTTATAAAACAAACCGTCCAAACTGCTCGCTTTCCGAGCTGCACGCGTTTTCGACATTTTCCAGGAATCTCGAATCCTATCCAAAATCATTACTCAGGGTCACTAATGACTTAATTAACATCATATCAATTCCCCATAATTTTACGGGAATTAAATATTAATTAAAAATGTAACATAAACCTTCGGACCCTCGAAACAATATCAAAACAGTGTCCGATTAACTCGAAACCAACGCTAAAATGTTCGTTACATTGTATAGAACAAAAGTCATGTTGAATTCACCTCGAAAATCCCGCTCACGCACCCCCACGCGCCGCCGCAAGCGACTACGAGTGAGTCCATGCGCCTGCTACAGTAACCTGCACAGTCGTCTCCTTCACCCGTTTGATTGTTAAACGGGTCTGGTAACCCGCGAAGTGACCCGGCTGAATCTCCCTTAATTCTTGCTTGATTTCTACAATTAAATTTTCCATTAGCCTTGTTATGGATCCAATTAAGGTTATGTGAATTCAATTACATGAACACTTACCTCAATCCAGTCGAATCAAACTCGACTATTCGAAGAACACTGAACGCTGTTCATTCATCGAACTTTATCAATTCAACCCATTTTCTTTCAATTGATGCATCAGGGAGCATCGTGAGGTCCTAATGAACACATTTCCAAGTCCAATTTCATCATTCCATGTCTCAAATTCCTCGACTCAAGCTTGAATTTTCGAAGTCTTCCCCCCTCTCTGTTCTAGTCCAAAACAACCCCAATTTCTTTCATATTTAATCTGGGCCTGGTCGAAATGATCTCAGAAGACGTAATTGAACCCCAATTTGAATCATCTTGAGATCTAAATTCAAATTCGAATTTTGGAAAAGTATGAACTTCACGGGTTGGGTCTTCGGGTTTAAGGGCTTATTTTCCTCAATTTTCCTCTCATTCTCACTCTTTTTATCTGTGGCTTTGTCTTACCGTCTCAGGTTTTATCTTTTGGCCTCCTTCATCGATCAATTTGATCAAATTTAAACAAGGGGATTGGGCGGTTTTGTTGTCCTTGTTAGGCGTTTATCCACGACATCGCACAAACAGCCACCAATCCATCTAATTCAAGTGACGGATGTCACTTTCTAGACTGAATGAGTCACTTAAATGCTGATTCACCAATTGGATCAGCCGCAATTACCATTTTACCCCTGCACCAATAATTACCAAAATACCTCTCACAATTCCAGACCCGTAACTTTTCCATTCAGATTCCGATTGACGCATGCCGCCTGTCTACGGATTCAGCGTCCCGAGACCTATCCCACGGTACTTCCGAAAGGTCCAAACAAGGTCCCGATCAAAAAGTCAACTTTCGGCCCTTATAACTAGAGGCAAAATCGTCATTTCCTTCCAATTTTTCCAAATTTTCCTTTTTCGAATTTCCGGGTCATCACACTTAAATTCTACATTATCCTCAATGTAGGAAAATAAGAAGTAATTGAACATAGAATTGAAGTAAGGAAAATGATTTACGAAAATAAAGCAAGAAAAACAATAAATAAACAAAATAAAGGGTGAAAGGTATAAATATAGCAAATCTGCGTTGATGACTCCTTCACATCCCGAAAACACATTGGGTTGCCTCCCAACAAGCGCTTGAAGTTTAACGTCCATCCAGCCTAGACCAAAATGTAAGTTATTTAGTTAGAAATGCACGTTTATCAAGAATGCAAGTTAAATATGCAAATTTAAGTTAGAGAAGCAATTTAGAGTTAAAGATGCAAGTTAGATTAAAGATGCAATGCAAGTTAGAATGAAAGATACAAGTTAGAATGAAAGATGCAAGTTAGTTAAACTAAAGATGTAAGTTAAAGTTGTCATGACAAGTAATGTTAGTTAAGATATAAACAATATTTACATGTCGGGGAAGTTAAAGATATATATGGTTCACATAACTTCAAAGTTTAGATTGAGACTTATACGTCCGTGCGGCCCAAGTAAATATCTTCGTTTATTTCAACTGTTTGGGTAAGTTCAAAGGTGACCAAGTTAGAAAGAATAAATATAAAAGGCAGGGCAAATTTCAAGACATCCCAAGGCTTAAACTCCATTGATGTCCCTTTATTAGACCCAAAACCCGTTATGAGTACTGTCTCATATCTTAGACATCACCCTCGAAAATTTCGTACTCTAGAGGAATTAAGATAACTCACATGTTAATAATCACCGTAGGTGAGAGTTAATAAAAGAGACCACCTATTTCAATAAAGATCAAAATCTAAACTTCGAAGCACAAGTGATCTACATATAGCTGAGACTAATGCATGAATGCACGAATTATTTACTAGTATGTTTTTATGCACAATTTACAAGTATAACATGACAATTTACATATGAACAATTTATACAAGTATGAACAATTTATTCACAAGTATGGTTTTATGCACAAGTAATGATATTTACAAAACAATTTCACATTAACGAACTAATATATTTACAAGATTTATTTACAAATATATATTTACACTAACACAAAGCTAAGATAAGAATTTTTTTTTCCGATTTTTTTTTAATGAAGAAAAATACACTTAAATAAATACATGAACACATAAATAAAATAAATGTAAACTAGTAATATACAAATTATGAACTAGTATAAACAAATAAGTATGAACAAATATGTACAAATATGAACAAATATAAATAAAAAAATTTATGAACAAGTAGGAATGAGCACTATGAAATATAAAAGTTATGAACAATTTATGAACAAGTATGAATAAGTAAGAACAATTATAAATAAGTATGAACAAGTATATACAATTATGAACAAAGTATGAACAAATATAATAAGAGTTTAAATTTACATAAACAAATATAAAAATAAAAATTATGAACAAGCATACAAATGAAAATTATGAACAAGTATAATAATTATGAACAAGTATGAAGAATAACAAGTAACATATATACAACATTTATTCACACGTAAGAATTAATACTAACATAAAGCTAAGATTAAAGAAAATAGGAAAGTAAACTTTAATTTTTTTTTTTCGAATTTTTTTATAAAGAAAGAAAGATACAAATTCAATTTAAAAAGAAATATCTTTTTTTTAAAAAAAATCTTTTTCTAGATTTTTTTTTTACAAAAACAATTCAAAAGAAATAAAAATAAAAAATAAGAAAAAGTGAACAATTATAATATACAATTTATGAACAAGTATAATATGAACATTATGTACAAGTACGAACAAATATCTACAATCATAAACAATTAAATAAAAACAAGTATGTAAAATTATAAACAAGAATAAAATGAACATGTATAAAAATAAAAGTTATGAACAAGTATAAAAATAAATGAACAAGTATAAAAATAAATAAAAATAATGTACAAATATAATGAACATTTATAAAGATAAACATTATGAACAAGTATAATATGTACATGTATAAAAAATAAAAATAAACAAATGAAATAAGAATGAAATTAAAATAAACAATTATAATATAAAAATATAAACAAGTATAAGAATTATAAACAAGTAAAAGTTATGAACAAATATAATATGAACAGAAATATAAATTATAAACAAGTATAATATTCACAATTTATATACATACACTAACAAATTAAAAATGATTTTCAATTTTACTGACAACGACGCCAAAAATTAATAACGCTCCGACTACGCATTAAATTAAACACATAATTTGTCTGACATGATGACATAATCTGATGATGTCATCATCATCCCTGTCCTTTGTCCGGGTCGACCCAGTTCTCTGCAACCGGGTCACGCAGACCCACGGACTCGACCCGATCTGTTCTTCCACCTTCGACCATCATTTTCGAAGTCGTTGCTTCTAGTATGATCGTCCAATCAACCCTAATCAATCTATATGATCAAAACCTAAAAAAATAATCTAAAATCTCACTTGGAATCTATGAACAGTCCAACCAATTTTCCAGCTCCTTGCCTAAGCTGCTCCGCCGTCCTCACCCTCTGTTTTTTATACCACAGACTCGTACAGATCCCACAAACATCATCCAATCATTAGAACCCACCCAAAACGTACAAAACTCAACAATCCATTTTTGAAATAAAAACGCTTTACGAATTTCGGTTTTACCTTCCTCCGCCGTCCCTCAGCCATCCGTCCGTCTCAGTCCTTCTCTTTTAGTCACTCAGTCAACACAGTAGGGGATGGGATGGGGTGGTGGTGTGGGTTGGGTGTTTATGGGTTTCGGGTAGGAAGGATGGATGAAACAGATGAAGGGGGTGGGCCCATGTATGTGTGATGATAGGAAAGTGCCACTCATCCATTGGGCTTGGAAAAATATCTGGGGCCCACACATAAGACAAAAGTCCACTTTGCCTCGTAAAACGTGACTTTATAAATAGTTCCTGAAATCTTCCGTGACCCGTATCTTTCCCGTCGAATGTCTGATTTCGACGTGTCATCTGTCTACAAACTTGTATTGACTCGATCTATGTAATGATCCTCGGTCCTCGTGCATTGGACCTCTCGGGTCAAAAGTCAACTTTTTATCTTCGTCTAGGAGCAAAATCGTAAGTTCGCCCTGAACGTCCGATAATCCCCGATTAGTCTCGCTAATCCACGATTAAATCTTAATTAATCCCAAAAATTTGGGACAGGTTATTACAAATAACATCCTCTGATAAAAATCCATAAGAAAACTTACAAATATCGTTGATTGAAATAAAAAAACCATCAATGTTATAATATAAAATTACATGGCCTCAGTCTAATATTCAGACAACATATGGATTATAAACAACTTAAAAAAATGATGGCTAGTACCTAATCTAAGGTTCAATAACAAATTTCACATTAACCTAGATAAGTGATCACGAACACGCCATGGACTCCCGAGCTGTGAACAATTAACCCCAATCGGCCCTTGGAGGAATGAGTAACTTTGTACTCAAAGTGACTTCCAATTGTTACTAGTTGTAACTCTCTATGATTTATTCGATGAAAACAGTTTACCCACTACTAACCTTGGAGACCAACTTACTCTTGAGTATCCATTATCACAATTGACTTATTCTTCATTCATCACTCCTAAATTAGTTATATGCTGCTTCGATTCCTGTCTTCCATTTTCTGGAATAGAACCTTTAGATAATGTTTCATGTTCATGCTCTAATGGAGATGAATAATGGCTACCAACTAAGTCCCTTTGTACACCGAATCCATCTGCATCATTGTCAAGAGTTAATCAAAATCAATGGTTTCTATCGTATCATTCCCAAGCTATGGTCTCACTAGAGTACCTTAAGAAATATTGGACATTATCATCATCCACAATTTCAATATGCATGTATTCTACGGATGTTACAGGATTTGAGAGCTTCGATCTGAGTTTTTCTGTAGGAATGTTTGGCTGGGCAATAAGGCGAACCTGGTTTATAAGCTCAGTAAATGTTGTAGCCTTCGGTACTATAATGCCTTTCATTTGCCCCATTCATACATGTATTTCTTTCCACACCTCAACCATTTTTCATTGAAACAAATCATAACTGCACATAGATTCCATTCTTGAAATTTTATACACTAACATTTATTACATTCAAGTTAAACTTTAGTACAATACTATAAGTAAATTGCATGATTGTTGGGGCACTATAAGCCTACAAGACTATTAGGACACTATATAACTACTGGACTATAGGGGTACTATATAACTACTGGATTTATAAGGGTACTATAGGACTATTTGACTAAAGGTATACTACCCGACTATATCTATTCTCATATCAGATCTCCATATCCGAAATGGCTTCTATGGCCTTCAACCTAGCTTCATCTTCCCAACCTCATGCCTATAAATTTACCTTACTCACTCCCCATTTGGTTATTTTCCTTAATTTTTTGATTGCCCAATACATATTTAAACAAATTCCACAAAAACTAAACACCCAAAATAATAATTAAGGGACAAATTAGAGATATACTTATCGGTGAGAGATGAGAGATGAACTGATGACGAGCGAGAGTCATGAGAAGATGTGAGCGATGATATGATGAGGGGGTGAGAGCAAAATGTATATGAGAGGCGTGAAAGATGATGAAATGAAATATAGGTTCTCTTTTGGGAGGAACAAACCATACATAGAGGGATGGTTCTCCCTTCTCTTCTTAGAGGATTACCATAAGACTTATATAATGTGTAGATTTGAAAAAATATTTTACTGGTTCCTATTTTTAAATACAATTTTTGGCAAATCACCTAGTTTCATCAATTTCCCCTTTTATTTTTATAATGTCATATTATTTAATTTTAAACATTAGTTGTTTCTCTATTAAGTAAGTAGTAAATTTGGAAAGATGAGACATAGATGGGGATACTGAAATGAGATAACCGCTTCTATATATTATACTATAATACTAAGTGGCTCATTGTCACATTTTTAGTATGAATGTTGTTTTTCATTAGTTAAGTATCTAAAAATCATGAAATTATGTGTATTTTCCATTATCTAATAGTTGATAAATAAAGTTAACAAAATTATGTGATAATTTTCATGATGAGAGTCGCAAATTAATAAAGATGTTGTACATAAAAATGTTGGTGGCAAAACATGAGAGGGAATAGGAAGGTTTAATGGTGGAGGACGTTGTTTGGTTGGTACATTAATGGTAGCAGTGCGGTACCACAAAGTCACAAACCCCATTAAATGAAATCACATTAGGGTTTGGAAATTGGTGACCTAAACAATAATCAAGTTTACACTGTAATTTAATATTTTTTATGGATATTTTTATAGAATTTTTTTTTTTTGGGAATCCGATGTGCTTGCCTATGATTCTAATTAACAGGTTTTTAGGTTTTTTTATGCATATATTTCAATTGAAATTATTATTTATTATTAAATTTATTATAATAATTAAAATTCTTACTATGAATCATTTAGGTAGGCCTCGTTTAGTATCCTTTATTATATTGACTCTTTCTCTTGGTTAAGTTAATCCGTCAATCAAATAAACTAACTATATAATCAAGCGTCAGTTGATTAAACTAATATGTCAATCAAATAAACTAACTATCTGTCAATCAAATAAACTAACTATATAATGAAGCGGTGGAATCAAATTAAAAACCGACCATATTATATGAAACTAATTAAGTGGTAAATTTGAAGATGTTGGTAGTTATCTACGCACGAGGGCTGCGCTGGACGTTTCAAGCCACTGCGACGCAGCATGATCATAAGGATTACTGAGGAGACCGTGTGTGGAGCCATAAATTACCGGAATATTCTGGAGCCGCCACATGGCCAACAATCACCATGATGCCGATATTACCCTTAATAAAATTGACATCGACATGTAACGGTCTCCGCATTAATTTAATATATTTACCAGCTAAATATATTAATTAATCAGATCAATGTCGATAATAAATAACTTCCCAGCGAATTATTTATTCATTAATAAATAAGTGATTACACTCGGTACAATCACTTATTTAATATTTTCCCCTTCAACCAATCAGACGCTCCGGTGACCCTCAAGGCTTCACTATAAATAGAAGACCACATTTCACTTCTGAAGGTAATGAAAAACTCCTTCAAACACTCTGTCGGTTTATTTTCTCGGAAAACTGACTTAAGCATCGGAGCGTTTATGGTTGAACCACCCCCCCGGGATTCAACCTTAACCCCTTTTGATTTTCATTCTTGTGTGTAGGGATCGAGAAGGAACTTCACAGAGCCAGATGATTTCCGCATCAAAAACTGGTGCTTTCATTGAGAGCCGATTTGAGAAATACTCAAAGCGTGCTCTTTAGTTTTTCCTTGAAAAAAACTTCATCATTACACTTTCGACACTTACCGTTCTTCACATGGCCAGAACACGCCAATCTGCGAGGGCCTCCGAGCCTGCCACATCCGTCGCTGCGGTCGCTGCCGTAAGCGAACCACTGCTTGAGATTCCGGAGGAACGATTTTCATGTCTCCTGCACGGCCCGCGCCACGCATCAATTCACCTACCGTTTGGAATGCCGGATCGGACACCTACGTTTAGATTCGGAACGTTCCCCATGACCGCTGCTACTGTGAACCCCCCACTTGCAACGGGGGCAGGCGCAGCTTTTTTCCCAACGAACAGATGGACTGCTGGCGGGAGAAACATCTCTAAGGGTCCCGAATCAGCTCCCTGCTGACTGGGACCTAAGGAGACAGTTGGACGCCCTGCGGAACTCACAGGCCGACACCCAAGTTCCAGAGAGACGTGGCCCATCACATCCGACTGAAGGCGCGCGACGTGCGCCACGACATGCTACTCACCACGAGCAAGCATCTAGGGGCTCGCCTCCGCGGCTTGCACTGATGCAGCAGGTTGAGCAACTGAGCAACCAAGTTCGGACCCAATCAGAGCTCCTACAACAACTATTGGGAGACATCGTGACGTCCAGAACCTCCGAGAAGTACAATGAACCTCACGAGTCACCAAGGGACATCCCAAGACGCACCAACAAGGAGCATGTTCGCTCTCGGACAATGTCCCGAGAAACGTTGCTAGGCGACTCAGGGGAAGAAAGCTGCACCCCCAGAGCAGGAGGCCAAGGACTACCGAGGCCTTTGGCTCGGGTACGACTCGGAGGACGCCCAGGAGCACTTTCTCGCATTGAGTACCCGCGCAACAAGCGACAACAGCAAGCAGTCTCCCGTAAGTCACGCACTCACTCAGATGGACAGACCTATCGTAACTCAAGAAGCACAGACGACCGCAACAAGGAGGACGAGACCTACTGGTCAACACGCACGAGTGTCATTCCCGCTGCAACTCGAGTGAGTCGAAGCCACTTGACCCGACGCGGAAATCCCCGCCACAAAGGACCATTGCATGCTGAAGACGTCCGAAGGATGCTAGATCGACGCCTCCAGGGAGTTCAACGTGACGGAGACTTAGAGGATGACCTTTGGCGCCAGATTCAGACGTCATCATCTTCGCCGTTCATGAAGGACATTGAGGAGGAGCCATTCCCACAACGATTTTCAACACCAAACTTCAATCAGTACAAAGGAACCTCCGATCTAATAAAGCACATCAATTACTATCGGGGGGTCATGGTACCTCACATGCACAACGACGCGCTCATGTACAAAGTTTTCCAAGCCTCGCTGCAGGGTCAGGCGACGACATGGTTCAACCATCTCCCCCGGAGATCAATCACTTCCTTCCAAGAGTTGGCCCTTGCTTTCGTGGAGGAGTACTCGCAGCATCGCACCGTCGAAGTCAGGGATGCCCACCTCTTCACCATCCGAAAGAGGTCTAAGGAAACGTTGCGGCAATACATCCGGAGGTATTGTGAAGAGAAGTCCCGCATCGTTGGTTGTAGTGACCTCGTTGCAGCCATGGCATTTAAGCAAGGCCTACCGCGGGAGAGCCAACTCTACAGAGACATCGTCATGAGCAACGCCCGAAGTCTCACCAAGATACTGTCCCTAGCGGAGCGACATGCATGCTGGGAGGACGAGAAAAATGCCACAAATGCCGGCAACCACGTCGAGGAAGATGGATATCTCACAAGGGCGTTTGCGCAGCCAAAGGATGATGCCCACCGCGGGAACTCAGTCGAGAAAGCCAACAAACGCAAAGGGAACCCGTCACCCAACACCTACGCGGGTGCAAAGCCAAACACACAGTTTTCGATACCTTTCCTTCAAATATACAATCAGATAAAGGAAAAACCGTGGTTCGAAAGACCAGCTCCCGTCAAAGGTAACCAGGAGGGGGCCGACAAGACAAAATGGCGTGCCTATCACAATTGTTATGGACACGACATAAGCTCTTGCCAGACTTTCGAAAGATACCTCCAGGATCTCTTGAAGGAAAGACACTACGCCGAGTACGTCAGAAAAAAGGCAATGGATCTTCTCGGAAACAAAGACCCCCAGGAACCCGCACAAAAGATGATCCGTGTGGACACCATTATTGCCGAGTCCGAATTGCAGGGAACAACCAGGAAACTTAATCAGTGACCAAGTCATCATCAAAGGCACAAATTGTGTGATTAAAATTCGGCTCAATGCCTACTTTGCTCTCATAACATCTTTCAATAAGATTCAAGATGTTTCGTTTCAACGTCCAATGAAATTATCTCATCCTCCAAGCCTTTTCCATGCAAAGCACCTGAGTCTTCGCCATGCGAAGCACTCCAAGCCTTCGTCATGCGAAGCACTCCAAGCCTTCGTCATGCGAAGCACTCCAAGCTTTCGCCACGCGAAGCACTCTACGTCTTCACCACGCGAAGCACTTTAAGCCTTCGTCATGCGAAGCACCCGAGTCTTCGCCATGCGAAGCACTCCAAGCCTTCGTCATGCGAAGCACTCCAAGCCTTCGTCATGCGAGGCACTCCAACCCTTCGTCATGCGAAGCACTCCAAGCCTTCGCCACGCGAAGCACTCTAAGTCTTCGCCACGCGAAGCACTTTAAGCCTTCGCCATGCAAAGCAACCGAGTCTTCGCCATGCGAAGCACTCCAAGCCTTCGCCACGCGAAGCACTCTATGCCTTCGCCCGGCGAAGCACTCTAAGTCTTCTCCCCGCGAAGCACTCCAAGCTTTTGCCATGCAAAGCACTCCAAGCCTTCGCCACGCGAAGCACTCTAAGCCTTCGCCCCGCGAAGCACTCTAAGTCTTCGCCCCGCGAAGCACTCCAAGCTTTTGCCATGCAAAGCACCCGAGTCTTCGCCATGCGAAGCACTCCAAGCCTTCGCCACGCGAAGCACTCTAAGCCTTCGCCCCTCGAAGCACTCTAAGTCTTCACCCTGTGAAGCACTTCAATCCTTCATCCCGCGAAGCACACTAAGCCTTCGCCATGCGAAGAACTCCACACCATGCGAGGCACTCCAAACCTTCGCCATATGAAGCACTCAAAGTCTTCACCATGCGGATCACTCCACGACTTCGTCATGCGAAGCGCTCAAGGCTCGTCTCAGTGAGGCACATGGAACCATCCAGGAACTTGACTTGATGGAGTCGGAAAGCTACTAAAAAAATGCTTCCAACCTAACCAAGAGGGGAAACCACCAGGCCATGACAAACAAGGGGCAAATGTTTTAACATACGAAGTCCAATTCTGCATTTCAGTGCACGGGATAGAAATCCATTCGATCATAGCTCACTCAATTTTGCTAACCCTGACATGAACTTGATGGCCCTAAACAGATACGGAGGTCATCTTTCCCACGCCGTTGACCTCACTTAATTCCGAGTTGTGACGAGTTCCCAGCGAACGTTTTTGTACACGAAGGTCAACTGCATGAACCAGCGCAAGAGCACAAGATTCGACCAATCTTACAAGGCTCAATTTGGATCGTCTTGGAACAAGCTTGGTGGCAATAGAAAGGTATGGAACTCAGCTTTCCAACCACACCAACGACACTCATTTCCGAGTTCAAACGAAGTTAGAAGACCAAATTTACTACACAAAGGTCAAATCTGCCGAAAATCACAAAACACTCAAAAAAAAAGTGGAAGGCTTCTATTAATGAAAATTAAAGAAGTTGGCAATTCACAAATTGAATGCTCAAAAATGTATTCAATGCTAAGATCAAGCCACGGGCCAAGAAGGATCATGAAGCTCATCACCAGGAATGGCACGACCTCAGAGTCTCTCCGTCAACCCATGAGCAAGCCTTGGAGGCCTTCAATCATCTCATCGTGGAGTTCCAGTGACACATTGTCCATGAACTTCTCCAAAAAATGGGGGCAACCTCCTCAACATCGCCTACTTGGCATAGATGGCATCTCCAAGCTCTCCTCCTTCAATTAGGTGATGATGTGCAACGTCTCGAGCATTGCAGGGGGCATGATCGATCCTCCATGCTCCACCTTGTTACCACTACACTTTGAGCTCAACAAAGCCTTGAAGATCGAGTCTCTAGAAGGTCATCTGTCATCCATAGCAACTCCTTGGAAGGCTTCAGTCACTTCGTGACACTACATGCACATCGCGCCTCGCACCCTGCTGTACCTCGCGCCTCGCACCCTGCTGCACCTCGCGCCTCGCACCCCGTTGTACCTCGCGCCTCACACCCTGTTGCACCTTGCGGCTCGTACCCTGCCACACCTCGCGCCTCACACCCCGCTGCACCTCGCGCCTCGCACCTTGTTGCACCTCGCGCCTCGCCCCCTACTGCACCTCGCGCCTCGCACCCTGCTGCACATCGTGCCTCGCACCCTGTTGCACCTCGCGCCTCGCACCCTGCTGCACCTCGCGCCTCGCACCCTGCTGCACCTCGCGCCTCGTACCCTGTTGCACCTCACGCCTCGCCCCCTACTGCACCTCGCGCCTCGCACCCTGCTGCACATCACGCCTCGCACCCTGATGCACCTCGCGCCTCGCACCCTGCTGCACCTCGCGCTTCGCACCCTGCTGCACCTTGCGCCTCACATCCTGTTGCACCTCGCGCCTCGCACCCTGCTGCACCTCGCGCCTCGCACCCTGTTGTACCTCGCGCCTTGCACCCTGCTGCACCTCGCGCCTCGCACCCTGCTGCACCTCGCGTCGCACTTTGCTGCACCTCCACGTTGAAGGCCTTGATATTGGTTCCACTCACACTTGAAGATGGTGAGTCCGTCAGCACGCCAAGCTCTTATTTTCACAAAGCATCATAAGCATGTCAACTGGAGAAGCGTCTTGGTGTCAAGTCTATCATCTCTTGAAATCGGAAGCTCCAACAAGTCCCAGACATGCCACCAGATGGTACTCCACAAAATGAGATCTTCAAGACTACGCCAGAAGTATGTCTTCATACATCTTGAAATGAATGTCTAGATGAGTAGAGCGCATCACTGCTTGAATCATTGCAATTGGACATTCGCAACTCTCAAAATCTGCGAAAGATTGAAGCTGAACAAAATAATATATATTCATTTATATATATATTAAAAATATATAAATATATAATATATTTTATTATGTATATTATATTATATATATATTAAAGAATATAAACATATAATATATTTTATTATATATATACATTATATTGGAAGCGTGAAAACGCTTTTGGTTCTACAAAAGCAACATAACAAAAGCTGTTGCTTGCAGCTGAAAAAAAAAGAAGGGTGAAAGGTGGAAGAAATGAGCGGCTGTCTCCTCCCGCGCAGAGCAAGCGCTCGCCAGCCCACGTGCGCACGCTGTTGCAATCCTTTCCACCTTTGTATCTCCCTTCGCCTGTGACGCCGAAAACCCAGATGGGGGAAACTTCGCGCCGCGGGCACCCACCAACCCTCTGCATCATCTTCTTGCTTCAACCCGATTCAGCCCCTTCAAACAACTCCACCTCTGAAAATTGAGAGCAATACCAACAAAAATAATAAAGAGCACAAGAGGATTGCTACCTCATCAGATAGTAGATCACAAACCACGCAGATTCAAGAAGTCAGACGAATTCCTTCAACAATACAACAATATTAGGGTTTGTCCTTTCTTTGTAAAAATAAGAGTTACATACTCTCATTTAAATAAAGAAAATTATGCAAACCCTAATAGTTAATTGGTCTTGCAAAACCAACTCAAGACAGGACTACAAGCCCAGAGAATCCCTTTTTGGGACAAGATCAAAATCAATCTGCAGCTACATTCAGGAAAGAGGAGTCCTACTCCTATACAAAATATTAAGACGTGATTTATTGGAACCACAAGGAGACTACATCCCTTAGGATTCCTCGAATTCCTAAGTGAAGTGGGGGCATTTGTGGAGCCATAAATTACCGGAATATTCTGGAGCCGCCACATGACCAACAATCACCATGATGCCGATATTACCCTTGATAAAATTGACATCGACATGTAACGGTCTCCGCATTAATGTAATATATTTACCAGCTAAATATATTAATTAATCAGATCAATGTCGATAATAAATAACTTCCCAGCGAATTATTTATTCATTAATAAATAAGTGATTACACTCGGTACAATCACTTATTTAATATTTTTCCCTTCAACCAATCAGACGCTCCAGTGACCCTCAAGGCTTCACTATAAATAGAAGACCACATTTCACTTCTGAAGGTAATGAAAAACTCCTGCAAACACTCTGTCGGTTTATTCTCTCGGAAAACTGACTTAAATATCGGAGCGTTTACGGTTGAACCACCCCCCCGGGATTCAACCTTAACCCCGTTTGATTTTCATTCTTGTGTGTAGGGATCAAGAAAAAACTTCACAGAGCCGGACGATTTCCGCATTAACACCGTGGAAGTCATCATCCCCTATGAGAAACTCCCAACCACCTGCTATATTTGTGGATTGAAGGGGCATATGGAGGAGCAGTGTGGGGCTCTGAAAGAGGGCATAACTGACGATAGGTCCAAACCGTATGGAAGATGGTTTTAGGACGATGTCTTTGGGCCGGGATATAGGAGGAAGCCTGGGCGGAAGTATGGGCACCATCGGAGCCGGGATGGACGATGCAGGCGCCAATGGAGGTCGATTCTGACGATGAGCATACAACTACTAGCATCGCGGAGAGAATATTTCCCGCTGGTCCTTTAGTCTCTACCCCGGAGCTACTAAGAGTGGGAGGGGGCTATTCACTGATCAGGGGGTGGGTGGCGGGGAAGCAGGCGAATGGGGATCTTGGTAGCCTGACCTTAATTTGAAAGCTGAGACTGAGGGGGATCTGACGGCGCAATCTTGGATTGTTATACCATATAGGTGCCCAAGATCTTCGCAATTTGCTCCTGTTTTTTTTAGAAGGAAATAACTTCTGATTTTTTTAGAAAGAAGAGGCTCCTTTTATGGAACCTATGACCCGAAATAAAGTTGACATGACTGATGATGGAGACAGTTCTACCTTTTCCTTGTTTGGATTTTCCATACATTGTATGAAGGAAAGGGATAATGAGGGATATTTGACTACCAATCCTTCTTTGGGTGGGCCTGCACTGCCCTATACGGATGAAGGGGTGGCCCAAACAAATGTTACTTTCATGGACTACAACCAGGTGCTAAACAAAGAAAACCGGGGTATTGGGCTTATGTCCCTTGGGCTTACAGAATCCGAGTTGACAGGTGCGTCGAGTCTTCGGACTGAGGCCCATTTGTCTTGACAGGAGGGTGGGATCCAACGCTACAACATCAAACCAGACTACCTTCTCGCATCCACAAGCCCTGCTGTTCCACCTACCTGGGGAGAGCAGGCAAACGCAGGAGAAAATGGAAGGCCAAAATGGTACAAGGTACGGGGAAAAGAAGGAGCCGAGACGAAGCCTTTTGTGTTGATATGCCCGGTATGAAGCGCGCGGAGGGGTGGGAGGGTGCCACATGGGTGCAATCTTTAAACCTTGGTGGTGGTGGCTGGCGAGTCCCAGCACCACCACTCACAATGAATTGCGTAAGTTGGAACTGCCATGGGCTGGGCAACCCACGTGCAGTTAAAGCTCGAAAACATATGGTGCAGCGCCGTAAACCGGTGATATTATTTTTGAGTGAGACAAAATGCTCTGGCAATGCGATGATTAGGAAGAAAATAGAATTGGGTTTTACAAGTATTTTTTCAGTTGACAGTGTTGGTGCGTCTGGAGGTATAAGTTTGTTGTGGATGACCGATGTTGACATCAGGGTACGATCTTCGTCAAAAAACCATATTGATGTGGAAATAGGGAGAATATGGGATGAGCATCATTGGAGGCTTACGAGTTTTTATGGGTGGCCTGCAACGATGGATAGACACCAATCATGGGCCCTCCTTCGTTCCCTGCAATCCAAGTCCTCACTCTCTTGGCTCTGTTTGGGGGACTACAATGAAATTTTGACACTGGATGAATATGAAGGAGGGCACGTCAGGTCAGAAAGGAAAATGCAAGGTTTTCGTGATGCAGTTACTGATTGTGAGTTGCTTGACTTGGGTTGTTCTGGCTATAAATTCACTTGGTATTCTACCAAGGGGGAGGTATTAAAGTGAGACTTGACATGGCTTTAGCTACCCATGAGTGGAGGCTACTTTTCCCCCAACCACTCTGAAAAATTTGACTTTTACCACATCAGACTATGCGCCCCTTCTAGTTACATGGGAGAAACCACGGGTGAAACCACAAAAGCATAGAAGATTTAGATTTGAAAACATGTGGCCATGTGGGTGGGTAGAGAAAGGGCCCGCGAAACAATTATGGCTAGTTGGAATTCTAGCCCTCAAGGTAGATCTATGCAAATGGTTCAAGACAATATACGACACACAAGGATTGGCCTCCATAATTGGGTTAGGAGTCACATTGGGTCCTTAGCACATGAAATTAATAGAGTTCAAAATCAGCTCCAAACAGTCATTGGGGCCCCTTTTTGCTGACTCAATTAAGTTGAAACATCAGAACAATTGAACTCTTTATTGCACCAAGAAGAGATATTTTGGAAGCAGAGAGCAAAAAAGGATTGGCTGCAGTATGGGACAGAAACACCAGGTATTTCCACCATCGGGCTTCTGAGAGGCAACGTAAGAATTCACTCCAAGGTTTATTCTCGGCCGATGAGGTGTGGTACGAGGATGACAGAGGTATGGAGAATATTATTGTGAATTATTTTAATAAATGATTTGAATCTCTTGGCACTCGAAACATGGACCCTTTTATTGATGCTATTAGACCTAGGGTGACTGATGCCATGAATATGAAGTTCCTGGAGCCTTTCACCGACGAGGAGACTCGCTATGCTACCTTCCAAATGCACCCATCCAAATCCCCTGGACCCGATGACATGTCCCTTATGTTCTTCCAGCAGTATTGGAATCTCGTTGGAGCCTACGTGTGTAGAGGGGTGAGAGATATTTTGGGGACAAAGCATATGGAGACGGGTTTGAATGTAACGACCCGTCCCGAATTCCGAGATTAGATTAGTGACTAATGAAAGATTAGTGAGGTTAATCGGTGATTAATTGAGTGAAATCGAACGGACGGTGTAAAATGACCGTTTTGCCCTTGGTGGTGGATAAAATGTTGACTTTTGACCCGGGAGGTCCAATGGTCGAGGGCCGAGGACTGTTACGTAGATAGGGTCCGGTCCGGGCCGGTCCGGTTTGGTTCAAAAACCAGCGAACCCAGTTCAACCAAGGTTAGGGGTGACACTATTCACTGGCGAGTGGCTTTCACGGGCAGCCCCTTTGGGCGGCGCGTGAGGGCTCGTGGAGCATGGTTTGGGATAGTGTTCAACATGACTTTTAATCTATTCGATGTAACAAACATTTTGAGATTAGTTTCGTGTCGATCGAACACCGTCTCGATATAGTTCGGGATGTCCGAAGGTTTAGGATCGAGTTTAAAAATAGTTAAAAATTCGAAAAAATTACGGGGCTTCGATGAGAGGTTAATAAGGTAGTTAGTAACCCTCTAGTATGATTTTGACAGGTTTGGGAGTCCCGATGACGGTGATTAGCCAGGGGAGGCTTACGACACGCAAATCGAGGCGGCAACGTAGGACGGTCTGTGAGTGGACCTTGATTTCTAAACTGTGATGCATGCATAAATGTTTCATATGTTCTATAGATGTGATTCTATGATGATGAATTGGATATTAGTGATTTACATGATTTCACGTATTTCGAGACGATTTTGCACATAAATCGAGATTTACAATTTTTTACTGAGTATACGTGCTAATGGTTAATGAAATGGTTTAATGAAATGGTTTTGGATTTGAAAAGGTAATCTCGTTCAACAGCCCATCCTGGAAATCAGGACTAGGTTAGTGATTAATGATGGATTAGTAAAGTTAATTAGTAATTAGTTGGGCGAACTCGGACGGACGGTGTAAAATGACGATTTTGCCCCTATAATAGGCACAAATGTTGACTTTTCATTCGGACTGTCAAATGGACTTTGACCGATGATCGTGACGTAGTTCGGGACGTCACGAGTTTATAGACAGGTGGCATGTCCGATTCCGACATCCGAGGAGGAAGTTGTGACGTTCGGAAGTTCAAGGGTAATTTGGTAATTTGGTTAAAAAGGGGAATTTGTTGACTTTTCATATGACATGGAATTTTCACGAAGTTCGAGGACCGTTAGGTAGGTCTCGATCCCCTGAGTACAACGACAAGCGACACAATATCATCGGAGTTCGGATGGCTCGGGGTTTGGTGAAGAGATGCTAGGGGCATTTTGGTAATTTTACCTCAAAAGGGCATTTTGGTCCTTTTCCTGCATTGGGATCTGTGCCCAGTGACTAATGGACAAGTGGCTGCCCTGGGGTTGATGTCCACTGGTTTTGGGACAGGGTCCTTCTCTGGAAGGTGGGAGAAGCCTTCCCACCGCCTTCAGTTGTGTTCAAAACAGAGGGGACGTGTGTGCACGGGTAAGAATGAAAACAGGGGAAAATTTGAAGGAGCTTAAACCCAAACCGTCCTCACAAGGATTCCCTGACCCTTGATTGATGAGTTAGAGATGGAGAGGCAGTTGGGACAATAGTTGTGCCATGATCACCTTGAGCCGCCGTGGACGGTGGCTCCCAGCCCGTGAAAAACAGAGGCCGTATGTGATCGTGAAACCCAATCCATTCAACCTTCAAACGACCTCTTCCGCTCATGATTTCTGAATAAAAAAGGGAGGAGAAGTTGAGATGAGTCTGAGGAGATTGAAAGAAGGGCTTGCCGTGGTCGGTGGCAGTAGAAACCGTAAGCAGGTAAGTTCAACCCGAAAATGGTATATTGAGTTTAAGTAACTATTGATCTTTTGTGATGATGAAAAACTGATTTGGAGGTTGTAAAGGATTCTTAGGGATTGAATTCGTGGTTTGGGATGGCCAGGAACACCTGCACGCATAGGAGAAATTTTCAGAGCTTAATCTTCGCTTTGGAAGGTAAAATTCAGGACTATATTTCATGTTTTGAATAAAGAGATCATCAGTAGAGCTTAGGACAAAATCAAGGGAAGAAACATGATTCAATTTGAACAAAAATTGGACAAAACCTGCTCACGCCGGTTCAAAATTGGACCAGATTTGGAGACCGGTTCAGACCGGTCAACTTGAGGAAGACGATGAATAGTGCTTAGGCCTGTGGCTCCCACTCGTAGCCCCTTTGGGCGGCGAGTGAGGGCGCGTGGGGCCCCTTTTGAGGAAGGTTCCAACACGAATTTTAAAGTATTCGATGTAACGAATATTTTGGCACTGGTTTCAAGTCAAGCGGACATCATCTCGATATGTTTCAGGATGTCCAAAAATTTTAGGACTCAGCTAAAAATAGTTAAAAATCCGGAAAAATTACGGAGTTTTAGTATAAGCATTATCAAGTAGTTAGTGACCTTATTATGTGATTTGGACAGGTTCGGGATAGCCGGTATTAGTGGATTGGTCAGGAAAGCGTAAGTGCGCGCGTATCGAGGTGACAACACTAATGGTCTGTGAGTGAACTTTACTTTCGAACTTATGATGCATGCATATATTTTTTATATGTTTTCTATACGTGATTCTATGATTTTGATTATGATCTTGATGACTTACGGTTTTGCACGATTTTCGGGATATTTATGGAATTGCACGTTTTACGAGATTTTGATTTATATTGTGATTTGATCCTGATTTTGATGCTTTGATTTCGGGATTTGAAATATGATTTGATTTTAATGATTTGAAATGGATTTTGAAAAAGTGATTTCGGCCTCGAAGGCTAGTTTAGAAAAGTGGTTTTGAGAAACGTGATTTCGGGTTTTGGAATCGGATTCTAGGATGACAATTCTGGATTCGGTTTGGAACTTGAAAGTGGATTTCCGGGTTTGGTTTTGGAGGGGTTATTCCGAATGCCAGCTTACAGAATGATGGTTTCGGACTCGGATTTTGGAAATGAATGATGAATATGATACTGGGTTTGGATTCGGGATCCTGATGAGATTGCGGATTTGGATTCGGAATTGGAAAATGGTTTTTGGATTGGATTTGCTGGATCTGGTTATTGGGTTTAAAGACCCAGATATGATTATGACGGGGGTGGGCCCGAATTGGGTTTAAAGACCCGGATTGAGTTTAAAAACTCAAATATTGATATTTCCCCCGTAGGCCTATTGAGTTTAAAGACTCGGGAGTTTAAAGACTCGGATTATATTGAGGCCTGGATTGAGTTTAAAGACTCGGATAGATCCAACAGGTTCGATGGATGGAAATGTGATTTCAAATGTGTTTTGGATTTCACTGAGACTTGGTGATGATGGTTTTCAATAATGGTTTTCCGATGTTTTGGGCTATGCCCGGATGATACGGATTTTGATGGTTTTGGGCTGAGGCCCAGGATTTGAGAAAAGAAAATGAGTTCAGTTTTCTTAAATGGTTTGAATAACTTGAGTATAGAATGGTTTTATGGAATGGTTTGATATGTATGCATTGGTTTTTAAATAGAGGGTATAAATGTTAGTGTGTTTTCTAATAACTGTTTTTGAACTTATTCTTTATTTTTGTCCACTCACAGTCTTTTTATGTTTCCGATACCCTCTAGGTTGTCGCAGTGCGGGCTGTTGGTCAAAAGAGACAGAGCATCACACGTGCGATTCACAGTAGATTCTGCACACTCTGGGAAATCTGGATGCTTTTTGGATGGTCGGATCAAGAATCCCTTGTCTGACTTACGTGTCACCTGGAAGTTGGACGTCAGTTTAGCCTTCGTGTCATGCGTAAGTTAGACGGGAGCAGGACTTAGCCCTTAATCCTGGGGGATTGGGGGTGGGTCCTGTCAAATTGGTATCAAAACAGGTTTTGGTGTGCTCTGTGTGAGGTTTGGTTCCCCTAGTCGTTGGTACGTCGACTTGGGTGTTGTGAGGCTACTGTGGATGTGATGTCTCGATGTGGAACAGCTCGTCATCAACCTGGACGTGGTAGTGACAGTACGTTCGTTAGTGGTTAGTTAGCGGCGATTGTTAGTGTCAGGGTGATAGTCGCTCGATACGCAGTGCGAGGTTTGACGTATGTCGACTTAGGGCGGAATAGTTCGCGTGTTTGGCGCTGGATATGCTCAAGGGTTGGACCTTAGGGTCGGAGATATGCCAGCGGGATTAACCTGGATGGTAGTCGGTGAGCTACGATTGAGTAGGCTGGTCGGCCTGTGGGGCTCGAAAGTAGCCTGTTGAGTTGGTGGTATACGTGGGCCGAGGAGGCAGGTTGACGATGGCATGTTGGGCCGGATGGTGATTGGTTGAGGAAATTTTGGACTTGTGACAATTTGGTCAGATTATTTGAGCTTGGACTTGTACGGCTATGAGTAGCCGGATGCCTCGAGTGACGGGGTATAGGAAACTCCTTTGGGGATTTGAGGGATTTTCCCCTAGCATTGGTTACAGGTTGACGTTGGTGTGTAGAATCTACAAGAAAGAATGGTCTTAGTCGAATGTGACGACCTGAGTGGTAAGGTCGTGGTGCATTAGTGGCTGTCGCGGGTTTGGATAACCCGTATGACGAGGATGATTTGAGGAACCCCGTGGGATAACTGGTCTAGAAATCGCGAATTGGGGTTTGTGGTCAGGCGGTTATAGTGGTTTGGACCGACTTACGGCCGGACTGGCGATGGCGCTGCTAGGTGCAGCCGAGGTAACGAATGGTTGGTGGACAACTCTGGACGAGTCCAGTGAGATTGCGGCGTTGGTTGAGCATTTGATTGCTCAGAATTTTTAATGACGAGGGATGTCAGTCCCTTGACCCGAGCATAGAGTGAGGGTTTTGGCTCGATAGGAGCAGAGATTCGGGACTGGTGAGTAATGAGCCCGAGATAGGAAATGATGTACCACGAGCTGTGATGCTTGGACAGATGGGCACATTGAGTCGAGGTTGTGGGCAGTCGTGAGATACTGGTGTCTGGAAGGAGGAACCATTAACCGAGTTGGAATATTTAATGACTATTGGTAGGTCATGTTTAGGTACGAACGGGTAGGATGCCGTTAGTTGGATCTGAGTAGCGCAGCGGAAGCGCGATGGACCTATGCCTCGTGTTGAATGGGGCTAGGTTTGTACGGTTGGGTTTGACCGTTCGTGAGGTTGGTTTTAGTGGACTCCCCTTGATGATTTGGTGGAAATGTGGGTGATACCGAGGCTCATGCTTGGTGATTTTCCGAGCTTAGTGATGGACGACTTCGAGGATAGTGACTGGGGAGTCCGAGGTCAGTAGTTGAGGATTTTGAGAGTTGGTGACTCGTATGGTAGCAGGTGCTGGAAGTTGAATCTCAAAAAGATTGAGATGCGATCATCATAAAGAGTGATGATTGATACCCTTTGGGATGTGTATAACCAGTGAGAACCGAAAGGCGAGTTGATCGGTGACTTGGTTTGGTTATGGACATGTGGTTGTGTTCCGTAGGAGGTGTGGAGTTTTCTACGTCCCGTAGAGGAGTCGACGTTTGGATAGTTAGTCTGGTTGGAATCACGGAATCAGGAGATGTTGAGATTGAGATGATGAGATACTATGGTTGGTTCCAAGTTGGTGATTAGGTTGTGTGGTGGATACTCTCTTGAGCACCAACCCCCCTCCTATCGCGATCTCTCTTGAGCAAAACCCAAGCACCAACATTAGAATTAGTTCTTTCCTTCTCCAGGTAATCCTTCACTCTTAGTAGCTAGAGATTGTTCGAATTTGATGTTTTGTTGCTGAAATTTTGTGAAAAAACAATTTTGGGATATATATGTTTCTTATATCTTCTTGATTAGTGATGTTCATTGTTCCAACTATTGATATGAATTATGAATTCAAGATCACAAGGTTGAAATTTGTTTTGATCCGCATATGTGTTGGTTGGGGTTCACTATGTTTTTTGCTCAGGATTTCATTGTTTCTCCATGATTCTATTTGGCTGCTCAGAAACTTTCGTAAAGAAGTGTCATTTTAGTTTTGAATTTAGAGTCATTTTGAATCCAAACTAATCTTATATTACGAATTCAAGATCAGTGAATGTTATCAAGCCTGAAATTTGTTTTGATCCACATATGTGTTGGCTTGTGTTCACTAAGTTTTTTGCTCAAAATTTTATTGTTTCTCCATGGTTCTGTTTAGCTGCCCATAAAATTTCATAAAGAAGTATCATTTTTAGTTTTTAATTTAGAATCATTTAAAACCCAAATTGATCTTATTGCATCACTATTGATCGACAAGATAGCAGTGAAGGCGACAAAACATATTGCATCATTGTTTCTCTGACAAGGAAAATATCGTTTCTCCATGGTTCTATTTTTATATGTTCATTATTTGTTCGACAAGGAAAATATTGCATCATTGGTTTCAGACAGTATAGGGTGGTTGATGGCTTTATCTTGATGGCGGTCCATAGTCCATGTGTTGTCCAAGGGTACCTTGGTTTTGAATTTGATTTCATTTTTTTTCTTTCCATATGTTCTCCATTAATACCCATCGTCTTGGATACTAGTTTCAATACTCATAATATGTAGTATTTATAAAAAACTTTCTAAAAGTGTGACATGAAGTTTTGAATAATTCTAAATAGAGTATCTGCTTTGTGTAGTAATGGACAGTAGTGTTCCAATACTACTATATATGCTACAATGAGAAAGGGGTTGAGAAGAGAAAAAAGATGCCATATGAAGATGGAGAATCAAAATTCATAGTAGTTTCACCTAATATCACATTGGAAGAAATTGTTGCTCGTGTTGCAAAAATTTGCAAGGTTTATGAAACCAAGTTCAAGTTTGAACTAAAGTATTCTGTCCTTATTTCAAGTGTAGAAACTAAACACTTGACAACTGAAAGATGGTGATGACTTGAAGTTTTTCATCACCTACACCACAAAATTGATCTCATCAAGAGTTATTCATTTACTTGCGGGTGTAAAAAGTGTTGAAGTGGATAATATAGGCAAGTTTACTAGCACTATCATAACGAGTCAGCAGTCAGGTAATGTTGAAATTGACGGCATCAATGCAGAAGATGTGTTGGGTAGATGGATGTCCAATCATATTTCAAGGAGTTGGTATGGGGTACATTGGTGTAGTCGGTCCTTCATGCGTGGTTCATATTCAAGAATTAAATGAACAATATTAGTAAGGTCCTCCAACAGACATCTCCAACCACCGGTAAAGGGTTCCTTGAATGTAGATGGAACACTTATCCTAGAACTTGAATCAGGTATGAAGAAACAAAAGTGGCTAGTTATTTATCATGGTGAAAACAGTTCCTAACACCAACGTTGTTGAAGCAGAAATCGTACTCGCCGCGAAAAGTCTTCACATTTCCTGCAAACAGCAAACAATTAGCTATCGTTGACTCGATCGATTACCCAAGGGGTTGTTCAACCAATAATACTCCAATGCCTAAGTTAGCTTTGATAGAGGAAAATGAAATACTTCGAAGCGAAGAACCAACTTACCCCTGAAAGTGAAATGTACATCTCTATTTATAGAGAAATCTTGTGAGCTTCGGAGAGTTCTGGTTGGTCGATGAATTTTTGTAATTAATAAATAATTCTTTTTTAATAAAAGATATTATTTATTAATTTAATATTAATACTAATTATTCATTATTATGAATAATGATGACAATTAATTCTCGGGGAGATTATTAATATTATTGAGGCTTTGACTCGATCAAATAATATATACAGCTGGTAAATATATAATTTGCTGTGTGAGTGTTCGTAAGCCGTTAATGTCATTACCGAAGGTAATTTGGACATTATATATTTTATGGGTCACATAGCAACTCCATTATTTTTTGGCAATTTATGGTTTCACAAATGCCCTCACATCGCTTAGGAATTCAGGGAATCCTAAGTGATGTAATTTGTATTGTGATCCCGATAAATTTTTTATATGGGAGTAGAACTCCGCTTGGTCTTTGTTGTTTTTGTGCAGGATAAATTCCGTTGTGTTCGGAATATTGCACTGTATTTAAGTATTGAGTTTAGAGCTTGATATAAGATGAGGCTGCACTTCCTTGGTCAAACTTGATATATAACATAAAAGTGGCCCTTGGCGTTGATGAGGATGAAAGGGGCATTGGTAACCTCCCCTCATAAACATTGTCATGGAACGAATTCGCATGCATACCTGATGGTGCTCGACTGCTGAGGTGAGAACACCTTTTCCTGTGTAGTTTTTTATTCCCCTCTATTCTGCTTTGATTGCAGTGTAATAATTAAAAATCTTTGAGTATTTTTTGTCTCTGTCTCCACCTTTTTTCCTGATGAAATGGTGAATGACTGATGAAATGGATGCATATGGTGTGGAGCTATCAGAAACCTTGTTGCTGCTTCTTTTGTCTTTTGTCATAAACCTTACATATATAAAGTGCACCTCACGCTCATTTTGCTCTTTTTTTGTCCAACTTTGGCTATATACATATAATATATATATCTATGTATATTTAATATATATTAATATTATTTTTAGAAACTCGTTTAATATATATATATATATATCGAAACTGGTTTAATATATATATATATATATAAGAGTTCACTTTATGGGAGTTTCCACTTGGCTAATACAGAGGCTAACACTAGCCCTGTTAATTGGTTCGAAAAAATCGACCGAAAAATCGAACCGAACCGGAACTAAACCGAAAAAAACCGAGACCGTTTGGAGAAAACCGAACTGGTTCGGTTTTGGTTTTCGGTATAATAACACCGAACCGAACCGAATGGACCTAAAAATCAAACCGAACTGAACCGAACGGAACCGACCCGAACCGAAATGCTTTAGGTTACTTTGTAATGAACATTGATTAGTCATAATGGATCTTGATTAGTTGTAATAAACGTTAATTAGGTTGTAATGGACATTAATTAGATAATAAATATTGATTATTGTATAAAAGTACAAAAAAAAAATTGGTTTTTAGAGAAAATTGAACCAATTCAACCGAACCGATTCACCATAATTTGAAGAAAAAAAAAACCGTTTTAACCGGAACCTAACCGAACCGAACCGAACCGAATAGGAGGAAAAACCAAACCGAACCACATTGGAGGAAAAACCAAACCGAACCGAACCGAACCGATTCTCCAACCGGTTTCGGTAAAAAAATCGAACCGAAAAACTGATTAACACTCTTAGCTGACACAAGTGCGTTTTCTTGACAAGCGAGGTGGTTGATTGGTGTATTATAGCCAAGGAGTGAGTTCACATGTTTGCTCCTGTATGGTTGGTCAGGCAGGCGGGGCCCACCATTGTCGGTGTTTCTGCTAATGCCAATATTGAACACCACGCGTCAGGCACAGATTGGCTTAAGGGGCTGTCGGTGGATTGCTGTAAAAGGTGTTCGGTGCCAGACTTCGTTTAGAAGGCCAAGAGTGGGCCAGCGCTAGTCGACTTTTGTCTAATCACCGAAGAGACATCTCCATGTATTTTCCACTAGTTGGTGCGTCAAGCAGATGAGGCTTGCTGATGTCAGTGGCTCTGCTAGTGCTAGTGGGGATGTGCCACATGTTGTTCTTGGATTGGAGGTTGAGGCTGGAAGTTTGAATTCGCCATGTGTTATGCTGCGATTGGCCCTCGCCTTGGGGTATTTTGCCTAAGTGTAAAGTGGAGTGCTTCGGTAAAGTGGGTAGGCCCCGCTCAATTATGAAGTTTCACATGCTGTGTCAATTGCAGAGGCAATATATTTTTTTCATAAATAAGTTTAACTTAAGTACATATAAAAAAATTATATATTGTTAGTCCTATGGTTTTGGCATATTCATGATAGCTCTGGACATCTGTTGCCAATAATCCAAATGATGACTTTTTTATTTTTTCAAGATGATCATCCTAAGATGAGACAAGGCGTATTTCCAGAGTAATTTAAAAATCTTGCATTATGGAAGTGTGGTGGTTCATGTAGTGTGAGTCTATTCCGTGGGAAGGACCTGGAGTTTGAGGAACCCAAACAATTGATGGCATGGAAAGTTTGCAATCGGATTTCCTTTCCAATGAGGTCTTTGTGGATATTGAAGAAAGATGCTCTTCAATGCGGGCACTCAGATATTGCAAGGGCAAAAATCAAGCTAGTGATAAATAGAAGGACTTCCTCTTTTGGTCATCAATTGAAGCTGAAACCTTTATTCTCGAAAAATCTGGATGGTGGAAGACCTTCTGAAAGCTTGATCAAGTAATGGTTGAACGCTTCATTATGTCTGACAACTACTATTATGCCAAAGAAAAATAGCAAACAGAGACTTGACTCGCTTCTCGAGGATAAATCAAGCCCTCAAATGCCTTCCAAGTCTGTTCGAGGGCATTTCCTGGCATTATAGCATAGTAAGGTCATCTAGCAGGTGCAGATTTTACGTCAATCTTTCCAATCACTTGGTCAAGTTCATGGAGGTGGAAATTCAACGAGGGTGGAAATCCAACAAATGAGACTTTGAACGGTTTTTGCTATCATATGCCCCCACAACTTTGCTCAGAAAAAAAATAAGGAGGTAATGTTGGGTATAAAGATAGTCATTGGTACCTTGCCCCCAGAATTATCATAGAGTAGTTGCTCCTTATCTAGGATTGTACTTTCATTTCAATATTGAATACCTGGTTTGAGCAATCGACATGTGATTTGCCAACAGTTTTTTGAATAAAGAAAGGAAGATTACGTTCATGCAAAATTTTGAATTCATGTACGAAGTTTCTTCTACAAACTTTTTTATTTGTTTAAATTAACTTATGAACTTGTAGGTTTGTCAATTGTCCCCATTGCAGTTATGAGCATCTACTGAGATCTTCATGACCCCAATTTGCCTTTCAGAGAAGGCCATTAAATGACTATTGGATGAAGTTTAGGATTGCTTTCTAGTGAAAAGCTTGAAGTGCTTCCAAGAGGAAAGCTTGGCTTGCTTCCCGAAGGAAAGGCTTGAGGTTCTTCTTGGAGACAGACCTTGTTGCTTCGCAAGGCGAAGGTTTAGATGATTCGTAAGGCGAAGGCTTAGATACTTCGCAAGGCCAAGGCTTGGATGCTTTGCATGGAGAATTCTTGGATGCTTCGCAAGGCGAAGACTTGGATGCTTTGTAGAGCGAAGGCTTGGATGCATCGCAGAAACGAAGGCTTAGATGCTATGGAGGAGCGAAGGCAGGCTTTGGTGCTTTGCGGGGGCGAAGGCTTGGATGTTTTACGGGAGCGAAAACTTTGGATGCTTCGTGGGGTGTAGGATTTGATGCTTCATTGCGGCGAAAGCTTGGATGCTTCGCAGGAGTGAAGGCTTGGATGCTTTGCAGGAGCGAATGCTTGGATGCCTCGTAGGAGCTAAAGATTTGGTGCTTCGCGGGGGTGAAGGCTTGGATGCTTCATAAGAGTGAAGACTTGGATGCTTCGCAGGGGCGAATGCTTGGATTCTTCGCAGGAGCGAAGGCTTTGGATGCTTCACAAGAGCGAAGACTTTGGCACTTCCCGGGGGTGAAGGCTTGGATGCTTCGCAGGGACGAAGGCTTGAACACGCTGTAACCATGCTGAATCACGAGGATTGAACGGAAATCTGATGAACAATGAATAACGTTCAAGTACTTCAAACATAGTCGATGAAAGACGAATGAAGTATGATAAATGATGAGCATGACCGATGAAAAACTTTCAAAAACTTCGAACATAGTCGATAAACGATGAACGAGGTGTAATGAATGATGTACATAGATGAAGAATAATGAACAATGTTCAATAACTTCGAACATAGTCGATGAACAACGAAGGAAGTATGATAAACAATGAAAAAAGTCTAAAGGACAATGAACAATCGTGTGAGCTCCCCTTGAGTATTTCTCAATCGGCTCTCAATGAAAGCACCAGTTATTGAAGCAGAAGTTGTACTCGCCATGAAAAGTTTTCACATTTCTTGCAAGCAACAAACAATCAGATATCGTTGCCTCAATCGATTACCCATGGGGTTTTTTGGCCAAGAACACTTCGATGCCTAAGTTAGCTAGCTTTGAGAGAGGAAAAGGAAATATTTTGAATCGAAGAATCGACTTACCCCTGAAGTGAACATTATCCAACAAAGTCCGCACTTTTGGGAACACTATCAAAGAGGTCTCTAGAATATAAATTGGATACCAAAGCTCAGAAAGGGGCAAGTTTATCCAACAAAGACCGTACTTTTGAAAGCCATATGGTTGGCTGCCATTAGGAGGCACTTTCAAATTAGGACTGAGAAATCAAATTAATTGTTTGTTATGGTCAAATGCAAGGATGAAGATTGCCCTTGGATTGTGAGGGTGCTGAGAATAGGGTTTGAGAATTTTAGGATTATACATTATAGTGGAACACATGAATGTGATATGAGGTTTCTCGACATTCCTTATCATTGTAGAGTTACAGGTGTTTTATCAGATGCTTTGTCACATAGGTATGAGGATTCTTGTATATTATTCACACCTTGATTTGGTATGAAGATTTGCTATTCTATAGCTTGGAGAAGCGAGGAGTCAGTATTACAAACACTTAGAGGGTTGGCTCATAATTCATATGCCATGCTTACTGTTTATTGTTATGAGTTGAAGAAGGAAAATTCAGGTACGCTGACAGCAATTTACAAATCGCCAGGAAACCATTTTAAATATATTTTTGTTGCTTTTGGTCCTTTCATTAATGGGTTTAAGTCATCCATGCGGCATGTCCTAGCTGTGGATGCGACTCATTTAAAGTCCAAGTATAAGGGAGTCCTTATTGTGGCAACGACATTTGGTGAGAATCAGAATATTTATCACATTGCTTTAGGCATTGGGAATTTAGAAACTGAAACTTCAGGGTCTTAGTTTTTGAGTAAAGTAAATGATAAATTTGGGCATTGCCCAAATTTGGTTGTCATTAGTGACCGGAACCCGAGTATCGAAAAAGTCATTCAAAAAGTAATTCCCAGTGCATGTCATGGTGTGTGTTTTTATCACCTTATATGTAACATGAAAAGTAAGTGCAAAGTAAAGTAAGGAAGTAATATACTATTTCACTTTGAATGTGCTACCAAATCTTACTAACCTGTATAGTTTGAAACTGAATATAGGAAGATAGATTGTGCAAGAGTGTGCAAATATCTCGAAGTCACTAGTTTTTCGAAGTGGTCTAGGGCTTATTATGATGGTAGGAGGTATAATATTATGACGACCAATATTATTGAATCCTTGAACTTGGTTTTGAGGTTTGCTAGGACGCTTCCACTTATCCGCCTAATTGAACATAATTTGGTGATTCTTGAACGGTGGTTTTCTACAAGGAGAGATAGAGCCTCCAAATGTATGTCAATTTTCTGCCTAAATTTTGGTTAGAAAAAATTGAAAAAACGGGTGATTGGTGCTTCTAGGATGAATGTTGATAAGCTTATGATTTGGGGTACGATATCATTGATGGGTTCTTGAAATGGCTTGAAAATTTGGGGAAAACACTTGTTCATGTGAAACGTTTGACCTTGAGCAATTTTTGTTTGTCTCCATCTCAATCTTCTGGTGCATAAGTTTGTGCCTCCTTGTTACACAATGTCTGCTAGGGATGTGGCTTATGATCAATTCATTTACCCCATATTGTCTCTTGCTGCATGGAAAGTAAGTGCAAAGTAAAGTAAGGAAGTAATATACTATTTCACTTTGAATGAGGCTGCTTCAGATGCGGTGTATATGGCCATTACCGGGTAACTTGCAGAAACATAATCCCCCGGGATAACTAAATATTTACAAGAGGTAATTTGTTCATTATAATGTGCTATTAGCCAAGGTTTTACATATTTTGGGTTAGATAAGTACTTTTATGGATTTACTATTTTGCTGACAAATCAGGTGTTTCGAAATGGTACCAAATTTTGTTCGCAATGATTTCATGTTGTATTGGCAGTTACAGGTTACAAAGAACTGTTTTACAATGTTATGCAATATATGGGTTGCTACCAAGACCATGGGATATGATAGGACTATTAAAGGGATATGATGTAAGGGATATTATGTGGATATGGGGAGGGATACGAAGGTAATATGAGAAATGTAACCTTTAAAGCACTCGTCTATTTGTAATCATCTAACATTTTTTTTTATGAAATACATGCTTTGAGATAGTCAAGCAGTAGTTCATTCTTATTAATCTTATCAAGCTTTCGGATATATAAAAAGAGCCAGCCATTTATGGAAATCAAGGCAACAAAATTTGACAGCACAATCAGTACAAAATTAATGTTCCTAGGAGTCAGAATCAAGAACTTTGGTACATGTCACATTCACCTTACAACCTTACATATTCTCATGAACTAGCAAGGATTCACATTAAAAGTTAGATACAATTTCCAAATGCCAATAGCCCTTAACTAATCCATATACAAAATATAAACAAGAAAACCTTCAAAACTTGGAAAACAAAAAAAAAACAACGGAATTTATTTTAGAAACTTTCCAAACATATCATACTTCCTTTTTTATCAAACAGACCAACGTTTTACAAAAAGAAAGCTACTAAAATGTTGCAACCATGTCCATGCCAACAACTAGGTCGGCATTGATGCAGCACCATCTTCAATTTTTACAAAGCATCAAAGGTGAAAGCCTTAACAAAAAGATTGGTACAACAACATAAAAACTAGGTGGACATTGATGTAGCACCATCTTCACTTTTTACAAAGTGTCAAAGGTGAAAACCTTAACAAAAACATTGGTACAACAACATAACAACTAGGTGGACATTGATGAAGCACCATCTTCACTTTTTACAAAGTATCAAAGGTGAAAGCCTTAACAAAAATATTGGTACAACAACATATATGACAAAATAAAGCAAAATATTCATACTGAACTTCAACGGTGCCCACCGGTCATGAATGCCTTGACCCTTTTGATAGTTGGACTTCTCCATGTCCCCTTCTTATCAACCGTATTTGAAAACTTCATAAAAAATTAAATCCCCCTTCAACGTATCGAAGTCTCATCCTCGCCATCTCATCGGACTGTTTGAACTCCTAAATTGAAGTTTCAACTACATTTTTGAGTTTTGTCTTCATCTCCTTAATGGCATTAAGATTGCGCCTTGCAAAGTGCCTCTTTTGATTCCTTTATCCCTCACTTGTTTGAGGCGTTGTTGGTTAGAAATGACGTGTTTCACCACATTCTGGTGCATCATTTTCTATGTCCATGTGTTTTGGAAGTTTTCATCTAAGGACTTTGTCAAGCATGAACAAGAGATTTTTGTGTTTATTTGTAGGAGAACAGATTCAAGAGAAGACAGATTCAAAGTGGGAGGAGGCAGCAGAAAGGCAGTCATTGCCATGCCTTGCTCAGCTTCGGATGGTGGTGTGAGCGGAAATTTTTTCATGAACAACTCAGGATGGTGCATCATTTTTTCAAAACTGGAAGTTCTTTGAGGTGGGTGACTAGTCATAGCTACAAATATAGAGATGGAAGAGCTGTGAGGTGGAAAGATTGAGAAACTATTAAGATCCATGCACTGTGAAAGCTTTATAATAAAATGGTTTTGGTGGGTATGCCCTAGGCATTTAAAAACCTTTTTTCCCCACCAAATCTTCATGTTTTGGTGGTGAAATTCCTACTATTGAATCTTATTGCAGATAAGAGGGCAATTGGTTAGGGGTTTACATTTGTAAATAAAATATTAAAATTTAGGAAATTGAATTTTTTAACCATTTATTATCATAAAAATCTTGACAGAACAACAATTAAATCAAAACCGAAGCTTTGATGCCAAGTTGACAGGACCCGTCCCTAATTCCCAATAAAACTGGGACAGTCCTGCTCCCGTCTGACAGCTCTTATCAGACAAGGGATACTACTGACTTTAACTGTGTCCATATTTTATTCAATTAACCAAACATAATCCGTCCTTACGGGCTTACGGATACTACTGAATTTAACTATGTCCATATTTTATTCAATTAACTAAACATATTCCTTCCTTGCGGGGTTACTGCCCACGTCCAACCCACTCCTCGATAGGGTGAAGAATTTATCCATTAAAATACTTTGCTTTCCTTATCGTCATAAGTTTACCACTTAACACCATCTTGTTTATAAGTTAATTAGTACTCAAATCCTCACAAAACTCTTTAAGCACATTTGTTACTTAAGCCTCTTTCTCTCATTCTCCAAGTATAATTCAAGGACTCAAAAATACCTATATTCAACCTTCTTATATCCTCAAAAATCCCATTGTATAATATCAACCATAATTATCGGGATTAATATGATTATCAGCAACACCACAACTTTACCACTTGTAATTAATCAACAATTGATCCTATTCACCTAATATCCAATAGAAAATCTCTTTAATTTACTAATATGCAAATCATAGTTCCTTTAATTATACATATGAATTACCAAGTTAAACCACTAGTTATTTATCAAAACATATAATTAATCAAGATCTTTTCATAATGAGGAAATTAACGCCTTGAATTTGCTAACATATATGTGGGACCATAACTTACCGGAATATTTTGGAGCCACCATGTGGCCAACAATTCCCATAATGCCAATATTACCCTTGGTAAAATTGACATCGACATATTACGATATCTGCATTAATTCAATATATTTACCAACTAAATATATTAATTAATCAAATCAATGTCGATAATAAATAACTTCCCAGCGAATTATTTATTCATAAATAAATAAGTGATTAAACTCGGTACAATCACTTATTTAATACTTTCCCCTTCAACCAATCAGACGCTCCGGTGACCCTCAAGGCTTCACTATAAATAGAAGACTTCATTTCACTTCTAAGGGTAATCAAAATCTCCTGCAAACACTCTGTTGGTTTATTCTCTCAGAAAACTAACTTAAGCATCGGAGCGTTTACGGTTGAACCACCTCCCCGGGATTCAACCTTAACCCCGTTTTATTTTTGTTATTGTGTGTAGGGATCGAGAAGGATTTTCACAGAACTGGACGATTTCTGCATCAACAACTGGTGCTTTCATTGAGAGCCGATTTGAGAAATACTCAAAGCGTGCACTTTAGTTTTTCCTCAAAAAAACGCCATCATTACACTTTCGACACTTACTATTCTTTGCATGGCTAGAACACGCCGATCTGCGCGAGCCTCCGAGGTTGCCACATCCGCCGCTGTGATCGCTGCCGTGAGCGAACCACTGCCTGAGATTCCGGAGGAACCATTTTCCTATCTCCTGCACGGCCCGTGCCACGCATCAATTCACCTACTGTACGGAATGCCGGATTGAACACCTACGTTCAGTTTTGGAACGTTCCCCATAGCCGCTGCTACTGTGAACCCCCCACATGCGATGGGGGTAGGCACGGCATTTTTTCAACAAACAGACGGGCTGCTAGCGGGAGAATCATCTCTAAGAGTCCCAAATCAGCCCCTTGCCAGCGGGGACCTAAGGAGGCACTTGGATGCCCTGCACGACTCTCAAGCCAACACCCAGGTACCAGGGAGACATGGTTCATCCAATCTGTCTGAAGGCACGCGACGTGCGCCCCAACATGCTACTCATCACGAGCAAGTACCTAGGGGGTCACCTCCGCTACTTGGACTGACACAACAGGTCGAGAAACTGAGCAACCAAGTTCGAGCGCAATCGGAGCTTTTGCAACAACTGTTGGGGGACATTGGGACATCCAGAACCTCCGAAAGAGGCAACGAACGTCACAAGACATCAAGGGACATCCCGAAACGCCCCGGCAAAGAGCATGCCCGCTACCAGACAATGTCCCAAGACACGTCGCTGAACGACTCAGGGAAAGAAAGCTGCATCCCCAGAGCAAGAGGACAAGATCAGCTGAGGATATCGACTCGAGAACGACTTGGAGGACGCCCCAGAGCACTTTCACGCATTGAGTACCCACGCGATAGCCGACAGCAGTAAGCAGTCTCCAGTGCGTCACGCGCCCACTTGAATGATCACAGCGAGGAAGACTAGACTTACTCGCCAGCACGTTCGAGAGCCAAGCTCGCTGCAACTCGAGGGAGTCGACGCCATTTGACCAGGCGTGGGAACCCCCGTAACGAAGGACCATTGCACACTGAAGACGTCCGAAGGATGCTAGATTGACGCCTCTAGGGAGTTCAACGCGACGGAGACTTGGAGGATAACCTTTGGCGCCAAATACAAAAGTCATCATCTTCGCCGTTCGTGAGGGAAATTGAGGAGGAGCCATTCCCGCAGCTATTTTCAACACCAAAGTTCAATCAGTACAAAGGAACCTCCGATCCAGTAAATCACATCAATTACTATCGGGGGGTCATGGTACCTCACAGGCACAATGACACATTCATGTGCAAATTTTTCCAAGCCTCACTGCAAGGTCAATCGACGACATGGTTCAACCATCTCCTTCAAAGATCAATCGCCTCTTTTGAAGAGTTGGCCCTGGCCTTCGTGAAGGAGTACTCGCAGCTTCGCACCGTCGAAGTCAAGGATGACCACCTCTTTACCATCCGAATGAGGTCTAAGGAAACCTTGCGGCAATACATCTGGAGGTTTTGCGAATAGAAGTCCTGCATCGTTGGTTGCAGCGATCTCGTCGCAGCCATTGCATTTAAGCAAGGCCTACCGCAGGAGAGCTAGCTCTACGGAGACATCGTCATGAGCAATGCCCGAAGTCTCATTAAGATACTGTCCCTGGTGGAGCGACATGCATGCTGGGAGGACGAGAAAAACGCCACACATACTGCCAACCACGTCGAGGAAGATGGACATCCCACAAAGGTGTTTGTGCAGCCAAAGGATGATGCCCACGGCGGGAACTCAGTAGAGAAAGCCAACAAGCACAAAGGGAACCCTTCATCCAACACGTTCGTGCGTGCGAAGCCAAACATACAGTTTTCGGTACCTTTCCTCCAAATATATAATCAGATAAAGGAAAAACCGTGGTTCGAAAGACCAGCTCCCTTCAAAGGCGACCAAGAGATGCCCGATAAGACAAAATGGTGTGCCTATCACAATTGCTATGGGTACGACATAAGCTCTTGCCAGACTTTTGAAAGATAACTCCGCGATCTCTTGAAGGACACTGCATCGAGTACATCAGAAAAAAGGCAACAGATCGTCTCATAAACAAAGACCCCTAAGAACCTGCACAAAAGATGATCCGCGTGGACACCATCATTGCCAAGTCCAAGTTTCAGGAAACAACTAGGAAACTGAATTAGTGGCCAAGTCATCATCAAAGGCATAAAGTTTGAGATTAAAATTCGGCTCAATGCCTACTTTACTGGCATAGTATCTTCCAATAAGATTCAAGATGTTTCGTTCCAACATCTAATGAAATTGTCTTATCGCCTACACTTTTGTTTAGAAAGCATACTAAGCATTTGTCATGCGAAGCGCTCGAGTCTTCGCCATGCGAAGCACTCCAAGTCTTCGTCACGCGAAGCACTCTAAGTCTTTGTCACGCGAAGCACTCTAAGCCTTTTCCACACAAAGCACTTTAAGCCTTTGTCATGCGAAGCACTCTAAGCCTTTTCCACATAGAGCACCCGAGTCTTCGCCACGCGAATCACTCTAAGCCTTCGCTATGCGAAGCTTTCCAAGCTTTCGCCCAGTGAAGCACTTCAAGCCTTCGCCCCGCGAAACACCCCGAGCCTTCGTCACGTGAAGCACTCAAAGCCTTCGTCATGCGAAGCATACTAAGCCTTTGTCATGCAAAGCTCACCTAAGCCTTTGCCATGTAAAGCTCACCTAAGCCTTTGCCATGCAAAGCACCCAAGTCTTCGCCACGGGTAACACTCTAAGCCTTCGCCATGCGAAGCACTCCAAGCCTTCGCTATGCGAAGCACTCCAAGCCTTCGCTATGTGAAACACTCCAAGCCTTCGTCCCAGCGAGGCACATGAAACCATCCAAGAACATGACTTGTTGGAGTCGAAAAGCTACTAAAAAAATGCTTTCGACCCCACCAAGGGGGCAACCACTAGACCATGACAAACAGTGGGCAAATGTTTTAACATGCTAAGTCCAATTCTGCATTTCAGTGCATGGGATCGAGATTCAGTTGATCGTAGATCGTTCAATTTTGCTCACCCTGACATGAGATTGACGCCCCTAAAAAGATACGAAAGTCAGCTTTCCAACGCCGATGACCTCACTCAATTCTGAGTTGTGACGAGTTCCCAGTGAACGTTTTTGTACACGAAGGTCAACTACACGTACCAGCGCACTAGTACGAGATTCACTCAGTCATAGACCACTGAATTTTGGTCCTCTGACATGAGGTCGACGGATTTAGAAATCTATGGAAGTCAGATTTCCAACGCCGTTGACCTCACCCAATTCCGAGTTGTGACAAGTTCCCAGCAAACAATTTTCTACATGAAGGTCAACTACATGAACCAGCGTACGACACAGCACAAGATTCGATCAATCCTACAAGGCTCAATTCGGATCGTCTTGGAACAAGCTTGGTGTCAGTAGAAAGTTATGGAACTCAGATTTCCAACCCCCCCCCCCCCCCCCCCCCCCCCCCCACCGACACTTAATTCGGAGCTAAAACGAAGTAAGAAGACCAAATTTACTACACAAAGGTCAAATCTGCCGAAAATCACAAAACACTCAAAAACATGGAAGGCTTCTATTAATGAAAATTAAAGAAGTTGGCAATTCACAAGCTGAATGCTCACACATGTATTCAATGCTAAGATCTAGCCACGAGCTAAGAAGGATCATGAAGCTCATCACCAGTAACGGCACGACCTCAGAGTCTCTCCGTCAACCCATGAGCAAGCCATGGAGGACTTCAATCATCCCATCGTAGACTTCCAGTGACACATCGTCCATAGCCTTCTTCAAGCAATGGGGGCAACCTCCTCAACATTGCTTACTTAGCATAGTTGGCTTCACAAAAGAAACTTCACCACTGCTTGACTCTGCGACGGCTACAAAGCAGCTTGATTTTTAATTCCAAGGCGAAACGTTGATTTGGTGCCATGTCTCTTCACCCCACTTGGCTTCAGCGTATAGATGATGACATCTCCAAGCTCCCTTCCTTCAATTAGGCGATGATGTCCAACATCCCGAGATTTGCAGGGGGTATGATCAATCCTCCATGCTCCACCTTGTTACCAACTCATTTTGAGCTCAGTAAGGCCTTGAAAATTAAGTCTGTGGAAGGCCATCTTTCATCCAAAACAACTCCTTGGAAAGCTTCAGTTACTTCATGGCACCACATGCATTTCGTCTTGCTTCATGGGTAGCCTTGCTTTGAAGATGAAGCACATCTCGCCTTGTAGCTGCAACACACATTGCCTAGCAGCTGGAATAAGCCTCATACTGGGTTGTGACACGTCGTACTCCAAGTGATGGGACTCATCGCCACATACTTGCAGCATTCCACGCCTCGCACTCTGTTACATCTCGCCTGGCACTCTGCTGCACCTCGTCTTGCACTCTACTGGGTTGTGACACGTCGAACTCCAAGTGATGGAACTCCTCACCTCGCACTTGTAGCATGTCTCGCCTTGTAGTTGCACCATGAATCGCCTCGCACTTGCAGCATTCCTCGCCTTGCACTCAGTTGTACCTTGCCTGGCACTCTACTCCACCTCGCCTTGTGGTTGCACCGTGCCTCGCCTTGCACTCTGTTGCACCTCTCCTGGAACTCTGCTGTAACTTACTCCGCACTCTGCTCCACCTCGCGCCTTGCACTCTGCTGCACCTCTCGCCGCACTCTGCTGCACCTCGAGCTGCACACCGTTGCAACTCGTCTTGCACTCTGCTGCACCTAATACCTTGCACTCCGATGCACCTCGCGTGGCACTCTGCTGCATCTCGCGCCTTGCACTCTGCTGCACCTCGCGCCTTGCACTCTGCTGCACCTCGCGCCGCACTCTGCTGCACCTTGCCTTGTACTCTGCTGCACCTTGCCTTGCACTCTATTGCACCTCGCCTTGCACCATAGCATGACCCTCTCTGCATTGTAGCTCGCCTCGCCCCAAAGTATGAGTGCGCATCACCTTGTGACTCGTTACACTTCAAGTCATGGAACTTCATGCCTCACCCGTTGAAGGTCTTGATGCTAGCTCCACCCGTACTTAAAGATGACAAGTCCACCAATGCGTCAAACTCTTCTATCCACAAAGCACCACAAGTGAGTCAACTAGAGGAGCGTCTTGATGTCAAGTCCGTCATCTCTTGAAATCGAAAGTTGCAACAAGTCCCGGAGATGCTAGTAGATGGTCTTACGATGGTCACACCATAAAAATGAATTCTTTGAGACCCCTTCAAAATTATGCCTTCATGCGTCTTGAAATGATCGTCTCGGAGAGTAGAGCGCACCACCGCTGAAATCATTGTAATCGGACATCCACAGCTCTCAGAATCTGCAAAAAATTGAAGCTGAACAAAATAATATATATATATATTAAAATAGATAAATATATAATATATTTTATTATATACATATATATGACAATTCAAAAGGCGTTTTATGCTTTTTGAAAAGCGTTTTACGCTTGTTTTCTGACAATGACAAAACAAGCTGCGAACAGCAGCTTTCTTAAAAAAAACGGAGAAAAAAAAACAGGAACCTTCTGCCTGTAGTAGCCCTCTTGTCCGCGCCTCAGTGGATACAGAGATTTTGAGTCAGCGATTCCTTCATTCATCTCATCCATGGAAGGAATCCATTTTTAACAATGGCAGAGACTCTGAATCAAACCCAGACCAAGCCCATCATCATCAACAACCATCTCCCGCGGAGCCCATGCTACTGCGATTCTTTCCACTACAGTATCTCACCGTTGCTGCTTCTCCCTGCGACACGCAACATGCGACACCAAACCATCCAACCAGGCCTCCCAAAATTTCAACCTGCTCGCCTCCCAAAATTTCAAAACTCCTTCAACCCTAAGCTATTATTCAGGTTTAATTTTCTTTATGAAAATAAGAGCCACGCACTCTCATTTAAATAAAGAAAATTATGCAAACCGTAGTGGTTAATTGAGCTCGCAAATTCAACTCAAAGTAGGATTACAAGCCCAAAGAATTCGTTTTGGGACAAGATCGAGGACAATCTCCAACTACATCCATGAAAGAGGAGTCCTACTCCCGCATAAAAATACTAAGACGTAGTTTACTAGAACCACAAGGAAATTACATCCCTTAGGATTCCTTGAATTCCTAAGCGATGTGGGGGCATTTGTGGGACCATAAATTATCGGAATATTTTGGAGCCGCCACGTGGCCAACAATTCCCATAATCCCAATATTACCCTTGGTAAAATTGACTTCGACATATTACGATCTCTACATTAATTCAATATATTTACCAGCTAAATATATTAATTAATCAAATCAATGTCGATAATAAATAACTTCCCAGTTAAATATTTATTCATAAATAAATAAGTGATTACACTCGGTTTATTTAATACTTTCCCCTTCAACCAATCAGACGCTCCGGTAACCTTTAAGACTTCACTATAAATAAAAGACTTCATTTCACGTCTAAGGGTAATCAAAATCTCCTGCAAACACTCTGTCGGTTTATTCTCTCAGAAAACTGACTTAAGCATCGGAGCGTTTAGGGTTGAACCACCCCCGCGAGATTCAACCTTAACTCCGTTTGATTTTTGTTATTGTGTGCAGGGATCGAGAAGGATTTTCACAAAACCGGACAATTTATGCATCAACAATATATATATATATATATATATATCCACCATTCCAAATAATAGTAAACCTACATAATTCCCCACATAGATATAACTTTTTATGGGCTCATTTAAAATTATATACTCAAATTCCTTTCAAATTTCTTTACTAATTGTTAAATTGAATATGAGCATATCATATGTAATTATAGTGAATATAAACGTAGAACATATATATTATCTATAAACATAGTAAATCTAACATATTATCTTCAAAATTTTCCAATAAATTCAAACGAGACCGAGTTAATTCACACCTTATATCATTAAACTCAGATTGACGACAAAAACACTTTTCATCTTGGCCGCCTTGCCAGAATCCACCGCATGTGTCGTCACGTGCTAGAGGAAGGCTTCTGCGCATGGTGGTCATGCGCGTATCAATAATCTTCGTCGCTGGAATCGGGTCGACCAGGTTCCTGCAACTGGGGTCACTGGCCCGCGATGTGACTCGATTGGAAACTACCCATTTCTTCACCTTTTGATACATTTTAGACTTCCAAATTTATATAATCGTGTCCATAACAAGATCTATAGTCTCAAAATGTAAGAAAACGAACACCTGATAATTCAACCTAAGCTCACCATCTTTAGGCCATGGCTTCATACTTAGTCATGCGACCTTCATGCGTTCAGTTTTTCATCCTTATAGCTTAACCTAATCACAAAAACCGAAATATTTACGGGGATTAATGCAGGATTATCGGACGATCGGGGTAAAATGATGATTTTGCCCCTAGATGGGTGAGAATGTTGACTTTTGATTTGAGAGGTCATTGGCACGTGGATCGAGGTCCATTATGTATATCGAGATGATACGAGTTCGTAGATAGGCAGTACGTCGAATTTGGACGTCATAAGAGAAAGTTACGCGCCAACAAAAGTT
This sequence comes from Prinsepia uniflora, assembly GCA_032719365.1. Lineage (NCBI taxonomy): Eukaryota > Viridiplantae > Streptophyta > Magnoliopsida > Rosales > Rosaceae > Prinsepia > Prinsepia uniflora. Next base: position 44,358,041 of record CM064861.1, on the reverse strand, counting down.
TTTTATACTGTTCAAAGTTGCACGAATTACGAGAAGTTGACTTTGGTCGTTTGAACAGTAAGGCCCAAAATATCTAATCTGGACCAATGGCACACGCCATTGACCCATTTCCCTTAATTTATGCCTCTTGCTTCCCCTCATTTCAAACCTACATGAAAACCCCACACCAACCATTATCATCATCCTCACCTTGCTTGTTGCATGTTTGAGAGATAGACTAAGAGTAAGGGAGAGGCTGAAAGACTGAGTGGGACAATAGAGACGGCGGAGCCACAGTGGCTGGCCATGAAATCTAGAAAAGATAAGCTGTATGTGTGAGTTGCTTTCGGGTTTGGTTTTTGAGGCAATGAAACCATGTCTTGAGGTTAGGGTTTTGTTTTTTGAGGTTGTATGACTACGTAGGGCCAACCAGAAGGAATGTACGACTGGAATGACTCTGGGAGAGGTTCGAAGGTTGCTCGATGGAGTTAGAGCTTGGCTATGGGTATCGAGGTGAGTTTTTACTGTTTTAGCTTCATTTTCTAGTTTCTGGGTTCAAGACGAGTTGAACGGAAGAAAAATGGAGGAAAAAGGTGGTCAGACGGTGAGATACGATCGGGTCGAGTCATGGGTCAAAACAACCCATTATAGTGAAACGGGTCGACCCGTCTGAAGGTTGAAAATGATGACGTGGCATGCCATATCATCATGTCAGTCTACATGGCGAACTAGAAGGTGACACAAGGCCAGGTCAGTTTAGTCAATAGTTGACATGGGAGGGCCATATCAGACTTGTCAGACCACGTGGATCAGCGAGATGGTGCCACGTGGCATGGTGTTAGGACTTGTCAAGTGACGTGTCAGATGATGTGGCAGAGCCACGTCAGACATGTCAGACCACGTGGACTAGTGAGGTGGTGCCGCATGAAAGTGTGTCAAAGGGGTGTCAGAGTTGTTAGTGACATGTGGTAGTGATGATGACAGGACTGCCCCCGAAGGGACATTGATAACCGTGCCCGGTCCTCCTCCCGTCTGGCAAGTCGACCGAAGTTCCCAATTTACCCTCAGTACTTGCCAAACTAGGGATAACCACACACGTACTCACTCATGCCTCCGCCTCTCGATCAACCTCGATCAACGCGCCACGACCTGGAGGGTCAATAAAAACACAAAAGGTGTGAGTGGACAAAATAAATCAATTTATAAAACAGTTACAGAAAGACATTTCTACCCTCCACGTAAAACCAATGCATGCATTCGAAAATCATTTCGCAATCCGTTTCATTTCCAATACAAGAAAACCGTGTACGAAAATCAAAATCTTTTTCCTTTTCTTAACCTTCGAGTCTTAGCCCGCAATCATAAACACAGGGCCTCCGCCCAAAATCATAAAATCAAATCCAAGTACGTCACATAATCAAAACCACATAAACCGGGCCACTGCCCAACACATCCTAAACATCATAAATCAATAGTAATCCACAAGTCAATCAATCTACTGGATCTCAAGTGCTCCCGAGTCTTTAAACTCAAATCATGCGCATAATCAGGCCTTCCCGGGATATCCACGAGTCTTTAAACTCAGAACACAATCAATAGGCCTCGGGGGGTATCATACCGATTCTTTAAACTCAAAACAGTAACCGAGTCTTTAAACTTATTAAGGGCCCTCCCCCGTCATCAATTAACCGAGTCTTTAAACTCAAAACATTATCCAGCGATAGCACCGGGTCTTTAAACCCAAAACCATATGTAAATCTCAAAAATCTAGGATCCATCATGATCCAAATTCCAAATCCAATCCGAAATCACATTTTGTCATAACAGGACTCATGTCCGAATTTCACATTCAAATCCCCAAAATCTTACTTCACAAAACATAATCAAATCATCATTAAAAACGGGACATGTATAATCATATCAAATCACTTTATCAAACCATCATCCATTCCCGAATTCGAATTCGCAATAATGATTCCGTAAGCCGGTATCCGGAACCGTCATTCCGAACCCAAACCAGAAATCCATTTTCAAACTTCCCCAATCCGAAATCTCGTTCATCAAAATTACTTGTATGCCCTGGGCATCAAGCCCGAAATCACCTTTTTTAAATCCGTTTTAAATCCTTCAAATCACATCATATTTCAAATCCCAAGGTCAAAACATCAAAACCATAGTCAAATCACCAAAATCACGGTCAAACCACAACATACTCGAAATCTCGTAAAACATGCAAATCCGTATCAGTTTCGAAATACGTGTCAAAACCGTGAGTCATACTCACAGTCACAATCACAACATCCTTAAGAGAAACCATAGTCTCGAAATACGTGTAATTACATATGGCATATCAAAATACGTATAAACACAAAAATCGTAATTATCACAAATCATAATCATAATCATAGAAATCATAGAAACATTTATGCATGCATTAAATTTTGAAAGCAAAGTCCACTCACACACCGTCCATAACGTTCGTTTTCGCGCCGCACGCGTTTCCGTAATTTCTGACAATTTCCAGAAATCTCAAATCTTGTCCGAAAACATTCTTTAGTGTCACTATGGACTCAAATAACAGCATACTAATTTCCCATAATTTTCTGGGAATTAAACGTTAATTAAAAACGTAACATAAACTTTCAGACCCTCGAAACAACATCGAAACGGTGTCCGGTTAATTCGAAACCAACGCTAAAATGTTCGTTACAATGTATAGGACAAAAGTCGTGTTGAAATCACCTTGAGATTCGGGTCCACACGCCCTCACGCGCCGCAGTGAGTGGCTGCGCGTGAAACTGACGCGCCAACTACAGTGATGCTACAGTCGTCGTCCCAACCCGTCTGACTGATAAACGGGTCCGGTTGGCCCGCGACGTGACCCGGCTGGGATTCCGTCAATTCCAACCTAATTGCATCAATTCAAACGTTCAGTAGGATTACCATATATCTAATTAGGGCTCTATGACCTCCAATCTATGACATCTTACCTTAAACTAGGGGATTCGAAGTCGAAACTTCGAAGAACAGATGTGCACTGTTCATCCTTGAATCTCGACCAACTAGATTGTTTCCTTGAAATTGATCCACTCAGAAGTTTCGCAGGATCCATGAGAACAGAACTCCAAGCTCAATTGCAAGCTCGAATCCCTCGAACCATTCCAACTCAACTGGAATCTCTAAAGCTGAACTCAAATGTCGTCTGGGCTCATCTCTTCACCAATTTCTTCATTGTCGATCCCATTCGACTCGTTTGGACGTCTAGAAGATCATCCTCACCTCTGATTCCATCAATTTGCCGCCCAAATTAAAATTTTATTTTGTGTTCGAAATTGGGATTTTTCGGGCAGGTTCAGTATTCCTAGGGTCTTCCCCCCGTTTTCCTCCCCATTTTAATCTCTCTGTTTTTCTCATTCCTCTCCAGCTCTCATTTTCTCTCAAACCGCTATTGGGGAGGTCGAACTAGCAATGGTTCAATGATCTCTGCTTTCCATTTCAAAGTTTCAGCATAGTTCATTGTGCATTTGTTCCCCGCACTCCACCTCAACCAGCACAACCTGTGCTCTGTCTTCTGTCTTTGTTCCCTCACTAAAAGTATAAACAATTCGACCATAACCGTCCTCTAATCAAAATGGTCTTGGGAAGTCGATCAAACATGGGAAACCATCTCTATTCCTTTCTAGTTCCAAACAATAGAAAACTGAACCCACACACTAGTTTAAGCTTCCCACTAACTCAAGGCTGTGGCAAGGCCACTAACCATAAACATTTCGTCGATCAAGCCACCCAAGCACGGTGGTTCAGTCTCTGTTTTCCACGGCTTCAACAGTGCCCCTGTGAAAATTACTGTTTTGCCCTTGTGCACAAAATTACCAAAATGACCCTCCACTTTCTAGACCCGTAACTCATCCGTCCGACGTCCGTTTTCAGCGTGCCGCCTGTCTACGAACTCAAGGCATCGAGACCTACCTAACGTCCTCGAACTGTATGAAAATTAGTGGTCAGTCAAAAAGTCAACATTTTCCCCCTTTTCGTCCTATTTACAAAAATGCCCTTGAACTTCCGAACGTCATAACTTCCTCCTCGAATGTCGGAATCGGGCGTGACACCCGTTTATGAACTCGTGACATCCCGAACTACGTCACAATCATCGGTCAAAGTCTGTTTGACTGCCCGAGCAAAAAGTCAACCCTTCGCCCATTAACTGGGGCAAAATCGTCATTTTCTTCATATTTTCCAAATATCCCTTTTTTGAACGTCCGGGTCGTTACAGATGACGTCAAAAGGTAACACCATCATGTGACGTGGTAGTGTCAGAGGGTGACATATGGAACCAATTAAGGTGTGCCACATGGCTAGTTGTCAGAGTTGTTGAGCTGTTAGATGTCAAGCTGACGTCAGTATATGATGTTAGCATTAACTAGGCGCGTGACACGACCCATCTGAATCCCCCCGGGATTAAAATGGGATGTGTCATGCTCCCGTCTGACACGAAGTGTTAGACAAGGGATAATACGTACCTCAGCCCATACAGGTCTCCTAGAGCGCGCCAGGAACGGTGGAGGAGTGCGATGTCTCAGTCTCTGCTACAGCCCGTATCCGTGATAACCCTGAAGGGCATTAAAACCATTAAGAACTGTGAGTGGACGAAAATAAATAAGTTCATAAAAACACATTTCATAAAGACATATATGCCCTTCTTTAAAAGTATACATGCATAGTATAATCAGTAATCAAAAAATTTAGTCAAAACCATTAGGGTCTTAGCCAAAAAACCGTAACTCAAAACCAAGTGTGGGAACTTAGTCCAAAACTGTATAATACCAAAATCCATAAATCCAGAACCAAGCGGGCCACTGCCCAAATCCATAACCACAAATCCACAAATACCGAAATACCATTTCATGAATCCAATAATCCATATTTACCACATAACCATCATCGGCATCCCAGATGCCTAGCGTCCCAGACGCTTGACGTTCCAGACGTCATATCTAACGGTAATAAGCAACGCGTGCTACCCGGGGTCTCTCCAGGTCAATATCTTTGACATCCCAGATGCCTAGCATTATTGCTCCTGAGTCACCATACGGTCCGGTAGCTCCGTATAATGACCCCTCGCAGGCAATGCACCTTGAATTTCCCATGGTCCTGGACACCTGGAAGACACCATCACATATCCTCGTATCAAGATGGTATATGGAAAATAGTTTTACAGAGTTATTTCAAAACATCTCAATGGGCCCTGCCCGAAATCTCCATAAAACATCACAAATCCATTTAGGGTCCACGACCCGAAATCACGTTTATGAAACATAGGGTCCCAGATCCGAAATCACATTTATAAAACTCAAATGGGCTTTATGCCCGATTTTGTAAACCACTGGGCCCCCAACCCGATCACATGACTCAAAAGGGTCTCAGCCCGATTTTGTAAACCAACTGGGCCCCTGGCCCGATCACATAATTCACATGGGTCTCATGCCCGAATTCATCTTTCCAAAACCAAAACCATGCCAGAAAATCATTATTGAATTCACAATCACAAAGTAATAGAATAAACTTGTAAACCTCGAAATACGAGTAGATACAGGTTTACCTCGAAATACGTGCAATCATATAATCCATTAGTGCCACAATCATCATCATAGAAATCACGTATGTAAAACATATAAAATAGTTATGGATGCATCATAATTTAGAAAACGAAGTCCACTCACAGACCGTTCTACGCTGCCGCCTCGATACGCGTTCCATAAGCCCTCCCGGGCCCCATCACTATCATCGAGACTTCCAAACCTGTCTAAATCACACTAGAGGGTTACTAACCTCTTCATTAACCTCCTATTAAAGCGCCGTAATGTTCTCGAATTTTTAATTATTTTAAAACTCGATCCTAAACCTTCGGACACCCCGAATCATTTTGAAACGATGTCCGATCGACACGAAACCAGTCCCAAAATGTTCGTTACATCGAATAGATGATTTCACGTGTTGAAAGTTTCCCCAAAAGACCCCTCACGCGCCCCAAAGCCCGTGCGCGTAAAGCCCACGCGTGGGGCACTGTTCATCGTCTTCTCCAGTGAGCAGACCGGTCCGGCTGGTTCGGTTCCAACTGGACCGATGTGGTCGGTTCAGGCTAATTTTGACCCTTTCCTCAATCTGTTTTCATCTTAAATTTCTCCTAATCCATCCTCTAATCATTTCCAATTGATCCAAGAATTCAAAATACGAAAACCAAGTCCGAACGGCATACTTTTAGTTTGATGATTGAACCGACCGTCCAAGCCTCGCCGGTTTTCCATGCTTCTGGCCACCACCATCCTTCATTTTCATCCTAAAGCATTTGTACAACCCTCACAATCACTATTCAATTAACAAAATCATTCAACAAACACTTAAAACTCAATATCCAAATTTGAACCCAAAACTCACCTTCCATGGCAACGCTGGCCACCGTCCACGACGACGCAAGCCGTGGCCACCATCCTCCTCGTCTCACCTCACTCTCACTCTTTCATTCACAGGCTAAGTCCATATAATGAAGATTGAAGGCTCATGAGAAAAGGAATGGGTTGCAAGGTCACGAGTTTGTGGGAAAAAATTGGAAAATGGTCGATCATGTGGGAAGGAAAATATCTACATTGTGGGGGAATGGGTCCATCAGATAGGTGACACTTGTCACTCATCTGGTGGTTCCTTCCAGAAGGTTCCCAATGAACACCTGCCACATGTCCTCGATTCTCGGTTTTTATGCAATAGTGTCGTTTTCTGTTTTAGACCCATAACTTCTCCGTCAAACCTTGAATTTCGACTTGCCGCCTGTCTACGGACTCGTGACGTCCCGATCTACATCACGGTCATTGGTCCTCGTATGTTTGACTTCTCGAGTCAAAAGTCAACATTTGCCCACACCTAGGGGTAAAACGGTCATTTTGCGTCGTTCGTTCGATTTCGCTCAACTAATTACCGATTAACCTCACTAATTCTTGATTAGTCATTAATCTAATCCTGGAATTCAGGATGGGTCATTACAACCTTCCCCCCTTAAATAATTTCGTCTTCGAAATTCCAACTACATCGATTCCACATCCACCTCGTAGAAAACAATTCAATCTCACATCATGTGCACACCTGTCCACCCACTAACCAACACAATACTTATCTGCACCCAGACGTTTCACCAATACTCACGTCACATCATTTATACTAGACCACATCGAGCGAAATTGATCACACAATTTGAGTTAAGACAAGTCTACCATTACGCTGACCGTTTTTGCTGACACACTTAGCTTGATGGTTTTTCTCAATCACTAATACACTCTGACATCCGCTCCCACTGGGAGTCACAAAATCTTACTCATCAATCCATGCTAACACATTCAGCCAAACCGTCACCACTTGGCTAGTCGCAAATCAATCCGACATCTCTCCCATACCGAGAGTTATCAAATCTCACAATTTCTCCATATTTCCTGAATTTTTCCATGTCAACATTACACGATCCATCACGTCACCCTCAGCCGTCACTAACGGCTCCATGGTCACAACTCGAATCACTGACACACACTGACTCACCCTAGAGTCGCACCAAGGTACCTCGTACTAATAATTTCCTCATAATTCATGTTGTCATTAGTGAGAGACACAAAGCAGCAGTTTCATGCAAAACCACCCGTGGTTACACCAACCACCAACTCACTCAACCTGAGTATATGTACACCAACATCTCACTCGACCTACATGTAACTGGACCCTATCGAATACCTGCACAGAAGTAACACACATCCCAACTTTAGGGTTCCATTAGCCATCCATGGCTCTGAGCACGTGCTCATATAATCATTGAATCCGTCAAAATCACTCTGCCTTGCACATAGTATTCAGTGCCCAGTTCACTTCCTCAAACAATCCAATGATATCGGAACTAAGCCAACTACCAATACGCTCAACCACACACCATTGGTACATCCTATATATCGTCACCAGGCACCACTCGACCTATCCAGTATCGATCCTCTCACAACGTACATGGTACGTACATCCATCCTCCAACCAGTCCACTACATGGTTCGTAGTCAATCACGATTTAATACTGGGGTTCATCTGTCTAATCCCGTACCAGACAATTCGATTACTCCAAATCATCATCCATTCTGAGTCCCATGGTCACTCGACCAGCACCACAACGTCTACTCCCAAGCATGTAATCCAACACGTACCAATCTGACTCATGCCCACCAAGGCGTACCCATTCATGCCAATTGAGTATCCAAACTCACTCACGTCTACCAAGTCGCATTAACACCGAACCTATCGGTTACTTGCTCAAACGATTTTCGTACCACATTCGATTGACTTCGAAAGGAAACCAATCCCATTGTCCACATATCCAAGGTTGACCAAATCTCACCCCATCGGATACCCCCGCATTCACAAAGTCAAGTACCTATGTCAAATCATAAACATCTTAACTCACTCAAGTACCGTCTCATACCGGATTAACTTCGGAAAGGAGTTCAGTCCAACATTTCCATATCCAAATATTCACGACAGGGCAATGAACTCTCCACCAAACTTGATCAACAAGATCACGATCCAGATCCATCACCACGTCACCCGACTGGTGACATCACAATCCTAGATCGTCATAGTGCCCAAAGTCCACAACATCATAACTCTGATCCATCTAGGATCCACACGTGCTCACTTAGCTAACAACCTACTTGAAATTCGATCGCAGCATCTTACACCCTCTTTGAATCCTTCGTCAGTCACACCATTCTTCAACTATTTTCACATCTAATCACTCAGTCAAAACCAAACATGTCTAAACTGTGGGTTCTCTCCAATTTTCTCATATCGATCCTTGTCATTCCATGTCATCATTCTGCTCATCTTGTCCTATCCGGACTCCCTCGTCATATTTCCCTAGGCGGGGTGGTAGTACTGGCATCAGCCACAAATCTAGAATCAACCACAACTTCTCTTATCCAATGACCCAAAGCAAATCATGGGTCCACCCACAAATACGCATTCAACGTACTGGTAATAACAATCATCATCTGCCATGGGTAGAAAATAAGAAGTCACCCTAATGACTTCAGAATACCCATCACCAAAGGTGAACAAACACTCATCTCGCCTCCTCAATCACAACTCCCCTCGAATATGAAGTTCCAACCATGTTGGAAGATTGATATACTTCCAACAAGGTGTCATGTCCAACCACTGGACTTCCTAAATCTTCAACTCACTTGGATAGCCACATGTCCGCAACCAATCCACTACTCGGACCTCCTGTCCATTCATAACCTTTTATGCACATCTGAAAGGATGTAATTCGTTACTATCTCATTCTCATATCTCAACTTTCATAGGTTCAACTCTCGGGTCTCCATGTCATTTACAATCACAAGATCCCACATCGACACCACCAATGATCTTCCTCGACTTTTCCAATTTCTATAATTTCCTTGTTCTTCCTAGGGATAGTAGAAATACACAACCGCGTAAGTTTCGGAGTTAACGATAACTCCCCGAATCCACTAATTTCCATGACGTCCCCTGCGTCATCCAAAGACTCCTCATGTCTCAATCATACTCTCCAACCATTCATCACTTAGTCATCTTATAACTGTTGGGACTTATCCCAATACATCACAATCCCTCCTGGATCCCATCCAGTCCATCACTCATCCACTACCGAATCTCAGATACCGAACATATGTCCATCATAATGGAGTCACAACCCAACTCGTGGCTCATCGTCATAACAATCATCGGCACCAGCACACTGCGTGTTAATCAGACAACCTTGAGTCATTACTCATACCGAGAAAAAACCTCGCATTTTTGCTCCGGTGAAAGGAGCTTTGCCTCTCTCGTATCCCACAACTAGGGGTACCACCATTCTGACAATTCACAACAAGATAATGAACGTTCCCTGAACGTCCCCCGATCCTCAACTACTACCACTAAATCAAGCACCCTCGATAGCCATCCATCTCCACATGACTGTCAACTAACAGTAATCGCTATCAAGATCCACATCCACACATCACACTATCATCCGGTCTAACCCGGGATTCCATATCTTATCTCAAGACCATACTCGTGGATCGAATCCCATCATTTCACTTCATATCGGCCAACCAATCTTCATAGTTCTGACTAGACTCACTAGAGTCATCCACATGGTCATTCACGACCTCAGCTGCTCGTCATAGCACAAGTTCCAATCCAACAATCACAATTTGGGGTTCGACTCGACAGGCCACCCCGACTTCGAAAAGTCGTCCAATCCTCGGTAACTGCGGACTCACAATACTAGTTCATCAATCATAACTAAAGTTCACCTTTCCAGTCCATCCATCATATGTTAGGGTTCCACAATCACACCCTAGGGTTCCTCTGAACCCAACTGCTCTCTGCAATAAAATCCGCAATCCGACCGACCACACGGTCTTGACATCGTATGGATGTCACTCCAATCCTACCATCAACTCAATTGGGGTTTCACAATTAAGGTCATCAGCTAACTCTGAAGTAATTACATTCCTCACACTAGTAATCACCATTAGGGTTCACATTCTTAGACCATTACTCAACTGAGGTTTACATTTCCAGTTCACTACTCAAATGGAGTTCCCCGAACCCAGCTGCTCCTAGCAGCATCACAAACTAACGTCACATGACCGAACCAACGGCCCAACAATACCACTTCATCACACACAACCCCACTTAGGTCGAATCATACACAACCCCACTTAGGTCGAATCACACTAACGCACGGCGTATTGGCCAATCACACTCTAATCATTATTCAATCCCAAAACTATCTACCGACATCCTACTATCAGGTTGATAACAGGCTGACCACGTAGAGACATCACATCCTCAACCTACGCGTACCACAAGAACTACTGAATAGCGACAACCTCGATCTGATACCACTTGACACGACCCATCCTAATCCCTGCGGGATTAACGTGGGATGTGTAATGCTCTCGTCTGACACGAAGTGTCAAATAAGGGATAATACGTACCTCAGCCTATACAGGGCTCTCAGAGCGCCCCAGGAATGGTGGAGGAGTGCGATGTCTCAGTCTCTGCTACAGCCCGCATCGGTGATCAACCTGAAGGGTATTAAAACCATTAAGAACTGTGAGTGGACAAAAATCAATAAGTTCATAAAAACACATTTCATAAAGACATTTATGTTCTTCATTAAAAGTATGCATGCATCGTAATATCAATAATCAAAACATTTACTCAAATAATCCAATAGGGCCTTAGCCCAAAAACTGTAACTCAAAACCAAGTGTGGGAACTCAGCCCAAAACTGTATAATACCAAAATTCGTAAATCCAGAACCAAGTGGGCCACTGCCCAAATCTATAACCACAAATCCAAAAATACCGAAATACTATTTCATGAATCCAATAATCCATATTTACCATATAAACATCCTCAGGATCCCAGATGCCTAGCGTCCCAGACGTTTGACGTCCCAGACGCTTAACGTCCTAGAAGGCATATCTCACTGTAATAAGCAACACATGTTACCCGGGGTCTCTCCGGGTCAATATCTCTAACATCCCAGATGTCTGACACCCCAGGGGTCGTATCTTAGCATTCCTGCTCCTGAGTAACTATACGGTTTGGTAGCTCCGTATAATGACCCCTCGCAGGCAATGCACCGCGACTTCCCAGTGTCCCAAACACCTGGAGGAGACCATCAAAACCTCTCAATGGGCCCTGCCCGAAATCTCTATAAAATATCATAAAACTATTTAGGGTCCCCGACCCGAAATCATGTTTATGAAACATAGGGTCCCAAACCCGAAATCACTTTTATAAAACTCAACTCGGCCTCATGCCCGATTTTGTAAACCACTGGGCCCCCAACCGGATCACATGACTCAAAAGGGTCTCAGCCCGATTTTGTAAACCAACTGGGCCCCTGGCCCGATCACATAATTCAAATGTGTCTCATGCCCGAATTGCTCTTTCCAAAACCAAAACCATGCCACAGAATCATTATTGAAGTCACAATCACAAAGTAATAACATAAACTTGTAAACCTCGAAATACGGGTTTACCTCGAAATACGTACAATCATATAATCCATTAGTACCACAATCATCATCATAGAAATCACGTATGTAAAACATATAAAATAGTTATGCATGCATCACAATTTAGAAAACGAAGTCCACTCACAGATCGTCCTATGCTGCCACCTCCATACGCGTGCCATAAGCCCTCCCAGGCCCCATCACTATCACCGAGACTTCCAAACCTGTCCAAACCGCACTAGAGGGTTATTAACCTCTTCATTAAATCCCCATAATTTTCCCAAATTTTTAACTATTTTTAAACTCGATCCTAAACCTTCGGACAGCCCCAAACATATCGAAATGATGTCCGATCGACACGAAATCAGTCCCAAAATGTTCGTTACATCAAATAGATGATTTCACGTGTTGAAAATTTCCCTAAAAAGGACCCTCACATGCCCCAAATCCCCTGCGCGTGAAACCCACACACTGGGCACTATTCATCATCTTCTCTACTGAGCAGACCGGTCTGGCCAGTTCTATTCGGTCCCGTGGGACCAACTGGATCGGCATGGCCGGTTCGGGCCAATTTAGACCCTTTCCTCAATCTATTTTCATCCCAAATTTCTCCTAACCCATCCTCTAATCATTTCCAATTGATCCAAGAATTCAAAATACGAACACCAAGTACGAACGACATACCTTCAGTTTGATGATTGAACCGGCCGTCCAAGCCTCGCCGGTTTTCCATGCTTCCAGCCACCACCATCCCTCATTTTCGTCCTAATGCATTTGTACAACCCTCACAATCACTATTCCATTAACAAATTCATTCAACAAACACTCAAAACTCAATTTCCAAATTTGAACCCAAAACTCACCTTCCATGGCAATGCCGGCCACTATCCACGATGGCGCAAGCCGTGGCCACCATCCTCCTCGTCTCACCTCACTCTCACTCTTTCATTCACATGCTAAGTCCAGATAATGAAGATTGAAGGCTCATGGGAAAAGGAATTGGTTGGAAGGTCACGGGTTTGTGGGAAAAAAATTGGAAAATGGTTGATCATGTGGGAAGGGAAAATATCTACATTGTGGGGGACTGGACTAATCAGATGGGTGACACTTGTCACTCATCTGGTGGTTCCTTCCAGAAGGTTCCAAATCAACACCTGCCACATGTCCCCGATTCTCGATTTTCATGCAATAGTGCCGTTTTCTATTTTAGACCCATAACATCTCCGTCGAGCCTCCGATTCTAACATGTCGCCTGTCTACGAACTCGTGACATACCGATCTACGCCACGGTCATCGGTTCTCGTACGTTTGACTCCTCGAGTCAAAAGTCAACATTTGCCCACACTTAGGGGGAAAATGGTCATTTTGCATCGTTCGTGCGATTTCGCTCAACTAATCATCGATTAACCTCACTAATTCTTGATTAGTCATTAATCTAATCCCAGAATTCGGGACGGGTTGTTACAGTGCGTGTGAGGTTTGACCAACATATGTGGGCGTGTGGACAAAAATTTTGAGGTCAAATAAGTCTTGTTTGAAAGGTTTTGACGATCTGAACCCAATGATGGTGGTTTCATGTCAATCGGAGATCGTTTGATAGGTTATTTGGAGGTTTTTAGTCTCGAGAAGTGTGTTCGGGACACATTTACAGTTTCGGGACTTTTGAGGGTTTCTGCTGTCGACTTGTATAGATGGTTAGTGAACCTTGGGTAAGATTTGGATAGGCTCGGATGTTTCAGAGACTTTGGATTAGCCTCGGATTGGCTTTCAGTGCGGACTGTGAGCACGCATTGTGGACAGTTTGTGAGTGGACATTGTTTTATACATACAATGCATGCATAACTGTTCTATATGTTTTATGATCATGGTTTGAAATGCATTGCTTGCATAATGATTTAAGTATGATTATCATTTTCGTGGAAAATTTTATTGTGCACATATTTCGAGAATTGTGTTTTATATGATACTTTGGTCTTAGGCCGAGTTTTATACGTGCTTAGGATATCAATGATTTGAATGATGTATTGATTATCAATTTTGAATGTTTTCACGGATATGTGTGAAAATTGTATTTTGGGCTTGTGTCCCAATTGGTTTATGGTTTTGACTTAGAGTATAGTCAAACGTGAAATTGAACAATATTTTGAATAATGAAATGGTTTTCAGATTTGAAAATGATATGTCGGGATTATGACCTAATTCTGATTTATGATATGATATTTCGGGCTTCTGACTCTGTTCTAGATTGTGAAATTAGATTTCGGGCTTGTGACCGTGTTGGAAAGATATTTGACTCTGAGTGTGAGTCCATGTGTATTTGAAAGCCACGTTTCGGGCAAAGGTCCTATTGAGATGTATATGAGATGTGATTTTGGGTTGAGACCCTATGTGATTTGGTTTTGGGCTGAGGCCCTACGTGAGACACTGGATTTGATTTGATAACTGTTTTCACTGAGACCATCCTCTTGAGATTGATATGACTCCGGCGTGAATGTCTTTCCCCGGAGATGGACTCCGGTGTGAATATGTTTCCCTGATAGGTCCCTATGATATGTTGCTCGCCTCTGAGATGCGCTGTATCCCCCTTAGAGAGGTCATGATGCACTGCCCTTTTCGAGCAACCGTGGGAAGCTCGACTTGGGATTTCTTATGATATATGGCATCGTTCGTTGATTTGTTCACGACGATTTGGAACGTTGGCCGTTGATATGTTCTCGGGGACGTGCTCGAACCTGAGCAGTCCTGAAGCTTATTTGCACGCATTGCACAGATGGCATGACTGATGATGATATGTTGGTATGAGATGTGACAATTGTGGGATACAAGGATTGGTCATGTTTTCGATTATTGCTTTATGTATAGATGTTTTCATTGGCTATTAATTTGAAAAGAAATTTGATTTGATTTTAAGAAAGCATTTGAAATTACTTATTTTCTGATGCATCCATGCTTTTAATTGAAGGGTATAAATGCCATTTTAGTTAAATGGATTTATATAAATTGTTTATTTTTGTTCACTCACAGTTTTAATGGTTTTTGATACTCTTCAGGTTGATCGCCGATGCGGGCTCTAGTAGAGACCGAGACATCACACAACGCTGCATACTCTAGAAACCCCAAGTTGGTCATGGTATTATCTTTGGTCTAACACATGGTGTCAGATATGTAAGACCCGTGTCTTGGAGGGAACAGTGAACGATCCCACATTCCTGGGAGGGGAATGGTCTGGGAGGGGAATGGTGGTGTGCCTTGAAGGTGCAGGCACGCACCTATCTAGCGCGAGGCCTCTTGGGAGCTCACTAGCTTTGGATTCCGGAGGAACTCCAAAGTTAAGCGAGTGGAGGCTGGTGCAATCCCATGATGGGTGAACCATTGGGAAGTTGCACCATCAGCTCCCAGGAACAAAACCTTTTGGGCTGTGCTGGTTCGGACAATGAATCTAGAAGGGACAATATCGTGTTAGATATAGTGGGCCGATGCGTAACTCTGATCTAAACAAGGCCTTTTGGGAGCTCAGTGGCTTTGAGTTCTGTTGGAAGTCCAAAGTTAAGTGAGTTGAGGCTGTTGTAATTCCATGATGGGTGACCCCCTAGGAAGTTGCACCGTGAGCACCCGAAAACAAAACCGTGAGCTCCCGAAAACAAAACCGTGAGGGCAAGGACAAGGAGGCCCAAAGAGGATAATATCGTGCTAGAATTAGGTCCTGACCGAGGAGGGTTGGGTCTTGACAATTTGGTATCAGAACCAAATCTCGACCGGGAAGTGTGCCAACGAGGACGCTGGGCCCTAAGGGGAGTGGATTGTAAGACCCGTGTCTTGGAGGGAACGGTGAATGATCCCACATTCCTGCGAGGGGAATGGTCTAGGAGGGCAATGGTGGTGTGCCTTAAAGCTGTAAGTACACACCTATCTAGCGCGAGGCCTCTTGGGATCTTACTGGCTTTGGATTTCGGGGGAACTCCAAAGTTAAGTGAGTGGAGGCGAGTGCAATCCCATGATGGGTGACCCACTAGGAAGTTTCACCATGAGCTCCCAGGAACAAAACCTTGAGGGCAAGGGCAAGGAGGCCCAAAGCGGACAAGATCGTGTTAGAATTGGGTCCTGATCGAGGAGGGTTGGGTCATGATAAGACGGGAGTAGGACATCCCACAATAATTTGAGGGGGCGGGGGGGATTAGGGATAGGTCCTGTAAGCTTGGTATTAGAGCACGAGGTTACTCTTGTGGGGTTGCTCTTGTGGTGTTGCACGAAAACCCGTCATCAACCTGATAGTGAGAGTAAGGATAGGAAAATTAAGTGGGAACGAACCTCGGATAGGTTCTATTTGGCATTAGATGCCGTGTTTTAGCAATTTTGGACCCCAATGAGGGCTTAGTTTCTTGCGTGCCCAGCGACGGGCAGCTATAGAGTTACGAGTGGATGAGATCCTCAGATAGTAGTTACTAGTTGATTGGATCCCAGTATGGTGACTTTTCAAAGTCGTGACCAACCGTAGGTTGGGATGGATGTGCTGCTTGGAGCAGCAGGGGTTGTTGATGACCCTTATTTGAGAAAAGGTTGAACAAATTACAAGGAAAGTGGTACTTGTGGATCGGGTCAAGAGGTGTTCGATAAGTGCATAATTTTGATAGTGGCGTTCTTCTTGGATTAGTCTGCACGAGGTTAGTGGAAGACATTGCTATCCATGCGTGGATGAGACTACCGATATTTGGACGACGTCCAAGGAAAGTTTCTTACATCATTCTCACCTCAGTCTTATCAATATACGAGGGAGGCAAAGTTCCTCCGACATGAGCATGAGATTTGATGGTAGCTCAGTATGAGCAGAGGTTTGTGACTTTGTCATGGTATGCTCATGTTTCGGTGAAGACTGAGATGATAAGGATTCGTCAGTGTTTTTCGGGTCTTTAGATGAGATTTGAGTGATAGTGTTGGCTGGAAGATGCACCACACTACGGGCTCTGTCAAATTTGGCATCTCAAGTGGAGATGAGTGTGTCAAAAATCTCGCAGTAGGCCAGATGGTTTGGACGATACTAAGGACGTGAGGAGGACTTGTTTACTTAGGGAGCTTTGAAGAGGGTTGCCTTTAGCTATGATTCTTAAGTGGTAATCATATGATTACAGTAGTCGATAAGCTAGACAGAGAAGATCCCGAGTCGTTCAGTTAATATTTCAGTCAACCTCCCAGTTCAGTTGGCTTACTGGAGGCATGGGGTATGCTTGGATTGGTGACAAGTACCCTAGCTATCTTTGGTCGGGATGCATGCGTGTTGATGGAGTTTGGACCCACACACTCTTTTCTTTCTAGAAGAATTACAGTTTTTGTTTAGGAGTTGATCCCATAGGGTTGGGACATACGAGCTAGTACTCCGACCAGTACTTTGTTGGTTGTAGTTTTGTGAACCGAGACTATTCGGATTGGATATAATGTAACGACCCCTCCCAAATTTTGAGATTAGATTAGTGACTAATCAAGGATTAGTGAGGTTAATCGGTGATTAGGGGGGTACCTTCGGAAGGATGACGCAAAATGACCATTTGCCCCTAGAATGGGTAAAACATTGACTTTTTATTAAGGCAATCAAATGGACTTTGGCCGATGACTGTGACGTAGTTCGGGACGTCACGAGTTCATAGACAGGTGGCACGTTCGATTCTGACGTTTGAGGAAGAAGTTATGTCGTTCGGAAGTTCAGGGGTACTTTGGTAATTTGGTTGTATAGGGGCAAAATGTTGACTTTTGACTTTGGAGGTCCGATGGCTGAGGGCCAAGTAACGTTACGTAGTTCGGATCGATACGAATCCATAGACAGGTGGCACGCCGAAATCAGACGTCAAATGAGAATGTTTTGAGTCACGGAAGTTCGATTGCACTATGCACGCTTTACAAGGTAATGATGAGATGGCAATATCTGATTAGGAAGATATTTTGGTGGGACCCATGGATGAGTGACAAGTGTCACTCATCCCATTGGTCATTATCCCTAAAAAGTGGATCTACCCTAATTAAATACTATTATCCTATTATTTTATAAATTAATCTCACCCACCCCTCATCCTAGCCCTTCATCTCTACCTCCCCCTGTCATCTCCACCGTCCATCCCCCTCATTTTTTTATCACCATCAAACTTCACCACCGTCCATCATCCCTCTCATTTTATCTCCTTCAAACCGTGCCCACCATTGTCACACAAACACCACCAAAAACCTTCATCTGGTGTGATCAACATTGAGACTAAGGGAGAGTGACTGACTAGATGGACTAGGACGACGGGACTGACTGGGCTGAGCACGGAGGCGACGCGGTGGAGGTGAGAAAGACTCAAACCCGATAACTCGGTTGAACCCATTTTTGGAAATTCATTGTTTAACGTTCAAGGACCGTTTTAGTTGATTGTGTGAGCTACTAGGGACTCAGACGAGTCGAATGGGACTGATTTCGAGGGCTGGGACGGCCGGAGTCGACGGCAGAAGCCAGTTGCAGGTGGCCGGTTACTGTTCCTTTTCGAACAGGTACAATTTCAACCTTGTTTTTGGATTTTGAGGTTATGAATTGACTAAGGGGAATGAGACGAGGAAGTAGGATGAAATAGGGAGGAAAATGGTTGAGAAAATAGTGAGAACTGGCCGGGTCGGTTCACCGGTTTGGTCGAACCAGTCTGAACCATTGAACTTGGTCAAGTGCGAGGAAGACGAAGAACTGTTTACCGCGCGTGGGCTTCACGCGCAGCCGCTTGCGGCGGCGCGTGAGGGCGCGTGGAGAGTATTTTGGGGATGTTGTCAACATGAATTTTAATCTATTCGATGTAATGAACATTTTGAGACTGGTTTCGTGTCGATCGGACACCGTCTCGATAATGTTCGGGACATTCGAAGATTTAGGATCGAAATTAAAAATAGTTAAAAATTTGGGAAAATTATGGGACATCAATGAGAGGTTAATAAGGTAGTTAGTAACCCTCTAGATTTATTTGGACAGGTTTGGGAGTCCCGGTGACGACGATTAGCCTGGTGAGGCTTACGTCACGCAAATCGAGGCTAGCAGCTTAGGACGGCCTGTGAGTGGACCTTGATTTCTAAACTGCGATGCATGCATAAATTTTTTATATGGTTTATGAATATGATTCTATGATGATGATTTGGATGATTGTGATTTACACGGTTTCACGTATTTCGAGGCGATTTACGTACTTGCACGTTAATCGAGGTATACGATTTTGCACCGATTATCCGTGCTTATAGTTTTGGAAATGATTTCATGAAATGATTTTGGATTTGAAAAGACAAAATCGGGGTCGAGACCCATTTGTTTTGGAAACTCTCGGACTCGAAGTCCTTTTAGTGACGTTCTCAGACCAGAGGCCCAATGGGTTCTTGAATCGATTTCATATTTGGAAATATGGAATCGGGTACGAGACCTATTTGATTTACGAGCTCTTGGACCGGAGGCCCAGTTGGTTTACGTATCGGGCTCGAGGTCCAATTGGTTTGCGTATCGGGCTCGAGGCCTAGTTGACTTACATATCGGGCTCGAGGCCTAGTTGACTTACATATCGGGCACGAGGTCCATTTGGTTTACGAAATCGGGAACGAGGCCCAGCTGGTTTACGATTCAGGGTGGAGGCCCAGTTTGTATGTGGATTCGGGCTTAGGGCCTAGTTACGTTTTAAGATTGTGATTTCGGGTCAGGGACCCATAAATGGATTTATGGTTCATGACGGTTTATGGGGACCAGCATGAACCCTTGAAAGGTTTTTATGGTTCATGACGGTTTATGGAGACCGGGCATGAACCCTTGAAAGGTTTTAAGAATGATTTCAAAAGGTTTTTCGTATACCATCCTTTATATATGAATTCTCTCCTCCGAGGAGGGTCGTTGGCCTGGGTGGACCCCGGAGTAGTCACGGAGCACTGATTGAGTAGAGTCGCCCACGTTGGGTTCCTTACTCTCAGAAAGGCTATGGATTATAACCCCCAGAAAGGGTCATTGATCTACGGACAATGACCTGAGTGGACCCTGGGGAGACTTGGGCTTTGAGACCCCATGTAACGACCCATCCCGAATTCCGGGATTAGATTAGTCACTAATCTTGATTAGCGAGGTTGAACGGTGGTTAGTAGGACGGAATCAGACAAAATGTGCAAATGACCGTTTTGCCCCTGGTCGTGGGCAAAATGTTGACTTTTTATTCGGGCGGTCAAATGGACTTTGACCGATGACCGTGACGTAGTTCGGGACGTCACGAGTTCATAGACAGGCGGCACGTTCGATTCCGACATTCGTAGAGAAAGTTATGGTGTTCGGAAGTTAAGGGGTATTTTGGTAATTTGGCTTATTAGGGGCCAAATGTTGACTTTCTGACCGGGAGGTCCGATGGGCGAGGGCCAAGGACCGTTACGTAGGTATCATCGATACGAATCCAACGACAGGCGGCATGCCGAAATCGGAGTTACGACGACGAAGTTATGGTCAAGGAATCGGGCTCGGTTTACCGAACGAACCGGGATTAAAATAATAATAAAATATTGAATAGTGATTATTGAATCTGAACCCTTGGATGAGTGACAAGTGTCACTCATCCCTTGATTTGGGGCTCTAAATCTGGATCATGCTTCCATTAATGGGTTAAAATACAATTTATCCCCTCTTTTAATCTCAGCCCTCCATCTCACTCCCAGATTGCATCTGGACCGTCCATCTCATCTCATCCCTTCCTTAATTAATTTGATCAGTTAATCCCCCTCTCTCATTTCTCATTTCACCGTGAACGACTACCACCCCAAATCCACTACCCATCCAACCCGCACCAACTAAACCTACACCATTACTAGGCTAAGTCCGGTGGGAGATTTGGGCACCTGAGGAATGACGGGAGACGGCGGGAGACGGCAGCGGACACGGCGGAAAGGAAAAACAGGGGAGGTCCAAAACTCAGAATTCGGAAGTCGTTTTGGGCTGGTTTTGATCGTTGTAAATGGACGTAGGATGTTCCTGGAGTCGAACTGGGCATGCTGGTGGCCACGGCGGGAGCCACGGCGGCGAGGTAAGCCTCGAACCCGTGAGTCTGTTTTCGGGTAAAAATGGCAGGATGGGTTTTAACGTACTACAATCGATCTTGTGACCAGGATGATGATCTAGGGGTTGAGACGAGCCTTTGGGGATCGTTTTCGAAAGGAATGGTGGCCGGGATCGTGCAGACACGACGGTTGCAGGTGGCCGGTCTGCACACCTCCACGAACAGGTAGTCAAACGTGTTGGTTTCTCAGTTTTAAAATCATGGATCAACTGGAATTAATGAGACGATCTTGTAGGAACAAACGGAATTGAAAATGATCGAGTAATGGCTGAGAACCAGTCGGGTTGGGCCGCGGGTCACGGTGACCCGTTTATCAGACAACCGGGTCAGAACGGTGACACTGTTCACGGCGCGTGAGTTTCACGCGCAGCCACTCACGGCGGCGCGTGACGACGCGTGGGCACGGATCTCGAGGTGAGGTCAACATGACTTTTGTCCTATTTAATGTAACGAACATTTTGGGATTGGTTTCGGGTCGATCGGACACCGTCTCGATAGTGTTCGGGATGTCCGAAGGTTTTAAATTAAGTTTAAAAATAAGTAAAAATGCGGGAAAATTACGGGACTTTGATAGGATGTTAATGATGAGGTTAGTGACCCTCTAATGTGATTTGGACAGGATTGGGAGTCCCGGTGATAGTGGTGTGGCCCGGGAGGGCCGGTGGCACGCGTATCGAGGCACACGGTTAAAACGGTCTGTGAGTGGACTTTGGTTTTATAAATTCTATGCATGCTTAAATGTTTTACATGGATTATGATTGTGATTGTATGATGTTGGTTTGGTTGTTGGTAAATTGTACGGTTTCACGTATTTCGAGGCGATTTACGTGCTTACACGTAAATCGAGGTTTTCCGGTTTTACATGGATTTTCCATATTTATGACTTGGATATAATGTGATGAAATGGTTTTGAAATTGGAAATATGAACTCGGGCTTGAGGCCCAATTATGTTGGAAATTTCGGACTTGGAGTCCATTTGAAATCGGGCCGGGGGCCCAGTTGGTTAATGAAATCGGGCCAGGGGCCCAGTTGGTATGAAATCGGGCTGAGACCCATTTGAGTTATGTTATCGGGCCAGGGGCCCAGTTGATTTACGAATTCGGGCCGTGGGCCCAGTGGGTTTATAAGTCGGGCTGTGGGCCCAGTTGGTTTACAAATCGGGTCGTGGGCCCAATGGTTCATAAACTCGGGCATGAGGCCCAGTTGGATAATAAATGTGATTTCGGGTCAGGGACCCTATATTTAATAATTGTGATTTTGGGTCAAGGACCCTAAATGGAATTATGTGGTTTTATGGAAATTTCGGGCAGGGCCCAATGGTAATAATATGATAAAAGGATTAAATAAAACTGTTTTCCATATACCATCTGGACACAAGGATATATGATGGTCTCCTCCAGATGTCTGGGACACTGGGGAAGTCACGGTGCATTGCCTGCGAGGGGTCATTATACGGAGCAGCCGGACCGTATGATGACTCAGGAGCAGGATTGCTATGATTGACGTCAGGGACGTCAGACATCAGGGATGTCAGATATATGGACCCGGAGAGACCCCGGGCAGCACGCGTAGCTTATGAAACCGTGAGATATGACGTCAGGGACGTCTAGCGTCTGGGACGCTAAGCATCTGGGATGCTGGTGATGGTAATGGTAAAATATGGATTAATGAATAAAATGGCTTATTGGTTGGATATGTGTTATGTGGTAAAAATGGATTATTGGTTATGAAATGGTATGTAGGGTCGGGGACCCTAAATGGTTTTGGATTTTGAATTGATGTTCATTTATGGTCGTGGGTGGTGACCCACATGGTTTTAATATGTATGGTGGTGGTATTCCACAGTTTTGGGCTGAGTTCCCACACTTGGCTTTTGGTTAACGGTTTTTGGGCTAAGACCCTAATGGCTCGGTTGAGCAAACGTTTTGGTTACTGGTTTTTGTGGCATGCATACGTTTTTATTGGAGGGCATAAATGTCTTATAAATGTATTTGGGTAAACTTATTGGTTTTTGTCCACTCACAGCTTTTGGTTTTAATGCCCTCAGGTTGATCACGGATGCGATTGCAGCAGGGACTGGGACATTGCACACCTCCTCCATCGATCCTTGCGCACTCTGGATGCCCCGTTTGGGCAGTGGCTCTTGGTCATCCCTTGTCTGACACCCCTGGTTGGACGGGAGTAGGGCACATTCCATGGTAATCCCGGGGGGATTGGGATGGGTCCTGTCAACTTGGTATCAGAGCACGGTTGCTCTTTTGTGTGCGCAGGTCGAGGGTGTGATGTCTCTTTGAGCTGCAATTCGTTATCAACCTGATAGATAGTTTTTGGGTTTGGATAGTGCATGGAGTGTGATTGGCCCGATACGCCGTGCATTAATGTGATTCGACCCAAGTGGGGTTGATTGTAGTGAACTGGTATTGTGGGACCGTCGGTTCGGTCATGTGATATTGGATTGTTGTGCTGCTAGGTGCAGCCAGGTTCGGGGAACCTTATGTGAGTAATGGTCTAAAATGTGAACCCTTGTGGTGGTTTCTAGTGTGAGGGATGTTGGTTCATCGAAGTTGGCCGATGACCTAGTGGTTGAACCCACGTTGATGGGATGGTAGGATTGGATTTGACGTCTATTCGATGTCTAGACCGCGGGGTCGGTCAGGTTGTGGATTTTATATTACGGAGAGCTGTTTGGTTCGGTTGAACCATAGGGTGTGATTGTGGAACCCTAGTGTTAAAAGGTAAACCTTAATTGTGGTTAGTGGATGAGAACTTGTGCTGCGACGAGCGGCTGAGGTCATGGATGACCATGTGGATGGCTCTGGTGAGTCTAGGCAGAACTATGGGATCCGATTTACGGATACGGTTCTGAGATAAATTGTGGAATCCCGTGTTGGATCGGGTATTGGTGTGATGTGTGGATGCGGATCTCGATAGTAATGACAGTTGGTCGGTAGTCATATGGAGATGACTGGCTATCGAGGGTAATTAGTGTGGTTCTGATACTTGGGGATCAGGGGACGTTCAGGGAACGTTCATTTTCCTGATGTGGATTGTCAGAGTGGTGGTACCCATAGTCGTGAGGTACGGGATCGTCGTTCGGTATGAACGGAGATCCAGGATTGTCGTATTTGCACACGGTGTGCAAGTATGGATGTTTGCGGGTTGGTACTTTTGTGCTGATGCTAGTATGGATGCCTGTGTGCTGATACTAGTGTCGTTGATAGTGTGTTGGTACTGGTACTAGCGCTGGTGCAAGTGTCGGTATTGGTGTTGACGATGAGCCACAAATTGGGGTGTGACTCCGTCGTGATGAACATATGTTCGGTCCTTGAGATTCGGTAGTGGTTGAGTGATGGACTGGATGGGTTCCAGTTAAGATCGTAATGTGTTGGGATAAGTTCCAATAGTGGTGAGATAACCAGTAAGGAGTGGATTAAAAACGGTATAATTGAGACTTGAGTAATCTTGGGATGACGTCCCCTACGTCATGATAATTGGTGGATTTGGGGGAGTTGTTGGCAACTCCAAAATTTGTGCGATTTTATGTTTTTAAATATCCCTAAAATGTACATGGAAATGATTAAAACTGGAAAAGACGAGGAAAAACCATTAGTGGTATAAAGGGAGGAAAAACCATTAGTGGTATAAAGGTAGGAATTTGTAATTGAGAACTTGAAAAACCGAGTGTTGAACCTGTAAAGGTCGGGATGTGCGAACGGAACAATAACGGATTGATTGTGGACACGGGGTTGTCCAAGTGAATTGAGGAGGTAGGAAGTCTAGTGGCTAGACTTGACGTCTTGTTGGGAGCATATCTGTTTCCAACATGGTTGGAACCTTAGTGTCGAAGAGAGTTGTGATTGGGGAACGAGAGTGGTGTTCGTTTTTGGTGATTGGTATTCCGAAGTCATTGGGGTTGACTTCTTGCTTTCTGCCCTGGCAGACATTGAATGTAGTTACCAGTACGTTGAGCGTGTATTGGTTGGTGAGCTCTTGTGTGTTGCGAGGTCATTAGGAGGAGCTACGTGTTCGAAATTAGGTAAACGAGATTTTTCATTTTCTGCTTGGTGGCAGACGATGTTGGGGTACATGGCGTGGTGAGTGCAGTGAGTTTTGTTGCATCCACGTAGGATGAGTATTGGTGTCATTATTTTGGATCATCCTTGGTTTTCCTAGGTGGAATGATAAGGATCGATACGAACTTGGGTGTGTGAGTCGTAAATGACGAGATTGAACTTCTTTTCGAAGTGGGGCCCGTATGGTATTCTACTCGGGTGAGTAGGTTTTCAAGGTAGTTGAATTTTGTCAACCTTAGACGTGTGGAGGTTGGATTGGCTTCCCTATGAAGTCAATCAAGTGTATTGAACGGGTAACCGATAGGTTCGGTTTTGGTGTGTCTTGGTAAATGTGAACGAGATTTCGGGATTTGGAATCGAATTTCTGGGTGACGATTCAGGATTCGATTTTGGAACTTGAAAGTATATTTCCGGGTTTGGGTACGGAATGGTTATTCCAAATGCTAGCTTACGGAATAATGATTTCGGATTCGGATTTGGATATGAATTAAAATGTGATGTCTGGGTTTGGATCCGGGATTTCTTACGAAGTTGCGGATTCAGATTCGGAATTGGAACTAGATGTTGGGTGGAGTTTCGATTTGCCTCATGCTGGATTGGGCAAACGTACTCCATTATTGGAACGCGTTCGGCTATGACCTAGGTGGTTGTAGTCTGGTTATTAGGTAGATGTGTGTACTTCGTACATGGTTCGAGGTACAATACCTTGTAGACTTGTGATGTCTAGTTACGGTATACGGGATATACCCGAGGTGTGTTGGTGAACGTGTTGGTAGTCGGATTGGTTCCGATACCATGTGATTGGTTGTGGACCGGACATTACTATGCAATGGGTCATGGTAATTCCGATGTGTTTAATTACACACAGGTCGTGTGAAATGTCGGTAAGGATATTGGTGAGTCGAGTACGTTGGTGGCATGTGTAGCCACGAGTGAGTCTAGTGTCAGTTTTCGACTGACAACAACTGTGTGGTGACAGTTTGTCAGGATGTGTCAACATAGATCGTTGAGTGGGGTCAGCTGACTCCTAGTGGGAGTGGGAAAGGAACCGTCGAGTTGTTGCGTCAACGAGAGGGTTGATTTGAAAAGTGGTGTCAAATTCGAAACAAGTAGTTTCAGTCATTCGACGGGGTCGAATGTAGTCGTTGCGTTTTGAGTATTAGTGGTACGTAGAGTGCAGACAAGTTTTGCCTGGTTAGTTGGTGTACGGGTGTACACGTGTTGTGTGGTCGATTCCACTTTCCACGGGGTGTTTGTGGAATCAGGGTAATCGAGTTTCGAGAGCGAAACTTTTTAAGGAGGGAAGTACGTTGAGTTTAGATCGGTTGGAATTTCGAGGACGAAATTTATTAAGGAGGGAAGATTGTAACGACCCGTCCCGAATTCCGGGATTAGATTAGTCACTAATCTTGATTAGCGAGGTTGAACGGTGGTTAGTAGGGCGGAATCGGACAAAATGTGCAAAATGACCGTTTTGCCCCTGGTCGTGGGCAAAATGTTGACTTTTTGTTCGGGCGGTCAAATGGACTTTGACCGATGACCGTGACGTAGTTCGGGACGTCACGAGTTCATAGACAGGTGGCACGTTCGATTCCGACATTCGTAGAGAAAGTTATGGTGTTCGGAAGTTGAGGGGTATTTTGGTAATTTGGCTTATTAGGGGCCAAATGTTGACTTTCTGACCGGGAGGTCCGATGGGCGAGGGCCAAGGACCGTTACGTAGGTATCATCAATACGAATCCAACGACAGGCGGCATGCCGAAATCGGAGTTATGACGACGAAGTTATGGTCAAGGAATCGGGCTCGGTTTACCGAACGAACCGGGATTAAAATAATAATAAAATATTGAATAGTGATTCTTGAATCTGAACCCTTGGATGAGTGACAAGTGTCACTCATCCCTTGATTTGGGGCTCTAAATCTGGATCATGCTTCCATTAATGGGTTAAAATACAATTTATCCCCTCTTTTAATCTCAGCCCTCCATCTCACTCCCAGATTGCATCTGGACCGTCCATCTCATCTCATCCCTTCCTTAATTAATTTGATCAGTTAATCCCCCTCTCTCATTTCTCATTTCACCGTGAACGACTACCACCCCAAATCCACTACCCATCCAACCCGCACCAACTAAACCTACACCATTACTAGGCTAAGTCCGGTGGGAGATTTGGGCACCTGAGGAATGACGGGAGACGGCGGGAGACGGCAGCGGACACGGCGGAAAGGAAAAACAGGGGAGGTCCAAAACTCAGACTTCGGAAGTCGTTTTGGGCTGGTTTTGATCGTTGTAAATGGACGTAGGATGTTCCTGGAGTCGAACTGGGCATGCTGGTGGCCACGGCGGGAGCCACGGCGGCGAGGTAAGCCTCGAACCCGTGAGTCTGTTTTCGGGTAAAAATGGCAGGATGGGTTTTAACGTACTACAATCGATCTTGTGACCAGGATGATGATCTAGGGGTTGAGACGAGCCTTTGGGGATCGTTTTCGAAAGGAATGGTGGCCGGGATCGTGCAGACACGACGGTTGCAGGTGGCCGGTCTGCACACCTCCACGAACAGGTAGTCAAACGTGTTGGTTTCTCAGTTTTAAAATCATGGATCAACTGGAATTAATGAGACGATCTTGTAGGAACAAACGGAATTGAAAATGATCGAGTAATGGCTGAGAACCAGTCGGGTTGGGCCGCGGGTCACGGTGACCCGTTTATCAGACAACCGGGTCAGAACGGTGACACTGTTCACGGCGCGTGAGTTTCACGCGCAGCCACTCACGGCGGCGCGTGACGACGCGTGGGCACGGATCTCGAGGTGAGGTCAACATGACTTCTGTCCTATTTAATGTAACGAACATTTTGGGATTGGTTTCGGGTCGATCGGACACCGTCTCGATAGTGTTCGGGATGTCCGAAGGTTTTAAATTAAGTTTAAAAATAAGTAAAAATGCGGGAAAATTACGGGACTTTGATAGGATGTTAATGATGAGGTTAGTGACCCTCTAATGTGATTTGGACAGGATTGGGAGTCCCGGTGATAGTGGTGTGGCCCGGGAGGGCCGGTGGCACGCGTATCGAGGCACACGGTTAAAACGGTCTGTGAGTGGACTTTGGTTTTATAAATTCTATGCATGCTTAAATGTTTTACATGGATTATGATTGTGATTGTATGATGTTGGTTTGGTTGTTGGTAAATTGTACAGTTTCATGTATTTCGAGGCGATTTACGTGCTTGCACGTAAATCGAGGTTTTCCGGTTTTACATGGATTTTCCATATTTATGACTTGGATATAATGTGATGAAATGGTTTTGAAATTGGAAATATGAACTCGGGCTTGAGGCCCAATTATGTTGGAAATTTCGGACTTGGAGTCCATTTGAAATCGGGCCGGGGGCCCAGTTGGTTAATGAAATCGGGCCAGGGGCCCAGTTGGTATGAAATCGGGCTGAGACCCATTTGAGTTATGTTATCGGGCCAGGGGCCCAGTTGATTTACGAATTCGGGCCGTGGGCCCAGTGGGTTTATAAGTCGGGCTGTGGGCCCAGTTGGTTTACAAATCGGGCCGTGGGCCCAGTGGTTCATAAAATCGGGCATGAGGCCCAGTTGGATAATAAATGTGATTTCGGGTCAGGGACCCTATATTTAATAATTGTGATTTTGGGTCAAGGACCCTAAATGGAATTATGTGGTTTTATGGAAATTTCGGGCAAGGCCCAATGGTAATAATATGATAAAAGGATTAAATAAAACTGTTTTCCATATACCATCTGGACACAAGGATATATGATGGTCTCCTCCAGATGTCTGGGACACTGGGGAAGTCACGGTGCATTGCCTGCGAGGGGTCATTATACGGAGCAGCCGGACCGTATGATGACTCAGGAGCAGGATTGCTATGATTGACGTCAGGGACGTCAGACATCAGGGATGTCAGATATATGGACCCGGAGAGACCCCGGGCAGCACGCGTAGCTTATGAAACCGTGAGATATGACGTCAGGGACGTCTAGCGTCTGGGACGCTAAGCATCTGGGATGCTGGTGATGGTAATGGTAAAATATGGATTAATGAATAAAATGGCTTATTGGTTGGATATGTGTTATGTGGTAAAAATGGATTATTGGTTATGAAATGGTATGTAGGGTCGGGGACCCTAAATGGTTTTGGATTTTGAATTGATGTTCATTTATGGTCGTGGGTGGTGACCCACATGGTTTTAATATGTATGGTGGTGGTATTCCACAGTTTTGGGCTGAGTTCCCACACTTGGCTTTTGGTTAACTGTTTTTGGGCTAAGACCCTAATGGCTCGGTTGAGCAAACGTTTTGGTTACTGGTTTTTGTGGCATGCATACGTTTTTATTGGAGGGCATAAATGTCTTATAAATGTATTTGGGTAAACTTATTGGTTTTTGTCCACTCACAGCTTTTGGTTTTAATGCCCTCAGGTTGATCACGGATGCGATTGCAGCAGGGACTGGGACATTGCACACCTCCTCCATCGATCCTTACGCACTCTGGATGCCCCGTTTGGGCAGTGGCTCTTGGTCATCCCTTGTCTGACACCCCTGGTTGGACGGGAGCAGGGCACATTCCATGGTAATCCCGGGGGGATTGGGATGGGTCCTGTCACCCCAGGTAGCTCTAGATACCGTGACAGGATTGGTTATATGACATATATTGATAAACATGACTTTTTGGATTTGTGAAATTGTGTTATATGAATTGGATAAATGGATTTTCGCTAAGTTCCCACATATGTTTACTATGTTACGGTTTTCTGTAAATGGTTTTGGGCAGGGGCTCGTATGGAATTGGTTCTTAAAGAATATGTGGTTTGAGAAATGGTTTTACTATGTTTGCATGCTTTTTAGTGAAGGGCATAAAGGTCTTTATGAAATGTGTTTTATCAATCTATTACTTTTTTGTCCACTCATAGTCTTTCTGTTTTCAATGCCCTTTAGGTTGATTACGGTGCAGACTGTAGCAGAGACCGAGACATCACATACCTTCTTTAGATCCTAGTGTACTCTGGAAGCCCCGAGCGGGCCAAAGTCGGAATTTCCCTTGTCTGACACTCCGTGTCAGACGGGATCAGGAACGTCCCGCGTTAATCCCGGGGGGATTGGGACGGGTCCTGACATATAAGGTTTTGAACTTAAGATAGATTGGATTTCCAGGACTTATATGACTTGTTGTGATGTTCCTGATGAATTGGTGGACTACCCGTTACTCCTCTATTGAGTGTTTGAGGAACCAGTTGTATTTGGTAGTCTTGATTTGTCACATTTGGTCTTTTGGTGGGACCAATGGATATTTTTTGTGATCTATCGCACATTGGAAACGTGGTAGATTTTCCGAGTGACTTATGGCTTGGAGGTCGGAACGATAATACAAAATGGTTGTTAGGGCTATTGGACATGTGTGGTGAGGTTCTAGGATGTCTCAGTGAGCTTAGGGAGATATCTATTGTGTAGGAGTTTTTGGATACGTTTTCGGGAGTGCCACACATGGGGAAGTTCTGAGTACTCAACGTATTTCACAACCACTAAGTCGGATGGTACCGATAGAGTAGAAATAATTGAGGGTTCAGCTGCAAGTTTCAGTGGAATTGGAGTTCCTTCGGTCTGGTATGTGACCTAGGAAGCACAAAGCTAGTGATGCAAAATGGGATGGTACCCTAAAATTTGATTTGACCATTGGTGATTTGCACCGAGGCATAGAGCCGAACTAGTACTCCTTAGCGTGGAAGTTCTTAGTGAACTATCTTCATCACCACTGGAATTCATGGATGTATATGCTTGTAGAAGTCAAAATTTTTGTGGACCATAATTTGAATGAGTTGAGGAGCAGAAGGTGTTTGGTGTCACTTAATGTTAACGAGTGTAGCTGGGATTTGGTGGACCCGTGTTGGTATTATGGGTCATATTCTTACTCTTAAATGGACTAGTGTGGATCCTTGGAGGATTGAGAGGATCAAGTTGGTTGTGGATCGAGATGGTTTGGGATTAGCATCAACCAACCACGACAATCGAGATTGGAGTCTCTTAGATTGTTTGAGTAGTGCAGGCGTTTAGTAGCGGAATTCCCCATGATTGAGCCCTTTAACCCGATAGACTCAAGATGGAGTTAAATTGATTTGGGTTGAGAGGATTTCTGGAGGTAGATGACTATGGAGCATTGTTGGGTTGTATTCCCATAAGACCCATATTTCTGGATTAGAGGTTTACAACACAACTGCAAGACCTGACTCATCGCATCTTCAGGATGATGGTCAAGGTAGGTAACCAACAAGATTTTTCATTCAGGATTGGTACGTCTTGGTAGGTGTAAGTCGGTTGAGTTTTTAGAGTTAACCAAGAAATGGGATTGGTTAGCGAATTGGCTAGATTGTCTATGGTATTGGTTAGGTGACCATGAGAACTCAGAGATGACCTTATGTATTGGTATACGATCGGTCTATAGCAGAGATCAGATAGATAGGTTCCAATGTTGGATCATGAATGGCTACCATGCCAGCCATATCGTAATCAGATTGGATTTGATGTTGATTTCTCTTTGAGACACTTGGACCAGATGCTGAGGATTGTGTTCTAGAGGTGAGGGACGTATAGAAGGTTTGGTTATTGTACGAGATTTTAGCTGTAGGCCATGGTTATGGGCCAAAGGAATCCTAGTGATTGTGTTTGTGATTATCTCTACTAGAACAAGTATTCGGTGGGGTCCAGATACACTCGGGATGAGTAAGATGACAGTCTGAGACTCGAGAGGAGTTGGGATCACAACGTTGGTTGCTAAGTGATATGAGGTACTGTGAGAGGACTATGGTACGAGTCAGATGTGGATAAAGAACTTGAATGAGAACAGTGGAGCCGGGAGTTACCAGCTGGTCACTACGATGCATCATGAGTGGGATTGAGGTTAGGAAACTGTCTAGTGACAGACAACTTGAGATGCTCAGCAAGAGCAGGATTGTCAATTGGGTATTGAGTACACCTGCATAGATGACAAGTGAGGTTGACAAGTGACGACATCTCGAGAGAGAATTGGAAATTGAGTAGTGGAGATTCGAGTGACAGTTGGGTCACTTTCGGCTACGATCACAGAAAGTGAGCTAAGTTTCAGCATTGACCATTGGATTGTAATTAATGTCGGGTGAGGTTAGTTCTAACGAGTACTGTGGATAGATGTTGGACGTGTACGTATACACGTGAGCGCATCGAGTTAGAAGCATGATTGGATTCCCACAGTTGTGGATTTGGGTTAGTGTGAATTTCAAGGACAGAATTCTTTAAGGAGAGTGGATTGTAACGACCCGTCCTGTATTTATGATTTTATCGAGAATTAATCAAGGAATATTCGGAGATTAATCGAGGATTATCGGATGATCGAGGTGAAATGACAATTTTGCCCCTGGATGGGTAAAAATATTGACTTTTGACCCTAGAGGTCATTGGTACTTGGACCGAGTTCCATTACAAAGAACGAGACAATACGAGTCCCTATATAGGTGGCACGTCGAATTTGGACGTCGTACGGGAAAGTAACGGGTCAAGGATGATTTTTCATACTATTCATAATTGCATGAATTACGAGAAGTTGACTTTGGTTGTTTGAACAGTGGGGGCCCAAAATATCTCATCTGGACCAATGGATTAGTGATAAGTGTTACTCAGCCTATTGGCCCATTTTCCCTAATTCATACATCTCCCTTCCCCTCATTTTCAAACCTCCCCGAAAACCCCACCCCAACCATTATCATTATCCTCACCTTGCTTGTTGCATGGTTTAGAGTGAGATTGAGAGTGAGGGAGAGGCTGAGAGATTGAGTAGGATGGCAGAGATGGCGGAGCCACCATGGCTAGCCGTGAAATCCAGAAAAGGTAATCTGTGTGTGTGAGTTGCTTTCGGGTTTGGTTTTTGAGGCGGTGAAACCATGTTCTGAGGCCAGGTTTTTGTTCTCTTGAGGTTGTACGACTGCATAGGGCAAAAAAGCAGAAGGAATGGACGGTTGGACTGACTCTGGGAGAGTTTCGAAGGTTTCTCAAAGGAGTTCGAGCTTGGCTAGGGATATCCAGATGAGTTTTTACGGTTTTAGCTTCATTTTCTAGTTTCTGGGTTCAAGGCGAGTTGAATGGAAGAAAAATGGAGGAAAACGGTGGTCGGACGGCGGAGATACGACCGGGTCGAGTTGCGGGTCAAAATGACTCGTTACAGTGAAATAGGTCGACCCGTCTGAGGGTTGAAGATGATGACGTGGCATGCCACATCATCATGTCAAGGCATGTGGCCAACCAGAGGGTGACACGTGTCCAGGCTTCAGTCGAGTCAGACTTGTCAGACCACGTGGACTAGTTACATGGTGCCACGTGGCATGGTGTTATGACTTGTCTTTGTGCTGTCTTTGTGGATTCGGTAGGTCCCTACCGAATTATTGAGTGGTTTTTGGTGGCTTCTCTTCATTCAATCATAACTTCTTCAATATAACTCCAATTGAGGTGATTCTTTCGCCTAAATTCTCGTAATTTTGCGCTTTATACAATTCTGCGCATTTCTCACAAAATATATTATTTTCTCATATTTTTTGGTATTTAAACATTAAAAGATATGCATAAAGGATATAAAATGATACTTGATTCAAGGCTTATCAAATACCCCCACACTTTGCTAGTCCCTAGCAAATACCAAAACAAACTAAGAATTGACAACACAATTATTTTTTTGTTTTTTTCCCCTTTTTAAAACCACTTATTAAAAAAAAACTAAGCCCTGATTGATTTTAAAAACAACAAAACCCGGTTTGATTCCCCCCACACTTAAGCTTTGTTAGGCCCTTAGCAAACAAAACAAAAGAAACAAATAAAGACTCTAAATTATTTTATAAAAAATTTAGTAAAACAACTCTAAAGCCTTTAACCAAATGTCTCCGAAATTATTATAAGTATATGACATTATGACATTCAACAAATATGCATAGAGAATTGAAGAGATGATAGAAATATAATCATGCCATGAACAAGTAAGACTTGGAGAAAACGATGGTAAATTTAAGTCTGTGCATGCGTCGAACAAGTCAAGATCACCTCACAATGGATGCACTCATAGTGTTTTGCTCATGAAATATGGTTTCACTCTTAGATATGTGTAAGAATAGTACACATATATCAACAATAAAAGCACTTAAACAATACCACATGATTAGAATGAATTACTTGCACTAATGAACCCAAACCATTTGCATACTCACACAACTTACTCAACGGATCAAAAGCTACTTATCTCATGGATAATAAAGGTCGTCATATAAGGGTTGTAAGGGGGTTAGGGCTAAGCAATTCGGATTTTTAGATATATGGTGGTAAAGAACATTCTAAAGACTTAGTCATTGCACTAAAACTTAATCAATTTCGAGCACATTTTCCTCCATAGCGTCACCAAGAGCATATGGGAGCCAAATATCATCTTGTAATCAATCCAAATACTTACGTTCAAAACAAATTGCCGGAGAGCTAAATATTTTTTTTTTCTTTTGAAACTGTTTCTTGCTCTCATATTCATTTATTTTTATTTTTTTTCACTTTTTTTTTTCTTTTTCAATCTTTTTTTTTTGCTTTTTTTTTCGCAATCACACAATACATCAAGTAATTGGGACAAGTGTATTCCCATACACACATCATCACCTTGAATAGAACATCTTCATGTATGCTAGCTTCAAAATCTTCAACCAAGTCTTTAGAAGAATGGTAAAGATGCCTATACTAGGCTAAAAGTTTAGATATGCATGGTAAAGAAAGAAAAGGCTAAACATAGGTTCAAAGGGGCTAACTAGGGGTGTCGCAACTCGTGCGCACAAAGAGACACATGGCTATTTGGACAAGTGGTGGAAAACCTAGGTTCCTTCAATCATATTCACAATCAAAGTATGTATTGACTATAAGCTTTGCAAATTAACATGAATAAGTTCTAGCAATCTCTAGTTCATTAAAGCTATTGCAAATAATCATATGAGACATGTATAAGCTATAAATGATTTACACTCAAGAAAGAAAGAACATATAGCTCAAAAGCTCACAAAGGGTTATGCGATTCAAAACATAATTCTAGCATGCGAATTTTGTACCAAGTTTTACAAACCATATCTAATACAAGGCAAAACACTCAAAATATCTCAATTAGCACAAGAATTCCAACAATGTGATATGCAAATGCCATAATTTACTTGTTTGTTCCAGTTCATCATTGACTAGTTAAGGGCATCCTAAGACTCTTGAAAACAAATACATAAAACACAAAAAAAAAAATTAATTATTTTTTTTAACTTTTTTGAAAGAAGTAATTTTTTTTCTTTTTATTTTATTTTGAAAAAAAAGAAATTAAAAGCATAGAATCAAGTATGAGATAGAGTTGAACAAAAATAACTACGAGAACCAAAGTAAACGAAATTAAAAGATAAGGGAAGAAAATGCAAATATGTTGCAGACTCCTCCATTGGGTTGCCTCCCAAAAACCGCTTAAGTTTAACGTCTTTTGCCTAGACGAATTGTTTCAATCAACTCGTTCGATGAGAGGTCTATGCACTCTTTCGAACTCCACATCGTGTGCACCAATTTCCTCGAGGTATAGCTTCAATTGATAGCGATTTCTCTCAAACTCTTTTCTTGTTTCTTCATAAATTAAGTTAATACTCAACTTTACAAGTTAATTTCTTCGAATATATATATATATATATAACTAAGACTATGTTTCCACAATTTACAAGTGTGATAGTTATGCACAAGTATAATATTTACATTATGAATATATTTACAGAAACGAAATCACACAAAAGATTTTTCAATCCCCGACAACGGCGCCAAAAATTGATATGTTAAAACTAAGCATTAAAGTAAACACAAAGTCACACTCAACACTTAATAAAAACATATTCAAATTAAAACCCTTTTTTGTAGATTGTAGCATTGATAAGTAGGGATCGTTCTTAATCAGGGATTGAGGGTACCTAAGTATGATTATCGTTTGATTAATTAATTAGGGAGGTAGTTGATTGTTTCTATTATCTTACGTTATTAACTAATCTAAACTAACCTAATCTATTATTTACATGGCCAACTCATCTTTAACCTAACTCATTCATAAATTATGCCAATTTCAAAATCTACGAAATTCCCTCATCTTAGTTCTACGAAATACAAGCATATTATCTCAAGTACGTGCTCGGAAATTGCCTTACACACTTTCAATGATCTAGACTTCGAAATTGCCCTACATCTAATCAAGCATTAAGCACAACATACAAGCATAACAAAAACTAAGATATTGGAACACATGGAAGATTATTGAAACTCATATATATAAAACCATAATTATATTAAAGATCAATCCAACAAAACAATCATTCAATAACAAAAGACAATCACAGGGTAAAGATGTCGTGTTACACTTTTTCTCCTTGGAAATTGCCCTACGGATGCTAAGTGGCTCGACACTCCTTGGTGAGACACTCGGAAATTTCCCTATATGTCACGGGTGAAGGTGTTTATGATGGAGTGTGGTGTGATTGGATTTTTCTAAGAAAATCTAGAATTGATGAAAATGGAAATTTGGTTAAGCAGAGCTTTGGTATAAAATGGGCGACCAATTACAAATAACCTAAGCCTCTCTATTTATAGGAGAAAATTAATCCTCAAATAAATAGAAGTTCATAATTTAAATCCTAAAAGAAAAATGATTAAACCAATTAAATTAAAGTCCTAAAGGATAAAGGTAATAAAAATCCTAATTAAAAAGGTTTCCTAGATAAATAGAAAACAAATCCAAGCTTTAATTTGACAATTTTTCTCAAGAAAGAAGGAAAATGTTGCTGGAAATTGAACAGGAGGCGATTCGGTGGCAGCCCACCAAAATTGGGAATGGAAATCAGTGGTCACGCATGAAGGGAGACTGAATAGGTTTTTGGTGCATGCTGGCCGAACTGGCTTAGGAAGTTTAGAAGAAGCACGCCCAGGAAGGATGATTCGTCTTTGGTACACGCGCGCCGAGAGAGAAATACTTGTTTCGGTACATGCGCGCCGAACATCGCCACATGGCTTCGGTAGGCGCTAGCCGATACTGTTCCTTGGGTTGTCTTTGTGGATTCGGTAGGTCCCTACCGAATTATTGAGTGGTTTTTGGTGGCTTCCCTTCATTCAATCATAACTTCTTCAATATAACTCTAATTGAGGTGATTCTTTCACCTAAATTCTCTTAATTTTTGCACATTTCTCACAAAATATATTATTTTCTCATATTTTTTGGTATTTAAACATTAAAAGATAAGTATAAAGGGTATAAAACGATGCTTAATTCAAGGCTTATCACTTATCACATTACGAGGGTTCTATGGATTTGAATCGTTTTTGAAATCCAACGACCGATCCAACCGTCCATAAAAATGAGAAGATTTTCAGTTCCTGGGATGAGATAATGACGCGATACAAATTGGTGGTTACGAAACATTTTGTGACAATCAGATGACTTTAAAAACTCAGAAATTGACGATATTCGACAAGGGAAGTCTAGGAGCGAAACACCATGATTTGAACGGTGAAGATTTTCTAATTTGCTCGTTGGGATGCCACTTGAAGAAGAAATTTGATAAACAAAAATGAAGATTCTTGAAATGTTTAAGGCGCTTATCACATTAAGAAGGTTATATGGATTTGAATCAATTTTAAAATTCATCAACCGATCCAACCGTCCATAATCATTTTATGTGCCCATGGATCACCTACGCCAAATATTAGAAGATTTCAAGTTCTTGAAACGAGGTAATGGTGCGATGCAAATAAACAACTACGTAACATTTTGTGACAATCGAACGACTTTAACAACTCATAAACTTATGATATTAGGTAGCCAAGGTCTAGGGGGAAAACACCACGATCTTAGCTTCCAAGATCTTCTAATTCGCTCGTTGGGATGCCACTTGAAGAAGAAATTTGATAAATAGAATGGTAGATACTTGAAATGTTTAAGGTGCTTATCATATTAAGATGGTTCTATGGATTTGAACCATTTTCGAAATCCATCAACCGATCCAACTGTCCACACAATCATAGATCACCTATGCAAAAATTAGAAGATTTTGAGCTCTCGGGACTTGGTAATGGCGCAATACAAATCAGCGACTATGAAACATTTTGTGGCGATCATACAGTTTTAACAACTTAGAAACTTACGATATTCGACATGCGAGGTCAAGGGGTGAAAAATCAAAATCTGAATGGTCAAGAGCTTCTAATTTGTACGTTGGGATGCCACTTGAAGAAAAAAATTTGATAAACACAATGTAAGATTCTTGTAATGTTTAGGGTGCTTATCACATTAGGAGGGTTCTACATATTTGAATCATTTTCAAAATCCATCCACCGATCCAATGGTCAATAATCATTGTACACATCGATAGATTTTCTACGCCAAAAAATTGAAGATTTCGAGTTCCCTGTAAGAGATAAAGGCGCAATGTAAATTCACGGCTACAAAACGTTTTGTGACGCTCGGACGACTTTGCAAGTCAGAAACTCATGATATTCGACATGTGCGGTCTAGGGTAGAAACAGTCTGAACGGTCAAGATCTTCTAATTTTCTCGTTTGGATGCCACTTGAAGAAGAAATTTGGTAAACACATCAGAAGATTCTTGAAATGTAAAGGTTCTTATCACATTAAAAGGGTTTTACGTGTTTGAATCTATTTTGAAATCCATTGATCAATCCAACCATCCATATTCATTTTATGTACTCATAGATTATTTACATAAAATATTAGAAGATTTCGAGTTCTCTGGACAAGGTGACACCGTGATGCAAATCGACGACTACGAAACATTTTGTGAAGATTAGATGGCTTTAACAACTCAGAAACTTATGATATTTAACAAGCAAGGTGTAGGTTTGAAACACTACGAACTGAATGGTCAAGATCTTCTAATTTGGTAGTTAGGATGCCACTTGACGAAGAAATTTGATAAACACAATGGAAGATTCTTGAAATGTTTAATGTGCTTATCACATTAAAAGCGTTCTACGAATTTGAGTCCTTTTCGAAATCCATTGCCTGATCTAACCATCCATAATCATTGCATGTGCCCATAGATCGCCTATGAAAAAAATATTAGAAGATTTCAAGTTCGTGGGACAAGGTAGCGGTGTGATGCAAATCGATGGTTATGAAATGTTTTGTGACGATTGGACGACTTTAACAACCCAGAAAATTACGCGAGTTACTAAAGCGAGGCCTTCCAGTCGGTAGGTGTCTACCGAAGACCATCCTGACTTCTGGCGCACGCATCCTGAAGCGCCTTAGCCAGTTTCGATGCACAGCCACTGAAAAGCTAGAACTGAAGCCTTGACGTCTTTGACCAGGGTTGACCGAGAAATTTGACCACCTATTTCAGTGGTTGACCACCGAAACAAGCTCCTGAAGGTTTATTCTGAGTTTTGGGTTATTTTTAGGATAATTCCAAGTTATTTTTACACCTAATCTCCATATCGTATAAGGATTTTAGTCCTATATTCTTTTGTATTCTTATTTTCAATTCCTTTACTTGTAGGAAAGGTTTTAATTAGATTTCTCAATTATTTAGGAAGCCTTTTCCTTATAGAATTTAATTGTAAAACTTCTATTTTAAGGAGGATTGATTATTCTCTTATAAATAGAGGTACTAGGGTTTAGGAAAAAGAGTTTTTTTTTTTTTAGGTTCAGAGTTTTTAGTTTACATTCAGAAATAAAAAGAGCGAAATACTTTTGTCTTTTATTTTTATAATTTCTTTTATTTTGTAGTTTCTTTTTAGGTTAAGGCTTTTTGAAGCCCTAGCCATGTTAGTTTGTTAATTATATTTCTAGCTCATGATTTTGATTATTATGCATGACTGAATTTGTTGGATTACTGTGCTTCATGAACTCAATTTATACTTATAAGTTTGTTCACCTTATTTTTGTATAATTGTTGATGTAATTGCCTAACGAATCACCTCGATGTTTGTGTTCACCCTGCAATTTGTAGCATCACGTTTAAGGGGAGACTCTTATTCGTAATCTAAACTCATGACCCCCTAAAATTGCACATCACTTTTCAAGGGACAGTGTATGACAGGACCCACCCCGATTATCACCTCGATAATCGGAAGAATCCTGCTCCCGTCTGACAACCGAACACGAATGACCAAAATAACCATAATAATTACATCACATACATTGTCAGACTAGGTAGAACGTATGATACAACAAGTCAATAGTATCACAGAGCATAGTTAATCGTACAAGATAAGAATAAAACCCTACTCTGTAAGCTAACTATACACGCTACGGGAAAACTTTATGCCTCTGCCTCTGCCTCGGCATTAGCCCCAAAACTCGCACCACGACCTGGAGGGTATTAAAACATAAAAGTGTGAGTGGACTAAAAACAAATAGTTATAGAAAATAGTTTTAATGAAATCAGGGTTCACCCTCCGTTTTCAAAACACGCATGCATAACTAAGTATCTAAAAAATAATTACATGAACCGTCTAGAAACCGTTACAGAAGACAGTCATAAAAATGTAAAACCAAATACAACATCAACAAATCAAACTTGCTGGATCTATCCGAGTCTTTAAACTCATATATCAGGCCTTCCCGGGATATCAACGAGTCTTTAAACTCAAAACACAATCAATAGGCCTTGGGGGATATCACACTAACCGAGTCTTTAAACTCACAACATATCAATCAAGGGCCCTCCCCCATCTCATCAATCAACCGGGGTCTTTAAACCCAAAACCAGATCCAGCCATATCCGGGTCTTTAAACCCAAAACCATTTGTAAGTGTATAGCAAATCCAGAATCCATCGTAATCCAAATTCCAAAACCAAATCCGAGATCACACTTTATCGAAATGGAACTCATGTCCGAATTTCACATTCAAATCCCATATCATACTCAAAAATCATAATCAAAACATCATTAAAACGTGATACGCACAAATCATATACAATCATCCACCAAACCATCATCAAAGCATAGGAAAAACCATAATCTCGAAATACGTAAAAACTTGATAAATCATTTCGAAAAGCGTGCCATTATGTAAATCGGAAACATCATAATCATAGGCATGAAATCATACGTCGAAACATGAAACGAGTAAGTAAAAACAGTTATGCATGCTCGATTAGAAAACAAAAGTCCACTCACGAAGTCCAAACGCGTCAATTGTGTCCTGCACGCTCCCCGGACTCCTCAGGAATATTCTGGCCTGTCAAAGATCATAATTTCGGGTCAAAAATACTTTCATTAAGCTTACATTAACTTCCCCAATTTTTCGGGATTTTTCAACGTAATTAAATTAAAATCCGAAACCTTCAAACACTCAAAACTATCATGAAACGACGTTCGTTCGACTCGAAACGTGTCTCAAAATGTTCGTTACATTGAAAGGATAAAATCACATGTTGACCTTGACTGGAGATACTGCCTCACACGCCCTCACGCACCGCCCAAAGGGGCTGCGCGTGAAAGTCACGCGCCCTGTACAGTAGCGGTACTGTGTCGTCTTTTTCACCCTTTTTCCTGCTAAACGGGTTACGAACCCGCGACACGACCCTATTCATTTTCCTTCAATTCGACCTCATTTCTTCCAATTCTTCCACCGAAATTCATCTATTCTATCTCAATTTAAGTTCTCCATCATTAATTACACAAATCAAACTCTTAATCTATCATATCTCCAATGAATGTTCAAACGGTTTTCAAGTTCTAATCTCACTCGATTCATCTTAGTTTTCTAATTAATTGGCACAGAAGCATCATGAGGTTGTAAGGAATGTTCTAAACTAATCAATTATACAATCCCTTACCTGTAAGTACTCGTACTCAACCTCCAATTTTTCCAGAAATTGGAACCTCAGTTCTTGGTCGAAACGCAATCAAAATCCTTCGATTTTTGTGTGGTTGAAGTCGAAATAAGCTCAGAAGGCTGTTTTTAATCTCTATTTGGATCCTCTCAACTCACAAATTAACATTCAAATTCTCCCTCAATTTTTCTAAAATTTACAATTTATGGGCTTCTTTATCTCTTTGTTCTTAATTTTCTTTCTATTTTGATCTCTCAAATCTCTCCAGTGTCCCTGTTTTGCTCAGTTCCTCATAATAAGTTGGTTAAGTTCATTCAATTAGAGATGTGATCAATTTCAATCGATGCTATGTTTCTCCCAACAGCCACACCTGTGCACACACTTACGCATAACCGAGCCACTCATCTGTTCTCCCTAGTGACATGTGTCACTCAATAATTAAACCGCTATCAACTAATTTAAACGGCTAGCAATTGTATCACTCAATTAATTAAACAGCTAAGGTAAACATCCACTTTTTGATTTCACCGTCCAATTTACCATTTTACCCTTCCTTCACATAATTACCAAAATGCCCTTCCTCATTCTAGAATCGTAACTCATTCATCCGAAGTCCGATTTCAGC
The DNA here is from genome assembly GCA_032719365.1 of Prinsepia uniflora. Lineage (NCBI taxonomy): Eukaryota > Viridiplantae > Streptophyta > Magnoliopsida > Rosales > Rosaceae > Prinsepia > Prinsepia uniflora. The sequence goes on along the minus strand of CM064861.1, from coordinate 44,315,329 downwards.
ATGCTACCTGTATACAGACTCAGGGAATCGAGACCTACCTAATGGTCCTTGAATTGTGTGAAAAACACACGTCATGTAAAAAGTCAACTTTGACCACACTATTTAAAAGGGTAAAAACGTCATTTCATATATTATTTTATCAATTTACATTCTTGGAGTTTCCAGGGCGTTACAGTGTAGTGTCATAAAATCTTCTTCATGTTTCACGCATTATCACGCAACATTGAAAATAGACGTTTAAGGGCGAGCACATCACGCTTAAACATGCAATCTAAGAGAATATAATATGTGTGGGGTGAGCCTTAGCCAGACCCCTTCTGCATGGGCACTTAATTCAGATACATGCATATCAATCTTATCAACAAAATCTAAGGACAACTATAATTGGTTAGTAGTGGATAGAGTGCCTTAAAATATTTATTTTTTATTATTTGTTTTATATTAATTGTTTTATTTGTTATTTTTAATTATCTTTAAAAACCTCTCCCCTCCATTTGTGCGTGTGTTTGTGTTTTATTTTAATGTTAATAAATGTCTGAGTTGATTAATTAATCTAACCAATAATGTGGATTAAACGTTAAGACAAGTCATTGTGGGATTCGACCCTTACTTATTTGTTATACTATGTTTAAAATTTCTACACTTGCAAGGTTAAACTGAATATAATAGATTTCATATTTATTTATATTGTCTATTTTATCCAACAAGTTTTTGGGGTCGTTGCCAAGGACTTTGTCTCTTAATGGTATCTATATATCTTCGATTGTTGATTAACTCAGTTTGTTTTCTTTTTTAGGTACATGCTTATTGGGAGTCAACCCAATCCGATTAGATCTTTTCTTTCCTTATGGTCCTTCTTATTTTTGTTTGATGCCATGCCTTAACTTTACTATTTTCATTTAATTTTTGCTTTATCACATTGAGGACAATGTTCAGTTTAAGTTTGGGGGTATGGACTTTCATTTAAAAATTTAGAAATATATTTGGAAAGGGGATTTTTGACAAGAAAAAAAACAAAAACAAAAAAAAAATCAAAAATTAAAAAGAAAATATATTATTTTTTTATTTTATTAAATTCATTGCTTTTTGCTTATTAATAAGAGTGTATATGTTAAGTTGATCATTAATGCTTTATTAAGGTTATGCCATATTTAATTTGTATCATAGTTATGCACTTCACAATGCCATACTTTATGTGATTAAGTAGACAAGATGAGTATGTTTAAAATGACTTTTATAAAATTAGTGAAGACTAGCCTTGTGAGTTTTTGAGCCTATTGCAATTTGTTAAAGGGATTTATTTTGTTTCTACTCTTAAACACTCTTCGATTTTTGTTCATAATTGTTGATCTCATTATCATTATTTGCATTGATTATTAAAGAACTAACCTTTTATGTAGGTGCTATTAAATTCTATGATTAATTTACCATAAGAGATGATGTACGCTATGCATGTTTTAACCCTAATTATGCATTTATCCGACCCTTGTGTGTGCTCCATTATCCAACTTTGAAGCCAAACACTTAAACTTTTTCTTTCATCACCTAAATCATAATCCTCATAAACACTTGCCTTGAGTTTTGACCATGCCCTACGTTTTAGCCATGCCATATAACTTAGGTTTGTGCTAAGGTTGCTCAAAATTGAAGATCGTGAAAGAAATAATTTTATCCAAGTTCAATAATGGTGCCATCTTTAAAGGAAATTTAGTTCAATTCCAACTTAAAAAATAAAATAAAATAAAATAAAAAGTTTCGAACATTGAAGGAAAATATTTTTGCATTCAAGAACAAAAAAAATGATTGAATGTTGTTTGGAACATAATTTTTGCGTTCAAAGAACAAAAAAAAAGAAAAAAAAGAGAAAAAATGTTGGAATTGAGCTAAAAATGTGTGATTGATTCACATTCAAAATTATAAGTGTAATCACGATTGTTAAAACCATGTGAAGGTGCTTGGAAGTGTTTAAAGTTCAAGAAAATTTCAAGTCATGATACTTCATGCCTTTGTACAACCTAAGTTCTTTGAAATCCATATCGTTTGTTCTTTAACCATAAGCCTAACCCCATTACAACCTTAATTGAAGTCCTAACGGATCTTATGAGAAATCTTGCTTAGAATTGAGGTATGTATCTACGTTCTTAATTTTCAATTCCTTTCATGAGATCTATTTTCATAAATGAACCGTTTTTTCATTGAATATTCATATGTGATTATATTTTATTTCCTTTACATAAATTCATCACATATGCTTGATGGAGTGTAAGCCTATGATTCTTGTGTGAAAATTGAGAGTTATCTAGTGAGGATTAGAGTCGAGGCGAAATCTTTCTAAAACATTTGAATGCAGTTGTCTTTAAACTTGTTTACTTGAAGTTTTGGCATTCACATTTACACATGATACATATTTTGTTTATGGCATCTCTTTAATTTAGTAAAGCATGATAGACTTATATTGGTTCTTATTAATTGGCTAAAAAGGTATGTTTTTAATGTCTCTAGTTGTTAAGTCAAACGTTTGTGGGTATCGTGTTGCTATAATCCTCGTGAGACAAAACTCCTCCTAGTAGGTGAACCTAGGAGTTTAAATGTTCTATCTTAATTAAAATTGAGTCTTTGTTCTGTTTTTAATTTTTAATTTTTGTGTTTTGCTCGAGGACTAGCAAAGTATAGGTTTAGGGGTATTTGTTAGGTCATATTGTATGCATATTTTATCCATGATTTAATACCCTTTTACTTATGTTTTGTTAATATTTTGTTCTATGCAATTGGAGAAAATAATATTTTGTGAGAAATATCTTGATCAAATAGAGCTTGGAATTACGAGAATTTGGGCTAAAGAATCACCTAAATCGGAGTTGAAACAAAGAAATTATGAAGGAAGGAAACATTGCATCAAATTTCGGTGGCCATCCACCGAAATTGGACATCAAGTTCAAGCGGGTTATTGTAGCAAGGCCTTCTCATCGGTAGACGTCTACCGAAGATCATCCTAACTCCTGGCATGCGCATCTTGAAGCGCCTTCACCCGTTTTGGTGCACAGACACCGAAAAGCTAGAACTGAAGCCCTGACATCTTTGACCAGGGTTGACCGAGAAATTTGACCACCTGTTTCAGTGGTTAACCACCAAAACATGCTCCTGAAGGTTTATTCCGAGTTTTGGGTTATTTTTAGGATAATTCCAATTTATTTTTACACCTAATCTCCATATTGTATAAAGATTTTAGTGCTATTTCCTTTTGTATTCTTATTTTCAATTCATTTACTTGTAGGAAAGGTTTTAATTAGATTTCTTAATTATTTAGGAAGCCTTTTCCTTATAGAATTTAATTGTAAAACTTTTATTTTTAGGAGGATTAATTATTCTCTTATAAATAGAGGTACTAGGGTTTAGGAAAAAGAGTTTTTTTGAGGTTCAGAGTTTTTATTTTACATTCAGAAATAAAAAGAGTGAAACACTTTTGACTTTTATTTTATAATTTTTTTTTATTTTGCACTTTCTTTTTAGGTTAGGGCTTCTTGAAGCCCTAGCCATGTTAGTTTGTTAATTGTATTTATGGTTCTTGATTTTGATTACTATGCATGACTGAATTTTTTGGATTACTGCGCTTCATGAACTCAATTTATACTTATAAGTTTGATCACCTTATATGTGTATGATTATTGATGTAATTGCTTGACAGATCACCTAGATGTTTGTGTTCACCCTGCAATTTGTAGCATCACGTTTAGGGGTGGGGGGAAGACTATTATTCGTAATCTAAACTCATGACCCCTTAGGATTGCACATCACTTTTCTAGGGACAGTGTAGTGTCATCAAATCATCTTCATATTTCATGCATTATCACGCACCATCGATAATATACGTATAAGGGCGGGCACATCACGCTTAAGCATGCAATCTAAGACAAGATAATATATGTGGGGTGAGCCTTAGCCAGACCCCTACACGGGCACTTAATTCAGATACATGCATATCAATCTAACCAACGAAATCTAAGGAGAACTATAATTGGTTAGTGGTGGATAGAGTGCTTTAACCTATTTATTTTTTATTAATTTTTTATATTAATTGTTTTATTTGTTATTTTTAATTATCTTTAAAAACCCCTCATGTGTGCGTGTGTTTGTGTTTTATTTTAATGTTAATAAATGTCTGAGTTGATTAATTAATCTAAGCAATAATATGGATTAAACGTTAAGACAAGTCCTTGTGGGATTTAACCCTTACTTATTTGTTATACTATCTTTATGATTTGTGCACTTGCAAGGTTAAACTGAATAGAATAGATTTCATATTTATTTATGTTGTCTATTTTATCCAACAACGGGTTCTACGGATTTGAATTATTTTTGTCCTCCATCAACCAATCTAACAGTCCATAATCATTGTACACATTCATAGATCATCTACAAAAAAAAAATTAGAAGAATTCGAGTTCATAGGACAAGGTAACGAGGTGATGCAAATCGACGGCTACAAAATGTTTTGTGACGATCAGACGGCTTCAACAACTCAAAAACTTATGATATTCGACATGAAAGGTCTAGCGGTGAAGTACCACGATCTAAACGGGCAAGATCTTCTAATTCCCTCGTTGGGATGCCACTTAAAGAAAAACTATGTTAAACACAATGGAAGATTCTTAAAATGTTTAAGATGCATATCACATTATGAGGGTTCTACGAATTTGAATCATTTTCAAAATCCATAGATCAAACCAACCATCCATAATCATTGTACATACCCATAGATTTTGTAAGCTAAAAATTAGAATATTTTGACTTCCCGAGATGAGGTAATGGCGCAATGAAAATCAACGGCTACGGAACGGTTTGTGATGATCAGATGGATTTAACAACTCAAAAACAGACGAGATTCGATGGACGAGGTCTAGGGGAAAAACACCATGATCTAAATGGTCATTGACTGGATTATCGTGGGATGTGCCTACTCCCGTCTAACACCGCCACTGATGAAAATATCGCCGGAATCGGCGATATATCGCTAATTCCGGCCACCGACAGATACAGAGGGGGTGAACATATTTCTTCCACCAAAATCGTCGATATCGAACAATATCGGCGAATATCGGCGATATTCGCCGATATTGTTCGATATCAACAATTTTGGACCGAATTAGCAAACAACCGAATAAGCAAATGAAAATCGAAAGGAAACCACCGAAATAAAGCATACAAATGAAGAGCACGGGTTGAACAGAGAATCGACTTTCCAATCGTCCAATCATTCAAACATTCACGGACTCATCCAATAATTCAAACAATTTTCACATTCACGGACGAACAATTGGGAAGAAAACAAAAAAAAAAAGGAATTCACGGACTCACCTCGGTCGATTTGGGGCAGAGCATAAAAGGAATTCACGGACTCACCTCAGGAAACCACTTCTGCTCGAACTCGAAGTCTCGACCGGCCGAATTCGAACCACCTCTCGTCAGTCGTCACCACCGTCGCCAGGGATCTCGACGGTCGAACATCCCTCAAAGGCTCGAACCACGCCTGGCCTCGTCTCGTTTCGTCCCGTCATCCGTCGCTCGAACCTCCATCGAAGTCGCCCCTCACGCCGCCCCTGACCCCCATGGCCTCACCCTCACGCCGCCCCTGAATCTCACTCACGGCGCTCACCCACACCGCCTCACGATTGATCGATTTCCCCAAAGCTCTGGATTGCGACTTCGAGACAGACTGAGAGCCATTCGTTGAGTAAATAAGAAATGGAACGAAACGATGTGTTTCGGTTCATTTCATTTCTTTAATTTTTTAATTACATATATTATTTAATTATTTGTCAAATATGTATTTAAATAATTATTTGGGTATAAATATTTGTCAAATAAATAACTATTTGGTATAAATATCATTTTTAATTACATATATCATTTATTATTTGGTATAAATATTTGTCAAATAAATAATTATTTAAATTATATCTTAAATATTGTCAAATTCATATATTCATATATTTGGTATTAGGTAAACAATATGCCATAAACGTTTTTTTTTTAACAAAATTCAAAATTTATTCTTAGGTAAATAATATGGTTTAATTCATATATTTGGTAATATTTGGTAATATATTTGGTAATCATTTATTAAAAATAAATTTATCATTTATTAGTAAAATATGTTTTAGTAATGTATGTGCTAATATAAAATATTGTTTAATTCATATATTTGGTAATATATTTGGTAATCATTTATTAATAATAAATTGATCATTTATTACTAAAAATATGTTTTAGTAATGTATATTTTAATATAAAATTTGAGGTAATTCATATATTTGGTAATATTTGTTTTAATTTTTAATATATGTTTATTTTAGAATATATATTAAAATTATAAATATATGTGTTTTTGCTTCTTAATTTTTTATCATCAAAGTCTAACTTAGAATATATGTTCTAATTGATCAAATTTTATTATTATTTGTATATAATATGACTTAATTCATATATTTGGTAATATTTGGTAATCATTTATTAATAATAAATTGATCATTTATTACTAAAAATATGTTTTAGTAATGTATATTTTAATATAAAATATGAGGTAATTCATATATTTGGTAATATTTGTTTTAATTTTTAATATATGTTTTATTTTAGAATTAATTTTAAAATTAGGAATATATGTGTTTTTGCTCCTTAATTTTTAACTTAGAATATATGTTCTAATTGAAATAATTTTATTATTATTTGTGTTTTTATTATTATTAATTGTCATTATCAAATTCTAAGTATTTTTCATGCAAATAATATGGCTTAATTCATATATTTGGTAATATATTTGGTAATCATTTATTATTAATAAATTTATCATTTATTACTAAAATATATTTTAGTAATGTATGTTTTAATATGAAATATGGGATAATTCATATATTTGGTAATATTTGTTTTAATTTATAATATATGTTTTATTTTAGAATATATATTAAAATTATGAATATATGTGTGTTTGTTCCTTAATTTTTTATCATCATCAAAGTCTAACTTTGAATATATGTTCTAATTGAAATAATTTTATTATTATTTGTATTTTCATTATTATTATTATTTTTCATTATCAAATTCTCATTATTTTTCATGTATTTTAGATTTCATAAAATGGCTAGTGGAAGTGCAAGTAATAGCCGCCCAAGACCTGGACGAGTTGACCTAGCATGGAAATATGCCATTGCAATTCCTGGAAATAAAAACGGTGCCATATGTTCGTTTTGTTAACATCAATTTCAGAGTGGAGGCATAACGCGATTAAAGTTTCATTTAGCATGTTTTGATTCGAAAAAAAATGTTCAAAAATGCAAAGACGTATCTAAAGCTATTAGGGATGAGGTCGGAGCATGGATCAAAAGTAAAGATACTGCTATACAGACTAAGAATATGATTGGGGAGAATATACGAGCTAGCTTGAGAGGAGATCCATTGGACACTCAACAGAGCATTCAGATTAACGATAGCGATGATGAAGAGGATGATGATGGATTCGCTTATCCACCAGATGTGCATAGATCTGAGACACAAACAATCTCTAGGATTTAAATCTCATTTTGACCAACCAAAAAATCTCTGATAGACTCAAAACCACCACCATTATATTCGTATCATTGAAACCTTTAAAATGGCCTTGGTCCCACGTCGAAATGCAAACCCATGCGCCCCCACACACGGATCAAAGTGGTTGGTCAACGTTGACCAAAATGTCAACGCTGAAGGCAGCAAGGTCAACGATGATGTCAGTAGTGAACAATAAAGTCTATAGTTGACATCTCGTAGTGATGTCATTTGACATCTGACATGTCAGGTCTAACAGGATGACGTCATCTGATAATGTCATTGATGACATCATCGTTGTCACTGTCCTCTGTTTGGGTCGAATCGATTCACTGTTCCGGGTAGCGTAGACTCGCGGACTGTACACAGATTTGTCTCTCTAGTTCTTGGTTCGATTTTGAAGCTTTTGCTTCCAATCTCTTCGTCTTAATCCCAAGAAGGGATCCATCTAATCAAAACCATAGAAAATAGCCTTGAATTTTACCTGGAATCGATGAATAGTCCAACCAATTTTCCTCCATTGACAGCCCTCGATTCCAGCCACCTCCGTCCGTGGTTTTGATCCTGTTGAAGTCATCTGGTACCTGGGAACCTGTTTTGGTCATTAGAATAATCCAACAAACCCTCTAAACCCAATCTAAAATTTAGACCCATAAAACCGGTTTCGGGTTTACCTGGTCGTGACCTCCTCCGTCGTCCATGGCATTCTTTCTGCCTCCCACAGTCTCACTCAATCCCTCACTCGTCCACAGTCATCCTCAGGAGCCCTCAATTGAACCATCAAGGGAAGGGGCTTTGGGTTTCGGGTTTGAATGAGACAGATGAGGATGAAGGGGTGGGTGCATGTATGTGTGATGATAGGCAATGGATAAGTGACACGTGTCACTCATCCATTGGACCTGGCAAAAATATCTGGGGCCCATTCAAGAAAAAAGTACACCCGTCTCGTAATTTGTGGAATAGTTCCCTGAACCTTCTGTGACCCGTATCTTTCCCGTCGAATGTCCAATTTCGACATGCCGCCTGTCATGGACTCAAATCTACTCAATCTACGTAACGGTACTCGGTCCTCGAGCATTGGACCTTTCGGGTCAGAAGTTAACTTTTTACCCTCGTCTAGGGGCAAAATTGTAATTTTTCCCTGAACGTCTAATGATCCTCGACTAATTCCTGATTAGCCTCGCTAATCCTCGGTTTAATCTTAATTAATCCCAAAAATTTGGGACGGGTCGTTACAATCCTCCGCAAAGAATTTCGTCCTCGAAATTCAAACTGACCTTATACCACAACTAGACTGTGGAAATCCAATCCTGCCTCCACTCGGGGCACCCTCGTGTAATCGTACACGTCTGACACAACCACACGTCAGCTCGTCAGTCTCACTCGAGACATTGACACTCATTGATCTCGCCTATCACTCATGTTGACAGGTTAGCTACACTAAGCTGACATCAAATCGGATTTTCAGCCTGACAACTCTTCTCATCCGACCATCGAAGCTAATATCCTGCTGAACATCCCATCCGACAAACATCCTCTAAATCCTGCCGTCACAATGGCACGAATCTCACCTCGCAGGCCATACTCAAATCTACGGCATTTATCAGTCTCGATACTCATATTAGTCAACTCTCTCGTTTTCCCATACTCATGCTGACTATCACTGTCCATAGAGATACAACTATCTTCTAAAAACCTACAAGTCCACAACAACAATAGTGATTAGCCGGTAACTCCCAGCTCCACTGCGCTACTCCGATCTCAACTCGCTCTCGAGTCCCTGTATCGTATCTCAGATCACTTAGCAACCTACGTTGAAATCTTGACTCATCTCGAGTCCCAGACTATCGTCTCACGTATCTTGTTGATACACAATCGATATTTCACCCATTCTGGTGTATCTGGACCCCATTGAATACTTGCCTTAGCAGAGGTAATCACACAGATAAAAACACTAGGGTTCTTCTGGCCCACATGGCCCTGAGCTCTCGGCTCACATGATCACTGAGCTAGCACGTCCAGTCAGCACGTCATCATGCCGGAACACATCCGATCATAATCCTCATTGAACTGTCACCATTGGATCTAATTCAATCACTATCTCATATGCATCTAGGACTCTATCCACTGAACAAAACATTCCTCCTCTCTCAGGTAAATCTCAACCCAACATACCGGTTACTGTGGTCAATTCCATTATCCAACGTGCACTACTCACAGGTGCATGCATATCATGTCAATCATCAAGGCATTGGTCGGCCTACTCAAGGACTGCACTCAGGCAACGTCCATCCACATACTATTGTTCACATCCCAATCATCTGTCCTGGTAAAACCTCACTATACTCAACGTCCTCTCGGAGTCATCGTGGTCATCTGACCAATTCCAGAGATAATCCAACCAGTTCATTATCCAATCTCATTCCTTGGTTCGTTCCAAAGGTCAACCGACTCACGTCACTAAGACGTACCAGACTCGAACCTGTCGGTTACCTGTCACCATCCAACAACACTCCATACAATCGCTCCAATTGGAGTAGTAACGAACCTGCCAACATCCAAGTCAAGGCATCAGCTATACATCTCTTCCTGATCGATACTCATGTATCGTCCTCGTCTCATGCTTATTCACATATATAAGACAGAGTAATACTCTTTCACATATCCAACCTCTGTCTTGACATTTCACCAACTATTCCAAAAGATTTTTCAACTGTCTTACAATATGATTCTCCTCTACTCCTGGCTTAGCATAATCAGCAGTACGATTCTCCCTGATGACGACAAGACCTCGGTTTACTCGACTTACTATCGCCACAATCATCTCAATCACCTTGATCATCTTGATAGTCACCACACGACTCGATCCTCGTTAGGTCGCTACTAGCTCTCTCTGTTAATGTAACATAAACCATAACACCAACATGGGTCCACTACCTCGGACACTCACCCGTCACACCCAGTGACGCTAAATACCATCTGCTCTTCAAGTCATTCAAATTTGTCTCACAACCTAGGTGCTCAGCTCTTACACCCTCTTTGAACCATTTAACTGTCATCCTAATCCTTGTCATCCCACCTAGGGAAGAATCAAGGAGAATCCAAGATAATGACATCAAATTCATCCTATGTCATCCTGCGGTACCAAGCACTATCTGCTAAAGAGCAGAAAACGAGAAGTCTCCTTCATTATCTGAATCACAACTTCTCTTGTCCACTAACCCAATGCTAATCATGGGTCCACCAATCAATACGTGATCCCCGTACTGGTGACACCCAACATCATCCGATACAAAGCAGAAAATGATAATCTCCTTCAACGACTTCGGAATCAAGAGAAGTTGCAACAATGTTGGAAGCATATCCATATTTTCCAACGGTTGGACTTTCCAGTCCCAACTCATGGACGACATCCACCAATGTGTCCTGTAAACCGTTAAATCACCACTTGATTATCTCCATCACATCTCTCCTCTCAAATACTGTTGGGGAGAGTCCCAACACATTTCAACCACTACTGGATTCCATCTAGTCCACCTTATCCAAGGTCCCGCTGTGGAATCTCAAGACTCACAATCCTATCGATAGCCAAGCCCGAAGATTTGACCAACAAAACGGAAAAAGAGAAGTAACCTCCTCTGACTCGGAGTATTCTCTGATAGTTACTGTAATGCTTAATCCTTTTCTTCCAAATTAAACACTTCCATTGATTCTCTTCGGCTTCTTCCATTGCCATCTTCATCGACATACTGGTACGCACATCCCAACCCTTATGGGATCAATTCCAGCGACCAACACTCCTGTCATCCATCCACCACGAGCTAGGGTACCTGTCACTAATCCAAGTACACCCCATGCCTCGCACCAAGCCACTCGGGATCCTTTCTGTCCCGTTCAGTGCCGACTAAACTCACCTATTTGACTCTCTAGGGCACGTCTACCATACTAGTCGCAATCTAAGCCCTCAATGCATTACATCACATAGACACACAAAGTGTCATTCTGAACCATCCGATCACCATTGGATTCCACCCAATACGTTTCTAACATCTCCCACTCATCTTAGTCACCTCCACCGAGGTAGTGTGGCACACTCGCCAACACCCAAAACTCAACATCTCCTTCTGCGATTACACTCGGGTGTAACCGAGTGGAATCCAAAAGTCTCTGTTCGCACTGAGCGTTACTCTCACGCTTCTGTACCATCATCACGACTGGTGAATCCCCATCGTCTCAGTCGTCACGGTAATATGAGCCTATCCAACTCAATAAGACTCATCCACGTCTATCGATAGCGGCGTCTACCAAAACAGCCTACAGACCCAACCTAGAAACACTCCGCTATCAAGACTTTATACCCATGCGGTCAATTCACCGCAGGCGCCAACCGCTCAACGTGTCATGTCCACCGATCGCTCCACCTCAAGATCCGGTCCACAAGTACCACACTCTTGGTAACTGGTCTAATCAATCTCAAACTAGGGTAATCACTAACCTGGTTGCTCACTACAACATCTATCCCGACCGATCCATCGCTCTCTACTCCGAAAGTCGTCATACTCCGATATTGGTATCCAACCAACCAATAACCACGATCCAAGGATCTCGTCCTCTCGTAACTTTACGGCTTCCAACTGCTGGGCCCACAAGAAACTTGGCCTTACTTAGTGTCTAACACTGCACACCCACTACATGTCACAATCACGGCCAACCATGCCACACAACATCTATATTGTGGCATCATGTGCCAGTCTACATCCCTCTGCGATTCGACATACCGAAACATGGCATCACACACCAAATAGGAACAAACGTTTCTATTCCCAACAGTCTCAACTAGGGTCGTCCACGACCTCCATTGATACCACTTTGCCATAATCCATTATCTAACATGACCGCTCAACGGTCCTGACTCTCGAAGTCATCATACTAGGACAATTGGTCGACTAGGTCCCATCCACCAGTAACACTATGACTCCAAGCCGTTGGATTCACATGAACATCGATCCTACTCTAGATTCAATCTCACTAAAACAAGACATCTTGTGCCAATCAAACCCCAAGCAATCACACCTCGTGCCAAACATAACCTAACTAGGGTTCGATTCGACTGAATCCTCATACTCTTACCCTAACTCTCACATTGATGATGGACTATTACCACTGCAGAGACATCACATCCACCACATGCGCGTCACTCTAAGAGAAACTCATGCTCTAAAACCAACTTGATAGGACCTGTCCCAATCCCTCTAGATTATCGTAGAACGTGTCTGCTCCCGTCTAACACCGCGTGTCAGACCAGGAATAAACTCTTCACTCGCTCGGGATCCATCAGAGTATGCTAGGATCGACGGTGGCATGTGATGTCTCGATCTCTGCTACAGCCCTCATCCGCTATCAATCAAAAGGGTATTAAAAATATAAAAACTGTGAGTGGATAAAACAACAGTTTATCAAAATCATTTATATCGAAAATATATTTATACCTTTCAGGTAAAAGCATGCATGCATCATAAAACGGTTATTTCAAATGCTTTCTTAGAAGCAAGACGTATTGCTTCCTAAATCAAAATACAGTGAAAACTGGTTCTCAATCGAAGCCAGTACCTCAGTAGGGTCTCAGCCCAAAACCAAAATCAAGGAAAACCAGAACGAAACCTCATCCCAAATCATAGAACACGTGAGAACACATCCCATGGGAACTCATCCCAATGTCAGTCACGATTATAATCCTAGCACATGTGCATACAGTTCAAGACCCTTCACAATCCTAGCACGTCGCCGTGAACACATCACTCGCCGTGACCGTCTCTAGATCAACGCAAACACAATTCCGATCGATCTTAGAGAATACCATCAGCACTCCTAAGTCGAGCCTCCCTCGGTCATTGCTTCCCGCGGCTGTTTGACAATAGGCAGTGCATCGTGACCTCTCCGGAAGGAACACATCTGCAGTCTGGAGGCGAGCGTCGCCATCATCAATAAGGCCTCAAGAACAGAACATCACCAAATGGGTCACAGCCCGAAAACCAGTGTCCTACGACACTTCATATCACAGGATTCCTCGAATCCAATCAAATCCACAATTGGGTCTCATGCCCGAAATATCCTTCGTAAAACTCATAATTGGGTCACAGTCTAACTTATCTCACGTTTGATTATACTCTAAGTCAAACCTCAAATCAACTGGGTCATACGCCCAAAATATATTTCCAAAGCTGAAAACCAGTTCTCATTTCCAAAACACTTTCAAATCATTGTACAATTGGAACTCAAGCTCGAATCTCGATTTCACGCATCTCCGTGAAATCCTCAAAAACTGTGAATCAGTTCCTCGGTTTCACGCCTCTCTGTGAAACCCTCAGAATCACATAAAACACAAGCACGTAATACACTCGGTCGAAGCCCAAAACATCATATAAAATAGAAATCTCGAACTACGTGCAATAACACATTTTCCACCGAAAATGTAAAACAATTCATAATTAAAACATATGCACTCATGGAATCTCAAATCATGCTCATAAAAACATATAAAACATTTATGCATGCATTATCTTCATAAAACACTGTCACTCACAGACCATCCATGTTACTCCTCGATACGCGTGCTATAAGCCTCTCTAGGTAATCCGACCCCTCCGGATCATCTGGACCTGTCCAAAACGTACTCAAAGGTTACAATCAACCTAGATAAGTCGTAAACAAAAACCCCCAACATTCCTGGAAAAGTCAATGCGTCCCAGACACACTTCCCTAGGCTTTAAACCTCATTTTAACCAACTAAATGATCTCCGATCGACTCGAAACCACCACCTTGGATTCGTATCGTTGAAACCATTAAAATGGTTCTAGTCCTACCTCGAAATAAGTGCCCACATGCCCCCACGCGGGGGTCAAAATGGCTAGTCAACGTTGACCAAAAACACAACACTCACGTTAGCAAGGTCAACACTCACGTCAGCAGTGAACAGTAAAGTCAACGGATGACGTCATCTGACATCTGACATGTCAAGTCTGACAGGATGATGTCATCGATGACATAATCATCATCACTGTCCTTTATCCGGGTCGACCTGATTCACTGTTCTGGGTAGCGCAGACCATTATTTCAGCCACCTCCATCTGTGATTTTGATCCCGTTGAAGTCGTTTGGTTCCTGGGAACTTGTTTTGGTCATTAGAACAATCCAACAAACCCTCTAAGCCCAACCTAAAATTTTGAGCCATTAAACCGGTTTCGGGTTTACCTGGCCGTGACCTCATCTGCCGTCCACGACGGTCCTGCCACCTCCCACAGTCTCTCTCAGTCCCTCACTCATCCTCAGTCATCCTCAGAAGCCCTCAATCGAACCAGCAAGGGAAGGAAAGCTTCTGGTGGTTTAGGTTTCGGGTTTGAATGAAACATATGAGGATGAATGGGTGGTTGTATGTATGTGTGATGATAGGCAATGGATGAGTAACACTTGTCACTCAACCATTGGACCAGGTAAAAATATCTGGGGCCCGCTCAAGACAAAAGTCCACCGTTCTCGTAATTCGTGTAATAGTTCCCCGAACCTTCAGTGACCCATATGTTTCCCGTCGAATGTTCGATTTTGACGTGCCACCTGTCTACAGACTCGTATCGACTCGATCTACGGACTCGTATCGACTCGATCTATGGACTCGTATCGACTCGATCTACGGACTCGTATCGACTCGATCTATGTAATGGTTCTCGATTCTCGTGCATTGGACCTTCTAGATCAAAAGTTAACTTTTTACCCTCGTCTAGGGGTAAAATTGTAATTTCACCCTGAACGTCCGATGATCCTTGACCAATTCCCAATTAGCCTCGCTAATCCTCGATTTAATCTTAATTAATCCTAAAATTTTGGGACTGGTCGTTACAGTCATGATCTTCTATTTATATTTAATATGTTAGATTGTCCTATAGACCTCATGGGTGGTATAGTATTTCATTGTCCGTTTGTAATAATTTCCACTCCTCCAAATTATATTTGTATTATGTTGGTGGTAATATAGCCTTATGGCTTAATACTTAGTCAAATGGATAACTATATTGTGTAACCGTGTTTGCTATTGGTAATCGACCCATGAGTCGACATACAGACCAAATGAAAACACAACTTAAATTCAACCTAAGAAGACAAAATGAGTAACTTCTTAACATAATAAGCAGACTTACATGTGATTGTATTTGAAAACACATTACAAGAAGGTGATATCCAATTTATTTCTTATTGATAGTTGCCGCTTTTACTTGGGTATCAGGGTCCAAAAAAAATGAAGTAGCTTATCCCGTTGTTTGCGGAATTCTGCTACAATGATTTCATCTCCAAAATTACTTTCAACTTCATTGGTCGAAGATGATCTTCATTTTTCCATTCCCGGAGTTGGAGCAGATGCTCTGGTAACATTGAAATACTCATGATAAAACGTAATACCATCCTCTCTTGTTTTATAAGATTTATGGACGGAGTTGCTGATGCACTTGTTTTTTAGCTTCCTCCCAACTATCATATATCTCAGGAACTCGACTCCTAAATACCACCCAATCTTTCCCCATCGATTGAAACCCTCTAAAGAAGTATGGAAGCCTTTTTGATATGAAGGTATGAAAGCATAGGCATACACATTATATAGGGGACTTGTCTAGTATGTTAATTTTTTTTTTTCTAACTCACTACATCATGGTCAATTTTGTTTCCATCCAACTTTTCCCACTTCCAAGCACAATAAGGGCTTCACGGGAGTATTATAGATAAAATTCACCACACATACAAAAAGTTGAGTTTACTTCACATGTGGTTGAATTTGTGATAGCTCCAACTAAATGACAAGACAAATAAACATGCTTTAGGAGTTATCAATGTTATCAATTATATGAAAACATCACTTATTAATTCTTACCACCCTTAGACTTATTTAACTAAAAACATGAACCTTGAAATTTTGAATCAAAATATACAACATAATGCGTTCCTATCAATTTTCAGAATATTTTTCTTAGGCTTTTTCAATTTATTGGCAATTTTATAGGGAAACCCATTTAAAATGGATTAGCGGGTAGCTTGCAACCAACACATTCCCTGACGACATCAATGCCAACAAGCCTGCATTTCAATTTTTCTGAAACAATTACTACTCACTATCAACGTGTTAAATACCCATCTTAAAACTACATATTGTCTAGAATCATGGTGTGTAATCATATCTCCTTAGGTTGGGTAAAAATTTGGCACATGACAAATACCTATTAGTTTGAATAAAGTTGTTCTCATTACGATCACAAAAGAAGGATAAATGGTGTCCTACCATCTGTCTTAACCCCAATGTCATTCAATAATTGTAGACATGCTAGAGTCTGATAGGTGTGCGAGCAACTGAGAAAGAGAAAGCATCCAAAAGTCATTTGGTGAATAGTTGCACTCACGAAGTTTGTGTACTTCCCTGGAAAAAAAAAACATGTGTAATAACCACAAGTTTGTAAAGGGGGATTCATTCCTTTGAAACACTTCATCAACTTCACAATGTATACAAGGATTGCCAAATTTTAATTTTAAATCTAATTAAAAAGTGAAAATGGGTTCTAAAAATTCTCAAGTTTCATGTGAAGGAAAAAATGGACTTGAACTACATATGGGTCATATAAAACTTAGTCAAACACCTAAAATGGAAGTTCCACTTTCCCTTATGAATCATATTTGGAATTAAAAGTGTTGCCAAAATGAAATGATTACGTGATATGGATTAAGAGGTGTATAAGTTGTGATGTGATGAAAGGCTGCAGCACATTGGGAATTGATGACTTTTTAATCATTTCTTATGTACTTTATTTTAAACTTACAGCATAGCAAAGAAAATGAAGCCATATTTAAAGCCATTAAAGCAATCTACGCCCTAAATTCATTAAAGCAAACCAATAAGGTAGGTAAGAGCCCTAAAGCCAATCATTTCCTTTAAAATTCATTCACAACTTCATTACTTCATACCAATTATCTTCAAACTTTTTGTGCTCTTAGCCCCATGTCTGATATTAGGCCCCATTCCAAAGGCTCTAGTTAAGAAGGAGGCTCCATACGACATGTGGAATTCCCTAAGCCTCCAAAGAGGGTCAACAATTCCTCCTCAACAATCATCTGAATCAGAGCAAGATTCACAAGATCCAAAAAGCTTGATTCAAGATGTGAAGAACAAACTCACATATTACTCTAATGGATCAAATTGATGGTTAAATACAACTCAGATACACCAACAAGAAGCTAGAATTTTAAAAAATGAGCTCAATGAAGCAACTTACATGGAGCTAAAGCACACTTTGAAGGCAAAAGAAAGCGAAGCGAAGCTAGAGTCCATAACGGAGGAGCTTGAGGCCAAAAAATGTGGAGCCATTGAGGAATTCAATGAATAAGAGGATTGCATGCAACAATTACTAGCTAGGTATAGGGAAGGCTTTAAGTTGGCAAGATCTATCATGTGATAATGGATGATAAGAAAAATTGGAACCTAATCGACATAGACGAAGCAATTGATGTTTCGCTTACTGGTTGCCCTAAATACTACAAACATGTCATGGTAGCAAGGAAGACAATGAGATGTAAGGGTGTAATAGCCATTTGTATTTTAATCTACGTTTCCTAAGTATTTATATTCGTATTTCACTTGTTTTCGGTGATTTTCTATGTTTGTATTTCAAGCCTAAGACAGATGAGATGTATGGTTCAATAGTCATTTGTATTTTTAATCTAATTTTTCTAAGTATTGTTGCATTTGTATTTCACTTGTTATCGTTGATTTTCAATTTTCTATGCTTTAAACGTAGTCCTATCATATACTTGTAGTCCTATCATATTTGTATAGTCCTAACATATTCTTGTAGTCCTGTCATATTCCTATGATATTTGGGGAACTGTAAATCGCCAGAAAATTGTGGAGCTACCACTTCGCATATAATTCTCATAATGTCGATATTACCTCTAGTATAGATAACAACGACATGATACAGTCTCCATATAAATTTAATATATTTATCAAATAAATATATTAAATAATCATATTAATTCCAATAATAAATAATCTCACTGTGAGTTATTTATTATTATTTTCATAGTTAATAATACGTGATTTTTCTCAGTAGAATCACTTATTAAACACTATCTCTTTCAACCAATCAAACACTTCGATGACTCCCAAGGCTTCAGAGGCGTCTACTGCCGACCAGGCCGAGGTGGGTGACGAGGAGGTGGTGGTAGTGTGAGGCCGAGGGTCGTGTAGTTTGTTTTTGTATGCTTTTTTCTATGTCTTGTAATCCGGGGAATGCCCCGTGTAACATGTAGTACAGAATTGAAATTAATGAAATTGGGATTTATATGTACCAACCTGTCTACCGTGCGAAGGCACGTCAGCCGTCTTTTTTTTTTTGTTTCTTGTTGTGAATGACAACTGCCAACAGGCGAGTACGTCGCAGATTTGTGAATGTGCAGGCATGCCGATCGATGGGGCTTTAGACTAGTGGGGACCAAACGATCATAATCATAAACCCAAACCATAATGTGCATAATCACCAAAAAGCAAATTGTAATGGCGAAGGCCAATTGAAGTCTACTGATGTTTGGACCAAGTAGACGTCCGTCGGCAGGGTAGGTAGATGTCGTTTGGGTGGCCTGGTAGTGCCGATCGGCGATAGTGAATAGGCTACCTGGTTTTTAACGTCGAAACTAACATTGAGATAAATGAAAGAACATTTGGCCGGAAAGGACAGTTCGACTAGAGATAGCCAAATCGAGTTACTACAAGGCGTAAAGCAGTTTACATGGGGTGGAATTTTTAAGTATAGAATAACTTGAGATGATTCGCATGCCACGGGTGTGTAAGCGAACGTCCGTCCGTAGTCTGGAGCTCATAAGTGCTGGGACGACAAATGCGAGTAACCAGGTAGGGGCCTTCCCATATGGGCCCGAGTGTCCCATCAGCACGCTCTTTAGTGGCCACGCTAACCTTGCGAAGGACCCAGTCACCGATCTGGAAACTGCGTCCGTGAACGCGAGAGTTGTAGTAGCGAGCAATTCGCTGTTTGTGTGCCATGTTGCGGAGATTGGCCTGTTCACGGTTTTCCTCGATGAAGTTGAGATTTTGTGTGAGGAGCTCTGCATTCTCTCGTGGATCATAGGATAGCACTCGATATGAGGTTTCCCCAATCTCCACGGGTACGACAACTTCGGTCCCGAAAGTCAAGGCGAAGGGTGTCTCTTGTGTCGATGCTCGATAGGATGTCCGATAGGACCAGAGAACATCAGACAGGAGGTCGGACCATTGGCCCTTGGGAGTGTCGTGTAGTCGAGCCTTGAGATTGTGTTTGATGAGCTTGTTTACGGCTTCCACCTATCCGTTAGCCTGTGGATGTGCCACCGAGGTGAAGCAGAGCTGGATGCCATAGATGTCACAAAAGTGTCGGAAACTGACAGAATCGAACTGAGTGCCATTGTCTGTGACGATCGTGTGTGGGATACCAAAGCGACAGATGATGTTTTGGTAAACAAAGCTCTCGATCTGGGCGGCCGTGATTGTTTTGAGGGGCTTTGCCTCGGCCCACTTAGTGAAGTAATCCACCGCAACGATCGCGTGTTCGACGCCGCCCTTTTCCCTTAGCATGGGACCGATCAAGTCCAGACCCCATTGTGAGAAGGGCCAGGGGCTAAGCATGGAAGTGAGGCGCTCAGCGGGAGAATGAGGTACGGGAGCACATCGCTGGCATGGGACGCACCGTTGAGTGATGGCCACAGAGTCGGTGCGCATTGTGGGCCAATAGTATCCTTACCGAAAGGCTTTATGTGCTAGAGACCTAGGTCCGGAGTGGTTACCACAGGTTCCCTGGTGAATTTCTCGGAGTACCGCAATGCCCCGATTAGTAGGGAGGCACTTAAAGAGGGGGGGGGGGGGTGTCGAATCCCCGTCGATATAATTGGCCATGTGCCATGGTGTATCATGCGGACTGGTGTTGAATGCGTCGGGCCTCGTTGCAGTCGGGTGGGAGTTCAGCCGTGGTGAGGTACAGTATGAGGGGATCCATCCAAGAGGCTTCTTGTGTTGCGAGCAGGACTGGTCGCTCGTTTGTGCTTGGGGATGCCAAAAATTCAACGGGAACGTGGCGGCCTATCCTGTCATCGATAGAGGAGGCTAGCCGGTCCAGGGCGTCCGCGTGACTGTTTTCCGACCGTGGTATCTGAGTTACCTCGTAGCCGCGAAAGTGGCAAAGCAGGGATCGGGCTTTCGCCAAGTATCGGGTCATGGAAGCGTCCTTAGCATCGTAGAGGCTATTGATCTGGCAGACGATGAGCTGAGAGTCGCCGTAAACCTACAGCTGTTGCGCTTGGAGGTCGGTGGCCAACCGGAGGCCAGCAAGGAGGGCTTTGTACTCGGCGTCATTGTTGGAAGCCTGGAAACCAAAACACAGCGCGTACTCCAGCCGTTCCTGGGTAGGTGTGCTGAGTACGAGGCCAGCACCAGAGCCAGCATGGCAGGAAGACCCGTCCATGTAAAGAGTCCAAATAGGCTGGGCAGGGTCCAAGGTGGACGGAGTTGACGTCTTGCAGATAGGAACGGCGGGTGCCGCAGTGTTGGGATTAAGAGTGTCGGGCATGTGCTGTGATGTGTCGTAAGTGAATTCAGAGAGGAAGTCGGCGACGACCTGCCCTTTGAACGCTGGTCTGGGGGCGAATGTGATATCGAACTCACTAAGTTCCACTGCCCATTTGATAAGTCGCCCCGAAGTGTCTGGCTTTTGGAGTACCTGGCGAAGGGGCTTGTTAGTGAGGACTAACACGGGGTGTGCCTGGAAGTATGGGCGAAGGCGGCAAGCTGTTACGATGAGGGCAAAGGCCAACTTCTCCAGGTCGTTGTACCGGGTCTCCGCGTCCTGGAATGCTTTGCTGACATAATATACCAGGAATTCCGCTCCGTCCCGGCTGGTGACGAGGACAGAGCTGACAGCGGATGTGGAGACAGAAAGGTAGACGGTGAGCCGGTCCCCGGTGGTAAGTCGGGTACGGAGGGGTGCGGTGCTCATATAAGTTTTGAGAGTTTCAAAGGCGGCGTCGCACGTCGCATCCCAGTTGATGTGCCTGCCCTGGGTCTTCATGATCCTGAAGAATGGTAAACACTTGTCCGTCGCCCGGGAGATGAACCTGGCGAGGGCGGCAATCCGACCAGTAAGGGTTTGAACCTCCTTGAGTGTGCGCGGGGGCTGCATGTCCAGGATGGCCTTAATTTTTTCGGGGTTAGCCTCGATTCCCCGTTGACTGATCATGTAGCCGAGGAATTTTCCGGAACAGACAGCGAAAACACACTTTGCAGGGTTGAGCCGCATTTTGTATTGCTTTAGGACCTGGAACATCCTGTGAAGGTTAGGTACGTGCTCATTGGCCGTCCGGATTTTGACAAGAATATCATCCACGTACACCTCCATGGTCTTACAAATCTGATCCGCGAACATGAAGTTGACAAGCTGTTGGTAGGTGGCACCGGCGTTCTTGAGCCCGAAGGGCATAACATTGTAGCAGTAGACTCCCAAACTGGTGCTGAAACTGGTGTAGATTTGGTCATTGGGGTGCATCCTGATTTGGTTGTAGCCAGAGTACGCATCCATGAAGCTGAGGAGTTCATGGCCAGCCGTGGCGTCGACCAAGAGATCGATCTTTGAAAGAGGGAAGCTATCCTTCGGGCAGGCTTTGTTGAGATCCATGAAGTCGATGCACATTCGCCAAGATCCGGAGGGTTTCTTGACGAGTACGACGTTTGCGACCCACGTGGCATAAACGGCCTTGAGCACAAAGTGGATGGTGCTGAGTCTGACAATCTCTTCCTGCATGGCAAGCTGTCGCTCTGCGTCATAAGTCTGCTGCTTTTGAGTGACTGGTTTGAAGGAGGGGCTGATGTTAAGCCTGTGGCAGATGACGTCCGTAGATATGCCAGGCATGTCAGCGTAGGACCAAGCAAAGACCTCGTTGTTGTCCGGTAGAAATTGGATGAGTTGCGCCCTGATCTCGGGGTCGAGTGTGCTCCCAATTTTCACTTGCCGCTCGGGGTTACGCGGGCAAAGGGTGATCAGCTCCGTATCTTCCACGGGTTGCGGCGGTGAGACGGCGGAGAGGTCGCGCGGGTCCTCGGGGGGACCCGTTCGTACTTGCTCAAGGAGCGCGGAGTCGACGAGGTCGGCCTCGTAAGCAGCCTTGGCAACGGCCATGGTTTCTCGCTTGTCGCATGGGTTGAGCTTTGTCAAGGCGGTCTGATAGCAGGAGCGGGCGGATTTTTGATTACCGCAGACTTGACCAGTTCCCATGATGGTTGGAAACTTCATGAGAAGGGCCCCAGTGGAGATGACGGCGCTGAGCTGGTTGAGGAGTCCCCTCCCCAAAATGACGTTATAGGCGGTGGGGCAATCCACCACCAGGAAGGTGGTGATGGCCGTTGCGATTTTGGGCGCGCTTCCTAGGGAGACAGGCAGGGAGATCGTGCCGAGGGGCATAACAGAATCGCCTGAGAAGCTGAGTAGCGGGGAACCAGCGTGGGTGAGGCTTGTGGAGTTGATGCCCAACTGGTTGAAAGTGTCCATGAAGAGGACGTTCACACAACTGCCAGTATCCACCAGGATCCTTCCAACATTGAAATTGGCTATCTGAGCGCGGATGATCAATGGATCGTCGTGGGGAAAAATAACCCTCCGTTCTTCTTCCTCGGAGAAGGTGATGGTCGTCCATCCCGCCAGTGCGACCTTGGCAGCGCGTCCATCCTCGATGTTGAAGATTTGGTGGTTGGATGTCGTGGCACACAGAAAGTTCTTCTTGGCCCGGTTGGAGGTGCAGGAGGAAGAGATGGTAGAGCCTCCACTAATCGTGTTGATTTGTGGTAGACCCTTCGCGGGGCGCGCGTGCTGGAGGAACTGGTTGATCTTCCCCTCCCTTAGGAGTGCTTCCACGATGTCGCGGAAGGCCACGCACACGTCGATGGTATGGCAGTTAAACTTGTGGTACTGGCAGTACAAGTTGGACTGGTCGCCCGGGCGGGGGCCAGACGGTCTCGTCCGTGGCTTGGCGATTGTGCCCTCAATGTTCATCAAGACATTCTCGAGGGAGGTATTAGGATGGAATAGGTTTCATACTTTGAGGTGCGCCGCATGTGGAGTTTGCCTGACTGGTGGTGGCCTGATCTCTGCCCCTTGTTGTGGTACTTTTCCCTCCCACGATGATCATTGTTGTATGTCCCCTTCCGCTTACCGGGGTGTGAGTGAGATCGGTGATCCGCATGCGCGTTATTGGTTGGCGGAGGTGACTATGCCTACTGGTTGCTGGGAGGTGGAGGGCGTGCGCTATTTACGTCAGGTCGGGGCGCGACCTGGGGAGAGTTGAAGTGCTCCGCCTTGGCATGTATTGCCGCTTGCCACATGAGCTCATTGTAATCGTCCGAACCCTGGGTGAAGGCATGGTACATGAAGGTGGACTCACGCAGCCCGTTGCGGAAAGCTCGGTAGGCGGCCTTGTCATCTGTCTCGTGACATTTGGAGTACTCCAAGCTGAAACGAGCGGCGTATTGGCGTAGGGGCTAGCCATCTCCCTATCGGAGGGTTCCCAAGTCCTCAGTTGTGAGTAGTCGATCCGTCTGGATCATGAACTGGCTCAGGAAGACCGTGTGTAGGGGGTCGAATGAGTCGATAGACTTTGGTTCCAGACGATAGAACCAGTTGAGCGCAGCCCCAGTGAGGGTGGAGCTGAAAATCAAGCACTGCGCTTCGTCAGAGAGATTTCTGAAGGCGAGCGCGTAGTTATAATTGTTGATATGGGTGTCTGGGTCGCCCTGTCCACCATATAGGTCAATCTTCAAGGGTTTGACCTCCGTTTCATGGCGGTACTGCATGATGCGGTCCGTGAAGGGACCAATGTTGGTCCAAGGCTGGGGTAGTGCCCTAGCCTTGGGTCTGGCGGCCTTCAACTCCCGCACGCACTGGAGGAGTTCCTGGACCACCTCGTCTGATCGGTCGGGCCGATTCGCCCCGATCGGTCGGTCGCCGATTGGGTGATCTGCGATGCCGCCTCTAGGCTTCCCGGGCTGTGTCGATCGCCGCCCAGACGAGGCCGTGGTCGAGCTGGCGTTGTCCTTCGGCTGGTGCCTGCCGACCAGCGAGGAGGGACTGTCTGGAGGCTAGACGGAGAGCCGTGGAGGTTGTGTGGGTCGGCGTACTGATCCAGACTGTGACCAGACACCCTGCGATAGCACGGGCAGAGGCGGTTGTGCCTGGATGCGGGGGTCGTGAGTCGGGTAAGTCAGACGGTTAGCCGGGGCCTGTGTCTGT
This sequence comes from Prinsepia uniflora, assembly GCA_032719365.1. Lineage (NCBI taxonomy): Eukaryota > Viridiplantae > Streptophyta > Magnoliopsida > Rosales > Rosaceae > Prinsepia > Prinsepia uniflora. Next base: position 44,290,393 of record CM064861.1, on the reverse strand, counting down.
CTCTTGTCGAGCAATTCGCGGGCGTCACGGTAGATCTGCGTTCCTGAGGGACCAGGTAGGTTAGTCTGGTGGAAGAGCAGGCGGCCGGACGCTTCTGGTCGGCAGGTGTTATCGATATCGGCTCAGCAGGCATCGAACTCCTGCCGACGCGATGCAGCGGCCATGACCCGTTTGGTTGCCTCCCGCTGCTCCTCTAGTTCCTCGCGTGTGGATTGCAAGATGGCCAAGGTGCTTCCATGCTGCTCCACCCACACGTGGTTCCTGTTCTCGATGGCAGCGTTGCTTTTCCTGAGTTCGTCAACCTCCGACCAGAGAGTCCTCAGCATCTCGAGCATGTCCTCGGAAGGCAGGCTGGCTAGGGTTCGGTTGCGATCTCCCTGAGGGGTGTTGTTAAGCTCTCCGTCATCCCGTTCAGCAGACATTGTTCGTCGGCAGAGGGTTGAGCCAAGGTGTGTGAGTTGGTGGGTGTTCTACTTTCCCACAGACGGCGCCAATTGTTTGATCCTGCTATGACCAACACGATGAGACCAGCTGGGGGTTCTAGGATCAGCCGCATGATGTCCTAGGCCCGCTGGGGGCGTTGCTGTTCGGCTGGGATCCTGCAAAGACTAGACACCGGTGTGGTGCCGGCCGAAGGGCTCCGATGCCTAAGTTAGTATCTGAGTGCCGAGAGGCAAGTAAATACAGTGCTCTGGATCGGTTCTGAATGTCTTACCTTTGTGAAGGGTTTCAGGGTATTTATAGTAGTCATAACTGCGACAGTTGGGCTACTGTTCCGGTAGGTGAGCCACTGTTCCGGAGTAGGTTGTGCCTTGTGGCTGTGAGCCGTCTGACAAATCCTGGATATCCGGGGGAGGCGCCAGCTAGAGTCCCAACCTGCCTCCGTCAGGGAGTTGGTAGGGTAGGACTGGTTAGGTGACTGTCACGGTCAGCTGTCGTCTGTTCATTGTCAGATGCCGAGTGGCGGGTCTGCAGTTTGGTGCCGATCGGCGGGCCGTAGGCCGTGAGGGTGCCGATCAGGCGATCGGTCGGCGGCCTTCCTGTCCTGGCGGGTCCTATGCTAGGGTGGTCGGTCGATATGGTATCAACAACTATAAATACATGGTCTCGTCTCACCTCTAAAGGTAATTCAAGCTCATACCGATACTCTACCGGTTTATTCTCTCGATTAAATTAAGTTAGGCATCAGAGTGTTCTTGGTTAAACCACACCCCCCTCCGTAACTTCAACCTTATTTATTTCTTGTTATTGTGTGTAGGATTGAGAGAGAATTATATAAGTCTAGATGATTTTTACATCCACAACTGATGCATTTATATAGAACCGAATTGAGAAAAACTCAATGCATGCTCTCTAGTTTTCTCAAAAAACTTCATTATCATTTGTCATTCTTCATCCATGGCAAAAACATGAAGAATAAAACGATCTCACAGCCTTACCGCCTTCGTCACAATGGCTCATGATAAGAGCGACATGCTGAAAGAATTCTAGAGTTTCAACTGAATCACCCTAATGGGAACTACGACTTGATTTGAAACTGGAATTTTCCATGGCACAAGAAACGACACCATCCCATGGTTGCCCATGCCAATGCCACTAAGAACATACATACTTCCCGACATCAATCCACTTCCTGCATTCGGCACAATGGTAAACTTCCCACTCACAAATGGGTGACTAGCTAGGAAGACGTCACAGCAAGCCCCAAATTGGCTACGTACTGACCCAGAAATTCAAAGGTTTTTGAATGACCTACGCCATGCACGAGGATGCACTCATGCCCATGAAGAACGCGATGTGATAGCTTGCCATTAGAGCTCGAGGCATAAGTCCCAACACTCCATGCGGCACGTGTAGGTGCTACAACATTCATACCCTCAAGTTGACTTGTCATAGCAAGCCGAAAAGCTAAGCAAAGAAGGCAGTGTTTATTTAGAACTTTTATAATGACTTCGGGGAGACCTCGGAACATCATAAACTATTGGGAGATGAAGTGCACCTCGTGAAAGATAGGGGAACATGCCAAGGCGTACTAGCAAGGAGCACTTCCATCACCAGACAATGTCTTGAGATGCGTCACTAAGTGATTCTAGGGAAAAATCTGCACTCACTGAGTGAGAAGCCAATGCCACCCAAGGCCATCAACTCGTGAACGACTTGAAAAGCACGTCAGAGCGCTATCACACGTTGAGTACTACATAAAAGCCAATGACTTCATGCAACCTTCCAGATTGTACACGCCCACTCAAGCGAACAAGTAAATGAAGGCTCAATACGCTCTAGCTATTAACGGGGAAGATGAGACATACTCATACACTTCAACAATGGTGACCTGGGAAGTTAACACCACTTGATTCGACACTAATCTCCATATCATCGAGGCATAGTGCATGCTAAAGAGATGTAAAGGAAGTTGGATTGATGCCTCTAAGGAGTCCAATGTGAAGACTATCTGGAAGGTAGCCTTCGCCGCTAGATTCAATCATGTATCATCAATTTCAAGTGTTGAACCATGTTCCATGGCACATCTCCAAATGATTCCAATAGAAAAATCTATACCTGTGGAACAAGAGTGCACCTTAGAAAACGACCTTCAAGATATGACAACATGTAGGGTATGTCAAAACTCCTTCAAACGTCAAGTACATGTGAGGACGTCAAGTACATGTGAGGAAGTCGAATGGATCAAGTATCTTCTCAAAGCACATGCACTCACCCCAGTGGAAAAGTAGACAGGAACTCAAGTCGGACCAACCACTACATTTAAGAAGGTGAGGCATATTCACCATCGAACTTACATGGTTAGGAGATAGAGACATGAGGAAAATAGTCACTGCAACTCCCTTTTTCAACATGATGCCTTATGCACGAACTTGGAAGCCACGCCATGTGAGTAAGATAAATGCAAAGCAACACCCTGAATTGAACGAATTTCAGAAAATGGTTCTATGTGCCCCTTCATGATGAGCACCTAATTACTCAAATTTTTATATCAATTTCCTTAATGTTTTACTTTGTTAAGAACCTTAATTATATCATTTTTATCTCACTTTATGCATTTCAGGTACTAATGTCAAGATTGAATGAATTAAAGTCAAAATATGGTGGAAAGTAAAGAACCATGTTACTTGACCCAGGATCATGTCATTGGACCCCAAAACATGTCACCGAGACCCAATCTATATCACTACGACTCAACATGTCACTGGTTGAGTGCTTGTTTCCTGTGCTTGTCTTGTGTTCCACTCGTGTGCCAAGTTAGTGTACCAACAGCTTGTCACTGGTGACATGTCACTAGCACATCACCAGGTCGTGTTCCAAGGTTTGTCCCAAGTACCGAGTTCTAGTTCATGTGCTATATTCGTGTTCCAACTCATGTTCTAGTGACATGTCATTGGCATGTCACTGGTGACATGTCTCCAACATCAAGCCCTGTTGTGTTCCCACTTTGTGCCCAGACGAGTACCTCAACTTGTCCCAGATGAGAAACAGTTTTGTTCTAGCCTTGTTCCAATTCATATGCTAGTGACATGTCACTGGCATGTCATTAGTTACATGCCGCCAGGATTTCCCAGCTAGGCCCTATTCCCTGCTCATTTGTGATAAATAGTCTTATGCACTCCATTTGCGATTAAGACTCCGAAAGGCATTTTTTGGCCGTGTATGACAAGGAAGGTGTTTAGCGGTTATTTATATGAAGATTTCCATCCAAGATTGGGATTTGATGCCGTGCAAGGAACAAACAAAGTGTTCCTTACGATAAATGGAAAATAAGATTTCTGGCTAGGGTTTTAGGGTTTAATTACGATTTTAATTCCTTAATTTTTTAGGTAGTTTGTAACCTTATATACAAGGATGTTTTCTCTTTATTTGGGTTGACACCTCTTATTCATAAACTACTGTTTTTTAAGTTTAAACCTAGGACTCTTCCAAGTTAAATAAAAGTTCTTATAGCCACATTCTACTTTTGGTGTTCTTCCATCTTCACAAAGTTCCTTCTGCGATTCAGAGAGCTTAGTGAATAACAATCCACCCATTCCACCCACTTTGGTATCCTTCTGCGATTCAGAGATTCCAAAAGTGTAACTACGTCTTATTTCCCTAAGTTCTTGAATTTAATTTTGGTTGTGTTTATAATTCAGTACTTGTGATGTTTTATTTCTTCCAATTTTTGTAATGTTTAATTAAATCTCCATATGTTTTACTTTCTGAATTTTAATTACGTCATATGTTTTTGTGCTTAATCTTGAAATTAATGCTAAGTGTTTATGTCCGCGATTCGGATCATTTAGATTTAGTTTGAAGAGATTCAATGTTTACATCCGCAATTCGGAGCATTCAATCAACAACTTAAGGTGAATCATATTGTGAGTGTTTATATCCGCTATTTGGAACATTTACAATAAGAAGAATTTATATGGTAATTAAGATAATGAAGGTAAGATTTCATGATTGGTTAAATATGTACAAATATTGACGTGTAGACATGGTAAGTGGATGATGGTGTCGCTGTATATATGTTAGTTAGGGGTAGAGTACATAATGTGATTATTGGTTTGGATTTTCTTATGTAAAAGGGTCAGTTTTGTTTATGAAACTAATCTATGGTTTGTAAGTTCAAATTAACTCGAGCATTCACATTTAAATTCTTAGTTCGTACATTGTAGCTTCGATTACACACTTTCTTTAAACCCCTTATCTTTATTCTTTCTACTAACCGTTTTCAATGTCCCTCAATTCCTTGGTCTAGAACGATCCCTATTTACCAATGTTACATCTACAAAAAAAGGGTTTTAAATTGATCAATGCAATAATTGAGTGTTAATAAGAGGACTTTGCATAAGAGAATCAACTTTTGGCATAGTTTCCAGGGAATTGAAAACCATTAAAATGGGTTAATGTACATATAAACTATGAATACCATTAATTGTTTATAAAACATGTTACTTTTTAAAACAAATCTCATTTTAATACATTAGTCTCGGCTATATGTGGATCACTTGTGATTTGGAGTTTATATTTTGATCTTTAATAGAATAGGTGAAGTCTCCTTTGTTAAATCATCACCTTTCATAGACCTTAAAAACCATGAGGTTGAGTGTGGTGTTTGTTAACACTTGAGTTTTCTTTGAACTAAAACTTATCCATCTTGAGTAAGAAATTTCCAAAATGATGCCTAGGCCATGAGGTGATACTCGTGACTGGATTTGGATTTGAGAAGAGAACCTCGGGGAGTTCCAAAATCAATCTTGCCTCTCACGTGTATTCTTTCTAACCTGGTCACTTTTGGACTTTCCCAAAGAGATGAACAATGGTTCGGGCTTATGATTCTGAAAACTTGTTAGCCTCATGTAAGAAATTTTCAATGGTGATTTCTAAGACAAGAGATGATACTCATAACAGGGTTTGGGTCTAAGAAAGGGACATCAATCGAGTTTGAGCCTCAGGATGTTTTGAAATTAGCCTTGCTTCTTATGTTTATTTTTTCTAGCCTGATTACTCTTGGACTTGCCCAAAGTGAAGAACCATGCTTCGAAATCTAAGATATCTACTTGGGCCGCACAGACGCCTAAGTCTCCATATAAACTTTGAACCCATGTGAACTATATATATATATATATATATATCTCTGACTTCCCTAACTTGTAAATATTAATTTTTATTAAATTTATTAGAGTTGCAAGGATCTCAAGAACCGTTTCTTAAAATTTTGCTTGTCGGGAATAGGTAGTGCCCCTTTTGGTTACTTTCTCTTTAACCCTTCAAGATGTGTGGATTTCATCACAACACACTGTAGACTAAGTGAATCTATGAACATGAGGCTATGGGTGGAGTTTGTAAACAATTGGGTTTGGTAGACCACTTTGAAAACTTCCATCGGTTGGTCATGGTGTCTAGAAGGAGTATGACTGGTGACAAACATTTTATCTAAGAAAGAGATCAATAGAGTATATGCTCTGGCCAGGCTAGCCTCGAGGAGTTTCTTAAAATTATTCCTTGCTTATCGCGTTACATCTATCCCAACTAGCCATGTCCAACGTTGAATGGTGGAGGTGATTGAGGTTTGGGTACTACAAGAAGAGGACTGCCAGGTTATTCGTGTAGGTCTAAGGCTCTATTTATTGCATTTGTAGATTACATAACCTTCCTAAGGTTTCATGAATCTCGGATTTCATCACCGGGTCCCCTAGATTAAGTGAATCTAGGGAAGTGAGATCGAAGGTGCATGTCATTTTTCATGCATTCTCATGTAACTCTTATGTGTTGTACATGTTATAACAAATTCTCTCTTATGAATTCACACCATTCTTCATGTAGATACTTATATGTTGCATTAATTTGGACGTTTTTTGGAACTTGTGCATTTGCTTGCTATTTGTACGACTGATAAGCTCTAAATTATGCATCATGCCGATGTCAATTTGTATCCCTTTTACTTATATGTTGAGAATAATTGTAAAATCAATAGAAGAAATTGATCTATTATATGAGACTTGTGTAAATTGTGAATGAGATGTCAATTCTGGACCTAATGCAAAATGAATGGCTTGAATCAAAGTTAGAATGAAGAAATGGCCCTAAGTTGATCACAAGGTCCCAACCAAGTCTTGCGCCTGCACCATGTTACCAACATGTCACTTAACCTTCTTCCAAGAGCATGTCACTAGTGTGTCACTGGGATGTCTTTGGCCCTGTTTCCTAGCTCATGATCCAAATTCCTGGCTGAGAGCCTTTACCATGTCACTAGGATGTCACTAGCTCTGGTCCCGCGTGTCAGTCCCATGTGCCAGTCTCGTGTGCTAGGCTCCTGTCACCATGACATGTCACCAGCCATGTTCCAGGTCTTGTGCTCCAACATGTTTTAGGTTTTGTTCCTTAATAATATCACCGGGACATGTTGCCAATCTCATGTACCTATCTTGTTCTAGGTCGTGTTTCAACTTTGTGCCAGGCCATGTACCTGAATTCAGGCCCTTTGATAGGCCCGTGTGCCAGCGATAGCCGGTTTTGGGCTTTTTTTCGATGGTTAGGAGTGGGATTTGGCTACGATCTTCATCTAGTAAGCTATACTTTCATTCCTCTATCTAACCATGCAATCAACGCCCAATTCTAAGGACTTCAAAGATTGGCCTAAATCAGAACCCAGTTTGGGTATTTTCTGGGCCAAGGACTGTTCCGATATGTTTGCAGGCCCTAGGGCAAGATCCAACCACCTAGATCACTTCCAAGTGTCTTAATCACATTGTTGCATGCATTAAGGCATCCAAGATCAACCAAAAAAGGGTTTCTTCTTTTCTTGGCCGAAATTGGGCTCCTTATTGGATAAGGAGTGTTTTGGTGAGTTGTGTGCTAGCTAGGGGGACAAGTGTCAAATCCGAAAGTCTTGGGATTGATATACAGATATCTTCCTTTAATTTAATAAAGAAAAACTTAGAAGGTTCCAAGAAAGGCCACTGCATTTGCTTCTTATCTAGGAGCCCAATATTTCTGAGACTCTTTCCCATTTTTGCGGCTATGATTTCCAGATTAACCTAGGAATGCTGCCTCATTCTGATTCGATGATTTTTCCTTCTAGAGGCTTCCCGAAAACTCAAGGAAGTCTCTCCTATTTAAACCCCCTTCAAAGTCTGCCCTAGGGTCACCGTTTTTTACCTCCTAATGCCCCAGAGCTCTGCCCAAATTCTGCGTAGCCACAAAATAGAAAGTTTAAGTTCTAGGCCTTTGGTTCGAGCTGAACTTCAAGGTTTGGACGTGCTGCCCAGGAGAAGAAGATCTACTCATTTTCTTTGTTGGAACTCGGTGTTCCTTTGCTTTGTATCCTTGAACTCTAGTCCCTTACATTTTTATGAAATTATCAATTATCATGTATTCGTTTTATAAGATATTGAGTGAGTAGTTGATACATCCTGTACATCAAAATGAATAACAACCCAAATTTCCCCTCTGAGTTTTGGTTGGGCCTCGAAAATATTTATCTATTGCCTAAAGCCTTGTGTGACTAGGGGTGAGTGGTTATGCCTTGGCCCATGGTGCATTCAACTCACAAAGCTTTGCTTGAGCCCGTTTGAGGAAAAGCCTAAACACTAAGCGACCATTATAGTTTGAGCCTTATTTTCTTTGACCCATGCCCAGTAAAGAGGCCCATTGATCACTTGAAACACTGCATCTACTGGAATCACTCAAGGATTGATGTCTTTCACGCGCATAACCTCACCTGAACGAACACCCAAAAATAGAGCTGAAGTTATCAGCCTTCCCACAATTGCCCAACTGTTTGGTGGTGGTGTGAAATTTTCCCACTCACCCAATATATGAAGCAAAGGCTTTGTTGTCAGGACCCACCCCGGTTTCACCCCGAAACCCGAGGTAAATCCCGCTCCCGTCTGACTCCCCGACGCAAAACTCAAGTACAACTCATTCGTATTCTAACCAGTCAAACGCAGGAGTAATTAGACACAAAGTCCCGAATGTAGAACATTTACAAAACATAGTACGAACATACAAAGAAAATAACTCGGTAACTACACGCACACAGAAGCCTTTACTCTACTCTGGGAACCCTCATGTCACTTCTATGCCTCAGACTCTGCCTCGACGTCAAGACCCCGCACTCGCTCCACAACCTGGAGGGCAATTAAAACAGAAAATGTGAGTGGACCAGAAAGTACAAAAGGTCAAAAACCATTTTATAAGAAAACCGAGTTAAACCCTCCGTTTTGAAACCACATGCATAACCAACAGTTATAAACACATTAATAAAATAATCATTATAAAACATCATAAGAAACAGAAACACTATAAAATACCATAAGAAACCATAACATGAGTATCAGAAACCGTATCAAAACCATAACCACCAAATCATCCTTTTCTCGATCAAACCTGTTGGATCTATCCGAGTCTTTAAACTCCCGAGTCTTTAAACTCAATCCAGGCCTTAATCATATCCGAGTCTTTAAACTCCCGAGTCTTTAAACTCAAGGCCTACGGGGGAAAATCAATATATATATCCGAGTCTTTAAACTCCCGAGTCTTTAAACTCAATCCGGGTCTTTAAACCCAATCCGGCCGGTCCCCCGTCACATATATCCGGGTCTTTAAACCCAATAATCAGATCCAGCAAATCCAATCCCAAAACCATTTAAAAACCAGTTACCAATCCATATCCAAACCCGAATCCGAAATCACTGGTCCGAAGCCCTTCCGGCATTCAGAACCGTTATTCCGAACCCAAATCCGGAAAATATCCATTTTCATACCAAAACCCCATGTAATCACAAATCACATTTCATAACCCATATATCACTATTAGAAAACCTTTATCAGTGGAAATCCCCAAATGTGGCATCAAAATCCGAAAACCAATATTTTCTCGAAAACCGTGCCAAAACCGTCTTTTTCTCGAAAAACGTGCAAATACATAAAATCATCATTTCATAATCAATAAACCTAGATTCATAAGTAAAACCATAAAATACGTATATAAAAACAGTTATGCATGCTCGAGTTTAAGGAAAGGGTCCACTCACAGTACTGAGCCCTACTCACGTCCCGAACGTCCAGCCCGTTCCTCGGCTTCCTCGGGAAATCCCGATCCTGTCAAACACCGCCAAATTACGTCACGAACACGTCTACGAAGGTTCACCTAAATTCCCTCAAAATTCCCCGAATCCTAAACATACGAACCCGGGACCCTAAACTTTCACCCTCGCGGAACTCAACTCAAACAACTTCCGATTGACCCGAAACCAACTCCATTGAACTCACCATGACTCCTAGACCAAAAACTATGTTGACCGTTTCTCCCAGAACCGCCGCACGCGGCCCCACGCGCCGCCCAAAGTGGCTGCGCGTGGCCCCACGCGCCAGCTACAGTGCCACCGTCAACCTCGCGTAAACCGGGCTCGACACAGTGCCTGCTGTTTGAACCGGCGAGAGCGGTTCACTGCCGTGCCTGCACCATTTTCCTCCCTCTCTTCACCGTCCTCTTCGTCCAACCTTAAGCTAACCATCCCCCTCCTCCTTAGAACTCGACACGGCCCCTACACCGTCGACTCAAACTCGAACCAGACGGCCTGAACTCCCCTGTTTCACAATCCAGCCACTCCGGTCACCCCCCATCACGGTGACTGTCCCAGACTCTTCCTAGGACCTCGCTAAACCTAATCCAACTCTTCTAAACCTTCGACTCAGTCCCTGGGATCACGACTCTTGGATTGAAACAAAACGGAAAAACAGGGCACACAGAGTCCCTCCGTCACGCCAACCACCACCGTGCACCTCTCGTCACGGCAACACAACCAGACGGTTCCTAGGACTCAACTAAATCCCTTAAACCACTATAGACCCATCGATTCAACCCCTAGACTCACGACTTTCGATTCAAACCTCGACGGGAAAACAGGGCAAGTTTACAAGGATGAGGGATTACCTGCAACCGTCCACCACCGTGCTCGCCGCCGCGGTTCCTGGAGTCCACAACGTCGCCTCAGCCTCCTCTCGAGGTCAATCGCACTTACACACGGCCACAGCACCACCAGTTCCCTCAGTTCCTCTCTGTTTTTCTCTGAAATTCCCGTGGCTCTCAACTCACTCCCACACCACCTGCACACTTCTAACCTTCTCAGCACCACCCCAGCATCTCTCAACCTCCTTCTGATCACTCTTCACTCACCAGAACTCAACAACATCCACGATCACCTTCCAATTTTCCTCACCGCCTCACTCTGTTTCTCTCTGGGTCGAAAAACTCACACTTGCACGGTTGCACCCAAATAATTGGACCGTGCATACACTGGAACCCCCCAGAAACCACTCCACCTTTAGCACGTGTCACCATCCTACCCTTCAGCTCACATGTGGCTCAATCTCAACCCTTCATCTGTCCTTATCTGTTGCACACACCCCAGAGCACAAAAGACCAAAATGCCCTTCTGTTTTACCCAAAATTTCAACTTTGCCACTACCTTTCTAGACCTGTAACTCCCACATCGTACGTCCGATGAATACGTGCCGCCTGCCTACGGATTCGTAACGTCCTCAACTACGTCCTGGTCACTGGTCAACTCCCATTTGACCACCCGAAATAAAAGTCAACATTTCTGCCCGACCCAGGGGCAAAATCGTCATTCTAAGTTCCCGGACCCCTCGGGACCACCTAACCCTTGATTAACCTTACTAATCACACCTTAATCACTCTACTTATCCCAATTCTCGGGACGGGTTGTTACAATCTACCCACCTAAAAAGAATTTCGTCCCCGAAATTCCACAGCTAGTTCCCGACACCTAGGGTCTCCTACCCGGAATCAACAATAGATCAACAACAACTTCTCCTAGGTTTTCTGTCTATCATCTCCACCTTGGGTATTTCACTCCATCCCCAGCTACTGTCACCACAGCCAACCCTAGCTGTGTAACAACTACATGGTGTACGCAAGGGAAACTCTATGAACAGAAAACAAAGGTATTATACAATACCTCATGTCACAATACCCGACAGAAATCATAGAGTACATCCTCGTATACAACCACCCATCTCCCTCGGCTACTACTCCGGCCACGGTCGGACTAACTCCACAAAGTCCTAAAGGCAAACTCTAGCTTGTGGGTTCTCTCCTTCCACAGTCACTCCTTTCCTCTACTTCCCGTCAACCTACTACGGAACTTACTGTACACTCCAAGTCCTCTAGGCAAACTCCTAGACTCTACCCCGAATCCAAACACCAAACCAACAGGACAACCCAAAAGTAAAACAAGTACCTGTCTCCGTATCTGGTATCGACTGACCCTCCTGCTGAGTCATCGAGAACACCCAGGCCTGAGATCCTGACGCTCTACCACGTCCCCTCGAACTACTCGTGGCTGTGCCACCACCTCCTCTAGTGCCCGCTGTCCCTGATGTTGTACTCTGTCCGGACTCCGCTACTCCTCTGCCTACACCACCTTCCTGTGGCAACAGTGGACACTCACGTCGAAAATGACCTCGCTCCCCGCAGTAGAAACACACATTCCAGCCTGGTCCACTACTCGGTCTCCCTGTGGATGCTACCGACGTCACACTCGCTTGCGGAGTCGGCGGTACTCGATAACCCCAAAATCCTGAACTCTGGGCGCTACCAGGCCTACCAAAACGATCATCGCCCGACGAGGACGATCCACCGAAGTTACCTCTTTTCGGTGTCCGCTGGCTCGAAGCTCACGGAATAGAAGGTTCCCGGCGTCGCACCGGCAAACTAGCCTCAACTCGCACCGCAGCATCCGACAGATCTCGGAGGGTAGCAAAAGATCCAGCTGTCACTACGGCTCGAATCTCACCACGCAAACCCAACTCAAACCTACGGCACTTCTCGGCTTCAGTGGCCACAAAAGCAGGAGCAAACCGAGACAACATCTGGAACTTCCGTTCGTACTCTGCCACTGTCATATTCCCCTGCTGGAGCTGCAAAAACTCCGCCTCCTTGGCATCCCGGAAAGAACGGGGATAATACTGTTCCAGAAACCGTTCCCTGAACGTCTCCCAGGTCACACTGTGAACATCCCAACCGGACAACTCGAGGGTATACCACCACTCGTACGCCGCACCATCTAGTAAAAATGCAGCCAACAATACTCGCTCCTCCGGCGGACAATGCATCACCGCAAAAATCCGCTCCAGTCTAGTAATCCACCTCTGGGCTTCCTCAGGATCAGCCCCACCACTAAAAGTAGTAGCCCCGAGCCGCTGGGCTCGCTCAATCGTGGCACTCTCCGTCTCTCTGGATACTTCTTCAGGTTGTGGAGAGGGTCTACGTCTCGGAGGCATCGTCAACCGCACGCTGAAAGAGGCATAGAAGTAGTCAAACAACTGAAACACAACCTCACAAATCGACAGACCCAACAAACTCGACAAACCTATGCTCTGATACCAATTGTCAGGACCCACCCCGGTTTCACCCCGAAACCCGAGGTAAATCCCGCTCCCGTCTGACTCCCCGACGCAAAACTCAAGTACAACTCATTCGTATTCTAACCAGTCAAACGCAGGAGTAATTAGACACAAAGTCCCGAACGTAGAACATTTACAAAACATAGTACGAACATACAAAGAAAATAACTCGGTAACTACACGCACACAGAAGCCTTTACTCTACTCTGGGAACCCTCATGTCACTTCTATGCCTCAGACTCTGCCTCGACGTCAAGACCCCGCACTCGCTCCACAACCTGGAGGGCAATTAAAACAGAAAATGTGAGTGGACCAGAAAGTACAAAAGGTCAAAAACCATTTTATAAGAAAACCGAGTTAAACCCTCCGTTTTGAAACCACATGCATAACCAACAGTTATAAACACATTAATAAAATAATCATTATAAAACATCATAAGAAACAGAAACACTATAAAATACCATAAGAAACCATAACATGAGTATCAGAAACCGTATCAAAACCATAACCACCAAATCATCCTTTTCTCGATCAAACCTGTTGGATCTATCCGAGTCTTTAAACTCCCGAGTCTTTAAACTCAATCCAGGCCTTAATCATATCCGAGTCTTTAAACTCCCGAGTCTTTAAACTCAAGGCCTACGGGGGAAAATCAATATATATATCCGAGTCTTTAAACTCCCGAGTCTTTAAACTCAATCCGGGTCTTTAAACCCAATCCGGCCGGTCCCCCGTCACATATATCCGGGTCTTTAAACCCAATAATCAGATCCAGCAAATCCAATCCCAAAACCATTTAAAAACCAGTTACCAATCCATATCCAAACCCGAATCCGAAATCACTGGTCCGAAGCCCTTCCGGCATTCAGAACCGTTATTCCGAACCCAAATCCGGAAAATATCCATTTTCATACCAAAACCCCATGTAATCACAAATCACATTTCATAACCCATATATCACTATTAGAAAACCTTTATCAGTGGAAATCCCCAAATGTGGCATCAAAATCCGAAAACCAATATTTTCTCGAAAACCGTGCCAAAACCGTCTTTTTCTCGAAAAACGTGCAAATACATAAAATCATCATTTCATAATCAATAAACCTAGATTCATAAGTAAAACCATAAAATACGTATATAAAAACAGTTATGCATGCTCGAGTTTAAGGAAAGGGTCCACTCACAGTACTGAGCCCTACTCACGTCCCGAACGTCCAGCCCGTTCCTCGGCTTCCTCGGGAAATCCCGATCCTGTCAAACACCGCCAAATTACGTCACGAACACGTCTACGAAGGTTCACCTAAATTCCCTCAAAATTCCCCGAATCCTAAACATAAGAACCCGGGACCCTAAACTTTCACCCTCGCGGAACTCAACTCAAACAACTTCCGATTGACCCGAAACCAACTCCATTGAACTCACCATGACTCCTAGACCAAAAACTATGTTGACCGTTTCTCCCAGAACCGCCGCACGCGCCCCCACGCGCCGCCCAAAGTGGCTGCGCGTGGCCCCACGCGCCAGCTACAGTGCCACCGTCAACCTCGCGTAAACCGGGCTCGACACAGTGCCTGCTGTTTGAACCGGCGAGAGCGGTTCACTGCCGTGCCTGCACCATTTTCCTCCCTCTCTTCACCATCCTCTTCGTCCAACCTTAAGCTAACCATCCCCCTCCTCCTTAGAACTCGACACGGCCCCTACACCGTCGACTCAAACTCGAACCAGACGGCCTGAACTCCCCTGTTTCACAATCCAGCCACTCCGGTCACCCCCCGTCACGGTGACTGTCCCAGACTCTTCCTAGGACCTCGCTAAACCTAATCCAACTCTTCTAAACCTTCGACTCAGTCCCTGGGATCACGACTCTTGGATTGAAACAAAACGGAAAAACAGGGCACACAGAGTCCCTCCGTCACGCCAACCACCACCGTGCACCTCTCGTCACGGCAACACAACCAGACGGTTCCTAGGACTCAACTAAATCCCTTAAACCACTATAGACCCATCGATTCAACCCCTAGACTCACGACTTTCGATTCAAACCTCGACGGGAAAACAGGGCAAGTTTACAAGGATGAGGGATTACCTGCAACCGTCCACCACCGTGCTCGCCGCCGCGGTTCCTGGAGTCCACAACGTCGCCTCAGCCTCCTCTCGAGGTCAATCGCACTTACACACGGCCACAGCACCACCAGTTCCCTCAGTTCCTCTCTGTTTTTCTCTGAAATTCCCGTGGCTCTCAACTCACTCCCACACCACCTGCACACTTCTAACCTTCTCAGCACCACCCCAGCATCTCTCAACCTCCTTCTGATCACTCTTCACTCACCAGAACTCAACAACATCCACGATCACCTTCCAATTTTCCTCACCGCCTCACTCTGTTTCTCTCTGGGTCGAAAAACTCACACTTGCACGGTTGCACCCAAATAATTGGACCGTGCATACACTGGAACCCCCCAGAAACCACTCCACCTTTAGCACGTGTCACCATCCTACCCTTCAGCTCACATGTGGCTCAATCTCAACCCTTCATCTGTCCTTATCTGTTGCACACACCCCAGAGCACAAAAGACCAAAATGCCCTTCTGTTTTACCCAAAATTTCAACTTTGCCACTACCTTTCTAGACCTGTAACTCCCACATCGTACGTCCGATGAATACGTGCCGCCTGCCTACGGATTCGTAACGTCCTCAACTACGTCCTGGTCACTGGTCAACTCCCATTTGACCACCCGAAATAAAAGTCAACATTTCTGCCCGACCCAGGGGCAAAATCGTCATTCTAAGTTCCCGGACCCCTCGGGACCACCTAACCCTTGATTAACCTTACTAATCACACCTTAATCACTCTACTTATCCCAATTCTCGGGACGGGTTGTTACATTTGTGGTTTGCTGAGATGAAGGAAAGGGTTTGGCCAAGTTCTTGGTGTATTTCGACTGGACTATCTTGGAAGTTTTGGCTGGGTTTTATTGAATAGAGCAGCCAAGATTTTTGGGTAGGAGAAGTGGCTGTAAGGCAAACTAAATATATATATATATATATATATATGTGTGTGTGTGTGTGTGTGTGTGTGTGTGCTTGACAACTCAACAATTCAATGCCTTTTCTTTACCCTGACATACCATAGATGATATATGTTATTTAATACCTCTTGAGCTCATATTTGACAATTCAAGCAATGCAATTTGGATTTGATGGTGCATGTATATACATATATATTATATAGCAAGACTTGTCAGACTTGACAATTCAAATGAAGGCCATAATGAAACCTCTTGACAATTCAAATACATATATATATGTATATAATAGCATTATATATATATGAGAAAAGCAAAAGCATGGCCTTAATGAAATCTCTCGGCCAAGTTGGCTAGCCAAGTACATCTATGTAGATATATATATATATATATAATATTTTAAAGTTAATCTAGCCAAGTTATTGAATACATATACATGGGGAAGGTATATTTGGCTTTAGAGATGAGAATGGAGAAAATTTGTAAAGACTCCATGACCAATCCAAGTGATCGACTTTAATAAAAAAACACAGCCAGGTCAACCTTAGTAAAAGTCCTTGGCCAGGTCGACCTTTAATAAAAAAAATAACCTTAGTAAAAGTCCTTGGACAAATCGAACTTTAATAAAAAAATCATGGCCAGGCCAACCGAAATAAAAGTCCTTGACCAGGTTGACTTTAATAAAAAAAAAAGGCGACTGGGCCAACCTTAGTAAAAGTCCTTGGCCGGGTTAATCATGTAGTCTGATTGTTGGCTAGGTCATATGGTTTTTAAACCAAGAAGTAAAGTGGCGGCCACTAATGGCTTATTGACACTCAATAAAATTGGGGTTGGGCCCGTGTTTTACTAAATTTAATTTTCTTCAACCCTACCCAAAGCTTTGGAAAATGGATGCGGGTCGGGTTCTTGTCAGTTCTCATCCGACCATGATTTGTCAAATGGTCAAAATAAGGGAATAAATCAAACCAAGATGATGTCAAACTAGAATCTTCCCAAAAGATAGGTTTTGGTCGAAAATCTCAGTCAAATCATTTCGGTATCAATCCACCTGGAATCAAGTGAGCTTAACAAGGCAAGTTTTTCCAATCCGACTTGGAAAGATTTGGGTGGATCAGACTTGGCAAGATTTTGGTGGCTCGACATGGAAAGATTTTGGGTGGCTCAACAAGGAAGGTTTTCAAGTCAGAAGAGTGGAGGCCAAACATGACCAGTTCGTGGGTTGACTGAACCCTATAAATAACCAAGGTGAAGAGGAGAAGAGACATCCACATCAACACACAAACTTACTCTTACCTTCCACCTCTTCAATTCTTAGACTAGATTTTTAGTTCAAGTTTTAGTGTAGCCAAGTTCTTCATTTTTCTAGAGTAAGTTTATTTTTCAGAACTACTTTAATTATTTTGCTTTAAATTCATGTTTGTTTTTATTCAATCTTTATTTCGATTCAAGTTCGTTTCATTAGCGTTTGTTTAATAGTTTTACTTAATCACTTTATTAATTTTAGTTTATTATTCGTCTTTAAATTTAATTATCAATTTTCTTTTAAGTATTTATTTATTACGTTTACGTTAAGCTTATTTTCTTAAGCGTGGTTAATTTTCTTGCTCGATTTAATTGCACTTGCATTCCATTCACATAATCTAAAAAATAAAAATATATATAAGTTCAAAACATAAACACCCTTAAACCCGAGGGAGCGAAAGTGACACGACCCACCCTCAATCCTCCGGGATTAAGGGCTAAGTCATGCTTCCGTCTAACTTACGCGTGACACGAATGCTAAACCGATGTCCAGTCTCCATGGAACACGTAAGCTGGACAAGGGATTTCCAAATCGAACCGTCCAAAACATCCGAGCTTCCTAGAGCGCACAGAAACTACTGAGGAGCGCGTGTGTGATGTCTCCGTCTCTCTCTACCAACAGCCCGCACCGCAACATTCTGGAGGGTATCGAAAAGACAAAAAACTGTGAGTGGACAAAAATAAAGAATATGTTCAGAAAACAATTTCTCAGAAAGACATTAATACCCTACGTTTAAAAACCAATGCATTCATATTAAACTATTTCATAAAGTCATTTCATATTCAAGTTATTCAAAACCGTTTAAGAAACCGAACTTATTTTCTTTTTCGCCAATCCCGTGCATAGCCCACAACAGTGGAAAAACCATGTCCGAAAACCATTATTATTATCGAAATGCACAACACATTGAAATCCTTTGCAATCCATCGAACCTGTTGGATCTATCCGAGTCTTTAAACTCTCGAGTCTTTAAACTCAATCCAGGCCTCAATATAATCCGAGTCTTTAAACTTTCGAGTCTTTAAACTCAATAGGCCTACGGGGGAAATATCAATATCCGAGGTCTTAAACTCCCGAGTTGTTAAACTCAATTGGGGTTGTTAAACCAAATCTGGGCCCGCCCCCATCATAATCATATCCGGGTCTTTAAACCCAATAATCAAATCCAGCAAATCCAATCCAAAACCATTTTAAAACCATTTACAAATCCATATCTAAATCCGAATTTGAAATCACCATTTCGAATTCCAAGCCGAATCCGAAATCAGCATCCCGAATCCAAATCCAGAATCATATCCATCATTCATTTCCAAATCCGAATCTGAAAAGAAACAGAGAAACACGGGTTACAGCGGTCGACTTACCTTCCCTCAGGCCATCCGTGTCACGACCCGGCCCATCTAACACAATATTGTCCACTTTGGGCCCAGCCCTCACGGTTTTGTTTTCGGGAGCTCACATGCAACTTCCCAGTAGGTCACCCATCATGGGATTGCACCAGCCTCAACTCGCTTAACTTTGGGGTTCCAATCCCCCCCAAGGCCACTGAGCTCCCAAAAGGCCTTGTGTTAGATAGATACGTGCCCACACATATAAGGTACTTCACCTTTCCCTCCCCGAGCGATGTGGGATCGTTCACCGATCTTACCTTTCCAAGCTCACGGGTCTTGCTCACCGATCTTGCTTCTCAAGCTCACGGGTCTTGCTCACCGTTCTTGCTTCCAAGACCGGGTCTTACAATCCACCCCCCTTTGGGGCCCAGCGTCCTCACTGGCACACTTCCGGTCAGGGTCCGGCTCTGATACCATTCTGTCACGACCCGACCCATCTAACACAATATTGTCCGCTTTGGGCCGAGCCCTCACGGTTTTGTTTTCGGGAGCTCACGTGCAACTTCCCAGTAGGTCACCCATCATGGGATTGCACCAGCCTCAACTCGCTTAACTTTGAGGTTCTAATCCCCCCCAAAGCTACTGAGCTCCCAAAAGGCCTTGTGTTAGATAGATACGTGCCCACACATATAAGGTACTTCACCTTTCCCTCCCCGAGCGATGTGGGATCGTTCACCGATCTTACCTTTCCAAGCTCACCGGTCTTGCTCACCGATCTTGCTTCTCAAGCTCACGGGTCTTGTTCACCGTTCTTGCTTCCAAGACCGGGTCTTACAATCCGTCGTAGTCTCCCTTGTCATTCACCAACATCCTCCTTACTTTTCCCTTCAGAACTCAGGAGCAAGAACTCTCATTTGGGAGTGATTGGGTGGACTTCGTGTGCCATTACTCTGTTTCATAGGTTCAGAACCGCCGTCTATGACGGCGAAACAGAGGGGCACCACCCTGTTCCTCCACTCTAATCTCTCTGTTCCTCATGTCTCTCACAACAAAAATCAAACCACAGTTTACTCTGAATTTCCACCCAGGCACACAGACCCAACCAGTACTGAGTTCACACAACTGAACCAAAAATGCACGATTTCCCTCTACCCTGTTTTTATGTTCATCGATCAAATATGTGAGAAAAAGCTAGAACTGCCCAGAAAATACCCACGTGTCCTTATCTCCCAAAGTCTGGTGAAAATATCCAAGAGAGTAGGGACAGATGTCCTCATCCAATTGCTCACAAAATTCTAGGTTGCCAAAAGACCATTTTACCCCTGATGCTTAAATTACCATTTTGACCCTCACATAATTTGACCCGTAACTAAACTGTCTGACGTCCGATGATGGTGTGTCGCCTATCGTTATACTCAGGGAATCGAGACCTTCCCAATGGTTCTCGAATTACATGAAAAAGCCATATCGTCTAAAAAGTCAACAAATTGCCCCTTTTCGCCCAAATTACCAAAATACCCTCGAACTTCCGAACATCATAACTTTTTCCCTGAATGTCGGAATCGAACGTGCCACATGTCTATGAGCTCGTGACATCCCAAACTACGTCACGGTCATCGGTCAATGTCGATTTGACCCTCCAAACAAAAAGTCAACATTTTTGCCCATTCTAGGGGCAAAATCGTCATTTTGCACCGTCTGTCCGAAAGTATCCAACTAATCATCGATTATCTTCGCTAATCCGGCATTAACTACTAACCTAATCTCAGTTTTCGGGACGGGTTGTTACAATCTCCCCCCTTAAGAATTTCATCCCCAAAATTCCGAATCTCGTACGGTCTCAACTTACTGGGGAAATCCAATTGATCTCACACCTAGGTCACCTAGCCGGTGTTCAGCACCTACCCATCAAGTCGGTAAAACAAACCAACTTTCCCGACTTTCGATTCATTTGACGATCGTCTTATTCTTACCGAGGTCAACGTTTGCCAAGGTATACCCGCAGTACCTAGAATATTGCATTAGCTGACACTCACGGCTCAACTCCTACTAGGTACGTTACAACACCACCACTGCCAGTCACATCAATATCGACTCCTCCTCGAGTCAAATGTACCTCGTACCAATACTTCGGTACATCGTGTAAGTTTGCCGTCAACATGCACAGTACACCAATCCACGAGACGGCGTCTACCAATCTCGGTACTCCCAAGCTCACACTACTAACTCAACAATCGTCTCACTAGGGGTCCACTAATCACCAACCATGCCAACCTGTGGATATGTCATCCACGTCCTACACTGCAACTAAACCCTATCACAATACCTAATTAACCATGCTCATACAGCTCAATGCCAGGGTCCCACCAGCCACTCATGGCTTCTGAGCATCCAGCTCACATCAATACTAACTCCTGCCATAACCAATCAATCACTCGGGATCACTCAGGCCCAGTCCCTATCTTAGCCGATCAATCACATCAAAACGGTTCCGATTCACCAAAACAATCAACAACTTAACTCGGCGCCAAGCCGATCACCCAAACCTCTATCAGAACATCATGATGCACATCCAATTGCATTGGAATGGTTCCAATCTTCGAATAATTTGTATGCACATATTCCCAGTACAAGCACTAACACACGCATCAATAACCCTACGAGCTTTTAATAAAACGAAGATATTGTAGAAGACCTCAAACATAGCTCGTAGAGTACATCCTCACATACTTCCAACAACATCTAACGGTAAGTCTACCCATCAACCACATCGGCATCAACTGAGCTCTACTACACTCAAAGTTCATCCAATAACGCCATAGTGTACCTGTCACCCTCACAATGTATCTCCAGGGCACACAAACATCCTCGTAACTACACTGATTACCACCTGGCTACAAGCTAAACACGCTTCATTTTTTAAGTCCGTCATTCTAATCCTATACTAGGCCAACACGTCTTCTAAAACACACCAGCTCAAGTCTATTTTGCGTCTCCCGGTCTCTTAGTTTTCCTAACTCATGTGGACTCCAATCGCATCTCAACTACAAACATAGAGCAGACCCAGTGCCAGTTCCAAGTCCCATACCATACGTATACGAGATAGACCACACGCGTCCTGCACAACTCCAAGATGGTCAAGATATTCAGCCACTTTTACTCCTACAAGACATAGCAATTCCTCATCTAACTGTTCAACATATCTAACCTCTGTCTTGTCCTCTTGTCCTCCTGATCCACCAAACTTCAATCGTGAGCCACAAGCAACCCAGTCTCGAGCCACTCACTCCTAAGTAGATCCCAATCTCGTCCAAACAACTCTTTCCATCCCATCATCAACCTCCCTCGTAGTCCAGTACTCTGAGCAACCCAACACTGGACTCGTCCAGTGTCATTCACCAACCATTCACTACCTCGGCTGCACCTAGCAGCATCATCTCCAATCCGGCCGTAAATCGGCCCAATCATAACAACTATCTAACCACAAACCCCAACTCACAGTTTCCAGACTCAACACATACTCTGGGGTTTCTTACTTAGGTACTCTCAATATGATCCAGTCATCCCACGAGGTTCCTTAAATCATCCTCGTCATACGGGTTATCGAAACCCACTAGTTCACAACCTATCACTCGGGTCGTCACACCCGACTAAGTCCATCCTTCTAATCTTCAAAGTAGTTTTCTATACCCCGTCACTAAAGGCATCCAGCTGCTCGTAGCCGCCCAAATCCAATCTCAACCAAACTGACCAAAAGGTCACCAAAAGGTCATCCGACCTAACAAACCACCGTCAACTGGCCTCCTCGGCACACGTGTACCACCAGCTCAACAAGCTATCATTGGGCTCTACATACCGACCAGTCAACCCGCAGTCGACCATCAAGCGTAGTTCACTGGTTACCATCCAGGTTAATCACGCTGGCATACATCCGACCCTATGGTCCAACCATCGAGCATATCCAGCGCCAAACACGCTAACTGCTCCGGCCCTAAGCTGACATACGTCATACCTCGCACCGTGTATCGATCGACTATCACCCTGGCACTAACAATCGCCGCTAACTAACCACTAACGAAAGTACTGTCACTATCGCGTTCAGGTTGATGACGGGCTGTTCCGCGTCGAGACATCACATCGACAGTAGCATCACAACACCCAAGTCGACGAACCAACGACTCTGGGACTAATTTGACACGACCCACCCTCAATCCCCCGGGATTAAGGGCTAAGTCATGCTCCTGTCTAATTTACGCGTGACACAAAGGCTAAATCGACGTCCAGTCTCCATGTAACACGTAAGCTGGACAAGGGATTTCCAAATCGAACCGTCCAAAACTTTCAAACTTCCCAGAGTGCACAGAAACTACTGTGGATCGCGTGAGTGATGTCTCAGTCTCTCTCTACCAACAGTCCGCACCGCAACATCTTGGAGGGTATCGAAAACACAAAAGACTGTGAGTGGACAAAAATAAAGAATATGTTCAGAAAATAATTTCTCAGAAAGACATTTATACCCTCTGTTTAAAAACCAATGCATGCATATTAAACTATTTCATAAATCCATTTGATATTCAAGTTATTCAAAACCGTTTAAGAAAACGAACTTATTTTCTTTTTCTCCAATCCCGTGCATAGCCCACAACATTGGAAAAACCATGTCCGAAAAACCATTATTATTATCGAAATTCACAAAACACATTGAAATCCTTTGCAATCCATCGAACCTGCTCGATCTATCTGAGTCTTTAAACTCCCGAGTCTTTAAACTCAATCCAAGCCTGAATATAATCCGAGTCTTTAAACTTTCGAGTCTTTAAACTCAATAGGCCTACGGGGGAAATATCAATATCCGAGGCCTTAAACTCCCGAGTCGTTATGATAGGACCCGCCCCGATCCCACAGGGACCACAAGGGGACGTGCCCTGCTCCCGTCTGACATCCAAAATTCATACCAAATTTAACCTCAAAACATCAAATGTATAAATAACCAAATTAAAGTTATACAACAAATCCGAAATAAACCGATGTCAGACAAGGGATGTAATCCAAAATTACAAGTTGCGAGCACGACTCTAAAATAAAACCTGCGGGTAAACCACCCAACAGGGGTTCAGGTACGCAGAAGTAGATCTATGCCTCAGCCTCAGGTTCCTCCTCTACCTCAGTATCACGACCTGGAGGGGTTACCAAAACATAAAGGGTGAGTGGACCGAAACTCAAGTTTATAAAATCATTTGATAAGTAAAACATATAATTTACCCCTCCGTTTTTCCAAACATGCATGCATCATTATTTAAAACCATAATCATATAATATGAACCATAAGGCATGTAATTAAAACCATACACATAATTTTAGCCACTGCACTATACACTCCAATCCCGACATCCCTGATGTCTGACGTCCCTGACGTCAATAAGGTCACAATCACCAGGCTACGCGTGCCACTCGGGTCTCAATTTCCGAATTCAATCCCCGAACCCCGTTCGGATACAGCATCCCCGATGCTTAGCGTCAAAGACGCTGGACATACTAGACGTCCGTGACCTCTCCGGGGTACCTCATCCGGAGGAGACAATATAATATGGAAGGATCTATACAGTGCAGTACCAAATACATTTTATTGATATCCACATGCAAAGCATATATGTATACATAGATAAAATCCAATCAATCTTTAAGTTTCATCAGACGGGTCTCAAGCCCAAATACCGTGAAACGTGCCATAACCATAATTTCCATATCATCAAAACCATTATTTGTTTTTAGCATGTGAATATGTATAATAAACCAGAAAACATTTATGCACGCAAGGGTTTAAGAAAATGGCCCACTCACAGTACACTCATGCTGAAAATCGAACGTATACCCTCGTTCTGGTACAACTGTACAATCCTTGTCATGTCCAAAGTATACGTAAAGGTCAAAACAAACCCCTAACATTTAACCATGAAACCCTAGACCGAAACCGGCCCAGAAAAGCCGCCCGAACGCACTTCCCAAGGCAATAAACCTCATTTTGACCAACTTAATGATCTCCGATCGACCCGAAACCACCGCCATTGGATCCGGATCGTCGAAACCTAAAGAATGGTGGTGGTCCCACCAAAATTACTGTTCACACGCGCCCCTACGCGCCTAGCCAACCCTCTGGTCAACTGTGCTACAGTACTGCTGACGTCAGCATGACGTCATCACTGATAGTGTCAGAGGACACGTGTCAGCAGTCCATTGGTCCCTGGTCTGACTGATTTCTAACATGATGATGTCATCATGACGTCACTGCTGACGTCAGCATGATGGCGTCATCAGTTACAGTAACCGGGTCACCGCAGACCCACGGCTCGACCCGATCACAGATCGTGATTCCGATCACCATTTTAGGTGGGATTTGTTCCTATGGACTCGTCTCTACCTCTACAATGGTTCTGTGAAATTCAAACTAGATTCTAGGTTGAAAAGACTACCTGAAAATCGACGCGAAGGTTGGCTGCCGGTTCTTGTTATCTTCTCCGGCGAGTCGTCGAGTTTCAGCCACGTTCCTTGGTTCAAACTGGTCGTCAAGGTCCCCTAAATGTGTCCTAACAACAACCAAACAATTCCAACGTCAAAAACGGACGTTTCGAAGTAGGGAAGGAAATCGGGTACTCACGGGTTTTTCGTCCTACCGCCGCCGTGTCGCCGCCGTACGCCGCCCAGTTTGGTTCCTGGCCGTCCTGTCGTCACAGTGAACCCAACCGTACGTTGGTTCGAACCCTGGTGTGAAGGTTTGGATGGTTTGGGTGGTTTGGGTTGTTCAGGTTTCTTCTCGGGTCTGAGGGAAAACCGGCCGTGCAGGGTGGCCGTGGAGTGGTGGCCGGCGTCTGAGGGTGGCTGTTGGCCGCCTGGTGTTGCCGTGAGTGTGAGGTTGAGAGGTGAGGTGCTGGAGTGTTTGTTCGAAGGGGTAGCCGTGCTCACGGTTTGAGAGTAGTGAAATGTGAGAGTGAAAAATCTGAGAGTTTTAAAACGGATGGCTGGATGGAATGAAGGGCTGAGATTCAATCTCAGCATAGGATCAATGGTGAGGATTTAAGGAAAATAAAATAATAAACTAACCTATTCGCCAACACAGATCCTTTTTTTGGGGAATGTAGGGGATGAGTGACACTTGTCACTCATCCAAGGGTCCAGATTGATTTGATTAAAGTAATCAGATCCCATTATTATAATATTATTTTAATCCGGTTCTCGGTTGGTTCGGTTAATCGCGATTACTTCCGTGACCATAACTTCCTCGTACGAAGTCCGATTTCGGCGTGCCGCCTGTCTACGGACTCAGGACGTCGAGACCTACCCAACGGTCCTTGATTCATGTGAAAATTAGTTTCCAAGAGAAAATTCAACATTTTCACCCTATCCGTCCAAATTACGGTAATGCCCCTGGACTTCCGATAGCCATAACTTTTTCCCTGATCGTCCGAAATGGACGTGCCGCCTGGCTATGGACTCGTGACGTCCCGAACTACGTCACGGTCATTGGTCAAAGTCCATTGGACCCACCAATCAAAAAGTCGACAATTTGGCCATACAAATCACAAGGGTAAAAGCGTCAATTCATACATTAATTTACAACATTAAAATCCTCGAATTTCCGGGGTGTTACAACCTTCCCCCCTTAAGAAATTTCGTCCCGAAATATCAAAGAAACAAGTAAGGAAATTGTTCTCGCATCTGAGCCTCAGGCTCCCATGTGGCTTCTTCCACATTCTGGTTTCTCCAGAGAATCTTCACGAGAGGAATTGTCTTCCGTCGTAGTACCTTGTCCTTCCGATCCAAGATCTGTACTGGTTGTTCTTCGAAGCTCAAATCCTCCCGTAGTTCGACAGGTTGTTCCCCAAGTACATGCGAAGCATCATGTACGTACTTCCGCAGCATCGATATGTGGAAAACATCGTGAACTCTAGAAAGTTCTGGAGGTAGCGCCAATCTGTAAGCAACCTTGCCAATCCTCTCCACGATCTCATACGGTCCGATAAAACGCGGACTCAGTTTCCCCCGTCGGCCAAAACGGATAATCCCTTTCCACGGAGATAACTTCAGGAAGACAAAATCTCCCACCTCAAACTCCAAGTCTCGAATCCGTCGATCAGCATAACTCTTTTGGCGATCCTATGGCGTCTTCAATCTCTCCTTGATAACTCGAACAGTTTCTAGGGTTAAGTCCATCAATTCCGGTCCTACAGCCGCTCGCTCTCCTATCTCCGTCCAGCAGATAGGTGTCCTGCACTGTCGACCATACAGTGCCTCATAGGGTGCCATTCCGCCTTAACCTGCTGACAGGTTAAGCATTTGCTCACGAACTCAGCAATATCCTTCTTCATTCCTGGCCACCAATAATGGTTCCGGAGGGTACGGTACATCTTTGTACCTCCCGGATGCATAGCATAAGCCAAACTATGGGCCTCCTCAAGAATCTCGGCTCGTAACTCTGCCACTGCAGGTACACACAAACGGCCCCATTTCACAAGTGCTTCATCGTCCCGGATGGTAAAATCCTGTCTCCCATCCGCATTGACCTCAATTCTGTAGATACAGAGTATCGGATCCTGAAGTTGTGCTTCGATGATCCGATCAATTAGTACTGGTCGTACATGAAAACTGGCCAACAACGCTCCATGCTCATCCGTACCCAAAATAACTCCCGCCTTCCGGAGTTCCACCAGCAAAGGAAGGTACACCATCCCCAGGTGTGCAATAGATCCCTCTGACTTCCTGCTGAGTGCATCTGCCACCACATTGGCCTTACCCGGATGGTACTCGATTGTACAGTCATAATCCTTCAGCAGCTCCAACCATCTCCGTGAGTGAATAGGTATTTAAGACTCTGGTGGTCGGTGTATATCCGGCACGTGGCGCCGAATAGATAATGTCTCCATATTTTTAGAGCATGAACCACCACCGCCAACTCCAAATCATGGGTAGGGTAGTTCAACTCATGAGTCTTCAGCTGCCGGGATGCGTAGGCGATAACCTTGCCAGTCTGCATCAACACGCCGCCCAATCCTTGTAGTGAAGCGTCACTAAAGACCACGAACTCTCCACTGTCATCCGGCAATGCAAGGACAGGTGCAGTGGTCAATCGATCCTTCAACTCTTGAAAACTCCGATCGCACTGCTCGTCCCAGATAAACTTTACTCCCTTCCGAGTCAAACGAGTCAATGGTGCAGCAATTTTGGAGAAACCCTCCACGAGGGAAAACCGGCCATGCAGGGTGGTTTGGGTTGTTCGGGTTTCTTCTCGGGTCTGAGGGAAAACCGGCCATGCAGGGTGGCCGTGGAGTGGTGGCCGGCGTCTGAGGGTGGCTGTTGGCCGCCTGGTGTTGCCGTGAGTGTGAGGTTGAGAGGTGAGGTGCTGGAGTGTTTGTTCGAAGGGGTAGCCGTGCTCACGGTTTGAGAGTAGTGAAATGTGAAAGTGAAAAATCTGAGAGTTTTAAAACAGATGGCTGGATGGAATGAAGGGCTAAGATTCAATCTCAGCATAGGATCAATGGTGAGGATTTAAGGAAAATAAAATAATAAACTAACCTATTAGCCAACACAGATCCTTGTTTTGGGGAATGTAGGGGATGAGTGACACTTGTCACTCATCCAAGGGTCCAGATTGATTTGATTAAAGTAATCAGATCCCATTATTATAATATTATTTTAATCCGGTTCTCGGTTGGTTCGGTTAATCGCGATTACTTCCGTGACCATAACTTCCTCGTACGAAGTCCGATTTCGGCGTGCCGCCTGTCTACGGACTCAGGACGTCGAGACCTACCCAACGGTCCTTGAGTCATGTGAAAATTAGTTTCCAAGAGAAAAGTCAACATTTTCACCCTAACCGTCCAAATTACGGTAATGCCCCTGGACTTCCGATAGACATAACTTTTTCCCTGATCGTCCGAAATGGACATGCCGCCTGGCTATGGACTCGTGACGTCCCGAACTACGTCACGGTCATTGGTCAAAGTCCATTGGACCCACCAATCAAAAAGTCAACAATTTGGTCATACAAATCACAAGGGTAAAAGCGTCAATTCATACATTAATTTACAACATTAAAATCCTCGAATTTCGGGGGTGTTACACGTTAAACTCAATCCGGGTCGTTAAACCCAATCCGGGTCCTCCCCCATCACAATCATATCCGGGTCTTTAAACCCAATAACCAGATCCAGCAAATCCAATCCAAAGCCATTTTAAAACCATTTCCAAATTCATGCCTAAATCCGAATTCGAAATCACCATTTCGAATTCCAAGCCGAATCCGAAATCAGCAACCCGAATCCAAATTTGAAATCAGCACCCCGAATCTAAATCCAGAATCATATCCATCATCCATTTCCAAATCCGAATCCGAAACAGTCATTTCGTAAGCCGGCATCCGGAATAACCATTCCGAACCCAAATTCGGAAATCCACTTTCAAGTTCCAAAATCAAATCCAGAATCGTCATCCTGAAATCCGTTTCCAAAACCCGAAATCTCGTTCATCAAAACCATTTTCCTGAACTGGGCCTCAAGCCCGAAACCACTTTCAAAATCCATTTGAAATAATATTTCAAATCCCGAAATCAAATCATCAAAACCATGATCAAATCAGAATAGAAATCGAAACCTCGTAAAATGTACAAATATGTACTTATCTCGAAATACGTGCAAAACCGTAAATCACTACGATCATAAACATAACCATAAAATCACGTATAGAAAACATATAAAAACATATATGCATGCATCATAAGTTTGAAAGCAAAGTCCACTCACATACCATTAGCGTCGCCGCCTCGATACAAGAGCACTTACACCGTTCCCAGCCAATCCACTATCACTGGCATTCTTGAACCTGTCGAAATCCCATAATAAGGTCACTAACTACTTCATAATGCCTCTACTAAAGTCCTGTATTTTTCCCGAAATTTTTAACTATTTTTAAAGAATCCCTAAAACCTTCAGACATCCCAAAAACTATCGAGACGGTGTCCATTGACTCGAAATCGATGCCAAAATGTTCGTTACATCGAATACTTTAAAAGTCGTGTTGAACGTGCCTCAAAAAGCGGGCCCACGCGCCCTCACGCGCTACCCAATCACCCTGCGCGTGAAACCACGCGTAGTTACTATTCACTATCCCTGTCCTCAGGTGGACCGGGTTCAAACCGGTCCAGGGCGACCTGGTTCAAACCCGAACTGGCGTGGGCGGTTCACGGCCAATTTGCCCTTTTTCTAGCCCTATTTCATCCTTTCTTCTCCCTAAAGCTTAATCTCAGTGTTCTCTATCTCCCTATGACCTTAAAACAACAAAATGACAACCAGAAATGTACCTTCCCGATCAGGAGCAGACCAGCCACCTTCGAGTTTCACCTCGGGCCGCCATAGACTACCTCAGGTCTCAGTTTCACGTCTAGTGGACTAGACTCAGTCTCTAGAAACCCAAGCAGTCAACCAAAACCCAATATTAATCAATAAATCTCATACATTCTTGTTGAACAAAAACAAAGAAACTGACTAAGCCCAAACTACGCATTAAATTAAACATGTAATTTGAGTGTTATGCAATTTAAACCCTTTTTGTGTAGATGCAATATTGGTAAATAGGGATCGTTCTTAACTGGGGAAATTAGGGAACATTAATAATGTGTTAGTGGAAAAGAATAATGAATAAATTAATGAATTAGAGAATAAAATAATAAAATAATCAAAGAATTAGATAATCAAAGAATCAATAAATTAAAGAATAGAGGAATAAGAGAATAAAGAATTAATAAATTAGTGAATTATAAAGAATCAATAAGTTAATGAATTAAAGAATAAAATAATAAAAGAATAAAAGAATAAAGAATTAAAGAATAAAAGAATAAAGAATTACAGAATTAAAGAATAAAGAATTAAAAAGATGGGTTTTGGAGAGTTTTGTAATCATGCAAACAAGTAAAAGTATAGATGAACTAATCCTATTTCTACTCTAACTTATGTACAAAGTAGATTTCCCTTAAACACAAACTTCACCAACACACTACAATTGCATAAATTTGAATCAATCACGAAATCTTACCTTCACAAACTCATATTTCTTCATACATTTTTCATATTACAAATGCACCGAACTGCGGATTTTCACTTATAATACGATTACCTTAAGTTTGTGATTTAATGCGCCGAACAACGGTCATACATTAAATCTCTTCAACTCTACTCTAAATGCCGCGAACAACGGATCAACATTTAGTTTCGAAATGAAGTTTAAGCTCTAGAATGTAAGAAGTAAATGATTTTTAGAAAGTAAAACACATGGAGATTATACTCAATTTTCACAAAGGATAGGAAGGAGAAACCAATACATATATTGCATTATAATTAGAACCAATAACAAATAAAAGAGTTTAAGAGAATGGAGAACAAATGTTACACTTTTCAGAATGGATGAGAACAATGGATTGTTTTTCACAAGGAACACCGAACAGCGGATGGAACCTTATGAAGATGAAAGAAGATTAAACAAAGAAATTTGGACTTGAACTCTCAAAATTTGTATTGGAAATATTTTTCCAAAGTTTCTCCTAAGAAAGGCTCAATTTTGTGCCTCTTGGAAGTGTCTATTACAAGTGAAATGAACTCCTATTTATAGGGGAAAACTCAAATTAAGCCCTAGAAAATAAATAAAAATAACCCAAAAATTACAATAAAAATATTCAAAAGTGAAATGATGAGATAGGGTGGTTTTTGGGGAAGAGGAGTTAAAAAAAAAAAAAAAAGAAATGCTTGAAAAACAACAAAGAAGTGGTGTTGTCAGAACAGCTGAAAAGGGAGGAGAGATTTGGCATGGCCGTGCTGAAAGGGGGTGGCGTGGCTGGCAGGCATGCGCTGGGGAGCAGAATGTGTCGATGGTAGGCGCTGGCCGAGCGGGAGGAGCTTGCTTCGGCAAGCGCGCGCCGAAGGGCCGCTGGAAGGGTCTGAAGCGGGTTGGGCCGTGTGGGCTGGACTGGTCTTGGACTGGGCTCGCAGGTAGCAAGCTGGTTTGGGTTTGTAGAAATGGATTTGGGCTGCAGAATTTTAAATGAAAATTAATTAATTCACTTAATTTATATTTTTGCCGAATTTCTTCCATAATTTCTTCGTTATAATTCCAATCGGCACGATTCTTTCGCCAAAATGCTCCAAATTACAACCTTTATTTATTTAAACAAAAATAACACAAAATAAATTATTTATCTAATTATTTATTATTTTAATATTAAAAGTCAAGTATAAAGGGTATAAAATAATATAAAATAATGCTCAATTAATGACCTATCAAATACCCTCACACTTAAACTTTGCTAGTCCCTAGCAAATACTAAAACTAAATTGCGAATTCAAAATAAGTAAACCCTTAACCATTTGTCTCAATATTTCATTATTATCATGGCATAAAAGATTTTCATTTGAATCATTTAAGCAATGGAATTTAAGAGTTAATACATGGTAACAAAATGTTTTAACAAGTAAGATAATGAGTAAATATGGTGCAATGGATCTCTTCATGAATAAGACAAGTATGAATCATCTCACAAGGATATGCACTCATAAATTCACTCAATTTGTGAGGGTTTGTGTTTGCACTCAAAATATGTGAGAATTACTCACATAATCGAAATGAAGTACTTTTGCAAAATCTCAAACAAACACCTTAAGATAAAAACAAAACATACTTGCGCAAAATGAACCAAAACCATAAGCTTACTCAAGTGATGAACTCAACTAATCAAAATTTACCATCTTAAGGATCATAAGGTCTTTATAAAGGTTGTAATGGGGCTAAGTTTAGAGGCAAGGAAAATATAGGACAAGTGGTGCTCAAATTCATTCCAAGACTCAAAAGACTCCCAAAACGTATCATAACTTCCCAACCTTAGTACAATGATGTCAGTAATCCTTCCCTTCGAACATAGGCCTAATTCCATCATGTTGGGCCTTACAATCATTCTTTGTGTCGAATTTTCAAATGTAAGGGACTTAACTCAAACATTACATAATCAAACCTTATTACCTTGATAGAAACTTAATACAAATATTTTTTTTTTGTATCAAGGTAATAACATGTGTCAATAATACAACAACATTTGAGTAAGTAAATCCACATAATACACATAAAAGTCTTTTCAACATCATCATTTTCTCTTTACACAATCTTTATGTCTTCAACCGAGTCTTTGGAACAAGGGTAAAGGATATCTATACTAAGCTCAAGTGTTTAGATAATCATGGTGATGAAAGAAAAGCTTAATGTGGGCTCAAAAGGGTAAAAACTAAGGGGGTCGCAACACGTGCGCACAAAATAGGGAACATGGATGTTTGAATTTGTGGTGTTAACCCTAATGCCTTAATCATTTCCAAAATCAGAGAGTTTATTGACCTAAAAGCTTTGAAAATCACATAGAATAAGTTCTAGTACTCTCGAGTTCATTAAAAGCTATGACAAACAGTTATGAGGCATATGTATATCAATTTAAACAAAGAACTTATGAATCACTCATCAAAGACGTATATAAAGTTCTAAAACTCACATAAGGTTCATATGATTCATACTTATCTTCTCATACTCGTTTATGTGCCAATTTACATGCATTATTTTCAAGTTATAACACTTAATCACAAAATATTAACAAACAAATTCAAATTGTAGTGATCATCTTTATATCCATAACAATTTTTTTTTCGCAATACTTAATGAAACAATTTAATTGCACCAATAAAAATAAACAATTTAATTGCACAAATAAAAATTGTAAACCATTCCCCCACACTTAAATTCTACATTGTCCTCAATGTAAGCAATTTAGAAAATAATTGAACATAGATTTAAGATAAGAAAGTTGATTTACGAAAATGAAGTAAGAAAAACACAAACAAAGTAAAACAGAGTGAAGGGTTGAAAGAAAACAAATCTGTGTTGATGACTCCTTCACGCTCGAGAACACATTGGGTTGCCTCCCAACAAGCGCTTGAAGTTTAAAGTCCTTCCAGCCTAGACTAAATTCTTTATTCTGTTCATCTGATGGAACGTCGTAGCACTCTTTCTGACTCCACATCGTGTTCTCCAATTGCCTCGATATAAGCCTTCAATCTATGGCCATTGATCTTGAACTCTTTTCCAGTTCCAATGTGTTTGATCTGTATGGCTCCATGGGAAAATATATTAGTAATAACAAAAGGTCCTACCCATCTAGAACATAACTTACTAGGAAAGAGTCTAAGCCGAGAATTGAACAGCAAAACTTTCTGACCAATGTCAAACATTTTACTCTTGATCTGTTTGTCATGAAATGCCTTAGTCTTTTCCTTGTAGATCAGAGTGTTTTCGAATGCATCATTTCTGATCTCCTCAAGCTCACTCAGCTGGAGCTTTCGATGCAACCCGGCGTCATCTAGCTTTATGTTGAAAGTCTTGACAGCCCACCATGCTTTATGCTCTAGTTCCACCGGAAGGTGACATGCTTTACCGTACACCAACCTATAAGGTGACATTCCTATAGGTGTCTTGTATGCCGTCCTGTATGCCCAAAGTGCATCATCCAACCGTTGGCTCCAATCCTTACGATTAGGACCCACGGTTCGCTCTAATATCTTCTTGATCTCTCTATTACTGACTTCAGCCATTCCACTCGTTTGAGGATGGTAAGGTGTAGAGACTCTGTGAGTGACACCATACCGTTTCATTAAAGCTTCAATGGTCTTATTGCAGAAATGACTTCCTCCATCACTTCGATCCCAAACCTGGAAAGAATGTTAGTTCTGAGGAAATCTGCAACAGTTTTAGAGTCATTAGTTCTGGTGGCCTTAGCTTCCACCCATTTCGATACATAATCAACAACAAGTAAGATATAGAGATAGCCATTAGATTGAGGAAATGGACCCATAAAATCGATACCCCAAACATCAAATATTTCAACAGTTAAAACATAATGTTGTGGCATTTCATCCCTTCGTCCTAAATTTCTTGCTCTCTGACATTTATCACAGGCTAAACAGAATGAATGTGCATCTTTAAAAAGTGTGGGCCAATATAGTCCAGATTCTAAAATTTTGAGTGCAGTTTTTCTAGATCCAAAGTGGCCTCCACAAGCATGGTTATGGCAAAACTCTAGGACTGACCTATGTTCAATATCAGGGACACATCTCCTAATCAATAAATCTGCATAGTGTTTCCATAAATAGGGTTCATCCCAAACATAGTGCCTAGCATGCTTCTTGAGTTTATCTTTTTGTGCATGGGAGAGGGTGGTGGGCAACTGCTTAGTGACTAAATAATTGACAATATCAACATACCAAGGAGTACTTCCCTCAATTCTGAAGAGTTGTTCGTCTGGAAACATCTCTTGAATCGCCACAGGATCTCGTTCATGTGCTATGCGACTCAAATGGTCTGCCACCACATTTTCTACACCTTTCTTATCTTTAATCTCGATGTCAAACTCTTGAAGAAGAAGAATCCATTGGATTAGTCTTGGTTTCGCTTCCTTCTTGGCTAGGAGATACTTCAGTGCTGCATGATCCTTGTAAATAATGACTTTAGTTCGAAGTAAATAAGAGCGAAATTTATCTAAAGCAAACACAACAGCAAGCAACTCCTTCTTGGTTGTGGTGTAGTTCATTTGGGCATCATTCAAAGTTCTGGATGCATAGTAGATGGCGTAGAGATTCTTGTCCCGCCTTTGTCCGAGTACAGCACCAACTGCATAATCAGAGGCATCACACATTAGTTCAAAGGGTAAGGACCAATCTGGAGCACAAAGAATGGGTGCAGTGGTTAAAAGAGTTTTGAACTTCTCAAAAGCTTCCTGACAGTCTGCATCAAAGACGAAGGGTGTCTCCTTCTGAAGCAGTCGGCACAAGGGCCTTGCAATGTGGGAGAAGTCTTGGATAAATCTTCTGTAGAAACCTGCGTGACCAAGAAATGAACGGATCGCTCTCACCGAAGTGGGAGAGGGTAAATGGCGCACAATATCAACTTTAGATTTATCAACTTCAATTCCTCTTTCAGAGACAATATGGCCTAAGACTATCCCTTGTCTGGTCATGAAATGACATTTTTCCCAATTAAGTACTAGATTAGTTTCGACACACCTTTGTAAGATAAGTTCTAAGTGTTCTAAGCATGCATCAAAACTATCCCCAAAGATACTGAAATCATCCATAAATACTTCAATTATTTTTTTGACATATTCAGAGAAAATAGAAAGCATGCATCTTTGGAAAGTACCTGGGGCATTACATAAACCGAAGGGCATTCTTCGGTAGGAAAAAGTGCCAAAAGGACAAATGAAAGTCGTTTTGTCTTGGTCATTTTGAGCGATACAGATTTGATTGTACCCGGAATAACCATCAAGAAAGCAATAATAGGAGTGAGCTGTTAACTTTTCAAGCATTTGATCAATGAAGGGCAAGGGGAAGTGATCCTTCCTAGTTCCTTTGTTTAGGCGTCGATAGTCTATGCAGACTCTATATCCGGTCACTGTTCGCTGGGGCACAAGCTCTCCTTTGCTGTTCGCAACAACTGTGACTCCACTTTTCTTCGGGACTACTTGGACTGGTGAGACCCATTTGCTGTCTGAAATTGGGTAGATGACACCACAGTCCAAGAGTTTGATGACCTCTTGTTTCACGACTTTCATCATCGGAGGATGGAGGCGACGTTGGGCTTCACGAGAGGATTTTGCATCATCTTCTAGCAAGATTTGATGTGCACAGGTTGTAGGGCTGATTCCCTTGATGTCTGACAGGGTCCATCCAATGGATGTCTTGTACTGCGTCAAGACCCGTACCAATCTGGCTTCCTGCGATTTGGTTAGTGCAGAAGACACTATGACGGGCAGAGTGTCGTCAAGGCCAAGATAGGCATACTTCAGGTGGTCAGGCAAAACTTTGAGCTCGAGAACGGGGGCCTGAATCACTGAAGGAGGAGTGGCATTAGTACTAATTGGAAGTGACAAGGGTACCTGATGAGTTACCATTCTCGGGGCCTCATTTAGGGTCACGACTTCATCCCAAATTCGAGGCTCTAGTTCGTAATCCATATCTTCAACCAAGGCGTCCCCTGATTGCGTTAGGCCAACTCCTTCCTGGATTATCATATTGAGCGTGTCTTCTCGAATTGAATCAAGATGTTTTTCTGCGAAAGAAGTACACACGTCAACAGACAAAGTAGTTTGAGTTGTGGAACTAGGGTACCTCATGGCATCAAAAATGTTGAAGCCAATTTCCTCTCCATCTACTTCCATGGTTAATGTACCATTGAATACATCAATCTTCGTCTTGGCAGTTCTCATGAATGGTCTTCCCAACAACATTAGTGGAGCTTGATTCGTAGGGGAATCCTCCATGTCTAGGACAAAAAAATCAGCGGGGAAGAAGATCTGGTTAACCTGCACAAGAACATCTTCGACATATCCCTTAGGATACACATTAGAACGATCGGCTAATTGAATGATAACATCGTCATGCTGTAGTTTACCTAAACCTAGGGCAACATATAGTGAATATGGCATGAAATTAATGGATGCACCCAAGTCTAGCATGACTTTATCAAAAGACTTGTTACCAATCACGCAGGGAACAGAAAAACTCCCTGGGTCCTTCAACTTTGGGGGTAGCTGATGTTGGATTATAGCAGAAACTTTTTCACTCACCATCACAACCTCCTTCTCCCTCGTCTGGCGCCTTGGAGTGCATAACTCTTTGAAATTTTTTGCGTATTTCGGAACTTGTTTGATGCACTCAGTCAAGGGCATGTTGATTTGCACTCTTTTGAAGATTTCCAAGATTTCCTCATCGGATTCATTCTTCTTAGAATTGGCAAGCCTACATGGAAATGGTGCATGCACAAACGGGGAATTAGTAACAACCGAACTTGAAGGGATTGGGTTATTACCTTGTGTGTGGGTAGGTTGAACTGGTGGTTGTGCCGTGGTGGTCTTAATTGCCACCTTGTGCTTCTCAGCCTCAGAACCGGCTGGATCTGGCTCTACTTCTCCGAGCACTTTACCACTTCGAGTGATAATCGCATTGGCTTCAGGTCTTGCATTCGGGTTGGGTGTAGGTTGAGGTGGAAGCACCACGCTAGCTTGGATCTTACCCATGAAGTCCACGACCTTGCCCATTTGGTCTTTGAGATCAGCGATGTCTTTTTGTTGATTTTGCTGACCTGTGACAAGAGCCTGAGTTGACGTCATTAGTGTTTGCTACCCTCGGGAAAGAGCAACCAGCATTTTATCATAATCAGGATTAGAGGATGAAGAAATATGATTATTTGTATGATTATGACTAAAGTTAGAAAATGGAACCGGGGGCCTTGGTTGCCATGTGGGCCTTGGGAAATGGTTTGGGACACGGTTTGGCCCGGTTGACATGTGCTGAGGGTTTAGGACATTGTTCGAATCTCTCCAACTGTAACCTTGGGTCCTTGGCCCTCCTTGAAAGCCTCCAATGGCGTGTGCCATTTCAGTTCTGGGGTCTTCTTCCCTTGCAATGTAGGGACATTGCTCCTCAAGATGGCCTTGAGAGCATATGGAACAAACTGGAGCTACCTGTTTCTTTAGTTCTAGCATATTCGAAAGCATAGAGGTGATCTTATCTAACTTAGAATCATTTATAGCATGGGAACTTACCTCATGTACCTTTGTAGAAATAGGATCGGCACCTTCGTATTGTGCATCATTGAGTGCACGGCTTTCAAGTAGTGCACGACCATCTACTAGGCTCCGTGCTAAGAAACTTCCATTAGCTGCAGCATCGAGCAGTCCTCTATCCCAACCTTTGAGTCCTTCGTAAAAGTAGGTTAAAAGATAGCCTTCTGTGATCTCGTGAGTAGGGCATGAAGCACAAAGTTCCTTAAACCTCTCGTAGTACTGGCTGAAATTCTCATCTCGTAGTTCCTTAAATCTCTTTTCTTAAGACCGTAATCTTTGAGGCAGGGAAGTACTTGGTAAGAAACTCATGAACCAACTTCTCCCAAGAGTCAATATGATTGGGTGGGAGACCCAAAAGCCATACCCGTGCTCTTTCTTCCAAGGACAACGGGGAAGCTTTCAGCTTCATGATTTCCAAGTCCGCAGTATCCGGACACATATTACCAACGATGAATTGGAACTCTGTTAAGTGTTTATGTGGATCTTCATTTCTGATTCCACGGAACTTGGGTAGCTGATGAAGGACTCCACTCTTAAACTCAATATCTTTCTTGTTGGTTCTAGGCTCGGGATACTGGATGCAGAAGTTTGTAGTGCCATTTGTGTTTGCACATGTCTGCTCCCGGATACTCAGGTTTCGTGCCATGGCTATTGGTGTTCCGAAAGTCTGTTCTTCTTCTGAATTACTCTTCTCATTTATGGACTCACCGATTATTGGGGATGGAGGTCCGGATGAGCTAGTTTGCGTAAGTGCGTCTCTGAATGTTGTGTTGCTTGGTGAGATGTCAAGTTGCCTTCTCAACCGATAAAGCTTAGATTGATGAGCGCGTATTCATAAGTTCGTACCTATATTAAAGTAGAACACTAAGTTAGAAGGAAAGTATACACAAGTAAGTAACTAGTGGAAGTTAATTAAGATAAGATAGTTGTTACAAAAATTAGGGTTAGTATTAGAAATATAAGTTAAAGAAATCATAATTAGCAAGAAAATGTGAGGTGTAACAAGTATTACTGCATAATTTTAAATCGGAATTACATATACACAAGAATATAAAATAAGAGTAGGAGAGTAGAGATTTGCATAAAGTATCACATAAATGGAAACCAGAATTAAAAAAAAGCTACGTTAATGGAAAAAAAACACAAGTTCCAAATGTAAACTAATAATGCAATAAGTAGAGTTTTAGAGTGTCATGAATAACTCTCCCCTTCCGCTTCTCTTAGTACTTTCCCGGGCGTACGGCCTGTGCGTACTGATAACCACCATTCCACCATTCAACATTAATCATGGCCAGTTGAGATAGATGTAACGCGAGAAGTAAGGATAATTTCGAGAGCACCCCGAGGCTAGTTTGGCATATACTCTATTGGTGTTTCCTTTCTTAATCCAAAACTTGTCACCAGTCATAACTCTCCTAGACACCATGATCAATCCAAATGACGAGCTAGTTAATTACCAAACCCAAGTGTTTACGAACTCCGCCCCAACCTCATGTCCATAGATTCGAGTCTATGGTGTGTGGTGATGAGATCCACACATCATGAAGGGTTAATGAGAAAGTTAATAAGAGGGGCACTACCTGTTCCCGAAAGTAAGATTTTGAAGAAAAAGGTGCTTTGAAATTCATGCAACTCTACAACACTTAATAGGAAACAATATTTACACTTTAGGAAATTCAAAGATAAATAAAGTTTCTTACTCATATATATATATATATATATATTTAATTTAAAGTTTAACAACAAAGTGCAATTGAAATTAAATTATGAACATTTATGATCAAGTATATATTAGAGATTATGAATAAGTAAAGTATAATCATTATAAACAAAAATAATAAGAACATAAAGTAGATGGATAAATAAAATATAAACAAGTAAATAAAGGTTATAAACAAATATAATATTAACAAGAGTAAAACGTATAAACAAGTTTAATATGCACAATTTATATACATACACAAACAAATTAAAAATTATTTTCGATTTCCATGGCAACGGCGCCAAAAATTGACTAAGCCCAAACTACGCATTAAATTAAACATGTAATTTGAGTGTTATGCAATTTAAACCCTTTTTGTGTAGATGCAATATTGGTAAATAGGGATCGTTCTTAACCGGGGAAATTAGGGAACATTAATAATGTGTTAGTGGAAAAGAATAATGAATAAAAGAATAATGAATAAATTAATGAATTAGAGAATAAAATAATCAAATAATCAAATAATCAACAAATTACAGAATATAGGAATAAGAGAATAAAGAATTAATAAATTAATGAATTATAAAGAATCAATAAGCTAATGAATTAAGAATAAAAGAATAAAAGAATAAAGAATAAAAGAGTAAAGAATTAAAGAATAAAAGAATAAAAGAATAAAGAATTAAAAAGAGGGGTTTTGGAGAGGTTTGTAATCATGCAAACAAGTAAAAGTATAGATGAACTAATCCTATTTCTACTCTAACTTATGTACAAAGTAGACTTCCCTTAAACACAAACTTCACCAACACACTACAATTGTATAAATTTGAATCAATCACGAAATCATACCTTCACAAACTCATATTTCTTCATACAGTTTTCATATTATAAATGCACCGAACAACGGATTTTTACTTATAATACGATTACCTTAAGTTTGTGATTTAATGCGCCGAACAACGGTCATACATTAAATCTCTTCAACTCTACTCTAAATGCCCCGAACAGCGGATCAACATTTAGTTTCGAAATGAAGTTTAAGCTCTAGAATGTAAGAAGTAAATGATTTTTAGAAAGTAAAACACATGGAGATTATACTCAATTTTCACAAAGGATAGGAAGGAGAAACCAATACATATATTGCATTATAATTAGAACCAATAACAAATAAAAGAGTTTAAGAGAATGGAGAGCAAATGTTACACTTTTCAGAATGGATGAGAACAATGGATTGTTTTTCACAAGGAACACCGAACAACGGCTGGAACCTTATGAAGATGGAAGAAGATTAAACAAGGAAATTCAGACTTGAACTCTCAAAATTTGTATTGGAAATATTTTTCCAAAGTTTCTCCTAAGAAAGGCTCAATTTTGTGCCTCTTGAAAGTGTCTATTACAAGTGAAATGAACTCCTATTTATAGGGGAAAACTCAAATTAAGCCCTAGAAAATAAATAAAAATAACCCAAAAATTACAATAAAAATATTCAAAAGTGAAATGATGAGATAGGGTGGTTTTTGGGGAAGAGAAGTAAAAAAAAAGAAAGAAAAGAAATGCTTGAAAAACAGCAAAGAAGTGGTGCTGTCAGAACAGCTGAAAAGGGAGGAGAGATTCGGCATGGGCATGCTGAAAGAGGGCAGCGTGGCGGGCAGGCATGCGCTGGAAAGTGGCCTGCTGGTCGGCTGGCGTGCCCTGGGGAGCAGAACGTGTCGACGGTAGGAGCTGGCCGAGCGGGAGGAGCTTGCTTCGGCAAGCGCGCGCCGAAGGGCCGCTGGAAGGGTTTGAAGCGGGTTGGGCCGTGTGGGCTGGACTGGTCTTGGAATGGGCTCGCAGGTAGCAGGCTGGGCTGGGTTTGTAGAAATAGATTTGAGCTGCAGAATTTTAAATGAAAATTAATTAATTCACTTAATTAATATTTTTGTCGAATTTCTTCCATAATTTCTTCGTTATAATTTCGATCGGCACGATTCTTTCGCCAAAATGCTCCAAATTACAACCTTTATTTATTTATACAAAAATAACACAAAAT
The DNA here is from genome assembly GCA_032719365.1 of Prinsepia uniflora. Classification (NCBI taxonomy): domain Eukaryota; kingdom Viridiplantae; phylum Streptophyta; class Magnoliopsida; order Rosales; family Rosaceae; genus Prinsepia; species Prinsepia uniflora. The sequence continues at coordinate 44,248,382 of CM064861.1, read as the reverse complement.
AAATTATTTTATCTAATTATTTATTCTTTTAATATTAAAAGTCAAGTATAAATGGTATAAAATAATATAAAATAATGCTCACTTAATGACCTATCAGAAACACGGGTTACAGCGGTCGACTTACCTTCTCTCAGGCCATCCGTCGTAGTCTTCCTTGTCATTTACCAACATCCTCCTCACTTTTTCCTTCAGAACTCAGTAGCAAGAACTCTCATTTGGGAGTGATTGGGTGGACTTCGTGTGCCATTACTCTGTTTCACAGGTTCAGAACCACCGTCTATGACGGCGAAATAAAGGGGCACCACCCTGTTCCTCCATTCTAATCTCTCTGTTCCCCACGTCTCTCACAACATAAATCAAACCACAGTTTACTCTGATTTTCCACCCAGACACACAGACCCAACCAGCACTGAGTTCACACAATTGAACCAAAAATGCACGATTTCCCTCTGCCCTGTTTTTATGTTCATCGATCAAATATGTGAGAACAAGCTAGAACTGCGTAGAAAATACCCACGTGTCCTTATCTCCCAAAGTCTGGTGAAAATATCCAAGAAAGTAGGGACAGATGTCCTCATCCAATTGCTCACAAAATTCTAGGTTTCTAAAAGACCATTTTACCCTTGATGCTTAAATTACCATTTTGCCCCTCACATAATTTGACTCGTAACTAAACCGTCAGATGTTCGATGACGGCGTGCCGCCTGTCATTGTACTCAGGGAATCGAGACCTTCCCAATGGTTCTCGAATTACATGAAAAATCCATATCGTCTGAAAAGTCAAAAAATTTCCCATTTTCGCCCAAATTACCAAAATACCCTCGAACCTCGGAACATCATAACGTTTTCCTCGAATGTCAAAATCGGACGTGCCACCTGTCTATGAACTCGTGACGTCCCGAACTACGTCACGGTCATCGGTTAAAGTCCATTTGACAGCCCGAACGAAAAGTCAACATTTTTGCCCATTCCAGGGGTAAAATCGACATTTCGCACTGTCCGTTCGAAAGTATCCAATTAATCACCGATTATCTTCACTAATCCGTCATTAACTACTAACCTAATCTCGGTTTCTGGGACGGGTTGTTACAGAAAGAACCCAGACCAAGAAGAGGTTCCTTACTTGGTCGCACAATCGTGAGGTTAGGAGTGTAGGGGCTTATCCCAACATCTACAATTCCATTCAGGCCATTTGGTGGTCGGGTGGTGGCACGCCTGCGTATTTATTCGAAGAAGAACCAAAATCCTTTGTATCGATTTGATAAGTCAAATCGAGGCAAACACCAGCTAACCCAAGACCTAAAATCACCATCCTCGACAACACCTAGAGTTTTCAAAGCCAACTGATCGAACATCACACTGATCGCGAGGGCTGGAACCATGATGAACCGTAGTCTCAATCGAGAACCACCGATGAGTGTACGAATTGCCCAACTGCCCTAGACCTCGATAGATGTCATAACCACCTTCGATGTGCTCGCAGTAGCCTTGCGAGCACCATAGCCTCGTGCACGAAGTTCGACGACCACGAGGACAAGACGGGGAAATCCATCAACGACGAACACCCAAGGCTTCCCGTCCAAATCCAAGGTCGGCCAGGTAACATTGAACCCTTTGGTTGATACAATTAGCTTTTTCATGCTGAGGACTATCTAATAGATTTATTGGATGTCTTTTTTTTGGTTGAGTGTGCAGTGGCGACCCAGACGGCAGTGTTGCAGGGTCGCCGAAACAATCGAGAATGAAAACCGTACCAGTTCAATTAAGTTAAATTGATATCCATTCAACTGGCTACACTCTCAGAACTGTGTTAGAGACTAGAGAAATGATCATAAGTCGAGCTGACCCCCCCCATGGCTTCACCTACGTGCAAACCCGACTCGGACCCCATAAACTCTTGAGCCATTTTGAACTCAGTTGAGGTAAGGATGAACTTCTAGACATCCATCGTTAAATTAATCGTAGTTTTCTTAGCTCATTTCCTTGCCTAATGGACCCTTGGTTTGATACGAGCATCGGCGACGAAGGAGGTAGTCGGAAACCACATAACCACCATATTCCCCGATCTGTCACCAGTGTTGCAGGTAGCTTTCAATCCCCAAAATTATATTTTCATAATCATTGCAAAGAGTAGATGTGGTTGGACGATTTGCATGTCAAAAATGGTTTAGATTTGAAGGATTTGAAGCCGCACTAGAAAATTGGAATTTCTAGTGAGTTTTCCATTTTTCGGCCGCTGTGCACGGCTACACTGGTGGCAGTCCGGCCACCGTCTCCAGCGGAGCTCCAGCGACGGAGGTCAACTGAAGGTCAACGTTCAACATTAATAGTCAACCGTCAGCCAACCATTAATTCTAAAGGTCAGCTAATAGAATATTCCAACGAAATATTCAGTTGGAAAGTTCTAGGGAATATTCTAGGATGCCCACCTACTTATTTTGGGACGTTTACGAGCTGTTTGAGCACGTTCTAAGCTCGTTTTGGGCCATTTTAACATTAGCTAACGCGATTGAACTTAGATTTCTTATTATTTTACTTGGAATTAGTATCCTCATGGTCCAAATTATTTAGGATTGGGACGACTTTGAACTTACGCGATTTGGCACGCTAGGTGATTTTGACTCCCCGACCAGTTTGTGAGTAGACCCCATTCCCTAAAACTGGTTTTATATCATTCACTACTCGCACGTTTTACAATTTTTGTTCATTTTTTAACTGTTGAGCATGCATGATTTATTATGTGATAATAGTGATATATGATTGTTATGGATAGTTGCTATTTATCTTGACATACTGTGATATGATATTATGCTATGCATAGTCGTATGTTAGTGAGTCACATGTTGCATTGCATATGAGTCCCCAAGGCATTGATGAGATTGAGATAGTGATATTGCATGTATCTAGTATCCATTTGTAGGTCGCAGACCAGTCCTCCACGTGATCATTCACCCACGATGCTCTCTATACTAGTTAACAAGCGCTAGTCCTGTCCCCAAGCTCTAGGGGAATCGAGGTGACGGTGCATTGAACCCATTCTTTCACGTGGTCAAGGTACGCGAGCAAGATAACCGATTGTGTTACGGGTATGAGACTCGATGCGACTCAAGAGCAATTTGACGTGGGTTGACATTGTGATGTAGTTATGGTTTCTGGATGACTCATCTGATCATGTTATTATCATTAAATGTTTGATATTATATTTCTCGTATTACGTATAAGTATATTATAATTTTTTGGGTTTTTATTCAAAAAGGAGGGGTTAAAGGTTATTTATTGAAAATGATTTTACACTGGAATAATAATTGGGTCCATTCACCCTTTGTACTATTAAATCCTCGGATTTCTATGGCGCGCACGTACTTTGAGAAGTTCGGATGTTGCTTTGACGCTCACTCCCGGGAGTGGAGTGAAGTTGATGGAACAATCAGATGTTCGCATGTAATTTTTTCTATTTATGATCATCAATGTAATTCGTTCATGCTCTATGCTTCCGTTGTAAGGGGAAATGTGATCGGTTTTCATCAGTTAGGTTTACGGCGAAGCCTAGAATTCAATAGTTCAAACCGCACTCAAAGGTAGGGCATTTCCCATTTTTATAGGAACTTATGTACCATAAACAATGGTATCACCAATTATAGCCCCTTTGGGATGTAAAATATATATTTTCTCACCATCCCTATAGTGTATGAGACAAATGTATGCATTTTGATTATGGTCGTATTCCATTACAATAAAAGTTATTTGGAGTGCCCTACCTCTATCTTACGGGTAGTAGTAGTGTAGCTGGGCTATTGATCCTGGTGAAAGAGCCTTATCAAGTAAAGGCGGGCGATAAAATAGTAAGTACGGTCACTTCCGCAAGCAAAAGAAAAGACCCTTCTGGTCGGTACCTTCCACTTGAATCCAATTCAATTGTTTACTTATATAATTTTTCAATTTCAATGAATTGAAAAAAAAAACAAAACACATTTTAAAAATAACAAGTGTATGAATAAAAATTTTGAGAAAGTTTTTTTTTTGCCAATCATTATCGATAATACCTTCCACATTATCTATGTAATTTGATTGAATGATAATGGATAAGAGGCTTCTGTTTGCCGAGCATCTCGCACACAGACTAGTAAAATAAACTAAATTCAAAGAAATTCATATTCTTTAGATATGGGGACCTTTGCCGAAGTCTAGCTCTTGTTTCCCTGGTCACAAAGTCGTAATGTGATTTAGTTAGAATATATGGTACATCTTGATTTTACCCTAACTCGCGGTTGAAATTTTGAGTACGAAATTTCTTTAAGGGGGGGTAAGTTTTAATGACCTTGAACTTTGAGGGAAAAAAATTTGCAAACTTGAGTAAAATGACGATTTTTCCCCTATTAAGTCAAATAGTTAACTTTTTGATACAACCATCTTCTAGGGATTTCGAGAAGACCGTTATCATGGTCTCATGATCCTAAGTCTGTAGACAAGGAGCACGCCTAAGTCGGAGAATGTGTGAGGCATGTTCGGGTCAAAAAACCTTTAGGGGTACTTTGGTAATTTATGCTTAAAAGTCATTTTAGTCATTTTATAGTAAGGACCTATTGGATGCTGCCATGTGTCAAGAATCTAGAGAGGGCTGATATTTCTTCCCTCCACTGAACTAACCATCTACTTGTAGATGTGTGTGTTTTGTTAGTTTTCGGTGGCCATGGACCAAACACCATGAATGGTGTTGGCTAAGAGAGAGATCTAGGAGTTGAGTGAGGAAGGGTCTTAAAATGATGGGGAGATTGAAAGAGGAGATCATGAGAGAAAAAGGGGCACTATCGTGATGATTAAAGGATGGAAAACCCCCAAAAATGGTGAACCCGAAACTCCCTCGATGAGTTTAAAACTTTGAACTTCTGTTTGAGGTTTGATAACTGGATAACAAGTGCCCCAACGTCCTTCTAGGAGTCTTAGGATCGAGTTGGGCCTGAAAAAAAAGGAAGTTGGACGAAGGAAACCTTCTCAGATGAAGGATGAAGTTTGGCTAAAGTTCTTGGTTTCGGGCCAGACCTTCGAGGTAAGTTTTTTGTGATTTCCTTTCCATAGATCCCTTCTTGGTACTAATTAGATGAATTTTTATGTTTAAAGCACGAAAAAAGACGATGATATGGAGGTTTTCTACCCGGGTCGTGGTCATCGGGTCTGGCTAGAGGTTGAGGTGATGAACAACGGCCGCACGTGAGGCCCACGCGCCGCCACTTCTGGCGCCCTTCACCTTGATAAGTGGTAAATGCGAAGGTTTATCCTTTCAATGTTACGAGTCCAATGGTACAATTTTTAAGGCGAACAGACATCGTCTCGGGGCAGTTTTGACTGTCCAAAGGTTTATGTGTCGTTTTAAATTCGTTTAAAATTCCAAAAAATTATGGGATGAAAGTGTGGGTTTATTAGGATAGCTAGTGACCTTTAGAAGTGATTTTTGATAGGAGGTGACCTTCTCGAATTTTACGGCAACTCGTGCAGTGCGATTCGACGACGTGTATGGTATGTGTGAGTGGACTTTCTTTTCCCTATACCCTATGCATGCATTTTTAGATAGTATTCGATGATTTAATATGTGTTTTGCTCGATGATGATTTGAATACAATTTATATGGTTTTTTGTTGATTTTACGATGACTATGATATTGTACGTTTTATGAGGAAATCGTTATGTTGTGTTCTGGTTTATTACTGAGTTTGGAAAGTGGTTTTATACTCTACATGATTTGCCTATATGATTTTGGTGGTGTTTGATGGATTGGGATTTTTATATGATTTTATGGAATGTTTTAATGGCATGATTTACGAGGTTTTGGCTTACTTATTTCGGCTTAAGCCCGAGTTTTGAGGTTTGGTTTTGGTTTCGGAACTTAATTATTGAGGTATAACGGATATATGATATACTTACGTGACTATTGAGTATGTGTGGTGATTGGATGTGGATCTTGGATAGATATGGATGTGATGTGATTGGACTACCCTCCTCGAGTTGTGGATTGGTTGTGTCCCAAACGTCCAGATCTGGGCTCTATTTCCTTGAGACTTGGGCTAGTACCTAGACGTCCAGAGCCGAGCTCTATGTTCCTGGTATTGGTTCACACCCAAACTTCCACAACTAGGCTCTGTTTCCCTAGGCGATACCTGTACGTCTAGAGTTAGGCTCTATTTTCCCAGGCACTTAGGCGTCCGCTCTATTTTCACGAGTGATATTGGCCTACTGGTAGTGCGTATTTGCTATAATGATTCAGCTTGCAAGCATCGAGGATGTGTTAGTCGATATGATTGGTTGGTTCGGTATGTTTGACAAATTCAGTATGACTAGTTCAATGTGTCTGATATGGTTGTGCTTTAGTATGTTGGCATTTATATTGATGCTTGATATTGATATAGATGGATAGGTTTTCTAATAGTACGGGTTTTCTGATTATTGCACGTATTTTGGGACTTCCATTTTATTTACAAATTTGCTGCATGCAGAGTCTTCTAAAACAGACGGTATAAAGATTATAATTTGAACTATGTTTTTAAAACCTTTATTTTCGTCCAAACACACTTTTCCTCGGTTTGGAAACCCTTCAGGACCGTTGCATGGAAACGAAGGCTACTTTCAGAGTGGATGCATAAGCTACAAGTATACAACTATCCCTTGTCTGACGAGGTTTCGAGGGTAACTTGGTATTTTTGGGTTACTTATCAGACGGGAGCAGGACATGGGGATGGTATACAAGGTAATTTCCGGGTTGGGTCTTGTCATGGGTGGTGACCCAAATTAAATAATTATAATTGAGATTCATCCCTTATCTAACAGGTAAGGAAACATATTAATCATTATCGAGAAGGTTCTAATGGATTATTGAAAGGTCTCGCACGTAATTATATTTTAAGATATATGGGGTTTTTTTAGGACTTTTGTCTCCCTGCCAGATTGAATCAAGGCCTTTCACAGTTATCAAAGTGGTTTCATAAATAATCATACTCACCAAGACTTGTCTTCTCAACTCGACTTGTGGGGCAAAAGTCACAAATCACTCAAGAATTAAACTTGATCCTTAAGAGTTCATATTAAAAAAAAAACATACACATAAATAGTTAAAAGCACATGTCTTTTTTTCCTTTCTCAAAACTATATGGCTTGTATGTAACCTAGCCCTTTATCATTGGCCCGGGTTAGGCAAGCCCAGCCCAAATGTTTTGGGCTTGGGTCGGTCCTATTTCAATATTTGAAAAATACAGAGCCTGTAACGGTCCAGAACAATGGAAAAAGTATTTTGGAAACTTTTAATATGAATTGACCATTTTTCCCTTAATAGTATTAAAGTTGACTTTTCTTTGGGTTTTAGTTTAAACGTTCAATGAGTAACATTATGTAGATATCAGAGTCTTGAGTCTGTAGATAGGTGGTATGTCAGAATCGAAGATCAGATGAATATGCTATGGGTCAAGAGTCGTCAAGGGTATTTTGGTAATTTTGGCATAGTGGTATTTTAATAATTTCACAAGGGATATTTTTTTTTAGGTATTTGTGCTTATCACATTATCCCTCTTATCTTTTTGAATTGGCTATAGTGGAAGGGGAAATGCAAATATGTATATATATATATACATATATAAGTGTGTAGTGAATGTTGTATGGTGTGTGAATTGTGTTGTTTAAGGAAACTACCACAGGTCCTAACAAGTTCCCCATGCTTCCAGGAACTTAAAAGATCGAAGAACTGAAGCTTTGGCATATGGGAAGGCTAGGAAAATTCCGAAAGAGGTTTGGTTGAAACTAAAGACGTAAGTTTCATGATTTTTAGCCAGATATAATTAGTTTAGAGCACATAGGCTTAATCATGTGAATCATTAGAGAAAATTTGGTTTCTGAAGCATCGAAAAAGTTTGAGAAATTAGGGAATTACAACTGGGTCAACCCGAGGGGTTAGAAAACCCAACACCAAGAAAAAGGCTCGACACGTCGGAAGGAAGGAGATGAAGACGACATGGCAGCTGACGTGGATGCTGACGTGGTGCCATGTGTCAAGTCATATGCCACTACCTGTCATGCCACGTGTCGCCATGTGTCGTGCCACGTGGGACCACATGTCAAGCGATGTGTGCAACCTGCCAGATGTGTCGAGCCACGTGGCAAGCTGAGTCAGCTCCTAGTCAAACGCTTATGTGATGGGCATGTCCAGTAGTTCTCGACCACCTGAAGCCAATATCGGTGCTCTCGAGTCGATCAGACACTGTCTCAAGATATTTTGGGTGTCCGAAGAGTATGTTTACATTTTAAAAATTTGTAATAAAATTTTGGGACTTAGGGATTGCAATGGGAGGTTATGTAGGACTTTTGTGACCTGAGATTGTGATTATTGACAAGCAACATGAACTCGGGAGTTGGCGAAGAATGCTTGAATTGAGAATAAACTATGAAACAATGACAGTGAGTGGAATTTTATTTTAATTAAATTATTATGCATGCATATTTGACTATCTTAATTACTTTATGATTGTGTTGATTCGAATATAATTTTAAAATAATTTTTTATGAATTTTCAAGATTTTTAAACGAACTTTGAGTATACTTTTACGAGGATTTGCATAAATTTTATTTTGGGCTTTGACTTAGATTTTGAAATGTGAATTTGGTTTTAAGTCATTGATGCCAGGACCCGACCCTTATCTATCAGGTCCCAACTCATCTAGCACGATATTGTTCGTTTTGGGCCTTCTTGCCCTTACCCTCACAGTTTTGTTTTTGGGAGCTCACGGTGCAACTTCCTAGAGGGTCACCCATCTTGGAATTGCACTAGCCTCAATTCGCTTAACTTTGGAGTTCCAACCGAACCCAAAGCCACTGAGCTCCCAAAAGGCCTCGTTTAGATCAGAGTTGCGCAGCGGCCCACTCTATCTAACACGATATTGTCCCCCTCTAGACTCACTGGCCAAACCAGCCCGGCCCGAAGGGTTTTATTCCCGGGAGCTCACGGTGCAAATTTCCAGTGAGTCACCCATCATGGGATTGCACCAGCCTCCGCTCGCTTAACTTTGGAGTTCCCCAGGAATCCAAAGCCAGTGAGTTCCCAGAAGGCCTCGCGCTAGATAGATGTGTACCTACACTTTTAAGGCACAGCATCATTCCCATTCCAGACCATTCCCTCATCGTAGGAATGTGGGATCGTTCACCGTTCTCTTTAGGACACAGGTCTTACAATCCACCCCCCTTAGGGCCCAGCGTCCTCGCTGGCACACTTCCCGGTTAGGGTCTAGCTTTGATACCATTCTATCACGACTCGACCCTCCTCTGTCAAGTCTCAACTCATCTAGCACGATATTGTCCTCTTTGGGCCTCCTTGCCTTTATCCTCACAGTTTTGTTTTCGGGTGCTCACGGTGCAACTTCCCAAGGGGTCACCCATCCTGGAATTGCAACAGCCTCAACTCGCTAAACTTTGGAGTTCCAACCAAACTCAAAGCCACTGAGCTCCCAAAAGGCCTCATTTATATCAGAGTTGTGCAGCGGCCTACTCTATCTAACACGATATTGTCCCCCTCTAGACTCACTAGACGAACCAGCCCAGCCCAAAAGGTTTTGTTCCCGGGAGCTCACGGTGCAACTTCCCAGTGGGTCACCTATCATGGGATTGCACCAGCCTCCACACGCTTAACTTTGGAATTCCCCAGGAATCCAAAGCCAGTGAGTTCCCAGAATGCCTCGCACTAGATAGGTGTGTGCCTACACTTTTAAGGCACACCACCATTCCTATTCCAGACCATTCCCTCCTCGCAAGAATGTGGGATCATTCACCGTTCTCTCCAGGACACGGGTCTTACAATTGATATATCTCACATGTGTATGCTTTCTCGATATTGTGAACTGTGTGTATTGACGGACAACGTTCTTCGGACTGCTGGTTATTTCATTAGTCTCAGACATCTAGAGTTGGGCCCTGTTTTCTTGAGACTGGTGATTGGTAATGATTTAGACGTCCAATGCATGACTTTGTTTTCTTGAGTCGGTTTTCACTCGGACTTCCAAAGCAGGGCTCTGTTTTTCCGAGTGGTTGACCTACCAAGGCTGACATTCTTCTTCTTTAAAAATAATACAAGGGCTCCCTTAGGTGTTGCACTTGGTCGAATGAATCCCATATCTACTAACTCCTGCAACTGTACTTTCAGCTCCCTTAGCTCAACTGGAGCCATCCTATACGATGTATAAGAAACCGGTTGAGTACTCGGAAGTAACTTAATAGTAAAATTAACCTCCCTTTGAGGTTATAATCTCGGAAACTCCTCTGAAAACATATCCAGATACTCTTGTACCATAGATATCTCCTCAATACTCTCTGGACTCTTTTTAGAATCAACCACATGAGCCAAATAGCCTTGGTAACCTTTCCCCAACAGATTTTTGGAGGTTAGGGCCTATATCACTCCATCAGGTGACACTTCCCAGTTCCCCTAAAACACTACCTCTGGCAACCCTAGGATCTGAAGTATCACCTTCTTATCAAAACACTCGATAGAAGCTCAATGGGTGGTCAACTAATCCATTCCTAATATCACATCAAAGTCATGAAGTACTAGTAGAAAATAAAATCCCCTTTCGAGGCAACTTCCCTCTACTACCACTAGAGCACCTCGAATCATTAAGTTCACAACCAATACATCCCTAGTAGGTGTACTAACCCATATATTATAACCAATAGGTGACACTATCTTATCTACTAATAATGCCAATTCCCAAGAAACAAACAAATGTATAGCCCCGAGATCTATCAAAACATGAACATCATGACAAAAATAGATAGAGTACCTGTTACTACGCCTGGTGCCTATCGGGACTTCTATCAAGTAATCACAAATACTCTAGCATGTGGTCTTGAAGATCAACCACGTCTTATCGATCTACTCCCAACTCTACTTGCATGTGTCTAACTCCTTCATGACGCACCGAAAGTCTAACCATAGTCTGATGTGCCTTGTCTTATCATAACATCACATGGGCCTATCGAGCAATCCCTACGAATATACCTAGGCTCTCTATAAGAAAAGTAATGAATCATATAGGGTTGTGTGGATCTACCCTCCTGTCTACCCGTCGACTGTACTGAAGCTCGACTAGAATGAATAGATGTCTGTGATCTCGACCCAAAGCTCCAAGCACCTCCAGATCCAGTCCCACTATTGCTTTGATCCTAATGATAACTACAAGAGGATCCAATACTAGTGCTACCTATCTTCGAGGCCCTCTGACAAAAAATACTAGCATACGGGTGTTCACGTCTTTGACCCGCATTCACACCTTGTTTGACACGATCCATCCCAATCCCCCCAGGATTAACGCGGGATGTGCCATGCTCCCGTCTAACGCGAAGTGTCAGACAAGGGATAATTCAAAACCTTCTGCCCGATCGGGCTTTCAGAGTGCGCCAGGATCACTGGAGGAAGAGTGTGATGTCTCGGTCTCTGCTACAGCCCTCATCCATGATCAACCTAAAGGCATTAAAAACTCATTTATCTCAAAAAGACATTTATGCCCTTCACTAAAAAGCATGCATGCATTCGAAAACCATTTACCAAACCATTTATTCAAAAAACCATTATTAGGGTCTCAGCCCCAAATTCCGTAAATCCAAGTCATACGTGGGAACTCAGCCCAAAACCATAGAATACCAAAAACCGTAAATCCATATCCAAATGGGCCACTGCCCAAATCCATAAAACACAGAAACACCATTTCAAAAATCCAATAATTCATGTTTACCATTTACCATATAACCAATCCTGTTACGGTTTCCAAAGCTACGCGTGTTACTCGGGGTCTCAAATCCCAAGTCTCCCTAGGGTCCACCCAGGTCAATGTCCGCAGATCAATGACCCTCCCTGGGGGTTATAATCCATAAATGTCTTCCTTAGAGGAAGGTACCCCATGGGGGCGACTCCACACAATTAGTGCTCCGTGACTACTCTGTGGTGCACCCAGGCCAACGACCCTCCTCGGAGGAGACAATCCATAAGTAAAGGGTGGTATATGAAAAACCATTTCGCAATCATTCTCAAAACCTTTCAAATCTTTCAAGGGTTCATGCCCGGTTTCCCTTAAAATCTTCATGAATCCAGAAATCCACTTTTTTCCGAATCCAAATCCATTTAGGGTTTCCAACCCAGAAATCACATTTATAAACCATAAATGGGACTCATGCCCGATATCAGAGCCAACTGGGCCTCACGCCCGATCATTTAAACCAAATGGGCCCCCAGCTCGATGCTTTATTAAATCAAATGGACTCCAAGTCCGAGAGTTCGTAAATCAAATGGGTCTTATGCCAGATTCCATATTTCCAAATCCGAAATCAATCCATCAATCCACAAACCAATTATGCTCCTGGCCCGATAATGTAACTAAAATTGACTTCAAGTCCGAGGGTTTCCAAAAAAAATGGGTCTCATGCCCGAGTTTACCTTTTCAAAACCAAAACTATTTCATCAAACCATCAACGAAACCACAAGCAAGTATAATCAGTGTAAAACCATAAACCTCGATCTCCGTGCAAATACGTAAATCGCCTTGAAATATGTGTAATCATGTAAATCACCAATACCATAATCATCATGATAGAAATCATATATATAAAACATATAAACATTTATGCATGCATCACAGTTTAGAAATCAAGGTCCACTCACAGATCGTCATATGATACCGCCTCGATATGCATGTCATAAGCCTTTCCTGGCTAATCACTGTCACTGGGACTCCCAAACCTGTCCAAATCATACTAGAGTGTTACTAACTACCTCATTAACCTCTCATTAAAGTCCCGTAATTTTCCCGAATTTTTAAACATTTTAAAACTCGATCTTAAACCTTCGGAAACCCCGAACTATATCGAAATGATGTCTGATCGACACGAAACCAGTCCCAAAATGTTCGTTACATCGAATAGATGATTTCATATGTTGAACACATGTCCCAAAAATGGCCCACACTCCCCCAAGTGCCGCCGCAACCGATTGCACGTGAAGCCTACGTGCCGGGAACAATGTCACCCCTAACCTCTGTCGAACTTGGTTCTCTGGTTCAGTCCGATTAAGCCAAACCGACGTACCGACCCGGCCAGTTCTCACAACTTCAGCCACCATTCTTTTCCCTTTTTCTTCCTATGTCCTCGTCTCATTCATCCCTACAGATCTTTGCTTTTAAAATCAAGAAAAAGATCGATATCATACCTGTTCATGGAGGAACAACAACTAGCCACCTGCAACTGCCCCTCCCCGTCGTCTCCGGCACCCTTAGTCTATAAAATTGGTCCCAATCGACTCGTTTCAACCTCAAGAACATGTCCCAATCATCAGAATTGATCGAAAACCATCAAAAATCAATTTTTAAATTTTGAACCAAAACGTACTGTTTTTGGGTTCTCTAGGCACCCTCCACGACGACCCGCGCCGTTGCCACCGTTCGACTCATCTCAGTCCCCTCTCTCATCTTCGTTCAAGGTCCAACATCAAAAGGCAAGTTTTGGAGGTTTTTTTGGGATTGTGTATGTGTTTGGTTTGTGAGAAAATGAAGAAGATGATGCGCGGGGAAGAAGAGAGAGAATTGAGAGAAAAATGAATAAAAATATTAATTAATGGTTAATTAATCTCCCCAATCACAAACCAGATCCACTTTTTAGGTAAGCCACCAATGGGATGAGTGACACTTTGTCACTCATCCAAGGGTCCCACACAAAATATCTGCTCAATCAGATTTTAGGATTATTTTATTCGAATCCCGAGACGCTAAACTCCCGATTTTGATCTTGTGTCCATAACTTTCCCGTTAGACATCCGATTTCGACGTGCCGCCTGTCTACGGACTCGTGGCGTTCCGATCTACATCACGGTCATCGATCCTCATACGTTTGACTCCCCGAGTAAAAATTCAACATTTTGCCCAATCTATGGGCAAAACGGTCATTTTGTGCCATTCGTCCGTGATCACTCAACTAATCAGGGATTAGTAACGATAACCCTAATTAAATTAATAAATTAATCCCGAAATTCGGGACGGGTCGTTACAACCTTCCCCCTTAAATAATTTCGTCCCCGAAATTCCAACTATTCTGATTCCATAACCACCTTGTGGAAAGAAAATCCGACCTCACATCATGTGTACACTTGTACACCTACTAACTAGAACAATACTTGTCTGCACCCGGACGTTCCACCAATACTCACGTCGCATCGTCTACACTCGATCACGTCGAGTGAAATTGATCACACGTTCCGAGTTGGTACCACCCGAGAATTCTACCATTACGCTGACACATTTACCTGACACATTTAGCTTGACGGTTACATTTCAATCACCAATTCACCCTGACTCACTCTAGAGTCGCACCAAGGTATCTCATACCAAAATTTCTTCATAACTCCATGCTGCCAATTGTGAGAGTCAAAGAGCGATCGCCCCACACAAAGCAACTCGTGGTTACAATAACCAACAACTCACTCAACCTGAGTATAACTGGACCCCATTGAATACCTGCCCAGTCAGTGATATCACATCTCTAATCTAGGGTTCCACTAGCCATCCACGTCTTTGAGCACCTGCTCATATAATCACTGAACCCATCAAAATCACCCTAGCCCAGCGCATAGTATCCAATGTCCAGTTCACGTTCTCAACCAATCCAATGGTATATCACATACATCGTCACCAGGCACCACTCAGGCCTGTCCAGTATCGGTCCTAGCACAACGTACCTTGTACCTACATCCATCCACTAACCTACCTACAACATAGCTCGTAGCTAATCACGCTTCAATTCTGGAGTCCATCTATCCAACCTCACTTGAGACAGACCATACACTTCCAATTCCGTGTCTATTCCAAGTCCCATGGTCACCTGACCAACATCATTACGTCTACTCCCAATCACGTCATCCAATACGTACCAATATGAATTATATCCACCAAGGCATACCCATTCATGCCAATAGACATCCAATCTCACCTACGTCTACCGAGACGCACCAACTCTGAACCTATCAGTTACATGCTCATTCAATTGCCATACCATATTCGATTAACTTCGAAAGGAAGCCAATCCCCTCATTCACATATTCAAGACTGACCAATCCAACCTTGTCGTGTACCCACTCGTTTTATTAATATATCATATGGGATTAACCTCGAAAGGAAGTTAGTCCTATCATCCTCAAAGCTAAATATCCAAGATAGATCGTATACACCTAAATTCACTAAACTACCGTCTCATACTAGATTAACTTCGAAAAGAAGTCAACCCAACATTCCCATATCCAACTCCTGTCTTGTCATTTCACTAACTATTCCAAAGATTCCTCGACGGTCTCACAATACGATTCACCTCTGCTCCTAGCTTAGCGTAAGCAACAAGACGAAGTCTGCTAGTACGGCACGACATCACGATCCACGCCATCCTGATCCGCCACATAACCTGATCTTTAAGATCACTATCCAGATCATCACAGTACCCTATATCCCCAACACCACGATCCCGATCCACATCGCGATCTAGATCCATCCGAGCACCAAGATCCTAGGTGGATCCGCACATGTTCTTACTCAGTTATCTACCAGATTTCAGGTTATAGGGTCTTACATCCTCATTGAAATTGCATACTATCACATCGTTCCTTAACCATTTCATATCTAATCACTCAGTCAAAGACGGAACACGTCTAGACTGTGAGTTCTCTCTCCAATTACCTCATATCGATCCTTGTCATTTCACGTCATTTTTCTCCTCATTTTACCCTAACCGGAATCCCTCGTCATATTTTCCTAGGTGGAATGATGACCTCCACATTCACCACCAATTCAAGATTCAAACACAACTTCTCTCGATTACCCAAAATCAATCATGGGTCCCTCAACCTATACATGACCACGTATTGGTGATAACAACATCATCCGCTATGGGCAGAAAATGAACTGTCACCCTCGGGAACTTCGAAATACCCATCACCCCTATAGGATATAATTACAACTTCTCTGGATTTCGAAATTCCAACCATGTTGGAAGCACACCTATCTTTTCCATTTACTGAGCTTTCTTTATTTCACGAGCAACCTCGTGTCCTATAGACAAACGAGTGTCAAGTCCACCTTAGACTCACCCTGTCCGATTTATACCGTTTATACACATCCAAACAGATGTCAATCATTACTACCTGATTCTCACCTTTCAACCTTTATAGGCTCAACTCCCGAACCACAAGTGATCATCGGTAACCCAACCAAGGACAACCAATAATGATCACCAACCTCGTATCTCGTATTTCTAGTCAACCCGAGCCAACTCTGACTC
This sequence comes from Prinsepia uniflora, assembly GCA_032719365.1. Taxonomy (NCBI): domain Eukaryota; kingdom Viridiplantae; phylum Streptophyta; class Magnoliopsida; order Rosales; family Rosaceae; genus Prinsepia; species Prinsepia uniflora. Next base: position 44,232,047 of record CM064861.1, on the reverse strand, counting down.
GCAGAATTGGTCAGAATCCACCAACATCTGTCCGTAGGCTGAACAGATTGCAACATCTGTTGTGATCTGAAGCCAAATCTCTGCGTACTACCACATCTGGAATATCGGCTCATACGTCATAGGGCGTCACACACGTAATCTATTTATACCGTTTTATCCAATCACCGCTTAGGCATTTCAACCTTTAGCATTACCACTCCTAGGTACACACTCGTGCCTCGAGTTGGAGAAACTCTATCTCCCTCGTACCCAACAACTCTGGGTACAGTCATCCTAACAATTCGTACAAGAAAATGACCGTTCCTTAAACGTCACCTGATTCTCGACAACCAGAACTCCATCCATCCTCGATGATTGTGCCTGCCAAAACTCGTACGGACCCAACCACCAAACATCGTTATCGACACTCTCCATCCAATGAAATCCACCGCAGTACTTACTACTCTATATCCCTACTCCGGGATTCCATCGACAAGCACCACACCTTGGTAACTTGTCCAACCAATTTTTAACTCTACTCAACTAGTGTCGTCCACTAGGTCATTCCCGACCTCACAACACCAAATTATTCATCACAAACTAGGGTAGCACGACAACCAACTAGGTTAACATGACAACCAACTAGGTTAGGCCTAATCGATCATCACAACTTCGGCTGCAAAGTGTAGTACCATCACCAAAGCTAACATGACATGACCGACTAACGGTCTCGACTACGAAAAGTTGTCAAAGTCAAACCACTCGCAGACTCACATTTTCGAACCATACATCATACACACTAGGGTTACCCACTAAGGTCATCCACTAACGTCGTTGTACTCAGATTCTCTAAACCATCAATCACCACTAGGGTTCGCCTTTCCAGACCATCCATCATAATTTAGGGTTCCACAATCACACCCCTAGGGTTCCTCTGAATCCAACTACCCCCAACAGCATAACACTCTAACATCACATGACCGTCCAACGGTCCCGTATTACCAATTTGGCATATATAACCCGGCTTGGGTCGAATCACACTGACGCACGGCGTATCGGGCCAATCACACTCTATCCACAATTCATTTCTACTAACTCTCGTACCGGCATCATAACCATCAGGTTGATAACGAACTACAGCCCATAGAGACATCACAACCTCAACCTGCGCGTAGCTCAAGAGCAAACCTGCTCTGATACCAAGCTGACACGACCCATCCCAATCCTCTCGGGATTAAGGCGGGATGTGCCATGCTCCCGTCTGACACGAAGTGTTAGACAAGGGATAATTCAAAACCTTCAGCCCGACCGGGCTTCCAGAGCGCACCAGGGTCAGTGGACGAGAAGTGTGATGTCTCAGTCTTTGTTACAGCCCGCATCCGTGATTAACCTGAAGAGCATTAAAAAAAACAAAAGCTATGAGTGGACAAAAAATAAATAGTTTAATAAAAACTGATTTATCTCAAAAAGACATTTATGCCCTTCACTAAAAAGTATGCATGCATTCGAAAACCATTTACCGAACCATTTATTCAAATAACCATTATTAGGGTCTCAGCCCCGAATTCCGTAAAGGCAAGTTATACGTGGGAACTCAGCCCAAAACCATAGAATACCAAAAACAATAAATCCATATCCAAATGGGCAACTGTCCAAATCCATAAAACACAGACACACCATTTCTGAAATCCAAAAATTCATGTTTACCATTTACCATATAACCAATCCAGTCAGGGTTTCCAAAGCCACGCGTGCTACTCGGGGTCTCAAATCCAAAGTCTCCCTAGGGTCCACCCAGGTCAATGTCTGCAGATCAATGACCCTTCCTGGGGGTTATAATCCATAAATGCCTTCTTGAGAGTAAGGTACCCCACGGGGCCGACTCCACTCAGTTAGTGCTCAATGACTACTCCGGGTTCCACCCAAGCCAACGACCCTCCCCGGAGGAGACAATCCATAAATAAATGATGGTATATGAAAATCCATTTCGCAATCATTCTCGAAACCTTTCAAATATTTCAAGGGTTCATGCCCGGTTTCCCATAAAACCGTCATGAATCCAGAAATCCATTTTTTTCTGAATCCAAATCCATTTAGGGTTTTTGAAACCAAAATCATATTTATAAACCATAAATGGGACTCATGCCCGATATCAGAACCAACTGGGCCTCAAGCCCGATCATTTAAAAAAAATGGGCCCTCGCCCCGATGCCTTATTAAATCAAATGGACTCTAAGGTCGAGAGTTCGTAAATCAAATGAGTCTTGTTCATACTATATTGGCCCAGACCAAGCATGAAGCCCAGACTAACTGCAATCCTAGCCCATTACCAAAATAACGATCAATCCAGATCAATCTTGGAGGCCCAGCTTTCTACCTGCTCGACATGTCAGACCAGACCGACCTAGATGCCCAGCCCTCTTCCAACACAATGCCACTAGTCGACTATGGAGGCCCAACCTCTGTCGGTCAATGTGTCGGCCTAGACTGATCTGACGGCCCAATACTACCGCCTAGCACAAGCCCAAAGGGTTCAGGCCCACTCATGTGAGCAAACCCTAGTCGGCCCGATAACCCTAATTTGATTAATAAATTAATCCCGAAATTCGGGACGAATGGTTACATTGTTTTCGTACCAACAAACTCGCCTCTAATCGAATAGACTCATCTGATAACTCTATCATGGTGGCAAAAGATACTACTATCATAGGAGCTCGAATTTCATCTCAGAAGCCCAACTCAAACTGTTGGCACTTGTTGCCCTCAATTGCCACAAATATCGGGGTGAACTGGGATAGACTCAGAAACTTCTGTTCATACTGGGCTACTGTCATGCTCCTTGCTGCAAACACAGGAACTCAACATTTCTAGCAATTTGAAATGAGCAAGGACAGAAGTGATCCAGAAATCTATCTTTAAAAATCTTCCATGTCAAAGTCTGGGCATCCCAGCCCATCATCTGTTGCCTCGCCACCATTTATATGCATAGCCACCCAACTGATATGTGGCTAGTAGTACCATGTCCTCCAGTGGACATCTCATAATCTCGAAAATCCTCTCTAGACGGGTAATCCACTCTTTCGCCTTTTCTGGGCTCACCTCACGTGTATACAATGTAGCCCTCAACCGCTAGGCTCTCTATATGTCCGAGCATTCTCTAACCTACTTCTTCTCATCTTTAGGATGTGCACTAGGATCTCGTCTCGGAGGCATAGTCATTACTTTTCCCCTAAAACAAACACAACTTAGTTCATGCTTTGCACCCCTCAAGTGCAATCAATAGACAATAAACCTATGCTCTAATACCAAGTTGGCAGGTCATTTTTTTCAAATTACTTGGATAAACATGAAAGATCTTGCTCCCGTCTGACACTTGATACAAGAAATCGGAACCCACCACAAAAATTTCAGACAATATCGACAAAAACCACCAACTCTATTTACAGAGCATAAATATCGCAATAATACTAAAAATATTAAATCCTACCCTAGTACGTCGAAGAGTGTGTAGGTCCCCATCTTCGTGCGACGACTTGGAGGGTAAGGTAAACCCATAAAATTATGAATGGACGAAAATAGACATCTAAAAAAAACATCGCATGAAAAGATAAGTAGTTTACCCTTAATTTTCTAAAACTATGTATGCATATGTAAAACCGACAAATCTCACTTAAAAGAGAATATAACTTACGAATCTCGAAATACGTGTATGTATCCATATAACAACCTCATCCTCTGTGCTCGAATACCGATCATCATTATCAAATCGCACCACTAGTAGGTCAACCACTCTAAAAAAACAGAGCCCTGCTTTGGAAGTCCGAGTGAAAACCTACTCAGGAAAATAGAGCCCTGCATTGGACGTCTGAATCATTACCAAATCACCAGTCTCAAGAAAACAGGGCCCAACTCTAGACATTTGAGACTAATGAAATAACCAGCAGTCTGAAGAAAGTTGACCGTCAATACACATAGTTCACAATATTGAGAAAGCATACACATGTGACATATATCAATGACTTAAAACCAAATTCACATTTCAAAAACTAGGTCAAAGCCCAAATTTTTTTTTTTTTTACAAAACCTCGTAAATCACCAGTGCTTGAATACCGATCAACATGATCAAATCGCACCACTGGTTGGTCAACCACTTGGAAAAACAGAGCCCTACTCTGGAAGTCCAAGTGAAAACCGACTCAGGAAAATAGAGCCCTGCATTGGACGTCTGAATCATTAAAAAATCACCAGTCTCAAGAAAATAGGGCCCAACTCTAGACGTCTGAGACTAATGAAATAACCAACAGTCTGAAGATGGTTGTCTATCAATACACACAGTTCACAATATCGAGAAAGCATACACATGTGACATATATCAATGAATTAAAACCAAATTCACATTTCAATATCTTAGACATCGTATAGGATGGCTCCAGTTGAGCTAAGGGAGCTGAAAGTACAGTTGCAGGAGTTAGTAGATATGAGATTCATTCGACCAAGTGCATCACCCTTGGGAGCCCTGGTATTATTTTTAAAGAAGAAGGATGTCAGCTTACGATTTTTTATTAACTACGGACAGCTTAATAAGGTGAGAGTGCATAATAAATATGTGTTGCCTTGGACTGACGATTTATTTGATTAGTTGAGATGGGTAGGCATTTTTTGATGATTTTTTGTCTGAGGTATGGCCATTATGAGTTCTTGGTGATGCCATTTGGGTTCACCAATGCCCCAGCAACATTTACGGACTTGATGAACAAGTCCATAAATGCTGAATACACTAAGGTAGAATCAGTTATATGCAAAGTTCAAATGGTAGTTTTTGTTGACTAGCGTCAACTTTCTAGGGCATGTGATCTCTGCCGATGATATTAGTGTAGATCCTCAAAAGACGGAGGCGGTGTCTAGTTGGACTCAACCAAAGACAATGTCTGGAGTTAGGAGTTTTCTGGGATTAGCAAGTTACTATAGACGGTTTGTAGAGGGGTTCTCTACGATTGCAGCTCCATTGACTCGTTTGACTAGGAAGGGGGTGAACTTTGTTTAGGATGAGGATTATGAGTGGAAATTTCAAGAGTTAAAGAGACGTTTGACTTCTACTTCAATATTGACTTTCCTGTTGATAGTGGGGAGTTTGAAGTTTATAGTGATGATTCGTTACAAGGGATGCGGATTAATGCAACATGGAAAGGTCATTTCTTATGCATCCAGATAATTAAAACCTCATGAGTTGAATTACCTAGCACATGATTTGGAGTTGGTAGCAGTGGTATATGCGTTGAAGATATGGAGGCACTATCTCTATGGAGATAAATTCAAGATTTATATGGAACAAGAGTTTGAAGTATTTCTTCACCCAGAAAGATCTAAACCTGAGACAACAAAGGTGCTTGGAATTGATCAAGGATTATGATTATGCTATCGACTATCACCTACGAAAAGTTAATATAGTGGCTGGTGCTCTGAGCAGAAAATCTACAGGTTCTATTGCGCATATGTGGACAGTATATCTACCATTTCTCTTAGAACTCTGAAAGACGGGAGTTGAGCTTGGAATTAGTGGTTAGGGAGCACTCTTAGCTAGTTTTCATGTGATACCTATCCTTATTGGTCAGATTATTGAGGCATAATTCCATGATCCTATTTTTTGTATTATTAGGATGGAAGTAGAAGCGGGGCACATGTAGGATCATACACTTACTGATGATAGAGCTTTACAGAAAGAGGGTCAATTATGTGTACATGAAGAAAGAGATTTTAGAAAAAGCTCACAGCTTGGCTTATGTGATGCATCCTGGAGGAACCAAGATGTATCATACTCTCAGAAAACATTATTAGTGGGCTGGCATGAAACACGAGATAACAGAGTTCATGAGCAAGTGTTTGATATGCTAGTAAGTAAAGGTTGAGAGACATAAGCCATATGGAACTTTAAAGTAACTTCCAATTCCTGAGTGGAAGTGGGATCATTTGACAATGGATTTTGTGTTTAAACTTTCAAGGACCCAGTAAGGATACGATGGAGTATGGGTGATCATGGATAGACTTACCAAGTTGGCTCATTTCTTACCAGTGTGAGACAATTTTCACTTAGGACAATTTTCCAAATTGACCATTAGTGAGATCATTAGATTACAAGGAACCCTGAAATCAATCGTGTCTGACTAAGATTTGAGGTTTACATGGAGATGTTGGAAGAGCTTGCAGAAAGCTTTTGGAAAAAAGTTGTGTTTCAGTACTACTATTCAACCTTAAACGGATGGTCATTCTGAGAGGACTATCCAAATCTTGGAAGCCATGATAAGGGCTTGTGTCATACAGTTCCATGGGAATTGGGATACCTACATGTCATTGATGGAATTCGCTTATAACAATAGTTATCAGTCTACTATTGGGATGGCTCCGTACGAGACACTATATGAGCGAAAATGCATGACACCCCTTTGTTGGACTGAAGTAGGTGTAAGGAAGTTGCTGATGCCTGTGGTTATAGATGAAATGGAAGAAAAGATCAGGATTATCAGGGAACAAGTAAAAGCTACCAATGAACGTCATAAAAACTATGTTAATCACCATACCAGAAACCTTGAGTTTGAGGTAGAAGATCAAGTTTTCTTGAAGTTAATCTCGTTGGAAAGGTATTGTGTGGTTTGATAGATGCAAAAAAAATTGAGTCCCGACTACATTGGACCATATGAGATCACTGAGAGGATAGGATTCGTAGCTTATAGATTGGCATTACCCCCTAGAACTCTCTCGAGTTCACGATGTATTTCATGTCTCGATGCTTGGGAAGTATGTACCTGATGAATCAAATCTATTGGAATAGTAACTTATTGAGCTTCGAGAGGATTTGAGTTTTAAGGAACAGCCTGTGTAGATTCTAGACCGAAAGGATAAGGTGTTGCACAAAAAAACTATTTCCCTTGTGAAAGTGTTGTGCTGGAATTATAACACGGAAGTTGACACGACCCATCCCCAATCCCCCGGGATTAAGGGCTAAGTCATGCTCCCGTCTAACCCACATGCGACACGAATTCTAAACACAAGTTTAACCCCCGTGGAAAACGCAAGCCAGATAAGGGATACCCAGGTCATTATACCAAAAACTAACTTGAGTCAATCAGAGTTCGCAGCCTTATTGTGGATCGCGTGTGTGATGTCTTCGTCTCTCTCTCACGAAAAACTATTTATAAAAAGACATTTATACCCTCCACGAAAAACTAATGCATGCATATGAAAACCTTTTCATAAAACCACTTCATATCCAAAATAAGAAAACCATCAATGAAAATCGTAATCATTTCGTTTTCTCAAATTCGTAACTCAAATCCAGGGCCTCAGCCCAAAATCATAAATCTTTATCAACGTACGGGAACTCAGCCCAAAATCCACAAAATCCAAATCATCCGGGCCACAGCCCAAAACATCTGAAAACTAGTGAAAATCAAAAGTAAACGTTAATCAATCAAGTTGATGGATCTCAAGCGCGCCGATTCTTTAAACTCAAAACACATGCGCATAATTAGGCCTTCCCGGGATATCAACGAGTCTTTAAACTCAAAACACAATCAATAGGCCTCGAGGGATATCACAATAACCGAGTCTTTAAACTCAAAACATATCAATCCAAGGCCCTCCCCCGTCATCAATCAACCGAGTCTTTAAACTCAAAACCAGATCCAACCATATTCGGGTCTTTAAATCCAAAACCAAGTTTCAACGGGTCTTTGAACCCAAAACCAAGTGAAAATCATAGAAAATCCATTCCCAAATCCGAATCTGAAATCATCATTCCGTAAGCTAGCATCTGGAATCATCATTTCGAACCCAAATCCAGAAATCCACATTTCAAGCTCCAAAACTGAATCAGGAATCATATTTCCGAAATCCGATTCCAAAACCCGAAATCACATTTATCAAAATCACTTTTATAAACAGGGCTTCAAGCCCGAAATAATTTTCCAAAATCCATTATAAATCATTAAAATCAATTCATATTTCAAATCCCAAAATCAAATCATCAAAACCATAGTCTAATCACAACATAAATCGTAAGCTCGTAAAACGTGCAAATACATAATTATCTCGAAATACGTGAAAAATAGTAAATCATCAAGATCATATTACAAACATAGAAATCACATGTAGAAAACATTTATGCATGCATGATAAGTCAGAAAGTAAAGTCCACTCACAGACCATTCGCGTCGCCGCCTCGATACGCGTGTAATTACGCTTTCCCGGCTAATTCACTATCATCAGCTTTTCTGAACCTGTCCAAATCTCATAATAAGGTCACTAACTACTTCAAAATGTTTATACTAAAACTCCGTAATTTTCCAGAATTTTTAACTATTTTTAAACGAGCCCTAAAACCTGCAGACATCCCGAAGCATATCGAGACAATTTCCGATTGACTCGAAACCAGTGCCAAAATGTTTGTTACATCGATTACATCATTTCACATGTTGAACACTTCTCCATCAGAGGCACCACGCGCCCTCACGCGCTGCCCAAGTGGGCTGCGCATGGGAGCCAAGCGCCTCAGCACAGTTCATCTCCTACCTCAGTTAGACCGGGTCTAAACCAGTCCAGTCCAGCTGAACCGACGAGGACGGTTCAACCCCATTACTTCTTCATTTTTGGTTCGTTTATGATTCTAATTAGTCCTATAGGTTTGCCTCATTGTCTACAAGCGTTTTGGACCATAAGAACATGAATTGCAACTGGGAACTCACCTCCCAAATCGAAGGAGAAACTGTGCATCAATCGTCATCCAGCTGTCGTGATTCCAGCCACCTCCTCTCCTCATTTTGATCCCGAACAGTTCCTAGGACCTCCAGAAACAACTCTCAATTATCACTATCGATTACAACCGTCTAAAACGGAAGTTACCATTTTCAAAGGAAACTACCAAGTCACGGGTTCTACGACCACCGTCCATCGCAGGCCTCGAAACCAGCCCCTATCCATTCCTAACAGCCTCTTGGGCCTCCTCCTAGCCACCAATTCGATCATCAAGACTTATAAGACCAGTTGCCATTTTGAAGGGAAAACAGGGCACCCATGGGTTGTTTGTCTCTTTGTGCTGTCGTGGGTCGTTGTACCACCATCCTCAACCTCGTCTCATCACCCTAAACTATTTTACTGAACAGAACAGAAGCAAAGGATTCTGTTTTAATGGTGTTCCAATAAATGGTTCCTCATAGTTCACACATTGTCTCTGTTTTCTCTCAAAACCGTATAAAACCCTTTAAACACTCGTGTACAATTGTGAGGCGGTGGTGAGAAGGTTCCACAGTCTTCCAATAGGGGACAAGTGTCCCAATCTGGGTGGGCACTAGTCCTGAGGCAGCCAAGTGTCACTGGGCACAGATCCCTAGGTCGCAAAAGACCAAACTATCCCTACATGACAAATTACCATTTTGCCCCTAGCATTTTTAGACCCATACTCGAGTCGTCTGAAGTCCAATTGATGCATGCCACCTGTCGCTGTATTTAGGGAATCGAGACCTACCTAACGGTCCTCGAATTACTTGAAAAAGACATGTGGTATGAAAAGTCAACTATTTGCCCCTTTTCAACCAAATTACCAAAATACCCTTGAACTTATAAACATCATAACTTCTTCCTTGAATGTTGGAATCGGACGTGCCACCCATCTATGAACTCGTGACGTCCCAAACTACGTCACAGTCATTGGTCAAAGTCCATTTGACCGCTCGAACTAAAAGTCAGCTATTCGCCCATTCTAGGGGCAAAACCGTCATTCCGCACCGTCCGTCCGAAAGTACCCAACTAATCACCGATTAACTTCACTAATTCGTCATTACCACTAATCTATTCCTGATTTCAGGGACGGGTCATTACAGAAGAGGTCACGTGGAAGCCCAAGGAACTGATGCGGGCATAGTATCCACAACAAATCGGAGATTAGATGAATATGCTTTGGGTCAAGACTCATCAAGGGCATTTTCATAATTTTGGCATAAGGGCTATTTTAGTAATTTCACAAGGGAGATTTTTTTTTTTGGGTATTTATGCTTATCATATTATCCCCTTTATCTTTTTGAATTGGATGCACTGCCATAGTGGAAGAGAGGAATGCATATTTGTATACATATATATATAAGAGTGTTGTGAATGTTGTATGGTGTGTGAATTTTGTGTGTGAGGAAACCACCCCAAATCAGTGAACTACCAACCTAGAGAGACCAGAAATAATAAGAGAAAGAAAGAAGAAAAATTGAGGGAAAAGGGAGGAGGAAGAAGAAAACCGAAACCCAAAAACTCCTAAAAATCAAACCTTGAGTGCCTAGAACATTTAGGGGGTTTACACTTCAAACCAAAGGTCCTAACAAGTTCCTCAAGCTTCCAAGAACTTAAAACATCGAAGAACAGAAACTATGGCATGCGGGAAGGGTAGGAAAACCGCAAAGGAGGTTTGGTCAAAACTTGCGAGGTAAGTTTCATGATTTTTAGCTTGATTTAATTACTTTAGAACATAGGGTTGATCTTGGGAATCAATAGAGGAAATTTGATTTTGGAAGCATAAAAAAAGTTAAGAAATAAGGGAATTAGGACCGGGACATCCCACTGAGTCAGAAAATCTAAAACCTAAAAAACGGGTCGACCCATCTTGAGGAAGGAGATGAAGATGACGTGGCAACTGATGTGGTGCCACATGTCATGCCACGTATCCCCATGTGTCGTGCCACGTGGGGCCACGTGTGCAACCTGTTAGACGTGTTAGGCCATGTGTCTCCACAAGGTAGGTCGAGTAAACGTCTAATAAGACGCATGCGTGACGCTCGTGGCTGCGCGTGGGAAGACCTTCCTCCTTCCACCAGCACGTGACGGCACATGGCAAGACCGCCAGCTTTCCACCAACACGTGGCGGCACGTGGGCATGAGTTTCGAGACATGGCCATGAGCATCTGACAGTTCTCGATGTCCTGAATCCAATGGTTGTGGTTTCGAGTCGATCAGATACCATCTCAAGGTTGTTTTGGGTGTCCGAAGCGTATATTTACATGTTAAAAATTAGTATTAAAATCCTGAAACTTAGGGATTTCATTCGGAGGTTACGTAGGACTTTTGTGACCCGAGATTAGGATTTTTGATAGGCGACACGACCCTTGGAGCTTGCAAAGAATGCTCAAATTGAGAATAAACTGCGGAATAATAACTACAAATGGAGTTTTATTTTAATTAAATTATTATGCAAATGGACTAAATTTCATGATTATTGAGAATTAATTAAGAATTAATCGGAATTAAGCGAGGTTTATCGGACAATCGGGGTGAAATGATGATTTTACCCTTAGAAGAGTGCAAAAGTTAACTTTTGACCCTGGAGATCAAATGCTTGTGGATTAAATTTTGACAAGTGTCACTCATCCATTGATTCCCACCTACATACATGCATCATCATCTCCATTTCTTCTTCATTTCTTCTTCATTTCTTCATCCCACTTGAAACCCATCGCAACCATTATCATCTTCTTCATTTGCGGCTGCTTGAGGGGAATAGAGAGTGAAGGAGAGGTTGAGAGACTGAGTGGGGTGGCAGGGATGGCGGAGCCGTCGTGGAGTTGGCTGGAAACCGCGAGGAACAAAGGTAAGGCGTGGGTTTTGAAAATTGGATTTGATTTTTAGATGTTTGGGCCATGTTTTGATGCCTTGGCTGTATGCTTTGAGCCCTTACGAGCATGTAGGTTTAAAAAGGAAAGGATTTGGACGCTGGGAGTGGCTAGGATAAGGACTCAAAGTTTGACTGAAACTTTGGAAGCTTGTATCTTCAAAATCAGGTATTTTCTCTCAATTCTGGTTCATATTTTGATTCCTTAACTCGATTAGAAAGATTTCCATATAAAGAATGTAGGATTTGGTTAAGTATTGAGGGAGATATGAAGGTTTGAAAATCAAACCAAAATGGAGGTTTTATGGCCATCGACTGGTGAACTAGACGGCAGCACCGATCGTCTTCTTTGGTTAGGTCGATGACATCATATGATGATAGTGCACGTATTTCGAGATTTCCTTTTTTATGTGATACTTGGGCTTAGGCCTAGTATTCTACGTGCATGTGATTGATGTGATTTGAATGATTTCATGGAGACGTGTGAATCGAGGAATTGATTATTGATTTTGAATGGTTTCACAGAGATGCGTGAAATAGACATTTCGGGCTTGAGGGCTAGTTGATTATTGACTTTGACTTGGATTAAAGTTAGAAGTGATTTGGAAAAGTGATTTGAAATGTGAAATGGTTTTCAGATTTGAAAAAGATATTCGGGCATGTGTCCCAGTTGATTTCTGGTTTGACTTAGAGTATAGTCAAACGTGGAATATATCGGGCTTGTGACCCAGTTCTGATTTATGATATGAGATTTTGGGTTGTGGCCCTATTGTGGATTTACGAGTTTGGATTTGATAGGATTCGAGGAATCTTGGATTTGGGAAATGTTTTGAACAATATTTTTATTATGGTTTTGTGGAAACTGATTTGATGAACTATATTCCGGGCGTGGGCCCCATTGAGATATTTTGAAATTTTGTGAAATGTTTTCAACACTACCATCCTCTATGATGTGATTAGTCCCGTCAGACGTCATTGATCCTGGAGAGGTCACGATGACACTGTCTGCAAGTGTGTCAGAGTCGGACTTTTTTCAGACGTCGAGCTAGGGGCTCCGAGCCTGTAGATGCCATCGCTCAGATGTTGAGCCAAGGGTTCCGACCCTGAGTTAGAGCACCTAGATGTCTAGCCACGGGCTCCGAGCCTAGTGTATATTTAGATCCGTAATCCTTAGTCGCACTCGTAGCGCTAATATCGTGACTAGTGAGATGATTTGGATATTGGATAAGAGGATTGATTAATTATGTTTTCATGAGACTTCGAATGTGAGTCTATGTTTCGGGCAGAGGCCCTATTGAGATTATTTATGAGATTATTTTGGGTTGAGACCACGAGTGGTTTTGATTTGGGCTGAGATCCTATGAGATTTGGTTTTGGACTGAGGCCCTGCTGAGGAAATGGCTTTGATTGATAATGCATGTGGCTTTGGACTGAGGCCCTACTGAGGAAATGGCTTTGATTGATAATGCATGTGGCTTTGGACTGAGGCCCTACTGAGGAGATGATGATGCATGTTGATTGAGATTCATTATGTAGATCGAGATGATACGATTTTTTAAACAGGCGGCACGTCGAAATTGGATATCGTACGGGAAAGTTACGGGTCAAGGAAGGTTTTCTATACTATTCATAATTATAGGAAAACCGAGACAGTTGACTTTTGGGCATTTAATGTGGGACCCAAAATATCTTTTGGGGACCAAGAGATGAGTGACAAGTGTCACTCATCCATTGATTCCTACCTACATACATGCATCATTATCTCCATTTCTTCTTCATTTCTTCATCCTACTCGAACCCCACCCTAACCATTATCATCTTCTTCATTTGCGGCTACTTGAGGGGAATAGAGAGTGAAGGAGAGGTTGAGAGACCGAGTTGGGTGGCAGGGACGGCGGAGCCGTGATGGAGTTGGCTGGAACCACGAAGAACAAAGGTAAGTCGTGGGTTTTGAAAATTGGATTTGATTTTTAGACATTTGGGCCATGTTTTGATGCCTTTTACGTGTTCTTTGAGCTCTTACGAGCCTGTAGGTTCAAAAAGGAAAGGTTTTGGACGCAGGGAGTGGCTAAGAGAAAGACTCAAAGTTTGGCCGAAACTTTGGACGCTGGGAGTATTGAGGGAGATATGATGGTTCGAAAAATCGGGCCAAAATTGAGGTTTTCCAGTCGCTAGTCGGTGAACCAGATGACGACGTACGACGGCGCCAGTCTTTTCTCCAGCGAGGAAAATGACGTCATCGATGACATCACATGATAACGTCAGTAGGCTACATCAGCATGCCACATCATCATGCCACATCAGCATGCCACGTCATCATGCCACACCATCGGATGACGTCAGCGTGACACGTGGTAGTGCCATGTCAGTAGGGTGTCAATGTCATGTGGCAGGGGCACCACGCCAGTAGATGACGTCAGCATTCTGATGTTAGTGTTGATCGTTGATCATTGACCAGCATTGACCAAAACATTAACCAACGCGTAAGGTCATGTGGGCACGAATTTTGAGGTTAAACCGATCTTGTTCAAAAGATTTCGACGATCTGAATCCAATGGTGGTTGTTTCAGGTCGATCGGAGAACATTTGATAGGTCATTTGGAGGTTTTTAACCTCGAAAAGGGTGTTCAAGACACGTTTACTATTTTGGTAGTTTTGAGGGTTTATGGTTTAGGCTTGTATAGGTTGGTAGTAACCTTTGACCTTCCCGAGATATTGCATTAGCCTTGAAGTGGCTTACGACGTGGATTGTGAGCGTGCAGCACGAACGATCTATGAGTAGACGTTGATTTATGAAATGATGCATGCATAAATGTTTTATATGTTTTATGAATATGATTTGAGATTCATTGATTGCATAAGATTTAAATATGATTTGTGTTGATGATTTGACATTTTCGTAGAAAATGTGATAGTGCATGTATTTCGAGATTTCTATTTTTATGTGATACTTGGGCTTAGGCCGAGTATTATACGTGCATTTGATTTATGTGATTTGAATGATTTCATGGAGATGCGTGAAATCGCGGATTTGATTATCAGTTTTGAATGGTTTCACAAAGATACGTGAAATAGACATTTCGGGCTTGAGTTCCAGTTGATTATTGACTTTGACTTGGATTACAGTCAAAGGTGTTTGGAAAAGTGATTTGAAATGTGAAATGGTTTTCGGATTTAAAAATGATATTCAGGCATGTGTCCTAGTTGATTTATGGTTTGACTTAAAGTATAGTTAAACGTGGAATATATCGGGCTTATGACCCAGTTCTGATTTATGATATGAGATTCCTGGTTGTGACCCTATTGTGGATTTACGAGTTTGGATTTTCTAGGATTCGAGGAATCCCGGATTTGGGAAATGTTTTGAACACTACTTTTATGATGGTTTTGTGAAAACTAATTTGATGAATTATATTTCGGGCGTGGGCCCCATTGAGATATTTTGAAATGTTGTGAAATGTTTTCAACACTACCATACTCTATGATGTGATCGGTTCCATCAGACATCATAGATCCTAGCGTGGTAGTCTCAAGACATCGTAGATTTGGGAGAGGTCACGATGACATTGCTAGTAGAAGTGTCAGAGATGGCTTTTTTTTAGACATCAAGCCAGGGGTTCCGATCCTGTAGATGTCATCACTCAGACGTCAAGCCAGGGGTTCCGAGCTTGAGTTAGAATACCTAGACATCGAGATACGGACTACGAGCTTGGTGTATATTCAGATGTGTAATCCCAAGTCGCACACATAGTTCTGATATCGTGACTAGTGAGATGATTTGGGTATTGGATAAGAGGATTGGTTGATTATGTTTTCATGAGACTTCAGATGTGAGTCTATGTTTCGGGTAGAGACCCTACTGAGATGATTTATGAGCTTGTTTTGGGCTGAGATCCTGCATGGTTTAGATTTGGGCTGAGACCCTATGAGATTTGGTTTTTGGCTGAGACCCTACTGAGGAAATGGCTTTGATTGATAAATATTTTCACTGTGTATTGATTTGAAAAACAATATGATTTTCTTTTAAGGAAGTATTTACGATACTTGTTTTATGATGCGTGCATGTTTTTAAGTGAAGGATATTAATGTCTTTTCACTAAATGGTTTTATAATTTGTTTATTTTTTTTCCACTCACAGCTTTTATTGTTTTTGATACCCTTCAGGTTGATCGCAGATGCGGGTTGTAGCAGAAATCGAGACATCACATGCCGATGCGTACTCCATAAGCCACTGTGCACTCTGGAAACCCCGAGCGGGTTACAGTTTTATCCCTGCTCTGGCACGTGGTGTGAGACAGGAACAGGGCCATCCCACGATAATACAGGGGGATTGGGATGGGTCCTACCAATTTTAAATAAGTTATGATGTGGTTTATATTGCTTTGATTTTATTATAATTTTTAAATAACTTTTTATGAATGTTTTGGAATTTTAAATGAATTTCAAGTACATGTTTTACGAGGTTTTGTATAAATTGTGTTTTAAGCTTAGACCCGGATTTTGAAATGTGAAGTTGTTTTTAAGTCATTGATATATGTCACATGTGTATACTTTCTCAATATTGTCAACAGTGTGTATTGATAGACAAACCTATTCGGATGGTTGTTTATTAGGTTAGTCTCAAACGTCCTGAGCCAGGCTCTATTTTTCTGAGTTAGTTTTCACTTGGACGTCCAGAGCAAGGCTCTGTTTTCTGGAGTAGTTGACCTACCAGTAATGCGGTTTGATCATGATGATTGGTATCCGAGCATCGGTGATGGGTTGGTTATATGTGATTATTTGCATTTGTGCCTTGATATTTCATATATGACTTGATTTACTAATACTGATCGATTTATGGATATTTACACATATTTCGAGATTCATGGGTTATATTATGTTTTAAGTGAGATTTGTCAGTTTTACATATGCATGCATGGTTTTAGAAAATGGAGGGAAAACTACTTATGTTTTCATGCTATGTTTTTTTAAATGCCTATTTTTGTCTACTCACAGTTTTGTGGGTTTTACTTACCCTCTAGGTTGTGGAACAAAGATGGGGGGCTACTTTGAAGTCGGAGGCATAAATTAGACACTACAAACTCGTCAATGTACTAGGGTAGGATTTAATATTTTGAGTTGTATTGCCATATTTATGCTCTGTAAACAGTTATGTAAAATATCCCTTCTCTAACAGTTAGTGGTTTTTATTGATACTGTGTGATACTTTTGAGGTTGGTTCTAATTTGCTAAATTAACTGTTAGACAAAAGAAGGATTATTCACGTTATCTAGGTAATTCGAGAAGGGGTCCTATGAGAGCTGGACCGAGTGGGTTTAGTTACATGTATAAAAGCCCAAACCCTTTGTCGGGCCGGGTTTTTATCGTGCTTTTCGAATCGGGCCTAATAAGCCCACTAGGGCCGAACTTAAATGGGCTTTTAGAAGTAAATTATTTCGCAAATTTTAAAGTTAGGAAAAAAAGATGAACATGAAAGAAAAATAATAATATTGAAAAAAAAAATCCTCGAGGATACAAAAATGTGGTCTCATTAAAATCTTACCTTAAAAAATCTCTAGGAAAAAATCAAGTAAGGAAAAAGAGTACCACAAGCACCTTTCGAGATTAAGATTATACTTGTAAGACCCGTGTCCTAGAGGGAACGGTGAATAATCTCACATTCCTGCGATGGGGGAATGGTCTGGGAGGGGAATGGTGGTGTGCCTTAAAGGTGTAGGCACACACCTATCTAGCATGAGGCCTTTTGGGAGCTCATTGGCTTTGGGTTCGGTTGGAACTCCAAAGTTAAGCGAGTTGAGGCTGGTGCAATTCCATGATGGGTGACCCCCTGGGAAGTTGCACCGTGAGCTCCCGAAAATAAAACCATGAGGGTAAGGGCAAGGAGGCCCAAAGCGGATAATATCGTGCTGGATGAGTCGGATCATGACCGAGGAGGGTCGGATCCTGACAATACTACATATTAGTTTAATGTTCATTTTACAAATTTTTTGGCTAAAAAATATATATTACAACTTTATCATGAAACTGACTCACTTTCACTCTCAACCACCTCAACATCATCATCACTAACATTCATCCAATATGGTCTTGATGCTTTGACATTCATTAATTTTTCAACCACTTTCTCTTATAGAATAACGTCTTGCATTCTTGAACTTGCTAGCATCAAATCCTTCAAGAAAATTAATGCTTCTATTGTACTTGCATTCAAACTTGCCATCTTTTCAAACACTACTCTACCCTTTGCACTAAAACATGATTATGAAGCTATAGTAGAAGTTGGAACTATTAGCACATCACGAGTAACAAGAGAGATAATAGGATATAATGGCTGTTTTGATTTACACCAACTCAAATAGACTAAAATTATTACCATCATCAACCTCAAGTTGGTAAATCAGGATTAACTTGTAAATTAGAGCTCGTGTAGAGTTATGTGAAACCTTAGCTCTTTTTAAACTTCGCATAGAGAAATTTTGAATAATAGGAAGAGATATTGAATTACGATCTTCACTTAAAGAGCTAGAAATCATATTCACGGATGGCACAATATGACTCTCACTAATCACAACCTTCCTTTTATAAACATCATATCATTTAAATAATAACTCATTAATGTTTCCTCTTATAAACCTCATATCATTTAAATAATAACTCATTAATGTTTCTGATTTTTCAATCAATAGTAGATACATCAATATGCATCAACTTTAACGATTCATCAATTGAAAAAAATTTGAACCTCGGGTCAAGAACAATAGCAAAGCATAAAAATTGTAAGAAAACTAGACCAATATTTATCAAAATTTTCCTTCATCTTAATCAAAGCATCATTAAACAAACCAAATTTGTTAATGACGACAAATGTTTCATGAATATATATTAAACAACTAATAATACGACTTGATGTAGGATAATAAACACCAAAAAATATTTTTGTTGAAGAATAAAAAATACACAAAAATTCAGCAACAAGCTGAGCAACTATCCAATCATTTTCAGTTGGAACAACCAAGTTGAAAGAACTTGTTTCGTTTACTTTATGGATATAACTATTCAAAAGGCTTTTATATAGTAAATCTACTTGCAAAAGCTCATAGGTAGAATTCCACCTATGAGGCACATCATTGTTAATGTTTTATTATTTTTTTTGGCATACCAAAATCCTTATAACATGCCACCCACACTTCATTCATTTTTATTAGAACTATTCATGCTATGTATAACATCAGTAATTAGATCAATAGATGGTGATAAAATTTGTAATCCATCTTGTCCAATCCAATTTAAAATGTGACAAGAACAATGAACATGAAATAAAATTTTGAGCTAACCATCAATCATAAGATGACTAGGAAGTTCATAAGCACCTTTATCATTATTTGATGCATTATCTAATGAAAAAATAAATATTTTTTGCATGAATACACCAAGATACCAATTTATCAAAAATAAGAGAAGCAAGGTGATGATCCACTGTGTGGGTACTCAATTATTTTAAAACAGATTATTCTCTTAAGTCAAAGACCAATCTTTATCAATAAAATATGTTGTGAGTATAACCCACCTTTTGGCATGACGACCAAACATCAGAAGTATAACAAATTTTGAAATCAAGTTTTTCAAAAACAAGTTGCAAATCATTTTTCTCTTTACAAATTTTTTTCATGACATTCCTTTTACAAGTAGAAGCTAAAATTCCTTATATTGAGGGCAAAATACATGTTGAATTATCCCCTTAAAATTACAAGTTTCAACAAATGTTAATGAAAATTCAGCTCTAACAATAAAGTCTACAAATTCTTTAAAAGCAACAACAATATTGTAGGAAAAATTTGTCAAATTTCCATTAGAGTAAGTATTTAATAACATTTGACTAGAATTAACAGTTGCTTGTGCAGCCTTATGCCTTTCTAAGTGACGTTTTAAATGATTAGTCCCAAGAGAAAAACAGCTTTGTTGCAAATAACACAGACAACCTTATATAGAGGTTGTGCCATTTTTACTTACTAGTTCATCATCTCTCATTTCACGATACCTCTAAAAAAATTTCCAAACATTAATAATTAATTCATGATCAACATATACAGTTTGAGAATTAGATGAATCATTTAAAGGTGCATTTGCCACTATTCTGAATTGTATTATCCATTATAAAAATGAATGAGACATATTTTACCTTGAAATTTTTAAAAGATTGGAACATATTACCTTAACAGTTTGAACCTGTTTGTGTGAATTCTTGTTCCTTACATATATGTTTTAATATATTTTATTATTTTCTAACCAATACAAGTTTTAATATGTTTTAATATTTTCTAACATAATATCGATGGCAGTGGCGATGTCGATGTCAGAAATGATGGGGTAGTGGTGAGGAATGATGAAATGGTGGCGGCGATGGTGATGGGTAGGGGTGGTGGTGATGGTGGTGATGAGTGGGGAGGCGACGATAGTGGTCGTGGCAGCAGTGACAGTGGTGATAGGATGGCGGTGGCGACAATGGTGATGGCTAGTGTTAGCAATAGTCGTGATGGTGGAGGTGATGTAGGGGTGCGGTGGAATTGGTGGTGGTGGCGATGGTGGTGGAGGTGGCGTCGATTATTGGAGGTGGCAACGATGGTCGAGATAGTAGTGGTCGTCGGGGTGGTGTTAGTTGTGATGGCAATAGTGGGATGGTGGTGGCGGTAATGGGGTGGTGATGGTAACGATGGTGGTAATTGTTGTCGGTGTGGTGGTGATTGTTGTCGGTGTGGTGGTGATTGTTGTCGGTGTGGTGGTGACGGTAGTAGTGTGATGACTATATAATATTGTGGTCACTTTTTACTTAATAATATATATTCGTGTTTTTATTTCTTTTGGTGGTATTCTAAGATTCAGAAAGCAATAATTTGTTATTTAAAAAAAAAAATGATATCAAGTGGACTCTTCTATTTATCTATATATATATAACCAATATAAATCCAAAACTTAAATTTGATTAAATTTCTCATAATTTCAACAATATCCTTCATTTAAAGCATGAAAAATAGTAATCAAATATCAATAATGAAGATGAAGGAGTAATTAATCTATTTAAAAAAATAAAATAAAATTTTAAAAAAGAGTAGTTTGGTCTTATCTGTATCCTTTTACCCCATATTTCATGTAAAATTAGCTACAAAACTTCATCTCCCTTTTTCACGTATAAAGAATTTCCATATCTTCCTCTCTCACAGAAACCAAATAAAAAAAATATTCAAAACGAAGGAATGAAGAATGTTGAAGGGTCATTACTTATTAGGCGATTTTTCAAAATCCAATAAAACTGTGAATATCATCTTTTCATTTGGACCAATAGAAGAAAGATTACAAGAATCTTTTACTTATAATTGATCAGACTTTGCAGAAAATAACTCAAGAATTATCGAAGGAAAAAAAAAAAACAACTTTCTTCTCTATACTATGTACATTTTCATCCTTCCTTGCATTTTCAATTGAATATTGCCATGCCCTTCATTCCCATTACTTTAAACCTCAATTGATTTTCCTTCTTAATGATGAAGCTTCTTAATGATGGTGATCCGTGGCTTAATTAGCTATTTTGGTATTCTGCAACCTACATGGCTTTTGTTGCCTGTTGGAAGCATGTTTTGGTGTGTTTTGATTAATTGCTTCTTCCTTTTAGAGTTCACATAAACATCTAAGAGTTGAAATAAACATCTAAATCAAAATTTTATTGCATGCCACTCCATATTATGTTAACTTAATAAAATCGGTAATCTCCTTCTAATTAATTAATTAATAAATTTAAAATTTCTTTAAGACATAGTATCAATTTGAAGCTTTAAGATTGTAGAAAATATTCTATGGAGCTTGCAGAATTTTTTTCGGCTTTTCTCAAACCGTGCTTTCTATGTTTAATCTCAAGGTCATACAATATCGTACCATACGTATGGATTTAGCTTCCAAATCATGTTTTCAGTTATGGTCAATTGTATGTAACAAAAAATTTGGTTAAAAAAGGTTTTGTACTTGGAGAAGGTGTGTTCACCAGAAATGTGGTACATCCTGCCACCAACAATGTTGATTCACACTACGTAACTACAACTTTATTGTAGTACCTACATATTATATTTGTGGCAACTAGTGCATTTATAACCTCATATGTTCACGAATGCTTTTATAATATTGAATGCTATTATATAAATCCTTTAACAATCAGTTATACTTTTGTTTTAAAATCTTAACGGAGGGTCTATTTCGAATTAAACACTTTACTCACTTGATTGATTTAGCCGAAACGACGTAGTTTGTGGCTTCTCTCCTGATTTTTTTTTTTCTTCCGGTTTTCCTGTAAAATATCCCAAGGAAATTTCGGTTAGCCCCTCCGTTATCGTTCCAACTCGGCCACAGATCTGATCGATCCTCTCGTTCCCATGGATTTGCTTGCACGCAGTATCTGCTTTTACATAGTCACCGTTTCTACGTTTCTCTTCTCGGTAGCAACGGTTAGCCCTTTCTTTTTACCTATAAGTCTTTGTAGCGATGGCAAGTCACCGATCTGATTATTTTGTTGTTCGATTTTGATCCAGGCCGAAGGTACTGCATCCGTCTTTTTCATCGATAGCTCCAGTCATCGATTTCTTCGTAACCCGTCATCAAACGATGTCGTCAAGGTAATTCCATCAATTGCCTCTCAATTACCCATGTGTTATCCGTCAATTTAATTTTACCGACGAAAATCAGTATAATTAAACTGAAATTATGATAAATTTGATTGTGTTCATCTATTTTTCATTTCATCCTTTTGGGTTTTTCTTTCTGCGGAATTTTAAGCATACCCACATTATTTGGCATTGGCGGGCTAGTATTTCAATATTCTTTTGTAGATATAGGTTACTTCAGATGTTGCTTTTCATTTTTTTTTTCTAATATTACATGCTTTTACTTTCACAGCCTGAATCAATGCTGCTCCCAGAAGTGAGTGCAGCCGTGTCGGTGTTGCTTGGTTTTGCACCACCTCCTACGCTCTCAGCTGCTAGTTCAGATAAGGTGTCTGAAATAATAAGGACTGGGAAGTTAGTTTCTTTAGTTACTTGCCATCTTGTCAATTAAAAATGGTTAATTTATCATATTAGTTGTTGCGTTTTCCTAGTTGAATGAGGTTCTCGTGCCTAATCCGTTCAATAGGCCTCGTGCAGTTTTTGTGCTGGAAGTCGGAGGAGTTGGTGGTATATATACTTGGTCCCAAAGTACCTGTTAATCTGTGATTATATATATTGTGCACTTACTATCAACGTGGATGTATTATACATGCAGATCCTACACTCATAGTCAAAGATAATGCCAAGTTTGGCAATGCGTACAAGGTCAAGATTGATTCTGGTTCAGACGAAGCTGATGTTGAGCTGCCAGGTATATTACCTCTTCCAGATGTATGATTGGCGAAAGAATTGGATGTTACTATTTTTCATCTAGAATTTCGTGTGTTTTGTTCATTGTACGTGTTATTGCAGATCAAAGTGAATTCTCCATCTTTTCTTTGGATGAGCAATTAGGAGATTATACTGACAATGAGTTTGGCGATTATGTAAGTCACACCTCTAGTTATTGGATATCATGTTTTTCTTTATTTTTTCCCCCTTGTTTGTCTAATTCCGTATGCTTGTGTTTTCCTGGTATCCATGAAAATGAATTTGGGTTTTTGTTTTAATATTAAATTTTAATCACTATTGTTTCTTTAGGCATCTTGGATGGGCGGTTCATATGTTGTTGATACATTGGAACTATCTGGAGAGTTGAGCATCCCCTTGGCCAATGGTTACATCTTGAAGCTTCATATGTCAAAGGTTAGTATCACATGTTCTTTTGTTAGATAATATATGTATATTCTAATTTAAGTCACTTAGATCGGAAGGTTTGCATCATATATGTATGCAGGAAGCAGACAGGTTATTCATCACTAGCCTCTTGTCTCTCATCCGAAACCTGAGAAAGGCAATGGAGATGCATCAAGATTTGTCACACAGTATCCACAGTCCAGCTGAGTTATTAATGGGCCGCTTTAATGGAATCGAGGTGCTGTTTCCTCCAACCCCCCCCTCCCAATATTTTTATTTTTTTTGTAGCTTAAAAGTTAAGAAGTAAGCAAGAAATGCACTTATTGATAGAAAATGAAGCTTGATATAGTAATGCAAAAATAAGGTAAGGAAGACAAAGGTGTAGGTGATACTTGAGATATGGATCATAAACGTAGTAGATTACATTCAGATATACCTTCTAGCAAAGAGTCCATAATTATACTCTAATCTACATCCATCAAAGAGAATGCATAACCCGAGAAGCCACCAATTCTGTTATGGCAAACAAGTCACAACTTATTAGTTAAAACAAAAGTGATAACTTTCTTTGGTTAAAATGTTCCTTTGGGTTTGTTTCTTGTCCTTCCATATGTGGAACTCCTGATTTGTACACAAAATTATGAATTATGACAATCTTATTTCTATTCACGTTTTTGTTAGCATAATATAGTTTAGAGAACTAATTTCTTGAGAGGCGCTTCTTTATTACTTAGTTGGATTGGGAGGCCACGGTATTAAGTTCAATTTTGTTACCTTACATGTTTTGTAATTCTTATTTAAGATACTTTTGGAGATTGCATGTTGTTTATAGTGGCTTGTTAGTTATGGGTCTTTTTGGTTCTTTTAGCAGACAGCTTGTTCACTTGGTTTGTATTGATCTCTATATGACATCTAATAAGGTCCTTCTGTTTCTCCTTAAAACAAAAGTGTGCATCAAAATATGGTATCAATATATGCATAATTATGTTATTCGGTTGCAGATATAAAGCATCCACAGAGTCCAGTCATATTTATGCTCTTTCTTTCTGTTAAGTGTTTTTTTTATGCAATTAAATAACATATATTAATAAAAAGATTTTGTAACATTATGATAGGTTTTCCTAGAGCAGTATGGAACTGAAGGCGCTGCTCAACATGGTGTGGAGTTACTACTTGCTACATTGTCTAAGATATTTGATTCACTTGAAGATGCATACAAAGGTGAGATCTTGGTTTAACATTGCTATTATTATTGTCCGATCACATGCCTATTCATAGGGAAACAAAATACTTGATGTTACATGTCTATCTTCTTGAGAGAGTCAATTATTGCTCTTTTAAAGCAACTCATGTTTCTTGAAAGATTGTGGCCAACTGTATGTATATATCTGTCATGTTTGATATTAAGCAATTTGTTTGTTCTGTAGTTTGGTTGAAGATTTTCATCGCTGTTTATAATTGACGACAAATGACAATTTGACAGGTCAAATTGTTGGAGCTATCCTCTTCAATGGAGTTGCGCCTTTGGAGTCGAGGAAGATGTTGAATATGTTGCATACCTCTCAGCCATCAGCTCGCTGGTTGGCTGAAAAACAAGGCCTAAATACTAGTATTGTGCAAATATACTTGGTTAGACGTACACTTGCTTGGATAACAGGAATTATTCTTATAATTTCAACGCTCTTGGGGGTAAGGTTCACTTGTCCTTAGACCCAAAGTCACAGCCAAAGTTGAAAACGAGAAAAAAAAAAATTTGTTAGATTTTAGCACAGAAGATTGTAAGTTTAGGGATCGTAGAATCAAAATACATCTACTTGAAACATCTACACGGATTGACGGACGTAGGAATTCGAAATTAAAGTGGTTTTCATAAATCAGTTTTATCAGGATATGCAGTAGGCTATCAATCAAGCTGTCCATTATCCAATATATAATTAAACTGGTAGTGTACGTTTTTTACTTATTTTTTTTTTTTTTTTGTTTTGACTTTGGGCTGTGATACAATTGGATAAATTTCTTAAGGATATTTTCCTGATTTTTCTTTGTTTCTGTGTAGGTGTGCTTTCTTCTGAATATGCCAATCACGAGGGATACATTACTGTACTCTAATGTCAAGCTGGACTGAGCATGAAAGAGAGCTACTTAATTACTCTTTTCAAGTTATGGAAGGGGCCCAGGTTGTTACTAAACCTATTATGGCATGTTTTATGTAGACACCCTCGTTTATGTATCCTTGACTAGCATTGATGTTGGGATACTGTTACTCGTTTATATTGATGGCATGAATTAGGGGTTTGGCTACGTGGAAAAGTTGGTTGTTAGAAACAGGGGTTACTTTCTATGTGAACGATGGTTTGGGCACTAGGGGTATGAGCGAGAAATTTGTGGTATGTTTAATCAATTTTTATCTACAGTAAGATTACGGGAGATTCTTTATGATATGTATTTGGTGTATTTAGCTTACATTATGTATTGTATCTTCTGAGTTTTGAATAAAGAAAATCATAAAATCTTTCTTTATCATTGATGTTTTTTCCCCGTGCAGGCAATGTATATGTTTGTCTACCCTTAGAATATTTCCCTTGCATTGCAGGGTACACGTACATCTCATCTTCCCAATTTTCAAAGTTATAAGATTTATGTGGGTGAATACTGTTTGTAGCATCCCTTGTGTAGGACTTGTGTGTGCCAGCAGCATGGGGGCATGCCTCTCATAACTCACAATGGGGTGCGATTTAGAGGTTGTGCACGTGGGAATGGTTGAGTTGGGTTTGGTTTGGTTTGGTTTGCATCCTAAACCGCTAGCCAAACCATGTTACTATGTCAAGACATACTGAGGATTTAGTTCGGTTTGGTTTATTGAGATCTCAGGATTAAGTTTGATTTTGTTTGGTTCAGTTGGAGAGAAATGGGTAAATCAGGCCATTTCGTTTTGGAGACGACAGTGGGTAACGAGCCGTACGTGCCTTACCAATGATAAAACCCCGAAGTTCAATGTACATTAAAACGAGGACAAATGTCACTTTAAGTTTCAAATCAACAATAAACTCTGGACACAAATATCATACACAAATACAACCAATCCTCAATTTTATCGGTACCAATCACGGAACAATGGGTGCTACACGCGTAATCATACTTAGGATCCTACAACATCTGAGTAATGTTAGAATCCTGCAACGTTTGAGTCATGGTCAGGATCAAACAACATTAAGGTGGTATCCTTGGGATTCGTCTCCATTCAGCGACACAACATCCTCGGGATCCAAACAATGTCTAGGTGGCAAACCCACGATCCGTCTACGTCCAGGCGATGCAATATCCTGACATTCCTGGGATTGAGTCTCCCAAAGGATTTACTCCCATCTAAGCAATGTCATACCGTGGCCTCTCTGGGATCGAGTTTCCAAACTAACGTTTGGAGGAAACAACACACGAGGATGGTTAACCGTGGAAAACAGTAATAAAATCCAGAAAACTCATTTTTATATAAATCCATTACTCAAAAAAAGTCAAAGCATTTTTTAAACCAGGTTTGAATCCAAAATACCGTTTCAACAAAAATCCGTAAAACCGTGTCCATTAATCAATCAAGTATCCGGAAAATCATCAAACAATAACTTCAAATCATTACCCAAATCATTGCAATCAAATCATGCAATAAAACATTTAAAATATTTAATTATGCAAGCATCACAATTTAAGAAAAACAAATGTCCACTCACCGTGCATTTGAATGATCTCCATCCCATACTTGCACTGTTCCCTAGTCCTCGGAACAAGGTAACCTGGTTTGCTCTGATACCAAATTGAAAGGACCCTGACAAGACCCATCCCAATCCCCTTGGATTATCGTGGGATATGTCATGTTCTCGTCTGACACCACGTGCCAGACCAGGGATAAAACCGTAACCCGCTCGTGCTTTCATCAGTACGCAACGGTTCCAAAGTACGCAGCAGCATGTGATATCTCGGTCTCTTACAGCCCGCATCTGCGATCAACCTGAAGGGTATCAAAAACCATAAAAGCTGTGAGTGGACAAAAATAAACGGTTTATAAAATCATTTAATGAAAAGACATTTATATCCTTCACTTAAAAATATGCATGCATCAAAAACAAGTATCTCAAATACTTTCATAAAAGCAAATCATATTGCTTTTCAAATCAAATCACAGTGAAAACATTTATCAATTAAAGCCATTTTCTCAGTAGGGTCTCAGTCCAAAACCAAATCACTTAAGGTCTCAGCTCAAATCCAAAACACGTAGGGTTTCAGCCCAAATCCAAATCTCAATGGGTCTCTGCCCGAAACATCAACTCACATCCGAAGTCGTATGAAATCTTGATCAACCAATCTTCTTACTCCAATATCCAGCAAATCATCTCAATAGTCACGATATCAGTGCTACGCGTGCCACTCGAGATTACACATCCGAATATACACTTGGCTCTGGAGCCCGTGGCTCTACGTCTAGGTGTTCTAACTCAGGGTTGGAACCCCTGGCTCGATGTCTGAGCGATGACATCTATAGGCTCGGAATCCCTGGCTTGACATCTGCAAAATGTCCATCTCTGACACTCTTGCAGGTAGTGTCCTCCTGGCCACTACAAGATCTATGACGTCTAGAGGCTACAATCACATCATAGAGGATGGTATTGTGGAAAACACTTCACAAATCTCAATGGTGTCTACGCCCGAAATATAGTTTCATCAAATCAATTTCCACAAACCATCATAAAAACAGTGTTAAAAAATTTTCCCAAATCCAGGATTCCTCTAATCCTATCAAATCCAAACTCGTAAATCCTCAATAGGGTCACAAATTAGAAATCTCATACCATAAATTATAACTGGGTCATAAGCCTGATATATTTCCTGTTTGACTATACTCTAAGTCAAACCATAAATCATAAATCAACTGGAACACAAGCCCAAATATCATTTCCAAATCCGAAAACCATTTCACAATTCAAATCACGTTTCCAAATCACCTTTGACTGTAATCCAAGTCAAAGTCAATAACCAACAGGGACTTAAGCCCGAATTTCAATTTCACGCATCTCCGTGAAATCATTCAAAATCGATAATCAAATTCTTAATTTCACGCATCTCCGTAAAATCGTTCAAATCATATAAATCACATGCACGTAGAATACTCACCCTAAGCCTAAGTATCATATAAAACCTAAATCTCGAAATACGTGCAATACCACATTTCCTATGAATATGCCAAATCATCCACACAAATCATATTTAAATCATATGCAATCAATGCATCTCAAATCATGTTCATAAAACATATAAAACAGTTATGCATATATCATTTTATAAAACAAAGTGGACTCACAAACCGTCTAAGCTACACGCACACAATCCGCGTCGTAAGCCACTCCAAGGCTAATCCACACTCTCCGAGATGTCCGGGTATGTCCAAATCATACTCAAATGTCACTATCGACCTATACAAGCCTAAATCATAAACCCTCAAAGCTCCTGGAACAGTAATCGTGTCTTGAACATCCTTCCCAAACCTAAAAACTTCCAAATGACCTATCAAACAATCTCTTATTGACCCGAAACCACCACCATTGGATTCAAAACATTGAAACCTTTTCGGTCTCACCTCAAAATTTATGTCCACACGCCCTCACGCGCTGGTCAAGTACGATCCACGACGGTTAACACTGACGTCAGCCTGACAATTCTGACACCTGACAGCTCTGACAAGATGAAATGTGTCACTCCCTGATTGGTGCTTCGTCTCCTACCACGTGTCACTGACAGGTCTGACATCTCTCTGACACGCTGCCCCGAGGCACCACCTC
The DNA here is from genome assembly GCA_032719365.1 of Prinsepia uniflora. Lineage (NCBI taxonomy): Eukaryota > Viridiplantae > Streptophyta > Magnoliopsida > Rosales > Rosaceae > Prinsepia > Prinsepia uniflora. Next base: position 44,202,777 of record CM064861.1, on the reverse strand, counting down.
ACTGGTCCACATGGCCTAACATCGCTGACGTGGACATTCCACGTCATTTGACAGATCTTAACACCCTGCCACCTGGCAACCTCTCACTGGTCCACGTGGTCTAACATGGCTGACGTGGACCTGCCACATCAGCTACTGACTGGATGACACATGGGCACGTGTCATGCTTTAGTTGGCCACATGGTTTGACAGGGATGACGTAGACCACCACGTCATCACCTTCAACCTCTAGCCAGGTCGACCCGAACCTCTGTAACGGGTCGTTTGACCCTGTGACCTTGACCTGGCCATATCTCCATCGTCCAACCACCGTTTTCCTCCATTCTTTTACCAAACTCATCGTCTCTCACCCAGAACCCGTCCTACGAGGTCAAAATCAAGAGAAAGGCCTAGAATTTACCTGTCAAACTTGAACTTCACGGGTCTAGTTTCAAACCTCCAACAGAGAGCCTCACTGCATCAATTCTCCTCGATTTTTTTATCCTATAAACTGGTCCGAACTGAGAAAACATAACTTAGGCCTCATAATGGTTCTCAAACGTCCAAAACCCAATTTTAAAAAATGAAATTAAATGGGTCTCGGGTAGTAACCCCGCTGTATCCTCCACCGTCCTCTCAGTATCTCACTCGCCCTTTGTCTCTCTCTCTCTCAGGCCACCAGCAACAGATGAAGATGATGATAAAAGGGAATGAGGTGGGTTTTTCAGGTAAAATGAAAATGGGAGAAGAGAGGTGATGCATGTATGAAAGATGAGGAACAAAGGATGAGTAACACTTATCACTCATCTATTGGTCCCCATAAGATATTTTGGGTTCCATTAAACAAAAAACCAAAAAGTCAACCATCTCGATTTTTGTGCAATTATGAATAGTGTAAAAATTCGTCCTTGACCCATAACTTTCCCATATGATGCCCGATTTTAACCTGCCACTTGTCTATAGAATCATATCGTCTCGCTCTATGTAATAAACCTTGGTCCATGTGCATTTGACCACCAGGGTCAAAAGTCAACTTTGTCAACCTTCTAGGGGTAAAATCGTAATTTCACCCCGAGCATCTGATAATCCTCGATTAATCCTTGATAATTCTCAATTAATCCTTATTTAATCTCGTAGATTCAAGACAGGTCGTTACAATCTACCCCACTTAAAGAATTTCATCCTCGGAATTCAAATCGACTCACTTCCACATCCAAAACTGCGGAAATCCAATCCCGCCTTCAACCCGAGGCTCTCATGTGTGTACGAACACATCCAACATTTATCCACTATCAGAAGCATACATCACTTGACGTCACGTACAATCCAACGGTCAATGTTGTAACTCAACTCGATCTCCATGACCGTATCCTAGAGTGACATGCCGTCACTGGAAACGTCCAATGCTCAATCCCATGTCTCGCTTGAGACATCGACACTCGTCGGTCTCACCTATCACTCATGCAAGTGTACTCAAAATCCAAGCTAACGACTCTACTCAGCATCCAATCTAATAATCCTGCTCTACTAAGCTGACATTTTGCTCAGCATCCAACCTGACAATCCTGCTTATGCTGAGCATCACAAGTCCCCTATCTCACTTGACGGTCTCTAACCGTCAATCATACCTACGATGCACCGTCGTCTCTAGCTGGTATCTCATCGGCTCCATTTTCACCACTCGAATCACTATTGAAACACTCGACTTGCTTTAGAGTCCTATTAGGGTACCTCGTATTGTACCCAATCTCACTCAATGACTAACGTTGTGATCACGACTCCTCTCGAGTCTCAAACTGACATCTCACTGCTCCTCTCGATACACTCAGAATGTATCTGGGCCCCTTTGAATACTTGCTCTAGCATGGATAATCACAAAAAGAAAATCACTAGGGTTCCTCTTGCCCATCATGGCCCTGAGCTCCATGCTCACACAACAATTGAACCCTCTCAAGGTCACTCTGCACTAGTGGACAATATTCGATGTCCAGTTCTTGTTCTCAATGAACAATCAACATCAGACCCTGTCTGATTACCATACCATGTCCATCTCGGACTTAATCTGATGATCGTACCACATCAGTTAGACTTCCATACTCAGCAATCTCGCTGTCAAACGTGCACTACTCATAGGTGCGTACAACACAAACACAAGGCACTACTCAGGCCTGCTCAAGTACTATACTCATGCAACCTCTGAGTAACGTACCAGTATCCACAATCCAATCCACACACCACAACAATATTGGATCTAGTTCGTCTACTACATGGCTACCATACCAATCACGGTCCAACACTGGAACCTGTCTATCCGATCTCCGTCCTTTACAAATCGTACACTATACTCAACGTCTTCCTCAAACGTCCTTTTTGAGTTCTTCCGATCACCTGACCAACTCAAGAGATGTTCCCGATTGCATACTCATCGAAATCTCCAAGACTAATCCACTTACGTCTACCAAGACGTACCAATCCAAACCTCGACCCCCATCCTGACGATACAAAGGGTCGGATCCTGCAGCCGTGTTGTAAACCTCTAATCCTGCAATCCTCTCAAACCAAAATCAATCTGACTGGAAGGAGTTGATCACGTCAACGGCTACAAACACGAGAATAACCTCCACCCGAAAATCAATGACACTCATCCAGTCTGAGTGAATCCAATCTCCATCGTCATTATTAGATGACACTAATCCCAAACTCACTCGATCCACAACCAACTCGGTCCTCGACCGCTTCGATTCACAATCAAATCGATCCACACTCATCACAATCCATAACCACATCGATCCTCAACTCCCGATCCTCAACAATCTCGATCCACTGAGGATCTACACTAGCTCTCTCAACCAACATAACATGACCCATAACACCAACACGGGTCCACCATACTGATACTCACTCATCAGGTTAGGTGACACCAAACACATTTCCCTCATCAACTCATTCAAATTTGGCTTACAGCCTGGGTGTTAAGTTCTTAAAAAATCTTTGTAACTAAGAGAAATTGCAACCATGTTGCAAGCATACCTAGAAGTCCTTATCAAAGAAGTAAAAAATGAGAAGTCTTCTTCACCAACCAATAATATATGTTGATAGCTACTGTAGTGATCCTCCCACGGTCGTATCACTCCTCAAATCAACTCGACTTTTACAAGCTTATACATCCATGAGTGATAAAGATAGTTCACTAAGAACTTCCATGAGAAGGAGTACTCGTTCCGCATGATTTCCTTGTTTACCTGTCTTGTCAAATCTAACTCTCGAAGTTCCATTGAATTCCGACAAAGAACACTGGGTCTCCTAACAGTGAGATTCCGAGCCAATTCAACCCCAAATCCACTAAGTCTTGTAACTGGACTTGAAATACTCTCGACTCTGTCGGTATCTCTCGACAATGTGGTTGCAAAATGGGTCACATACCCTAAAAACCTCCTCTAGATGTGGCAACCATAAAAATTCTGTGTCATCGGAGGGAACTCGACATAACCAACTCTCTCCAAGCTCACTGAGCTAACTGGGGACATCACATCACATCTCCAAGGTCCCCAACGATTTGTCATATGGTCAAAACCAAGCTGTCTTAAGGTCAAAACCTTATATGTCTCACCACCTTATCCAAATCGAACAATCTTAGTTTACCAATTACAACCCACGTAGTACTGGTCAGAGTACTCGCTCGTATGTCGCAACCCTGTGGGATCAAATCTTGCACACAAAACTTGTGCAATCCGTCCAAAGATAACTAGGGCATCTGTCACCAATCCAGGCATACCCCGTGCCTCCAGTAATCCCACCAAACAAGGAGGATACTAAAATCTCACTAAGCCATTCGGGATCCTCTTTGTCCTGTTCATCGACAATTGTGACTCGTATGTCTGCCACTTGACAAACTCGGATTGCTTCTAGCTCCTTGGAAAAATATTATCTAGACGCACTCTGCGTCATCCGGAATCATTTGATCGCTTCTGGATTCCATCCAACCCATCTCAGTGGAGATGGTGTGGTATCTCGACACAATCGCCACTGAAGAAACTTCATCGTCTCCTTCGTCACTGACCCATGAACACATCATGAAAAAATCCCAAACCTCTGCTCGCACCGAGCTACCGTCAAATCTCCTGCTTACGTTGGAAGAACTCCACCTCTCGAGAAAAACTCCACCTCCTGAGATAAACTCTACATCTTGAGAAACTGTACCTCCCGAGATACGAGGGATAGCCATAGAAACATTCCTCGAACGTTTCCCATCTCTCACTAATATCATCCACGTATGTCGATAGCAATGTCTTCCACAAATCTCATGTAGACCAATCCATGAAAACTTCGCTATCGGTACCAAACGCTCAGGACTAACAAAACCATGTCCTCAAGTGCATAACTAAACAACGGTAAAATCTACTCAACGCGTATAATCCACTGATCGAAGGTGGACCGATCCACAAGTACCGTTCTCACACTAACTTGTTCGACCGTTCTCAAACTAGGGTCATCAACGACCTTGGTTGCTACTAGCAACACATCCATCCTGGCCAATCGTCAGTCACAGCTACTAAATCGTCGCCCTACCGGGATAACTGGTATCCAGTCAACCAGTAACTACTATCTGAGGATCTCATCCACTCGTAACTCTACAGTCTCCAGTGGCTGGGCCCATAAGAAACTCGGCCCTCCTCGGGTCTACTCGGCCCTACTCGGGGTCGAACCCCACTGAAACATGGCAACCAATGCCAAACAGCACATACAGATATGTTCGTTCCCACTTAACTTTCCTATTCTTACACTTACTATCAAGTTGATGACAGAATGACGACAACCAGAGACATCACATCTGACAAATGCGCAACACCACAAGACCAACCCAGTTCCCTGATACCAAACTGACAGGACTCATCCCAATCCCCATGGATTATTGTGGGATGTGTCTTGCTCCTGTCTGACACCACGTGCTAGACTAGGGCTAAAATTGTAACCCGCTCGAGGTTTCATGAGTACGCAGCAGTTCCAAAATATGCAGCGGCATATGATGTCTCGGTCTCTCCTAGAGCCTACATTTGCGATTAACCTGAAGGGTATCAAAAACCATAAAAGCTGTGAGTGGACAAAAATAAATATTTTATAAAACCATTTAACAAAAAGACATTTATACCCTTCACTTAAAAGCATGCATGCATCAGAAAATAAGTATCTCAAAGACTTTCGTAAAAGCAAATCATATTGCTTTTCAAATCCAATCACAATGAAAACATTTATCAATCAAAGCCATTTCCTCAGTAGGGTCTCAACCCAAAACCAAATCACCTAGGGTCTCAGCCCAAATCCAAAACATGTAAGGTCTCAGCCCAAATCCAAATCTCATAGGGTCTCAGTCCAAAAAAATCTCATAAAACATCTCAATAGGGCTTCTACCCGAAACATCGACTCACATCCAAAGTTGAATGAAAACATGATCATCCAATCCTCTTTATCCAATATCTAGAAAATCATCTTAATAGTCACGATATCCGTGCTATGCATGCGACTCGGAATTACACATCCAAATATACACCTGGCACTGGAGCCCGTGGCTTGAGTTTTAGGTGTTCTAACTCAGGCTCGGAACCCCTAGCTCGACGTATGAGCGATGGCATCTACATGTTTGGAACCCCTAGCTCGACGTCTAAAAATGTCCATTTTTGACACTCCTACAGGTAGTATCCTCGAGACCTCTCTAGGATCTACAACGTCGGGAGGCTACAATCACATCATAAAGGATGGTATTGTGGAAAAAACTTCACAAATCCCAATGGGGCTTATGTAACGACCCATCCTTAATTTTAGGGATTAAATAAGAATTAATTATGGATTAGAAATGCTAATCGAAGATTAACCAAGGATTATCGGACATTCAGGGTGAAATTACGATTTTGCCCCTAAATGAGGGCTAAAACTTAACTTTTAACCCGGGAGGTCCGATGCTCGAGGGCCGAGGAGCGTCACGTAGATCGGGTCGATATGAGTCCATAGACAGGCGGCACGTTGAAATCGGACGTTCGACGGGAAAGTTATGGGTCACAAAAGTTTCGATGAACTATTTACGGTGGCACGTTTTACGAGGTAGTTATTGGACTTTTGTCTCATGTGGGCCCATATATTTTTCCCCAAGCCCAATGGATGAGTGTCACTCATCCATTGCTCCTATTACATAGATACATGAGTGACAAGGACCTTGATAACCGTTCCCGATCCTGCTACTGTCTGACAAGTCAACTAAAGTCCCGAAACTACCCCTCAGCACCTACTAGACAAGGGATAACTGTACTGATTTCCGTTCATGCCTTCGCGTCTCGATCAGCCCCGAACGTTGTGCCACAACTTGGAGGGTCATCAAAACAGAAAAGGTGTGAGTGGACAAAAATAATAGCCTTTGAAAATACATTTCAAATAGACCATTTTCCCCTCCAGTTTATCAAACCATGCATGCATAGGGTAAAACATATGAATAACAATCACCGGCTTTCCAGCCAAATCACATGAAAAATATCAAATCCCGGCTCTCAAGCCAAACATATGAAAACACTAACCTGGCCACAAAGACCAAAACGCATACTCAATACTAGTACGCAAAGAAATCACAATAAAATCAACATCAAACAACACTACTCACAAGTGCACAATCAATCACACAATCACATCCGCACTACGTGTAGGCCAACTCGAGAATTACACATCCTAGGTTCCTCTGAGAATTACACATCCAGAGTCTCTGAGAATTACACATCCAGATCTGCTGGGAATTACACATCCAGTCTCACCGGGAATTACACATCCGGTCCCTTCGGGAATTACACATCCGGAGTCACTGAACATACATCCAAAAACATCAATTCAATCATATATTCACATTTGACTCCAAATCCAAGCCAAAATATTTATCCAATTGGGTCTCAAGCCCAAAATGTCATTTTCACATAAATCCGTAAAATCTCATTTGAAAACATTTCTGAAATCATCCTTGACTCACCAACTAATTCAAAATACCCTTTTTGAAACCTTTTTGACTTCGGGCCTAGCCCAAAACATCAATTGCACTTTTCTCGTAAAACGTGCCCGAAAGACCGATTAAAATAATCATTAATCACAATTAATCATGCCAAATCACCATGACATCATTGCAAACCAAATCATGCAATCAATAATGTAAAACATTTAACTATGCATGCATAACAGTTTATAAAAAAAAAGTCCACTAACACACCGTCCAAATCGCTCAATTCTGAGCTGCACGCCTTTCCGTAACTCAGTACTGTTCATCTTCTTCAGTCGATCCCCTGCAACTTAACCCGTTAGCCCGCGACACGACCCGTTTCAATCTTTTCTAATTTCACATTAATTTCTTCAATTGATTCGGCTAATCTCATCGTTGTAACCTTAATTTTAGTTCTGTAAAGTTAATTTATAGAATTAACGACTAAAACCAATCAATCCCCATTTTAGTGTTCGACAGTTTACAAATCTAATTCTCATCATTTTCGATTTAGTTTTCCATTCTAATTGACCATGAAGCCTATTAAGATGGCTGTAACCATAAAATCGAAACCAACTTCAGGTTCCCATATCTCTATATACCTGAACTCAACCTCGAATTTTTGAGGAGTTGAGGACCTCCGTTCACCGTCGATAAGACCCCGTTTTCCTTCATTTCTGATTGGGTTCAACTCGCCTCAATCCCAGAAAGCTGAATTCAAGGTCAATTATAGCAATTGTGGTCCCAGGTTTCAAATTTGATGTTGGAGGATTTGAAGTTTGACGGGGTTTTGGGTTTCGGTTTTTCTTTCTCTCACTCCCTCGTCTTTTTCTTTCTGTCCCAGGCTCGTAAGTCTCTCAATTGCATCAGTTCTCTCCATCCCTCTGCTCCCAGTAAATTCATCAGGCCAGTTTGTTATATATGCGAATTTGTCCTATCCAAATATCAAACAACATCAATGCCACTAATTGTAATCTGCACAGTGACATGTGTCACTTAATTACCTAACTGACTCACCCACATGGCTGAATCATCCATTCACCTATCCAAAAGACCATTTTTCCCCTGCAACACATAATTACCAAAATCCCCCTCATAGTTCTAGACCCGTAACTTCCACTTCCGAACTCCGATCGACGCATGCCGTCTGTCTACGGACTCAGCGTCTCGGGACCTACCTAACGGTATTTACGGAAAGTCCACAAAGTGTCATGAGCAAAAAAGTAAACTTTTACCCCCATAACCAAGGACAAAATCGTCATTTCCTTCCAATTTTTCCAATTTTTCCTTTTTTGAATTTCCGGGTCGTCACACTAGAGGTTTGGACCATGAGGGGGAAAATCAAACTGGTGGTTCTAGAGGGTTTTTCTTAGTTTTAATCATATAGATAGGTTGCTAATGAAAGGACAAAGAGATTGTGATTGGAATGATAAAAAATGGGTCGAAAAATAGGAATACATAGGGGTGAACCGGTTTTGCCGATTCAGGTGGACCGGATTTACAGAAACCGGTTCAGATCGATTTGATCGTAGGTTGAAGACGCACTGTAGCAGGCGCGTGAAGCCCATGCGCAACACCTTTAGATGGCTCGTGAGGGGCGCGTGGGGGTGTTTTTGGGAAAATGTCCAACATGTGTAATCATCTATTCGATGTAACAAACATTTTGGGACTAGTTTCGAGTCGATCATACATCGTTTTGATATAGTTTGGGATGTCTGAAGATTTAAAGGCTAGTTTAAAATATGTGAAAAATCTCAGAAAATTAGGTGACTTTAATGAGAGGATATTAAAGTAATTAGTAACCCTCTAGTATAATTTGGACAGGTTTGGGAGTCCCGGTGGTGGTGATTAGCCCATAGAGGCTTATGGCGCGCGTATCGAGGTGCAGCTTGGACGGTCTGTGGGTGGACCTTAATTTTTCAATTGATGCATGCATAAATGTTTTATATGAGTTTATGAGCATGATTTGAGATGCTATGAGCGCATATGTTTGTGGTGTTTTGGTATTCACGTATTCGCACGTATTTCGAGGTTTATGCTTTTATATCGTGCCTATACGTGCTGTGTTTTCTATGATGATTTGATGGTATGGTTTTGGATTTGAAAATATGGAATAGTGTAATGACCCATCCCGAATTAGCAGGATTAATTAAATATTAATGACGGATTAGCGAGAATAATCGGAGATTAGACAAGGATTATCGGACGTTCAGGGCGAAATGACGATTTTACCCCTAGAATGGGAGAAACGTTGACTTTTTGTTTCGGCAGCCAAATGGACTTTGGCCAAGGACTGTGACATAGTTCGGGACGTCACGAGTTCATAAACAGGTGGTACGTTCGCTTCTGACATCCGTGGAAGAAGTTAGGACGATCGGAAGTTAGAGGGCAATTTGGTAATTTGGTTGAATATGGGCCAACAGTTGAGTTTGACCCGGGAGGTCAGATGGCTGAGGGCCGAGGATCGTTACATGGATGAGGATGATACGAATCCATATACAGGCAGCACGTCGAATTCGGACGTTCGACAGAGAAGTTACGGTCCTTGGGAATTCAAACGTACTATTGCACGTTTTACGAGACGGGGACTATTTGGCAGCAAGTGGGCCCCAGATATTATTGGACATGCCCAATGGATGAGTGACAAGTAACACCCATCCATTGCCCATCCAAACCAACTCATGCATATCCTTCCCCTTCCTTCATCGATCATTTTCCCCATTTTCCCAACCAACCCAACCCGATCACCCTTCCACCACAAATCCAAACCCTTGACCCCTATGACCATTTGTGAGACCCAAGAGAGTGAGAGGAGGACTGAGGAACGTGGTGGCCGGCCAGGAACAGCACCGCCGTGGACGGCGGAGGAGGAACCCGTGCAAGGTCTCGGTTTAACTGATTTTCCCTATTTTTCAGTTTTAATTATTATGGGCCGTTTTGGGTGATTGTATTGAGTTAAATAGGTTACTAGGGTCGTGTTAGGATGTTTTTGAGGAAGGTTAGGGACTGAGGAAGCCGTGGAGAGGTGTTTGAAAAACTGGACCGTGAGAGCAAAGTTGGATCGGTTGGGTTTTGTGGGTTTTAGAGGATTTGGTTCATAGGTTTAAGTTCCTAGGATCAAATTAGGAAGGATATGATTGATTAGGAAGGAAAAAGATGAAAATTGGACTGGGTAGGAGGTTGGACCGGTCACGCCGGTCCAAGTTGCAGAAGAAAAACCTAACCGGTCGGTCGGTTGGAGGACAGGGATGACCCTGTGCAGTGGCGCGTGAGGCCCACGCGTAGGGCCATCTTCGGGCGCATGTAGGCACGTGGTGAAGAATTTGAGGGTGGTTCCAACATGTGAAATCATCTATTTGATGTAACGAACATTTTGGGACTGGTTTCGAGTCGATTGGACATCGTCTTGATATAGTTCGGGCCTTCCGAAGATTTCGGTGCGAGTTTAAAAATAGTTAAAAATCCCGGAAAATTAGAGGGCTTTAGTGAAGGGTTAATTAAGTAGTTATTAACTCTCTAAAGTGATTTGGACAGGTTTGAGAACCCCGAAGGTGACGATTGACTCGAGAAGGCGTACGACGCTCATATCGAGGCAGTAGTGCGGACGATCTGTGAGTGGACTTTCTTTCTGAAATCGATGCATGCATAAATGTTTTATATATGGTTTAATATGTGTTTTGGGATTCCTTGAGTGCATTTTGGTGTATGTTTACGTATGGTCACGTTCTTCGAGGTTTTCGGTTTTTATACGTGCTTATATGCGCTTATGCTTTCGATTTCCACGAAATGTTTTTGAAAGGGTAAAACCGGGCTTGAGACCCATTTAGATTTTTTTTTGAGTCGGACATGAGACTCTATTGATGACCTAGGGGTCTGAGTCGTGGTCGCGACGGGTGTTGTGTGCACGGCAACAAACTACGTGACGCTCGTCTTCAAATTGGGATGCGTTCCTTCCGGAGAGGTCACGATGCACGTCCCGGTATCGAGCAGCCACTGGAGGCTCGACTTCGGAGTGTTGACGGTTTAGAGGATCAATCAACGACGTGTGCACCATGGTCTAGAGATGGTCGCGATAATGATGTGTCACGTCGACATACTAGGATTGGCAGCGGTCCTGGATTGATGGTTGCACTCATCTCTATGATCGGGATCATGACTAACCCTGAGATATTGGGCTCGATGCCCCATTGATTTACGAGTTCGAGCTCGATGCCCATTTATTGCGAAATTGGGCGAGAGGCCCTATTAAGTCCTATGTTCAGGCAGAAGGCCCAGTTGATTTGGGTTATCGGGCGTGAGTCCCGTTTTATGGTTTTGTATACTGGTATGTATATACCCTCCTTATGAGCTTATTGATTGGTCTCCTCTAGAAGTCGACCTGGAGAGTCACGATCCACAGACCAGAATGGGTATCCCTATAGGGATCCCGTTCTAGAAGTGGGCGTTATGATGTGGCCCCGGACCAGATTTCGGAGAGATGATCAGACTAGGTCCGAAGATAGAGCCTCCCAGATGGAGAATTCTTGGGAGAAGACTCAGAGTGAGACCCCGAGTAGTATGCATACTTATATATATAGAGACATCGTGACTATATCGGGGATGTGTTCCCTAGGGGCTGTGTGCCCCGAGTTGGCATCTTCTCCGGAAGTTCCTAGGATGGGTTATATATGTATATATGTATATGTGTATGAGTTTTCACTGAGACGACATTGGGCTGAGACCCACGCGTATTGATTTTGGGCTGAGACCCATATGAGATGGTTTTGGGACGAGTTCCCACGTGCTTTTGGTTTGGGCGGAGGTCCCATGTATTGATTGACGCATTTCGGGCCAAGGCCCAAATGGTTTTATGGTTCATGACGGTTTATGGGGAGCGGGCATGAACTCTAGAAATGGTTTTCGAATGCATGCATATGTTTTTAATGAAGGGCATAAAGGTCTTTTATGAATGTTTTTAAAAAATATTTGTTTTGTCCACTCACAACTTTTTTGTTTTGAATGCTCTTCAGGTTGATCGCGGATGCGGCTGTAGCAGAGACGGGACATCACATTCCTCCTTCGGATCCTTTCGCCCTCTGATAGCCCCGGTTTGACAAAGGACAGAAATATCTCTGGTCTGACACTTCGTGTCAGACAGGAGCAGGCACGCCCCACGCTAATCTCTAGGGATTTGGGATGGGTCCTGTCAAATAGGGCATGAGACCCATTTGATTGGAAACCATCGGACTTGAAGTCCATTTGATTTAATGAGAAATCGGGCAGGAGGCCCATTTGAGTTATATGATGGGGTTGGGTTTTAGGCCCAAATGACTTACATGATCGGGCTTGAGGCCCAGTTGGTTTATGAAATGGAATTTCAGGCTGAGTCCCGTAAGTTTGGAAATTGGATTTATGGAATTACGATGGTGCTATGGAAAATCCGGGCGTAGCCCTTTGAATAGTTTTGAAATGATTTATGAAAGGGTTTTCCGTATACCATCCTTATGAACGGTTGCCCTCTAGACGTCCCGTAGTATCCTTGAGTAGCGGGTTGTCTCCTTCAAACGTCTCATAGTATCCTGGAGTAGTCACGGGGCATTGCCTACGAGGGGTATTGCACGGAGCGACCGATCTACATAGTGACTCAGGAGCAGGATTACCAGAGGTTAAAACCTCCCCCAAGGAGGGTCATTGATCTGCGAGTCATTGACCTGGGTGATTTTGGGCTGAGACCCACATGTACTGGATTTGGACTGAGACCCACGTGATTTGATTTGGTCTGAGTCCCTATGGATTTGGTTTTGGGCTGAGTTCCCATATACTTTGGTTTAGCGTTTTGGGCTAAGGCCTTAATGATTGATTTGATTAAATGGTTTTCGAATGCATGCATGCTTTTTAGTGAAGGGTATAAATGTTTCCTTTTCATAAAATGTGTTTTATAAATAAATTATTTTTTTTGTTTTATAAATAAATTATTGGTTTCGTCCACTCACAGCTTTGAATGGTTTCGAATGCCCTTCAGGTTGATCACAGATGCGAGCTGTAGCAGGGACCGAGACATCACACTCCTCCTCCGATCCTGGCGCACTCTGGAAGCCCCAGTTGGGCTAAGGTTGGAATTATCCCTTGTCTGACACTTCGTATCAAAAGGGAGCAGGCGCGTCCCTTGTTAATCTCGAGGGATTTGGGACGGGTCCTGTCAGCCTACGCCTGAAATATAGTTTCCTCAAATCAGTTTCCACAAAACCACCATAAAAATAGTGTTAAAAACATTTCCCAAATCTTGGATTCCTCAAATCCAATCAAATCTAAACTCGTAAATCCTCAACAGGGTAACAAACCCGAAATCTCATATCATAAATCATAACTGGGTCACAAGCCCGATATATTTCCTATTTAACTATACTCTAAATCAAACCATAAATCAACTGCGACACAAGCCCGAATATAATTTACAAATCCAAAAACCATTTTACACTTTTCCAAATCACCTTTGACTATAATCCAAGTCAAAGTTAATAACCAACTGGGACTCAAGCCCGAACATCAATTTCACGCATCTCTGTAAAATTATTCAAATATCAATTTCACGTATCTCTGTAAAATTATTCAAAACCGATAATCAAATCCCCAATTTTACTCATCTCCGTGAAATTTTCCAAATCACATAAATCACATGCACATAGAATACTCAGCCTAAGCCCAAGTATCATATAAAACATAAATCTCGAAATACATGCAATATCACATTTCCTACGAAAATGCCAAATCATCCACACAAATCATATTAAAATCATAAGAAATCAATGCATCTCAAATCATGTTCATAAAACATATAAAAGAGTTATGCATGCATCATTTCATAAAACAAAGTCCACTCATAGACCGTCCAAGCTACACACTCACAATCCGCATTGTAAGCCACTCTGAGGTTAATTAACACTCTTCAGGACATCTGGGCTTATCCAAATCATACTCAAATGTCACTATCGACCTATACAAACCTAAATTATAAACCCTTAAAACTCCCGAAATAGTAAATGTGTCTCAAACACGCTTCCCGAGGCTAAAAATCCCCAAATGACCTATCAAACGATCGCTGATAGATCTGAAACCGCCACCATTGGATTCAAAATGACGAAACCATTTGAACAAGACCAATTTCACCTCGAAATTCATATCCACGCACCCTCACGTACCAATCAAAGTTCAGTCCACGGCGGTCAACGCCGATAAACAGTGGTCAACACTGATGTCACGCTAGTCAACAATGACGCCAACTGTTGACAATTCTGACACCTGATAGCTCTGAAAACATGACACGCGTCACACCCTAATTGGTGCCACGTGTCACCGATGGGTCTAACACCTCTCTTACACACTACCATGTGGCACCACCTTATTGGTCCACGTGGTCTGACATCGCTGACGTGAACATACCACATCATCTGTCATGTCATCTAACAGATCCTGACAGCCTGCCATGTGGCACCCTCTCACTGGTCCACGTGGTCTAACATCACTGACGTGGATCTGCCACGCCAAATGCTAACTTGACTAACACCTAGCCACGTGTCACACTCTAGTTGGCCATGTGACCTAACAGGAATGACGTAGACTACCACATCATCACCTTCAACCTCTAGCCGGGTAGACCCGACCACTCTTTTCCTCCATTATTTCTCCAAACTCATTGTCTCTCACACAAAAACCGTTCTACGACATCAAAATCATGAGAAAAGTCCTAGAATTTACTTGTCAAACTCGAACTTCATGGGTCCAGTTTCAAACCTCCACCAGAAAGCCTACTTGCGTCCATTCTCCTTGATTTTTGATTCTATAAACTCATCTAAACTCAAAAAACATAACCCAGGCCTCAGAATGGTTCCCAAATGTCAAAACCCATTTTCGAAAATTCAACTTAAATGGGTTTCGTGTTTTTTACCTGGGTTCACAGCTAGTGGCCCCGCTGTGGTTCCATCGTCTCCTCCACCGTCCTCTCAATCTCTCACTCACCCTTAATCTCTCTCTCAGGCCACCAGCAACAGATGAAGATGATGAGAAAAGGGAATGGGGTGGTTTTTCGTGGAAAATGAAAATGGGAGAAGGGAGGTGAAGCATGCATGAAAGATGAGGAGCAATGGATGAGTGACACTTTTCACTCTATTAGTCCCCACAAGATATTTTAGGTCCCACTAAAAAATAATCCCAAAAGTCAATCATCTCGATTTTCGTGCAACTATGAATAGTACAAAATGAACTCGTATCATCTTGATCTACATAATGGACCTTGGTCTATGTGCATTTGACCTCCAGAGTCAAAAGTCAACTTTTTCTTCCTTCTAAGGGCAAAATCATAATTTCATGCCGGTAGTCCGATAATCCTCTATTAATCCCTGATTAATCCTTGATAATCCTCAATTAATCTTTATTAATCTCGTAGATTCGAGACGGGTCGTTATAGACCCGCTCCAAAACTCTTTGATAATCATACTTGGTCATAGTCTTGTCTGACATCTTAATCAATGTACGTAGATACCCTGAGCACTTTTATACACAAAACAAAGAACCCGCCAGACAAGGGATATAATCTGACTCTATCAAAATTAATAACTCGGTATGTGAACCAAATAAGCGTCCTCATGGAGTCACCGTCCACGTCCAACCTACTGACCCCGAAGAACCTGAAAGGTAAAAACTCGACTCTTTCCTAGGCCTAAAACAATAACCGGATCTTCCTAAGTCTGATCCTTACATTCTAACATTTCAAGTGTACCATCAAAGTCTCCTAGTCCTAAATAAGTTCTTATCCAAACTTCCGAGATTTCGGGAGGTTCATATAAAGCCAAGTAAGAGTACTAATAATTCGAACATAGGGCAATACCTTTAAATAAAGTCCAAATGCAACAAAAATTGTACCACTAGATCTATAAGGAAGAAAGGATGAACATTCATGCTGACCAGATGTCTAGGAAAACTTGCACGCGCCTTCATGCACTTCCGTCGATCTCTACTAGTGGGCCTCACGTGTCTGCTACTATACTCGCCTACCTCCTCTAATCGGGTATGCGGGTTGACTCGTTTCCCTGTAGCTCAGGTCTCTAACCGATAATTCAATCCATTTCTATTCTTTGATTTCTCCTTCGAATTTCAGGTTTGAACTACAATTCCTCATCTTCTCATCACTAAGAACATCAATATGGGTTTAGAACATTGAAAACTCGCCTCGATTTAATGAGAAGAGGTTCAGAGTTTTGCCTGAGATTCAGATTTCCTAATTATGAGAATTCATGCATTAAAAAATTCAAGTCTTCGACTGGTTTTGGTTGCATAGACCCAAGGAAGAAGATGGTAGACTTGGTTTCGAGTTTGGGTAGTCCACAACTCGTGGTTGCATTTCAAAATTACATTTTTTTCCTTGTCCCTCATTTCCTTCTTCTCCATTCCTGCCAGAAATCTCACCAATCTACTCCCAATCTCTCTTTCTTTTTCATCCCAGACCTGAGAGAAGTAATCCCTTCGAGAGAACTCCCAGAGACGTCATATCCTGTTACCTTCCCCCTTCATAGTTTTATCACATACAATGTATACAGAAGAGAGTGATGTTGTCTTGGCTTAGGGGTTGATAATCGTCTCCCAAATAGCAGTCCACATGACCCCCTGCCTTCTCTAATGGCTCATCCTAACGCCCAGGTAGAAATTACCAAATTTCCCTTTATCCAAATTTACCAAAATACCCTTGGACGTCCAGACCTATAACTCTTCCATACGGTCTCCATTGTTCGTGTGTCACCTGTCTACGAACTCGTAAGTTCGAGGCACACTCATTGGTCCTATCGAAATTTCCTAAAAGTTTCCTAATTTAAAATTGACTTTCAGGCTAAAACTAAAGACAAGTGTAAATTCGTCAATTCCCAATTCCATTTTTCGTAATTGCTTGAAATTTCTGGAATGGTTCATTACAATCTTCTCCTCTTTACAGAAATATCGTCCTCGAAATTTATGCACGCAGATCAAGTAACTTATAGGTTTGCCAATTTTTTTTTGTTATGGAGTAACTTATATTTTTTATGTATGAAAAGAAAAACTTATGTTAATTGAAAAGAAAAATTATAATTATTTATTTTATATATTAAATTCAAATAATAGAGTTTTAAATAAAGTTCAAAGAAAATGTTTTAGTTTTTTTTTTTTCATTTGATTTCATTTTGGAGGTTTTTCATTTGATTTCATTTTGGAGGTTTTTCATTTGATTTCATTTTGGAGGTTTAGATGTTTATAATCTATTTTGTACATATAAAGTGCTTATACTCAATTTTAAACATGTTAGTACAATTTTACTCTCTTACAAATATATAGCGAAATCATGATGTTATCTTACATATAGATGAGTTACGATATATTTCAGACGTTTAATGCAATATAATTTATCTTGAGTAGATAATGCAATTTTGATCATCTTGATCATATAGTGCACTTTCTGTAACGACTTGGATCTTCAACAAGAGTTAAAATGACTATTTTTCCCCTAAGTCAAAGGGTTGACTTTTGACCAATAAGTCAAAGGGTTGACTTTTGACCAAAAAGTCAAATGTTGACTTTTGCTCGGGAGATCTTATGGACATACTAGGGAGGGCCGTTATGGAGGTCCTAAGCTCCTGAATACATAGACATGCGGCATGAAAAAAACGGAGGTCGAATGGTTCCATTATGAATCTAAAAAGGTTAGGGGCATTCTTAGTCTGGTTTTTATAGACTTCCTCCTAAGATCATTTTGAACAATTTGGTGGAAAAAACTAAAGAAAATGATGAAAAACAATGGTTTGTGAGTCATGTCATGGCCGCCGGGGTCGGGTTCTATGCACAGACCCGCGGGCCGACCTGGCGCAAGGTTAGTGGTGACTCTGTGACAACCTATGAAGAAGTTATGCTCGTCCAAAGATTTAAGGTTTTATTTATATTTTCCTTAATTAAGAAATTTGGGATGATTAAAGGTTAATTGATTATTCAAGGGTTCTTGGAAGTAATTTATATTTGTAATATAACTATGATGAATTATACGTTGAAGTATTACATGTAGTTGTGGGAATTATGATTTGGGTGACTATATAAGTGGATTTATTCATAATTACATAAATAATATTAGATGAATACGTTCAATAGGCATATCTTAGTAAAATGATATGTATGATGTTATACAATTATGTTAATGCCTAATAATGACAGTTATGTGTATAAAGTTAGTATGACGATATATGTTTATTAAATCAATTGGTAACCAACTATGGTTAAATGATGAGTTTATAAGGTTATTAAGAAGGTTTTGGTTATATATCTATTTTTGTGTGAAAATATCGTTGGAAGGTTAAGGGACTTAACCATACTCTTTTTGACTACTAAGAAATTGATAAGGGACATATTGAATAAGGAAAATGTTGTGTAAGAAATAATAAGATTATCAAGATACGATATTGTTCTAGATAGGACCTAACGTGATCGAGGCTCGAATAATTTAAAATAGGTAAGAACTTACCTGTTGACGGGAATAAGTCGGATGTGGGTGGTTTTCCCGCAAGGTGGGTTTCGTTTGGTTAGATTAATAAGAATTGAAAAGGATTAAATTGGGTAGATTCCTTGTCGAACAAGAAGTTGTCAGATGGGAGTAGGACCAGTCCGGTTTTTAAGATATTAGGGACAGCTTCTGTCAACTTGGTATCAAAGCTTGGGTTGATTTGTAAACGTAAATCCGATTTTTAAGAAACAAATAAATGATGAAATGATCTAAATATAATTTTAAATAAGCATATAATTTTTGGGAAATATTAATTGTTAACACACCGACGTTGGAAAATGATTTCTTATGATTTTATGGACCTTATTTTAATATACAAGTTACAAGAAAGTAATTAATTTTATGAATTTCTATATGCTGGATAATTTGGAAATAATTGGAAAATTACATTTTACAATTAAAAACTTGGTTTTATTTTTGAAATACAAGCTCACAGTTTTGAATTATCACGATAACGTTTGAATGTAAATTTGGAGTTTAAAATTTGTATATATGATGATGTTGTTATGTTGACTTATATTGATGAAATAACTTGAATAGGAGCGAATATATAACTGGCATGATGATGTATGATTGATGATATTGAAATAATGACATGATATTAGATGATATAATGAACATATGATGATGATGTGATGACATAATGATAATGATGGGATGATGTATGATGATACCAAGATGTGATGGTTTAAGTGTTAAGAAGTTATAAATTAGTTTTGCAATTTGTTTTGGGTTCTGAATTTAGTTTGGGTTATGGAAATGAAATTGATGTATGATATGGTTAGGTGATTTTTGGATATGTTATATATGTGATGTGATGTGATGTGGAAACTTTCCTCGAGATGTCAGATTGATTGGATAGTCTCAGATGTTGAGCTGGGCTCTAGTTTTCGAGACAGGCATTGTAATGGTTAGTCTTAGACATCTAGCTGGGCTCCAGTTTCTGAGGCTAGTGTTGTGAGGACTCAAACGTCAAGCCAGGGGCTCCAATTCCTGAGTCAGTACCCACTCAGACATCGAGTAGTGCTTCAGTTCTTGAGTGAGTTTACACTTAGACGTCGAGCAGGGCTCTAGTTCCCGAGTGACTACCGGTATTATTGATACCCCCGAGGAATGTTTGGATGAATTGATTACGTGTTGTTTTCAGATGTGATTCAGATGATGATTGTGGTAAATGGCCTACGCGTAGTGCTATTATGTGAAACGGTTGGTACATAAGAGAGTAATTGGTTGAGTTTGGATTATGGATTGGTGGAACATAAGCTTAGGTTATACGGGATCCCGATATTACTTGAATCTTGATAGAAGCCTTGGTATAAAGTATGTTTTGATTTTTGAACTCGATTTCCAATATTGTTTTGAATGTTGGTTCCAATTGAATATGATAGTTGTAATATTGGAGTCTTGATAATTTTCATATGATTTATGGACGATTTTCAAAAATACCTTGATGACACATTTTACCAAGGATGTGATTATGTTGTGTTTGGGCATAGGCCCAAGGTTTCGAGTTATGATATAGATTGGTGAATCCTCGATATTCGTGATATGGGAAATGTTGTTATGATTAATATTACGTATAAGGGATGGGTTGTGTATGATTTGGATTATGGATTTTGTTGTGATATGATGTGAGTATATGTTGCTCGATATACTTGGTAGTGGTATGTAACTTTAAGTAAATTGTGTTGAGTAGCAAGGATAAAGTATGGTTCGGCTTTAAAATTTTGAGGACAAAATTTTATTAAGGAGGGGAGATTGTAACGTGCCAAATTTTAAACAAGGGCTAAAATGAGTATTTTCCCCCTAAGTCAAAGGGTTAACTTTTGACAAAAAAGTCAAAATGTTGACTTTTTGTTTGGGAGATCTTATGGACATACTCGGAGGACCGTTGTTGAGGTCTTGAGCTCCTAAATACATAGACAGTCGGCATGACAAAAACGGAGCTCGAATGGTTCCATTATGAGTCTAAAAAGGATTGGGGCATTTGGTAATTTTGGAAAAAGGGTAATTCAGTCAATTCACAAATGAACATGTGATTCATGTGAATTTGGGTCTAGAAGGTTCTATAATTTTCCCTTCCTCTTCCCTCACCAACTTACACACATTATGTATGTGTGTTGTGTGTAATTGTGAACAACTTCGGTGAGAGTAGGTCGAAGATATAAGAAAATAAGAAAGAGAGGAAATGTGAGGAAAAGGGAGAGAAAAAGAGAGAGAGAGAAGAAGATGCATAAGAAACACTGGGGAGGAAAAGTACCCAGGGCTGCAACCATGATCGCGCCCGTGAGGGCTCAAAATGGTCATAAGTTGTTAACCAAGTTTTAGGGTTGTTTCATTCGATATAAAGCTTCTAACATGCTAAGTGAAGCTCTTAGCGTCGTTTTGGGACAAGTAAGAGTGAGACGAACGCTAGAAGGCCATCAAAATGGCTGAGGAAACCATAGTCGAGAGATGACAAGCCAGAGCCGTACGTTGAGGTTAGTATTTCAGTCTGGTTGTTATAGAGTTCCTCCTAAGATCATTTAGAACAATTTGGTGGAAGAAACTAAAGAAAAGGATGAAAAACAACGGTTTCTGAGTCGAGTCATGGCTGCCCAAGTCGGGTTCTGCGCTTAAACCCGCGGGCCAACCCGGAATAAGGTTAGTAGTGACTCTGTGACCTGTACGTGGCCCCACGTGCAGAGTAGCTCCTCAGTGCATGAGGGTGCGTATGGCGGAGGCTCATCATCCGATCAACACGAAATTTCTTCCTCTTCAAATTTTGGGTTTATTGATATATAATTTGGGTTAATTGGACAACCTATGAAGAAGTTATGATCGTCCAAAGATTTAAGGTCTTATTTATATTTTCCTTAATTGATAATTGAGAAGTTTGGGATAATTAAAGGTGAATTGATTATTCAGGGGTTCATGAAAGTAATTTATATTTATAATATAACTATAATGAATTATACATTGAAGTATTACATGTAGTTGTGCGAATTGTGATTCCGGTGTCTATATAAGTGGATTTATTTGTAATTACATAAACAATGTTAGATGAATACGTTAAATTAACATATCTTATTAAAATGATATGTATGCTGTTATACAATTATGTTAATGCCTAATAGTGACATTTATGTGTATAAAGTTAGTATGGTGATATATGTTTATTAAATCAATTAGGGACCAACTATGATGATATGATGAGTTTATAAGGTTATTAAGAAAGTTTTGGTTATATATCTATTTTTGTGTGAACAAATCGTCGGAAGGTTAAGGGACATATAAATACTTTTTTTGAATACTAAGAAATTGATAAGGGAAATATTGAATAAGGAAAACAGTTTGTAAGAAATGATAAGATTATCAAGATATGATATTGTTCTAGATAGGACCTAATGTGATCGAGGCTCGAACAATTTAAAATAGGTAAGAACTTACCTCTTGACGGGAATAGTGGGTCAGATGTGGGCGGTTTTCCCGTAAGGTGAGTATCGTTTGGTTAGATTAATAAGAATTGAGTAGGATTAAATTGGGTAGATCCCTTTTCTGGGAACGAATTGTCAGACGGGAGTAGGACTTGTCCGGATTTTCTGATATTAGGGACATGTCCTTTCACTTTCACGCCGTTTTATCTTGGACCTGTACAGTGGTTTTTCTCATCTTGGATGTACAGTGCAATTTCTGTCACCTTGGAGGCATAGTGAAGTTTTTGTTATCTTATACTTGTAGTGTAGTTTCAATCATCTTAGATGACAGAACCTGTCCCCAATCTAGTTTGATAACCGTGTTTGATCCTGCTCCCGTCTGACAAGTCAACAAGAGTTCTGAAAACACCCTCAGCACTAGTCAGACAATGGATAATTGTACTGATTTCCATTCGTCCCTCTGCCTCTAGAGTAGCCCCGATCTTTAAGCCACGACCTAGAGGGTCATCAAAACAACAAACGTGTGAGTATACAAAAATAACACTATTTGAAAATACATTTGAAAAACGAATCCTTTTACCCTCCAGTTATAAAACATGCATGCATAGAGTAAAAGATGAACAACCAGATTTCAAATCATATCACATAGAAAGTCGTGGGACCGACAATTAACATATATCAAAGCTCGTGGCCCACATTTTCCCGAAATCCATTTCATCAAATCATGTAAAACAACTGGACATAGTCATCCACATCAAACCAGTCACAAAGATCATCAACAACAGTACTAGTCATGAATACTCAAATATCAATCATAATAATCCAACAGTAATACTCACAAGTGCATAGACATCAGTCACAACATCACAACATCAGGACTACTCACAAGTGCACAATCAATCACATAATCACATGGTCATTACGTGTAGGCCATCTCGGGAACTCCACCCACAACATGTAGACGTAACACATAATCAGGAACTGCACTCACGCAACATCCGAGTCACGTATAGGGACTGCACTCGTAACATTCGAGCTAGGTTCGAGAATTGCACACGCACATCTAGACGTACCACATACTTGGAGATTGCACTCACGCACATTCGAGTCATATTCAGGGACTGCACTCACATCGTCTCGACACGTACTAGTATCCACAATCACAAACACAATCCATACCACAAACACATGTTTCACTCCAACAGGGTCACAAGCCCAAAATATAATTTCCAACAGGGTCTCACGCCCAAAACATCATTTCCAGGAAATTATCGTAAAATCATGTCAATAAATCACTTCATAAATCCAAAAAACATCAATTCAATCATATATTCACATTTGACCCCAAATCCAAGTCAAAATCGTCTTTAAAACAGGGTCCGATCCTAAAATATCATTTTGACGAAAATCTGTAAAATCATTCAGAAACCAACAGTTAAGTCCATTGAATCATCAAGTAATGACCTCAAATCATCATTCAAATCATTGCAATCAAATCACGCATTAAATAAAATAAAACATTTAACTATGCATGCATAACGGTTTATAAAAACAAATGTTCACTTACACACCGTCCACGCGGTTTGATTCCAAGCCGTATGCTTCTTTGTAATTTCCAAGAATCACCAATTCTGTCAAAAATCAATATCAAGTGTCACAAACATTCCCAAATAACCTCACAATACAATTCCATAATTTTTTGGGATTTAAATACATATTAAAAAGTACAAATATGCTTCAGACACAAGAAATTATACTGAAATGATGTCCGATCAAGTAGAAACCTATACCAAAATGTTCGTTACATTGATTACATTAAAAAAATTGTTGAATGTACCTCAAAAATCATGCTCACGCACCTCCATGTGCCACCACAAACGGTTGCTGGTGAAGCCCAAGCCTGCCACTATTCATCATCTCCCTCCCCCGTTTTCTGCACAACGGGTTGTTCGACCCGTTTTCATCACCTGGTTAAGAACCTGCAATTTCATGCTTAATTTCCTCAATTATTTCCTCCAATCGTCTCTATTAACTTCCATGAATAGTTCTAAGATCTCAATTTCCTTAAAAACTCACCTAAAATCGAGAATCAAATTCTCCAATTTGTCCAAAGTTTCTAGTTCATCGTTCCATGCCTTCCCTAGATTAACCCTTCATGTTTACACTTCCATTCGACTCGCCAGGGACCAAGGATCACAACTCCAACATCAATTGCACTAATTAATTATCCAAAACTGAAAATCAACTTCAAGGTTTTATTAGGGTTTTGGGTTATCTGGGCTCTGGGTTTCCCTTCGAGTCTGGGTTCCCATTCATCAACCCTTCCTTCTTTTCTCTCCTTAATTCGTTATGAATCGCATTGTCTCTCTCGTGGTTCTCCCTAAGACTGGTGTGTTCATCCCTTAATTTTGTGCTTTTTCTTTGGCTTTGTTTCAAAGAACAAACACACATACACAATCGTACACACACACACACACACACACACACACACACACACACACACACACACACACACACACACACACACACACACACACACACACACACACACACACACACGGGGCCACAGTGCCACTAATCCATGGCAGGAGATGACAAATCTCACTTAGTGAATAGGGTGAGTCACCACTGTTGGTGACTTATCAAAACAGTAAAAATACCAAAATGCCCTTGGGTCCAAAAATTTTGAAAATTCCCCTAGGCAATTTAGACCAGTAACAATTTATTCAAACTTCGATTTCGACGTACTGCCCGTCTACGGACTCAGGACTCTGAGACCAATGAAACGATCTTACGAAAAGTCCAAAATGTACCCTGACTAAAAAGTCAACTGTTGACCCATTAAGCAAGGGTAAAATTGTCATTTCCGTTTCAAATTCTTGAAATTTCATTTTTTGAATTTTTGGGTCATCACAATCTACCCCTTTTAAGGAATTTCGTCCTCGAAATTCGAATGTACCTCTTTGACAACCATGGAGACTAAGTCTGCATCGATACCTCGGGTTCCCACCTGAACCCTTATTTGCTATGTGAAACCATAATTATCTATTCTACCTTCCAGCTCTTCTAGAGCCCTGATACAATATGGTGGTTCATCTAGAGTTTTAAACCAACATCTCGACTCCTTCCGAGTCCACTTTCAATATCTCGACTCCTCTCGAGCCCAAATCCAACATCCACATCCATGCCCCTATCGGCATGCCTGGTTACCTAGCAAACACCGTTGGGTGAACCACATCCTATTAAGGATATCGCATCACACATTGAACCATCAAACACTTGCTTCAACCCATAAATTCATTCAACTGTGTTTTCTACGTCCAACTCGCCCATCCATGCTACATTTCTAGCGTCTGGGCTCACTCACTATCTGGACACACACAAGTCCTTCTATCGGAACGTAATACTCAACGTCTAACCCCCAAGTCCAGGGTCAATTCCATCCCGACATCTATCCTGGGATCTCATATACCCTTACACATTCATCTCATTACCAGGTTATGCACGGGGCTCGCGTGTTGGAGGTATAACATGGAAACACAAATCAGTACCCAAATGCTCTAATACCAACTTGGCAAGATCCGTCCCCAAACTACTTTGATAACCGTGCTAGATCCTACTCCCATCTAACAAGTCAACTGGAGTTCCAAAAACACCATAAATACTGGTCAGACAAGGGATAGCTGTACTGATTTCCATTCATGCCTCCACCTCTCGAGCAACCCCGATCTTTGTGCCACGACGTGGATGGTCTTAAAAACAACAAAGGTGTGAATGGACAAAAATAACACCGTTTGAAAATACATTTAAAAAATGAATCCTTTTACCCTCCAAGTATAAAAAATCTATGCATAGAGTAAAACATGACCAACTAGATTTCAAATCATATCAAATAGAAAACCGTGGGACCCAAAATTAACATATATCAATGCCCATGGCCCACATTTTCTTGAAATCCATTTCAACAAATCATGTAAAACATCTGGACATAACCATCAACTAGTCACAAAGATCATCAACAACAGTACTAGTCATGAGTACTCAAATATCAATCATAATAATCCAACAACACTACTCACAAGTGCATAGATATCAATCAAAATATCACAATATCACATCAGCACTACTCATAAGTGCATAGACATTAGTTACAACATCACAAAATCAGCACTACTCACATGTGCACAATCATTCCCATAATCACATGGGCACTACACATAGGCCATCTCGGGAATTGCACACACAAGATCTAACGTAAAACATACTCTAAAATTACACTCACACAACATACGAGTCACGTCTAGGGACAGCACTCACAACATCTGAGCCATGTCCAGGAACTGTACACGCACATCTAGACGTACCACATACTCGGAGACTACACTCACGCACAACCGAGTCACGTCTATGGACCACACTCGCATTGTCTGGACACGTACTAGTATCCACAATCACAAACACAATCCATACCACAAGCATAAGTTTGACTCCAACGGGGTCACATGCCCAAAATATCATTTCCAACAGTGTATCACGCCCAAAACATCATTTCCATGAAATTATCATAAAATTTTGTCCAGAAATCATTTCATAAATATGAAAACCATAAATTCAATAAAATATTCATATTTTACTCCAAATTCAAATCAAAATCATCTTTAAAATAGGATCCGAGCCCAAAATATCATTTTCACGTGAATCCGTAAAATCATTCAGAAAACAACAGTTAAGTCCGCTGAATCATCAAGTAACGACCTCAAATCATCATTCCAATCATCGCAATCAAATCATGCAATAAATCACATAAAACCTTTAACTAGACATGCATAACGGTTTATAAAACAAATGCACACTCACACACAGTCCACGCAGTTTGATTCCGAGCCATACGCTCCTTCGTAATTTTACAGGAATCACCAATCCTGTCAAAAATCACTATTGAGGGTCACTAACATTCTCAAATAATCTCACAATATAATCCCATAATTTTTTGAGATTTAAATACGAATTAAAAACATACACATATGCTTCGGACACACAAAAATTATTCCGAAACGGTGTCTGATCGACTCAAAACCTGTTCCAAAATGTTCGTTACATCGATTACATTAAAAATCATGTTGACCGTACCTCGAAAATCGTGCACAAGCGGCTTCACTCTCCGCAAGTGGTTGCTCGTGAAGCCCACGCGACTAGTACTATTCATCTTCTCCCTCGCCCTTTCTACATAACGGATTGTTCGACCTGTTTTCATGACCCGGTTCAGAACCTGCAATTTCATGCTGAATTTCCTCAATTATTTCCTCCAATCCACTCTATTAACTTCCAGAAATAGTTCTATGATTTCAATTTCCTGAAAAACTCACCCAAAATCGAGAATCAAATTCTCCAATTCAGCCAAAGTTTCCAGTTCGTCGTTCCAAGCCTTCCCTAGCTTGACCCTTCATGTTTACACTTCCATTTGACTTGCCAGGGACCAAGGATCACAACTCCAACATCAATCGTACTAATTACTTATCCAAATCCTAAAATCAACTTCAAGGATTTATTGGGGGTTTCGGGTTTTCTGGGTTTTGAGTTTGTCTTCGAGTCTGGGTTCTCATTCATCATCCCTTCCTTCTTTTCTCTCCTTAATTCGCTATGTATCGCATTGTCTATCTCCCGATTCTCCCCAAGACTGGTGTGTTCATCCCTTAAATTTTTGTGTTTTTCCTTGGTTTTGTTTCAAAGAACAAACACACACATAAACAATCATACACACACAAACGGGTCACTCAGCTAATAGGGTGAGTCACCACTATTGGTGACTCATCGAAACAGTAAAAATACCAAAATACCCTTGGGTCCAAAAATTAAGAAAATGCCCCAAGGAAATTCAGACCCGTAACAGTTTCATCGGAACTCTGATTTCCACGTGCTACTTGTCTATGTACTTAGAACTTTGAGACCTACGCAACGGTCCTTACAGAAAGTCCAAAAAGTACCCTGACCAAAAAGTCAACTGTTGACCCATTAACCAAGGGTAAAAACGTCATTTTCGTTTCAAATTCTCGAAATTGGACTAATTGAGGATTATCGAGACTGATCAGGGATTAGTCGATAAATTTTGGACAGTCGATGTAAAATGACAATTTTGCCCCTAGGGAAGGGTAAAAAGTTGACTTTTGACCTAGGTGGTCAAATACATGAGGACAGAGGACCGTTACAGAGATCAGGAAGATACGAGCCTGTAGACAGGCGGGATGTCGAAAATGGACGTCAGACGAAAAAGTTATGGTCACGGGAGCAAAATTTGACTATACACGTATTTTGAGATTTGAATTAAATGGCTTATTTTGATTGGTCTGAAATATTTAGTTTGGACCATAGGATGAGTGACACTTGTCACCCACCCTATGGCCTATTTAACATACACATACATACACACCATAATTCATATCATCTTCATCATTTTCTTCTTCAAACTCGTAAAACCCACACCACCCCATTTTATCATCCTCTTTTGTGAGTACTGAGAGATTGAGAGTGAAGGAACTGAGGAGAAGCGACGGAGCCACGAGCTAAGGATGGCTGAGCACAGAGGGGACCACGGCGGAGGTAAACCCGTAACTCGTTTTGACCTTATTTTTGGGAAACCCAATTTGGATGTTTGTTGAAGGTTTGAGTTGATTATAATGGATTCTAGGGACCATGAACACTGAGTAAGGACTAGTTTCGAAGGAAGTGGTGGCCGGAGTCGACGGGAAATCGAAGTGGAAGTTCACGACCATTGTTCATCGATTCAAGGTGAGTTTTTAGTCTGCTTTTTGTGTTTTTAATTAGATAGGAAAGTTACTGGGGATTAGACGAGTCCATAAGAAGAAACAAGGATCAAAATGGTGTAGAGCTAAGGAAATGGGAGCCGGGTCAGGTCGCGGGTCTGCGCTACCCGGTTCAGGAAAACAGGTCTAACCCACAGGAGGTTGAAGACGATGATGTCATTAGTTGTCAGATGTCAGGCCATTTGGCCCAGTCAGGAGTTTACATGAGGCAGTTGTCAGTGCCTAGTTAGCCTGACATGTCAGTGACGTGGACTAATTAAGTGATTCCACGTGTCACTAACATGTTAGACACGTGGACCAACGAGCTACTGACACGTGGCACCTATCAGATCTGACACGTGTCAAGCTTGACAGCTGTCAAGATGACGTCACTGTTGACGTTAGATTTGACCATTGACTTTGCTGACGTCAGCGTTGACTTTTTTACCAGCGGTGACTTTGACTTTGACCCACGCGTAGGGGCATGTGGACTTGAATCTCTAAATGGGACCAGTACTATTATAAAGGTTTCGACAATACGAATCTAATGGTGGTGAGTTCAAGTCGATCGAAGATTGGTAGCTTGGTCTAATTGAGTTTTTTAGCCTAGAGAAGTGTGTCCGAGACACGTTGACTTTTCTGGGAGTTTTAAGGGTTTATGATTAAGACTTGTATAGATGGTTAGTGGCCTTTGGGTGTGATTTGGATAGGGTCCGGATGACCCGGAGAGGTTGGATTAGCCCGAAAAGGCTTATGGCATGAACTTCTAGGCGCAACAAGAACAGTCTGTGAGTGAACACTTGTTTTCTAAATATGATGCCTGCATAACTATTTTATATGTTTTCTATCTATGATTCCAAATGCCTTGAGTGCATATGATTATGGTATTTGGTATTTACGCATTCGCACCTATTTCGAAGTTTATGGTTTTATGTTTGGTTTATACGTGCTTACGTTATCAATGGTTTGATAAATGGAATGATTTATGGAATCGGGCTTGAGACCTATTTGACTTATGAACTATTGAACTTGAGGTCCATTTGATTTAATGAAGTATCAGGCTGGAGGCCCATTTGGGTTATACTATCGGGCTTGAGGCCTAGTTGGTTATGATATCCGGCGTGAGTCCCAGTTTTGGTTTGTATATATGATTTGTGGAAATGATTTATGAAAGTTATACTTCGGGCATGAGACTCATTTGTGGATTTATGATGGTTTTATGGAAACGGAATGGATGAAACTATATTCCAGGCATGGGCTCCTTTGAAAGGTTTTGAGATGATTTGTGAAATGTTTTCCATATACCATCCTTATGTATTGATTGTCTCCGCCAGACTATTTGGTACCCTGAAGTAGTCACGGTGCATTGCATGAGAGGGGTCGCCCTACGGAGAGACCACATTGAGGCTCACGTAGAGAGGCTCAGGATTGCATGAGGGTAAAACATCCCCCCAATGAAGGTCATTGACCTGGGTGGACCTTGGGGAGACTCAAAATTGAGACCTCCGAGTAGCACGCGTAGCTTAGGACCGCGAAATTATGACATCTGAGATTAGGACCGCGAAATTATGACATCTGGGATGTTAGGCATCTGGGATGCCGAGGAATGGTTAAACGATGTTTTACTAGATTGGCACTTCTGTGTTAATGGTTTTGGGCTGAGTTCCCATTTGATTGGATTTGGGCTGAGTTCCCACATGGATTTATGGTTTTGAGCTAAGACCCTAATGATTTGAGGAAGGAAACAGCTTTGATTGATAAACGATTTTATTAAGTTTGATCTGATTTGTGGAATAAGTTAATTGGTTTTCGAATGCATCCATGCTTTTTAGTGAATGGTATAAATGTATTTTCTGAAATGTGTTTTATTAAATTATTTATTTTCATCCACTCACAGCTATTCATGATTTTTAATACCTTTCAGGTTGATCACGGGTGCGAGCTGTAGCAGAGATCGAGACATCACATGCCTTCACAGATCCTAGCAGGCTCTGGAAGTCCCGAGAAGGTCAAGGTTGGGTTATCCCTTGTCTGGCACTTGGTGTCAGACAGGAGCATGGCATATCTCGCGTTAATCTCGGGGGGATTGAGATAGGTCATGTCAACAGTTTCATTCATATTGAACATATAATATAGTTTTGGTCATTTTGGATATATAATGCAGTTTCAGTCATTATCATAGACATATAACGTACTTTAGTTAAGCAATTATATCATCTTGGATATAAAGTACGGTTTCAATATATAAAGAAATATATATGTATATATATATATATATATATTAGACATATGGGGAAGTACTTTAAGAGTAGTTACAGTTTCTAATAAAATACAATTTTGATTTATCCTGAATATATTATTTTAATATCACATTTGATTTAGTGATAATACATGAGCAATGAAGGCAGAGAGAGGCTACACAAAGAGCATGCAGAAGTGGAAAAGCATTGTAGGGACTTACAAATAAAGGAAACCCAATATATATATATATAAAATATATATGAGGAGCGTATAGGTGGCACCATAATTTTGACACACTTATTTATGCAAATTTGTTCCCTTAAATCAATATGCTTTTAATGGTTAAGATTAATTTTATTTGTAATTTAAATCTGTTTATTTGTAATTTAAATCTGATTTAGATAAATAATTATATCCTTCAAAAATCAAAACAATTAAGATTTCACTCTCTCTCTCTCTCTCTCCCTCTCTCTCTCTCCTCTCATCAATTCTCTCCAATTCTCATTCAGCATATTGTTTCTTCTCTCATCTTCCTCTTCGTCCTTTTTGCATTTTAATTTTCTTATATCTTCTTCTTTTCTATTAGTCCTCCAATGCAATCTCTTGTTTTTGTTTTCGTTTTAGATTTCTTCTTCGTTTTATAATCAGATGATAAGTGACTCTATTGTGCAAAAAAAAAAAACATGTATTTTTCATATTTTTTAGACTCAAATCTTTTAATTTCATATAAATAATTTGATAAATGTCAAGTGAGTCTAGTTCAGTTGATTCTAGTGTTGACTTATAGACAATTAGTCTCAAGTTCGAATCCTAATGACATATTGTATGGAAAATCTCCAAAAATTTCCCCTCCCCTATAATCTGATAAATTCCCATATCATATTTTTACAAAAAACTTGCCACCATATAATTAAAATAATTGCTTTTAGAAAGGAATAAAAATCATCATTAAGTAGTTTGTCGTTGCCAATAGTAATGAATATCAATTACTAAGTCTATCTATACATGATGGATGACCCTTGAACATGAAAATTTAAAAAAGGGTTAACATGTAGAATAAACGGAAGATATAGAATTAGGTAGATCGATCGATGATCAAAAAGGGTGAAAAAGAAAAAGAAAAATAAATTAGGAAACAACTGAGGAACAAATTAATGGGAGAGGATCGAAATGTCCATGTAAAATGAAAAAGAAAAATAGAAGAGTTGCATGGGAAGATGAATGGAGAAGATCAAAAAGGGAAGCAAAATACGCCCGAAAAATCAAAATAATTAACCCGTGAGTATTTGAGTGCTTGGGAAGATTGAAGCTTCAAAACAACAATCATAATATGTAACGACCCATCCCGAACCTACAAGATTAATTAAGTACTAATTATGGATTATTGGGAATTAATCGAGGATTATCGGACGAACGGGGTGAAATGACGATTTTGCCACTTAAAAGGGTGAAAATGTTGACTTTTGACCCGGAAGGTCAATTACATGTGGATCGAGGTCCACTACGTAGATTAAGACGATATGAGTCCATAGATAAGCGGCACGTCGAAATCGAACATTGTACGAGAAAGTTACGGATCTGGAATGAATCGTGGTACGATTACATTATTTACGAGGCAGAGTCACTTTTCTTTGTAGTGGGCCCAAAATATCTGTTTTAGGACCAATGGATGAGTGACAAGTGTCACTCGTCCATTGTTCCTCATTTCACATACATGCATCTACAATTCCCATTCCTAATTCATTCATCCAAACCCGAAAACCCCAAACTCAATCTCATCCATCTCAACCAGCAGCTAGACTGCTTGAGTGAGCGGTTAAGGGAGACTGAGACGACAGCATGGACGACGGAGGAACGGTAGAACGGCTGGTCGTGAACCCAGGTAAAACCGTGAGCTTTTTGGATTTTGGTTTCAATTTTCTGGATGTTTTGGGATGATTTTAACGATTTGGTTGGGTTTATTGAGTTCATACGAGCCTACAGGGATCGTTTTAGACGAGAAAGGATTACTGGAAAGCCTAGGAAGGAAGCTCGAAGGTTGGCCGTGAGGATTCGAGTTTGACAGGTGAGATTTTGACTTTGTTTTCGAGTTTTGAGGTTATGGTTTTATTTCTAGGTTAAAGGAGAGTTGAATGGGGAAAAATGGTGAGTTTTGGTGGTCGAATGTAACAACCCGTCCCGAGAGCCGGGATTAGTAGCGTGATTAAGGTGGGATTAGTGAGGCTAATCGGTGGCTAGGTGGTTCCGATAGGTCCGTGAGACTAGAATGACGATTTTGCCCCTGGTTCGGGCAAAATGTTGACTTTTAGTTCGAGTTGTCAAGTGGGTATTGACCAGTGATCAGGACGTATTTTAGGACGTCAGGAATCCATAGGCAGGTGGTACGTCTGATTCCGACATCCGAGGAGGAAGTTATGATGTTCGGAAGGTTGAGGGCATACCCGTAATTTGGGTAAACTAGGGGAAAAAGTTGACTTTTTAGACGATCGGGTTTTGGTACGTTGACTGAGAACGGTTAGGTAGATCTTGTCGTCCTGAGTTCGATGACAAGCGGCACGTATTCATCGAACTTACGATGTGGGAGTTACGGGTCTAGAAAGATAGTGGCAAAATTGTAAATTTGGGTTAAAAGGAAGGGTAGTTTGGTCTTTGTGCTCTGGAAAGTGTGCAGCAGAGAGAAGACAGATGGAAGGCTGAGATTGAGACATTTGTGAGAGGGGCTTTGGGATGGTTATACGTGCTAAAGGAGTAGTGGGTTCTGGTTGGTTCCAGTGTGTGCACGGTCCAATAATTTGGGTGCAACCATGCTGTGTGTGTTGTGTTGTTCGCAGAGAAGAACGGAAACAGAGGGAGCAAATTGAGAGAAATTGATCGGTGATGGTGTGTGTGTTGGTGAGTTGTGAGGGTGTGAGAGTGACCAGAGAGTGAGAGTGAGACAGGGAGAAGGTTAGATGGTGTGATGGTGGTGTGTGAATGAACTGAGAACCACGGGAAAACCGGGGGTGAAAAGCAGGGAGGTTGTGAGAATCGTGGCGGTGGCGGCCATGTACGGTGCAACTGAGATCATGGTGGTGTCGTGAGGGGTGTGAGGAGTCCACCAGCCCCAGCGGAGCTCACGACGGCGACGAGAGGCAGGTCATTCCTTATCCTTGTTTCTTTGCTCTGTTTTGTCGACTCAGTTACGAAGTTAAGTCGTAAGTTTAGGAGTCGAGTCGAAGAGTCTAGGGAGGTCTAGGGGACTCAGTGGAGGCCTGGGAGTCTTCTGGTTGTGCTGCCGTGACGGGAGGTGCACGGTGGCGGTTGGCACGACGGAGGGGACTCTGTGTGCTCTGTTTTTGCCGTGAGTTTCAGACGGGAAGTCGAGGACTTAGGGAGTGAGTCGAGGGTTTCTGTGAGTTGGGTGTGACTCAGTGAGGTCCTAGGAAGAGTTTGGGATAGCCACCGTGACGGGAGGTTACCTGGGTGGCCGGGAAGGAAAACAGGGGCAGAGTACGGGTTTTCTTTCGAGCTTGAGTTGACGATATTGGGGCCGTCTCGAGGTACTTGGAGTTGGGGAAAGGATAGGGTAGGACTGGACGATGCTGTGGGGGAAGAAAGGAGGTGAAATGGTGGCCGGACGGCGGAGAACAGTTCTCGCTGGTCTGATGTGCAGCACTGGTGCGAACCGGGTTTGCTCGAGGAAGAAGGTGCACTGTAGCTGGCGAGTGAGGGCCACGCGCAGCCACTTTGGGCGGCGCATGGGGGCGCGTGCGACAGTTTCCGGCGAAGGTGTCAACATGGTTTTTGGTCTAGGCGTTATAACGAGTCTAATGGAAGTGGTTTCGGGTTAATCGGACGTCGAATCGAAGTAGTTCCGCGAGGGTGAAGGCTTAGGGTCTCGGTTTATTATGTTTAGGATTCGGGGAATTTTGGGGAAAATTAGGTAAACCTTCGTGGACGTGTTAGTGGCGTACTTTGGTGGTTATTGACAGGATCGGGATTTCCCGAGGAAGCTGAGGAACGTGCTGGACGTTCGGGACGCGATTGCGGGCGCGGTACTGTGAGTGGACCCTTTCCTTAAACTCGAGCATGCATAACTGTTTTCTATACCTATTTATTGGTGTTATATGTGATTTCATGATTATTGAATATGCTATGTTAGTTGTACATAATTACACGTTTTTCGAGAAAGTTCGGTTTTCGGTACGTTTTACGATAAAAGGTTGATTTCTGATTATAATGTTATAGTTTCGGGATTTCAAATGATAAATGGGTTTTAATGAGTATAAAGGGCTTTTGGAACGTGATTTGATGATTAAGGTTTTCGGTTTTAAAATCGGATTTTTGGGAAGTGGAATTCCGGATTTGGGTTCGGAATGACGGTTCTGAACGCCGGACGGGCTTCGGACCAGTGGTTTCGAATTCGGGTTTGGATATGGATTTGGAAAAGTTTTTCAAATGGTTTTTGGATTGGATTTGCTGGATCTGGTTATTGGGTTTAAAGGCCCGGATATTGATTGACGGGGGACGGGCTCGGATTGGGTTTAAAGACCCGGATTGAGTTTAAAGACTCGAAAGTTTAAAGACTCGGATATTATTGAGGCCTGGATTTAGTTTAAAGACTCGGGAGTTTAAAGACTCGGATAGGTCCAGCAGGTTTGATCGGAAAATGATGATTTGATGTTCATGGTTTCTGATACGATTTTATGATGGTTATACTATGATTTCCATACCTGTTTTATAGTGTTTCTGTTTCTTATGATGTTTTATGGTGATTGATTATAACTGTTTTTAGAACTGGGTTATGCATGTGGTTTCAAAACGGAGGGTTAAAACTCGGTTTTCTTATAAAATGGTTTTTGAAACTTTTATTCTTTATGGTTAACTCACACTTTCTGGTTTTAAATTGCCCTCCAGGTCGTGGAGCTAGCGCGGGGTCTTGACGTCGAGGTAGCGTCTGAAGCATAGAAATTACGAGAGGGATCCCGGAGTGTTTCATTTCTCTTCCGCGTGCGTGTTGTTATTATCGGTTTTTATTTCTTGTATGTAGTACTATGCTCTGTAAAACTTTAACTTCGGGATTTATTGAGTTCTTTCTCCTACGTCTGACTGTTTTGTGTCGGGGTGTCAGACGGGAGCAGGATTTACCTCGGGTTTCGGGGTGAAACCGGGGTGGGTCCTGACATCGAAGGAGGAAGATCAAACTAGGTTGGGTAGTCAGGTTGAACAACCCGTTATAGAGGTTCGGGTTGACCCGGCCAGAGGTTGACGATGATGACGTGGTAGTACACGTCATCACCTATCAGACCTATCAGGCCACGTGGCTAACTAGAGGGTGACACGTGGCAGGCTGTCAGGCCTAGTTAGCAGCTGACTTGTTAGATCCACTTCAACATGTCAAACCACATGGACCAATAAGGTGGTGCCACGTGGTAGAGTGTCACGACCTGTCAGGCCTACGGGGCAGCTAACATGGCAGGTCCAGTCAACATTATCATAACACATGGACCAATAGGGTGGTGCTACGTGGCAGTGTGTCATAGAACTAATAGAGGTGTTAGGGAAACGTGGTAGGACACATGGCACCAGTCAGGGAGGGCGCGTGCGCATGGCACCAACATTGTCAACAGATGATGCAGCGTTGACCGTCATTGACCAGCACGTGTGGAATTTGACTGTGGCGTGAGGGCGCGTGGGCATGAATTTCGAGATGAAATCAATCATGTTCAAAAGGTTTCGACCATCTGAATCCAATGGTGGTGGTTTGAGGTCGATCAGAGGTCATTTGATAAGTCATTTGATAGGTCATTTGGGGGTTTTTAGTCTCGAGAAGCTTATTCAGGACACGTTGACTGTTCCGAGAGTTTTGAGGGTTTATGACAAGGACTTGTATTGATGGATAATGACCCTTGAGTATGATTTGGATAGGTCCGGACGTCTTGGAGACTGTGGATTAGTTTTGGATTGGCCTACTGCACAGTTTTGATGGGCACAGTGTGGATCGAGTGTGAGTGGACTTTGGTTTATAAATGATGCATGCATATATGTTTTAATGTTTTATAAATATGGTACGAAATGCAATGTTTGCATATGGTTGAATTCATGAAATGCATAAATTTTTTGTATGTTGTTTGATTATCGATTTTGAACGGTTTTATGAATTTTTTTGAAAATGGCTTTTGGGCATGAGACCCAGTTGGATTATGGTTTTGACTGAGATTTTAGTCAAATATTTTATAAAACTATGTTTCGGGCTTGTGACCCTATTGAAATCATGTGTCGGGCTTGTGACCCTGTTGAGATTCGGTTTTGGGCAGAGATCCCACGTGGAACACATGATTTGATTGTGAAATGATTTGAGATTGCGAAA
This sequence comes from Prinsepia uniflora, assembly GCA_032719365.1. Taxonomy (NCBI): domain Eukaryota; kingdom Viridiplantae; phylum Streptophyta; class Magnoliopsida; order Rosales; family Rosaceae; genus Prinsepia; species Prinsepia uniflora. The sequence goes on along the minus strand of CM064861.1, from coordinate 44,165,435 downwards.
TGAGAACTGGACACTAATTTTATGGGTTTTTTTGGAAACCATGTTTTGGGACGAGACCCTGTGTAATATAATTGATTTGATTTGAACAATGAAAATATGTTTCCACCATTTTTACTATGACCATTCTCCGAGATGATGAGTATAATAGGGCTTCCAGTTGTGAATATGTTTCGCCGGAGAGAACCCTGGAGATAGCGCTCGCCTTCGGTGCCAAGACCCATCCTGATTATCCCTCGATAGTCGTGAAGGATCCTGCTTCCGTCTGACAATAACTCTAAAGTGCCAAAAGTAACCTTACATATATATATATATATAAATATATATATACAACATAACAAAGGACAGACAATGTCAGACAAGGGATAGTTAAGTTTTACAGGACCGTTGACCTCACAAGTTTGACTAGTCAACAAGTTTACAGAGCATAGGTAATATTACAAGTAGGGATCAAAATCCTACTCTGTAAGGTGTCTGAGTGCGCAACGGTCTAATTATTCCTCTGCCTCGTTACCAGCCCCTGTACCTGTGCACTAGCCTGGAGGGTAAATAAAACATCAAAAGTGTTAGTGGAAAAAACAAACTTTTATAAATACATTTATCAAAATACATTCTTACCCTCCAGTTTCACAAACATGCATGTATATCAGAAATCATGAGTAAAATATCAGGGCACAAACATAAATCTCAAATAACAATAAAACCACGGGACTCATTTCCATATCCAATCTCATAATCACATTATCCCTGCAACTCGTGCAAATAAATAGGCTCGGACCGCTCAAAATCCAAGCATGTCGTTGTGAACACATCACCAGCCGACAATCCAGATCGTCGTGAACACATCACCGACCGATCTCCACATAATTCAGCACATCTTATCTGAGTCGAGCCTCCCTCGGCTGCACGACAACAGACTGTGCTGCGTGATCTCTCCGGGCAAACACATCACATCCCGGAGGCGAGCGTTATCTCCAGGCTTCATTCCAGGGAAACACATTCCCAACCGAAAGCCCTAATATCCGCAACATATCACCACCATGAAAACCAGTGAAAACAGTTGCATTTGAAACCAAAATCACAAGGTCTCAGCCCAAAACATAATTTCCTCAAAATCCGTAAAACCAGAGTCTCGATTATTTCATAAATCCGAAAAACCATAAATATCATCATGTAATCACATGGAAATACCAATCCAATCAAAATCACATCTAAAATGGATCTCAAGCCCAAAATATCTTTTTCACGCAAATCCATGCAATCGCAACCTCAGTTGCCATTTTCACATAAATCCACAAAATATATCCAAAAATCATTACAAATCCATCAAATCAATCCCTGACTCATAATTCGAGTCAAAACCAATCTTAAATCCCAGGCCTTTGTGTTACCTTCTTATGGTTGATGTTTGAAATTTTTTATGAATTACTTACTTTCTATTATGTGAGCATCTTTCTCACATACCTTGAGTGCAAACACAAACCCTATTTACATTGAGTAAAATTATGAGTGCATATCCATGTGAGTTGATTCATACTTGTTTTATTCATGTTGAGATATATTTCACCATGTTTACTCATTGTCTTACTTGTTAAGGCATTTTGTTATGATGTATTAACTTTTGAATTCCATATGCTATATAGCTCTTTAGTGTAAATCTTTGATGTAACGACCCGTCCCGAATTAGCGGGATTATTTAAGAATTAATTACGGATTAGCGAGACTAATCAGAGATTAGACGAGGATTAGCGAACGTTCGGGCGAAATGACGATTTTGCCCTTGGAATGGACAAATCTTTGACTTTTCATTCGGAAGGTCAAATAGAATTTGGCTGATGACTATGACGTAGTTCGTGACGTCATGAGTTCATAGACAGGTGGCACGCTCGATTCCGACGTTCGGGGAGGAAGTTATGACGTTCGGAAGTTCAAGGGCATTTTGGAAATTTGGGCAAAAAATTGACTTTTGACCCGAGATGTCTGATGGCCTAGGGCCAAAGACCGTTACTTAGATCGGGATGATACGAATCCGTAGATAGGCGGCACGTCGAATTCGGACGTTCGACGACGAAGTTATGGTTCACGGAAGTACGAAAGTACTATTGCACAAATTACGAGACGACCTGAGTTTTGTCCTAAGTGGGGCCCAGATATTTGTTATTGGACCAATGGATGAGTTAAAAGTGTCACTCATCCACTGGCCCTTCCTTTACATACATGCATCCACCCTTCCCGTTCATCATTCATTTTCTTTGTTTCCAAACAAACCAAACCGATCCACTCTTCACCCCAAACCCAAACCCTGGACCCTAGGAGCATAACTGAGAGGGAGGAGATGACTGAAGGAAGTGGTGGCCGGCCAGGGAAGCACAGCCGTGGACGGCGGGGGTCAGCCCGCGCAGGTAATCGGTTTTGACCGATTTAATTCCATTTTTAATTCTTGTTGTTAAGGACCGTTTTTAATGATTCTAATGAAGTAAATAGGTTGTTAGGAAGCTATTAGGAAGGTTTTGAGGGAGATTGGACGATGAGAAACCTCTGGGGAGGTTTTGGAAAATCAAACCGTGAGGTTCAAAATTGAACCGTGGGTTTTTAGGGTTTTTAGGTGGATTTGATCATCCAAACAAACTCCTAGGATCAAAACTAGAAGAATAGGATAGATTAGAGAGAAAACGGACGAAAATGAAGATGGGAGGGCCTTGGACAGGTCACGCCAGTCTAGGCGGACCGGATTTGCAGGAAAAACCGGGCCGATCGGTTCGGACCGGCCTGGCCGAAGGTAGGGGATGATCTACAGTAGCCGGCGCGTGGGCCCACGCGCAGGCCCCTTCTGGGGCCCATGACGGCGCGTGACAGGGTATTTGGGTATGTGTTCAACACACGAAATCATCTATTCGATGTAACGAACATTTTGGGACTGGTTTCGTGTCAATCGGACATTATTTTAATATAGTTCGGGACGTCCGAAGGTTTAGGTTCGCGTTTAAAAATAGTTAGAAAATCGGAAAAATTATGGAACTTCAATGAGAGGTTAATAAGGCTATTAGTAACCTTCTATTACGATTTGGACAGGTTCGGGAATCCCGGAGGCGACGATTGACCTGGGAGACGATTATGGCACGTGTATCGAGGCGCGACTTCAGACGGTCTGTGAGTGGACGCTTCTTTCGAAATTGATGCATGAATAAATGTTTTATAAGTGCTTTAATATATGTTTTGTGATGCCATGAGTGCATTTGTTTGTGGTAGCTTAGGATCGACATAATTGCACGTATTTCGAGGTTTTCAAATTTATGTTGTACCTTTGCATACCATGTTTTCGATGACGGTTTAATAAATGGATTTGGAAACATGAAATCGGGCACGAGACCCATTTGATTTACAAACTCTCGGACTTGGAGTCCATTTGATTTGACGAGGAATCGGACCTAGGGTCCATTTGAGCGATACGATCGGATCGAGGGTCCAGTTGGTTTACGATTCGGGTTTGAGGCCCAGTTAGTGGTACTATCGGGCTTGATGCCCCGTTGACTTATGATATCGGGCTTGAGACCCATTTAGTTGAGATATCGGGCTTAAGGCCCCGTTAGTTGTGAAATCGGACTTGAGGTCCTGTTGCTTTATGGTTCCTGGCGTAGGGCCCAATTGGTTGTGATATCGGGCTTGAGTCCCAGTTCAGTTTGTGAAATGAGAATTCGGGCATGAGACCCAGTTGAACTGAGGATTTAGGCCGAGGCCTGTGAAATGAATTTGAATCGAATTCGAGGAATCCCGTTGAGATGAATCGGGTTGAGACCCAGTTTAAATGTATTTTGAGAAAGAAAGAAAGTATTTGAAAATGAATGAACCTTCCATTTGCTTATATGGTCTCCTCTGGCGTCGACCAGGAGAGTCACGATCCACAGACCAGAGTGGGTATCCCCATCGGGATCCCATTCCAGGAGTGGTGGTTACTTATTATGTTGTGGTCCCGGACCAAATTTCGGAGAGATATGTGGACTAGATCCAGAGAGAGAGCTCGGACTAGATCCAGAGATTGAGCCTCCCAGATGGAGATTCCTAGGAGAAGACTCGGAGTGAGACCCCGAGTAGTGTGCACACTAGATAGATATGATGTCATCGTGACTATATCGGGGATGTGTTCCCTAGGGGATGTGTTCCCTAGGGGCTGTGTGCCCCAAGTTGGCATCTTCTCCGGAAGTGCCTAGGATGGATTATACGTATGTTGATACGTATGTGGTTTTTTAAGAAAATTGATTTGAGGGCTGAGGCCCTGTGTGTTATGATTTAGAAAGTGATTTGGGGCGGAGACCCCGTATTCGATGTCTTAGAAATGATTTGGGGGCGGAGACCCCGTACTTGATGTTTTAGTATTTCACTGAGAACGGATTTGGGCTGAGTTCCGACATGTTATAGTTGATGGGTTTTGAGTTGTGATTTCGGGTCGAGGACCCAATTGGATTTATGGGTCATGACGGTTTATGGGGCCGGGCATGAACCCTTGAAAGGTTTTGTAAATGTTTGACAATAGTTTTTATGAACGTTTGATAAATGGTTTTAATGCATGCATATGATTTTAATGAAGGGCATAAATGTCTTTATGCAAAAAGGTTTTTAAATGAAAAGTTTATTTTGTCCACTCATAGTTTTCGTGTTTTAATGCCCTTCAGGTTGATTGCGGATGCGGGCTGTAGCAGAGACGAGACATCACTCCCCTCCTCCTACGATCCTGACGCACTCTGATAGCCCTGGCGAGGGCTAAAAATGGAATTTTACCTGGTTTGACACTTCGTGTTAGACGGGATCAGGCGGGTCCCACGTTAATCCCGGGGGATTTGGGACCAGTCCTGACATTTGATGTTATACTTATGTTAATACAATTTGAGAAAAATGGTTAAGGACTTAATTGTTTTGTTTATTGTTTTCAAAAGCAAAAGAAAAATGAGTTTCAAATCCTTAGTTTGTTGTGATATTTGCTAGGGGCTAGAAAGGTTTAAGTATGAGGGAATTTGATAAGCACATATTTCATCACTTTTTTATCTCCATTTCCTTTTCATTTTACTTTGTTGTATCCTTAATCTTTCAATTTCTAACTTGCTTTAATGTTTTTAGGTACCAACACAAGAATCTGGAGTAAAGAGTTTAAATTGGAGCAAAACCACATAAGCTATCAAGAATGGGCCAAGATTTATAAAGATTGGATCAAGATTCATCAAGATGGGTCAACACTATGTCCATATGTGCAAGAAGGCTCAAGATTATGCCAAGATTCCTTCTTGGAGAAGCCCAAAAGAAGAAGTGGATTAAAAGTTACAAAGCAGAAATCTGCCTCTGCAAATCAACCCTCTTCCACAGACCATTTTGAACGGCTCAGATAGAATCAGAATGTGCGTAAAGTATGGTTGGAAAGCTCTAGAAGTCTAGTTTCCAATTGTTCACGAATGACTAAAATCGGAACCCTACACCCATGTGAATTCCTATTTTGGTGAGGCATAGTCAGTCTGCTCGGATAGGATTACTTGTTCTACTAGGAATTGAAGCCATGTGCGTTTTCCAGCTGTTCAAGATCAAATTCTCATGTTTCTAGAAGATGTTTACTATCTCTATTATTATAAAGCCAAAAAGGTTAATAGGCTTCACTAACTTTTTAGACACTTATATCCTTACTTAACAAAAAATTTTGAACGTTGAAAATTAAATAGAATGGGGGTAAGATAGTAAGTTTATATTATTTAATTAAAATATTAAATAGCAACAACTCTCTCCTCCACGAACTCCCTGCTCCCACGAACTCTCTACTCCCACGAACAACAACTGCCCTCTCCTCCACGAACAGCAACCGCTCCATCATGCAGCAGCGACCAAATATGTGGGAGATTGACATACAAAGAGAGAGAGAGAAAGAGAGAAAGAGAGAGAGAGAGGGAGAGAGAGAGAGAGAGAGAGAGAGAGAGAGAGAGAGAGAGAGAGAGAGAGAGGCAGAGGCAGTGGCAGTGGCATCGACAGAGGAAGAGGCAAAGCGAGAGAGTGCGAGAGAGAAAGAGAGAGCGCGAAGGTGAGAGAGATAGCGAATCTTCATCGCTAGCCAATGCGGTCATCAAATTTCCTACGGGTTTTGTTACTTTCGTCACTTTGTCACTTTCAGAATTGTAACATAGTATTGGAATTTTTCCTATCTTGATATCTTCTGATTTTTTTTCCCTTTTATGTTTGTTTCATATTGGTTGTAGATGCCGCCACAGAATCCCCTGGGAATTGGGTTTTGGTTTCGTCAAGGTATTTTTCTTCTGATTTGATATAGATTTCAGTTTTCTTCAATTAACTGCAAAATTGCGTTGGTTCTGTTTATTGATTCAAATGTGGGTGAGTGGTCTATAGTTCACCAACTCTGTGCTAATACCGTGAGTCTCTCATTTTCATATAGAATTTGTATGTGGTGAATACGTTTTGAAATGTGGGTTTTTGATAATAGCCTCAAATGATGTACAATTGAGGATCCAATTCGTTGCAACATAACATGCTCATATTTTGTGGGTTCAATTGAGGATCCAGTTGCATCTTCGTCCTTTTTGTTTCTTTCTCCGTAAAATTATAAAGTTTATTATTAGAATGTATGTAATTGTTATCGGGTTTTGTCTTTATGAAGAGTTTATTATTAGCTTGATTTGTATGGCATAATCATTATAAGCTGTTAATTAATTTGTGTATATGTATATATATATATATATATTGGACTTATGGAAATCTGTTCTTGGTGATGCTTTTTTAGGCTAAATAGTTTGTTTTGTTGACAGAGTTTGTGGTGGGAATTCTTTTTCTAATGCTTTTTAATTTTCTTAATTGGTTTATTTTGTTTGGGGAATTCTTTGTTTTATCTATGTTGGAGTTAGGTATTATAAGCTGTTAATTAATTTGTGTATATGTATATATATATATTGGACTTTTTCTCATATGTTCTTAGTGATGCTTTTTTAGGCTAAATAGTTTGTTTTCTTGGGTGATACTTGACTGATGGACGTGCTACTACAAAAGTGATAATTATGCTTTTGGAGTCGTTCTTTTTGAGCTTATATCGGGAAAGGAGGCTGTTATTCAAACTGAAGGCACACATGCACTAAAAATTCTGAAAGACGTTCATTGGCATCCATTGTAAGTTCTACTGAGGAAAGAGAATTCTATTTTCTACTTAGATTTAGAAAAAACAATGATTTTTTTAACATAAAAAGAAGTATTTTATTTGCCATTGTACAAAATGATATAAAGTAGTTTATTTGCTGGTCATGCAAAATGAAATTTCTGATTTTTTTTTTTAATATTTCAATTAATTGATCAACCGGGATTAGCTTATCTTGACTGGGAATTCCTTTTTTTGTTAAATCTTTGAATTTAATAGACATATGGTTGATGTTTCCACTCTGATTTGATGTGTAGGTACTTGATTTGTATATTTTTTGTTTGGTAGACCGGGTTTGCATAATTTAATTCGTTTTAACCAAACACCAGAAACATTAGTGTGCTCTAATTCCTTTATTCTAATTCTTTAATGATTAATTACTTAGTAGCTCTCCATTTGGGTTCAAATTATAGAGATTCCGATGCATAATCTTGTGTTTTTCGGACTCCTGATTTTCCAGGAAGTTTGTTTGGACCTAGGACTTCACAAAATTGTGTCTCTTATCGTCCTCAGCGGTAACTCCATGTGTTTGAGGTCTGAACAGGTCAACTTCTTTTTCCTTAGTCCTAATTAGAATGTTTCCATTCATTCAATTTCCCCGTTAGTTTTATTTCGTCTTCTTTTTATATTTATTTCAATTTGTGGGGTGACGTTTTATTCTACAATACACATTTTGAATACAGCTCAGGGTTCATAAGTTTTTTTGTGGGTTATGTGAAATCAGGTATGGGTTCTTCAATTAAGCGATTGGTTTTGTCAATTCACCTTCCTCTATGTCTCGCACTTGCATGCTTATTTTCATTTGTGTTGTGGTATGTATGATAAGCACATATGTATGTATGTGAATTGTTCTATGTATGATAAGTCATAGAACTTGAAATATTCGAATTGAATTATTTTCATTTCTTTCCATTTAATTCCATTAGGAAATAAAGGGGTTGATCAGTTCCGTATATAAGCTTGGTTTAGTTCATGTGAGGTTGTTTTAGTTCACATTTTACCATTTACAATGCTTTCCTCAAGTGTTTTTATTTGGTTCTTTTCTTATATTTAAATTTCGAGCGTTGGGTTTTGTGGTTTTGCTATTTAGGGTGATAGAGAATTTTTTGGGGGACTGATACAAACTGTACTACTTAGTGTCAGTCCAGTCGGTTTTTTCGTAACTTATAAGGGAAAATTATTTGTTAAGGTTGCAAGAAATTATTTGGTTTTTAAAAATCATGTAGCTGAAGGTCTGGAGATTGTATATAAATACATGGTGTTCTTGCATTTCTATTGTTTTTAAATGAATTATCAAGTGTTTTTTAAATTGATTTTATATGTTTCTTTGAGGAATGCCAATTTGTGAACCATTTGGATAAGATTCGGTCTGTGAACTTGGTGCCTTTGTTTCGATTGTTTCATGGAGATATGTTGCTTTGTTGGAATATTTGTGAGCCATGCTTTGTTGTTCGGTCGTTTGTAGTAATTTTACTAATGTTCTGCCTATGAATGTATGTTGCTGTCGATATTCTTGATCTTAGGTGCAAGAAATAACTAACTAATAACATCTGTTTTTGCATATTGCTGTGTTTTCTAATGATTTTCTTCATGTTTGTTATTTTATTTGGTTTTAGCTTCATTGATTCTTAATTCTTATGTTTTTTTAAGTCGGATAAGGAATGTCATTGGTGATGATTTTTAATTATTGGAGTGTGACTCCATTTTGATACAGAATTCCATTTCATTACCACAATGGGAGCTTATACGAGTTCTACTCGACCCCTTCATAGTCAGGTATTCAATTTTCCAATTTATCAACGTACATTTGATTTTCTTATTATCATTATTATTAATATACATCATATACATTACAAACATCTACAAGTTTTTCTCAATCTCATCAAAATAAGTTATTCACTTTCACACTTTATCAACTTACACTTATCATTATTATTGTTGTAAAATAAAAGGCATTTAATATTTTTATAACCATACAAGGGCTAATTATGATTCATTCTTCTTAAAAATAAGGTTAGCAATAATACACAATCAAATGACCACCGCAGTGAAAATAAAGCACAAGAAAGACGACAAATAAGGTCCACTTTTCAAAGAGAAAGGCGACAAGCAATGAGTTCTTCCCAACGAGTAGAATATTTAGCACGAAGACGGGCTAACTATCAAGTGCAACGAGGAATAGGAAATGTAAATGTGGAAAATCAATCACTTACAGCTGAGAGAGCCGGTAATTATTCAACTTTTCGCACATGGTGGTTGCATTTTCAATTCCACACAAATTATTATTTTTTAATTTGATTTCATAAATGTAGTATTATTATCGTATTAGATTCACATAAAATTTATTCATTTTTGTAAGATAAATACTGTTCTAGTTAGTATATTACTCATCCACCAACAAAACTATATACAGGCAAACTAATGACATATTAACGTTAAAAAATACTACATGTTTAAAAGAGCCAAAAAATGAAAGACAAATCTTATTGTCTTTGATATTTATAATACAACATCAGATGATGATGTCGAAACATAAGAATATAACAAGCTACATATATGTCAAACTTAAAAACAACACACCTATTATCCATAATGAGATGAAAGGAAAACATTATGCCATATCTAATTTACCTAAATGCAATGTATGTTTTTCATATCAATTACATTAGATAAAATTTGTATTGTACATTAAAACCATAATTGAAATCAACTTATTCTTAATTTGTAATATTTTTACTTGCATTAAATCATTTTGTTACCATAAATAATAATAAACCAACAAACCGAAGATATTATGGAGATAGATAGACAAATAGAGACTCATCAAAGGCAACATTTGAGCAGTCAAATGCAATGTGATGAATTCTCAGCACGTCAGCGTGCTGTCTATCGGCCTTAGGAAGCTCAACATGAAAACACACAGTCTATTCAATCCATTAGTGTTGAAGTTCCAAGAGGAATGCGCTTGAATCGTATACGGCAACTGGCACGCTTTACTGGGGTACACTTGCATGCTTCACCTCCTCACCACACTGCTGAGGATAGAATGGAAAATGCTAATCAAGGTAACCAATTTTAGACCCAAAATATAAACATGACACTAGAAACACTTTTATTTTAGTGGACCATGCACCTTGCACCCTCTAATGGTTTATTCTAATACAGAAGAGGATTTTGATTTCACGGATCAAAATGACGTGCTAGAAAGCAGCGGTGTTGTTCAAGGTCACCATTTTACTAGAAGGAGAAGGAATCATAATTGTGCAAGGAATTATTATGAAAACATTAGACACGCCAAAAATCATTTGCCACCACCGAACACATGTCGAAGTTGTCAAGTCCATTTGTTTCATCATGAATCAAATGACATTTGTTGTTTACATGGAAAGACAATCATTCCAGTAGTTCAATCTCCTCCATAAATGCGTGAACTTTTCTCTGTTCAATCTTCGGAAGGGAGGCATTTCAGGTAAAATATTAGAGCATATAACCACGTATTTTCGTTCACTTCAATGGGCGTACATGTTGATGAGAGTTTAACAGCAGGTCGTGGTATTTACACATTTCGTGCCCAAGACTTTATCTATCATAAAATTGGAAGTCTCTTACCAATTGGCAAAAGCAGACTGGGATTCCTACAAACGTACATATATGACACAACTCATGAAATTGACAATAGGATGCGGGAAAATGATTCACTAAATCGAAGCGTGGTTGAAAAGATACAACGTATCTTAAATGAACATAACCCATTTGTGCAAACGTTTCGTCATATTGCGCAAGTACAAGAATTTCAGGATTGTAGGTTGATTATAAGAGAACAACCAGAAAACCGATGACAATATAGTTTGCCATCAGCCTCAGAAGTTGCTGCGATAATAGTAGGTGGTGAATAAATTAATGAACTTAGAGGCCGAGACATCGTTGTACAAACAAGGCAAGGGCAACTTCTAAATGTTCAAGAGTCAGCTGGCTACTATAATCCTTTACATTATCCATTGTTATTGCCTTATGGAACATATGGATGGGATGCGAATAGTACAAACGATGGTGGTAGGAGGGCGACATGCCGCGACTACTATGCTTATATCTTACAGGTAATTCAAAAACTAATTATTTCAAATTAAAAAAAAAATTAATCATCGTATTAAATGACAAACTTTATCATTTATCAGATTCGTGTACATGAAGATTCACTTCTCCTTCGTGGAGGGCGATTGTTGTAGCAATACATCGTTGACAATTTCGTCAAGATTGAAGCACAAAAACTTAAATGGATTCGCTTCAATCAAGACACAATTTGATCTGAACTATATCAAGGCTTACAAGCTGCGGTTATTGCCGGAGAAAATAATGCAGGTACGAACCTTATCACCCATCGACCTATCCTTTTAATATACTAAAATTTCAATTGTTAACAACATAATAATGTGAAAACAGAAAATGTTGGCCGGAAGTTCATATTGCCTTCTTCATTCATTGGAAGCTCGCGTGATATGTACCAAAGGTATCAAGATGCGATGGCCTTGGTCCAAAAATATGGAAGACCCGATCTTTTCCTCACAATGACATGCAATCCAGCTTGGGAAGAAATAAAACAAGAGCTATTTCCTGGACAAGACACCACAAGATCGACTTGATTTGCTTACAAGGATATTCTGTGCAAAATTTGAAGAGCTGAAGAATGATGTTATCAAAAAAAGTGTTTTGGGTAAGGTTTCTGCATATGTGTATGTCATTGAGTTTCAAAAACACGGTCTCCCACATGCGCACATTGTTAGGGCCCACCCCTAATCCCCCGGGATTAAGGGCTAAACCCTGCTCCCGTCTAACTTACGCATGACATGAAGGTTAAACAGACGTCCAACCTCTATGTGACACGTAAGTCGGAAAAAGGATTGTCAATAGAACCATCCTCAAAGTATCCGGACTTCACAGCGTGCGTCGAAACTACTGTGGATCTCGGGGGTGATGTCTCCAACATTCTCGACCAACAGCCCGCACCGCAACAACCTGGAGGGTATCGAAAACACGAAAAGATTGTGAGTGAATAAAAATAAAGAATAAGTTTAAAAACAGTTCATAAAAAAGTATATTTATACCCTCCGTTTCAAAACCAATGCATGCATATCAAATTCATGTCATAAAACCACGTGAGAAAACCAGGTAGTTTCTTTTTCCAATTCCCGGGCCTCAGCCCAAAACTATCAAAGCCATAACATCCGGGCAGAGCCCAAAACCTCGGAAAACCTTTATTGGAAACCATACCACATTCCATTCATCGAACCTGCTGGATCTATCCGAGTCTTTAAACTTCCGAGTCTTTAAACTCAATCCAGGCCTCAATATAATCCGAGTCTTTAAACTCCCGAGTCTTTAAACTCAATCTGGGCCCGTCCCCCGTCAATCATAATCCGGGTCTTTAAACCCAATAACCAGATCCAGCAAATCCAATCCAAAACAATTTTTAAAACCATTTTCCATTTCCAAATCCGAATCCGCAATCTCATCAGGATCTCGAATTCAAACCCAGAACTCATATCCATCTCATTTCCAGATCCGAGTCCGCAACCATCATTCCGTAAGCTAGCATCCGGAATAACCATTCCGAACCCAAACCCGAAAACCCATTTCAAGTTCCAAAACGAATTCTGAATCGTCATCCGGAAATCCGATTCCAAAACCCGAAATCCTTTTTCTTAAAACCACTTTTTGGACTGGGCCTCTAAGCCCGAAGTCACTTTCCAAAATCCTTTTTCTTTCATTGAAATCAAATTGTATTTCAAATCCCGAAACTAAATCATTAAAACCAAGTTCAAATCACAATATTCCCTGAAATCTCGTAAACGTAAAATTCCGTAATTTCCTCGAAAAACGTGCAAAACCGTAAAGAATCAAAATCGTAAATCAAATCATAGAATTCAGTATAGAAAACATATAAAAACATATATGCATGCATCAAGAGTTAAAAAGCAAAGTCCACTCACAGACCAGTTCGACGTCGCCTCGATACGCGCGCACATACGCCCGTCCCGGCCATTCCACTATCATTGGCTTCTCCGAACCTGTCCAAATCCTATAACGAGATCACTAACTACTTCAAAAATGTCATACTAAAGCCCCACAATTTTCCTGTATTTTTTATCATATTTTTAACCGAGCCCTAAAACCTTCAGACATCCCGAAAACTATCGAGACGATGTCCGATTGACTCCGAAACCAGCGCCAAAATGTTCGTTACATTAAATTACTTTAAAAGTCATGTTGGAACCTTCCTCAAAAACTGAGCTGGCGCCGCCCACGACGCGCCGCCCAAAGGGGCTGCGCGGTGGGCCTCACGCACCGTACTACATGTTCATCTTCAACCTCCGTTTAACCCGTTTGAACCGATTCCGTCCAGCCGGTCTAACTGGACCGGAAGAACACGATTTTTTTCCTCATTTTCTTGGATTTCACTTCTATTGATCCGAATATCTTCGTCCAACTAACCTAACTAAGTTAGCTAATAAAAACACAACTTCAAGGCTTAACTAATACTTCCTGAACCAATATCAAACCCGCCTCCTGCAATTGGGTTCTGCCACCGTTCCAGCCTTCTTCGAGCTCTGATTTTAGTTCCAAAAGCTTCCCTACATCTATCTGTAACTTCCTCAATTAACCAAAACCACAAATTAACCGTTCAAACATAATTTTTTATTTTCAAATTTAAACTAAGGTTGTGCGGGGAATTCGACCCTACCGTTCACCTAGAAGCTCCAAACCAGTCGTAATCGATCCCCTAGACTTCGAGCATCATCTTCCTATCAATAAAAGTAATCCAAACGATACAAAAACATGATTGCCATTTCCAATTGTGAAACAGGGCGTCTCGGGTTCACTGGGCTTTTTCCCTCGACCCGCCGTCTAGCTCCACCGCGACTTCCACCGTCCACTTCTCACCCTTGGGTTTTTTCCTTCATGGGTCATTGGTTAGGGACGAGAGTGTTTGTTATTGGTGTAAGAATGGATTTTCAACCCCTGCTCTATGTCTTTGTCTCTGTTCTCAGAACCCGAGCAACCAATTTGCAAATTTCAGTGTTTTGAGACCAACTTAGTCCGGTGAAACAAAGTTCCACAGACCTCTAGAGGTAGGCCATGTGTCATTTTTCCTGTGGGTAAGTGTTTCACAGGCAGCCAAGTGTCCCATAAGTACTAGGCACAGATCCCAAGATAGCCAAAAGACCAATTTACCCCTACCTTGCAAAATTACCATTTTCCCCTTCAATTATCTAGACCCATATCTTATCCGTACGAAGTACAATAAGGCATGCCGCCTGTCGTTGTACTCAGAACGTCGAGACCTATCTAACGGTCCCTTGGTTCGTGGGAAGAAACCTTGTCGTTCAAAAAGTCAACTTTTTCCCTGCTTTTAACCAAGTTACGAATGTGCCCCGAACCTTCCGAACGTCAGAACTTTCTCCTCGGATGTCGGAATCGGGCATGCCACATGTCTATGACTCGTGATGTCCCGAACTCCGTTATGGTCATTTTTTAATGTCCATTTGACCGCCCGAACTAATGGTCAACATTTTGCCTCATTCTAGGGGCAAAATCGTCATTCTGCGCCGTCCATCCCAAAAATGTCCAACTAATCACCGATTCTCTTCGTTAATCCGTCACTAATCACTTAGCTAATCCCGACTCCTGGGACGGGTCGTTACACACATGCTTATCATCCTAGATGAAAATGACAAACTTAATAGCCCTGATGATTATGACTACAACACTCACAGTCTACCTATATGAAACATAGGGTTTGCAAACTAAATTATCCAAAGTCATTTGTGCCAACTACAATTTAAGAAAGTGATTCGTATCCCATCTACCGTAGGCGCGATACTCATGCTCCAATGCCATCACACCATAGTTCAAATATAATGGTAGATAATCGTTGGGTCGTTCCATATAACCCATGGCTTCTCATCAAATATGATTGTCATCTTAATGTGGAAATTTATTGCAGCATTAAAAGTGTCATGACAGGACCCATCCCAATCCCCCCGGGATTAGTGCGGGATGACCCTGCTCCCGTCTGACACGAAGTGTCAGACAAGGGATATTTCCGACTTTTGCCCTCCCTGGCTATCAGAGTACGCCAGGATCCGGAGGAGGCATGTGATATCTCGGTCTCTTGCTACAGTCCACAATCCGATGTCAACCTGAAGGGCATTCAAAACATTAAAAACTGTGAGTGGACAAAACAAGAATTTATAAAAACATTTTAACGAGAAGACATTTGTACCCTTCACTAAAAAGCATGCATGCATTCGAAAATCATTTATCCAAAAAAAACCATATGTGGGGACTAAACCCAAAGCAGATATAAACCAAGGTCGAAAGGACCGCAATGAAAACGACCATACGGGCCACTGCCCAAATCCATAAGGGACTCGGCCCCAAACCATAAAGAAACCAAGTACACGAGCCACTGCTCAAATCCTGTGCACACCTGTGCACACCACATATCATATATCATATATACATATAAGTCACACAACCAATCCTGTCACGGTATCCAAAGCTACGCGCGTGCTACCCCGGGTCTCAATCCGAGTCTTCTCAAGTCCAAGATCAATGTCCGCAGACCACTGACCCTACCCGAGGTAATAGTAATCATAGCCTTCTGAGAGTAAGGAACCCAACTGGGGGGTGACTCCACTCAGTCGGTGCTCCGTGACTACTCTGAGGTCCACCCCAGGCCAACGACCCTCCCCGGAGGAGATAATAGAAGTAAAGGAAGGTAGATGAACATATATATACATAACATAATATCCATGCCCGGTTCCCCTGAACCGTCATGATCCATCATATTCATAACCATGGTAACATGCCGGTTCCCATAAACCGTCATGTACCGTAATAACATAACCAGGTAACATACCGGTCCCCATAAACCGTCATGTACCGTAATAACCAACAAGGGTTCATGCCGGTTCCCATAAACCGTCATGAACCATGATACCATAACAAGGGTTCATACCGGGTTCCCATAAACCGTCATGAACCTGGGAATCCATTTAAGGTTCCCTGACCTGAAATCAAAACCGTAAAGTGACTGGGTCTCGTACCCGAACATAGGACATCAACTGGGCACCGTGCCCGAAATCTGAGGTCATATGCCCGAGACAAAACCAAATGGGTCTCATACCGAGTTTATCCTTTAGAAATCCAAAGCCAGTTCATTTAAACCAAATAAGAAATACAGACCCGTATAAGCACCGTATAAGGCCGAAACCTCGAAATACGTGCTTATACGTAACCACATACAAATGCACCCATGTCATTACAAACAAGCATTTAAAACATATAATAAACATTTATGCATGCACCAATTTAGAAAACAAGGTCCACTCACAGACCGTCCGAGCTGCCGCCTCGATTTACGTGCCATACGGCTCCCCGAGCCGATCACTGTCACTGGGACTCCCAAACCTGTCCAAATCGAAATAGAAGGTTACTAACTACTTAATTAACCTCCCACTAAAGCTCCGTAATTATCCGTATTTTTAACTATTTTTAATCCCTAACCTAAACCTTCCGATGCCCCGAAACATATCGAGCCGGTGTCCGATCGACACGAAACCAGTCCCAAAATATTCGTTACATCGATTAGATGATTTCATATGTTGGAACCTTCCCCAAATTCCCTGACACGTTGCCCTCACGCGCCGCCTGAAGTGGCTGCGCGTGGGCTTCACACCGCCGCTACAGTACCTGCTGACGTCATCGCTAACGTCAGCATGACGTCATCTGACAGCTGTCAGGTCTGACATGTCAGACTCTGACAGGTGCCACGTGTCATGCTCCCATTGGTCCACGTCACTGTGCTGTCAGTGCCACGTGGCAGTCTGACATGTGCCACGTGTCATCACGGCACTGGTCCACGTCAGTGCCACGTGTCAGCCCCTGATTAGGCCACGTCACTGACATGTCGGTGCTGACTGTGCACTGACATGTGACACGTGTCGCACTCCTATTGGCCCATTTTCTGACATGTCAGCTGACATTGTCAGATCTGACAATGCTGACGTCATCCCTGACATGATGACGTCAGCAGGATGACGTCACCTGTCATCTCTGTCCTCCCGCGGGTCGACCCGAATACTAGTAACCGGGTCGCCGTGACCCGCGGCTTGACCCCGGCCGGTTCTCCCAGCTCCGGCCACCAAAACACTCCCCGTTTGTCCCATTCTCTTCGTCTCATCACAACCTAGAGTTCTATGGCCCTAAAAACTAAGAACAACCTCAAAAACTATACCTTCCAAGTTCATCAATGGCGGCCGTGACTACCCCCGCCGTTCACGGCCGTTACAGGCCATCTAAGCCTTCGAAAACAATCCTAAAAGAACCCTAAGACCTCTAGGAACATTTCCCAATCCCTAGATTTGATTAAAAACACAACAAAAATCAATTTCCAATTTTTGAAAGAAAACTCACCCACGGGTTCTCTATCCCCGCCGTGTCCTCCGCCGTGCCTGGTCGTGGCCTGCCATCCCCAGCCTCTTTCCACCACCTCACGGTCATGTTCAGCTCGCACAAGCAATGAATGGTGATGGTGTGTGTGTGTTTTGGGTTTTTGAAGAAAATGAAGAAAATGGAGGATTATGGGTTATGGGGTTCGGTTTGAGGATGAACAAATGAAGTGTGATGGCTGATGAGAGGGAGATGGAATGGATGGTGTGGATTTAAGGATGAATTGAAATGGATGGCCAAGATTGAATGGTGGGTGGGTTTGGTTAAAAAAAATTAATTAAATAATATTATTTTATTATATAGATCCACATTTTGGGGGATCAAGTCAATGGGATGAGTGACACTTGTCACTCATCCATGGGGCCCACCAAAATATCCACCCAATCAGATTTCGCCAAAACATCCCCGTCTCGAAGTTCATGCATAGTGAAATCGAACTTTCGTGACCCATAACTCTCCCGTTTGAAGTCCGATTTCAGAGTGCCACCTGCCTATGGATTCGTATCGTCCTCATCTACGTAACGGTCTTCGGCCCTCGGCCATCGGACCTCCCGGTCAAAAAGTCAACATTTGACCCCCATTTAACCAAATTTACCAAAATGCCCCTAAACTTCCGAACGTCATAACTTCCTCCTCGAACGTCGGAATTGAACGTGCCACCTGTCTATGAACTCGTTGACGTCACGAACTACGTCACGGTCATCGATCAAAGTCCATTTGACCGCGCGATTGAAAAGTCAACGTTTTGCCACCACTAGGGGCAAAACGGTCATTTCGCATCGTTCGTCCGATTTCGCTCTACTAATCACGGATTAGTCTCACTAATCGTGATTAGTCACTAATCTAATCATGGATTTGGGACGGGTCGTTACATGTCAAATATTTGTACAAGTACGTGTACAAAGGACCTGATAGGGTGCCATTTGAAGTACGCCCAGAACCTATTCAAGATGAAATTAAACATTTTGTGGATGCAAGGTGGGTTTCTGTACCAGAAGCTTTGTGGAGTACATTTAAATTTGTAATGAACCGAATGTATCCATTTGTGGAAAGGCTCCAAATTCATCTTCCTAACATGCAATCTGTACGTTTTGAAGCGAACCAGAATATTTCTGATATTTTGTTAGATGATACCCACTTAATGACGATGCTCACTGAGTTTTTCACCAAAAATGCATATTATCCACAGCACGCCAATACTTATATCGGAAATTCCCATAACATTTTAGATGGATTCAAGCAAACAAAGAGTGGGCTATAAGGAGGTCGAACCAAAAAGTTATTGGACGGATATATTCTGTATCACCTTCTTAAGGTGAAAAATTCTACCTACGCGTCCTTCTTAATCATATTATAGGACCTACTTCATTTGAGGATTTAAAGACTGTTAATGGCATCTTACATCCCACATTAAAAAATCAAGTCGAACATAGAGGTTTAATTATATTTTTCCTGATTTGGAATGTCATGTACATGATGCAAGATATATGGTTCAAAGGGCATTGTTAACTCCTAGAAATGAAGATGCAGACAAACTCAATGAAATGATTATCAATAAGTTTTCGGGCCAGAACAAATCTTATACTCTTTTGATTCTATTGAGGATGATAGAAGAAATTTATATCAACAAGAATTCTTAAATTCTATTCCTCCGGCGGTATGCCTCCTTATCAATTCACTCTTAAAAAGGGTGCTCGGTAATGCTTTTGAGAAATATTGATCCGAAGATGGGGTTGTGCAATGGTACAAGGCTAGCTTTCCATAGAGCTTATAATAATCTTACTGATGCTGAAATTTTATCTGGCCAATTTGCTAGAACTAGGTGTTCTTATCCAGAATCTCTCTAAAGACTGCTGAGAGTGCCAGACTTCCTTTGAAATGATGAGAAAGCAGTTTCCTGTGAAATTGAGTTTTGCACTTAGCATAAATAAATCACAGGGCCAAACATTACCATAATGTGGGTATTTACCTTCCTGATCATGTATTTAGTCATGGACAGTTATATGTGCTTTATCAAGGGGAGTTTTAGCATCTTCAACGAAAGTCTTGGTTAAGAAAGGGAACTTAGCTGGTCAAGAAGGGGTTTTTCACCAGAAATTTCGTTTATAAAGAAATTATGCTTCCGCCCAACTAACGTTTTGTTAAGCTTTTCTTGTTTTCAAATATGTAAATCTTCTCCATTATTAAGATGTACATGAATAAAAAAAATTTATTAACATTTTTTCATTACAATTTCAAGTTCGAAGTGATGCACGCATGTGGATTCTCGAATATTAGTTATGGTTGTCTTTTGTTCTTTAATATTTTGTGCTTGCCATCAGGGTACTCTTTTTCCTTCCTCTGGAAAAAAATAGTAAATACTAGCCTCACTGCGGGCAGCTCCGCTCCCGCGTGAGGCTTCTTTGGCGCGCTTCGTGCGTCATTTTTTGTTACCCGACCTTATAGTATTTCTTATTTACAATTATCAAATATAAAAAATCATCAAATCATATATCATATAACTGACTGACGACTCGACTCCGCACCTACATAGTGCTTTTTGGCAAGCTTCGTGCACCATTTTGAGTTATACGATTTTTTGGGGCTAGGGAGATTTTGAATTTTCCTTTACATAAAAAAAATACATACATCAAAAAGAAAAATTCAAAATCACCCTAGCCCCAAAAATTCGTATAACTCAAAGTGGTGCACGAAGCTTGCCAAAAAGCACTATGTAGTTGCGGAGTCGAGTTGTCAGTCAGTTATATGATATATGATTTGATGATTTTTATATTCGATAATTGTAAATAAGAAATACTATAAGGTCGGGTAACGAAAAATGACCCGTGGAGCTCGCCAAAGAGCCTCGTGCGAGCGCGGAGCTGCCCGTAGTGAGGCTAGTATTAATTAGAGGGAACTTGCATGGAAATAACAAGGGTCTTGTGTGTAATTCCCAAAAATAATTCCTTGTAGGACAAGGATGTATATTGTGGCCAACAAGGATTCCTTCTAGTTTAGGATTTGTTTTTCCTTCTTAATTAGGATTGAGCTAGGGTTATGTCCTATGCCTATAAATTCTTTAGTTTTCTTATTAGTTAGGAGCCGCTCATTTTTGTACCAAAGCTCTGCTTAACCAAATTTCCCTTTTCATCGATTCGAAATTTCCTTAGGAAAATCCAGTTACACCATATTCCATCATAAACACCTTCATCTGTGACATATAGGGCCGTTCATGAATGTCTCACCAAGGAGTATCGACCACGGCGAAGGGGTCACGACCAGGTAAACCCGAAACCGGTTATATGGGTCCAAATTATAGGTTAGGTTTAGAGGGTTTGTTGGATTGAACTGATGACTAAAAAAATTCCTAGGGATGAGACGACTTCAAAGGGACCAAAACCATGGACGGGGATGGCTGGAATCGACGGGGAAACAAGCTTAAAGTTTCCCCTCACTGTTCAAACATTAGAGGTAAAAATTCAGACCCTTTTGGCTGATTTAGGATTCATAAATCCCTTCTTAGGATAGATACAAAGAGAATAGGACTAACAGGATCGAAAAAGGTGGTCAGAGGTGGAAGAACGGATCGAGTCGGGTTCGTGGGACTGCATGACCCAGTTGAAGGGATTCGGGTCGACTTGGATAAAGGACAGGGATGATGGCATCATTGATGACATCATCAAATGATGGCATCATTGATGACATCATCAAATGATGACATCATTAAATGATGGCATCATTGATGACATCATCAAATGATGTCATCATGTCATATTGACAGATGTCAGGTATGACGTCACTACTGACGTTAGCGCTGACTTTGACCGTTGACGTCATCATTGACTTTGCCGACGTCAGTATTAACTTTTTGGTCAACATTGACCAACCGCTTTGACTAGCGTGTGGGCACGTATTTCGAGGTGGGACCATAACCATTTTAATGATTTCGACGATATGAATCCAATGGTGGTGGTTTCAAGTCGATCGTGGATCGTTATGTTGGTTAAATTGAGGTTTAAAGCCTACGGAAGCATGTCCGGGACACGTTGACTTTTCCGGGAAGGTTAGGGATTCTTGATTAAGGCTTGTCTAGGTTGGTAGTAATCTTTTAGTATGTTTTGGACAGGTCCGGATGACCCAAAGAGTATGGATTAGCGCAGAGAGGATTATGGCATACTTATCGAGACGCAGCTTGGACGATCTGTGAGTGGATATTGTTTTATGAATGTGATGCATGCATAAATGTTTTATATGGGTTTATGAGCATGTTTTCAGATGCCATGAGTGCATGTGTTTTTAATATGAATTGTTTGGCATTTTCGAAGGGAAATGCGTTAGTGCACGTAGTTCGAGATTTCTATTTTATATGATGTTTGGGCTTCAACCGAGTGTACTATGTGCTTGTATTTTATGTGATTCTAAAAGTTTCATGGAGAGGCGTGAAATTGAGGAAATGATTTACGATTTTGGAGAATTTCACGGAGATGCGTGAAATTGAAATTCGGGCATGAGTCCCAATTGAACGATGATTTGAAAGTGTTTTGGGAATGAGAAATGGTTTTCAGATTTGGAAACAGATTTGGAAATATCTTTCGGGCATATGATCCAGTTGAATTGAGGTTTACCTTAGAGTATAGTCAAACGTGAGATAAGTTGGGCAGTGACCGAATTATGACTTTTACGAAAGATACTTTGGGCATGAGACCCAGTTGTGGATTTTATAAGATTCGAGGAATCCTAGGTTATGAGGTGTCGTTGGACACTGGATTTTTGGGCTGTGACCCATTTGGTGATTTTCTGTGCTTGAGGACCCATTGATGATGGTATTCGGGTGAGTCCCGGATGATACAACACTCGCCTTCGGATTACTGATGTGTTTCTTCCGGAGAGGTCATGATGCACTGCCTGTTGTTGAGCAGTCGTGGGAAGTAATGACCGTGGGAGGCTTCACTTAGGAGTGCTGATGTTATCCTTTGAGATCGACCGGCGATGTGTTCGCGATGATATAGAGACGGGCGCGGTGAGTGATGTGTTCACGGTGACATGTTAGGATTGTGAGAGGATTAGAATCGTGACTGAGATTGAGGATGAGATGTGTTCCCACGTGTGCTATGATTTGGACTGATGCTTCATTCTAGTTTTCTCTGATTTGGTTTTGGGTTGCGGCCCCGTAATATTCGATTTTGGGCTAAGACCCTACTGAGGTAATGGCTTCGATTGAGAAGCTTTTCACTGTGCTTTGATTTGGGAAGCAATACGTCTTGCTTTCGAGAAAGTATTTGAAATAACTGTTTTATTATGCTTTTATGTGAAGGGTATAAATTTACTTTCGTTATAAATGATTTTTTTTTATAAACTGTTGTTTTGTCCACTCACAGTTTTTATGGTTTTTAATACCTTTCAGGTTGATCGCGGATGCAGACTGTAGCAGAGATCGAGACATCACATGCCACCGCCGATCCTAGCGTACTCTGATGGATCTCAAGCAGGGGACGAGTTTATCCCTGGTCTGACACGTAGTGTCAGACGGGAGCAGGCATGTCCCACGATAATCCAGGGGATTGGGACGGGTCCTGCCAAGGTGGTATCAGAGCATGAGATTGCTCTTAGAGTGACTCACAGGTGCTGGATGTGATGTCTTTACAATAGTAACATCCGACCATCAACCTTATAGTTAGGGTAATAGTACAAAGACTCAGTGGAATCAAATCCTGGTTAGGTCATGTTTGGCACGTGGTTCGATGGTTTAGGGTTCGATTGGAATAGGATGTCATGTGTTAGTGAGATTTGATCTTGAATAGGATCAAGGTTCATATGAATTCAACGGCTTAGAGCCGTAGTGTTACTAGTGGATGGGACCTAGTCGACCAGTTGTCCCAGTATGACGACTTTGAGAGTCAAGACCGTTGAGCGGTCATGCCAGATTAAGGATTGTGTCAAGTGGTATCAGTGGAGATCGTGGACGACCCTAGTTAAGACTGTTGGGAATAAGAACGTTAGATCCTATTTGGCGTGAGATGCCATGTTTCAGTATATTGAATCCCGGAGGGATTTCGATTGGCAACGGATTCCACGGTAAGATGTTGTGTGGCATGGTAGGCTGTGATTGTAACATGTAGTGGATGTGTAGTGTTAGACACTAAGTAAGGCCAAGTTCTTGTGGGCTAAGTGGCTGGAAGTCGTAGAGTTATAAGAGGACGAGATCCTTGGATCGTCGTTACTGGTTGGTTGTGTACCCGTATCAGAGTATGACGAATTTTCAGAGTCGAAATCGATGGATCGGTCAGGATGGACATACTGCAGTGAGTAGCTGGGTTCGTTATAACCCTAGTGGGTGATTGATTGGACAAGTTACCAGGAGTGTGGTACTTGTAGACCGGATCTTGAAATGGACCTATCGGTGGATATTACGTGTTGAGCGGTTGGTGCCTGCGGTGAATTGACCACATGGGTACGGAGTCTCAATAGCGGAGTGTTTCTCAGATTACTCTGCACGTGGTTGTGGTGGACGCTACTATCGATAGACGTGGACGAGTCTTATCGAGTTGGATAAGCTCAAGTTACCGTGATGATTGTGAAGATGGGGATTCACCAGTCGTGATGATGATACGGAGGTGCGTGAGTGATGGACAGTACGAGTAGTGATTTTTGGATTCGACTCGGCTACGACTGAGTGCAATCACAGAAGGAGATGTTGAGTTTGGGTGTTGGCGAGTGTGTCGTACTGCCTCAGTGGAGGTGACTAAGATAAGTGGGAGATGCTAGAGACGTGTTGGATGGAATCCAATAATGATCGGATAGTTTTGAATGACACTGAGTGTGTTTGAGTGATGTAATGCAAATGAGGGCTTAGATTGCGACTAGTAATGTAGATGTGCCTAGAGTGGCAAACATGTGAGTTCGATGGACATTAAGCGGGACGGAGAGGATCCCGAGTGGCTCAGTGCGAGGCATGAGGTATACCAGGATTAGTGACAGGTACCCTATCTCGTTTTGGACGGATTGCACGAGTGTGGGTGCACGAGTTGAACCTATTAAGGTAGAAACGTGAGAATCAGATAATGAAGGATGACATCCTTTTGGATGTGCATAAATGGTATGAACGGACAGGTGAGTTGGATATTAAGGTTGATAATTTACGAACACGTGGTTGATGTCCACGTGAGTGACGGCTTAGAGACTGGAAGAATACTACTGAACGGTCGTGATGGATGGGGGACACGTGTGTGATGCCCCTAGTTAGCTCAACAATGTTGGAGTGAGTTTTGGGTTATGCTGGAGTTTCCCGATTTGTTGTTGGCAAGAGTGGTGGTTATCATATTCGGAGAGTTGGTTTGGAACCATCTGCTAATAAATACACTTTCTTCTCCTGGGAGTTCTCACCCCGGGATGGGTATCTTGTGAGAGCTAAGTTGAGGACTTGAGAGTCCATTGCGAATTGGTTTTGGTCGATGGTGGGTGACCATACCTCCTGAGTTTCATATAAACTTGTTTGAGGAGAAATCTGAATGTTGAGACAGAACCACCAGGGTGTATCCAAGGTGGACTTGACACCCGATTGCCTATAGTACTTGAGGATGCTCGTTTGAGGATTAAGTTCAGTAGTTGCAAAAAATAGGTATGCTTCCAACATGATTGGAACTTCGGAATCAAGAGAAGTTGTGATTGAGACAATGAGAAGAGTGCTTGATTCCGCATTGGAGATGGGTATTCCGAAGTCGATGAGGGAGACTTCTCGTTTTCTGCTCTTTAGCAGATGGTGCTTGGTGCCGCATGAGGACATATGATGAATTTTGATGTCATCGTCTTGGATCCTCCTTGATTCTTCCCTATGTGGGATGACAAAGAGCAATATGACAGTTAAAGGGTTCAAAGAGGGTGTAAGAACTGAACACCTAGGCTGTGAGTCAAATTTGAATGACCTGAAGAGCAGATGGTACTTAGCGCCACCAGAGGTGACCAGTGAGTGCTAGAGGTAGTGGACTCATGTTGGTACTATAGGTCATGTTACATTGACTGAGCAGGTTGGTAGTGACCTAACGAGGATCGAGTCTTGTGGTGAGGATCAAGATGATCGAGGTGTTGAGGAGTGATGTGACGACAGAGGAGAATCGTATTGTAAGACAAAGGTTGGACATGTGAAGAGAGTATACGATCTGTCTTGGATACATGAGTGAGTAAGGTCTTGGATATGTGCATAAGTATGGGCCAAGGATGATACGTGGGCATAAATCAAGAAGAAATGAATAGTTGATGCCTCGAGTTGGATATGAGGATAGAGAATGTGGGGGATTAATGTTAGCCTCATGGCGAACAGTTTAAGTTCCGAGCCGTGTTCGGAGTGAGGATTGGTACGTGGTTGGACATAGCCTGAGTGCAGTGCTTGAATAGGCCTGGGTAGTACCTTGATGATTGACAAGATGTGACAGGACCGCCCCCGAAGGGACATTGATAACCGTGCCCGGTCCTGCTCCGGTCTGGCAAGTCGACTGAAGTTCCCAAAATACCCTCTGTACTTGCTAAACAAGGGATAGCCACACACGTACTCACTCATGCCTCCGCCTCTCGATCAGCCTCGACCAACGCGCCACGACCTGGAGGGTCAATAAAAACACAAAAGGTGTGAGTGGACAAAAATGAATCAGTTATAAAACAGTTACAAAAAGACATTTCTACCCTCTACGTAAAACCAATGCATGCATTCAAAAATCATTCGCAATCCGTTACATTTTCATCATAAGAAAACCGTGTACGAAAATCAAATCATTTTCCTTTTCTTAACCTTCGGGTCTTAGCCCACAATCATAAACACAGGGCCTCAGCCCAAAATCATGAATCAAATCCAAGTGCACAATATAATCCAAAATCCATCAAACCACATAAACCGGGCCACTGTCCAACACATCCGAAAACATCATAAATCAACAATAAATCACAATTCAATCAGTTTGTTGCATATCAATTACCAAGTCTTTAAACTCGCATATATTAGGCCTTCTTGAGATATCAACGAGTCTTTAAACTCAAAACACAATTAATAGGCCTCGGGGGGTTCACGATAACCGAGTCTTTAAACTCAAAACACATACCGAGTCTTTAAACTCAAAACATATCAGGGCCTTCCCCCGTCATCAATTAACCGGGTCTTTAAACCCAAAACATGATCCATCAATAGTACCGGGTCTTTAAACCCAAAACATGTGTAATTCATAACCAATCCAGAATCCATCGGAATTCAAATTCCAAAACTAATTCCGACATCACGTTTATTCAAAATGGAACTCATGTCCGAACTTCATATTCAAATCTCAAATCATATCCAACATCAGTTTCCAAATCCGAATTCAGAACCATTATTCTGTAAGCTAGCATCCGGAATAACCATTCCGAACCCAAATCCGGAAATCCACTTTCACGTTTCCGAAACCCGAAATCTCGATCATCAAAATTACTTTTATTCCCTGGGCATCAAGCCCGAAATCACTTTTTCCAAAATCCGTTTCAAATCTTTGAAATCGAATCATTTTTCAAATCCCAAGGTCAAAGCATCAAAACCATGTTCAAATCACAATATACTCGAAATCTCGTAAAACGCGCAAAATCGTAATAATCACGAAATCCGTGTCAAAACCGTAGGTCATACTCACAATCATAATCAAAACACCCTTAATACATCATACTCACAAATCATGTAAAATCGTTCATCAAACCATCATCAAAGCATAAGAGAAATCATAGTCTCGAAATACGTGCAGTTACGTATTGCATATCAAAATACATATAATTACGAGAATCGTAATTATCACAAGTCATAATCACAATCATAGAAATCATAGAAACATTTATGCATGCATTAAATTTTGAAAGCAAAGTCCGCTCACACACCGTTCATAACGCTAGTTTTCGTGTTGCACGCGTTTTCGTAATTTTCGACATTTTTCAGGAATCTTGAATCCTGTCCGAAATCATTCTTTAGTGTCACTAAGGACTCAAATAACATCATACTAATTTCCAATAATTTTTTGAGAATTAAATATTAATTAAAAACATAATATAAACCTTCGGACTCTCGAAACAATATCGAAACGGTGTCCGATTAACTCGAAACTAACGCTAAAATGTTCGTTACATTGTATAGGACAAAAGTCATGTTGAACTAACCTCGAAAATTGGGCCCACGCGCCGCCGTGAGTGGCTGCGCGTGAAACTCACGCGCCTGCTACAGTGATGCTACAGTGTCACCTTCCTCACCCGACTCTCTGCTAAACGGGCCCCAAACCCGCGACACAACCCGGTCCAATCTCCTGCAATTACAGCTTAATTCCTTCAATTTTTCCATCGAAAACCTTCCATTGTAACTTAATTTAAGCTCTCCGTTATTAAATTCACACATCAAGCCCTAAATCGATCATTTCCCTCATGATCAATGAAATAGGTCAAGCTTTAAAACTCACTTGAATCAACTCTATTTTCAAATTAAGTTAAACAGAAGCTTCATAGGACCTAAACGAACACTAAACCATAACCAATTTCAGGAAAACTTACCCGTAGGTGATCGTCCTCAAGCCTGAAATTTCTCAAGAACTGGAACTTGGGTTCTTGGCCAAACCGCGATTGATTTCCTTCAATGTTGGTACGGTTGAACTCTAAATGATCCTAGAAAACTGTTTCCAACCTTGGTTTTGTTCATCTCGACTCACAAATTAAATTCGATTTTTCCCTCCAATTTTCCCAAAATTTTCCGACTCAATTTCCTCTCAATTCTCAGGCTCTTCCTCTCCAAATGACCCTCTTGACTCACTCTCACTCCCTATAATCAATTCAACCTTCACGACAACCTTAAGAATCTCTCAGTCCTCTGTGTAAATAGTTCCCCGCAACTGACCCGAAACCAATTTTCCATGGCACCCGTGCCTGTGTTCTATTACAAACCCCCACCAATTTGTTTCCACTACCTCAAACTACCCCAATGCCACTATCAATTAAACAATTCCTTGATCAGACCACTCACAGCACGGTGGTTCAGCCCCTGCTCCACTGTTTCAAACAGTGCCCCTGTGGAAATTACTATTTTGTCCTTCTTCACAAAATTACCAAAACGCCTTTCTCGTTTTAGAACCATAACTCACCCATCCGATGTCCGTTTTCAGTGTGCCGCCTATCTACGAACTCAGGGCATCGAGACCTACCAAACGGTCCTCGAATTGCTTGAAAAATAGTGGTTAATCAAAAAGTCAACCTTTTCCCCCTTTTAGTCCTAATTACAAAAATGCCCTTGAACTTTCGAAAGTCATAACTTCTTCCCTGATCGTCGGAATCGGGTGTGCCACCTGTATGTGAACTCGTGACGTCTCAAACTAAGTCACAGTCATCGGTCAAAGTCCGTTTGACCGCTCGAGCAAAAAGTCAACCGTTCACCCATTATCTAGGGGCAAAAATCGTCATTTTCTTCAAGTTTTCCCAATTTTCCTTTTCCAGAAGTCCGGGTCGTTACAAGATGTGGGTGCACCTGTGAGTAGTGCACGTTGGACGATGGGATTGACCACAGTTAATTGGTATGTTTGGTTTGAGAGGTACCAGAGAGGATGAATGTTTTGTCGAGTGGATAGAGTCCTAGATGGACAAGAGATAGTGATCGGATTGGATCCGATGGTGACAGTTTGACGAGGACTATGATCGGACAGGATCCGACATGATGGATTGAGAGGGTCCAATGATTATGAGAGCCGAGAGCTCAGGGCCATGTGGGTCAGAGGAACCCTAGTGATTTTTTTTATGTGATTACCTCTGCTAGCAAGTATTTGATGGGGTTCAGATATGCCTTGGATGGGTGAGATGTCGACATGTGTTTCGATAGGATACGTGAGACGACTGCTTGGGACTCGAGATGAGTCAAGATGTCATCGTAGTTCGCTGAGTGACATGAGATACGATGTGGGGACTCGAGAACGAGGAGAGTTCAAAGTAGCACGGCGAAAGCACAATGGAGACGGGAGTTACTGGCTGGTTACGATAGTTGTTGATGAGATTGGCTCCCGAACGAAGTCAATCTGGCATATTGTGGTAATTGAATAAATAGGTATCCAAAAATTTCGGATTGGTATTGACAAGACCTGTCCCAAATGGACTTTGATAACTGTGCTCAATCCTGCTCCCCTCTGACAAGTCAACTGAAGTACCGAAATTACCCTCAACACTTGTCAGACAAGGGATAACCACACTGATTTCCACTCATGCCACCACTCTCGATCAGCCCCGATTCTTGTGACAAGGTATGGAGGGTCAATAAAACATCAAAGGTGTGAGTGGACAAAAATAATATCTTTTGAAAACACATTTCAAAACCGAATCATTTTCCCCTCCAGTTATAAAACATGCATGCATAGAGTAAAACATAAGAATAGTCGGCTCTCAAGCCAAATCACATAAAAAGCATCAAACCAATCACAAAGACCATCATCAACAGTACTCGTCACCAGTACTCAAATATCAAGCACAACAATCAAACAGCACTACTCACAAGTGCATAGTCAATCATACCATCACAACAGCACTACGCGTAGGCCCACTCGGGCACTGCACTCATGCAACATCTGAGTCATGTACCAGTGTCCACAATCACAAACACAATCCATACCACAAACACATATCATCACATCAAGTACCACACATGTTTGACTCCAATCCCAAGTCAAATATCATCATCAAACCGAGCCTACGCCCAAATCATTAGTTTAGACCAAACATTGACTTTAAACCAAGTGAAAACCATTTTTAAACCCCGGGCCTATTCTCAAAACATCATCTTAATTGTTTTCGTAAAACGTGCCCGAAACCGATTAAATAATCCATAAAATCAACAAACCAACATATTGAATCATCATGCAATCATTGCAACTCAAATCATGCAATCATTCATGTAAAAAATTTAACTATGCATGCATAATAGTTTATAAAACAAATGTCCACTCATACACCGTCTAAGCTACTCAATTCCGTGCTGCGCGTTATT
This sequence comes from Prinsepia uniflora, assembly GCA_032719365.1. Lineage (NCBI taxonomy): Eukaryota > Viridiplantae > Streptophyta > Magnoliopsida > Rosales > Rosaceae > Prinsepia > Prinsepia uniflora. The sequence continues at coordinate 44,134,761 of CM064861.1, read as the reverse complement.
CCGTAAATTCGAGGAATCACGAATCCTGTTAAAAACCACCACTGAGGATCACAAACCTGTCAAATAATGTCATATTAAAAACCCATAATTTTCCTGAATTAAAATACACATTTAAAACAAAACATATCACTTCGGACTCTTGAACTATATTGAAACGGTATCCGATTAACTCGAAACCTATGCCAAAATTTTCGTTACATCAATTCCATGAAATTTCATGTTGATCGTACCTTGAAAAGACCATTCACGAGCCCCCACGTGCCGCTATAAGCGGCTGCGCGTGAAAGCCACCCGCATGCACTGTTCAACACTGTTCATCATCCCTGCAACCCGTTTGTCTGCAAAACGGATCCTCTGACCTAGTTCGATGACCCGACTCAATTTCAGCCAATTTTGCATTAATTCTCATAATTCTTTCATCTAATAGAATCGTTATAACCCTAATTAAGGTTCCATGATTTCAATTCACGAGTTCTTACCTCGAAGTAATCCAACTCAACCTCGAAATTTTGAAAATGTCGCAGGGTCCGTTCTGGGTAAATTCATAGTCGAGTCCCTTTGAATTTTGGATGGTTCTATTTGTACTGATCCCAGAAAGCATAAACAAAAGTCAATTTCACGAATCAAGGTCTACAAATTCAAGTTCGAAGTTTGGATATTTCGATTTTTCCACGGGCTTGGGTTTCGGTTTCTGGGACTTCTCTTCCATGTTCTCTTCATTTTCTTTCTAATTTTTCACTCTCAAATCCTCTCAGGTTCTCAGGTTCTCAGTCTCCCAAAGATTGGTGTCAATTGATCAAGAACGAGACATGGATTTCGGGTTTTATTCGAATGTCCCCAAATGATACCCAACACCCTCCAAATGGTGCCACGTTTTGCCAGCAACCCACATCCCATGGTGACAGATGTTACAAGTTAGTAATAACATGTTAAATCATCAAAATCCGCAAAAGACCAAACTGCCCATTAAGGTACAAATTACGAAATTGCTCTTGGTCGTTTTAGACCAATAACTTTCACATCCGATCTCCGATTTTGGCGTGCTACCTGTCTACGGTCTCAGGACTCCAAGACCTACACAATGGTTCATACAGAAGGTCCAAAATGTGTCCCGAATAAAAAGTCAACTTTTGTCCCCATTAACCAAAGGTAAAATCGTCATTTCCCTCTAAAATTCTCAAATTTCCCTTTTCGAATTTCCAGATCGTCACAGGTATATAATGATGGGACTCGAGTGAGAGTCATCATGAGTATGGGAAAATGAGGTTGTTGGCTCATGTGAGTAACGAGGCCGATTAATGCTGCAGTTTTTTATTATGGCCCTCGAGTTGAGATTTGTGCCATTGTGATGGCAGGATTTAGAGAATGTTTGCCTGATCGGACGCTGAGCAGGATGTCAGCTTTGATTGTCGGATGAGAAGGGTTGTCAGGCTAAAAAGCTGATTTGATGTCAGCTTAGTAGAGCTGACCTGTCAAAGTGAGAGACAGGCGACATCGACGAGTGTTAGAATCTCGAGGGAGACTTACGAGCCGACGCGTGGTTTCTCGAGAGTTGAGTTGGAGCTTTGGAAGCTCCGGTGACAGTGGCTACCGACGGGTACTGTGGTTGTGTCGAGGATTGGATTTCCACGGTTTGGTCGTGGAATTGGGTTAGTTTGAATTTTGAGGATGAAATTCTTTAAGGAGGGAAGATTGTAACGACCCATCCCAAATTTTTGGGATTAATTAAGATTAAATCGAGAATTAGCGAGGCTAATTGGGGATTAGTCGAGGATCATCAGACGTTTGGGGTGAAATTAAGACTTTGCCCCTAGATTAGGGTAAAAAGATCACTTTTGACCAGTGAGGTCCAATGCACGTGAATTGAGGACCATTACGTAAATCGAGTCGATACGAGTCCGTAGACAAGCGGCACGTCGAAATCGGACATTCAACAAGAAAGTTACGGGTCACAGAAGTTTTAAGGTACTATTGCATGTTTTACGAGACGAGTGGCATTTGTCCCATGTGGGGCCCATATATTTTAGTCAGGCCCAATGGAAGAGTGACAAGTGTCACTCATCCATTGCCCAACCTTTTACATACATGCATATCCCATCCCCCTCCCCTGTTTCATCGATCCATCCTACCCGAAACCCACAAACACCCATAACCCACCCCACCATCATTGTACCGTCATCTTCGATGCTTCATCTGAGAAAGGGAGGATGGAAGGACGACTGAAGGACGATGGGGAGAGGCTAAGCACGGCGGAGGGGTCACGACTAGGTAAACTCGAAACCGATTATATGGGTCTAAATTCTAGGTTGGGTTTAGAGGGTTTGTTGGAATGTTCTGATGACCAAAATAGATTCCCAAGGACCATATGACTTCAACGGGACCAAAACCATGGACGGGGATGGCCAAAATCGACGGGGAAACAAGCTTGAAGTTTCTCGTCACTGTTCAAACATTAGAGGTAAAAATCTAGACCCTTTTAGCTGATTTAGGATTCATAGATCCCTTCCTGGGATAAAGACGAAGAGAATGGGACTAACGGGATTGAAAAAGGTGATCGGAGGTGGAAAACAAACAGGGTCGGGTCCGTGGGTTTACGTGACTCGGTTGCAGGGATCTGGGTCGACCCGGATAAAGGAAAAGGGTGATGACATCATCGATGATGTCAATAGATGACGTTATCATGTTAAGTCTGACATGTGAGACTAACAGGTATCAGGGATGACGTCACTGCTGACGTCAACGTTGACTTTGATCGTTGACCGCTAACGTTAGCGTTGACTCTTTAGTCAACGTTGACCAGCCACTTTGACCCGCTCATTGGGCGCGTGGGCAATTATTTTGAGGTGGGACTAGGACCATTTTAATGGTTTCGACGATGCGAATCCAATGGCCGTGGTTTCGAGTCGATCAGGGATCGTTAAGTTGGTCAAATTGAGGTATAAAGCCTACAGAAACGTGTCCAGGATATGTTGACTTTTTTGGGAATATTGGGGATTCTTGATTAGGACTTTTCTGGGTTGGTTGTAACCTTTTAGTATGTTTTGGATAGGTACGGATGACCCGGAGAGTATGGATTAGCCCGAAAAGGCTTATTGCACGCATATCGAGGAACAGCTTGGACGGTTTGTGAGTGGACTTTGTTTTAGAATGTGATGCATGCATAAATGTTTTATATGTGCTTATGAACATGTTTTGAGATGCTACGAGTGCATGTGATTTTAATATGAATTTTTTGACATTTTTGGAGGAAAATGCGTTAATGCACGTAGTTCGAGATTTCTTCTTTATATGATGTTTGAACTTCAGCCGAGTGTACTATGTACATCTTTTATGATTTTTAAGACCCTTTAGGCTGATCGCAGATGTGGGCTGTAGCAGAGATCGAGACATCACATGCCACCGCCGATCCTAGCGTACTCTGATGGGCCACGAGCGGGGGACGAGTTTATCCTTGGTCTGACATACGATGTCAGACAGGAGCATGCACGTCCCACGATAATCCAGGGGGATTGGGTCGGGTCCTATCAACGATCACTACTTATCAATGCTACAATCAACAAAAAAGGTGTTTTAATTTGCATATGTTTTTATTAAGTGTCGAGTGTGACTTTGTATTTACTTTAATACTTAGTTTTAGCATATGATTGTTGTGGTGATTTACTGATGCTACTTGCTTTATGTACCCTTACACGTATTTTGAGATTTCTTGTTTGTTATTTGTTTTTATCAAAACATGATGATTTTTCATATGCATGCATAGTTTTATGAAACGAAGGGTATGCACATATATTTTCTAAATTATGTTTTTTAAAGAAAGTTATTTTCGTCCACTCACAATCTTTACGTGTTTTACTTACCCTCCAAGCCATGACATGAGGACGAGGATCTACTCAGTAATCGGAGGCATAAATTAGACATTGCGCACTCTTCAGCTTGTTAGAGTAGGACTAAATGTTTAAGTTGTATTTTGCAGTTGTGCTCCCTAAATAGCTGTGTAAAACATCCCTCATCTGACAGTTGATGAGCTTTTCATCAATACTGAATTTTAGTTTGAGGTTGTTTTTTGGTTTGGTATTAACTGTCAAACCGGAGCAGGATCTTTCTTGGTTGACTGGAAGGGTCCTGTCAAAAATACTTGATTGTTATCTATTCAGCGCAACGATCACAAATACCTAGTTTTCGGACCTAGAAAATACTTGATGATGCCAAAAAAATGATGGGAAGTTGTAGTGGTTCTTCCATTTTCTAGATTCTGGCAAGCCCTTGTGCCATCGACCGTTGTTTCAAAATCAAAAAGCAGAAGCAAGCTAATAAGTTCTTAACAAGGTGATTGAAATGGCGTGGGTTTGGGTTCAAGAGACTATCTTGTGTAGTCTTGAATTCTCTAAGTTCTCATTGCCGCCATTTGAGTAATTACGGTGGTCCTTCACTATTCATTCCATGGAACGGTAAGATGGTGCGTAGAAGGAGAATTATCACGAACCTTGATGAAAGCTTTGGATGAAGAGTGTGGCATGAGGTTCTCGGCCACCTTCGAAGGAGACATGAGATGAGGTGAAAAAATGGAGGAGTTTTTTGTTGCTGTAGAGTAGTAATAATTAGTATGTAATGAGCTTGGTTCTTTAAAGGGTTGGACCCAAAATCTAACATTTGGGTTCAAAGTGCTCTTACCACGCACCCACACGACTCTCGTAAGGGTAGTTTGGTCATTCTAGAAATTCTAATTTCTCATTTACGAGAAGGGTTGTAACAATATATAGGTAAAATAAAAGAAAATAATGTTAAAGATGATTAGTAGTTTACTATTATTTTAATTTATATACTCTTTTAGATTAGTAGTTTACTATTATTTTTTAAGCATATTACAAGATCGAGCATTTCATTTACATTTATATTAAGTCTAATTGATTATACTATTGTAATTTGTTTAAAAGCACTATTTGAAAGAATAGATAAATCAAAATAATGAATCACTTAATAAAAAATAAAATGAGTAATAATCTTTTATTGGTACCAAGAATGCCCTTGACTTAATTAGTGATTTAATAGTGAAATTGGTCGATGTTGTAAATTGTTGTGATCTCGTAACTATATAGAGTAAAATGATAAAATTGAAACTTAGTGTGCATTTTGAAATTGTCCCCTAAACCTTAGGGTATAAAATTATAAATTGATGTTTGTTCTTGAAATTATATGGAATTATCTTATTTATTTACCAACTAATTTTTTTTAAAGTAATATCAGCTAGGTCTTAGTTTAGTAGTACTTTTTATATATAAAGATATTGGAGAGTGAGATTATATTATATAAATATTTGATATCGATCTCACTTAGAAATATTGAAAAACGTCGATTTCTCTTAGTAACCTAAGGTTTAATCCCTAGGGCCCACTACAAATACTTCACCCCATAATGAATAGTTAAATCAAAACTCGGCGTGCTAGGAAGGCATCAAAACTAACGGATTATAACTTACAAAGTTTATCCATGAAGTTTATTATGGTATTTATTTCCACACATTACGTGGAAAATTTTGGTTTCAATTTTTATAAATGACAAGATTGATATTAAATATGCAAAATATAATCTCTATTTCTATATTATTATATTTTTAAAAAAAAATAAATATTCTATAATTACTAAATTTTTCATCGTAAATTTTATAAGATTTTTTTCAAATAAGAAAGGTATACATAGCATTTTTTACTTGTCCAATACTTTATTAGCATATCTTTCGTTTATAAGATGTATAATTAGAAAATATAAATGGAATATTTGCAACTTTGATGAAGATCTTATTATTATTATTATTATTATTATTATTATTATTATGTTTAGATGGGAATAATGAATATCTTATTTGAATATTCTGAAAAAGTAAACTTATTTTATCTTTTTTTTTATCAGGAAGTGAAAAAATTTTATTCATAAAAAACTAGAAAAATACAATAAGGAGAAAACAGTAAGAAAATTGAGAAAAAACTTATAGAAAGGGAATCAGAGTAAAGACGCATGACATACCATAAAACGTTCACTCCTAGGCCCAAAGGAAAAATAGCTTAACTAGGGGACAAGGAAAATCATCGTTGTTTAAAATAAACACTAAAAATGATGGAGGGTCCAAAAAAAACGGATTCGCTCTAAATGGGCACGGTGCATGCGAATCTAAGAAAGGTTGGGGAAAATTTCCCAAAGTCAATATGGCCAGCACAACACAAAATAAGGTCTTTGGAGACCATGTGGGTAGTAATTTGGAAACCATGCGGGTAGTAGTAATTTTCCTAGGTCGAAACCAATCACAATGAACTGGTTTAATTTGATTCGGTTTGGATCGGTCCATTTCCGTTTTCACTCCATGCTATAAAGTGAGAAGCCGGACCCATAGTTTTCAACTTCACCATATGAATTCATGAATTCAAAGCCGTGAATCAACCAAGGGCCTTGCGTGAAACATCACCCTCCTGTAGCACAGAAGCTTTTTCTTCCGATTCAAAACCTTTCAACGCTTCGTATAGTGTCATCTGATGCTTATATCGCTGAGACCCAAATCGTTCCCTGGATTTCCGAACCTCTGTCTTTCTAGTTTCAAATGGATCTCCACCGCAGCCACCCAAAACCCAGAAGAGCAGCTCCGTTTGTTCTTCAGAAGCAGAACCAATCAAACCCCCACCTATTACGAGCTCTATTTGGTTTCAGTTTTGAAATCTTGCTCATCCGTTATGGCCTTCTTCCAAGGCCAGCAAATCCATTCCCTTGTTCTGAAATCTGGGCTCAATTCCAATACTTTCGTCAACAACAGCTTGATCAATATGTATGCCAAATGCGGCTTCATTGCCGATGCTGAATTGCTGTTCAGTTCTTGTTCTGAGTTGGACCCTGTCTCTTGCAATATTATGATTGCCGGGTATGTGAAATCTGGTCGCTTGGACAATGCACGCCGCCTGTTTGAGATAATGCCTGGCAGAGGTTGTGTCTCGTACACTACCATGATCATGGGTCTTGCCCAAAATGAGTGTTGGGCAGAAGCCATTAAGGTTTTTGAGGACATGAGGTCTGCGGGTGTGGCCCCAAATGAGGTGACAATGGCGACTGTAATCTCAACTTGTTCACATTTGGGTGGCATTTGGAATTGTCGAAAGCTTCATGCGTTGGTGATTAAGTTGCAGCTTGAGGGGTTTGTTATTGTTTCTACAAATTTGTTACACATGTATTGTGGTAGTTCGAGTATTTGGGAAGCAAGAAGTTTGTTTAATGAGATGCCCGATAGGAATATAGTTTCGTGGAATGTCATGTTACATGGGTATGCAAAAGCTGGGCTTATCGATTTGGCCAGGGATTTGTTTGACAAGATCCATACAAAAGATGTGGTTTCCTGGGGTACAATGATTGATGGGTATGTTCAGGTAGAGTGGTTAAGTGAAGCTTTGCTGATGTACAGGGCAATGCTACGTACGGGGTTGAGACCAAATGATGTTATGCTTGTAGATTTGATTTCAGCATGTCGGGGTTCTCAGGCAATCCTTGACGGCCAGCAATTTCATGGGAGGATTGTAAAGGAAGGTTTTGACTGCTATGACAACGGTCATCAATTTTTATGCAGCTTGTGGTCATATGAGCCTTGCTTGCCTCCAGTTTCAAAAGGGCATCAAGGAGCATGTTGCATCATGGAATGCCCTCATTGCAGGATACATAAGAAATAAAATGATTGACCAAGCAATGCTATTGTTTAACGAGATGCCTGAAAGAGATGTTTTTTCATGGAGTTCCATAATTTCTGGCTACGCGCAGAGTGAGCAACCTGAATTGGCTTTGGAACTCTTTCATACAATGGTAGCTTGTGGGGTCAAGCCCAATGAAATTACAATGGTGAGTGTTTTCTCTGCAATTGCTACTCTAGGCACATTGAAGGAAGGAAGTTGGGCACATGAATACATACGCGAGAACTCCATTTTTATTAATGACAATTTAAGTGCTGCACTCATTGATATGTATGCCAAATGTGGGAGTATCAATACTGCCTTAAAGGTGTTTTATCAAATCCGGGACAAATCCTCCACCGTCTCACCGTGGAATGCCATTATATGTGGTTTGGCCATGCATGGAAATGCAACATGGTCTCTTGAAATATTTTCTGACTTGCAAAGGAGAAATATCAAACTCAATTCAATCACATTCATTGGAGTTCTAAGTGCATGTTGCCATGCTGGCTTCGTGGAGGCTGGGGAGAGGTATTTTAAGAGCATGAAGGATGTCTACAACTTAGAACCAAATATCAAGCATTATGGTTGTATGGTGGATCTACTGGGCAGAGCTGGGAGAGTAGAAGATGCTGAGAAAATGATAAGGAGCATGCCCATGAAGGCTGATGCAGTCATTTGGGGCACGTTATTGGCGGCATGTAGAACGCATGGCAATTTGGAAATAGGGGAAATGGCCGCAGATAGTTTGGCGAGGTTGGATTCATCGCATGGGCCTGGAAGGGTGCTTCTATCCAACTTATATGCAGATGCAGGAAAGTGGGAGGATGCCTTTTCAGTACGGCGATCAATGCAAAACCAAAAACTGAAGAGATCATCGGGGCATAGTCATGTTGTGTGATAAGGGAGATGGAGTTCGGAAACACTTAAATATCTAGTCAATTTGAAGGTGAAGATTGCTATAAAATTGTTTTAACGAGAAAGCTTACATTTTTTTTATCTTAGCGAAATGAAATAATTTTACATTTCAAATTTACAACTGCAATTGTCAATCTGAATTTAACAAGTTGAATTTCAGGATGGAAGAATGAATGTGAGTGAAAAACAAGAAACTATGGCTAGCTTTCGGTGATCATTTCTGCTGCTGCGCCCATGAAATCAATACCACCAATTCCCAGTAAATCAAGAGCAAGCTTTTCCTTGTTCCACTTCCTCAGCTTCTTACTGATTCTCTTCAAGACGGCCACATCAACCTTCAACATCCAAGTCGGCATGCAAACCACAATCAAGCTCATGAATCCCAAGACATAGGCACGCCAAGTGACCTCATCACAACCAAGAGATACCTGGCCATCTAGTGCACTAGCAAGAAATTCCATGTGGCTTCCAAGGATATTGGCAGGCCGCTTGGATCCCCAGGATGAGGAATCAATGCCCCATGCAAAGCCTCCACAAAGGGATGCATAGTATGCAACTACATATCCCTTAAGATATATACTGCATTTGATTCCCCCTCTTGCCTGGAGCTGTGAACAGATACAAGCCATGAAGGCAGAAACTCTTTAAACAATGACTGGACCAGACCTAAGCCCCCGGATAACCATACCAAAGAAGCAGCAAGCAAAGCCACAAGCTTACCCCGAGTCAAGTTTGAAGACATCTGAAACTGCCCCTGTATCATCATATTCTCGGGCATACTCGGTGTCCTGCATCCCTTACTGCGTGTTATCTCTCTCACAGATTGGATCAAGAGGGAAACAATTTCTTTGTTCAAGAAGACAACATCTATTAAATATGGATAAACTTGTAGATAGAGGATCCCAGGGGCAACAGGAGAAACTTTTCCATGGATGCTAGATCCTATTCCATGGCCAAGAAGCGCACCAATGCCTCCATTGTATGAGAGTGGAGTGGAATCTAGCCCAAGTGTGGCAGTGAAGCAGCTCTTAAGCAGCTGGACAAAATCATTTTTTGATTGGAGGAAGACAGTACGGGATGCTGTTAAGACGAAGTGACCACTCCAACGCTTTGCTTTCTGGGTCCAAAGTGAATAAACAATTGGCATGCAGGGCCAGGGGGAACGTGCTGCAAGGGAGGCCAAGGCAACATATGATAAGTCAAGGTATCATTTTGAATCTTTATCAGTTTTATATGTTATAGACTTATAGTAAGGCTCACTAATGCAGCCAGGGGCAATGGCAATGTAGCTTGACTGCTTCCATCTGTGACAACAAACCATTAGGATATTGAATAAATTGATCCAGGAATAATCTTTAATATATTGCTAGATTTGTTTGTCTTTCCTTCAAATTTGATCAAACAGTTCTCCTATAGACACCCTCAACTAGAAAAAAAAATGTGCATTTGTGAAAATTTAGAATAAGGAAAAACCTCTAGGAACAGTGCTTGAGACTTCTACAGAAGTAGCGGCTACAATTTTCTTGATCTTTTCGTCCACATTTCACAGATTTGCATCAGGACTGGGCCAATCTTTTCCATTCATAAATGCTGGTTTCCAAACACCCCTTGTTACTTCAGCTGAGAAGTAGCTCACAATGTTTGCCAAAGATGCTGGAAGAAAATCAACCAAGATTTTAAGCCCTAAGATAACAGAATGTATCTAGGGTTTTAGTAGACATATTTACCTATGACATCTTAGGTTTTCAGAACAGAAAATATAATGTGTGAACAAACTGCTACTTCACCTGTGGCCAGTTAGCGAGGAGAGAGTCTCTCATTAGCACAGGCTGTCAAAGAAGCATCGACTACAAATGGAACAGCTGCCAAAATATCCCAAGCAGGTAATTTTCTTAAAACAGTATCCTCATCTCCTTCTCTAGATGAATTAGCAGTGGCAGAAGTATTAGAATCTAGAGATTGTTTTCCTTGTTCGTCCTCTTTGAACATCATGTTAAGTAGCTCATCAACATGTTCATGGATTCGGGTTCCCCTGGCAAGTTCAGAAAGGGTTGAAGCTATGTATGCTTTATTCTGCGTATACCAGGTTTTCAAGTTTGGAAATGACTCAATAAAGATGGGGTGTTCAGACGATGAACTTGCAACTTCTGTGAGTCTCCTTTTGTTATGATCTCGGTGGGCATTTTCAAAGTATGCAAGGTGGGAGTTTCTTACTAGTGAAAGTATTCGGGAAAGTATTCGGGAGTGAGGTTGGATCGAACAGTTGAGACATGTCCTGGTCGATCTCTAAATCAATGATTAAACCTCCAGAGCTTCAAAAGAAGAGTGAATCCGTTAGAGAATACAGTAAAAGCAGAGATTTCTGTCTCTGTTCTGTTACTGGATGAACCATTGGGGACACATGACCCAAAAGCCTCACAGATTGCCATCAATGAACAAGCTAGTTGTGGAACCTGGAAAAAGAACTACAAAGTCAGTTTCAATCAAATTATACCTGTGAAAAATTTCCAGTTCCTTGAGCAGTGGGAGATACTTGGGTTAATGAATGGAACGCGCACCATGCCAAGTTGGGAGAAGATCTTAATACAATCAACGGGCGAAATCCCGACGACAATTGCATTAAGCAGTTGAGTATAGCTTATCAGATGGTTGCCAGTTTCAGACAAATTTAGAGGACATGGAGGAGACAGCAACCTCATAATAAAATGAGCAGTATATTCCTGCATAAATGGTTAGGTATTTCAGTTGAAATTTACCAGATAGGATGATGATGAAGCAGTAAAATTAGGCTGTAATAATAAAGCATTACTTGTATATTCCAACCCTGAATCAAGGAGGCCCCACAAAGTATGGTAACTGCTGAGATCTTCTCGGAATCTGACCCTTTGTTTGCTACCTCATATATTTTTTCCAGTTCTGATAAACTTCCACCAAAACTATGAGCTTAAATTCAATATTTCACTTAATGTGGTGGCTAATATCAACATATAGGAGGGCCAGCAGTGAGATTTTGGGGCCCAAGGGTATCTTTACTTGAACACCAAGAATATTTGGCATATCGTGTAAATACTAAGATGCTTGATCAAGTTGTGTACCTGGGTGCAGGAGTTGAAAGCAGTTCATTAGTCAATGATGGAGTAAGCTCTGTCCCCTGCATAAATGATGGCAAACCAGAAACTTGGGTAGGTATGTTACTAGGTCTTTCATTGATGCATCCTTTCACATAGCCTGGCCAGAAATATGCTGTGGTGTCGATCAGATTTCTTGCTATACAAGCCTTGACGATCAGATGGCGCATATTTCCTGCTGAAACAAGGGCATAGAACAAGTTACAAGGTCAGAGAGAATTGCATTTATACCACAAGAAGGCATAATCTGAATTTCGGAACCTGTTGCTTTAGGTTTTTCTTACAGAAATCTTTTGAGATGTTTGTGCTGATGCAATCCAAATATGCAGTTTCAATATTTGTCCCTGAGATAAAGAACATTGCTTTTGCAGCAGCCCGGTTTGCTGCAGAGGCGGCAGAACGAGGAGGAGCCAGCAGTCCTATAAAATTTCCCAGCATCTTTAAGCTGGAGACTCAATCTTCGCGGGACTTGCCTGTAACCTTTTGTTTTCTCCAGTGATTGGCAAATTTGTATTCTGTCTCATCTACTTGTGTGCTTTCATCTTCCTCAATAAGATCAGCAGCTACAAGAGTAGTGATGGACAGCAACATGCATAGGCGAGCCTCTAGGTGAGGCAATGGGGACTCGTTCGGCTCCCTTTCCTAAAAATCAATAAATGGATATGAATTTCATTGCAGCAGGTCAGTTTAGAAACGGAGAATTGTGTTCTCATGGAGAAATGAGTTTGAATCGGGAGACCTACCCTGTGGACAAGACGAAGTGCTGCAATCCATAGGCCTAGAAAGGTGTCATGCCATGTTGCACAATTGATGGCTTGAAGGACCTTGATCAAACCTGAGCAGAAACAAAATTTGCTCTCATAAATTAATAGAAGCTGCTATAAGAAGTGATCTATGGCCTTGTTTCCTTACCGATGACAACCTCAATCAGACTTGTGGCATTGACCTCTGTACTGGTCATTGCATCTTCAAGTACCAGATCAAGTGGAAGCCATATCATAGAATGACCAGTTCCATGGCTGAGTCCCTCAGAAGAGTCCATAATCGAATGGCATTTGTGCACCGATCGCAACTTGCCCTTTTGTGCACTTCTGCAGATTTTTGAAGCCAACTGCAAGTGTCGCTGGACTAGTTGTTTTGGTATTTTTCAATGCTGATGAGTTTTCTGCAAGCAGGTGTAACTGCTCAATGAAAGCCTTCCAGTGTATAGGCCTGAGAGAGTTTCACAAATTGTCATGAAAACATCTTGATGCTACCGCCTGAGGAATTAACGAGGAAACAACATACATGATTCGTTTTGCCAGTATAAGAATCTTGGAAGTCAAATTGTTGTGCAGAAACTGCGCGATCAATTCAATAGCCATCATGGTATTATGGTTCTGCAGTGTCTCAAGATGTTCACCTTGGTTTTTGACACTATCTATGCCCATGTCTTGGGGTTTAATTGGCCATATAGACATGTTTTCTGAGGTAAGTTCCAGCAATCCTTGATCGTCTAACGATGCATCAAGCAACTGCCAAACAATTGAAAGGATGAACCCAACAACAGCAGTCCCAGCTTTACTTGTCTGCAGACCAAGTATCTGGGACAAATTTAGTAGTTACTGATTTCATAACCCTGCATGAAGACGAGGAGGTAAATATTAATAGCGAAATGTGATCATCAAAATTTCAATAAAATCATTCACATTCTACATTTTGTTCAGTTTCGTTGCAAGGCAAGGCAAAGTGCATTCATGTGCCCTTAATATAAGTGAATGAAAACAGAAACTTCTGATAATTAGGACTATTAATTTGAGATTTGAGTGAAAAAACATGTCTCTTAAGGAGCTCCATGTAGAGCATGTATGCTGCTGGCTGGACCCGACGACATGGAATAACCCTGCAACATGCTAAGTATGAATGCCGTCGGAAACTTAGAATGAATAAACTCGCAAGACAGAATTGTAATTAGCATGAAACAATTCGAAAACAGAAACACAGACCGACCTGGAGGAAAGCAGGGCAAGAACAAGCATAGAAGGTACCATGTTGAATACCAAAGCCTTCTCATGAAACTTCCACAAAATGGGCACATTGTTTTCCCAACAAATGTGCGAAACCACCACGCCAGCAAGCTCAATAGACGGCATGGACACCCGGGCAGAGCTCAGTGTTGATGAGACTTGCACTGACCAGAGAAAATGATCACTGCCTTTTTCTTGAGCCTCCCTGGTCTGCTCTCTGACAATGCCCCAGAGGCTGCTTTGCACGGATTCCTCCGTCATTGTTCAATTGCATTGATGGGGTTTTCGGGCTGATTCCAGTGAGGGGTGAGCAATCTCTCGGATTATAAAGAATGAGAATGATACTGAGGATTTGTCTTTTGGTCTTGTCTTTACATTGTGTGACTGCTTTCTGTGCATGCTCTTTCGGTGGTGAAATGAATAAGCGTTTGGATCGGTCAAACATGGAGAAAGTCAAAACTAGGTATAAGATTGCCACTTGGGTAATGTGTACACATTTGTTAAGAGTGGGATCGAGGAATTCAAGACATCATTTTCGGATGTAAAAATAAATACTTTTCCCTACGTACTTGTGGGTATTTATATTTGGATACGAGGACATTAAGGAAATGAATTATATATATAGGTTACTCCTTAATGAATTATACATATAGGTTACGTTAGTACGTCATATAAAGGACTGAATAAGATAATATAATATGAAATTAGTGTTTAACTTAAAATGAACCAAAAATTATTAATAGCTAATCAGTTTTTACAGTTACCAAAATCAATTTTTATATTTTCATCAATTTTGAATATTAAATTCATTTTTTTTTTCCAAATTTGAATATATAAAATATAATTTTTATACAATGGCTAGTTTTTAACGTAGTTTTTTAACGATCAAATAAATATGTCTGTTTTGGTTGCGAAATCGATTTAGCCCATAACTAGAGCAATTCAAAACATATATATCTAGTTTTTTAACGATTCAGATAAATATGTCCATTTTAAAGGTGAAATTGGATAGAATGAATTCGGTGCTAAACAAAATAGCTAAAATTTCAAATTTGAATTCGTTTGAAGCACTTCATGGACGACAATGCATGATACTTTCTTGGATTAAGGTAAGCGCGAGGAAATTGTTGACACTTAAGGTTATGTAGTTCAGTATGGTTTGGTATGGAGGTGATACCAGAATCGTACCAAATAATTTTAACCGGTATAGAGTTGGCTTTTTGTTTTGTCGAAGTCAATCTTTGACTTCGACTAAGGTCAAAATGTTGACTTTTTGACCGGGACGATTTTTGGAGATTTAAAAAACGACGTTAGAAAGGTCTTAGACTCCCGAGTACGTCGACAAGTGGTGTGCCAAAAACGGGGTTTGGTTGGATTCATTTTTTGTCTAAATTATATAGGGGCGTTTTAGTAAATTTGTTCACAAGAGCATTTTGGTCAATTTAATGTGAGATTTATTTTAGTGGTCCAATTGGACAGGGACAAGTGTCCCTTATTTGATAGGGGTGTGTGCCACCGCCTTGTGTATGCTGGGTATATTGAGTATGTGTTGTTGTTGTGTGTGTTTTGTGGTGGTGTTTACGGGCCGAGAAGAAAAACAAAGAAGGAAATGAGGAAATGAGGAAATGACGGGGAAGAAGAAGCAGGGGTGAGAAAGAGAAGGGAGTGAGATATGAGGGAGTTTTTGAAACAAAAAAGGAAGGAAGAGGGAGGTTTCAGAGTTAGACCATGAGAGAGAGATGGAAAACCTGAGAGGGTGGTTTAAGTTTGGACGTGTTCGACCCAGTTTTGACTAGGAACTTGGGAAACAAGTTGAGAGAGGCCATCCCTGAGTACCAAAGGCCTCAATAAGGTCATGGGTTGAGGTTTTGGATGCATGGATTGTCTAAACAGCAAGCAGGAAGCTGGTCGTGAGTACTTCAGTTGGTCGAGCTAATTTTATGGTGAGCTTTCATGCTTTGATCACTTAGATCTCTTCCTAAGTTAGATTAGAGTCATTTGATCAAAACATAACTAAAAACGGTTGAGAAATGAAAACCAGTCTTCCGGGCGACAGGGATGACACTATAGCAGTGTACAATACTCGGCCCGTGGCTCCCACACACAGCCACTTCAGGTGACGCGTGGGGGTGCAATAGGGGGAATTTCGAGGTGGTTTCAACATGTTTTTTTTATTCTTTTGATGTTACAGACATTTTGGCACAGGTTTCGAGTCAATCAGACACCATTTCGGGGAAGTTTTAGGTGTTCGAAGGTTTAGGGTTAGATTTAAATACCTTGAAAAATCTCGAAAAATTATGGGATTAAAATAGGAGTTATTTGAGATGATTTGTGACCTTTAGATGTGAATTTTGGCAGGAAGTTTCATTCTCGAAAATTACGGAAAAATATGTAATACGAAACTCGGTTATACGAAGGTGTGTGAGGGGGCTTTCTTTCCCTAAAATTTTGTGTCTACATATTTGTATGATTTAAATTTGTTTCTATGTGTTTTGACGATGATTGAATGCTTGGGAATTTTATCGAATTTTTCGGTGATTTTATGAATATTTTATTATTATTTTAATGCGCCTTTTCCGAGGTTTCGTAACTACGTTTTAAACCCTGTTTCGAATGTGATTTTGAACTGAATGTAAACTATGACTTGAAATAACGTGTTTTGGAGTGTTTTGATTATCTTATGATTTTTAGATGATTTCGTGGAAAACGCCTTTTATGTACGTTTTACGTGGCACGTGGTATAATCTTTGTTTTGGGCCTAGGCTCAGGTTTCCTGAAATGAAGTTTTGAACATGAATTGGTATGTGATATGAGTATGTGATTTATCGGGGTTGGTACATTGTGATGTGATTGTGATGCTTCGTGTTGTACGCTGTTGGTTGTGATGTCTGATGTGATTCTATGTTGGTTGTTATAGGTGATATGATTCTATGTTGATATGACTCTGGTATTGTGATGTATAAGCTCAGATGTTGAGCACGGGGCTCCAATTCCTGAGACTGTGTTGTGATGACTCGGACGTAGAGTATGGGGCTCCTATTCCCGAGCAAGTGTATGTGATGGCCTACCAGTAGTGCCTTTGTGTTGCGATGATTGATGTGGTGCTGGTGTATTGAGGATGAGCTGATTGTATGTGTTTTTTGTGATGATTATTGGTTGATTATTGATTGTGTGTTACTGTTGTGCTTTGTGATGAGTGATTTCCTCGAGATGCGTGTTGCTGGATTTGGTAATCTCGGACGTCAAGCTGGGCTCTGGTTCCCGAGTGAGTTTATGGTGTGCATGCCAATGGGGCAGTGGTTTCATGAGTGACATTGTGATGATGGTGGGTTGGTTGTTTGTGATTGATGTGCTGTCTTAGAGTTGGTGGTCGTGGTCTTGTATAAAGGTTTTGTTGACTTACCGAGGTCTTAGAAGATTTAATGTCACTGTTGACTTGATAACTTGTTTTACGTATTTCAAGAATATATATATTGTGTTTTGTTTCAATTTAAATGAAAAGGTTTTTGTATGCATGCATGGTTTTGAAAAACAGAGGGTACAAGCTGAATGTTTCAAATTATGATTTCGAACCTATTTGTTTTTGTCCACTCACACGTTTTCTTGGTTTTGTAACCCTTCAGGGCCGCTGCACGGAGAGCGAAAATTGAGAAGCGGAGGCATGAATTAGCAAAATTTATGTTTATCCCTGGTCTGATAACGTTTTTGTCAGATGGGAGTAGGACCCGAGTGTACTATTCTTATGTATTTGGATTTAGTCCTTTCAAATACGGTACGGTATCTTAAAATATAAAATTGATAATGTACCTTAATGTACCATACCCAACTATGTTCAATACGGTTTCGGTTTTGAGTCCAAATTCATAATTCCATTTTTGAATTATTTGATTGAATGTATAAAAATAACCTTTTGATGAAGTTGAGAAATTAGACCTCTTACTGGGTAACAAATAATGCTCAAAATGCATAGAAAATTCATAAGGCAACCAATCAATCTCGATACATCAACCAAAAGTAACTCCATCAACTAAGAAACCCTAACATACAATTAAATCCATTAACTAAAAAATCCTAATATACAATTTAATCTATCAACTAAAATTAACATATAATTAAATCCATCATTAGCTATTAGCCAATTAGGGTATTATAATATTAGGGTTATTTATTTATTTTTTATTTCTGGATTTAATTTAATTAAAAAAAATTAAAGTCAGTTCGGTTTCGATACAGGACGTTATTTCCTAGCATTGAAGTCGATACTATACAGATTTGAACCGGTACAGTATCGATACCATACCAATTTGAACCGGTACGGTATCGATACCATACCGATCATCCATTTGGTTTTACTATTCAGGTTTTTTTTTCGGTTTGGTATGATACATAACATGACAGTTTCGGTATTTCGGGATGATATGCTCACACCTAATGGATATGGAGGAAGAAAATGTCAGGATGATCCAAGACAGACTAAAGGAAGTTTAGGATCATTAGAAAAGTTACGCTAATCACCAGATTAAAGGCCTTGAGTTTGAGGTTAGGGATTGGGTGTTCTTGAAATGATTACCTTGGAAGGGCATTCTAAGGTTTGGTAGATGAAGGAGCATGCTATATTTTTCCTTATAAGATTACCCAGATCATAGACCTGGTGGCTCATAGACTGGCATTGCCCCTAGAGCTTTCAAAATTTTATGATGCGTTTCATGTGCCGATGCTCTGGAAGTATCTATATGATGAGTCTCACGTGTTAGATGCGTAGCATATTGAACTCAAGGAGGACTTGACCTTTGAGGAGCAACATGTGCAAAATTTAGGAAAGAAGGGCAAGGTGGATTATAACAATCTGCAAATTTTGGAATTGTAATTCCAGAAATTTTAATTGTAAATGGACTTTTGCTCTTGTATATACATAAGGTCAAGTTGACACGACCTATCCCAATCCCCCCGGGATTAACGCGGGATGTGCCATGCTCCTGTTTGGCACCTCGTGCGAGACCAGGGATAAACCGAAACCCTCTCGGGGCTACTAGAGTGTGCCAGGAAATATGACTGCATGTAATGTCTCCATCTCTGCTACAGCTTGCATCCGCGATCAACTTGAAGGGTATTAAATCAGGAAAAACTGTGAGTGGATGAAAATAAAAATTTATAAAATCATTTCCAAAAAGACATTTATACTCTTCACTAAAAAGAATGCATCCATCAGAAAACAAATTATCATAACCACTTTCTTTAAATCAAATCATACGGCTTTTCAATTTAAAACTCAGTGCGAACATTTATTAATCAAATCCATTTCCACAGTAGGATCTCATCACAAAACCAAAACATGTGGGGTCTCTGCCCAAATCAGTCAAAAACAGTATACCATATCCTTGACATCCCAGATGTCTAATCAATGACGTCACGGTTCTAAGGCTATGCGTGCCATTCGAGGTCTCAAGTTTGAGTCCTCCCTCGGATCCACCAGTGTCTGGGTGATATCGTCGGACATTGTCCTAAGTGATATCCATCTCTAGCAATCCTGATCATATGCCTCTATATAGAGCAGCCCTTCACAGGTAAAGCTCGCACTCCTGGTCCTGAACACCCCCCTCTATGGAGAAGACAATCCACACATAAGAATGGTATATGTAAAACAGTAATCAAATCCAACGGAAAATCATAAAAACCATACCTCAAATCCAGTCCAAAGAATTTCAACAGGGTCTCAGCCCAAGGTACAGTTTCCACAAACCATTTCCACCAAATCATGATTCCTCGAATCAGATCCAAATCTCATAGGGACTCAGCCCAAATCATGTCAATAGGGTTTCAACCCCGAAATCTCATTTCATAAATCATAATTGGGACTCAAGCCCGATATCATAAGCCAATAGGGTCTCAAGCTCGATATCATAAACCAACTGGGCATCATCCTGATGTCATAAACCAACTAGGCTTCAAGCCCGATATGTAACAACCCGGACTTTTGGAAAAGGGAAAATTTGGAAAATTTGAAGAAAATGACGATTTTGCCCCTGGAAATTGGGCGAACGGTTGACCTTTTGCTCGAGCGGTCAAACGGACTTTGACCGATGACTGTGACATAGTACGGGACGTCAAGAGTTCATAGACAGGTGGCACGTCCGATTCTGACATTCGAGGAGAAAGTTACGATGTTCGGAAGTTCAAGGGTAATTCAGTAATTTGGTTTAGAAGGGGCAATTTGTTGACTTTTCAAACGAGATGGAATTTTCACGTAATTCGAAGACCGTTAGGAAGGTCTCGATGCCTTGAGTACAACGACAGGCGGTACGCTGAAAACGGACCTCAGACGGTTGAATTACGGGTCTAGAAGCGTGAAGGGCATTTTGGTAAATTGCCAAGGTAAGGGCAAAATGGTAATTTGACAGTTGAAATTTGAAACCGTCGTGAGTGGAACTTTGCTGAACAGAGTAAGTGAATTGTTTAATCTGTTTAGTGTTTGGTTTAGCAAATCAAGTGACAATTGTCACTAACATGGGCTGGATCAGTGGCTAGTTGGGGCTAAGTGGGAAGTAAGTGGGAAGCAAGCGTGCCCTAGGACGGTGAAGAACAGAGCACGGTGCATAATTGTTTTATTCATTTGAGAGTTTGAGCAGAGCACCGGTCGCATTTTATGGATTAATTGGAGTAGTTTGATCAATTCCTAGGACGGTTGGAGAGAGGCAGAGAATTGGAGAGAAATAGAGCATTGTAAACTGGAGAGGAAAACGGAGAGGAAGACCCCGGGAACCCTGAACCCGCCCGAAAACCCCAATGTCGAACTCAAAATCAAATTTTGATTTGGGCGGCAAATTGATGGAATCAGAGGTGAGGTTGACCTTCCAGACGTCCAAACGAGTCGAATGGGATTGACAATGAAGAA
The DNA here is from genome assembly GCA_032719365.1 of Prinsepia uniflora. Lineage (NCBI taxonomy): Eukaryota > Viridiplantae > Streptophyta > Magnoliopsida > Rosales > Rosaceae > Prinsepia > Prinsepia uniflora. Next base: position 44,114,120 of record CM064861.1, on the reverse strand, counting down.
AATGGTGAAGAGATGAGCCCAGGCGACATTGAAGTTCTGTTTTGGAAATCCCAGTTGAGTTGGAATTGTTAGAGGGATTAGAGCTTGCAATTTAGATTGAAGACAGGTTTCTAATGATCCTACAAAGCTTCTTAGTGAGTCAATTTGAAGGAATCGCTGAGATTTGTTAGGATCAAATGTTGAACAGTATTCAGTGTTCATTGAATAGTCGAGCTTGATTCGACCGGATTGAGGTAAGTTTCGAGGTTTTTGATTTCATAGATCCTTAATTAAATCCTTAACGAGACTAATGGACAGTTTAATTGTAGACATCAAGCAAGAATTAAGGGAGATTCAGCCGGGTCACTTCGCGGGTTACCGGACCCGTTTACCAGTCGATCGGGTGAGGACGATGAACAGTGCTTGCACTGTAGCTGGCGCATGAGTTTCACGTGCAGCCGCTTGCGGTGGCACGTGAGGTTGCGTGGACCCGATTCTCGAGGTGAGTTCAACATGACTTTTGTCCTATGCAATGTAACGAATATTTTAGCGTTGGTTTCGAGTTAATCAGACACCGTTTCGACATTGTTTCGAGGGTCCGACGCTTAATGTTACGTTTTTAATTAACATTTAATTCCCGAAAAATTATGGGAAATTAGTATGTTGTTATTTGAGTCCCTAGTGACACTGAGGAATGATTTCGGACAGGATTCGAGATTTCTGGAAAATGTCGGAAAATACGGAAACGCGTGCAGCGGGAAAACGAGCGTTATGGACGGTGTGTGAGTGGAATTTGCTTTCTAAAATTTAATTCATGCATAAATGTTTCTATGATTTCTATGATTATGATTATGACTTGTGATAATTACGATTTTCGTATTTATACATATTTTGATATGCAATACGTAATTGCACGTATTTCGAGACTAGGGTTTCTCTTATGCCTTGGTGATGGTTTGATGAACGATTTTATATGATTTGCACGTATCATGATTTAAGGATGTTTTGATTATGATTATGAGTATGACCTACGATTTTGACACGTATTTCGAGATTATTACGGATTTGCGCGTTTTACGAGATTTCGAGTATATTGTGTTTTGATCATGGTTTTGATGCTTTGACCTTGAGATTTGAAATATGATTTGATTTCGAATATTTAAAACGGATTTTAGAAAAGGGTGATTTCGGGCTTGATTCCCAGGGCATAAAAGTAATTTTGATGATCGAGATTTCGGGTTTCGGAAACCTGAAAGTGGATTTCCGGATTTGGGTTCAGAATGGTTATTCCGGATGCTAGCTTACGGAATAATGGTTCTGAATTCGGATTTGGAAATGGATGGTGGATATGATTTGAGATTTGAATGTGAAATTCGGACATAAGTCCTATGAAGACAAAATGTGATTTCGGATTGGTTTTGGAATTTGGATCACGATGGATCCTGGATTGTTGTGATTTACAAATGGTTTTGGGTTTAAAGACCCGGTATGATTGCTGGATTTGGATTTGAGTTTAAAGACTCGGATTAATTGACGCGGGGAAGGGCCCTGGATTGCGATGTTTTGAGTTTAAAGACTCGGTAATGTTTTGAGTTTAAAGACTCGGTGATTGTGATACCCACCGAGGCCTATTGATTATGTTCTGAGTTTAAAGACTCGTTGATATCCCGGGAAGGCCTGATATATGTTAGTTTAAAGACTCGGTTATTGATATCCAGCAAAACTGATTTGACTTGTGATTTGTTGTTGATCTTGATGTTTTCGGATGTGTTGGGCAGTGGCCCGGTTTTTATGGTTTGATGGATTTTGGATTTGATTCATGATTTTGGGTTGAGGCCCTGTGTTTATGATTGCGGGCTAAGACCCGAAGGTTAAGAAAAGGAAAATGATTTTGATTTTCATACACGGTTTTCTTATGTTGGAAATGAAATGGATTACGAAATGATTTTCGAATGCATGCATTGGTTTTACGTGGAGGGTAGAAATGTCTTTCTGTAACTGTTTTATAAACTGATTCATTTTTGTCCACTCACACCTTTTGTGTTTTTATTGACCCTCCAGGTCGTGGCGCGTTGATCGAGGTTGATCGAGAGGTGGAGGTATGAGTGAGTACGTGTGTGGCTATCCCTTGTTTGGCAAGTACTGAGGGTAATTTAGGAACTGCAGTCGACTTGCCAGACGGGAGTAGGACCGGGCACGGTTATCAATGTCCCTTCGGGGGCGGTCCTGTCATGATATCACATTTCCAAATAAGAAATAATTTCATTGTTCAAATCATTTGAAAACACAAGAAAGTTTGAAAACCTGGCCTAAGCCCAAGATACAACATAAAGTATAATTCTCGAAATACGTGCAATTCCACAAGAATTCCAAAACATTTCCATCAAATATATAAACCATATGCACTCAAGGCATCTCAAATCACATCTATAAAACATATAAAGCCGTTATACATGCATCATATTTACAAATCAAATGTCCATTCCCAGACCGTCCTTGCTGTGTGCCTGCAAGCTGTGCTATAAGCCACTTCGGGGCAATACTGAACTCTCTGTGCCGTCCCAACTGTCCAAAACACACTCAAAGGTCACTACCAACCTAGACAAGTCCTAATCAAAAACCTTCAAAACTCCTGGAAAAGTTAACGTGTCCCAAACATGTTTCCCTAGGCTAAAAACCTCAATTTGACAAATCTAACGATCTCTGATCGACTTGAAACCACTACCATTGGATTCAAATCATCGAAACCTTTCAAATAGGATCAGTCTCAACTCAAAATTTGTTCCCAGGCGGCCCCACGTGCCAGTCAAACCTCCTGGACAACTCTGGTTAAAATTCAACGATGACATCAGCAAAGTCAACGTTGATGTCACAGTCAAAGGTCAAATTCAACGACTAACGTCATGCTGACGTCATCTTGATAGTTCTGACACCCGATAGGTTTGACACATGTCAGCCCCTGATTGGTCCACGTGTCCACAGACACCTCCAACAGCATGCCACGTGGTACCACCCGATTGGTCCACATGGTTTGACATGTCAGTGCGAACTGTAACTAACAACTACCACGTGACAGTAACCCACTGGCCACGTGGCCTAACAATCCCTCACAGATGATGACGTCACCTAATGATGTCATCATTATCTACCTCTCGCTAGATCAACCCGATTTACTATAACGGATCACCTAGACCCGCGACCTGACCCGATCGTGACACGGCCAAAACCCAACCATTTTCGACCATTCTTGTCCATATCGACTCGTCTTGATCCCTAGAATAGTGCTACGACCTCAAAAACACAAGATAAGACCCAAAGATTACCTCCCAAGCTCGTGGATTTCGGTTGAATTTCCAGGCCTTTCCCAGGTTGATTCCGGCCACCTCATACCTTCTAAATCGTTACTCTGAGTTCGTGTGGGTGCTGGGAACACTCTCTGATCAAACCAAACACCCTAACTTGATTTCAAAATTTTGAACTTAAAACCTTACCTTCACGGGTTTCCAGCCATCGTCCATAGTTTCCCATGCTATTGTCGCTGTTCTGATCGTCTCATCTCACTCTTTCACTTCCCTTCACACACCAGTTGCAAAGGATGAGGATTGGTGATTGTGTGTGTGAGTTTTGGGGGTGGGTTTGTGTGGTTTTGGGTTAGAGAGAATAAGTAAGATGAAATATTGGATCTCAAAATATTTGGGGTAATGGGCCAATTATATCGGTGACACTTGTCACTGATAAATTGGTCCACCTAGATTTTTACCCAATCCAAATTTGCCATTTGTACACATTCCTCATAAAACATGAATAGTTCCTGATTCCTTGCGTGAACCATAACTTTTCCGTCTAACGTTCGATTGCGACGTGCCGCTTGTCTACGGACTTGTATCGTCTCGATCTAGGTAACGGTACTTGTTCCTTGTGTATTTGACCTCTCGAGTCAAAAGTCAACATTTTGCTCATTCTAGGGAAAAATCGTCGTTTTAAGCCGACTGTCCAAAAATCCTAAACTAATTCCCGATTAGTCTCGATAATCCTCAATTAGTCCTTAATTAATCCGTAGATTCGAGACGGGTTATTACACAAGTTGACTTTTAATTTGCAGAACTTTCTGCATAGTTTTTCAAGACTGCAACGTATGCCTAAGAATTCTGAGTATGTAAATAGGCGGCACATCAAAGTCAAAGTGGACGGGTTAGTTACGGGCCTAAACAATTATTTTGAGTAGGAACCAAGGTAGGGGTACTTTGGTCTTTTTGATAAAGTTATGAGTTGTCACTTGATTGTGTGGGATGGTTACATGTGTCCCCATCTGACAATTCTGCACCTCCACCGCCAAGCACCATATCATCTTCGTCAAATCATTCTTCATGATATCAGACATACTAAATTGACACGATCCATCCCAATCCCCTTGGATTATCGTGGGATGTGCTTACTTCCATTTAACACCATGTGTCAGACCAGGGATAAAACCATAACCCACTCGGGGTTACCTAGAGTGCACAAGGATCTATGGCGGCATGTGATGTCTCGATCTGTGATACAACCCGCATCCGCTATCAACCTAGAGGGTGCCAAAAACAATAAAAAGTGTGAGTGGACAAAAATAAGCATTTATTAAAAACCTTTTACCAAATAAAGAGTTTTCACCCTCCGTTTTATAAAGCATGCATGCATATCAAAACCATCACAGGTTAAAAACAACTACTAGACACAATCATTTAGTGAAAAACCTCGGGACCCATTCTCATATCCGTCAAATCATCTGTCTCTATCCGAAAAATCACCATGCTAATCACTGTTAAGATTTTCATATCGACAAGCATGCGACTCAGATTTACATAACCGACCTACACCTGGCTGTTGAGTCTGCGACTTGACGTCTAGGTGCGGCACTAGGCTCTGAGTCCCTAACTCGACGTCTAAGTGCAATAGCCCGACACTCCTGCAGGTAGTGTCATCGTGACCTCTCCGGGGAACACATCCCTACTAGAGTCATAATCATCATCTCACAGGGTCCTCTCTAGGGAAACACATTCCTACTGGAGTCATACTTGTCATCTCATAGGGTCTTCTCTAGGGAAACACATTCCTACCAGAGTCATAGCCAACATCTCATAGGGTCCTCTCTGGGGAAACACATTCCTGCTAGAGGCCCTCTCCGGGGAACACAAGCCTACCGGAGTCCTATCCATCATCTCGTAGAATGGTCATAATAAAAATAGTGGAAACATTTCCATAAACTGTTGACTCTAAAACAATTATTTTGCACCGGGTCTCAGCCCAAAACTAGTTTCCACAATTTTCATAAAACGGTTTCCAGTTTCATATCAAACGGGGTCCGAAGCCCCAATAGGGCCCTTGGCCCGAAACATGGCTTCTAATGGACTCACTCCCGGAGTCCATTATCATTCTATCTTTCAACTAGGTCACAAGCCCAAAATCATTTCAATAGGGTCTCAAGCCTGATCTACCTTCTCATGAAAATCCATAAATCCTTCATTTTTAAACCATGATCGAATTCATAAATCATCATTCAAATCACTACACAATGATTTCATTTCAAACCATGTTTATAAAACATTAAAACATATGTGCATGCATCATTTCACATACCATCCATGCTGTGCGCTTCCAATCTGCGCCGCAAGGTACTCCGGGGCTAATCCATACTCTCCAGAACGTCTGAACTTGTCCAAAACATACTCAAAGGTCACTAACAACTTCTATAAGTTCATATCATAGATCCTCACAAATCCCGATTTGGTCAACGTGTCCCGAACACGCTTTCCTAGGCTAATAACCTCTAAATGACCTATAAAACAACCTCCGATCAACTTGACACCACCATTATTGGATTCAAATCGTCAAAACTTTTCGAACATGACCGATTTCACCTCGAAATTCATGCGCCCTCACGCGCCAGTCAAAGTTCTTATCTACAAAATTCAATGGTCAATGCTGACATCATCGGTTAACGGTCAATGGTCAATGGCTGGCGTCATCATGACTTCATGCTGACGTCAGCCTAACAGGTCTGATAGCTGTCAGGTCTAGCACATGCCACATGTTAGCCTCCAATTGGTCCACGTGTCTAACATGTCAGTGCTGACTGTGTTTGATACCTTCGCACGTGGTAGCACCTGATTTTCCATGTGGCCTGAAAACCTCTGAAAATGATGATGTGGACTGTCATGTCATCATCGTCAACCTTCAGACGGGTTGACTTATTTCTCTGTAACGGGTCAAATGACCCGCGAATCCAACCCTGTCTGTTCTTCCTTCCTGAGCTGCCCAACCGTCCTTCCTCTTTAATTTCGATCCCCAGACACTCGGATGGACCCAATAAACACAAACCAAGCATTAGAAACAACCCCAAATGTCCAAAACTGAAAACTCAATTTAAAGACCCACGGTTACCTTGTTTTTCGTGATTCCTTCGCCGTCCATGGCGGGTCAGCCTCCTTACTTTCTTCTTTGAGTCTCTCCAGCTCACTCCCCCACTCTGCCTCTCTCTCTGGTCCGAAAGCAAGAAGATCGAATGGGTTTGGGAGTGGGTACGAGTTGGATGGAAATGGAGAAGGGAAAATGGTAGATGCATGTATGTGCGTTGGTGAACAATGGATGAGTGACACTTTTTACTCATCTATTGGGCCTAAACACAAATATCTAGGCCCCCTACAGGGCAAATGAACTTTATCCATCTCGAAATTTGTACAACCGGGAATAGTTATCGAAACTTTCTGTGACCCATAACTTTCCCGTACGACAATTTCGACGCTCCGCTTGTCTACGGACTCATATCGTCTCAATCTATGTAATGGACCTCGGTCCCTGTGTCATTGACTTGCCGAGCCAAAAGTCAACTTTTTATCCTTTCCCTGGGAAAAATCATAATTTTACCCCAATCGCCTGATACTCCTCGACTAATTCCCGATTAGTCTCACTAATCTCCCATTAATTTTAATTAATCCTTAATTAATCCCTTAAATTCGGACGGGTCGTTATACAAACTATACACCCACTAGGACAACCTTCGATTTTGACCCAAATGTGAGGAACAAAGGATACCACGTCATGCTTAGACTTCGGTATCAAAACCATCAAAAAGTCGAAGAAGAACATGCATGAGGAAGGCCTAGAACCAAGTTTGAACGTAGGCTGAAACTTTTGATCGATTTTCCATTTTGTACATGTATCATTTTTCAAATGGATTTTGGATTTGTATTTCGGGGACTGAGTAGATAAATTTTAACTATTAGAACACTTGATTTGGTTAAGAAATGAGGAATTTATGAAGCTTTCAATTTTCGACTCGTTATGGAGTTTCCCAGAAAGTTTTCCAGTAAAAATGACAGTAGATGGCGGCGGCGCATGGCAGCGCTGATCACCATCTTTGGTGACCTGGTTTAATATGAATGGACATTTGTTTTATTAATTGTGATGCATGCATAGTCAAATGTTCTAAATGCTTTTCTTGCATGATTTGGATTGTAATGGTCTAAATAAATGACTCTAGTTTTTTTTTTGGTGATTTTTGGATTTAGAATATTTATTTAGGATATGGTTTATAGACACGGATTTTACTCGTTTGCGGAAACAGTATTTTGTGCTTAGACCCGGTTTAGAAATGCTTTGACTTGGATTTGAGTCAAGGATTTGTGTTAGAAGAAAACTTTTGAATTTCTTCCATGGAATGTTTTCCAATGTGGCACAAATTTCCCAAATAGTCGAAGCTCGGGGTTTTTTTTTTCCAAATGATCAAAACTCGGGGAATTTGCCACGCAGCCGAAACTAGGGATTTTTCCAAGATGAGCGATGTTCAAAGTAGTTTCTTAGGCAGTCGTAGTTAGGAGTTTTTCCCAAATGGCTGATGATCGAGGAAGTTTTTCCCAAATGGCTGATGATCGGGGATGTTTCCCAGGTAGTCGTAATCAGGGCTTTTTGCAGACGGCTAATGCTCGGGGTAGTCGAGGATTGGTTTTGATTTGTTTGATTGGTTACTTATGTGTGTCCATGGTGTGTTTCAAGGATGTTATTAACATGGATTTCAGGGAAAGATAGGCTATGAGGATTTTACATATTTCATGTCTTTTTCGTGTGTCCCATTGGTTATAGTTTTATATTTAAATTGAAATTCAGTTGTTTATGATTTGAGTTGATATGGATTTTATGTATGTATGCATGCATGTTTCATACTTGGAGGGAAAATGTAATTTCTCGGAAATATATTTTAAAATGATTACTTTTATTCATTTACACTTTTATTTGTTTTGAATTCCATCTAGGTCGTTATATAGAAACTGTAGACTGATATTGAAGCATTGACATGAGTGACATATCAGTATCATTATCCTTGTGTGACATATATTTGAAGTATTTTTGGAAATTCAATATATCTTTCAAATGAGAGTAGATCTTTCAATTTATCCTTGTGTGACATACATTTGATAATTGTCTATGATTGGGCGATTATGTGGGTAGCCTTATGGCCTGCGTTTGCGAGTCCACAAAAAGAGTTGCACTTGGTCCATGCTAAACAAACGCGGCAAGCATAAATCCAAGTTTCATGCAGCAAGCATGAATCCAACTTTCAATAGGATCATCATGGCAAGCGCATTCTCACATTATTAAATCATTATGGGAAACACGCCGCCAAGTAAGAATTATCAAATGGTACGACCTAATTCTTTTTCTTTCTTTTTTTTCGTATAAGTTAAAGATAATTCAATTGTTGTAATCAACTAATTTAAATTTCCTTTTTCTAGGATTTGAAGCAATCAATTAAAATGAAAAATTCGTAATATTAAGGTTTAGAAACCGTAATATTAAGGTTTATATGTTTCTAGGATTTTAATTAATAATAGACTTGGTTGAATTAATCTTTTTTTTTTAGTAATCATCAATTCTTGAGATGTATTCGTATTGTAAACGTATTATAAATGTTCTGAATAATAATATGGATGGTTGTGAAAGAACGCTTAGGAGGTAGACAGAATAATTGATGTCTCTGAATTATTAACTAGATAATAGTATAACTATTACCCTTATATATGTTAGGAGGTTTAAAGTAATTGACAAAAGATCTATCTACCCTTATATGAAAATAGCTATTAAGTTCTAATTATTTACACAAAAATTCAAATTTGGTAGCAATTAACTGATAATTGATATTTGCAAAGGGAAAAAAATAAGATAGAAATTTTGGAGACTAGATGGAAGTAACAAACGTTTGAATTTGAAGTGAAATAGTGTTGAAATAGAAATGTACTCATTTGGAAAAATCTTCACAATCCTTACAAACAGCAAAAAAGAGACCATCGAAGTTAATGTTGAAGCCCGAGGGAGTTGTTCAACTAAGAACACTCTAGTGCTTAAGTAAGCTTTGAGAGAGAAATAGTAAATACTTCGAAGCGAAGAGCGACTTACCTTGAAAGTGAAATGAGCTTCATTATTTATAGGGAAACTTTGATAGTCACAGAGCATTCTGATTGGTTGATGGGTATTATAATTAATAAATAATATATTTTTAATTAAAGATTTTATTTAATAATTTAATATTAATAATAATAATTGTTCATTATTAAGAATAATGACAATTAATTATCAGGGAGAATACTAATATTATTAATGTTTTAACTCGTTTGAATAATATATTCAACTAGTAACTATATTATCTAATTTGTGGGTGCTTGTGAACCGTTAATGTCATCATCAAGGGAAATTAGAACGTTATATAATTTATGGGTCACGTGACAGTTTACAATTTTTCGGTAATTTATGATTTCATAAATACTCTCACATCGCTTAGGAATTTAGAGAATCTTAACGAAAATAAGTTTTTTATAATTCAATAAATCATATTTGGAATAAAACTCTATCTTGTCTTGCATTTTTCATGTGTGTTGATGTTGAAATCTCGTTGAGCTTAAGTTGTGATTTCAGGTTGAAGCAGAAGTGGTGGGCCTAGGTATTAACTCTGTAGCCATCGGAGTTACAGATGAAACTAACTCCATATAGTTTTGCATAACATTAACTCCATATTATAGTGAAGAATCAATAGAAATTGCGGTTTTTTCTTTTTCTTTAACTCCATCAATTTTTTTTTTCTTCTTCCGTTTCCTTTCTTTTTGTTTAAGAGGTGCAGTGCTACCTTTTATTCTCAAACATTTGAATTGGAACAAATCCCAATATCTTCTCTTGGTGGTGATGCAGCTGGTAGATGGGATAAGAGAAAATTTTTCATCTTCTTTTTCTGGTCTTGCTGGTTGAAAAGATGACAAGAAAGCATGTTGAAGAGGTGAGAAGAAAGAATAATTTTTTGTTTACATTATTTTTGTTTCTCTGAAATTCTGATTCTTTTTCTCTGAAATTTTAGACAAATGAGGGTGACACCTAGCTTGTCATGAGTGAAGATGCTGATGTTGCATTGCTAATGGTAGGGTTGACAAGTGGTTATAGAGAACGGTCAATTGGGCACTACTGATAAACTGTCTGCGGACCTTGCTACGGCAGATAACAAAATGGCGAGGACCATCTGAGCGTGGAGACCTGCTTAACCGTAGGTGAACCCTTTTTCTCCTTTAGTAGTTGTTCTTGTGTAATTAATGTTCAATTAAATTCACTTTTTTCTCTTTCTTGTAGGTGTAGGCTAATGAAAATATATGAGCATATGATGTGATGATATCTGATGCATCATCCAAACCAGGTTCGGTTGGCGAGCTAGCATTTTGTGCACATGTGGAGATAAGATTGTAGATAAAGAAGAAAAACTCCTTTTAGTTAGGGTTATTAATTAGTTTAACCGATTTCTAATTTTTAGTCTTTTTACAAAGATTCCTCAGTGTTTTGGAGAGAATCATCCCGTGTTTTATAAATATTTTTCATGATTCAGCTTCTTTCTTGTGCTTCTTGTCTCTTTCATTTTCCTTTCTTATTCCTTCTCTATTTTTTATTCTTACTTTCTATACACACCACATACTTTCTTTGTAAAGTTACTTTCAACTTTTACTTTCAACTTTTTCTTTTTTTTTTCTTCCACGTACTTGTGCTTTTTGGTTTTTTCCAATAGGTGTAGGTAGACACATCCATTTATGAAGGAAGGTGCCATAAATGGATTTGGTAGAGGTAGGTGATTGTATTTGATTGTGTTCATATGATTTCCCTTATTTTGAGTCATTTACGCTTCCATTAAATTGTTTAGATTATTATATTCAATTTAATCTGCATTATCTGAACTGGTTAATATAAAATTTTCGTTCAATCTGTTTGCTTCCCATTCATTTGTGAGCATTTCCAGTTCCATGTGGAAGTCTAGTTCACTTTGACTGTTGGCTAACTTTTTAACTAAGTCCATTGTCTCTGTTTTCTGTTGTTTAGAAAACGTTCTGTTGGATGGTAATAGTGTCACAAAAATTCTTCGTCCATCAGTTGCTTTTACAAAAATTCTTCGTCCATCAGTTTCTTAGTGCCCCACTTGTCACCAATCATAACCCTCCAAGACACCATAACCAAATGATGGAAATTTTCAAAATACGAAACTCGAGTGTTTACAATCTCCACCCCAAACTCTTGACAGGACCCATCCCGAATCGCTCAAGATTTACACATGATATCCTGCTCCCGTCTGACACCACGTATTAGACCATGTATAATACCGCGACCCAAACAAGGCTTTCCCAGAGTACGCAGCAGCATGTGATGTCTCGGTATCTACTACAACTTGCATCCGCGGCTAACCTGAAGGGTATCAAAACATTAAAACTATGAGTGGAAAAAAATAAATAGATTAGGAAAACCATTTAATGAAAATCAAATTTATAACCTTTAATTAAAAACATGCATGCATCAGAAATTAGGCAATCTCAAGTGCTTTCATAAAAACAAATCTTCTGGCTTTTCAAATCAATAACAGTTAAAACATCTGAACAATAAGCAATCATAAAAAACATGACCAATCCTCGTATCCCATATCTATCATATCTCATACCAATATATCATCATCAATCACGTCATCCGTGCAACACATACAAATAAGCTCCAGGACTGCTTAGGTCCGAGCACGTCGCCGAGAACATATCAACGGCTGACGTTCCAAATCATCGTGAACAAATCAACGAACAATGTCGTAAATCATAAGTACTCCCAAGTCGAGCCTCCCAAGGCTGCACTAAAGGGCAGTGCATCGTGACCTCCTCGGGGAAGAGGGTGACACAGCTCAACCTGGAGGCGAGCAACAATCACCGGGACCTTTCCAAGGAAACAAATTTACACCTGAGACCCTTTCCTGGGAAACACATTCACACAGTAGTCCTATCAATCTCAAGAGGATGGTCTCAGTGAAAAAATTTATCAAATCAAATCCAGTTTCTCGCATAGGGTCTCAGCCCAAAATAAATCGCTGTAAAGTCTCAACCCAAAATCAATCTCATAGGGTCTCAGCCCCAAAATCAGATCACATAGGGTCTTCGCCCAAAACATAGCTTTCAAATACACATGGACTCAGACACGGAGTCCATATCTTTCTAACAGGGTTACAAGCCCGAAATATCTTTTCCAAATCTGGAAACCATTTCACTTACGTTTGACTATACTCTAAGTCAAACCATAATCCAACTATGACACAAACCTGAAATACCATTTTCACGCATCTACGTGAAAACTTTCAAAACTGATAATCAAAACATCGTTCAAATCATTTAAATCCCAAGCACGTAGAAAACTCGACCTAAGCCCAAAAGTATCGTATAAAACATAAATCTCGAAATACGTGCACAATAACATTTTCTACTAAAATACTCAACAAACATACACAAATCATATGCAACCAGTGCATCTAAAACCATGTTTAAAAAATATATAAAACATTTATCCATGCATCATCTTATAAAGCAAGTGTCCACTCACAGACCGTCCATACGCGCTCACAATCCGCGCCGTAAGCCAATCCGAGGCTAATCCAATCTCCACAACGTCCGGACCTGTCCAAATCATACCCAAAGGTCAATATCAACCTATATAAGTGCAAACCATAAACCCTCAAAACTCTCGGAACAGTAAAAGTGTCTTGAACACGCTTCCCGAGGCGAAAAACCACCAAATGACCTACCAAACGATCTCTGATCGACCTGAAACCACCACAATTGGATTTAGATCACCGAAACCTTTCGAACAAGATTGGTGCGAGCTCAAAATTCATGCCCACGTGCTGGTCAAAGTACAGTCCACAGCGGTTAACACTGACGTCAACTGTTGACGTCACCTGCTGATGTCACCTGATAGGTCTGACATCTGACAACTCTGATACCACATTGACAGGACCCATCCCAATCCCCCCAGGATTAACGCGGGATGACCCTGCTCCCGTCTAACACGAAGTGTCAGACAAGGGATATTTTCGACCTTTGCCCTCCCGGGCTATCAGAGTACGCCAGGATCCGGAGGAGGTATGTGATATCTCGATCTCTGCTACAGTCCACATCCGCTGTCAACCTGAAGGGCAGTCAAAACATTAAAAGCTGTGAGTGGACAAAACTAAAGTTTATAAAAACATTTTAACGAGAAGACATTTGTACCCTTCACTAAAAAGCATGCATGCATTCGAAAACCATTTATCCAGAAAAACCATAGGTGGGATCTAAGCCCAAAACCAAGATTGAAAGAACCATAATGAAACGACCATACGGGCCACTGCCCAAATCCATAGTGAAAGAATCATAAAGACTCAACCGTACGGGCCACTGCCCAAAACCCGTGTAAACACACATCATATATCATATACACATATAATTCACACAACCAATCCTATCACGATTTCCAAAGCTATGCGCGTGCTACTCGGGTCTCAATCCGAGTCTTCTCAAAGACAAGGTCAATGTCCGTAGACCACCGACCCTACCCGAGGTTATAGTACCAGCCTTCCTGAGAGTAAGACACCCAACGGGGGCAACTCCCACTCAGTCAGTGCTCCGTGACTACTCCGGGGTCCACCCAGGTCAACGACCCTCCCCGGACGAGATAACAGAACAAGTAAAGGAAGGTATATGAACATATATATACATAACATAAATATTCATGCCCGATTCCCCTGAACCGTCATGATCCATCATATTCATATAGATAACCTCTATGCCCGGTTCCCATAAACCGTCATGTACCACAATGACCTGACAAAGGTTCATGCCGGTTCCCATAAACTGTCATGAACCACAATGACCTTTCCAGAGTTTCATACAGGTTCCCGTAAACCTTCATGAACTTGGAAATCCATCTAGGGTCCCTGACCCGAAATCATAAATCATAAAGTAACTGGGTCTCGTACCCGAACATATGACTCAACTGGGCACCGTGCCCGATATCTAAGGGTCAGTCACGACTCCAATCGTAGTGATGCGTGCAACCATCCATCTAGGACCTCCCTCAATCCTGGTATGCCACCGTGAATGTATCAACTGACGCGGCCACCACAAGATCATGGTGCACTCATCACCGACCGATATCCTGAACCGTCAGTACTCTGAAGTCAAGCCTCCCCAGGCTGCCCGACCACAAAACGTGCATCATGACCTCTCCGAAAGGAACACATCTCGAACCGGAGGCGAGCGTCGTATCGTCGATCGCCATGCATAGAGCACCCGTTGCGACCACGATTTAGACCCGTAGGTCGTAACTAGAGTCATATGCCCGAGACCAAACAAAATGGGTCTCATACCCGAGTTTATCCTTTTGGAAATCCAAAACCATTTCATTTAGACCAATACAGAAATACAGACCCGTATAGGCACCGTAAAGGGCCGAAACCTCGAAATACGTGTCTATACGTAACCACACATCCAAATGCACTCATGGCATCGCAAACAAATATTTAAAACATATAATAAACATTTATGCATGCACCAATTTAGAAAACAAGGTCCACTCACAGACCGTCCGAGCTCCTGCCTCGATTTGCGTGCCATAGGCTCTCCCGAGCCAATCGCTATCACCGGGACTCCTAAACCTGTCCAAATCGTAATAGAAGGTTACTAACTACCTTTTTAACCTCCTACCAAAGCCCCGTAATTTTCCCAAACTTTTAACTATTTTTAAACCGACACTAAACCTTCAGACAACCCGAAACCTATCGAAACGATGTCCGATTGACACGAGACCAGTCCCAAAATGTTCGTTACATCGAATAGAAGATTTCATATGTTGAACACTTTCCCAAAATACTGTTCACGCCCCCCCCCCCCCCCCCCCCCCCCACAACCACCACTAACAAGGCCCACTATCAAGGCTCATCTCCAAAGCCCATAACTAAAGCCCATACTTGGGTCCCAACATCATGACCTAATATTGCCTATATAAGGAGCACTATCACCCTCATTTGGACGATCCCACTTTCTTACTAGAGAAATCACTATCTCTCTCTAGACTTCTGTCACGACCCGACCTTCTCCAACAAGATATTCTCCGCTTTGGGCCCAACCCTCACAGTTTTGTTCTCGGAAGTTGACGTGCAACTTCCCAGTGGGTCACCCAACCTGGGATTGCAATAGCCTCTACTCGCTTAACTTTGCAGTTCCCCAAGAATTCAAAGCTAATGAGCTCCCAAAAGGCCTCATGTTGGATAGATGCGTGCCCACACATATAAGGCACATCCCATAGATCCCCTCAGGCGATGTGGGATTGTTAACCATGCCCCAAGGCACGGGTCCTCACAATCCACCGCCCTTGGGGCCCAGTGTCCTCACTAGCACATTCAATTCCGACGGGGGCTGGGCTCTGATTCCAAATTGTAATAACCCGACCTTCTCCAATAGGATATTGTTCACTTTGGGTTCAGCCCTCATGGTTTTGTTCTCTGGAGCTCACATGAAACTTCCCAGTGGGTTAGCCATCCTAGGATTGCACCAGCCCCTACTCGCTTAACTTTAGAGTTCCCCAGGAATTTAAAGCCAATGAGCTCCCAAAAGTCCTCATGTGGATAGATGCGCGCCCTTACATATAAGGCGCATCCCCCAGATCCCCTGGCAATGTGGGATTATTAACCATGCCCCAAGGTACGGGTCCTCACAACTTTAGAGCTCTCACATATCACTAAATTTACTTTCTCTCTCTAAAGGCTCTAAGCCTATTGTATCATGTACACATACACTATTATATTTTTGAGAATGGGGTAACACTATGGACGTAGCCTGATGTGGGTGAACCACGTACATGCTTGTGTTCTTGGGTGAGTGTGGTCTTCCTACCTCTAAGTTAGAACATTTTATGCTTCAATAGTTTGTAACCTTCTATGGGAAATGCAACAAAAAGCTATGTTGGTTTTCCCTCTCTTCCTCACACCCCAAGTTCGATCAACCCAACTGACCCATTGGCCACCTGCACAGATCGACATCCGACCCGATCGACGACTCTTTCAGCTAGAGAGCAGTGAAGCTCTACTCACCGCACGGACAGGGCCCTTGAAAGCCCACTTAGGTAGTCTTCCACCGAAGCTCTACCCATTTCTTGGACAGTGCCTATTGACCACCCTTTTGGCAGTCTTCCACAAAGCACGTGGGTCTGCTATCCACTATGCTCACAACCACACTTTCGCTATTCATCCACCGACTTCCACTAGACCTCTCGGTTGACGACCCAACCTCAACAAACCACAAGGTCGACACCAATTGGGGGCAACTGCTTGGTAGAATTACTCTTGTCCGATCATCAAGGACCTAACCCACGTGTGGAGCCCCAACACCTCCAGGACACCACCACTTGACATCACGACATCACATCATGTGGTCAAAGCCAACTTGGCCCACAAATAAAAACATATATCAATTTTTTTGGGCAATGCATTCCGCCTACTCAATTCGAGGCCTTACATCTCGACATTGAATCGATCCACCGAATGACGAATACAAATTCACCGTCTGGACTTGCCACTTCGCTTGAAACAATTCAAATCTGTTTGGCCCAACAACCAAGGGACCTAGTCACCTATGAGTAACATAAAAAAAAACTTTTTGTTTTGGGCACTTAGAACTTGGCATCAAGACATCCCACCAACCGGCTAAGCCAACTCGGCCAACAAAAAATATATATATCAATTTGTTTTGGTCCATGCACTCGGCCCATTCAATTCAAGGTCTTACATTTCGGCATTGAATTAACCCACCAAGCAGTCAACACAAATTTGTCGACTGGAGTTACCACTCCGCTTGCAACAATTCGAAAGCTTTTCGGCCCAACAACTAAGGGACCCATTCTCTTATGAGCAACGTAAAAAAACATATTTTTTTTTGGGTCCTTACAACTTGGCTAATAGAAGTTTTATCAAACAAGAGATTGTAACTCCTAATGTAATACTTTTCAAGTGCACAAAATCATATAACGAGTATAGTAGGTTTGCAAAGCTCGATCCCTCGAGGACTTGTTCAACTTGAATCCACTTAGTTCAGAACGAAAAAAGTTGGTTATGAAGTAGAAAACGATTGGGGGATTTTGAGTGATGATTAGCACGAAATTGAGATGCAAGAAACACAATGTAAAGTGATGAAAACGAGATTCATGATCGATTGATTGATTGATGAAGACAAATTAGGGCTTATTATCCACCTTTACGAATTATAGTTCTCCTTAGATTTCATTGATCTAATTACTATGCATGATTCTGAATTAAGTGCTCGTGCAAGGGACCGGATAAGACTCACCCCCACACCTATTATCTTCTCTTAGTTTGCATGTTTAAAGCGTGATGTCCACTATTAAACGTCTATTATCGATGGTGCATGATAATGCATAAAACACGAAGAAGATTTGATGACACTACACTATCGCTATAAAAGTGATGTACAGTTATAGTAGGACATGAGTTTAGATTACGAATAAAAATTCATGTTAAACGTGATGCTACAAATTTCAAGATGATATTATGGTCCATCAAGAAATTACATCTACAATTTTACACAAACAAGGTGATCAAGCTTATAGGTGTAAATTGAGTTCATGAAGCGCGGTAATCCAACAAATTAAGTCATGCATAACAATCATAATCAAGAGCCAGAAATCTAAATACGAACTAACGTGGCAAGGGCTTCAAACTGCCCTAATCCTAAAGGAACCTACTCACACAAATCCAAGTTAACAAACATCATAATTGAATTCATATAAACTTAAAGAGATTAAGAATTAAGGAACACAAATACTAAGAGGGATGAGGCGTGAGAGAAGTGACACAAACATTTCTTCTTCTCCCAAGCTTCACGTCACAATCAAGGTGAAAGAATTGAATCAAAAAGCTTTCAAGAAAACAGAAAATTTCCGCTAATTTATATATAAAAGTAAGTAAGAATTTCGATATAATTTTGGCACCTCAGGAAGTAAATTGAATGTCCAAACAATGAGAGAAAATTAACTATATATAGGCCTCACACCTGCCCTAGCTTTTCCCTAATTGAAAGAGGAAAAACAGCCCCCAAAACAAGGAGGAAATCCTCCTTAGCCGTCTAACACCCTTTAGTCGCATTTTGAGAACCCTCTTTGAGTAAGGAATCCTTTTTCCTTCTTTTTCTCCACATATCACTTCAACTTTGACTAGGAATTCATTTAATCTCTTGCCAAATCAGATCACAAGAATCCTAATAGAAAAAAGGAAGTAAAAAATGTGACAAAGGAAGGTGGTAAACCGTAGCCGTGAGTTTTGAGTTCCTTGGCTTGCAACGAACTCCTTTCTTTCTTATTTCTTGCCTCGTAACTCCAGGTTTGAGTAGGAAATCCTTGAATCTTCTTTTCTAAGTCAATCCACATCATTCCTTCTTGAAAAGGGAAGGGAAATTTCATCTAGAGAATTCCACAATGGACAAGGAACCCTAATTACCCCTAATCGTAATTTATGGACAATTTAGGGACTTAGCTGCAATTTGGGAAGTCTTGATCCCTTGGTGAGTCATTGGCATGTAAAAGAGAGGTGATGTGGCACTTTGTGAGTCCTTGATGAGTTCTTGAAGAATTATCCTTGGAATGATCACATTTCATTGCAAAAACATGATTTAAACCTCAACTTAACAATCTGCACAACTTCACAAAATAGATCATTTTCTCCTATTGATTGAGCAATTATAATCAAAATATAAGAAAAAAATTATAAGAAATAACATTGAAACAATGTTAAATTCGTGACTTATCATCGGTATCAAGGCATTCCACTGAGCGGCCAAGCCAAAGTAGCCCACCAAAAATAAATAAAAACACACACAACTATTAGGCCCAATAACCCATGACCGAGTATGCCATCAAGTCATATCATCAATAGCATCTATCAAAGTTCCAAGGCTGTGCTACAAAAATTCAACCAACAAGGGACTCTATTTTTTCCTCCTCATTATTTACTGATTGATTACACTTCATGGGTCAACACCACTTCAAATCTCCCATGAGAGGAGGCTTAAGATGGTATGATGTTCATCACTCATGATAGAGTGGGCTATGCTCTTTTATGACAACTTGGGTACATTGCCAATTTGTCATGACAAATTGGATGTGCGGCCTACCACACTCGGCCGACCAAGAGGACTCATCCACCATAACTTCTATCTTAGTATGACCATCATCTTAATATGTTATGCTCTACTTCTCCACTACAACTTGGTTACATTGAACTCTGTCATGATGAATTGGATGAGCACCGTCCCATACTCGGTTAACCAAGAGGACTCATCCACCACAACTTCTATCTCGTTATGACCACCATCTGAATAGGTTCTGCTCTGCTCTTCCACTACAATTTGGATGCACTACTACTCTATCATGATGAATTGGCTGAGAAGCCCTCCACACTTGTCCTACTACTTGAGCGATCTTCCTCTTGTCACACTTCGATGGCAACAACTCGACTCACACCACGAAAGACCTCATAACACGCCACTATAAAACTAGGGAAAACTTCAAAATAGAAACTTATGAGCATCATAAACATCATAAGCATACATGAACTCATACATGTCAAACATACATGCACTCATACATGTCGAGCATAAATGAACTCATACATGCCGAACTTACATGCCTTCGTACGTGTTGAGCATACATGAAATCATGCATTCGCTAAACACTTGGCCTCGACTCAAACATTCGAGTCAAAGTACATGTACCCTCGTCCTAAACTCAACAATCGACCTATGTTCAACACATTATCAAGTAGTTCAACACATACCGAGTATACATTCACTCAACACATTACTGAGCTACTCAACACTTGTCCTTAACTCAAACATTCAAGTTAGACTACACGCACACTCGGGCTACACTCAAACCTTGGGCATACGACTTAAAAATTAGAGTCCGAGTATAAGAAACTCGACCTACACTAAACAATCGGCCTACGACTCAAACAAGCAAGTCGGAGCACATGCATATTCGACCTACACGCAATACTCAGCCTATGCTTAATACATTATCAAGCTGCTCAACACATACCGAGCATATATTCATTCAGCACATTACCGAGCCACTCAAACACATCATTGAGCCCATAATCAAAGCTAAACTTAGCTAACATACCAATTGGCACACACAAACAACAAATAATAACTCGAAGACATTGAAGCTCGTACACGAGGTCGTACTCATTGGGGGACTACCAGAGCACATTCACTATAAAATTAATTACTCAGATGTACAACAAACTAGTAAAGAGTATTCTTCTCATTATCCTACCTCTATCGAGGACTTGAGGGACTAATGGTATTACACTATGCAGAACTATGGATGAAAACAAAGGAATTGCTTAGTTAGTATACTTTCCTTAGAAGTCCACAATCGAGGTAGTCTACCACAATCAAGAACTTGGGAACTTGTCGAAACTACATCGGACCAAGTAATAAGCCCGTACACAAGGCTTCAAAGATCACATTAGGTACACTAATGAGGCCCACTATCAAGGCTCATCTCCAAGGCCCATCACTAATTCTCATACTTGGATCCCATCATCAAGACCTAATATTGCCTATACAAGGAGCACTATCATCCTCATTTGGGGGATCCCACTCTCTCACTAGAGAAATCACTCTCTGGACTTTAGAGCTACCACCTCTCTCTACATCTACTATCTCTCTAAAGGCTCTAAGCCTATTGTATCATGCACACAAACACTATTATATTAATGCTACTGGGATAACAATGTAAACGTAGTCTGATTTGGGTGAACCACGTACATGCTTGTGTTCTTAGGTGAGTTGGTCTTCCTACTTCTAGGTTGGAACATTTTATGCTTCAATGTATAGTGTTATTGATCAAATGAGGTCTTATGGAGAAAACATCACTGAGAAGAGAATGGCACAAAAAACTTTAAATAGCTGAACAAAATCTTATGATCCTATTGTGTCAATTCTAAATAGCTCAACAAAATCTTATGATCCTGTTGAAAGAAAATTCGTGGCTATTGCATAGAAGATATGGCCATATGAATCAGTCAAGCCGAGTTACACTTTTCATTGAATGCATACTTGTAGAATTACCATGTTTGTCTAATAAATTTGAGGTGTGTGAAGGCTGCATTGTTCGAAATTGGCATGTGGAAAGTTTTGATAAGGAAAAAGCCTGTAGGGCATCATATCTACTTGGACTTGATATATTTAGATGTTTGTGGACCTATTGACAGGACCGTCCCCTGAGGAACATTGATAACCGTGCCCGGTCCTGCTCCCATTTGACAAGTCAACTGAAGTTGCCAAATTACCCATAAAACTTGCCAAATAAGGGATAGCCGCACACATGTCCGCTCATGCCTCCACCTTCAGAATAGCCTCGATCATCGCGCCACGACCTGGAGGGTCAATAAAAACACAAAAGGTGTGAATGGACAAAAATAAATCAGTTATAAAACAAGTTACAGAAAAGAAATTTCTACCCTCCACGTAAAACCAATGCATGCATTCGAAAATCATTTCATAATCCATTTCATTTCCAATATAAGAATACCGTGTATGAAAACCAAAATCATTTCCTTTTCTCAAACCGCGGGCCTTAGCCCGAAACCATAAACACGGGGCCTCAGCCCAAAATTATGAATCAAAATACAAGTACAAGAACATAACCCAAAAATCCATCAAGCCATATAAACCGGGCCATTGCCCAACACATCCGAAAACATCAATCAATTAAGTTGCTGGATCTCAAGTGCGCCCGAGTCTTTAAACTCAAAAACATGCGCATAATCAGGCCTTCCTGGGATATCAACGAGTCTTTAAACTCAAAATATAATCAATAGGCCCCGGGGGATATCACAATAACCGAGTCTTTAAACTCAAAACATATCAATTAAGGGCCCTCCCCCATCACATCAACCAACCGGGTCTTTAAACCCAAAACATGATCCAGCAATAGTACCAGGTCATTAAACCCAAAACCATGTGTAACTCACAACAAATCCAGAATCCATCGTAATCCAAATTCTAAAACCAAATCCGACATCACATTTTATCGAAATGAGTCTCGTGCCCGAATTCACTTTCAAACCCCAAATCATACTCATCATCCAGTTACAAATCCAAATTCGGAACCATCATTCCATAAGCCGGCATCCGAAATAACCATTCTGAACCCAAATTCGGAAATCCACTTTTAAGTTTCCGAAACCTGAAATCTCGTTCATCAAAACCACTGTTATGAACTGAGCATCAAGCCCGAAATTACCTTTTCCAAAATTAGTTTTAAATCTTTGAAATCAATCATATTTCAAATCCCAAATTCAAATCATCCAAACCATGGTCAAATCACAACATACTTGAAATCTCGTAAAACGTGCAAATCCGTAATAATCTCGAAATACGTGCCAAAACCGTAAATCATACTCACAATCATAATCAAAACATCATCAAAACATGATACACACAAATCATATAAAATCATCCATTAAACCATCATCAAAGCATAGGAGAAACCATAGTCTCGAAATACGTGTAATTACGTATTGCATATCGAAATACGTATAAATACGGAAATCGTAATTACCATAAACCATAATCATAATCATAGAAATCATCAATAGAAGCATAAAAAACAATTATGCATGCATTGAATTTTAGAAAGCAAAGTCCACTCACACACCGTCCAAACAGCTCGCTTCCGAGCTGTACGTTTTTTCGTAAATTCTGAAAATCATAATTCCCGTCCAAAATCAATATCGAGGGTCACTAACACTTCAATATACCTCATATAATTTTCCCCAATTTTTCCAAAATTTAAATACGTATTTTAAACGTATAGGAAAACTTCGGATGCTCTGAACTATCGAAACGATATCTGATTTCCTCGAAACTAGTGCCAAAATGTTCGTTACATTAAAAGGAGCAAGTTTCATGTTAAACTCACCTCGAGATTCGGTCACACGCGCCCCCATGCGCCGCCGTGAGTGGCTGTGCGTGAAGCTCACGCGCTGCTACAGTGCAGCTACAGTGTTCTTCCTCGCTCGAATACCTGTAAAACGGGTCTTTTAGCCCGTGTATTGACCCGGTCCAATCTCTGCCAATTTCAACTTAAATTCCTCAATTGATCCATCATGTAGCATCCCAATCAACTCAATTAAGGGTCTGTAATATTAATTTCAATCGTCACAACCTCAAACTAGTTCAATTGAATTCAAGTTCTAATGAATGTTCATCGTCCTAGTTCATCAAACAGTCACCGATTTCTTCAATTAATTAGTTAGGGAGCATCGTAGGTTCATTCTAAAGACTATTTGGAAATGAATTTCTAGCTCCCTTATCTCCAATTACCTGAACTCAACCTCGAATTTTTGAGGGGTTGAGGACTCCCGTTCACGGCCAAGACATCACCGAATTCCTTCATTCTTGATTGGGTTCGACTAATCAAGGTCCCAGAAATATTAATCTGACCTTAATTTGACTTGGGCTAGCTTACAACTCAAAATTCAATTCTCAGTCTCTCAAGAACAAGTTTCGTGTTTTGAGCTTTCCTTTCACCATTTTCATCACTTTTCTTCCTCTCTCAATCTCAATTCTCTGTTCTCCCATTAGGTTGCTGGGAAGGTCGATCAATCAAGGTTGGTCTCTGTTTTTCACTTCAAACACACCCACAAATGGTTTAAAGTTTCCCACCGCTACACACATTTTCTTTTGCCACTAATTGCTTCATCAAAGTGACAGATGTCACTATCTGGCATAACCAGGGCTGAATCGGCCCAATCACCGTCCCATTTCTCATTTAATTAACAAATTACCATTTTGCCATTCTCCTTACAAATTACCAAAATGCCCTTCACACTCCTAGACCCATAACTTGGTCGTCCGAACTCCGATTGACGCGTGCCCCTATCTACAGATTCATCGTCTCGAGACCTACCCAACAGTATTCGAATTACGTGAAAATTCCCTGTCGTTTGAAAAGTCAAAAAATTGCCCTTTTTTACTCAAATTACCAAATTACCCTTGAACTTCCGAAATCATTCCTCCTCGAATGTCGGAATTGGACGTGCCACCTGTCTAGGAACTCATGACGTCCCAAACTACGTCACGGTCATCGGTCAAAGTCCGTTTGACTGCTCGAACCAAAAGTCAACCGTTCGCCCAATTTCAGGGGCAAAATCGTCATTTTCTTCAAATTTTCCTTTTTTTTTGAATTTCCGGGTCGTTACACCTATGCAAAGAGAGACAATGTGGGGAAATAAAAACTTTCTTACATTCATAGATGACGTCTCTAGAATGTGTTGGGTTTATTTCCTAAAGTATAAGTCAGAAGTATTTAACACATTCAAGAAATTTAAGGCCAAGGTTGAGTTACAAACTGGATGTAAGATAAAAAAAAGTGAGAAGTGAGAAGTGATAGAGGAAGGGAGTTAACATCTCAATAGTTCCATAAGTTTTGTAATGATGTGGGGATAGAAAGGAAACTCTCTATGGCATATTCGCCACAAAAAAAATAGAGCTCCAGAATAGAAAAACAATACCATTATGGAATTGTCCAAGTCTATGCTTCATGACAAGAAGATCCTTATAAGTTTTGGACAGAAGCAGTTAACAGTAATCTGCGAATGTTGCTCAGAAAGTAGAAGAAGATGGAATGTTATTTTATGCATGTCACTATGAAAAAACCACCAAGGATACTGAAACTTAGTAACTTGATAGTGGTTGTAGCAATCACATGAATTCAAATGAGTCACCATTGATTCACAAAACAGAACTCTAAAATCTGGAGTGAAAATGGTTACTAGTGAGCTAGTGGACGCTAGTGGGAAAAATACACTAGTGATCAAAACTCAAAATGGTAATAGAATGATCAAGGAAGCGATGCTTATAATAGGATTAGATGCAAAACCTACTCAGTGTAAGACAGATGGTTTAACATGGCTTTAGTTTGGTGTTTGAAGACAGATTGGCCAGAGTTTATGAACTCTCTAGCTAGGGGTGTGTTAGATTTATTTTTCTAAGGCATAAGTCACGAGTCTTTAATGCATTCAAGTAATTCAAGACCATGATTGAGTTATAAACTGAATGTAAGATCAAGAAAATGAGAAGTGAACAAGGAAGAGAGTTCACATCTCCGGAGTTCCATAAGCTCTATGAAGATGTGGGTTAATTGGAGAAGTGGTATATATGAGATTTCACATTTAAACTTGGATGATGTGATGGTTAATTGGCCATCAGTATGAGATAGCTCAAAAGGAAAGAACTAGGTTTGAAATGTGGTTGTGAGTTTGATCGATTCCACGAGAAATTAGGTTTGATTGATTGCGCGAGAAATTAAGCTATGGTTTTCATGTTTTGAATCATCGAACTGCTTAGGGGCCAAATTTAGATTCAAGTGGAGGGTTAATTTATAAAAAAAATGTAGTTTGGATAAAGTTAGGATCGGGTCTAGTCGCCCAAGTTGGGACCCGGTTGTCGAACTAGATGAAGGCTAAAGACGAAATGATGTGGCAGTGTTGATGTGCCACTGACATGGTAGTAATGTGGCACTAACGTGGAAGCGACATGGAAGCCACCTAGAAGCCACATGTTAGTCACATGGTTCGCCTGTTAGTAGGCGCGTGTACAAGTGCATATGGGAGCGCGTCTGGGCATGTGGGATCGCGAGGCTAGGCCGTTAGACTTTCGTTGGTGTATGCGCGGTCCCACGATTTATGGTGACACGACCCATCCCAATCCCCCCCCCCCCCCCCCCCCCCCGCCCGCCCGGGAATTAACGTGGGATGTGCCATGCTCCTGTTTAACCCACGTGTGACACGAAGGGCCAGACAAGGGATAACCCAAAACGTTAGCCCAACGGGGCTTCCAAAGCATGCTACGATTAGTGGTTGAGTGTGATGTCTCGGTCTCTGCTACAGCCCGCATCCGCGATCAACCTGAAGGGCACTAAAAACCATAAAAGCCATGAGTGGACGGAAATAAATAATTTAATAAAACATGTTTCATAAAATAAATTTATGCCCTTCACTAAAAACCATGCATGCATACGAAACCCAGTTATGGCCTTAGCCCAAAACGATAAAACCAATCGTGTAGGAACTCATCCTAAAATCGTAAATCCAAATCCTCAAATACATTAAATCCATAAATATGTAAATCCAATAAAACAGGTTTATACCAATCCTTGGCATCCCAGATGCCTAGAGTCCCAGACGCTTGACGTCCCAGACGTCATGTCACGGTCTAAGGCTACGTGTGCCACCTGTGGTCTCTCCGAGCCTATCTATGACAACCCAGATGTCTGACGTCCCAGACGTCGAATAGCGATTATGCTCCTAAGTCACTATACGGTCTGGTCGCTCCGTGCAATGACCCCTCGCAGCAATGCGCTGTGACTACCCCAGTGTCCCAGACAGTTGGAGGAGACCATCCACATATCCACATATAAGGATAGTATATAGAAAACATTTTATACAATCCTTTCAAAATCTTTCAAAACCTTTCAAAAAGGCCATGCCGGGAATTTCCATAAAACCATCATAAATCCATAAATCCAATTTCTCAAATCCAAATCCATTTATGGTCTTTGAACCCAAAATCACATGTATAAACCACAAATGGGGCTCATGCCCGATATTATAACCAACTAGGCCTCATGCCCGATAGTACAAACAAAATGGGTCTCATCCCGATACCTCATTAAATCAAATGGACATCAAGTCCGATAGTTTCCAAATCAAATGGGTCTCATGCCTGATTCCATATTTCCAAATCCAAAGTGAGTTCATCGAACCATCATTGAAATACCAGCACGTATAAACACAATATAAAATTATAAACCTCAAAATACGTGCAAATACATAAATTGTAAATACCACAATCATAATCATAGAAATCACATACATAAACCAGTTATGCATGCATCATATTTAGAAAAAAAAATTCCACTCACAGACCGTCCTAGCTACCACATTGATACGCATGTCATAAGCCTCTCCAGGTTAAATCACCAACTCCAGAACTTCCGGACCTGTCCAAATCATATCCAAAGGTCACTAACCATCTATAAAAATCCATAGGATAAAACCCCAAAACTCCTGGAAATGTCAACGTGTCCCAGACACGTTTCCCGAGGCTAAAACCCTCGATTTGACCAACCTAATAATCTCTGATCAACCCAAAATCACCACTATTGGATCCGAATCATCGAAACCCTTAAAATAACACTGGTCTCACCTCGAAGCTCGTGCTTAGTCGCCCCTACTTGCGTGGTCAACGTAAAGTTGACGCTGGTCAAAGTCAACTGCTGACGTCAGCAAGAGCAACGGTGACGTTAGTGGTCAACGGTCAAAGTCAACATTGACGTCATCCTGACAGGTTCTAACAGCTGTCAGATTTGACACCTGGCAGATCTGATAGTGCCACGTATCACATGCGTACTGGTCCACGTTACTAACATGTCAATGACACGTGGCATCTCGTGATTGGGCCACGTCACTGACATGTCGATGCTGACTGTGCACTAACATGTGACACATGTCACCCTGCTATTAGTCCCTGCCAGACACCTGTCAGTCTGACAGGTCAGACTTGACATAATGATGTCATCGCTGACATCACCTTATGTTCAACCGTCGACGGGTTTTGTAATTTGGGTCGCACACACCCACGATCCGACCCATCCACCATTTCGCCATTTCTCAACCGATTTCGATGGGATTTGTTCCTACGTGATCGTCTTAGCCTACCCTATCAATCTAAGTGATCAAAATCATGAAAAATAGCCTAGCTTTACTTGTTCGAACGTTGAACAGTGGCCTTGGTCTTCATACCGAGATTCTGGCTGCCTCAAACCACCGCATTCCTTGAAACCAACCTCTTCAAGTTCGTATGTGTCCCTAAAACATCATTTAGTCCATCAAATCGATCAATACACGCCCTAACCAAAAATCCATTTTTCAAACTCGAAAAGCTCACCTTCGAATCTCGACCATCGTGCATGACAGTCCCCGTCGTTTCCACTATCATGTTCAACTCAACGTCCTCTTTCATCTGGTTATGGGTTTCACGGTTAAGGGAAAACACAGAAATGATGAAGATAAAGATGATGACCCAAATTATTGGGGTTTGGGCCAATCAGATGGGTGACACTTGTCACTCATCTGGTGGTCCAACCTAGATATTTTCCAACCAAAACAGTCCACGTGTCACCATTTCGCAGTTTGCATGAATAGTGTCAATTTTCGTTGTAGACCCGTAACTTTCCCATTGAACTTCCGATTTTGACATGCCGCCTGTCTACGGACTCGTAACGACTTCAAATATGTAACGGTCATCGAGCCTCATGCATTTGACCACCCGAGTCAAAAGTCAATTTTTTACGCAATTCTACGGGCAAAACGGTCATTTTACATCGTCCATCTGAATCTCTCGACTAATCCCTGATTAGTCACGATAATCCTCCATTAATTAATGAACTAATCCCGTAGATCGGGACGAGTCGTTACATATGGAAATGCATGTTCCCATGTATTCGATGTCTTGAATCCATTGGTGCAGGTTTTGAGTCCATGAAGATTATTTTGGGGTAAGTGGGAGTGTAAGACCTGTGTCCTAGAGGGAACGGTGAAGAATCCCACGTTCCTGCGAGGGGAATGGTCTGGGAGAGGAGGGTGGTGTGCCTTAAAGGTGTAGGCACACACCTATCTAGCATGAGGCCTTTTGGGAGCTCAGTGACTTTGGGGGGGATTGGAACCCCAAAGTTAAGCGAGTTGAGGCTGGTGCAATTCCATGATGGGTGACCCCCTGGGAAGTTGCACCGTGAGCTCCCGAAAACAAAACCTTGAGGGCGCAGGCTTGCCGTTGAGTATTGATGTGGCCCAAAGAGGACAATATCGTGCTAGATGAGTCGGGACCTGATAGAGAACGGTCGGGTCCTGACAGGGAGCGTCCAACGTGATAGTGTTTATGTTTAGAGTATTTGAATACAAGGTTATGATCAACATTAGTGACCCTCGATTTTTACTTTTGATTAGCCAGATTGTTGTAGGGACTGCTCAATGACGCACAACTCAGGTTTTAGCTACTTGGATAAACATTGAATGGACATTTGTTTTACAAAATATGATGCATGCATAATTAAATGTTTAAAATAATTTAATTGGATTGAAATGGTCAGAATAAATGAATCTAATTATTATTTGGTCATTTTTGGATTTAGAATATCTATTTAGGATTTTATTGATTTCAAACACAGGTTTTATAGTTTCTTGGAAACAGTGTTTATGGCTTAGGCCTGTTTTAAAAACGTTTTGGCCTGGATTTTTAGTCCATGATTTCTTAAATTATTTGGATTTATTCTATATATGTTATTCATTGTAACCAACCTCGTGTGATAGAGTTTTCCCCCGGATGTGAGTAAATCCTTATGAGACTCATTCTGGGGAGGTCACGATATGACGTTACCTGGATGTGAGTAAATTATTTGGAGACTCGTTCCTAGGGCTGTCCTGACATAGTATCGCCTGAACGTTAACAGTTCCAAGGAATAAAACTCAAATGTTTTCTATTCTTGGGGATGCTAGTATAACCCGGATGTGAGCAGTTCCTTGGTTATCACCCAGACGTTGACTTTGTTCCAAGGGATATGACTTGAATGATGCTAGAGTTGTTTTACTTTACTACAATTCCTGAGTTTGTTTACACGTAGTGTTGATTGATCACGTGGCTGATGCTAGTGTACTTGAGGGTAGGTTTTATTTGATCACTAATATTTGTGTCCAAGGTTTGTTTCAAGGATCTGGTTGTTTATAATTTGATAAGGATTTTATGTATACCTGTATTGTTTTATAATTGGTAGGTAAATAATTTTTTTCCTCATAAATGTATTTTCATACAATTATTTTTCTTCAATCACTCCTTTACTGGTTTTATTTTCCCTCCTAGCCGTTGCATAGAGACCGAGGTAGATAATGAGACAGGGGCATAACTAGGACATGAATATTGTTATCCCTTGTCTGGCATGTATTAAGGATATCATCAGAACTTCGAGTCATTTATTAGACGGAAGTAGAACCCTTTACGATTATCAAAAAAATTTGGGGAAAGGTGCTATCAGTTTGGTATTAGAGCACTAGGTTAACTTCTCGTAGATTGCACACTTGGAATGCATGGTTTGTTTGTACTGACTTGTGCTTACTTCAAAATAGAATGCCTCCAAGACATGAACTCGTGCACGACTTGGTAATGAGGGCAAGACAGAAATTATGAGGAGTACACATGATCCCAGGATGGACCTAGGGATGAGATAGACCCTGAATCACTTGGGTCAGACGTTGGATACTACGCCCCCGTGTGGGAGGACTTATGTGGGTATGGATGTTGAGCGAGCCCAAAGGCTGGAACCACATAATTTATGGGCTATTTGGACCCAGATGAGATGGATTAGTGGGTTACTCAATTGGAGCGAGTATTCGATATGATGGGGTTTCCTCTATAGGATATGGTACACCTAGCCTTGTTTCTCTCGAGTGCCTATCCATGCTGGTGGTGGCATGGATTATGGATATCAGAATTAGGACTCGAAAAGAGTTGGGGTATTGTACTAGGGCTCGGGAAGAACTCGAAGAGCCAAGATATCATACTATCATTCTGGATAACGAATTACGGCTCAGGAAGTAGGCCGATTCATGACAATGTTCATCGTGGTGTATTCCAAGAGTGCAAAGGTGCATGAGAAACACTTAAGGATGGTTTTGCATACTCTAAGGGAAAATTAGCTAGATGTTACTATTCAAAGGAAACTTGAATTGGCATCTGGCATTGATGGAATTTTCCTATAACCATAAGTGTAGTATTGTGATGTCTTCGTTTGAGGAAGTATATGGACTACAATGCAGAACACCTATTTGTTGGACTGAGATGGGTGATGCGGCACTAATGGCACCCAGGGTTATGGACATGACAGAAGAAAAGTTGGGATTATCAGAGATAGTAGGAAGGCAGCTCAGGATCGTCAGAAAATTTATACAGACCACCAAATCAGAGACCTCGAATTTGAGGTAAGGAATTGGGTGTTCTTGAAATAATCCTCTGAGAAAGGTGCGATGCAGTTTGGTAGACACGGAAAATTGAATCCTTGCTATATTAGGCCTTATGAGATTGTTGAGAGGATAAGCTCGATGGCGTATTGACTGACATTACACACATATTTCACTAGAGTTCATGATGTGTTTCATGTGTAGATGCTATGGACGTATCTCTGTGACGAGTCTCGTATGATATGGAAACAGTCTATTGAACTCAGAGATGATTTGAGTTTTGAGGAGAAACCTGTATATATTTTAAACCAGAAAGACAAGGTACTCAGTTGGAAGATATTCCCCTAATAAAGGTTCTATGGAGGAATTACAATGTGGAGGAAGCCACATGGGAGCCCGAGGCATTGATATGGGCCCCGTATCCACAACTATTTGAGGGACAAGTTGAATTTTAGGGAGAAAAGTCTTTAAGGGGAGTAGATTGTTATGACTCAAAATTTCGGGAAATGATTTTCAGAAATTTTAAATGTAACTTCACTATTTTGCCCTTCTATGGATTTAGTGGTCAAAAGTTGACTTATGATTCAGAGAGTTTTCTACACGTTTATCTAGGACTATTATGTAGATCTTGGAATATTGCGTCCGTAGATAGGTGGTACATTGGAAACAGAAACCATAGGGTCGAAATATGGGTAAAAAACATAATGCTCAAGTTCATAATAGACATAGGTATTTTAGACTTTTGGATAAGTGTTGATTCATCACCCTGTTTATATGGGAAGGTGACATGTGCCACCATCCCAATCTTATTAGTGACCTTTGTCACCAACGGGCGTCCTTGCAAAACCAAATTATCTAAACACATAGGGGGATTAGTTTTATATGAGTTGAAGAGGAAACAAAAAAGAAAAGAAAGCAAAGAAGAAAAACAAACAAGGGAGAAAAATAGAGAAAACAAAAGGAGAAAAGAAAGAACCAAAAGTGGATCGTGCCACCTTAAAATCCTCTCCCTTTTTTTGGACATGAAACCTTGGAACTAAGCTCACTAAAATCTTCCCTCGACCTAGATAATCAAACCTAGCACAGGTTCAAGGAGTTTGAATGCGGGAATTATCCCAGAATTGGGTTTGAATCATGATCGTGAGTTCAATTGCTTGTACAAGAAATTAAGGTATGGTTTTCATGTTATAAGATCATAGAACTGCTTATGGGCCTGATCAGATTCAACTGGATTATTGAAACATAAAAAATGGTGTAGCTCGTATGGAGTTAGGACTGAGTTTGGTCGCCTATGATGGGATCCAATTGTAGACCCACAGATCAAATTGGATAGAGATTGAAGACGAGATGATATGGCAATGTCGATGTGTCGCTGACGTGGTAGTGATGTGACACTAACATTGTAGCCACGTTGAAGCTACATGGCAGCCACGTGGCATCTACGTGGTAGCCACATGGTAGCCAACTAGCAGCCATTTGGATACCACCTGGTAGCCACATGTCAACCACATGGGCCGCCTGTTGTAAGCGCACATACAAGCATGTATGGGAGCACATATGGGTGTATGTCAACACATGTGAAGGCCGCAGAACATTTTTCAGTGTATAGGGCCACCCCATGATCCACAGAGATATGTTTCTTCATGTTTTCAATGTCTTGATTTCGTTGGCGCAGGTTTTGAGTTCATCAGAGATTGGTTTGAGGTAAATTAGAGTGTTAGAAGTGATAGTGTTTATGTTTAAGAGGTGTTTCTTATCTTGGGGCTTAGGAGATTTGGATACGAGGTTGTGTTAACTATTAGTAACCCTTGATTATTACTTTGATAGACCAGACCACTCTAGGTATTGCGAAAGAGCGCATATCTCAGTTTTGAGCCGATTAGATAGACAGTTAGTGCATATTTATTTTATAAACTGTGATGCAAGCATAATTAAATGTTTGAAATTTTTTATTTGGATTGAAATGGTCTGAATAATTACTTCTAAATATTTATTTGGTGAATTTCAGATTTAGAATATTTATTCAGGATATGGTTGACTCTGGACATAGGTTTTACGATTTTGTGGAAACAGTGTTTTAGGCTTAGACCTTATTTGAAAAAGTTTTAGTTTGGATTTGGAGTCCAAGATTTATTTTGAAAGAAACAATTTGGATTTATTCCATAACTATTTTTCTCTATAATCTTCCTCGTGTGTTATAATTTTTTCTCGTACGTGAGTAAATCCTTTAGATACTCATTCTCGGGGAGGTCACGGTATGAAATTTGATGGATGTGAGTAAAACCTTTGGAGACGCGTTCCCAAGAATGTCATCACTTAGTATTGATCAAACGTCGACAGTTCCTGGAAAAACCATTTGCACATTGTCTGTTCCTCGGGATGCTAGTATAGCTCAGATGTGAGCAGTTCCTGAGTTATCACCTAGATGTTGATGCTATTCTTGGGAGTATGACTCAGATGATGCTAGAGTTATTTTACTCCACCGCATTTCCCGAATCTAACTATGACCCACATCATCACTCCATCACCATCTTATTCTTCTTTCTCTCATGAACACAACTGTACCATCAATTAAGGTTACTAACCACCGCATGTTGTGTAGCAAGCAACGATCTTAAATGGGTTTTATGCCTTTCAAGGTGATTTCCAACCACCACAATTGAGATAGTTCTCAATTTGGGACTTATATTTTGAATTTGTAGTAGTGAGTAGATCAAGTTAGACTAGTAGTTCATGGTTTTTGGTAGAGTATTGAAGATTTAGGAAAATGCTTGGAATTAGCCATTAATGGCGGATTTGGCCATGATACCTACGAAGCGGGGGTATAGGGCGAGTAAGCCCCTAAAACCATACCATGTTGAAGGGCAGATAGAGTGATAATGCATAGAGGAATGTGGGCCCTTCATCGAGTTTTGTTTTGATTCGTTTGGCATTTCGTATCTAATTGTGTGGGTTTGGAGTTCATCAGAGTTCGTTTAGACTAGCTTCCCCCAAGTTACTTTGATTAATATTAGAAAACGTAAATTTCTAGTGGTTAAGGTTTTGGTTATAATGGGTAAGTTACGTTTTATTAACGTTAATTGTACTGTTTGCGAGGCATTTCATGGCTGGAATTCGAAACCCCATATGGATCGAAATGAAGGTCGTGGGAACTTTTGGAAGCTGGTGACACGACCCATCCCAATCCCCCGGGGATTACCATGGAATGTGTCATGTCAAGTGGTATCAAAACAGGTTTGCTCTTTTGTGCACGCAAGTCGAGGGTATGATGTCTCTTTGGGCTGCAGTTTCTTTGTCAACCTGATAGATAGTTTTTGGGTT
This sequence comes from Prinsepia uniflora, assembly GCA_032719365.1. NCBI lineage: Eukaryota > Viridiplantae > Streptophyta > Magnoliopsida > Rosales > Rosaceae > Prinsepia > Prinsepia uniflora. The sequence goes on along the minus strand of CM064861.1, from coordinate 44,079,385 downwards.
TGAATAGTGGATAGAGTGTGTTTGGCCCGATACGCCGTGCGTTAACGTGATTCTACCCAAGTGGGGTTGTATGTGATGAACTGGTAATGTGGGACCGTCGGTTTGGTCATGTAATATTAGATTGTTGTGCTGCTAGGTGCTGCTAGGTTCGAGGAACCTCATTTGAGTAATGGTCTAAATGTGAACCCTAGTGGTGATTGCTAGGGTGAGGGATGTTGGTACATCGGAGTTAGCCGATGACCTTAGTGGTGGAACCCACATTGAGTTGATGGTAGGGTTGGATTTGACGTCTATACGATGTCAGGACCACGGGGTCGGTCAGGTTATGGCCTGTACTGCAGAGAGCAGTGGGATTCAGAGGAACTGTGGGGTGTGATTGTGAAACCCTAAATTATAATTGATGGACTGGAAAAGTGAACTTTAAATGGGAAGTTGTGCTGCGACGAGCGGCTAAGGTCATGGATGACCATGTGGATGACTCTAGTGAGTCTAGTCAGGATTATGGGATTCGATCTACGGATACAGTTATGAGATAAAATATGGAATCCCGAGTTGGATCGAATAATAGTGTGATGTGTGGGTGCGGATCTTGATAACGATGACTGTTGGTGGGATTCAGAGGAACTGTGGGGTGTGATTGTGAAACCCTAAATTATAATTGATGGACTGGAAAAGTGAACTTTAAATGGGAAGTTGTGCTGCGACGAGCGGCTAAGGTCATGGATGTCCATGTGGATGACTCTAGTGAGTCTAGTCAGGATTATGGGATTCGATCTACGGATACGGTTATGAGATAAAATATGGAATCCCGGGTTGGATCGAATAATAGTGTGATGTGTGGGTGCGGATCTTGATAACGATGACTGTTGGTCGACAGTCGTGTCGAGATGACTGGCTATCGAGGGTATTTAGTGTGGTTATAATACTTGAGGATCAGGGGACGTTCAGGGAACGTTCATTATCCTGATGTGCGGATGGTCAAATTGGAGGTACCCATAGTCGTGGGGTACGAGTAGTGATACGGGATTGTCGTTCGGTATGAACGGAGATCCAGGGTATCAACTTTGCACACAATGTGCTAGTGTGGATATTCGTGTGCTAGTTTGGATGTATGGATGCCTGTGTGTTGAGGCAAGTGTCGGTGATACTAGCACTGGTGCTGGTGCCGGTGTCGGTGATTGAGGTTGTGGTGAGCCACGAGTTGGGATATGACTCTGTCATGATGGACTTATGACCGGTATTTGCGACTCAGTGGTGGTTGAGTCATGGACTGGATACTAGTGGAGATTGTGAGGTGTTGGGATAGGGTCCCAATAGTGTTGGGATGTGTGCATAAATGGTTATTAACGGACGTGACTTCTGAGTAATGGATTGATTGCGGACACGTGGTTGTCCAAGTGAGCTGTGGATGCGGGAAGTCCAGTGGTTGGACTTCACACCTCTTTGGGAGCATGTATGTTCCCAACATGGTTGGAACTTGGGTTTCGAGAAGAGTTGTGATTACGGACGAGAAGGGAGCTCGTCTCCGCATTGGTAATCAGTATTCTGAAGTCATTTGGGTTGACTTCTTATTTTCTGCCCTGGCAGACATTGTTGTGGTTATCAGTACGTTGAGTGTGTATTGGTTGATGGACCCATGTGTGGTTGGGGTCATCAGGAGGAGTTGCGTATTTCGAAGTTGGGAAAATGAGATTTCTCATTTTCTGCCACCAGCAGACGGTGTTGGATTACTTGGTATGGCGGGTGCAGTGAGTTATGTTTGCACTCACATAGGATGGATGATGATGTCATATACTTGGATTATCCTTGATCTTCCTAGTTGGAATGACCAGGATCGAGATGGGGTAATTGGAAGTGACCCACAATGTTGATGTGCTCTATTGTGAAAGAATGTTTGGATGTGGAAATAATTGGAGGAGTGTTGCGTGGTTGATAAAGGACCCATGACGGTGTAGGACCCTACGATTGGATTCCAGGTGGATTCCTAACTACGTCAGCATGTGTGGATCCGAGGTGGATCGGGATTGTGATGTTGTAGACATTGGACATGGTGACGATCTAGGATCATGATGTTACCGGTCGGGTGACGTGGTGATGGATTTAAGTTGTGATCATATTGATCAGGTTAAGTGAAGAGCTTATTGCCCTGTCATAAATAGTTGGTTATTGGAATGGTTGGATTGAACTTCTTTTCGATGTTAATCCGGTGTGAGACGGTACTCGAGCGAGTTGTTTAGTCTTGACTTGTGAATGATGGGATTGGCATCCCTATGAAGTCAATCGGGTGTTTTGAGCAGGTAACCGATAAGTTTGGTTTTGGTACGTCTTAGTAGATGTAAACGAGATTTTGGGTTTTGGAATCGAATTTCTGGGTGACGATTCAGGATTCGATTTCGAAGATCGAAAGTGGATTACTGGATTTGGGTGCAGAATGATTATTCCAATGCTAGCTTACCGAATAATGATTCTGATTCGGATTTGGAAATGGATATTGGGTCGGAGTTTTGATCTATCTGGTACAGAATCTGACAGATGAACTCTAGGGTAATTAGAACGTGTTTGGCCACAACCTAGGTGGTTGTAGGCGGATTGATGGATAGATGTACGTACAAGGTACGTTGTACGAGGATCGATATTGGATAGGCTGAGTGGTGCCTAGTGACGGTACATGGGATGTACCAGTGGTGTGTGATTACACGTGTTGGTAATCGGCTTGGTTCCGATATCATTTGTTTGGTTGTGATGGTGGACTGGACGTTGGATACTCTACGCTGAGCAGAGTGATTTTGTCGGGTTCAGTGATTGTATGAGCAGGTGCTCTTAGCCATGGATGGCTAGTGGAACCCTAGTATTGAGATGTGTGATCACTGCTGGGCTGGCATTCAATGTGTTCCAGTTACACCACTTCATTGAGTAAGTTGACGGTATACGTACACTCAGGATGAGTGAGTTGGTGGTCAGTGTAACCACGAGTAGCCTTGCGTGATGCTATCACGCCGAGATATTTCCAGCGTCATGGTTCGCTGACGGAGTCGGCGGTTATGGACATTGAGATTAATATATGTCACAGGATTGGGCTTGCCCTGCGAATTGAGATCATGTGATTGATCCTACGCTACTTTGAGCGTGTGGCAGTATGGGGTGATGTCACTGATTAGTCGATGGTTGGAGCTTTACTAGGGTGGTAAAGCTTAGTGGTGACAGTTTGGCCGGTAGTTTCAAGTGGACTGACGAGTGGGATTTGGTGACTCCTAATGGGAGCAGATGTAAGGATGTATTAGCAACGGAAAGGAACCGTCTAGGTGAAGGAGTCAGCTTAATTGTTAAGCGATTTTGACGCAGATCAGGTGATTAAATTCACTCGAGGTGGTCGAGTGTTGTTGATACGACGTAAGACTGTGATGGGATGTCTGGGTACAGACGAGGTTGGTGTTGTTCCAATTAGTGGGTGTACAAGTGTACACGTGTTGTGAGACCAAATTGTTTTTCCACGAGGTGGATTGTGGAATAAGGAAACTTGGAATTTCGAGGACGAAATTCTTTAAGGAGGGAAGGTTGTAATGACCCGTCCCGAGTATCGGGATTTAATATTATTTAATTATAATTTAGAATGACTAATATGGGATTAGTTGAGTAAAATTGGACGAATTGTGCAAAATGACCGTTTACCCCTAGGCGTGGGCAAAATGTTATCTTTTTGATTGGGCGGTCAAATGGACTTTGGCCGAAGACCGTGACGTAGTTCGGGACGTCACGAGTTCATAGACAGGTGACACGATCGATTCCGACATTCGAGGTGAAAGTTATGACGTTCGGAAGTCCAAGGGCATTTTCGTAATTTGGACGAAAAGGGGGAAAATGTTGACTTTTTGATCGGAAGGTCCAATGGACGAGGGCCAAGGACCGTTACGTAGAGCTAGTCAATGCGAATTCATGGACAGGCGGCACGCCGAAATCGGACTTCGTACGAGGAAGTTATGGTCTGGAACGTGAAATCGGAGATGTTTACGTCTCGGAAATCGTGTCAATTATTTAATCATTTCTGATGTAGTGGGAAAGTGGTTAGGGGACACTTGGATGAGTGACAAGTGTCACTCATCCATTGGCTAGATTGGATCATGTTCCACTATATAATTAACATATGATTTAAATCCTCCTTTTATCCTCAGCCGTCCATCTCATCACAACTTTTCCATCTCATCCCTCCATTACATCAGTCATCTCTTTCTCTCTTTCGCATCACAACTTTTCCATCCATCTCTTTCTCTCATCAGATCAATTAATCTTCATGTATCCATTTCCACACACAAACCCGAAACCCACCATTTTCTTCATTTCTCCATTTTTTTCTCCATAACCCAAACTCACATATCACCACCATAATCATCAATGAGTGTGAACTGAATGTAACCGTGTGTGATGATGAGAGCGGGACGGTGACGGGAGGACGACGGCGTGATGGTGGTCGACAACGGAGGAGTCGACCCGTGAGGTAAGAAAATGTTCAAAAATTGGAGATTTAGTTTTAATGAGTTTGGGTGATTTTCATTAATTGGAAAAGGTTTCTGGAGGTCGTAGGAACCATTTAAGATCATAAAGGGAAGCTATGACGGCTTGGGACGGCGGTGAACAGCGGAGGAACCCGCCACCACCATGGCCGAGCTTCAAGGTACGGTTTTTGGTGGTTTTAATTCCATTTTAACGTGTAAAGAGATTAGAAATGAGATTAGGAACATATTAGGATTAAAATGGGCCTAAAATGGACCTTGAACCGGTCCAAACACCAGAGAAAACCGATGGATGAACAGTATCGTGAATAGTGTCGTAAACAGTAACTGGTCTAGCTGGATGTTAGTGACGATGAACAGTGTTTTGGATCTTCTTGGGCGCGTGAACAGTAATTTGGAAAAAAATGTTCAACATATGAAATCTTCTATTCGATGTAAAGAACATTTTGGAACTGGTTTCGTGTCGATCGGACACCGTCTCGATATGTTTCGGGGCATCGGAAGGTTTAGGGACGGTTTAAAAATAGTTAAAAATTCGGAAAAATTACGGGACTTTAATAGGATGTTAATGAAGAGGTTAGTGACCCTCTAATGTGATTTGGACAGGATTGGGAGTCCCGGTGATAGTGGTATGGCCCGGGAAGGCATATGGCACGCGTATCGAGGCACACGGTTAAACGGTCTGTGAGTGGACTTTGGTTTTATAAATTCTATGCATGCTTAACTGTTTTATATGGATTATGATTGTGATTGTATGATGTTGATTTGGATATTGGTAAATTATACAGTTTCACGTATTTCGAGGCGATTTACGTGCTTGCACGTAAATCGAGGTTTTTCCGATTTTGCATGGATTTTCCATACTTCTGACTTGGATATGATTTCATGAAATGGTTTTGAAATTGGAAAGAGAAACTCGGGCATGAGGCCCAATTGTTTTGGAAACCTCGGACTTGGAGTTCAATTGAGTTACGTAATCGGGCTAGGGGCCCAATTGCTTTTATTATCGGGCCAGGGGCCCAGTTATTTACGAAATCGGGCTAAGACCCATTTGAGTTATATAATCGGGCCAGGGGCCTATTTGGTTTACAAATTCGGACCGTGGGCCCAGTGGTTCATAAAATCGGGCATGAGGCCCAGTTGGGTTATAAATGTGATTTCGGGGTCTGGGACCCTATGTTTAATAAATGTGATTTCGGGTGAGGGACCCTAAATGGAATTGTGATGTTTTATGGAGATTTCGGGCAGGGCCCATTGTAATGTTGTGAAATGATTTGATAAAACTGGTTCCATATACCATCTTGATACGAGGATATGTGATGGTCTCCTACAGGTGTCTGGGACACTGGGGAAGTCACGGTGCAGGTCATTTTACGGAGCTACCGGACCGTATAGTGACTCAGGAGCAGGATTGCTATGATTAGACGTCTGGGTCGCCAGACATCTGGGATGTCAGAGATATTGACAGGACCCACCTCGATTATCGCCTCGATAATCGGGAAGCATCCTGCTCCCGTCTGACAATTGAAACCAAAGGACTGGAAAACCAAATAACATTACATCACACCCATTGTCAGACCTGGGAGATTAAACGAATACATCCGACTAGACATCAAGTCCATAGTTTCACAGAGCATAATATTACAAAACAGGTTAAAGAACAAATCCTACTCTGTGAACTAACTACTCTGCAACGGAAAACTTTATGCCTCTGCCTCTGCCTCGGCGCTAGCCCCCGAACTTGTACCACGACCTGGAGGGTACTTAAAACAACAAAGTGTGAGTGGACCGAAACAAAGGTTTACAGAAAACAGTTTAAGGAAATTGGGGTTCGCCCTCCAGTTTTACAACACGCATGCATAACCAATATTCAAAAATCGCGTATTAAACATTCGAAACCACTTTTTCCGAAACACATGGAAAACATTACAGAAAACCGTTATAACTCATGCAAAATAATTTAATATTACCAGAATCCAGAAACCGTCATTTTGAAACATCAATTGCACAAATCAAGTAAAGAGTGAGTCAATAATCACAATTAAGCCTTTGGATCCATCCGAGTCTTTAAACTCAATATCAGGCCTTCCCGGGATATCAACGAGTCTTTAAACTCAAAACATGATCAATAGGCCTCGGGGGTATCACAATAACCGAGTCTTTAAACTCAATCCGGGTCTTTAAACTCAATCTGGGTCTTTAAACCCAATTTTCGGGCCCGCCCCCGTCATCAATAAACCGGGTCTTTAAACCCAAAACCAGATCCAACAATCAACCGGGTCTTTAAACCCAAAACCCTTTTTAAACACAATAAACCAGGATTCATCATAAACCGTTTTCCAACATCATTCCGAAATCATATCTCGTCATAATAGGACTTATGTCCGAATTCACATGCAAAATCCAAAACATACAATTCCCGAAATCACTTTACAATTATAATCAAAACATCATAAATCCGTAACATGCATAATCATATCCAGATACTTCATCAAAACATCATTCATGCATAAGCGAAATCCGTAACCTCGAAATGCGTGAAATACGATGAATATCTCGAAAAGCGTGAAAACACGTAAAACCGAAATATCACATCACCATCATAAAATCATATGTGAAACCATAAGACAAATAAGTAAAATAGTCATGCATGCCCGGTTTAGAAATCAAAAAGTCCACTCACGGTTTTAGGACGCGTCAATCGCGCCCCGTGCGCTCCTCAGTAGCTTCAGAAATATCCAGACCTGTAAAAACGTACAAGAAGGGTTACAGACATCCCCAAATAACTCGTGTGATTTTCCCTAATTTTTCCGGAATTTTCCGCGAAATTAAACTTAAGGACCTAAACTTCCGAACTCCCGAAATTATCCCGAATGACTCCCGATCGACTCGAACTCTAAAGATAAAATGTTAATTAGACTGAAGGGATTAAATCTCATGTTGACCGTGATCGGAGATGACATCACACGCGCCGTCACACGCCGCCCAAAGTGGCTACGCGTGAAGGCCAAGCGCCTAGCTACAGTACCTTCTTCCCTACCCGTATAGTCTGATAAACGGGTCTGATACCCGCGGCTCAACCCGATCAGTCCACCCTCAATTCTCAATCAATTCCTCCCTTTTTCAATCCTATTATCTTCTCTAATCCATTAATTATAGGTCTGCATTAACGATTACTCTCGACTAACACCAAATCGATCCAACTCAAGCTCAAACAGTCGAACAAGTCGACGTCTGAAACTCACCCCACCTAGCTCCATTTCCAAATTAACTTCACCAGTAGCTTAAGGGGACTTAGACGAACACAATGGCACAATCAATTGAACTCGCCGTTACCTGGAAGTCGTCGTCCTCAACACTAGATTTCCTATGAAACTGAAACTCAAGTTCCCGGCCAACCAGTCCTCATCCTCCTTCGATTTTTGCACGGTTGTGGTCGTAGTGACCCCAGAAGTCTAACACGGCCCTCGATTTCGTTCAATAAGCCTCAGGAATTAAATTTGATTTTTCCCTCCAACTGGTTCTTCTCTGAACTGGAACTCAGGTTCTTGGGCAAACAAGGATCATTCTCCTTCGATTCTTGCACGGTCGTGATTCTGCCACTCCCAGAAGGCTCTCTGTGTGTCTGGATTGGTCCCAAAACCCGTAGAGATTGAACTCTGAAATTTTCCCCCCAAAACCCGAAAATGGTTCTTCACTGTTTCTCTCAATCTCAGCCTTCACACTGATGCACAAAATGACCCAAAATGAATCCTCTCTCCACTCCCTTACACGGTTAGTCGATCGGTGTGGCCAACAGCTCGTGGGAGACCAACTCAGGTCTCTGAAAATGGTTTCCCACAAACACAGAACCCATGGCCAATTTTTAATCCCAGCCCGTGCTTGCAACCTGCCCACGCCACTCAGTCATGCTCCCACTACCTCAATTCACATAAACTATTCATCTGATCAATCCACTACCACCTTAAACAATTTGCACGCTCAAGACATTCACGGCATGGCCGTACAGGCCGTGTGCACTCTGTTTTTCACGGTGGTGAACAGTAACCGCCATGTAAAAAGACCAAAATGCCCTCCAACTTCTGTGACCCATAACTCGGTCATCCGATGTCCGTTTCACGCGTGCCGCCTGTCGTTGTACTCGGGGCTTCGAGACGAACCTAACGGTTTTCGAGTCATGTGAAAACCAAGTGTCAAACAAAATGTCAACTTTTCCCCCCATAACGTCCAAATTACGATAATGCCCCTGAGCTTCCGAACGTCATAACTTTTTCCATGATCGTCCGAATCAGACGTGCCACCTGTCTATGAACTCGTGACATCCCAAACTACGTCACGGTCATCGTTCGACGTCCGTTCGACCTCCCAATCAAAAGTCAACAAATTGACCACACGAATTACAGGGGTAAAAATGTCATTTTATTCAATATTTTACAATATTACATTCTCCGAATGTCCGGGGCGTTACAATCTCCCCCCCCCCCCCCCCCCCCCCCTCCCCCCTTAAGAAATTTTGTCCCAAAATTTCAAGCAAACAAATAGGGGAACTGTTCTCGCATCTGCGCTTCGGGTTCCCATGTGGCTTTCTCCACATTCTGGTTACTCAAGAGAACCTTTACCAGAGGAACGGTCTTCCGACGTCGTACTTTATCCTTTCGGTCTAAAATCTGCACCGGCTGTTCTTCGAAACTCAAATCCTCTCGGAGTTCAATGGGTTGTTCCTCCAGTACATGAGATGCGTCGAACACATATTTCCGCAACATCGACACATGAAAAACATCGTGGACCCTCGAAAGTTCTGGCGGTAGTGCTAACCTCTAGGCCACCTGGCCAATCCTCTCGGTAATCTCATACGGTCCGATATAACGAGGGCTCAACTTTCCTCTCCTGCCGAATCTCACTACACCCTTCCAAGGGGACAGTTTCAGGAATACCCGATCTCCGACCGCAAACTCAAGATCTCTAATCCGATGGTCCACATAGCTCTTTTGTCTGCCTTGGGCTGCCTTGAGCCTATCTCTGATGAGTTTGACCTTCTCGGTTGTCAATTCCACCAATTCGGATTTAGTCAGCTTCCTTTCACCCACGTCCGTCCAACACAACGGGGTTCTGTACTGCCATCCGTACAAGGGTTCGTACGGAGTGAAGAAGTACTTCAGGCTCTTGTGATCCGTGAACATTCTGCAAGTCGCACCATACAAGTGATGTCTCCAAATTTTCAACGCATGCACAACAGCAGCTAACTCCAAGTCGTGAGTCGGATAGTTGCACTCACGCGGCTTCAATTGGCGCGAAGCATAGGCAATCACTTTCCCATGCTGCATTAGCACACATCCCAAACCCTGTAAGGATGCGTCACTGTACACCTCGAATTTCCCACTGTCGTCAGGAAGAGTCAGTATAGGAGCAGATGTCAACCTTTCTTTCAACTCCCGAAAACTATGCTCACAATCGTCATCCCAGACAAATTTGACCCCTTCCTCGTCAGTCGTGTCAACGGAGCAGCGATGGTAGAGAAACCCTCTACAAACCTCCTGTAATAGCCAGCCAAACCCAAGAAACTTCTGACTTCAGTGACGGTCCTCGGTTGTTCCCACTTCGCCACTGCCTCAATTTTCTGAGAATCCACACTGATCCCGTCAGTTGAGATCACATGCCCCAAGAAACTCACGCTCGTCAACCAAAACTGACACTTGCTGAGCTTCGCATACAACTGGTTTTCCCTCAAGGTACCCAGCACCATCCTTAAGTGCTCCTCGTGCGCTTCCGCACACCTCGAGTAGACTAGGATATCGTCAATGAACACGATGACGAAGTGATCCAAGTATGGCTGCAACACTCGGTTCATCAAATCCATAAACGCCGCGGGTGCGTTGGTCAAACCAAACGGCATCACAAGGAACTCATAATGACCATATCGGGTCCTAAAGGCTGTCTTGGGTACATCCTCATCCTTAACCCGCAACTGATGATACCCAGAACGAAGATCGATTTTGGAGAAGTACTGCACTCCTCGCAGCTGATCGAACAAATCATCGATCCGAGGCAACGGGTATTTTGTAACGACCTATCCCAAATTCCATGATTAGATTAGTGACTAATTACGATTAGTGAGGCTAATCCGTGATTAGTAGAGCGAAATCGGGCGAACGATGCAAAATGACCGTTTTGCCCCTAGTCATGGCAAAATGTTGACTTTTCATTCGAACTGTCAAACGAACTTTGACAATTGACCACGACATAGTTTAGGACGTCACGAGTCCATAGACAGGTGGCACGTTCAATTCCGACGTTCGAGGAGAAAGTTATGATGTTCGGAAGTTTATGGGCATTTTGGTAATTATTGTTAAAAAGGGGCAAATGTTGACTTTTTGACCGGGAGGTCCGATGGCCGAGGGACGAGGACTATTATGTAGATAAGGACGATAAGAATCCATAAGCAGGTGACACGCTGAAATCGGACATCGAACGGGAGAGTTATAGGTCACGGAAGTTCGAATTCACTATGCACGAACTTCGAAATGGGACAATTTGGCGAAATCTGATTGGGCAGATATTTTGGTGGGTTCCATGGATGAGTGACAAGTGTCACTCATCCTATTGGCTAAATCCCCCAAAATGTGGATCTACTTAATAAAATAATATTATAATTATTATTATATAATTAATCTATCCTACCATTAATCCTAACCATCCATTATCAATTAACCTTTTAATCCTCACCCTTTATCTCTCATTCTCTCATCTGATCATCTTCATTCTCTTCATTTTCATTTCCCTCAAACCCGAAACCCCCCCCCCCCCCCCCCTCTCCATATTCCTTCATTTTTCAAACACAACCCACACCACACCTCACCTTCCCTTATCTGAGCCATAAGTGACCGTGGGAGGAGTGTGAGAGGCTGAGGACAGAGAGGCTGGACGGTGGCCCATGGTGGAGGCCACGGCGGAACGAACCCGTGAGGTAAGAAAATGTTCAAAAATTCGAAATTGGATTTTAATGGTTTTTACTCGATTCCATTAATTGGGTAAGGTTTCTAGGGATCCCAGGAGATGACTAGGATTGGTTTCGAGGTGTTGGACGGCCTGGAACAGCCGTGAACGGCAGGAGAAGTCACGGCCGCCATGGCTGGATTGAAGGTACAGGTTTTCGATGTTTTTTCTTTCGTTTTAAGTCATAGGACTGTATGTTAGGTTGAGACGAGTAGAATGGGACAAATGGGAGGAGAAATGGTGGCCGGAGTGAAGAGAACCGGCCGGGTCAAGCCGCAGGTCACGGCGACCCGGTTGCAGACATTCGGGTCGACCCGGTTGCAGACATTCGGGTCGACCCGGTAAGAAGCCGGGGATGACTGATGACGTCATCCTGCTGACATCATCATGTCAGGGATGACGTCAGCATTGTCAGGTCTGATAATGTCAGCTGACATGTCAGAAAATGGGCCAATAGTAGTGTGACACGTGTCACTGTCAGGACTGTCAGTGATGACGTCATGCTGACGTCAGCAGGTACTGTAGCAGCGTTGACCCATGCGTTGACCAGGCGCGTGGGGGCACGTGTGAATAGTATTTTATGTGGGCCCAGGGTCATTTTAATGGTTTCGACGATCCGGATCCAATGGCGGTGGTTTCGGGTCGATCGGAGATCGTTAAGTTGGTCAAATTGAGGTTTTTCACCTTGGGAAACGTGTACGGGACACGTTGACTTTTCCGGGAAAGTTTAGGGTTCTTAATATGGACTTGTATAGGTTAGTAGTAACCTTTGGATATGGTTTGGACAGGTGAGGATTATCCGGAGAGGTCGGATTGCTCGGGAGAGCCGTATGGCACGCAAATCGAGGCGGCAGCTCGGACGGTCTGTGAGTGGACCTTGTTTTCTAAATTGGTGCATGCATAAATGTTTATTATATGTTTTAAATGCTTGTTTGTGATAACATGAGTGCATTTGGATGTGTAGTTACGTATAGGCACGTATTTCGAGGTTTCGGCCCCATACAGTGCCTATACGAGTCAGTATTTCTTTATTGGTTTTAATGAAATGGTTTTGGATTTCTAAAAGGATAAACTCGGGTATGAGACCCATTTGGTTTTTTCTCGGGCATATGACGCTATTTACGACCTTCGGGTCTAAATCGTGGTTGCGGCGGGTGCTATGTGCACGGCGATCGACGATACGACGCTCGCCTCCGGATTGGGATATGTTCCTTCCGGAGAGGTCACGATGCACAATTCGTGGTCGGGCAGTCTGGGGAGGCTCGACTTCGGAGTGCTGACGGTTTAGGATATCGAGCGGTGATGAGTGCACCATGATCTTGTGATGGTCGCGTCGGTTGATACGTTCACGGCGACATACCAGGATTGAGGGCGGTCCTGGATGGATGGTTGCACGCATCACTATGATCGGAGTCGTGACTGACCCTTAGATATTGGGCACGGTGCCCAGTTGAGTCATATGCTCGGGCACGAGACCCAGTTGTTTTACACTGATGATTTCGGATCAGGGACCCTACATGGATTTCCGGGTTCATGACGGTTTATGGGAACCGGCATGAACCTTTGTCAGGTCATTCTGGTTCATGACGGTTTATGGGAACCGACATGAACCCTGGTTAATGGATGTTGTGGATCATGACGGTTCAAGGGAACCGGGCATGAACATATATGTTATGTATATATATGTATTCATATACCTTCCTTTACTTCTATTATCTCCTCCGGGGAGGGTCGTTGGCTTGGGTGGACCCCGGAGTAGTCACGGAGCACCGACTGAGTGGAGTCACCCCCCAGTTGGGTTCCTTACTCTCAGGAAGGCTATGATTACTATTACCTCGGGTAGGGTCAGTGGTCTGCGGACATTGATCTTGACTTTGAGAAGACTCGGATTGAGACCTGGGTAGCACGCGCGTAGCTTTGGAAACCGTGACAGGATTGGTTGTGTGAATTATATGTATATATGATGTATGCTTTATGAGATATATGATATGATATATGATGTGTGTTTACACAGGTTTTGGGAAGTGGCCCGTATGGTCATTTTCATTATGGTTTTTCTGGATAAATAGTTTTCGAATGCATGCATGCTTTTTAGTGAAGGGTATAAATGTCTTCTCTTATCAACTGTTTTATAACCTCTTGTTTTGTCCACTCACAGCTTTTAATGTTTTGACTGCCCTATAGGTTGACAGCGGATGTGGACTGTAGCAGAGACCGAGATATCACATGCCTCCTCCGGATCCTGGCGTACTCTGATAGCCCCGGAGGGCAAAGGTCGAAAATATCCCTTGTCTGACACTCCGTGTCAGACGGGAGCAAGGTCATCCTGCACTAATCCCGGGGGGATTGGGATGGGTCCTGTCATATTTGTTCCTGACTGTTACTTTATTCAGTTACCTGTAATCGATGCACAGTCTCAAACTCCCATCCTTTTTCCGCACAAACAACACTGGGGCTCCCCAAGGGGATACACTCGGTCTAATAAACCCCAACTCAAGTAACTCTTGTAACTGCGCCTTCAGTTCTTTCAACTCAGTCGACGCCATACGATATGGAGTCTGAGAGATAGGTTGCGTACCTGGAACCAAATCAATAGTGAACTCGACATCTCGATGCGGTGGCAATCCTGGTAGATCCTCCGGAAAGACATCCGGGAACTCCCGTACTATCGATATATCCTCCATCCTCAATGGTGCAGCTCGTGAGTCCACTCGGGCTAAGTATCTCTGGCACCCTTTTCCTCAGCAACTTACTTGCCTTCAGGTCCGAAATCACTCCGACAGGAGTTGCTCGATGTATTCCCTGAAAGGTGGTTTCCGGTAACCCCGGGCTCCGAAAAGTAACCTTCTTATCGACACATTCGATAGACGCATGATGGAGCGTCAACCAATCCATTCCCAAAATGACATCAAAGTCATGAAAGTCCAAGAGTATCAAATCTGCTACCAGACCAACATCACCTACCATTACGGGACACTCCCGCAACACTTGGTTTACCACAAACACATCTCCGGTGGGCGTACTCACTCCCATGTCACAGTCCAGTGCGGACACCTCTCTACCTGCCAACAACTCACAATCCCGCGATATAAACGAATGAGTAGCTCCGGGATCAATTAAAGTACAAACATCATGTCCAAAGATCGTGAGTTTACCTGTCACAACACAAGGTGCTGCCCTGGCCTCCTGCTACGTAACATCAAAAACTCGGGCCTGTGGTCCAGCTGCTCGCCCACGACCCCGGCCCCTCTGTCCATTAGCCGCTCCAGCACCACCTCCTCTGGTACTCCCAGTCCCAGAAACTGCAGCTGTGCTCCGTCCCTGCTCTGCTCCACCTCGACCTGCGCCACCACCCTGTGGCAGAGATGGACACTCCCTCTGATAGTGGCCCCGCTCGCCACAGAAGAAACAGATAACACTGGAAGCATCGTGAGCAAAACCACCACTCTGCCGTCCTGTGGAAGCAATCGAAGTTGCGCTCGCCTGCGGAGCAGTCTGCGCCCTAGGCGCTCTGAATCCAGGACTCTGGAAGTTACCAGGCCTGCCATAACGATCATTGCCTGCAGATGAGGCTCCACCATAACGTCCCTTCTTCGAGGCTCTCTGACCATACGATCCAGGATAAGAACGCTCTCGACGTTGTCCACCACCAGAGTACTGTGAACGTGTCGGGAGGCTGGCCTTAACCCGTACTGCGGCATCTGACAACTCCCTGAGAGTAGTAAAAGCTCCGGCCGTTACAATGGCCCGTATCTCACCCCGTAGGCCAAGCTCAAACCTACGACATTTCTCAGCCTCAGTAGACACAAAGGTAGGAGCAAAACGGGCTAGCATCTGAAATTTCTTCTCATACTCAGCTACGGACAGGCTCCCCTGTTGGAGCTGCAGAAACTCGGTCTCCCTAGCATCACGGAATGAACGAGGATAGTACTGCTCCAAGAACCGTTCACGAAAAGTCTCCCAAGTCACTGTACGGGCATCCCATCCCGACAACTCCAGAGTATACCACCACTCATAAGCAGATCCATCAAGTAAAAAGGTTGCCAACACAACTCGCTCCCCAGGAGGACAGTGCATCACAGCAAAAATCCGCTCAAACCGAGAAATCCAACGGTGGGCATCCTCGGGATCCGCTCCACCACTAAACACCGTAGCCCCAAGACGCTGGGCTCGCTCGATCGAAGCACTCTCGGCATCAATGTCAGGTCGTGGAGGGGGTTCACGTCGCGGAGGCATGGCCGATCGTCCTTCTCTGAAAGATGCATAAGTTAGTACAATAATCGAGGCACACCCAAGTGCCAGACACGAACCGTAAACCTATGCTCTGATACCAATTGACAGGACCCACCCCGATTATCGCCTCGATAATCGGGAAGCATCCTACTCCCGTCTGACAATCGAAACGAAAGGACCGAAAAACCAAATAACATTACATCACACCCATTGTCAGACCAGGGAGATTAAATGAAAACATCCGACTAGACATCAAGTCCATAGTTTCACAGAGCATAATATTACAAAACAGGTTAAAGAACAAATCCTACTCTGTGAACTAACTACTCCGCAACGGAAAACTTTATGCCTCTGCCTCTGCCTCTGCGCTAGCCCCCGAACTTGTACCACGACCTGGAGGGTAGTTAAAACAACAAGTGTGAGTGGACCGAAACAAAGGTTTACAGAAAACAGTTTAAGGAAATCGGGGTCGCCCTCCAGTTTTACAACACGCATTCATAACCAAATATTCGAAAATCGCGTATTAAACATTCGAAACCACTTTTTCCGAAACACATGGAAAACATTACAAAAAACCATCATAACTCATGCAAAATAATTTAATATTACCAGAATCCAGAAACCGTCATTTTGAAACATCAATTGCACAAATCAAGTAAAGAGTGAGTCAATAATCACAATTAAGCCTTTGGATCCATCCGAGTCTTTAAACTCAATATCAGGCCTTCTCGGGATATCAACGAGTCTTTAAACTCAAAACATGATCAATAGGCCTCGGGGGTATCACAATAACCGAGTCTTTAAACTCAATCCGGGCCTTTAAACCCAATTTTCGAGCCCACCCCCGTCATCAATAAACCGAGTCTTTAAACCCCAAACCAGATCCAACAATCAACCGGGTCTTTAAACCCAAAACCTTTTTTAAACACAATAAACCAGGATTCATCATAAACCGTTTTCCAACATCATTCCGAAATCATATCTCGTCATAATATGACTTATGTCCGAATTCACATGCAAATTCCAAAACATGCAATTCCCGAAATCACTTTACAATTATAATCAAAACATCATAAATCTGTAACATGCATAATCATATCCAGATACTTCATCAAAACATCATTCATGCATAAGCGAAATCCGTAACCTCGAAATTCGTGAAATACGATGAATATCTCGAAAAGCGTGAAAACACGTAAAACCAAAATATCACATCACCATCATAAAATCATATGTGAAACCATAAGATAAATAAGTAAAATAGTCATGCATGCCCGGTTTAGAAATCAAAAAGTCCACTCACGGTTTTAGGACGCGTCAATCGCGCCCCGTGCGCTCCTCAGTAGCTTCGGAAATGTCCGGGCCTATAAAAATGTACAAGAAGGGTTACAAACATCCCCAAATAACTCGTGTGATTTTCCCTAATTTTTCCGGATTCTTCCGCAAAATTAAACTTAAGGACCTAAACTTCCGAACTCCCGAAATTATCCCGAATGACTCCCGATCGACTCGAACTATAAAGATAAAATGTTAATTAGACTGAAGGGATTAAATCTCATGTTGACCGTGATCGGAGATGACAGCACACGCGCCGTCACGCGCCGCCCAAAGTGGCTGCGCGTGAAGGCCAAGCGCCTAGCTACAGTACCTTCTTCCCTACCCGAATAGTCTGATAAACGGGTCTGATACCCGCGGCTCAACCCGATCAGTCAACCCTCAATTCTCAATCAATTCCTCCCGTTTTCAATCCTATTATCTTCTCTAATCCGTTAATTATAGGTCTGCATTAACGATTACTCTCGACTAACACCAAATCAATCCAACTCAAGCTCAAACAGTCGAACAAGTCGACGTCTGAAACTCACCCCACCTAGCTCCATTTCCAAATTAACTTCACCAGTAGCTTAAGGGGACTTAGACGAACACAATGGCACAATCAATTGAACTCGCCATTACCTGGAAGTCTTCGTCCTCAACACTAGATTTCCTCTGAAAATGAAACTCAAGTTCCCGGCCAACCAGTCCTCATCCTCCTTCGATTTTTGTACGGTTGTGGTCGTAGTGACCCCAGAAGTCTAACACGGCCCTCAGTTACGTTCAACAAGCCTCAGGAATTAAATTTGATTTTTCCCTCCAACTGGTTCTTCTCTGAACTGGAATTCAGGTTCTTGGGCAAACAAGGATCATTTTCCTTCGATTCTTGCACGGTCGTGATTCTGCCACTCCCAGAAGGCTCTCTGTGTGTCTGGATTGGTCCCAAAGCCCGTAGAGATTGAACTCTGAAATTTTCCCCCCAAAACCCGAAAATGCTTCTTCACTATTTCTCTCAATCTCAGCCTTCACACTGATGCACAAAATGACCCAAAATGAATCCTCTCTCCACTCCCTTACACGGTTAGTCGATCGGTGTGGCCAACAGCTCGTGGGAGACCAACTCAGGTCTCTGAAAATGGTTTCCCGCAAACACAGAACCCATGGCCAATTTTTAATCCCAGCCCGTGCTTGCAACCTGCCCACGCCACTCAGTCATGCTCCCACTACCTCAATTCACATAAACTATTCATATGATCAATCCACTACCACCTTAAACAATTTACACGCTCAAGACATTCACGGCATGGCCGTGCAGGCCGTGCGCACTCTATTTTTCATGTTGGTGAACAGTAACCGCCGTGTAAAAAGACCAAAATGCCCTCAGGGTAATAATTACCAAAATGCCCTCCAACTTCCGTGACCCGTAACTCGGTCATCCGATGTCCGTTTCACGCGTGCTGCATGTCGTTATACTCGGGGCTTCGAGACGAACCTAAAGGTCTTCGAGTCATGTGAAAACCAAATGTCAAACAAAAAGTCAACTTTTCCCCCATAACGTCCAAATTACGATAATGCCCCTGAGCTTCCGAATGTCATAACTTTTTCCATGATCGTCCGAATCAGTCGTGCCACTTGTCTATGAACTCGTGATGTCCCGAACTAAATCACGGTCATCGTTCGACGTCCGTTCGACCTCCCAATCAAAAGTCAACAAATTGACCACACGAATCACAGGGGTAAAAACATCATTTTATTTAATATTTTACAATATTACATTCTCTGAATGTCCGGGGCGTTACAGATATGGACTCGAAGAGACCCCGGGCAGCACGCGTTGCGTATTATACCGTGAGATATGACGTCTGGGACGTCAAGCGTCTGGGATGGCCCACATGGTTTTGTATGTATGGATGTGTTATTCCACAATTTTGGGCTGAGTTCCCAGACTTGGTTTTGAGTTAACGGTTTTTGTCAGGACCCACCTCGGTTTCACCCCGAAAACCGAGGTAAATCCTGCTCCCGTCTGACACCTCGACACCACACCAAAACAACCACTAAATACTCCGTCAGACGCAGGAGAACTTTAAAACACCCCGAAGTTAAAATTTACAGAGCATAGTACTAAATACAAAAGAAGGAAAACCGATACACAGAGTACATGCAGTACGAAAAATTTTAAAACACTTTGGGATCGCTCTCGTGATTTCTATGCCTCAGACGCTGCCTCGACGCCGAAACCCCGCTCTAGCTCCACGACCTAAAGGGCAATTTAAAACAGAAGGTGTGTGTGGACCATAAATAAAAGAGAAGTTTCCAAAACCATTTATAAGAAAACCGGGTTTGGCCCTCTGTTTTGAAACCACATGCATAACCTAGTTATTAAAACAATTATAAATCACATAAACCTCATCATAAAAACAGAAACACTATAAAACATTTATAGAAATCATATCATCAGCGTCATAAAACTGTATCAGAAAACATAAATACCAAGCTATAACCAACCGATCAAACCTGCTGGATCTATCCGAGTCTTTAAACTCAATCCAGGCCTCAATAATATCCGAGTCTTTAAACTCCCGAGTCTTTAAACTCAATCCGGGCCCGTCCCCCGTCAAATCAATATCCGGGTCTTTAAACCTAATAACCAGATCCAGCAAATCCAATCCAAACCGTTGAAAACCATTTCAAAATCCATATCCAAACCCGAATTCGAAATCACCGGTCTGATGCCCTTCCGGCGTCCAGAACCGTCATTCCGAACCCAAATCCGGAAATCCACTTACCGAAATCCGATTTCAAAACCGAAACCCTTTAATCACCAAATCATGTTTCAAAATCCCTTTATGAACATTCAAACCACTTATCCATTGAAATCCCAAAACCAACATTATTCTCAAAAATTAACATTCCTCGTAAAACGTGTCAAATAGGTTATTTCTCGAAAACCGTTCAATTATGTAAAACCAACGTAGCATCTTCAACATTCATGAAATCACATATAAAACCATAAAACAATTATAGAAAAATAGTTATGCATGCTCGAGTTTAAGGAAAGGGTCCACTCAAAATACTGAGCCCTCAATCGCGTCCCGAACGTCTCGTACGTTCCTCAGCTTCCTCGGGAAGTCTCGATCCTGTCAACAATCACCAAAGTACGTTACTAACACATCTACGAAGGTCCACCTAATTTCTCAAAAGAATCCCCGGATCCTAAACGTAACGAACCGGAACCCTAAACCTTCGACCTCGCGGAACTAACTTCAAACGACGTCCGAACAACCCGAAACCAATTCCATTAGACTCGTTACAACTCCTAGACCAAAAACTATGTTGACAACTTCCTGAAGAACCACCGCACGCGCCCCCATGCGCCGCCCAAAGTGGCTGCGCGTGGCCCTCACGCGCCAGCTACAGTGTCACCAGCAACCTCTGGTCGACCCGGTTCGAAACAGTCCCTACAACTCGAACCGGCGTGACCGGTTCTCCGCCGTGCCTGCACCAAATCAACTCCTCTCTTCACCTTCCTTTTCGTCCTATCCTAAGCTATCCATTCCCCTTACCTAAACACCTCGATTCAGCCTCTAAGTCCTCGACTCAAACTCGAACAAAACTAGAACCAGTCCCCTGTTCTTCCTCCCGGCCAACCAGGTCTTCCCCCGTCACGGCAACCACCGTAGACGGTTCCTAGGACCTTCCTGAACCTCACCCAACTCACCAAAACCGTCGATTCATACTCAAAACTCACGACTCAACGTTAAAGAAAAACGAATAAAACAGAGCACACAGGGTACTCTCCGTCGTTCTAGCCTCCGCCGTGTACTCCTCCATCACGGCTGCACAACCAGCAGCTACCTAGGACCCTACTGAGTCCCCCAGACTTCACTAGACTCCTCGATTCGACCCCAAAAGCCAAGAATTGGCATCTGAACCTAGACGGCAAAACAGAGCACAGAGAGGGAAATAAAGAAATTACCTGCGTCCTGCTCTCCACCGTGAGCTCCGCCGTGTCCACTGGGTTCCTAAGGCTCCACTCCTGTCTCTAAACACCACTAGCAGCGTCGATTGATCGAACACGGCAGCACCACCGCCTAACACTCCTCACCTCTTCTCTGTTTCCTCTGATTTTCCCGTGGCTCACAACTCACACACACACCACCACCGCACCTCCTAACCTTCTCCCTAACTCTCCCACAGTCTCTGGTCACTCACCCCCTCACCAAGACACACCAACACTCACGATCACCTCTCAATTCCCTCTCAATCTCCCCCTCTGTTTTCTGTTCTTCGAACACACACAACACACACCTGCACGATTACCCCAAATAATTGGGACCGTGTACAAACCTAGAAGCCACTAGGCCCTTGCCACACGTCACAATCCTCTCTCTCTCTCACACACAAGTGGCTCCATCTCAGCCCTCCATTTGTCCCTCTCTGTTGCACAAATCCCAAGTGCAAAAGACCAAAATGCCCTTTCTTGAATCCCAAAATTACGATTGTGCCACTAACTTCCTAGACCCGTAACTCACGTGCCGCCTGTCATCGAACTCAGGACAATGAGATCTAGCTAACAGTCCTAGGTCAACGTGACAAAACCCGATCGTCCAAAAAGTCAACTTTTCCCCTTAATTTAGACAAATTACGGTTATGCCCTCAACCTTCCGAACATCATAACTTCCTCCTCGAATGTCGGAATCAGGTGTGCCACCTGTCTACGGATTCGTGATGTCCTAAACTACGTCCTGGTCATCGGTCAAAATCCAGTTGACCGCCCGAACTAAAAGTAAACTTTTTGCCCAAACTAGGGGCAAAATCGTCATTCTAGGCTAACGACCTTATCGGGACCAACTAACCTCCGATTAAGCTCACTAATTGTTTACTAATCACTGTCCTAGCCCTAATTCCCGGGACGGTCGTTACAGTTTTTGGGCTAAGGCCCTAATGGCTTGGTTAAGTAAACGTTTTGGTTATTAGTTTTCGTGGCATGCATACGTTTTTATTAGAGGGCATAAATGTCTTATGAAATGTGTTAATGAACTTATTTATTTTCGTCCACTCACAGATTTTGTTTTTAATGCCCTTCAGGTTGATTTCGGATGCGACTGCAGTAGAGACTGGAATATCGCACACCTCCTCCATCTATCCTTGCGCACTCTGGAATCCTATTTGGACAGTGGCATCAGTTTATCCCTTGTCTGACACTTCGTGTTAGACGGGAGCATGACACATTCCACGGTAATCCCCGGGGGATTGGGATGGGTCGTGTCAAGTGTCAGACAAGGGATAACCTGATGCCACTGCCCAAACGGGCTTCCAGAGTGCACAAGGATCGATGAATGAGGTGTGCGATGTCCCAGTCTCTGCTGCAGTCGCATCCGAAATCAACCTGAAGGACATTAAAAACAAAAGTTGTGAGTAGACAAAAATAAATAAGTTCATTAACACATTTCATAAGACATTTATGCCCTCTAATAAAAACGTATGCATGCCACGAAAACTAGTAACCAAAACGTTTACTTAACTAAGCCATTAGGGCCTTAACCCAAAAACCGTTAAGTCAAAACCAAGTGTGGGAACTCAGCCCAAAAATGTGGAATACCACATCCATACATACAAAACCATGTGGGCCATCGCCCAAAACCATAAACATAAATCCATAATTCCAAAACCATTTAGGGTCCCCGACCCGAAATACCATTTCATAAATCCAATCGTCCATATTTACCACATTACCATCTCCAGCATCCCAGATGCTTAGCGTCCCAGACGCTTAACGTCCTTAACGTCCTAGATGTCATATCTCACGGTATAATAAGCAACGCGTGCTGCTCGGGGTCTCTCCGAGTCCATATCTCTGACATCCCAGATGTCTGACGTCCCAGACGTCTAATCATAACAATCCTGCTCCTGAGTCGCTATACGGTCCGGTAGCTCCGTAAAATGACCCCTCGCAGGCAATGCACCATGACTTCCCTAGTCTCCCGGACACCTGTAAGAGACCATCACATATCCTCGTATCAAGATGGTATATGGAACCAGTTTTATCAAATCATTTCACAACATTACAATGGGCCCTGCCCGAAATCTCCATAAAACATCACAATTCCATTTAGGGTCCCTGACCCGAAATCACATTTATTAAACATAGGGTCCCAGACCCGAAATCACATTTATAACCCAACTGGGCCTCATGCCCGATTTTATGAACCACTGTGCCCAAGGCCCGAATTTGTAAACCAACTGGGTCCCTGGCCCGATTATATAACTCAAATGGGTCTTAGCCTGATTTCGTAAATAACTGGGCCCCTGGCCAGATAATAAAAGCAATTGGGCCCCTGGCCCGATTACGTAACTCAATTGAACTCCAAGTCCGAAGTTTCCAAAACAATTGGGCCTCATGCCCGAGTTTCTCTTTCCAATTTCAAAACCATTTCATGAAATCATATCCAAGTCAGAAGTATGGAAAATCCATGCAAAATCGGAAAAACCTCGATTTACGTGCAAGCACGTAAATCGCCTCGAAATACGTGAAATTGTATAATTTACCAATATCCAAATCAACATCATACAATCACAATCATAATCCATATAAAACAGTTAAGCATGCATAGAATTTATAAAACCAAAGTCCACTCACAGACCGTTTAACCGTGTGCCTCGATACGCGTGCCATAAGCCTTCCCGGGCCACACCACTATCACCGGGACTCCCAATCCTGTCCAAATCACATTAGAGGGTCACTAACCTCTTCATTAACATCCTATTAAAGTCCCGTAATTTTCCCGAATTTTTAACTATTTTTAAATCGTCCCTAAACCTTCCGATGCCCCGAAACATATCGAGACGGTGTCCGATCGACACGAAACCAGTTCCAAAATCTTCTTTACATCGAATAGAAGATTTCATATGTTGAACATTTTTCCAAATTACTATTCACGCGACCAAGAAGATCCAAAACACTGTTCATCGTCACTAACATCCAACTGGACCAATTACTGTTTACGACACTATTCACGATACTGTTCATCCATCGGTTTTCTCTAGTTTTTGGACCGGTTCAAGGTCCATTTTAGGTCCATTTCATCCCATTTTAATCCTAATATGTTCCTAATCTCATTTCTAATCTCTTTACACGTTAAAATGGAATTAAAACCACCAAAAACCGTACCTTGAAGCTCGGCCATGGTAGTGGCGGGTTCCTCCGCCGTTCACCGCCGTCCCAAGCCGTCATAGCTTCCCTTTATGATCTTAAATGGTTCCTACGACCTCCAGAAACCTTTTCCAATTAATGAAAATCACCCAAACTCATTAAAACTAAATCTCCAATTTTTGAACATTTTCTTACCTCACGGGTCGACTCCTCCGTTGTCGACCACCATCACGTCGTCGTCCTCCCGTCACCGTCCCGCTCTCATCATCACACACGGTTACATTCAGTTCACACTCATTGATGATTATGGTGGTGATATGTGAGTTTGGGTTATGGAGAAAAAATGGAGAAATGAAGAAAATGGTGGGTTTCGGGTTTGTGTGTGGAAATGGAGAAATGAAGATTATTTGATCTAATGAGAGAAAGAGATGAAGGTGATGACTGATGTAATGGAGGGATGAGATGGAAAGGTTGTGATGAGATGGACGGCTGAGGATAAAAGGAGGATTTAAATCATATGTTAATTATTTAGTGGAACATGATCCAATCTAGCCAATGGATGAGTGACAGTTAGTGTCCCCTAACCACTTTCCCACTACATCAGAAATGATTAAATAATTGACACGATTTTCGAGACGTAAACATCTCCGATTTCACGTTCCAAACCATAACTTCCTCGTACGAAGTCCGATTTCGGTGTGCTGCCTGTCCATGAATTCGTATCGACTAGCTCTACGTAACAGTCCTTGACCCTCGTCCATTGGATCTTCCGGTAAAAAAGTCAACATTTTCCCCCTTTTCGTCCAAATTACGAAAATGCCCTTGGACTTCCGAACGTCATAACTTTCACCTCGAATGTCGGAATCGATCGTGCCACCTGTCTATGAACTCGTGACGTCCCGAACTACGTCTCGGTCATCGGTCAAAGTCCATTTGACCGCCCAATCAAAAAGTCAACATTTTGCCCACGGCCAGGGGCAAAATGGTCGTTTTGCACAATTCGTCCGATTTTACTCAACTAATCCCAGATTAGTCATTCTAAATTATTATTAAATAATATTAAATTCCGATACTCGGGACGGGTCGTTACAGCTGGTGCCTCGAAGCATGTGTAATAGCGGATCTAGTTGGGTGATCTCTCCCCGATGTACTGTGAGTGGATCTCTCACCCTAAGTTATGATTATAAACTGTTATGTGTGATGATTCAAAAGTGATGGAGTAGTTATGATTGGTTTGTTATGAAAGTACTTTTTTTAAGAAAGATTGTTAATGGTACTTAGGAATTGTGGTTTGATTTATTGTGTTAGATGGTATCAAAAATTATAGGCGATACCATGGGCTAGGTTTTGGGCTTGGCATATGGTAGATATATAGGATTTAGGATGATTATCCATATGGAAGGTAAATACTCCAGAATGAATATAAATTACCACTATATTAGGACATCTGCATAGTCGATTTTGAGACATGTGTTATGACGATAATTGAAAGAAACAAAGACTTATTGATACGAAACGAATAACAAGCCAATAATCATGAGTATCTGAAAAGTCCACGTGGACACTAAATTGTGTTATGCTGGTCGATAGCCTAACAGTGACGTCCAGATGAAGAAAGTCAAAAGTGGAAAACCTGTAGTTTAGGAGGTCGTACGAAAGTAATTAGTTAAAACCAACTAACAAATCATCGTGGTGGTAGGGTACAAAGCATAATACACTACTTGATATCATAAAATTTATGCAATTTCCTGAGTTACCCAGATTTCCAATGTGTTACACTAATTATCCCGTGTGGATATTAGAGCAGCAATTAGGAATTCCTCGAAATGCGTGAAACACCTCAAAGGCTTGAAAGATACAAAAATAAAAGGGTGAGTGGACCTAACAAGTTATTTCAATGTGAAAATAGTGATTTGAAAGCATATTTTAAACTCCTCAATTTTGAAAAGAAACCCAAAAGATAACAACAATGCATAGATAATAAACACACACATTTTACGATAAATAATCATAAAATAATAAAATAATCTTCAATCCCAAAATCATGCTGTAGCATAAATAAAGAACATATAACGTACTCATTATGTTCTTGAGTCGCTCAAGTCATGTGCACATGACTGGCTTAGTATCCATGGTTTGCTCGTGTACCTAGACCACGAGAAAGCTAGGTACTAAGCAGCGTCACTGCCTGTCCCCTAGAATTCATGGACAAGCTTGTGCTATTTAACTAATATCAAACGAGTGTAGATGGTCAATCACTTGAAGGTTGTTTTGTGGAAAACAGACGGATAGTAAAGATACCGAAGACACCTATATGGGTACTACACAACTGGTGTATAACTTGCCTACATTGTAGTTCTTATAATATAATATAATATTATATAATATTTACATAAGGCATGGTTGAGAAATATAAAACAGTAGTCACACAAGGCATGCTCCGGCAATGTGGTGTAATAGTCCCACAAGGCATGATCATGAAATGTAATATAATAATCACACAAAGCATACTCAGAAAGTTTAGTATAATAATCACACAAAGCATGTTTGAAAAATATAATATAATATAGATTGAAGGTATGCTCAGGAAATATAATATAATAATTACATAAGGCATGTCCAGAAAATGTAGTATAATAATCACACAAGTCATGCTCGTAAAATGTAGTGTAATAATCACATAACGCATGCTCAAGAAATATAATATTATAATAAGGGTCACATCATAAAATAAGTTGACAACTCACTTACCATGACTTCATGACAAAGCTAACCACGATTTAAAATATTATAATTATAGTCAAATGTACAAGTAAAAGATGATGAAAAAGGATGAAGTTTAAGAAAGAGGTCACCTCACAAATAGTCAGTAATAACATGCATCGTCACCAAGGATTGAAATATCGATATCGACGGATATATCGCTAGTTGAATTTACGGATATCTCGCTCCAAATATCGGTATCGATATCGATATCGTTTACGGTCAACAAAAATGACGGAAATTGAGTCCAAAAGTTGGAAATTTGGAATGAAATTTTGAGAAAAACTTAAGTATCCAATAATGCTTATATATGACTAATAAAAACTATAAAATGACTTTGTTATAATAAATATACGATGAATAATATGATACAATAGAGTTCTACCGATAACTAATAATATAAAATTTAAATATAAATATAAATTGAAGTGAATTACTATAATTGAATTTTAATATAATTAAAAACATATTAATAAGTATAAAAAAAATCAATTGAAGAAAAATTATAAAATGAGTAAATATATTTAAAATTGGAAAAAAAAGATGAAATAATAGAGTCGTTCAAAAATTGGAAAGAATTGATATATTTAAAATTATAAAGAATTGATATATTTAAAATTGGAAAGAATTGATATATTTGCAAATTTGAAAAAAAAAAACAAAAAAAACAAAAACAAAAAAACAAAAAAAAAACAAAAAAAACAAGAAAAACAAGAAAAAACCCAACCGGCACGTGCTGCAGGGGTTGAACACGGGACCTCCAAATTTTAAAGCTAAGGACAAACAACAACAAACCAACTCATCTAGGCAAACCCAATTGTAAACATAAGCAACCAAATAATATATAAAGTATACAAATAGACACCTGTAACAGTCATCTTCAACCTCACGCGGGTCTGTGATTCGGGTTTTTTGACCCGCGCAGCATGACCCGACTGGAACTCGATGGTTTTACGTCTGATTTTCATGAAATTTGGCCCTATCTCGATCGTTTTAATGAAATAGGGAGATCGATGGGCTTAAAACAAGGAAAAATGTTGATATTTCGCTCAATTTCTTTCCCCCCTTCTTACATGCCGCCGGCCAAATTTCCCGATATATCGACGATATTGTAGATATTTTCATCAATGATCGTCACACACTGGAGAAAACCCCCCACACGCTGCTATGCACCATTGTGAACCTGCCACATGCCACCACATGCATGTGAACCTGCCACGTGTTTCCCTGTGTCGCCACGCACCTTCTTTCTATCAATTTATGTTTTATGCAAAAATCTTCTCGCTAGAATGACTAGAAAATCCTGCGAAATGTTTCTCTCTCAAATTACAACCAAAACTAAGTATTATAACTATTCTATGAAATCCCATGATTACGTATAACAAAATTTTTGGCCAAGTCGCTGCCTGATATGGCCAGAAAGCCACTATGAAGTTGCGGTGGTTCGACGAATTCTAGATCAGAATCTAGTGAACTTTGCATGTCGTCGACCATCACACAAACTTGTATGCAATGAGTCAAAAACAAAATCCATAATGAGACGAGTTCAATGGTGGAAGCCCCACATCATCTCAATAACTCAGAAATCTCCTCGAAAGTTTAGTCGTTGCTAGAAATCCTGAGCTTTTCCCATAATAAGACTGAACCAAAAACCACATGCAAGCACAAGATTAACAAACTCTCAATGAGACGTATAGAATGTTATAGATTTGGGCTAGTTGGAAATTTGTCGTGAAATTCAAAAACTCTAGCGATGCTGCGTTTCCAAGTGACTATCTCCAATGTCATACCTAGTTGGAAATCAACATAGAAGTACTAGATTAGCATGTTCTCGATGAGACGAATTGAATTATATAGGTTTGAGCTCAAGACATTACCTAGTTAGCTCAAGGGCTCATCAAGAATTCTCAGTTCTCCCTATATTGATCCTCTCTCCAGATTAACTCCAGGAACCTCCACACCTATGGGATCAGTGAACGGGGTTAACAAAGCTTAGGTGAGATCGATCGTTATGCTGGGAGCCCATGGTTCAAAGCTTAGAGCCACTAGGTTTGGTGGTTCTTGGACAGAGACTGAGTCCATGAAGAAGATGAACTAAGGAAGAAGGTGTGTGGCCTAGTAAATTCAACTCGTGAGGAGGAAAGATTTTAAAGATGGCAGGAGCTCTAGTTCAATGGTGGTGTGGGTTCGTAGGCAGTATTGGTGCTTGGTGTTTGTATCCAAATTCTAGGCCAATAGCCATTAAAAGCAATGAGAGTGAGAGTGAAGTTAGAGGTAACAGATGTGGATTGTGGGCTTGGGCTACAAGAGTCTAATCTTTTGGGTTAAATTTTTAGGTCTCAAATATTTGGGTTCAAGTTACACCCATGCCAAGAAGATCCAACAACACTCATAAGGATAAATATATCTTTTTAAACTTTGAATTTCTCATTTATGGAATGGAATGTAACAATCTATCCCGATTTATGGAATGGGATGTAACAATCTACCCCGATTCAAGAAAATTTTTCCTTAGAAATTTGACCGACATTAGCAGGAGGTACTATGTAATAGCCTAGACTTTGAACAAGGGTAAAATTCGAAAATTAAAAGGAAATTACCATTTTGCCCCGAAAGGGTAAAAAAAATTGACGTTTTGATCAGGAGAGTTTTCGGATATTTCCGGGAAGGCTATTGTGAAGGTCTCGACCTCCTGAGTATATAGACATGCATCATACCAAAAACGGAGTTCATATGGTTTTGTTCTGGGTCTAAATTAAGTAGGGGAATTTTGGTAATTTAGTTAGAAGGGTGTTTTGGTAATTTCATGGGGAGTTTTTTCTTATGGATGCTTTGAGATATTGGCAAGTGTTACTTATCTCATAGCGGATTGTGCAACTGACTTTTGTGTGTGTTGTGTGTGTGTGTGTGTGTGTGTGTGTGTGTGTGACAAAACCCATCCCGATTATCCCTCGATAACCGTGACAGATCCTGCTCCCGTCTGACAATAACTTGAAAGTACCAAAAGTAGTTTCAAATATATACATATAACACATATAAACGATAACATTGTTAGACAAGGGATAGTTCAGTATTCCGAGACCGTTGACCTAGTCAACAGGTTTACAAAGCATAGGAAATATTTACATGTAGGGAGCAAAATCCTACGCTGCAAAGTGTCTGAGTACGCAACGGTCCGTTTATTCCTCAGCCTCGATATTAGCCTCAGTACCTGTGCACTGGCCTGAAGGGCAAATAAACCATCAAAGGTGTGAGTGGACAAAAATCAAGTTTAGAAATACATTTATCAAAATATAGTCTTACCCTCCAGTTTTCACAAACATGCATGCATATCATAAATCATAAATCAAATAATTAAGATATGAATATAAATCTCAAACATCAATAAAAACACAGGATCTAGGTCCAATATAGAGTCACGTTATCCCTACAACGCGTGCAAATCATAGGCTCAAGGATCGCTCAAATCCCGAGCATCCGCCGCTGTGAACACATCACCAGCTAGCAATCCAGGTAGTCATGAACATATCACTGACTGACCTCCATATAATCCAGCACATCTGGTCTGAGTCGAGCCTCCATTTGGCTGCACGACAACATACCGTGCTACGTGACCTCTCCGGGGTAAACACTTTCATCCCGGAGGCGAGCGTTATCTCCAGGGTTCATTTTGGGGGAAACATGTTCCACACCGAAAGCCCTAATATATCATCATCATGAAAATCAGTGAAAAACAATTGCATTTCATATCAAAACCATTTTTGAACTAGGCTTTAAGCCTAAAAACACTTTTCTCAAATCCATAAACCAATCCACGCAAACCTGCGCAATCACAATCTTATTTATGACATAAATCCATCAAATCTAACACCAGACTAATAATCCGAGTCAAAATCAAGTTCAAACCCCGAGCCGTAGCTCGAAATATCAGTTTCACAATTTTCTCGAAAATCTTGCCCAAAAGCATATAAAATAATATAATATTCCCAAAAATCCGGAAATCATCATATCGAAACATTAATTATACCAAATCATTTCCAATCAAATTATAAAGCATTTAAAACATATATGCATGCATTTAGGGTAGAAAACAAAAGTCCACTCACACACCGTCCAGATTGTTCCGTTTCGAGCTGTTCGTACTCTTCCGACGTCCTGAAAGTATTCGGGCCTGTCAAACAAGTAATATAATATTACTAGCTTATCACATAATCCCCTGTACGAATTTTCTAATCGTCGGACTAAAATAATATTATTTTAAACGTAACCTATACGCTTCGGGTACACAAAACTACTCTCCGTTCATATCTGATTGAGCCGAAACCAACGCTAATAGGTCCGTATCATCGAGAGTATCAAAAAGTGTGTTGAACCCTCCTTCAGATTCCCGGTCACGCGCCCTCACACGCCGCCGGAAGCGGCTGCGCGTGACAGCCACGCACCGCCGGAAACGGCTGCGCGTGACAGCCACGCGCCGTGAACAGTGCCTGCTACAGTGCACCACTCTCACCCGTTTCTCTAATAAACGGGTCTGCAACCCGCGATCAGACCCGACTCGATTTCCTTCAATTTCAACTCAATTTCTTCCGTTCTTTCATTCATTAATATCAGTTCAACCTAATTTACAGGTCTATAGGTTCAATTTGATCAAATAAGCCCTAGAACGTCTCGACTCAAGATGAACACCCGTCGGGTTTGGATTCGGGTCCTATCCAAAAAACACATGTTTCCTTCAATTGTTCATACCAGAAGCATCATAGGACTATTATAAACACGAAATCGAGATCAATTTCATGCGTTATTACCTCTAAGTCACTGAACTCAAGCTCGATTTTCCGAACTAGTTGCAGAGTCTGTTCATCCCCAATTCAGCTCCAATTTTTGTTCCAGTTGATTGGGTTCGAGTCGTTCAGCTCCCAGGAAGCTTAATATCACTTCAAATTGGAACGAAACCGTCTCAAAATTCAAGTTCGAAAATGAAGATTTTGAGGGATTTTCGGTTAGGTTCAGTCGGGTAGTTCTTGGGTTTATCTGGTCCCCCTTCGGTTTTTCACTCTTCAATTGGGTTAATTACTTGCTCAATTACTCTCTGGTTGCAACAGCATTCGATCAAGGTGGAAGGGAAGTATCGGTGCTCTCTGTTCTGAGGTTTGGTATTAAGCGAATACTATTCATCAATTATCAACTCATTAACCTCCATTAACTAATTAATTATAATTCCAAAGTGCCACTAATCTTCAACAACAAGTGACATGTGTCTCTTGATAAAATACATGAATCACCTAAGGGTTGAATCAGCAATTAAAGTGAAATGATAATTATCCTTCCACCGTTTACTCATAACCCACATAAAATTACCATTTTACCCTTGAGGTCACAAACGACCATTTTGCCCCTGAACTTTTCAGACCCATAACTTCTTCATACGAGCTCCGTTTTTGATGTGCCACTTGTCTACGGATTCAGCGTTCCGAGACCTACACAATGGTACTCGAAAAATGTGCAAATGTATTTTAAACAAAAAATCAACTTTTAGCCATATGTCATCAAGGGTAAAAACGTCATTTTCACATTATTTTAATATTTTACAATTTTGGATTTTTCGGGGCGTTACAACCTTCCCCCCTTAGGGAATTTCGTCCCCGAAATTTCACGGAAACAAGTACGGATACTGCTCTCGCATCTGAGCTTCGGGTTCCCAAGTAGCCTCTTCTACATTCTGATTTCACCAAAGCACTTTCACGGAAACAAGTACGGATACTGCTCTCGCATCTGAGCTTAGGTCTTCCCTGAGCTCAATAGCTTGCTCTTCTAATACATGGGACTCATCATATACATATTTTCGTAGCATTGATACATGGAAGACATTTTGAACTCTGGAAAGCTCCGATGGTAATGCTAATCGGTAAGGAACTCGACCAATCAGCTCGATAATCTCATAAGGTCCGATGAAACGGGGGCTTAATTTCCCGCGCCTGCCAAATCGTATTGTACCTTTCCAAGGGGATAACTTCAGAAAAACCCAATCTCCTACTGCAAATTCAAGATCTCTGATTCGCCGATCTACGTAGCTCTTTTGTCTGTCTTGGGCTGCCTTGAGTCTATCTCGGATGAGCTTAACCTTCTCCGTCGTCAGATCAATCAATTCAGATTTAGACAATTTTCTTTCACCCACTTATGTCCAACACAAAGGGGTTCTACACTGGCGTCCATATAAGGCCTCGTAAGGTGTCATTCCAATACTTGCTTGATAACTGTTATTATAGGCAAATTCCATCAATGGAAAATGTGACTCCCAAGTACCCTGGAATTGCAGAACACATGCTCTCATCATATCTTCCTAGGTCTGGATGGTCCGTTCCGACTGTCCATCTGTCTAAGGGTGGAACGCCGTACTAAAATGCAATCTTGTCCCAAAAGCTTCCTGTAAACTTTGCCAGAATCTAGATGTAAATCGCGGATCTCGATCTGAGACAATAGAGGCAGGTGTACCATGTAACCGGATGATCTCATTAATGAACAAGTTAGCGTACTGAGTCATCTGAAAGTCTTCCTTCACAGGTAAGAAATGTGCTGACTTGGTAAGTCTGTCTACAATCACCCAAACGCCATCGTGGCCTCTGGGCGTCCTCGAAAGTTTAAACACAAAATCCATGGTTATATGATCTCATTTCCACTCTGGGATAGGAAGTGGTTGCAGTGCTCCGTAAGGTCTATGTCTCTCCGCCTTTACCGGCTGACATATCAAACATTTACTCACATACTCAGCAATTTCACGTTTCATACCAGGCCACCAGTAATGTTCTCGGAGCGTACGATACATTTTTTTTCCTCCTGGATGCATAGCGTATGCAGAACTATGAGCTTCAGCAAGAATGTCCTTTTTCAATGCTTCATCTGCAGGTACACATAATCTCCCTTCTGTGGTTAAGGCTCCGTCCTCATTCACTGCATAATCCTGTCGTTCTCCTGCATCCACTTCAATGCGAAGAATACATAAAGTCGCGTCTTGAAATTAAGCATCAATGATCTGATCAATCAGGATTAGTCGCACCTGGAAACTTGCTACCAAACCATCTTGACTATCAAGTCCCAACGCAACACCAGTCTTACACAGTTCAACAAATAGAGGCAAGTGTGTCGTCCGTAAATGGGCTACTGAATGTGCTAATTTCTGGCTCAATGCATCAGCCACTACGTTTGCCTTTCCAGGATGGTATTCAATCGTGCAATCATAATCCTTAAGCAATTCCAACCATCTTCTCTGCCTCACATTTAGCTCTTTCTGGGTGAAAAAGTATTTCAAACTTTTATGATCCGTAAACAGTCGGCATGTCTCCCCATATAGATAATGTCTCCAGATCTTTAGTGCATGCACTACTGCAGCCAATTCCAAATCATGGGTAGGATAGTTCCGCTCATGCGGTTTTAATTGTCGAGAAGCATAAGCAATCAGTTTCCCATGCTGCATCAGCACACACCCTAAGCCGTGTAAGGATGCATCAGTATAGACTTCAAATTCTCCACTGTCATCTGGAAGAGCCAATACTGGAGCGGATGTCAATCGTTTCTTCAGTTCTGGAAAACTCTGCTCTAAAATCTCATCCCAAATGAACTTAACTCCCTTCCTGGTCAAACGAGTCAAAGGAGCAGCAATCGTAAAGAATCCTTCCACAAAACGTCTGTAATAACCGACCAAACCCAAAAAGCTCCTCACTTCAGTCACTGTTGTGGGTTATTCCCAATTTGCCACTGCTTCAATTTTCTGGGGATCAACATAAATTCCTTCCGCAGATATCACATGTCCCAGAAATCCCACACTCGTCAGCCAAAATTGGCATTTACTCAGTTTAGCAAACAGTTGATTCTCCCTCAGAGTTCCAAGCACAAGTCTCAGGTGCTTCTAGTGCGCCTTCGCAGTCTTTGAATATACTAAAATATCATCAATAAACACAATGACAAACTGATTAAGATATTTCCGGAATACTCGGTTCATCAAGTCCATAAATGCTGCCTGAGCATTGGTTAACCCAAAGGGCATCACGAGAAACTCATAATGACCATACCGAGTTCGAAAGGCTCTTTTCAGAATATCCTCTTCTCGAATCCTCAGCTGATGGTAACCAGAACGAAGATCAATCTTCAAAAAATATGTAGCTCCCCTTAATTGATCAAATAAATCATCAATTCGAGGTAAAGGATACTTATTCTTGATCGTCATCTTGTTTAGTTTCCTGTAATCCATACACATTCTCAAACTGCCTTCTTTCTTTTTCACAAACAGTACGGGGGCTCCCCACGGTGATACACTCGGTCGAATCAATCCCATATCGACTAGATCCTGTAATTGTACCTTTAATTCCCTTAACTCAGCTGGTGCCATACGATAAGGAGGCAAAGAAATAGGTCGTGTACCAGGAATCAAATCAATGGTAAACTCCATCTCCCTATGCGGTGGTAACCCTGGTAAATCCTTAGGAAACACATCTGGGAACTCACATACGATAGGGATGTCCTCGACCTTAACTGGGGTATCCTGTACATCAATCACATGTGCTAGATAACCTTGGCAACCCTTTCGCAACAATCTCTCTGCTGTGAGAGCCGATATGACTTTGGCGGGTAACATTTGCCGATCTCCCTCGAATATGACTTTCGGTAATCCTGGACTCCGGAGTATCACCCTCTTATCGAAACATTCGATAGAGTCATGATGGGTTGTCAGCCAATCCATCCCAAGGATAACATCAAAATCGCATAATTCTAACAAAATTAAATCAGCCACGAGATGCACATCCCCTATCAATACAGGATACTCTCGTATCACTTGGTTCACTACATAAATATCACCAGTCGGCGTACCGACTCCCATATCACAACCAAGTGCAGCAATTTCTCTATCAGCTAAGGTTACATAAGTACGAGAAACAAATGAATGAGTAGCTCCCGGATCTATTAAGGTACGTGCATGATGACCAAAAATAGGAAGCATACCTGTCACCACTCCTGGGGTAGATCGAGCCTCCTGTTGAGTAACAGCAAATACTCGAGCCTGTGGTCCCGACGTCTAACCACGTCCTCGTTAGTTACCACGTCCTCGACCAGCTCATCTCCCCCCAGTTGTATCAGAAGTCGATGCCGTACTCCGACTCTGCTCTGCAGTACCCCAATCGGTACCATTACCAACCAAGCATGGGCAGTCCTTCTTGAAATGGCCCGGCTCCCGACAGTAAAAGCAAACAAGCACACTACCCCGATTAGGCCCGCTGTTCTGTTGGTTGGCTGATCCCACTAATGCTTCACTAGACTGCACTGTTGCCGAAGATTGTGACCCAAATCTCGGTGCATTCCCACGACCATTACTCGAACGAGTACCTCCAGATGATCCAGAACTAGAGCCACTCCTTTTTGGCCATCTCTGACTCGGCGCTCCCTGATACTGTCGTTCTCGGCGCCGACCATAGCCTGAAAACTGTTGTGGTGCTGGTAAAGTCACCTCAACTCTGGCAGCTGCATCAGACAACTCCCTCGGAGAAGCATATGATCCCACTGTCACAGCACCACGGATCTCATTATTTAACCCCTGCTCAAACCTCCTGCACTTGTCCTCCTCGGTAGACACATACAGAGGGGCAAAATTTGCTAGGTTCAAGAACTTTTTCTCATAATCAGCCACAGATAGATCTCCTTGTTTCAGTTGAAGAAACTCCACTTCCTTGGAATTACGGAAAGAACGAGGATAAAACTGATCTAGGAAATGGTGCCTGAAGTCCTCCCAACTCAGGGTGTTGACATCCAATCCCGTCAACTGCAATCCACGCCACCATCGATACGCCTGACTACTCAGCATAAACGTGGCTAAAGGAACCATGTCTCCTGGTGGACATCGCATGATCTCGAAAATCCGTTCCAACTGTGTAACCCAATCATACGCCTCATCTGGGTTAGTCTGACCCGTAAAACTCATGGCCCCCGAACGTTGAGCTCTCTCTACGTCTGGACCCTCCATTTCTTCGCGAGGCTGTGCACGAGGCTCGCGTCGCGGAGACATATAGAGGTATCTGTACGTAAAACAGATCAGTTAACCAGACATGCACACAATGTGCAAGACTCAGACCGCAACCTAGTGCTCTGATACCAATTGACAAGACCCATCCCGATTATCCCTCGATAACCGTGCCAGATCCTGTTCCCGTCTGACAATAACTTAAAAGTACCAAAAGTAGTTTCAAATATATACATATAACACATATAAACGATACCATTGTCAGACAAGGGATAGTTCAGTATTCCGAGACCGTTGACCTAGTCAATAGGTTTACAGAGCATAGGAAATATTTACATGTAGGGAGCAAAATCCTACGCTGCAAAGTGTCTGAGTACGCAACGGTCCGTTCATTCCTCAGCCTCGATATTAGCCTCAGTACCTGTGCACTGACTTGGAGGGCAAATAAAACATCAAAGGTGTGAGTGGACAAAAATCAAGTTTAGAAATACATTTATCAAAATATAGTCTTACCCTCTAGTTTTTCACAAACATGCATGAATATCATAACTCATAAATCAAATAATTAAGATATGAATATGAATATCAAACATCAATAAAAACACAGGATCCAGGTCCATTATAGAGTCACGTTATCCCTGCAACGCGTGCAAATCAATAGGCTCAAGGACCGCTCAAATCCCGAGCATCCGCCGCTGTGAACACATCACCAGCCGGCAATCCAGGTCGTCATGAACATATCACTGACTGACCTCCATATAATCCAGCACATCTGGTCTGAGTTGAGCCTCCATTTGGTTGCACGACAACATACCGTGCAACGTGACCTCTCCGGGGTAAACACTTCCATCCCGAAGGCGAGCGTTATCTCCAGGGTTCATTTCGGGGGAAATATATTCCACACCGAAAGCCCTAATATATCATCATCATGAAAATCAGTGAAAAACAATTGCATTTCATATCAAAACCATTTTTGAACTGGGCTTTAAGCCTAAAAACACTTTTCTCAAATCCATAAACCAATCCACGCAAACTTACGCAATCACAATCTTATTTATGAAATAAATCCATCAAATCTAACACCAGACACATAATCCGAGTCAAAATCAACTTCAAACCCCGAGCCTTAGCTCGAAATATCAGTTTCACAATTTTCTCGAAAATCGTGCCCAAAAGCATATAAAATAATATAATATTCCCAAAAATCCGGAAATCATCATATCGAAACATTAATTATACCAAATCATTTCCAACCATATTATAAAGCATTTAAAACATATATGCATGCATTCAGGGTATAAAACAAAAGTCAACTCACACACCGTCCAGATTTTTCCGTTTCGAGCTGTTAGTACTCTTCCGACGTCCTGAAAGTATTCGGGCCTGTCAAACAAGTAATATAATATTACTAGCTTATCACATAATCCCCTGTATGAATTTTCTAATCGTCGGAATAAAATATTATTATTTTAAACGTAACCTATACGCTTCGGGTACACAAAACTACTCTCAGTTCATATCCGATTGTGCCGAAACCAACGCTAATAGGTCTGTATCATCAAGAGTATCAAAAAGTGTGTTGAACCCTCCTTCAGATTCCCGGTCACGCGCCCTCACGGGTCGCCGCAACGGCTGCGCGTGACAGCCACGCACCGTGAATAGTGCCGGCTACAGTGCACCACTCTCACCCGTTTCTCTGATAAACGAGTCTGCAACCCGCGATTAGAACCGACTCGATTTCCTTCAATTCCAACTCAATTTCTTCCGTTCTTTCATTCATTAATATCAGTTCAATCTAATTTACAGGTCTATAGGTTCAATTTAATCAAATAAGCCCTAGAACGTCTCGACTCAAGATGAACACCCGTCGGGTTTGGATTCGGGTCCTATCCAAAAAGCACCTGTTTCCTTCAATTGTTCATACCAGAAGCATCATAGGACTATTATAAACACGAAATCGAGATCAATTTCATGCGTTATTACCTCTAAGTCACTGAACTCAAGCTCGATTTTCCGAACTAGTTGCAGAGTCTGTTCATCCTCAATTCAGCTCCAATTGTTGTTCCAGTTGATTGGGTTCGAGTCGTTCAGCTCCCAGGAAGCTTAATATCACTTCAAATTGGAATGAAATTGTCTCAAAATTCAAGTTCAAAAATGAAGATTTTGAGGGATTTTCGGTTAGGTTCAATCGGGTAGTTCTTGGGTTTATCTGGTCCCCCTTCGGTTTTTCACTCTTCAATTGGGTTAATTACTTGCTCAATTACTCTCTGGTTGCAACAGCATTCGATCAAGGTGGAAGGGAAGTATCGGTGCTCTCTGTTCTGAGGTTTGGTGTTAAGCGAATACTGTTCATCAATTATCAACTCATTAACCTCCATTAACTAATTAATTATAATTCCTAAGTGCCACTAATCTTCAACAACAAGTGACATGTGTCACTTGATAAAATACATGAATCACCTAAGGGTTGAATCAGCAATTAAAGTGAAATGATAATTATCCTTCCACCGTTTACTCATAACCCACATAAAATTACCATTTTACCCTTGTGGTCACAAACGACCATTTTGCCCCTGAAGTTCTCAGACCCATAACTTCTTCATACGAGCTCCGTTTTTGATGTGCCACCTGTCTACGGATTCAGAGTTCCGAGACCTACACAATGGTACTCGAAAAATGTGCAAAAATTATTTTAAACAAAAAGTCAACTTTTAGCCATATGTCATCAAGGGTAAAAACATCGTTTTCACATTATTTTAATATTTTACAATTTTTGAATTTTTCGGGGCATTACAGTGTGTGTGTGTGTGTGTGTGTGTGTGTGTGTGTGTGTGTGTGTGTGTGTGTGTGTGTGTGTGTGTGTGTGTGTGTGTGTGTGTGTGTGTGTGTGTGTGTGTGTGTGTTGTGAGGTGCGACCAAGAAGAAAAATAAAAAACCAGAGAAAAATTGAAGAGAGAAAGAGGAAGAGAAGCTAGAGAGAAAAGAAAAAGAGAGAAACAAAAGAAGTGAACGACAAGGAGGGGGAAAACGAGAAGAAAAAAGAGGGTGAAGTGATCTGACCGGAGAGAGGCAGGGAGGGAGGAAGAACTCGAGAAAGACAAAAAGATAGTTTGAGTTGGGTGAGTGAGTTTTAGACTTGCGTGCAAAACGGGATTCACCTACATGGACGGTGTATGAGTGGATGTTTATTTTTATTAAAATATCATGCATGCATATTTAATTGTTTAAAATGGTTTTCTTTGTGATGATGCTTGTTGGTTGATTAGTGTCAGATGTCGAGTTGGGCTCCGAATCTTGATATTGGTATTGTGTATGATTGTGATTATGGTACCTGATATAGTTCCATGTGGACATTTTTCTGGTATTGTGATGAGTAGTCTCAGACATCAAGCAAGGCTCTGTGTCGTGAGACCAGTGTTGTGATGGCGACTCAGACGTTAAGCTGGGCTATGTATCCTAAGTTGGTTTTCACTCGAACGTCGAGATGAGCTCTGTATCGCGAGTGGTGTGGTGTGCCTACCATTAGTACAGTGGTTGTGATGATTGATATTGTGCTTGTGCTTCGAAGATGAGTTCACCATATGTCATTTATGTCGTAATGTTCGATATGGATTGGTTATGTGTGTTTACTGTGCTAGCTTATGTTGGCACTTGTGGTGATTTGTGTGATGATGGTATCGGTTTACTGGTGCTTTTGACAATTTAATGTTTCTATTGGTTGTTAAGTGTATTTACCCGTATTTCAAAATTTTGATTTATTATTTATTTTCACTAATCAAAGTTTGATAGTTTTTCGCATGCATGCATAGCTATATAAAATGGAGGGTATAAAAGTATGGTTTTCAAATCGCGTTTTCTAAAGGTTATTTTTGTCCACTCACACAATTTTCGTGGTTTTTTGTACCCCTCTAGGGGTCGTGGCACGAAATTCGGGGCTGGAGGAGAAGCAGAGTCATGAATAAAAAGAAGTATGGAGATCCCTTATCTGACAAGTTTAAGGATAATTTTGGTATTTTAGATTACTTGTCAGATGGGAGAAATACCTAGGCATGACTATCGATGTGTTTTTAGGGTCGGGTCCTTTCAACATGGTATCAGAGTTAAGGTTCTAAGTAGTGTTATTGATTTCATGCCTTTGAGATGCGTGCATTCTGCATGGCCTGGTGATGAGACGAGTAGACGAGCCTAGAACAATTATTGGGTTGTTCATGGTTCTGGATTATTAGAACAAATTGTGAATGTTATACTCTTTTATATGAGAAATTGTGTGGGTGTTGGATAATGTATAAAGTTCAGTGTGATTGTTGATTGTTGTGCAGTGGCATGTTCTCACATGCGTTGGTTATGGATAGGGTTTTGAGTTTTAGTCCTAGGTATGGGAGCTCGGGAAAGACTTAAGGCTTTATGAGCTCAATAAGTATACTATTGATGTAGCAGTCATATGGAAACTGGGTAATGTAGATAACCCAAGCGGATATTGAAATTTTTTTGTTAGTATTGGATTTTGGCTTGGTGTTGGCTTTGATTCCGAATGTGTAGGGGTATTGGCCTATGCGTAGTGATGTAGCTTGATGTGATTGCGACGTGAATTATTATTTGATTGAGTTTTGTTATGGACTCATGTTAGGAAAGTTATATTGGTACTGATGTGATTACGACGTGAATTATTAATTCATTAACTTTGGTTATGGACCAATGTTAGGTAAGTTATATTGGTATTGTTATGCTCTTGAATATGAGCATGTTGTCTTAAGTATGGAAATACATTTGGAATTTTTTTTAAGGAGGATAGGTTGTAATGGTCCGGACTTTCAACGAGGGTAAAATCGTAAAAGGAAATGACCATTTTTTCCCTAAAGGGTCAACGGTTGAATTTTTTATCAGGAGAGTTTTTGGATATTCCGAGAAGGTCGTTGTGAAGGTCTCAGCCTTCTAAGTACGTACACAGGAAACATGCCGAAAATGGAGTCCATACAGTTTTTCTATGGGTCTAATTACATAGGGACATTTGGTAATTTGGTTAGAATGGCACTTTGGTAATTTCACTGGGAGCTTTTCTTATGGATGCTTTGAGATAGTGATAAGTGTCACTTATCTCATAGGGGATTGTGCAACCGACTTTTGTGTGTGTGTTGTGTGGTGCGGTCAAGAAGAAAAGAGAAAAAACAGAGAAAAATTGAAGAGAGAAAAAAGGAGAGAAGTAGAAGAGAAGACGAAGGAGAGAAACCAAAGAAGATAGGGAAGAAGAAGGAAAAAAAAAAGCAGAAGAAAAAGGGGGTGAAGTAATCAGCCCGAGAGATACAAGGAGGGAGGAAGAACTCGAGAAAGACAA
Source organism: Prinsepia uniflora (assembly GCA_032719365.1). Taxonomy (NCBI): domain Eukaryota; kingdom Viridiplantae; phylum Streptophyta; class Magnoliopsida; order Rosales; family Rosaceae; genus Prinsepia; species Prinsepia uniflora. The sequence goes on along the minus strand of CM064861.1, from coordinate 44,037,083 downwards.
AATGTGAGTTTGAGTTGTGTGAGTGAGTTTTTGACTGGGAACTTGGTAGACCAGCCTAATATCTTCCTCTCTGAGTCCCTACGACCCTCAAAAGCTATTGGGTCATGGGTTTTGATGCAAAAGTCACCATGAACAAGATTGACGAATGATCTAAGAGGTTGGTGGTTGACGAACAAATTGTGGGTAAGTTTCGTTAGTTTTGAATGTGTAGATCTCATCCTCAATTAAATTAGAGTAGATTTGACAAAATGGGGATGAAAACGGTTGAGTTTTGAGACAGATATAATCGAGTCGGGTCACCGGGTCGGTCGACCCGAACTCTAGAAAACGGGCGTGGAAGATGAACATTGTTCTAGCGCGTGGGCTCCTCCATGAGTATTCGCTTTTGGTGGTGCATGGGGGTGTGTGCTAGGGTGTCTACGTGCAATAACACATTTTCCTCTGAAAATGCCAAACAATTCATATTAAAATCAAATGCACTCATGTCATCTAAAATCATGTTCATAAACACATATAAAACATTTATGCATGCATCATATTCGTAAAACAAAGTCCACTCACAGACCGTCCAAGCTGCGCCTCGATACGCTTGCCATAAGCCTCTCAAGGCTAATCCATACTCTCTGGGTCATCCGGACCTGTCCAAAACATACTCAAAGGTTACTACCAACCTAGACAAGTCCAAATCAAGAACCCCTAACATTCCTAGAAAAGTCAACGTGTCCGAGACACGCTTCCCTAGGCTTACACCTCAATTTGACCAACCTAACGATCTTTGATCGGCTCGAAACCACCAACATTGGATTCGTATCTTCAAAACCTTTAAAATGATTCTAGTCCCACCTCAAAATCCGTGCCCAAGAACCCCCACGCGAGGGTCAAAGCTACGGTCAAAAGTCAATGCTGACGTTAGCAGTCAATGGTCAAAGTCGAGGCTGATGTCATCGTTGACATCAGCAGTGACGTCATTACTAACATCTGACATCTAGCACGTGTTAGCTGACATTTCAGGTCTGACATGATGATGTCATCATCCTTGTCCTCTGTCCGGGTTAACTCGGTTCTCTACAACCGGGTCACGCAGACCCACGGACCTGACCCTATCCGTTCTTGCATCTCTGACCATTATTTTTGAGGTCGTTTGTAATGACCCGGACTTTGGAAAAAGGAAAATTTGAAGAAAAAGACGATTTTTCCCTAGAAAGTGGGCGAACGGTCTTTTGGCTCGAGCGCTCAAACGGACTTTGACCAATGACTGGGACGTAGTTCGGGATGTCATGAGTCCATAGATAGGTGGCACGTCCAATTCCGACGATCAGGGAAGAAGTTATGACGTTCGGAAGTTCAAGGGCATTTTCGTAATTAGGTCAAAAAGGGGGAATTTGTTGACTTTTAGGTCGACCACTATTTTCCACGCAATTCGAGGACCATTGGGTAGGTCTCGATGCCCTGAGTTCGTAGACAGGCAGCACGCTGAAAATGGACATCAGACGAGTGAGTTACGGTTCTAGAAGAGTAGGGGCATATTGGTAATTTTGTGAAGGAGGGCAAAATGGTAATTTTCCAAGGGCACTGTTTGGAACAGTGCATCATGGCTGAAACCACCGTGCTTTGGGTGGTCTGTTCAACGAATTGTTTATCCATGTTAGTGGCATTGGGAGGAATTGTTTAACACTGAGAAAGGCTGAGTGGAAACAGGCTGTTGTGGACTGTGAAGAACACAGAGCACGGGTGCCATTGGAAATGGTTTTGGGTCTATTCCGGGAAACCAAAACCACAGTGGGTCTGAGGGATTCCTTAGTTAATTGTGTAGGCCGGTTTGATTAACAGAGAGGGTAGAAGTGCTTCAGGATCATTTGGAGAGGAAGGGACCGAGAATTTGAGAGAAAACTGAGTCGGAAAAAAATTGGGAAAATTGGAGGGAAATTGGAATTCAATTTGTGAGTCGAGAAGAGCTAAACAGAGGTTAGACACAGTCTTCTGGGCTCATTTAGACTTCAACCGTACAAACATTGAAGGAAATCGATCACGGTTTGCCCAAGAACCCAAGTTCCAGATTCTGGAAAATTTCGAGGATGAGGATGACCACCTACAGGTAAGACTTTGTGAAACTGGTTGTGGTTTAATGTTTAGTTAAGTCTTATGAAGCTTCTGTATCAATTAATTTGAAAACTGAGTTGATTTGAATGAGTTTCGAAAGTTCAAACCGTATGATTGATCATGAGGGAAATTATCAATTTAGTGCTTGATGTGTGAATTTAATAACAGGGAACTTAAATTAAGTTCTAGTGGAAGGTTTTCGATAGACAAATTGAAGCAATTAATCTGGATTTGCAGAAGATTGGACCGGGTTGTGTCGCAGGTTTGGGACCCGTTTAGCAGGGAGTCGGGTGAGGAAGATGACACTGTAGCATCACTGTAGCAGGCGCGTGGCTTTCACGCACATCCACTCACGACGGCGCGTGAGGGCGCGTGGGCCTGATTCTCGAGGTGAGTTCCACACGACTTTTATCCTATGCAATGTAACGACCATTGACTGCGCGTGAGGGCGCGTGAGGGCGCGTGAGGGCGCGTGAGGGCGCGTGGGCCTGATGCTTTGACCTTGGGATTTGAAATACGATTTGATTTCAAAGATTTAAAACGGATTTTGGAAAAGGTGTTTTCGGGCTTGATGCCCAGATTATCACAGTTGTAACGACCCGTCCCAAATTCTGAGATTAGATTAGTGACTAATCACGCTAATCCGTGATTAGTTGGGCGAAATCGGACAAACGATGCAAAATGACCGTTTTTCCCCTAGCGTGGGTAAAACGTGGACTTTTCATTCTGGCGGTCAAATGGACTTTGACCGATGACCGTTACATAGTTCGTGACGTCACGAGTTCATAGACAGGTGGCACGTTCAACTTCGACGTTCGAGGAGGAAGTTATGACGTTCGGAAGTTTAGGGGCATTTTGGTAATTATGGTTAAAAAGGGGTAATTGTTGAATTTTTGACCGAGAGGTCCAATGGCCGAGGACCGTTACGTAGATCGGGACGATACGAATCCATAGACAAATGTCATGCTGAAATTGGACTTCGAACGGGGAAGTTATAGGTCACGGAAGTTCGATTTCACTATGCACGTACTTCGAGACGGAGATGATTTGGCAATATCTGATTGTGCAGATATTTTGAGTGGGTCCCATGGATGAGTGACAAGTGTCACTCATCCCATTGGCTAAATTCCTAAAAAGTGGATCTATGTTAATTAAATAATATTATATTCATTATTTTATAATTAATCTAATTAACTCATCTCTAATCCTAGCCATCCATTCCATCCCTCAATCAATCCACACCACTCATCTCATCTAAGCTATCTCTCTTCTCTCATCAGACAACATCTTCTTCATCGTCTTCATCAAACCTCATTTCTCCATTTCTTCTACAACCCGAAAACCCCATAACCCCATTTTCTTCATTTTCTTCAAAACACACGACACCACCACAAACCTCTATCTAGTGTGACCGTGAGGAGGTGGTGAGAGGCTGACGATGGCAAGCCACGGCGGGGGACGGCGGTGGCCACGACGGGGAGTCGAACCCGTGAGGTGAGAAATATTCAAAATTTCTAAATTTCGGTTTTGTTGGTTTTATTCGATTCTAAGGATTGGGAAATAATTCTGGGAACTTTAGGAGTCAAATGGGATTAGTTTTGGGGCTTAGGATGGCTGGGAAGAGCCGTGAACGGCGGGGGAAAATCCGGCCACCATGGCCGATCGAAAATGGACGGGTTTTGGTGAGTTTTCTTCGGTTTTTAATGGCTAAAAGGTAGGAAATGAATGTAGGAAGGTATTAGGATCAAAAGGGAATGAAATGGACCTAAAATGGACCCTGAACCGGTCCAAAAAACAGTATGGTGAACAGTACCTATGAACAGTACCCGATTCACCTGAGCTTGAAGACGATGAATAGTGTGTTCGACCTTCTAGCACCGCGTGGTCCATAATTTGGGAAAGTGCTCAACACGTGAAATCTTCTATTCGATGTAACGAAGATTTTGGGACTGGTCTCGTGTCAATCGAACATCGTTTCGATAGGTTTCGGGTTGTCGGAATGATTAGGGTCGGTTTAAAAATAGTTAAAAGTTCGGGAAAATTACGGGGCTTTGGTAGGAGGTTAATTAAGTAGTTAGTAACCTTCTATTAAAATTTGGACAGGTTGGGAGTCCCGGTGACAGTGATCGGCTCGGGAGAGTCTATGGCACACAAATCAAGGTGGTAGCTCGGACTGTCTGTGAGTGGACCTTGTTTTCAAAATTGTGCATGCATAAATGTTTATTATATGTTTTAAATACTTGTTTGTGATTCCATGAGTGCATTTGGATGTGTGGTTACGTATAGGAACGTATTTCGAGGTTTCAGCCCTATACGGTGACTATACGGGTCGGTATTTCTTTATCGGTCTAAATGAAATGGTTTTGGATTTCAAAAGGATAAACTCGGGTATGAGACCCATTTGGTTTTGTCTCGTGCATATGACCTTAGATATCGGGCACGGTGCCCAGCTGATGTCGTATGTTCGGGCACGAGACCCAGTTATTTTACGGTTTATGATTTCGGGTCAGGGACCCTAGATGGATTTTCAAGTTCATGACGGTTTATGGAAACCGGCATGAACTCTGGAAAGGTCATTGTGGTTCATGACGGTTTATGGGAACCGGCATGAAACTTTGTCAGGTCATTCTGGTTCATGATAGTTTATGGGAACCGGCATGAACCCTAGTTATGGATGTTGTGGATCATGACGGTTCAAGGGAACCGGGAATGAATGTTTATGTTATGTATATATATGTATTCATATACCTTCCTTTACTTCTATTATCTCCTCCATGGAGGGTCGTTGGCCTAGGTGGACCCCGGAGTAGTCACGGAGCACCGACTGAGTGGAGTCACGCCCCAGTTGGGTTCCTTACTCTCAAGAAGGCTATGATTACTATTACCTCGGGTAGGGTCAGTGGTGTGCGGACATTGATCTTGACTTTGACAAGACTCGGATTGAGACCTGGGTAGCACGCGCGTAGCTTTGGAAACCGTGACAGGATTGGTTGTGTGAATTATATGTGTATGTGATATAAATATGATATATGTTATATGGATACAAGATTTGAGCAGGAGCTCGTGTACTTGATTTCAGTATGGTTATGGTTTTGGGCTGAGTCCCTTATTGGTTTCTTTATGATTTGGGAAGTGGCCTGTATGGTCTATTTCGTTATAGTTTTGGGCTTAGTCCCACATATGGTTTCTTTGGTTAAATGGTTTTCGAATGCATGCATGCTTTTTAGTGAAGGGTACAAATGTCTTGTGAAACGTTTTTTATAAATTGGTTGTTTTGTCCACTCACAGTTTTTAATGTTTTGACTGCCCTTCAGGTTGACATCGGATGTGGACTGTAGCAAAGAACGAGATATCACATACCTCCTCCGGATCCTGGCGTACTCTGATAGCCCAGGAGGGCAAAGGTTGGAAATATCCCTTGTCTGACACTTTGTGTCAGACGGGAGCAGGGTCATCCCGCGTTAATCCCGGGGGGATTGGGATGGGTCCTGTCAACAGTGGTTTTGATGAACGAGGTTTCGGTTTTCGGAAACTTGAAAGTGTATTTCTGGATTTGGGTTCGTAATGGTGGTTCCGGATGCCGGCTTATAGAATCATTATTGCGAATTCGGATTCGGAAATGGATGACGGCTATGGTTGGGGATTTGAATGTGAAATTCGGACATAAGTCCTATTATGACAAAATGTGATTTCGGATTGGTTTTGGAATTTGGATCACGATGGATCCTGGATTGTTGTGATTTACAAATGGTTTTGGGTTCAAAGACCCGGTACTAGTGCTGGATCATGTTTCGGGTTTAAAGACCCGGTTAATTGATGACGGGGACGGGCCCGGATTGGGTTTAAAGACCCGGATTGAGTTTAAAGACTCGTAGTTTAATGACTCGGTTATTGTGATACCCCCCAAGGCCTATTGATTATGTTCTGAGTTTAAAGACTCGTTGATATCCCGGGAAGGCCTGATATATGTGAGTTTAAAGACTCAGTGATTGATATCAAGCAAACTGATTGGCTTGTGGTTTACTGTTGATTTATGATGTTTTCGGATGTGTTGGGCAGCGGCCCGGTTTATGTGATTTGATGTATTTTTGGACTATGTTCTTGTACTTGGATTTGATCCATGATTTTGGGCTGAGGCCCTATGTTTATGATTGCGGGCTAAGACCCGAAGGTTAAGAAAAGGAAAATGATTTGATTTTCACACACGTTTTTCTTATATTGGAAATGAAATGGATTGTAAATTATTTTCGAATGCATACATTGGTTTTACGTGGAGGGTAGAAATGTCTTCCTGTAACTATTTTATAAATTGATTCATTTTTGTCCACTCACACCTTTTGTGTTTTTATTGACCCTCCAGGCCGTGGCGCTTTGATCGAGGCTGATCGAGAGGCGGAGGCATGAGTGAGTACGTGTGTGGCTATCCTTGGTTTGGCAAATCCTGAGGGTAATTTGGGAACTTCTGTCGACTTGCCAGACGGGAGCAGGACCGGGCGCGGTTATCAATGTCCCTTCAAGGGCTATCCTGTTATCGTTGCTTCCTACATGATCGTCTAACTTGCATCTCTGACCACCATTTTTGAGGTCGTTGCTTCCTACATGATCGTTCAATCATCCTCAATCGATCTATGTGATCAAAACACTAAAAAACGGCCTAGAATTACCAGTTCGAATCGATGAACAGTGGCTGGGAATTACAACTCCTTTCCTGAGTTGCTCTACCATTCTTAGCATTCCATTCCAGTCCCAATCGGCTTGTACAACCACCAATAACAAGACCCAATCAACAAAAATCTCTCCAAAATGTCCAAAAATAAAAATCCAAACTCAAAAACTCACGGGTTACGGCTTACCTGTTCCCGTCACATCCGCCATCCACGGCGGTCCTGCCACCTCCCATAGTCTCCCTCAGTCCCTCACTCATCCTCAGTCCCTCACTCATCCTCAGTCATTCTTAGGAGCCCTGAATCGATCCAGCAAGGGAGGGGAGAATTGGATTTTGTGGGTTTCGGGTTCGATGGGTTCGAATGGAACAGATGAATTGGGTGGGTGCATATATGTGTGGTGATAAGCAATGGGTGAGTGACAAGTGTCACTCACCCATTGGGCCTGGAAAAATATTTGGGGCCCAAAAAAAAGACAAAAGTCCATTTAGCCTCGTAAAACGTGTCGTCGTAATTAGTTCTCAAAATCTTTCGTGTCCTGTATCTTTCCAGTGGAATGTCTGATTTCGATGTTCCGCCTGTCTACGGATTTGTATCGACTCGATCTACGTAACGATCCTTGGTCCTTATACATTGGACCTCTCAGGATAAAATTTTACTTTTTATCCTTGGTCGTAATTTCACCCTAAACGTTTGACAATCCTCGACAAATCCCCGATTAGCCTCGCTAATCCATAATTAATTCTTAATAAATCTCAAAAATTTTGCGACGGGTCGTTACATGAAAGGCCAGCCAAGATCGAATATAACTATGGTTATCTAACTCCAAGTCAAGAGGCCCTTCAAACTCTAAGCTCGGCGTATATGTTTCACGCTAATTCGTAAGAACAGAATCACCGGATAACAATTGTGAATCAACTACTACTATCAGATACACTAGGTAACAATTATGAACACAAGAACTGCTACCAAGGCATAGTAAGAAAATCCGTCAAAACACCAATTGCAATGACCCGTCCCGAATTTCAGGATTAGATTAGTGACTAATCACGATTAGTAAAGTTAATCGGTGATTAGTTAGGTGAAATCGGACGAACGATGCAAAATGACCGTTTTGCCCCTAAGCGTGGGCAAAATGTTGACTTTTCATTCTGGCGGTCAAATGGACTTTGACCGATGACCGTGACGTAGTTCAGGACGTCACCAGTTCACATACAGGTGGCACGTTCAATTCCGACATTTGAGGAAGAAGTTATGACGTTCGGAAGTTTAAGGGCATTTTGGTAATTTTGGATAAAAGGGGCAAACGTTGACTTTTTGACCGGGAGGTCCGATGGCTGAGGGCCACAGACCGTTACGTAGATCGGGATGATACAAATCCATAGACAGGCGGCACGCTGAAATCGGACTTCGAAAAGGGAAGTTATAGGCCACGGAAGTTTGATTTCACTATGCACGTACTTCGAGGCGATGCTGCTTTGGCAATATCTAATTGGGCAGATATTTTGAGTGGGACTCATGGATGAGTGACAAGTGTCACTCATCCCATTGGTCAATTCCCCTAATTTGTGGATCTACTTAATTAAATATTACTATATTTATTATTTTATAATTAACCTTTCTAAGCACTAAATCCTAGCCATTCATTCCATCCCTCAATCAATCTGCACCATCCATTTAATCCTCACTTCTCTCATCTCATTAGATATGTCAGGACCCACCACGGTTCCACCCCGAAAACTGACGTAAATCCTGCTTCCGTCTAACACCCCGACACGCACAAAAAGTAAACTCACCCTAAACCACCAAACTACACAGTCAGACGCAGGAGAAACTATATAAAACATCCCGAAGTCAAAATTTACAGAGCATAGTACTACAAACCAAGGAAATAAAACCGATAACCAGTACACGCACACGGAAAAATTTAAAACACTCCGGGGTCGCTCTCGAGTATTCTATGCCTCCGACGCTGCGTCGACGTCAAAACCTCACGCTAGCTCCACGACCTGGAGGGCAATTTAAAACAGAAGATGTGAATGGACCATAAATTATAAAATAATTTCCGAAAACCATTTCATAATAAAACCAGAGTTTTAACCCTCCGTTTTGAAATCACATGCATAACCCAGTTACCAAAAACAGTTATAAATCACATAAAGATCGTCATAAAAATAATTGCAGAAAACATCATAAAAACAGTTATAGAAATCATATCATAAGCATCATAAAACCGTATCACAAAACATAAATACCAAGCCATCATTATCCGATAAAACCTGCTGGACCTATCCGAGTCTTTAAACTCCCGAGTCTTTAAACTCAACAGGCCTACGGGGGAAATATCAATATATCCGAGTCTTTAAACTCAATCCGGGTCTTTAAACCCAATCTGGGCCTGTCCCCCGTCATCACAATATCCGGGTCTTTAAACCCAATAACCAGATCCAGCAAATCCAATCAAAACCATTTGAAAACCATTTCTAAAGCCACATCCAAACCCGAATCCGAAATCACCGGCCCGATGCCCTTCCCGGCATCCAAAAGCGTCATTTCAAACCCAAATCCGGAATTCCACTTTTTGACCTTAAAACCAAATCTCGCTTCTCGAAATCCGATTTTAAAACCGAAAACTCTTAATCATCGAAAGCATGTTCCAAAATCCCTTTAGAATCATTAGAAATCATTTATCATTTGAAATCCCGAAACTATAACATCATAAGCAGAAATCAACCTTTTATCGTAAAACGTGCCAAATACGTTATTTCTCGAAAAAACGTGCAATTATGCAAAACATTTAAAGCATATTCAAATAACCATGAAATCACATGTCAAACCATAAAACAAGTATTTAAAAGCAGTTATGCATGCTCGAGTTTAGGGAAAGGGTCCACTCAAAGTACCGAGCCCTCAGTCAAGTCCCGAACGTCCCGTACGTTCCTCAGCTTCCTCGGGAAATCCCGAACCTGTCAACCAACACCCAAGAACGTTACTAACACATCTACGAAGGTCCACCTCATTTTCCCCAAAAATCCCCGGGTCCTAAACGTAACGAATCGGAACCCTAAACCTTCACCTTCGCGGAACTAACCTCAAACGACGTCCGATTAACCCGAAACCTATTCCAATGGACTCGTCACAACACCTAGACCAAAAACCATGTTGACCATTTTCCCAAACACCGCTGCAAGCTCCCCCACGCGCCGCCCAAAGTGGCTGCGTGTGGGCTTCACGCGCCTGCATACAGAGATACTATTCACCGTCGTCTACCTCGAGTGAACCGGTCTGAACCGGCACACCCGGTTCTCCACCGTCCAGTCTCCGTTTCCCCCCCTTTCTTCACCATCTTCATCGTCCAATCCTCGGCAATTCATTCCCCTCACTCAAACACCTCGACACCGTCCCTAACCTGTCGACTCAAGCTCGAAACAAAAACCCGAACAACCCCTGTTTTCAAAATCAACCAACCAAGTAACCCCCCGTCACGGAAACTACCCTAAACGGTTCCTAGGGCCTCACTGATGCTCACCCAACTCACCAAGTCCCTCGACTCGCACTCTAAACCCACGATTAGCGGTTTGAAACTCGACGGCAAAACAGAGCAAGTGAAAGAAGATGAAGAATTACCTGTACACCGACCACCACCGTGAGCTCAGTCGTGAAGACATGACTCCTCCAGTCCACCTCCAGCCTCTGGACACCTCCACCAGCTACAATTGGCCCCTTACTCGGTAGCACCACCACTCAACTCCTCTCTGTTTTCTAGTTTCCCCGCGAGCTCACACCTCACCTCCCAACCTTCTCACTGTCTCCCTCTCAATCTCTGATCACTCCTCACTCACCAAACACACCAACACTCACGATCAACGTCCAACTCCCCTCAATTTTCTCTCAATCTCTCAGTCTCTGTTCTATCTTCTTCAAACACACACACGGCACACACGAACACTCAGCCCCAAATAATTGGACTGTGCACCCTAGAAGCCTCTACCAAGCCCCACGTGTCACAATCCTCCCCATTCTCTCACAAATGTCCCAATCTCAACCGTCCACTTGTCCCAATCTGTTGCACGATCCCCAATGTGCAGAAGACCAAAATGCCCTTCTTTGACTCAATAATTACAATAATGTCACTACCTTCCTAGACCCGTAACTCACACATCTTAACTCCGATGAATACATGCCGCCTGTCATCGAACTCAAGACGAAAAGATCTACCTAACGGTCCTAGGTCAACGTGTAAAAACCCAGTCGTATGAAAAGCCAACTCTTCCCCCTATTTTAGCCAAATTACGAAAGTGCCCTCAACCTTCCGAACATCATATCTTCCTCCTCGGATGTCGAAATCGGGCGTGCCACCTGTCTACGGATTCGTGACATCCCGAACTACGTCACAGTCACCGGTCAAATCCCACTTGGTCTTCTGAACTAAAGGTCAACAATTTGCCCGAATCAGGGGCAAAATCGTCGTTCTACGCTACCGGACCTATCGCAACCGACTAACCACCAATTAAGCTCACAAATCTCATCTTAAACACGGTCTTAACCCTAATTCCCGGGACAGGTCGTTACAAGATAACATCACTTCATCTTTGTTCTTCCACAAACCCGAAACCCATATGCACTTTTTCTCCTTTTTTTTCAAAACACAAACAAACACACCTCACCACCATTCATCCTGTGAGTTCGGGTGTAACCGTGAGAGATGATGAGGACTAAGAGACTGAGACGGCGAGCCACGGCTAGGGACGCCGGTGGCCACGGCAGGGAGACTCGACCGTGAGGTAAAAATATTCAAATTTTGGATATTGGTTTTTGGTACGTTTTAATCGATGGTTTTAATTAGAAACGGCTTCTGAGGACTTTAGGAGATGATTGGAATGGTTTTCAAGGGCATGGACGGCTGGAATGCACGGCGGAGGAAGGTTGCCGTCGCCGTCGCCATTGACGACGTATGGAGGTACTGTTTCCTTCGCATTTTAATGTTCTTTAACGTCTAAAAAGATAAGAAATAGGATTAGGAAGGGATTAGAATGAAAATGGGACAAAATAGACCGAAAATGAGGGGGTTTAGGCCTTGAACCGGTCCAGGCCGGTTCGACCAGTCCAGGAACCAGTGAACCCGGTTCACGCGTTGGAGAAGATGACACTGTTCACCGTGTGTGATCTCACGCGCAGGAACCTTCCTAGGGCGCGAGGGGGCGCATGAATAGTCTTTTGGGGATGTTTTCAACAGGTGAAATCATCTATTTGATGTAACGAACATTTTGGGACTGGTTTCGTGTCGATCGGACACCGTCTCGATAATGTTCGGGGCATCGGAAGGTTTCGGATCGAGTTTAAAAATACTTCAAAATTCGGGAAAATTACGGGGCTTTAGTGGGAGGTTAATTAAGTAATTGGTAACCTTTTATTACGATTTGGATAGGTTCGGGAGTCCCGGTGATGGTGATTGACCAGGGAGACGGTTATGGCACGCGTATCGAGGCGCGGCCTCGTACGGTCTGTGAGTGGACCTTGATTTCTAAACTGTGATACATGCATAAATGTTTTATATGGATTATGAATGTGATTCTATGATGTTGATTTGGATGATTGTGAATTATATGGTTTCACGCTTTACGAGGCAATTTACGTGTTTGCACGTAAATCGAGGTTTTCCAGTTTTACTCTGATTTTCCGTAATTATGGTTTTGGATATGATTTCATGAAATAATTTTGGATTTGAAAAGTTAAACTCAGGTTCGAAACCCATTTGATATACGAACTCTCGAACTTGAGGTCCATTTGATTTAATAAGGCATCGGGTGGGAGGCCCAGTTGGTGTACGATATCGGGCACGAGGCCCATTTAGTTTACTAAATCAGGTACGGGGTTCATTTAGTGTACTAAATCAGGCGCGAGACCCAGTTGGTTTACAATTCGGATCGGAGGTCCAGTTTGTATGTGGATGCGGGCCTAGGGCCCAACTATGTGTTACAAATGGATTTTATGGTTCATGACGGTTTATGGGAACTGGCATGAACCCTTGAAATGGATTTACGGGTCATGACGGTTTATGGGAACCGGCATGAACCCTTGGAAAGGATTTTATGGTTCATGACGGCTTATGGGGGCCAGGCATGAATCCTTGAAAGGTTTAAAGAATGATTTCAAAAGGTTTTTCATATGCCATCCTTTATATATGATTGTCTCCTCCGGGGAGGGTCGTTGGCCTGGGTGGACCCTAGAGTAGTCACGGAGCACTGACTGAGTGGAGTCGCCCCCTAGTTGGGTTCCTTACTCTCAGGATGGGCATGGTTCGTTACCTGCAGGGAGGGTCATTGATCTACGTACATTGACCTGGGTAGACCCTGGGGAGACTTGGGTTTGAGACCTCGATTAGCACGTGCGTAGCTCTAAATACCGTGATAGGTTCTTGGATATGAAATATAATGGATAAACATGATTTCAAGTGGTTTGGGAAATTGTGTTTTATGATGATAAATGGATTTGGGCTGAGATCCCACATATGTTCACTATGTTATGGTTTTCTGTAAATGGTTTTGGGCAGGAGCCCATGTGACTTGTATTTATGGAACTTGGGGCTGTGACCCTAAATATGGTTGTTTAAACATATGTGATTGGATAAATGGTTTTACTATGCATGCATGCTTTTTAGTGAAGGGTATAAAGGTCTTTATGAAATATGTTTTTATAAACTCTTTATTTTTGTCCACTCACATTCTTTCTTTTTTTAATACCCTTCAGGTTGGATACGGTGTGGACTGTAGCAGAGACCGAGATATCACATGCCTCCTCCGGATCCTGGCGTACTCTGATAACACGGGAGGGCAAAGGTTGGAAATTTCCCTTGTCTGACACTCCGTGTCAGACGGGATCAGGGGCGTTCCTCGTTAATCCCTGGGGGATTGAGGACGGGTCCTGACAGGTGGTATCAGAGCTCGGCTAGCTCATATCAGAGCATAGGATTACTTATCAGAGCAGGTTTGCTCATGTTACTCTGAATTCCCGAGCGTATTTGCGCGATACTCCGTACGCAGGTCGAGGATGTGAAATCTCAGGTGGCTACAGTTCGTTATCAACCTGATAGTTGGGATGCCGATACAGTAGTTAGTAGGATTGAATCGTGAAATGTCTTGGTTCGGCACTTGATGCCGGGGTTGCCACAGTTCTGTCGTGGATGACAGTATGGGACCCTATGGAAGGATGAATGTAGCAGTACGTTAGCATTTTGATCGTGAGACGGTTAGTTGGGATCTTCTTCACGATGTCGTAGGATCGGTTCTGACGACTAGTTGGGAGTTCTGGCCATTCGATGATCGGATATTGTTGAGTGAAATGGATTTACTGCTCCTGCAGTTAGCAGTCGGATTCGAGGAATCCTAGTTGGATTGATGGTAGGATTGGATTGACGTCGTTACGATGTCAAGACCGCGGGGTTGGTCAGATTGTGGACTATACCGCAGATAGCAGTGGTAGTTAACAGTTAGGTTCAGATTGACCCTAGGGCGTGATTGTGGAACCCTACATTGGGTTGTATGGTTCGGAGATGTGAGTTGGTGAGTGGTTTGACTTTGACGACTATTCGGATTTGAGGTCGTTAGTCGGTCTAGTCATGCCAGCTCTAGTGATGGGACTGCACTCTATAGTCGGGGTTGTACTTATCGGTTAGACCTAGTTGGTTTTCGTACTACCATAGTTGTGATGGATTGTTGGTACAGCTAAGGTCATGGATGACCTGGTAGACGACATTGGATGAGTCGAGTTACAACTGGTTAGAGTTGGTTGGACAAGTTACCAGGGTTGGTACTTGTCGATGGAATCCTTGAGTGGAATACGAAGTAGTTGGTACAGGCGATTGATTCCGTTGGATGCGGAGTCTGGATATCGAGATGTCTGGTAGTTAGGTCTGCACGAGTCTGTGGTAGGCACTACTACCGAGAATGGTTGTAGTTACGGTTGTTGGGAATCAGGGACTTTCGAGGAATGTTTCCTTTTCTCGTATGAGTTGTCAGGGTGACAGTACTCAGAGTTGTTGGGTACAAAGGAGACAGAGTTTCTCCAATTCGAGTAGAGGTACGGGATCATCGTTCGGTATGAGCGGAGATCCAGAGTTGTCTGATTCGTACACTTTGTGCTGATGCTGACAGGTGATAGTGGTGATACTGGTACTAGTGCTGGTGCTGGTGCCGGTGATCGTGATGACGAAACGTTACGAGTTAGGATGTGACTCCGTTGACAGTACTCGATCTGTCATGGTGGATTAGTGACCGGTTGATCCGACTCGATCTGTCGTGGGATTTAGTGACCAGTTGGTCAGTGTTGGTCAGAATTGGTCAGATATGGTGGTATGCAGAGATTTGACTATAGATAGCAGCAGGATTCTGTTTTGATTCTTCAGTCGAGCAGTACATCAGGTTAGGATGAATTGACATCCTTTTGGATGTGCATACACAGTGTAAACTGATAGGAAAACTTGGTAGTAAGTCAAAAATGGGGACACGTGGATGATGTCCGGATGAGCTAAGGACTTGAGAATCCATTTCGGATTGGTTATGGTTGACTGTGGTTGACCATACCTCCTGAGGTTCAGGTAGGCTTGTTTGAGGAGAAACTGGATTGTGAGAAATATAATGGGTTATTGTTGGACGGAACGGTCGGAGAAGGACTTCTTGCTCAGGAATAGAAACCGTTAAGTGTGGTTCCGACATGGTTGGAGCTTCGGAATCGCGAGAGTTTTCGACTGAGGAGACGAGAGGATTGCGGGTTTTCCGCATTGGTAATGGGTATTTCAAAGTCATTAGGGTAACTTCTCAGATGCTGCCATGGCGGATGGCAGGTGATGTTTGTTGTCACCAGTACATTAGGTCGTGTATTGGTTGGTGAACCCGTGATTTGTCTTGGGTCATCAGGAAGAGTTGAGTATATCGAAGTTAGGTGACTGAGATTTCTCATTTTCTGCTTGGTGGCAGACGATGTTGGTTCATATGACGTGTTGAGTAAGTTTTGTTTGCATTCACGTAGGATGAATTCTGGTGTCATCGTGATTGGATCATCCTTGGTTTTTCCTCGGTGGAATGACAAGGATCGATACGAGGTAATCGGTGAGGACCCACAGTCTCGACGTGTTTCGTCGTTGACTGATCTATTTAGATGTGGGAATCGGTTAAGGAGTGATGTGACTGACGAAGGATTCAGGAGGGTGTAAGACCCTATGATCGGATCTCAGGTGGATTGTTAACTGAGTGAGATTGTGTGGATCAACCTAGGATCGTGTTATGGATCAGGATCGTGGTGTTGAGGATATAGGGTATTGTGACGATTTAGGACCACGATATGGATCGGGATTTTGATGTTGTGGACTTTCGATGTTGTGATGATTGAGGATCGTGACGTTCATGGTCGGGTGACGTAGTGATGGATCTGGATCGTGATCTTTATGATCCAGATAGGTGGAGAGTTTATCACTCTTACTTGGATGTTTGAGTTGAGGATGTTGGGACTGAACTTCTTTTCGAAGTGAATCCTTTATGGTATATTACTCAGGCGAGTAAGTGTCCGACGAGGTCAGATTTTGTCAACCTTAGATGTGTTGATGTTGGGATTGGCTTCCCTATGAAGTCAATCGAAGGTAATGTGTAAATCGTTTGAACAGGTATCCGATAGGTTCGGAATCTGGTGTGTCTCGGTAGACGAGAACGAGATTTCGGGTTTTGGAATTGGATTTCTGGGTGACGATTCAGGATTCGTAACTTGAACGTGGATTTATGGATTTGGGTTCGGAATGGTTATTCCTAATACTAGTTTACGGAATAATGATTTCGGATTCAGATTTGGAAATGGATGTTAAGTCGGAGTTCGATTTGTCTAATATTGAATTGGACAAATGGACTCCATAATTGAAACGTCATTGGCTACGACCTAGGCGGTTGTAGGCTGATTGATGGGTAGATGTACGTACCTTGTACGTTGTTCGAGGTACGATACCGGGCAGACTTGTGGTGCCTAGTGACGGTATATAGGTTATACCAGTAGTATGTTGGTGAACGTGGTGGTAGTCGGATTGGTTCCGATACCATTGAATTAGTTGAGGTCATGAACTAGACATTGGATATTGTGCACTGGGTCATGGTATTTCTGGTGGGTCTAGTTACACACAGGTCGAGTGTTTTGTAGGTGAAGAATACTCGGGATGAGTGTGTTGGTGGTTAGTGTAACCACGGGTGAGTATAGTGTCAGTTTTCGACTGACGACTGTCAAGTGGTGACAGTTTGTCGAGATGTTTCGACGTGGATTGTTGTGTGAGGTCTGATGACTCCCAGTGGGAGCAGATATCAGGATAGTTTGGTGAATTAGAAACAAACCGTCGAGTCGTTGTGTCAGCGAAAGGGTAGATGTGACAAGTGGTGTCATTTCTGAACGCGTAATTACTGTCATTCGACGTGGTCGAATGTAGTCGATACGACGTGAGTGTTAGTGGTACGTCTGGTTGCATACAAGTATTGTTCTGGTTAGTTGGTGTACGAGTGTACACGTGTGTGAGACTGAATTATTTCCACGAGGTGGTTGTGGAATAAGGATAATTGGAGTTTCGAGAACGAAACTAAATTAAGAAGGGAAGAACGGTTGGAATTAGGACGGTTGGAATTTCGAGGACAAAATTAATTAAGGAGGGAAGGTTGTAATGACCCGTCCCGAATTCCAGGAGTATATTAGTGACTAATCAAGATTAGTGAGGTTAATTGGTGATTAGTTAGGCGAAATCGGACGAACGATGCAAAATGACCGTTTTGCCCCTAGGCGTGAGTAAAATGTTGACTTTTCATTCTGGTGGTCAAATGGACTTTGACCGATGACCGTGACGTAGTTCAAGACGTCACGAGTTCATAGACAGGTGGCACGTTCAATTCCGACATTCGAGGAAGAAGTTATGACGTTCGGAAGTTTAAGGGCATTTTGGTAATTTTGGATAAAAGGGGCAAATGTTGACCTTTTAACCGGGAGGTCCGATGGCTGAGGGCCACGGACCGTTACGTAGATCGGGATGATACGAATCCATAGACAGGCGGCACGCTGAAATCGGACTTCAAACAGGGAAGTTATAGGTCACGGAAGTTCAATTTCACTATGCACGTACTTCGAGGCGATGCTGATTTGGCAATATCTGATTGGACAGATATTTTGAATGGGACTCATGGATGAGTGACAAGTGTCACTCATCCCATTGGTCAATTCCCCTAATTTGTGGATTTGCTTAATTAAATATTATTATATTTATTATTTTATAATTAACCTTTCTAAGCACTAAATCCTAGCCATTCATTCCATCCCTCAATCAATCTGCACCATCCATTTAATCCTCACTTCTCTCATCTCATCAGATAACATCACTTCATCTTTGTTCTTCTACAAACCCGAAACCCATATACGCATTTTCTCCATTTTTCTTCAAAACACAAACAAACACACCTCACCACCATTCATCCTGTGAGTTCGGGTGTAACCGTGAGAGATGATGAGGACTGAGAGACTGAGACGGCGAGCCACGGCTGGGGACGCCGGTGGCCACGGCGGGGAGAATCGATCGTGAGGTAAAAATATTCAAATTTTGGATATTGGTTTTGGTACGTTTTAATCAATGGTTTTAATTAGAAACGGCTTCTGGGGACTTTAGGAAATGATTGGAGTGGCTTTCAAGGGCATGGACGGCTGGAATGCACGGCGGAGGAAGGTTGCCATCGCCGTCGCCATTAACGACGTATGGAGGTACGGTTTCCTTCGCTTTTTAATGTTCTTTAACGTCTAAAAAGATAAGAAATAGGATTAGGAAGGTATTAGAATGAAAATGGGACAAAATGGACCGAAAATGAGGGGGTTTAGGCCTTGAAGGTCCAGACCGGTTCGGCCGGTCCAGGAACTAGTGAACCCGGTTCACGCGTTGGAGAAGATGACACTGTTCACCGCGCGTGATCTCAAGCGCAGGAACCATCCTAGGGCGCGTGGGGGCACGTGAATGGTCTTTTGGGGATGTTTTCAACACGTGAAATCATCTATTCGATGTAACAAACATTTTGGGACTGGTTTCGTGTCGATCGAACACCGTCTCGATAATGTTCGGGGCATCGGAAGGTTTCGGATCGAGTTTAAAAATACTTAAAAATTCGAAAAAATTACGGGGCTTTAGTGGGAGGTTAATTAAGTAGTTAGTAACCTTGTATTACGATTTGGATAGGTTCGGGAGTCTTGGTGATGGTGATTGACCCGGGAGGCGCTTATGGCACACGTATCGAGGCGCGGCTTCGGACGGTCTGTGAGTGGACCTTGATTTCTAAACTGTGATGCATGCATAAATGTTTTATATGGATTATGAATGTGATTCTATGATGTTGATTTGGATGATTGTGAATTATATGGTTTCACGCTTTACGAGGCGGTTTACGTGTTTGCACGAAAATCGAGGTTTCCGGTTTTACTCTGATTTTCCGTACTTATGGTTTTGGATATGATTTCATGAAATGATTTTGGATTTGAAAAGGTAAACTCAGGTTCGAAACCCATTTGATCTACGAACTCTCGAACTTGAGGTCCATTTGATTTAACAAGGCATCGGACTGGAGGCCTAGTTGGTGTACGATATCGGGCACGAGGCCCATTTAGTTTACTAAATCGGGCACGGGGTCCATTTAGTTTATTAAATCGGGCGCGAGGCCCAGTTGGTTTACAATTCGAGATCGGAGGTTCAGTTTATATGTGGATACCGGGCCTAGGGCCCATCCATGTGTTACAAATGGATTTTATGGTTCATGACGGTTTATGGGAACCGGCATGAACCCTTGAAATGGATTTACGGGTCATGACGGTTTATGGGAACCAGCATGAACCCTTGGAAAGGATTTTATGGTTCATGACAGCTTATGGGGGTCGGGCATGAATCCTTGAAAGGTTTAAAGAATGATTTCAAAAGGTTTTTCATATGTCATCCTTTATATATGATTGTCTCCTCCGAGGAGAGTCGTTGGCCTGGGTGGACCCCGAAGTAGTCACGGAGCACTGACTGAGTGGAGTCGCCCCCCAGTTGGGTTCCTTACTCTCAGGATGGGCATGCTTCGTTACCTCTAGGGAGGGTCATTGATCTACGGACATTGACCTGGGAGGACCCTGGAGAGACTTGGGTTTGAGACCCCGGTTAGCACGCGCGTAGCTCTAATTACCGTGACAGGTTCTTGGATATGAAATATAATGGATAAACATGATTTCAAGTGGTTTGGGAAATTGTGTTTTATGATGATAAATGGATTTGGGCTGAGATCCCACATATGTTCACTATGTTATGGTTTTTTGTAAATGGTTTTGGGCAGTAGCCCGTGTGACTTGTATTTACGGAACTTGGGGCTATGACCCTAAATATGGTTGTTTAAACATATGTGATTGGATAAATGATTTTACTATGCATGCATGCTTTTTAATCAAGGGTATAAAGGTCTTTATGAAATATGTTTTTATAAACTCTTTATTTTTGTCCACTCACATTCTTTCTGTTTTTAATACCCTTCAGGTTGGATAGCGTGTGGACTGTAGCAGAGACCGAGATATCACATGCCTCCTCCGGATCCTGGCGTACTCTGATAACAAGGGAGGGCAAAGGTTGGAAATTTCCCTTGTCTGACACTCCGTGTCAGACGGATCAGGGGCGTTCCTCGTTAATCCCTGGGGGATTGAGGACGGGTCCTGACACCAATTGCTGCCAATAAATGTGAACGACTACCAACAAAACATTTGCCAACACACCAACTTAAATCATTACAAGTAATTCTCTATATACTAAAAGACAAGAAAGATTCACTATTCATGGATAGTTCATTTCCTAAATTTTCCTTCTCAATTTATTACATTTTGTGCACTGTTCATTTGTTATAAAATATGGGGACAAAATTACCCCTACCTCTTCCTCACATTTAACACATTCTTTTCTTTCTCTTCTCTTCGACTTCTCCACGTTTGCACTTCTCTGTGCATCCACTTCCTCCGCTCATCTTCCTTTCCTCGTTGCTTAGTTTGGTACGGCATTCTCTCTGCATTTCAATTTGGCTTATTTCCATATTTTCTCTTTGCGTTCTCTCCCGCGTTTGTTCTTTTTGTTCTTTCCAATTCTTATTTCTCTAGGTGGAAAAGAGCATATGGATTCTCATCTTGCTCTACTGCTGCTCTGTTTGGTGACACGTTTTCAATTTTCACAATATTTCATCACTTTTTAACCTTCTGGGTAGAAAGTAGCGGAGGCCTTTTTCCTTTCTCGACTTTTTGGATTTTTGCGTTGGATAAAAAAATCTAACATTGTAGCTCCTTTTTCCCTTCCGCAAGTCGA
The DNA here is from genome assembly GCA_032719365.1 of Prinsepia uniflora. NCBI lineage: Eukaryota > Viridiplantae > Streptophyta > Magnoliopsida > Rosales > Rosaceae > Prinsepia > Prinsepia uniflora. The sequence goes on along the minus strand of CM064861.1, from coordinate 44,015,951 downwards.
TCGTTCGGTAAAATCTTCTTAGGTGAGTTTTGTGGTTTAATCGGAGCTGTTGGTTGGTAGAAGCAATGAGTGATGTTTGTGAATTGTTCAATTTCATTTGCAGATACTCATACTGAGATTTTCCAGATCGTCGCCGTTAAGATTGTAATCTCCTTATTATCTCTCCCCAACCTCTTTCCCTCTATTTTGTTTAGAAAACAAAAATTGCTATTTATTAAGTATATGAAAATTAAATTGTCAATATTATGAATTTTGTTACTTAATTACATACACCATCTCTTTAGCTTAACTACAAGCTAATTAGAGAATTAGGTTGATGCTAATTTCTGGTGGGTGCAGGAGAACAATAAAACAAAGCATCCTTAACTCCTTTACGAGTCTAAGTTATACAGTATTCTTCATTTAGGAAATATGTGTTTCATTTCTTCTGCTCCGTTCTGCATTTGGGAATAAATATGATAATTCGGGAACTAGGATATTTTTATGTTTCCTTTTTACCTTTTTTTTATTGAAATGTTCAAATAAATTGCCAAGTGTAGTCATTGTGAAGTATTCATATTGTTAGGAAGCTAGCATTTGTTGTTGTGTCCGCTGCTTGCTCTACTCGCTATGTTTCGCTACTTTCCACCTAGTTCAATTTGGTGATTTTCAGTCCTTGGTTATCAAAGAAACAAAAAGTTTGATATTTCGAAATCAAGAAAATGTAGATGACATTGATTGAGCATACACTTAAGATGGATTTTGTAATCTTCATATTTGAAGAGTTCCTTCAAACATCAGTGTAACCTTTTTCAGTGGCGGTCTTAGTACTAGATCCTCTTGAATGCACTAAGATGCAATCATAACATATTTCTCCCTCATCTGGAATTTATGAATGATAATTTTTTTTTTGCCCGGGGGGGGGGGGGGGGTGGGTGTTTTTTTGTTCACTGCATTATATTGCAAGAGGATGGCAAAGATCTGTTCCATTTGACTCTGGATCTCTTCAGGGTTATTAAGTAGGTTGGTGTTATCAGTTGGGGTTCTTAGGTGAATGAATTGCTCTAGTTTCTTTCTAAATCTAAATACATAATATTTTGCTTTTTCCTCTGTCATTTGGTGTAATATATATAGGTGAAAAAATTAGAAAGAGTTTAAAGCATAAGGATTAATAATGCAATCCTGGATTTTATACATATTCATAGATTGCCTTCTTATGCATTATGCATAGTGACCATGATAGTAGATTGTAATATTCCAATTAATTTTAGCAAATTAAAAGGTAATTTATTAAACAAAACATAAATATGGTGAACAAACTATTGACACTTACTGAATGATAATCATCAGTTTTCCATTTGCCTTTAAATTGAATGTAATAATGATGAATGATATCTAAAATTTCCCATTAACTAAATCCTTTTCATCTGCATAATGAATGTATTTATGATAGCTCTTAATATTTTATTTCCATTCAGGCATTTAAATTCTAAGTTGATTTCTTTGATTTTGTTCCCTACTACTTTGTTTGTCAAATTCTAGAGCAACAATCTGGTCACTAGGTACCCACTTCTCAAAAGCTTTTGTGTTTAGGAGAAAGCTGGACTTACAGACCTGATAATAATTATATAAGATATATTGTTTAACACAAGAACTATAGCACTGATCATATATTGTCAAACACAAATATAACTAAGATGAAGTTTAAGGTTGAAAAAGAGAACCTGATATGCGATAGTTATATGAAGCCAGCTTCTGGTCCTATAAATATAAATGTTTATAAGAAGATTAAGGAAACTTCTGAATTAATCATATAAATGTTTAAGGTAATTCTTTGACAAAACTATGAAAGAACTATAAAACAATGAGAAATAGGCCAGTGAAAGTAGTCTGAAAATGGAGGAAGCAATGAAAATAAAGTGCTTATTGAATTTATTTGTTGTTGCTTTCACCCTCTCCATATCTCTCTCATCCCTTTTTGTTTGATTGTTTTTTACTTACCTCTTTGATATGGATATTGATTTGATTTTGTTGCATGTTCCTTTGCAGGTTCGTTTTCATTGAGGCAGAGGAAGACCATATTCCAATTGTGGTTGTTTCTATGATTATTTCACGTATGGTTACCTTATGATTTGGAATGTTTTGATTTCCAATTTACTTTATGATTTTGAATGTTTTTATTTCCAATTTAGTATCAGAGTAATAGTAAGTTATATTCAATTCACTGTGATTTGAAGTTGTAAACGTCTTTTTTACATATATATAGGCACCTTTTCATCTGCTTTTAATTTCCAATTTATAATTCTCCTATGCTACTATATTTATCGGTTATACCATAATTTCCCAAAACTACATAGTCTGAAAATTTGTTTTGATCTTCACAATAAAATGTGGACATTTTCGATCGTGCAACAGCGTTCTCACATCTTCCTTTATTGCCATTAAAAATGAGGTAAAGTTTTTTGTTTTCATTCTATTTAAATTAAGTTCAATTTTGTGATCTTCAGTCCTTGGTTATCAAAGAAACAAAAGTTTGATATGTAGAAATCAACAAAATTTAGATGACTTTGATTGAGCATACACTTAAGATGGATTTTGCGACCTTGGGATTTGAACAGTTCCTTCAAACATCTGTATAACCTTCTTCAGTGGCAGTCTTAGTACCAGATCCTCTTGAATGCACCAAGATGCAATCATAACATATTTCTCCCTCATCTTGATGTCATCCACTGTTTCGTCATTATCATTCTCCAATAACAAATGCAGTCTGTTACATATATATATATATATATATTATAATTTTTTTATATAGTCTATTTTTGAGGAAACTAATCTTTTACTTTTTTGACAAATTTTTGTTTTATATATATATATTATATGTGTTTTCATAGTTATTGAGAAATGATTTCCATTTGGAATTTATGAATGATAATTTTTTTTCTTGGGTTTTATGTTCACTACAGTATATTATGAGTGGACGGCAAGATCTGTTCCATTTGATTCCGGATCTCTTCAGCGTTATTAAGCAGGCTGGTGTTATCGGTTAGAATTCTTAGGTGAATGAATTGCTCTAATTTCTTTCCAAATCTAAATACAGAATATCTTGCTTTTTTTTTCTCTGTCATTTGGTGTATATATATAGGTGAAAAAAATAGGAAGAGTTTAAAGCATAAGGATTAACAATACAAGCCTGAGTTTTATACATATTCATAGATTCCCTTCCTATGCATTATGCATAGTGATCATGATAGTAGATTGTAATTTTCCAATTAATTTTAGAAAATTAAAAGGTAACTTATTAAACAAAACATAAATATAGTGAAGAAACTATTGACACTTATTGAATGCTAATCATCAGTTTTCCATTTTCCTTTAAATTGAATTTAATAATGATGAATGATATATATACATTTTTCCATTAACTAAATCCTTTTCATCTGCTTAATGAATTCATTTCTGATAGCTCTTAATCTTTTACTCCCATTTGGGCATTTAAATTCTAAGTTGATTTCTTTGATTTTGTTCTACTGCTTTGGTTGTCAAATTATAGAGCAATAATTTGGTCACTAGGTACCACACTTCTCAAGAGCTTTTGAGTTTAGGAGAAAGTTGGACTTACAGACCTGATAATAATTATATGAGAAATATTTTTTACACAAGAACCGTAGCACTGATCATATATTGTCAGACACAGATATAATTAAGATGAGGTTTAAGGTTGAATAAAACAACCTGATATGAGATAATTATATGAAGGCAACTTCTATTCCTATCAATATAAATAAAGTGTTTATTGAATTTGTTTGTTCTTGCTTTGATGTATTAGTCGAACCGTGTAATTTTTTTTCTTTGGCTCTTATTTTGCTCAGTCCATTTTGTAGGCCTCGGGTTGTTGCTCTACCATTGGATTCCACTTCCACCTCACCCTCTCCTCTTTGACGGCATACCAGATTTAGATTCTTCCTCTACTTTTTTTTCTGTCCTTGTTCAATGTTTTCTTTTTGGGTATACTTTTCGTCTTAAAATATCAGTTTCTGGTATGAAATTCTAGTTGTTATTATGATTATACTTATTTGTGCTAGAAACCCGTTAGTAGTACACTGATATTTTGGTTTCTTAGTTGCTTTGTTGGTAAGAAGCACTACCTATCTTTGTTTTTATATTGGTGCTATTTTGATTGTCTATATGGATAAAAGACCAACATATGTTTGATTAAGTGATACAACAAAAAATGAACCAAATTTGAACTCATCATATTACTCAAATGCTTACAATCATGAATATGTTTTTGACAACGATCAGGATTACCATGTTCCAGCTAGGAAAGTTTCTAGAATTTCATACATGAATAATTCTGAAATCACTAGGTTGTCTTCGAATGTTTGTCCATTTGGTCAAATATCATATTTTGAACGTGGTAATAGCTCAATGTCTTCATGTACTGAACAATTTTGTATTGAAAGTGATATTGCTACTAGCCATGTTGTAGAAGAATATATGGTTAATTTCGATAATACTAGTGACACTTCTGATGATAGACAAAAATGTTTGTTCAATGACTATGATACGGTCGTCAATCCTATTGACATGGATTTAAATAGCAATAAGCATATTAATCCAACGGAACAAACGCAATATGTAACTTATCCTTTTTTTTTAAGTCATCAACTTATTATTTTGTTGTGTGCTAAATGTTGTGTAGTTGTCATATCATCATTTTCTTCTCTTTTTGCATTTTTTATTATAGGAATTTGCAGAGACTATGTGGATCTAGTAAATAAGGATTATAAGCGCACTCATTGTGGTGCACTGTTTTGGTTAAACGAATCCATTAAACAACATTCAAAAAATTCATAGGACATTTTTACCCTTTGTCGTCAACAAGGGAAAATCAAATTTCCACTTTCACAACCTGCACTTGATTTTTTAGACTATTTGCTAGACTCAAATGACACGACCCACCCTCAATCCCCCGGGATTAAGGGATAAGTCATGCTCTCGTCTAACTTATGCGTGACACGAAGGCTAAACCGACGTCCAACCTCCATCTAACACGTAAGCTGGACACGGGATACCAGGCCAAAGTGCCAAATCCACCTTCTGATGTCCAGAGTGCGCAGAACTTACTGTGGATCGCGTATGTGATGTCTCAGTTTCTCTCTCATAACAGCACGCACCGCATCAAACCTGGAGGGTATCGAAAACATAAAAGACTGTGAGTGAACAAAAATAAATAATAAGTTCAACAAACATTTACAATAAAAGATCCTTTATACCCTCCACGAAAAAACAAATGCATGCATATGAAAGCCTTTTCATGAAACCATTTCTTATCCCAGATAAGAAAACCATCCATGAAAACCGAAAATCAAATCCTTTTCTCAAAGCCGTAACTCAAATCCAGGGCCTCAGCCCATAAATCCTCATCAAAGTGCAGGAACTCAGCCCAAAATCATAAATCAACATCAAAATACGGGAACTCGGCCCAAAATCATAAATCAACATCAAATACGGGAACTCAGCCCAAAATCCACAAAATCCAAATCATCCGGGCCATAGCCCAAAACATTTGAAAACCAGTGAAAAACAAAAGTAAAACGTCAATTAATCTGCTGGATCTCAAGCTCTCCGAGTCTTTAAACTCAAAATACATGCGCATCATCAGGCCTTCCGGATATCAACAGGCCTCGGGGGATATCACAATAACCGAGTCTTTAAACTCAAAACATATCCAAGTCTTTAAACTCAAAACATATCAATCCAGGGCCTCCCCCGTCATCAATCAACCAAGTCTTTAAACTCAAAACTAGATCCAACCATATCCAGGTCTTTAAACCCAAAACCAAGTATCAGCGGGCCTTTAAACCCAAAACCAATAGGAAATCAATATCAACGGGTCTTTAAACCCAAAACCAAATCTGAAATCATCATTTGAAATCTCAATTCCAATCCGGAAATCACATCCATAATCCATTTCCAAATCTGAATCTGAAATCATCATTTGAAATCTCAATTCCAATCCGGAAATCACATCCATAATCCATTTCGAAATCTGAATCCGAAATCATCATTCCGTAGCCGGCATCCGGAATCATCATTTCGGACAAGCTCCAAAACCGAATCCCGAATCGTATTTCTGAAGTCCGATTCCAAAATCTGAAATCACATTTATCGAAATCACTTTTTCAAGATCCATTATAAATCATAAGCTCAAATCATATTTCAAATCCGAAATCATCGTTTCAGAACCCTTATCAAATCATAGCATAAAACTATAATCTCGTAAAATGAGCAATTACGTAAGTATCTCGAAATATGTACAAAACCGTAAATCATCAATATCATATCATAAACATAGAAATAACATATAGAAAACATATAAAAACATTTATGTACGCATCATAAGTTAGAAAGCAAAGTCCACTCACAGACCATTTACGCCGCTGCCTCAATACAGAGTGCAATTACGCTTTTCCAGCTAATCCACTATCACCGGCTTTCCCGAACCTTTCCAAATCCCATAACAAGGTCACTAACTACTTCATAATGCTTCTATTAAAGCCTCGTAATTTTCCCGAATTTTTAACTATTTTCAAAACGATCCCTAAAATCTTCGGACATCCCAAAACATATCGAAACGATGTCAGATCGACTCAAAACTAATCCTAAAATGTTCGTTACATCGAATCCTTTAAAAGTCGTGTTGGAACCTTCCTCAAAAGGTGTGCCACGCACTCACATGTGTGGCTACTGTTCATCCATGTCCTCTCGCCGAACCGAGTCCAAACCGGTTCGGTTCAGGCTGGTCTAGCCGAACTGGCGGTCACGGGTCAAGGTCCAATTCCAGTCCGATTTCAGTCCTGTTTCTTCCATTAATTTCATTATTTCATTTCTAATTGGTTCACGTGCTCAAAACATGAAAATTAAATTCAGAAATATACCTCCCCGATCGATGATCGAATTCCTGTTTTTCCTCCTTACTGTTTTCACGACTCTGGCTACTTCTAGCCGTGGTTTCAGGCTCAAGCTCCTCCTAAAACCTCCAGGGACCTCATTAAAATACCCATTTTCGATCGTCAAACACCAAAACACGAATTGCCAAATTCAATTTTAAAACAGAAAATGTATGGTTAATGACCCTACCTTCGTCGTCATCCTCTGCGGTGGCCTCCACCAACGCTCACTCGACCTCCTATCCCTCTTCCTATCACAACCCAATGACAGATGATGAGGCTTGCAGGTGAGAGAGTTCCACAGGCCTCTAGAGGTGCGACAAGTGTCCTATCTGATGAGGTAACCATCCCAAGGCAGCCACATGTCCAATTTTTAACTAGGCACAGCAAAAGACCAAATTTCCCTTGCCTCTGCAAAATTACCATTTTGCCCCTAAGGTATTTAGACCAATTTTTGAGCCTCTGAAATTCGTTGACAGCGTGCCCCCTGTCGTTGTACTCAGGGGATCGAGTCCTACTTAACGGTCTTAGAAATGCGTGACAAAAACCTGTCGAACAAAAAGTCAACAATTTACCCATTTTCAACCAAATTACCAAAATACCCTCGAACTTCTAAACATCATAACTTCTTCCTCGAATGTCGGAATCGGACGTGCCACATGTCTATGAACTCGTGACATCCCGAACTACGTCACAGTACACATTAGCCATTGGTCAAAGTCGATTTGACCGCCCCAAACTAAAAGTAAATATTTTTCCCCATTCCAAAAGGCAAAATCGTCATTTCTTACGTCTGTCCGACATTACCCAACTAATCACCGATTAACTTCACTAATCCGTCATTAACCACTAATCTAATCTCGATTTCCAGGATGGGTCGTTACACAAATGCAGTTAGAAAAAGTACGTTATTTAGACATAATATTAGAGCTTATAATTCCATGTTCTCATTCACTTCAAAGTTAGTGGTCAAGTTCGTCATTTAATGGGGTCTTTGTTACCACCAGATGGAGAAGGTAACGACCCCGTCCCGAATTATTTTGGATTAATTAAGACTTAATGACGAATTTGCCAGGCTAATTGGGGATTAGACGAGGATTAACGGGCGTTCGGGGCGAAATGACGGTTTTGCCCCTAGAATGGGTGAAACTTTTACTTTCGTTCAGGCGGTCAAATGGACTTTGGATGATGACTGTGACGTAGTTCGAGACTTCACGAGTTCATAGACAAGTGGCACGCTTGATTCCGACGTTCGAGAAAGAAGTTATGATTTTTGAAAGTTCGGGGGCATTTTTGGTAATTTGGTTGAATATGAGTTGTTGATGCACAAAATGTGCCAAATAAGGGAGCAAGTACTGCTCTGCCATGTGCCCTGTGTGAACCTGAAAGGGGGAGGAAACGGGTCGGTCGGTGAGAGTATAGGCACCGGTGTGGTACCGGCCCAAAGGTACTCCGACGCCCAAGTCAGTGGTCGGTATAAGGTTTAAGGGGAGAGCAGAGAGTATACTGTAAGAGTAGTAGTAGAACAGTAATTGCTTAGTTACCTTTGTACGACAAGCGGACCCCTTTTGTATGGGTGCGGCGAATATAATATTTGTATTTTCCCGGTGTGGGACAAATATCAATTCGCTGTGGGATGGACACGTGGAGGTGCCATCCAAACCGAGCGGGACTTGTTCGTGTGAGTGGGTCTGGGCCCCTTGGGCGTGTGGTAGGTGGTGGCACTGGGCCGACCGGTCGGTCTGGGCCGACGCACCGACCGACAGAAGTTGGTCCTCTGGGGTCGGTCGGTGGCATGGTGTCTGGAAGAGGGCTGGGCCTCTGCGCCGGTCTGGGTCAACCCGCGGAGCCAGGTAGAGGGCTGGGCCTCCAAGATTGGGCCGAAATGGTGTTATCTCAGCGATGGGCTTTAAGCCCGGTCTGGGCCAATATGGTATGAACAGAAGTCCCCCAAGTTCGTGACCGAGGTGGAATTTCTCGGTTGGGGACTTGTAAGAGGAGAGCCCCAGACTGGATGTACACGCCTTCAGTCCCCCAAGTCCCCAGGCGAGGGATGGGAACTAGTCGGTGCTCGGATGACAGTCAGGGTGGTAGACCGAGGCGCCATGATTCGGTCAGTGTGGGCGGGAGAAGACGTCATTTGGTGTGGCAGTCGAGGAACCGCCTACGTCATGGGTCAGCGGACGTGACAGTTGGCGGAATCGAGGAGCCATCGATGTCGCGTGTCAGTCGGTGGACGGTTGGTATTCCCGACCGTTGGTGTCAGCTGCATTTATGGTCACGCGTGCCGCATGGGGGACAGCTGTCCAGAGTAATAAATGCCACGCGGAACAAGGCGACGTTTCGACTACCGACCCCGGGCCTATAAATACCGGGTGAAAAAAGCATTTTAACCCTTTACCCTTGTGCGGACTGTTGGTGCGTGTGTTATCTTTGGTGGAGGTGTTGTCCGGCGAGGATTTCTGATAACTTGCAGCGTCCGTACGAACTCCGGCGAGGACATTGTGTCTGCCAAGCATACGGTAAGCCATTCTTCTCCCTCACTGGCTTGTGCTTCTTGTATTTATTGATATACATATATATATTATTTATTTTTTATTTTTTTTTTTGGGGGGGGATGAACCGGGGTTCGGACACGGGTCAATCCTGGTGAAACACGGGTCGGTGTTCAAGAGTGCTTTGTCTGTATTCCCTACGCGCAGTGGCGAGATGGCTGAGAGGGATAGCCAATCAAACGAGGTGCAAGACTACGACGAGGGGGAGCAGCAGAGTTCCTCGGTGGACGGGGGCATTTCTATGGATGCGGAGCAGGCGAGGTGTGAGGCCCAAATTGCTGCCAGGGGTGATCAGACCGGAGTGTCGGCGTCCGGTCGGTCGAGGGTGGAGAAAACTCCGGTCAGCAAGAGGGGGACGGCCAGCACAAGCACGGCTCGGGCCGCCGGAGACCCTACCGAGGAGGCTGACGCAGTGGTGTGGACGATTGACGCTTTCGAGAGTCGAGAGACTGAGGCGTCGGTGAAGAAACTCCGGTCGGCATGGGGAGTGCCGGAAGATGTGGAGATGCGGGTGGTCGGTGCCACCGAGCTGCCCAGTGAGGCGCCAGAGGGATGGGCTTTGCTCTATACCGAGCTGTTTAGCCACGGCGTCCGGTTGCCCCTGCACCCATGGCTGAGGAGGATGGTTCGAGGGTTGGCCGTGGCCCTCGGTCAGCTGAACCCGAATGTCTGGATCATTCTGGTCAGTCTGTACGCGGCTTTTGCCAGAGCTGGGGAGAAGCCACCGACCTACGCTCAAGTCGTCCATCTGTACGAGTTTGCGCAGCAGCAACAGAGCACCAGCTGGGTGCATGCTCGGTGCAAGGATAAAACGATGCGGGGAGAGTTCATCTACGGCATTCCGTCCTCCCAGAAGACGTACAAGAATAAATTCATCTTCGTTGGCGGGAATTGGGGAGGACGGGGCATACCGTCGTCTTTCCAGGACCTGGGTGCCGAGGGTCGGTGGTTACCTTAAATATTGGGCTGCCATTGGTTCAGGTCGGTGTATGTAGCTGACCGACGTGTGTGTGTGTTTTTTTTTTGGCAGATACTCTTCCCGAGGCGATCCCTACTGCCGAAGAGAGGAAGGCCTGTGAGCGGGTCAGGAAGGCGTGCACTCCCCCGTGGCGCCACCGAGACGTGCTTCGGGTGCCTCGGTTACTTCACGAGGTCGGTCTGATCCCCAACCTTGGTAGGTGGCCCTGTTTGCCCTTCCTCACTTTTCTTCGTGCCCCTTGCCTGTTTGTTTTTTTTTTTTAACACTTGGTTTGTGGTGCAAGTCGTCCCCAACGACGTGAAGAGGAGGATTGACCGAGCTGCTGAGGAGGCAAGGACGGAGCAGAAAATGTCCGGGTCGGAGGAGCAGAGGAAAGTGGCTGGGTCGGCCAGTTCTGCTCAAAAGAGGAAACGGGCGCCGGATGTTAGCTCGGGATCCCATCAGTCGCCTGATTTCAACCCGAGGGCGGCTGAGAGGCTTGGCAAGCTGCTCGGCGTTGATGGGAGGAAGCAAAGAAGGAAGAGCCAGCAGAAGAATCCGATGAGCTCGGTGTTGGGCTCCCCTGCTGAACCGACCCATCCAGAAAGGTTGAGGCCCGAATCGGGGGCAGGGCATACCGAGCTGGAAGCTGCGGCTCTGGTAATCGACCTGGAGGACCCTGAGCTCGTCCCCCAGGTAAACATCGTGGTTACGGAGAACGAGGCCGAGCGGGAAAGGCAGGTCTGGAACTCCCTTGCCAAGGCAGCGGAGGAGGTGAGGACACGGGTCGGCATTCCCAATCTCACCGAGGTGGCCTCCACCGAGCCACCATTTGTCCTCTGGGAAGCACAGCCGCAGACCGGCCCTCGGCCGAAAAAAGCGATCCTGCAGCAGGAGGTGTGTTCGAAGGGGTTCGAACCATCGCGGTCAGTCCCGCTGCACCCTTCCTCGGCTGCTTTGCTTGCTAAGCCGTCGGTCCAACCAAACCCGAGCCGCAGTGGACCGTTGGCTGGAGGAGATCGGTGGGAGGATGCCCCTGCCGCGGTCCACGATCGGATGCAGCCGGTTGTGGATAATATGGCGGCGGGTGCCTCTAAGGAGCTGCGTAGTCTGAGCTCCTGCTCTCAGGATGCGGTCCCCGAGCGGCTATACAGGTCTTTGGCTGCCGCCTCTCATGTAAGTGACTTCGGTCAGCTATGACTTGCCTTGACTGTACTTTTTTTGACCTGACTGTACTTTTTTTTTGACCTGACTGTACTTTTTTTTTGCAGTCCCTTGGTCGGCTCTTCGTCAGCTACTCCGATGCTCTGGACCGAGCGGCCTCTGCTGAGGAGGAGAGCAAAAATATGTAGAAGCAGGCTGCTACGGCTGTTCGGGAGTCACTGGAGACCAAGCAAATGCTGAGGGCGGAGGCTGAGTCGGCTCGGGAGGCCGTGGCGGAGATGGAACGGAGGCTCCAAGGGCAGGAGCAGATGCTGACAGAGATGGAGGCTCGGCTTAGCATGTATGCTGACGAGGTCAGTGCTGGGCAGCGGGTGGCTGAGGAGGCGGACCGGCTGAGGTCCAAGCTGGTAAGGGTCTCCGAGGAGAGGGACCGCTTTAGGCTGGAGGCGGAGCAGGAGAAGGTCTCGGTCACACAGTCCCGCACAGAGCTGGCTCAGCAGCGGGCCGAGGTCGGGCGTCAGGCGGCTCGGGCGGAGAGTTGCAAAGAGGCCGCCGAGCTGCTCGAGGCAGAAGTGGTAATCCAGGAGATGGACAAGTGCATGCTGCAAGATCGACTTTCCTTCGCCCGGTCGGACGCTGTCTCGGATTACCTCCACTCCCCGGATTTCAACGACCGACAGGATGCGTTTGCGGCAGCAGCGGAGATGGAGATTTATAAGAACATATTCCGGTCTTATCCCGACTTCGACTTCGACACGACCCCCTGGCTCGGCTTCAAGGTGACCATGGAGCTCATAAATCGTGCCGAGCAGCCCGGGGAGAGTGAAGAGGAAGAAGAAGAGGATCCTGCCGCTCAGCCACCCTCCTTCGACAAGACTCCGGCCGTTGGAAATGCTCCGACAGACCCTCCCGTGGATTGAGTCTTTTTCTTTAGTTCCTTTTGTCCGACCTGCGTGTCGGGGTAGAGTAGGGTTTTTTGTAATTCCATTGGCCGACCGGTCGGTCGTGCCCCCCATTAATAGACGTTTCCTTTTTTTCAAAAATTTATCTCAAGTATTGTTTTCCCGACTGAGTAGAGTAGTACGAAAGATTGCTAAGTGCAGGCTGACCTGTGAATTGTTATTAACACCGACCCGGTAGGGGAGTGTATTATCCTTTGTGAGTGTTGATCGCAATCAATTTGTTTGCTGTAAACTGATGCAGAAGCCCAGAATCTCGGTCGGTCGAGGTAGGTCGACGACGAGTTTTAAGCTCGGTATGTTTGAGCGTTTAGCCCTAGGAAATGTGTTTCCATGTGCAGGCGTTCGTCTCGGTCGGTCGAGGTAGGTCGACGTCGAGTTTTAAGCTCGGTATGTTTGAGCGTTTAGCCCTAGGAAATGTGTTTCCATGTGCAGGCGTTCGTCTCGGTCGGTCGAGGTAGGTCGACGACGAGTTTTAAGCTCGGTATGTTTGAGCGTTTAGCCCTAGGAAATGTGTTTCCCTGTGCAGGCGTTCGTCTCGGTCAGTCGAGGTAGGTCGACGACGAGTTTTAAGCTCGGTATGTTTGAGCGTTTAGCCCTAGGAAATGTGTTTCCCTGTGCAAGCGTCTGGCTCGGTCGAGGACTTGTACAGACCCCTTGAGTGCTTGGACTCAGTGTGTCCCTCAGTCCCCCAAGTGCTCGGGTGAGGTGAGTCGCCGATAGGGGAGCGGAGGAGTGTTCCGCTTATAGAAGCGTGGAATGCGGTCGGTTCCCCTTGTTCAACGTGGGGGGGGGGGGGGGGGGGGGGGGGGGGGGGGGCTTTGTAATGGGTGGAGCAACCAAGAAGAAAACTTTTGACATTGATAATTTAAGGGTCATCGGGGACCACTACAATGAGAACTGATGAAAGGGTGTAAAGTTATATGTAGTACCGCTTCAGGTGGTCGGCATTCCACGGGTGTCCAAGTATGCGACCGTCAGGGTCCGAGAGCTCGTACGTCCCGGGCCGGCATATGCGGGTGATGCGGTAGGGACCCTCCCAGTTGGGCCCTAGGGTGCCTGCCGATCGGTCACGGGTGGCAAGGCTGACTTTCCGGAGTACCCAGTCTCCGACTCGGAAAGAACGCGGCCGGACCTTGGCATCGTGGTATTGGCAGAGCCGTTGTTTGTGGGCCATATTCCGGAGGTGGGCCTTGGTGCGATGTTCGTCGATTAGATCGAGGCTGAGCATCATCTGCTCATCGTTCTGGTCGGCATTGTAGGAAGCTACTCGGTACGATTCCCCATCGACCTCGGCGGGGACGACGGCCTCGGTTCCGAAGGCTAGAGAGAAAGGCGTTTCATTGGTGGCCGTTCGGTATGACGTTCGATAGGACCAGAGTGCGCTCGGCAGGATGTCGGCCCACTTGCCTTTGGCTTCGCCGAGCTGGGTTTTCAGAGTGTGTTTGATGATCTTATTCACAGCTTCGACCTGTCCGTTGGACTGAGGGTGAGCGGGAGAGGAGAAACACAGATTGATTCCGTACCGAGCGCAGAATGCTCGAAAACGAGCGTTGTCAAACGTGATGATCGTATGTGGGAGGCTGAACCGGCAGATGATGTTTTGGAAGATGAAAGTTTCGATCTGAGCAGTGGTGATGGAGGCGAGGGCCTTTGCTTCAACCCACTTGGTGAAGTAATCGACTGCAACGACCGCATACTCGGTCTGTCCCTTACCAGTTGGCATCTTTCCGATGAGGTCAAGTCCCCACTGAGCGAAAGGCCATGGGCTGAGCATAGGCGTCAGGTTCTCGGGCGGAAGCAGGATGAACGGGGCGAATCGTTGGCACGCGTCACAATGCCGAGTTAGGTCGGCAGCGTCAGCGTGCATGGTCGGCCAGTAGAATCCTTGGCGGAAAGCCTTATGGGCAAGTGATCGGGGGCCCGAGTGATTACCGCAGACGCCGGCGTGGATTTCTCGCAGGAGGAGTTGCCCGGCTTGCGAATCGATACACTTAAGCAGCGGAAGAGTGAAACCGCGCTTGTAGAGCTGTCCCGTGATGAGGGTGTACCGGGCAGCCTGTCGGCGGATTCGCTTGGCCTCGGTCCGATCGGTTGGAAGGCTCCCTTCGGTGAGGAAGTGGATGAGGGGGGCCATCCATGTGGAGCTGGTATTGACGTAGTGCACCGAGGCGGGCGAAGTGCTTGGCTGGTGCAGAATCTCCACCGGTACCTGCCGGCTAGTTCGCTCGTCCAGAGAAGAGGCAAGTCGGGCCAGGGCGTCGGCGTGGCCGTTCTCGGATCGGGGGAACCGGGTGATTGTATGGGCATGAAAACTGCCAAGGAGGGACTGAGCCAACGTCCGGTAATGTGCCATGGAGGTGTCCTTGGCCTCGTATTCATCGTTGACCTGATTTACCACAAGCTGTGAATCGCTGTAAACCTGGATCTGCTCGGCCTGCAAGTGTTTCGCTAGGCGGAGGCCGGCGAGCAACGCCTCGTACTCACCCTCATTGTTGGAAGCCTTGAACATGAAGCGAAGTGCATACTCCAGTCGGTATTTGTCCGGGGTGGTTAGGACAAGCCCGGCGCCAGAGCCACTGTGGCATGCCGAGCCATCAACGTGGAGGAGCCAAGTAGGACGGTGCTCGTCCAGTGCTGGTCGGGAGCGCGAAGTCTGTTTTGTGCTGGCATGACCTTCGGGTTCCGCGGATGGATAGGTGAATTCAGCGATAAAATCGGCGATTGCCTGTCCCTTTTCCGCCGGTCGGGGGGCGAAAGTGATGTCGAACTCGCTGAGCTCAATGGACCATTTGAGAAGCCGACCGGAGGTGTCGGGCTTCTGCAGTACCTGCCGGAGTGGGCGATTAGTCAGGACGACGATCGCGTGAGCCTGGAAGTACGGCCGGAGCTTCCTGGAGGAGGTGATTAGGGCAAAGGCTAGCTTTTCAAGGTCAGTGTACCTGGTTTCCGCGTCCTGCAGTGCTCGGCTGACGTAGTAGACGGGGTGCTCGGCGCCCTCAGAGCCTCTGATGAGGACGAAGCTGACGGCGGAGCTGGAGACCGACAGGTACATGATGAGGGTCTCGCCAGTCTCCGGCTGGGATAACAAGGGTGCTCGGCTCATGTATGCTTTGAGCTCGGTGAAGGCTCTATCGCAGTCCTCGGTCCAAGTAATGTTTTTGGACCGCGTTTTGAGAGCTTTGAAGAAGGGAACGCACCGGTCGGTTGCCTTTGAAATGAATCGGGTCAGCGCGGCGACTCGGCCGGTCAAACTTTGGATCTCCTTCTGGGTTTGCGGGGCCTTCATATCCAGGAGCGCTTGTATTTTTTCGGGGTTAGCCTCGATGCCACGCTAGCTGATCATGAAACCGAGGAACTTTCCCGAGCCGACCCCGAATACGCATTTTGCAGGGTTGAGTCGCATCCGGAACTTTTTTAGGACCGAGAACATGCGGGCGAGGTTGGTGATGTGTTGATCGGCCGTCTTGCTTTTTACCAACATGTCGTCCACGTAGACCTCCATGGTTTTGCCGATCTGGTCGGCGAACATATAGTTGACCAACCGTTGGTAGGTGGCACCCGCATTTTTTAGGCCAAAGTGCATCACGTTGTAGCAATATAGCCCCTGGTTAGTGCGGAAAGTGGTGTGGATCTGGTCCGCGGGGTGCATGAAAATCTGATTGTATCCCGAGTAGGCATCCATGAAGCTGAGGAGCTCGTGCCCGGCCGTGGCGTCGACCAGCTGATCGATCTTGGGAAGCGGGAAACTGTCCTTGGGACATGCCTTGTTCAGGTCGGTGAAATCGATGCACATGTGCCATGCCCCCGAGGGCTTCTTTACCAGGACCACGTTTGCTACCCAGACGGCATAGACGGCCTTGCGGACGAAATGGATGGTGCTGAGTTTCACAATTTCAGCCTTCATGGCCTCGGTCCGCTCGGCGTCGTATATGCGCCGTTTTTGCTCCACTGGCTTGAATTTCGGGTCGATACTCAGTCGGTGGCAGATGACATCGGTTGAGATGCCGGGCATGTCTGCGTAAGACCAGGCGAAGACCTCGGCGTTCTCTCGCAGGAAACGTATTAGGTCGGCGCGCAGAGCGGGGCTCAGTGCGGTGCCGATTTTGACCTTCCTGTCGGCGAACCCGTGCGAGAGGGTGATCTCCTCGACCTCCTCGATCGGTTGAGGGTGCGGCGTGGTGGATTGGTCACGTGGATCCTCGATTGGTCCGTCGCGTAAGTGTTGGGCGACTTGGGGATCGACTGGGTCGGCCCCATACGCGGTTTCGGCGACGGCCAAGGTTTCTGCCGGCTGGGCGATTGCCTTTCCAGCGAAGGTGGTTGAGTTGCAGGTCCGGGCTGTCATTTGGTCTCCGCGTACCTGTCCGATGCCCATGGGGGTCGAGAACTTCATGAGGAGGAGATGGGTGGAGACAACGGCTCAGAGTTGATTGATGAGTCCTCGGCCTAGGATCACGTTGTACGCGTTCGGGCAGTCGACAACAAGAAAAGGCGCTAGGACGGTTGCGCACTTTGGGTTTTCACCAACCGTGATCGGTAGGCTGACAGTTCCGGTCGGTACGATGGAGTCCCCGGTAAAACCAAACAGTGGGGAAGGGGATCGATCTAGCTCGGACTCCTTGAGTTGGAGCTGTTTATACGCCTTCATGAAGATGACGTTGACCGAACTGCCGGTGTCAATCATGACCCGCCCGACATCGAAGTTGCTGATGATGGCGCGGATGACGAGGGGGTCGTCATGCGGGTAGATCACCCCCTGCTCTTCCTCCTCCGAGAAAGAGATGGCTTCCCAACCTGTTCGCGCCACCTTCTGCGCTCGGCCGTCCACCACCTGGAAGACCTGCTGGTTGTGTTTTACGGTGCGGAGGAAGTCTTTCCTGGCCCGGTTAGACGCCAGAGGTGAAGAGATGGACGGGCCCCCGGTTATGGTGTTGATCTGGGGGTGCCGCGGTGGCTGCGGGGCGTTCTGCAAGAACTTATTGATCTTGCCGTCTCGGACCAAGGCCTCGACCAGGTCTCGGAAAGCCACACACTGGTCAATGTTGTGACCATTGTATTTATGGTACTGGCAGTAGACGCCAGTGTTCTTGGCCTGTCGGCCTGCGCTGGGAGTCCAGGTCGGCTTTGGGATCATGCCTTCCACACTCAATAGCACGTTCTCATACGACGTGTTAAGTATCGTATAGGTTTCGTACTTGGAGCGAGGAGGGTGGCGCTCGGTGCGTGGCTCGCCGGGTCGACCGTCCTGCTGACCCTGCCCCTGGAGGGGGCCCTGGTGGTTTTGGACCCTTCCCTTCTTTCCCGAGCTGTAGGAGGGGGCGTAGTCTTTCCTCTTACCGCTCGGGGAGTTCTGATGCTGGGTCGGCCCGGATACGGCCTGCTGGGGGGCCGACGGTTGCTGGGTGTGACTCGGTACGTATGTTCCGACCGAGTTCCCTGTACTGGGTCGGTACGCACCGACCGTTGTCGCACCGTCCCTGTGGTTGAGCAGCTCGGCTTTAGCGTGGATGGCCGCCTGTTTCATCAATTCATTGTAAGTAGACCAGCCCTGGGTATGGGCGGCGTACCTGAATTGGGACTCGCGCAGGCCTCCCTTGAACGCGGTGAAGGCGGTCCGATCGTCGGACTCGGTGCACCGGGAATATTCCAGACTGAAACGGGCGGCGTACGCACGGAGCGTCTCCGTTTCTCCCTGCTTCAGGAGGAAAAGGTCCTCGGCGGAGAAAAGTCTGTCCGCCTGGATCATGAACTGGTTCAGGAACACCTTGGTGAGCTGGCCGAAGGAGTCGACGGAGCCGGGCTCTAGTCGGTAGAACCAGTTGATTGCTGCCTCGGTGAGAGTGGAGCTGAAGACGAGGCAGCGGGCCTCGTCGGTCAGGCTCGAGAATGAAACGGCCGATCGGAAGTTGTTGAGGTGGTTGATCGGGTCGGTCTGACCGGTATATAGAGGGATTTTTAGCGGCTTGATTGTGTGGTTGTGCTGGAAGTGGTTGATCCGATCCGTGAATGGTCCCGGGGTGGGTCCGCTCCAAACGTGTGTCAGGGGCGTCCCCTTCTCGGCTTCGAGGCATTGCACGCGGTCAAGGAGCTGTCTGACCATGGGGTCGGCGCTGGGGGGGTCCGCTTGGGCAGTGGCGGTCGGCCGTCTGGCGAGGACACGGGTTGTTCCACCGAGATGAGTTCCCTCGGTCTCGCCGGGACCTTGCGCTGCGCGGCGGGCGCTCGGACCTTCGGGCGCTCAGAATGTCCCGGGAAGAGTCCGCTCCTTCGGTCAACGAAATGGTGGGGTTCCCGCCATGGGACAATTGTTGTGGTCCCGCTCCGGACCTCGTCCGGTCAGTCTGTTCCGAGGTTCGGTGGTCCTTCTCCAGAGAGAACTCAAGGCGGGCCGGACTGATTTGCCGGCGTCCCGGTCGGGACGTTCCACTCAGGGCCTCGCGAGCATCGCGGAAAATCTTGGTGGCCTGTGCGCCTTTCCCGGGAATGACCAGGAGTTTCTGGCCTTTCTCGGCTGGCGTGGCTGCCACTGCCGCCTTTCCCTTTTTAGCCACCTGCCGGAGCCTCTCTGCGCGTTCCGCGCATCCGGCGATAGCGCGGTCGTTTTGACGGATCTCGTCCTCCGTGCGTCGAGCGTTTAGCTCGGCCCGGGCGGCCTGCAGCTGGGCCACCACCTCGGTGTACTGCCCGCTGAGCTCGGTGTAGCGTACCTCGGCCTGTGTGCCGTTGGCGCGGATCTCGGCCATGTCGCGTTGTAATTTTTCCAACGCCCGGAGTACCTCGGGGGAGGTGTCCCTTGGTCCTCGGCCGGGTGCGGGCGTGATTTCGCCGTCCACGTTGTCCTGCATGCTAAAAGATGGGGAGGGTAACGGTGTTTCGGGCTCGGTAGAGTGAAAGGTAAACTTAGTCAGTTTCCCACAGACGGCGCCAAACTATTGATGCACAAAATGTGCCAACTAAGGGAGCAAGTACTGCTCTGCCACGTGCCCTGTGTGAACCTGAAAGGGGAAGGAAACGGGTCGGTCGGTGAGAGTATAGGCACCGGTGTGGCACCGGCCCAAAGGTACTCCGACGCCCAAGTCAGTGGTCGGTATAAGGTTTAAGGGGAGAGCAGAGAGTATACTGTAAGAGTAGTAGTAGAACAGTAATTGCTTAGTTACCTTTGTACGACAAGCGGACCCCTTTTGTATGGGTGCGGCGAATATAATATTTGTATTTTCCCGATGTGGGACAAATATCAATTCGCTGTGGGATGGACACGTGGAGGTGCCATCCAAACCGAGCGGGACTTGTTCGTGTGAGTGGGTCTGGGCCCCTTGGGCGTGTGGTAGGTGGTGGCACTGGGCCGACCGATCGGTCTGGGCCGACGCACCGACGGACAGAAGTTGGTCCTCTGGGGTCGGCTGGTGGCATGGTGTCTGGAAGAGGGCTGGGCCTCTGCGTCGGTCTGGGTCAACCCGCGGAGCCAGGTAGAGGGCTGGGCCTCCAAGATTGGGCCGAAATGGTGTTATCTCAGCGATGGGCTTTAAGCCCGGTCTGGGCCGATATGGTATGAACATGAGTAAATAGTTGAATTTAGACCCAGGAGGTCCGATGGCCGAGCGCGGAGGACCGTTACGTAGATCAGAACGTTACGAATCCGTAGACAGGCTGCACGTCGAATTCGGACGCTCGACGAAAAAGTTACGGTTCACAGAAGATTTTGGAAACTATTCGAAATGGCACGTTTTACGAGGCAATAGGGCTTTTGTCTTTAGTGTGGGGCCCAGATATTTTGGCAAGCCCAATGGATGAGTGACAAGTGTCACTCATCCATTACCCACCACCCCACATTCATGCATATCAATCTCATCTGTTCCATTTCCACCAAACCCATAACACACAAAACCCTCCCCAAAACCTCACACCAAGACCCTCAATCCTCAGTTGCTGCTTTTGGTATGAATGGAGAAGTGAGAGAGAAGATTGAATTGATGATGGTGGTGGCAAGATCGCAGGCCACCGTGCACGGCGGCCATGGAACCGTGAAGGTATCGATTTTGACTCATTTTCTCTTATTTTTTATTTGCAACGTTATGGACCGTTTTAATAGGTTGCTAGGAAGGTATGAGGGAGGTTTTGGTGGTGGTTCACGGCTGAGGAAGCCCTGGGAAAAATTTAAAAATTTTGAACTGTTAGGACAAAATCAAACCAATGGGTTTTAGTAGGTTTTTAGGTGTGTTGATTTCATAGAAAGGTTCCTAGGACCAAAATAGGAAGATTGGAATCGATTAGGAAGAAAAAGGACGAAAAATGGACGGTCTAGGTGGCCAGACCGTTCACGCCGGTCCAACTGGACCGGCCGAGCCATTAAACTGGCCAGACTAGCCGTCGAGAGGAAGAAGAAGCCACTGTAGCGTGGCGCGTGAAGACCACGCGCAGGGCCATCTCAGGGCACGTGCGGGTGTGTGGTGAGGCTTTTGGGGAAGCTTCCAACATGTGAAATCATCTATTCGATATAACGAAAATTTTGGGACTGGTTTCGAGTCGATCAGACATCATTTCGATATAGTTCTGGACGTACGAAGGTTTAGGTTCGCGTTTAAAAATAGTTAAAAATTCCAGAAAATTATGGGGCTTTAGTGAGGGGTTATTTAAGTAGTTAGTAACCCTCTAAATTAATTTGGATAGGTTCGGGAATCCCGGAGGTAACGATTGGCCCGGGAGAGGCTTATGGCACGCGTATCGAGGTGCGGCTTCGGACGGTCTGTGAGTGGACCTTTCTTTCGAACTTGATGCATGCATAAATTTTTTATAAGTGTTTTAATATATGTTTTTTCATGCCATGAGTGCATTTGTTTGTGGTAGCTTAGGATCGACATATTTGCACGTTTTTTGAGGTTTTCGGCTTTATGTCATACCTTTGCGTACTGCGTTTTCAATGATGATTTAATGAACGGATTTTGGATTTGGGAATATGAACTCAGGCATGAGACCCATTTGATTTACAAACTCTCGGACTTGAAGTCCATTTGATTTGACAAGGAATCGGACCGAGGGTCCATTTGAGTTATACGATCGGGACGAGTGCCCCGTTGGTTTACGAGTTCGGGCTTGAGGCCCAGTTGGTTGTAATCTCTGGCTTGAGGCCCCGTTGACTGTAGTATCGAGCTTGAGGCCCTAATGGTTGTGAAATCGGGCTTAAGGCCCCGTTGATTTATGGTTTCGGGCTTAGGGCCCTGTTATTCGTGATATCCAGCTAGAGGCCCAGTTGATTGTGAAATCGGGCTTGAGTCCCAGTTCGGTTTATAAAATGAGAATTCAGGCATAAGACCGTGTTGAAATGTGGATTTAGGTCAAGGCCTGTGAAAGTGAATTTGAATCGGATTCGAGGAATCCTATTGAGATGAATCGGGTATAAACCCAGTTGAAATATGTTTTGAGAAAGAAAGAAAGTATTTGAAATGTACAAACCCTCCATATGATTTATTTGGTCTCCTCCAGACGTCGACCTTGAGAGTCACGATCTACATACCAGAATGGGTATCCCCATAGGGATCCCGTTCCAGAAGTGGAAGTTATGATGTGGTCCCGAAGCAGATTCCGGAGAGATGTTCCGACTAGATTCAGAGATATAGCTCAGACTAGATCCAGAGATAGAGCCTCCTAGATGGAGAATTCCTGGGGAAACACTCGGAGTGAGACCCCGAGTAGTGTGCACACTAGTATAGAGATGAATAGTGACATATATTGGGGATGTGTTCCCTAGGGGTTGTGTGCCCCGAGTTGGCATCTTCTCGGAAGTGCCGCGGATGGGTTATACGTATGCGTACGTATGAGGTTTATGGAAAGTGATTTGGGGGCGGAGACCCCGTGTTCCATGTTTTAGAGAGTGATTTGGGGTGGAGATCCCGTATTCGATGTTTTAGTATTTCACTGAGAATGGTTTTGGGCTAAGACCCACGTGATGTGATTTGGGCTGAGTCCCTATTGATTTGATTTACCGTGTTCCATGTTTTAAGATTGTGATTTCGGGTGGGGGACCCACAAATGGATTTATGGTTCATGACAGTTTATGGGAACCGACATGAACCCTTGAAAGGTTTTGAGAATGTTTACAAATAGTTTTATGAATGTTTTGATATATGGAATTTGAATGCATGCATATACTTTTAGTGATGGGCATAAATTTCTTTATGTGAAACTGTTTTTAATGAAAATGCTTTCTTAAAATATTATCTTGTTCACTCACGAATTTTGATGGTTTTAATGTCTTTCAGGTTGATCGCGGATGTGGGCTGTAGCAGAGATCGAGACATCACACTCCTCCTCCTACGATCCTGACGTACTCTGGAAGCCCGGTGAGGGCTAGAGACGGAATTTTCCCTGGTCTGACAATTCGTGTCAGACCGGATCAGGCGCATCACATGTTAATCCCGAGGGATTTGGGATGGGTTCTGACAGTGAATGTCCAAAGTTTACTCAACTTTATGTTTATGATACTCCTAGTGAAGTTGACAACCGACTTGGAACTTTTTTCTTCTAATGAAAGCAATCAAAAGTTTGATCCACCTGTTGTAGAAGGTTTGATTAAAATGTTTGATACTTTAAGTGAATTGGCTAAGGCTTTTCGCTCAATGAGAGACAAGCTTCAAAATAATGAACTTCTCTCTTTAAAAATGACATTGCTAGGTAGATTAGAAAATGATTGTAACTAGTATGGAGAACCAACCTGTGATGAGATAGTGGGTTTAATAGTTGGTGACATAGGTATTTTTTATACCAACCGGGATATCATTATTGAAATAAAGGATCGTGAGTTAAAGCGTGTTATAAAATTACATGCAAAATTCATGGCTTTACAATATCCTATCCTTTTCCCATACAAGGAGGATGGATACACACCTTATTTTAAAATGGAATATTGGTTTTCAAAGAAAAAAGGTAGTAGAAAAAGAGTATGTGTGAGAGCTTTCATAGCTTATCAATTGCAAGAAAGGGAGCCTCATTTAGCTACTTTTCTAAAAGGAGGTCGATTCTTTCAACAATATTTAGTTGATGCTTATGCTACCATGAGGAAGATAGGTTGGATTATATTAGGGAAAATAAAAAAAAACTTGAGAAGTGAAGTTTACAAAGGCATATATGATGCAATGTTGAGAGGAGATAATGATGGCAACACCATTTGTCAAAAAGTAATACTCTCTGCTTCATTTACTGGTAGTCCTAGATATGGAAATCTTAATTTGTTCATAACATTCACATGCAATGTTAAATGACCTGAGATAATTAGGGAATATCAAAACAAAAAAAAAACCTAGTTACAAGCCTGAGGATAGACCGGACATAATTGCAAGAATTTTCTAAACGAAACTAGATTATATGATTAGCTTCATAAAGTCTGGGATACTTTTTGGAGAAATTGAAGCAGGTCAGTCTCGAAAACTGGTTATCCTGTTTTTTAAATTTTTTTTAATTTGCTTCATTATCCAAACTTACTTAAGTTTTTCCTCTATGTTTGTATTTTGTTGCAAATAGATGTTTGTACAATTGAATTTCAGAAAAGCAGTTTGCCTCATTCACATATGCTTTTTTGGATGAAATCAAGTTATAAGTGTTTTGCTGCCTAGACATAGACTCTATTATTTCAACTGAGTTGCCAGATAAATCCGTTCATCCACGGCTTTATCAAGTTGTTGAACAATTCATGATTCATGGTCCTTGTGGTCATGCTAACCCAAACTCACCTTGCATGCGAAATGGCAAGTGTTCCAAAAGTTTTCCCAAAATGTACAAGTCTGAAATAGTTTTTGAAACAAATGGTTTCCAATTTATAAACGGCGTGATGATGCAACGAAATTTGTTGTAAAAAATGAATTAAAATTGATAATAATTTTTTTGTTCCTTATAATTTAGAATTGCTTTTAAGGTACAATGCACACATAAATGTTAAGTCATGTTGTCAATCTATGCGTATAAAGTATCTTTTAAAATATGTCAATAAGGGAACTAATAGATCAAGAGCGGTTTTTCAAGAGAAATCAAACGATGAGATTTTGATGTATCTTAATTGTAGATATATAGCACCTCCAGAAGCTGTTTGGAGACTTTTGGAATATCCTATTCATTTTATAAATCCTTCAATAGAGCGATTAGCTATGCATTTACCTTTATAACAAAACATTGTTTTCAATGATGATCAAACAATTCAATCAATGTTTAATCAAAGAGGTTCTGATCATACAATGTTAACAGCTTGGTTTGAAGCAAACAAAGTTTTTCCTCAAGCACATGCATTAATTTATGCAGAAATCCCTACAAAATTTGTTTGGAATGCACGAGATAAAATTTGGAAACCTAGAAAACATGGCTTTTCAATAGGTAGAATAGCATATGTGCATTCTGCATCAAGTGAATTATATTATCTAAGAATGCTTTTGAATTTGAAAAAATGTGCTATCAACTTTCATGACATAACAACCATAGACAATATTATTCATCCGTCATATCATTTTGCATGTAAATCTTTAAGTTTATTAGGGGATGGAAAAGAATGGATTGATGTTTTATCCACTGTTGTTCTTGTTGCATCATCTCCTGAATTAAGACAGCTTTTTGTCACAATTGTTTTGTTTTGTGATGTTAGTAATCCTGAGAATCTTTTAAATTCTCATTGGCAAACGATGTGTGATGATATCGTATACAAAATGAAAAATGATTGTGAAATTCCATATATGATCATGAGGGAAAATGAATTGAAAAACTGTCTCCTATTTGAGTTAGAACAACTTTTTAATGCATCTTCTAGCTCTTTAAGTAATTATAACTTACATATGCCTGATGCTCAAAAAATTTCAGAGATAAAAAAGAAACTATTGAGAGAAGAATTGAATTGCAATTGCAATGTTTTAAAAATCAAACATTTTGCTTTAGTTAGTGAGCTTAACCAATATCAAAAAATGTATATGAAGCTGTTATTCATACTATCAACAATAAAAAAAACCTGGTCTTTTTTTTTTATGGCCATGGAGGTACTAGCAAAACGTTTTTGTGGGATACGATTATTAGTAGACTTAGATATGAAAGCAAAATTGTTTTAACAGTTGTGTCATCTGGAATAGTATCTTTGTTATTACCTGGTGGAAGAACATCTCATTCTAGATTTAAAATTCCTTTAACTATCACTGATTCTTCCATGTGCCAAATAAAAAAGTGTACTCATCTTGCTAGGTTAATTGAAAAGACTGATTTAATTATTTGGGATGAGGCCCCTACGAATCACAGATATTGTTTTGAAGCATTAGATAAATCACTTTCTGATATTCTTATCACATTTACAGTCTACAGAATATGTGATTCCATTTGGTGGTAAGCTGTTGTTACTAGGAGGTGATTTTAGAAAAAATATTACATGTTATTCCTAGTGGAACGAAAGAAGATATAGTTAACTCTGCTCTAAATAACACTTATTTAAGGCCATTCTTTCAAGTTTTTGAATTAGATGAAAATATGAGATTATCTAGATCAGGATTGAGCATGGAAGAAAAAGAAAGAGTTCATGATTTTTTCAAATTGGATTTTACAAATTGGAAATGGTGACATTGATAGTGTGTGTAACATAAGTCATTCTAACGATAAGGATACATGTTGGATAGAAATTCCTGAAGACTTGCTTATTCATCCTTCCACAGGTTTTATTCAATCATTTTTTTTAGCTACTTACCCCAATTTTGCATATAATTTTAATAATTTATGTTATTTAAGGGAACATGCTATAGTTACTCCTAAGAATTCCAATGTTACTGAAATAAGTACTTATGCTACTTCTTTGTTAGCCGATGAAGATTTTACTTACTTAAGTTTTGATTCTCTATGTCCTTCAAATGAGAATGCTGATAATCTTCATGCTTTGTATCCCCGGAGTTACTTAATAAGCTTGATTTCAATGGTTTACCTATACATAGTTTAGTGCTGAAAATAGGAATGCCTATCTTGCTATTAAGAAACCTTAATCAATCTATAGATTTATGTAACGACACTAGATTAGTCATTACTCAATTATTTGATAAACTTATAGAAGCCAAGTGTAACGACCCGCCCCGAATTCAGGGATTAGATTAGTGACGAATCAAGGATTAGGGAGGTTAATCGGTGATTTGTTGAGCGAAATCGGACCAACAACGCAAAATGACCATTTTGCCCCTAGTCGTGGGCAAAATGTTGAATTTTGACCTGGGAGGTCCGATGGCTAAGGGCCAAGGACCGTTAGTAGATCGGGTCGATAGAAATCTGTAGACAGGCGGCACGCTGAAATCGGACGTCGAACGGAAAAGTTATGGGTCATGGAAGTTCGATTTCACTATGCACGCATTACGTGACGGGGATGATGTGGCAATATCTGATTGGGCAGATATTTTAAGTGGGACCCATGGATGAGTGACAAGTGTCACTCATCCCATTGGTGGCTTCCCCAAAAAGTGGATCTATTTTAATTAATTAATGTTATCCTACTTATTTTATAATTAAACCCACCCATCTCTCAATCCTAACCCTCCATCTCTACCTCACACTCTCATCCTCACCGTCCATTCCCTCTCTCTCTTCTGATCATCATCATCTAACTTAATCTCTCTCTCTCTCCCCGCGACGACCATTTTTCATTTCTTCTTCTTTTCTTTCAAAACCGAACACACATATCACCACCACCACCCCATCACATCTTCATCTGCTATCATGAACGACTGACGGAGAAGATGACCTGAGGAACTGAGGGACGATGGGGAGACGACGGTCCACGGTTGAGGTAAGTGTAACCTGTGAACCCGTGAGTTTTCGAATTTTGGAAATCAGGTTTTGGTAGTGGTTTGAGCCCCTTTTTGGATTCTGACATGACCTAGGGGCAAGGACGACTCTATGAGGACCTTTTGCAATGGTAATGACTGGCTGGAATTACGGTGAACAACGGAGGAAGTCGCCATCGCCATTGTCGATCAAGGAGGTACGGTTTCCTTTGGTTTTCTTGTACTTTGAATGGCTAGATCGATAGGAATCGAGTAGACAGAGGTAAAGGAATTGAAAGGGGAAAGAAAGGATGGAAAATAAGGGAGATTGGGCACTGAACCAGCAGCGCCGATCCGGTCCGGTTTGAACCAGGCGAACCGGGTTCGCTGGAGGTTGATGACAATGAACAGTGCGGCTCGTGGGCTTCAAGTGCAACCCCTTTGGGCGGTGCGTGGGGGCGCGTGAAGCATCATTTGGGGATGACTTCAACTTGACTTTTAATCTATTCGATGTAACGATTGTGACTGGTTTCGTGTCGATCGGACATCGTCTCTATAATATTTAGGATATCCGAAGGTTTAGGATTGAGTTTAAAAATACTTACAAATTCGGAAAAATTACGAGGCTTTGATGAGAGGTTAATAAGGTAGTTATTAACCCTCTAGATTGATTTGGACAAGTTTGGGAGTCCCGGTGACGACGATTAGCCCGGTGAGGCTTACGACACGCAAATCAAGGCGGCAGCTTAGGACGGTCTGTGAGTGGATCTTGATTTCTAAAATGTGATGCATGCATAAATGTTTTATATGGTTTATAGATATGATTCTATGATACTGATTTGGATGATTGTTATTTATATGATTTCACGCATTTCGAGGCAATTTACGTGCTTGCACATAAATCGAGGTTTACGGTTTTGCACTGATTTTCCGTACTTATAGTTTGGAAATGATTTCATGAAATGATTTTGGATTTGAAAAGGTAAACTCGGGTTCGAGACCCATTTTTTTTGGAAACCCTCGGACTCGAAGCCCATTTAGTTACGTTCTCGGGCTAGAGGCCCAATTGGTTCTTGAATCGATTTCGAATTTGGAAATATGGAATCGGGCACGAGACCCATTTGATTTACGAACTCTTGGACCTGAAGTTCTTTTGATTTAACAAGGCATCGGGCCGGAGGCCCAGTTGGTTTACGTATCGGGCTCGAGGCCCAATTGGTTTGCGTATCAGGCTCGAGGCCCAGTTGATTTATGTATCGGGCACGAGGCCCATTTGTTTTACGATATTGGGCACGAGGCCCATTTGGTTTACGAAATAGGGCACGAGGCCCAGTTGGTTTACAATTCGAGATGGAGGCCCAGTTTGTATGTGGATTCGGGCTTAAGGCCCAGTTATGTTTTAAGATTGTGATTTCGGGTCGGGGACCCATAAATGGATTTATAGTTCATGAAGGTTTATAGGGACCGGCATGAACCCTTGAAAGGTTTTTATGGTTGATGACGGTTTATAGGGACTGGGCATGAACCCTTGAAAGGTTTTGAGAATGTTTTCAAATGGTTTTTCGTATACCATCCTTTATATATGAATTGTCTCCTCCGGGGAGTATCGTTGGCCTAGGTGGACCCCGGAGTAGTCACGGAGCACTGACTGAGTGGAGTCGCCCCCGTTGGGTTCCTTACTCTCAGAAAGGATATGGATTATAACCCACAGGGAGGGTCATTGATCTATAGACATTGACATGGGTGGACCCTGGGGAAACTTGGGCTTTGAGACCCCGGGTAGCACGTGTGTAGCTCTAGATACCGTGACAGGATTCGTTATATGATAATTATGATAAACATGATTTCATGGATTTGCGAAATTGTGTTTTATGATTGATAAATGGATTTGGGCTGAGATCCCACATTTGTTTAGTATGTTCTAGATTTCTGTAAATGGTTTTGGGCAGGGGCCCGTATGGATTTGGTTATTGAAACATATGTGGTTTGATAAATGGTTTTACTATGCATGCATACTTTTTAGTAAAGGGCATAAAGGTCTTTTTTGAAATGTGTTTTACTAAAATTATTACTTTTTGTCCACTCACAGTCTTTCTGTTTTCAATGCCCTTCAGGTTGAATACGGTGCAGACTGTATCAGAGACCGAGACATCACATACCTCCTCCGGATCCTAGCGTACTCTGGAAGCCGTTCAGGCTAAAGGTTCAAATTTTCCCTAGTTTGAAACTCCGTGTCAGACGGGATCAGGAGCGTCCCTCATTAATCCCGGGGGGATTGGGATAGGTCCTGCCACCAAGATTCTTACTAGTAGTAATGTTAGACACAAGGTTTTCATTCCTAGGAATACACTAACTGCAGTTGACAATAAATGGCCATTTGTTTTCAAACTTCGTCAGTTTCCTATAAGAACATGCTACGCAATGACAACAAACAAAAGGCAAGGACAGTCATTGAAATAAGTGGGTATAATTTGCCACAACCAGTTTTTACTCATGGGCAATTATATGTATCTCGGGTCACATCTAGACAAGGACTATACATCTTAATACAAAATGAAGAAAACACTGTTGACAAATATACTCAAAATTTAGTCTAAAAAGATGTCCTTCAAAATTTGCAATCAAGTTTACTTAATTGATCTACATTTGCTTTTTTATTTATGCACTATTTATATTCATACATTAATGTTCATCGATGTCATGTCATGCTAACAACATAAACTTTAACACATGCAGGTGCACTACAACATGAACATATCTCAGCATTCCCTTCATTGTGTACCGCTAGATCACAAGGTACACCTACATATTACCTTTATTTTCTTAGTGTCATTAAACCTTATATGTCTCATTAGCTTAAAAACAATAATATCTATAACCATAACTAATCCCTAGGTATCACCTTATCACCTCCATTTTCTTATTCTGTGTTAACTCCTTTAACAATTTTGTTGTTATATTGCAAAATAGCCATTTGATTAGCTCCCCTAGGATCACGTTTGTTGATTTTCAGCGTAAGTAATCCTTAATTGCTCTTACAATTCCTTGTTCTTCCCTTAAATTTTTGTTGTAGAAATACATGTTTGATTAAGCATACAAGTCATGTTTGATAGAAGTTCTTAATGAAAATATGGATGGTCTTCAAGTGAATGACAGTGGTAATTTAGTTTCTATTGTACAAATACATGTTTATTAAGAATACAAGCCATGTTTGATAGAATTCTTAATGAAAATATTGATGGTCTTCGAGTGTCAGCTTTGGAACAATATGAAAATTGTTCTTACATAGAAATCAGTAGTTTAATTTCATTTTTCTAATCAGTTCTATATGCTAAGCAAAACTGGATAACCTAAAATTAGTTGGAGCACATACAATATGCATACACAATTAGTTATTCTCAGTTCCTTTATGTACCAAATTTCCTGAGAAATGAAATGCTTTCAATTAGTGTTTTTCGGTGGACGCTAATATGGTCAATTTTTATATGTAATTGTAATTTACGACTGCCAGCTAAACTTGCTTTGTACATTTAAGTTATCATTTATGTCTCACCAAATTTGTTCACAATCTAACTGAAAGTAAGAGCCAAATGCATGCTTGATACGTACTGTTATTTGTTGATTACTAAAAGAGTCTTAATTTTTTATCTGTTTTTTTTTTTTTTTTGCCATATATATTTGAAATGACTTGGATTTACATGATTGACAAAACTATGAAGAAACTCTAGAGCAATGAAAAATAGGCAGTGAAAATTGCTTAGTATTTCATTTTCATATTCCAAAAAAAAAAAAATCATTTTAATCTAAAATTACGTCATTCTCATATTGCTTCTTTTAACTTTCTTTTTTCATTTTATAACATTACTTCACAGTTTAATTGTAAAACATGATTTTCTTTTAATGGTCTTCACTTGCTTCATATATTTGACTTTTCTTTGCTATTTGATCAGATTTTTTCACAAGCTAACTATAAAACATGTGTGACTAACTAACTAATATAGCTTACAAAAAAGTAAAAAAGTTTGTACTACTTCAAAGTAATTTTTACATTTTAAGACTTATTTTGTATTAAATTTTGATTTAATTATAAAATGAGTTCTAGAGTCTTCAAAAAGTAAAACAAACAAAAATCAATTGGATATATATTGACTTTCTATGTGGAAGTTGTAAGAACTCCAAACCAAATAAATATTAGTTTATTCTTAAATATCTTCAACAATACTTAAAAATCTTAAATAATCTTCTATCCTCTCATCATTTTACCACACATCCAACTCCTAAACTTTCTCAGACTTTCGCTCTCTTGCTCACTTCATCTTTTCCTATCCAAACCAGTTTTTTTTTTTTTTTCACTTACATCTTTACTCTTTTTATTTTGCTTTCCATTGCATTGCAAGGTAGATGAAAACTATTCCTTTCCTTTTCATGTTTTTACCTTACTATTTTTACTAGATTTTTTCAATCTTGGATATGGTTTAATGTTTATGTTGTGTTGTTTTCTTCTATAATTTTATTTATATTTTCAGGCTTTTTTCACAATCATCTAGGCCAATTTTCTTTTTCCCTACATGCATTTACTCTTCATCTTTCTTTTTCATTTCATTCCAAAGTAATTCAGAATCTATACTTTTTAAAGTCAGATGTATAATTTTGTAAATCAAACCTATATTCTTTCTTCGCCTTAAATCTTTTTTTTTTAATATGCTATTTCATTACATTTCTTCTACCTTCAGTGACACACTGTGTTTGTCATATTGCTGCCTCCCAAAGAACTGAATTAAATCAAACCATTTTTTAACCGAGATCTATCTACTCTTTTTTTTTTAATGCAATTTTTTGCTAAATTCTTTTTTCTTGGTTGTACCTCAATCTTCACCTTTTTTGTTCCATCCTACACTAATACAGATATTTTGATGCTTTTTCAAAATTATTTATAACTTTCATCATTATTCACAATCATTTATACTTTGAATATTTTCTGTCTATTTTTCTTTTGTCCATCTTGATTCTTTTTCAAAATTATTTATAACTTTCATCATTATTCACAATCATTTATACTTTGAATATTTTTTGTCTATTTTTCTTTTGTTTATATTTCTAATTTCATGATTTTTAAAAATCTCGCACACTAATTAGACACATATTTTTTGTCAATTTATTATCATTATTTGATCATCTAGACAGTGGCGTAGCTAGAAATTTAAGTCAGTGGGGGCATTTTATAAATAATGTTAAGGGTATTTCTGATCAAAATAATTTTGCAATAATATTCTAATCTCATCATGAAAATGATTAATATTCTGAAAGAAATTTTATAAAAACAATTGTAATGGCAAAAAAAATAAAAATATATAAGTAATGACAATGGTTTAGAGAATTTCATGAATATGTGTTTATTCATTTTTCAATATCAGTTTTGTTATTTTCAATTTGAGTACATAAAAATCTACAAAATAATTACTTATTTGCTCAAACTTTGGTGCTTAGTAAGTAATAATTAAATAATATTTGGTATGTTCGTAGAAAAATAAAAAAATATAAGAAAAAATTATAAGGGTATTAATATAATTGTATATACATATAGACGTAACAAAAAACAAATCACTGGGGGCGTGAGCCCCTCTGGGCATTATGTGGCTCCGCCACTGCATCTAGGTCTTCATTTTCTTATCTACTTTAATTTTTACCTTGTCTATTCCATCCTAGACTTTTTGTTTATATTTGTGCTTTCGTGATTTTTTAAAAATCACACAACTAATTACAGGAATATTTTGTTCGGATTTATTATCATTATTTGATCATATAAGTGTACACTTTCATGCTCAAGATTAAAAAAAAAAACTTTGATCATTTCCTACTAAGTTATTCCATCATTTATGTTTTTCCATCTATACATCATTTCGATCTATATCATATTATCCATTACTGTCATTTGATGCTAACTTTTATTATTTTTCTATAACTCAGCCCTACAAGATGATGCATTTATCTTTAATATCAGAGCTGAAACCTTATAGCCCTTTGAAAAAGATAAGAGTTCGGGTTTTTCGAATCTGGAGGCCGGAATTAATGGATACTGAATCTACTTATGGAGGCCTACATTGCATTGTGGTAGATGAAATGGTAAGACATCATTAAAACTTCTCCACTAACAATGTCTACTTAAATTACAAAAAAAAAAAAAATCAGTTTCTATCTATTTATACCAATTAGATATATACTCCAAAAACCAGTTGCTTCTCTTAGCATGTTATTATGAGGCACTATTAATTTCATATCATTTATCTCTCTTTTAATTAACAAAAAATGCAAAAATAAAATCCAAGCAATTTTTTTTAGTCTTAGTAATTGTACAACTCCTTTTTTTCATATGCATATAGAAGGAAGCAATTGAAGGTAGTGCAACGAAAGAAGATTATGACTTTGTGTCAGCAAAAATGGAAGCTGGAATGATCTATGGAATTGATAATTTTGAAGTTTCTCATCGCACAAAGCTCTACAAAGTTGTTCCCAACAACTACCAACTTATGTTCAATAGGAGAACTATTTTCACAAAATTGATAATTTTGATGTTTCTCCAATCATACCCCGACATCGATTCTACTTGCTTGATTACAATGAGCTACCTACCCGCATTGATAACAAGGCCATCCTTACAGGTAAAACAACATAAATTTATTTATATTCAACCAATTTAATACAAAATAAATATATCAATGCTCACTTATTCAACTTAACTACTTTTAACAAAATGCAAGATGTTTTGGGAGAAATTGTATCAATTCAGCGATTGGAACAAAAACTGGTTATAAATGAAAGACTAGAGAGCAAATGTGATATTTACATTCAAAATATCAGGTAATTAAAATTATGATCAGTAAATATTTAACAATCATTGATAAACTATAGTCATTTTATATTATAGTATTTTTTTTAATGCTCGACTACTAACCTAAATTTGCTTATTTGCTAGAGAAAAGAAGAAGTTCGCATTACCTTATGGTCTGACATAGCAAAGCAATTTAATGCTGCTTATGTTAACAAATTACCACCACTAGTCACAGTAGTTTTCACAAGCCTAAAAGTCAAAGAATTTCAAGGTAACAATAAACTCTTTTATCAACATTTCCACTACAAAACAAATACAAACTCATCTACCTACTCAATAATCCTTAGGAAAAGCTGTTTTGAGCAGTACTCCAGCCACACTGTTCTTCATACACCCAGACATACCAGAATCCAAATTATACAAACCAACGTAAGCAACTTTCTTAATTATCTTTTCTCCAGTATTTTCTTTTCTTTTATTACCAAAGCGATACTTTTATTGCCAAATATATGCAGATCTGTTGCTTCTTCACAACAAGTGAGAGTAACACATACGACATCAAAGGTGGTTATGGAAGCTGATCAAATACGAGCTACTAAACACTTACACTGCGTAAATTCAACAATCTCAATCCAAACGAACACAAGGTAAAAAAAATACCTTTTCTTATTACATTTTCAATTTACTTGCAAACTTTAGTCAAATTTTACTCAACTTTTACTTGATATTATTGATATGCAATTGCCAGTTTTTTTCCTAACACACTTCCGTATTTACGTATTTTGTTTATTAGATTTCATTCACAATCTACAGCTTCTATAAAATATTTTAATTCATGTGATATTTCAATAGCACTTATTTTTTTTGAACGCTTACATATTTCAATAACTGATTTTCTACCCTTAATAATTTATGTCTCCTGGTGTATTAATTTGTTACAATGATAGTTTTTAGCATTAACAGTCATATTACTAATATTGTTGAAGAACTTCAATTAATTAGAAATATGTTGCTTTGGGAAATATCATATATTTATGCTTTGGTCGTGATGTTTTATCAGTTCAAGATAGTAAACTTTTGGTCTTCTAATTGCTGTTTCTAACCTGCTTTTTGTGGGCTTTATTTGTGGTTAGATTGGATTTGTAAAACTATGATTCAATAGATTTGTCCAATGTGTTGCTTTGGAAAATATATAATAAGAAAGCCACCACCTAATATGAGACTATACAACGGTAAACGGGAAAAGCAAACACAGTGATTTGTAAGTATGATAGACTATACCAATATGAGAAAGGTGTCATGTGACGGGACCCGTCCCAACTGGACTTTGATAATCGTGTCCGATCCTTCTCCCGTCTGACAAGTCAACTAAAGTCCTGAAACTACCCTTCAGCACCTGTCAGACAAGGGATGACTGCACTGATTTCTGCTCATGCCTCCGCCTCTCGATCAGCCATGAACGTCGTGTCATGGCCTGGAGGGTCATAAAAAACAAAGGTGTGAGTGGACAAAAGAAAATATCATTTAAAACGCATTTCAAAATACCTCATTTACCCTCCAGTTTATCAAATCACGAATGCATAGGGTCAAACACATGAATCACCGGCTTTCAAGCCAAAACATATAACAAGTATCAAATCCCAGCTCTCAAGCCAACACATATGAAAACATAATCACCTGGCCACAAAGACCAAAACCCGTACTCAATACCAGTACACAATCACAATCAACATCAAACAGCACTACTCACAAGTGCACAATCAATCAATCAATCAAACCGCACTATTCACAAGTGCACAAACAATCACATAGTCACATCCGCACTACGCGTAGGCCAATATCCAGCCACATTCTCAGGATCAGACACATCTGGGCTCAACCCTCGGGCTCAGTCACATCTAGGCGAACACATCCCCAGGCTCAGACACATCCGAGTGGTACATCCAGGCTCAGTCGCATCCGAGAAGCTGGCTTACCATAGAAACAACTCACAATCATATCCCCCAAGCTCCGGTCGTCTGGGTGATCCCCTAGCTCCGACCGCCTGGGTACTCACAATCAAAATAAAAACCATCCCGGGATTACATCCCAAAACATGTCAATCAAATCCTTGGCTTCAAACCAAGTCAAAATCATTCCCGACCAGGTCTTAAGCCCCAATTACCAATACACGTAAATCCGTAAAATCTCATTTGAAACATTAAAATAATCCAAAAATTATCCTTGACTTACCAATTAAGTCAAAATATCCTTTTTGAAACCATTTTGACTCCGGGCCTAGCCCAAAACATCATTTGCACATTTCTCATAAAACGTGCCCGAAAGACCGATTAAAATAATCATTTAATCGTAAATAATCATGGCACATCATCAGGACATCATTGAAACTCAAATCATGCAATCAATCATGTAAAACATTTAACTATGCATGCATATCAGTTTATAAAATAAACGTCCACTCACACATCGTCCAAACCGCTCACTTTCCGAGCTGCAAGCCTTTCCGTAGTTCCCAAAAATCCCGAATCTTGTCAAACAACATCATTACGGGTCACTAATGAATCCAATAATAGCATATTAAAATCCCCCAAAGTTTTCAGGAATTAAATACAAATTTAAAACATAACATAATTCTTCGGACCCTCGAAACATTATCGAGACGGTGTCCGATTGACTCGAAACCAATGCCAAAATGTTTGTCACATCGATTACATGAAAAAGTATGTTGAACACTTCCCCAGAAGGTCAACCACGCGCCCTCACGTGCCGATTACATTGGCTGCGCGTGGAATCACGCGCCGATGAACAGTACCACTACTGTTCATCGTCCCAACCTGAATGCCTAATAAACGGGTCTGCAACCCGCGGTGCAACCCGATCTGTTCTCAGTCAATTTGACCCCAATTTCTTCATTTGGTTTTCATCTATTCAATCCTAATTAGGGATCTGTATGCTCAATTTCATGAAATCACGTCTTAAACAGGTCGATTTCTAAGCCCATTCCCAATCGGTCATAGTTCTAATTTCATCCAATTTCAACCCCTATCTCAAATCCAATCAACCAATAAGTATTCTAGGACTCATATGAACATGATTTCAAGATCAATTTCAATTTTTCTTACCTCTAATTATTTGAACCCAAGCTTGATTTTTCGAAGAGTTGGGAGATGCGGTTCTTGGCTTAAACGGTAGCAATCCTCTTCGATTTCAAAATGGATTAGCTCGGAATGATCCCAGAAGGAAAGATTTGAGGTCAATTTGGGTCCTCAGGGTCAATAACTCCAAATTCACGATCTCACTTTGTTCATCAATTCGGGTCCTCACTTTGTTCATCCATCTTGGTTATGCTTTCTAATCCTTCGTGTTTTCTGTTCTATCCCAAGCTCCAAAAGTCCTCAATTGCATCCAATTGCATCAGTTTTCTCATTTGGTTGCTTGGAAGATCGATTAAGGAGTAGCATGTTCTTTGTTTTTCCCTCTCCTCAACAAACAGTTTAATTTGTTTTAAAAATGATTACTATTCAACTCATGCCAACAATCCTTCCATTGTGGTGACAGATGTTACCAGATAACCAATTCTCATCCAAATACTGAGGGACAGATGTCCAAGCACTATTAATTTCCCTGATGAGTCATCAGACAGGCAAAAAGACCAATTTGCCCTTCCTTACATAATTACCAAAATGTCCCTAGCCTTCGCAGACCCGTAACTTTCACATCCGACCTCCAATTTATGCATGCCGCCTTTCTACGGATTCAGCATCCCGAGACCTTTCCAACGGTCCTTCCAGAATGTAACAACCCGTCCCGAGAGCCGGGATTAGTAATGTGATTAAAGTGGGATTAGTGAGGTTAACTGGCGGTTAGGTGGTCCCGATAGGTTCATTAGCCTAGAATGACGATTTTGCCCCTGGTTCGGGCAAAAAATGTTGACTTTTAGTTCAGGTGGTCAAATGGGTGTTGACCAGTGACCAGGACGTAGTTTAGGACGTCACGAATCTGTAGGCAGGTGGCACGCTTGATTCCGACATCCGAGGAGGAAGTTATGATGTTCGGAAGGTTGAGGGCATAACCGTAATTGGTTAAAAGAGGGGGAATAGTTGACTTTTTGTAGAATCGGGTTTTGGTACGTTGACCTAGGATGGTTAGATAGTTCTCGTCGTCCTGAGTTCGATGACAGGCGGCACGTATTCATCGGACTTACGATGTGGGAAGTATGGGTCTAGAAAGGTAGTGGCAAATCCGTAAAATTGGGTTAAAAGGAGGGGCAGTTTGGTCTTTTGTGCTCTGGAAATTGGACAGAGAAAGGGACAGATGGACGGCTGGGATTGAGCCATGTGAGAAAGGATGGAATGGATGGTGACACGTGCTAAAGGTGGAGTGGTTTCTGGGACGTTCTCGTGTGTGCACGGCCCAAATAATTGGGGTGCACCCGTGCTATGTGTTCATGTTCTTCGACACACAGAGAGAAACAGAGGGATGAAATTGAGAGAATTGAAAGGGTGATCGTGGTTGCTGGTGAATTCTGGTGGGTGAGGAGTGACCGGAGAGTGAAGGAGAGCTTGGGAAGAGACAAGGAGGCATGGTGGCCGTGTGTGTGTGAGTTGTGAACCGCGGGAAGATCAGGGGGAAACAGGAAGGCAAGCAGAGAGTTTACGAGGAATCGTGGTGCTGTGGCCGTGTGTTAGTGCAATTGACCTCGAGAGGAGGCTGAGGCGGCGTCGTAGACTCCAGGGAGCACGGCGGCTAGCACGGTTGCGGACGGTTGCAGGTAATCTCTCATCCCTGTACAATTACTCTGTTTTTCCCGTGGGGTTCAATTCGAAAGTTGTGGGGTTGGGCGTAGAGTCGAGGGATTTGGAGGTCAGGGTGAGACTCCTGGAGGTCCCAAGAGTCGACTGTGTGTGCTGCCGTGAGGGGTGGTGCACGGTGGTGGATGGTACGACGGAGAGACTTTAGGTGCTCTGTTTTGGCCGTGGGCTCAAACGGTGAGTCGTGACGTTTGGGCAAGAGTCGACGGTCAAGGGGAGTCGGGTTAGACTTAGAAGGGCCCTAGGAACCGTCTGGTGTTGCCACCGTGACGGAGGATGACCGGAGTGGCTGGATCGTGAAACAGGGGGAGTTTGGCCATCTGTTTCGAGCTACAGTCGACGGGATTGGGGCGGTGTCGAGGTCTGAGGAGCTGGGGAATGGATAGATTGGAACTGGACGAAGCTTTAGGTGAAGAAAGGAAGAGAAATCGTGCAGGCACGGCGGTGAACCGCTGACGCCGGTTCAGGTTGCAGGCTACTGTGCTGAACCGGGTCTGCTCAAGGTTGAAGGGCACTGTAGCAGGCGCGTGAGGGCCACGCGCATCCACTTTGGGCGGCGCGTGGGGGCGCGTGTGGCTGCGATGCGGAAAACGGTCAACATGGTTTTTGGTCTAGGCGTTGTGATGAGTCCATTGGCATTGGTTTCGGGTTGATCGGACGTCGAATCGAAGTAGTTCCGCGAGGGTGAAAGTTTAGGGTTCCGGTTCGTTACGTTTAGGACCCGGGGATTTTTGAGGGAATTTAGATGGATACTCATGGACATGTTAGTGACGTATTTTGGTGGTTGTTGACAGGATCGGGATTTCCCGAGGAAGCCGAGGAACGTGCAGGACGTTCGGGACACGATTGAGGGCTTGGTACTGTGAGTGGACCCTTTCCTTAAACTCAAACATGCATAACTGTTTTCTATAATTGTTTTATATATGTGATTTCATGATTGTTGGATTTAGGATGTGATTTTACATAATTGCACGTTTTTCGAGAAAATACGGTATTTGGCACGTTTTACGATAAAAGGTTGATTTCTGATTATAATGTTATAGTTTTGAGATTTCAAACACTATTTCAAGCACTAGGGTACTATGTGTTTACCAGTAATTATTTCTACAGCACTGGTTGCATCAACTTGATATCCATCCATGGCATCTTCTAATACGAGATCAAGAGGAAGCCACAAAGGAGAACGGCTTGTCCCGAGGCACAAACCAGCAGAAGAAGCCCGAGATCCAGAAGTCATAACTGCATGATATTTTTGCAAAGAACTTGTTTTCCGTTCTTGAGGCAAGACAATGTGAGTATCTGAAGTCAACTGTATGAGAGCTTCTGGGGTAAGATTTTTTGAATTTCGTAATGATAATGACTTCGAACTAAGCAACCGTAATCGCTGAATAAAACTTGTCCAATGTGCAGGCCTGAAAAAGTGGGACGGCATGTTAAGCAATGTCTTGCACTGAAGGCAAAGATCAAGAAGGAAACTTATCATTGTAATGTGAAGGGAAGCTAGTCTTTATTTTTAGGACCTGCTGGAAAACGAAATGAGAAACACCATCAATGCACGGCTTCTCAAACCATACAAAGAAAATCTGTCTAGAGCACATTACAAATATTTCATGACAAATCCAGAAGTTTCAGAGAAATTACTATAACTTGAATAATAAAACAGGCCATACAATGTTGGAGAAAACTCTAATATAAAATTCCTAGAAAATACTTTGATTTGCAAAAAGAATGAACAAGAATGGGCAAAAAAACAGAAGCAATTGTCAAACGAAGCAAGGACTTACAAGTTTTGGCGAGTCAAGTGAAGAATTCTTGAAGTTACTTTATGTTCAAGAAATTGCACAATTATCTCAATCGCCATGATAGTATTTGCATCTTGCAAGATCTCGCTATACTCATTCCTCTTCTCATAATATTTACCGTGACAATCTATCGCTATTTCTTGAGGTTCAATTAACCATTTGGACTTATTTTCCAGGATACTGTTTAGCAATCCCTCATCGTCTAATGATGCATCAAGCAATTGCCAGACAATCGAAAATAAAAACTCAACCACAAGAATCCCAGGGTCAGTTGCTGGAAGACCAAATATCTGGGAAAGATGAAGAATGGAATCTATTGATTTCATGATTCTGTACAAAAAAAATATATATAGGTTAGAAATTCCAGATCCAATAATTAACCCCTATTCGTACCATCATCACGACAATGTAAGCAAATAGTCATTTCTGACTAAAGATCAGATATTACTTTTGATAATTTGGCCCATTAATCTGAGATTTAAGTGTAAATATGTGTCTCTTAAGGAGTTCCATGTAAAGTCTATATGCCACGGGCTGGGAATGTCGACTTGGAATGACCCTGCAGAAAGAATGGTAGACAACAATAAGACCATTAGTTACCAGGGCATGAGAATTTCCACTTTCCTACAAAATTAGATATGGAGAAACAAACAGAATCCAATATAAGATGGATTCTGTTGGCCACCGGAAGCCAAAGCTCTTAGCAGAACCAAACCAATGCATTAGTAGTAAGCAATGCACCCAATATCAGTAATCTGCATGCCACTTGATACTTCAAATATTTTCTTTGTAAATACATCATAATCAATGCCACACTCACTCGTCAATCTAGCACATAGCAATTTAAGATTTAATTGAGTTCACAAGGGAAAGAAGATTAGATTAGGATGTGTCACATGTCAAGGTAGAAGCAGAATAGCATAAGAAACATCATCATTCATAGTGCATGGCGCAGTGAAACCAAAGGCTCTCGTTAGTATGTTGTAAGAAATGTACAAAATAAGGACCTGTAAAAGCACGAGCAACTAATGCATGATCTAAGTAATGAAAACTCTGCTCTGCTAAGCCGAATACAATGAACTAGCATTCTTTTATCCTTTTTTCACTTCTGGGAAACAATTGAATATGTTGGGATTCGAGAAGCAAAAGAGTATTCATACAATAGAAGGACATTCCACTGGTCAAATGAAACACAACAATATGATACAAGTTTGTCCAGGATATCTTCCTTGTCGAAAACAGCAACACAACATTATTAAGATTCTTTCATGACTTTCCTGTCCTCCAAGTTCCAAGCAACCAACAAAGTGCAGAAAATAAAGCCTTTCAACACAAAGAGCAATGAATTAAACAGTAGGGGCAAAAAAGAACGCCTTAAAAGTATCATAAACTTTATCTGATTCCAACACCCACCAAAAAAATATAGGAAAATCCAGAAACCAATATCTTCAAACAGAAAAATTGAAGGCAAAAGCACAAACCTTGTTGAGAGCAGAGCAAGAAGCAGCATAGGTGGCACAATCTTCAACATCAAAGCCTTCTCCAGAAACTTCCACATGATTGGCACGTTGTTGTCCCAGCAAATGTAAGAGACCAACACATTGGCTAGCTCTATTGAGGGCATAGACACCCCCCTGGAGCTCAAGTTGGAGGACAATTGTATAACCCATAGCAGAGGATCACAACCATTTTGCTGTGCAGCTTTGGTAAGCTCCACCACTCTGTCCCAGATAATGGTCTGTAAAGAAATCTCCATGGCTGAGCCAGATTTGATTATGGTTTTGGCCTTTTGGGTTGGTGGAAGAAACGGTAATGGTAAAGAGAAGATCAGCAACAGCAAAGTGGTGAGTGCTGCAGTGACTTTAATGAGTGGGAAGGAAATAGAGCGAATTGTTTCTTTGTTTTTTTTTTTTTTTGGGCCAAACTTTGGTTGTTTGTTTCGAGTTGGGGAAATTTGTGTATAAATGGATGGGGTCAGAGCTCTAAAAGTCAAATTGTGTGAGGGGTAATATTGGGATTTAGGCAAGGATTGGATTGATGAATTGTATTTGTACCTAAACTGAGATATAAATTTACTGCTAGCATGTTTTTCTAATCGATGTTATAGGCTTCGACTTTCTAGACTATATGGAAAATATTAATTTTGACCAAAAA
This sequence comes from Prinsepia uniflora, assembly GCA_032719365.1. Taxonomy (NCBI): domain Eukaryota; kingdom Viridiplantae; phylum Streptophyta; class Magnoliopsida; order Rosales; family Rosaceae; genus Prinsepia; species Prinsepia uniflora. The sequence continues at coordinate 43,973,028 of CM064861.1, read as the reverse complement.
CAAATAAAAGAATATATTTATAGTTTATATTTATGATTCATACGAATTCTACTTGTATTAGTGCATTTTAATAGTTTACAAATGTGATTTTCAAATATAATATTTTTAATATTATATGGTAATTTGAGAAAAATAAAAATCTAACTTTCATTAACATCTATATTTACTGATTTAGCCCCGAAGTAGTTTTGCAAAGTTTTTTTTCCTTTTTTGGGTACGCAAATTAATTTTGTATCTCGGAGGTTCACACGTCTCATGATTTACCAGATTCCGATTAAGGATTCTTCTGTACTTAAGGATTCTCCTGTACTTAAGGATTCTCCTGATCAAAAAAGTAGTTGCAAATGTTAGAGCCAAAACCCGGTCCCGCCCCCATAAGGAGCAGAACTGCTCGACTTTTCAGTTGGGGCTTGTAGCTAAGAAGGAAGGGCTGAAAATGTAATTTCCCTAGTAATCTTTCTTTCTCCTTATTCATCCTATGGGCCCAAGACCTGGGCCACTAATGATTACCAATCCATGTGGCCCAATAGGCAGGCAACAAGAGAACCTTAAATTACTTTTTAAATGTGTTCCTATATTACTAAATATTTTCATAGTGGTAAGGGTAGGTGAGGGATATGGGCACTAGGATGATAATATCCGCACTCGAGTGCAGGGTGGGCCCCACCTCCAACTCAGGTTGACAGTGACAACGGAAGAATTGGCAATTTTTTTTTTTTTCAAGTTTTAGGGTTTAGGTTAGCTCTTGGCATTCGGCCGGGTTGGATAAGCCCGACTCAAATTTTTTGAATTTGGGTTGGATCGGGTTGGATTTATTAAATAATTTTTTAAATTACGAATCGGACTGGGTCAAGTGGGCTTAATGACATAAAAAAGAGCCTACGAGCTTTTATCGGACTGGGTTTATATCGGGCTTTTCGGGTCGAGCCTATTAAGCCCATTTGGATCGGGCTTACGTGAGTTTTTGCAATAAACTATGTCAAATTTTAAAGTTAAAAAAAATATATGCATGAAAAAAAAAAATATTAACAATGAAAAAAAATATTAACAATGAAAAAAGTACTCAATGGTGCAAAAACATGGCCTTGTTAAAATAAAATACTCAAGGGTGCAAAAACATTGGGCCTATTAAGTAGGTGGAGGAGTGGTTAGGGTTTGTATTGGGTATTGGGTATTGGACTTTTTAAAATAAATTAGGTGGATTTGGGGCTGAGATTTGAGTTTGGGTTGAAATATTAATATTAGGAATGGATTGAGTATTAATTTTTAAATAATAAGTATTTTATATTTTCGGGATTATAGGCCGGGTTTATTAGGGGCGGGTCGGGCTGGGCTTATCGGGCTTTATCGGGCTCGGGTCTATCGGGTTTGAACACCATAAGCCCAAACCCAGCCCGCTAACTCTCTGGCCGGGCCGACCTACGGCCCATAGCGGGTCGAGCTGGGCTTTTGTCCATCGGGTTTATCGGACCCCATAAGTCCATGGACTTTTGGGCCAAATGGTGAAGGCTAGTTTAGGTGTGGGAAAGGTGGTCCATTTTCTCAATTGTCCATTTTTTTTTTTTCGTTTTCTTTTTGGAAACTCAATTGTTCCTCTGAGGACCAGTTGAAGCCTTTTGCTATATTCTCACAATACCTCCTCAAATGCATGCATGGGTTGGTTGGTAGGTAAGTATAGCCAATTTAAAATGAGATAATCTCAAGTCTCTCAACTAATGTGGTTCAATCTCTCACAACAATCCTAATTAAAATTATAATAATATTTCACTGGAGGTGGGATTATGCTGTCAAAGATATGGATTAGTGAGCAAGGAATAAAGGTTAATTACAGGTGGCACAAATAATTACATGGTACTATTTTTTTCTCCAATGTAAATACATGATTATAACTAAGTAATTTTGTGGCAAAATTCTTTTTTACCTTTTAAAGTAAGAAAGCTGATTTTAACACTGAATTTTTTTTACTTGCTGAATTCCACTTTTCATTTTATCTTTTATATTTTTAAAGAAAAAAATAGATTGCAACCACTGAAAAATTGAGTGTAGAAATTAACTCGTTAAAGTGATACTGGATTTAGCTAGAGAGAAGCTTCCTAAAAACATAATGGTTTTGAGATTAATCAAGACGTCTGAGTATCAGTTACCTTGAGTTGAGTACTTGAGTTTGTGAACCAATTAGTAGTAATACATTGGAATAGGTAGATAGAATTAGAAATGAGTTCGAAGAAGAAAAAGTGAGTTGGGTGAAATGGTCCAGCCGATCTGAGCAACCACATCATGGAAAGTTGAAAGTTGTTATCATCTGCTTTGAAGCTGGTGGAGTGGGAGAGGATAGGCTTAACAAAACCCACACCACATGAATGGATGATGATAATGATGTAACTTCTAAACGTCTGAAGCCACTCCGAATTTCACTTTTATACATCAATGAAATAAATAATCAGCAAATTGAATAATCGGAGAAATATATGATCATTTTTAATAAGTTATTTATTTACCATATAGAATTTAGATGTTGATGAAACTGATTTTATTTATTTATTATTATTTACTAAATTCTATGAATTGAAATAATATATAACCTAACTACTAAAATGTCTTTATACAAAAAAATATATTATATTACTTTATTTTTATTTTTTATATGATTGGAGTAGAGCCTTACATAGTAAATTAATAAAAAATTCAAAAGTTTGAAATATTACTGCGACCATTCATTAATAAAATTTGAGAAAATGCGGATGAATTTATTTTCTCTTTTGCGCACAAAACTCATTGATTTATATTGTAAACCATGCTTTTTTTTACGAAAAAATATTGTAAATTATGTTTTCAGTTGTGGATGGAGGTGACTCAAAAATTGAGGATTGATTCACATATATATATATATATATATATATTACGTAGAATCATTGTAATCAATACTTGTAAACTATGTTTTACAAGTAAATACAAAAAAAAAAAGTAAATAATGAGAATTATTATTTTTGGTTTTATTCATATTATTGTTAAGTAAGCGCCTTTAGTACTATAGCTTGGGGGAATTTCCCTTTACATATTGTGGAACCCAAAATCGTCCGAAAATTGTGGAGCTGCCACGTGGCCCATAATTCCCAAAATGACCAAATTGCCCCTGGCAATAACACTAACACCCACACATTAAATAATCTATTTACCAGCTAAATACGTTATTTAATCGAGTTAAAATCTCTGTAATATTAATATTCTCCCTGAGAGTTAATTGTCATTATTCTTAGTAACGGACAATTAATATTAATATTAAGACACAATAATTATCATTATCATTATTCTCCCTGAGTTATCATTATCATTATTCTTCGGGTTGTATGCTCCGAGGCTTCCAAGATTTTCCTATAAATAGCGGAACATATTTCATTTCCGAGGTACGTCGATTCTTCGCTTCGAAGTATTTCCTTTTCCTCTCTCAAAGCTAACTTAGGCATCGGAGTGTTCTTGGTCGAACAACCCCCCGGGTAAATCGATCGAGGCAACGATAGCTGATTGTTTGCTGTTTGCAGGAATTGTGAGGACTTTTCGCGGCGGGTTCGATTTTTGATTCAACAATTGGTGCTTTCATTGAGAGCTATTGAGTTATACTCAGAAGAAGCTCTCTCATTTGTTCATCGTTCATCTTTCTTCGTTCGTCGTTCATCGACATTGTTCGAAGATTTTGAACGTTGTTCATCACTCATCAAGAATTCGTTCATCGTTCATCTTTCTTCGTTCGTCGTTTATCGACATTGTTCGAAGATTTTGAACATTGTTCATCGTTCATCTTTCTTCGTTCGTCGTTCATCGACATTGTTCGAAGATTTTGAACGTTGTTCAAATCATCCATCAACAAGCTTTTCAGCTCAAGATTCTTTGTTTCGACATGGCTAGGGTTCGTCGATCCGCTCGCTCAGCTGGAGAAGGTGTTTCCGCCTCAACTGCTCAGACCAGGAATGAGGCTCGCATAGAGACTCCGGAGGAGCGGCCAATTCGACCCCGGCGTGTGTCTATAGAAGCGCCCATGGAAACGCTCAGAGGGAGGCCAACCTTCAGCTTTGGAGCATTCCCTTCTCCAGCTAACCAAGTGTCTGCACTAGGGGAAGGAACTTCGACTTTACAACAAGCAGGCGGGCTGATGATGGGAAGTGCATCACAACATGATCAGCCCACGAAAAACATGGACCTAAGGGAATTTCTGGATGGGCGTCACGACATCTCAAGGAGAAGTCACTATCAACCTCTCCAGGACAACTTGGCGCAGTAAGTTGAAAGGTTGAGCAGCCAAGTTCAACTCCAGTCGGAACTCTTGCAGCGACTTCTGGCGGAAAGACCGGTCCAAGAGCCAAACAGACATTCCGCATCACGTGGGAGACAAGAGAATGTTCCAAGGCGTCCTGAGAAAGAAACAGTCCGCTGTCGAACGATGTCACGAGACATTTCGCTAAGTGACTCTGGTGAAGGAAGTCACGCTCGTCGAGCAAAAAGCCCACAACTCCTAAGGCCATCAGTACATGAGCGGCTAGGAAGTAGGATTGGGGCTACTTCACAAGTGGAGCGCTCACAGCGCTCACATGGGAGTAGGGGGCAACCTCAGGCTCTACGCAAAGACCCAAAACGATCTGCCCATGACAGTGAGAGGGAAGATGAAGTCTACTCTCCTGCACGATCCCAGAGATCAATGGGAGAGGCTCAAGGAGGTTTCCGGCGATTAGCACGGAATGACTCACCCCATCAGCAAGGTGGGTTGCGGGCTGATGATGTTCAAAAAATGCTGAACAGGCACCTTCGTGCTCAACGACATGGCGATCTAGAGGACGATCTACGTCGCCAGATACAGCTCTCAACTTCTTTCGTAAGGGATATTGAGGAAGAGCCATTCCCCCAAAGGTTTGCGACGCCAAACTTCACTCCGTTCAAAGGAGCCTCTGACCCGGTAAAACACATAGATTTTTACCGGGGAGTCATGGTCCCCCACAGGCATAACGATGCGCTCATGTGCAAAGTTTTTCAAGCTTCTCTTCAAGGCCAAGCCATGACTTGGTTCAATCATCTCCCCCGGAGGTCGATTGCATCCTTTGAAGAGTTGGCTCTAGCATTTGTGAAGGAGTACGCACAACTTCGGACAATCGAGGTGAAGGATGACCATCTTTTCTCTGTCCGAAAGAGAGCAAAAGAAACTCTGCGTCAATACATACGAAGATTTTGTGAAGAGAAGTCTCGGATTGTCGGCTGTAGCGACCTTGTTGCGGCAATGGCATTTAAACAAGGACTTCCCCGGGACAGCCAGCTTTACGGGGACATTGTCATGAGTAATGCGCGCAGTCTCACCAAAATGTTTTCGCTAGCAGAGCGACATGCAAGCTGGGAGGACGAGAAGAACGCCACTCATACCCAGGACCATGCTGGGGCTGGTGAAAAAACCTCCATTAAAGATGAGCCCCATGGAAAGTTTGCAGCTGGAAAATCCAACAAGCGCAAAGCGGGACAACCCTCCCAAACACAAGCTATGGGGAAGCCTAACTTGCAGCTATCTTTGCCGGTCCATCAGATCCACAATGAAATTAAGGACAAGCCATGGTTCAAGAAGCCGGAGCCAGTCAAAGGTGATCAAGAGAAGGCTGATAAGACGAAGTGGTGTGCCTTCCACGAATGCTATGGGCATAACATCGGCAAATGCATTTCTTTCAAGAGATATCTCCGGAATCTCATCAAGGAAGGACATTGCACTGAGTACGTCAAAGGGAAGGTTGTGGATCGACCCATTGACAAAGGACTAAAGGAACCTGCAGCAAAGATGATTCGCATCAATACCATCATAGCAGAATCGGAGTTGTTAGGAACCACCTCCAAGCAAAAGAAAAGAAAGATCCGGGATGCACTAGTCGTCTCTCAAGTCTCCCATGTTTCCACCCCCGGGGTGGCCAACGACCTTGTCGTTGGTTTCTCTTTGAAGGACAAGGTAGGACTTGACTGGCCGCATGACGATGCATTAGTCGTGTCCATCCAAATCGCTCATGCTCAAGTTGATCGGATTCACGTTGATGAAGGGAGTGCAACAAATATCCTCAGCTTGGATGCAGTACGCAAGATGGGGTTAGAAAGCCTCACAACAAAAAGGGTTGTCCCGCTCCGAGGTTTCAATGGGTCGACCAGCATGACCGTAGGCGCTCTCCAGCTGGATGTACATTCTGATCCTGTAGTCACGTCCCAGACTTTCTACATCATGGATGAATACTCTCCATACAATGGAATTTTGGGAAGGCCATGGCTTCACAAGATCCTCGCAACCACGTCAAGCCTTTACCAGAAAATTCGGTTCCCTATTCCCGGTGGTGGAATCGGGGAGATTAAAGGCGATCAGGCGATGGCTCGGCGGTGCCTTACTGAAGGGCTAAAGGAGGTCAAGGAGGAAGAGTTTGTTCCCCAAACAGGATCATCCACTGGGGGAAAGCTTTATTCTTCGTCTCCCAAATAGCAACTAATCACAGGTCAAGATCCAGACATTCATGAGGAACCACCAACTCCAGAAGGATGGCAGTTGGAGGATGACGTCACCCTCATCCAACTTGACCCTCAATATCCTGAGCGAGAGGCCCGCATAGGTGCTCGGTTGGGTGACACAGAAAAAGAAGAACTCATAGCTTTCTTGCGTGAGGAGAGAGAAGTTTTCGCTTGGTCTCCGTCTGACATGCCGGGGATTGATCCCACCATCGCTTTCCACAAGCTGCACGTCAATCCCAACCACAAGCCGGTCAAGCAGAAAAGACGTAATTTTTTCCCCGAGAAAATTGCTATCATTCAGGAGGAGATTGACAAGTTACTCATTGCTGGATCCATTGAAGAAGTTCCGCACTCTGAATGGCTAGCAAACGTCGTACTTGTCAAGAAAAAGGAGGCAGGACGATGGAGAGTTTGTGTTGATTACACCGATCTCAATCTTGCGTGCCCAAAGGATAACTATCCTCTACCCAGGATCGATCTCTTAGTGGACTCAACTGCAGGAAATGAGCTCCTAAGCTTCCTGGATGCATACTCGGGCTATAATCAAATTTCCATGTATGAAAAAGACAAGGACAAAACTGCCTTCGTCTTCGATCGAGGTGTGTACTGCTACAAGGTCATGCCATTTGGCCTCAAAAATGCGGGTGCAACGTACCAGAGACTCGTTAATCGGATGTTCAAAGATCTCATTGGCAAAACCATGGAGGTCTACGTGGATGACATCATGGTCAAAGGAGAAAGACGAGGGGATCATATCACCAACTTGCGAGAGACCTTCAACTTGCTAAAGAAGTACAAAATGAAGCTCAACCCTCTAAAGTGTACATTCGGGGTATCAGCAGGGAAGTTCTTGGGATAGCTTGTGACTCAACGTGGGATCGAGGCAAATCCAAAGCAAATCAAGGCAATTCTCGAGATGAAGTCCCCATCAAGTCTAAAGGAGATTCAAATTCTCACTGGACGAGCAGCAGCATTTAACAGGTTCCTGTCCAAGTCAACCGACCGGTGTCGACCTTTCTTCCAAGCGGTAAAGAAAGCATCCAGAGATAAATGGGATGAAGGTTGTGAGAAAGCATTTCAAGATCTCAAGGCCTACTTGACGTCTCCACCGCTGCTATCAAAACCCAAAGATAACGAGGACCTGTTCCTGTATCTGGGGGTCTCTAATGTTGCTGTAAGCTCTGCACTTGTCCGGGAAGAGAATGGGATTCAACTGCCTATGTTCTACACTTCCAAAGCCCTACTTGATGCGGAGACACGATATCCAAAATTTGAAAAGCTGATTCTCGCATTACTGGTTACCACAAAGAAGTTGAGGCCTTACTTTCAAGCTCATCGGGTAATCGTCATGACAGAATATCCACTCCGTTCATTACTTCATGCACCTGATGCATCGACACGGGTAATGAAATGGGCTATAGAGTTGAGTCAGCATGATCTGCTCTATCGTCCCCGAACAGCTGTCAAAGGCCAAGCCTTAGCGGATTTTGTTGTGGAGTTCACACCAGCATCATTGGAAGGAAGCAATGACAATAAGTTCGGCAGTGCCCCCAGGGCCGTCGACACTTCCTTGTCACGAGCTCATGGCGACAGTTCCTCTTCTCTGCAACCCTCAACTTCCAATCATCTATGGAAGCTCTTTGTTGATGGTTCCTCGAACCAGAAGGGGGCAGGAGCGGGGATTTTCCTTATCACTCCAGATGGCTCAATAATGGAACAAGCAGTACAGTTTGGATTCAAAGCCTCTAACAATGAAGCAGAGTATGAAGCTTTAATTTGTGGGCTCACACTTGCCAAGGAGTTGGGAGTCAAAAAACTTGCTATTCATTCAGATTCGCAGCTGATCACTAATCAATCGATCGGTGAATATGCTGCGCGTGATGCACGGATGCTCAGATATAATAACAAGGTCCAGGAGATGCTTGCTTTTTTCTCGGTTTTCACTTTTCATCAACTTCCACGAGCCGAAAATACACAAGCAGATGCGTTGCCCAATCTAGCATCATCACTCGACTTTCGTTTCAAGCGTTCAATCCCGATTGAGTATCTCGAGCAGAGAAGTATTGATGTGAAGGAGATTGAAGTAAGACAAATTGATTCATCACCAAGTTGGCAAGATCCTTTTATCAACTATCTAGAGCATGGAACATTGCCTGATGAACGATTAGAAGCCCGCAAAGTCCAGATGAAGGCCGCACGATACTATGTCGACAAAGGCCGGCTCTTTCGAAAGAGCTTCACAGGGCCGAACTTGTTATGCTTGAAGCATCCTGAAACATTGAAAGTCCTGGCTGAGATTCATGAAGGACATTGTGGAAATCATTCCGGTGGAAGATCGCTTGCCCAAAAGATGCTTAGTGCGGGATTTTACTGGCCTACTTTACGCCAGGAAGCTCTGCAGTATGCCCAGAAATGCGACAAATGTCAAAGGTTCAAGCCTAACCAATTGGCGCCACCGGAAGAGCTGCATGCACAGACGAGCCCTTGGCCATTCATGCAATGGGGAATTGACATCGTTGGACCGCTCACAAGCACTCCAGTTCCTAGCAAGAAGTATTTGATTGTTGCCACTGACTACTTCACCAAATGGGTGGAGGCAAAGGCCCTGGCCACCATAACTCAGGCCGATGTTCAAAAGTTCATCTGGAGCCAGATCATCTGCCGATTTGGACTTCCCAAAGTCATCCTAACAGACAATGGAACTCAGTTCACCGGTGCCATAATCAACGAGTTCTTTGAGTCATGGAAGATCAAGCATTTCACTTCAACTGCGTATTACCCACAGGGTAATGGCCAGGCAGAAGCTTCAAACAAGACGATCCTTGACTGTATTAAGAAGCGACTTGATGATAAGAAAGGCTTGTGGGAGGAGGAGTTGGATGGCACGCTTTGGGCTTACTGCACCACTCCGCGTCGTGCGACAGGAGAATCTCCGTTCACCCTTGCATACGGAACCGACGCAGTCATTCCTCCACATGTTGTTGTTCCATCGCCCTTTACCAAGCTGGATGATCCAGCAGTCAACTCCATTGCTCTAAGAACTTCACTTGATCTCAGCGAGGAATTAAGAGAGCAAGTGGTGAAGCGTATCTCCAGCTACCAGCAGCAAGTGAGGAGTTCCTACAACAAGAAGGCCCGACTCAGGAACTTTCTCCCAGGTGACCTTGTTCTCAAGAAAAGGTTTGCAACGCCCAATCGTCCAGGGTCTCAAAAACTCAAGTCCCCATGGGAAGGACCCTACCGAGTCTACCAAGTAGGCGGAAAGGGAAGCTACACCTTAGAGACAATGGATGGAAAGTTGGTGAGTGGTTCTATGAACGCTCATCACCTCCGGAAATATTATGTGTAATGAAAACTAGAGCTCAAAAGCTAAGCCAGTCTTTGTTTTGTGACAAATCTAGACTTTATTTTTAAGAATGATGTATTTAGACTTATCAATAAAGCTATCAAGTCATTCCTAGTTCACATATTTGTTATTGAACTTACAACAAGGTTCTTGAAGCCTTCCGCCGGGAAGCACTCAAGCCTTCCTCCGGGAAGCATCCAAAGCCTTCTTCCGAGAAGCACTAAAGCCTTCCGACGGGAAGCACTCAAGCCTTCCTCCGGGAAGCATCCAAAGCCTTCCATCAGGGAGCGCCCAAAGACTTCCTTTTCGAAGCACCCTAAGCCTTCCTCTTGGAAGCACCTTAAGCCTTCCTCATGGAAGCACTTCAAGCCTTCTCTTAAGAAGCACAAGCCCTTCCTTGAAGGCAACATACCAACAACTTAATTATCTAACGCCACAAGTTATTTGGAACTCGCCGTTGTGCACACACGGTTGCAGTGGGGGCATATGAATAAGTCCATTCTGACACATTGACAAGCATTTGAAAGTATTCCCTTCAACGTATTGAAAGGTGGATAAAAGAAAGTTAACACTTGCGTTCAAAAAATTGTTCCAACAATTCAGAAAAAATGCTTTTGTTATTTATTCATTTGGTGGGTGTCTGGCAAATCACATGTCGATTGCTCACACCGGTTATTCACTATTGGAATGAAAATTACAAACGAAAGGGAAATGACATAAAAAGCTACGAATGCAGATCTTCAAAACCCATTTTTTTTCTAAACTCTTCCCATTCTTCTTCTGAAAGTAGGGAAGTGTCGTTAAACAATGATTCAGCAGTCTCAGGGGCATCTTCCTTTCTGGTCACAGTCTCAGGCTCTAGGTCAGGTTCCGGTATAGGCTCGTACTCTTTCTCCAGCTCTGGTTCCCGCTCTTTGGTGGTGATCCCACTGCAGCTTGCAATGTCCAACTTTTGCGCCTCATTTTCTTTTTGGCTCAAAGTTGTGGGGGCATGTGGTGGCAGTAAGTGGTCGTTCCTCGGCAGCCTTTCAGTCTTCAGACTCTGGATTTCAGTCTTCAGACTCTGGATTTCCACTTCCAAAAGTTTGATTCTCTCATCTGAGTCCTGTAAATTTCTGCGCAGCAAAGTGACCTCGTCTCGGGCAACATCTCGCTCATTCTCTATCAACATCCTTTCTGCACGGCTTGTCTCCAGCTCGCCCACTTTGCCCTCCAATGTATGGATTCTCCCGACCAAAGCTTCATTGTTCCGTCTAGAGTGATCTCGGGCTTCTCGAAGGCGTTTGCATTCGCTCTTCATTCGCATGTTTTCATCTTCGAGACTGGCATTTCCACGAAGCATGTCAACCAACTTGCGTGCCCCAGCTTTTGCAATCCTAAGGTCTCGGACTACCTTGTCGTAAGCTCCTTGTGGAACCGTCTTTTCAGTTTCCTTTGCTAGGGAGGAGGCACCTATCACATCAGGAGTCTTGGATGACGACCGTGTCTCTTCCACTAATCGGATCGGGCCTTCATCTCTCAACGCTTCAATTACTTCAGGGGAAGTGGGAATCGCCTTCAGCTTCTTAAGTTGTATGGCTGCATCTTCGTAAGGCCAGTCTGAGGTTTTGCGCTTGCTAGATGACTCTGCAGGACTGGAACAGTTGGGCTTGGAAGGACCTTGAGGATCATGCTTTCTCTCCAAAGAGTCACTGGGCCCTGGCTTGTTGTTCTTCTTCTGGGTAACGGGTTTTTTCAAGCGCAGTGGAGCGTTCAACCACTCTTTAATTAGGGTGTCCGAAGGCCTCCCGCCATTCATGTCTCTGAGAGGAGAGAGTAGCCAGCTCATGTCTCGAAACTCTGGAGGAATTTTTAGGGCCATGTCAATCTTTTTGAGATCAGGATGGCCTTCAAACCCGCTGTACAGCTCATCAAACATGCGGAAGTGCGAGGCAATCCTCAGGTCCGGGGAGGCGTGTTTGTCCCATGCGCCACCAATTTCGATGCAGTTGAATCTGTACGAGTTGTCATCAAACTTCGTCCTCAAAAATAGCTCCATCTTGGGTACGACTCGAGAAAGCCGACCGCCGGTAATTCCGTTGTGCGACACTGAATAGCAATGCCATAATTCATCTTCAGTAAGCCCTAGGCCAAAGAATTTGTTCAGCTTCTCGAAGCACATGATGTGTCGATAGGCATCGACGTCCAGTTGAGCAGGGCTGCATCCCATCCGGCCAATAATCTTGGAGAAGAACTTCGTGAACGGGAACTTAAAACCCCACCCAATGATCAAAGGGTGGAATTTAGTCCATCGACCGCCGACAGGGTTTTTTCCTCTTCCATGCTTAAGTGCCTTCATGGAAGAACATCTGTCGCCAAGCTCCACGAAGACGTCGTCGGGAAAGGCAATCTGATTGCGAGCTTTCCACTCCATGAAGTCTTCAGGCTTCTCGAACTCCATATCTTTCCCTCGGAATGGGCTTTGGCTACGAGAACCGCCACGCTCCCACAATGCAAGCCTGCTAGGTCTCTCGAGAAGTGCACCTTGATGCATCTTGAAATGACCGCCTCGAACAAATAAAGTAATCACCGTTTGAATCGTATCCAACGGACGTTCTGAACTCCCGGAACGAGCAAAAGCGCCCGCCTACAATAAAGGAACGTATTTATTAGTTCCTAAAATAAATATATTCCAAAATATATACTCACTACAATTTATACACGTAATTATTTAAAATACGTATGCTATTATCAAACACTTTAATAATATTAATATGTTAAATACATATTTTAATATGTTAATATATCAAAATACGTAATAAATACAAGTATAAATACTCTTGTAAAAAAACAAAAGTCAAACACTAAAACATTTGAATATATAAATTCATATAAATAGCATTAATAGTATATGCGTATATATTTAATATATACATATTAAAACGTCACTAAAACTTTAATAATATTAGAAATATATATAATATATATGTATATATATTAAATGCAAGCAAATGTATGCACGCCTCCCATGAGGACGTTTCTTTTCGGTCCGTTCTTGACCAACGGATGGGAGCCAAATGAAGGACGCGATGTGCACTCCACGGTTGCACAGACCAGCCGACAAAGCGGGGTCCCACTCTGCCGTCGCTGCGCCAACTTTTGCGACATTCAAAGTCATTTGTGGCGCCAGTTTTTTTTTCATGGCCTGGCATGCTTTCCGTTCAACCAGTCACGGGGTGCCGCGTGACGCGCGCCAGCACCACCCTCCTGCTGCCCAACCAACCCGAACGGCATTGTTAACCCTTCCAAAAAATTTGACGCCTGGTGAGCTAATAAGGGCACTAACAGAACCACAATTAAATGTGGGACTACCTGCAGTGCTCACCAATTGGCCATGTCCCACGGCAGTTGGACCAAGCAAGTAGAGCAGTAAGTCAACTTGGTTCGTGCCTGGCCCATCAGAGATTTCAGCGCACATGCGCGCCTAGCAACACTCAAGCCACCAGACTGGCATTTCGCAGCCACTGTCCACGCGAGGCGCAGACGCGCCATACGCCATCACTAGTTCCATGGATTTTTGCCAGCTGCTCCTATATTTTGCTTCAGCCATGAGTCTCAACGTGACCTTTGGGGAGGCAAGTTCAGGAAAGAAATCTTCTCCAACCGAATCCAGTAGGTGGGACCGAAGCACAACCTCAAAATACATCACTACAGTGACTTCACAACATGTCACCTAAAAATACTTAAAATAAAGAAGGAAAAAGTCAAATTTACCTGACGCGAGGGTTTCTTCTCCAGACAATTCTTCCTTTCTTCCAAAGTAGATGAAGTAAAGGTCAAGATGAACCCAACCCATCGTACAGCTATTTAAACGAATGGAAATTCATAAACGGCTCAATTTGAGTCAAAAATTCATTTAATAGAAATTAAAATCATTTAATTGGTAAATTTCATTAAATTGGGCTGAATTTCATTTAATTCAAATTAAAGCCATTTTATTGGAACGTTTTTAATTTAAAGTTGACTAAAATCTTTAAATCTCACAAAAGTTAACTCAAAACAAAAATAGAAACGAACCTATTTTTCAACATAAAATATACGTATATGTATATGTATGAAAATGTGTATACGTATATATCTAATATGAGTATACCTTACTAACTTATTTTTAAAGCTCAACGCTTTTCCACAACTCGAAGAAAGAGTAAAAATAAAAGAATTCCATGAATGTACATCCCATTGGATTCTTTGAATTCCGAAGCGATGTGGGGGCATTTGTGGAACCCAAAATCGTTCGAAAATTGTGGAGCTGCCACGTGGCCCATAATTCCCAAAATGACCAAATTGCCCCTGGCAATAACACTAACACCCACACATTAAATAATCTATTTACTAGCTAAATACGTTATTTAATCGGGTTAAAATCTCTGTAATATTAATATTCTCCCTGAGAGTTAATTGTCATTATTCTTAGTAACGGACAATTAATATTAATATTAAAACACAATAATTATCATTATTATAATGAGTTATTATTATCATTATTAAATAATATAATATATTTAATTAATAATATATTATTTATTAATTACAAATTCAACCGACCAATCAGAATGCTCCGAGGCTTCCAAGATTTTCCTATAAATAGCGGAACATATTTCATTTCCGAGGTACGTCGATTCTTCGCTTCGAAGTATTTCCTTTTCCTCTCTCAAAGCTAACTTAGGCATCGGAGTGTTCTTGGTCGAACAACCCCCCGGGTAAATCGATCGAGGCAACGATAGCTGATTGTTTGCTGTTTGCAGGAATTGTGAGGACTTTTCGCGGCGGGTTCGATTTTTGATTCAACACATATTGTATGAGGGATTTCATATTTAATTCGATATGCATTGTGCATAATATAACATTTCTTTTCAATATCATTATATTTATAAAAATAAAAAAATCGAAAGGCTGAGACAATATATTGACACCTATATCTTTTTTAAAAGTTCAAAAAAAAACTTCATGATTCTGATTCCTTGACCTATTTAACTTTTTTTCTAGCATTTTCTTCCCACTACCTCAAGGCGGCTAAGGCAAAGCAAACATGAGTCAAAGAGTAATTCCTCCTCCTCGTCTTTTAAGTTAATCATTTTAATATTGAAATTTACCGTTCCTAAATTATATTTCAAGGTACATTAGTGATCATTCCGTTAAATTTTTAAAAGTAAAAGCTATTTTTTTATCATTCTGATCTAAACACAAGTTAATGCGAAAATAACAAAAATCTTTTAAAAGGGCAAAGAAAATGCTGATTTATTGGATGACGTTTTAAATACATTCAATCCTTTCTTTGGACCAGCAACGACAACTACCTACCAGTCTAACACGGAGTTGCTCCCGTTTCACTAGTTAACAATAGTTTTTGAATTCAACTTTTTTTTTTTTTGGTAAGTGCTTTCCATTAAAGCCCAAAGGCAGACCTAAAAACCAGAAAACATAACAAGAAAAAAGAAAAGACCATTCAAAGAGAGCAATCCCAGCAAAGAAAAATTACAGAGAACTCGGAGAGTAAGGAAGACCATCCCGAGAGAGAACAAAATGTAGTTTAATAATAGGAGTGTCTTCGGACCACCTATATTGTGTCGCTATGAGAAGAATCAAGCCAAAATTTAGCCCAATTATTTTAAGTGAATTCTAATTCAATTTCGCTTCCAAATAAACCCTAAATCCGACAATTTGAATTAGGAATAAGAAATGATTTAAGATAGAATGTCAAAAAGCCTCTTTTACCCCTAAACATTTGGGCATGTGCGTATTACGTAATAATTTTTAACAAAAATTGTTCCGAAATTTGGTGAAAGAACCATCAATGCACCTTGAGATATAGTTCATTGACAACAAACTCTAATATTGAAGTTTACGGATAATAGGCAAAATTTAGATAAAATTTAGGGATGATAACAACTATTTAATGATGTTATAAAGTTAGTCTTAGTCGGTCTATTTCTATTTTATCATATAGGGTTACTACTTGAAATGTATCCAGGGTTACTGCTTGAAATGCATCTCGGGCTACTACTTGAAATGCATATAGAACAAGTCACTTGATTTCATTTTGTACACACAAATAAATTTCGTATCACTTTGCTTCCAAAAAGGGTACAATGTCAACTCCGTTGCTTATGTGCCAGGAATGTGATACAATTTATAGGGACAGTTAGGACATTTTATCATAACTTAAATTAATTCAAGTTAATTTTAATATAAAATATGGGATATTATTGTCAACGTACCTAAATTTTACACTAATTATAGTTATCGTTCTTAAACTTTATTATTAGTAATAGGCGTACATGAACTATGTATAAATTGACAAGAATGGTCCTTACGTTAAATTTTGTTAATGATTCATGAACTATGTATAAATCGACAAGAATAGTCCTACTATTAAATAACGATTTTTCTTTAAAAAAAAAAATAGACATGAAAGGACAATTTTATTCTTATTCTTAATAGAAATTATTGAGAAATTTAACGGAAAAACTATCTTTACATATTTAGACATAGTTCATAGACATCTGCTACTTAATAAAGTTCATGGACAATAACTTAGTGTAGAATTGCGGAACAACTGCAACCTTTTTCCCTAAATTCTTAAATTTTTTAAAACTAATTGTGTTTTTAGATGAGGGAAAAGAATATTGGATTTGTTAAAAAAAAAAAAATAGAATTTCAAGTTCCTAATGCACTAATTCTTTTGTTTGGATCGATGCATAAATATAGGAATGTAAAATTTTAAGAAAATAAAAAATTTAAAATTTGGATGCCACTAAATTTTATCATTTGATAAATTTTTAGTAATCTTAAATTTTTTTCATCCAAACACATCCTAAACGAGTAAAAATATGAGAGCTTTTCCCCAACCCAACCATTCGGCTTACACTCAATGCCAACTTCATCATCTACATTCGACAAGTTTTATCTTCTCTTCATCTCTGCTCCACTTGGAAATCCAGTTCAATCTCCATCTCCCCTTCTCTAATCAACCTCCGATCCAATTACAATCTTTTGCTAGAACGAATCTGAGGACAACCTGAATCACTTCAACAACCCCACGACATGAACGACCTCGACCAAGACCATAACCTTAGCATGGGAATCGACCACTTGCTCTTCTTCTTTCCTCCGCCAAAATTTGCCTACTTCGATGACGACGATAGTGCTGGTATTTCTTCGATGATGGGTTGAGGAAGACATAAAAGTATTTAAAATATGGGAAAATAGTTTCCAATGTTTCTAAATTTTACACTAATTTTAGTTATTATTCCTAAATTTTGTTATTAGTAACAGACATCCTTAAACTATATCTAAATTTGTAAGGACAACCATTTTGTTAATTTTTTTTAATGATTTCGTTAAAAAAAATACACATAATAAGGAGAATGTTACACTTATTCTTAACATAAATAGGTGATAAATTTAACTCAAGGATTCTTTTTATAGGTTTAGACATAATTCATGAATGTTTGCCACTAATAATAAATTTTAGAGATGATTACTAAACTTAGTATAAAGTTCTGGTGACGTTGACCACATTTTTTCATTAAAATATTAACTTGAATTCATTTAAGTCGTGATAAAATATCTTAGTTACCCTTACAAGTTTTGCAAAATTAATGTCACGTAAGTAATTTTACTAGCAATTGGATGTGTGTGACATAATAATGCTACGAGATTGAATTTGTAGACTTCGGAGTATATTTGAAGTAATAAATCTATCCTCTATCGTAATCACTCATATTTTATGGATTTTTTTTCAAGTGGGAACATTCTTTACCATCATTTTTCCTTTACATATTGTGAAAATTTGGTAATATGTGAGAATAAATAAATAAAGTTGATCATTTTTAATATAATAAAGTAAATAAAAGTTCAGACAGTAAATTTAACAGGTTATAAATTTAGGAGGTGCATCCAAACATCATATGAAAACTTTACACCAATTATTTTTTTTTTTCAGAAGGAAGAAAAAAAAATGAATAAGCATCATCTTTGTTTTCAATTTTTGGTGCATGAATGCAATTAATTTTTTCAGAAGAAGAAGGAAAAAAAAAACAATTAAAAATGAATAAGTATCATCTTTATTTTCAAACTTTGGTGCATGAACGGTGAGGGGGTACCTAACAACTGCTAGGGAGATTTGGATAATACTAATAAAGTAAGAAGTGGATATTTGGTACCGAATCTTAGTGCCTTGGACACCTTAAACACCGAACTCTGAGACATAAACTAAGACAGAGACAGAGTGCCTGCTTTATGTTTATTGGGCGTGCCATGCCCACCAACTTGTAACATGGACAATGGACGGAGACAGCTCCGAACGGCTAATTGGAGGGAAGAATTTTCGGCCTTGTATTAGGTACTCGATGGGCCAGGTTGGTGAGTTTGAGCAGATTTGATACGATAACTTATGAGATTCAAATATTTTGAATAAAAATATGAAAGTTGTTTTATTAGAAGGGGATTAGAAAGAGAAGAGTTAGAAAGAAACTTATCTAATCT
The DNA here is from genome assembly GCA_032719365.1 of Prinsepia uniflora. Classification (NCBI taxonomy): domain Eukaryota; kingdom Viridiplantae; phylum Streptophyta; class Magnoliopsida; order Rosales; family Rosaceae; genus Prinsepia; species Prinsepia uniflora. The sequence continues at coordinate 43,954,643 of CM064861.1, read as the reverse complement.
ATACCTTTAAAATAATAGCATTAGAAAAATATAAGTTTTTTATATGTCTAATCCTATCTAAATCTCATACAATAAAATTATATTTATTTTCACATTTAAAATAAATTGAATTTGAAGACTTACTGTTTGTTGAAGCGTTAAATATTCCAACTGTCGATTACTCGTCGCCCAATCACCAAATAACTCGTGTCCTTACTCGTAACTTGTCAACTTAAGTGAATAGCGAGTCTCCCATTAGTACGGGCACCGGTGTGGTGCTGGCCTAAGATTCTTCGACGGTTAAGTCAGTAACTTTGTTCGTAAGAGAAAACAGTAAATGGTAAATTGGGCAGAGTTGTAGTGAATAGTAGATATTAGTTACCTTTATTGGGAAATGTGTACCCCTTATGTAACGACCTGTCCCAAATTTCGGGATTAGATTAGTGACTAATCATGGATTAGTGAGGTTAATCGATAATTAGTTGAGCGAAATCGGACGGACGATGAAAAATGATCGTTTTGTCCCTAGTCGTGGGCAAAATGTTGACTTTTGACCCGGGAGGTCTGATGGCCGAGGGCCTAGGACCGTTACGTAGATCGGGTCGATACGAATCTGTAGACAGGCGGCACGCCGAAAACGGACGTCGAACGGAGAAGTTATGGTTCACGAAAGTTTCGGGTCACTATTGCACGTTTTACAAAACGGAGAGCTTTTGTACTCAAGTGGGCCAGATATTTTAGGAAGGCCCAATGGATGAATGACAAGTGTCACTCATCCATTGCCCATTGAGATTGTATTCATGCATTTCCCATTCCTTTGTTCGTGCAAAACCAAACCCGATCTCACCCTTGAACCCAAATCCATATCCCTGCCCTTTTGATTCTGTGAAAGGCTAGGAGATGAGGGAGGATGATTTTGTGATGGCTGGTGATGACAAGGGCCGCCGTGGACGGCGGTGATGGCCCAGAACCCCAGGTAACCCAACAGCCCCATTTGTCAGGACCCACCCCGGTTTCACCCCGAAACCCGAGGTCAATCCTGCTCCCGTTTGACACCCCGACACAAAAATCAAAGTAAACTCACTTTGAACCACCAAAGTTCTCAGTCAGACGCAGGAGAGACTATAAAAACATCCCGAAGTTAAAGGTCTACAGAGCATAGTACTAAATACAAAAGAAAGAAAACCAATAACTAGATACACACACAGAAAATTTAAAACACTTCGGGGCCGCTCTCGTAACTTCTATGCCTCCGACGCTGCCTCGACGCCGAAACCCTGTTCTAGCTCCACGACCTGGAGGGCAATTTAAAAACAGAAGGTGTGAGTGGACCATAAATAAGAAAAGAATTTCCGAAAACCATCCCTGGTTTGAACAAGCACGAACACTGCCCAAATTATTGGACCCGTGAGAGATCCTAGAACCCTCTAGTCAAGCCCCACGTGTCACCAACTAACCACCAATTACGCTCACTAATCCTTCACTAATCACCGTCTTAATCCTAATTTCCGGGACGGGTCGTTACACCATTTTGATTGTTTTAAATTGAATTTTTGGTTTAAGGTGTTATGGACGGCTTTGGGTGTTAGGATGATGATTAATGGGGTTGTAGAAGAGTTTAGGGAATAGGTTTGGAAGGTGGAAGACGGTGGGACGGCCCAGGGAATGAACATGAAATTTGGCCGTGAATGGAGGGTTCGAACCAAGGGGTTTCAGGGGGTTTTTCTTCATTCTTTTTATATGGTTAGATTCCTAGGGATGTGAGGAAGAGGTTAGGATTGAAGAGGGATTGAATCAGGCCGAAATAAGGGAGGAAATCGATTGGACCTGTCGCGCCGGTTCGGTCCAGTTCAAACTAGGTGGATCAGCTGGTTCGTTGAAGAACAAGGACAACTGTAGCGGCGAGTCGCTCCCACGTGTAGGGGCTTCTGCCGGCCTGTTTGGGCATGTGGCCCACTTTTTGGGGATACTTCCAACACACAAAATCATCATTTCGATGTAACGAACATTTTGGGACTGGTTTCGTGTAAATCGGACATCATTTCGATATGTTTCGGGATGTTTGAAGGTTTAGGAACGAGTTTAAAAATAGTAAAAAACTCGGGAAAATTACGAGGCTTTAGTGAGAGGTTAATAAGGTAGTTAGTAACCCTCTAAAATGATTTGGATAGGTTTGGGAGTCCCGGTGACGGTGATTGGCCCGGGAGAGCCGAATGGCACGCATATCGAGGCGACAGCTCAGACGGTCTGTGAGTGGACCTTTTTTTCTAAATTGATGCATGCATAAATGTTTATTATGTGTTTTAATACTTGTTTTGTGATGCCATTAGTGCATTTGGGTGTGGTTATGTATTGGCACATATTTCGAGGTTTCAGCCTTATACGGTGCCTATACGGGTTTGTATTTCTACGAGGGTTTAAATGAAATGGTTTTAGATTTAAAAAGGATAAACTCGGGCATGAGACCCATTTGGTTTTGTCTCGGGCATGTGACCCTATTGATGACCTACGGGTCTGAGTCGTGGTCGCGGCGAGTGCTTAGTGCACGGTGATGGACGATACGACGCTCTCCTCTGGACTGGGATGTGTTCCTTCTGGAGATGTCACGATGCACGATCCATTATTGGGAAGCCGATGAAGGCTCAACTTCTGAGTGCTGACGGTTCAGGATATCGATCGGTGATGGGTACACTATGATCTAGTGGTGGTCGCGTTGGTTGATTCGTTCACGACGACATACCAGGATTAAGGGCGGTCCTGGAAGAATGGTTGCACGCATCATTACAATCGGAATCGTGACTGACCCTGAGATGTCGGGCACGATGCCCAGTAGAGTCATGAGTTCGGGCACAAGACCCAGTTACTTTACATTTGTGATTTCGGGTCGGGGACTTTAAATGGATTTCCGGATTCATGACGGTTTATGGGGACCGGGCATGAATCCCTTGAAAGGTTCTTAGTAAGGTTTTCGATATATATATATTCATAAACCTTCCTTATTTGGAATGTCTCCTCCGAGGAGGGTCGTTGGCCTAGGTGGACCCCAGAGTAGTCACGGAGCACTAACTAAGTAGAGTCACCCCCGTTGGGTACCTTATTCTCAGAAGGGCTTGGATTGTAACCCTCAGGGAGGGTCATTGATCTGTGGACATTGACCTGGGTGAACCCTGAGGAGACTTGGGCTTTGAGACCCCGGGTAGCACGCGCGTAGCTTTAGAAACTGTGTACAGGTTTAGTTATATGATTTATATGTATATGATATATGATATGTGATGTATATAGGTTTTGGGCTGAGTCCCACACGAATTTGGGCAGTGGCCTGTGTATGTGGTTTCATTTACGATTTTGGGCTAAGGCCCTAGTGGTTTGATAAATGGTTTTCGAATGCATGCATGCTTTTTAGTGAAGGGTACAAATGTCTTTTGAGAAGATGTTTTTATAAATTATTGTTGACAAGACCCACCCCGATTATCACCTCGATAATCGGGATGAACCCTGCTCCCGTCTGACAATCACACTCAAAAGACCAAAATAACCTCAAAGCAACCACAAGGCATACATTGTCAGACCAGGGAGAAGTTATAATACAACTAGTCAACAGTAATACAGAGCATAGTAACAGTACAGGATAAGAACAAAAGTCTTACTGTGAGCTGACTAAACACGAAACGAAAAACTCTATGCCTATGCCTCTGCCTCTGCCTCGACGTTAACCCCGACGCTTGCATCACGACCTAGAGGGTAATTAAAACCATAAAAGTGTGAGTGGACTAAAAATAAATAAGAGTTTCAAAAACAGTTTAATAAACAAACCAGGATTTTTCCCTCCGTTTTAAAAACATGCATGCATAACTAAGTATCGGAAAACAACTATATAAACCGTATGATAACCGTTAAGGAAACCTCATCATAAAAACATGAAATACCAAGTATCATCATCCAATCGAACCTACTGGATCTATCCGAGTCTTTAAACTCCCGAGTCCTTAAACTCAATCCAGGCCTCAATATAATCCGAGTCTTTAAACTCCCGAGTCTTTAAACTCAACAGGCCTACGGAAGAAAATCATAATATTCGAGTCTTTAAACTCAATCCGGGTCTTTAAACCCAATCCGGGCCCGCCCCCGTCATATCATAATCCGGGTCTTTAAACCCAATAACCAGATCCAGCAAATCCAATCCAAACCGTTTTTAAATCATTTCTAAATCCATATCCAAATCCGAATTCGAAATCACTATTCTGAAGCCATGTCGGCGTTCAGAACCGTCATTCCGAATTCAAATCCGGAAATCCCTTTTTCAAGCTTAAAACCAAATCTCGATTTCCGAAATCCGATTCTAAACCGAAAACCTTAATTATCGAATCATGTTTCAAAACTCATTTATAGTCTTTGAAAATCAGTTATATATTTAAATCCCAAAAGCATAGCATCAGAATCATAATCAAATCATATCTCGTAAAACGTGCCGAAATACGTGAATATCTAGAAAAACATGCAAGTACGTAAAACAAATATAGAATAATCAATAACATAAAATCATATTTAAAAACATAAAGCAAGTAGATAAAACCAGTTATGCATGCTCGTCTAGAAAAGAAAAGTCCACTCACTAGGTTTGAATGCGTCAATCGCGCTCCGTACGCTCCTCGACTGTCTCAGGAGTATCCCGACCTGTCAAATACCACAATACCGGGTTACAAACACTTCATTTAAGCTCTCACTAATTTCCCCAATTTTTCGGGATTTTTAAACGTAATTAAATTAACCCCTAAACCTTCGGACACTCAAAACTAACCTGTTACGGTGTCTGATCGACTTGAAACTTGTCCCAAAAGGTTCGTTACATCGATTATAGTGAAAACCATGTTGGACACTTCCCAAGAACATGCTCCACGTGCCCTCACGCGCCGCCCAAAGGGGCTACGCGTGGTAGCCACGCGCATGCTACTATTCATCGTCAACCTCCAGCCAACCCGGTCCAGACCGGTCTGGTCCAACCGAGCCAGCGAGACCGGTTCTCACTCATTTTCCAGCCATTTCCAACCCTTTCTATACCATTAAGATCATCCTTGAATTTATGATGGAATCCCTTGACAAAATCACGAAATAACACACGAAACCTTACCTTCCAAACGTCGAACCAGACCTCTGAATTTTCAGTCACGGTTCCCGGCCACCAGCCGCCTTCTTAGGGCACGGGTTTGACTCCTCAGCTCACTAAGAACTTCCTACAACTATTAGGACTAATAGATCGATTTAACTATGCTCCAAAACCCACGACTTCCGATTTGAATTAAAACGGGAAAAACAGGGGAAACAAAATCTCACCTGTGTTCTGACCTCCGCCATGATCGCCGTCGTGATTCTCTGGGTTCAATAGGTGGTCCTCAGCTTTCCTAACAATCCCTCAAACCAAGTTGGATCAATTTGATCGATTGTGATTGCACCACGACCCTCGACTCCCTCTCTGTTTCTCGGGTTCTGCTCACCTTCCACACGCAGTCAACACTCCAGCCTCTCTTAACCACGATCAATCAACACACTAAGACTCCTTTGATCACTCACTCAAGCTCAAAGCACTCACACACTGAACATTGATTGATTTTACCTCACGGCCTCAGTCTCTGTTTTTCTCTTTGAACGATTACCCAGCCATTTTAAAATGTGTAACCATGTACAAATAGGCTAGAAACCTCTAGGAAGTCACCAGGTGTCAAACACCCTGTGGACACAGCCCAAAATATCCAATCTCAGCTTCCTAGATGGCCTTATCTGATTGGGCACAATTCGCCAGGTGTTTAAAAGACCAAAATGCCCTTGCAAGTCCAAATTACCATTTTACCCCTCACATATCTAGACCCAAAGCTTAACCTTCCGACGTCCGATGACGGCGTGCTGCTTGTCGTTGTACTCAGGACGTCGAGACCTATCTAACAGTCCTTGATTTGTGTGAAAATTAATGGTCAAACAAAAAGTCAACAATTTCCCTCTTTTTAACCAAATTACGAAAATACCCTCGACCTTCCGAACACCATAACTTCTTCCCCGATTGTCCGAATCAGACGTGCCACCTGTCTACGGACTCGTGACATCCCAAACTACATCACGGTCATCGGCCATCGTTCGTTCAACCTGCCAATCAAAAAGTCAACATTTGACCACACTATTCACAGGGGTAAAATCGTCATTTTATACAAATCTTTTCCAAAGTTACATTTTTGCCCCTTTTGAAGGTCCGGGTTGTTACAATTGTTTTGTCCACTCGCAACTTTTAAGGTTTTGACTGCCCTTCAGGTTGATTACGGATGCGGGTTGTAGTAGAGACCGAGACATCATATACCTCCTCCTGATCCTGACGTACTCTGAAGCCCGAGTAGGCTAAAGTCTGAATTTTCCTTATCTGACACTCCGTGTCAGATGGGATTAGGCACATCCCGCATTAATCCCGTGGGGGGATTGGGACGGGTCCTGACACCTTATGTATGGGTAAGTGGGCTATTCAATTCTCATAGTTTTGATGTGGGATAAATACTCCTCGATTTGCGTGTTGACACATGTTACGACAATCGAGGGTGGATAAACTTCCACGTGTCGTCCCGTATTGGGCCCAGTGTTAGGGCTATGTAAGTACTGTGGGTTTGGGCCTTGTTTGGTGCTTGGGTTTTAGGTATACAACCTAGTGGGTCTGGTCAGATATGGTGTCAACATAAGTGCCCAAAGTCCTTGATTGAGGTGGAATTTCTCAGTCGGGGCTTATCTCATTCTCCCAGACCCTAGTGGGGAGCACACATGCAGTCCCCCAAGTCCCTTGGTGAGAGAGTCCACCAAGATTGTCTCTGTCATGGCGGAGAAGTGGGAAGTGGTCGGTCTCAGGAGAAGGTGTCTCGGCTGAATAGCTTGGTCAGTCATGTTTTGAATGGAGCTCGATGGTGGCACCACGGTCGGTAAGGAGGGGCCAGCCCTATGTTGGCTTGACAAAACAAGTGGTGTATTTGGCTCGGCCACTGAGCCGTTTAGGTTCGGTGGGGGGCCCAGCACCTGGGGGAAGTGGTGGACACCGTGTGCCTATCTCGGTGAGACCTGTGATAGGTAGATGGTGGAGCTAGGAAGGACGATTGGCCTCCCTTGGCTCGATGGTTAACACGTGTCGGTCAGATCTGTGGGTCGCGACATGTGTCAGGAACTGAGAGTGGTGACGCCTCGTAGTCTGTACCAAGCTCTAGAAATATGAGGAGTTTTTTCACCGATTTGCTCACTTTGCGTTTGTGAGAAAAGTGAAAAACTCTGTCAAAGTAAAAAGCGATTTCCGATTAGCTCTCGGTGACGGTGCGTACGGCGGTGCGATTTTCGACTAACAGCTCCTCTGTGATAAAACACGATAAGCACCCCTTGAGCCCAATCTGTCGATTAAATTAGGATTTGGTGAAGAAATGGTCATGAACTTGGTGAAGTTTGTGGGCAGATCTTCGTAGGCCCAAGTCGGTCTTCTAAGTTGTGTTTTCCCTCTTTTTTTTTGTAGATGTCCGGGGATAATGACTCGGTGACCGAGGGAAAGTGCTACGACTCACAGGGCAGTGAGTCGTCAAATAGTAGTGTGCATGTTCTCATTCCGGTTTCTGGGAGTGAGGACGAGGCCCTTTCGGCCGAAGCACAAAATAGGACACACTCGGTGCACGGTACGGCTGAGTCCTCTAGCCGAAAAATGGAAATGGGTACAGGGATTGAATTGGCTAATCGTTCTGGCGATGGCAACCTCCTAGTGGACGCTGAGACGATAGTGAAAGTAGGGGTACACCGGGCGTTGAAGTTGACCCACGATCGAGATAAAGGCTCTGTGCAGTTGAACAAGAGAAAATCGTCCAGTGATGAGTCGATTTTAGATGTGGTTCCGATAGAACGGGCCGCCTTTACCATGGATGAAATGGTCAACAAGGAGACCGAGAAAGGTCTGATGAAAATGCGGATCGAGTTCGGCGTGCCTAAGTCGGTGATCACGCGACTACCGACAAGGAATGAATGACTGAGTAACCCCCTAGCTGGTATGGCGTTATTCTATACCGAGCTGATGCACCATAGGGTGAGACTGCTGCTGCATCCTTGGTTGCGGAAGATGGTGAAAAAGATACGGGTAGCACTCAGGTAGCCCAATCCCAATGTCTGGATTGTGCTCTACTCCCTCTACACGTCCTTCCGTTGGACCGAGCAACCAGAGCCGACCTATGCCCAGCTCATGTACCTGTATGAGTTTGGGTTCCAATAGCAGTGCACGGGCTAGGTCTTCGTCCATCACCGTAAAAAAAGAAAACGGGGGGAATTTATGTTGAACATACCGACTTCCCAGAAGTCGTATAAAACCAAGTTTTTCCTGGTCAGTGATAGCTGGGAGGAGGACACCGAGGGGTCACCAATACCGACCAAGTTTTAGACCCAACGTTGAAAGTTGTAGCATAGGCTGACCTTGTTTCTGTTGTTCTGTATAATGATTGTTTTTCATTAGTATATTTTTTCAAGTGTGGTTAGAAGTGCTGACCAGTTTCTCGGTGTGCAGGTTTGTTCCCTTACGAAGAGATCTACACAAAAGAGAAAACAGTCGTACACCGAGTAAGGGAAATCTTGAACAACTTGAATAGGAATCGACGCATCCTTCGGTTGCCAAGATTTTAGTACAAGGCAGGCCTAATCGATATCGATGAGGGTAAGTGATTTTTTTTATACACATATGCTGACCAACGTCTCGGTGATGCAGCTCCGTATCACCTCGGTAGTAAGATGCTCAAAGATTGCGAACAATTGAGGATGAAGGCCGATAAGACCGTTTAGGAGTCTGCCTCGTTGTCGAAGGCTGTCGAGCGTCTCAAGTATCTGCTTAAGAAGAAGAAAGACCGAGCGAACAAAGGACAAAATGAGCAGACCGATCTCTCGAGGCAGGGGAAATCCTCCAAGCCAAGGCCGCCAAGTCCCCCTCAGTTCCAAAAAGAAAACAAGCCGATATCGAGGGTGACCTAGTGCTTTCCCCTGACCCCAGGCAGACAAAGGTATGAAAGGAGGCCGAGACAATCCTGTCGGCTTAGGATGAAATTAGGGGCAAGCGGACCATGCCGCTCCCAGAGTTCAACCCTCCACCGTCCCCCCTCGCCTGGACATGAGGATTCTCGATATGCTGAAGAAGCAGGGGGACGTGAACCTTGGTGTATTCACCGAGGGGGAGTTTGTCGGTGAGGGGTCTAGTGTCGAGGCGACCCTTTGTTGCCCGAGACAGATGGTACCGTTTCTAAACGGAGTCTATCAAGAGGCCTCTATTCCCCTTGATGAGTTGACCAAGGTGCAATGCCGATTGGCCGACCAGAAGATGGAGAAGGCCCTGCTGCTCCTAAGGAATGTAAGTTATACTATGCACGTTTAATTTGTAGGCCGAGTAGATTTTATTCTAACATTTGTCATGTGCAGGCTCTCGGTGAAATCTACCTCCAGTTCAGTAACGCTCAGAGGAGGGTGTCTGCGGTAAGGAGGGATAAAGACAGATTGAGGAAGAGGCAGGAGGAACTCACTCCAAGCTCCAGGAGGCCTAGAAGGAAATCAAGTAGGCAACCAACCTAACCCAGCAGTTGGAAGCCGTGATGTGGAAAACTCAGGAGGCCCTGGCCTCAAGGGACCAAATGAAGGCCGAGCTTGAGGTCAAAGAGAAGGACCGGATGTGGCGCTAGAAAGAACTGTGCCGGGTTAAGGCGGCTAGGGAGGCCGACCTAGAAGAGGCCCGAAAGGGAGCCGTTCCCGAGTTCAAAGCGTCTAAGGAGCAGGACAAGATAAAAAATGAGTACGCGGCCGACTGCGAGCAGGAGTTCTTCCAGAAGCTCTTCCTTCGCAACCCAGGGCTAACAATCAAGACCCCCTAGCTCGGCTAAGACATCACTGCTAACATGTTTGAGGATGAGACAGGGGATGATGAAGACCATGTCGAGGATGCGGTTGAAGGCCCAGGGGCTAATCAGCCGAGTTCCCAGAAAAAGGCTGAGTCGAGCAATCCTCCCAATGAACCGGGGGTGTAGGCAGAGGCAGTGTCGCGGGCTAAGGAGCCAGAGATGGAAGAGCTAGTGTAGGGGAAGGCCTTCGTGCCTTGTATTTTTTTGTTTGTTTCTTTATTTGTTTATTAGTTGGTAGGACAGCTGAGAGCTGGTATTTTGTAATGCTTTTGTAGACCGAGCATAATATGTCTGCATAATGAATGAAATCAAACTTGCCTCAACGAACGGATGTAACCTTTGGTAATTGTAAGTAACATTTGTAGGCCGAGTAAGATTGAACCCCGACTTGTATGTTTAAGTCGAAATGTTGGTGTAAGGCAAGTAAGGTTGTACACCGACTCGAAAGTTTGAGTCAAAATAGCAAGTGTTGGGGTGTAAACCGAGTACAATCGAACCCCGACTCGTATGTTTAAGTCTAAATGTTGGTGTAAGCCGAGTAAGGCTGTACACCGACTCGAAAGTGTGAGTCAAAATAGCAAGTATTGGGGTGTAGGCTGAGTAAGACCGAACCCCGACTCGTATATTTGAGTCTAAGTGTTGGTGTAAGACGAGTAAGGCAGTACACCGACTCAAAAGTGTGAGTCAAAATAGCAAGTATTGGGTGTAGGCCGAGTAAGATCGAACCCCGACTCGTATGTTTGAGTCAAAGTGTTGGCGTAAGCCTAGTAAGGATGTACACCGACTCGAAAGTTTGAGTCAAAATAACAAGTGTTGGGGTGTACGCCGAGTAAGACTGAACCCCGACTTGTATGTTTGAGTCTAAATGTTAGTGTAAGCCGAGTAAGGCTGTACACCGACTCGAAAGTGTGAGTCAAAATAACAAGTATTAGGGTGTAGGCCGAGTAAGACTGAACCCCGACTTGTATGTTTGAGTCTAAGTGTTGGTGTAAGCCGAGTAAGGTTGTACACCGACTCGAAAGTTTGAGTCAAAATAGCAAGTGTTGGGGTGTAGGCCAAGTAAGACTGAACCTCGACTCGTATGTTTGAGTCTAAGTGTTGGTGTAAGCCGAGTAAGGCTGTACACCGACTCGAAAGTTTGAGTCAAAATAGCAAGTGTTGGGGTGTAGGCCAAGTAAAACCGAACCCCGACTTGTATGTTTGAGTCTAAATGTTGGTGTAAGCCGAGTAAGGCTGTACACCGACTCGAAAATGTGAGTTAAAATAGAAAGTATTGGGGTGTAGGCCAAGTAAGACCGAACCCCGACTTGTATGTTTAAGTCGAAATGTTGGTGTAAGCCAAGTAAGGTTGTACACCGACTTGAAAGTTTGAGTCAAAATAGCAAGTGTTGGGGTGTAGGTCGAGTACGACCAAAACCCGACTCGTATGTTTGAGTCTAAATGTTGGTGTAAGCCGAGTAAGGCTGTACACCTACTCGAAAGTGTGAGTCAAAATAGCAAGTATTGGGGTGTAGGCCTAGTAAGACCAAACCCCGACTCGTATGTTTGAGTCTAAGTGTTGGTGTAAGCCTAGTAAGGCTGTACACCGACTCAAAAGTTTGAGTCAAAATAGCAAGTGTTGAGGTGTAGGCCGAGTACGACCGAACCCCGACTCGTATGTTTGAGTCTAAATGTTAGCTGTGGATGATAAGCTTGGCATAAATGGAAGAGTTCATTGATAAGGGGCGCCAAGGTCGGCAAATTATAGCAAGTCATAAGATGAGGAAAATAAAAAGTTAAATGAAGTATTACTTAAGGTGGTCGGTGTTCCATAGGTGGCCGAGTTGCCGTCCACTTGAGTCTTCTAGTTCATAGGTGATAGGCCAGCAGATCCTTGTAACCCGGTAGGGGCCTTCATAGTTTGGGCCGAGAGTTCCAATTGAGCGATCCTTAGTGGCGAGGCTAACCTTACGAAGGACCTAGTCTCCCTCCTTAAAACCCTGGTGTTTGACTCTGGCCTTGTGATAATTGCAGAGCTGCTATTTGCAGGCAATGTTTCTGATGTTAGCTTGTTCCCTGTGTTCTTCAATGAAGTCCAAACTGAGTGCAATTTGGTGGTCATTTTGGTCGAGCTCGTAGGTCGACACCCGGTAAGAAGTTTCATTCGGCTCAGCAGGGATGACTGCTTCTGTTCCGAAGGTCATTGAAAAAGGGGGTTTCGTTTGTGGACGTTTGGTAGGAAGTCATATATGACTAGAGTGCGTTGGGGAGGATTTCAGACCACTTGCCCTTGGCCTCGTCTAGCTGGGTTTTTAGCGTATGCTTGATGATTTTGTTGATGGCCTCTACCTGACCGTTAGATTAGGAGTGAGCTGGGGAAGCAAAGCAGAGGCAGATGTTGTGTCTGCCACAAAATGCACGGAAGCGCGCGTTGTCAAACTGTTTCCCATTGTCCGTGACAATGGTGTGTGGAAGATTGAAACGGAAAATAATGTTTTGAAAGACGAAAGTTTCAATTTGAGCCGTGGTGATGGAGGCCAAAGCCTTTGCCTCTACCTACTTTGTGAAGTAGTCCATTACCACCACTGCATATTCTGTCTTGCCCTTCCCGGCTGGCATTTTCCCGATCAAGTCAAGTTCCCATTGTGAAAAGTGTCAGGGGCTGATCATGGATGTGAGGTTTTCTAGAGGTAAATGGAGGAAGAGGGCGAACCGTTGACACTTATCACATCACTTGGTCAGCTCTGCTACATCCTTGTGCATGGTTGGCCAGTAAAAACCTTGCTGGAAGGCTTTATGGGCCAACGATCGTGGACCAGAGTGGTTCCCGCAAATACCTGCATGTATCTCTTCCAGAATGGCTCTGCCCGCCTCCTGGATGAGGCATTTTAGGAGAGACAGAGTGAAACCCCGTTTGTAGAGTTGGTCGTTGATGAGTGTATATCGTGTTGCATGTCACTGGACTTTCTTTGCTTCTATCTTGTCAGAAGGGAGAGTGCCGCTGGTGAGGAAACTCGTCAGTGGGGTCATCCATGTACAATTAGTGTTTATTGTGCAGACTGCCGAGCATTGGGTGCTGGGTTGATTAAGTATTTCCACAAGGACATTGCGACTCTATCACTCATCGAGGGAGGATGCAAGCCGGGCTAGAGCATCAGTGTGACTATTTTCAGAGCTGGGGATCCGTGTGACAACGTAACTGTGGAAACCAAATAGGAGAGATTTTGCCAATGCTTTGTATGCCGCCATGGAAGAGTCTTTGGCCTCATACTCTTTGTTGATCTTGTTGACAATGAACTATGAATCGCTATATATTCTGATATGTCTTGCATCCATGGTTTTGGGGAGGCGGAGTCCCGCAAGGAGGGCCTCATAATCAGCGGCATTGTTCGAGGCCTTGAACAGGAAATAAAGGGCGTATTCCAATCTGACCTTGTCTGGTGTGATGAGGACAAGTCCTGCCTCGGAGCCATTTTGGCAGGCTGATCTGCCGACGTAGAGGAGCCAAATTTGTTTAGTAGGGTCGAGCTGAGGGCTCTCTTCATCCAAAGTATGTATTGTGGATGAAGGAAAATCAGACGAGATGGTCTCCTGTGCGGCTGCCACTGGAACGTAGAAGAATTCGGAAATAAAATCTGTGACGACCTGCCCCTTCTCAGCTGTGCGGGGGGCGAAGGTGATGTCAAATTCCCTGAGTTCGATTGCCTATTTAAGTAACCTTTCCGACGTTTCGAGCTTCTGAAGCACCTGTTGGAGTGGTCTGTCGGTCATGATGCTGATGGAATGAGCCTGGAAGTAGGGTCTGATCTTCCTGGAAGACATGATGAGGGCGAAGGCGAGCTTGTCCAGGTCAGAATACCTTGTCTCAGCATCTTGCAAAGCCTTGCTTACGTAGTACACCGGGTGCTCAGCGCTGTCTTTACACTTAACAAGCACTGAACTGATGGTAGAGGTGGAGACAGAAAGGTACATGTAGAAGGGTTCTCCGGTTTTGGGTCTTGCCAACAGCAGTGCTCTCTGCCCATGTATTCCTTGAGCTTGGTGAAAGCCTTGGTACATTCCTTAGTCCAGGTAATATGTTTGGACTTGCTCTTAAGTGCTTTGAAGAAAGACACACACTTGTCAGTGGCTTTGGAGATGAAGCGTGTAAGAGCCGCTACTCGGCCGGTGAGGCTTTGTACTTCCTTCTGGGTTCGCAGGGGTTCCATATTGACCAGGGCCTTAATTTTTTCCGGGTTGGCCTCGATACCTCTCTAACTGATCATGAAACCCAGGAACCTCCCAGAGCCGACTTCGAAGACGCACTTGGCCGGGTTCAACCTCATCCAACACTATTTGAGGATCGGGGTTCCATATCGACTAGGGCCTTAAAAAATGGACTAGTCACAGCGTAGATTGGGGGTGAGGTGGTTTCGATCTTTACCTTTTGGTCTGCAAAATTGTGGGAGAGTTTGGGCTCATCATATGTTTACTGTGGGCTTAGACGTTGATACTCGTGCCTACTTTATCGCAGCCACCATGATCATCGCTGTCCCCACGGGAATCAAAATCTTTAGTTCGATCGCTACCATGTGGGGTGGTTCGCTACAATACAAAACACCCATGTTATTTGCTGTAGGGTTCATCTTTTTGTTCACCATAAAAGGACACACTGGAATAGTCCTGGCAAATTCTGGGCTAGACATTGCTCTACATTATACTTATTATGTGGTTGAACATTTCCATTATGTACTTTCTATGGGAGCCGTTTTTGCTTTATTTGCAGGATTTCACTATTGGGTGGGTAAAATCTTTGGTCGGACATACCCTGAAACTTTAGGGCAAATACATTTTTGGATCACTTTTTTCGGGGTTGCCATATAGACGATGGAGAAATTGACTATGAAATTTCATTGTTGATTCATTCAACCAGGACCGCGAAATAATATCATAGTATATTTTATCATGCCCTTCCTTTAATGAAAAACAGCTGATTGGTAATTAATGTGCGCTCCTGTGGGAGTCGAACCCACCACTGGTAATTAATGTCCGCCCTCTCTGGCGTAGCACGCGTATCCACCACATGAGCTAAGTAACCCTGGCACCCCTTACGTAACAGTTTACCAGCCTCGAGTGCCGAAATAACTCCCGTAGGAAGTGAACGCTGATCCCCCTGAAATGTAGTCTCTGGTAATCCGGGACTCCGAAAAGTCACTCTCCTATCGAAACATTCGATAGAAGCATGATGTCTCGTCAACCAGTCCATACCCAAGATCACATCAAAGTCCCGTAAATCCAAGAGTAACAAATCTGCCAGTAACTCCACCTGGCCTACCATCACCGGACACTCTCTCAAAACCTGAGTCACTACCAACACCTCCCCAGTAGGTGTACTCACTCCTAACGCACAATCCAAAGTAGACACCTCCCTCTCCTTAACCAGACTACAACTCCGAGCTATAAATGAATGGGTAGCCCCGGGATCTATCAAAGCAAAAACAGTGTGACCAAGTATGGTAAGTGTACCTGTCACCACTCCCGGTGCTGACCTAGCCTCCTGCTGAGTCATCGCAAAAACTCGCGCCTGAGGTCCCGATGACCTACCGCGCCCTCTGGAACTGCTCGTGGCACCACCGCCACCCCTAGGGCCTGCCGCCCCTGATACTGATGCAGTACTCCGCCCGGGTTCTGCTGCACCTCTGCCTGCTCCACCCTCCGGAGCTAACAATGGGCACTCCCGACGGAAATGTCCTCGCTCTCCACAATAGAAGCAAGTGTCCCTACCGGGTCCACCGGTATGCCTCCCTGTCGAAGCCACTGAAGTCGCACTCGCCTGAGGAGTCGGCTGTGACCTAGCTCCTCGAAATCCTGAGCCCTGGAAACTGCCTGGTCTGCCATACCGGGCTCCACCAGCCGATAGTGATCCACCAAAATTACCCCGTTTCGGGGGCCTCTGACTCGATGCTCCTGGGAATGACTGCTCCCGGCGTCGAACACTGCCCGAATACTGTGGTCGAGCAGGTAAACTGGCCTCCACCCTGACAGCAGCATCAGACAACTCTCGGAAAGTAGCAAAAGAGCCGGCTGTCACTATGGCCCTGATCTCTCCCCGGAGGCCCAACTCAAACCGGCGGCACTTCTCCGCCTCAGTCGCCACAAATGCCGGAGCAAAACGAGATAGCATCTGGAACCTCTGCTCATACTCAGCAACTGTCAAGTTTCCTTGCTTCAAGTGAAGGAATTCTGCTTCCTTCGCATCCCTGAAAGAACGGGGATAGTACTGATCTAGAAACCGCTCCCGGAAAGTCTCCCAGGTCACGGTATGTGCATCCCAGCCGGACAGTTCCAGCGTATACCACCACTCGTAGGCAGCTCCATCCAACAGAAAAGTGGCTAACAAAACCCGGTCCTCGGGAGGACAGTGCATCACCCCAAAAATACGTTCTAGTCGGGTGATCCATCGGTGAGCTTCCTCGGGATCAGCCCCACCGCTGAACGTAGTAGCCCCAAGCCTCTGGGCTCTCTCGATCGAAGCGCTCTCAGTCCCTCTCGCCGCTTCATCTTCAGGTCGTGGAGGGGGTTCACGTCTCGGAGGCATGATCAATCGTACGCTGAAAGAGGCATAGAGTTAGTATAACAACCTAGACCCAACACAAATTGACACAACCTATGCTCTGATACCAATTGTCAGGACCCGTCCCAAATATCACCTCGATACTCGGGATGAACCCTGCTCCCGTCTGACAATCACACTTACAATGCCAAAAATAAACTTAATACAACTATAAGCATAACCATCAGACGAAGGAGTAAGTATATACAACAGTAAGTCAGAGCATAGTTCTACAAAATGGGCACCAAAAGTCCTACAAGTCTAAGTCTGCAACGGAAGAACGTCGGAAGCCCTATGCCTCGATATCTGCCTCAACGTTCACCCCAGCGCTATCACCACGACCTGGAGGGAAAATTAAAAACAAAAGGTGTGAGTGGACCAAAAAAAAAATGAAAGTTTTAAAACTGTTTTCCAGCAAATCAAAGTAAGGAAATAAAAGCATTTGTTCCCTCCGGTTTAAAACCAGGCATGCCAATGAAGTATTAGAAAAATCCTAATATGAACATCATAAGAAACAGAAACACTATAAATACCATAAGAAACAGATACACTATAAAACATCATAAGAAACAGAGTATAACCCGATCAAACCTGCTGGACCTATCCGAGTCTTTAAACTCAACCAGGCCTCACATATCAATCCGAGTCTTTAAACTCCCGAGTCTTTAAACTCAATAGGCCTATGGGGGTAATATCCTAATATCCGAGTCTTTAAACTCCCGAGTCTTTAAACTCAATCCGGGCCCGTCCCCCATCAATATCAATCCGGGTCTTTAAACCCATATCCAGATCCAGCAAATCCAATCCGTATCCAGTGTAAAACCAATTCAAAATCTATCGCCAAATCCGAATTCGAAATCCCCGGTTCGAAGCCCTTTCGGCGTCCAGAACCGACATTCCGAACCCAAATCCGGAAAAAGATCCATGTTCATAGTAAAACCATAGGAAAAGCCCAAAATCATATTCCACAACCTATTTACCATCATCAGAAAACATTTTTTTTAGGTTAAATTTCGGAATTATAACATCAAACTCTGAAAACCCGCTTTTCCTCGAAAAACGTGCAAAATCCCGAAAATATCTCGAAAAACGTGCAAACATCTCAATCACGTTTAACCATCATTTAAAGCATAAAAACACACATAAAATCATAAAACAGTAATTAAAACAGTTTGGCATGCTCGGAAATAAGAAAGAGTCCACTCACAGGTTACAACACGTCACTCGCGCTCCGTGCGCTCTTCAACCGTCTCTGGTGTATCCCGTCCTGTCAATAGATACCAAATAGGGTCACAATAACATCAAGGATACCTTCCCTATTTTCCCCAATTTTTCGGGAATTTAATAATATTTTAATCATAAACCCTAAACCGTACGGATTCCCGAACCATTCCGTAACACCGTCCGATTAACCCGAAAACTGTACCATTGGACTCCTTAGGACATTTAGAGTTAAACTCATGTTGGACGCTTAACCGGATTCCTCCCCACGCGCCCCCACGCGCCGCCCAAAGTGGCTGCGCGTGGGCCTCACGCGCCTGCTACAGTCCACCTTCAACCTCGAGTCACCCGGTTCAACACAGTTGAACCGGCGTGACCGGTTCTCCGCCGTTCACCCACCATTCTTCTCCAATTCAATACCTTTAGCTTCGTCCAGTCCCCTACAACTAAATCCAATCCTAAAATCCAGAAATCACGGCCTAAAACCCTTCGTCTTCAACCTCGAAAAACCTTGCCCGTGAGCCCTGTTTTCCTTCCCGGCCGTCCACTGCTTCCCCCTTCACGGTGGTGATAACCAGCACCATCCTAGGACCCTACTTAGTCCTACCCAACTCACAGAATCCGTCGATTCATCCCCGAAGTCCACGACTTCAAGTTTGAAACTCACGGCTAAAACAGGGTACAACGGACCCGCCGTCGAACCACCAGCCACCGTGAACCTCCCGTCACGGCAACCACCACAAACGACGCCTAAGACCTCCCTGAACAACACCCTGACTTCCTAATCTCTCGACTCTAAGCCCAACGTCACAACTTTGCAATTGAAAATCCACGAAAAACAGAGTAAACGAGCTTACCTTTCGATTCCGGCGCCGCCGTGAGAACCGTCACCCACCACGGTGCTCGTGGGACTCCCCTCAACCTCCTGAGTCTCCTACCGCCCTGGTTTGCCTCACCACACGGCACAACAGCCTCTACCGTCCACGGTCTCCTCTGTTTTCCTCAAATGTTCGCCGCACCACCACCGTGCCGCCGTGCACGATTCCAGTCCCAAAACACGATCTGCACCTCACCCACGTCTCTCTGTCACTCTCACCAGTCACTCCTCACTCTCCCTAGCCTCCAGATCGATCACCGCCTCACCCAAACTTCTCTCTGTTTTCAGTTTCCTTCGAATTGGTGCACGGTTCAAAAATGACCAAGTGTGGCCGTGCACACTTAAGTTCCTCCTAGAACCATCTAGTGTCCCCCACGTGTCCATCAGCAATTGGCCATCCCAAAAATATCTGCCACTTGCCCTTATCTGATTGGGCTGAGGAAAAATGACCAAAATGCCCCTCCTGCACAAAATTACCATTTTGCCCTCAGACTTTCTAGACCCGTATCTTTTCCGTCCGACGTCCGATGACAGCGTGCCGCCTGTCGTTGAACTCAGGACGTCGAGACCTATCCAACGGTCCTCGGTCTACGTGAAAATCACACATCCTCCAAAAAGTCAACATTTACCCTATTAGCTCAAAATTACGGTAACGCCCCCAACCTTCCGTACATCATAACTTCTCCTCCGATTGTCCGAATCGAACCTGCCGCCTGTCTACGGACTCGTGACGTCCTAACCTACGTCACGGTCAAGGGCTAACACTCATCCAATCAATATTACAAAAAGTCAACTTTTCGTTTACTATTCACAAGGGCAAAATCGTCCTTTTTACAAAACTTCACAAAAATTTCATTTTTTTTTCCCTTCCCGTAGGTACGGGTTGTTACAATGAATCTCAATTGTAAGGACATGGTTAGATTGCTAAGGATGGGACAAAGCTCTTGGGATTGGTTTGGATTGAAACGGTGGAGGAATCACAGAGAGCCGGTCACGCCGGTTCAATTGTGCTGAACCGGGTGACTCGAGGTAGGAGAAACACTGTAGCAGGCGCGTGAGGCCCACGCGCAGCCACTTTGGGCGGCGCGTGGAGGCGCGTGGGAAGGATTCCGGCCAAGCTTCCAACATGGTTTTAGTTCTAAATGTCTTAAGGAATTCATTGGTATGGTTTTCGGGTGAATCGGACGATGTTAGGAGATTGTTCGGGAATCCGGACGGTTTAGGGTCTAGGATTAAAATATTAATAAATTCCCAAAAAATTGGGGAAATTAGGGTTAGTATCCTTGATGTATTTGTGACCCTATTTGGTACATTTTGACAGGACGGGAGGCGCCTGAGACGGTCGAGGAGCGCACGGAGCGCGATTGACTCGTTCTGATTTGTGAGTGGACTCCTTCTTTTCTTTCGAGCATGCCTAACTGTTTTCATTGATGTTTTATGGTTTTAAGCATGTTTTATTGTTTGTTAATGATGCTTGTATGTGGTGGATACGTTTACACGTTTTTCGAGACATTTCCGAGATTTTACACGTTTTTCGAGAAAAGTTGGTTTTCAGATTTTGATGCCATATTTGAGGATTTTAACCTATAAATGTTTTCGGATGATGATAAATGGGTTATGAAATATGCTTTGTGATTACATGTGGTTTTTGGTATAATAATGGATTTCCGGATTTGGGTTCGGAATGTCGGTTCTGAACGCCGGAAGGGCTTCGGACCGGGGATTTCGAATTCGAGTTTGGCTATGGATATAGAAATGGTTTTACAATGAATTGGGATTGGATTTGCTGGATCTGGATATGGGTTTAAAGACCCGGATATTGATTGACGGGGGACGGGCCCGGATTGAGTTTAAAGACTCTGGAGTTTAAAGACTCGGAATTATATTTGAGGCCTGGTTGAGTTTAAAGACTCGGATAGGTCCAGCAGGTTTGATCGGAAAATGATGGTTTGACGTTCATAGTTATGATATGGTTTTGTGATGCACATACTATGATTTCTATATCCGTTTTATAGTGTTTCTGTTTCTTATGATGTTTCATGTTATGATTTTCTAATACTTAGTTGGGCATGCCTGTTTTTAAAACGGAGGGAGCAATTATTATTATTATTTTTCCTTAACTTAGATTTGGTGATAAACTTATTTTAAAACTTTTAGTTATTCTAGTCCACTCACACTTTTGGTTTTAAATTTTCCCTCCGGGTCGTGGTGATAGCGCTGGGGTGAACGTTGAGGCAGATATCGAGGCATAGAGCTTTTGACGTTCTTCCGTTGCGAGATTAGCATAGTAGGATTTTGTGCCCATTTTGTAGAACTATGCTCTGACTTACAGTTTTATATATTTACTCCTTCGTCTGATAGTTATGTTTATTGTAGTATGGAGGTTATTTTGGTACTTTAGGTGTGATTGTCAGACGGGAGCAGGGTTCGTCCCGGGTATCGTGTCGATATTTGGGACGGGTCCTGACAATTGGAATCAGAGCATAGGTTTGTCGGTTTGTGTCTTATCTGGGTTGTTTTACTAACTCTATGCCTCTTTCAGCGTACGTTCGTTCATGCCTCCGAGACGTGAACCCCCTCCACGACCTGAAGATGAAGCGGCGAGAGGGAGTGAGAGCGCTTCTATTGAGAGAGCCCAGCGGCTTGGGGCTACTACGTTCGGCGGTGGGGCCGATCCAGAGGAAGCTCACCGATGGATCACC
The DNA here is from genome assembly GCA_032719365.1 of Prinsepia uniflora. Classification (NCBI taxonomy): domain Eukaryota; kingdom Viridiplantae; phylum Streptophyta; class Magnoliopsida; order Rosales; family Rosaceae; genus Prinsepia; species Prinsepia uniflora. The sequence goes on along the minus strand of CM064861.1, from coordinate 43,933,370 downwards.
CGGCTTGAGCGTATTTTCGGGGTGATGCATTGTCCTCCAGAGGACCGGGTCTTATTAGCTACGTTTCTGTTGGATGGAGCAGCGTATGAGTGGTGGTATACGCTAGAGTTGTCCGGCTGGGACACACATACGGTGACGTGGGAGACTTTCCGGGAGCGGTTTCTAGATCAGTACTATCCCCGCTCTTTCCGGGATGCGAAAGAGGCAGAATTTCTTCAGTTGAAGCAAGGGAACATGACAGTCGCCGAGTATGAGCAGAGATTCCAGATGCTATCCCGATTCGCTCCTGCATTTGTGGCAACCGAGGCGGAGAAGTGCCGTCGGTTCGAGTTGGGCCTTCGAGGAGATATTAGAGCCATTGTGACAGCCGGCTCATTTGCTACATTCCGGGAGTTGTCTGATGCTGCTGTCAGGGTGGAGGCCAGTTTGCCTGCCAGGCCACAGTACTCGGGCAGTGTGCGACGTCGAGAGCAGTCATTCCCTGGAGCATCGAGTCAGAGGACCCCGAAGCGGGGTAATTTTGGTGGTTCGTCATCGGCTGGTGGAGCCCGGTATGGCCGACCAGGCAGTTTTCAGGGCTCTGGATTTCGGGGAGCTAGGGCACAGCCGACTCCTCAGGCGAGTGCTACTTCTGTTGCTTCTACTGGGAGGCAGACCAGTGGACCTAGTAGGGATGCTTGCTACTACTGTGGAGAGCGAGGACACTTTCGGAGGGAGTGCCCGTTGTTAGTGTAGGAGGGTGGAGCAGGCAGAGGTGCAGCAGAACCTGGGCGGAGTACTGCTTCGGTGTCAGGGGCAGTAGGCCCTAGGGGTGGCGGTGGTGCCACGAGTAGTTCTAGAGGGCGCGGTAGGTCATCGGGACCGCAGGCGCGAGTTTTTGCTATGACCCAGCAGGAGGCCAGATCAGCACCGGGAGTGGTGACAGGTACACTCACCATACTTGGTCACACTGTTTTTGCTTTGATAGATCCCGGGGCGACCCATTCCTTTATAGCTCGGAGTTGTAGTTTGGTGATGGAGAGGGAGGTGTCTACTTTGGATTGTGCTTTATGGGTGAGTACACCTACTGGGGAGGTGTTGGTAGTGACTCAGGTGTTGAGAGAGTGTCCGGTGATGGTAGGTGAGGTTGAGTTAATGGCGGATTTGTTACTCTTGGATCTACGGGACTTTGATGTTATCTTGGGTATGGACTGGTTGACGAGACCTCATGCTTCTATCGAATTGTTCGATAGGAGAGTGACTTTTCGGAGTCCAGGATTACCAGAGATTACGTTTCAGGGGGATCAGCGTGCACTTCCTACTGGAGTTATTTCGGCACTTGAGGATAGCAAGCTGTTGCGTAAGGGGTGTCAAGGTTACTTAGCCCATGTGGTGGATACTCGTGCTACGCCAGTGAGGGCGGAGGATATACCAGTAGTGCGGGAATTTCCCGATGTTTTTCCCGAGAAGTTGCCAGGATTACCACCTCAGCGAGAGATCGAGTTCACGATTGATCTTTTACCAGGTACACAGCCTATTTCACAGACTCCTTACCGCATGGCACCTGCAGAATTGAGGGGAACTTAAGGCTCAGTTGCAAGAGTTGGTCGATATAGGATTCATTCAACCGAGCATGACACCGTGGGGAGCGCCGGTACTGTTTGTGAAGAAAAAGGATGGAGGTTTGAGATTGTGTGTTGATTACAGACAGTTGAATAAGGTAACCATTCGGAATAAGTATCCTTTACCCCGGATTGATGATTTGTTTGACCAGTTAAAGGGAGCACAGTATTTTTCGAAGATTGATCTTCGCTCCGGCTACCATCAGTTAAGGGTTAAAGATGAGGATGTACCGAAGACAGCCTTTCGGACCAGGTACGGTCATTACGAGTTTGTTGTGATGCCGTTCGGATTGACTAATGCCCCAGCAGCTTTTATGGACCTCATGAACCGAGTGTTCCGGTCGTATTTGGATCGTTTTGTGATTGTCTTCATTGATGATATTTTGGTGTATTCGAAGAGTGCAACGGCGCACGAGAAACATCTGAGGATAGTGCTTGAGACTTTGAGAGAGCATCAGTTGTATGCGAAGTTGAGTAAGTGTCAGTTTTGGTTGACCAGTGTTGGATTTTTAGGTCATGTGATTTCAGCCGAGGGCATCAGAGTGGATCCTCAGAAGGTTGAGGCGGTATCAAATTGGGAACAGCCCAAGACGGTAACAGAAATCAGGAGTTTTCTGGGTTTAGCAGGTTATTATCGGCATTTCATTGAGGGTTTCTCTATTTTTGCAGCACCGTTGACAAGGTTGACTCGGAAAGGAGTTCGATTTGAGTGGGATGTGGAATGTGAACAGAGTTTCCAGGAGCTTAAAAGGCGGTTGACATCTGCTCCTGTGTTAGCCCTTCCAGACGATAGTGGGGAATTCGATGTGTATAGTGACGCTTCTTTGCAAGGTTTGGGTTGTGTCTTGATGCAGCACGGGAAAGTGATTGCTTATACTTCCCGACAGTTGAAACCCCATGAGATGAACTATCCTACACATGACTTGGAATTGGCGGCGGTGGTTCATGCACTGAAGATTTGGCGACATTATTTGTACGGCGAGAGGTGCAGGATTTTCACGGACCACAAGAGTTTAAAGTATTTGTTCACTCAGAAGGAATTGAATCTGAGATAGCGCCGATGGTTGGAGTTGCTTAAGGACTACGACTGTACTATTGAGTATCACCCAGGGAAGGCTAATGTGGTAGCCGATGCCCTGAGTAGGAAGTGAGCTAGTTCTTTGTCGCATTTGAGGACGGTATGATTACCTTTGTTGGTTGAGCTCCGTAGGTTGGGAGTAGAGTTGACTGTGGATGATCGGGGAGCACTCCTAGCGAGTTTCCACGTGCGACCTGTTTTGATTGATTAGGTTATTGATGCTCAGTTTGAGGACCCCCTTTTGGGCATCATACGTATTGAGGTCGAGGCTGGAGAGAGACAGGACTTTGAGATTCGCGAGGATGGAGCCTTGGTTAAGGATGGACGATTGTGTGTACCCGAGGATGAGACGTTAAAGAAGGTGATACTGGATGAGGCTCATTGTTCAGCTTACGCGATGCATCCTGGTGGGACCAAGATGTATCGTACACTTCGAGAGCATTACTGGTGGTCGGGGATGAAACGTGAGATTGCAGAGTATGTCAGTAGATGCTTGATTTGTCAGCAGGTGAAAGCTGAGCGGCAGAGACCCTATGGGGCAATGCAACCTTTGCCGATTCCCAAGTGTAAATGGGATCACCTGACGATGAATTTTGTATTTAAGCTTCCGAGAACACCCAAGGGACACGATGTCGTGTGGGTGATCGTGGATAGACTTACGAAGTCTGCTCATTTTCTGCCAGTACGGGAGAACTTCAGGTTGGTGCAGTTTGCACAGTTGTTCATCGACGAGATTATTCGGCTGCATGGGACTCCAGAGTCGATAGTATCTGACAGAGATCCGAGATTTACTTCCCGATTTTGGCAGAGCTTACAGGAAGCTTTTGGGACAAAGTTGCATTTCAGTACTGCTTTTCATCCTCAGACCGATGGGCAGTCTGAGCGGACTATCCAGATTCTCGAGGATATAATGAGAGCGTGTGGTTTGCAGTTTCAGGGTACTTGGGAATCACATCTGCCTTTGATGGAGTTCTCCTACAATAACAGTTATCAGGAGAGCATTGGGATGGCTCCTTATGAGGCGTTATACGGGCGACAGTGTCGGACTCCATTGTGCTGGACTGAGGTTGGTGAGCGGAGACTGACTACTTCTGAACTGGTAGATCTTACACAGGAAAAAGTGGCACTGATCAGGGATCGATTGAAGGCAGCTCAGGACCGACAGAAGAGCTACGCCGACCGTAGGATCAGAGATTTGGAGTTTACAGTAGGAGACTGGGTTTTCTTGAAGTTATCTCCTTGGAAGGGAATCGTACGGTTTGGCAGACGAGGGAAACATTGGACCTTATGAGATTTTAGAGCGGATTGGTCCTGTTGCTTATCGGTTGGCCTTACCAGCAGACTTGGAAAAGGTACATAATTTCTTCCATGTTTCTATGCTTTGGAAGTATATACGGGATGATTCACATGTTTTGGAATCACAACCTGTTGAACTGAGGGAAGACTTGAGCTTTGAAGAGCAGCCAGTAGCGATTTTGGATCGGAAGTATAAGGTTTTACGGAGGAAGACGGTTCCCTTAGTTAAGGTATTGTGGCGAAATCATCAGGTGGAAGAAGCTACTTGGGAACCCGAGGCCTTGATGCGTGAACAATACCCTTATTTGTTTCACTGAATTTCGGGGACGAAATTCTTTTTAGGGGGGTAGATTGTAACAACCCGTACCTTCGAGAAGGATATAAATGTAATTTTGTAAAAGTTTTGTATATAAAGGACGATTTTTGCCCTTGTGAATAGTAGGCCAAAAGTTGACTTTTCGATTTACAGGTTGGATGAGTGTTGACCCTTGACCGTGACGTAGTTAGGGACGTCACGAGTCCGTAGACAGGTGGCAGGTTCGATTCGGACAATCGGAGAAAAAGTTATGACGTTCGGAAGATTGAGGGAGTTATCACGTAGGCCGAGGACCGTTAGATAGGTCTCAACGTCCTGAGTACAACGACAGGCGGCACGCTGTCATCGGACGTCGGACGGAATATTTACGGGTCTGGAAAGTACGAGGGTAAAATGGTAATTTGTGCATGAGGGGTATTTTAGTCTTTTCCCTCAGCCCAATCAGATAAGGGCAAGTGGCAGGGATATTTTGTGCTGAGCCAATGGCTGTTGGACACGTGTGGGTGGCTGGATTGTTCTAGGGAGATCGATCGTGTGCACGGCCACATTTTGTCCAAAGCTAACCGTGCAATCGTGCTTGAACACACAGAAAACAGGGAGAAGAAATTGGAGAGAGTTCGATCGATTCAGTGCAAGGGTGAGTGAAGATTGGATTGAGAGAGTGACAGAGAGGCAAGACGGTGCTGGTGATCGTATTTTGGTGGAGGAATCGTGCCCGGAGACACGGTGGTGGTGCGGCGGAGTTCTGAGGAAAACAGGGAGATTGTGAGACAGGGGTGGCAGTTGTGCCGTGTGGTGGATCAAACCAAGGTGGTAGGAGGTTCAGGTGGCTGCAGGGAGTCCAACGAACACCGTGGCACGCGGCGGTGCACACGGCGGAGCCTGAATCGAAAGGTAAGCCCACTTCCTCTGTTTTTCCCGTGAATTTCAAATCGAAAGTCGTGGAGTTGGGCTTAGAGTCGAGGGATTTGGAGGCCAGGGTGAGACTCCTGGAGGTCCCAGGAGTCGTGTGGTTGTGGTGCCGTGCCGGGGGAGGACCTGGGCGGCTGGCGGCCAAAACAGGGGCCACAGGCCGTCTGTTTCGAGGCCGTGAACGATGGGTTTTAGGCCGTGAATCTCAATTGTAAGGAGATGGTTAGATTGCTAAGGATGGGACGAAGCTCTTGGGATTGGTTTGGACTGAAACGGTGGAGGAATCACAGAGAGCCGGTCACGCCGGTTCAATTGTGCTGAACCGGGTGACTCGAGGTAAGAGAAACACTGTAGCAGGCGCGTGAGGCCCACGCGCAGCCACTTTGGGCGGCGCGTGGGAAGGATTCCGGCCAAGCTTCCAACAGGGTTTTGGTTCTAAATGTCTTAAGGAATTCATTGGTATGGTTTTCGGGTGAATCGGACGATGTTAGGAGATTGTTCGGGAATCCAGACGGTTTAGGGTCTAGGATTAAAATATTAATAAATTCCCGAAAAATTGGGGAAATTAGGGTTAGTATCCTTGATGTATTTGTGACCCTATTTGGTACATTTTGACAGGACGGGAGGCGCCTGAGACGGTCGAGGAGCGCACGGAGTGCGATTGACTCGTTCTGATTTGTGAGTGGACTCCTTCTTTTCTTTCGAGCATGCCTAACTGTTTTCATTGATGTTTTATGGTTTTAAGCATGTTTTATTGTTTGTTAATGATGCTTGTATGTGGTGGATACGTTTGCACGTTTTTCGAGACATTTCCGGGATTTTACACGTTTTTCGAGAAAAGTTGGTTTTCAGATTTTGATGCCATATTTGAGGATTTTAACCTATAAATGTTTTCGGATGATGATAAATGGGTTATGAAATATGCTTTGTGATTACATGTGGTTTTTGGTATAATAATGGATTTCCGGATTTGGGTTCGGAATGTCGGTTCTGAACGCCGGAAGGGCTTCGGACCGGGGATTTTGAATTCGAGTTTGGCTATGGATATAGAAATGGTTTTACAATGAATTGGGATTGGATTTGCTGGATCTAGATATGGGTTTAAAGACCCGAATATTGATTGACGGGGGACGGGCCCGGATTGAGTTTAAAGACTCGGGAGTTTAAAGACTCGGACATATATGATATTACCCCCATAGGCCTAATGAGTTTAAAGACTCGGGAGTTTAAAGACTCGGAATTATATTTGAGGCCTGGTTGAGTTTAAAGACTCGGATAGGTCCAGCAGGTTTGATCGGAAAATGATGGTTTGACGTTCATAGTTATGATATGGTTTTGTGATGCACATACTATGATTTCTATATCCGTTTTATAGTGTTTCTGTTTCTTATGATGTTTCATGTTATGATTTTCTAATACTTAGTTGGGCATGCCTGTTTTTAAAACGGAGGGAGCAATTATTATTATTATTTTTCTTTAACTTTGTTTGGTGATAAACTGATTTTAAAACTTTTAGTTATTCTAGTCCACTCACACTTTTGGTTTTAAATTTTCCCTCCGGGTCGTGGTGATAGCGCTGGGGTGAACGTTGAGGCAGATATCGAGGCATAGAGCTTTTGACGTTCTTCCGTTGCGAGATTAGCATAGTAGGATTTTGTGCCCATTTTGTAGAACTATGCTCTGACTTACAGTTGTATATATTTACTCCTTCGTCTGATAGTTATGCTTATTGTAGTATGGAGGTTATTTTGGTACTTTAGGTGTGATTGTCAGACGGGAGCAGGGTTCGTCCCGGGTATCGTGTCGATATTTGGGACGGGTCCTGACAAAATGGGACTCGTGCCCGATATCATAAACCAAATGGGCCTTGTGCCCGATACATAAGTCAACTGGGCTCCGAGTCCGATTCGTAAACCAACTGGGCCTCGAGTCCGATACGTAAATCAACTGGGCCTCCGGCCCGATGCCTTGTGAAATCAAATGGACCTCAGGTTCGAGAGTTCGTAAATCAAATGGGTTTTGTGCCTGGTCCATATTTCCAAATCCGAAATCGATTCAAGAACCAATTGGGCCTCTAGCCCGAGAACGTAACTAGAAGGGACTTCGAGTCCGAGGGTTTCCAAAACAAATGGGTCTCGAACCCGAGTTTACCTTTTCAAATCCAAAACCATTTCATGAGATCATTTCCAAAACTATAAGCACAGAAAATCAGTGTAAAACTGAAAACCTCGATTTATGTGCAAGCACGTAAATCGCCTCCAAATGCGTGAAACCATATAATTCACCAATATCCAAATCAACATCATAGAATCATATTCATAAACCATATAAAACATTTATGCATGTATCACAGTATAGAAATCAAGGTCCACTCACAGACCGCCCTAAGCTGCTACCTCGTTTTGCGTGCTGTAAGCCTCACTGGGCTAATTGTCGTCATCGGGACTCCCAAACCTATCCAAATCAATCTAGAGGGTTACTAACTACCTTATTAACCACTCATTGAAGTCCCGTAATTTTCCCGAATTTTTAACTATTTTAAATCTCGAACTTAAACCGTTCGATGTCCCGAACATTATCGAGACGATGTCCGATCGACATGAAAGTAGTCCCAAGATGTTCATTACATCAAATAGAAGATTTGGAATGTTGAACACTTGCCCAAAAGGTGGCCCATGCACCCCCACTCGCGGCCTGAAGACCCTGCGCATGAAGCCCATGCACCAGGCACTGTTCATCCCTAACCTCAGTCAAACCCGGTCTGGACCGATCCATGGCCCAAACTCGTCCATTTTTCGGTCCATTCTTTCCCATTTTGATTGCTAAAGCTTCCTAATCTTATTTCCTATCTATTTAACCATTAAAAGTATAAGGAAATCCATAAAAACCGTACTTCCTTGATCGACCATGGCGGTGGTGACTGCAACCTCCACCCGTTGTCCATTCCGGTCGTCCTAGCAATCGAAATTTATCTCATTTGCCTCACCAGACCCCCAGAAACATAACCCAATCATTAGGTTCGATAAAAAACCAACCAAACCGAAATTCAAATTTTAAAATAAAATCCTACCGTCTCGGGTTTCTCCAGCCACCGTGCTTGTCGGCCCTCGCTGTCAACACCACATTTACTCCTCATCTCCCCCTCAAAGTTTCCTTCAGGAGCCACCAACGTCTAACAAGGTTTAGGGGAGGTGGTGATGATATGTGTGTTTGTTTAAAAATGGAAAGGAAGAAATGGAGGTGTTCGGGTTGTGGGAAAACAAAGAAGAAGATGATAGTGAGAAAGAAGGAGAAATGGATGGTGAGGATTAAAGGATGAGATGAGATGGAGGGTTAGGATTGAGAGGGGGGTAGATTAGATTATAAAATAATAATAATAATAATAATTAATTAGTATAGATCCACAAATTGGGGGTTTGGGCCAATGGGATGAGTGACACTTGTCACTCATCCATGGGTCCCATTTAAAATATGTGCCCAATCAGATATTGCCACCTCAACATCGCCTCGATATACGTGCATAGTGAAATTGAACTTCCGTGAACCATAACTTTCCCGTTTGAAGTCTGATTTCGGCGTGCCGTCTGTCTCCGGATTCGTATCGTCCCGATCTACGTAACGGTCCTTGGCCCTTGGCCATCGGACCTCCCGGTCCAAATGTCAACTATTCGCCCCTTTTTAACTAAATTACCAAAATACCCATGAACTTCCGAACATCATAACTTTTTCCTCGAATGTCGGAATCGGACGTGCTACCTGTCTATGAATTCGTGAAGTCCCAACTAAGTCACAGTCATCGGCCAAAGTCCATTTGACCGCTTGAACGAAAAGTCAACGTTTTGCCCACGCCTAGGGGCAAACCGGTCATTTTGCATAGTTCGTCAGATTTCGCTCAACTAATCACCGATTAACCTAACTAATCCTGATTAGTCACTAATCTAATCCCGAAATTTGAGACGGGTCATTACAGACCTGTCCTGACTGCTCGGTGTCCTTCCAGCGGGGGTGTTCTTGGGTGGCCCCCGCATGCTGGACGGGGCTGGGTTGACCGCTTGTTGTCTTCCGGGGAAGATCCAGATGGTTGTTCGCCCCGTCGCGACAAATCACTGATGTGTTACCCCTGCCGAGAGAACTTGGCGGTGCTCTAGGCCTCGTGAGACGAGTTGGCGTCCTTCGTCTCGGTAACGGGGATGAGGATGAGATCTTCCATCGAATACGTCCCTTGATTGTTGTTCGGACGGGACCACCGAGCGGTGAAGTAGGGTCGGTGGTGATGCCCTATTTTGCCCTTGCGCCGAGGATCAAGTCAGAGCGTACGGCGGTCAAGGACCGACCGGTTCCTTCTTGACTCCTCGTTTAGGGCATCGCGGGCGTCACAGTAGATCCTGGTGTCGCCCGGTTGGTTTCCAGGGATGATGAGCATCCGAGTGTGCTTCTTGCTCGGCTTGGCATCCACTTGCTGCTTTGTACTAGCCTCGACTATCTTGTGGACTTTTTCCTTCCCTGTCGCTCGGTGATTTCTTTCGGCACGCTCGGCGTACTCGGCCACCACCCTGTCGGTGCTCATTGAGTTCCTCTTGTGCTACCCTTAGCTGCTCGGCCACCTCGGTGTACCAGTCGTCAAGCGCCTGACATCTCGACTCGGCCTGGGTACCCTTAGTTTTGACCTCGACTATGTCACTTTGGAGTTTTTCGATTATCTGTAGAAAGTTTGGAGAGGTGTCTCTCGGTGTTCTGAGCCCTTGCCCAGGTGTGATCTCGTCGAGATTGTTCTCGCCCTGCATGTTCACTATTGGGCGAGTGCGTTCTCAACGTACTATGTGGACGAGTGCTAACTCGATCTGGTTGAGTGTAGGTAAACTTTAATCAGTTTCCCACAGACGGTGCCAAACTGTTAAAGCATTAAATGTTCCAACTGTCGATTACTCGTCGTCCAATCACAAAATAACATGTGTCCTTCCTCGTAACCTGTCAACTTAAGTGAATAAAGGGTCTCCCGTTAATGCGGGCACCGGTATGGTGTCGGCCTGACGGCCAAGTCAGTAACTTTGTTTTTGTAAGAGGATATAGTAAATGGTAAATTGGGTAGAGTTATAGTGAATAGTAGATATTAGTTACTTATATTGGGAAATGTGTACCCTTTAAGTATGGGTAAGTGAGATGTTCGATTCCCATAGTTTCGATGTGGGATAAATACTCCTCGATTTGCATGCTGACAGGTGTTACGTAGATCGAGAGGGTGGATAGACTTCCATGTGTCGTCACGTATTGGGCCCAGTGTTGGGGCTATGTAAGTACTGTGGGTTTGGGCCTTGTTTGGTGCTTGGGCTTTAGGTATACGACTTAATGTGAGAGGACCTGTCCCCACTGGACCTCGATAATCGTGCCCGGTCCTGCTTCCGTCTGACAAGTTAGCTGAAGTCCCGAAACTATCTTTTAGCACCTATCAAACAAGGGATAACTGCGCTGATTTCCACTCATGCCTCCGCCTCGAGATCAGCCCCGAACGTTGTGCCACGGTTGTCCAATTACTCGTTTCCCGCGCTGCACGCGTTTTCGTAATTTCCGACACTTGTCAGGAATCTCGAATCCTCCAATCACTCGAACCCAACCTCCAACCCGTGTAGACGTCGCAGAGTCTGTTCTTCGGGTCTCGTCAGTAATTTCTTTCGAATTCAAGGCTGGTTCAACTCGTTTTAGTCCCAGAAAGCTTAATCCACAATCAATTTCACTCCTTAAGGTTTACAAGATCGAATTCGACATAAGGTTCTTGGATGGTATTTTTGGGTTTCTTAGTGTGATGTTAATTGCATTTGTTTTGTATCCCTCTCGGGTTTTCACTCAGTTTTCATTCCCAATTACCCTTAATTTCTCACTTGTTCCCTGGATTGCTGAGATCGATCAAGGGTTTTGAGGAGGTTTATCTTCTTTGTTTTTGTTCTTAGTCGACAACTGCTAATGATCAACCTTAATTCTCTATGCTAAGGATTAATTAATTGATGTAGTGCCACTCATCCACATCCTAAGCCACTAATCTCACACTTATGGTGACAAGTGTCACCGCATGACCAAATCCTCATCCAATTAGGCTGAATCAGCCAATTTAAAAGATATTTGATTAGTTAATTGCACCGTTCAAGACAAATTACTGTTTTACCCTCATCATAACAAATTACCAAACTGCCCCTCCTCGTTCTAGACCCATAACTTTTTCGTTTGGACTCCGATTGACGCATGCCGCCTGTCTACGGATTCAGCGTCCCGAGACCTATCCAACGGTACTTCCGGAAAGTCCAAACCATGTCCCGATCAAAAAGTCAACAAATGACCCCTGTTGACCGATTTACCAAATTACCCTCAAACTTCCGCACGTCATAACTTTTTCCTCGAATGTCGAAATCGGGCGTGCCACCTGTCTATGAACTCGTGACGTCCCGAACTATGTCACAGTCATCGGTCAAAGTCCGTTTGACCGCTCGAATCAAAAGTCAACCGTTCGCCCAATTTCAGGGGCAAAATCGTCTTTTTTCTTAAATTTTTCCAAATTTTCATTTTTCAAATTTTCGGGGCGTTACATAATGGGTCTAGTTAGATATGGTGTCAACACTGTTGATTCAGAAATCATCCGATTCTGTAAAATTCTTTCTCGATCACTACACACAATAACAAAAATCAAACGGAGTTAGGGTGGAAACCTGGAGGGGGGTTGTTTAACCGTAAATGCTCCGATGCTTATGCTAGTTTTCTGAGAAAATAAACCGACAGAGTGTTTGTAGAAGTTTTTTTTTATTACCTTTAGAAGTAAGGTGATGCTTTCTATTTATAGTAAAGTCATGAGGGTCACCAGAGCGTCTAATTGGTTGAAGAAGAAAGTGTTCACTAAGTGATTGTATCGCGTGTAATCACTTATTTATTAATAAATAAATAATTCGCTGGGAAGTTATATATTGATTGTATTGATCTGATTATTTAATATATTTAGCTGTTAAATATATTAAATTAATGCGGAGATCGTAACATGTCGATGTCAATTTTACCAAGGGTAATATTGGCATTATGGGAATTGTTGGCCGCAGATAGCTCCAAAATATTCCGTTAATTTATGGTTTCACAAATGCGCCCACATCGCTTAGGAATTCTAGGAATCCTAAGAAATGTAATTTCCTGTGGTTTCAGTAAACTACGTTTTAATATTTTTATTTGGTAGCAGGACTCCCCTTTCCTGGATATAGCTGGAGATTGACCTCGACCTTGTCCCAAAAGTAATTCTTTGGACTTGTAATTTTTTTTAAGTTGACTTTGCGAGCCCGATTAACCACTAAGGTTTATTTAATTTTCTTTATTCAAATGAGAGCATGTGGCTCTTATTTTCATAGAGAAAAACAAATCCTAATAATTCTTTATTGCTAAATGAGGCTGTTTGACACCATCAGCTGTTGTGGTGAAGGAATGTTTTGCTCCACCGACTGTCAAGGTAGAGTTCCCTTTTTATTTTTGCTTCTCTTGGCTTTTGTAGATTGCAAAAGTGTCTTCAAAGGAAATTTTGGGAGGGAAACGATGAGCCAGGGCAATTGTCAAAAGCAAACTGGAAGGCCCCCCTTCTTTCCTTGTCCTTGTCGGTCAGCTGAAGATGGTCACTTGCACGGATGACACCAGCAAGGTCTAGAGCGCCCGCGCGGGCTGGTGGGACTCCTGCGACGATGGGACACACTATGCCATTTTTACACAAATGACAATTTTAGTTGAAACTGGCATCTTATTCAATTAAAACGGTCATTCAGATAATATAAAGATAATAGTTTTAAACAAAATTGTCATATTTTACATTGGTAAGTAATAAAAGGACAGCGCATGGAGGCTTTTAGAGAAAGTATCGTCTATTATGAAATTCATGTCCGTGGGAATAAAAAATTTCCCTGAAACTCAAAGCGGCAAAGGCAAACATCAAAACACGCTTAGTACTGTACGTACAGTAAAAAACGAAAACTCGATCTAACTTCAAAGCCAGCAACCAAATTTCATTCTTTGTCGAGAATGGATTTATGAGAAATCGAAGAGGATGAGAGAGCAAGGGTTTCTGAGATTGGGTCGAAGGGGATGAGAGATTTTTGGACGAGTATCAGTGAAGACCATCAATAGCAAGCGAGTTGTTGGCGTTCTGCTCAGAAGCACTTACGAAGGTGCCTTCGATGTATCCAATTTCGATGTCCGCGTTCTACTCCGATTTCGACGAGGGCATCAATCATGAGGAGGGGGCACGAAGCCATAGTAGAAAGAGCAGCAGCCACCAGAGCGAACACCGGAGGGTTTCTTCTGAGGACGAGTCCTCCGACAGCTCTTACAGCTGTAAGAGCAAAAGAAGAGACCGCAGTAACTTTAAGGAGGATCAAATTGCTGCCTACATGGCTAAGAAGGCACAGAAGAAGGTATTTAATTTCGTTTTTAGGGTTTTGTTTGTTTGACTATTGTAATATCTAGTGTCATTGATTGATTGATGCGTTTAGTGTCAAATTGAAGGCCGTTTTTGGTTATTCCAACGACTCAAATCCCTTTGATGATTCCAATCTAAATGAGATGTAAGTTTGTTATACGTTTTTTGAATTTATCATATTTGGAGTCATTGTTGTCAAATAGGTCACGGCCAGCTTATGCTTACATATTGGTCAAAATTCAACTAAAACTTTGATAATTCATTGATACAGTTTTGAACTGAGCAATTATTAATTTTGGCTGGTCTAATCAGGCGGTTATAGCTCGCTTATACTTCTGATAAAGTTCATACTCGCCAATTATAAATGTTTAGCTCCCCTAATCGAGAATGAGAAAGACACTTGATAAATGTTTAGCTCCCCTAATCGAGAATGAGAAAGACACTTGATAGAGGCATCTTGTGTTTTTTGGTATTTTTTTTTTTTTTATATGAAGTAATGGTTGGTTGTATTTAAGTCTTGAATCTGAATTTTTTTTTCAGTACAGCTACAGTTTCATAGTCGTATTTGCATATCTCAATGACAAACAATCTATCTCGTTCAGGAAATGCTTTATGGTTTGTAAGGTCGATATCTGAGTGCTATGTGTTGTTTGTAGCTTTGTATGGTCAGAGAAGATTGAGCGTGATGTGCACCACGCTGTTTCACTTGAGGTGTTTTCAGTAAAGTCTGAGAAAAAAAAGGCAGAGAGAAAGAATGGTACATAATTCTATTCCCGAAATTATCTGCATGTTGACTCTCCTTATATATTGAATTTTGGGTGCATAGAGTTAAAACATTGGTACATAAGTTAGAGAAAATGTTTTGTAAAGCTTTTAATGCGAGGTTGTGGAAATATTTTATGAAGATTGAATTTTATTGAAGTTAGTTTTATCACTTGTGAGTCGAATCAGCATGTGTCTGTTGCAAACAATATGATGGGTTACATGGAAATAAGCTTCGCTAAGTTTGCTCAAATTGTACTTTGGAGAATTAAAACTGGCATAGTCTTCACTAGGAATTGGAGACAGAACAATCTTCCTATGTGTTGCTCACAAGCCTTAGTGGCTTCCATATGGACTATACATAAAAGGGATTCTATAATGCATAATTAAATATTTATTTTATATTATACATTTATGATTATTAAGAGGCAGGGAAGGCAGTTGAAATTGTTAAGAATTCGAAGGGAACTAACCCTTCAGTGAAATGAACACCCATTTTCAATTTTTTTTTTAAAACTTTTGTAAAAAGTTAACCTTTTCTTTAGCTGACTATGTAGTCAATCTATATGAATAACATACAATGCCACCAAGATTTTAGTCATCCTCTACTATCCTTTATCTGACTGTTACTGTTAGAGGGTTGGTATGATGATTTCTGTGCGTGCTTGTGTGTGTATATATATATATATATATAGATGTATTTATAGTTGAGCTTCCAACGCGATTAATCTCTTGCCTTGGGCAGGATGATGATTATTGAGTAAGTTAGGTAGGTTTGCAGGTTAGCTTTGGATCTTCATAGCTATTTACTGTAGGATACCTTTTGTGATGAGAAAACATGGAACACAGCTTTAGGAAATACATTAGTAAGTCAGAGACATGCTATAGGAATTTTTTATGAAGCATTTTACAGAACCCATTGCCCGGTAAACCTTGTGCTAAAGAAGCTTCTTCATGGAGCACTTGCTGAAGAAGTTAGCTAAAGGAAATGAAACCAGCAACTTAATGGATTAGTAGATTGATAACGAATTATGCTTTTGTTAATCCTAATTGTACCACATAAGCTTTGTTAACACTTATGTAACCCAGGACCCATAGCAATTACTTGGACATCATTTGTTGCGGGACTTTCCCCTGATATGTACAATTGAACATGCACGTTTGGTGATTTGTAATTGGGAGCTAGCTGAAGCTCAAAAGAAAGATGCACTGGATCGAGCTAAGGCTCGTGGAAAGGGACCTCCTGTGTCCTGCCGAGTTGCTTGCCAAATGAGGGTTGTATTCTAGCATTGAAGAAGTCCGGAAGTGCTTGGGCAAGGCTCATAGTGAATTGTTGGCATTAAAGTCTGAAATTGAGTCAGCGATGCATTCTGGAACAGCTATGCATGTTGACTTTTGGGAGGCTGTTCTTGCACGCCTTGGTATATTCATGGCTAAGGTACCTATCATTAGATCCTTAATGTCTTATTGTTTTCCCACAACTGCTTTGTTGGCTGCAATCTTAATAGCTGCAAATACAGGCTTATTTGAAAGAAATCCACACTAAGATGTTACACAAGAATTTGCAATGCCTTGTACAAAGAGAAGCTGGAAACAATAAATTGAATAAAGCTGTTCATGATTTACAACCTGAAGAGGAGGAGAGCAAGCCTGATGCTAATGGTATGCACACTTTTGACCTACGGCTGATAGTTGTGGAAAGTGACACTAGTTTGGCTAATTAAATTTCAATAATGTCAACTCAGTATTGAAATTGATGGTCTCTCTCAATCCAAGAGCTCTTTCTCCATTTCGATTAAATATTTTATCAATATCTAGGGAAAATAATTTATCAATGTTGTTTACGTGGAGGGGCAGACTTAGCTTGGCAGGTAGGAGAAGATTTTCGGGTCAAAACTCAAGGCAGTCTTCTAAGAAAGGTAAACTTCTATCCTACACAATACTTGAGTATATATGGAAATGCTTGTGTATATTTGGAATCTTAGTTTACTGAAATGCCCTGGTTTCTTGAATGTGCAGAACATTGATAAAATCCCTCTAGTGAAATGCCCTGTTCTAGTAATGCATGTAAGAATGAAATGCCCTGTTCTAGTCAATTGTTGCCACTTCCTTAGTGCTATGGTTCTAAAATTCTGAACATGAGTGTTGAAATTGTATTGTTGTATGAATGTTAAAGGAAAGTGTTGGTGGATTTGGTTTGTCAGGTAACCAGTGTGAGTTATCACCCAAAGGACAACTGCATGATAAGTTCCTCAGTTGATGGCAACATTAAGGTCTGGAAGTCTTGAAGAAAGGATAACGAATTTCTCAAATCCCCCTACACATATATGATTATTATCTGAACTGGTCCTGGGCTGCATTCTAATTTTGTGTTTGTTTCATCATATTGTTGTTGTATTATTAACTTAACTACTCAAACAACATGTTTCAATTGTTGTTTTCAATTGTTGTTTTCAATTGTTGTTTTCAATTGTTTTAATATATAAATTCATGTTTCATAAATTTATTTTAAAGAATTAAACTCCTTTTATTTGATTGACAATAATTTATGTATGTGAATTGAGAACATGTTACAATTGTTGTATCAAATAGAGATAAATAATGTATTTTAGATAGCACTTTTTCCCAAAAATTGTTGTCTGATGATATATTAGGTGACAGTTTACAAAAACTGTCATCTTATGACATATTAGACGATCGTTTTTAGAAAAACTGTCATCTAATGACATCTTAGATGACAATAAAAAACTGACATCTGATTATATTCAAATATATGCCATTTATATAGACTATTTTTTTTTGTAATAAAACGACATTTTTTTATTGTCGTCTAAGGAGAAAAATGGCATAGTGATAGGTGGGCAGTTGTTGCTTGTCCCTTGGTTGTCGGCTAGGAGCTGCAGAGGTAGGGCAAGTGGGCCCCACGCGAAAGATTACTTGATGTCACTTTTGTTTTTTAGTTTTTTTTTTGGTTGCTTTCTTTCTTTTATTATTTTTTTCTGCAGCTTTTTTTCTGGTTTAAAATATGTAAGCATGTATTAATTAATAAAATATATACAACTTTTTTGCGTACATACATATATGTAAGTAAATATATATATTAAAAAATAAAGTATATATTTATCTTTTTTAGTAATATATGAGCTTATATGTAAGTAGATACGTATTAAGTAAAAAGTATGTATTTACCTATTTTGTTATAGGCAATAGGTATATATATATTTATATTTTTGGAAACTAACCAATTTTATTCCCTTTTCAGCTATGCTGCTTTTGGACGTTCCGAAGGTTCGAAGTTCTCGATCACAGTGATTTCAGAGACACGACCCACTTCTGCGATGACTCTTCTCGGGATGTCAAGCGGGAAGCAAGAAATGAAGTCGGGGAAGCGGCACTCGTGGAAAAGGGGAGGGTCACGTAGTGAGCATCCGTTCGTCGCAACACAAGTTGAGCTACTCGACCTTGACAAGTCTCCATGAAATTGCTTTACCAGAAGGTGTGGTTGTTGCGCTTGGCGACGCGTGTGCAGCTACTAAGACTCCGAGGGGAGCTGTTTCCAGAAGCAAGAATACGAAGCATCTCTGGTGGATCCAATTTCACCCTCTGATCATCAACTGGAGTTTCAAGTTTTCGTTTTCGAAACTCTTCACCAAGATCATCTGCTAGATCGGGTGTTGCCTTTCCCAACTGCATGTCGACGCTTACCGCCACATCATGTGTAAGACCCGATCTTGGAAGTAAGAACGGTGAGCAAGATCCGTGAGCTTGGAAAGGCAAGATCGGTGAACAATCCCACATTGTTCGGGGAGGGAAAGGTGAAATGCCTTATATGTGTGGACACGTATCTATCTAACACAAGGCCTTTTGGGAGCTCACTAGCTTTGGATTCCTTGGGAACTCCAAGGTTAAGCGAGTTGAGGCTGGTGCAATCTCAGGATGGGTGACCTACTGGGAAGTTGCACGTGAGCTCCCGAAACAAAACCGTGAGGGGTGGGTCCAAAACGGACAATATCGTGCTAGAGTCGGGACCTGACCGAGGAAGGTCGGGTCCCGATATAATGGTATTAGAGCTAGACCCCGACCAGGAAGTGTGTCAGCAAGGACGCTGGGTCTCAAAGGGGGTGGATTGTAAGACCCGATCTGGGAAGTAAGAACGGTGAACATGACCCGTGAGCTTGGAAAGGCAAGATCGGTGAACAACCCCATATCGCTCGGGGAGGGAAAGGTGAAGTGTCTTATATGTGTGGGCACGTATCTATTTAGCACAAGGCCTTTTGGGAGCTCACTAGCTTTGGATTCCTTGTCGACGCTTACCGCCACATCATTTGTAAGACCCGATCTTAGAAGCAAGAACGGTGAGTAAGACCCGTGAGCTTAGAAAGGAAAGATCGGTGAACAATCCCACATCGCTCGGGGAGGGAAAGGTGAAGTGTCTTATATGTGTGGGCATATATCTATCTAACACTAGCTTTGGATTCCTTGGGAACTCCAAGGTTAAGCGAGTTGAGGCTGGTGCGATCCCATGATGGGTGACCTACTGAGAAGTTGCACGTGAGCTCCCAAAACAAAACCGTGGGGGGTAGGCCCAAAGCTGATAATATCGTGTTAGAGTCGGGACCTGACCGAGGAGAGTCTGGTCCTGATAGAATGGTATCAGAGCTAGACCCCGATCGAGAAGTGTGCCAGCGAGGACCCTGGGCCTCAATGGGGGTGGATTGTAAGACCTGATCTTGAAAGCAAGAACAGTGAACATGACCCGTGAGCTTGGAAATGCAAGATCGTTGAACAACCCCACATCACTCAGGGAGAGAAAGGTGAAGTGCCTAATATGTGTGGACATGTATCTATCTAACACAAGGCTTTTTGGGAGCTCACTGACTTTGGATTCCTTGGGAACTCCAAAGTTAAGCGAGTTGAGGCTAGTGCAATCCCAAGATGGGTGACTTACTGAGAAGTTGCACGTGAGCTCCCGAAAATAAAACCGTGAGGGTTGGACCAAAGCGGACAATATTGTGCTAGATGGGTCGGGTCGTGGTAGAATGGTATTAGAGCCGAACCTCGACCGGGAAGTGTGCCAGCGAGGACTCTAGGCTCCAAAGGGGGTGGATTGTAAGACCCAATCTTGGAAGCAATAACAGTGAGCAAGACCCGTGAGCTTGGAAAGGCAAGATTGGTGAACAATCCTACATCGCTTGGGGAGGGAAAGGTGAAGTGTTTTATATGGGTGGGCACGTATCTATCTAAACAGGGCCTTTTGGGAGCTTATTGGCTTTGGATTCCTTAGGAACTCCAAAGTTAAGAGAGTTGAGGCTGGTACAATCCCAAGATGGGTGAATTACTGGGAAGTTGCATGTGAGCTCCCGAGAACAAAACCGTGATGGCTGGGCCCAAAGCACACAATATTGTGTTAGATGGGTTGAGTCGTGACATCATGTGCTTTGAGAAGCTGAACGAGCTCTTCAACTTAGAGCTTACTGAAGATGAGTTCTGGCACTGCTACTCGGTGGAGCATAAGCCGATCCCCGGCACGCGGAGTTCACACGTGGTCCCAAAGGTTGAGCTTTTTGTGGGCACGTCATTTGATGACGAATTGTATCGGACTTCGTGCATTGAAGTTGGAGGCTAGTGGGATCATAACTGCGTCTGTGGTCTGAATATTGCTTCGGGCTATCGTGGCCCGTCAGACTTGTACACTGTCACTAAGTTCCATGCTGACACCAGGAAGGTTGATGAGTCCTCATGGTTCCTTCGCAGTTTCATTAGATGAGCTGGTTACTAAGTCCTCGTAGGTTCATGGTTGGCGGGCGTCCTCCCGAGGACTTGATCTAAAGCTGGTTCACTGCCCTGCGGCATAGGAAGCAAGGTGTACAATCGGTGTGCACACGCCAAGTTGAATTAGGCGCCTCTCCAGCAAAGGTGCTTAATTAGTCTGTGCCCCCAAGCAGCGGTTTCCAGGTCGCGTCTTGCCCTTCGAGCCCAGTGGGATTGTCCAGTAAGCGCAAGTCTTCAAGCGAGACTCAGAGAAGTCTGGTGAAGGGTGCAGTCAGGTCTCCGAGGAAGCCGAAGGTTGATCATGCTCCTCCTGAAGTTTGAGTGGTGCCCCCCGCCCAGGTGTGGGCTGTGCGTTCCCTCTCGAAGAGACCAACTTCAAATCTTTCGAAGAGAACATGCGGTAAGGTCTTGGGTGCTGATCAAGGAGCAGTCAGAGTTTCTTCGGCGAAGGCGGGTAACTCTCATGTATGCAAAGCCAAGATGCCCTCGAAGTGCACTGGGAGTGGAGTAGCGTAGGAGGTTCATGACAAAGTTGTCAAAGAGCTCGAGATTGCAAAGGCGGGGGCTCGTAAACTTGCGGCAATGCTGCGTCTCCAAGTCAATATCTAGGTTGACATTGAAAAACTCAAGTCTGAGTGCACCGTGCTTCTAGAATCTCATGCTTGGCTTCAACAAAAAAATGAAGATTTGGACAAGAAGGTGGGTTTGCTAGAAGCTAGTTTGGATGAATTGAGGAGTGTTCGAGCCTCGAAGTTGTTGGCAGATAGTGAGCGGGACGTCACTCTCGACGAGTATGAGCTGGTGCACGACTCTTTGCGAGACTGAGAAGATTGTGCTTCTGGAGGTTGAGGCGGAGGGAGCTTGTGCTGAGATTAAATGTTGGAAGTTCGAGCCGTACTCGTCTCCTTGTTCTCCCCATGCCTCGCGTCACAATGTAGAGGAGCTTAAAAATTCTATGGAGGATTTGAAGCTAAAGCTGTTCGTGGCGGGTTGCAATGAGTCCGAGATGGAGACACGCATTACTCGTGAATATGTCAAGGGGTATCTCGATTGCCAGAACAACATGTCCCCCAAATATGCAATTCAGGAAGGAGACATTAAAGATGTGTCTCGGCGAGCTGTAAACTCAGACCAAGAAGTGCAATATGGAGAGGCGACCCTTCTTGAGGTGCCAGGTCTTGAGTTGCTGAGTTTCGCAGACCAATTAGGTGATGACCACATTCCAGAAATTGGCGACCCGTTCTACGATGGGATTCCTAAGATATCGAGCGAGGACTGGGCCCAACTTCAACGTTCGATGGGTCTAGAAGACGTGCTTTCGGACTTGCCTTAGACTTGTAGTGTAGGCTTCTCCATTTGTTAGATGTTTTATCAAATAAATTGTTGAGCAGTCGACTTGTGACTCGCCAATCTTTTCTTTTGTTTTGCTAGTTCAAGTGGTTGAGTAATCGAGGTGTGGTTTTCCAATCTAGCTTTCTCAACATTAGCAATATGAAGTCTTCCTTTGTTTTCCATCAAATTTCGTAGAATCTTAACCTTCATAGGCTTGTTTTGAGATGTCGAAATTTGAGCTTTGTAAAACCAAGTGCAACTTGGGCTCGCCTGCTATTCCGCGAGGGTGTCCTTTGTGTATAGAAACGCTTGTTGGGAACTCGTCATAACTCAGAATTGAGTGAGGATAATGGGATTGAAAAGTTGAGTTTCATAACTTTCTAATGCCGTCAAGCTTGTTCCAAGACGAACTGAATTGAACTTTGTAGGATCGGTCGAATCTTGTGTTCGTGCACTGGTACGTTCAATTGACGTTCGTGTACAAAGATGTTCGCAGGGAACTCATCACAACTGGGAATTGAGTGAGATCAACTGCGTTGGAAATTTGACTTTCATACCTTTCTAATGTCGTCAATTGTGTTCCAAGAAAATCCAAATTGAGCTTTTTAGGATCGAACAAATCTCGTACTCATGCGCTGGTACGTGCAGTTGACCTTCGTGTACAAAAATGTTTGCTGGGAACTCGTCACAACTCCGAATTGAATGAGATTAATGGCGTTGGAAGCTGACTTCCGCACCTTTGTAGGTTTGTCTAGTTCATGTCAGGGTGATCAAAATTGAACGATCTACAACCGAATGAATTGCGATCCCGTGCACTGAAATTCCGAATTGGACTTCGCATGTTAAAACATTTGCCCAATGTTTATTATGACCTGGTGGTTACCCCTCTTGGTGGGGTTGGAAGCGTTTTTTAGTAGATTTCTAACTCCAACAAGTCGAGTTTTTGGATGGTTTCATGTGCCTCGCTAGGGTGAACCTTGAGCACTTCGCGTGGCGAAGACGCAGCGTGCTTCGCATGGCGAAGACTTGGTGTGCTTTGTGTGGCAAAGGCTTTGAGTGCTTCGCATGACGATGGCTTTTAGTGCTTCGCATGGTGAAGGATTTACGTTCTTCCCGTGGCAAAAGCTTGGAGTGCTTCGCTTGGCAAAGGCTTGGTGTGCTTCGCGTGGCGAAGGCTCGAGTGCTTTACGTGGAAAAGGCTTTGAGTGCTTCGCGTGACAAAGGTTTAGTATGATTCGCATGGCGAAGGCTTGGATTACTTCGCATGACGAAGGCGTGAGTGCTTTGCGTGGAAAAGGCTTTGAGTGCTTCGAGTGACGAAGGCTTGGTGTGCTTTGCATGGAAAAAGCTTTGTATTTTCTAAACAAAAGTGTAGGTGATAAGACAATTTCATTAGACGTTGAAATGAAACATCTTGAATCATATTGGAATGTACTACGTGAGCAAAGTAGGCATTGAGCCGAATTTTAACAAAAAATTTTGGTGCCTTTGATGATGACTTGGTCACTTATTCAGTTTCCTAGACGTAGCACTTCTGAAGGTGATGGACAGTCAGCACTCCGCTTACGAGTTTCCCGTCCATGGTCTCCAAGGTGCAACTCTCTTTCCCGCTTACTTGGTAGATGCGGTAAGGACCTTCCCAGGGGGATTTGAGCTTTTGGGACCCAGGGCGGTTTGGTGTTGCAAATTTTTTCTTGAGGACCAGATCGCTAGGTGTAACTCTCATAGTCCTTTCTTGTCGTAGAGCTTCTTCTTGATGCAATCAAGGATGATCTTATTTGACACTTCGGCTTGGCTATTTCCTTGAGGGTAATATGCAGTATAGGTGAAATGTTTTATTTTCCACGATTCGAAGAACTCTTTTATTGATGCGTTAGTGAATTACGTTCCATTGTTAGTCAGTATGACTTTCGGTATTCCGAACCGACAGATGATTTGGCTCCAGACGAATTTTTGCACATCTAATTGAGTAATGGTCACCAATGCCTTGGCTTCCACCCACTTGGTAAAGTAATCGGTGGAGACAATTAGGTACTTCTTATTAGGTGACGACGTAGTTGGCAATGGTCCAACAATGTCAATGCCACACTGCATCAATGGACATGGGCTAACTAGATAGTGCAACACTTCAGAGGGTGCCAAGTGGTTAGGTTTGTACCTTTGGAACTTATCGCATGCTCATGCATATCTGAGCGCATCCTGATTCAAAGTCGACCAGTAGAATCATGCGTTGAGTGTCTTCTGTACAAACGATCTTCCTCCGGAGTGATTTCCACATTGCCCCTCGTAAATATCGGCCAAGACCTTCAACGTTTTGAGGTGCTTTAAGCATTGTAGGTTTGCCTCTGTGAAGCTCCAATGAAAGAGTTCGCCCTTGTCGATGTAGTATCGTGCAACCTTCATTTGAATTTTGTGAGCTTCTAGTCGGTCGTCTAGCAGGGTGTCATTCACTAAGTAGTTGGCGAGAGGGTCTTGCCAACTCGGAGCGAGGTCAATTTCTCTTCAACTTCCTTCACGTCAATGTTGCGCTGTTCTAAATACTCAATCGGGATCGAGCGTTTGAAGCGATAGTCAAGTGCCGACACTAAGTTTTCAAGTGCATCGGCTTGTGCATTTTCTGTTCTTGGGAGCTGGTGAAACGTGAAGACTATGAAGAAAGCAATCAGATTTGTACTTTGTTGTTGTAATGAAGCATTCTCGCAACCCTTGCAGCGTACTCTCCGATGGATTGGTTGGTGATCAAATGAGAGTCAGAGTGCATGACGATCTTTTTGATTCCTAATTCCTTGGCAAGGCCTAGGCTACAAATCAATGCATTGTATTCCGATTCTTTATTGGAGGCCTTGAATCCGAACTGGACTGCTTACTTTATCATTGAACTGTCTGGGGTTATAAGGACGATGCCTACTCCTGCGCCCCATTGATATGACGAGCCATCCACGGAGAGCTTCCAAAGTGGGTCGATCGTGGAGGGCCGTGAGGAGGATTTTCTCTATCCCCTTGCCTCGAGTTTCTTCTGGTGATGCTGGCGTGAACTGCACAATGAAGTCTACTAAGACTTGGCCTTTGATCGCAGTCCTTGGGCAATAAAGCATGTCGTGTTGACTTAGCTGTATTGCCCACTTCATGACCCTTGTTGAGGCGTTAGGTGCATGGAGGAGGGACCGCAGGGGATACTCCGTCATGACAATCACCTGGTGGGCTTGAAAATAGGGCCTCAGTTTCTTAGTGGTAACCAGTAGTGACAGAATTAGTTTCTCAAGTTTTGGATACCGCGTTTTAGCGTCGAGGAGAGCCTTTGATGTGTATAATACCAGGAGTTGGACTCCGTTTTCTTCCCTTAGCGCCGAACTTACGACCACGTCAGAAACTCCTAAGTAGAGGAACATGTCCTCGTTATCCTTTGGTTTTGACAACAATGGCGGAGATGCCAAGTAGCTTTTTAGGTCTTGGAAGGCCCTCTCGCACTTTTCATCCCATTTTTCCTCGGATGCTCTCTTTATTGCTTGAAAGAAAGGCCAACATTGATCTGTTGCCTGGGACAAAAATCGATTTAGAGCCGCTGCGCGACTTGTGAGACTCTGGATCTCCTTCAGACTCGATGGTGACTTCATGTCTTGACTTGCTTTGATCTGCTTCTGATTTTCCTCGATTCCTCGCTGGGTTACAAGGTACCCCAAGAATTTTCCAGCAGCCACCCCGAAGGTACACTTGAGAGGATTAAGCTTCATCTAGTATTTCCTCAGCAAATTGAAAGTCCATTGCAAGTTTGCAATATGGTCACCATGCTTCTCACCCTTGATCATGTTGTCGTCAACATAAACCTCCATTATCTTTCCGATAAGATCCTTGAAGATGCGATTGACAAGTCGCTGATAGGTAGCGCTTGCGTTCTTGACGCCAAATGGCATAACCTTGTAGCAGTACACTCCTTTTTCGAAGATGAAATCTGTCTTGTCCTTGTCGCCTTCATGCGTGAATATCTGGTTGTAGCTAGAGTATGCATCGAGTAAGCTAAGAAGCTCGATGCCCACTATGTCAGGGCCCGTCCCAATCCCCCCGGGATTAACGAGGAACGCTCCTGATCCCGTCTAACACGGAGTGTTAGACTAGCAAAAATTAAAACCTTTAGCCTTCCGGCTTCCAGAGTACGCCAGGATCCGGAGGAGGTATGTGATGTCTCGGTCTCCGCTACAGTCCGCACCGTATTCAACCTGAAGGGCATTGAAAACAGAAAGACTGTGAGTGGACAAAAAGCAATAGTTCGTAAATACATTTTATAAATACCTTTATACCCTTCACTAAAAAGCATGCATGCATAGTAAAACCATTTATCCAATCACTTATGTTTAAACAACCACATCCAAACGGGCTCCTGCCCAAAACCATTTACAGAAAATCATAACATAGTAAACATATGTGGGATCTCAGCCCAAATCCATTTATCCTCATAAAACACAATTTCGTAAAACCTAGAAATCATGTTTATCCATATATTTCATATAACCAATCCTATCACGGTATCTAGAGCTACGCGTGTGCTACCCGGGGTCTCAAACCCAAGTCTCTCCAGGGTCCACCCAGGACAATGTCCGTAGATCAATGACCTTCCCTGGAGGTTATAATACATAGCCTTTCTGAGAGTAAGGAACCCAACGAGGGCAACTCCACTCAGTCAGTGCTCCGTGACTACTCCGGGGTCCACCCAGGCCAACGACCCTCCCCGGAGGAGACAATTCATATATATAGGGAAGGTATACGAAAAACCATTTGAAATCATTCTTAAAACCTTTTAAGGGTTCATGCCGGTCCCCATAAACCGTCATGAGCCATAAAAACCTTTTAAGGGTTCATGCTGGTTCCCATAAACCGTCATGAACCATAAATCCATTTGTGGGTCCTTGACCCGAAACCACAATCGTAAAACATAACTGGGCCCTAAGCCCGAATCCACATACAAACTGGGCCTTCGGCCCGAATCGTAAACCAACTGGCCCTCGTGCCCAATTTCGTAAACTAAATGGGCCTCGTGCCCGACTTCAAAAACCAAATGGGCCTCGTGCCCGATACGTAAGTCAACTAGGCTCCGAGCCCGATATGTAAACCAACTGGGCCTCCAGCCCCGATATGTAAACCAACTGGGCCTCCGACCCGATGTCTTGTTAAATCAAATGGACCTAAAGTCCGGGAGTTCGTAAATCAAATGGGTCTCATGCCCCGATTCCATATTTGCAAATCCGAAATCGATTTAAGAATCAATTGGGCCTCTGGCCTGAGAACGTCACTAAAAGGACTTCGAGTCCGAGGGTTTCCAAAACAAATGGGTCTTGAACCCGAGTTTACCTTTTCAAATCCAAAACCATTTCATGAAATCATTTCCAAAACTATAAGCACGAAAAATCATTGTAAAACCGAAAACCTCGATTTACGTGCAAGCACGTAAATCGCCTCAAAATGCGTGAAACCATATAAATCACAATCATCCAATTAAACATCATAGAATCATATTCATACATCATATAAACCATTTATGCATGCATCACGGTTTAGAAATCAAGGTCCACTCACAGACCGTCTTAAGCTGCCACCTCGGTTTACGTGTCGTAAGCCTCACCGGGCTAATTGTCGTCACCGGGACTCCCAAACCTATCCAAATCAATCTAGAGGGTTACTAACTACCTTATTAACCTCTTATTGAAGCCCCGTAATTTTCCCGAATTTTTAACTATTTTAAATCTCGAACCTAAACCTTCTGATGTCCCGAAATTTATCGAGACAGTGTCCGATCGACATGAAACCAGTCCCAAAATGTTTGTTACATCGAATAGATTAAAAGTCATGTTGAAGTCATCTCCAAAAGGTGGCCCATGCGCCCCCACGCGAGGCCTAAAGTCCCTGCGCGTGAAGCCCACTCGCCGGGCACTGTTCATCCCTAACCTCGCGTGAACCGGTCCGGACCGGCCGGTCCTGTGTAGCCGGTCCAGCCAAACCGGCGTGGCTGGTTCAACCTATTTCTTCCCTCATTTTCTGTTTAATCTTTTCCTTTTTGATTTCTAAACCTTCCTAACATTAAACCCTATCTATCTAGCTATTAAAAGCATGAAGAAATGTTAGGAAAACTACCTCCAAGATCAAAGCTTGAACCGGCCGCCTGCAACCGTCGTGTTCTCGCTTTTTCGGCCACCCTAATCCACAAAACCAGTCCCATTCGGCTCCCCTAGGTCCTAAGAACAAGACCCAATCATTAGTATCGACCAAAACTCCTTAAAATTCGAGGTCCAAAATTCGAATGGCTTATCTCAAGGTTTCGAGCCTCCTCTGTCGTGGGCCACCGTGAGCCGTCGTCCCCTCAGTCCCTCAGGTCACTCTCAGCCTCCCATTAATCTTCCCATACACGTATGGATGCAAATAGAGTGATGGTGTGATGTGGTGTGTGTTCGTTCAAGAAAATGGAAAATGGAGGGGAATGGCTCTCGGGCTTGTTTGAAGAAGCAGAGAAGAGATGTTGATCAGATGAGAGAGGGAATGGAATGGACGGTGGAGATTGAGAGAGTTGATGAGGTGAAGGGTGGAGATGGAAGGTGGCTGAGGTTTAATTATAAAATATTAATAATAATAATATTTAATTAGTATAGATCCACTTTTTAGGGGATTGACCAATGGGATGAGTGACACTTGTCACTCATCCATGGGTCCCACTAAAATATCTGCCCAAACAAATATTGCCACCTCATCGTTGCCTCATAACACATACTTCGGTGACCCATAACTTTCTCGTTCGACGTCCGATTTCGGCGTACCGCATGTCTATGGATTCGTATCGACCCGAGCTACGTAACGGTCCTCGACCCTCGGCCATCGGACCTTCCAGATCAAAAGTAAACTATTTTCCCCTTTTAACCAATTTACCAAAGTACCCTTGAACTTCCAAACGTCATAACATTTCCCTCGAATGTCGGAATCGGACGTGCCACATGTCTATGAACTCGTGACGTCCCAAAATACGTCACAGTCATTGGAAAAAGTCTATTTGACCGCCTGAATGAAAAGTCAACGTTTTGCCCACGCCTAGGGGAAAAATGATCATTTTGTATCGTTCGTCCGATTTCGCTGAACTAATCCCCGATTAACCTCACTAATCCTGATTAGTCACTAATCTAATCCTGGAATTCGGGACGGGTCTTTACACACTATGGAGTCCATTAGGAGGTCGATCCTTGGTATGGAATAGTTGTCTTTTGGGCATGCCAGGTTGAGGTCTTTGTAGTCAACATAAACTCCCCATCGCCCTTCCTCTTTCTTTTTTACGAGTACGATGTTGGCTAGCCATTCTGAGTACGGGTCTTCCTCAATGGAGTTAGCTTCGAGTAGCTTGTCAATCTCAACTTGGATGATTGCAACTTTCTCTGGGGAAAAGTTTCGCTTCCTCTGCTTGATTGTCTTGTAGCTTGGGTTGAAGTGCAACCTATGGCAAGCGAATGTCTATCTCGGGCATGTCTGACGACGTCCATGTGAATACATCCTTGTGCTCGAGTAAGAACATGGTGAGTTCTTCCTTTTCTTTGGGGTTTAGTTCCAATGTGTGCATACCTCTCAGGAAACTGCGGGTCAAGTCGTATGAAGGTGACATCGTCTTCTGGCTGTCATCCTTCAAGCGTAGGAGGCTCTTTGTGGATGTCGGGATCTTGATTCGCCGTTGGCTGCTATATGGAAGTTGAAGGTGTGGGTTTGCCTCTAGAGGCCTCAACTATCTAGGGGACGAATTCCTCTACCTTGATTTTTTTAACCCCTCGGTGAGGCATTTGCACGTCATGGCTTGGTCTCGTTTTATCTCTCCGACTCCTCCTCTAGGAATTGGGAACTAGATTTTTTGGTACAAGTTTGAGGTGTTGGCTAGTATCTTGTGCATCCACGGCCTCCCCAGTATGCCATTATAAGGCGAGTACTCGTCAAGGATGTAGAAACTCTATTTTGAGACATCATGGGGGGAATGGACATCAAGGTGGATCGTGTTGATGGACATGCTCGTCGATCCGTTGAAGCCTCGTAGCGGGACCTTTCTCCCTGTTGTTAAAGATGCAAGTCCCATCTTCCAGACCGCTTCAGTGCTAAGGATTTTTGTGACACTTCGCTCATCCACGTGGATCCGATTGACCTGCGCATGGACTGTTTGGATTGAGATGATGATGGCGTCATCATGCGTCCAATCAAGACCAACTTTGTTCTGAGCGGAGAAATTAATGATCGGTCATCAGTTTCTTGGGCTGCAGCGACATGCGAGACTTGGGTCACAGTTAGAGCCTCGTGGATCTTCCTCTTCCTTTGCTTCCTAGTTGTTCCTTGCAACTTGGACTCGACAATGATGGTGTCCACACGAATCATCTTTTGTGCGGGCTCTTGGGGGCCTTTGTCTCCAAGATGTTCTGTTGCCTTTTTCTTGACATACTCGGTGTAGTGTCCTTCCTTCAAAAGGTCCCAGAGGTATCTTTCGAAAGTCTGGCAGGAGCTTATGTCGTGCCCATAGTAATTGTGATAGGCACACCACTTTGTCTTGTCGGCCCTTTCCTGGTCGCCTTTGATATGAGCTGGTTTTTTGAACCATGGATTTTCCTTTATTTGATTGTATATCTGGAGGACGGATACCGAAAACTGCGTGTTCGGCTTTGCACCAACAAACATGTTGGATGACGGGTTCCCTTTGCGCTTGTTGGCTTTCTCGACCGAGTTCGGCGTCCTCCTTTTGCTGCGCAAATACCTTTGTAGGATTACCACCTTCCTCGATGTGGTTGGTGGAAGGTGTTGTGTTTTTCTCGTCCTCCCAGTATGCATATTGTTCTGCTAGGGACAACATCTTGGTGAGACTTCAGGCGTTGCTCATGACGATGTCTCTGTAGAGTTGGCTCTCCCACAGTAGGCTCTACTTGAATGCCATGGTCGCGACGAGATCGCTGCATCCTACGATGCAGGACTTTTCTTCACAATACCTCTGGATGTATGCCTGCAAGGATTCCTTAGACTTCTTTCGAATGGTGAAGAGGTGGAGATCCTTGACTTCGACAGTGCGAAGCAGGGAGTACTCCTTCAAGAAGGCAAAGGCCAACTCTTCGAAGGAAGCGATTGATCTCCGTGGGAGATGGTTGAACCATGTCGTCGCCTGACCTTACAACGAGGGTTGGAAAAATTTGCACATCAGCACGTCGTTTTACCTGTGAAGTACCATGACGCCTCGATCGTAATTGATGTGCTTTACTGGGCCAGAGGTTCCTTTATACTGATTGAAGTTGGGAGTTGAAAATCGTTGCAGGAATGGCTCCTCCTCAATGTCCCTCACGAACGACGAAGATGATAACGTCGTAATCTGGCGCCAAAGGTCATCCTCTAAGTCTCCATCATGCTAAACTCCCTGGAGGCGTCGATCTAGCATCTTTTAAATGTCTTTAGCTTGCAATGGACCTTCGTGACAGGGATTTCAGTGTCGGGTCAAATGGTGTCGACTCCCTCGAGTTACAGCTGGCTTGGCACTCGGGGATACTGGGGAGTAAGTCTCGTCCTCCTCGCTGTGATAGTCCTTGATTTTATAGTCATGGTAGATTCGTGCATTCGAGTGGGTGTGTGATGCTTGGGAGACTGCTTGCTACAGTCGGCTGTTATGAGGGTACTCAATGAGCGAAATTGCTCTAGGGCGTCCTCCGAGTCGCTCTCGAGCTGGAGGTCTCGGCCGATCTTGGCCTCTTACTCTGGGGGTGCAACTTTCTTCCCCTGAGTCACTGAACGATGTGTCTAGGGTCATTGTCTGGCATCGAACATGCTCATTGCCGGCGCATCTCGTGATGTCCCTTGGTGCCCCGCAAGGTTCATTGCACTTCTCATAGGTTCTGGATGTCCTGATGTCACCTAATAACTGCTCTGGAGCTCCGGTTGGGCCCCAACTTGGTTGTTCAGCTGCTCGACCTACTGTGCCAGTCCAAGTCACAAAGGCGAGCCCATAGGTGTTTTCTCGTGATGATCGGGGTGCACATCGCACACCTTCATACAGATGCAATGAACCTCATCTCCTTGGTGCCTGGGTGTTGTCCTGTGGGTTGCACGGGGCATCCAAGTGCCTCCTTAGGTCCATGTCCGCATGGAGCTGATTTGGGACTCTTAGAGATGTTTTTCCCGCTAGCAGCCCATCTGTTTGTTGACAAAACGCTGCGCCTCCCCCCGTCGCTGGTGGGGGATTCACAATAGTAGCAGCTATGGGGAACGTCCCAAAACTGAACGTATATGTCCAATCCGGCATTTCAAATGGTAGGTGAATTGATGTGTGGTGCGGGCCATGCAAGAAACGGGAAAGTGGTTCTTCTGGAATCTCAAGGAGTGGTTTACTCATGGAAATGATCACAGCAGCGGATGTGGCAGCCTCAGAGGCTAGTGCGAATCGGATTGTTCTGGCCATGTGAAAAATGATAAGTGTCGAAAGTGTAATAGAGTTTTTTCGAGGAAAAACTAAAGAGCGCACTTTGAGTCTTTCTGAAATCGGCTCTCAATGAAAGCACTAGTTGTTGATGCTGAAATCGTCCGATTCTATAAAATCCCTTCTCGATCCCTACACACGATAACAAAAAATCAAACGGAGTTAAGGTTGAATCTCGCGGGTAGGGAGGGGGTGGTTCAACCGTAAACGCTCCGATGCTTAAGTTAATTTTCTGAAAGAATAAACAGATAAATTTTTTGTAGAAGTTTTTTATTACCATTAGAATTGAGGTGAGACCTTCTATTTATAGTGAAGCCTTGAGGGCCACCGAAGAGTCTGATTGGTTGAAGAAAAAAGTGTTAAATAAGTGATTATACCAAGTGTAATCACTTATTAATTAATAAATAAATAATTCGCTGGGAAGTTATTTATTGACTGTATTGATATGATCATTTAATATATTTAGCTGGTAAATATATTAAATTAATGCGGAGATCGTAACGTGTCGATGTCGATTCTACCAAGGGTAATATTGGCATTATGGGAATTGTTGGCCACATGGCAGCGCCAAAATATTCCGATAATTTATGATTCCACACTTACTCGATTCAATTCAATCACCCTCACTAAACGTGACCAATGTACCTTAATATGAGTGCTTTGGCTTGGGATTTTATTTCTGGGAAAATATTAAAAGTGCTAATGTTTTACAAGTTGCATATCAAGTCATCTAACAGTTTTTTCTTTATTGCGAATCAAATGGACATGATAAGAAATAAATTAAACATTGGCACATTGTTTAGGAATATTGAAATTTATATATCCATATCAAAAAAAATATAGTATGAGTCATGCCTTTAGAAACCAATACATAATTATTTAATACGTAGATTTAATTTTAAATCAATGCTCTTATCACTATTTGAGTTAATGGGATGAGTTATTTACACAAATATTCTCTAATTTTTTTTTAGCATTTTCGTAAATTCCCTATAAAGTTTTATACCTTATAGGAACACCCCTTTAGGTTCAAAAAACATTATATATAACCTTAATTTTGAAGTGATTATCAATTAAAAGTCGTCATCAACCTAAATTTGATAAAATTGACATTCTAAAATAATATTTTCATAATTAAAATGATAATATATCAAAACAACTGCAAGCATATTTTAGTATTTACATATATTACATTTAATTTTAAAAAATTCATATTTTAAGAGTTATGGGTAATATTTTTGGAATATAAAGAGGTTTGTATATAATGTCCGTGTTTACACCCCTTCATGCTGTTTTTTTTTTGTAAACAAATGAATGTAGAACCTAAACAAAACCAAAACAAAAGTATTAAAGTATTGTACGAGGGTGACTAACAACCCGCAGCGTTTGCAACAATTACATGAAAAACCTCCTCCTGCGGAATCTGCATATCCACTAGCCCTAGTTTAGATTGACCTCCCATCTTAGCAAGCCAATCAGCAACCAAAATATATTCCTGTTAAACATGGTCCACCTAGAATGACAAGACCTGTTCCTAAAATCACCTTGGAAACTGCGCGCAGTGGTTCCCGTCTAACGAGCAACCCAAAATACCAAATTTACCCTTAACACTTGTTAGACAAGGGATACTCGTACCTTCTGCAGGTCATATGCCACCTCGTCTCATTTAGCCTCGAATTTCGTGCAACGACCCTGCTGTCACGATCCGACCCTCCTCAAACAAGATATTGTCCCCTCTGGACTTGCTAGTCCGACCTGCTCCGCCTGCTAGGTTTTGTTTCTAGGAACTCACATGCAATTTCCCAATGGGTCACCCATTCTGGGATTGCACCAGCGTCTTTCTCGCTTAACTTTGCAGTTCCAAAGGAATCCAAAGCTAGTGAGCTCCTAAAAGGCCTCATCTTGGATAGAGTCGCGCCCATACATATAAGGCGCATCCCCCAGATCCCCTCGGCCGATGTGGGATTGCTAACTATGCCTCCAAGGCACACGTCTTCACAATCCACCCCCTATTGGGGCCCATCGTCCTCTTTGGTACACTCAATTTTGGTTGGGGTTGGGCTCTGATACCAAATTATCGCGACCTGACCCTCATCCAATAGGATATTGTCCCCTCTGGACTTGCTGGTCCAACTAGCTCCGCCCGTAGGGTTTTGTTTCAAGGAACTCATATGAAACTTCCCAATAGGTCACCTATCCTATGATTGCTCCAGCACCTTCCTCGCTTAACATTGGAGTTCCAAAGGAATCCAAAGCTAGTGAGCTCCCAAAAGGCCTCATGTTGGATAGAGGTGCGCCCACACATATAAGGTGACACAACCCATCCCAATCCCCCTGGATTATCTTGGGATGTGCCTGCTCCCATCTGCCACCACATGCCAGACAAGGGATAAAAATCGTAACCCACTCGAGTTTATCCAAAGTACGCAAGGATCTGTGGGATTACGCATCGACATGTGATGTCTCGATCTCTGCTACAACCTGTATCCGCGATCATCCTAAAGCGTATCAAAAACCATAAAAGTTGTGAGTGAACAAAAAAAATTAGTTTATAAAAATAATTTATCGAAAAGACAATTAAAAGACAATTATACCTTTCATGTAAAAGCATGCATGCATTAGAAAACAAGTATTCCAAATACTTTCTTCAAAGTAAGTCGTATCGCTTTTCAAATCAAAACACAGTGAAAAATGCTTCTCAATCAAAGCCATTTTCTCAGTAGGGTCTCAGCCCAAAACCAAATCACACAGTGTCTCAGCCCAAAATACAAACCACATGGGACCTCAGCACAAATATGAAACCATGTGGGATCTTAGCCCATCATCATCAATGAAAACCTTCGTGCACACAGTACCCATCGAAAACAAACATAACCAATCCTTGTATCCAACATCAGTCACGAAATCCCAGCAACGCTTGCCCAACAGCTCTAGGACTGCTCCAATCCGAGCACGCCACCATGAACACATCACCAACCAACGTTTCAAATCATCGTGAACACATCACCGATCAATCTCCATATAATACCAACACTCCTGAGTCGAGCCTCCATCGGCTGCACGACAACAGGAAGTGCTTTGTGACCTTTCCGAGTGAACACATCCCATTTCGGAGGCGAGCATTATCACCACAACTTTTCTAGGAAAACACATTCTTATCGGAGGCTCTCAACCATATCAATCTCAAGAGAAAGGTCTCAATGAAAATAGTAGTCAAATCACGTAGGGACTCAGCCCAAAAATCATCTCAATAGGGTCTATGCCCGGATATAATTTCATCAAATCAGTTTCCACAAAACCATCATAAAAAAAGTGTCTAGCAACACTTCATAAATCCAAGATTTCTCGAATCCTATCAAATCCACAACTAGGTCTCATGCCCGAAATATCTTTCATGAATCTCATAATTGGGTCACAACCTGATATATCTTACGTTTGACTATACTCTAAGTCAAACCATAAATCAACTAGGTCATACGCTCGAAAGATATTTCCAAATTCGATAACCATTTAACGATTCAAAGAACTTTGTAAAATCACCCTTGACTTCAATCCAAGTCAAGGTCTTATCAACTAGGACTCATGCTCGAATATCGATTTCACACATCTCAATGAAATCATTCAAAACCGTTAGTCAAATCCTCGGTTTCACACCTCTTCGTGAAACCATCAAAATCATATAAAACACATGCACGTAGAATACTCGACTTAAGCCCAAACAGCATATAAGACATAAATCTCGAACTACGTGCAATATCACCTTTTCTACAAAATGGAAAATCAACAATATAAATTATATGCACTCAAGACATCTCAAATCATGTTCATAAAACATATAAAACACTTATGCATGCATCATATTTAAAAATCAAACGTCCATTCACAGACCGTCCAAGCTGCGCGCTCCGAAACCCGAGTCGTAAGCCAATCCGGGGCTAATCCACAAGCTCTTAGACGTCCATACTTGTCCAAATCATACTCAAAGATCACTATCAACTTATACAAGTCCATATCAAAGACCCTCACAAATTCTGAAACGGTCAACGTGTCCCAAACACTCTTCCTGAGGCTAAAAATCTATAAATGACTTATCAGACGGTCTCCGATCAACCTGAAATCACCATCATTGGATTCAGAACGTCAAAATATTTTGAACAAGATCGGTTTGACCTCAAAATTTGTGCCCATGTGTCCTTAAACGCCGGTCAAACTTTTAGTGGACGCTAGTTAACGGTCAATGCTGACGTCATCTGCTGACGTCAGC
The DNA here is from genome assembly GCA_032719365.1 of Prinsepia uniflora. Classification (NCBI taxonomy): domain Eukaryota; kingdom Viridiplantae; phylum Streptophyta; class Magnoliopsida; order Rosales; family Rosaceae; genus Prinsepia; species Prinsepia uniflora. Next base: position 43,897,150 of record CM064861.1, on the reverse strand, counting down.
CTGACAGGTCTGACACCTGTCAGGTTTGAAAACCTGCCACGTGGCACACCTTAGTTAGTGCCACGTGTCCTGACACGTCAGCTCTGATAACCTCACACAATGCCAGATGGCACCACCTCACTGGTCCACTTGGTTTGACAATGTTGACATAGATTTGACACGTCAGCTGCCATATCATCTTAAACACTCTAACAGCTCGCCACGTGGAACTATCTCATTAGTCCATGTGGTTTGACAACGCTAACGTGGACCTGCCAAGTCAGCTACCACGTAGGCTTGGCACCTTCTAACATATTGCCACGTGGCACCTCCTAGTTGGCCACGTGGTCTGACAAGTCTGATAGGTGATGACGTGGACTGCCACGTCATTATTGTCTTCCTTCAGACGGGTTAACCTGTTTGATAACAACGGGTCAATTTTATCTGCGACCTCGACCCAACCAGAACTCAGCCATCCTGCCACCATTTTCCTCAATTTTTCTTCCTACGTGATCGTCTTTCTCCCAGGAAGAGATCCCTGACCTCAAAACACAAAAACACGAACTGAAATTACCTGTTCCAGATCGACCTTCCACAACTAGTTTTCAAACCTCCACCAGAGCCACTCCAGACGTCCTCAGCCTCTCATATTTTACCCGACAGGTTCGTATGAGCTCAATAAACCCAACCATGGCATAAGAACACACCCTAAACGTCCAAAACTCAATTTTGAAAAATTCAAACTTTTAACTGAGTTTTATGTTTACCTTTCTCTGGGTTTTCTAGCCACCCCGTGACTGCTTAGCCTCTCACCCAGCCTCTTAGTCTCTTTGTGGCCTCAAACCAAAATGGAAATGGGGAAGGGAATGGGTTTTCGGGTTTGGATGATCAAAATGGGAGAGTGGGAGATGAGATGCATGTATGTGTGAGTGGATCAATGGATGAGTGACACTTTTCACTCATCTATTAGTCCCCACAAGATATTTTGGGCCCCACTAGTCAAACACAAAAAGTCAACTTCTCGTAATTCGTGCAATCGTGAATAGTTCTCGAAATCGTTCTTGACTCATAACTTTCCCGTACAATGTTTGATTTCGACGTGCTGCCTGTCTACGAACTCGTATCGTCTTGATTTACGTAATGAACCTCGGTCCACATGCATTTGACTTCCCAGGTTAAAAGTCAACATTTTCACCATTTTCAAGGATAAAATCGTCATTTTTCCCAAATCATCCGATAATCCTTTATTAATCTCGATTAGTCCTTAATTAATTTCCGTGAATCTGTCATTAACCTTAATTAATCTCGTAGATTTGAGACAGGTCCTTACATAAGGCGCATCCTCCTTATCCTCCTACGCAATGTGGGATTGCTAACCATGCCTACAAGGCATGGTCCTCACACCTGAAGAGTTACCAAAACCACGAAAACTTATGAGTGGATAAAAATAAATATTTAAAAACCATAGTTCGAAAACATAAGTAAATTACCCCCCATTTTATAAAATTATGCATGCATACGAAAATAATCAAATCTGGGTTAAAAAAAAAATTAAATCACAAATCTCGAAATACGAGCAAGTAGCCGTAAATCAATCAATATTCATAAAATCAGCTCATATATGAAAATGCCAATGCATAAAAGTAACAAATCACATAGAACCAACCCTTCCTCAATGCTTGAATACTAACCATCATATTACATAACCATTTAGGGATACAATATCCGAGTGTCCGCTCAGTGATATAGCATCTGAGCGCCAACCACATACTCAAACTGTATAGGCCAACTACTCAGGGATACAACATCCAAGTATCTGCTTAGGGATATAGCATCTGAGCGTATATAATCACACCACCCGCTAAGGGATTCATCATCTGAGCGCTACCCAGCAATCCAAGGAGGGTTGTCCAACAATACACATATCACAAATATCGAGCAAACACACTTTTATAACATATATCAATTTCTAAAACTAAATCCATGTCTCAGAATTCCTCTTCTGATCTTCTTTCTCCTCCTTCCTCTCCCTTCTCTTCTTCTTTCCTCCCTTTCATCCTGGGTGTTTCTCCTTTTCTTGCTTTTCTTTTCCTTTTCGACCGTCCATCACCGAACCACCTCACAACACCCACACTCCTATATATAGATAGGAGTACGTAGGTGGAAGAAAGACTACCCTAGGTTAGTCTTGCAAAATTATCAAAATACCTTTTTTTTTTGCAAAATTATCAAAATATCCCTTTACTATTTCAACCCAAAACGAATTCATTCGTGCTTCATTTTTGGTACACCGCCTACATACTCAAGAGTTCGAGACTTACATAACAATCTTTACGAAATGTCCCAAAAATGTCCAGGTCAAATCATCATTTTTACCGAATTTTCCAAATTTCATTTTCTCGAATATTTGGGTCGTTATACAGAATCCCCTCTCATCAACCAATAGAGCCCTGCAACCACCACCAACCAACATAGCTAGAGGGTGAACCTCAAAAAAACTTCCTCTTAAGAGCTGGGCAGCAATCGCTGAATTAGTTTCCATCACCACCTGGGAATAACCCATATCTTTTACAATCTTCAAGCCATGGAAGATTCCCCATAATTCAGCATCAAGCACCTGCCCAACTCCCAAATTAATGACAAAACCTTTCAACCAAACACCAAGAGAGTTCTGCATTACATCTTTAGCGTAATAACACCATCACTGTTAGACTGGAAACCATCAGTATTTACTTTAACCAACCCACAGAGAGGAAGGTGCCAACAAAGCTGCTGAACATATCTACTAGACTTCATCAAACTCAACCGATGGAGTCTAAACCATTCAGAAGTAGACCTGGCTATAATTTTTCATGTGTTAGTGGGCAGACCAGAACTTGGCTCAAAATATTTTTTTTCCTCAAGGTCCAAAGCAACCGAAAAGTACAAACAAACACCAACTTCCAAGGGCTCTCACTACTATACAACACTTGAGAATGCAAATTACGAAGATCCAACTTTGAAAATCAGTTTGGAACTAACCACGGACCTCTTGGGGAGAATTACTCTCAGCCCAAAAATTTACCACCAAGTTGTAACTCCTCATGATATGATCATCATCTTCATCTTCCAACCCACCACACACACACCACCAATTTCGTCAACTAGCGGTAGAAATGTTGATCATTAGTTAAGAGGCGATATTGAAATAAAAACCAGAGACATCTTCAGCGGGCACGTCCCTTTCCAAATCGAATTCCAAGGAGCCTTCAACCGCGGATCATCCGCCATTGCTAACCAACACCATTAGACGAGGCCACCTAACCCATATTGTTCTTCCTGTGACCTAGGAGCCCAACATGGATATAGAGAATGTGATGAACCAAATTAGATGGCAACTCCTCACATAATCTTGCCAAATTCCAAATCAAATTACTCACATGCTCTAATAATCGCAACTCCAACAAGCTTGTCCACATCAACACCTAGAACTTGCTCCGCCCGCCATTAGACTGGGCATCCAACTAAAAACTAGTAGTAAGCCCATCACCTAGTCAAACTGTAAGGCCATCAAAAAAAATACTAATCCCCACAAAAATGGCACACCAAGTAAAGGAAGACGGAGGCATAGAGGGATAGTCATCTAAGAATTTATTACAGACCTTCCTATTCAGATATTTAGAGGACAACCCTATAACCTAGAGATTAGTAGGATTATTAATCATACTCCAACCTACTTTGGAAAGAAGAACTAGGTTCATTTCCTCCGTTTGCTAAATACCATGACTGTTTTTTTTTTTTTACCCAAGATTTCCCACTTAATCATATGGATCTTATGAGCCCCAACAACGCTACCTCAAAGTAAATTCCTCTTGCTTCTATCCAGCACCTTATAAACACTAATAGGTAACTTCACAGTTTGCATTATATAGACCGAGACCGACGCAGCAATTGCCTAAAGAAGAGTCACCGTTCTAACCATGTTGAGGCATTTACTTTTCCACAAAGTCATCTTTTGTTGCACTCTATCCACCTTACTCCAATAAGTACGTACTCCAGGTCACTCGTTTGTGCACAAATGAGGCCCCCAAATATCTACCAAGGTTGTTGGTAAATAGGAACCACAAATTTGACTAATCCTCTCTACCAATCTCCTTGACACGTTAGGAGAGCGATAAATCGTGGATTTATTAAAACTAACCGCATGACCTGAAGCAGCACAAAATATATCCGAACATCTTTTAATGATCCTATCTTAACTGGTGGTAGCTTCAGTGAACAATAACAAATCATCAGCAAAATATTAATGGGAAATCTTAGGACTAGACCTAGATGGCCCAACCGCATACCCTTTGCCTCAGACCCTTCCCTAGGAAAAACGATTTTGGCACCTCTCCATTAATAATCGCTTGAGAAGACAATGTAGTGACACACAACATCAGAAGTCCCACTATAGAATCCGGAAGCCTAACCTCCCTAAGAACATACTCCAACAACTCCCAATGCACCCAATCATAAGTCATGGATGAAACTACTCTGATTAAGACTAATAAACTACTACATGATGGGACGTAATCTCCCAACTAGGATCTTAGAGCTAAATAACCTTATAGACAGTGTTGTACAGACTGATCGGGCACATCTAGGATTATCTACTTTTGGGACCAAGGTATTAAACATAGAATTTAGGGCCTCTGAAAGGCCAGTAGCAAACACCTTTTGCACCATCTAGCAAACATCACCCTCACAAACCTCCTTGCACCACTGGTAGAAATAAGCCGCAAGTCCATCAGGTCATGAAGCCTTTTTACCTTCAATGGCAAACATTATGTTGTGAATCTCATCAGTCTTTATAGGTACACTCAAAGTGTGAACTAAGACCACATCATAATAGAGACACACCTAGGGAGGTCTGACGATACAATACACTAATGACCAACATAAAACAACTTCATAAAGAGAAAGACAGCAATACGTTTCATACACAAGAGATGAGCCACCCAATTTCTAGCATCATCAAGCAAACCACATAGCTTGTTTCGTCTACTTCTAATCACCATAAACATATGAAAGAACCTGGCATTACGATCCTCCTTAGTTAGCCTGAATACAAGATTTTTGTCTCCACAACACCTCATCTTGCTCTAACATCTCTGCAAACTCTTCTTGTAAATTTTTCTTCAAGGTTTCCAAGTAACCAGTAGGATGAGCAACCATTGCTTTTCGGGCCCTAGTCAACCGATCAAGAACTCCGCATTTCCTTATTTTCAGGTGACCAAAAACATCTTGATTCCACCTTCTTAGGGCCTCTACAAATCTAAGTTGACTCATAATCACCATCCTTAGTCCAGTTCTCAACATCAAATTGTTTAAAAGAAGCATGTTTTAACCACATCGCCTCAGAATAGAAAGGACGCAACCTAAGATTTCCCGTCTCCGGGGGGAGGGGAGGACACAACGCATCCCAGAGGCGAGCAACATATCATAGGGTCCTCTCCAGAGAAACAGATTCACAACTAAAGGCCCTCTCTAGGGAAACACATTCCTACCAGAGTCATATCTATCATCTCGGAGAATGGTCATAGTAAAAACAGAGGAAACACATTTTCAAAACCGTTGTTCTCAAATCAAATCAGTTATTTTGCATAAAGTCTCAGCCCAAAACCAGTTTCCACAAAACATCATAAAATCAGTGTCCAGTCCTCATTTCACAATACTTAAATCAAAAGATTTTTCAATTTCACGTTTGACTATAAACTGAGTCAAACTCAATAATCAACTAGGTCTCAAGCCCAAAAATCCATTTTCACGCAAATCCGTAAAATCTTTCATTTTCAAACTATGATCAAACCAACATATAACTCTTTATGGAATTCATCATTCAAAACAATATGCAAACCTTGCATTTCAAACCATATTTATAAACATTAAAACATATATGCATGCATCATTTATAAACCAAAGTCCAATCATAAACGATCCACACTACGCGCCTAAAACCTGTGCCGTAATCCAATCCGAAGCTTCTGGAATTTCTGGACCTGTCCAAATCACACCCAAGGGTCACTAACAATCCATATAAGCTTATACAATAAACCCTTAAAAATCCTAGAACCAAGAACGTGTCCCAAACACGCTTCCTAAGGAGAAAAAGCTCCAAATAATCTATCAAACAATCTCCGATCGACCTGAAACTACCACCATTGAATTCAGATCGTCAAAACCTTTCAAACAAGATCAATTTGGCCTCAAAATTCGTGCCCATGCGCCCTCACATGCTGGTCAAACTTTAGACTCGCCTAGTCAACGCTGACGTCACTACTGACGTCATTCGATGACATCATCTACTGACGTTAGCCTTAGCTGACATCATTGCTGATCTTATCTGCTGACGTAAGCCTGACACCTGACACCTCTGACAACTCTGTCAGCATGCCACGTGGCACACCTTGATTGGTGCCACGTGTCACCCTTTGACACATGCCACATCATATGATGACGTCACCTGATAACTTCATCATTGTCATGTGTATTGTCACGTGTCATTGATAATCCAGACACATTACCACGTGGCACCACCTCATGAGTCCATGTGGTCTGACATCTCTGACGTGGCGCTGCCACGTTAGCTACTGATTGGACAGGCACCTAGCCACGTGTCACCTTTTGGTTGGCCACATGACCTGACATGATGATGTGGCAAGCCACGTCATCGTCATCAACCCTTAAACGGGTTTACCCATTTTACTGTAACGGGTCATTCGACCCGCGACCTTGACTTAGTCTATTTTCGCTCATCCAGCCACCAAATCACGCCATTTTTATTCCCTTCTACTCGTCTTTAACCCAGAAGAGGGTCTACGACCTCAAAACTATAAAAGCATACCTCAAATTCCTTTGTCCAAATTGATTCCTCATGGCCAACCTTCGAGCTTCCTTCCAGGGCTGGTCATGCATCCATTTCCTTCCATTTTTGGCCCTTAAGCTTGTATGAATCCAAAGAAGATGAAGATGCTTAGAAAACTGGGTTTTAACCCTAAAAAAATCCAGAAATTCAACCTAAACAAGTTGAAGGGTTTTACCTTTTTCTAGGTTCCAAGTAGCCACTCCGTGCCTTCGCCGTCCTTCACCGTCACCTCAATCTCTCAGCCTCACTCTTGGTCTCTCTCTAATCCAATAACATATGAAGATGATGGTAAAGAATGAGGGAGGGGTTTCGGGTTTGTTAACAAAAGAGGGATATGCATGAATGTGGGATGAGGATCAATGGTTGAGTGACACTTGTCACTCATCCGTTGGTCTAGAACTTATATTTTGGGCCCACTAAAAACAAACCAAAAGTCAACTATCTCGTAATTCATGCAATCGTAAAACAATTTGTTCTAGACCCGTAAATTTCTTGTCCGATGTATGATCTCGACCTGCCACCTGTCTACGTACTTGTAACATCTCGATCTATGTAATAAACCTCGATCCATGTGCATTTGACCTCCCGGGTCAAAAATCAATATTTTCACCCGTCTAATGGAAAAATTGTCATTTCACCTCAACTAATCCTGATTAGTCTCGATAATCCTCAATTAATCCTTAATTAGTCTTGCTAATCATATAATTTCGGAACGGGTCGTTACATTATTATTCTGAGATTGAGATGAGAGTGAGAGTTACTAACCGTGGAAGAGGGGATGAGGGGGATGGTAAGGCTGGGCAGCTCAAGAACCCAGGAAAAAAAACTAGGTGAGCCGTGACCTTTGGAAACTGACTTTCGAATTTGTGGTAGTGGGAGCTTGGAATTGGACCATCAACATATTCTTTTCTTCGTTGTGAGTGCCTTGGGCTAGGAAACAACAAGAATGTACGTAGGACGGACTCTAGAGCTGGTTTCAAAGTTTGGTCGTGGGTGTCGATCCTAGCCAAGGGAAATCAAGGTGAGTTTTGCTAGTTTTAAGGTGTTATTCTTAATTCTGGGAAGATTTAGAGTCGGTTGGTGCTTAGTGGTTGAAGACTGGGCGTAAAATAAGGTAGTTTGTGTCGGGTCATGGAAACGGGCCTAACGACCAAAGTTGCAGGTGCACGGGTGACTCGCGAAAGGTAGGGGATGATGATATGGCATCCACGTCATCATTGTCAGGCCACGTGGAAAGGTTTAATTGGTTCCATGTGGTAGTGTGTTAGAGGTGTCAAAAGGTGCCATGTTGTAGGGTGCCACGTTGCAGGTGACACGTGGCACGTGTTGAGGGTGCCATGTGGCACGTGTCGGGGGTGCCACTTGGTAGATGGTGTTAGATTATCAGTGACACGCGGCAGTGCCATGTCATTAGGTGACATCAGCAGCTGGCATCAATAGGTGACCTCAACGGTTGACATCATGCACGTGGCTATGCATGTGGTTGACTGTCGTACTTTAACCAGTGTATGGCGGTGCATGGCTAAAAATTTCATGATGAAATCCATCTTATTTGAAAGGTTTTGACTTCCTGAATCCAATGGTGGTGATTTTTGGCCGAGCGAAAGTCGTTTGAGGGTTGTTTTGGCTATTTTTCTCCTCAAGATGCTTTTTTGGGACACATGTCCTACCCTAGGAATAACAGGGTTTCAAGGTTAGACTATTAGCAGTGTTAGTGACCTTCGAGCATAATTGTGATAGGAATTGATGCTCCAAGATCCTTGGGAAGCATGTAGTTCGGGTCAAAGCGCGTTCGAATAATCTGTGAGTGGACCTTTGATTTCTAAATTGTTGTGCGTGCATATAGAATTGCTTTGCATGCTTCGAATATGTATTCTGATTATATTTTTTGTGTATATACGGATGTATGATTTCAGTTACTCTTTAATGTGGTTTGGACACTGATTTTACGAATTTAAGTGCGTGAACTATATTTTGGCCTTAGGCCCGGTTTATGGTTTTGACATGGAGTAGAAGTCCATGGTATATGTTTTAAATGATGTTTTTGGTTATTTGAAAATGACTATTCCATGGTTGACCATCCTCGAGGTTTAACCAGTCCTCAGACCTCTAGAGCGCGGGTCTGCAGATCCTGAGATGGATACCTATGGTGATTACCTTTACCTGATCTGGCGTTTGGAGTGTGTCTCTGCTTGTACGTGGGGGTTTATATTTGGCCAAACTGGCATTTGGAATGTGTCTTCGTCTGGTCCTAGGGGTTGTCTACTCGTAGTATTGGGGTTGGTTGGCATGGTCAAGTATGAAGGATGGTGCATTTTGGTTACTGGTTGTGGTGTTCAGGTTGTTTCCTGAGAGTTGCTCGAGGGTTGTTTAGAACAGTGTGCGCCCTGGTATGGCTTTCTATGTTACCTTGTGATTTGATCGTTTCTCTATATGCATGCATGTTTTTAACTCAGAGGGAGGATGACTCTTGTTTTCTTGATAAATACGTGTTAAAAAGGTTGATTTATTTTTGGTCCACTCACGAGTTTTTGTACGAGGTTTTGAAAACCCCTTCAGGTTGGGGGTTAGGTATCAGGGCTACTTCCGCGACAGAGACATTACTTGTGGGTGCGCATTTACTGGGGATTATGATATAGTTTTCGTACCTTTGTTTTATCATTATTTAGTCGCTCTGATTGTCTAAAAGTTGTTATTGTTAAAAGTGTATCACTGGTCTGACACGCATACAAGGATATTTTATGAAGTCTAGCCTTGTGTGTCAAACGGGAGAAGGACCAAACATGATTCCCTAAGAATTTTCTGGTCGGGTCTTGTCAGTTTGGCATTAGAGCACTAGGTTAACTTCCGTGGACTTTCGTATGGTTGGGACAGATGCTTCCGTAAAGTGAGCCTTTCACTAGCTTGTGGGTGAGGATGAGACCGTTAGTCGATTGGACGTGGAGTCAGATTCGATCCAAGGTTGACTTTTCCCTGGGATACATGGATCGGGCATCAGATACTGTGCTCTAGAGGAGAAGGACTTATGAGGGTTCAGTTGTTGTGTGAGCTTGGAGGATCAAAGCCATGGATGTGCTGACAAAGGGAACCCTGGTGTGGCAACTTAGTTGATTTCTCGGCTAAAGCTAGTATTTGATGTGGTCAGGGGTATCCATTATGAGGGTTGGATACGGTTGTCCCGTCCGAGATGATTGGGGATGTCAGATTAGGACTCAAAAAGAGTCGGGATTGCAAGTTGGGTTTCCAGGAGAGTCAAAAAAGGACTCTAGTGTGAGTCGAGTTCTCTGTCGGTGACTCGAACGGAGACAGTGAAGCCGATGGGTTACTAGTTGGTCACGGTAGTTCATCGTGGGTTTACCGATGGTTGGGACATTTCTATGGTAAAGGACTTATTCATTGCTCAGGAGGAGCTGGGATATTAGGTTTGAAGATGCACTTGTGGGAATGACAGGTGAGGTCGACGGGTGTCGACGCCCTGGGCGAGATTTGAGAGTTGAGTTCTGAGTTCCTATGGCCTTTTGGTCACTCATTGGTTGGGTATTGTCACTCTGGGGTCGAGCCGGGGTCAGGCAGCGGTCTTGAGTCATGGTTGATGTCAGATGACAGTTGTCCCTTGTGTGTTTTGTGGTAAGATTTTGAGATGGGAGAGGCCACGTGGGAGCTCGAGGGATGATTGAGGGCATAGTTGCCCTTAGAGGGTTAAGGGACATGTGTGACTATCAGGGACGAAATTATTTGAGGGGATAGATTGTAATGATCTAGATCGTATTTTTGGAAAATTTGACGCAAATTGACGATTTTGCCTTTGGGCGAGGGACTATTGACCAAAAGTTGACTTTTGACCCAGGAGGTTAATTACACGTTTACTTAGCCCCGTTGCATAGGTCTCAAGATTTTGACGATCCACAGTAGAGACACACCTAGGGAGGTCTGTTACACGTTTACCTAGGCCCATTGTGAATCTCATTAGTCTTCATAGGTACACTCAAAGTGTGAACAAACTCCACATCCATAGTAGAGACACACATGGGGAGGTCTGACAATCTAATACACTCATGATCAACATAAAACAACTTCAGAAAGAAAAAGACAGCAATAGGTTTCATACTGAGAGATGAGTCACCCAATTTCCAGCATCATCAAGTAAACCACATAGCTTGTTCTGTCTTCTTCTAATCACCGTAAACATATGAAAGAACCTGGAATTACGATCCCTCTCAATTAGCCAGTGAACAAAGGATTTTTGTCTCTACAACACCTCATCTTCCTCTAACACCTTTGCATTCTCTTCTTGTAAGTTTTTCTCCAAGGTTTCCACGTAAGCAGTAGGATGAGCAGCCATTGCTTTTTGGGCCCCAGTCAACCAATCAAGAACTCTGCATTTCCTTATTTTTAGGTGACCAAAAACATCTTGAGTTCACCTTCTTAGGGCCTCCACAAATCTATGTTGACTCATAACAACCATCCTTAGGCCAGTTCTCATCAACAAATTGTTTAAAAGCAGCATGTTTTAACAACATCGCCTCGAAGCAAAAAGGACACAACCTGAAATTTTCTCTCTCATTTGGGTTCATTCCCCACAATAAAGGACAATGATCAGACTTTGGCCGTGCCCAGTCCTTAATGCGGGCCTCCGAGATTGAAATCCTCCATTGGTCATTACACAGACCATGTTGATGCCTCAGCATCACCCTAGCACTCTCACCCTAATTATTAGACCACGTGAACTTGGCCTCGACATACACCAAATATATCAGCCCAAAATGATCAACCCAATCACACATGCCTCCCCACCAAAATTTCCCTCGCTGGTTCCACTTTTCACTACCCCAAAGAATCACATTTAAATCACCAATAATTAACCATGGGACATCATGAGCGTTAGACCTAGGTGACCCCAAAGTAAACTGCACTGGAGGGCATCTGGACTAGCATACAACATTGAAAACAACCACTAATCAGCCCTCAAAATCGAAACCAAATCTATAACAGCCTGAGGATGTCAGTCCACTACAGATAGAGTCACTTTTGCAACATCCCAAAGGGCCCAAACTCCTCCCAAAAAAACTATAGCCTTTACTAACTCAAAATTCGAAAAACCCAACAAATTAATCACAATCCTCGTTCTATCACCACTATTACATGGTTCCACCAAAACACATATAGTAACATCATTATCTCTTCAATGATCCTACACAACATATTGTAAAGTCTTTCTACCAACCCATCTCACATTCTTTATCATGAAACATAAATAATGTATGGAGATAAAAGGAAAAGTACGGAAACTTAACCCATGTAGACATCCCCCTCACCATTTGGGGCGCCACACCTAGTCTTCTCATTTTTTGAATGACACGACCTATCCCAATCCCCCAGGGATTATCACGGGATGTGCCATGCTCCCATCTGACACGAAGTGTCAGACAAGGGATAATTCAAACCTTCAGCCAGACCAAGCTTCTAGAGCACGCCAGGATCAGTGGAGGAAGAGTGTGATGTCTCGGTCTTTACTACAGCCCGCATCCGTAATCAACCTGATGGGCATTAAAAACAATTAAAGCTGTGAGTGGATGAAAATAAATAGTTTAATAAAAACTCATTTCATAAAAAGACATTTATGCCCTTCACTAAAAAGCATGCATGCATTTGAAAACCATTTACCCAACCATTTATTCAAATAACCATTATTAGGGTCTCAGCCCAAATTTCGTAAATCCAAGTCGTACGTGGGAACTCAGCCCAAAACCATAGAATACCAAAATCCAGATCCAAATGGGTCACTGCCCAAATCCATGAAACACAGAAATACCATTTCTGAAATCCAATTACCATTTCATAATCCAAAAAACCATGTTTACCAAATATCATATAACCAATCATGTCATGGTTTCTAAAGCTACTCGGGGTCTCAAATCCCGAGTCTCCCCAGGGTCCAACCAGGTCAATGTCTACAGATCAATGACCCTCCCTGTGGGTTAAAATCCATAAATTCCTTCCTGAGAGTAAGGTACCCCCACAGGGGCGACTCTACTCAGTTAGTGCTCGTACCCCACGAGGGCGACTCCACTCAGTTAGTGCTCTGTGACTACTCCAGATTCCACCCAGGCCAACGACCCTCCATGGAGGAGACAATCCAAAAAAAAAGGATGGTATATGAAAAACCATTTCATAATCATTCTCAAAACCTTTCAAACCTTTCAAAGGATCCATGCCCGATCCCCATAAACTGTCATGAAACCAGAAATCCATGTTTCCAAATCCAAATCCATTTAGGTCTCCGAACCCGAAATCACATTTATAAACCATAAATGGGACTCATGCCCAATATCATAACCAACTGGGCCTCAAGCCCGATCATGTAAACCAACTAGGCCTCAAGCCCGATGCCTTATGAAATCAAATGGACTCCAAGTCCTAGAGTTCGTAAATCAAACGGGTCTCATGCCCGATTCCATATTTCCAAATCTGAAATCCATTTATCCAAATCCATTTATGGGTCCCCGACCCGAAATCACATTCGTAAAACACAATTGGGCCTCATGCCCGATTTCGTAAACCAAATGGGCCCCTGGCCTGATAATATAACTCAAATGGACTTCATGTTCTAGGGTTTCCAAAATAACTGGGTCTCATTCCCGAGTTTACCTTTTCAAATCCAAAATTATTTCATCAAACCATCACCGAAACCACAAGCACATATAATCAGTGTAAAACCATAAACCTCGATATACGTGCAAATACGTAAATCGCCTCGAAATACGTATCATGTAAATCAACAATACCATAATCATCATGATAGAAATCATATATATAAAACATATAAAACATATATGCATGCATCACAGTTTAGAAATCAAGGTCCACTCACAGACCGTCTTAGCTGCCACCTCGATATGCATACCATAAGCCTACCCGGGCTAATCACTATCACCGGGACTCCCAAACCTGTTCAAATCATACTAGAGGGTTACTAACTACCTCATTAATATCTCATTGAAGCCCCATAATTTTACCAAATTTTTAAACATTTTAAAAATCGATCCTAAACCTTCGGACACCTCGAATTATATCGAAACGATGTCTGATCGATACGAAACCAGTCCTAAAATGTTTGTTACATCGAATAGATTAAAAGTCATGTTGAACACTTACCCAGAAGAGGTTCCATGCGCCTTGACGCACAGCCCAAAGGGGCAGCGCGTGGGCTTCATGGGCCTGGCACTGTTCATCTTCAACCTCTCGCTGGACCTAGTTCGATCCAGCCCTGTAATTCCAGTCCAGCTGGACCGGCGTGACCTGTCCAAGCCCATATCTCTCTCATTTTTGGATCGTTTTCATCCATTTCAATTCCTACACCTTCCTATAATCATTTCCTATCATTCTATGCCCTTAAAACATACGAAAAGGGCCTAGAAATTACCTCCCCTTTCGAAGAACTCACGGCCAAGGTTCCACCGTTGGTTTATCGCGATTCCGGCCACCTGGGTCCACGAAACCAGTACCAAACGACTCATCCTGGTCCTTAGAACACAATATGATTGATCAAATTGACTAACACACCTCAAATATGAGTTTTCCATTTTTGAAGTAAAAACCATACCTCATGGGTTTTGCTTTCGGGCCTTCACCACCGTCCATGACGGTCCTCCTCGATAGCCTAATCATCATCGTCTCTCTTCCCTCTTACTTTTCCATTCACATACCACGTACAAATAATGAGCTTTGGAGGGGCTGTAGGGGAATGGGTGTTCGGCTTTTTGAAGAAAAATGAAAGATGAACAAGTTTGATGATGATAATCAGATGATAAAAAATGATGGAGATGAAGGGTTGAGATGGGAGGAAGAGATAGAGATGGACGGTGAGGATTAAGAGATGAGGGATGTGGGAATTATAAAATAATCAAAATAATATTATTTTAATATAAAAACCTACCAATCATGAATGAGATCCACAATTTGGGGTTAAGGACCAATGGGATGAGTGACACTTGTCACTCATCCATTGGGCCTGAAATAAATATCTGAGCCTACATGAATACAAATGTAATTCGTCTCGTAATTCGTGCAATAGTTTTCTCGAACTTCCGTGAACTATAACTTTCCCGTCGAACGTCCAATTTCGACGTGCCACCTGTCTACGGACTCGTATCATCCCGATCTACGTCATGGTCATCGGTCCTCGTACGTTTGACTCCCCGAGTCAAAAGTCAACGCTTTGCTCAAATATAAGGGTAAAATGGTCATTTTACACCGTCCGTCCGATTTCGCTCGATTAATCTCCGATTAATCACACTAATTCTTTATTATTCACTAATCTAATCCTGGAATTTGGGATGGGTCGTTACATTGAATCACTCAAATCCACCTCGTCATCCTGGTTCCCCATCCTACTCGTCCCAACTCTATGAGTTCCCTCAATCACCTTACCATTCCCTCTAGTAGCAATTTCTGATGTGTCCTTAATGTCGCCACCTATATCACCATCTGAAGGTATTTCACCATAGGGAATAACCCTATCTATAACATCAGGATGTCCACCATTTAAACCTGACATCCCCGTATAATTTTTCCACCCACTTCAACTCCTAAGAGTGTAGATGGAAGTAGAGCCGCTTAAGGTGCGAACCACGATGAGCTGTAGGCCGATAAGCTGCACCTGTGGCCAAACATCCAAGACTGGCCTCGACTTCTCGTCTCTGCGCCACAGGTGCATTCGTGATCTCCTCTAAAAGGCCTTACGCCGCCGTCCCACCCTACGTTTTGATGGACCACTCCTTTTCTTCTCTCCCTTTGTACCTCCTTTGTCCTGCTTCTGACTCACTTCTAACTTCCCAAACTCCCTATGTACCCCAAACACATGATCCCTCCCATGGCTTGTACAAACTCCTGCCGCCTCTTCCACATTTTTCTCCAAAATCTCCAAAGTTACGAGTCAGGAGCCTACATGAAGCCGCATCGATCGACCACCACCTGACCTTTCTTTCCCCAACACATGTCGTTCATTCGAACCATGAGTCATCCAATTATTCTTGCACCCCGAAACCAAATTACAAGCTCAAAAGTCTGGCGGACTATCCGTCGTCATCCTAAAACCCACACCAGCAGGTTGCATTGCCTCATCATGGGGATCTCTGGGACCATAGTCATGGGCGGAGCCAAGCAAGGCTTGGGCCCCCACTCATTTTTTTTATATTTTATTTATTTATTATATAATTATATAATAATTAAATTTTATTTTAGATATTTATTATAGAGTAATAAATATATTTAGGTCTTTTATTTATTATGTATACTTTTTTTTTGGCTTGTAATTTTGTATTCAATTTTTTTATGTATTTTAAAAAATAATTATTTAAGTATATAATACTATACTAATTTACCATATATTCATTTAAAATATCTAAATTCTTAACTATTCTTTACCCTATTGCCCTATTTTGTTAATTTTGTTCTTTTCTTTCATAACTACAAATACTCCTAAAATGTGTTTATTTCACATTTTCAATTTATTTGATTTTTAATTTCTATTTTCCTACTTGTTTTGTTTCATTTATAAATGTTTATAAACTTTGCCCTACTGCCCTACTTATGAACTTTCTTAAATTATTTTTTCATTAAACTTAAAATTAAGAATATATGATTTATAGTATTCATATAAATATATGATTCATAATGTTCATATAAATAAATAACATCCAAAAAAGGTCGTGAAACAGTTTTTCTTTTTTAAGAAACCACCAAAAAAGTCCTTAAGATTTAGTAAAATATGAAATTTTGTATAACCGTATATGATTGTAAACTTGAGATAACTAATATAAAAATATCACCCATTAAGAATATTTTTTTAAAAAAAAATTAATTAGGACCCATTGATATTTATGGTTGTAAACTTGAGATAACTGATATAAAAATTCTAGTTACGCCACTAACCAAGTAACCATAGTCCCCATTGTATTGTTTATCAAAAACGTTCACAACTCCTGTTGCACCACCCTCGCACCTAGACAATGATCTCGCATCAAACCCACACGTTTACATCGAAAGCATATGTCCAGAAGGTTTTTCGTATTCCACGCACAAAGCACTCCCTTCCACTTGCACATAAGGTGTCAACGGCTTAGCAAGATCGAGCTCCACACACACTCGAGCATATTTGGACCAAGATTGGTTGATTGTATGAACTGGACACCTTATACAATGTGCCCAACACGATACCGATTGGTTTCATTGTCTCCTTAGTGAAGTACTCCATAAATATTCCCGAAAGCCTAGCCCATGTCGTCAATCTCCCAAATTCCTCTTTCTCTGCATCAAATTGAGGTCTACATTTCTGAACATAGAGATATTTCCCAGCAATAAACCATGTCTCTCCATGAACACGTACGGTAAGTCATCCCACGTTCAAAACTATACAAAGTATTCATGTCCTCTCTCTCTCTCCCTCTTCTGTCCCCACTAGCCATGAAGCCGTGAAGTGGAAGCCTCCAAAAGATCCGCCACCACCGTTTCTGATTTTTCTCAAAACCCTATTTTCTTGCGCGTGTGGCGCGTTCTCTCTTTAACCAAATTTATTTTGCAATCGAAAATTAAAAAAGAATTTTTCCCCCACATGGTTTTGGGTTTTGTGTACCTTGAAAGGGATAATAACTCTAGAATTCGAATGAAATGATTTCTTGATTGATATTTCCAAAAACACAATTAGAGCAGGTCCAGCGGGACCAATTTTACCCGGGCTAGGCATGAACTAGCACATAGCCCAGAGCAGTTGATTTCTAATGAAAAGGGCTTGCTTTGCCTTGGCTGGGCCAAGGGGCTGGGGCTATTCTAGCTCTTTCCATTACCTTGGCTGGGTTAAATGACACCTAATGAAAAAATGTCACAAGTCAATTTTTTATTTTATTTTTATATTTTTTATATTTCAAATATTTTTCATATTTTTATATTTTTCGAATCATATATTTTTAATATTTTTCATATATTTTTTTTAATATATTTTTAGTATAATTTAAAATTTCTTTATTGTGATAGTATTTATTAATTATTTTTATATCTATATAAATTAAGAAAGATAAAATAAAATTAAGTTGTATTCTATATACATTATATAATATTTTTACATTATTATCTTTAAAAAAATAATTCATATAAAAATTTAAATTCATATCTTTTGCCCCTCTCTATTAGAAACACAAAAAATAATCTTGGACAAAATGTCATGAATTGTATTATTAGAGGGACTAAATCTTTCATTTAACCTATTACCTTGTCTCTATCACTACACATACTCTTAAGGCTATGATAAATGAGGCCCATACAAAAGTGAAATTAGCATTTTCAAAATCAACAATACATGTCGCAAATTATACCACAATTTAATGATTTTTTTTCCCTCAGTAAGTAGAAAATCTCGAATTCAATTGCTATAAAAAAAATGATCAAACTCAATTTTTATATTATAATTTCCCTTTCCCAAATCATAGTATAAATAAAAAACCAACTATGTATATTAATAACAATAAAATTCAATTTTATTAGTGTCTTAATTGGTTAATAAACACTTCAATGAGAATGATAACACAATTCTTTGATTACATAGTTCTCTAATTACTTACTTCTCCCATTTCTAGTGAACAAACATGTCCTAATATCATTATCAATAACTCCTAAAGGAGGAGATAATATTTTGGAAATTAAACTGTTTTGCTTGCTTTGAAATTAAGGGAGTAATAATAGATTAAGCTGTCCCCCAGGTCTCTATCGACGCCAAAGGTAATGCTTCTTTTGTCTCCATCATGTTAATTAAAACAAAGATAAGAGAAATTATTAACAACCGAAAAGAGGTATAAAGATACAAAATTTTCGTCTGACAGATATAAGCATCGCAACGTGATAGAGAAGTTATGTCTGAACCACAGTTAATCATCACTCAAAACTGATTATTAGTCATTATCACAAAACTTAAATCTATGATAGCTTTGGTGGCATAACAATCATATCCTCACGTTACTTCTTTTTCTTTGTACCGAAACACCAGAGGACATCCTCCATAATTCAGATCCCAATCTTTGAAGAACTCATATCAACAGTCCTTAGGGCAAAAGGTAAAAAAATATAACGCATAGAAGAAGTATTAACGGAACTCTTTCAAATGAGTGGTGTTTAAATCAACTTGTAGTTACCTCATAACTTTAATTAAAAATTAATGTTAACTTCAACCATTCTTTATAAAACTCGCGTGTTAGCAATTTCACTTATAAATTCTTTTAAGAGAATCTGTTCAGAGTCTTCCATTTATAATACACAGTATATACAAGTGCACACATGATTTACACAAAATTGGCAAAAGGCTGTACCGATGCCATTGCCATACTCATAATGCCAACAAATCACAGCAGCACTGATGAAAACAACAGAAGCATGAAATTACCATTCTCAAAAACACAATGATGATAATATGCACAATCGACATTTTTCCACCTTATGGTAATGGCTAAATTATAGATTCACAATTCTTTATTTGATAATTGATAATGACACCCATCAAAAGCAACAGAAAGAGGGAGAGCATGACTTAGCAGCTATTGTATTGCACACCCCACAACCTAAGGGCCTAAATTAATACATTGTCACTCCAGACTATGACATCATACCTTCAAATGGAAAATACAACTACCGGTCGCCCTTGCTGGTTGCTGTCAGCTGTTGATGGATGTAGGTCCAGAACCCAACAATGGCCGAGAGCCAACCCTGCGAGTAGGCAACTGTTCCTAGTGCAGCTAATCTGTCTATAAATACAATATACAAAGTGCTACCAGAATGAATGGTAAAAAAATTTGACTCCAATCCCACCTCAGTATAACGGCTGGAGAAAGTTTCAGCAGATTGATGCCTAGAAGTCGGCATCCATTTTGAAGATGAAATTTTTTCCACCATCTTGGAGGCCTGACATAACAGATGCTTTTTGATACTCACCCACCCTTCTTTCAAAAAAGTTCGTCTTGCCTCTGTAGAATCAAGAAAACGAAAAAAAATGTAAAAATTATGAATTGAGATAAAAAATTAAACTGCTCATCAGTCAACAACCCACTTAGTTTCTACAACTTAGTTTCCGATACTAACATTTCACTTGGTGGAATAGTTAAAATCAGAGGAAGCAGCTTTAATAGGTTCCCTAAACCCCTTAAACAATCTGATTTTCCTCCATATGTGGACCAAAATTTGACTGATTCATCCCCACTGCTAGAGCTGTGAGGATTCTAATGTACACAAAATTGTGTAGAATGGTTAAAGTCGTAAGGCAGGAAAAAGAAAGAATCTACTAGAAAACATATTACTTAGAAAATGGCGAGCCGGATGAGGTCTGAAGGAGGAGGCAAACCACATTCTAAGACAATACTAACTCACAAATCCAGTATCATTAGAAGCAAATAACTAAATAAGACGTTATACAACCAGCAAAATATACTTGCTTGCAGCATAACCCAAAATTTTCTGATAATTTGTCAAATAGACTAAAACAGGCTAAGCAAAATTCTCAGAAATACTCACTGCAAAGATATAAACTCCATCCAATCAAAAGGATTTTCCACATTGTACTTCTTCTCGTACCCTAATGCAACCTGAAAGGGAGAATTCTATACTATATTATTATGGATATAGGAATGATAATAATGAGAGTAACAGAACCACCCCAATTCCCCTAGAAGTTAAAGACAACAAATGAGAGGAAAAAAGCATCAGTGAGGTACCAATAGGCGATCAGCAACAAACTTTATGTACTGGCTCATGAGAACTGAGTTCATGCCAATCAGTGCACATGGAAGGGCCTCACAAACAAACTCGGTCTCAATCTCAACAGCTTCATGTACAATGCTATGAACTTTTTCCCAATGCATTTGCTTCCGTAACAAACTGTAGTCAATAGAAACATAAAGTTTTTGTCATTTTTTACCTTAAAATCCTCTCTTATTCTATCAAATATCTCCATTTTCCCGATCCTGTGGGGACTAAAAGTAATAAACCATGGATGTCAGCAAAGAAGAAATCCATATTGCTACTATCTTTTGCCTACAATCAGATGTGAAGTTCAAATATTAAGAAACCTAAAATATAAATGAATACACAAAAAAATAAAAATAAAAAAAATGACAGAGACTACCTGTACAGAAGGCAAGCAAAATCACAGTGGAGACCCTCATCTCTGGAAATAAGCTCATTTGAGAATGTCAAACCTGGCATGAGTCCCCTCTTTTTAAGCCAAAATATGGCACAGAAGCTGAAAACCGCCAATAAAAAATAAACAAAGAGGAAAAAAAAAGTGAAGAAAAGAAAAAGAAAAGGGAGTACAAGCATCGTGATAAAAGTCAAGCATACAAATAAAAACTGAAAGAAATATCATGTGAATGCACTTGCCTTCCAGAGAAGAATATTCCTTCAACACAAGCAAAAGCAACAAGTCTCTCCGCAAATGAATTGGAACTGAACATCATGAAGAATAAGAAATTGTTTTAAGCAACAGCTGCCTTGCTTCTAATCAAGAGAACATGTACAGACTACAATGAAGCTCAATGATACCATAACTGGGCTTCACAATGTTAATTTTAAACTTTATAGAGAAGACAAAAGGAGCTCTTAGTTTTGTTAGAAACTAAAGACGTTGCTCAAATGTAAGTTCTCAATTAGATGTTAAGACCAAGTAAAATGTTTGAAAGAATGCAGACTGTGCAAGAACTTTTGTCACTCCTATAAGTATTTGCACATACAGGCACAACAAATAATGCATGGCTTACGCCATAACACCATTCCTACTTGGGATGCTATGGTCATATATATCACACAGGAGGAAGTTCAAGTTATTGCACATTTACATACAATCTAAGAGCATGCCATTACTCTGAAAAATTCAGAGTATGATGTAGATGGCCATCCTAAACAGGTATGAACTTCCTTGTTTTATTAATGATACTGCTTTACAATAGGAGAATCCTGTATACAGTTTCTAGGTGAGTCTAAGTAGGAAACACAATTGTAAAACTAGGTAAGAAATCGTGGACCTAACTAGGGAAGTATCTACAGAGATCTTAGGACTGTTTTAGGAAGGAATTTGCTGGATTCCTTAGACTTCTGAGATCTGGGAATCAGGGAGATTGATCCTCAATCTCCTGGGATTCCCGTGTATCTTTATCACGCCCCCGCAAGATGGTGGAGCCGTCAACGACACCAATCTTGTCACGGAGGAGCTGGAAGCGTGGGCACGGCAGGGGTTTGGTGAGAGCATCTGCGAGTTGATAATCAGTGGGAACATGATGGACATGAAGGAGGCCACGGGTGACCTGATCACGGACAAACTGGAAGTCAATATCCACGTGTTTCATCCTGGAGTGTAGAGCAGGATTAGCACAGTAGAAAGTGGTGCCTAGGTTGTCGCAGGAAATAGTGGGTGTTCCTGTGGCCTAAATGCTGAGCTCTCGCATTAAGGATTGTACCCAGAGAAGTTCTGCAGTGGTTGAGGCAACAGCCCTGTATTCAGCCTCGGTTGAAGAGCGAGAGACAGACCGTTGTTTGCGTGAGCTCCAGGATATTAAGTTACCACATAGGTAAACAAGATATGCTGTTGTGGACTTGCAGTCGTCATGGTCCCCAGCTCAGTCTGCGTCTGAAAAGGCACTGGGGGTGCTGAAGGAATGTGCTATAGCATGTAGATGATAGGTGGCAGTGCGGCGGATGGGAAGACCAAAGAGTACTGTGCCCTTGAGGTAGCGGAGAACACGTATTAGGGCTTGCCAATGAAGGTCCGTTGGGGCGTGCATGAATTGAGAGAGGCGGTTGACAGCATAGGATACATCCGGGCGGGTTAAGGTAAGGTACTGGAGGTTGCCCACCACTCGACGAAAGAGAGTGGCATCAGTTGGCGGCAAACCATCGTTGAGAAGTAGAGGTGGAGAGACTGCCAATGGTGTTGACACGGGTTTAGCCCCCTCCATATGCACCATGGTGAGGATATCCTGCAGATATTGATGCTGGGACAGGAAAAGGCCATCAGAGGTGGGAAGAACTTCCACGCCCAAGAAGTAGTTCAAGGTGCCGAGATCCTTGATAGAAAACCGTCTGGCCAATGTGGTGATGAACTTCGAAATGAGGGAAGAATCACTGACTGTTACAATAAGGTCGTCAACATAAACTAGGAAATAAAGGATGTGAGAACCTTGCCTGTAGAGGAAAAGAGAGGCATCAGATTTGGCATTGACAAAGCCGTCGGCCAGAAGAAAAGAGTGGAGCTCTTGGTACCAGGCTCGGGGTGCTTGTTTGAGGCCGTAGAGGGCCTTCTTCAGCTGGCAAACATAAGTGGGGTTGTGGGGGTCCACAAACCCAGAAGGTTGTGCCATGTAGACAATCTCGGTAAGTGTGCCTTGCAGAAACGCATTGTTGACGTCCAGCTGTCGTATGGGCCAACCATGGGTCACACTGAGATGTAGAATCAGTCAAATGGTTGTGGGCTTGACCATTGGGCTGTAAGTAGCAGTGAAGTCCAGGCTTGGGCGTTGGTGATAGCCCTTAGCCACGAGTCGGGCCTTGAATCGGTCCACAACGCCATTGGGCTTCCGTTTGATCCGGAAGACCCATTTGTTGCCAATAACATTCTTTTTAGGCTAAGGCGGGACCAGAACCCACGTGCCATTATGAATAAGTGCATTCAGCTCTTCCGACATGGCAGAGCGCCACTGTGGGTGTTTTACAGCCTGGGAAACACAGGTGGGTTCAAGGATTCGAGGGGGTGGATGGGCGGTTGCTGTGAGGGCATAGCTGGGGACTTGAGGGAGACAGCCGGTTTTGCTGCGAGTGAGCATAGGATGAGTGGGTGCTGGTGGTACAGGGGTTAGGGAGGGAGGGGGAGCCGTGGGGGCAGGCTGTGGGGGTGGGGGAGCAGGGTTGTGGGACGGCAGTGAGGACTGCCGTGTATAGGTACGAAGGGTAGGTGGTGCAGAGGGCGGAGGTGGTGTGTTCGGAGGTGAGGCCGTGGTGCTGGTGGTGGTTTGTGGCAGGGGTAGAGGTTGAACTAAGTCACAGACGGTTGCGGCGTCAAGAGCAAGTGAGGAGGATGAATCCGAGTGGCCTTCAGGGGAAGGTGTTTACTGTGCAGGCACTGGTGAAGCAGCCGAATCATGAACTGGGAGATTAGAGACAAGAGGCTGGGAGGAGAGCCATTGGTGGAAGGCATCGGAGGACACATGAGGAACAGCGGACGGGAGGTTTAGACCAGGGTAGGTAGATTCATCGAACTGGACATGACGGGAGACATATAGGCGGTGAGCTGAAGTATCATAGCATAGGTATGCACTTTGGTTTAGTGAGTAGCCGAGGAAGAGGCAGGGAGTAGATCTAGGCTGCAGTTTATTGGAGTTGTAGGGGCGAAGCCAGGGAAAACAAAGACAGCCAAAGGTCCGGAGACTATGGTAGTATGGTGGCTGTTGGAATAGGGCAGTGTATGGGGATTGGTTGTGGAGAATGGAGGTAGGAAGACGGTTGATGAGGTATGCGGCTGTTTTGAAGGCGTAGGTCCAGAAAGTGAGGGGTAGGTTGGCTTGATGAAGGAGGGTGAGGCCGGTTTCAACAAGATGGCGATGGCGTTGTTCGGCCACACCATTGTGTTGGGGGGTGTGAGGTGGGGTAAGAAGGTGATTGATGTCGTGGGTAGCAAGGAAAGGTTTGAGTTTGGTGAATTCACCACCACCATCAGTGTATAAGGTTTGAATTGGATGTTGGAAGTGTTTTTCGACTAGAGTTTTAAAATCAATGAAGGTGGAAAAGACATCAGATTTTTCTTTAGAGGATAAAGCCATGTATACTTCGTGTAATGGTCAATAAAAATAATGTAATAAGAAAAATAGTCAATAGAAGTGTGAGGGGCAGGACCCCACACATCGGTGTATATTAATTGTAAAGGACGATGACTGTGAAGGGAGGAGGTGCCAAATGGCAGCCTATGACTCTTATTACATAGACATGACAAACATGGGGACTCTTTGAGCTTAGGAGACAGATTGATGGAGGATTGACGAAGGACGTTGTGGAGGACTTTGGAATGGGGATGACCAAGACAACGGTGCCAGAGATTGGGAGAAACAGCAATGCCTACCAGTTCCTGTGGTTGGTGAGGTTGCAGGTGACCACTCGTAGACGCCATCCTTACTCGGGCCTTGAAGGAGAACCGCCCCCGTGCTTAGATCCTTCACATGAAAACAAGAGGGAAAGAGTTCAATAGAAGTATTGTGCTGTTTGTTAAACTGGGAAATAGAGAGAATATTTCTAGTTATCTGAGGTGCACAGAGAACATTATGGAGAGTAAAGGATTTAGAGGAGGGAGAGGATAGAGTGGTGGAGCCGACATGGGTGATGTCAAGCCCTTTACCGTTACCAATGATGATCTCTTCTGGGCCTTGGTATTCAGAAACAGCGGAGAGATGTTGGGGGGAGGCAGTCACATGGTGAGACGCACCAGAATCGAGGAGCCAAGGTGAGGAGGTGCCCGGGTTGGTTGAATTGGCTACGGGTTGGGCAGCTGGATTGTGTTGAAGTTGTGGACAGCGCTTGGCGCTATGCCCCTGTGTGCCATACCATTGGCAGAACCCTCGATATCCACTGCCTTGGTTTGTATTGGACCTGCGATTGCTGGTGGAGAGCTGGGAAGAGCGGTTGGAGGAATAACCACGGTTGTCAGACTGCTGGTAAGAGCTCCGGTGGTCCGAAGAGCTTCTTGGTTGGCGGTTATAGGAAGGGCCACGTGCTGTGTGGGCCGTATTGGCAGTGATGGGAGGTTGGGGGGAAGCAGGGGCTTCAGGTAAGGTGGCGGCCTCATGTTGTACCTGACAGGACCCATCCCAATCCCCCGGGGATTAGTGCGAGATGACCCTGCTCCCGTCTGACACGGAGTGTCAGACAAGGGATATTTCCGACCTTTGCCCTCCCGGGCTATCAGAGTACGCCAGGATCCGGAGGAGGTATGTGATATCTCGGTCTCTGCTACAGTCCACATCCGATGTCAACCTGAAGGGCAGTCAAAACATTAAAAACTGTGAGTGGACAAAACAAAAGTTTATAAAACATTTAATAAGGAAGACATTTGTACCCTCCACTAAAAACCATGCATGCATTCGAAAACCATTTATCCAAAACAAACCATATGTGGGACTAAGCCCAAAGCAGATATAAACCAAGGTCGAAAGGACCACAATGAAAACGACCATACGGGCCACTGCCCAAATCCATAAGGGACTCGGCCCCAAACCATAAAGAAACCAAGTACACGAGCTACTGCTCAAATCCTGTGCACACCTGTACACACCACATACCATATAACATATATCCATCACATACATATATATAAGTCACACAACCAATCCTGTCACGGTATCCAAAGCCACGCGCGCGCTACCCGGGTCTCAATCCGAGTCATCTCAAAGTCAAGATCAATGTCCGTAGACCACTGACCCTACCCGAGGTAATAGTAATAATAGCCTTCCTGAGAGTAAGGAACCCAACTGGGGGGTGACTCCACTCAGTCGGTGCTCCGTGACTACTCCGGGGTCCACCCAGGCCAACGACCCTCCCCGGAGGAGATAGTAGAAGTAAAGGAAGGTAGACGAACATATATATACATAACATAAACATTCATGACCGGTTCCCCTGAACCGTCATGATCCATAATATCCATAATCAGGTAACATGCCGGTTCCCGTAAACCGTCATGTACTGTAATAACATAACTAGGTAACATGCCGGTTCCCATAAACCGTCATATACCGTAATAACCAACAAGGGTTCATGCCGGTTCCCATAAACCGTCATGAACCTGGGAATCCATTTAAGGTTCCCTGACCTGAAATCAAAACCGTAAAGTGACTGGGTCTCGTACCCGAACATAGGACACCAACTGGGCACCGTGCCCGGAATCTGAGGTCATATGCCCGAGACAAAACCAAATGGGTCTCATACCCGAGTTTATCATTTTGAAATCCAACTCCAGTTCATTTAAATCAATAAAGACATACAGACCCGTATAAGCACCGTATAAGGCCGAAACCTCGAAATACGTGCTTATACGTAACCACATACAAATGCACCCATGGCATCATCAAACAAGTAATAAAACATATAATAAACATTTATGCATGCACCAATTTAGAAAACAAGGTCCACTCACAGACCGTCCGAGCTACCGCCTCGATTTGCGTGCCATACGGCTCCCCGAGCCGATCACCGTCACCGGGACTCCCAAACCTGTCCAAATCGTAATAGAAGGTTACTAACTACTTAATTAACCTCCTACCAAAGCCCCGTAATTTTCCCGTATTTTAACTATTTTTAATCCCGAACCTAAACCTTCCGATGCCCCGAAACATATCGAGACGGTGTCCGATCGACACGAAACCAGTCTCAAAATGTTTGTTACATCGAATAGAAGATTTCGTATGTTGAACACATCCCCAGAAACCCTAGCACGCGCCCACACGCGCCGCCTGAAGTGGCTGCGCGTGGGCTTCACGCGCCGCTACAGTGCATCTTCTTCCTTCGATCGAACCGGTCCGAACCGACCGGTCCGGTCCGACCCCTGCAACTGGACCGGCGTAACCGGTCCAGGTCTCCGACGCCCTCATTTCTCATCCGTTTTCCTCCATTTTAATCCCTAAATTCATCTTTTAATCTTTCCTATCATTCCCAATTAACCAAACTAGCTAAAACCCCCAAAATCCTAACGGTTCAAAATGGACCTCACGGTCCCTGTTTTTCCGATCATCCCACACGGCTGCTCAGCCGTTCCTAACCACCAAAACCTCACTAATCACCCCCTAGCAACCTAAATAATCCATCCTAATCATCCAAATCGACCCATAACCACAGAAATGAAAAATGGATTGAAATCGGTTAAAACCGATACCTTTCGGGCTTCACGGCTCCACCGTCCACGGCGGCGTGCCCTTGGCCGGCCACCAGCATCCACACATCCTCTCCTCACTCTCTGGTCCTCTGTCATGATCATAAGGTGAGGGTTGGATGTTTGGGGTCGCACAGATGAGAGGAATGGGATCGGGAAATGATTGGAGGAAAATGGAAAAATGGATGCACGGTTGAGTGTTTTGGTGCATGAGTGGGTGAGGTTGGCCAGTGGATGGGTGACAAGTGTCACTCATCCATTGGGCCTCCATTAAATATCTGGGCCCACTAGAGACAAAACTGCACTTTTTGTCTCGTAAAACGTGCCGTCGTGAATAGTAACCGGGAACTTCTGTGAACCGTAACTTCGCCGTCGAACATCCGAATTCGACGTGCCGCCTGTCTACGGATTCGTATCGTCCTTATCTTCGTAACGGTCTTCGGCCCTCGGCCATCGGACCTCCCGATCAAAAAGTCAACTTTTGACCCCCTATTCACCCAAATTACCAAAATGCCCCTAAACTTCCGAACGTCATAACTTCTTCCTCGAACGTCGGAATTGAACGTGCCACCTGTCTATGAACTCGTGACGTCACGAACTACGTCACGGTCATCGGTCAAAGTCCATTTGACCGCCCGATTGAAAAGTCAACGTTTTGCCACCACCAGGGGCAAAACGGTCATTTCGCATCGTTCGTCCGATTTCGCTCTACTAATCACGGATTAGCCTCACTAACCGTGATTAGTCACTAATCTAATCATGGAATTTGGGACGGGTCGTTACGGCTGTAGCAGAGACCGAGATATCACATACCTCCTCCGGATCCTGGCGTACTCTGATAGCCCGGGAGGGCAAAGGTCGGAAATATCCCTTGTCTGACACTCCGTGTCAGACGGGAGCAGGGTCATCCCGCACTAATCCCCGGGGGATTGGGATGGGTCCTGTCAGTACCAGCATATCGTGCAGGTTCTCAAAAGAGACAGGAGTGTCTAGAGAACGAACAGCCGCAGAAATATCCTTAAATGCAGAGCCAACGTCATTAAGGACGTAAAGAAGGAGATCATCGTCTGAGAGGGGTGCATCAATTGCAGCCAGTTCATCGGAGAGGAGACGAACTTCCTCCAGGTAGTCAGTGACAGGACGATTGTCACGGCGAAGGAGGGTCAACCGCTCCTTAAGGCCTAGAACACGAGCTCGAGCCTTGCTAGCGTAGAGCCGTGTGAGGCGGGTCCAGGCTGCTTCTGAAGTTTTGGCAGCAGCGATCAGGGTTACTACCTGAGGAGAGACAGAGCCAAGGATCGCATGGAGGATGAGCTGATCCTGGGGTTTCAGTTGTGGGTGGGCAGGGACAGGTACCATCAACATACCCCATGAGATCGTATCCGAGTAGGAGAGCATTGAATTGTGCTCTCCACGGGAAGAAGTTGGTGGCTGTCAGTTTCACAAGAAACTGGGCAGCGTTGATGGAGATGAGAGATGAAAAGGGGGAGGTGGTATCGGTGGATGGTGGGGGATTAGGGCTAAGGGTGGCGGCTGCAGTAGTGGGTTGGGCGGCCATGGATTAGGGTTTGTTTTCTAGGGTTGCTCGGTGGAGCTTTTACTGCTCTGATACCATAAACAGGTATGAACTTCCTTTTTTTATTAATGATACTGCTTTACAATAGGAGAATCCTATATATACAGTTTCTAGGTGAGTCTAAGTAGGAAACACAATTGTAAACTAGGTAAGAAATCGTGGACCTAACTAGGGAAGTATCTACAGAGATCTTAGGACTGTTTTAGGAAGGAATTTGCTGGATTCCTTAGACTTCTGAGATCTGGGAATCAGGGAGATTGATCCTCAATCTCCTGGGATTCCCGTGTATCTTTATCACATCCTACATAACTGAAAAAAAAAATTCCATTCTCTACTCTGGCCATATTATTTTATTAAACTTTAGCAGTAGAGGACTTCTACGTTAATATATCAAGTACATGATTTTGACAATTAATGAGCATTTATAAGTGTAAGAGATTGCATATATCATGCATAAATGTCCAACCAGAGAAGAAATAATATCTTATTATTAGCAATTATACAGAACTGCAAACCAAAAACTCAACTTTTGTTAAACTAGAATTAACAAAAAGGAGAATGAATCGGGACCTGTTTATCCAATTCAAAGCCCATTTAGCCTTCCTGGTAACACAAGGAATGCTTTCGATTGCATTGAACAATCTATGTTTCTCCGTGGAATCCTTGATGTATGTCTCCAAAAGCAAGCTGTACAACTCTGATGATAAAAATCATTTAAAAAGGAACATAAAAAACTCTTTAGGCTGTGGGTCTCATATATTTTAAGTAGGAAACAACAAGATCCATGTTTAAAGCTCTACCAGAATGAATATTTTCCATTGCAAGTTGAAATCCATAAAATGCTCGAGCCTGTTAAGAGCAAGAACCTTTGATGTTAGATGGCCAAGTAAATAGTTCAACAAAGTTGTATAACATCACATTTCACAAATTTTGGCATGAAAAATGAAAGAGATGTACTTGAGTTCGGGTCTTGGGAACTTTAAACACACTTAAAATATTAAAAAAAGGGCAAAGGAGAGAAATCACCTCTCGAATCTGAACATCGTTTAGAAATCTTGCAGCCAAATTCTCCAGAACAATCCCATCCGATGCAGCAAAAAATGCCAGAACATGGCTTACGAAGTGCTTCTCGGAGTCAGACAGAGTGTCCCACTGCTGTACATCCTGAGAGAGGTCAACCTCCTCAGCTGTAAACAAATTAACATGTCATTTGAACATGAAGTGGCTAAAATAAATTACTGAGTAGTAAAAGCATAACAAACCAAATGACTGGAATATAGGCCTTATGCACACATTGTAAGCAAATATTAAATAGCCATCAAAGCGTA
Source organism: Prinsepia uniflora (assembly GCA_032719365.1). Taxonomy (NCBI): domain Eukaryota; kingdom Viridiplantae; phylum Streptophyta; class Magnoliopsida; order Rosales; family Rosaceae; genus Prinsepia; species Prinsepia uniflora. The sequence continues at coordinate 43,866,446 of CM064861.1, read as the reverse complement.
GATCTGCCTAACCCTGAAACAAGGCCAAAAAGCTTATATGTTCAAGATTGTAGACAGAGACACAAGCCAAGGAACTAAATGCATATGTTATTTACCACAGACAAAAGCCAAGTAAATCGAAGGCACTGCTTCCATTTACTGTATCAAGCATCTCAATTCCATTGCTTTGATACATCATATTGCAGTTGACTTTGTAGCTCCCAATGGGTTTGTCCTAGAAAGTGTTCAATCTTTGTTGAATTTCCATAACGCTTATAACTGCATGAGCAACACAATCTATAATGATCTTTGGAAAGAGAAAAAGAAAATCCCAAATGTGTTCCCCTTCAAACAGACAAAGAGACGCCAAGTATAAACTAAACTAATCCTGCGGACCCTATAAAGGAAAAAGAAGATACTACTTTCATAAACCCACAGTAACCATGTTTTCCAACTAACGAGTCAAAATTGCAAAACCTAACTGAAATTTTCGACCAAAAAAGTACTAGTGATCCCAATTCATATTCTTTTAAATTTCAATAAAGATTAAAGACAACTAAAGAGGGACAAAATGAACAAGTACCAGTCCAAAAACTGGCCTCAGCCTTCTTGTACATCTCCCAGACCTCCTTGTACCGAATAGGAAACATGCAAAACCTCTGGGCTTGCTCCATCAATATTGGCTCTTGCTCTGTTTCTTTTTCTTTTTCTTCAACTTCTTCTCTGCCATCTGTAGCCCCCTCTATCCCATTTTGCAGAGACCCCATTTTCACTGGGGCTTGTGTTTGGATTGTTGTTGGTGAGTCCAGAGAGAAACCCTGGTAAAACCTCCACAGAAAAAGGGTACACTCACTGACGGGAGTCGAATTTGATGGGATAGCGTATCAGACAAGGCCGGTCTCTCTCCCTACGCTCGGATTTATTTTATCAATTTTTTTTTCGTGCATGGTTGTTGTTTGGGATTCCCAGCGGAACTACCCGACAGGCTCGATAGTCGGTACCACTTAAACGACAGCGTATTGAGGTGGTTAATTTTTGACGATTTGGGTTGGGCCCCTGGGTTGCGAACTTGCAATATGAGAGCTGGACTATCAAATCTTACAACCCAAGTCTTTTTCTCATTTTACGTTTTTGTATCAAAATTGCTATTTTTTGTTTTATCAAATATCTATTTCATGATGCGATTAATACTATTAGTTTGGTAATATTTTGTTTTTAAATTTGTGGTAAGTTGGGGACTATGAGGAGAAATTGAAGTAGAAAGAGATGTCGTTGATGACGACAAATAGAAAAAAAGGAGAAGAAGAACAACGCTAACGATTGGAGTAAAAGAGAAGTAGAAGAGATCGAAGAACGGTGGTTAGAGAAAGATGCTTCTCCCTTTAGTAAAATGATCTGCAGCAGGTCCGGAGACGTAGGCACAATTGGCTGAACTCCGTTATCAAATTTGTGTGTCTTATTTCCTTTATTATTTCGCATTCTCATTAATCTGGTTTATAAGGAAATCTGCGTAATTTCCTAACAACTGGTATCAGAGCATTTGGTGGTGAATTCTATCAATTTTCTGCGAGGAATTGTCAGAAACGATCCACAGGAAGTCAGATTCGAGTGGGAGCGATGGCTGCCGATGAAGGGAAGGTGAAAATTGAAAAGTTCGATGGTGCGTACTTCGGCTTTTGGAAGATGCAGATCGAAGATTATCTGTATCAGAAAAAACTTTATCAACCTCTTTCAGAAAATAAGCTGGAGGGTATGAATGATGAAGACTGAACTCTTCTTGACAGACAAGCCCTCGGAGTTATCCGATTGACGCTATCCCACAATGTTGCTTTCAACATAGTGAAGGAAAAGACCACGGCAGGTCTCATGGCGGCTCTTTCCAGTATGTATGAGAAACCATCAGCTTCTAACAAAGTTCACTTAATGAGGCGGTTATTCAATTTACGGATGACGGAAGGTGCATCGGTAGCTCAACATCTCAATGAACTCAATACAGTCACAACCCAGTTGAGTTCAGTTGGAATTGAATTTGATGAAGAAGTACGAGCATTGATACTTTTGTCTTCTCTACCAGAAAGTTGGAATGCTACTGTCACGGCTGTGAGTAGCTCGTCGGGAAGCAACAAGTTGACATTTGATGATGTTCGTAATCTGGTTCTCAATGAAGAGATGCGACGAAGAGATTCGGGTGAATCGTCAACCTCTTCTGTTTTGCATACAGAGTCAAGAGGAAGAAATTCAACCAGAGGGAATGGACGTGGCAGATCGAACTACCGAGGTAGATCAAAGGACGATTCATGCCCTACTCACGGGATCACTGAAGACTACCTTTTAACCTATTTCTACAAAGGACTCAAGGCATGGGACAGAGCATTACTTGATGATGCAGGAAATGGGAGTTTCTTGGCTAGAAACTTAGTGGAGGGTCGTGCACTGCTAGAAAACCGAGCACTGAATGATGCCCAATATGAGGGTGCCGAGTCAACTCCAAGGAAGGTACATGAGGTAAGTACCAATGTAATGAATGATGCTAAGTTAGATAAGATTTCTTCTATGTGATTCCAATGTGTTCAAATTAAAGAATCAGGTGGCACCAATTTGTTCCATATGCTCTCAAGGCCACCTTGATGGTCAATGCCCGCTAGTAGGGGAGGAAAACAAAGGAACAGAGATGGCACACACCATTAGAGGCTTTCAAGGTGGACATAGGAACCAATGTTATAGTTGGCGAGATCCAAACAATGTCTTGAACCCGGCCTAAACCCGACCCAAAACCAGTTTCAACGACAACCATGGCAACTAAGGCCCTCAGTTTCGTATTCTAACTTTTCTCATAATCATGCACCTAATACTATCTATTAATCTTCTAACCCTGATTATTATAAAATGTTGGCTGATCTTTCTCAAGGGCAGCAAACTCTAATGACTTATATTCAGGTTCTTGTAACAGGTTAACAGAATCAGCCAAAAGACATCGCATATCTTAAGGACCAAATGGGTAAGTTTGTGGACTTCAAGGTCCAAATACGAGCCATTGGGGTGCTTCCACCTTAAATAATGCCAAACCCTAATGCAAGACCTGAAGCCAAGGAAATTCTCACCCGAAGTGGTAAGGTCCTGGGCAACATAGAACAAGATCCAGCCATTTCTGAGGCAGAGAAGCACAAGGTGGTGTCTAAATCCACCAACGCACTACCACCAAACCCATCTACCCATGAGCAAGGTAATTACCCTATCCCTTCAAGTTTTGTTGTTACTAATTCTTTGTTTTTGCGTGCACCATTTCCAAGTAGGTTTGAGAAGTCCAAGAAGGATGAATCCAATGAAGAAATCTTGGAAATCTTCAAGAAGATGCGAATCAATATGCCCTTGATTGAGTGCATCAAGCAAGTGTCGAAATATGCTATGTTTTTTAAAGAGTTATGCACTCCAAGGCACCAAAAGAGAGAGAAAGAGGTTGTGATGGTGAGTGGGACAATTTTTGTTGTCATTTAACAAAGGCTACCCCATGAATTGAAGGAACCAGGGAGTTTTTATGTTACCTAATGTGTATCCTGAGGGAAACATTGAAGATGTTCTAGTGCAAGCCAACCAACTCATATTTCCTGTGGACTTCTATGCCATGGGCATGGATGATTCCCCTACGAATCAAGCTCCACTTCTATTGGGACAACCATTAATAAGAACTGCCAGAACCAAGATTGACGTGTTCAATGACACCCTAATTATGGAAGTTGATGGGGGGAAGAAATAGGGTTCAATATCTACGATGCAATAAGGTACCCTAGTTCCACTACTTAAAATTCTTTTCTATTGATATGTGTAACTCTCTTGTGCATAACCACTTAGAATCTACACATGAGGATGCACTCAATATGGTAATCCAAAAGTGAGTAGATCTAACTCAACCCCGAGACACCCTTACTAAAGAGATGGAATATGAGCTAAACACTCGGATTTGGGAAGAGGTGGCAACCCTAAATAAGGCCCCAACGTTGGTAAGCCCCTCATAAACCCTTGTCACTTTCAGTTAGTACTAATAAGACTCTTCCTTCAGTGTTCAGGCCCTTATTCTCGAGCTCAAAGGCCTTCATTTCCAGGACCCGTCCCAATCCCCTCGGGATTAACACGGGACGACCCTGATCCTGTTTGACATGAAGTGTCAGACAAGGGAAAATTTCTGATTTTAGCTCCCTTAGGACTTCAGAGTACGCCAGGATCCGGAGGAGGTATGTGATGTCTCGGTCTCTACTACAGCCCGTATCCGCTGTCAACTTGAAGGGCAGTCAAAACATTTAAAAGCTGTGAGTGGACAAAATAATAATTTATAGAAAACATTTTCATAAAGACATTTGTACCCTTCACTAAAAAGTATGCATGCATTCGAAAACCATTTACCAAACCATCAGGGCCTTAGCCCAAAATCGTAAATGAAACCAATCGTACGGGTCATTGCCCAAATCCATGTAGGACTCAGCCCAAAACCTGTACACATCACACATCATATAACATATATACATACATCACATAACTCATCCTGTCACGGTATCTAAAGCTACGCTCGTGCTACCCGGGGTCTCAAAGCCCAAGTCTCTCAGGATCCCCCCAAGACAATGTTCGTAGATCAATGACCCTCCCTGAGGTTATAATCCAAGCCTTCCTGAGATTAAGGTACCTAACGAGGGCGACTCCACTCATTTAGTGCTCCGTGATTGCTCCCGGGTCCACCCAGGCCAACGACCCTCCCTTGAGGAGACATTCCAAATAAGGAAGGTATATGAATATATATATATATATATATAGAAAACATCCTTAAAACACTTTAAGGGATTCATGCCCGGTACCCATAAACCTTCATGAATCCGGAAATCCATTTAGGGTCCCCGACCCGAAATCATAAACGTAAAGTAATTGGGCCTCAAGCCCAAAATCATGACTCAACTGGACATCGTGCCCGATATCTCAGGGTCAGTCACCACTCCGATCGTAGTAATGTGTGCAACCATCCGTCCAGTACCGCCCTCAATCCTGGTATGTCGCTGTGAACGAATCAACTAACCCGACCACCACTAGCTTATGGTGCACTCATCACCGATCGATATCCTGAACTGTCAGCACTCCGAAGTCGAGCCTCCATCGGTTGCACGACAATGGATCGTGCATCGTGACCTCTCCGGAAGGAACACATCCCAATCTGGAGGCGAGCGTCGTGTCGTCTGTCGTCGTGCACATAGCACCCGCCGTGACCACGACTCAGACCCGTAGGTCATCAATAGGGCTACATGCCCGAGGCCAAACTAAATGGGTCTCATGCCCGAGTTTATCCTTTTTAAATCCAAAACTATTTCATTTAAACGAACAAAGAAATACAAACACGTATAGGCACCGTATAAGGCCAAAACCTCGAAATACGTGCCAATACGTAACCACACACAAATGCACTCATGGCGTCACAAAAAAAGTATTAAAACATATAATAAATATTTATGCATGCATCAACTTAGAAAACAGGATCCACTCATAGACCGTCCGAGTTGTCGCTTCGATACGCGTGCCATACGGCTCTCCCAGACCGATCACGGTCACCGGGACTTCCAAACATGTCCAAATCACTTTAGAGGGTTACTAACTACCTTATTAACCTCTCACTAAAGTCCTGTAATTTTTCTGAATTTTTAACTATTTTTAAAGTCGATCCTAAACTTTCGGACGTCCCGAACAATATCGAGACGGTGTCCGATCGACACGAAACCAGTCCCAAAATATTCGTTACATCGAATAGATTAATTCACATGTTAAACACTTCCCTATAGGACTTACCACGCACTCTCATACGCCGCCCAAAGGGGCTGCACGTGAAGCCTACGCGCCACACTATTCATCATCCCCTGCCTCTAGCGAACCCGGTCCACTGGTTTGAACCGGTCCAGGGTCCAATCTCCCTCATTTTCAGTCCATTTTGTCCCCTTTTATTCCTAAAGATTTCCCTACTCATTTCCTATCTATATAGCCATTCAAAGTACAAGAAAACCAAGGAAAACTGTACCTCCTTAATCGACAATGGCGACGACGACTGCAACCTCCACCCGCCGTTATTCCCGGCCGTCCTAGCCTTCGAAATTAATCCCATTTTCCTTACAAGACCACCAGAAGCATAACCCAATCAATAAAATCGAATGATGAGCATTAAAAACCAAAGTACAATTTTGAACCCGTAACCTCTCACTTGCGGGTTTCCGGCCACCATCGTCTAACGTCCAAACCGTCAGCACTGCCGTGCTCGCCTCATCTCCCTCTCAAAGTTTCTTTCATGAGCCACCAACGTCAGATAAGGTTTAGGGGAGGTGGTGATGATATGTGTGTTTGCTTAAAAATGGAAAGGGAGAAATGAAGGTGTTTGGGTTGTGAGAAAACAGAGAGGGAGGATGATAGTGATCAGGTGAGAGGGAGATGAGATGGATGGTGAGGATTGAGAGATTAGATGAGATGGAGGGTGGAGATGAAAGGTGGGTGAGGTTTAATTATAAAATAATAATAATAATAGTATTTAATTAGGATAAATCCACTTTTTAGGGGATGGCTAATGGGATGAGTGACACTTGTCACTCATCCATGGGTCCCACTTAAAATATATGCCCAATCAGATATCGTCACCTCGTAATGCATGCATAGTGAAATCAAACTTCAGTGACCCATAACTTTCCCGTTCGAAGTCCGATTTCGGTGTGCCGCCTGTCTATGGATTCGTATCGACCTGATCTACATAACGGTCCTCGGCCATCGGCCATTAGATTTCCTGGGTCAAAAGTCAATTATTTTCCCCTTTTACCCAAATTACCAAAATACCCATGAACTTCCGAACGCCATAACTTCTTCCTCGAACGTCGGAATCGGACGTGCCACATGTCTATGAACTCGTGACGTCCCGAACTACGTCACAGTCATATGTTAAAGTCTATTTGACTGCTTGAACGAAAAGTCAACGTTTTTCCCACGACCAAGGGCAAAATGGTCATTTTGTATCTTTTGTCCGATTTCGCTCAACTAATCACGGATTAACCTCACTAATCCTTGATTAGTCACTAATCTAATCCCAAAATTAGGGACGGGTCGTTACATTCATGAGCATCTGAAGTATGCTTATCTAGGAAAAGAAGAAACATTGTTCGTCATTGTGTCCTCTGCACTTAGTAAACCACATGAAGAGAAGTTGGTAAGTGTTCTAACTAAGTATAACACGGCCATTGGATGAAATTTGTCAAACATCAAAGGAATTAGTCCTACTTTAGAAGGTGATGCAAAACGTTCTAAGAAGCCCAACGTAGACTTCATCCCCATATGATGGAAGTTGTGAAGAAATACGTGATTAAGTTGTTGGATTATAGGGTCATCTATCAAATCACATATAGTAAGTGGGTCTTATATGTACAAGTAGTCCCAAAGAAAAGTGGAGTGACAATTGTGAAGAACAATGAAGGTGAGCGCGTGCCCTAGAGAGCAGTTACTAGATACAGAGTGTGCCTTGATTACACGCGCCTCAACAAAACAACCAGAAATGATCACTTTCCTTTGCCATTCATCAATCAAATGCTTGAAAGGTTAGCTATCATTCTTATTACTATTTTGTAGATTGTTATTCTGGGTACAACCAAATCTATACAACTCAAAATAATCAGGATAAGATGACTTTCACTTGTCCTTTTAGCACCTTAGCCTATAGGAGAATGACATTTGGCTTATACCATGCCCCAGGTACGTTTCAAAGATACACGCTTTTTATTTTCTCTGAATATGTTGAAAATATATATGAAGTATTTATGGATGATTTCAGTGTTTTTGGGGATAGTTTCGATGCATGCTTAAAACACTTAGAACTAATCTTGCAAAGATGTGTTGGAACTAACTTAGTACTTAACTGGGAGAAATGTCACTTTATGGTTAAAAAGGGGATAGTCTTAGGACATATTATCTCTGAAAGAGGAATAGAAGTTGATAAAGCTAAGGTTGATCATGTGCGGTACTTACCCTCTCCCACTTCTGTGAGAGAGATTTGTTTGTTTTTTGATCATATAGGTTTCTATAGAAAGAGACCCTTAGTCTTTGACAAGGATTGCAACCAAGATTTTGAGCCGATTTCTTTTCCCACATTACATGTCAGGACCCGACCCTCCTCGGTTAGGACCCGACTCATCTAGCACGATATTGTCCGCTTTGGGCCTCCTCGCCCTCACGGTTTTGTTTTTGGGAGCTCACGGTGCAACTTCCCAGTGGGTCACCCATCATGGAATTGCACTAGCCTCAATTCGCTTAACTTTAAAGTTCCAACCGAACTCAAAACAACTACGCTCACAAAAGGCCTCGTACTAGATAGGTGTGTGCCTACACATTTAAGGCACACCATCATTCCCCTCCCAGACCATTTCCCTCGCAGGAATGTGGGATCGTTCACCGTTCCTTCCAGGACATGAGTCTTACAATGCAATGCCCTTATGATGATTGCTTCAGAAAGAAACACCCTTTGTCTTTGACAAGGATTGAAACCAAGATTTTGAGAAGCTTAAGGAACTCTTGACCACGACACTCATCTTACGTGCCCCTGATTGGTCCCTGCCCTTTGAATTGATGTGTGATACCTCTGATTATGCCGTTGGAGCCATGCTAGGGAAAAGGAAAGATAAGAAACCATGTGCCATCTACTATGCATCCTAGACCCTGAATGATGCTCAGATGAACTACACACCACTGAAAAGGAGTTTCTTCCTGTAATATTTTCTTTAGATAAGTTTCATTTTTATTTACTTCAAACTTGATTTATTGCTTATACTGATCATGCAACTCTGAAGTACTTATTGGTGAAGAAGGATGCAAAACCAAGTCTAATCCGATGGATTCTTCTTCTTTAAGAGTTGACATCAATATTAGGGATACAAACATTGTAGAAAATGCGGTGACTGGCCACTTGAGCCGTATTATGTATGGATGTGATCGTGTGGAGATTCAAGAGATGTTTCCGAATGAACAACTCTTCAGAATCGAGGTATGTACTCATTAGTATGCTGATATTGTCAATTACTTAGTCACTAAGAATTTACCTACCACTCTAACTCGTGCACAAGAAGATAAACTTAGGAAGCATGCTAGGCACTAAGTTTGGGATGAACCTTACTTATGGAAACCTTATGCAGACTCATTAATGAGGAGATGTGTCCCTAATCATGAACATAGATCAATTCTAGAGTTTTGTCATACTCATGCTTGTGGAGGTCACTTTAGATCTAGGAAAACAGCACTTCAAGTCTTAGAATCTGGATTATATTGTCCTACACTCTTTAAGGATGCACATTTATTCTACTTAACTTGTGATAAATGCCAAAGGTTTGGGAACCTAAGCCGTAGGGATAAGATGCCACAAAACTATGTTTTAATTATCGGATTATTTGATGTTTGGGCCATATATTTTATGGATCCCTTTCCTTTGTCCAAAAGATATCTATATATCTTACTTAATGTGTATTATGTCTCAAAATGGGTTAGAGCCTAAAGTCACCCGGACTAATGACTCTGAATCTGTTGCAGATTTCTTCAAAACTAACATTTTATCTAGGTTTGGAATCCCATGAGTTCTAATCAGTGATGGGGGAAGTCACTTTTACAATAGGAACAATGAAGCCTTATTGAAATGATAGAGTGCCACTCACAAGGTATCCACACCCTATCATACTCAAACGAGTGGAATGACTGAGGTGAGTAACAAAGAGGTTTAGAGAACTTTGGAAAGAACTGTGGCCCCAAATCACAAGGATTGGAGCTCATGGCTAGATGATGCATTGTGGGCCTGTCGTACTGCCTACAAAACTCTTATAGGGATGTCACTCTATAGGCTGGTCCATCGAAAAGTATGCCATCTTTCGGTGGAATTAGAGCACAAGGCATGGTGGGCCATAAAAACTTTCAATATAAAGCTGGATGAGGCAGGATTACATCGCAAGCTTCCACTAAGTGAACTTGAGGATATCCGGAATGATGAATTTGAAAGTGCATTGATATACAAGGAAAAGATAAAGGTCATTCATGACAAATATATCAAAAGCAAAGTATTCACTATTGGCCAGAAAGTTTTGCTAATCAACTCATGACTTAGACTCTTTCTAGGTAAGTTATGTTCTAGACGGGTAGGTCATTTTGTTGTAACTAATGTGTTTTTTCATGGAGCTATATAGATAAAACGCATGGAAACTGGGAAATAATTCAAGGTCAAAGACTATATATTGTTGCCATATATTGAGGCCCTTGGTGAGCAAGACGTGGAGTCCATAAGGGTGCATCCATCTTGCATAGTTTAGTGAAGCATTTCATCTAGGCTGGATGGACGTTAAACTTCAAGCGCTTGTTGGGAGGCATGTTAGGACCCGTCCCAATCCCCCCGGGATTTACTCGGGACGCTCCTGATCCTGTCTGACACGGAGCGTCAGACAAGGGAAATTCTGACTTTAGCCCGCTCGGAGCTTCAGAGTACGCCAGGATTCGGAGGAGGTATGTGATGTCTCGGTCTCTGCTACAGCCCGCATTCGCGATCAACCTGAAGGACAATCAAAACATTTAAAAGCTGTGAGTGGAAAAAAAAAAAGATTTATAAAACATTTAAAAGCTGTGAGTGGACAAAAAAAAAAGGATTTATAAAACATTTTATAAGAAAAGACGTTTATACCCTTCACTAAAAAGCATTCATGCATTCGAAAACCAGTTATCAAACCACTAGGGCCTTGGCCCAAAATATTAAATGAAACCAATCATACGGGTCACTGCCCAAATCCATGTGGGACTCCGCCGAAAACCAGAAATCCGATCATATAACATATAAATATAACATATAACCAATCCTGTCACGGTTTCTAAAGCTACGCGCGTGCTACCCGGGGTCTCAAATCCCAAGTCTCCCCAGGTGACAGTACCCGTCCCAAATCCCTCGGGATTAGCGTGGGACTTGCCTGCTCCCATCTGACACGAAGTGTCAGACCAGGGATATTTCCGTCTTTTGCCCAACCGGGGCTATCAGAGTACGCTAGGATCCGAAGGAGGAATGCGATGTCTCGTCTCTGCTACAACCGCATCCTCGATCAACCTGAAGGGCATTCAAAATACAAAAGTTGTGAGTGAACAAAACAAATATTTTATAAAAACATTTCATAAAAGACCTTTATGCCCTTCATTAAAAACATATGCATGCATTCGAAAACCATTTCTAGGGTTCATGCCCGGTTCCCATAAACCGTCATGAACCATAAAACCATTTGGGCCTTGGCTCAAAATCCGTAAACCAATATATGGGACCTCCGCCCAAACCAAAACACGTGGGAACTCATCCCAAATGCAACTCATATGGGTCTCAGCCCAAAACCAGTACGCGTGGGTCTCAGCGCAACGCCATCTCAGTGAAAACTCATACACATATACATATATACATATATAACCCATCCTAGGCACTTCCTGAAAAGATGTCAACTCGGGGCACACAGCCCCTAGAGAACACATCCCCGATATAGTCACGATGTTTCTATATATATAAGTATGCATACTACTCAGGGTCTGACTCCGAGTCTTCTCCCAGGAATTCTCCACCTGGGAGGCTCTATCTTCAGACCTAGTCTGATCATCTCTCCGGAAACTGGTTCGGGAACACATCATAACGCCCACTCCTAGAACGGGATCCCTATGGGGATACCCACTCTGGTCTGGAGGAGACCAATAAATACGCTCGTAAGGAGGGTATATACATTCTAGTATAGAAAACCATAATACGGGACTCACGCCCGATAACATAAAGTAACTGGGCCTCCAGCCCCAACATAGGACTCAATAGGGTCTCTAGCCTGATTTCACAATGAACTGGGCATCAAGCCCGAACTCGTAAATCAATGGGGCATCGAGCTTGATATCTCAGGGTCAGTCATGATTCCGATCATAGCGATGCGTGCAACCATCAATCCAGAACTGCTCTCAATCCTGGTATGTCGCCATGAACACATCACTACCGCAACCATCTCGAGGCCATGGTGCACACGTCACCGATCGATCTTCTAAACCGTCAGCACTCCGAAGTCGAGTCTCTAGTGGCTACTCAACAACGGGACGTGCATCGTGACCTCTCCGGAAGGAACACATCCCAATCCGGAGGCGAGCGTCACGTCGTCCGTCGCCGTGCACATAGCACTTGTCGCGACCATGACTCAGACCCGTAGGTCATCAATAGGATCTCATGCCCGAGTCAAAACCAAATCCAAATGGGTCTCATGCCCAATTTTACCTTTTCAAAACCATTTCATGAAAACCGAAAGCGTAAGCGCATATAAGCACGTATAAAACCCAAAAATCTCGAAGTACGTGCCCATACGTAAACACACACCAAAATGCACTCAAGGCATCACAAAACATACATTAAAACATTTATAAAACATTTATGCATGCATCGATTTCACAAAGAAAGTCCACTCACAGACTGTCCGCGCTGCTGCCTTGATACGCAAGACGTACGCCTTCTCGGGTCCATCGTCGCCTTCGGGGTTCCCAAACCTGTCTAAATCACTTTAGAGGGTTGCTAACTACTTAGCTAACCCCTCACTAAAGCCCCCTAATTTTCCGAGATTTTTAACTATTTTCAAACGCGCACTGAAACCTTCGGACAGCCCGAACTATGTCGAGACGATGTCCGATCGACTCGAAATCAGTTCCAAAATGTTTGTTACATCGAATAGATGATTTCACATGTTGGAACCTCCCTCAAATTATTTACCATGCGCTTACATGCGCCCTAAGATGGCCCTGCACGTGGGCCTCACACGCCTTGCACAGAGTCATCTTCTTTCTCGGTCAGGCCGGTCCGAACCGGCCAGCCTGGTTCGATTCTGCAACTTGGATCGGGGTGACCGGTCCAGCCCTATTTCTTCCCTTTTTTTTCATCCGTTCTTCTCCTAATCAATTCTAATCCTCCTAATTTGATCCTAGAAACCTAACTATATAATTTAAAAAATCTAAAACCTACTAAAACCCATCGGTTCAAATCTTCCTCCACGATTCAATTTTTCCAAACCTTCCCCAAGGGTTCCTGAACCTCCAACCGTCACCAAAAACACCCTCCAACCTCCAACCCTCAAATGGGGAAAATCGGTTAAAACCGATACCTTTGGTTCGAGTTGCCCTCCACCGTTCACGGCGGCGCTACCTTGGCCGACCACCACTTTCCTTAACTCCTCCTCTCACTCTCATAGGTCTCACAAATGATCATAAGGGTCAAGGGTTTGGATTTGGGGTGGAAGGGTGATCGGTTTGGGTTTGGTGGATGGAAAAATGATTGATGAAGGAAAAAGGGATATGCATGAGTTAGTTTGGATGGGCAATGGATGGGTGACACTTGTCACTCATCCATTGGGCCTGTCCAATAATATTTGGGCCCCACTTAAGTCCAAAAGTCTCTCGTCTCGAAAAACATGCAATAGTGCACTCGAACTTCCGTGAACCGTAACTTCTCCGCCGAACGTCCGAATTCAATGTGTCGCCTGTCTACGAATTTGTATCGTCCTGATATACATAACGGTCCTCGGCCCGTGGCCATCTAATGGTCGTGATCTACATAACGATCCTCGTACCAAAATGGCCCCGAATTTCCGATTGTCATAACTTCTTCCACAAATGTAGTAATCGAAAGTGCCACATGTCTATGAACTCGTGACGTTCCGAAATACGTCACAGTCATCGGCCAAAGTCCATTTGACCGCCTGAATGAAAAGTCAACGTTTCCCCCATTCTAGGGGCAAAATTGTCATTTCTCCCTGAGCGTCCGCTAATCCTCGTCTAATCCCCGATTAGTCTCTGATTAGCGAGGCTAATCCATCATTAGTCTTAATTAATCCCGCTAATTCGGGACGGGTCGTTACACCAGGGTCCACCCAGGTCAATGTCCGTAGATCAATGACCCTCCCTAGGGGTTACAACCCATAAGCCTTCCTGAGAGTAAGGTACCCAACGGGGGCGGCTCCACTCAGTTAGGGCTCTGTGACTACTCCGGGGTCCACCCAATACAACAACCCTCCCTGGAAGAGACAATCCAAGTAAAGGAAGATATATATATATATATATATATATATCGAAAACATTCTTAAAACCTTTTAAGGGATTCATGCCCGGTCCCCATAAACCGTCATGAAACCAGAAATCCATTTAGGGTCCCAGACTTGAAATCATAAACGTAAACAGACTGGGCCAGGTGCCCAAACTCCTGACTCAACTGGGCATCGTGCCCGATATCTCAGGGTCAGTCATGATTCCAATCGTAGTGATACGTGCAACCATCCGCCCAGGACCGCCCTCAATCCTGGTATGTCATCATGAACGTATCAACCGATGCAACCACCTCTAGATCATGGTGCACCCATCACCGATCGATATCTTGAACCGTCAGTACTCCAAAGTCGAGCCTCTGGTGGCTACTCGACATCGGTATGTGCATCGTGACCTCTTCGAATGGAACACATCCTAGTCCAGAGGCGAGCATCGTGTCGTCCGTCGTCCGTCGTCGTACACAAAGCACTCGCCGTGACCACGACTTAGACCCGTAGGTCATCAATAGGGCCACATGCTTGAGACAAAACTAAATGGGTCTCATGCCCAAGTTTACCCTTTCTAAATCCAAAACCATTTCATTTAAACCAACATAGAAGTACAAACCTGTATAAGCATCGTATAAGGCAGAAACCTCGAAATAAATACGTAAACACACATAAATGTACTCATGGCAGCACAAAACATATATTAAAACACATAATAAACATTTATGCATGCATCAATTTAGAAACCCAAAGTCCACTCACAGACTGTCCGACTGCCGCTTCGATACGCGTGCCATACGGCTTTCCCAGGATAAACACCGTCACTGGGACTTCCAAACATGTCCAAATCGTAATAGAGGGTTACTAACTACTTAAATAACCCCTCACTAAAGCCCCATAATTTTCCCAAATTTTTAACTATTTTTAAAGTCGATCCTAAACCTTCAGACACCCCGAAACATATCGAAACGATGTCCAATCAACACGAAACAAGTCCCAAAATGTTACTTTCATCGAATAGATGATTTTACATGTTGGAAGCTTCCCCAAAAGAGGCCTCACGTGCCCCCATGCACGGCTTGAAGTTCCTGCGCTTGAAACCCACGCGCTAGGAACAGTGGCGTCTTCAACCTCGGTTAGGCCGGTTCGAACCGGCCGGTCCGGTTCAATCCTGCAACTGGACTAGCGTGACCGGTACAGCCTCATTCCTCCTTCAATTTTCGTCCTTTTTCTTCCTAATCAATCCCAACCTTCCTATTTTGATCCTAGGAATCTAAATACGCAAACAAAACAACCTAAAACCTACAAAAACCCGTAAGTTCGAAAGCTCCCCTCACACCCCAATTTTCCAGTTTCTCCCCAGGGCCTCCTCAGCCGTGAACCACCACCAAAACCATCTTATAACCTCTCTAGCAACCTAACTAACTCATTCTAATCAACTAAAATGATCTACAACGTGCATAATCGAAAATAATGGAAAATGGGCTAAATCGGATTCGGGTTTACCTCTGCACCTCCGCCGTCCACGGCGGCGCTGTCCTGGCCTGTCATCATCCTCATCTAGCCCTCATCTCACTCTCTTGGTCTCAAGCATGATCAGAGGGGGAATGGTTTGGATTAGGTTAGATGGTTTGTATCGGGCTTGGTTGGGAGAATAGTCGAACAAAGAAAAAAGGAAGGAAATACATGAATACAATCTCAATGGGCAATGGATGAGTGACACTTGTCTCTCATCCATTGGGCCTTCCTAAAATATCTGGGCCCACTTGAGTACAAAAGCTCCCTGTTTCGTAAAACGTGCAATAGTGACCCAAAACTTCCGTGAACCGTAACTTCTCCGTCAAAAGTTCGATTTCGACGTGCCGCCTTTCTACAGATTCATATCGACCCGATCTATGTAACGGTTCTTAGCCCTCGGCCATCAGACCTCCCGGGTCAAAAGTCAACCCTTCGTCCTTGTTCAGGGGAAAAATCGTAATTTCACCCTGAACGTCCGTTAATTCTCGATTAATTCCCGATTAGCCTTGCTAATCTGTCATTAAGTCTTGATCTAATCTCGAAATTCAGGACGGGTCGTTACAAGGCAACCCAATGTATTCTCGAGTTGTGGAGGAGTCATCAACGCACACTTGCTTTCTTAAACCCTTCACTCTCCTTGATTTTATTTACTTTATGTTTTCTTGCTTTATTTTCATGAAACCTTCTTCTTTGCTTACATTCTTTGTTCATTTGCTTTTTGTTGGCTTACATTGAGGAGAATGTAGAGTTTAAGTGTGGGGGAGAGGGTTTACACTTTTGTTTGTGTCATAAAATCATAAAACAACAATATTTTTTTTTTAGTTTGTTTGGCATTCTTAAGTTTTTGTTTCAACTTAGTGTTTGTACTAGTCTTAGGATGCCCTTAAACCTGTCAATGTTAATAATGAAGGAAAACGAATAAGACATGGCTAAAAGATAATCACTACAACTTGAATTCATTTGTTAATACATTGTGCTTAAGTGTTTATTACTTGTAGTTGATGATGCATGATAAAATGGTACAGAAGCAGGCATCTTAATATACGTATGAGTCATATGAACCCTATGTGAGTTTTAGAACCGTATATATCTTTGATGAGGAATTCATAGAGTTCTTTGTTTAAATTAATATGCATATACCTCATAACTGTTTGTCGTAGATTTTAATCAACTCTTAGAGTACTAGAACTTATTCTATGTTATTTTCAAAGCTTTTAACTTAATAAACTCTCTGATTTTGGACATGACTAAGACATTAGGGTTAACACCACAAATCCGAACATCCATGTTCCCTAATGGTGTGCACGAGTTGCGACCCTCTAGTTTTAACCCATTTGAGCCTACATTAAGCCTTTCTTTCATCACCCTAAAACATCTAATCACGTGTGCCTAGTATAGAAATATTTTACCCTTGTTCCAAAGACTTGGTTGAAGACTTGAAGATGGCATGAAACAAAAGAAAGTGATTTGATGATTGAAGGCTTGTATGTACGTATAAGGAATGACTTACTCAAACTACATTGTTATACATTGCATTATCTCTCAAAATAAAAAAAAAAAAACAAAAAAACAAAGAAAAAAAACAGTTGAGAGAAATTTTAAAAAAATAAAATGCGATCAAGAACAAAGTTCTTAGAAGGTAATAACTGTTGAGTTTGAGTAAAGTACCATATGTTGTGAATTTAGAAACATTAATGAATTGAAGGCCTACATTGAAGATTTCGGCCCATGCTATGTTTGCAATGCTCAAGAACGTGTAAAATGAAGATTTAGGTCCAACATAATAATACTCGGCCTATGATAAGGGGAAGAACATATTCCTATATGATGAAGCCTTTGGTCGAGTCTTGGAATTACTTTAAGCACCACTTATTCTAAAAATTCCATGTCTCTACATCTAACCCCATTACAACCTTCATAAAAGACCTTGTGATTCGTGAAATGAGTAAATTTTGATTGGTTGAGTTCATCACTTGAGTAAGCTTATGATTTTGGTTCATTTGTGCAAGTAAGTTTAATTTTCTTAAGGTTTATGTTTGAGATTTGACGAAGTACTTTATTTCTATTATGTGTGCTAGCTTTTAGTGTTTAATTAGGGTTTTGCTTCTTTAAGTTTTGGGGAGTTTGTAACCCTATAAAAAGGGATGTTCTTCTCACTTTTAGGGTTGACTCCCATTATTTCATAAACTTTTCTTCTCCTAAGATTTAAACCTAGCCATCTTACATTGATTTAATAAAAGAGCATATAGCCAAGTTCCTTACGTTTATCCATCTTTGCAAAGTTTCTTCTGCTGTTCAGAGAATCTTGGGAATAACAATCTATCTTTCATCCACTTTTGGTGTAGCAAGCTGTTATTGGATTCCAAAAAGTGTAACTATTTCCTTTTCATCTAGGCTCTGAAATTAAATCATGGTTGTGATTATAATTCAATATATGTAATGGTTTATGTCTTCTGATGCTTGTAAATGTAAATTCAATATCCATGTGTTTTACTTCTTGAATTGTGATTACTTCATACGTTTTTGTGTTTTATGTTCAATTTAATGATGACTGTCCGATGTTCGGTGTATTTAGAATAAAATTGGAGAGATTGAATGTTGATTGTTATTCGGCGCATTCAGTCATTAACTTAAGGTGAATTATATTGCGTGTGTTGTCCGATATTCGGTACAATTATAATATAAGAAATATATGGAGGTAATTATGGTGATGAAGGTAACATTTCATGATTGGTTTAATGCTTGTATAGTCTTAGCATGTGGACATGGTAAGTGGATGACGGTGTTGCCTGTATATATATTAGTTAGGAGTAGAATAAATAATGTGATTGTTGATTTGGATTTGCTTACGTAAAAATGTCGATTTTGTTTATAAAACTAATCTACGGTTTGTAAGTTCAAGTTAGCATGAGTATTCACATTTCAATTCTTAGTTAGTAAATCGTAGCTTCAGCTACACACTTTCAAAAACCTCATATCTCTATTCTTTCTACCAACCGTTTTAAATGCCCCTCAATTCCTCGGTCCAGAACGATCCCTATACCAATGTTACATCTACACAAAAAGAGTTTTAAATTGAGTAATACATGAATTGAGTGTTGTTAAGAATACCTAGTTTAAGTGAATCAGGATGAGAGTGTTCAACCTTAGGTACCGCCTGCCAACTAGCTTCTCAAAATCAATTCGTAAGCCTCCTAGCGTCCTAGCACGAGGAGGGATGGCCTTGGCGTGGTAGTTCATAATTCTAATTGTGATTTTGTGGCGAGATGTTGCTCAGAGCACCTCGCTAGATCTGCAATCAAGGCAGAAGTTTGGGCTCTGCTTGAGGGAGTGAATCTAGTAGTGTCCGGAGGTTATCATGATGTTGTATTTGAGTTTGATCCTAAAGAACTCATTAATGTGATTAGGGGTAACATTCATCGTGGTGGATAGGAGATTTACCCAATCCTATCTTGAGTTAAAGCGGCCTCCATTCAATTTCATTCGGTGGATTTTGTCTGCACTCGAGAATCTTCTAATATGATAGCTGATACCAGCTTCATGGGCCCGACCATTGATGCACAAGGAGATTTGGATTGACCATCCCCATTATCCTTAGTTCACATGGTTTCTCGTGATAATTTACCTTATGTCCCGATGGATATTTTCCCTACTTCAATTGGGATTTAAGTTGCTAATTTCCGTCTTTTAGTTTTTTTTTTTCCTTTGTTTCTGTTTATGCTCTTTTAAGCACTGATTAAAAAAAAAAACAGTATACCAAACGTAGGCTAATTATTTCTCCTCTCGCTTCTTCATTGAAAAAAAATATCTATGGTCCTCAACGCATATACTCCAAATTCCTATATGCTGCGTTAGCTATGACGCGAAGGAAACTAGAACCTTCCCCAGAGTTCCCGATCAGTCGACTACGACAAAGTTCACACCTTTCTTTTGTGGGTTCTGTTCTCTGAGTACTCGTACCTCCGCTGAATACTCACAAAGAGTGCGTCTTTGTGCGTTTTCTGATTGAGAGAAGAAGGAAAAAGAAGGATGTCAGGCCCTCAGTGTTGCTCCAACCCTCCAACCCTGAACCCATCCACTGGCTCCGGCCATGTTGAAAAGCTCGGTGGTTTCGATTCCTATGTCACTGGCTCCTTCGACTCCAAGTTTGCTGTCCTTCTCGTCTCTGACGTTTATGGTACTTGCCTACCACTTCAAGAATCTATCTCTGTCCTGTTGTTTTGTGTATTATTGTTTTATTATTGTTCATTTTATGACCTGGGTTATTTACTTATTTTCATAATTGTGTGTTTATGTGGTCTGAAATTCTGAATTCATTTTAGTTTAATGGTATTGATTCTTAGCCTGTGTATGTGAATGGGTACTCTGAATTTGTTTGGTTGACTGATTGAGCCGTGGGGGATTAATCAGCGTGTCTATGGCATTTTCCTTCCCACCTTGCCTTTCTGGATTATCCTTTTTCTTTTCTTCATTTTCAAATTTGATAATCTTAGCTTCCATGATGCTCAATTTGGTCATGAAAATGTGTACTTGCGATTGATTGTTTTATATATCAAATCATTATTTTGGCCTTTTTGTTCTTTCTTGTTTGTTTTCCATTCTACTGTATACTTGCGTCCTGGTGATTGCTGTTTTCATTGCTCTTCGGTACCACCTGTGTATGTCATTTTCCTCAGTCAATTAACAAAGATAGTTCCTCTTGTAACGTAGATTATTTATACTTGATCATTCAAACCATCTATCTGTACTATAGTTGTTTGCTTTGATACTCTCTATCATCACGCCACTTTTTAGTTTTTAATATTACATAAGACATGTTGCTTTTTCGTGCAGGATTTGAAGCTCCAAACTTGAGGTATGACTTACTCTTATCTGTTTCCTTCAGCTGGTTTATTTGTACTGCATACTGTCCTAAGAAAAGTTTTCTGAATCCTTTTTCTTATATTGATTCTGTGCAAAGATACTCTTGTTGATTAAATTTGATGACTTGGTAGTCACTTTGAGATCATTTACTTAAAGAGTACAGACATTAAGGAAGAAAAAAGTTCTGTTTGGTCCCTCTGAAAAAATATAAGTAACTAAATTTGGAAAATAGTTACATCATTGCTTTCAGATTGTCTATCAGATAGTATGACCTTAAATCATGATCTGAAGATCCCTGCAGGTAATTATAGCGTTCTAATACATACAAGAATTAGAATTTATCCAGCTAGTTACTGACATCAAAGATTCATTGAAGAAAAAATGGGTGTTGAATCAGTCTATGGCTTTCATGTTTCCATAATACCACATACTATTTAACTAATGCCCCCTGCCTTGCTCGTGAAGGAAGCTCGCAGACAAAGTTGCAGCTGTTGGGTTCTTGGTTGCAGTCCCTGACTTCTTGAACAAAGATCCTTATAAACCTGAAGATGCTAATCGGTCTCTACCTATTTGGATTAAAGATCATGGAACGGTTAGTCCTCTTATTTTAAGTAATGTTATATACTTTATTTTTTGAATAATTTAAGTGCTTTTACAAGTATCCATCTGTAATTCTTGAGTTTACATAGATTAATTCAGATACTTACATGGAAACTTTCATTTTGGGCCGTTTGAAGATGTGTATGGATTCAGCATGGGTAGTCTTAAAAAAACTTTGGCAGTCCCATTGTTCTTTTCTGTTTAAACTTGCTAGGCTGGTTCCACCTTTTTGTGACAATGGTTAAATATGGGTCCCTCATATTGTGGTGTTCTAGAAGTTGCTATGCAATCTATATCTTTCAAGTGTTCTTGAAATTTTTAGCTTATGAAGATCTTGTTTGTGTATGAATAGGACAGGGGATTTGAAGATGCAAAACCAGTTATTGGAGCTTTGAAAACAAGAGGAATTTCTGCAATAGGTGCTGCTGGATTCTGCTGGGGAGGTGAGTTCAATTTTATGACGTATTTATTGGGATTTTATTGTTCAGTTCAACAAATTTCTCATATGTAGACAGTATTTTAATTTTAGTTTGCATTTAGACAGTTCTTTAATATTTACTTACAACCCGTCAATTCATTATTCAACTAATACAGAATACATTGTTTTTGTTGACATTAAATTATGCGTCGTGTTCACTTTGCAGCCAGGATTGTAGTTGAACTTGGAAAGCACGAGTTGATCCAAGCTGCTGTTCTGTGTCATCCTTCATTTGTCACTGTGGATGATATCAAGGGTATGATTTCTGTACTTGACATTCAGAAAATACATATCTATTTAGTAATGCTTTGTTATCAGAAGTAAGTTCAGTCATTCGAGTGCCTCTATTCACAATGCATAATGTCTTTCCACGCCTTCTGACTTTGCTTAGCTGCCAAGATGTTTTATTTCTGCACACCCTACAATCCCATGAATGTACCTAGTTCAAATGTAATTTTTTTTCTTCAAAGAAAAATCAGTCCCACTTTAATCATCTATTGCTGGAAATGCTTTCAGAGGTTAAGGTTCCTATTTCCATACTTGGAGCTGAGATAGATCGGATGTCTCCACCTGAAGTTGTGAAACAATTTGAGGAGGTTTTGAATGCAAAGCCTGAGGTACGAATATCCTTCATCCAAACAATCTTCAGTCTGGTAGTACCTTTATAGGTTTTAATCATGGGCATTCCTCAGTTGTTGAGATAATTTTTAACTGTATCCTTGTAATTTTTTCATACACTTATCATTGCTTAGAATTACAGGCAGGGATTGACCTTACAGAAATAACTTGTAAGCGAAGGTTGCCTAGGACTTATATACTATGCTACTATTAATCTCCAATTCGAGTTCAAGTTTGAAAATATATACTATGCTACAAAAATAACTCTGTTTGGGGTCATATACCATTTTTTATGAACTATGAAAACACTATGAGCTCGTTTGGTGGGTGGAAATGGATTGGATAACTCATTAGATTCAATGTATCTTGAAGGTAAAAAATTAATGTGTTTTCATGGTAAGGGGACTAGATGGGGTGGACATAGAAGAAAGCTTATGCAATCCAATCCCTCAAAATAGAAGGACTGGAATAGGTAAGTTTCCTTCTATGTTCCATCCTATCTAAATCTTTTACAATAGAATCCCGGAGGATATTCAAAATACATTGAATTGGATGACTTGTCTAATCCAATTCAATATTACTCATCAAACGTTGCTTACAACTCTTTTCTTGTTTCAAGTTTGAATTGGGGTTTAAGTGAGCTAAGCTCAAGTCCTTGATGAGGGAAGGAGGGAGGTTCCACTCTGCATAGTTGTACTGATAAAATTTCTAATTTGCTGAAATAAACTGTTGGTTTTATGGAACTCCAGGTTAAAAGCCATGTGAAGATATTCCCGAAAGTGGCACACGGGTGGACCGTAAGATACAATGTTGAAGACGAAGCTGCTGTTAAGGCTGCCGAGGAAGCTCATCAGAACTTGTTGGAGTGGTTCTTGTTCCATGTCAAGGGAGCTTCATCAGCCGTCTAGTGTTTTAATGTCACTTAAGATAAGAGCAATGTGGGCCTTATCTTATCGATTGCTATTTAGTAGGAGTGGTTAAATAATGCCTGCACTTATATGTACCAAAGTTGGTATGATAATTATTTTATCCTGCACTTATATGTACCAAAGTTGGTATGATAATTATTTTATCTTGCATTCTCAAACGTGGCCATACTTATTGGATAAAATCATTTAAATTATAAATCACTATAAGATTACGCAAAAATCATTCAAATATGATTTCATCTAGTTATATATATATATATATCAATTAAATGAGTGATTTATCATTTAATTGTTTATTTCTAATTTTTCCGATTATAATTATAATTCAGAGAGATGATAATTTAAAAAATAGACAATTTCGATTATAATATATGCATAAAAATAAGTTGATATATTAAAAGGGTGGTATGAAAAAGTATCACCTAAGTGAAAAGTAAGTTTTTTTTTTTATTTGCTTTAGAATTTATTTTTTGTTGATATATCATGTTATTGGAGGAGAAATATAGGTAGATAATACGTGCATCTCATTTTAGCATGTGATACTTACTTGTATCATCTTTTTGATTTATCTAATTGTCGATATAATGTATATATATATATACATACACATTATAATTCGAATTTATCAACTCCTAAATTATTATTTCAAAATCATTTACGTAAAAAAATTATGAAGCTAGAGATCATTTATGTATAATATGAATAAACTAAATGGACAATTCACTATAAAGATTTTAGTTATTATTAAAGCAGATGATTTATTTGATACATATAAATAATAAATTACTTCTAACATTGTCTATGTTTATCCGAAGATGATGTTTGTTGATGCAAGAAATGGATCAACTTAGTCTTACCTCGCTGATCTCCTTCGTTGCTCCTCTCAGGATATTGTGACCTGCACAGGAAGAGGGTGAATGCAAAGGGACACTGGTGTGATGTCGGCCTAACAGTCTCCGATACTTAAGTCAGTTTTAAGCGGAATGTTACTCTAGCATTTTAGGCAGTATGAGGGCAAGATTGTCATTACCTTTTGGAGGGGGATGCCCTTGTATTTATAGTAGCATTGAATGTGTTTGTTGGTGTTTGTCAATGTGGGATAAATGATGTTGTCTTTAGGAGCCGCCAGATGTCTTGTGGTGGTCCTGTGCAACATTTATGACTTATCAGTGGGTCCGGCCGACCAAATATGTTCTTCTTAGGTCGCCCTGGGCTTATTGGCATGATCTGAGCCTTGCTTGGGGGCTGGCCGACCAGATATGGGGCAGGTCAGTTTGGACCCTAATCAGGCCGACCAGTTTGGGTATGAACAGAAGTCCCCCAAGTCATTGACTGAAGTGGATTACCTCGGTTGAGGGCTTGTTGTAACGACCCGTCCCGGGAGCCGGGATCAGCAGAGTGATTAAGATGGGATTAGTGAGTTTAATCGGTATTTAGTAGGGTACTTTTGGTTTGTTAGTGTAGAATGACGATTTTGCCCATGGTTTGGGTAAACTGTTGACTTTGAGTTCGGATGGTTAATTGGATATTGACCGATGACCGTGACGTAGTTAGGGACGTCACGAGTTCGTAGACAGGTGGCACGCCTGATTCCGACATCCGATGAGGAAGTTATGATGTTCGGAAGGTCGAGGGCGTTACCGTAATTTGGTTAAAATATGGGGAAAATTGACTTTTCGTACGATCGGGTTTTTACTAGTGGACCGATGATCGTTAGGTAGATCTCGTCATCCTGAATTCAACGACAAGCGGCACACCTTCATTGGACATCGGACGAACGAATTATGGTTCTAGAAAGGTGAGGGGCAAAATGGTCATTTGGACATTGTAGGGGTATTTTGGTCTTTTAACCACCTCAGGAATTGAGCCCAATCAGATAAGGCCACCTGGACAGGGTAATTGGATATTTTGGGATGGGACCACCAGATGTTTGACACCTGGCTGGATTCCAGTGGGTTCTAGCCTACACGATTATACGGTGAGTTGGTTTAAGTCGTGCTTAAGAGAAACAGAGACAGTGTAACGGGGAGGAGAGATCGAGTAATGTCCAGGGAGAGTGTGTGTTGGCTTGAGTGACTGATCAAGGGTAGTTGAGTAAGTGTTTAATCATGGAAGTGAGGGTTGAAAGGTGAGAGTTGTGTGAGGAAAGGATGAGAGGAAGGTGAGATGTTTCAGGGAAACAGAGGTGTCGAGGATCGTGGTGCAACCACAATCGATTCTTTTGGTCCAAACGAGTTCGAGGGGGGTGCTAGGACGGCTGAGGACAGCCTTGTGAACCCAGAGGAACACGGTGGCGAGCACGGCAGAGGTCAGAACGTGGGTGAGGTCTTGAGGTCCCCTGTTTTCCTGTTTAAATTCAAATTGAAAATCGTGGATTTAGGAGCTTAGTCGAGCTGTTTTCTTGGTTCTATTAGTTGAAGGATGTTGTATGGGACCTGAGGAGTAGAACCCGTGGCTGAGAAGACGACGGGTGGCCGGAAAGCCGTGACTGGAAATTTCAGGGGATTGGTTCGAGCCTTGGATGGTAAGGTTTCGTGCTTTATTTCATGTTTTAAGCAGTTGAGTAGACTGGTCAGATTAGGACAATAACAATAGTATTAAAATGACTGAGAAAAATGGAAAAAACCAGGAAGAACCGCCCTCGCCGGTTCGATGAAACCGGCCTGAACCGAACCGGTCTGGACCCGGTTCGGTAGAGGTTGAAGGTGAACAGTGCTGGGCGCGTGGCTCCCATGCGCAGCCCCTTTGGGCGGCGTGTGAGGGCTCGAGGACTCTCTTTTCGAGGCACGTCCAACATGTGTTTTAAATTATTTAATGTAATGAACATTTTGGCGCTGGTTTCGAGTCAATCGGACACCGTCTTGATATGTTTCGGGATGTCCGAAGGTTTCCATCCTCGGTTAAAAATAGTTAAAAATACGGGAAAATTATGGGGTTTTAGTATGACTTTTGTGAAGTAGTTAGTGACTTTAGTATGGGATTTGGACAGGTTCGGGAAAGCCGAGGATGGCGGAATGGCCAGGAACGGCGTAAGTGCGTACGTATCGAGGCAGCGACGAAATGGTCTGTGAGTGGACTTTGCTTTCTAACTCTTGATGCATGCATATATGTTTTAATATGTTTTCATACGTGATTCTATAATTTGATTTATGATTGTGATGGTTTATGGTTTCTGCACGTTTTTCGAGGAAATTACGGAAATGCACGATTTACGAGTTTTCGAACGTTCTTGGGATTTGATCATGGTTTTAATGATTTGATCTCGAGATTTGAAATACGATTTGATTTAAAAAGTAAAAGGATTTTGAAAAGTAATTTCGGGCTTGAAGCCCAGGTCAAAAGTGGTTTTCGAAAATGTGATTTCAGATTTTGGAATCGGAATTCCGAGTGACGATTCGGGATTCGATTCAGGACTTGGAAGTGGATTTCAAGTTTGGGTTCGGAACGGTTATTCCGGATGCTAGCTTACGGAATGATGGTTGCGGACTCGAATCTGAAAAGAAAATGGATATGAGTTCTGGATTTGGATTCGGAATGACGGTTCTGGATGCCGGAAGGGCATCAGACCAGTGGTTTCGGATTCGGGTTTGGATATGTATGTGGAAATGGTTTTCAATTGGTTTTTGATTGGATTTGCTGGATTTGGTTATTGGGTTTAAAGACCCGGATATGATTATGACGGGGGACGGGCCCGGATTGGGTTTAAAGACCCGGATTGAGTTTAAAGACTCGGATATATTGATATTTCCCTCGTAGGCCTGTTGAGTTTAAAGACTCGGATTATTGAGGCCTGGTTATTGAGTTTAAACACTCGGGAGTTTAAAGACTCGGATAGATCCAGCAGGTTCGATGGATGAGAATGTGGTTTCGATGTGTTTTGGATTTTACTGAGATGTGATGAGGATGGTTTATTAAAATGGTTTTCCAATGCTTTGGGCAGTGGCCCGGATGAAACGATTTTTTGGTGGTTTTGGGCGGAAGCCCGGGATTTGAAAAAAAGGAAAATGTGTTTGGTTTTTCGTACATGGTTTTATGATATGAAATTGATATGCATGCATTGGTTTTTGAAACGGAGGGTATAAATGTATGTTTTTTCGTACATGGTTTTGAACTTCAATTTTATTTTTGTCCACTCACAGTCTTTTCGTGTTTTCGATGCCCTCCAGGTTGTTGTGGCGCGGGCTGTTGGTCGAGAGAGACGAAGACATCACACGTACGATCCACAGTAGACTCTGCGCACTCTGGGAAGTCCGGAAGTTATTGAGACCATTGGATCGGAACTCCTTTGTCCGACTTACGTGTCACATGGAGGCTAGACGTCCGTTTGGCCCTTGTGTCATGCGTAAATCAGACGGGAGCGGGGTTTAGCCCTTAATCCCGGGGGATTAGCGGTGGGCCCTGACAATTGGTATCAGAGCGAGGTTTTGTATGTTCTGCGTGCGGTTTGGTTCCCAGAGTCGTTGGTTCTTCGACTTGGGTGATGTGATGCTACTGTGGATGTGATGTCTCGACGCGGAACAGCCCGACAACAACCTGGATACGATAGTGATAGTAAGTTCGAGGTGGTTAGATAGCAGCGTTTGAGGGTGCTAGTCGCTCGATACGCGGTGCGAGGTAAGACGTATGTCGGCTTAGGGCCGGAATGGTTGGTGCGTTGGCACCGGTATGGACCATAGGGTCGGAGGTACATTAGCAGGATTAACCTGGAGGGTAGCCGGAGAGCTACGGATGTGTAGGTTTGATGGCCTGAGGGGCTTGAAAGTAGCTTGTTGATAGTGAGATTCGTAGGCCGAGGAGGCCGATTGTTGGTGGCTGGTTGGGCCGGATGGTGTTTGGATGTTGATCAGATGGATTGGTGACCTTTGGTCAGCTGAGTTGAGATTGGAATTATGCGGCTATGAGTAGCCGGATGCCTTGATGGCAGGGTTTAGGAACTACGGAGGATGTTGGTGAGTAGAGTTACGATAAGGAATGGTTTTAGTCGGGTATGACGACCCGAGTGATTAGTCTGTAGTGAACCAGTGGTAATTGCGGGTTTAGATAACCCGGACGACGGGGATGCTTGAGGTACCCCGTGAGATTACTGGATTGTAGTGAGAAGTACCTGAGGGAAATCAGGAAGTTGAGGTTTGTGGTAGTAAGATGGATCATAGTCGTTGTGATGGCATGGTTGGGGACCATTGTGAGTTCCGTTGAAGAATGACGGAAGGAATTTGAAAGAGGTGACTATAACTGATCGATATGAGGTTATTGAAGAGAACCCACAATCTAGGATTTGCCTTTAGGACTTTGTAGATTTATTCCGACCAGGTGATTGGAGCAGTAGTCGAGGGAGATGAAGGTGAAGTAGTGAGTCGGGTAGTGGTTGAGTTACTAAGAGACTGGGAGTCTGGTTTAGGATTTGAGTTGGGTTTTGGAAGGTGTAGGTGGTTGTACGGGAGGATGTACTTTATGAACTCTATGGGGTACTCTAAATGAGGTATTTTAAAATATCTTTGTTTCTTTTCATAGAGTTTCCCTTGCGTACACCAAGAAGTTGTAGTTGGTAGTACTGGGCGACGGTACGATTGACTGGCGAGAGTGTTCAGCGTGTCGGGTTGGTATTGGGGGTGTTGTGAGATACCCAAGGTGGAGATGATAGATGGGAATTTGACAGGAGTAGTTGTTGTTTGGGTAGGAGACCCCAGGTGTTAGGAACAAGCTGCGGAATTTCGGGGACGAAATTCTTTTAAGGAGGGTAAGTTGTAACGACCCGTCCCGGGAGCCGGGATCAGCACAGTGATTAAGATAGGATTAGTGAGTTTAATCGGTGTTTAGTAGGGTACTTTTGGTTTGTTAGTGTAGAATGACGATTTTGCCCCTGGTTTGGGTAAACTGTTGACTTTGAGTTCGGACGGTCAATTGGACATTGACCGATGACCGTGACGTAGTTAGGGACATTGCCCCTCGCACGATGAGGTGGCCGATCGGCCTAGGAGGTGTCCTTAGGCCGATCACATGCCACTTGTGAATGTCATTGGAAACATAGTGCGTTTTGAATATTTGTAGTTATCGAGGTGACCTTTTCACTGATCGAGATTGGGAGTGACGTTTAGACTAGCCGACCATGGTTATAACGGCTAGTTTTTTAACCGTGGTTAATGTTCGATGGTATAAAAGGATTGGAGAAAAAGTTCACTTTTCACTTTGGACCTGAGTGAATTTGGATTTCTTTTGAGAATAAACACTAGGCGATTTCTGGTGAGAAGGAAGGAAATTTCCGATCAGATCATACGGCGGTGGCAACGGTTAACTTCTGAGAAAAACAAGGTATGGTGATTTTGAACTGGTGATTTTGGATTCAAATGAATGTTTTGGCAAGAACATGGGATGAACACGTATGCATGTTTGTCCATTGGCCTCTTGATTGTCTAGGTTGGTCAGGAAAGTGAGTCACGTTTGTTTCCCATTCTTATGAGTCTTTTTTGTATTTTTAGATGTCGTCTGAAGATTCTCTAGGCATGGACAATCGGTCTGGAAATGCCTTCGAAGATGAATTAACGGCCAGCTCGGTCGCTTCGAACACCCGGTTACAAACGAGTCAGTCGGCTTCGACGTCAGGGACATCTCAGCCAGAGGTGAATCTGAATTCACAAGCCAAAGAAAAGAGAGATCTAGAGGAAGAGCTGGAAAGGGCGTTTGCTACTATGCCCGACAAGTTTGTCTCGGTTAGTGGTGAGGCCGAGCAGGTAATAGTGGATGTCGATTCGATCGACCAGAAGATGATTTTTTAAGGGATACCCTCCGTATCAGGCGGAGGTTGGGGGGGAGGGGGGGGGGGGGGGGGGTGAGAAAGTAGGAACAATTGATGGTGCAACGTCAAGGCCTGTTTTCATAGAGATTGATGTGGACTCGGCCGTGTGGCAAGTGATCGTTGCTACGTTAGTCTACCATATTGATCGGCAATTGAGTAAGATCAAGCGGGATGACATACAGGCGTATAGTGAGGCGTTTCATGTGTCTGATTCGGTTGTGATGAGGCTGGTTGGTGAGAGGGATATGCCGAGTGATCCCCCTGAGCCATGGACAACCTTTCATCCAAACGTGTTCACCCATGGGGTCGGGTTACCCCTTCACCCCTAGGTTCAGAAGATGGTGGTCAACATGGGAGTGGCCATCGGCCAAGTTAATCCGAACACCTGGATTGCATTGACAGGAGTGTTTACGGCATTTAGGTTAGCTGGGAAAGGGGAGCCGACCTGTGGACACATTAATTGCTTGTATCAGTTTCGGAGAGATAGGACTGGCTGGGTATTTGTTGAGGCAAAGGATAGGAAGACTAGGGGAGCCTTCATATGGGATATGCCGACTTCACAAAAAGCCTGGAAACATAGGTTTTTCCTGATGTGCGGGGATTGGGAAGGAGCCCTGACCGAAGCCCAACGTAGGATACCGAGGACTTATCAGTCCAAAGGTGTGGCCGAGGGTCTTGTGTGTTTGTGTTTTGTTTTATTTCTGATTCTTCTATGAATAAGCCGTTGCTAACATAGTTGAATTTTTTTTCTTTGCAGAAGTCTTCAAGTGTCCGACTCTGACCGAGCAAGAGAAGGTCGACTATCTCGAACTGTTTGAGAAGCTTGACCGATCAGAGAGGAGTAGAGATTTTTTGCGGCTTCCGCACAACTTGTTGAAGGTCGGCTTGATATCGGAACTACGTAAGTATCTGTTTTTATTCCTTATGAAATATGTCGGTCTATGTTGTATTGATACGACCGATGATGAATGTTTTTTATGTGGTTTGCCAGCCCCTCCCGACTACGTACTTGCTGCAGCCACCCAGTGTTCGAATCGAATGGCCAAGATCCAGGAGATCATGAAGCAGGTCGAGGACACCAAGGCAGAGGCGCAGAAGGTCAGGGCATCAACAAAGGTGGACTTCCGTTAGCCGTTGAAGACTAAGGCCACATCACAGGTCAAGCCGAGGTTTCGTATAACCAGGGGATCAAGTCAAGCCGAGGGATCGATGCTTGCCCCTGATGTGGATGAGGCGACAGGGGAGCCCCTTGAGCCTTTGTTTTCAAGTCCTCCCGTCTCGGCCAGTGCGAAAAGAACGAGGTCGTCTGGTTCCTCGGCTGCTGGTGGTTCCCCGGTAGTCATCCAAATAGATGACGCGGCCGAGCAGAGGAGGAAAATGGTGGCCGAGGCTCGCCTAAAGAAGAAAAGGAAGTTGGCGGAGAGAAGTGAGGCCAAGGAAGATAAGGAGCCAGACAAAAAATTGAGGAAGAAAAAGCAGGCCAAGGTTGAGACACTTGAGATGGTGAGGGACATCATCGTGCCATCGCAACCCTCCCTTCTGGCTGGCCAATAGGTGCCCAAGAAGTTGAAGCTGCCGATCCTTGACTCGTCCATCAAGTCCTTTTTTGTGAATGTTGAAGGTGAGCCTGACCTGGTCAAGACGACGAAGGTGGACAACAGCTAGAGGCACTTGAGTACGGCCTTCCACCCTTCTCCGCTGGACTTCATGAACACGGTGGTTCGAGGGTCCCAGTACGAGCTGGGTGAGATAGCTGACCTTCAACTGAAGGACTTTGTAGACCGTTGTGACAAGACAATGCGTCCTGGCTCTCACGTAAGTTTGTTTTTTTTTCAGTCGTTCTTCGGTTGATGTTGATTAACTGACTTGGTCTGGTTTTTTTGTAGTTTCTTAGCGAAGTGTTCTCCACCTTCCGCCATGCTAGTAACATCAGGCAGCAAGCCTTGGATATGAAGAGGGATGTGGAGGAAAGGGAGCATGCACTGGCCGACCACCAATGGCTATTTAACCAAGCTTTGGCGGCCAAAGCTGGGCTTGAGCTGAAGGTGAAGTCGATGGAGCTGGAGGCGGTTGCAAAGGCCGATGAAGCACGACTGGTGCAGGTCGAGCTAGAGGAGTCCAAGGCCCACTTGGCTGAGCAGAAGTCAGCAAACGCCAAGCTGGCCGAACAACTGATCTTGGTAAAGAAGGTTGGGATTGAAGAGTACAAGTCCTTCCGGGAATGTGAGAAGACATTCATGAAGTTCGAGGTGTCACTTGAAGATGGATTCTACAAGAAGCTGCTGCTTTCAAACCCGGGGGTGCCGATTGCTTTTTCGTGGCTCAAGTCCCTCCGATGATGGTAATCCTCTGCCAGATGAGGATGAGGAAGAGCTGGACTCTAAGGAGCTAGCTGACAGTGGTGAGGCCGAGAAGGCAAATGAGCCACAGGCTGAGGAGGAAGAGGCGACGGAGTTGGGTGGTGATGGGTTAGTAGCACTTGTAATTTTGAATTTTTATGTAATTCGGCCTTGGGCCTATGTTATATGAACTTTTATGTTGAATAAAGTGTTTTTGGAAATTGATGCGTACTAGTATAAATAGGAGTTCGAATTTGAAAAATTGGTACAAGTGTAGTGGACGATGACTAAAATGAGTAGGCACTTGAATCCTTGTATCGGCCTATAGTGTCGGTTAGGAAAGTAAGACTAACAGAACACACATTCTAACCAAAGTCGGCAAAAAGGTATAGAGGCTAAGATAGACCGATGGATAGACAATCGGTTTGTGGTTTAATTTTTCTTAATAGAGGCCGATAAGGTGGGAGTTAGTGAATGACCAACGAGACCATGTGAGGTGTCGGCCATTGCTGGCCGATGGTACTCGTAGTGTGTGATGCACAAGCCGAGAGCTTAGCCCTTCGGAAAGGGATTAAGGAAAGATAGAAAATTTTGAGAATGAAAACGACTGTCAATGAATTGCATTCATCGATGATTCTGGGGATGCCAGAACATGATTACAAAAAGTGGTGGCCATGGGCCGTGCACCTTGCGGTGTTTTATAATAATTCATATGTAGTAGTACTTGAGATGGTCCACGTTCCAGGATGTGGAAGTGTCTTCTCTGCAGAAGTTTGAAGCTCGTATGTTCCTTCTCGGCATACTCATGATACAGTGTGTGGTCCTTCCCAGTTTGGGGCAAAAGTCCCTGCTGCTTTTTCCCTGGTGCCAAGGTTGACTTTGCGGAGAACCAAGTCCCCCACTCTGAAACTTCTGTGTCGAACCCTGGAGTTGTAGTATCTTGCCATCCTTTGCTTGTAAGCCACATTCCTCATGTTGGCTTGATCACGCCTTTCTTCCATGAGATCGAGGTTGAGTGCAATCTGCTAGTTGTTGGTAGGAATAATCGACGACAAAGTCAGCCACGACCTACCCTTTTTCTACGGTTTTGGCCACATAGCTGATGTCGAACTCACTGAGCTTGATGGCCCACTTGATGAATCTGCCCGAGGTGTCGGGTCTCTGGAGGACTTGTCGGAGTGGTTTGTTTGTGACGACCTTGATTTTGTGCGCCTGAAAGTATGGGCGCAGTCGCCTTGCAGTTACCACTAGTGAGAGTGCCAACTTCTCCAGGTCGGGGTATCGGGTCTCGGCATCTTGGAAAGTTTTGCTGACATAGTAGACAGGATTCTCGGCCTCTGCTCTCCGAGTGACCAGGACTGAGCTAATTGCAGAGGTGGATACTAAGAGGTAAACGAAGAGGTGTTTGCCCGTCTCTGGTCTGGTTAGGAGTGGTGCACTACTCATGTACTACTTGAGCTCCACAAATTCCTTGTTACATTCTTCCGTCCAGTTGATCTTACGACCATTGCCCTTCAGTGCCTTGAAAAATGGGGTGCACTTGTCTGTTGCCTTGGAAATGAAGCGGGTGAACGCCGCCACTCGCCCTGTTAGGCTCTGGATGTCTTTGTGTGTTTGAGGGGTTGCATGTCCATGATGGCCTTGATTTTCTCTAAATTTACCTCAATTCCTCGCTAGCTGATCATGTATCCCAAAAACTTTCCCGAGCCTACGCCAAAAACGCACTTGGCGGGGTTGAGGCTCATTTTGTAGTCTTTGAGGACCTTGAACATTCTGGCCAAGTTGGGGATGTGTTCGTCCGTCGTTCTGCTTTTGACAAGCATGTCGTCCACATAAACCTCCATGGTCTTGCCAATCTGGTCGGAAAACATGAAGTTGACTAGGCACTGGTAGGTTGCTCCTGCGTTTTTCAGGCCAAAGGGCATGACATTATGTAGTAGATACCTAGGTTGGTCTGGAAGCTGGTGTGAATCTGGTCCGCCGGATTCATGAGGATCTGATTGTAGCCAGAATAGGTGTCCATGAAGCTGAGCAGTGCGTGCCCTACTATGGCGTCCACAAGCATGTCGATTTTGGAAAGGGGAAAACTGTCCTTCGGGCAAGCTTTGTTCAAATCCTAAAGTCAATGCAAATTCTCCATAATCCTGTAGGTTTCTTGACGAGGACCACATTGACGACCCACGCAGCGTAGATAGCCTTCCGGACGAAGTGGATTGTGCTGAGCTTCGTAATTTCGGCCTGCATGGCCAGTTATCTCTCCGTATCGTATTTTCGCTGCTTCTGCGTGATTGGTTTGAAGGAGGGGTCGATGATGAGCCGATGGCAGATCACGTCGGTGGAAATGCCAAGCATATCTGTGTAGGACCATGCGAATACTTCAGCATTGTCCTGCAGGAACTTAATGAGTGCGGAACGGATGTCGGGCTTCAGCTTTGAGCCTATTTGAACCTGGTGGTCCTTGTGTTGGTGGGAAAGAGGGATTGTCTCTGTCTCTCCACGGGCTCTGCTTGGGGCATATAAGCCAGGTCGCGAGGGTCTTCCGGGGGACTGCCCTTGAGTTCTTCCATGTACTTGGGGCCCACTGGGTCGTCTTCGAGTGTCGACTCTGTGATCGAGAGCATCTCCGTCCCCTTAGTCAGGTGCTGGTTGGTTTTGGTAAGAGAGGTTGCATAACATGTTTGGGCGGAGAGCTGACCTCCTTGCACCTGGCCCGTTCCAGAAGGTGTTGGGAATTTCATCAAAAGGATATGTGTTGATACGATGGCTCGCATCTGGTTAAGTAGGCCCCGACCAAGGATCGCGTTGTAAGCTGTCAGGCAATCGACCACGAGGAATATGGTCAGTATGGTGGGTGGCAGTTTGGGGTTCGGTGCCCATGCTGATCGGCAGAGTGATAATACCCTTGGTCAGAACAGAATCACCTGAGAAACCAAGAAGGGGCGAGACCTTGCGATCCAGCTCCTTCTCGTCCAAGCCCATCCTTCGAAAAGCATCCCAAAAAAGTACACTGACCGAACTGCCGGTGTCGACAAGGACGCGACCTACGTCACAGTTTGATTATAACGCGCAGACAATTAGACGGTCGTCGTGCGGGAACACGATGCCTCTTTCTTCTTCCTCAAAAAAGCTGATAGTTTGCCATCTGGTCTTTGCAAATTTTTCGGGTCGGCTGGCGCCGGTACTAAGTACATGTTGGCTTGACTGCGAAGCCCTGTGGAAGTCGTTTTTACTCGGATGGAGGTGATGGGGGTGTATAAGGTTAGTCCTCCACTGATGGTGTTGATTTGAAGGCATGTCGGGGCAGCTTGCGCTCGAGGCAGAAATTGATCGAGTCTACCTTCGCGGACCAGTTGCTCAACGATGTCTTTGAAGGCGATGCATTCTTCAATGGTATGACCATTGTACTTGTGGTACTGGAAAAAGGCTTCCTTGTTAACGATAGGCCGGTAGTTTGGGCTCCTTGGCTTGGCCTTCAGTATCATCTCTTCTACGTTCAACAAGATGTTATCGAGGGTAGTATTCAGGAATGTGTAAGTCTCAAAGCGACGTTTGGGACCTGCTCCTTCTCTTACTAATCCCATGCCCTCCTAGGGGTTCCCATGGCGATAGTCGCGATCATTGCTACCAGACCGTCCTCTTTTGTCTTGATTGCGGGAGTAAAAGTGAAGCTTCCACTTACCCGTCTCGGAGCGATTGCCACCGTGATCGTTATTAGGGCTTTGTTGAGTCCTCCCAGGATTTGTGGGCAGGGGCGTGGGTGGGGCGTTCCTATTTTCCTTCGGAGGAGTATGGAAGAATTCGGCCTCAGCGTGGATGCTGGCTCTGCCCATAAGCTCGACGTAGCTGCCCCAGTCCTCAGTGTGGGCTGCATACTTGAAGAAGCTCCTTGAGACCGCTCGGGAAGGTGTTGAATGCAACCTTGTCGTCCGTGTTCTGGCAGCGAGAGTACTTTATGCTAAATCTTGCGGCATACTTCTAGAGTGTTTCATCTTCCTTCTGCCTGATTGAGAAGAGGTCGTATGTGGACACGAGCCTGATAGTTTGGATCATGAATTGGCTCAAGAAGGTGGAATGCAGATCCTCGAGGGAATCGATTGTGCCTGGCGGCAGACGATAGAACCACTTCAAGGCCGCATCTGTGAGGGTTGAGCTGAAGATGAGTCATTTTCAGTCCTCTGAGGCATCGTGGTATGCCAGAGCAGAGGTGTAATTGTTCTAATCGGTGTTGGGGTTTCCTTTCCCCGTGTACAACGCGATCTTCAGGGGCATGACCCCGGTTCTATGTCGAGAGCGGAGGAGTCTATCTAAGAAAGAGCCAGGGTTGGCTTTCTTCAAGGCTAGTGCCTTGTTCCAATCTTCATTTTCCTCTAGGGCATGTACCATTTTCAAGAGGGCTTCGATCTATGCGTTCTGATTGGTAAGCAAATTGGTGGTGGTCTCAGTTGGCCTTCTGCTCCTATCCTGGCAGACTTTTGTTTCTCAGCCATGGGAATAGCTGCCTGCCGTCGATTCTGTTTCGTCCGCATAATGGTGCTCCCGCGGGTGGGCCTCACCCTTCTGGGTTGTCTGGTAACCCTATCCTTTGCTCCCCGGTCTGAGTTTCCGATGGCGACCTGAAGGTCAGTTGAACTGATGTGTCGCGGCTCTGAAGTCTTCCCGTCTGAAGTTTCATAGATGAGCCTAGCCGGCACGACTTGACGTTCTTCCAGCAACGGCCGGGCATCTCGGTAGATCTTGGTCCCTGAGGTTCTTGCCTTGGTTGGCTGGATGAGGAGTCGTCCAGAAGAGGCAGGGTTTGGCCATTGTTGTTGCCTTCTTGGTTGGTCTGACGACGACGTTTCGAGCACAACGTGCGCAGCACGTGGCCTGTCGACCTGATGGTGCTCGGCCAGACATTGATCAGCCAGTTATTTTCCCGGTTGGCCTTCTCGTTGGGACATCCTTACAAGGGCAAGTGTGCTTGCATATTGCTCCGTCAGAAGTTGGTTCTTAGCGTTGATTTTTGCATTGTGGGCCTTCAGCGCGGCCACTTCGCGCATCAAGTTGTCCAGTATCTGCAGTAGGCATCAGGGACGCTTCCGGTTGTGTTCCCCCAAGGAAAGGAGGTGTAATTGAGCTCTCCTTCGTCTTGTTCATCCGAGATGGTGCTATGCAGAATTCGGGATGTCTGATCTGGTGGACGAGAGCATGGGTTGTCGTTTCAGATTCCCATAGACGACGCCAACCTGTTGATGCAACAAATGGATCAACTAAGTCTTGCCTCGCTGATCTCCATCGTTACTCCTCTCGGGATATTGTGACCTGCGCAGGAAGAGGGTGAATGCAAAGGTACACTGGTGTGGTGCCAGCCTAACAGTCTCAGATGCTTAAGTCAGTTTTAAGCTGGAATGTTACTGTAAAAATTTAGGCAGCGTGAGTGCAAGATTGTCATTACCTTTTGGAGGGGGATGCCCTTATATTTATTGTAGCATTGAATGTGTTTGTTTGTGTTTGTCAATGTGGGATAAATGTTGCTGTCTTTAAGAGTCGCCAGGTGTCTAGTGGTGGTCCTGGGCAGCATCTATGACTTGTCAATGGGTTCGGTCGTCCAAATCTATTCTTCTTAACCCCTGGGCTGGTTGGCATGATCTGAGCCTTGCTTGGGGGCTAACCGACCAGATATGGGGTAGGTCAGTTTGGACCCTAATCAGGCCGACCAGTTTGGGTATGAAGAATGTTAAAATGAAAATTTAGATAATTAACAATTCCAATTATAATATATCTAAAAATAATAATTCGATAAATAGAAAGGGTGATACTATTAGGTACACCATTAAGATTGTACGATAAGGTATCACTTGAGTGTCCATTAAATTTTTTATGTCCTCATTGTTCATGTGGATTTTATAGCGATTGTGGAACAACCTTTTTGTTATCCTTCTGGTGATTCGAGTCAATATAAACTTAATTTTAGGCTAAAGCTACTTAAAAATGCTTTGAAAGGGTTGAACTGCAACCCAATGGCCGATGTTTCGACGGTTGTCAATGCAAAGGATGAGTTTGATCAATGCTAGCAGGAGATGGTTAATAATCCTAATAATCTGACATTAGTTAGTAAGGAAAAGCTTTTTGTTGAAGAGGCGTGTTGATCGCTTGTTAGCTAAAGAGAGTTTTTTTAGGCAGAAGGATCGTATTCAATGGATGGAGGTCGTTGACAGGAATACAGCTTTTCTTCCATAAGGTTATTAAGAAGTTAGGAAATAGAAATTAAAATACATTGCATTACTCGGGATGATGTATCTGTAGCAAGTGATGTAGATGAAGTTAAACCCGAGATTGTCTCTTACTTTCAAAATCTGCTTAGTGTGGGGATTCCCATTTTTTTTAGAAGAGTAAGAAATTCCAAAAAGTGGGGTGCATTAGTTGACATCGTTAAAACCTTGTTAGAAATTTCAATCCAAATAAAAAAGAAGTGTCACCCGCCAACATACACAAAAATTGATAAAAAAAACCAAAATACACGAACAAACCAAAAAAAAACCTAGCAAACAACTCACCTACCCGGACCAAAGCAGAGCAACAATAGGCAGCAGCAAAATCGGGAAGAAAAACCACAATTGAGACAAAATTAAGCTCCAGCAAGTGAGTGACAATCCCACAAATCAGTTTCCACAAAATGGTTAATCCAGCTCGGCCATGGAGTTTCCTGTTAATGGTATGCAGTTTCGACATATTATATCCTCTACTATTTCAGAGTCTCAGCCCAGGTGCTTGGATTTTATGGTCACCAATGAGGAAATCAAGAGCACATGTTTCAGACAAAATGAAATAAGGTCTCTTGTCCCAATGAATTTTAATGGTTTTTTCTTTCATAGGGCCCGGTTAATCATTGGGTATCGCGTGAAGGTGTTGGGGAGGTTTTTGTGTCTAAAAAAACTGTTGGTGAAGGTTAATTCTACGATTATCATGCTGGTCTCGACCCAACCCTTCCTGTGTAGGGGACTTTAGACCAATATCTTACTGCAACACAATCTATAAAATTATTTCCAAGATCATTGCTAATAGGTTGAAACCAATTTTACTTTTTATCATTTCCCCAAATCAGTCTGCTTTTGTTAGTAAGCAAAGGATTGGGGATAACATTTTGCTGGTCCAGGAACTATTTAAAGGCTACCACCTCAATTTGGGTTCTCCAAGATGTTCAGTTAAAATTGATATTTGTAAGGCCTACGATTCTATTTCTTGGGAATTCATATTCGCCGCTTTGGCTGCTTTCAAATTCCCAATCTGTTTCATTTCGTGGATCAAAGCTTGTATCACAGCTACCCGCTTCTATTTGGCTGTCAATGGCGAGGTTGCTGGCTTTTTCCCTAGTAAGTGAGGTATCCATCAATGTGATTCTATATCCCCTTACTTTTTTATTATTGTTATGGAGATATTTGCTTTCATTTTATTAAAGAGTATTTCTTATAACCCTGATTTTTGATTTCATTAGAGGTGTGATAAGGTACTGTTAATCCATTTATCTTTTGTTGATGATCTAATTGTCTTCTCACTTAGGAATGGGCATTCACTTTCTATAGTCAAATCTGCCATGGATTGGTTTTCTGGTACTTTGAGCTTATGCCAAACCATAAAAATGCCACTTATTCACTATTAGGGTTGATGACGAGATAAAGGAACAACTAGCTAGATGTTTTGGAGTGCAAGAAGAGACTCTACCAGCTAGATATCTTGGTGTTCCCATTATTACCTCAAAGCTTACTTTTACAAAGTGCACTCCACGGCTTGAGAAAATTCAGAATCATATCAAAGCTTCGGATGTAAAGACCCGTCCCGAATTCCAGAATTAGATTAGTGACTAATCATGATTAGTGAGGTTAATCTGTGATTAGTTGGGCGAAAT
Organism: Prinsepia uniflora; assembly: GCA_032719365.1. Lineage (NCBI taxonomy): Eukaryota > Viridiplantae > Streptophyta > Magnoliopsida > Rosales > Rosaceae > Prinsepia > Prinsepia uniflora. The sequence continues at coordinate 43,826,342 of CM064861.1, read as the reverse complement.
CGGACGAACGATGCAAAATGACCGTTTTGCCCCTAGTCGTGGGTAAAACGTCGAATTTTTGTTCTGGCAGTCAAATGGACTTTGGCCGATGACTGTGACGTAGTTCGGGACGTCACAAGTTCATAGACAGGTGACACGTTCGATTCGGACATTTGAGGGAAAAGTTATGACGTTCGGAAGTTCAAGGGTACTTTGGTAATTTGGTTTAAAAGGAGCAAATAGTTGACTTTTGACCTGGGAGGTTCGATGGACCAGGGTTGAGGACCGTTACGTAGATCGGGTCAATACAAATCCATAGACAGGCGGCACGCTGAAATCGAACTTCAAACGGGAAAGTTATGGGTCACGGAAGTTCGGTTTCACTATGCACGAATATCGAGGCGATGATGAGGTGGCCATATCTGATTGGGCAGATATTTTAGTAGGACCCATGGATGAGTGACAAGTGTCACTCATCCTATTGGTCAATCCTCTAAAAAGTGGATCTAAAACCATTAAAATAATATTATTTATTATTTTATAATTTTCACCCATCCCATCTTTTAATCCTTAACATTCATCTATATTCCTTCCTTCAATCCCCACCATCCATTTCCTTCCCCCTCAGCTGATCACCATCACTCTCTCTGTTATCTCACAACCCGAAACCCATTTCCCATCCATCCTCCATTTTCTTTTGGAAACAAACACACAAACTCACGGCTTACCACCCCACTTGCATAACCATTAATGTGGGAGTGATTGGGAGACTGAGAGAGAGGTTAAGACTATGGAGGAGGGGCCGACATGCCACCGCGGAGGGAAACCCAACTTGGGCGGATAAGCATATTTGAAAATCCAAGTTTGAGTTTGAGAGGTTTTTTACTGTCTTCTTTAATTGGGTCTTGTTCCTAGGACCTAGGGGAGTCAATTGGGACTGGTTTTGTGGATTGGGGTGGCCAGAGAAGAGAGAACATGGCAGTTGTAGGCGGCCGGTTCAAGCTTCGATCTTGAAGTTAGTTTTCAAACCCGGTTTTCATGAATTTAATGACTAGGAAGATTAGGTTTGATGTTAATAAAGTTTAGGAATTAAAAAGGAAAAGATTGGACCAAAAATAGGGGAAGAAATAGGGTGGACCGGTCACGCTGGTCAAGCTAGATCGGACTGCACAGAACCGGCCGGTTCGGACCGGCCAGAGGTTGAAGACAGTGCTACAGTCTTGGCGCGTGAGGCCCACGCGCAGGAGCTTCTTGGGGCGCGTGTGGCCACATGGCCCATATTTTGGGGATGTGTTCAACATGTGAAATCATCTATTCGATGTAACGAACATTTTGGGACTAGTTTCGTGTCGATCGAACATCGTTTCGATAGGTTTCGGGGTGTCCGAAGGTTTAGGATCGAGTTTAAAAATAGTTAAAAATTCCAAAAAAATACGGGGCTTTAGTGAGAGGTTAATAAGGTAGTTAGTAACCCTCTAAAGTGATTTTGACAGGTTTGGGAGTCCCGGTGAGGACGATTAGCTCGGGAGAGCCGTGTGGCACGCGTGTCGAGGTAGCAACTCGGACGGTCTGTGAGTGGACCTTGTTTTCTAAATTGATGCATGCATAAATGTTTATTATATGTTTTAATACTTGTTTGGTGATGCCATGAGTGCATTTGTGTGTGGTTACGTATTGGCACGTATTTCGAGGTTTCGGCCTTATACGGTGCCTATACGGATTTGTACTTTCTTTGTTGGATTAAATGAAATGGTTTTGGATTCCAAAAGGATAAACTCGGGCATGAGACCCATTTTGGTTTTGTCTCGAGCATGTAGCCCTACTGGTGACCTACGGGTCTGAATCGTGGTCGCGACGAGTGCTTTGTGCACGGCGACGGACTATACGACGCTCTCGCCTCCAAACTGGAATATGTTCCTTCCGGAGAGGTCACGATGCACGATCTGTGGTCGGACAACCGATGGAGGCTTGACTTCGGAGTGCTGACGGTTCAGGATATCGATCGGTGATGAGTACACCATGATCTAGAGGTGGTCGCGTCAGTTGATACGTTCACGGCGACATAGCGGGATTGAGAGCGGTCCTGGACGGTTGGTTGCACGCATCACTACGATCAGAGTCGTGATTGACCCTGAGATATCGAGCACGATGCCCAGTTACTTTACGTTTATGTTTTTGGGTCGGGGACCCTAAATGGATTTCTAGGTTCATGACGGTTTATGGGAACCGGCATGAACCCTTGAAAGGTTTTTATGGTTCATGACTTCATGACGATTTATGGGGACCAGGCATCAATCCTTTGAAAGGTTTTAAGGATGTTTTCTATATATATATATATATATATTCATATACCTTCCTTTACTTGGATTGTCTCCTCCGGGGAGGGTCGTTGGCCTGGGTGGACCCCGGAGTAGTAACTGAGCACTAACTGAGTGGAGTCGCCCTTGTTGGGTACCTTACTCTCAGGAAGGCTTGTATTATAACCTCAGGGAGGGTCATTGTTCTACGGACACTGACCTGGATGGACCCGGAGAGACTTGGGCTTGAGACCCTATGTAGCACGCGCGTAGCTTTGGAAACCGTGACAAGATTGGTTGTGTGATTTATATGTATATATGATATATGATGTGTGATGTATACAAGTTTTGGGCTGAGTCCCACATGGATTTGGGCAGTGGCCCGTATGGTTGGTTCTTTATGGTTCCTTCGGTTATGGTTTTGGGCTTATTTCCCACATATGGTTCTTTTGGTTAGATGGTTTTCGAGTGCATGCATGCTTTTTAGTGAAGGGTACAAATGTCTTTATGAAAATGTTTTATTAAAGGATTTGTTTTGTCCACTCACAGCTTTTAATGTTTTGACTGCCCTTCATGTTGACAACGGATATGGACTGTAGCAGAGACCGAGATATCACTTAACTCCTCCGGATCCTGGCATACTCTGAAAGCCCGAGAGGGCTAAGATTGGAATTTCCCTTCTCTGATACTTCGTGTCAGACGGGATCAGGGTCGTCCCACGTTAATCCCGGGGGGATTGGGATGGGTCCTGATATGAGAGCACTATGCCCTATCCTTTGCATGTTGGATCCTTCATATCCTTGCCATTTTATGTAGCTATCATGGATTTTAAGGGGTCCCATTTATTCCTTTCCAAGGATAACTCGAGACACTGAGCGAATTCTAAGGCATTTCTTTTGGTCTGGTAAGGGCGACGGTGGGTACCATGCAAAGGTTGCTTGGGACAAGGTCTGTAAACCTAAAAGGGAAAGAGGCTTAGAATTCAGAATTTACAATGGTGGAACGTCACTATGATGGCGAGATACATTTGGTTCCTCTATGCTGATGATCTATCAAATTTATGGGCAAATTAGGTTAAAAATTTCCTTATTAAGGATCAATGTTTTTGGGTTATGAATGTTCCTCCCAAGTGCTCTTGTAATTGGAGAAAGTTAAAGAAAATTTGTGATATGGTGAGGCCTTTCACTAGAAGAGAGGTTGGTAATGGTAAAATGATTTTTCTATGGCAAAATTGTTGGTGTTCCCTTGGTAACCTTCTGGAGAATTTTGGGGGTGATCTAGTGGAAAGGATTGGTAGCCACCCTGATGCCAAGATTAGTTCTATTTTCTATAATGGTATTTGGAATTGTAATTTTTCCATGAACATGGAGGTTGAGAGGATCAGACAAGTTAATTAAAATATTCGAAGGGACATTTGTTCCTGCTAAAATTATTCACGTATTACGAGTCGAATGTTCCGAGGAAACTTGTTTGCGGAAGCGAGGGAGGCCGACCACTCATTGGGATCTCTTTTGTCGTGATGGGTGTACAGAGATGCTGGATGACAAGACCAATATCAATCCCCCTAGATTATCATGGCATGTGTCATGCTCTCGTCTAACACCACGTGCCAGACCAGGAATAAACCCGTAACCTCTTAGGGTTACCAGAGTGCGCAATGATTTCCAGAGTACGCGGCGACATGTGATGTCTCGGTCTCTGCTGCAGCCCACATCCGCGATGAACCCGAAGGATGCCAAAAATAACCAAAAGTGTGAGTCGACAAAAACAAACATTTATTTAAATCATTTTCCAAAATATTGATTTCACCCTCCATTTTCACAAAGCATGCATGCATATCAATTTAAGAACCATTTCTTTCCTATAAAACAGTATATATGAAAACCAATGCAATCATCGTAAAACCAACACATGTTAAAATCTCTGGACAAAAATTAATGGTTTAAAACCTTGGAACTCATTCTCATATCCAACCTCTATCACATCTCATATCATCATCAATCACGTCATCCGTGTAACGTGTGCAAATAAGCTCCAGAACCACTCAAATCTGAGCACGTTGTCATGAACACATCATCGGCCGACGTTCCAGATCGTTGTGAATGCATCACCGATCGATCTCCATATAATACCAACACTTCTGAATCGAGCCTCTCTCAGCTACACGACAACTGGCAGTGCTTCGTGACCTCTCCGGGCGAACACATCCCATCTCGGAGGCGAGCGTTATCTCCAGGGTTCTCTCCGGGGAAACATATTTACAAAAGGAAGCCCTATCATACTCATCATCTCGGAGAATGGTCATAGTAAAAATGGTGAAAACATATTTTCATTATTCAAATCAAATCAGTTGTATTGCATAGGGTCTCGGCCCAAAATATGGTTTCATAAAACATTTGACTATAATCTCCGTCAACTGGGTCTCATACCCAAAAGTCATTTTCCCGAAAATCCATAAAACCGTTCAAAATCGATAATCAACCAGCATACAAAACATTTATGCATTTCATCAATCCAACCATATGAAAACATTACATTTCATACCATATTTATAAAACATTAAAACATATATGAATGCATCATTTATAAACCAACGTCCACTCACACTCAGTCCACGCTGTGCGCTCCAAAACTACAACGTAAGCCAATCCGAAGCTAATCCATAGTCTCCGGGACGTCCGGGCCTGTAAAAATCATGCCCAAAGGTTACTAACAACCTCTATAAGTCCATATCAAAAACTCCTAACTATCCTGAAATCAAGAACCTGTCCCCAACACTCTTCCCGAGGCTTAAAATCTCCAAATGACCTATCAAACGACCTCTGATCGACCTGAAATCACCATCATTGGATTCAGATCATCGAAACATTTCAAACATGATTAGTTTCACCTAGAAATTTGTGCTTACGCGCCCTCACGCATCGGTCAAAGTTCGATCAATAGCGGTCAACACCAGTAAAAATTGACATCATGCTGACGTCATCCGTTGATGTCAGCTACTCACGTCAGCTTGATAGGTCTGACAAACTACCACGTGGCACACTCTGACTGGTGCCATGTGTCACCCTCTGTGTAACGACCTGTCCCAAAAATGGGGATTAGATTAGTGATTAATGAGGGATTAGTGAGATTAATCGGTGATTAGTTGGGTGATTTCGGACGGACGGTCCGAAATGACCGTTATGCCCTGGGAATGGGCAAACTGTTGACTTTTAGATCAGGAGGTCAAACGGACTTTGGCCAATGACTGTGACGTAGTTCGGGACGTCACGAGTCCATAGACAGGTGGCACGTCCGATTCTGACATTCGAGGAAGAAGTTATGACGTTCAGAAGATGTAGGGGCATTTTGGTAATTTGGTGCAAAGGGCATTCTTGTAACGACCCGTCCCTGATTTTAAGGATTAATTAATACGTAATAATGGATTAATGAGGCTAATCAAGGATTAATCAAGGATTATCGGACGTTCAGGGCGAAATTACGATTTTTCCCCTAGACGAGGGCGAAAAGTTGACTTTTGACCCGGAAGGTCCGATGGTCGAGGGTCGAAGACCGTTACTTAGATCGTGCTGATACGAATCCGTTGACAGGCGGCACGTCGAAATCAGAAGTTCAACTGGGTCCACGGAAGATTTCAGGAACTATTTGGAACGACACATTTTATGAGGCAAGTGGACTTTTGTCCTATTGTGGGCCCCAGATATTTTGTTTCTGGCCCAAACTTGTCACTCATCCATTGTCTAGTGTGATTACATACATGCATATCCCCATTTCCTCATTTCTTATGTTTTCCCCGATCTCACCTAAAAACAATCCCCAAAACCCTTTCAATCCTTGTTGGAGTGGACTTGGGAGGTTGAGTGAGAGACAGAAAGGTGCTGTGGAGCTAAGGGATGGAAAGGGGCAGCAGGACCGCTGTCCACGGCGGAGGAACGGTAAGACATGAACCCTTTTGTTTTTCAAAATTCAAATTCCTCATTTTGGACATCTAGGAAGGACTTTAATAATGTTGTGATGTTTTTTGGGTTCATATAAGTACCCAGAAGAGACTTTAGGCGGGAGAAAAGGGCTAAGACGCCCTCGGGTTGGCTGGGAAAAACAGGGGTCGTGGGTTCAATTTGCACAATAGGGTTTTAGGCGTCCTTTCTTAGGTTTAAAGATTTTAATAGATAGAAAATGATGAGATAGGAAGTTTAGGATTGGATTGGATCAAATTGGACGAAAAATGGGGGAAATATACCCTTGGACAAGTCACGCCGGTCCAAGCAAACCGGTTGTACAGAACCGAACCGGACCGACCGGTTTGCTGAAGGTTAAAGATAACTGTGCAGGGCGCGTGGAGGCACTTGAAGCATTTTTTGGGGAAGGTTCCAACATGTGAAATCATCTATTCGATGTAACGAACATTTTGAGACGGGTTTTGAGTCGATCGGACACCGTTCCGATATAGTTCAGGACATTCGAAAGTTCATGATCGACTTTAAAAATAGTTAAAAATTTCAGAAAAATACGGGGCCTTTGTGAGGGGTTATTTAAATAGTTGGTAACCCTCTATTATGATTTGGACAGGTTCGGGAACCCTGCAGATGGCGATTTACCCAGTAAGGCGTTTTGGCGCGTGTATCGAGGCGCAGATTCCGATGGTCTGTGAGTGGACTTGTTTTATGAATTCGATGCATGCATAAATTTTTTATATGAGTTTATGAACATGTTTCATGATTCCATGAGTGCATTTGTTTGTGGTAGCTTAAGATTGACGTATTTGCACATTTTTCGAGGTTTTTGGCTTTATGTCAGACCTTTGTGTACTGCATTTTCAATTATGATTTGATGAACGGGTTTTGGATTTGAAAATATGAAATCGGGCATGAGACCCATTTGATTTACTAACTCTCGGACTTAAAGCCCATTTTATTTGACGAGAATTCGGGCTGAAGGCCCATTTGAGTTATACGATCGGGCCAAGGGCCCCTTTGGTTTACGATTTTGGGCTTGAGGCCCCGTTGCTTGTGAAATCGGGCTTGAGGCCCCTTTGATTTCTGGTATCGGGCTTGAGACCCCGTTCTTTGTGATTACGGGCTAGAGGCTCAGTTGATTTTGAAATCGGGCTCGAGGCCCTGTTATCGTGATATCGGGCTTAAGTCCCAATTTGGGTTTATGAAATGAGAATCTGGGTTGAGTCCCTATTAAATTGTGGATTTAGGCTGAGGCTTGTGAAATTGGATTTGAATCAGATTCGAGGAATCCTATTAAGATTCGGGCATAAGACCCAGTTAAGAAAGAAAGTATTTCGAAAATGTATATACCCTCCATATGATTTGATTGGTCTCCTCCAGACGTCGACCTGGAGAGTCACGATCCACTACCCGGATTGAGTATCCCTATAGGGAGCACATTCAAGGAGTGAGAGTTATGATATGGTCTCGAACTGGGTCCTATGACAGCCATCCGAATGTCGTAGATCCTGGATGTTGGATAGAGCCTCATAGATGTGGAATTTCTAGGGGTAGACTCGGAGTGAGACCCTGAGTAGTATGCATACTTATATAGATGAATCGTGACATATATCGGGGATGTGTTCCCTAGGGGCTTTGTGCCCCGAGTTGGCATCTCATATGAGATGCCGAGGATGGGTTCTATGTATGTAGATACGTATGAGGTTTTACGAAAATGAGGTTTGAGGCGGAGACCCCGTGTTCTATGTTTTGGAAAGTGGTTTTGCGCTGAGACCCATATGATGTGATTTGGGCAGAGTCCCACATGATTGATTTTGGGCTGAGTTCCCATGTATGGATTTAAGGTTTCGGACCAAGGCCCTAAAGGTTTTGTGAATGTTTTGATAAACGGTTTTCGAATGCATGCATGTTTTTAGTGAAGGGCATAAATGTCATTTTATTAAAAAATGTTTTTATTAAATTATTGTTTTTTTCCACTCACGACTTTTGATGTTTTGAATGCCCTTCAGGTTGATCGCGGATGCGGGCTGTAACAGAGACCGAGACATCACATTCCTCTTGCGGATCCTGGCGCGCTCTAGAAGCCCCGAGTCGGCTGAAGCGGGAATTTTCCCTGGTCTGACACTTCGTGTCGGACAGGATCAGGCACGTCCCACGTTAATCCCGGGGGATTTGGGATGGGTCCTGTCAATTCTGGTCTTTTCCTTTGCATTGACATTTGTGCTCGGTGAGATTGGGACACTTGTCCCCTCTTTAGACGTCTGTGGAAGCCTCCTTACCACCTCACAACCGCCTCTCAATTGTTTTAAATAGAATGAAATCGTGATGTGTGTGTATTTGGTGACTGTAGACCAAGAGAGAGTGAAAACAGAGACAGTGTAATCCAATCCCCACGATCACCCTCAGACCTCATCGAATGCTGGTACTTTGTGAAGGAAAATGAGAGAGGAAGGTGAGATGAGGCTGGTGGTGGTCACGGCGGTGCACAATGGCGTCGATAGGTAAGTTTCCCGTGAATGTTCTGTTTTGAATTCGAAAATGGAAAACCTTGTATTAATGGTTTTTGATCGAGTCTCTTAACTGGAACATGTTTTGGACGTTAAGGCGAGTTGTTAGGGCTTGGAATCGAGGCCTAAGGTGGCAGGAGTCGTGATGTAACGACCCGTCCCGAATATCGAGATTTAATAATATTTAATTGTGATTTACTAATCTGGGAATAGTTGGGCGATTTTGGACGAATTGTGCAAAATGACCGTTTTGCCCCTGGGCGTGGGCAAAATGATGACTTTTAATTTGGATGGTCAAATGGACTTTGACCGATGACCGTGACGTAGTTCGGGACGTCACGAGTTCATAGACATGTGGCACGTTCGATTCCGACGTTCGTGGTGAAAGTTATGATGTACGGAAGTGCAAGGGCATTTTCGTAATTTGGACGATATAGGGGGAAATGTTGACTTTTTGATCGGGGGGTCCGGTGGCCGAGGACCAAGGACCGTTAGGAAGGTCTCGATGCCCTGAGTTCGTAGACAGGCGGCACGCATCAATCGGAGTCCGTATGACCGAGTTACAGGTCAGGATGCGTGAAGGGCATTTTGGTAATTTTCTGCACAAGGGCAGAATTGTAATTTCACACGGGACACTGTTTCATTGAATTGGCCGTGAAGTGGATGGTTTGTGCGATGGATCCCATGATTTGTTTATCAATTTAATGGCTGAATTGGGACAGTGTGAGGTGTGATTGCACATGTATTGTGCTGGCAATCGATTGCACGACATGGGCATTGGTTTGTTTAATGGTTTCGGGTCAGTGCAGGGGAGCTTTGCACAGTCGTTTGAGGACGATTTTGGGTGCCTTTAACGGCTAAATTGGATTAAAGGATTGGAATATATGTCGAGTGGGTTACTCTGGGATTGAGAATGAAAGGAAATGAGGGAAATTGGTGTTGGATTTCTCTGAAAACCCGAAACTGGTTTCTGGGAAATTCAAATGCAAACTTCTAGTTTTAGGCCAGCCCAAGCCTAATTGATGATGGATTGAGCTTCCTGGAACTTCAACGTGTCGAACCAGATCAAATGGGGCAAGCTTTGGGGCTCCTAGGGCCGTGGACGGACGAGGTGGACGGCCGGAAAACTCAAGCTTGAGTCGTGATGATTGAGGTAACGTCGTGTTCAATTAATCATGTGAATTGGTTCGTATTAATCCTTATAAGCTTCCTGTGAAGTTAATTTGACAATGGTTGAGGATTGATGGAGTTTTGGTGATTGACCCGTTTTGGGTGATCACTGGTTGTTGACACGCTTAATCGATGGTTGATGTTGATCATTGACACATAACTGAAATTGGTTGGTTTATGATTGTTATAGGATCAAGAACGGATCGAATTGATGTCGAATTGGGTGTGTTCGAACCGGATCCTATCGCGGGCTTTCCAACCCGTTTACCAGACAAACGGGTGAAGAAGGAACACTGTAGCAGTCACTGTAGCAGGCGCGTGGCTTTCACGCGCAGCCACTCACGACGGCGCGTGACGGCGCGTGGGCACGAATCTCGAGGTGAGGTCAACATGACTTTTGTCCTATACAATGTAACGAACATTTTGGGATTGGTTTCGTGTCGATCGGACACCGTCTCGATATTGTTCGGGATGTCCGAAGGTTTTAAATCCAGTTTAAAAACAATTAAAAATTCGGAAAAATTACGGGACTTTAATAGGATGTTAATGATGAGGTTAGTAATCCTCTAATGTGAATTGGACAGGATTGGGAGTCCCGGTGATAGTGGTGTGGCCCGGGAAGGCCTATGGCACGCGTATCGAGGCGCTCGGTTAAACGGTCTGTGAGTGGACGTTGGTTTTATAAATTCGATGCATGCATAACTGTTTCATGATTGTTATAATTTTGATTAAATGATTTATTTTGGATATTGGCGAGTTTAAATGATTTCACGGATTCGAGGTGATTTACGTGTTTGCACGAAAATCGAGGTTTTCTGGATTTGCACCGATTTCCATAAATGTGGTTGGATATGATTTCATGAAACAGTTACGGATTTGTTAAAATGAAATCAGGCCAGTGGCCTAGTTAATTTACGAATCGGGCCAGGGGCCCAGTTAATTTACGAATCGGGCCAGGGGCCCAGTTGACTTATATATGTGATTTCGGGTCGGGGACCCTAAAATGGAATTGAATAAACTATTTCGGATTTGATTCAACTATTTGGACTTATGACGGTTTTATGGAAATGCGGGGCAGGGCCCTTGTGATATTTTGGAAATGAATAATAAAATGTGTTCCATAAAACCATCTCGATATGAGGATATATGTACCCTGGTCTCCTCCAAGTGTCGGGGACACTGGAGAAGTCACGGTGCATTGCCTGCGAGGGCTCATTGTACGGAGCTACCGGACCGTATAGTGATCCAGGAGCAGGATTGCTCGACGTCAGACATCGGGGATGTCAGAGATATGGATCCGGTGAGACCCCGGGCAGCACGCGTTGCTTAATACCTTGAGATATGACGTCTGGAACGTCAAGCGTCTAGGACGCTAGGCATCGGGGATGCCGGAGATGGAAAAAATAATAAATGAGTATTACTGGATTTATGAAATAACTCTTGGATTGACTTTTGGAATTTGAAACTATGCTTTGGTTTCCGGGCTAAGGCCCTAATGGTTATTTCGGAATAAATATGTGAAAAGTGGTTTATGGTGCATGCATATGCTTTTACTGGGGGGCATAAATGTCTTATAAATGTTTTAAACAGACTTGTTTATTTTCGTTCACTCACAGCTTTTGTTTTAATGCCCTTCAGGTTGATTCCGGATGCGACTGCAGCAGAAACTTGAGCATCGCACACCTCCTCCATCGATCCTTACGCACTCTAGAAGCCCGTTTGGGCAGTGGCAATAGGTTATCCCTTGTCCGACACCTCTTGTCAGACGGGAGCATGGTACATCCCATGGTAATCCCGGGGGGGATTGGGATGGGTCGTGTCAAGTGGTATCAGAGCAGGTTTTGCTCTTTTGTGCGCGAAGGTCGAGGGTGTGATGTCTCTTTGGGCTGCAGTTACGTTGTCAACCTTATAGATAGTGTTGGGTTTGAGTAGCGGATAAAGTGTGTTTGGCCCAATACGCCGTGCATTGATGCGATTCAACCCAAGTGGGGTTGTATACGATTAACTGGTAATGTGGGACCGTCGGTTCGGTCATGTGATGATGGATTGTTGTGCCACTCGGCACGGCTGGGTTCAGGGAACCCCATTGGAATAATGATAAGGAAATGCGAAACTCAGTTGAGTATTGGTCTATGTTTTGGACCCTGGTAGTGTTGGCTAGTGTACGGGGTGTTGGTGCATCGGAGTTAGCCGATGACCTTCGTGGTGGAACCCACGATGGAACCCACGTTGAGTTGATGATTGGATTGGATTGGACGTCTATACGATGTCAGGACCGCGGGGTCGGTCAGGTTGTGGATTTTACTGCAGAAGGCAGTTGGGTTCGATGGAACCCTAGGGTGTGATTTTGGAACCCTAATTTATAATTGATGGACCGAAAGGTGAACCTTAAATGAGAACTTGTGCTGCGACGAGCGGCTGAGGTCGTGGATGACCATGTGGATGACTCTAGTGAGTCTTATGGGTTTCGATCTACGGATACGGTTGTGAGATAAAATATGGAATCCAGTGTTGGATCGAATATTAGTGTGATGTGTGGATACGGATCTTGACAGCGATGACTGTTGGTCGACCGTTGTGTCGAGAAGACTGGCTATCGAGGGTATTTTGTGTGGCTTTCACACTTGAGGATCTGGGGATGTTCAGGGAACGTCCATTATCCTGATGTGCCAGTGGTCAAATTGGATGTACCCATAGTCGTGGGGTACGAGTGGTGTTACAGGATCGTCGTTCGGAATGAACGGAGATCCAGGGTAACAACTTTGCACACAGTGTGCTAGCATGGATGTTCGTGTGCTATGTATGGATGTTGGTATGGTGGTACCCTTATGCCAATACTAGTATGGATGCCTGTGTGCTGATACTAGTGTTGATAATGGTGCCTTGGTGCTGGTACTAGCGCGGGTGCAGGTGTCAAAAAATTGCGATGACGATGAGCCACCAGTTGGGGTGTGACTTTGTCATGATGTACATATGATCGGTATCTGCGACTCAGTAGTGGTTGAGTCTTGGACTGGATAGGATCCAGTGGAGGTTGTGTCGTGTTGGGATAAGTCCCAACAGATTTATGATGACAAGTGATGAATGGATAAAAAAGAGATGATTGGAACTTGAGGAATCTAGGGACGATGTTCCCTATGTCATGTGTATTGGTGGATTTGGGGAGTTGTGGTCAACTCCGAGATTGGTAAGTTTGTGTACTGCTCATATCCCTTGAGGGTACAAGGAAATTATTGAAATTGGAAAATTCGGGGAAACCATTCGTGGCATTGACGTGTGATTTTGTGATTGCGAATCACTTGGAACCTGAGGATTGAACCTGTTTAGGTTGAGATGTGAGACGGAGGCAGTGTGGTATGCACATCCAGGCAAAGTTGGGGATATCTCGTTCGGAATCGGGGTGTGTGCATACATTTGTATTGGTGGACGTGAGGTCCGAGTAATGAATTGATCTTGGACACATGATGGTCCAAGTGAGGTATGGACATGGGCAGTCCAGTGGTTGGACTTGACATCTCATTGGGAGCATGTCTGTTTCCAACATGGTTGGAACTCCTGATTCGGGGAGACATCGGGGATGTCATGGTTGGTCCAAGTGAGCTGGACGTCATGGACGTCAGACATCGGGGATGTCAGAGATATGGACCCGGTGAGACCCCGGGCAGCACGCGTTGCTTAATACCGTGAGATATGACGTCTGGAACGTCAAGCGTCTAGGACGCTAGGCATCGGGGATGCCGGAGATGGAAAAAATAATAAATGAGTATTACTGGATTTATGAAATAACTCTTGGATTGACTTTTGGAATTTGAAACTATGCTTTGGTTTCCGGGCTAAGGCCCAAATGGTTATTTCGGAATAAATATGTGAAAAATGGTTTATGGTGCATGCATATGCTTTTACTGGGGGGCATAAATGTCTTATAAATGTTTTAAACAGACTTATTTATTTTCGTCCACTCACAGCTTTTGTTTTAATGCCCTTCAGGTTGATTCCGGATGCGACTGCAGCAGAAACTTGAGCATCGCACACCTCCTCCATCGATCCTTACGCACTCTAGAAGCCCGTTTGGGCAGTGGCAATAGGTTATCCCTTGTCCGACACCTCTTGTCCGACGGGAGCATGGCACATCCCATGGTAATCTCGGGGGGGGGGGGGGGGGGGGGGGGGGGGGGGGGGGGATTGGGATGGGTCGTGTCACGTGAGGAACAGAGAAGGAAACATTGGAGGTTTGTTCTTCGATGTGGGTGGCAAGTTACAGACTTTAATTCCATGTTTTAATCACGTAGATGGATAGGAAACATTGAGACAAAGCTATAGGAGTTTGAATGGTCGAAAATAGAGTCGAATCGAACGAGTTATAGCGTTGAACCAGTCACGGCGGTCTAGTTGGACCGGAGTTGCAGGGATCAAACCGGACCGGTCTGTACCCAGTTCGGCGAGAGGACAGGGATGACTGTGCTGGCGCGTGAGGCCCCCGCGCATTCCCTTTGGGCGGCACGTGAGGGCTTGTGGGGCCTTGTCTCCGGTCACGGTCAACATGAGTTTTTATCGTATCGATGTAACAAACATTTTGAGACTGGTTTCGAGTCAATCAGATATCGTTTCGATATGATTCTGGATGTCCAAAGGTTTAGGATCGAGTTTAAAAGTAGTTAAAAATTTGGGAAAAATATGGAGATTTATCGGAAGAATATTGGAGTAGTTAGTGACCTTAGAATGTGATTTGGACAGGTTCGCGAAGTCTGGTGATAGTGGATTAGCCGGGGAACGACGTATTGCACGCGTATCGAGGCGGCATCGCGGATGGTCTGTGAGTGGACTTTGCTTTCTAAATTATGATGCATGCATAAATGTTTTATATGTTTTTTATATGTGATTTCTATGTTTATGCTTATGATCTTTATGATTTCCGTTTTTCACGTATTTGGAGATAGTTTACGTATTTGCACGTTTTATGAGATTTTGTCTTATGTTGTGATTTGATATGATTTCGATGATTTTCTTTTAGGATTGGAATGATGATTTGAATTCAAGGATTTATAAATGGATGTCGGAAAGTGCTTTTGGGTTTGAGGCCCAGTTTCTAATGCTTTCGGATTTCAGTTTTCATGTGATTTCTAGATTTGAATTCGGGATTTCAAATGATGATTTAGGATTTGGTTATTGAATTTGGTTTTCGATGGATTTCTGGATTTCCTATGATTTTCATATGGTTTTGGGTTTAAAGACTCATTGATGTTGCTGGATCTGGTTTTGGATTTAAAGACCCGGTTGATTGATGACGGAGGAGGGCCCTTGATTGATATGTTTTGAGTTTAAAGACTCGTTATTGTGATATCCCCTGAGGCCTATTGTTTGTGTTTTGAGTTTAAAGACTCGTTGATATCCCGGGGAGGCCTGATATATATGTGTTTTGAGTTTAAAGACTCGTTGATATGAGATCCAGCTGATTGTTTGACTTGTGATTTACTGTTGGTTTTCAAATGGATTTCAGATGTTTTGGGCGGTGGCCCAGATGATTTGGATTTTGTGGATTTTTGGGCTGAGTTCCCGTACGTTGATTTTAATTTATGATTTTCATTGATGGTTTTCTTATTTTGGAAAGGAAATGGGTTTTGAATGCATGCATTGGTTTTACGTGGAGGGTATAGATGTCTTTTTCTTGTAAAATGTTTTATGAACTTTTTTTTTTTCCACTCACAGTCTTTTATGTTTTTCGATACCCTCTAGGTTGTTGATGCGGTGCATGCTGTTGTTAGTGGGACAGAGACATCACACACGCGATCCACAGTGATTTTGCGCACTCTGGGAAATCGGAAGGTGTATTTGGACGACGTTGACTTGGGTATCCCTTGTTTGGCTTGCGTGTTCCACGGGGGTTGAACGGGTGTTTAGCCTTCGTGTCACATGAAGGTTAGACAGGAGCATGACTTATCCCTTAATCGAGGGGGATTGAGGGTGGGTCGTGTCACTCTGGCATTTCCATGTCATGTGATGACGTCAGCAGGTGACGTCATCACTGCCACATGTCACTAACACGTCAGCTCTAACAACCTGACACACTGCCATGTGGCGCCACCTCGTTGGTCCATGTGGTCTAACAATGCTGACGTGGACCTACCACGTTAGTAGCTACGTCATCTGTCACACTCTGACAGCTCGCCATGTGGCACCATCTCATTGGTCCACGTGGATGGTCAACGCTGATATGGACTGCCACGTCGACATTGACTGGACCTGACACATATGCCACATGTCACTACCCGATTGCCCACATGGCCTGACAGAGGATGACGTGGACTACCAAGTCATCATCGTCTTCCTTCAGACGAGTTGACCTATTTTCCTACGATAGGTCGTTCGACCCGGTTACTAAACCCGACTCGTTCTCAGCCGTTTCTCAACCAAAATCCCTCGTTATTTCAGCAATCTCTATGTCTCTCACCCATAAATCTACCCCTAACCTCAAAATACAAAAACAGGGCTGGAAACTCACCTGGCCACGATTAATCTTCACAGTCAACATTCAAGTTCGAACCCAGGGTTATCCAGGGGTCCTCAGCCACTCAAATTTGTCCCTAACGACTCTTCCAAACTCAAAGTAGACAACCCAAGCTTCAAAAAAGGTTTTAGACATCCAAAAACTCAAAACCACAACTCACACACACACGGGTATCGGGTTTACCTGGGTTTTCTGGGTTTTCAGGCCACGGTCCAAGGCTCCGCCGCATCCCTGGTCGTCTCCCAGTCTCACCCTCAATCTCTGTCAGTCTCTTCGTGGTCCTCAAACCCGATCGAAAGCAAATAGGCAAGATAGGGGTTTTGGGTAGGATGAATGAAATAGGAAGGTGGATAGATGCATGTATGAAAGATGAGTAGCAATGGATGAGTGACACTTTTCACTCATCCATTGGGCCTAAACACAAATATTTGGCCCACTAGAAATAAAGTCTTCTTGCCTCGTAATTCGTGTAATCGTACCCCAATTCATTCCAGACCCATAACATTCCCGTACGATGTTCGATTTTGACGTGTCATCTGTCTACGGACTCGTATCATCTCAATCTATGCAATGGACCTCAGCCCACATGCATTTGACTTCTCAGGTTAAAAGTCGACATTTTCACGTATTTAGGGGCAAATTCGTAATTTCACTCCGATCGTCCAAAAATCCTCGACTAATTTCTGATTAGTCTCGCTAATCCTCAATCAATTCTCGAAATTCCCATAAATTTGAAACGGGTTGTTACACTGGATGGGGCTAAGAGTAGCAGGCCTTGATGCTACAGTCAATCCCTAAATGGGCAGACCAAGAAGGAAATGGGCTTTCCCAACTCAAGTGTAGGTGTGACACTAGTAAAGGATACTGCTACTAGACAGTGTAGGTTGGTTCTGTTTTCGGTCCAAGAACCTTTCTTCCGATCAAAACGATCGTGGAGCAGGCGGGCAAGAATTCTCTAGCGTTGATTTTTTTATGTCTTTTTCAAGGACTTAACATTCTTTTCCAGCATTACCCAAACCAGTCAATTTTATTTCACCATGATACTCTGATTGGCGACGTTGTCGTTTCAGTTCGTTAATGAGGTTAGTGGTCCCAGGTTCTCTCGAGCCAAAATCAAAGTAATTGGACCAATGCACAAAGTTTGTATCCCGATTTATGAAGTCGGAGACCACGTTCAGATGGTATGTCCTGAAAACCAATTACTTACTTAAGAAAATATAGTTTTTTTTTTTTGTATTGAATTGAATTCGAAGGTACAAATACAGGAATGAAAAAGTACTTGAATTTAAATTAATTGAAATTACAAGTGCAGGGAAGTAAATTATTCCCTTCGTACTTCAAACTGGTAATAAGCAAGAAGTTCAAGAACCATCAACTGAAAAGAATATCAGTCGGAAATCATGTCATAAGATGGTAGAGCACTCAAATGTGACGGCGAGACGTCAAAGAGGAGGTTTAAGTTCCTCAGCAATCAGCCATGAACTGGCAATCAGGATGACTTTCCGTAGGGCCGTAGTTAGGATGGTTTTCCGTAAAACGGTGATCAAACACAATCCATGAACCGGTAATCGATATGACTTTCCGTGAATCGATAGTTGATAATATCAACCCTTATGACTCAAAGTGGTTAGGAAGATGGTTGATCTCCTGTGAACTTCCTCTGAAAGTCCAGGAACTAGTCAGTCGGGATGAAGGTAACCTTTATGACACAAATAGTCAGAAAGAAGGTTTATATAGGAAATGAAGCTTAACCATTATGACAATGTTATTGGAGCGGTCATAAAGATGGTTAGGCAGTTGCATAAATGCCTCAAAGGGGTGAGAAGAGAAGCTGCATCTTGATTTCATAGGTCGAAAGAAGTAGTTTTTGCTACAAGGGTCAGCTATTTTTAACCATGAAACCTTGGTTAAAGGTGTTTATAGGTTCAGAAATTGATGAAAATCAATTTGCTGAGTTTTGATTGATTGATTGCTTGGTTTTTGATAAGCCAAGTCATTCTCCATTTATAGGCAGTTGAGGGAGTTCTTCAACTTGCTGGATCGGGACCCATGCAAGACCTACCTTCCCATTTTTTCAGTTGAGTACTTCCTCCTTTGCCTCTGTCTTCTCCATATCATGTCAGCACCACCCAAGTCTCCTTCCTTTTCACACTTGAGCTGCCTGGTCTTGAGCCAAAAATCGTTATTTGGGTCTTTGCCGTGACTTGGACCCAAAGGGGATTTTTTTCGGGTGTAAACAACATTAATCGGGATGATAAGTATATTTGGTGTTTATCCACTCATGTTAGATTCTCTTCTAAGTGGATGTGGCATGAATTGGAAGGTAGAGGGGCGTTAGTGCCATGGGCTCATTTGGTGTGGTATAGAGATGTTGTCCCAAGAGCTAGTTTTGTTTTATGGATTGTGATGTATGGTCGTCTTTCAAATTTCGATCGTATAATTTGGTTCTCTTGAACTTGTATGCCATATGTGCTCTACGAAGGAGAAAAAGAATCATATGAACACCTTTTTTTCCAGTGCCCTTATAGTGGCTGTATATGGAGGCATGTACTAACTAAATGTGGTGACCAATGGTTAAATCTACCGAGGTTATTGTTTTTGGAGGCTAATGTTGTCGTTTGGAAGGGTCATTCTCTGAGGAGAACAATAAAAACACTTGCTCTATCCGTGACTGCTTATCATATCCGGAGACCGCATAACAACTGAATTTTCAACAATACCAAAACTGTTCCAACATTAGTTCTTAAGCTTATTCTTCAAATGATAAGATTAAGACTTCTCAATTTTAAGTTTAAGCTATCAGATAGTAATGCTCAGATTGGAAGGACTTGGAGCATTGTGTAAATTTTGTGTTCACCTTTGGCTTTCGTGCCTTTCCGTGAGACTTGGTCTTATTCGATCTGTTATGTTTTAGGACTATTCTGACTTTCCCTTTAATCTAATTATATATGTATATATAAACGTATGATATAAATATTACCCTATACAGATTAGGAATTGATCATCGATTACTTACAAAAATAAAAATCATTTGCATGAATCAAATCTTGAACTTGCATGTTAAATGTGCTTTCTGTGCTGAGAGGCATGATGCATGCTTCATTTTTATTTTATTTCCAGAGGCACGTGCTTATGTGAGCACACTTAACTACTGCAGACAACAATCCAAAAGCAAAACAAGAATTGCAGTAATATGCACGTGATGGTTGATCATGTGTGATGTCAGACAGACTTTATGACCATTAACAAAATCAATACAAATCAATTCAATTTTATGGCAAAAGCATTCTTTCCAATTATCATCCCTCCAAAAAAACAGTACCTATTACCTACAGTAGTATTCGTATTTTATCTATGTTGAAAAATCTCAGAAGTTAGATATTTATAAAAGTTAAACTTAATACTCTTTATAGAATTAACGAATTTTTAAAAATTAGGATAAATTACAAATTTATTATTGAGTTTTCTATTATAATTTATTATTTTGTGTTTTACACTGAATTTTAATATCATACTTAAATTTTCAAATATTGTATTTAAATAGTTTAAACTCTTTAAAAAAATTTACTCACATCCCACCATCATGTTTTTGTAGAATATTTGTTAGATGATGATTTTAGGCAAAATTTCTTCATCACTTACTAATTTTTTTCCACTCAACTTCTCATGCCGAAATGTTGGACAAGTGATAACTAAACATTAATAATCGTTTCGAGATTCGTTTTTGGATGAGCCCCACACATGCATGGAATCAACTGATGCAAATTGTTCAGAAAAACATGACCGTGAGATGGTGAAGTTGTTTAAAAAGTTTAGGTTATTTATGTGCAACATTTAAAAGTTTGGAGTGTAACACTAAAATTTGGTATAAACACAAGATAGTCAATTATAATTTACTAGAAAAGTAATTTACTTATTTGTATGTGTGTATATATATATATATATATATATTTGCATACCTAGTAGGCATAGTGTGGTTAGATGTAGATACTGGTCATATCCAAATCCAAATTGTTAAAATTTAAACGGTTCGATACAGTTTGGATTTTCTAAAATTAGAAATGAATTAAACCATTGCATATCAAATCATTACTAACGATTCAATTTGAATCGATATGAATGGTTTATGCATAATAAGAAATATATATAGGCTAGATGGACTCACTATCACATTCTCAACTAAAGTTTTTAAGGTTCATTCATTCAAACATTCACGATTTGTAGAATGGGATTTTCAAACATTCCCACCAATTTTTTTTTTCAAATATTCCAACCAATATATAAAATATAGAGCAACATTATAAATGAAACCAACAAAATATAGTAACATTTAAGGTCTTTAAAATCAACAAAATACAACAATATTTATTAAATTTGCTTCAAACATTCCAACCAAAATATAAAAAATACAACAAAATTATAAATGAAATCAATCAAAACACAATAACTGAGGTGCACTTACTTATGTAAGGGTACAAGGTAGATTTTAAAATTAATAAATATTAATATATTTCTTAACGTTTCGGTTTGAATTTAACGAGTTTTCAAAATAAAAAATACAAAACCAAACCATAACTAACGAAGTAGTTTATATTTTCAAACCGTTTAAATTTTTTTTTATCAAAACCAAGTCGTTGGACAAAGATCAGTTTAAAGTGGTTCAGTTAATAGTTACAACGAATTTATACCACCCCTAATAAAAGTATTTTAGTATTTACATATATTTCATAATATTTAATTAAAAAAATTATATTTTATGGGTTATATTTAATATTTTGAGAACTCGAATGGATATTTATGTAAAGTTCAAATCTAAAGAATATTTGTGAAAATACAAAGAATATTTGTGTAAATAACTCCCTAAATTTTAATGATAACAAGTCACGTTTGAAAGTACTAAAGCTCATTTCTATTCGATTAAATTTTACATCTGTAACTCACCGCCGTAACCAAAGTAATACCCTAAACTGAGTAATTTGTAATGAATTACGAAACGACTTTTATCCTTATGAGTTATGATAAATCCCGAGACGCTTGCGATGATGTATTAAAGATACCATCTTTTTTATTGTGAATCCCGAATTTGTGGCTAATTAAGCTCCACAAATTGGGATAGTGAGTCACAGAGACAAACAAAGAAATGTCAGGCCCTCAGTGTTGCTCTCACCCCCCAACACTCAACCCATCAAGCGGCTCCGGCCACGTTGAGAAGTTTGGTGGTCTCGACACCTACCTCTCCGGCTCCCCTCACTCCAAGCATGCCGTTCTTTTCATCTCCGACGTTTTCGGTACCTACCCACCACTTAAAAAATCTCTTTTTTATCATTCGAAGTGCTTAGTAATTTGTACCTTTTTCTTCATTATCTGATTTGCCTGCTTTATTCTGTATTTGAGTGATCTATATGTATTTTTGGCTTCATGGGTACTGATTTTTAGGTTCTGAATGTTAATGGCTGTTCTAGTTATGTTTGGTTGACTAATGAATGATGATCATGAAGGAATCGGTTTTTGACTTTTCCATTTTCCCTTTGCCTTTGTGGGTTAATTGGTAGATTATCTTTTGTTTTCTTGATATTCAGTTTGGTCATGAAAAAGGACTTCAAAGCTTAATTTTGTTTTTTTCCATTTTCGTGTGTCTTTATCAACTCCTAACTTGTGTCCCCATTTATTTTGCATCCTTTCTTCCTTCTTCTTTCTCCATGATTGCTGTTTTCATTCTATTTTTATTGGCTCCAAATTGGGAATTCGAAACTGGGATGAAGGAAGTCGATATAGCACCTTGAAATAGTTAACTTTTGATCCGTGAAGCCATCTGCCTCTGCTATCCAATTAAGTAGCTTGCTAAGACGTTTTATAAGCACACAATTTCTTAATGGTACATGTTGATTTTCCATGCAGGATATGAAGCTCCAAACTTGAGGTATGATTTATTCCCATATCTTCTTGGGTACAGCCATATTTGTTTTGGATAGTCTGATAGATACGTTCTCTGAGTTGCTTCGTCCCAAATTTGTGATACCATGGTCAACACTTGAGTTTGAAATAATTTACTTAAAGAGTAATTGTTAAGGGAAAAAATGGAAAATAATTGTAATAGGTTTATATGCAACTAAGTTCTGAGAATAGTTACAACCATTAAATAAAATTGTCTATCAGATGTAGCAACGTTGTTGAGATTCGTTCTTTTGAAAATGGAATATCCCTTATGCTTGGAACATCCCCACCTATATTTTGATTATCAGACTCTATATACTACAACGAAGGATAATTATTTCGTCCTTATAGTTTCCAACATCTGAGATTTTTTTTTCTCCACAAAGAACAATTACGGTATTTACCTAAACTCACTGTATCATTTGTATATATCATAGTATGAATATGAATTACATGATATACTATCTTGAACTAATGCCACCTGCATTCTGGTCTGAAGAAAGCTGGCAGACAAAGTTGCAGCTGCTGGCTTCTTCGCTGTGGTTCCTGACTTCTTTTACGGAGACCCTTTTGTACCTGGAGATGAAGGATTTGGCGCTCTCCCTGCTTGGTTGAAAAACCATGGATTGGTTGGTTCTGTAATTCTCTTATGATGCAGATGAAGGAAATTTTTATTTATTAATAATTCAAGGACTTTTTCACGTATCCATATGTGATTCTTAGGCGGACACAAAAATTTCTGATTCTTATTGGGGAATTCTCATTCTTGGCTGTTTTTAAGTTTCTGTGTGTGTTCAGCTTGGAAGTCCAATTATTGTTGTTGGTTTTAAAGTTTATGCATGTATGGTCTTTAATTGCTGTTTCCACCTTTTTAGTTAAGAACAAAAAAAAAAAATGACCCGATTTTGTGGTGTTTTACGATGCAACTGTTGAGTGACAAGTCTGCTTAAAATGCTTACCTTTTGAACAGGACAAGGCACTCGAAGATTCAAAATCAGTACTTGAAGCTTTGAAAACTAAAGGTTTTTCTGCAGTTGGTGCTCTAGGATTCTGTTATGGGGGTGAGTTCACTTTCCTTCCTTTCATCTTTATTTTTGTGATTTATTAGTTTGATTTTGAGTTCGACAGAATGTCTCATATTTCTTCATGTTTTTTGTTTTGTTCTTAGGACTATATTCATTCTTAATTTAATGAGTTCAGCCAATATTGGAAATATTGTTTCCATTGAGATTAAATTATTTTCGCTGGTTTTCAGCCAAGATTGCGGTTGAACTTTCGAAGCTGGAGTTGATCCAAGCTGCTGTTCTGTGCCATCCTTCATTTGTCACTGTGGATGACATCAAGGGTAATGTTCGATCTCTGTACTTATTATTTAGGAAATACTTACCGAAGTAGTACAATGAAGACTGTACGTAAATGATTATAATAAATAAGATGCTTATGTCTTACAACCATACACTCACTTCTCTCTGTGCCTACCGGCAAATTTATTGACCTATTCCTTGAATTTGTTTCAGAGGTTAAGGTTCCCATTTCGATACTTGGAGCTGAGATTGACCAGATGTCTCCACCTGAAGTCGTGAAACAATTTGAAGAGGCTTTAACTGCAAAATCTGAGGTAGGAAATATACACATCTTTTACTGAGATTTTCTACTTGTTCAATTTGATTATATTTTTTCAGTGAAAGGACAATTTGTGCATGACAATTTCGTACTGTTGGTTTGATGATATCGCAGGTTAAAAGCCACGTAAAGATATTCCCAAAAGTGGAACATGGTTGGACTGTGAGGTACAACGATGAAGACGAAGCAGCTGTTAAGGTCGCGGAGGAGGCTCATCGGGACTTGCTGCAGTGGTTCTTGAACCATGTCAAGTGAATTCTATCAATCACTTTGAGATTGTCAGATCAGTTTGGATCTTATCGTGTCAACTGCATGCTATTTACTAATTACTATATCACAATAATGCCGGCGGTTTATGTGCCAATTGTTGTATGTAAAATTTAGTTGCTTGGTGGATGATAGTATAGGTATGAAATGCATTGGCACTTGAATATGATTTTCACAATTCACGTATTAAATAAAATTAGGGCAAATTGCACTTTATTTTACTATCTTCTTGTTCACATCAAATTTTGCATATGTACTTGTACTTTCAAATCTTACCTTTATTATTATGTAATCTTTACAATGTTACAGTTTTTATTTTCTTCAGTTAAATTTTTTCGTTAAATTTTTTTGTTAAGGGATGACGCAAACAAGGTAAAACCAATTATGCGTTGTTAGAAAATGATACAGAATTGAAGATGGCAGTTGATTTCTTACTTGTGTCAAGTTTCGAAGTTCCTTCCATATGATCATGTCTTCATTCCTTGTCATTTTATACGAAGTTTCTTATCAAATGCTTATTTTCCAGATGCAGTCCGCAAAGGCGAGAGGGGAGATATTTTTTTTTAACTTGTTTTATTATTATTATTATTATTATTATTATTATTATTATTATTATTATTATTACTATGTTGTAAGGTTTAGATAATGTAAAATTTAAAAATACAAGTTTAGACGGATAATTTATTGAAAATAACGTTGTATAATAAATTGTAGTAAAGTTTGGCATTTGGCTGAGGGTATATAATTAGATTCTAATTTATAATTTATGCTCGTAAGCTTGATTAGTGTATGATAAGTGTAAGCAGTACTAGAAATTCTGTCTGTGTCATTGTACACTCTTAGTAATGTTTTAAATATACAAAGCGACTCTTCTAATTAAAAAAGAAGACGAGAAATGTAATCAGTAAAGTAATTTGTTCATACCCAAAATGTTGTCGTAGGGGAATCAAGGGTTGTCATTCGGTGAATCGCTTCCAAATGAGCGGATATACAAGTGTTTGAAGTGATGAGGATCTCTTTACTGTAACTTGTTGCAGGGGGTGTAGTATAAGTAACTAACCTGAATAGGGGGAAGAATAGAAGCCTTGGGCCATGATGCACCGGTCCCACCTTTGGTGGGCTAGTCCAGCTGATTTGACATTCTAGCTACCTTCAAGTAGGCGTGCCACTAATAAAAACTACTACTAGATAGAGTTAGTGATTGGTTCTGAATTGCATCCCATGAACAATCGTTCGTAATCAAGTGAAAGTGAAGCAAGCGAGCATTTTGCTTGTGCTGTTCTTTTCTATGCCTCTCTTGAGAACTTTAAATATATTTTTTTGTGCCTAGTACAAATTCAATGTCGGCGTGTTCATGTTAGCGACGTGCAATTCAGGGTTAGAGGAGGGAGTTAGGAGGATCGACCTCTCCAAATCAGATTTACTCGAATAGTGAACTAGAACACGAAGAAGGTCCTAAGGCTTAAGCATCCACATAACTATTGGTTGATATTTTCCAGTTATCGAAGTCAGGGACTTTGAAGGAGACAAAATGCAAAGGGGAGAGAGGAGATGCAAACACTTACAATATAAATTAAATATTTTCTTTATAGATAGAATTACAAGTGCTTGAAGTAAATTATCTTTAGACTAAGCCATGAGCTGGCGTTCGTGGTCAAGAGACCATCAACAGGATGAACAACCATTGGAAATAATACTAAAGATGTTGGCAGAGCAGTAAAAAGACCAGGCGATGTCAGGGAGTGAGGTTATGAGGGTGTGAGAGTCTTGAAAGATTAGTTGGAGGTAGTCGCAGTGAGAATGATGATCTTTAGACAGGCTGAGCAAGCTTAGTCAACAAGAGTGTATGAAGACTAGGAAGTTCCCAAAAACAAAGCTTGGGACGCAAGTCGGATTGGGAGGAAAACTTGTTGTTCGTTGGAACTAAGAAGGGTTGAGAGGAGAACTAAATCTTGATCTTGGATCGAAGAGACAGCAGGTTTTTCTAAGAAGGCTAGCTTTCGAGTAACAAAGAAAAATTTTGAGGATTTTGTAATTGTTGTAATTGATTGAGTTTGATCAATTATTTGTTAGATTTGATTTGGTTTCCTTTGAGAAGAGGGTTTCTTCTCCTTTTATAGGCCGCATAAGGGTGCGGATGGTCGACACATGCATTCCCAGGTGCATCTCTCTTGCGATGACTAAGTCGCATGTCCCCTTACCCCTTTTGATGATTTTGGCGTCGTGTCAGTGTAATTCTGGAAATTACACTCGCGCTCCTATATGATCCAGGTATGGATACTAGTTGGACTTGGGCCTTAAGTCAGATTAGGCCTTTAATTTCTTAATGACTCTCCCTAAGCACGTAGTGGTATTTTTCGGGTGTAAACATTTCCTCATGAATTCAAAAACTCTTAGACTAGAAGGGCTTTCGGATTCAAGTTGCCCCACTACTCGCGACTTCAATGGCCCACCATTCATATTTTGGAGGTTAACCATTATTCCTAAAAATAGAAATAGGGAAGAAAATCCCATTCTAGTTCTTGGACCAACTGCCACTCCCCATGGGTCTACATCTTGGGTTTTCAGGATCATGTTGTCATCCCTCGAAATAACCTTTCTGTCTTTGAGACGAATGATGTCATCATTCAAGACCTGTGCTTTATGGCCGACTCAGGGTGCCATTTTCCTTTAGGCCTCTACTGGAGTGGCCATGTTCCTACTGAGGCCTACATTCTTAGTTCTTCGCTCAACAGTCTTTGAGCTTCCCCTATCTACCAATGGGAACCCTTCCCGTGGGGAAAGATTCACAATGACTGGAATATTTTTTTCCCGTCGGTATTGGATGTCGGTTGTTCGGAAATTTTGGGGATTATGGTTCCAACAGATGCAGCGGAAGCGGTGGTACTCCGACAAGCTCAGGAGTAATGCAATCTATAAAGAAAAAAAAAAGACGACAAGCTCAGGAGTAATGCAAGCTCAGGAGTAATGCAATCTTCGGTC
Source organism: Prinsepia uniflora (assembly GCA_032719365.1). NCBI lineage: Eukaryota > Viridiplantae > Streptophyta > Magnoliopsida > Rosales > Rosaceae > Prinsepia > Prinsepia uniflora. Next base: position 43,799,122 of record CM064861.1, on the reverse strand, counting down.
CACAACTGTTTATATTCCAAATGCCATTGAGGCATATTACAAATCTACGACTCAATTTGGTACATGGTGGGCTACTTAATTTCAGGTCGTGTTTTTGGCCTCTTTCTCAACAACTTGGGGTCAACAATTCAAGCTATTCGACCAATGTAACAACCCGTCCCGAATTCCGGGATTAGATTAGTAACTAATGAAGGATTAGTGAGATTAACCGCTGATTAGTTGAGCGAAATCGGTCGTACGGTGTAAAATGACCAGTTTACCCCTAGTCTTGGGAAAAGGGTTGATTTTGACTTGAGGAGTCAAAAGTATGAGGATCGATGACCGTGACGTAGATCGGGACGTCACGAGTCCGTAGACAGGCGGCACGTCAAAATCGGACGTTCAACGAGAAAGTTATGGTATTAGACCCGTGTCCTGGAAGGAACGGTGAACGATCCCACATTCCTGCGATGGGGGAATGGTCTGGGAAGGGAATGGTGGTGTGCCTTAAAGGTATAGGCACACACCTATCTAGCACGAGGCCTTTTGGGAGCTCAGTGGCTTTGGGGGGGATTGGAACCCCAAAGTTAAGCGAGTTGAGGCTGGTGCAATTCCATGATGGGTGACCCCCTGGGAAGTTGCACCGTGAGCTCCCGAAAACAAAACCGTGAAGACAAGGGCAAGGAGGCCCAAAGCGGACAATATCGTGCTAGATGCATCGGGACCTGATAGAGGAGGGTTGGGTCCTGACATATGGTCATAGGAGCGAAATCGAGGATTTACGGCTCAGGATTCAATTAAAATAATATTAAAATCTGATTGGGCAGATATTTATATGGGATCCCTGGATGGGTGACAAGTGTCACTCATCCCATTGGTCATTAACCCTAAAAAGTGGATCTAAGTAATTAAAATAATATTAACCTAATTATTTTATAATTAATCCCACCCACTTTCCATCTCCACCGTTCATCTCTACCTCCCCCTCTCATCTCCACCGTCCATCTCCCTCGTCTGATAATCAACTATCATCCTCTTTGTTTTTCATTCTCAAACCCGAGCATCATTCTCCCTTCACTATAAAAAAAAAAAACAAACACACAACACTTAGCACCTCTGACAGGACCCGTCCCAACTGGACGTTAAAAACCGTACACGGTCCTGCTCCCGTCTGACAAGTCAACTGAAAGTCCGAAACTACCCTTCAATACCTGCCAGACAAGGGAATTTTTTTGCGCCTGTGCCCGCACATACCTCCACCTCTAGAATAGCCTCGAACAACGCGCCACGACCTGAAGGGTTAACAAAACAGAAAAGGTGTGAGTGGACAAAAATGACCTCTTATAAAAACATTTACCAAAATACATTCTTACCCTCCAGTTTTCACAAACTTGCATGCATAACGTAAAACATGAGTAATAGTATGAAATCATTCAAGTATGAACAGTGGACCGATAAAATCAAAACATATTTTCCCATGGTCCACAAAAACTCATGTTCACCAAATCAGTTTAACATCTCAAAAAGTTCACAGTTTCTTTAAATCATTTTAACCGCTAAACCACGGTTTCCTCAAAATCATTTTCCATAAACCACGGGACTTATTTCCATATCCTGTTGCTTAGAGTCACGTTTATCCCTGCAACGTGTGCATATCAATAGGCTCAAGGACCGCTCAAAATCCGAGCATCCGCTGCTGTGAACACATCATCAGTCAGCAATCCGTCGCTGGGAAAAACCCTCACCAGCCGACGATCCGGATCTCGTGAACACATCACTTACCGATCCATATAATCCAGCACATCTGACCTGAGTCAAGCCTCCCCTGGGCTGCAAGACAAAGATCGTGCTACGTGACCTCTTCGGGGTAAACACTTCCATCCCGAAGGCGAGCGTTATCTCCAGGGTGCAATCCGGGGAAAAACATATTTTCTCCCGAAAGCCCTAAATATCCGCAACATATCACCATCACAAAAACCAGTGAAAAACAGTTGCATTAAAAACCAAATCATATATCAATACAGGGTCTCAGCCCCAAGTCCCGATTTACTTTATAAATCCGAAAATCATTAATATCATCATGTCATCACATGGAAATACAATTCCAACCAAAATCACAATTCCATTAGGTCTCAAGCCCAAAATATCAATATCACGTAAATCTGTGCAACTGTAAACCCGAGTTGCCACGATCACGTAAATCCATGAAATCAATCACTGACTCATAATCCGAGTCCAAATATCATTTTCAACTTCCTGACTCATAACCCGAGTCAAAACAACATTTTCAATCCGGGCTTTAGCCCAAAACATCATTTGCACGTTCCTCGTAAAACGTGCCCGAAAGACTGATTAAAATAATCACAAAAATCACGAGAATACCAAAAATCATCAAATTCACATGTAACTCCAAATCCGAGTCAAAATCATTATTTACTTGGGTTCTCACGCCCACAATATCATTTATAACCAATTTCATGATTTCTCGAAAATCGTGCCAGAATATAATAATATAATAATCACAAAACCGAGAAATCACCGAATTGAAATACCAATCATGCCAAAGCATATCAAATCATATAATAAAGCATTTTAAATCATATATGCATGCATCACGGTTAGAAAACAAAGTCCACTCACACACACCGTTCAAAACGGTTCGTTTCCGAGCTGCACGTTTTTCCGTAACATCTGGAAATCACAACTCCTGCCCAAAATCATTATAGAGGGTTACTAACATCTCAAAATACATCATATAATTTTCCCCAATTTTTCCGGAATTTAAATACGTATTTAACTCGTAAAATAAAACTTCGGATACGCGGAACATTATCGAAACAATATCCGATTTCACCGAAATCAACGTCAAAATGTTCGTTACACTGAGAGGATCAAAAGTCATGTTGACCTCACCTTGAGACTAGGCCGGACGCGCCCTCACGCGCCGCCGTGAGTGGCTGCGCGTGAAACCCACGCGCCAGCTACAGTGTCGTCGTTCAAGCCCGTTTGTCTGGTAAACGGGTCGTTTAACCCGCGATCAGACCCGGCTGGTTTTCAGTCATTTCCACATTGTTTTCATCAATTGAGCATTCAGTTAGTTTCGTTATAAGTTCAATTAGGGTTCTGTAACATTATTTACTTGAAACATTACCTCAATCCTCACGATCAAGGATGAACAATCGAAGGACCTCCGGCCACTGTTCATCAGTCGAATTACCTCAAATCCACAAGATTTCCCCAAATTGATTCATCAAGAAGCTTCATTGATCTCAGGTAAACCTTTCCCCCAACTCAATTGGATCAATTCATTGCTCAATCTTCACGACTCAAACTCGAACATCCGAACACTGTGCAACCATGGAGTTTCAACCTTGGCCACTGATTCCTCCCAATTTATGAACCCAGAAGCATCAATGGACCATGAGGAATTGTTTCCCCACCTCAATTTCGTCGTTTGATCACGCATTGATCACGACTCAAGCTCGATATCTCCCACTGTTACCAAACCCGTTCAGAGCCAATTGGACATGAATTCCTCTCGTTTTTGATTTGAAACAACTCGTCTCAACCTCAGGAAGCTATTTCCAATGTCCAATTCGATCATCACAGCTCAATTCGACCAATTCGATTTTCCCTCCCAAAACTCAAAATCCGAAATTCCAATTCGATAGTTACCCTCAATCCCCCGTGTTTTCCTCACTCAATTAGTCTCTGAATTCTCTCCAATTTCCGTTCATAAGTTTAGTGGATTGGGAGGAGATTAAGGGTGGAAGGATTTTGAATTTTGGTGGTGCACGGGTTAAGAAATCACAGAAGGGAAAATGGAGGTTTAATGGATTTTTAATTAATTAATCATCACAAAAACACAATAATTATATTCTCCCCAAAACAAGGATCCTGGTTTTAGGCCTCAATTTAAGGGATGAGTGACAAGTGTCACTCATCCAAGTGTGTTCAGTCACCGGGTACTGTTCACATTAAAATATTATTTTAATCCCGGTTCGTTCGGTTAATCGAGCCCGATTCCGTGACCATAACTTCGTCGTCGAATCTCCGATTTCGGCATGCCGCTTGTCGTTGGATTCGCATCGACGAGACCTACGTAACGGTCCTTGGCCCTCGTCCGTTGGACTTCCCGGCCAAAAAGTCAACATTTGGCCCCTACTATTCCAAATTACCAAAATACCCCTCAACTTCCGAACATCATAACTTTCTCTACGAATGTCGGAATTGAACGTGCCACCCGTCTATGAACTCGTGACGTCCCGAACTACGTCACAGTCATCGGTGAAAGTCCATTTGACCGCCCGAACTAAAAGTCAACATTTTGCCCACGCTAGGGGCAAAACGGTCATTTTGCACGTTTCGTCCGATTTCACTCAACTAATCCCCGATTAGTCATTCTAATTCGTAATTAATTAATATTCAATCCCGATATTCGGGACGGGTCATTACAACCTCACCACCATTATCCAACTTTGTGTTCGTGTGAGAGACCATGAGTGAGGGAGTGGCTTGAGGGGCTGAGGGACGACGGGACACCGTGGTTCACGGCGGAGGTAAGCCAGACCGAGAACCCGTGAGTTTTCAAAATTGGAAGTTTGAGTTTTAGATGTTGTTTTGACTTCCTTTTTATTCTAACACAACCTAGGGACCAGAACGACTCGATGGGGATCAATTTTGAAGGAAATGGATGACTAGAAGGACAGGAAATTGACCTTGAAGGTCAAGCTCACTGTTTGATCATGGGAGGTATGGTTTCGTTGGTTTTTCACGTGTTTTGAAGTCTTAGATCGATAGGAAATGATGTTAGAAACCTGTTGGAATTGAAAGGGGAAAAAATGGATCGAAAATGAGAGTGAAGGAATACTGAACTGGTCACGGCGGTTCAGACCGGTCTAGTCCGATCGAAACCAGGCGAACCCGATTCACCCAAGGTTAGAGGTGACATTGTAGCTGGGCGTATGGCTCCCACGCGTAGCCCCTTTGGGTGACGCGTGAGGGCGTGTGGTCCACTATTTGGGGAAGTGTTCAACATATGAAATTATCTATTCGATGTAACGAACATTTTGGGACTGGTTTCATGTCGATCGGATATCGTTTCAATATAGTTCGGGATGTCAAAAGGTTTAGGATCGGGTTTAAAAATAGTTAAAAATTCGGGAAAATTACAAGGCTTCAATGAGAGGTTAATGAGGTAGTTAGTAACCCTCTATTGTGATTTGGACAGGTTTGGGAGTCCCGGTGACGGTGATTAGCCAGAGGAGACGTACGACACGCAAATCGAGGCGGCATCGTATGACGGTCTGTGAGTGGACCTTGATTTCTAAACTATGATGCATGCATAAATGCTTTAAATGTTTTACATATATGATTCTATGATGATGATTTGGATATTAGTGATTTACATGATTTCACGTATTTTGAGGTGATATACGTATTTGCAAGTAAATCGAGGTTTATGGATTTGCACTGATTATACGTGCTTATGGTTTCAAAAATGGTTTAATGAAATGGTTTTGGATTTGAAAAGGTAAACTCGGGCATGAGACCCATTTATTTTGGAATCCCTCGGACTTGAAGTCCATTTTAGTCACGAATCGGGCCAGAGGCCCAGTTGGTTTACGAATTGGGCTGGAGGCCCATTTGGTTTACGAATCGGGCACAAAGCCCAGTTGGTTTACTAATCAGGTCGGAGGACCAGTTGGTTTACGAATCGGGCTCGAGGCCCAGTGGGTTTACGAATCGGGTTCAAGGCCCAGTTGGTTTACGAATCGGGCTCGAGGCCCAATTGGTTTACGTATCAGGCTCGAGGCCCAGTTAATTTATGAATCGAGCTCGGGGCCCAATTGGGTTATGAAATCGAGAACAAGGCCCATTTGGTTTATGAAATCGGGCTCGAGGCCCAGTTGATTTATGAATCGGGCTCGGGCCCCAGTTAGGTTACGAAATTGGGCACGAGGCCCATTTGGTTTACGAAATCAGGTACGAGGCCCAGTTGGTTTGCGAAATTGGGCATGAGGCCCAATTGGTTTACGAAATCGGGCGTGAGGCCCAGTTGGTTTATGAATTCGAGCTTAGGTCCCAGTTATGGTTTACGCTTGTGATTTCGGGTCGGGGCCCCATAAATGGATTTCTGGTTCATAACGATTTATGGGGACCGAGCATGAACCTTTGAAAGGTTATTGGAATGATTTCAAAATGGTTTTTTAATATACCATCCTTATATGTTTATGGATTGTCTCCTCCGGGGAGGGTCGTTGGCCTAGGTGGACCTCGGAGTAGTCACGGAGCACTAACTGAGTAGAGTCACCCTCATTGGGTACCTTACTCTCAAGAAGGCTATTATGGATTATAACCACCAGGGAGGGTCATTGATCTGCGTACATTGACCTGGGTGGACCTTAGGGAGACTTGGGATTTGAGACCCCGGGTAGCACGTGCGTAGCTTTAGAAACCGTGACAAGATTGGTTATATGATATATATATATATATATATATTGATAAACATGATTTCTTGGATTTGTGAAATGATGTTTTTTGAATAGTAAACAGATTTGGGCAATGACCCACATACTCAGATTTATGGTTTTGGGCTAAGTTCCCACATATGGTTGAATTGAATTTTGGACTTGTGTAAATGGTTTTGGGTAGGGACCCGTATGATTTGGATTTACGGAACTTGGGGCGGAGACCCTAATAATGGTTGTTTGAATATATGATTTGATAAATGGTTTTCGTATGCATGCATGCTTTTTAGTGAATGACATAAATGTCTTTATGAAATATGTTTTTATGAACTCATTTATGTTCGGCCACTCACAGTTTTCGTTGTTTTTAATGCCCTTTAGGTTGATCACGGTTGCGGACTATAGCATAGACCGAGACATCACACTCCTCCACCGGATCCTAGCGCGCTTTGGAAGCCGGTTAGGCTGATGGTTTTAATTTATCCCTTGTCTAACACTTCGTGTCAGACAGGAGCATGGCACATTCCGTGTTAATCCTGGGGGGATTGGGATGGGTCGTGTCAACCGACCTTCAAATTATGATTAGTCTATCTCAGTCCTCTTTCTGCACCGGATTTCGGAGGCTAATGAAGTTCCTTCAATAGGTATGCTCTATTCTAAAAGATGTCTTTTATTCCCTTCGTCACTACTTTTCCCTAACTTTGTGCTTCAGTGGAGTCTTATGAAAGAGGTCTGTTGTAAGACCCGTGTCTTGGAGGGAACGATGAACGATCCCACAATCTTACGATAGGGGAAAGTTCAGGGCTAGAAATGGTGGTGTGCCTTAAACTTGTAGGCACACACCTATCTAGCACGATGCCTTTAAGAGGCTCAGTGGCTTTGGGTTCTGTGGGAACTCCAAAGTTAAGCGAGTTGAGGCTGGTGCAATTTCATGATGGGTGAGTCCCTGAGAAGTTGCACTGTGAGCTCCCGAAAACAAAATCGTGAGGGCGAAGAGGCCCAAAGTGAACAATATTGTGCTAGATGAGTTGGATCCTGATCGAGGAGGGTCGGGTCCTGACATAATGGTATCAGAGCCGGATCCCGACCAGGAAGTGTGCTAGCGAGGACGATGGGCCCTAAAAGAGGGTGGATTGTAAGACCCGTGTCCTGGAGGAAACGGTGAACAATCCCACATTCATGCGAGGGGGGCATGGTCTAGGAGGGGAATGGTGGTGTGCCTTTAAGGTGTAGGCACACATCTATCAAGCACGAGGCCTTTTGGGAGCTCAGTGGCTTTGGGTTTGGTGGGAACTCCAAAGTTAAGCGAGTTGAGGCTGGTGCAATTCCATGATTGGTGACCCTCTGGGAAGTTGCACCGTGAGCTCCCGAAAACAAAACGGTGAGGGCGAGGAGGCCCAAGTTGATAATATCGTGCTAGATGAGTCAAATCCTGATCGAGGAGGGTCGAGTCCTGACATCTGTCGGCAGTGAGGACTAATGATCCTTTGATTTTGATGGAGGATGTTCCTTACGATCTAGAAGTACTAAATCGTTTGGAACTTCTGGAAAACTTAGCCATTTCAAGTGAAAAGGGGTATCGACCGGTTCATCAGTTTTGGCCATCCCTCTTGTATCCTCATCAATTTCAGCTTTGGGGTGTATGTTGGTAATTTCTCATTTTCCATTAGCCTTGGCTTTCGGCCATTGTCCCCAGTGTTGCTGAAGTTGGTCCATTAAGCTGATCCGTTGTTTCTCTAGGTTATCTCCCTTTCTGGATCTTACTTCGATAGACAGAAGGATTGACTCTATTATGTCTGTTGTCAAGAAGGGTAGATCTCCTGCCTATTTCCCACCTCCCGAGTTATCCGCTGCAAGGGACAGTTTTTTCCTTTGTGAGTATGGGTGAAACCTAGGATGTTAGGAAGTTGATGCGCTACGTGAAGGTTCTCCTCAACCAATCTTCCATCCCTGCCGATTCATCGGATTTGAGTTTTTCCCTAATGGATTGTTATCAGAGGATGTTCATCGTCAGTGGCCAACTTCTCCTCAGATAGATAATGGACATATGGCTAAGCTACAAGCGCTTTACCATGAGTGCTCAACCCATGGAAAATAGTGTATTCATTGCGCTCAAGCCCTGCAAAAGGAGCTTGAAGAAATGCAAGCCCTGGAGAATCAACTTCCTGAGGTAAGGTCTGAATTAGTGTCGGTCCAACAAGAATGTGACCTGGCATGATCTGAGTATGTTGAGGTAGCAAAGGATTTTCAAGATAAAGCCCTATGTGTTCGCAGTGCTTCAATTCAAATCTCCTTCTTATCCAAAGATATGCACTCTCAAAAATTGGGTTTTCAACGGGTACTTGGCAAATTGTTGGGATCATTCAAAAAATGAACGATGCAATAACTGAGCCTTTTACAAGCCCAATTTGCTATATTTTTGCCCATTTTGTGACGAACCGGAAATTCGAAAAGGGGAATTTTGGAAATTTTAGAAGGAAAATGACGTTTTTACCCCTATATATATTGTGGTCAACATTTGAATTCTTGTTTGGAATATTTTTTGTGCATTTTTCAAGGACCTTTGTGTAGGTCTTGAAGCACTGAGTTTATAGACAGGCGACATGTCAAAATCGGAATTCAGATGTGTTAGTTATGGGTCTAAGATGGCCAGGCGCATTTTGGTAACTTATGCAAGGAAGGGCACAAGCATATATATATATATATATATATATATATATATATATATAACCAATACTAAATTCCTCGTGAACAATCAAATACATAATAATCAAACCATAAATCTAGTAGTTATCCCATTATTATATCGCATAATAATTTACATTAGACAGTCTAATTATAATCAAGATTGGTCAATGGTTAATCCCATAATTAATCCCAATTTTTAGAATTAATTGAAAATGTTTATTTAAAACCTAAAGACTTTACACGAACATAACTTCCTCATACAAGGTCCAATTGATCCAATTCTTGGACTATTAAACTCAGGAAATCCAAATGAACAACGTTCATTGTCAAGACCAGACCCTCCTCTGTCAGGTCCCGACTCATCTAGCACGATATTGTCCTCTTTGGGCCACAACAATACTCAACGGCAAGCCTGTGCCCTCAAAGTTTTGTTTTCGGGAGCTCACGTTGCAACTTCCCAGGTGGTCACCCATCATGGAATTGCACCAGCCTCAACTCGCTTAACTTTGGGGTTCCAATCCCCCCCAAAGCCACTGAGCTCCCAAAAGGCCTCATGCTAGATAGGTGTGTGCCTACACCTTTAAGGCACACCACCATTCCCTTCCCAGACCATTTGTCAGGACTCGTCCCAATTACCACCTCGATAACGGGGATGAACCCTGTTCCCGTCTGAAAATCACACTTAAAGTACTAAAATAACCTCAGAGTAACCATAAGTATAACTATCAGACCAGGGATAAAAGGTAATAAAACAGTAACACAGAGCATAGTGTTATACAAAACAGGTGTAAAAGTCCTACTAGGCTAATCACGCAACGGAAAACACCGCAAGCTCTATGCCTCTGTCCTTGCCTCAACGTTCACCCCTGCGATCTTCACCACGACCTGGAGGGTAAATTAAAAAACCAGAAAAGTGTGGGTGGACCATTTAAAATGAAAAGTTTTAAAAGACTTTAAGAACAAAAGAGAATTTCCCCTCCGTTTTCAAATAAAATATGCATGCCTAACAAGTATCAGAAAAACCTCGACAATAACAATATAATAATCATTCTAAAATCGTATAAAAAAAAAGAACAAGATCTACTAGTGTCAAAGTCCGATCAAACCTGCTGGGTCTATCCGAGTCTTTAAACTCAAACCAGGCCTCAAATGTAATCCGAGTCTTTAAACTCCTGAGTCTTTAAACTGAATAGGCCTACGGGGGTAATAGCAATATATCCGAGTCTTTAAACTCAATCAGGGCCCGTCCCTCGTCATATACAATCTGGGTCTTTAAACCCAACCAGATCCAGCAAATCCAATCTAAATCATTTGAAAACCATTTCTATGTCCATATCCAAACCCGAATCCGAAATCACTGGTCTGACGCCATTCCGGCATCCAGAACCGTCATTCCGAACCCAAATCCGGAATTTCACTTTTCAACCTTAAAACCAAATTCCGCTTTCCGAAATCTGGTTCTAAAAGTGAAAATCTTTAATCATCAATTCATATCTCAAAATCCATTTATAATCAATAGAAAACAAAGATAATTTGAAATCCCGAAATCATAGTATCGAAATCAGAAATAGCGAATGTCTCGTAAAACGTGCTAAAACTCGTAAATATCTCGAAAATTGTGCAATTATGCAAACCACATATATCATAAGCAATAATCATAAAAACATACGTAAAGTCATAAAACATGTAAATAAAACAGTTAGGCATGCTCGTTGAAAAAGAAAAAGTCCACTCACAGGTCTGAAAGCGTCAATCACGCTCCGTGCGCTCTTCAACCGTCTCAGGCTTCTCTCGTCCTGTCAATAGTCACACAATCGGGTCACAAATACGTTACATATACTTGTCCTATTTTCCCCAATTTTTCGGAATTTTAAACGCAATTTAAATTAAAACCCTAAACCGTTTGGATCCTCGAACTAGCCCGAAACGACATCTGATCAACCTGAAACCTGTCCCAATAGACTCGTTATAACATTTAGACTCAAAACCATGCTGGAAGGTTCCTCAGAATCCTCCCCATGCGCCCTCACGCGCCGCCCAAAGTGGCTGCGCGTGGGCTTCACGCGCCTGCTACAGTGTCGTCTTCAACCTCGAGTCAGCCGGTTCGAACCGGGATGGCTGAACCGAACCGACGTGACCGGTTTTCCCTCATTTCCTATCCAAATCTGGTCCTTCCAATCCCAGGAGTTTCGTCCAATTCCGAGCAACCCTTTCCTATCCTAACATCTAGGAATCACGGCCTCTAAGCCGTCGTCTGCAAGCTCGAACCAAAACTACCCGAAACCCCTGTTTCGATTCCCGGCCAACCAGACACTCCCCCGTCACGGCATCAACCCTAATCTACTCCTAAGAGCCTAGTGAGTCTCACACGACTCACAGAAACCATCGACTCAATCCCAAAATCCACGACTTTTGGATTAAGTAAAACGGTAAAAACAGAGGATTTTGGGCTTACCGTCGAGTTGTCCTCCGCCGTTCGCACCGCCGTGCACCTTTGTGTCCACTGGGTCTCCCTCAGCCGTCCTAGCTTCTTCTCAGCCTTGATTGGATCAACACACGGCACAACCACCACCCGCTCCCTCGGCACCTCTCTGTTTCTCAGAGAAATCAACCTCACACCCACAGCAATTCTTGCACGATTTCCACTCTCAATCCAGTTACCAGCTTCCTTCTTCTCTCTGTCACTCTCACCAATCACAAAAACTCACACACACACACTCACTGAATCGATAGATAATCCTCACAATTCCTCTCCCTGTTTTTCTGTTCTTCAAACTTCAGTTGCACGGTTTGAAATTAACCAAGTTATACCCGTGTCTATAATAGCCAACCTAGAAACCTCTAGGTCTCTCCCACGTGTCCATCATCCTATGGACCAAAGCATAAATATCCTATCACACTTCCCCACATGGCCTTATCTGATTGGCCTTAGGTAAAAAGACCAAAATGCCCCTAGATTCAAAATTACTATTTTACCCTTCGACTTCTCAGACCTATAACTAATCCGTCCGACGTCCGATGACAGCGTGCTGCCTATCGTTGTACTCAAGACGTCGAGACCTATCTAATGGTCCTCGGTCTACGTGAAAGTCAAAAGTCCAATAAAAAGTCAACATTTTCCTCTATTTAGCCAAAATTACGGTATTGCCCCAACCTTCCGAACGTCATAACTTCCACTCCGATTGTCCAAATCGGACATACCACCTGTCTACGGACTCGTGACATCCTAAACTACGTCACGGTCAATGATCAATGCTCGTTCAACCTGCAAATCAAAAAGTCAACTTTTGGTACACTATTCACAAGGGCAAACTTGTCCTTTATATACAAATATCTTACAAAATTACATTTGTACCCTTCTGTAAGGTACGGGTTGTTACACCATTCCCCCCTCGCAGGAATGTGGGATTGTTCACCGTTCCCTCCAGGACACGGGTCTTACAATCCACTCCCCTTAGGGCCTAGCGTCCTCGCTGGCACACTTCCCGGTTGGGGTCTGGCTCTGATACCATTATGTCACTGTCCATCTTACAGTCGTCAGGGTGAAATACGTACTCCCACTAAGGCTATCATAGCCAAGCTGGCATCCAGCTCAGCATTCGATCTGACAACACCCTACAAATTTTTCCATTACAATGGCGCGAATCACATCTCATAGGTCATCCTCAGACTTATGTCCAAACTCGCTCTAAGTACTCGCACGGAGTAACTCTCTCAAATCCTATACCCAAAACTGACTCTTCTGAGAGTCCCAACAATCCATACCTATCTGAACTCATTGGATACCTATCTATCCATTACTCTCACAGGTCACATCCATCGTGACCAGCCATTAACTCCCGGCTCCACTGTGCTTCGTTGCGCCACTCTGACCTCGACTCGCTCTCGAGTCCTCGTATCGTATCTCGCATCACTCCGCGATACCACTTGTCATCTAGAGTCACCTCGAGTCTCCAAATGTCACTTATCGGATCTTAATCCGATCAACACTCACGTCCATCTAGGACTCTATCCAAATGACAACCTATTTACACTCGCAGGTCCTCTCGACCCGACCAACCGATTGACCGTAGTCAATCCCATCGTTTAACGTGCACAACACACTGGTGCACCCACATCACCTCAACATCGGGGTGTCACCCGACCTACTCAAGGACTGCACTTTGGCAATGCCCAACCACGTACTACCGTATGCTCCAACCATAGTCCGGACCCCCGACCGTCCATCACCAAGAAAACGTCAATCCGTCACCTCGGACACTCACTCGTCACATCCTGTGACGCTAAGCACCATCTACTCATCAAGTCAATAAAATTGACCCACAGCCTAGGTGTTCAGATCTTACACCCTCTTGAACTCCTAGCTGTCACAACATTCCTCGTCGTCCCTCCTAGGGACAAATCCAAGATGATGAGATTTGATGTCATCGTCGGACGAACTTGGTGTCATCATCTCAATTACAACTTCTCTTGATTCCAAAGTTCCAATCATGTTGGAAACATGCTTCTCTTTCGAATACGGAGCTCACTCATCACCCGAACATTCTCACGTTCAACCTCAAAAGTTACAACTTCTGGGCACACCCTCACGAATCAAACTCGCAGCACTGGGGGAAACTAGTCTCCATACCAAGTACTCACGTACCTCGCACTGAGCCACTCAGGATTCTCTCTGTCCCACTTATAACAACCACCTTCACTAGAGCGTGGCAAGTGTGCCAACACCCAACGTCAACATCTCATTCTGCGATCGGACTCAGCCGTCACCAAGTCGAATCCAGAATAACTGTTCATACTGTGCGTCACTTACGCACCTCGTATCATCGTCAGGACTGACGAATCCTATCATCACAATCGTCACGGCAACCTGAGCCTATCCAACTTGATAAGACTCGATCACGTCCATCGATAGCAGCGTCTGTCACAACCTCGTGCAGACCAAGCTCACAAACACTTTGCTATCGATACTCTCAAACCATGTGGTAGTCTCACCGCCAGTACTAACCACTCCACACATAACATCCACTGATCGGTCCACCTCTGGACCCAATCACAAGTACCACACTCCTGGTAACTTGTCCAATCAATCGCCAACCAGGGTTATCACAAACCCGGCTGCCCGCTGCAGCCCTACCATCCTGACCGATCCTTCGGTCTCGACTCTAAAGAGTTGTCATACTCCCATACTGGTACCAAACCAGCCAATAACTACACTCTGAGGATCTCGACCTCTCGTAACTCTACGGCTCTCAGCCATTGGCCTTCACAAGAATTGGCCATACTCTGAGTCCAATACTGCACAAGCGCTACGTGCACAATCGTATCCTATCGTGTCACACCACAACTAATCCGGGCATCCACTGCCAGTCGACATCCCACCGGGATTTGACACATCGAAACATGGCAACGTATGCCAAACCGAATCACACGTTCCTATTCCCAACCGTGGTAAATGTAGTCGTACAGGGTCATCGTAAACAGGGCGACCCTGACCTCTGACCTCACTGGTATGACTCCGTACACCCTCTAACCGACATGACACTACCGTCGAGCGGTCACGACTCTCAAGTCGTCATACGGTCTCTACCAATCCACTGGATCCTAATTCCAGTACCACTATGGCTCTAAGCCGTTATATTCCATACGAACACTGATCGAACCTCAAACGATCGTACCACTTGACAAACTTTATTTAACTAAGGTTCGATGCTACCAAATCCTCGTACTAATGTCCTAACTACCAGGTTGATGACAGGCTGTTACGACTTCAGAGACATCACATCCTCTACCTGCGCATACTCCACTAGCAAAACATGCTCTGATACCAACTTGTCAGGACCCGAACCTCCTCTGTCAGGTCTCGACTCATCTAGCACGATATTGTCCTCTTTGGGCCACAACAATACTCAACGGCAAGCCTGCGCCCTCAAGGTTTTGTTTTCAGGAGCTCACGGTGCAACTTCCCAGGGGGTCACCCATCATGGAATTGCACCAGCCTCAACTCGCTTAACTTTGGGGTTCCAATCCCCCCCAAAGCCACTGAGCTCCCAAAAGGCCTCATGCTAGATAGGTGTGTGCCTACACCTTTAAGGCACACCACCATTCCCTTCCCAGACCATTCCCCCCTCGCATGAATGTGGGATTTTTCACCGTTCCCTCCCGGACACGGGTCTTACAATATTCCCCCCTCGCAGCAATGTGGAATTGTTCACCGTTCCCTCCAGGACACGGGTCTTTAAGGGGGGAAGATTGTGACGACCCGTCCCAAATTAACGGGATTAATTAAGGATTTATGACAGATTAGCGAGACTAATCGGAGATTAGACAAGAATTAGCGGATGTTCGGGCGAAATGACGATTTTGCCCCTAGAATGGGCAAATCGTTGACTTTTCATTCGGACGGTCAAATGGACTTTGGCCGATGACCGTGACATAGTTCGTGACATCACGAGTTCATAGACATGTGGCACGCTCGATTCCGACTTCCGAGGAAAACGTTATGACGTTCCGAAGTTCAAGGGCATTTTAGTAATTTAGGCGAAAAGTTGACTTTTTGACCGAGAGGTCCAATGGCCAAAGGCCGAAGATCGTTATGTAGATCGGGATGATACGAATTCGTAGACAGGCGGCACGTCGAATTCGGACGTTCGACGGCGAAGTTACGAGTCACGGAGGTTGTGAAGTACTATTCACGATAACACGTTTTTCGTGGCAAGTGGAATTAGGTGGGGCCCAGGGTTTTGTCTGTGGCCCAATGGATGAGTGACAAGTGTCACTCATCCACTGGACAACCTTTTACATTCATGCACCCACCATTCCCTTCATCGATCATTCATCCTCCATTTGCCTTCCAACCCAAAAATCCGATCCACCCTCCACCGTTTTTGACGGCTGTGAAGGGCAGTGCTGCCCTGGGGATAATCGGAAAACTTAGACCGATTAGGGGAGGATTGAATGGACGGGATTTGTAGGGTTTTTCTTAGTTTTCTTCATTGGATTGGATAGGAAACTTGAAAATAGGATTAATGGAATTAAAATGGAAGCAAACAGACCAAAAACGACGAGGAAAAACACCTGGACCGGTCACGCCGGTCCGGTTCGGTTCGAACCAGGTGG
The DNA here is from genome assembly GCA_032719365.1 of Prinsepia uniflora. NCBI lineage: Eukaryota > Viridiplantae > Streptophyta > Magnoliopsida > Rosales > Rosaceae > Prinsepia > Prinsepia uniflora. Next base: position 43,782,869 of record CM064861.1, on the reverse strand, counting down.
ACCGGCCGGTTCACCTGAGGAAGAAGAAGACTGTGCAGGGCGCGTGAAGCCCACGCACAGTCTCTTCTAGGGGCGCGTCCGGGCTCGTGACGTGTCCTTTGGGGAAGTTTTCAACATATGAAATCATCTATTCGATGTAACGAACATTTTGGGACTGGTCTCGCGTCGATCGGACATCGTTTCGATAGTTTTCGGGGTGTCGGAAGGTTTAGGATCGATTTAAAAATAGTTAAAAGTTCGGAAAAATTACGGGACTTTGGTAGGAAGTTAATTAAGTAGTTAGTAACCTTCTATTAAAATTTGGACAGGTTCGGGAGTCCCGGTGACAGTGATCGGCTCGGGAGAGCCTATGGCATGCGTATCGAGGCGCGGCTTAGGACGGTCTGTGAGTGGACCCTTCTCTTGAAATTGATGCATGCATAAATGTTTTATAATTGTTTTACTGTATGTTTTGTGATGCCATGAGTGCATTTGTTTGTGGTAGCCTAGGATTTACGTATTTGCACGTATTTCGAGATTTCCGATTTTATACGATGGATATACATTCTAGGTTTTCAACGAAGATTTAATAAATGGATTTTGGATTTAGAAATATGAAATCGGGCATAAGGCCCTTTTGATTTACAATTCTCGGACTTGGAGTCCATTTGAATTGACGAGGAATCGGACCTAGGGTCCATTTGTGTGGTACGATCGGACTGAGGGTCCATTTGGTTTACGATTCGGGTTTGAGGCCCAGTTAGTGTCACTATCGGGCTTGATGCCCCATTGATTTATGATATCGGGCCTGAGACCCATTTAGTTGAGATATCGGTCTTAAGGCCTCGTTAGTTGTGAAATCGGACTTGAGGTCCTGTTGCTTTATGGTTCCGGGCGTAGGGCCCAATTGGCTGTGATATCGGGCTTGAGTCCTAGTTCAGTTTGTGAAATGAGTATTCGGGCATGATACCCTGTTGAACTGTGGATTTAGGCCGAGTCCTGTGAAATGGATTTGAATCGGATTCGAGGAATCCTGTAGAAATGATCGGGTATGAGACCCAGTTGAAATGTGTTTTGAGAAAGAAAGAAAGTATTTGAAAGGTATATGAACCCTCCATATGTTTATATGGTCTCCTCCAGCGTCGACCTGGAGAGTCACAATCCACAGACCAGAGTGGGTATCCCCATAGGGATCCCATTCCGGGAGTGGAGGTTACTTGATGTGGTCCCGGACCAGTTTCCGGAGAGATGTGTGGACTAGATCCAGAGAGAGAGCTCGGACTAGATCCAGTGATTGAGCCTCGGAGTGAGACCCCGAGTAGTGTGCACACTAGTATAGAGATTGATATCGTGACTATATCGGGGATGTGTTCTCTAGGGGCTGTGTGCCCCGAGATGGCATCTTCTCCGGAAGTTCCTAGGATGGGTTATACGTATGAGTACGTATGAGATATAGAAAGTGATTTGGAGTGGAGACCCCGTATTCGATGTTTTAGAAATGATTTGGGGGCGGAGACCCCGTACTTGATGTTTTAGTATTTCACTGAGAACGGATTTGGGATGAGTTCCCACATGCATTGTTTTATGGTTTTGAGTTGTGATTTCGGGTCGGGGACCCAAATGTATTTGTGGGTCATGATGGTTTATGGGAACCGGGCATGAACCCTTGTAACGTTTTGAGAATGTTTTCGAGTGTTTTTATGAACGTTTTGATCAATGGTTTTTGAATGCATGCATATGCTTTTATGAAGGGCATAAATGTCTTTATGCGAAAATGTTTTTAATAAATTATTAAATTGTCCACTCACAGTTTTCATGTTTTAATGCCCTTCAGGTTGATAGCGGATGCAGGCTGTAGCAGAGACGAGACATCACTCCCCTCCTCCTACGATCCTGACGCACTTTGACAGCCCCGGCGAGGGCTAGAGATGGAATTTTCCCTGGTCTGACAATTCATGTCAGACGGGATCAGGCGGGTCCCACGTTAATCCCAGGGGATTCGAGGCTGGTCTTGACAAGTTGGTATCAGAGCCAGACCCCGACCGGGAAGTGTGCCAGCGAGGACGCTGGGCCCTAAGAGGGGTGGATTGTAAGACCAGTGTCCTGGAGGGAACGGTGAACAATCCCACATTCCTGCGAGAGGGAATGATTTGGGAGAGGATGGTGGTGTGCCTTAAAGGTGTAGGCACACACCTATCTAGCACTAGGCCTTTTGGGAGCTCAAGTGGCTTTGGGGGGGATTGGAACCCCAAAGTTAAGCGAGTTGAGGCTGGTGCAATTCCATGATGGGTGACCCCCTAGGAAGTTGTACCATGAGCTCCCGAAAACAAAACCGTGAGGACGAGGCCCAAAGCGGACAATATGGTGCTAGATGAGTTGGGTCCTGACCGAGGAGGGTCGGGTCCTAACAATTTGGTATCAGAGCCAGACCCCGACCGAGAAGTGTGCCAGCGAGGATGCTGGGCCCTAAGGGGGGTGGATTGTAAGACCCGTGCCCTGGAGGGAACAATGAACAATCCCACATTCCTACGAGGGGGAATGGTCTGGGAGAGGATGGTGGTCTGCCTTAAAGGTGTAGGCACACACCTATCTAGCACTAGGCCTTTTGGGAGCTCAAGTGGCTTTGGGGGGAATTGGAACCCCAAAGTTAAGCGAGTTGAGGCTGGTGCAATTCCATGATGGATGACCCCCTGGGAAGTTGTACCATGAGCTCCCGAAAACAAAACCGTGAGGGCGAGGCCCAAAGCGGAAAATATGGTGCTAGATGAGTTGGGTCCTGACCGAGGAGGGTCGGGTCCTAACAATTTGGTATCAGAGCTAGACCCCGACCGAGAAGTGTGCCAGCGAGGATGCTGGGCCCTAAGGGGGGTGGATTGTAAGACCCGTGCCCTGGAGGGAACAGTGAACAATCCCACATTCCTACGAGGGGGAATGGTCTGGGAGAGGATGGTGGTGTGCCTTAAAGGTGTAGGTACACACCTATCTAGCACTAGGTCTTTTGGGAGCTCAAGTGGCTTTGGGGGGAATTGGAACCCCAAATTTAAGCGAGTTGAGGCTGGTGCAATTCCATGATGGGTGACCCCCTGGGAAGTTGCACCATGAGCTCCCGAAAATAAAACCGTGAGGGCGAGGCCCCAAGCGGACTATATGGTGCTAGATGAGTCGGGTCCTGACAATTTGGCTGGAAACCACGGCATGCGCCCACACATACCGACCAAGTCTCATGTACGTGAAACCCACACGCGTGATGAACAGTGTCGTCTTCGAGCCCTCATTGGGTTTGCACTGAGGTCACCCAACTCGACGACGCGGCCCAGCTATATATTCCCCAAATTTCAGTTTTTTTTCTTCCTTTTTTCATCCAGAATGATCATATCTAACCCAAGAGGAGATCTATGACTAGAAAACTCATAAAAACCTACTAAAACGTTGAGAACTCTTACTTGGAATTTTTGGCTATGTTTCCCGTCTCGAACTCGTTGTTTGCTGCATTATCAATCTCAAGTTCTCACTCTAGGACGACCCTATGAACACAGTGGACAACCTAGAATCCTCAGATAACCACTACACGACCTTAGAACATGATGGCAACTCATGACCATTTCTTGGGCTTCCACGAGTTGTCCATAACACGGGTTTGGAGAGTCTCAATCTCTCTCTAGACTCTCATTGTCTCTCCTACTCCCTCTTCTCTCTTTCTCTCATCTCCTGGCTATTCATACTTGATCTCTGGTTTGTTTTGGCTCTCGGGTGGATGGTGTGCATGGGTTCGGCCATGTTCCACGGTATCCCCCATGCCCATAAAACACACACCACATACACGCACACACACACACACACACACACACACACACACACACACACACACACACACACACACACACACACACATACACACACATATATAGCTAGGTCGATGAGAGAGAGAACTATATTTGGGATGAAAAGTGAAGAAAGATGAAGAAAGTTCTAGAAACTACTAGGTCTTTCACTCAAAATTACCAAAATGCCCTTGGTGGCAAAATTACCTTTTTTTCCTTGACCGTTTCACTCAAACTTTGACTTTGATGTGCCGTCTGTCTACGTATTCAGAAGGTCGAGACCTTCGTAACGACCTTCTCGAAATTCCCAAAAGATATCTTGATAAAAAAAAGTCAACATTTTTTACTTTTTCAAGGGTAAAATTGTCATTTTATTTTTCTCGTGGCCCGGGCTGTTACAGCTACAATTATAGAGGTGATGGTTGGAGTTTTAGGAGTATTTGGGGTCATAATACTCAAGCTTCGACGCGGGATGGCTCGAGGATAGATTCTGAAATTTTGGCTGAAAGTCCACGAATCCAACCGCGATATCAAGGTATGTTTTCGTGTTATGAATGCAGTAGATCTTCTTCTAGGATAATTTAGAGTGTTTTGGACATGAAAGGAGTGAAATTAGACGTTAAACAATGAAGTTAGAACCGGGTCGGGGTCATTGGGTCGGTTGACCCGAGTTGCAAGCCCGGTTGGAAGTAAGGGGTGCCTTTGCGTAGGCACATGAAGCCCACATGTAGAGGCTACCAGTGGTGCGTATGACCGCGTGAACAAGAATTTGGGGTTACGGTCAACATGAAAAATGTTCATCTTCGTATTCCGAGTTTAATGGTATAACTTTCAAGTTAATTGGGTATCATTTAGGTTTGGTTTTAAGCGTCCAAAGTGTATGTTCATACTTTAATTTCCAAATTAAATTTGGGGAGATGACAGGATCCACCCCGATCCCCCTGGGACCACACGGGGACGTGCCCTGCTTGACAGGACCCATCCCAATCCCCCCGGGATTAACGCGGGATGACCCTACTCCCGTCTGACACTCCGTGTCAGACAAGGGATACTTCCGACCTTTGCCCTCCCGGGCTATCAGAGTACGCCAGGATCCGGAGGAGGTATGTGATATCTCGATCTCTGCTACAGTCCACACCGTATCCAACCTGAAGGGTATTAAAAACAGAAAGACTGTGAGTGGACAAAAATAAAGAATTTATAAAAACATTTCATCAAAGACCTTTATACCCTCCACTAAAAAGCATGCATGCATAGTAAAACCATTTATCCAAACACATAAGTTTAAACAACCATAATTAGGGTCTCAGCCCCAAATTCTATAAATACAAGTTCTACGGGCTCCTGCCCAAAACCATTTACAGAAAACCATAACATAGTAAACATATGTGGGATCTCAGCCCAAAACCATTTATCATCATAAAACATAATTTTCCAAACCAATTTAAATCATGTTTATCCCTTATATTCATATCCAGAACCTGTCACGGTAAAATAGAGCTACACGTGTGCTAACCGGGGTCTCAAACCCAAGTCTCTCCAGGGTCCACCCAGGTCAATGCCCGTAGATCAATGACCCTCCCTGGAGGTAACGAACCATGCCCATCCTGAGAGTAAGGAACCCAACTGGGGGGCGACTCCACTCAGTTAGTGCTCCGTGACTACTCCGGGGTCCACCCAGGCCAACGACCCTCCCCGGAGGAGACAATCATATATAAAGGATGGAATATGAAAAACCTTTTGAAATCATTCTTTAAACTTTTCCAGGATTCATGCCCGGCCCCCATAAGCCGTCATAATCCATAAAATCCTTACCGAGGGTTCATGCCGGTTCCCATAAACCGTCATGACCCGTAAATCCATTTCAAGGGTTCATGCCGGTTCCCATAAACCGTCATGAACCATAAAAACCATTTGTAACACATAACTCGGCGCTAGGTCCGAATCCTCATAGAAACTGGACCTCCGGTCCGAATCGTAAACCAACTGGGCCTCCGACCCGATTCCGTAAATCAAATGGGTTTCGAACCCGAGTTTACCTTTTCAAATCCAAAACCATTTCATTAAACCATTTCCAAAATCATAAGTACGGAAAATCAGTATAAAACTGGAAAACTTCGATTTACGTGCAAGCACGTAAATCGCCTCGAAATACGTGAAACCATATAATTTAAAAATATCCAAATCAAACTCATCAAATCACATTTATTATCCTTTTGGAAATCCAAAACCATTTCATTCAGACCAATAAAGACGTACGGACCCGTATAGGCACCGTATAGGGCCGAAACCTCAAAATATGTGCCTATACGTAACCACACATCCAAATGCACTCATGGCATCACAAACAAGTATTTAAAACATATAATAAACATTTATGCATGCACCAATTTAGAAAACAAGGTCCACTCACAGACCGTCCGAGCTGCCGCCTCGATTTGCGTGCCATAGGCTCTCCCGAGTCGATCACTGTCACCGGGACTCCCAAACCTGCCCAAATTTTAATAGAAGGTTACTAACTACTTAATTAACCTCCTACAAAAGCCCCGTAATTTTAACTATTTTTAAACCGACCCTAAACCTTCCGACACCCCAAAAACTATCGAAACAATGTCTGATTGACACGAGACCAGTCCCAAAATCTTCGTTACATCGAATAGAAGATTTTACGTGTTGAACACTTTCCCAAATTATGGACCACGCGTCCTCACAAGCCCTAGAAGGTCGAAAACACTGTTCATCATCACTTACCCCTGAAAACCGGTTTTTTTCTGGTTTTTGGACCGGTTACTGTAGCAGTACTGTTCCGAACGGGCGAGAATTTTTCAGGGGTTTTCCTGCCCTATTTTGGTCCGATTTCAACCCTAATTAATCCTATAATTCATATATCTTCATTCCCTATCATTTTGGTCCGATTTCAAGCTTTCCAAAACTGTACCATGGCTGTACAGCCACCCAAAGCTAATCAAAACCTTCCTAACACAATCCTAATAACTCATTTAATTCATTGGAAGCAACCAAAATGACCCATAATATATATATATAATTTAAATGGAGTTTGGAGCCGTACCGAGAACCCTCTCGGGTTCCTCCTCCTCTCGCCGCCGTGGGCGGTGGTTCAGGCCTCCAGGCCGGCCACCTCAGCTCCCCCAGTCTCCCTGGTCCTCATGGCTGGTCATGGGTTAAGGTGGGATGGGTTTTGGGTTGCACAAAGATGGAGAGAAAGGGTGTGAGATAGGGTTGTTTGGGTGTGTTTTTGAAAATGAGGAAATGGAATGCACGGTGCATGAAGGGAAAGATGGTGTCCATTGGATGGGTGACACTTGTCACTCATCCATTGGGCATCAGGACAAATATCTGGGCCCATTAGAGTCCAAAAGTTAACTCGTTTTGTAATTCGTGCAATAGTGCACTTGAACTTCCGTGAACCGTAACTTCGCCGTCGAACGTCCGAATTCGACGTGCCGCCTGTCTATCGATTCGTATCGTCCTTATCTACGTAATAGTCCTCGGCCCTCGGCAATCGGACATCTCGGTCAAAAATTCAACTATTTGGCCCTTTTAACTAAAATTACCAAAATGCCCCTAAACTTCCGAAAGTCACAACTTCTTCCTCGAACGTCGGAATTGAATGTGCCACCTGTCTATGAACTCGTGACGTCACGAACTACGTCACGGTCATCGGTCAAAGTCCATTTGACCGCCCGAATGAAAAGTCAACATTTTGCCACGACTAGGGGCAAAACGGTCATTTCGCATTGTTCGTTCGATTTCGCTCTACTAATCACGGAGTAGCCTCACTAATCGTGATTAGTCACTAATCTAATCATGGAATTTGGGACAGGTCGTTATGCTCCTGTCTGACACCCAAAAAAAACATACCAATCTTATACTTAAAGAAACGCAAAAGCATAAATATCCAAATTTAAGTCATACATGACATCCTAATACAAATAGTGTCAGACAAGGGATAGTTTCCAAATACAGGTTATTGAGCACGACTCTAAAATACTCTACGTGCTAACCTACCCATCAGTGGGGTTCAGGTGCGCAATGTAAACCTATGCCTCTGTCTCGGGATCCTCTTCTGCCTCAATAGCATGGCCTGGAGGGGTCAATAAAACAATAAGGGTGAGTGGGCCGAAACTCAAAGTTTATAAAACAGTTCACCAATTAGAAAACATATAGTTTTACCCCTCCGTTTTCCAAACATGCATGCATTAGTATCAAAACCGTAATATCATAACAAATAGCATAAGCAACATAATATGAACATAATCACAACCTCAGTCACTGCACTATTGTACTATTCCTGTCATGTCCAAAGTACACGTAAAGGTCACTACAAGTCCCTAATATTCAACCATGAAACCCTAGACTGAAACCGGCCCGAGAAAGTAGTCCGAATGCGCTTCTCGAGGTAATAAACCCTATTTTGACCCACTTAACAATCTCTGATCGACCTGAAACTACCGCCATTGGATCCGGATCGTCGAAACCTAAAGAATGGTGGTGTTCCCACTGAAAACAATGTTCACACGCGCCCCCACGCACCGATCAACGAGTCGGTCAACACTGGAACAGTAACTGATGACGTCATCGCTGACATCACTGCTGACGTATGACATCATTGCTGACGTCATATGACAACTATCAGGTCTAACATGTCAGACTCTGAAAGGTGCCACGTGTCAACACAGGATTGGTCCATGTCACGGTTCTGTCAGTGCCACGTGTCAGCTCTAACAAGTGCCACGTGTCAGCACTGCACTGGTCCACGTCACTGACATGTGAGTGACACGTGGCAGCCCCTGATTGGGCCACATCACTGACATGTCAGTGCTGACTGTGCACTGATATGTGACACGTGTCGGATGTTGATTGGGCCACATACTCTGATAGGTCTGATAGTGCCACGTCATCACCCCTACCTCGCGACGGGTCGACCCGAATGTCTGTAACCGGGTAGTTCAGACCCGCGACTTGACCCGGCCACCATTCGTTCATTTCTTAACCATTTTAATCCTATTTTATCTCTAAATGCTCGTCTGATTCCCCTCAAAGTTCTAACTAATCAAAAACATCAAACATGGGCGAGATCTGAAGGTTTACCTCAATGAACAATAAGCCCGTTTTCTGTCTCCGTTATCTCGCCGGTCCGGTCACTTCTGGTCTCGAAACCAGATCCTATAAGCTCTTCTCAGTCCCTAGAAGCCATTAGAGTCATTAGAAATCGAAAGCAAACGTTGGAAACCCAACTTCCATTTTTGGGTTTCAAACACGGTTTCGAGTTCGAAGGGTGCTTACCTCTCCGCCGTCTCAGCCGTGGTCTCTCCTCCCTACGACGTCGTCTGCTTGCACAGGTGAGTGCCTCAGTCCCTCTCTCTCTCAGCCGGTCATGGTGGTGTCACAGGATGGTCGGATTTGGGTGGTTCTCGATTATGGCTGAGGGAGGTTTAGTGCAGTTAACACGGGTGGGGGAAATTTGTGTGTTTGAAATAAACTTGAAACAGACGAATGGGGTGAGGAGAGAGGTAAGACTTAAAATATATATGGCCAATCAATGAACCCCAAACTAAACCCTAGCTAACAGATGTCCCTTAACTACTTTCCAACCACTCAGTAATTAATTAATTAACACAGTTTTCGAGGCGCGAAATAGCCATTTTTCGCTTCCGAGACCATAATTTTCCCGTACGAAGTTCGATTTCGGCGTGCCGCCTGTCTATGGACTCGTGATGTCCCGATCTACGTCACGGTCATGGTTCCAAGTCCAAAATAGTTCTCGGGTCAAAAGTCAACTTTTTCCCTTCCCTAAGGGCAAAATGGTCATTTCATATTAAAATATTGTTTATAAAAGTTCGGGGCGTTACATGAGAAATACGAATTTAGTTATAACTTCATTTGGATATTAATGAACCTTTAAAATGAGTTCTAATGAGTTGGAAAATACATGGAGGGTGGATATATATAAAGAATTTGGCTAAAGAATATGATGTACATAATTGTATTATTAATCATGAATGGCCTATGATTATATTTTGGTATTAATTGTGGACAATTGTGAACTTATGAAAGTAAGATTAGTTTAAGTAATGAATGAATTTGTGAAAGATTGTTATGAGGGATTATTATAAATAAATAAATTTCCATGATAAATTACGAGGAATAAAAAGGAAATTTGTAAATGAAAAGAAGGTAATTAGTTAAGCGCTCGCCTATTTATTAATTTTATAATCCAATTGTTATTGTGCATAGTAGAATTTGTATAAAGGAAATAAAACCAGATTTTGATTGAATAAGTAAACTTCACCACTTGACGAGGTAAGTAAGTTGGATGTGGGTGATAACCCCACAAGGACATATCAAGTTTGGTTAATTTCATAAAATGTGGATATAGATAAGTTGGTAATATCCCTTATCTGACAAAGAGTCGTCAGACGCAAGCAGGACTAGTTTGGTTTTTTTACGAAAGTTTAGGGATTGGTCCTGTTAGAACTAGACATAAGTAATGGAGGAGAGACGACAATGGAGGCACGTTACCTAGTGCTGGGTCGATTGTTAACGACGAGGGCCTACAATCGTGAGGTCTTACTTGGAGCTCTGCATTAAATCTAGTTTGCTCGTGCTTCCTTCTCAACGGTGACGGTGGGGGAGATTTGGAGGTTTCTGCTCTCTTTTGCCACGAATAAAGATCTGCGAAAGTTTCTAAGTGTGGTGTTGTGGTCGTTCGATCATGCTCTGTTGGTTCTAGGGACGAAAGACGACTATGTGGATCCAGGGGAAGTCTCTTTTGACATGAAGGAGTTTTGGGTCTGTGTAAGATGTATACCTCCCATATTTATGACTCCTGCATTGGCTGATAAAGTTGGGAACCATGTGGGTTCCTTTGTGGCAGTGGATAAGGGCTGAAATAGACACTGCTTGAGAAGTTTTTGCGTATAAAGGTGGCACTGCATGTGGGGGAGCTTCTAACCCGTTTTATAACTCTTAAACTCATGGCCTCTGAACCAATGAAGTAGTACGAGTTGGTGTATGAAAGATTTCCATTTTTATATTTTCGGTGTGGATGTCTGGACCATGTAATGGACTGATATCGTGACTATTGAGGATTGGTTGATCATGTTTTCATACGACTTCGGATGTGAGTCGGTGTTTCGGAAAGAGACCCTATTGAGATGTTTTATGAGATTTGGATTTGGGCTGAGTCTCTACGTGATTTGATTTGGGCTGAGACACACGTGATTTGATTTGGGTAAGACCCTACATGATTTGGTTTTGGGCTGAGACCCTATTAAGGAAATGGCTTTGATTGAGCAATGTTTTTCACTGTGTATTGATTTGAAAAGCAATATGATTTGCTTTTAAAAAGTATTTGAGATACTTGTTTTCTAATGCATGCATGTTTTTAAGTGAAGGGTATAAATGTTTATTTCATAAATTGTTTTAAAATTGATTATTTTTGTCCATTCACAGCTTTTAATGTTTTTGATACCCTTCGGGCTGTAGTAAAAACCGAGATATCACATGCCGCTGTGTACTTTGGAAATCACTGCGTACTTTAGAAACCCTGAGCGGGTTGCGGTTTTATCCTTAGCTTGACACGTGGTGTTAGACGAGAGCAGGACATATCCCATGATAATTTAGGGGGATTGTGATGGGTCATGTCAATGAGGGATATGGAGAGCTAATCTTCTTTTGTTGAGTCTTGTGTTTGGGTCTATTGGGGTATGTTTTTTTCCCTCATCGAATTTATCCCAAATTAGCTGCGTTTTATAATGAGAGTTTTAATGGAACGCCAAGCATATTTGTGGTGCACCCAAGGAATGTACTATTCTTCTATTCCTTTTCAATGAAGCAATTTTTTTTTTAATCAAAATAGTTCCAAACAACTCTGCATGGTAGGAGCCATAATAAACGTCTAGAATCAGGGCTAGCAATGAGTCGTATCATGTCAGGTTCGTATCGTATCATGAATTTTGTTTTACCCAAATATGTCCGACCCGAATCTAACCCGTTTAATAATCGTCTCAAGGATGTTCAACTCGAACCCGACCAATTAATGACCTGTATAACCCTTGTAACCCCGTTTAATAAATAGGTCGTACCTAAAATCCAATTAAATTATAACTCGTTTGACCGATTTAACATATTTAATATGTTTAACTTATTTAAATTATAAGATTTAATATGTATTTAGGTAGGTAAATGAGTAGATATATGAGTTAGTAATGACACGTTTATTAAATGAGTCAATATATAAGTCAATATACAGGTTAATCTATTAACTAGAAATCTACATATTTATTAAACAAGTTAACATGTCATTATACGGGTTAACAGATTGACCTGAAACCCTCCCATTTATTAAACGTGTCATAATACGTTGATCCAGAAATTATCCAAAATTTTAATCATATGATTCAAATAAATTTTATAGAAAATTTACGTCGCCGTGCGGTGTTAAAAATTTTCACCCTTGTCAGGGATGCCTTCTTCGTTGGTAAATTCACTCCGAGCAACTTTAGCCATTGACAATTCAACAATTCCCACCAATTACCGAACGCTGCAAAATTTGCTGGCCAGGTCCAAATCTTGAACCCTTTCCCCTATTTATAGCCCCGGCTGTCTTTGCTCAATTGAACACTAACAAAGATTAATCGTGTCTGCAAGTGTCCATTATTTGATTCAGGGGAGAAGAAAGAAATGGCGAGCGCTCAGTGCTGCTCAAACCCACCGACCCTCGACGCTTCCAGCGGCTCCGGCCATGTCGAAAAGATCGGTGGTTTCGACTCCTATATTACCGGCTCCCCTGGCTCCAAACTTGCCATTCTTCTCGTCCATGACGCCTTTGGTACTTACCCACCACTTCAAAACTCTTCCTTTTTTTGTTTTTGTTTTAGAAGTATGCATTTTTTGAATATGTTTGAATGTCTTTATGTGCATGATCTGGGTTGCAAATTTGAGTGTCTTTATGTGTATTTAGTTTGACGGGTACTGATTGCATGTTGTATATGTTACTGGGCGCTCTGAATATGTTTGAATGGAGAATGAAGGCAGCCGTTTTTGAAATTTTCATTTTCCCTCTTTCTTAATGGGCTGTATGTTCTTTTTTCGGTCTTCGTAAAACCTAAGCGTCAATGATGTTCAAATCAGTCATCAAAATGGATATTTGTAATTGATTTCAGTAATAACAATCAAAGCTGTAGGTGGGTATTCAAATTATAGGGAGCACCTTGCTATCATGAAAACGCCAACTGTTTCTAGTAGGAGTATTTCGGGTGGCAAAAGATAATTTGTGTCATGCCAAAGATTTATTTTGGCCTTGTATATGTCTACAAAATGCTTGCTATGCTAATACTTTTTTATTCTATCACCACGCCACTTGTTAATGATGCATATTGTGTTTCCTTGCAGGATATGAAGCTCCAAAAGCCAGGTATTATGACTTATTCCCTTATCTGTTTCATACAGCTAATTCACATGTTTTGCTTAGCATGACCGATGTGTTCTCCTAATCTCATTTTCGTAGATTTGTTCATTTCGTATGTATTACCTTTTTTTAAATTTCAGCACTGGATCACCAATCACGCATGCTGATTAAATTTGATGGTGAATTTGGTACTCTCAGAAATTTTGTAGATAAATAGTACCATGGTTAAGAGAAAACAAGGTCATGATAGTTTCTGTAACTGTTGAGCTTCTTGCTTTTTATACTGCTCTGAGCATCATCCTAGAAGATACCTGACCTTCTAGGCTCCACAATCAGAGATAATTTGTTTTTCAAAGAAGAGTGGTGCTATTCGCCTGAATACATGTATTCAATTTGCATGGTGTCAAAGCCATATCCGTTTAACTAATGTCACCTGCATTCTCTTCTGAAAGGAAGCTTGCAGACAAAATTGCAGCTGCTGGGTTCCTTGTTGTGCTCCCCGACTTCTTCAATGGAGACCCTTTTGATGGCAACCTTGTCTCTCTTCCCGTTTGGATAAAGGCTCATGGAGTGGTTGGTTCTTCTTTGTTGATACATATCTCTAAATCTTTTCCTTGTTATAATTGTACTTCCAGAAAAACAATGACGACCTGATGTTCTGGTGTTTTAAACGTTTTTATGAAATTTCCGACTGCCCAAGTATTGTCAAAACATTTATGAGTTTTTTGTTTCTATATCGATAGGACAAAACAATCGAATATGCAATACCTGTTATTGAAGCCTTAAAAAGTAAAGGTGTTTCTGCAATTGGTGCTCTAGGCTTCTGTTGGGGAGGTGAATTTTTTTCTTTTCCTGATTCATTTGTTATTCTTTTTTATTTAACAAATGTGTCTCAAAAACTCAATTTTTTCGTGTTCAGGGACTTACATTTGCACGTTGAAATATTGTTTTGGTTGACATCAACTTTTTTTTTTCCTGTTGGCAGGAAAGGGTGTGGTTGAACTTGCAAAGCTTGACCTTATCCAAGCTGCTGTTCTGTGTCATCCTTCATTTGTCACTTTAGATGATATCAAGGGTAAGATTTCTCCATTCTATTCAAAAAATATATACTAATTATAATTGTCATCGAATTTGAGAGGAAGGAGCAAAAACAAAAATGTGGCATACAAATTCTTGCAAGAAAAAACAAAAAATGTTGTCGGTCTGAGTTTATTGATATGTTCCTGGAACTACTTTTCAGCGGTTAAGGTTCCCATTGCTGTGCTTGGAGCTGAGATTGATCAGCTGACCCCACCTGAAGTCGTGAAACAATTTGAAGAAATTTTGACTGCAAAATCTGAGGTAGGAAATTACCTTGCATTCCTTAGTCCTTTGAGATGCCCAATGTGGTTTGGTTTCTTCCTACTGAAGATTTTTGGAGATGTTGTAATGAGCGTCTGTTTTATGGAATCACAGATTCAAAGCCATGTGAAGATCTTCCCGAAAGTTGTACACGGGTGGACATTGAGGTACAACGATGAAGATGAGGCAGCTGTTAAGACGGCCGAGGAGGCTCATCAAGACTTGTTGGGGTGGTTCTTGAACCATGTCAAGTGATTTCCATGCTCATCAAGACTTTGGACACCTCAACATATCAAATTGCTCTTTTCATATTGTCACCTATGGTTAAATTGTGCCTGCAATTCTATGTATTGATCTTTGTATCTAAATTGTTATTTAATTGGAGTGGAGTTTGAAATGCGTTGTTTTTTTTACTTCTTGTGTATAATACAGGAGATATTGAAATCTCAAGGAAATGAAACCTATGATGCACTGCCACAAGAACGAAAACTGTGGTACGATTTGATACAATATGAAACAGTAGGGAGGAAAAAAATTATTTAGGCTTTACAAAATACAAATACATACAAGGATATCAATAATAAAATCTATCGTTTTCGCTGAATCATTTTATCTTTAAATAAATATATTACATGATCATAATATGATACCATATAAGATAGAATGATCTAATTCAATTAAGAGTCGGGTTGCCCTAACTCGGGTTGGACAAAGTACCCATCCAAGCTGGAGGCAACATGCCGGTTTGTTCATGAACCGTATTAAACAAAGGTGGCAACATCTTGTAAACTCCGGCAACCTCCTTCATAGCCCCATTAGCACCACCTTCGCCGTTGCCCTCTCTGCTGCCATCCGTCCAAATGCTAATTTTCGGTTGAAGGCCACGCACAGCATCGGCATTGATTCTCGCAATCTCTTGAAACACGCCATTGTTGATCATCATAAAGTCCCTCATGGCGGCGTAGTTGCCTCCAACGGCGTCCAAAAGGTTGCGGAGATAGGCACCTTGAGCTTGTCCGAGGGCGATGAGGCCCTCGGCCTCTCTTTTCTTGGCATAGAATTCTCCATCGGCAACTTGTTGACGAGCATAGAATTCAGCCTCTGCAACTGCCTTTCGTGCCTCAGCCTCTTTCTCCCTTTGGTAAAGAATTGCCTCTGATGCCTTCTGCTTGTTGTACAACTCCCAATTTGCCTCTTGTACCTTTGTTTGCAAATCAACACTTTGTTAGATAAATCCATTATGTCACTAGCCATTTGACATAGTGACAGTTCCTAAACCTGAATTTTAGACTGAACTAAACTTACATGCTAAATGTATAAGGAACTTGACGGTACAAGTGCATTTCATTAATAAACATAAAAAGATACATATGATGAGAGAACGTAATGAGCTTTATTTTGCATATGCATCTATATACATATAAAAGCTTGATAAAAAGATTACAACAAAAACTATAATGTAACATGCAATGGAAATACATTATTACTTTTAAAATTTTAAATTGTATCCTTCGAGTGTTAAGAGGTTCAAAATTCTCAAATTTTACTTCATTACTGATAGTATAAATAAATTTCTTTCAATTGGAAGATCATATAATCAACTAGAATTCATCACCTATTTTATTTCAAAGTTGAATTTTTTATAATTATCATTTTTTAAGTCCTAAAATATGTTGATCCAAACAAATTATTATTAAAGGAATCAGCTTGGGTGAGAAGGATTACATCCCTTCCCGTCCAAGTCTTAGCCCTGTTATTGACTAGGCTTAACCAAGTGTATATTTACTACAATTTCATCTCACCCTTTGAAAAACCTTCTTGTTTTATTCGTTCATTTATAAATTGTTTATTTAAAGCAAATTATACTTTACTGCTCTGTAGTGTATACCTTATAATAGATTTATACCTAAATTTTCAAATATTACAATTTTCATCTTGAACTCTTTAAATTGTTACACTTTGACCCCTCTGTTAAAATTTCTGTCAAACTTGAAATGAGACTCACAGTTTTAAATAATAAAATATTAATTTAAATTTATAAAAAATATTTATTTAAAAAATTCAAAAAATTATTTATGTACGAAAGTAATATGTCTCTCTCCGTCATCTTTATTTATTTTTTACTAAGGCCTTATTTCACAAAAACAAAATTAAAATTAAAAAAATTATTGATGGAGAGAAACAAATTACTTTCATATATAAATAATTCTTTTTAATTTTTTTTAATTTTTAGTTTTGTTATCTGAAAGTAAATTTTTTGGTATTTTTCAAAATAAATAATTTTTATAATTTTTTTTAATTGGGGTTCCATTCCAATTTTGACAACAAAATTAACAAAAGAATTAAAGTGTAACGATTTGAAGAGTTAAGAGTGGAAATTATAACATTTGAAAACTTATATTTGAATGTCTTATATTAAGCTGTAAACTATAAGATAGTACAATGTAATTTACCCTTTTATATATTTCAAGATCATTTCTATGAATATAAACTACATGTGCGACCAATTTCACATCCGTCGATCTTAGTCACTTGCGATTATTAAGTGTATATCATGTACTCGATAAATACCTAGTAATTCGGGATCAATTGGGCCCACTAAATTAAGAGATTTCTAAGTCCGCACTACGGATTCAATAAATATCTAGTAGTAGTCATTCGGGTTTACTTAAACCCCCCACTAAATCAAGAGATTATTAAGTGGAAACCAGAAACTCAATAAATATCTAGTAATTCGGATTCAGTCGGACCCTTGCTTTGAGGCCTTGGTAAGACTTTAGAGTCTATCAAATGGACCACAAGGACTTCCACAACACTAACCATATTATCCCGATATAATCACTTACGTATACATATAAAATATTTATTATATGCATAATATAATAAAGGACCCAAGAGGCCAAATAAATCAAATACTGAGGGACATATGGGATAAAAAGGACAAAAAAAAATGTTATTTTTAATTGTTTAAAGGAATTTTCAATAATTCACTTATCCTATTTATTGAGATATAAAAAGGTAGATGTGAAATTTATTACTTATAAATTATATTTAGGGAGTTTTGAATAAAAAAAATTCGAGATAAGATCTTATTTTCTTTAATATACCATCATTAAAGGTTTTAAATAAAAATAAATGTTGTTAAGGGTGTAAAAATAATTTACTCTTTTTTTTAATCAAAATCCAATGAACTAAATGTATACCATATTTTCTTCATTTTTAAGTTTTTAGATAAATATTACGTATTTCTCTCCCTATATATATATATATATCATAATCAGAACTGTTAAACTCATATCTAATCATTTCAAGATCATTTCCTTAAAAATTAATAATTTTGAAGGTCTTCTAACCTTTCATATGTATTTGCAAAACCAATGATATTGGTAAAAAAAAAAAATCTTCATTATGAACCGTTCATATACCTTATATATGAATGGAAAATTGATCTTTAATTTAGTTAATTTTATATATAAATGATCTTAAAATGATGATTTAAGAATTGAATGATTCTAATTATGATATATATATATATATAAAAAATTATTCGATAAATGTAAAATGATATAAAAAAATACCACTAAAAATGAAATATAAGTATGAAAAATATTTACATCTTATTATGATAATATCTTCCCGTATTATTCTTTCAATTTATGTAATTTTCTTTATAGATATATTATTATAATAGTAACGATTTATTCTCAAAGGCTTTATAATACCAAAAGAACTTTACACCTATAGTATCTTGACACGTACAGTTAGGAAGCACTTGCATACCTTAGTTTCATACTCGACGCTCGCCTTACTCAAAAACTCAGCCTTAAGCTTCTCCGTCATAGTTAATGCATTCATCTTCTCCACCTCCGTTTGCAACTCCGCATCCCTCAGCGCCACCGCCTTTGCTGCTTCCACCTCCGCCACTTGCGCCTCCTTTGCCCACCCTGCCTTCTTCTTCGTCAGCTCAGCATTCGCCTCCGCCACCTCAGCCTCCCTCACATTCTCATACACCTTCACCTCCGCTTTCACCTTTATCTCTGCCATCTTCCCCTCCCCCTCTCTCTTGGTCGAATAGATCTTCGTCTCCGCATCAATCTTGGCGGCATTCTGCAGCGTCAACCCCTCCCTCTCCTTGGATCCTATCTCCCCCTTCTTCTTGGCCTCCGCCACGTCAACCCTCGCCTGGTTGGCCGCCTCCATCTGTGTCTTCTGCCCCAAGTAACTAAAATACTCGTGCCCCGGGACGTCCACCAACTGTTTGACATTTGCGTTATAAATCAAAAGCCCAAATTGATTGAGTTCCAACTGAACCTTCTCAAACACCTCCTGCTTAAACTCTTTGGTCCCCTTGAAAACCTCCTCCATGGTCATCGAGGCCGCGAGGACACGTGTCTCACCCTCGATGATCCCCTGGACAAGCTCTTTGACATGGCTGGAGAGCTTGTCGTGGCGAGAGATGAGCTTGGCGTACTTGTGGAGGCTGTTGGTGTCGTCGATGCGGGGGCCGATGGTGAACACCGCCGGTAGCATGAAGGGCAGCTTCTCGGAGCTCATGGCTTGGACTTCGAAAGTGTAATTGACGGGGGACATGTCGAAGATTATGTAGGACTGCCCCGGGAGAATCCATGCCTTCTTTGAGAGCTTTATGTCGTCGATTCCGATTCCGGTGATCACGAGATACTCAGAAGGGCTTGCTACTCTATACATTGCTGTTAATGTTGCTGCTGTACGTGTTTACGAGCAATAATGAAGCAGTGGTTGTTATGATATATATGGAATGGGACTATGGAAGGAAATTAAGGGGATGGCACGTACACAGCAATTTATATACACAAGTAGTAATTAATTAATATCCATAAAAATATATTTTATTTAGTGTAGTATAATGAGTGTCATCCCAGCTGATCACATTCGTTTTCCTAATAAATTATTTTTATTGAATTTTGTTTGAATATAATTGTTTGGAAACAGACTATTATATTATCTGTTTGGATTTTTGGTAAATGTCATATAAACTTGGTTGATATTGTCAAAGGAAATAAATGTATATTGGTTGTCAAGAAATTGCATCGTTCTTGCTCCTCCAGAGTCTAGTCCCTCCTGCATGTCTTCCAGCTTTCAAAGCTAGTTTTATCCTCTTCTTTCATCCACTTGAAATAGTCAATGCCGGCGATTATTACTAAATTAAGACCCTGGCTTAGGAGTTTTCTTAGTGTATTTACCATACAAACATAGACAAGACAACGTATAGTTTGGAAACAGACTATTATATATTATCTGTTTGGATTTTTGGTAAATGTCATATAAACTCGGTTGATATTGTCAAAGGAAATAAATGTATATTGGTTGTCAAGAAATTGCTTCGTACTTGCTCCTCCAGAGTCTAGTCCCTCCTGCATGCCTTCCAGCTTTCAAAGCTAATTTTATCCTTGTGAAATTATAAATTATCGAAATATTCTGGAGCTGCCACGCGACCAACAATTCTCATAATGTCAATATTACTCTCGAGTAAAATTGACATCGACATGTTACGATCTCCGCATTAATTCAATGTATTTATCAGCTAAATATATTAATTAATCAGATCAATACCGATAATAAATAACTTCCCAGCGAATTATTTTTATTCATTAATAAATAAGTGATTACACTCGGTACAATCACTTATTTAATACTTTCTCCTTCAACTAATCAGACGCTCCGATGACTCTCAAGACTTCACTATAAATAAAAGGCATCATCTCACTTCTAAAAGTAATAAAAAAAAACTCCTGCAAATACTCTGTCAGATTATTCTCTCACAGAAAACTGACTTAAGTATCAGAGCATTTTCGGTTGAACCACCCCCTCAGGATTCAACCTTAACCCCGTTTGATTTTCGTTCTTGTGCGTAGGGATCGAGAAGGAACTTCACAAAGCCGGACGATTTCTGCATCAACAACTGGTGCTTTCATTGAGAGCCGATTTGAGAAATATTCAAAACGTACTCTTTAGTTTTTCCTTGAAAAAACTCCATCATCACACTTTCGACACCTACCGTTCTTCACATGGCCAGAACACGCCGATCCGCGCGAGCCTCCGAGGCTGCCACATCCTCAGCTGCGATCGCTGTCGTGAGCGAACCACTGCCTGAGATTCCGGAGGAACCATTTTCATACCTCATGCAAGGCCCACTCCACGAATCAATTCACCTACCGTTCGGAATGCTGGATTGGACACCTACGTTCAGTTTTGGAACGTTCCCTATGGTCGCTACTACTGTGAACCCCCACCTGCAACGGGGGCAGGCACGACGTTTTTTCAACAAACAGACGGGCTGCTGGCTGGAGAATCATCTCTAAGAGTCCTGAATCAGCCCCTGCCAACTTGGACCTAAGTAGGCACTTGGACGCCCTGCGCAACTCGCAGGCCAACACTCAGGTACCAGGGAGACATGGTTCGTCGCATCTATCGGGGAGTCATGATACCTCACATGCACAATGACGCGCTCATGTGCAAAGTTTTCCAAGCCTTGTTGTAAGGTTAGGCGACGACATGGTTCAACCATCTCCCCCGGAGATCAATCACTTCCTTCGAAGAGTTGGCCCTTACTTTCTTAAAGGAGTACTCGCAGCTTCGCACCGTCGAAGTCAAGGATGACCACCTCATCACCATCCGAAAGAGGTCTAAGGAAACCTTGCGGTAATACATCCGGAGTTATTGCGAAGAGAAGTCCCGCATCGTTGGTTGCAGCGATCTCGTCGCAGCTATGTAATTTAAGCAAGGCCTACCGCGGAAGAGCCAGCTCTATGGAGACATCTTCATGAGCAACGCTCGAAGTCTCACCAAGATACTGTCTCTGGCGGAGCGACATGCATGCTGGGAGGACAAGAAAAACACCACACATGTCGCCAACCACGTCGAGGAAGAGGGACATCCCACAAAGGCGTTTGCGCAGCCAAAAGATGATACCCACCGTGGGAACTTAGTCGAGAAAGCCAACAAGCGCAAAGGGAACCCGTCATCCAACACGTTTGCGGGTGCAAAGCCAAACACACAATTTTTGGTACCTTTCCTCCAAATATACAATCAGATAAAGGAAAAGTCGTGGTTCAAAAGACCAGCTCCCTTCAAAGGCGACTAGGAGAGGGCCGACAAGAAATAATGGTGTGCCTATCACAATTGCTATGGGCATGACATAAACTTTTGCCAGACTTTCGAAAGATACCTCCGGGATCTCTTGAAGGAAGGACACTGCACCGAGTACGTCAGAAAAAAGGTAACGGAACGTCTCGAAAACAAAGGTCCCCAGGAACCTGCACAAAAGATGATCCGCGTGGACACCATCATTGCCGAGTCCGAGTTGTAGGGAACAATCAGGAAACTGAATCAGTGACCAAGTCATCATCAAAGACACAAATTTTGTGGTTAAAATTTGGCTCAGTACCTACTTTGATCACATATCATTTTTCAATAAGATTCAAGATGTTTCGTTTCAACGTCTAATGAAATTGTCTTATCGCCTACGTTTTTTTTTAGAAAGCACTAGACCTTAGCCACCCAAAACACTTCAAAGCCTTTGCCATGCTAAGCACTCCAAGCCTTCACCCCGCAAAGCACTCCAAACCTTTGCCACGCAAAGCACCCAAATCTTCGCCATACGAAGCACTCTAAGCCTTTGCCACGCAAAGCACTCGAGTCTTCGCCATGCGAGGCACTCTAAGCCTTCGCCACGCGAAGCACTCCAATCCTTTGCCACGCGAAGCACTCTAAGTCTACGCAAACAAATGGTGTGCCTATCACAATTGCTATGAGCATGACATAAGCTCTTGCCAGACTTTCCAAAGATACCTCCGGGATCTCTTGAAGGAAGGACACTGCACCGAGTACCTCAAAAAAAAAGGTAACGAAACGTCTCGAAAACAAAGGCCCCCAGGAACCTGTACAAAAGATGATCCGCGTGGACACCATCATTGCCGAGTCCGAGTTGTAGGGAACAATCAGGAAACTAAATCAGTGACCAAGTCATCATCAAAGACACAAATTTTGTGGTTAAAATTTGGCTCAGTGCCTACTTTGATCACATATCATTTTTCAATAAGATTCAAGATGTTTCGTTTCAACGTCTAATGAAATTGTCTTATTGCCTACGTTTTTTTTTAGAAAGCACTAGACCTTAGCCACCCAAAACACTTCAAAGCCTTTGCCATGCGAAGCACTTCAAGCCTTCGCCCTGCAAAGCACTCCAAGCCTTCGCCCTGCAAAGCACTCCAAGCCTTTGCCACGCAAAGCACCCAAGTCTTCACCATACGAAGCACTCTAAGCCTTTGCCACGCAAAGCACCCGAGTCTTCTCCATGCGAGGCACTCTAAGCCTTCGCCACGCGAAGCACTCAAAGTCTTCGCCCCACGAAGAACTCCAAGCCTTCGCCATGCGAAGCACTCTAAGTCTTCACCCCGCAAAGCACTCGAAGCCTTCTCCATGCGAAGTACCCGGGCCTTCGCCACACGAAGCACTCAAAGCCTTCGTCATGCAAAGAACTCAAAAAAATTTCCACGGAAAGAACACCAAGTCTTCACTATGTGAATCATGCCACGTCTTCACCACGCAAAACGCTCAAGGCTCATCCCAGCAAGGCACATAGAACCATACAAGAACTTGACTTGTTGGAGTCAGAAATCTATTAAAAAATACTTCCAACCCCACCAAGAGGGGCAACCACTAGGCCTTGACAAACATTGGGCAAATGTTTAAACGTGCGAAGTCTAATTCTGTATTTCAGTGCACGGGATCAAGATTCATTCGATCATATATTACTCAATTTTGCTCACCCTGACATGATTTTGATGGCCCTATAAAGATACGGAAGTCAGCTTTCCAACGCCATTGACCTCACTCAATTCCGAGTTGTGACGAGTTCTCAGCGAATGTTTTTGTACACAAAGGTCAACTGCACGTACCAGCGCACGAGTACGAGATTCGTTCAACCATAGGCCACTCAATTTTGATCACCCTGACATGAGATCGACGTATTTAGAAAGCTATGGAAGTCAGATTTCCAACGCCATTTATATCACTCAATTCCAAGTTGTGACGAGTTCCCCGCGAACGTTTTTGTACACAAAGGTCAACTGCATGAACCAGCGCACGGGCACAAGATTCGACCAATCCTATAAGGCTCAATTAAGATTGTCATGGAAAAAGCTTGATGGAAGTAGAAATGTATGAAACTCAGCTTTCCAACCCCACCAACGACACTCAATTCAGAGCTAAAACAAAGTCAGAAGACCAAATTTACTACACAAAGGTCAAATCTGCCGAAAATAACAAAATACTCAAAAAAATGGAAGGCTTATATTAATGAAAATTAAAGAAGTTGTCAATTCAAAAGTTGAATGCTCACACATATATTTAACGCTAAGATCAAGCTACGAACCAAGAAGAATCATGAAGCTCATCATCAGGAGCAGCACGACCTCAGAGTCTCTCCGTCAATCTATGAGCAAGCCTTGGAGGCCTTCGATCATCCTATCGTGGATTTCCAGTGACGCATCGTCCATGAATTTCTTCAAAAAATGGGGGCAACCTCCTCGACATCTCCTTCGTTGCACAGTTGGCTTCACAAAAGCAACTTTACCAATGCTTGACTCGGCGTCGACTACAAAGCAGCTTGACTTTCAACTCCAAGACGAAACGATGGTTTGGTTCCATGTGTCTTCACGCCACTTGGCTTCAGTGTCTAGATGATGGCATCTCCAAGCTCTCTTCCTTCAATTAGGTGATGATGTACGACGTCTCGAGCTTTGCAGGGGGCATGATCGATCCTCTATTCTATGTTTTGCCTTGTTACACCCCATTCTGAACTCAACAAGGTCTTGAAGATCAAGTCTCTGGAAGGTCATCCGTCATCCAAAGAAACTCCTTGGAAAGTTTCAGTTACTTCATGGCACCACGTGCACTTCGCCTTGCGTCATGGGAAGTCTTTCTTTGAAGATAAAGCACATCTCACCTTGTAGCTACAACACACATTGCCTTACATCCGGAAAAAGCCTCATGCTGCGTTCTGACACGTCACACTCCAAGTGATGGGACTCCTCGCTTCGCACTTGCACATCTCGCCTTGTAGTTGCACCATGCATTACCTCGTACTTGGAGCATTCCTCGCCTCGTACTTGCAGCATGTCTCACCTTGTAGTTGAACCATGCTTCGCCTCGCAGCTGTAGCGCACCCGCCTTGCACTCCGCTGCACCTTGCTCCCACTATGCTACACCTCGCGCCTTGCACTCTACGACACCTTGCACTGCACTCTACTGCATCTCGAGCTACACACTGCCGCACCTCGTCTTGCACTCTGCTGCACCTCGCGCCTTACACTCTACTGCACCTCGCGTCGCACTCTGCTGCATTTCGTCTTGCATTCTGTGACAGGGACCCGCCCCGATCCCCCGGCGACCACAAGGGGGCGTGCCCTGCTCCCGTCTGACACCGAAACCAAAATTCCAATTTTAACCTTAAAAACTTAAATGCATAAATGTCCCTATAAAATTTACACATGCAATCCAAAAGATACAGATGTCAGACAAAGGATCCAATACAATATTACAAAGTTCGAGCACGACTCTAGGAAAATTCTGCGGGTGATCCGACCCAACAGGGGTTCAGCTGCGCAGTACAAAATCCATGCCTCGGCCTCGGGGTCCTCACCAACCTCAGCAGCACGACCTGGAGGGGTTACCAAAACATGAAAGGTGAGTGGGCCAAAACTCAGGTTTATAAAATAGTTTAGTAAGTAAAAATATATAATTTACCCCTCCGTTTTCCAAACATACATGCAGCGGTATTTAAAAACCATAAATACATATAATATACCACAAGCATTATATTAAGCCATAAATGTAATTTAATCACAGCTACTGCACTATACACTCCGATCTCGACATCCCAGATGTCCGACGTCCCTGACGTCCAATATGGTCACAGTCCCAAGGATACGCGTGCCACCCGGGGTCTCAAATCCCGAGTCCAACCTCCGAACCCAGTTCGGTTATGGCATCCCAGATGCCCAGCGTCCCAGACGCTCGACGTCCCCGACGTCCAATCATAGTGATCCTACTCTTGAGTCATCCTACGGTCCGGCACCTCCGTAGCATGACCCCTCGCAGGCAATGCACCGTGACCGCTCCGGGGTACCACATCCGGAGGAGACAGTATCATACGGTGGATTATACAGTGCAGTACCTTAGATAGTCATCCATATCCACATGCATATATATAAATATATATATATATCATCCAAAACAGTGTTCAATTTCCGTAGAACGGGTCTCAAGCCCAACATCGTAAAACGTGTCGTAACCGTAAACTGAGGTAATCAAAATATATTATTTGATTCACACACACATATAGATATACAGAAATGAAAACGGTTATGCATGCAAGTGTTAATAAAAACGGGCCCACTCACAGTAAGTTCCCGTTGCGAATAATGCGCGTACGAACTTGTTTCTGGGATTTCCGTAAGTTTCCTGTCATTCCAAATCACATGCAAGTGTCACTATAGGTCCTTAATATACTCTCAAAAAGTCCGAAACAGAAACCGGCTCGGGGAAGCCGTCCAACACGCTTCCCGAGACATCCGGCCCTAAACTGACCTTCCTAACTATCTCAGATCAACATGGTTATTTCACAGAAAATGTTCAAAATGATGAGAGGATTAAAAGTCATGTTGATAGTGAACTGAGATAATTCTCAACGCGCCCTCACGCGCCGCCCAAAGTGGCTGCGCATGAAAGTCATGCGCCTGCTACAGTGTCATCTTCCTTACCCGTCTTCCCTGCTATTCGTACCTTCAACCCGCGAGTTCAACCCGGTTAATTAACCATCAATTCGTGTTCTATTACTTCTGTTCTTGATCCTATGACATTCATTAGCCATCCAATTAAAGTCCCATGTCCTTAATTAACCTTAATAGCCCCATATTCGAGCCTTCGACCCGTGATCACCCAAACGGGTCGATCACCACAACTTGCTAATTCCCAAACCATTTTCAAATTAACTTCGTAGTAAGCTTCCTAGGGCTAATACGAACCAAATGGAATGATCAATTGCATAAGAAAGTACATGGAAGTGATCGTCCCTAGGTCTGCAACTCCCCTGAAACCGGCAGCCTCAGTCCCAGCTCCACTGTGGCTAGTTCCTTTCGATTTTTGCACGGTTGTGTTCCAGTCACTCCCAGAAAGCTCACTCAGTGTCTAGATTGGTCCAATAACCCGTAGAAATTAAACTCTGGATTTTTCCCCCCCAAAACCCGAAATGGTTTTTCCCACGGTTTCTCTCAATCTTTCTCAGTCTCACCTTCACCAAATGATTCCAAATGAACTCCCAGACTCAAAGGCACTCAGTTAATCGGTCGAAGTGGTCAGCAACTCGTGGGAATCCATCAGAGGTCCCTGTGAAGTTTTTTTCCCGCAACGGCAACCATGACCAATTTAAAACCAAGCCCGTGCTTGCCCAATGCTTCAGTCCCTTCAGACAAGTTCCCACTGCCTCAATCCTCATAAACTACTCATTCTGGCCATACACTAACACCATAAACAATTGAATGCTCAAACACCCACGGCATGGCCGTGCAGGTTGTTTCCCACTGTGGTGAACAGTACCCAGCTGGTAAAATGACCAAAATGCCCTTCGACTTCCGTGACCCGTAACTTGGTCGTCAGACGTCCGTTTTCAGCGTGCCACCTGTCTACGGACTCAGGGCATCGAGACCTATCCAACGGTCTTCGGGTCGTGTGAAGATTTATTGTATTTCAAAAAGTCAACTTTTTCCTTCATTTCGTCCAAATTACGAAAATGCCCCTGGACTTTTGAACGTCACAACTTCTTCCCTGTTCGTCCGAATTGGACGTGCCACCTGTCAATGGACTCGTGACGTCCCGAACTACGTCACGGCCATCGGTCAAAGTCCGTTTGACCTACCAATCAAAAAGTCAACAATTTGACCTTACCATTCACATGGGTAAAAATGTCATTCCATTCAATATTTTATAATATTACAATCTACTAATTTCCGGGGTGTTACATTCTCCTACACCTCGCTCCTTGCACTCTGCTACACCTCGCGCCTTACACTTTGATGCACCTCGCACCGCACTCTGCTGCACCTCAAGCCGCACACTGCCGCATCTTGTCTTGCACTGTGACAGGACCGCCCCCGAAGGGACTTTGATAACCGCACCCGGTCCTGCTCCCGTCTGGCAAGTTGACTGAAGTTCCCAAAATACCCTCCGTACTTGCCAAACAAGGGATAGCCACACACGTACTCACTCATGCCTCCGTCTCTCGATCAGCCTCGATCAACGCGCCACTGTAATAACCCGTACCTTCAGAAAGTGTACAAATGTAATTTTGTAAAAGAATTGTATAAAAGGACGATTTTGCCCTTGTGAATAGTGTGTCAAAAGTTGACTTTTTAATTTACAGGTTGGATGAGTGTTGAACATTGACCGTGACGTATTTTAGGACGTCACGAGTCTGTAGACAGGTGGCAGGTCCGATTTGGACAATCGGAGAAAACGTTATGACGTTCGGAAGATTGAGGGCGTTACCGTAATTTTGACTATTAGAGGGAAAATGTTGACTTTTTAGTGGACTTGTGATTTTCAAGTAGACCGAGGACCGTTAGATAGGTCTCGACGTCCTGAGTACAACGACAGGCGGCACGCTGTCATTGGACGTCAGACGAAATAGTTACGGGTCTGGAAAGCTTGAGGGCAAAATAGTAATTTCTACACCTAGGGACAATTTTCTCTTTTTCTCTTAGGCCCAATCAGATAGGAACAAGTGGCTGAGTGGGCTTGGATATTTTGCACTGATGTCCATGGGAATGTGGACACGTGGACTAACACTAGAGGATTCTAGGGTGTTAATTATACACACGCCCACAAATCGTTCAAATTTGAACCGTGCATTTGGGCTTCGACACAGAGAAAACAGAGAGTGAAGAGAGACGGTGATCGATTTGGTGTGTGGGTGAGAGTGTGGTGAGTTGTGAGAGTGACAGAGAGAAGAGAGGGAGCTGGTGAACAAGTTTTGGGAGTGAGATCGTGCACGGACACACGGCCGTGGTGAGGCTGAGTTTCTGAGAAAATAGAGGAGCCGTGGTACTAAGGCGGTGGTTGTGCCGTGTGGTGGCTCAATCCAAGACAACAGGAGGCTAAGACGACTGCAGCGGACCCAGTAAGCACCGTGGCACACGGCGGTGCAGACGGCGGAGGAAGAATCGAAGGTATGGTTTGAATCCCCTGTTTTCCCGTGTTATTGTTTTCAAAAGTCGTGGAATTTGGGCTAGAGTCGATGGATTTGGAGGTTAGGGTGAGACTCCTGAAGGTCCCAGGAGTCGTCTGAGTGTGGTACCGTGACGGGGGAGGACCTGGGTGGCCGGCGGCAAAAACAGGGGTCACGGGCAGTGTTTTTCGAGGATGAAGACGAGGGGTTTTAGGCCGTGATTTCTGGATTTTAGGACTGGGTTTGATTGCTAGGAAGTGGACGCAGCTCATAGGATTGGAATGGTGGAAAATCATGGCGGAATTGCAGAGAACTGGTCACGCCGGTTCCACACAGTTGAACCGGGTGACTCGAGGTTGAAGATGCACTGTAGCTGGCCTGTGAGGCCCACACGCAGCCACTTTGGGCGGCATGTGGGGAGGAGTTTAAGAAATTGTCCAACATGGTTTTGGTTCTAAATGTCATAAGGAATCTATTGGTGAAATTTTCGGGTTAGTCAGACGATGTTACGGGATAGTTCGAGGATTCGGACGGTTTAGGGTTTAAGTTTAAATTAAGTATAAATTCCCGAAAAATTTGGGGAAATTAGGGTACCATATTTGATGTAATTGTGACCCTATTTGGTACTTATTGACAGGACGGGAGACGCCTGAGACGGTCGAGGAGCACACGGAGCGCGATTGACAAGTTCTGATTCGTGAGTGGACTCTTCCTTTTTCTTACGAGCATGCCTATCTGTTTTTATCTATGTTTTATGATTTTAAGTATGTTTTTATGCTTGTTAATGATGAATATATGTGATTGATATGTTTGCATGTTTTTCGAGACATTTACGGGCTTTTGCACGTTTTTCGAGAAAAACGGGATTTCTGATTTTTGATGCTATACTTTGGGATTTCAAATTATAATTGCTTTTTGATGGGTATAAATGGATTATGAAATATGACTTTTGGTAATCGCGATTTTCAGTGTAAAAATTGGAATTCCGGATTTGGGTTCGGAATGACGGTTCTGAATGCCGGAAGGGCTTCGAACCGGGGATTTCGGATTCGAGTTTGGATATGGATTTGGAATTGATTCTAAACTGATTTTGGATTGGATTTGATGGATCTGGATATTGGGTTTAAAGACCTGGATTCTGATTGACGGGGGACCGGATTGAGTTTAAAGACTCGGGAGTTTAAAGACTCGGATATTTACGATATTACCCCCGTAGGCCTATTGAGTTTAAAGACTCGGGAGTTTAAAGACTCGGATTACATTTAAGGCCTGGTTGAGTTTAAAGACTCAGATAGACCCAGCAGGTTTGATCGGACCTTGATATTGGTGGATTTGATTTTATGATACGATCTTAGCATACTGATTATACTGTTTTATGTCGTGGTTTTCTGATACTTCGTTAGGCATGCATGTTTTTAAAACGGAGGGAAAAACCTGATTGTTTTCTCTAAACTGTTTAATTCTTAAATCGTGTTTAAACCTTTTATTTCTTTTAGTCCACTCACACTTTTGTTTTTAACTTACCCTCCAGGTCGTGGTGATAGCGCTGGGGTGAACGTTGAGGCAGGGATCGAGGCACAGAGCTTACGACGTTCTTCCGTTGCGAGATTAGCCTAGTAGGGTTTTGTGCTTGTTTTGTATAAACTATGCTCTGAATTACGGTTGTATTATTTTCTCCCTTGTCTGATAGTTATGCTTATGGTTGTGTTGAGGTTATTTTGGTACTTTAAGTGTGATTGTCAGACGGGAACAGGGTTCGTCCCGGGTATCGAGGTGATATTTGGGACGGGTCCTGACAGCCACGACCTGGAGGGTCAATAAAAACACAAAAGGTGTGAGTGGACAAAAATAAATCAGTTTATAAAACAGTTACAGAAAGCGTTTCTACCCTCCACGTAAAACCAATGCATGCATTCGAAAATCATTTCACAATCCATTTCACTTCCAATATGAGAAAACGGCGTATGAAAATCAAAATCATTTTCCTTTTCTTAACCTTTGGGTCTTAGCCCGCAATCATAAACACGGGGCCTCAGCCCAAAATCATAAATCAGATCCAAGTACACAACATAATCCAAAATCCATCAAACCATCTAAACCGGGCCATTACCCAACACATCCGAAAACATCGGAAATCAACAATAATTCAGAAGTCAATCAATCTGCTAGATCTCAGGTGCGCCCGAGTCTTTAAAATCAAAATCATGTGCATAATCAAGCCTTCCCGGGATATCAACGAGTCTTTAAACTCAGAACATAATCAGTAGGCCTTGGGGGGTATCACAATAACCGAGTCTTTAAACTCAATCTGGGTTTTTAAACCAAATCCGGGCCCGCCCCCGTCATCAATTAACCGAGTCTTTAAACTCAAAAAGTGCTCCAGCAATATCACCGGGTCTTTAAACCCAAAACATATGCAATTCATAATAAGTCCGGATCCATCATGATCCAAATCGCAAATCAATTCGAAACCACATTTTGTCATAATAGGACTCATGTCCGAATTTCGCATTCAAATCTCAAATCATATCCATCATCCATTCCCGAAACCGAATTCGCAATAATGATTCCGTAAGCCGGCATCAGGAACCACCATTCCGAACCCAATCCAGAAATCCATTTTCAAGCTTCTGAAAACCGAAATCTCGTTCATCAAAATTACATTTATGCCCTAGGCATCAAGCTCGAAATCACCTTTTTTCGAAACCCATTTTAAATCTTTGAACTCAAATCATATTTCAAATCCCAAGGTCAAACCATCAAAAATCATGATCAAATCACCAAATACAAGAAGCCTCGTAAAACGTGCAAATCCGTAATAGTTTCGAAATACGTGTCAAAACCGTGAGTCATACTCACAATCACAACCACAACATCCTTAAAACATCATATGCACAAATCATGTAAAATCGTTCATCAAAACATCACCAAGGCATAAGAGAAAATGTAGTCTCGAAATACGTGTAATTACGTATTGCATACCAAAATACGTATAAATATGAAAATCATAATTATCACAAGTTATACTCATAATCATAGAAATCATAGAAACAGTTATGCATGCATTAAACTTTAGAAAGCAAAGTCCACTCACACACCGTCCATAACGCTCGTTTTCGCGCTGCACACGTTTCCGTAATTTCCGACAATTTCCAGAAATCTCAAATCCTGTCTGAAATCATTCTTTAGTGTCACTAAGGACTCAAATAATAGCATACTAATTTCTCATAATTTTCCGGGAATTAAATATTAATTAAAAACGTAATATAACCCTTCGGATCCTCGAAACAAAGTCGAAACGGTGTCCGATTAACTCGAAATCAACGCCAAAATGTTCGTTACAATTTATAGGACAAAAGTCGTGTTGAACTCACCTCGAGAATCAAGCCCACGTGCCCTTATGCGCCGTCGTGAGTGGCTGCGTGTGAAACTCACGCGCATGTTACAGTGATTGTACAATCGTCGTCCCAACCCGTCTAACTGATAAACGGGTCAGGTTGGCCCGTGGCGTGACCCGGCTGGGATTCTGTCAATTCCAAGTTAATTTCATCAATTCAATCATTCAGTAGGATCACCATGTATCTAATTAGGGCTCTGTGAGCTCAAATATGTGATAACTTACCTTAATCCAGGCGATTCGAAGTCGAAACTTCGAAGAACAGACGTGCACTGTTCATCCTCGGAGTTCATCAATCCTCATCATTTTTCTTCAATTGATCTAGCCAACAGCTTCGTATGATTATCACAAACTTGTTTTAAAGCTCAATTGCATCGTTCAACGCCTCCAATTATGCGACTCATTCCTTCGAATTTCCAAGCTCCGCCATGTCTGTTCTTAGCTCAACGGGCTTCGAACCTTGCAATACTTGATTTGGATCGATTAATTAGGATTCTAGAAGACATAATCTCACCTCAATTGGACTTGGGCTGGCCTAAAACTGAAAATTCGAATTTGAATTCATACAAAAGCAGGTTTCGGGTTTTTGAACTCTCCTCTCCCATTTTCCTCCCTTTCCTTCCTCTCTCAATCTCAACACTCTGCTATTTCCCACTTTGATCCCTTTCCCGTTCACAATTTCTCTCAATTCGGCCTTGGGAAAATCGATCACACCCTGCTCAAAGTCTCTGGTTTTTTTTTTCAATTTTTTGAAGCACTAGCACCGTATTCCCAGCCCACTACATGCCCGTGCTCTGTGTTCTGTTTCCCTCTCCATTTCCAAACACACTACTTAATTTTTTTAAGTTTCCAACATCACACAATCTCACATACTGGGCACTTGCCTCCCCTGTCTCTGTTTTTTTTCTACCTCAAAAAAAACCAGCACCGTTTTAAAAACACCAACCCACACACTGTGCACTTGTTTCAAGCACACCCACACATAGTTTAAGTGTCCCAAACGCCACGCTTGCACACACTCACGCCCAAAGCCACCAACAAATAAACAATCTCTTGGACAGACCACCCAAGCACGGTGGTTCAACCCCTGCTTCTCGGTTCCAAACAGTGCCCCTGTGCAAAATTACTATTTTGCCCTTCTTAAAAAATTTACCAAAATGCCCTTCACGCTTCTAGACCCATAACTCGGTCAACCGAACTCCGATTGACGCGTGCCGTCTGTCTACAGATTCAGCGTCTGGAGACCTACCTAACGGTCCTCAAATTGTGTGAAAGTTAGTGGTTAATCAAAAAGTCAACATTTTCTCCCTTTTCGTCCAAATTACGAAAATGCCCTTACTTCCGAACATCATAACTTCCTTCTCGAATATAAGAATCGGACGTGCCACCTGTCTATGAACTCGTGACGTCCCGACATACATCACGGTCATCTGTCAAAGTCCGTTTGACCGCTCGAGCCAAAAGTCAACCGTTCGCCCAATTTCCACGGGTAAAATCGTCTTTTTCTTCAAATTTTCCAAATTTTCCTTTTCCGAAAGTCCGGGTCGTTACACTCTGCTGCACCTCGCGCCTTGCACTCTGCTGCACCTCGCGTCGCACTCTGCTGTACCTCGTCTTGCATTATGCTACACTTCGCGCTTTGCACTCTGCTGCACCTCATCTTGCATTCTGCTACACTTCGCGCCTTGTACTCTGTTGTACCTCGCGCTGCACTCCGTTGCACATTGCCTTGCATTCTACTTGCACCTCGCCTTGCACCATGGCATAACCCTCGCTGCAGTGTAGCGCGCCACGCCCCGAATTTGAAGTGCGCATCGCCTTGTGACTCGTCACACTTCAAGTCATGGAACTTCATGTCTCACCCGTTGAAGGTCTTGATGCTAGCTCCACCTGCACCTAAAGATGCCAAGTCCATCAATGCGCCAAACTCTTGTATCCACAAATGAGTCAACTAGAGGAGCATCTTGATGTCAAGTCAGTCATCTCTTGAAATCGGAAGTTCCAACAAGCTCTGGACATACCAGCAGATGGTCGTACGATGGTCACACCATAAAAATGTGTTCTTTGAGACCCCATCAAAAGTATGCCTTCATGCATCTTGAAATGATCGTCTCGAAGAGTATAGCGCACCGTCGCTTGAATCATTGCAATCGGATATCTACAGTTCTGAGAATCTACAAAAGATCGAAGTTAAACAAAAGAAAAATAATATAAAAAATATATATTAAAATAATATAATATATATATATATATATATTATACATGCAAAAGCTTATAGCTTGGCTACGACAAAGGAAGCCGCGCGCAACAACTGATATGCGCAAGCAGCACCAGAAAAAAAAAATTGCTGTAAACAACATCTTTCTTGCGCGCTGTCTCCTCCTATCCACAGTAAGGAGCCGATGTCTTCTACTCCAGCGCGCCCCACCTGTCTCCTGCTCCCTCTTCATGCCGCTGCTCCTTCCCGCGCCCCGAATGCCATACCATTTGCAAAATTTCAAACGCGGATTGTTTCGTACCTGCTCAGCAGACCCCCCATATATTTGAAAAAGAAGCAGACCCATAGCCAATGCAGTCAGCCTACTTCAGCAATAAAGTAGTATTATGGTTTGTTTTTCTTTATAAAAATAAGACTCACATGTTCTAATTTAAATATAAAAAAATTAAGCAAGCCCTAGTAGTTAATTGGGCTCGCAAAACCAACTCAAAGCGGGATTACGAGCCCAGAGAATCCCTTTTTGGACAAGATCAAGGTCAATCTTCAGTTACATTCAGGAAAGAAAAGTCCTACTCCCGCATAAAATATTAAGACGTAGTTTACCACAAGGAAATTACATCTCTTAGGATTTCTTGAATTCCTAAGCGATGTGGGGGCATTTGTGGAACCATAAATTACCGGAATATTCTGGAGCTGCCACGTGGCCAACAATTCCCATAATGCCAAAATTACCCTCTGAGTAAAATTGATATCGACATGTTACGATCTCCGGATTAATTCAATATATTTACTAGCTAAATATATTAATTAATCATATCAATACCGATAATAAATAAATTCCCAACGAATTATTTATTCATTAATAAATAAGTGATTACACTCGGCACAATCACTTATTTAATACTTTCTCCTTCAACCAATCAAACGCTCTGGTGACTCTTAAGGCGTCACTATAAATAGAAGACCTCATCTCACTTCTAAAGGTAATCAAAAACTCCTGTAAACACTCTGTCAGATTATTCTCTCACAGAAAACTGACTTAAGTATCAGAGCATTTTCGGTTGAACCACCCCCCGGGATTCAACTTTAACCCCGTTTGATTTTCGTTCTTGTGTGTAGGGATAGAAAAAGAACTTCATAAAGCCGGACGATTTCTGCATCAACAATATCCACTTGAAATAGTCAATGCCGGCGATTATTACTAATTAAGACCCAGGCTTAGGAGTTTTCTTAGTGTATTTACCATACAAACAATAGACAAGACCACGTATAGTTTGGATATCATCCTAGCTAGTATGAAGTTTATGTACGGCAATGTAAAGAAAAATTATTATTCGATAGCATCTCATCACGGCAGTGTACTTAATTTAGATATTATTATTTAAAATAATATTTATAAATATTAAGAAATTTAAACTCCATCATCTACTCAAATTAAAACACTTGAATTGAATGCGTCATGCGTTTTTCTATCAATTTATTTTTAGTGAAACAAAGAGGGTAAAAAGCTGGCATATATAAATCATTCGATCGAAGCTAGAGGTTCCACGTGGCTAATAGTTTGGTCCCTTGTCAAGTGAATTACGCATGTTGAATGGAACAAGTATGAAGGACAAAATTTTCCAGACGTAATTAAGCAAGGAGAAGGACAAAATATATAGTTCCTAGGGAACCTGCCTGCAACGGTGAAGGTTTTAAACCCCAGCCCACCGTTGATCAGCCTATGAATAAATTAAGCCGGTAAATCCGTTTTCTGGAGGAAGGGACTCTGATTTTGATTCGTTTTCTGGAATAGTATTGAATAATAGAAGAGATTCTGATTCGGATTACGATGACTTTGACATTCTATTTAAATACTAACAATTACAAATTGTACGATTAACACCCCCCGAAATTTCCATAGGATGGCAAATACAACACACCAATGACCAATCCAGACATGCCTTGGCTGCTAATATTTTGCAATTAACTGATATCAGGAGTTTGTTGAATGTGAGAGTGAGATGAATGAAAATCCTCTATGAACTTGGCGTTATGTGCCTGGGCTCTGGACCACTGGGTCTTCAAAGATATTGTCCCACATTTAATCACTTTTAAGTATATGCGTGCACTACATTAATTAATAGCTTTCGCGGCAAAACTTTTCGTGGCAAAACACAAATTTGTCTGGAAAGATAATTTATCACAACAAAATATAAGATTTGTCATGAAAGTTTGAGTGGAAAATTTTGGATTCCGCACAAAACTTTAGGCGACAAAAGAGGAATCTAGTGGCAAATTTTTTTCCTCACCATTTTTTTTTCCAAAAATTAATTTCGAATGAAATTATTTGACCAGGAAATAGAAGGCGGGATTAGTCCCGGCCAAACAGGAGAGAAAATTTCATTCCTTAGGTGGTGAAATTAGGTTTTGTCGCCAGAGGTACATCCAAACAACGTCGTTTAGGGTTTAGTTTAGGACTATTTTTCATCTTGCGCCAAAGCCGGCCTCTCTGTGACGACTGACCTTCATCTCACTCACTACCGTACCTTTACTCATGAGAGAAGATGCCCAAATGCAGCTAGGTACTCCATAACTTTCTCCCTCATACTCTTTTCAAAAGATTCCCAAGCCCACCAATAACCCGTAAAAATCCAATCTCGCGCGGCTGTATATAGCTTTTGATTCCTCTCCCATTTCGAGTCTTTGATAGAAGTTATCGTCTCCATGATAAAACCAATATTTCTCAGGTGAATACTCCTTTGTTTTGTTTTAATTTTCTATTGTAATCGCTGGCTTGTCTCTGATTAACCCCATCATCTATCTTCTATTCGCTGGTTTGAACTCTACTGACAGAGTATTAAATTATGCTCGCCCCCGATGCCATATTTCAAGATGAACTTCAATGGCTCTATGAATTGAATTATGACAAAAGTATGAGAATTATTGGATAAATCTAAAAGATAATACGAGTAAATACTACTAAAAATAAGATGCAAGTATTATTTTAATACGTAAGCAAATGTTTTATAATATGAAAGAATTCCATAACAAAAATGGCTAGCTAGATTCCACAGCTGCCACCGATAGGACCAATAAACCAAATAATTAACCCATCATATTGTTTTGTTTAAATTTAATAGTAGGCAAGTGCATACCTATGCTTCATAGTTCATACTGAACGGTGGCCTTACTCATGAACTCAGCCTTAAGCTTGTCTGACATAGTTAATACATTCATCCTCTCTACCTCCGTTTGCAACTCCGCATCCCTCAGTGCCACCGTCTTTTCTGCCTCCACCTTGCCACTTGCGCCTCCTTCGTCCACCCTGCCCTCTTTTTCGCCATCTCAGCTTTTGCCTCCGCCACCTCAGCATTCGCCTCTACCACCTCAGCCTCCCTCCCATTCTCATGTACCTTCATATGTGTATGCTTTCACCTTTATCTTCGCCATCCTCCCCTCCCCCTCTCTCTGGGTCGAATAGATCTTCGTCTCCGCGTCAATTTGGCCGCATTCTATAGTGTCAACCCCTCCCTCTCCTTCGAGCCTATCTTCCCTTTCTTCTTGGCCTCAACCACGTCAATTCTCGCATGATTAGTCGCCTCCATCTGTGTCATGTACCCCAAATAACTAAAATACTCATGCCCCGGGACGTCCACTAACTATTTGACATTTGCATTATAAATTAAAAGCCCAAATTGATTGAGTTCCAGCTGAAGCTTCTTAAACACCTCTTGCTTAAAACTCTTTGGTCCCCTTGAAAATCCCCTCCATAGTCATCAAGGCTACAAAGACACGTGTCTTGCCCTCGACGATCCTCTAAATAAGCTCCTTGAGATGGCTGGACAGCTTGTCGTGGCAGGGGATGAGCTTGGCGTGCTTGTGGAGACTCGTGGTGTCGTCGATGCGGAGGCCGATGGTGAACACTGCCGGCAGCATGAAGGGCAGCTTCTCGGAGCTCATGTGTGACGACTCGGACCATTAATTACGTTTTTACGGAGATATTTTGGGATTTATATAGCTAGTTGGACCATTTTGCCTTGGGGTGTTTGGCTTGAGTTTCCTATTTGGGAAGGAGGAAGTTGGGATATTTTGGGGGATGGGTTTTGAGCGACATGCTCATTATATAAACTTGGTTGATATTGTCGATGAAAAATATATATGGGGTTGTCAAAAAATTGCATGGTACTTGTTCGTCCCTGTTTCTTGCCTTCCAGCTTTCAAAGCTACTTGCTCGTCCCTGTTTATTTACAACATCTTAAAAGAAAAATTATTATGCCCTCTTATAATTAGGTGACATATCTAATACATCTTTTATCATAAATAAATATTATAATTAATTATATTTTAAAATTGAGGAATTTGAACCTTATGAATAAAAATATTTATAAACATTATATTAATAAAGACTTTGAGCTACATTATTCACTTATAAACCCGACCCCAGCTGATTAAGATTGCCCAAGCATAAAGCCAGTAAATTAGTTTCGTTTTCTGAAAGTGCAGAAAGATGACAAAGTCATGAGAGGTCTACTGACTAATGGAAGAGATTCTGAATCTGAATACACTGACACTGACATTCTACTTGGGTATTGAGAACACCCGACATCTCCATATCATGGCAATACAGAACACCACTCCAGGCAGTCGAGGGTTGGCAAATATTTTGTAATTGAAATCAGAATGCAAATTGGTAAAGCTAATAAGCACAACAGAGCTCGATACACAGGTGGTAAGCAGAACAATATAATACCGAAGCAACTTCAATTTTTTTTTTTTGGGGTAACTTTACAGTGCATCTTCAAAATGTGCATCCAATTCATTTACAATTGTCGTCAACCCAATAATAAAAGGCACAGCCAAGTCTGTAACAACAGACTTAATGATCTAACAGCATCTTCAATTTCAAGAGATAAACAAGAAAGAATGATTCCCATACATTTGGTCAAACCCATCCGTTTAATTGTAAATCAACTGGAGGTAGTCAAATCTATTTCCTAGTCATATGTTCTCCCATTCTAAAACGTAAACAGCTTAAAATAAATCCATACCATTCCTATATCCAGAAATAAGAAAGTAAATAGCAGCATGGATAGCAAATAAATATGATTCCCATAAAATAAATCCATACCATTCCTATATCCAAATTTTGGCGGCACTACCAATGGCAATCACAAAAATTGGCAAGGCAAAATTATAAATAGAAAATGACAGTATGGATAGAAAATTCAAAATAATTGTTCAATAAAAGTAAACTTGAAGTTGATTGACGTACACGGACTAAATATTTAAGGAGCAAACTAAAAAGACAAAAACCAGCTCATCAACCAAGAGTAGCTCAATCTAAGTGTACTTTCTTGCACAAATTTAAGACAAACATGCTGCTCAAAATGGTAAGCTCATATTCCAGTGAATGCCTTCTTTCCAGCTCCAGAAGACCCAGCCGGAGTCACTTTCAACACATTAAACCTCACAGTCTTTGAAAGTGGCCTGGAATTTTTAAACAATGACAGATTACACAAAAGAGCAATATATGCCTAATGGAAAAACAACTACTTAAATATAGGAAAACCAATCAATGCTAGTTCCAAAATATCTAACAAAATGCTTAGATCTAACCTGCACTGGCCAATAATGACATAGTCTCCTTCCTTCACACGGAAGCATGGTGAGACATGAGCTGGGATATTTGAGTGCCTCTTCTCATATCTAAAAGAAGTGAAGGATTAAGTTTCCTGTTGTTAAGAAGCATAAGCATCTATAAATTTTCATAGAAACAAAACCTCACCTCTGGTACTTCTTTATATAGTGAAGGTAATTACGCCGAACAATGATAGTCCTCGACATCTTGGCACTGTGGCAAGTACCGGAGAGAATGCGACCCCTGATGGAGACATTGCCAGTGAATGGGCACTTCTTATCAATGTATGTTCCTGCAGTTGCAAGCTCGCAGTTCTTTCATGTCAATGTCAAGCACCAAACTTGATATCACAAGCCATCATAACACCTTAAGACTATATCAAAACAATATTTTCCTCCCCTCCCCACTTAACTGACAGAACCTTGCACATGTCAAGTGAACAATAAATTCCTAAATATGCAAACCAAGTTCAGGGTATATGTATTTAAGCATAAAATTGAGAAATTAATATATCTTGCCATTAAATTTAGTGATAGGTAAATCTACGTTTTGCATTTAAAAGATATAAACAATTACACTCTCAGGGCATTATCCACCATTTTGAATTCTAGATTTCTGAACTTGAAGGTCCTCTTAGACATGAATATAAACTTGTATCAATCAGATGATCAACGTTCCATAGCCAAAAACTAACTAAACACATAATATTCCACTACGAAACCTAAAAGAAAAAGACACTTATTGACAACAACTTCAAACAAATAGCATACACAATAGATTTAAGTTTAACCTTCAATAGCATCTCGGGGAGTCTTGAATCCCAACCCAACATTCTTCCAGAAGCGATTTCCGCCCTTTCCAGGCCTCTTCCCTTTCCCACTCTTCTTTGAGCTGAAAAAAAATAACATCAGGTCCATATGTTACGCAACAAAACCCCCATCGAAACCATTTACTCTCAATATTATTATTAATTTTAAAATACACAAAACAAAAAAACACTCAATTGCAGCTGAAGTACATGAAGAATACGAGCTATGTCAGATCTCAATTTATTGAAAGCATAAACAGACGAGATTTGAAGATCACTAGATTACCTGAGGAATACCTTGGGCTGCTTCAAGAAAGCCTTTTCCGTCTGAAACACAATGAAAATCAAATCGATGAATTAGTAACGACGAAGTGAAGTAGAGGCAACTTGTGGAAGATACATGCTTACATAGAGAGGAAGAAATAGAGGATATACCTGTTCCGCCATTTTCAAGCCTGCTTTGGGGAGACTGGTTGAAGCCGACGGCGTGAAGAGACCGATATAAACCCTAATCGATGCGGAAAGGGAGTTTATGAAGCTTGGGACGAATATATTGGAATGCTAGGGTTCGTGCAATGACTTAAATACCCTTCGAACAGTAGGTAAGCTCTACCGAATAGGTCCACTAGAAATCCCGGGCCTCTGCTCCTTTGATGAAAACGTGGCCCTTGTGGGCTCACATCTACTATCCTTCTTTGGATAAGTGAAAAGAGAGGAGCTTGTCGGGCTTCCTCTAGTAAGCTAGTTCCATTTGGGAAGATTATCAAACCACCGATGCAAATTATTTATCGTACTCTACGTACGAAGTCTTCGATTTAACTCTCATATTATTACCTTTTTTTAAAAAAAAAAACCACCGATATCTCCAATTTAACTCTCATATTATTGCATACAAAAAAACCATCTATACAAATTTTGTCACAATATATCAACGTTCAGAATTTGTCTCCACATCACTGATTTGAAAAAGAAAAAACAAATTGTGGGGGACTGAACAGGGTAATTCTTGTATCCTGAACCAGCCAACCAAGTCATTAGAGTCAAATGGAGGTCAGCCCAAAATCGAAACCATGCATCACCACAGCCCAACATTATAATGAGAGCATTAATTAAAGCTCGGCCCATGTAATCAATCATGTTATGGCTGAAGGCCCAAACAAGGAAGGCGGGAAAAAGAGAAAAGCCGGGAAAAGTGGCTGAGATTGTGGTCTTACGTGGACATTTAGTCCAAATAACAAGAAGTGGAAAAATAAAGAAAGTGGTACTTCCTCGAGGGACGAGCCGGTAAAGGCGGACACAGTTTCTGGGACCCAACCCAACCCCATTTCTTTTTTCTCCACCTCTGCTGCACATTGGTGATTTTAAACTTGGGTACATTGACGAATGTACCCTTCCCAGTTCCCATTCGGTGCATGTAAGTTTTCTTTTATTATGGAGGCGTTCAAAATAAGTGAAAATATAAAGATAGTTGGGGTAATTTTGTCAAATTATTTGCACGCATTAAACCAAAAGCGACAAGGACAGTGGTATTAATTGACTTTAGTGAAAGTATCCAACTTTTTTCTCCCTCCATCCCCACTCCCTTTCCCATTGCGCAAGACCGTTACTATTCACTTTCCCTCACTCCCTTACCATTCCCGCAGTCTCTCAGAGTAGCTCTCAATGCTTTTAACGATGTTAAGTTACAGTTGTCCACCTTCTTCTCTTCTTCTACTGATCGTTCTTTTCCTTTCTTCCCCAAGTTTTCTTCTCTTCTCTCATGGCGACCCTCACTTTCCTCCCCTTCAATCACCTCCCACTCCAGGTACTCCAGTTTTCTTTGCTACTTATCATTTCCTTTTTTTTCCCCTCTCGTTTCATTCATGTTTCTTTCTTTCACTCCCTTGAAAAACTTCGAAACTTCAATTCTCTGATGGTACATTGTACACTCAATATCAAACATGTGAAAATCGTTTCGTTAATGTAGGCCATTTAGTCCGTCATCCTCTAAAAAGATGTGACAAAGATTTGTTATTGTTGCCTTGATTGATTTCGCTATTTTCTCTAAGAAACCAATGAATTGCCTTTACATTTCCCTTGACTGTACTGATTTTTCTTTTTTATTTATTTATTTTTTTTTTGCAGGTTGGGTTTTGGGTGAAAATTATGGAATGGGGTCTGAATGGGCGAGTGGGAATGGGAGGTGGCTGGCGGAGGGACCCTTTGGCGGAGCGGTTGAGAGCTCGTCGATTGTGTTAGCTGCACAGAGAACACAAAGGAAAGATCCTCTTGATGGGTTTAAGAGG
The DNA here is from genome assembly GCA_032719365.1 of Prinsepia uniflora. Taxonomy (NCBI): domain Eukaryota; kingdom Viridiplantae; phylum Streptophyta; class Magnoliopsida; order Rosales; family Rosaceae; genus Prinsepia; species Prinsepia uniflora. The sequence goes on along the minus strand of CM064861.1, from coordinate 43,739,701 downwards.
TACACAGGAGGCTGGAATATCAGTGATCATCATTACTGGGCTGTAAGTTCATCACACTTTCTTGCTTTTCTTTTTTCTTCTCCTAAAGCTGAATTCCAATTAATGTTATCATCTTGCTATGGTAAAATTTATTTTTTACCATTAGAAGGGGCTTTTCGGAATAGTTACTGCATTGTTGTACTGTAATTCAGCCAGGGATAGAAATTGAAATAGTTTGAATTCGAATTGGGCGCTATATTCAGCACTCAATGACCTCAAATCGACTTGTCCTACAAATGTACCCCTATAGATGTCATTTTCTTAGAGTCCAAACATCTATTCTCAATCATTTTCATATGGGAAGTTGATATTCTGACATACTGTACTAATGAGATGTGCTAAGATTCTCTATTCACCACAAAATTGCAAATTTACATAATCGCATCGTATTCGTATGCTTACAACTTACAGCTGTTCGACAGAAACGTTTCCTTAATTATAAATGAAAACGGAAGAATAATCCGGGTACAATTTTTCTTGGTCTCATTCTTATCATAGATATGCATATTAACAGCTTTGCGAAAGATGTTCGGTTCTCTTTGGTTTTTCATTTACAAAGAAAATTTAAGCTTTTGTTTGTAAAGTTTCTTTGAAGATCTTTTTTTGTGAGCTTTTGTAAAGTTCAACGGCCCGTTTGGATAAAACTGACCAAAATCCAAATTCGCTTGTTTAGATGTATGTTAACTGAATAGATATTAATTTGGTTCAAACCCAGAGAGGATTTCACAATCTTAAATATAGGTATTTGAAATCCTTTCTAAAACAAGTCATGTGCTTGTTTAGATTAAGGTTGCTCTTGTGAAGTTAATTCTCTCTTTGTGAAGTATAAGGTTCTGCTTGTAATGTTTTCTTTTACATTACATGTATTGATTCTGCCAAGCTTTATTTTGTCTAATTTTCTTGTTTCAAATGCAATGCAGTCTGTGGGTTTCACTGCAGCTCCCCTCTTTGCTGTTGCTGCAATCTGGTTCCTTGGTTTTGGTTTGTGTTTGCTATTAATCTGTGTCTGCTACTTCTGCTGTCGAAGGCGGAGTTACGGCTATTCCCGGATGGCCTATGCACTTTCTCTCATATTCCTCATAATCTTCACCATTACAGCAATGTATGTGTATATCGGACGTTGCCTTGTTGCCTTTGCCTTTACCTACACTTGTTTTAGAAACTGATGTTCTACCTTTCGTCACAGGATTGGATGCGCCGTGTTATACATTGGTCAAATGAGGTTCCACACTAGCACAACAAACACACTGGAGTATGTTGTACATCAAGCAGATATGACAGTTGAACAATTAAGAAATGCATCAGATTATCTTGCTTCAGCCAAGCAACTTGGGGTGGATGAAGTGTTTTTACCTTCCAACATTCAAACTGATATCGATCAGATTGGAGGAAAGATTAATGCTTCTGCTACTTCCCTTGCTGACCAAACATCCCACAATTCAGATGACATACGAGAACTCCTAGATTCAGTGTAAGTCAAAAACCATACTTCCCATACTTCTTTCACCTGTTTCTGTCTTTTGAGTTTTAAATTGATCATAAAATGGATTCACAGGAGACTCGCGCTTATCATAATCTCTGCCATTATGCTTCTCTTGACATTTCTTGGCTTCTGTAAGTTTCTTTCATATCTTTACTAAGATTGCTGAATTCTGGTTTTCCAACGCCATACTTATTCATTTCTCTATTATGACATTTTGCTCCAGTATTTTCAATCTTCGGGATGCAGTCACTTGTGTACATGTAAGTGAGAATATATTACATTCAGCACCTCATTTTCTTTGTCGTCTATCATTTTCTTTTCTTGATGAAACAGTTAAATTTTAATTTCCGCATGCAGCCTGGTGATTACAGGATGGATACTTGTGGCTGGGACATTCATCTTGTGTGGCACTTTCCTTCTTCTTCATAAGTAAGTCCTATGATGTCACAATTGAGTTACCAATTCTTTCTCGTGTCAATCTAATTTCGGACTTTTGCTTCCTTTTGCTTGACATGCTAGTGTGGCTGCTGATACTTGTGTGGCAATGAACGAATGGGTTCAAAACCCTACTGCTCACACAGCATTAGATGATATCCTGCCATGTGTGGACAGTGCAACCACCCAAGAAACCTTGCTGCGAAGCAAGGAGGTCACCGCGCAGCTAGTCAACCTCATCAACGAGGTCATCACAAATGTCTCCAACATAAATTTCGCCCCCAACTTCGTGCCAATGTACTTCAATCAATCTGGCCCATTGGTGCCAACTCTCTGCAACCCATTTTTCCCTGACTTGACTGATCGAGCTTGCACTCCCGGTGAAGTCAACCTAAACAATGCAACAGAGGTAAAAAAAAAATAATCAACTCCCGCAACACTAGTACATAATTACTTGACAGTCAAGCTAACTCCTTGCAAAATTGGTCTATAAATGTCAACCAATAAAGGATCATATTTCACTCAAACTTTTGTAGGTATGGGGGAGTTTTGTGTGCCAAGTTTCACCAAGTGGAATTTGCACCACGAAGGGGCGTTTAACCCCGGCATTTTACAGCCAGATGAGCACTGGACTGAGTCTGAGTAATGCCTTGTATGATTATGCCCCAGTGCTTGCTCAACTACAAGATTGCACATTTGTTAGGGAAACTTTTAGTGACATTTACCGCGATCATTGTTCCGGCCTAAGCCGATATAGCAGATGGATCTACATTGGGTTGGTCATGGTTTCCACCTCAGTTATGCTCTCACTCATTTTTTGGGTGATATATGGGAGAGAACGGCGCCACCGCCTTTACGGAAAGGACTACTTTACAGCTGAATCAGATCATTGTACAACTGAGGGGGATAAAGATTCATGAACTTAAAGGAGTAATTTTGCATCATTCCACTGTTTTACTTTATAACATGGCATTCGGGGTTCTTATTGTTGTTTTTTTTTTTTTTTCAGATTTTGTATATCCATTCTTCTTAAGCAGATACATTGCTTTTTGGTTCATAACTTTCATTTTGGAACCAATTTCTAATTCCAGTATCGGAAGAGAGTTTTCTTATAATTGATACTAAATAGGATAATATAATACAAAATTAGTGTTAGGCTTACTCATATTAATTAGTCATCGAATGAGTTACATATCAGTTAAAATAGTATCCTTGAAATTGTTTGTATTAAATAGTCGTATGATTAATAATTTTTTTTTTATGAAGGATGATTAGCAATATTGAAAAGTAGTAATAATAATAATAATATTAAAAAAATCATAATTCATAATAATAAAGCTAATAATAATATCAATAATTAATTAAAATATTTCTGGCATGAAGTCCGAACGTCATGGTTTCCATGTTCATGCCTATAGAACTCTTAGCCACCGTTTGGTTTTGTTTTGGTTTTTTTTCTTAAAAGGTTTTATTTGAAAGGGAATTAGTATAAAAGTGGCTGGTAAAAATGAGATTTTTTTTTAAAAAAAAAGTAACAGACGTTTACCAAAAATTATTTGGTGGATAACTATTTATTATAAAAGAACAATAAAAGTATCTTTTCAAAAAAAAAAAAAACACATCATAAGCAATTTTTCAAAATAAACACAAGAATGCCAAAGCATTCGTCCTTAGATGATTTGAATAAGAGAGTCCATCCATTTGTCATTTTGGATAATCATTTTGTGTTATTTCAAGTGGGGTTTGTGCTACTTTTCGAGAGTAATTTTGTTGTATGCTTAATGATCAATTAAAATTAAATAAAATAAATAATGATAATAATAGTAGTAATAATAATAATATTCAAAAAAATAATATTTATGAAATATAAATATTTATGATCAACTAGTTTAATATAATTTAGCCAATATAATATAGTCGACATTTTAATTCGTTAGAGCAAAAAATGCTTAAATAGTTAATGTAACAACTCGTCCCAAAAATTGGGGTAGTTTCGTAAATCAATTTGGGAATTGACGATTTTACCCCTAGTTGGTTAGAAGTTGACCTTTTTCCCAGAGTACTTGTTGGACTTTTCTTGAGGATCCTTATGTAGATCTCAGAGTTCTGAGTTCATATATAGGTGGCATATAGAAAATGAGACCATATTAAAGAGTTACGGGTCTAAAGCCCTGGGGATATTTTGGTAAATTACACATGAGGGGCATTTTGGTAATTGTACATTGCTATTTTGGGTGAGTTATTAAGAGGTTTAAGTGGAACATTATTGAGGTGCAAGTGTCACCTTGGAAGGTGGGTGAGTGTCCTTCACTGTTCATGGTCCTTAGTGTTAGATAATAATAAAAATGGAAGAAGCGGGGATCCTCATGGTTTCAGGGGAAAAGGACTGAACGTCCCAACAACCATCACTTTCACAATTCGACGATGACGAAAGCTTGGGAACCATCGTGAAGTCATTCCTATTGATTTTCTGATGGAAGTCCGAGCTACCTTGACTTGCCAACGGCCATGGGTGGTGAATTTAAGGCTGGGTGTGTGAGAGAATTTCTTCGCAGGAGTGATAGAAGAGAGTAAGAGTGATTCAATGGAAACCAAGGGCGGGAACATGTTCCACTCAGCCTAATGAGTAGAATAATGCCACCCTCAGAGTTGGGGAGTCACAGTGACAGATCGATTAAGCCCAGCAGCGGAGCTAGGATTTTATGGCTGAAATTATAGTCAAATTAGATGTTTAGCTCTGGAGTTATGTACTTAATCGAGTTCCTGGTGAGAACAAGCTATACTTTGATGTAGAAATCATGAGAATTGGATAAGAAATAGTAGAGATATAGAATTCGGGTAACGGGTACCATTTGCAGGAAACAGGTCGACCTACTGGCCCAGTTAGAGATAGTAGACGAGTGCGCCTGTGACTGTGGTTGCAGGCACATGAGGCCCACGTACAAAGTGATAAGACGGCGCATGCGTGGTTTTCTGGAGGTTTGGTCAACACGAAAGTTATTCCTTTCTTTCTTAGAGATCTAATGATATAATTTTTGTTGCCCTTGGATTTCATTTAAGTGTATGTTCATATGTTCAAATTATTAGCATTTTTTCTATTTAACTATGAGCCTCTCGATGTTTCGGGAGTTTGGTAAAAACTTATTTGATACTAAGAGATTTTGATGATATGTTTAAAGTATCAGAATAGTAGGATCAAGTTTAAGAAGATCCGGGCATTGATTTTTAATTCGAATGTAGTCGAGGTTTTTCTTATTCGATTCTTCGTGGTCATTGGGTTCGATGTGGGCAGTGACCCCGCAAGGACGAATTCTGTTTTAGTTTGTATATCGAGATATTAATTTTGATAGAGTTATTATATATATCCCTTGTCTGACGGTTCTCTGTTTGTGTATATAAGTACCTAGAATATTTCAGGGACATTGATTAAGGTGTATGACGGGAGTAGGACCAAGCACGTTTATCAAAACTCTTTTGGAGTGGGTCCTGTCAGTTTGGTATCAGAGCACGGTAAGATTATTTGAAGGCGGGGTGAGTAGACATTTGTTTTATAAACTGTGATGCATATATAGCTAAACGTTTGAATATTTTATTGCATTATTTGTGTTGCAATGATTTAAAAAGTGACTTGGAATGGTTATTTGATAATTTCTAGACATGGATTTTATGGTGGCTTTGTGAAAACATGTTTTGGACTCAGGACTTGATTTTTAATGTTTCACCTTGGTTTTAAGTTCAGAATTTGTATGAAAGTGTAACGACCCATACATTGAGAAAGGACAAAATGACGATTTTTTCTCTGAAAGTCAAAGAGTTAACTTTTAACCAAAAAAGTCAAATCTTTTGATCGGGACATCTTTTAGGAATTTTGAAAAGACCGTTACGAAAATCTTAGCCTCTTGAGTACGTAGACAGACAGCATGTCGAAAAGGAGTTCAAATAAATAAGTTATAAGTTTAGAAAGATCAAGGGTATTATGGTAATTTTGGCATTAAGGGAAATTTAGTAATTTCACATTTTAGACATGTGAACCATATGAATTAGTTTATAAAATTCTCCACATTTCCCTCCCATTCTCTCCACCGACTTAGGCTTATATATATATATATATATACATATATATCTTTTAGGAACTTTGAAAATACCGTTACGGCAGTCTCAGCCTCCTGAGTACGTAAACAGACGGCATGTCGAAAAATGAGTTCAAATAAACAAGTTATAGGTTTAGAAAGATCAACGGTATTATGGTAATTTTGGCATTAAGGGTAATTTGGTAATTTCACATTTTAGACTTGTGAACCATATGAATTAGTCTAGAAAATTCTCCACATTTCCCTTCCATTCTCTCCACCGACTTAGGCTTATATGTGTGTGTGTGTGTGTGTGTGTGTGTGTGTGTGTGTGTGTGTGTGTGTGTGTGTGTGTGTGTGCGTGTGTGTGGGTGTGTGTGTGTGTGTGTGTGTGTGTGTGTGTGTGTGTGTGTGTGTGTGTGTGTGTGTGTGTGTGTGTGTGTGTGTGTGTGTGTGTGTGTGTGTGTGTGTGTGTGTGTGTGTGTGTGCGCGTGTGTGTGTGTGTGTTGTTGGTGTGTTTGGGGGAATTTGAAGGGGTTGCACCGTAAATGGAAGAAAGCAAGAGAGAAGTGAAAAACATAGGAGAAAGAGAGGGAAAATGATGGGAAGGAAGAACATAAAAGGAAGGAGTCGATCAAATGAAGAAAAAATGGGTGAGGGTGGAGTTCTGGGTGATCCCAGAACTCAAACCCGTGAAGGCCAATGATGGTCGTGAATCACAAAATGGGTTTGAGATCCTCTGGTGATTATCTAGGGACCCTAGGTTGCTAAGTACGTCCTTGGGATCATTTAGGGACAAAAATATGGAAGAGTTGAGCTTGGGAAGGCTGTAACCAGAAACATGACACCATGGCCGAAAACATTTAAGTTGGAATGCACTATCGAGGTAAAGTTTCTTGATTCTGAAACCATAGATCCATTTATGGGCTTAGACGAATTGACTTCATAAAGAACACGAAAAAAATCAACGTAAAACTTTGGAAATACCATCGGTTCAGATTGCCGGGTCGGGCGACCCGAACAGCACGACCAGCAAGAGGTTGAAGACAACCTCTGCGCAGGCTCGTGAGACCCGTGCGTAGAGGTTGTCCTCAGCCTCACCGCGCGTGTGACTCAGAATCTGGGTTAATAGTGAACATGAAAAATATTTTTCTGAGTTTAATGGGATAAGGTTTGAGTTAATTGGACATTGTATGAAGACGTTATGGTTGTTCAAAGTTTTTATGTTTTATTTACATTTTCTTAAATTAATCAGGATATTTGTAATAACTAAGTACGTAAGTTATGAACATATGGTAATGAAAGTGAATTGATATTGATGAAGTATGGTAATCTACTACTTGAGGAAAGGATGAAGAATTATGATCATATTTTCAACTATAAGAAAGGTTTAAGGTTGAAATAAAGTGGATAATGGTAACCACAAACAAAGAAATATTAGTGATGGAAGGTATGGAAGGAATATAGGTTTGCTTGTAGAACCAGAAGTGAGTATATGAATATTTCTACATAGTGTTGTGATGATGCTCAACTATCAAATATTCATTCATTATTATTATTGCTAAGGTTCAAATATTATTGTTAAGGTTCAAAACGGTGCTAGGTGGTTAGGCAGGGCCTAGGCGGGCGCTTAGGCAATTTTTTTTAAAGACGAAATTTAACAAATTAATAATATAATGAACACTATCACATAATTTTAGAACAAAAATTAATTATTTAGATAAATAAATTGAGTTGGAAATCATAAATATTAAAAATGTGCTTTTTTATTAATTTTATTATACAACATTCTATATTTTTTAAATTTATTATCTTTGTTTTAATTAATACTTATATTATTAACTAAGTATTTAATAAATAAAATAATTTATATAACTAAATATATATATACAAGAAGTTATATAACTAAATATGTATAAGGATGTACACGCAAATCCACTAAATATGTATAAAAATTTACCCGCAAATTCACCTAGGCGCTTAGTCATTAGCCGGAGTGGTTTCCCACCTTCGAGCACCTAGGCGAACTAGGCGGCCGCCGTTTTGAATAGTGAGTATCATCATAGCTTTAATTGTTTTATCTATTATCATTCATGTTAAATGGTCAACTTGAATTGATATAACAATTGGAGAAATATGAGGAAGTAAATGAATTGGTGGAGATATTTGATTATATACCTATTTATGTTTGAATTAATCAATTGAAAGGTTAAAGGACTTATTCATACTCATTTGAGTACGAAGAAATCATTAAAGGACATAGGGAATAAAGGAAATATGCGTGAGAAATAATAGGATGAGCACGACATAACATTGTTCTAGCTATGACCTAACATGGTCAAGGCTCGGACAATTTAAAATGATAGGAATTTACCTCTTGCTGGGTGTAGTGGGTCGGTTGTTGACAGGACCCATCCCAATCCCCCCGGGATTAACGCGGGATGACCCTGCTCACTTCTGACACGAAGTGTCAGACAAGGGATATTTCCGACCTTTGCCCTCTCGGGCTATCAGAGTACGCCAGGATCCGGAGGAGGTATGCGATATCTCGGTCTCTGCTACAGTCCACATCCGATGTCAACTTGAAGGGCAGTCAAAACATTAAAAGCTGTGAGTGGACAAAACCAAAGTTTATAAAAACATTTCCATAAAGACCCTTCACTAAAAAGTATGCATGCATTCGAAAACCATTTAACCAAATGGACCACATGTGGGAACTAAGCCCAAATCAGAAATAAACCAAGGTCGAAAGGACCACCATGAAATCGACCATACGGGTCACTGCCCAAATCCATAAGAAACCAATAAGGGACTCATCCCATAACCATAAACATACACGAGCCACTGCTCAATCCTGTGCACACCACATATCAAATCTCATATATCATATCATATATTATATATACATATAAGTCACACAACCAATCCTGTCACGGTATCCAAAGCTACGCGCGTGCTAACCGGGTCTCAATCCGAGTCTTCTCAAGGTCAAGGTTAATGTCCGCAGACCACTGATCTCACTCGAGGTATAGTAACCATAGCCTTCCTGAGAGTAAGGAACCCAACTGGGGGGTGACTCCACTCAGTCGGTGCTCCGTGACTACTCCGGGGTGCACCCAGGCCAACGACCCTCACCGGAGGAGATAATAGAAGTAAAGGAAGGTATATGAACATATATATATATATATATATATACATAACACAAATATCCATGCTCGGTTCCCCTAAACCGTCATGATCCATAATATCCATTCCATTCATATATATATATATATATATAACATCCTCCATGCCCGGTTCCCATAAACCGTCATGTACCACCATAACATAACTAGGGTTCATGCCGATTCCCATAAACTGTCATGTACCATAATAACATAACCAAGGTTCATGCCGGTCCCCATAAACCGTCATGTATCATAATAACATAACCAGGGTTCATGCCGGTCCCCATAATCCGTCATGAACCACGATACCACAACAAGGGTTCATGCCGGTTCCCATAAAACGTCATGAACCGGGAAATCCATTTAAGGTTCCCTGACCTGAAATCAAAACCGTAAAGTAACCTAGGTCTCGTGCCTGAACATAGGACATCAGCTGGGCACCGTGCCCGATATTTGAGGTCATATGCCCGAGACAAAACCAAATGGGTCTCATACCGAGTTTATCCTTTTGGAAATCCAAAACCATTTCATTTAAACCAATAAAGAAATAACGACCCGTATAAGCACCGTATAAGGCCGAAACCTCGAAATACGTGCTTATACGTAACCACATACAAATGCACCCATGGCATCATCAAACATGTATTAAAACATATAATAAACATTTATGCATGTACCAATTTAGAGAACAAGGTCCACTCACAGACCGTCTGAGCTGCCACCTCGATTTACGTACCATAGGCTCCCCCGATCCAATCACCATCATCGGGACTCCCGAACCTGTCCAAATCGTAATATAAGGTTACTAACTACTCAATTAACCTCCTACTAAAGTCCCGTAATTTTTCGATATTTTTAACTATTTTTAAGCCGACCCTAAACCTTCGGACAGCCCGAAAACTATCGAAACGATGTCCGATTGATGCGAGACCAATCCCAAAATCTTCGCTACATCGAATAGAAGATTTCATATGTTGAAAACTTCTCCAAATTATGGCCCACGCGCCCCAAGAAGGCTCAGAATACTATTCATCATCTTCATGCTCCAGCCGATTCAGACGGCTGGTTCATCTGGTTTGGCTGGTCCAACTGGACCGGTGTGACCGGTTCTGTGTTCTAGACTCCCATTTTTCATCCTACTTCTTTCTTTTCGATTCCGTTCTTCCTATTTTGATGTTTTCTATCCATTCCAATCCTTAAACGCAACCGAAAACGTCTAAATCCCTTCGTTTGATTTTGAACCAAACGGTTCAAGTTTCCCATCCTCAAAATACCTTCCTACTAACCCATTTAATTCATTAGAAACATCCAAAACAAAATATAATACATAAATAAAAAATTATGGACAAATGCGCCTAACCGTGAAATCCTCTCGGGTTTCTCCTCCTCTCGCCGCCGTGGATGGTGGTTCTGGCCTCCCAGCAACCTCCTCACCATCCTCACTTCACTCTGTCCTCAGTCATGGTCGAATGGGAAGGGTTGGATTGGTTTAAGGGGGTGGGGTGAGATCGGGTAATGGGTTTGTGTGTTTGAATGAAGAAAATGAAATGCACGGTGAAGGGAGATGCATGAATACAATTTGGGTGGCCTGTGGATGGGTGACACTTGTCACTCATCCATTGGGCCTCCATTAAATATCTGGGCCCCACTAAAGTCCAAAAGTTAAGTTATTTCGTAATTCGTGCAATAGTGCACCGAAACTTCCGTGAACCGTAATTTCGCCGTCGAACGTCCGAATTCGACGTGTTGCCTGTCTATGGATTTGTATCGTCCCGATCTACGTAATAGTCCTCGGCCCTCGGCCATTGGACATCCCAGGTCAAAATTCAACTATTTGCTCCTTTTAACCAAAATTACCAAAATGCTCCTAAACTTCCGAACGTCATAACTTCCTCCTCGAACGTCGGAATTGAACGTACCACCTGTCAATGAACTCGTGACGTCACGAACTACGTCACGATCATTGGTCAAAGTCCATTTGACGGCCAGAATGAAAAGTCAATGTTTTACCCACGCTAGGGGCAAAACGGTCATTTTGCATCATTCATCCGATTTCGCCTAACTAATCACGGATTAACCTCACTAATCGTGATTAGTCACTAATCTAATCTTGGAATTTGGGACGGGTCGTTACAGTTGTGGGCGACAACTCCGCAAGAGGCTAAATTTTTTTTGAGTCATATATTAAGTAAAAATAAGACCTAAAATGGGAAAACCCCTTGTGTGACATGAGTTGCCAAACGGGAGTAGGACCGGTCCGATTCCCATATAAAAGGGGGACGGGTCTTGTCAAAAAGTATATAGTAGCTTGGTTTTTTGTGAAAATAATGTTTTAGGCTTATACTCGATTGCATATGTGTTGACTTTGTTTGGAGTCAAAGTGTTGTTTTGAAATTAATGCTTTGGGTGCATGTTTAGTATACCTCAGATGTGTTGATAGGACCCACCTCGATTATCACCCCGATAACCGGGGCGAACCCTGCTCCCGTTTGACAACCCAACTCAAAAGACCGGAATAACCACAAAAACTACGATATATACATTGCCAGACCAGGGAGAAGTTATAATACAACAAGTCCACAGTAACACAGAGCATAGTACAGTACAAAATAAGACGAGAATCCTACTAAAAGCTGGCTACATGCGCAATGGGAAACTCTATGCCTCCGTCGCTGCCTCAACGTTAGCCCCATCGCTAGCACCACGACCTAGAGGGTGTTAAAAACATTAAAAGTGTGAGTGTACTAAAAATAAATAAGAGTTATAAAAAAAGGGTTTACGAAATAAAGCAGGGTTCATCCTCCGTTTTAAAACATGCATGCATAACCAAGTAACTTAAAACAACCATATGTACTATATGAAAATAAGTGCGGAAATCATCAGAAATCAAAACCAAAGTTCGGGCACTCGGCCCTAAATCCATGAGAACCAAGTTCTTCGGGTCACAGCCTAAAACATTTGAAAACCAGTGAAAAACATCAATCATAAGTTTACTGGATCTCCCGAGTCTTTAAACTCAAAACCATGCGCAAATAACCAGGCCTTCCCGGGATATCAACGAGTCTTTAAACTCAAAACACAATCACAGGCCTCGGGGGGTATCACAATAACCGAGTCTTTAAACTCAAAACTATACCGAGTCTTTAAACTCAAAACATCTCAATCCAGGGCCCTTCCTCGTCAATCAATCCGAGTCTTTCAACTCAAAACCAGATCCAGTGGGTTTTTCTCTTTTTCCGGGTCTTTAAACCCAAAACCGTTTTTCAAGCGTAATAAAATGCATCGAAATTTGAAAACCAAAGCCAAATTGGAAAGCTTCGAAAACTGAAATCACGTTTGATCGAAATGGGACTTCCGCCCGAATTTCACTTCCAAATCTCAAAGCATATCCACAAATCTTTAGTAAACCAGAAAGCGTATAAACATAAATCATCCATCCGAAACCATATTCAAAAGCATAGCAAAAATCATATTCTCGAAGTACATGCAAATCCGATAACTTATATTGGAAAACGTGCAATCAAGTAAAGCAAGATTATAGAACGCATAAACATAAAATCATGCATCGAAAGCAGAAAATCATATATCAAAACATAAATAAATAAGTAAAACAGTTATGCATGCTCGGTTAGAAAACAAACAGTCCACTCACAAGGCCCGAACGCATCACTCGCGTCCCGTACGCTCCTCGGCTGTCTCAGGAATATCCCGACCTGTCAAGAGTCACCAATCCAGGTCACAAACACTTCATTTAAGCTTACCCTAATTTCACCAATTTTTCCGAATTTTTAAATGAAATTAAGCGAACCCCTAAACCTTTGAACACTCAAAACTACGTCGATACGGTGTCCGATCGACTCAAAACTTGTCCTAAAATGTTTGTTACATCGATTAGAGTGAAAACCGTGTTGAACGTTTCCCCAAAAGTAGCCCCACGTGCCCTCACGCGCCGCCCAAAGGGGCTGCGCGTGGGAGCCACGCGCCTACTACAGTGTCATCGTCAACCTCCAGCCAACCCGGTTCAAACCGGTCCGGACTGGTCTGGTCCAACCGAGCTGGCGAGGCCAGTTTTCACTCGTTTTCAGTCCGTTTTCAAACCTATCTACACCCTAAGTTTCGTCCTTGCATTTGGGATTGATTCACGTAATAAAATCAAGCAATAAAGCCCTAAACCTTACCTTCCAAACTTCGAACTTAAACCCAAAAAAGTCAACTTTGGATTCCGGCCACCCGTCGTCCTTCCAGTCACGGGTTCGAGTCCTTGAGCTAGACAGTATCTTCTTAAAGCTGCCAGAGTCAACAAACTACTCAACCAGTCCTTAAACCTCACGACTTTGATTTTGAACAAAATTGGGAAAATAGGGGACCAGAGACTTACCTGTTTCTCTGATCACCACCGTGAGCTCCACCGTGGCCCTAAGCGTCCCCCAGTCACTCCTCCATCCTCTGAACACCACCACAAACCCAAACTTGACTAGTTTGATCAATCGAACACTCGGCCGTGCACGGTGGCCTCTCTGTTTTTTCTGAGTTTTCTCACCTTCCTCTGAGGCTCTCACTCAATCCCAACACCCCAGTGTACTCACCAAACTCTCAGCTTCTCTCTGATCACAAACACTCAAACTCAAAGACTCACACACCCTGAAAACTGATCGATAACTCCCAGTCTCAGTCTCTCTGTTTTTCTCAGATGCACGATTTAAACCAACACATTTTTAAAGGCACGGCCGACTTGGCTAGAACCCACTAGACACAAGCTAGGTGTCATACACCCTGTGGACCACTCTCACAAATATCCAATTAACTCAGCCCATGTGTCCTTATCCGATTGCACAATTCCCGAAGTGTTAAAAGACTGATTTGCCCCTTAAAGTCCAAATTACCATTTTACCCTTCACTTTCTAGACCCATAACTTAATCGTCCGATGTCCGATGACGGTGTGCCGCCTGTCGTTGTACTCAGGACGTCGAGATCTACCCAACGGTCCTCGGTTTGCCTGAAGAAAACTTGTCAGGCAAAAAGTCAACAAATTCCCTCTTTTTAACCTAATTACGAAAATGCCCTCAACCTTTCGAATATCACAACTTCCTCCTCGGATGTCAGAATCTGACGTGACACCTGTCTACGGAATCGTGACGTCCCGACCTACGTCACGGTCATCGGTCAAAGTCCATCTGACCGCCCGAACTAAAAGACAACATTTTGCCCATTCCAGGGACAAAATTGTCATTCTGCACCGTCCATCCAAAAGTATCCAACTAACCACCGAATATCTTCGTTAATCCATCATTAACCACTAATCTAATCCCGAATTCCGAGACGGGTCGTTACATGTGTAACCACTAGGATATGTCATATGTTTAATTTCCAGGATTCCATGGATGTGTAATCCCCAGGATGACAGGACCCATCGTAATCCCCCCGGGATTAGCGCGGGATGACCCTGCTCCCGTCTGACAAGGAGTGTCAGACAAGGGATATTTGTGACCTTTTCCCTCTCGGGCTATCAGAGTACGCCAGGACCCGGATGAGGTATGTGATATCTTGGTCTCTGCTACAATACACATCCGATGTCAACCTGAAGGGCAGTCAAAACATTAAAAGCTGTGAGTGGACAAAACCAAGAGTTTATAAAAACAGTTTATCGAAGACATTTGTACCCTTCACTAAAAAGCATGCATGCATTCGAAAACCATTTAACCAAATGGACCACATGTGGGAACTAAGCCAAAATCAGAAATAAACCAAGGTCGAAAAGGCCACCATGAAATCGACCATACGGGTCACTGCCCAAATCCATAAGGAAACCAATAAGGGACTCAGCCCATAACCATAAACATACTGAAACCAAATACACGAGCCACTGCTCAATCCTGTGCACACCTGTGCACACCACATATCAAAATCCATATATATATATATATCATATATACATATAAGTCACACAACCAATCCTGTCACGGTATCCAAAGCTAAGCGAGTGCTACCCGGGTCTCAATCCGAGTCTTCTCAAAGTCAAGGTCAATGTCCGCAGACCACTGATCCTACCCGAGGTTATAGTAACCATAGCCTTCTTGAGAGTAAGGAACTCAACTGGGGGTGACTCCACTCAGTCGGTGCTCCGTGACTACTCCGGGGTCCACCCAGGCCAACGACCCTCCGCGGAGGAGATAGAATAAGTAAAGGAAGGTATATGAACATATATATATATACATAACATAAACATTCATGCCTGATTCCCCTGAACCGTCATGATCCATAACATCCAATTCATATACATATAGACCATCATCCATGTCCGGTTCCCATAAACCGTCATGTACCATAATAACATAACCAGGGTTCGTGCTGGTTCCCATAAATCGTCATGTACCATAATGACCAACAAGGGTTCATGCCGGTTCCCATAAACCGTCATGAACCACGATACCATAACAAGGGTTCATGCTGGTTCCCATAAACCGTCATGAACCTGGAAATCCTTTTAAGGTTCCCTGACCTGAAATCAAAACCGTAAAGTAACCTAGGTCTCGTGCCAGAACATAGGACATCAGCTGGGCACCGTGCCCGATATCTGAGGTCATATGCTCGAGACAAAACCAAATGGGTCTCATACCCGAGTTTATCCTTTTGAAATCCAATACCATTTCATTAAAACCAATAAAGACATACCGACCCATATAGGCACCGTATAGGGTCGAAACCTCGAAATACGTGCCTATACGTAACCACATACAAATGCACCCATGACATCATCAAACATGTAATAAAACATATAATAAACATTTATGCATGAACCAATTTAGAAAACCAAGGTCCACTCACAGACCGTCCGAGCTGCCGCCTCGATTTGCATGCCATACGGCTCTCCCGAGCCAATCGCTATCACCGGGACTCCCAAACCTGTCTAAATCGTAATAGAAGGTTACTAACTACCTTATTAACCTCCTACCAAAGCCCCGTAATTTTCCCGAACTTTTTACTATTTTTAAACCGACCCTAAACCTTCGGACAACCCGAAACCTATCGAAACGATGTTCGATTGACACGAGACCAGTCCAAAATGTTCGTTACATCGAATAGAAGATTTCACGTGTTGAACACTTTCACAAATTATATCTCACGCGCCCTAGAAAGTCACCTGCGCTTGAAGCCCACGGTCGGGTACTGTTCACCCGTCTTCAACCTTGAGACAAACCAGTTTTCTCTGGTTTTTGGACCAGTTATGGGTCCATTTTAGGTCCATTTCATCCCATTTTAATCCTAATATGTTCCTAATCTCATTTCTAATCTTCCTAGCTAATTAAAACGGAACAAAATGTCCAAAACCGTACCTTCATCCGTCATCAATGGTGGCCGGACCTTCCCCCGCCGTTCACGGCTGTTCCAGGCCATCCCAAGCCACGAAAACAATCCCTTTAGCTTCCTAGGGTCCCCAGAAACATTAACCAATCCTTAGGTTCGATTAAGATTCAATAAAACCAATTTTCCAATTTTTGAACAAATTCACCTTACGGGTTGGCTCTCCCCGCCGTGGCCGCCGCCGTGGCTGGCCGTCCAGCCTCTCAGTCCTCCCTCACTCACTCACACGGTCACACTCAACTCACACACTCAAAGGATGTATGATGGAGGTGTGGTGTTTGTGTGTTTGAAGAAGAATGAAGAATGAAGAACATGGGGGGGTTCAGGTTTTTGAGGGAAAATGAAGAAAAATGAACAAAGATGAAGTGATGATGTTTGATCAGATGAGAGATGAGAGAAATAATGGATGGTGAGGATTTAAAGATTAAGTTAGATGAATGGCTAGGATTTAATGTTAGAAAGTTTAATTATAAAATAATTAATATAATAGTATTTAATTATGTAGATCCACAATTTAGGGGATCTAGCCAATGGGATGAGTGACACTTGTCACTCATCCATTGGACCCACTGAAAATATCTTGCCCAATCAGATTTTTCCAAATCAAAGGATGGATGATGGAGGTGTGGTGTTTGTGTGTTTGAAGAAGAATGAAGAATGAAGAACATGGGAGGGTTCGGGTTTTTGAGGGAAAATGAAGAAAAATGAACAAAGATGAAGTGATGATGTTTGATCAGATGAGAGATGAGAGAAATAATGGATGGTGAGGATTTAAAGATTAAGTTAGATGAATGGCTAGGATTTAATGTTAGAAAGTTTAATTATAAAATAATTAATATAATAGTATTTAATTATGTAGATCCACAATTTAGGGGATCTAGCCAATGAGATGAGTGACACTTGTCACTCATCCATGGGACCCACTGAAAATATCTTGCCCAATCAGATTTTTCCAAATCATCCCCGTCTCGAAGTACGTGCATAGTGAAATCGAACTTCCGTGACCTATAACTTCCCCGTTCGAAGTCCGATTTTAGCATGCCGCTTGTCTATGGATTCGTATCATCCCGATCTATGTAATAGTCCTCGGCCCTCGGCCATCGGACCTCTTGGCCAAAAAGTCAACATTTGCCCCTCTTTAACCATAATTACCAAAATGTCCCTAAACTTCCAAACGTCATAACTTCTTCCTCGAATGTCGGAATTGAACGTGCCACCTGTCTATGAACTCTTGACGTCCTAAAATACGTCATGGTCATCGGTCAAAGTCCATTTGACCGCCCGAATGAAAAGTCAACGTTTTACCCACGCCATGGGAAAAACGGTCATTTTGCATCGTTCGTCGGATTTCGCCTATCTAATCACCGATTAACCTCACTAATCATGATTAGTCACTAATCTAATCTAACAATTCGGGACGGTTTGTTACACAGGATGCCTTAGATGTGTAATGTCTGGGATGCCTCAGATTTGTAATGGCTGGGATGCCTAAGATGTGAATTCTTGGGATGCCTCGATGTGTAATTTCTGAGTTGGCCTCAGATGTGCAATTTCCGAATTGATCTCAGATATATAATTCCAAAAATCTATGTATTCGGTCGTGTTGGTTTCTGATATTGTGTCCATATATTTTTACATGATTTGATAAATATGGGTTTCGGAATTATGGGCAACAAGCTTTTAATGCATGCTATGATTTGTAGTTCCCATGGTTGATTGGATTTGATTTGAAATCCAATAGTTTGTGTTTTATTTTATGCATGTTTATATATTGGAGGGTGAGATTTTATTTTCGAGAATGTGTTTTTCGCTTGAGATATAATATCCACATCTAGATGTGTTTGTTCTCGAAGAGACTTGATATATTTGAGTTTAGAGACACGTAAGTTAAATATTTGTGCATCAGATGTGTAATGCCTATAATACTTTGGATATGTAAATTCCAAGTTGACCTCGGATGCGGGATTCCCGAGATATGCACATTTGGTTGATATGGGATTTGCATAATTAGACTCTGATATACATGTGTAAATTTTGAGGACAAAATTTGTGTAAGAAGGAAGATTGTAACGACCCGTCCCAAAAATTAGGGCAATTTCGTAATTTAATTTAGGAATTGACGATTTTACCCCTAGTTGGTTAGAAGTTGACCTTTTTCTCCATAAAACTTGTTGGACTTTTCGTGAAAACCATTATATAGGTCTCGGAGTCCTGAGTTGATGACATCAAAATTCATCCTACGTGAGTGCAACACAATCTCATTGCATTCACCACACCAGGTAATACCAAACATCGTCTGCCACCAAGCAGAAAATGAGAAATCACGTTCACCTAACTTCAAATTACCCAACTCTTCTTGATGACCCAAAACAAATCACGGGTCCACCAACCAATACACGATCACCGTACCGGTGACACCCCATATCATCGTTTACAGGGCAGAAAAATGACAAGTTCACCTTCACCAACCAATAATATATGTTGACAACATCTTGACAGCCATCCCCAATTCGGAATTAAACATCCTTCTCATCGTCTTAATCACAACTTCTCTTAATTCCGAAGTTCCAACCATGTTGGAAATAGATATGCTTCCAACTAGATGTCAAGTCCAACCACTGGACTTCCTAATTCCTCAACGCACTCGGACAACCACGTGTCCGCAACCAATCTATCACCCAGACCTCCTGTCTGTTTATCACCATTTATGCACGTCCAAAAGGATGTAATTCGTTACTATCTCGTTCTCACATCTCAACCTTTACAGGCCCAACTCTCAGGTCTCCATGTTATTCACAGTCACACAATCTCACATCAACACTACCATTGATTCTCTTCAGCTTCTTCCAATTTCAATAAATTCTTTACACTTCTTCACGATACGAGAAACACTCAGCTATTCAGGTTTCGGAGTTGACGACAACTCTCCAAATCCACTAATTTCCATGACGTCACCTGCGTCATCCAAAACTCCTAGTGTTTCATTCATACCCTTTCATCCATTCATCACTTAGTCATCTCATACCTGTTAGGACTTAACCCAACACATCTCAACCTCTGTTGGATCCCGTCCAGTCCATCTCATCAGCTACCAAAACTCAGATACCAAGCGTATGCCTATCACGATGGAGTCACATCCCAACTCGTGGCTCATCGTCATCACAATCACCGGCACACAGTATGCAAATCAAACAACCCTGAGTCGTTACTCATACCGAGCAACAACCCCGTACCTCCGCTCAGGTTAAAGGAACTCTGCCTCCCTCGTACCCCACAACTATGGGTACCACTACTTTGAAAAACCACCGTAAGATAATGAACGTTCCCTGAACGTCCACCAATTTTTCAACAACCACAACTACATCGATCACCCTCGATAGCCAGCCATCTCCACACGGCTGTCGACCCACAGTCATTGTTATCGAGATCCGCATCTATACATCACACTATTATTCAGTCCAACTCGGGATTCCATATATTATCTCATAACCATACTCATGGATCGAATCCCATCATTTCATTTCGTGTCGGGCCAACCAATCTCTATAGTTTCGACTAGACTCACTAGAGCCATCCACATGGTCATCCACGACCTCAGCCGCTCTTTACAACACAAATTCCAATTGATCAGTCACAAACTGGGGTTCGACCTGACAGACCACCTAGACTCGGAAAGTCGTCCAATCCACAAAAACTATGGACTCACGATTCCAATTCATCAATCACTACTAAGGTTCACCTTTCCAGTCCATCCATCATGATTTAGGGTTCCACAATCACACCCTAGGGTTCCTCTGAACCCAACTGCCCACTGCAGTATAATCCACAATCTGACCGACCCTGCGGTCCTGACATCATATGGATGTCAAATCCAATCCTACCATCAACTCAACTGGGGTTCCCTCACTAAGATCATCAACTAATTCCATTGTACTCACATTCTCCACACCATCAATCACCACTAGGGTTCACATTTTCAGACCATCACTCAACTGGGGTTCACCAAACCCAGCTGCTCCCAGCAGCAAACAATCTAACATCACTTGACCAAGCCAACGAACCCACATTACCAATTCATCACATACAACCCCACTTGGGTCGAATCACACTAACGCACGGCGTATCGGGCCAATCATACTCTAGCCACTATTTAATCCTAAAAAACTATCAAACCGACATCCTACTATCAGGTTGATAAAGGGCTGACCACGTAGAGACATCACATCGTCAACCTGCGCGCACCACAAGAACGACACTATTTGCTTGAATAGTGACAACCTCGCTCTGATACCACTTGACACGACCCATCCCAATTCCCCCAGATTAACGCGGAATGTGCCATGCTCCAGTCTAACACGAAGTGTCAGACAAGGGATAATTCATACCTTAGCCCATACAGGGCTCCCAGAGCACGCCAGGATCAGTGGAGGAGTGCCATGTCTCGGTCTCTGCTACAGCCTGCATCCGTGATCAACCTGAAGGGCATTAAAACCATTAAGAATTATGAGTGGACGAAAATAAATAAGTTCATAAAAACACATTTCATAAAGATATTTATGCCCTTCACTAAAAAGTATGCATGCATCGAAAATCGGAAATCAAAACATTTACTCAAATGAACCATTAGGGCCGTAGCCCAAAAACCGTAACTCAAAACCTAGTATGGGAACTCAGCCCAAAACTGTAGAATACCAAAATCCGTAAATCCAGAACCAAGTGGGCCACTGCCCAAATCCATAACCACAAATCCACAAATACTGAAATACCATTTCATGAATCCAATAACCCATATTTACCACATAACCATCCTCGGCATCCCAGATGCCTAGCGTCCTAGACGCTTGACGTCCCAGACGTCATGTCTCAAGGTAAAAAACAACGCGTGCTACCCGGGGTCTCTCCAGGTCAATATCTCTGACATCCCAGATGTTTGATGTCCCAGAAGTCTAATCATAGCAATCCTGCTCCTGAGTCACTATACGGTCTGGTAGCTCCGTATAATGACCCTTCGCAGGCAATGCACCGTGACTTCCCCAGTATCCCAGACACCTGGAGGAGACCATCACATATCCTCTTATCAAGATGGTATATGGAAAACAATTTTTCAAAGTCATTTCAAAACATCTCAATGGGCCCTGCCCGAAATTCCAATAAAACATCACAAATCCATTTAGGGTCCTCGACTCGAAATCACGTTTATGAAACATAGGGTCTCAGACCCGAAATCACCTTTATAAAACCCAACTGGGCCTCATGCCCGATTTTGTAAACCACTGGGTGTTAGAACCCGTCCCAATGCCCCCAGTATTAACGCGGGACTTTCCTGACCCCGTCTGACACGGAGTGTCAGACAAGGGAAATTCCGGCTTTAGCCCGCTCGGGCTTCAGAGTACGCCAGGATCCAGAGGAGGTATGTGATGTCTCGGTCTCTACTACAGCCTGCATCCGCTGTCAACCTGAAGGGCAATCAAAACATTTAAAAGCTGTGAGTGGACAAAACAATAATTTATAAAAACATTTTATCGAAAGACATTTGTACCCTTCACTAAAAAGCATGCATCCATTCGAAAACCATTTATCAAACCATTAGGGCCTTAGCCCAAAAACGTAAATGAAACCAAACATACAGGCCACTGCCCAAATCCATGTGGGACTCAGCCCAAATCCAGTACATCATATATCATACAACATATACATATAAATCACATAACCAATGCTATCATGGTTTCTAAAGTTACGCGCGTGCTACCTGGGGTCTCAAAGCCCAAGTCTCCCAGGGTCCACCCAGGTCAATGTTCGTAGATCAATGACCCTCCCTGGGGTTAAAATCCAAGCCCTCCTGAGAATAAGGTACCCAACGGGGGTGACTCCAATCAATTAGTGCTCCGCGACTACTCTGGGGTCCACCCAGGCCAACGACCCTCCCCGGAAGAGAAAATCCAAGTAAAGGAAGATATATGAATATATATATATATATATATATATATATACCAAAAACATTCTGAAAACCTTTCAAGGGATTCATGCCCGGTCCTCATAAACAGTCATGAATCCGGAAATCCATTTAGGGTCCCCGACCCGAAATCATAAGCGTAAAGTAACTGGGCCTCAAGCCCAAACTCATGACTCAACTGGGCATCGCGCTGGATATCTCAGGGCCAGTCACGACTCCGATCGTAGTGATGCGTGCAACCATCCATCCAGGACCACCCTCAATCCTGGTATGTCGCCGTGAACAAATCAATCGATGCGACCACCGCTAGTTCATGGTGCACTCATCACCGATCTATATCCTGAACCGTCAGCACTCCGAAGTCGAGCCTCCAGTGGTTGCTCGACGACAGTACATGCATCGTGACCTCTCCAAAAGGAACGCATCCCAGTCCGGAGGCGAGCGTCGTATCGTCCGTCGCGGTGCACAAAGCACTCGTCGCGACTAAGACTCAGACCCGTAGGTCACCAATAGGGCTACATTCCCGAGATAAAACCAAATGGGTCTCATCCCCGAGTTTATCCTTTTTAAATCAAAAACCATTTCATTTGAATCATCGTAGAAGTACAAACCCATATAGGAACCGTATAAGGTTGAAACCTCGAAATACGTGCCAATATGTAACCAAACACAAATGCACTTGTGGAATCACAAAACAAGTATTAAAACATATAATAAACATTTATGCATGCATCAATTTAGAAAATAAGGTCAACTCACAGGCCGTCTGAGCTACCGCCTCAATACGCGTGCCATACGGCTCTCCCGAGCCAATCACCATCATCGGGACTCCCAAACCTGTCCAAATCACTTTAGAGGGTAACTAACTACCTTATTAACCTCTCACTACAGCCCCGTAATTTTCCTGAATTTTTAACTATTTTTAATCCCCATCCCAAACCTTCGGACGTCCCAAACATTATCGAGACAGTGTCCGATCGACACGAAACCAGTCCCAAAATATTTGTTACATCGAAAGGATGATTTCGTGTGTTGGAAGCATCCCCAAAAGATGGCCCACGCGCCCACACGGGTGCCCTGAAGTCCCTGTGCGTGAAACCCACGCGCCGGGCACAGTGTCATCGTCTACCTCTCGCATACCGGGTTCGCTGGTTCGAACCGGATCGGACAGATCTGGACCGATCCAGGGCCCAATCTCCCTCATGTTCGATCCAATATGTTCCCTTTTGATTCCTAAAGGTCCCTAGTATCAAACCTACTCGATCTATGTCCTCAAAACACAAAAATACCAAGTAGAACATACCTCCATGATCGAAGACCGAACCGGCCACCTGGAACCTTCCTCCGCCGTGGCCTCCGGCCGTCCTAGCCGTCGAAATCGATCCAGAGCTTCCCCTAAGGTCCCCAGAAATAAGACCCGACCTTTAGAATCGAACAAAAACCCTTAAAACGTGAAATCAAAATTTCAAACTTACCTTAACCGCGGTTTCGGGTTTTCCTCCGCCGTGGCCCGTTGTCCCTCACCGTTCCGTCCTAGTCTCCCTCAATCTCTCATGAACCCTCACATAATCATATGGATACAAGAAGGGGGGTAAGCCGTGTTTGTTGTTTGCTAAAAATGGAAATGGAGAAATGGAGGGCTTTCGGGTTTGTGAATGGGCAGAGTGGATGATTGATGAACAGGTGAGAGAGGGATGAGATGGACGGTGGAGATGGAGAGATTAGATAAGATGAAGGGTGGAGATGGAAGGTGGGTGAGATTTAATTATAAAATAATAATAATAATAATATTTAATTAGGATAGAACCACTTTTTAGGGAATTGGCCAATGGGATGAGTGACACTTGTCACTCATCCATGGGTCCTACTAAAATATCTGCCCAATCAGATATAGCCACGTCATTTCCGTCTCATAATACGTGTATAGTGAAATTGAACTTCCGTGATCCATAACTTTCCCGTTCAAAGTCCGATTTCAGCGTGCCGCCTGTTTATGGATTCATATCGACCCGATCTACGTAACGGTCCTTGGCCCTCAGCCACCGGACCTCCCGATCAAAAAGTCAACATTTTACCCATGATCAGGGGTAAAACGGTCATTTTGTACCATCCGTGCGATTTCATTCAACTAATCACCGATTAACCCCCACTAATCCTTGATTAGTCACTAATCTAATCCAGAAATTCGGGATGGGTCGTTACACTGGGCCCCCGGCTCGATCACATAACTCAAAAGGGTCTCTGTCCGATTTCGTAAACCTACTGGGCCCCTGGCCCAATCACATAATTCAAATGGGTCTCACACCCGAGTTCATCTTTCCAAAACCCAAAACTAGTTCATCAAACCGTCAATGAAACCACATGCACGTAAAACTACAGTAAAACCATAAATCTCGATATACGTGCAAATACGAGATTACCTCGAAATATGTGCAAACATATAAATCACCAATGCCACAATCATCACTATAGAAATCACATATATAAAACATATAAAACAGTCATGCATGCATCACAATTTAGAAAACGTTGTCCACTCACAGACCGTCCTACGCTGCCGCCTCGATACGCGTGCCATATGCCTTCCCGAGTCACACCACTATCACTGAGACTTCCGAACCTGTCTAAATCACATTAGAGGGTTACTAACTACCTCATTAACCTCTCATTGAAGCCCCATAATTTTCCCAAATTTTTAACTATTTTTAAACTCGATCCTAAACCTTCGGACACCCCGAACTATATCGAAACGATGTCCGATTGACCCGAAACCAGTCCCAAAATGTTTGTTACATCAAATACTTAAAAACTCATGTTGACTGTGCCTAAAAACTAGGCCCCACGTGCAGCCCATAGTCCCTGCGCGTGAAACCCACGCGCTGGAACACTGTTCATCGTCTACCTCCAGCAAACCCAGTCTGAACCGGTTCACTGGTTCCCGGTTTAGCTAGAATGGCGACGTCGGTTCTCAACCATTCTTGACTTGTTTTCGATGCTAATTGTCCCTACACCTTCGTCTTACCATTTCTAATTGATCCATGATTTCAAAACTAGAAAAACAACCTTCTAACTTACCTTCCCGATCGAGGAACTCACGGCCAACCCTCCTCCTCCGTTTCCAGCCATCACCGACCACCACTGGCCTCGAACCTGAGTCCACTGAGCTCGTACAGACACCAAAAACCTCGTCCAATCAATCAGAATGGTCAGAAATCGCTAAAACCCAACCTACCATTTTTGAAGTAAAACTATACCTCACGGGTTTTGGTTCTCAGCCACCACAGCCGTCCATGACGGTCATCGTCGTTGACATCGTCATCATCGCCAGTCCTCACACTTCAACCTTCTTTCACATACTATTAGCATTAGGTGAGGTTTAGAAGGTTTAGAGCGGGGTTTGGGTGTTCGGGTTTTTTTGAAGAAAATGGAAAATGATGAAGATGAAGGTTGATGATGATAATCAGATGATCGTTTGGTTAAAGAAATGAATGGTGAGGATGAGTGACTGAGAGTGAGATGGACGGCTGGGATGAAAGAATGAATAATATATATATATATATATATTATATAAAAACAACCAATGGGACAAGATCCCCTTTTTGTGGAATTTGGGCCATGGGATGAGTGACACTTGTTACTCATCTAAGGGTCCACTTGTCACTCATCAGTCCTGCAAAATTTTATTAATATTTTAATCTAATCTCGAAACGTAAGTTTAGTCGATTCCGCTCCCGTGACCATAACTTCCCCGTTTGACGTCCGATTTTGATGTGCCGTCTGTCTACGAATTCGTGATGTTTCGCTCTACATCACAGTCATTGTTCCTCGTACGTTTGAATCCCCGAATCAAAAGTCAACATTTTGCCCAAGACTAGGGGAAAAACGGTCATTTCGCACTGTCCGCCCGATTTCGCTCAACCAATCCTCGATTAGTCATTCTAAACCATAATTAATTATTATATAATCTCGATATTTGGGACGGGTCGTTACACCATACTTTTCTCATTCTTAGCCTTAATCTATCTTTCACTTACTTGAACTTTTAGATTCAATTTAAGTTCTTACATATCACAAATCAAAACTCAAATCTATTTTCTTTTTAGGTTTTTAGTTCACTACTTAATTAGATCAATATAAGGTTAGTTTGAGGTAATTGTGAAGTCTAATAAGTTTTTGTGGCTCGACACCCTTACTTGTACACTATTATTTCAACAATATAAATGTATAGGCTAGGATACATCAACATATTACCCTTCAAATTGAATTAGTAAAAGAAATATTTAATATCTTTTTGCATAATAGGGATTCTAAAAATATATTATCTGGTTGTGAATGAGTCGAATTACTTATCAATTGGTCTATAAGTGAACTATAACTCCTTGTATTAATGATTTGATTAATATCTTATATTTCAGATCAACTTAGTATGTGTGCCTTCTTTTATTGGAGTTAGGTTTTTCTTTTCATATTGTAAAAAGGTTAAATAGAAGCAATAGTCTCTGAGTATTATCATAAGTTTAGAAATTTTTTATAAACTTCATTATTAGTTTTTTCTGTTCTTGAACTTTACCATTATAGTTGCTTTAGTCCCTCCGTCAAAAAATTGAATGGAATCCATGAGATAAATCACACTTGAAAGGACGGTTTTGCTTTTAATTTTAACGAATGTTGTTCGAATATTTGATAGAGAGACTCAGTTAACTATTATGGTAAAGTTTGGGCAAGGGAAAATTAATATTGAAGTTTGAGAAAATTTATAAAATTATAGTAAAATTCAGGAACTATTGCTTTAATTTTTTCTTATAAAATAATTTGGGGGTTTGAACAATGAAGTTAAAATGAAAACATTTAAATCTGACCCAATGTATTAGAACTACGTTTTGTACGTATATGATCCGTTTGAAAATTACAAAGGTTTATTAGCTAATCATTCGCCGGTTCGAACCTTAGCTATTTGCCTCCTTCCAGGGGACTGGATAGTTGCAGTCCTAGTTAATACTCAATATATTAGTGAAGATATTTTAAAATATAATTCTTAATTATGTATAGACCAATTAACTTAGTACATATTTTTATCTCGTCATCATTGTCACTGCTTAGTGCACATGATTATGATATGATTATAAAAATTAAGAAAAATTCTTCAGTCATTAGGGTTTAGGGTTATTGAAATATCCAAAAAATTCAGAGATGATAATTAATAATATATTATTGAAATTATGACGAGTGTGGTGGTAGAAGTGACTAAAAGTAATTAAGTATAGGAAGCTTTTATTGTTTATTGTTGTTACATATATAGGAGCATAGGCAAGCTGATGAAGATGTTATTCTTGTTTGGGTTCTGTACTGTGTTGGTCAGTTGGTGTGCTTGGGGTCTAGAAGAAAAAAAAAACCTTCGTCTTCTAAAGGATGCCAACTTTTCCCCTACCTTTACTCAACAATGATCACTTGGCCTGTAATCGAAATAACCTTTCGACTCACGAATTATCATAAATTCTTTCGGTTCATATAAAATTTTCATTTCTTTATCGAAAGATATTTGTTCGTTTAGGGATAGTAATTTACGATGCAAGTTTCGATCATGACCTATTATACGTGTTACTTGATTCATTAAAAGATTGGGTTTAAGTTGGCCATCATTGACGACAATTATTAAATGAGTAAGATAGTATAAATAAATTAAATATGTCGTAGGTTAATCGGATTTCGATCATGACCTATTGCAGGATCCGTCCCAATCCCCCCGGGATTAACGCGGGACGACCCTGATCCCGTCTAACACGAAATGTCAGACAAGGGAAAATTCCGACTTTAGCCCGCTCGGGCCTTCAGAGTACGCCAGGATCCGGAGGAGGTATGTGATATCTCGGTCTCTGCTACAGCCCGCATCCGCCGTCAACCTGAAGGGTAGTCAAAACATTTAAAGCTGTGAGTGGACAAAATAATAATTTATAGAAAACATTTTCATAAAGCCATTTGTACCCTTCACTAAAAGCATGCATGCATTCGAAAACCATTTATCAAACCATCAGGGCCTTAGCCCAAAATCGTAAATGAAACCAATACACGGGCCACTTCCCAAATCCATGTGGGACTCAGTCCAAAACCTGTACATCATATATCATATAACATATACATATAAATCACATAACCAATCCTGTCACGGTTTTTAAAGCTACGCGCGTGCTACCCGGGGTCTCAAGCCCAAGTATCTTAGGGTCCACCCAGGTCAATGTCTGTAGATCAATGTGTAACACCCCGGAAACTCAAAGGATGTAAATTTGTAAACTAATGTATGAAATGACGTTTTTACCCCTATGAATAGTATGGCCAAATGTTGACTTTTTGCTTGGCAGGTCGAATGGACGTTGACCAATAACTGTGACGTAGTTCGGGACGTCACGAGTGTAACAACCCGTACCTTCGGGAAGGGTACAAGTGTAATTTTGTAAAAGATTTGTATAAAAAGGACGATTTTGCCATTGTGAATAGTGTTTCAAAAGTTTACTTTTTGATTTACAGGTTGGATGAGTGTTGACCATTGACCGTGACGTAGTTTAGGACGTCACAAGTCCGTAGACAGGTGGCAGGTTCGATTTGGACAATCGGAGAAAAAGTTATGACGTTCGAAAGATTGAGGACATGGGTGAGACTCCTGAAGGTCCCAGGAGTCGTCTGAGTGTGGTGCCGTGACGGGGGAGGACATGGGTACCCGGCGGCCAAAACAGGGCTCACGGGCCGTCTGTTTCGAGGGTGAAGTCGAGGGGTTTTAGGCTTCAATTTTCAAAGGTCAGTAGGGGAAAGGATTTCTGGGGACATGACGATGCTTTTGGGATTGAAAGGGAGAAGAATGTTGGAGGAACGGAGGAGAACCGGTCACGCCGATTCAACACAGTTGAACCGGGTGACTCGAGGAAAAGAAGCACTGTAGCAGGCACGTGAAGCCCACGCGCAGCCACTTTGGGCGGCTCGTGTGGGCGCGTGGGGAGGATTCCAGCCAACCTTCCAACATGGTTTTGGTTCTAAATGTCCTAAGGAATCCATGGGTGTGATTTTCAGGTTAATCGAACGATGTTGCGGGATGGTTCGGGAATCCGGATGGTTTAGGGTCTACGTTTAATTTACGAATAAATTCCCGAAAAATGGGGAAAATTAGGGTTAGTATCCTTGATGTATTTGTGACCCTATTTGGTGTCTATTGACAGGACGGAAGACGCCTGAGACGGTCGAGGAGCGCACGGAGCGCGATTGACACTTTCGGATTCGTGAGTGGACTCTTTCTTTTCTCATAAGCATGCCTAGCTAGTTTTAATTATGTTTTATGGTTTAAAGTATGTTTTAAATGTTTGTTGATTGTGATTATATGTGATTGTTATGCTTGCACGTTTTTCGAGATAATTTCGGGATTTTGCACGTTTTTCGAGAAAAACTGGATTTCTGATTTTGATGGTAAATGTTCATGTTTTCAATCTAGAATTGTTTTCTGATGGTTATAAGTGGATTATGAAGTATGATTTTGGAAATTAAGGTTTTGGTTTTAAAACTGGATTTCGAGGAACGGAATTTGGTTTTAAAGTCGGAAAAGTGGAATTCCGGATTTAGGTTCGGAATGACGGTTCTGAACGCCGAAAGGGCTTCGAACCGGGGATTTCGGATTCGAGTTTGGATATGAATTTAGAATTGATTTAAATCGGTTTTGGATTGGATTTGCTGGATCTGGATATTGGGTTTAAAGACCCGGATTCTGATTGACGGGGGACGAGCCTAGATTGAGTTTAAAGACTCGGGAGTTTAAAGACTCGGATATTCATGATATTACCCCCGTAGGCCTATTGAGTTTAAAGACTCGGGAGTTTAAAGACTCGGATTACATTTGAGGCCTGGTTGAGTTTAAAGACTCGGATAGACCCAGCAAGTTTGATCGAATTTGGATATTTACGGACTTGGTTTTATGACACGATCTTATCAGACTTATCATACTGTTTTATCTTGTGGTTTTTGGTACTTAGTTAGGCATGCATATTTTAAAACGGAGGGAAAAATCTTATTCTTTTCTTTATATTGTTTTATCCTTAAATCGTGTTTTAAACGTTTGATTTCTTTAGTCCACTCACACTTTTCGGCTTTAACTTTTCCCTCCAGGTCGTGGTGATAGCGCTGGGGTGAACGTTGAGGCAGGGATCGAGGCATAGAGCTTACGACGTTCTTCCGTTGCGAGATTAGCTTAGTAGGATTTTGTGCCTGTTTTGTATAAACTATGCTCTGAATTACGGTTGTATTATATTTCTTCCTTGTCTGATAGTTTTGCTTATAGTTGTGTTGAGGTTATTTTGGTACTTTAAGTGTGATTGTCAGACGGGAGCAGGGTCGTCCCGGGCATCAAGGTGATATTTGGGACGGGTCCTGACAATTGGTATCAGAGCATAGGTTTGTCGGTTTGTGTCGGAACAAGGTCGTTTTTAGGTTGTTTTACTAACTCTATGCCTCTTTCAGCATACGTTCGACCATGCCTCCGAGACGTGAACCCCTTCCACGACCTGAAGAAGCGGAGAGTGCGTCGATTGAGCGAGCCCAGCGGCTCGGGGCTACTACGTTCAGTGGTGGGGCAGACCCAGAGGAAGCTCACCGATGGATCACCCAGCTTGCGCGGATTTTCGGGGTGATGCATTGTCCTCCAGAAGATCGGGTGTTGTTGGCTACTTTTTCGTTAGACGGCGCAGCATATGAGTGGTGGTATACGCTGGAATTGTCAGGTTGGGACGCTCATACCGTGACATGGGAGACTTTTCGGGAGCAATTTTTGGACCAGTATTATCCCCGCTCTTTTCGGGATGCCAAAGAGGCGGAGTTCCTTCAGTTGAAACAGGGGAGTATGACAGTGGTCCAGTATGAGCAGAGATTCCAGATGTTGTCCCGATTCGCTCCTGCATTTGTGGCAACCGAGGCTGAGAAGTGTCGTCGGTTTGAGTTGGGTCTTTGAGGAGAGATTAGAGCCATTGTGACAGCCGGCTCATTTGCTACTTTTAGGGAGTTGTCCGACGCTGCTGTGCGAGTGGAGGCCAGTTTGCCTACCCGGCCACAGTACTCGGGCAATGTGCGACGTCGTGAGCATTCTTTTCCTGGAGCGTCATGTCAGAGGACCCCAAAGAGGGGCCACTATGGGGTACTTCATCAGCTGGTGGAGCCCAGTTTGGCAGACCAGGCAGTTTTCAGGGCTCAGGATTTCGGGGAGCTAGAGCACAGCCGACTCCTCAGGCGAGTGCGACTTCTGTTGCTTTTACTGGGAGACAGACTGGTGGACCCGGTAGACATGTCTGCTATTATTGTGGAGACCGTGGCCACTTTCGGAGAGAGTGCCCATTGTTAGCCCATGAGGGTGGAGCAGGTCGAGGTGCAGCAGAACCCGGGCGGAGTACTGCATCTGTGTCAGGGACGGCAGGCCCTAGAGGTGGCGGTGGTGCCACGAACAGTTCTAGAGGGCGCGGTAGGTCATCAGGACCTCAGGCGCGAGTTTTTGCTATGACTCAGCAGGAGGCTAGATCAGCGCCGGGATTGGTGACAGGTACACTTACCATACTTGGTCACACTGTTTTTGCTTTGATAGATCCTGGGGCTACTCACTCGTTTATAGCCCGGAGTTGTAGTCTGGTTATGGAGAGGGAGGTGTCTACCTTGGATTGTTCCTTAGGGGTGCGTACACCTACTGGGGAGGTGTTGATAGTGGCTCAGGTTCTGAGAGAGTGTCTGGTGATGGTAGGTGAGGTTGAGTTAGTGGCGGACTTGTTACTGTTGGATCTACGGGACTTCGATGTTATCCTGGGTATGGACTGGTTGACGAGACATCATGCTTCTATCGAGTGTTTCGATAGGAGAGTGACCTTTCGGAGTCCAGGATTACCAGAGACTACGTTTTAGGGGGATCAGCGTGCACTCCCTACTGGAGTTATTTCGGAACTTGAGGCTAGCAATCTGTTGCGTAAGGGGTGCCAGGGTTACATAGCTCACGTGGTGGATACACGTGCTACGCCAGTGAGGGCAGAGGATGACAGGACCCGCCCCGATCCCCATGGGACCACATGGGGACGTGCCCTGCTCCCGTCTGACACCCAAAATAACATACCAATTTTAACCTCAAACGTTCAAATGCATAAATAACCAGATTAAAGTTTTACATCAAATCCGAAATAAACAGATGTCAGATAGGGGATGAAATCCAAAATTACAAGTTGCGAGCACGACTCTAAAATGGACCTGCGGGTAAACCACCCAACAGGGGTTCAGGTACGCAGAAGTAGATCTATGCCTCAGTCTCAGGTTCCTCCTCTACCTCAGTAGCACGACCTGGAAGGGTTACCAAAACATTAAGGGTGAGTGGGTCGAAACTCAAGTTTATAAAATCGTTTAGTAAGTAAAACATATAATTTACCCCTCCGTTTTCCAAACATGCATGCATCAGAATTTAAAACCATAATTCATATAATATGTATCATAAGGCATATAATAAAACCATAAACATAATTTTAGCCACTGCACTATACACTCCGATCTTGACATCCCCGATGTTTGACGTCCCTGACGTCCAATAAGGTCACAGTCTCAAGGCTACGCGTGCCACTCGGGTCTCAATTCTGAGTCCAATCTCCGAACCCCGTCCGGGTACGGCATCTCAAATGCCTAGTGTCCTAGACGCTCTACGTCCCTGATGTCAAATAAGCAATCCTGCTCCTGAGTCATTCTACGGTCCGGTTCCTCCGTAGAATGACCCCTCGCAGGCAATGCGCCATGACCACTCCGGGGTACCACATCCGGAGGAGATAGTATCATAAGAATGGATCTATACAGTGCAGTACCAAATACATTTTATTGATATCCACATGCAAAACATATATGTATACAAAGATAAAATCCAAACCGATCGTTACGTTTCATCAGACGGGTTTCAAACCCAAATACCGTGAAACGTGCCATAACAATAATTTCAATATCATCAAAACCATTTCTTGATTCCAGTATGTGAACATATAAGTAAATCAGAAAACATTTAAGCATGCAAGGGTTTAATGAAATCGGGCCCACTCACTGTATAATCCTGCTAGGGACCGAACGTATACCCTTGTCCTGGTACAATTGTACATTCCCTGTCATGTCCAAAGTATACGTAAAGGTCAATATAAACCCTTAACATTCAACCATGAAATCCTAGGCTGAAACCGGCCCGGAAAAGCCACCCGAACGCACTTCCCAAGGCAATAGACCTCATTTTGACCAACTTAATGATCTCCGATCGACCCGAAACCACCGTCATTGGATCTGGATCGTCGAAACCTAAAAGATGGTGGTGGTCCCACCAAAAATACTGTTCACACGCGCCCCCACGCGCTGGTCAACGCGTTGCTCAACACAGGAACAGTTCATACTGACGTCACCGCTGATGTCACTGCTGACGTCAGCATGCCATCATGCTGACGTCATCTGACAGCTGTCAGGTCTGACATGTCAGACTCTAACAGGTGCCACGTGTCAACACCCGATTGGTCCACCTCACTGATCTGTCAGGCCACGTGTCAGATCTGACATGTGCCACGTGTCAGCACGGCATTGGTCCACGTCACTGACATGTCAGTGACACGGGGCAGTCCCTGATTGGGCCACGTCACTGACATGTCAGTGCTGACTGTGCACTGACATGTGACACGTGTCGACACGAGAGTGGTCCACGTCACTGACAGGTCTGACAAGGTGCCACGTCATCACCTCTGTCCTCTGACGGGTCGACCCGTTTCTCTGCAACTGGGTCGATCAGACCCGCGATCATGACCCGGTCACCAATCCTCCATTTCTCAACCATTTTAACTCAGGTTTGTTCCTAACTGTTCGTCTCAATCCCATTAAGGGTTTTACCTAATTAAAATCAGTAAACAAGGACTGAATCGAAGACTTACCTCGATGAACAGATCCGGTTCTCCCGTCACTGTTTGCACTCTGTTTAGACCACCACTGGTCACGAAAACGAGCCCTATAGGTTCCTGTTAGTCCCTAGAATCGATTAGGGTTAATAGAAAACAAACATACACGTTGGAATTCAAGTTTCCATCCCTGAGTTTTTAGAAGGTTTTCAGGTTTGAACCCGCTTACCTCACCGCCGTCTGCCGCCGTTCACCGCCGTCCCTCAGCCCTCACCAGTGAGTCTCCCACACGCAGACACAGAGAATGGGTGATGAGCTGGGGTGTTTGTTCAAAATGGACAGTGTGTGGAATCGGGTAGGAAAATATAAAGATGGAGAGGGAATCTGATACATGAAATGGATGGTCCAGATTTGATCTCAGGGATGAGATCAATGGTTGGGATGAAATCTGGGGGTTTCAGATCAATGGTTGGGATTAAAAGGTAGATTAATTCTATTTAATCGCATAGTGGAGTTTGATCCAATCTAGCCAATGGGTGAGTGACACTTGTCACTCATCTAGGTGTCCTCCAATCATAACATCAGAATAAAATATTCGACACGATTACCGAGACGCGAAACTCCCAAATTCACGTTTCTGACCATAACTTCCCCGTACGAAGTTCGATTTCGGCGTGCCGCCTGTCTACGGACTCAGGACATCGAGACATACCTAACGGTCCTTGAGTCATGTGAAAATTAGTAGCCAAACGAAAAGTTAACATTTTCGCCCCTGAAGTCCAAATTACGGTAATGCCCCTGAACTTCCGATAGTCATAACTTTTTCCCTGATCGTCCGAATTGGACGTGCCACCTGTCTATGAACTTGTGACGTCCCGAACTACGTCACGGTCATTGGTCAAAGTCCATTTGACCCACCAATCAAAAAATCAACAATTTGGGCATACCATTCACAAGGGTAAAAACGTCAATTCATACATTAAATTACAATATTAAAATCTTCGAATTTCCGAGGTGTTACAGTCCGGTGATGGTAGGTGAGGTTGAGTTAGTGGCGGACTTGTTACTGTTGGATCTACGGAACTTCGATGTTATCCTGGGTATGGACTGGTTGACGAGACATCATGCTTCTATCGAGTGTTTTGATAGGAGAGTGACCTTTCGGAGTCCAGGATTATAAGAGACTACGTTTTAGGGGGATCAACGTGCACTCCCTACTGGAGTTATTTCGGCACTTGAAGCTAGCAAGCTGTTGCGTAAGGGGTGCCAGTGTTACATAGCTCACGTGGTGGATACACGTGCTACGCCAGCGAGGGCAGAGGATATACCAGTGGTGCGAGAGTTTCCCGATGTTTTTCCCGAGGAGTTTCCAAGATTACCACCTCATCGAGATATCGAGTTCACGATTGATCTTCTACCAGGTACGCAGCCCATTTCACAGACTCCTTACCGCAAGGCACCTGCAGAATTGAGGGAACTAAAGGCACAGTTACAAGAGTTGATCGATATGGGATTCATTCGACCGAGTATGTCACCTTGGGGAGTTCCTGTACTGTTTTTCAAGAAAAAAGATGGAGGTTTGAGATTGTGTGTGGATTACAGACAGTTGAATAAGGTAACTATTCGGAATAAGTATCCCCTACCCCGGATTGATGACCTGTTCGACCAGTTGAAGGGAGCATAGTACTTTTCGAAGATTGATCTTCGCTCCGGCTACCATCAGCTACGGGTCAAAGAGGAGGATGTGCCGAAGACAGCCTTTCGGACCAGGTACGGTCACTATGTGTTTGTTGTGATGCCTTTTGGATTGACTAATGCCCCAACAGCTTTTATGGATCTTATGAACCGAGTGTTCCGGTCGTACTTGGATCGTTTTGTGATTGTCTTCATTGATGACATTTTGGTGTATTCGAAAAGTGCGAAGGCGCACGAGAAGCATCTGAGAATAGTGCTTAAGACCCTAAGAGAGCATCAGTTGTATGCGAAGTTGAGCAAGTGCCAGTTTTGGTTGAGCAAGTGCGAGTTTTGGTTGACCAGTGTTGGATTTCTAGGTCATGTGATTTCAGCCGAGGGCATCAGAGTGGATCCTCAGAAGGTTGAGGTGGTATCGAATTGGGAACAGCCCAAGACGGTGACAGAGATCAGGAGTTTTCTGGGATTAGCAGGTTATTACCGGCGTTTTATTGAGGGTTTTTCTATTCTTGCTGCTCCGTTGACACGGCTGACTCGGAAGGGAGTTTGGTTTGATTGGGATGAGAACTGTGAGCAGAGTTTCTAGGAGCTTAAGAGACGGTTGACATCGGCTCCTGTGTTGGCCCTTCCAGACGACAGTGGGGAGTTTGAGGTTTATAGTGACGCTTCTTTACAGGGTTTAGGCTGTGTGTTGATGAAGGACGGGAAAGTGATTGCTTACGCTTCCCGACAGTTGAAACCCCATGAGATGAATTACCCCACCCATGACTTGGAACATGCTGCGGTGGTTCATGCACTGAAGATTTGGCGTCACTATTTGTACGGCGAAAGGTGCACGATTTTCATGGACCATAAGAGCTTGAAGTATCTGTTTACTCAGAAGGATTTGAATCTGAGACAGCGATGTTGGTTGGAGCTGCTTAAGGACTACGACTGTACTATCGAGTATCATCCAGGAAAGGCTAATGTGGTAGCCGATGCTTTGAGTAGGAAATCAGCTAGTTCTTTGTTGCATTTGAGGACAGTCTGGTTACCTTTGTTGGTTGAGCTCCGTAGACTGGGAGTAGAGTTGACTGTGGATGGTCAGGGAGCACTCCTAGCGAGTTTCCACGTGCGACCTGTCTTGATTAATCAGGTCATTGATGCTCAATTTGAGGACTCTATTTTGGGCATCATACAGATTGAGGTAGCGGCTGGAGAGAGACAGGATTTTGAGATTCGCGAGGATGGAGCCTTGGTTAAGGATGGACGGTTGTGTGTACCCGAGGACGAAGCATTGAAGAAGGTGATATTGGATGAGGCTCACTGTTCAGCCTATGTGATGCATCCTGGTGGGACCAAGATGTATCGTACACTACGAGAGCATTACTGGTGGTTCGGAATGAAACGTGAGATTGCAAAGTATGTCAGTAGATGCTTGATCTGTCAACAGGTGAAAGCCGAGCGGTAGAGACCTTATGGAGCCATGCAACTTTTGCCGATCCCCGAGTGGAAATGGGATCACCTGACGATGGATTTTGTATTTAAGCTTCTCAGGACACCGAAGGGACACGATGGCATGTGGGTGATCGTGGATCGACTTACGAAGTCTGCTCATTTCTTACCAGTACGGGAGAACTTCAGGTTGGCGCAGTTTGCGCAGTTATTTATTGATGAGATTATCCGGCTGCATGGGACTCCAGAGTCGATAGTATCTGACAGGGCTCCGAGGTTTACTTCTCGGTTTTGGTAGAGCTTACAAGAAGCTTTTGGGACAAAGCAGCATTTTAGTACTGCCTTTCATCCTCAGACCGATGGACAGTCTGAGCGGACCATCCAAATTCTCGAGGATATGATGAGAGCTTGTGTCTTACAGTTTCAGGGTACTTGGGAGTCACATTTACCTTTGATGGAGTTCGCCTATAATAACAGTTATCAGGAGAGTATTGGGATGGCTCCTTACGAGGCTTTGTACGAGCGACAGTGTCGGACTCCGTTGTGTTGGACCGAGGTTGGTGAGAGGAGATTGACTACTTCCGAGCTGGTAGATCTTACACAGGAAAAAGTGGCACTGATCAGAGATCGATTGAAGGTAGCTCAGGACCGACAGAAGAGTTACGCCCACCGTAGGATCAGAGATTTGGAGTTTGCAGTGAGAGATTGGATTTTCTTGAAGTTATCTCCTTGGAAAGGAATCGTACGGTTTGGCAGGCGAGGAAAGTTGAGTCCTCGTTACATTGGACCCTATGAGATCTTGGAGCGGATTGGTCCTGTTGCTTATCAGTTGGCTTTACCAGCAGACTTTGCAAATGTACATAATGTCTTTCATGTATCTATGCTTCGGAAGTATATACGGGATGATTCACACGTTCTGGAAGCATAACCTGTTGAGCTTAGGGAAGATTTGAGTTTTGAAGAACAGCCTGTAGCGATTTTGGATCGGAAGGATAAGGTCTTACGGAGGAAGACGATTCCCTTAGTTAAAGTATTGTAGAGGAATCATCAGGTGGAAGAAGCTACCTGGGAACCTTAGGCCTTAATGCGCGAACAGTACCCTTACTTGTTTCACTGAATTTCGGGGACAAAATTCTTTTTAGGGGGGTAGATTGTAACAACCCGTACCTTCGGGAAGGGTACAAGTGTTATTTTGTAAAAGATTTGTATAAAAAGGACGATTTTGCCCTTGTTAATAGTGTGTCAAAAGTTGAATTTTTGATTTACAGGTTGGATGAGTGTTAACCATTGACCGTGACATAGTTTAGGACGTCACGAGTCCGTAGACAGGTGGCAGGTTCGATTTGGACAATCGGAGAAAAAGTTATGACGTTCGGAAGATTGAGGGCGTTACCGTAATTTTGACTAATCGAGGGATGCTGTGAGTTGGGTGAGACTCCTGAAGGTTCCAGGAGTCGTCTGAGTGTGGTGTCGTGACGGGGGAGGACCTGGGTGGCTGGCGGCCAAAACAGGGCTCACGGGCCGTCTATTTCGAGGGTGAAGTCGAGGGGTTTTAGGCTTCAATTTTCAAAGGTCAGTAGGGGAAAGGATTACTGGGGACAGGACGAGGCTTTTGGGATGGAAAGGGAGAAGAATGGTGGAGGAACGGAGGAGAACCGGTCACGCCGGTTCAACACAGTTGAACCGGGTGACTCGAGGAAGAAGAAGCACTATAGTAGGTGTGTGAAGCCCACGCGCAGCCACTTTGGGCGGTGCGTGGGGGCGCGTGGGGAGGATTTCGGCCAACCTTCCAACATGTTTTTGGTTCTAAATGTCCTAAGGAATCCATTGGTGTGATTTTCGGGTTAATCGGACCATGTTACGTGATGGTTCGGGAATCCGGATGGTTTAGGGTCTACGTTTAATTTACGAATAAATTCCCGAAAAATGGGGAAAATTAGGGTTAGTATCCTTGATGTATTTGTGACCCTATTTGGTGTCTATTGACAGGACGGGAGACGCCTGAGACGGTCGAGGAGCGCACGGAACGCGATTGACACTTTCAGATTCGTGAGTGGACTCTTTCTTTTCTCATAAGCATGCCTAGCTAGTTTTAATTATGTTTTATGGTTTAAAGTATGTTTTAAATGTTTGTTGATGGTGATTATATGTGATTGTTATGCTTGCACGTTTTTCGAGACATTTTCGGGATTTTGCACGTTTTTCGAGAAAAAGCTGGATTTCTGATTTTGATGGTAAATGTTCATGTTTTCAATCTAGAATTGTTTTCTGATGGTTATAAGTGGATTATGAAGTATGATTTTGGAAATTAAGGTTTTGGTTTTGAAACTGGATTTCGAGGAATGGAATTTGGTTTTAAAGTCGGAAAAGTTGAATTCCGGATTTGGGTTCGGAATGACAGTTATGAACGCCGAAAGGGCTTCAAACCGGGGATTTCGGATTCGAGTTTGGATATGAATTTAGAATTGATTTAAATTGGTTTTGGATTGGATTTGCTGGATCTGGATATTGGGTTTAAAGACCCGGATTCTGATTGACGGGGGACGGGCCTGGATTGAGTTTAAAGACTCGGGAGTTTAAAGACTCGGATATTCATGATATTACCCCCGTAGGCCTATTGAGTTTAAAGACTCGGGAGTTTAAAGACTCGGATTACATTTGAGGCCTGGTTGAGTTTAAAGACTCGGATAGACCCAGCAAGTTTGATCGAATTTGGATATTTACGGACTTGGTTTTATGACACGATCTTATCAGACTTATCATACAGTTTTATCTTGTGGTTTTTGGTACTTAGTTAGGCATGCATATTTTAAAACGGAGGGAAAAATCTTATTCTTTTCTTTATATTGTTTTATTCTTAAATCGTGTTTTAAACGTTTGATTTCTTTAGTCCACTCACACCTTTCGGTTTTAACTTTTCCCTCCAGGTCGTGGTGATAACGCTGGGGTGAACGTTGAGGCAGGGATCGAGGCATAGAGCTTACGACGTTCTTCCGTTGCGAGATTAGCTTAGTAGGATTTTGTGCTTGTTTTGTATAAACTATGCTCTGAATTAATGTTGTATTATATTTCTCCCTTGTCTGATAGTTATGCTTATAGTTGTGTTGAGGTTATTTTGGTACTTTAAGTGTGATTGTTAGACGGGAGCAGGGTTCGTCCCGGGTATCGAGGTGATATTTGGGACGGGTCCTGACAACGAGTCCGTAGACAGGTGGCACGTCTGATTCTGACGATCAGGGAAGAAGTTATGACGTTCGGAAGTTCGAGGGCATTTTTGTAATTAGGTCGAAAAGGGGGAAATTGTTGACTTTTTGCTCGACCACTATTTTTCACATAATTTGACGACCGTTAGGTAGGTCTCGATGCCCTGAGTCCGTAGACAGGCGGCACGCTGAAAACGAACCTCAGACGAAAAAGTTACGATTCTAGAACGAGGAAGGACATTTTGGTAATTAGGTGAATGAAGGGAAAAATGGTAATTTTGAGGGTGCAGTTTGAAATCAGCCATGGTGGTTTGTTGTGTGAATTGTTTAATTTGTTAAGGGAATTGTTTAACAAATCAAGTGACAATTCTCACT
Organism: Prinsepia uniflora; assembly: GCA_032719365.1. NCBI lineage: Eukaryota > Viridiplantae > Streptophyta > Magnoliopsida > Rosales > Rosaceae > Prinsepia > Prinsepia uniflora. The sequence goes on along the minus strand of CM064861.1, from coordinate 43,698,581 downwards.
AACAGAAGTTGGATTAGTGGCAAGATGGACTGAGTGGAAGCACAGGCGTACTGTTTGCACTGTGAAGACAGAGCATGGGTAAAATTATTTTTGATTTTGGGCCATTTGCAGGAAACATAGACTGAGAGACTGAGAGATTCCCACGGGTTACTGTGATGAGGTGATTGAAAACAGAGAACTGGAAGTCATTGATAGACCATTTTAGAGAGGAAAGAAACGGAAACCAGAGAGAAAATCCAGAAATCGTGAAAACTGGAAAATGGAGGGAAATTTCGAAGTTCGATTTGTGAGTTGAGATGAGCTAAATAGAGATTAAAAACAGCTTTCTGAGCTCATTTCGACTTCAACCATACAAAAATCGAAGGAGCTTGATCGTGGTTTGGCCTAGAACTGAAGTTCCAGTTTCTGGAAATTTTCGAGGTTGAGGACGACTACCTACAGGTAAGGATTTGTGAAATTGGTTATGGTATAACGTTTATTTAAGTCTTAAGATGCTTCTGTATCATTTAATTTGAAAACTGAGTCGATTTGAGTGAGTTTCGAAAGTTAAAACCGTGTGTTTGATCTTGAGAGAAATGTTGGATTAAAAGCTTGATGTGTATAATTAAGGATGGAGAACTTAAATTAAGATGGAATGGATGGATTTTGGTGGAAGAATTAAAATAAATAAGTTGGAATTGTAGGAGATTGAACCGGGTTGTGTCGCATGTTTGTGACTTGTTTAGCAGTGAGTCGGGTAGAGAAGACGACACTGTAGCTTACTGTGCAGGGCGCGTGGCTTTCACACGGAGCCACTTTGGGAGGAGCGTGAGGGCGCGTGAGGTAGTGTCTCCAATCACGGTCAACATGTGATTTTATCCTTTCAATGTAACAGACATTTTGAGATAAATTTCGAGTCGATCGGACGTCATTTCGGAATAGTTTTGAGTGTTCGAAGGTTTAGGATTTTAAATTAATTACGTCGAAAAATCCCGAAAAATTAGGGAGATTAATGTAAGCTCAATGGAAGTGTTTGTGACCCAAATTGTGATCTTTGACAGGCCAGAACATTCCTGAGGCAGCCGAGGAGCGTACGGGACGCGATTGACGCGTTCGAACTTCGTGAGTGGACTTTTGATTTCTAACCGAGCATGCATAACTGTTTTTACTCATTTGTTTTATGTTTCTATATATGATTTTATGATTACATTTATGATATTTCTTCTTACGTGAATGCACGCTTTTCGATGTGATTTATCGTATTTTACGTATTTCGAGACTATGGTTTCTCCGATACTTTGATGATGGTTTGATGAGTGATTTTATACGATTTGTACATATTATATTTTAATGATGATTTGATTATGATTTGTGAGTAAGATTCGGGATTTGAACGTGAAATTCGGACATAAGTCCTATTTTGATAAAATGTGAATTCGAATTGGTTTTGGAATTTGGATCACGATGCATCCTGAATTTGTTATGATTTACACATGATTTTGGGTTTAAAGACCCGGTACGATTGCTGGATCTGATTTTGGGTTTAACGACCCGGTTAAGTCATGACGGGGGAGGGCCCTCGATTGAGACATGTTGAGTTTAAAGACTCGGTTACTGTGATGTCCCCCGAGGCCTACTGATTGTGTTTTGAGTTTAAAGACTCGTTGATATCCCGGGAAGGCCTGATATGTGGGTTTAAAGACTCGGATGGATCCAGAAGTTTTGATTCGTTGATGTTACATTCGGTTTTACATGGTTTTATAGTTATCTACTGTAACGGTTTCCATACGGTTTATATAAGTGATTTTCCGATACTTAGTTATGCATGCGTGTTTTGAAACTGGAGGGTGAACCCTGATTTCATTAAATTGTTTTCCAGAATCGTTTATTTTAGTCCACTCACACTTTTCTCTTTTCATACCCTCCAGGTCGTGGTACAAGTTTCGGGGGCTAACGCCGACGCAGAGGTAGAGGCATAAATTTTTCCCGTTGCGGTTTAGTTAGTTCACAGAGTAGGGCTTTATCCTTATCTCGTTTTGTAACCATGCTCTGTGATACTGTTGACTGGTTGTACCGTTGGTTGTATCGTACCTTCTCCCTGGTCTGACAGTATGTGTTATGTATTATTGTGTGGTTATTTTTGGTTGTTTGTGTTCAATTGTCAAACGGGAGCAGGATTACCCCCGGTTATCGAGGCGATAATCAGAGCAGGTCCTATCACAATGACCCTCCATGAGGTTGTAATCCAAGCCCTTCTGAGAGTAAGGTACCCAACGGGGGCGACTCCACTCAGTTAGTGCTCCGTGACTACTCTGGGGTCCACCCAGGCTAATGACCCTCCCCGGAGGAGACATTCCAAATAAGGAAGGTATATGAATATATACATCGTAAAAATTCATGCCCGGTCCCCATAAACCATCATGATTCATAAAACCTTTCAAGGGTTCATGCCGGTCCCCATAAACCGTCATGAACCTGTAAATCCATTTAGGATCCCCGACCTGAAAACATAAACGTAAAGTAACTGGGTCTCGTGCCCGCACACATGACTCAACTGGTCATCGTGCCCGATATCTCAGGGTCAGTCATGACTCTGATCGTAGTGATGCGTGCCACCATCCATCTAGGACCGCCCTCAATCCTAGTATGTCGCCGTGAACGTATCAACCGACGGGACCACCACAAGATCATGGTGCACTCATTACTGAATCGATATCCTAAACCGTCAGCACTACAAAGTCGAGCCTCCATCGGCTGCATGACAACAGATCGTGCATCGTGACCTCTCCGGAAGGAACATATCTCAGTTCGGAGGCAAGCGTCGTATCGTCCGTTGCCGTGCACAGAGCACTCGCAGCGACCACGATTCAGACCTGTAGGTCATCAATAGGGCTACATGCCCGAGACAAAACCAAATGGGTCTCATGCCTGAGTTTTTCCTTTTAAATCCAAAACCATTTCATTTAAACCAACAATGAAAGTACAAACCCGTATCGGCACCGTATAAGGCTAAAACCTCGAAATACGTGCCAATACGTAACCACACACAAATGCACTCATGGCATCAAAAAACAAGTATTAAAACATATAATAAACATTTATGCATGCACCAATTTAGAAAATAAGGTCCACTCACAGACGGTCTGAGCTGTCGCCTCGATACGCATGCCATACGGCTCTCCCGGGCCAATCACCGTCACCGGGACTCCCAAACCTGTCCAAATTGTAATAGAGGGTTACTAACTACCTTATTAACCTCTCATTGAAGTCCTGTAATTTTTCCAAATTTTTAATTATTTTAAAACATGATCCTAAACCTTCGGATGTCCCAAAACCTATCGAAACGATGTCCAATCGACACGAAACCAGTCCCAAAATGTTCGTTAAATCGAATAAATTATTTCGTGTGTTGGAACCCTCCCCAGAAAGTGGGCCACGCGCCCACACGCGCTGGCCAAGGCCCCTACGCGTGGGAGCCATGCGCCGCACTGTAGCGGTGTCTTCAACCTTCAGCGGCTGGTCCGAACTGGCTGGTTCTCTGCAATCCGGTCCAGCTAGACCTGCATGACCGGTCCAGGGCCCTATCCTCCTATTTGTTCGTCCTTTTTTCTTCCTTCTTTCCACCAATCTTCCTAAATCTATCCTATGAACCTAAATATATGAATCAAAACATCAAAAACTTACAAAAATCCCACGGTCCGATCTTTCTCCTCACGGTTCAACAACCCAGATTTGTTCCCAGGTTTCACATCCACTTACCATCCTCAAAAATCTTCCTAACACCTTCCTAGAACCTTAATGAACTCATCACAATTGATTAAAACCATCCCCAACATCACAAATCGAAATTAAAAGAAAAAAAGCAAAACCGAGCCCTTACCTTCTCTTTGTCGTGCACGGTGGCCCAGCCGCTTCCTACCACCGTCCTCAGCTTCATCAGCCTCCTCTCACTCTCCTGGTTCCTCAGATATGATCATATGGGGTAAGGGTTTGGATTGGGGTTGGAAGGGTGAGATCGGGTTCGTGTGTTTGGGTTTGGTTTGCACGAACAAAGGAAGGGATGATATGCATGAATGTATAAGGATGGCCTGTAGATGAGTGACACTTATCACTCATCCATTGGGCAGGAATTATATATCTGGGGCCCACTAGGATACAAAAGTGGTCTGTCTCGTAAAACTCGCAATAGTTCTCTCAAACTTCCGTGAACCGTAACTTCTCCGTCGAACGTCTAAATTCGACGTGCCGCTTGTCTACGGATTCGTATCGTCCCGATCTACGTAACGGTGCTCGGCCCTCAACCATCGGACCTCCCGGTCAAAAAGTCAACTATTTGCCTCCTTTTAACCAAATTACCAAAATACCCCTTAACTTCCGAACGTCATAACTTCTTTCTCGAATGTCGGAATCGAACGTGCTACCTGTCTATGAACTCGTGACGTCCCGAACTACGTAACAGTCATTGGCCAAAGTCCATTTGACTGTTAGAACAAAAATTCAACATTTTGCCCACGACCAAGGGCAAAATGGTCATTTTGCATCGTTCGTCCGATTTCGCCCAACTAATCACAGATTAACCTCACTAATCACGATTAGTTACTAATCTAATCCCGGAATTCGGGACGGGTCGTTACACCTATTATACGTGTTATTTGGTCCATTAAAAGGTCAAGTTTAGATTGACCATCATTGACGACGATATTAAATGAGTCTGATTCAGATTGCTTATATTTAAATAAAACAAAATTTATGACACGACAAAAATTATATACAAACCGACCCATTGCCAACACTATATCCGCTTTTGTTGGGTCTTTATAGTCTTAGGTTCCAAGATGTGATTGAGTCAGGCATGTATTTAAACATATTCATGGTGAGAATGTCCAACTCTGGAAGGGTTTCAGAGTATAGTGATGGATAATGTAGTAGTGAATTGCGTGTAAGCCAATCCTTGACTCAGTTTTTGTGTGTTTTTATGACCAAGTCAATGGGTATGAATTTGCTATCACTTTGCCCTTTGGCACACTCTAGGGTCAGATGGCTCTAATTAAATTCTTAATGATGCTTAAGGTAATAAATGGAAGCAACTAAAACTTTCTACCATTTGCTGGATATGTACATTCTCTAACATACATAAGTTTGACAGGTTAATAGTTATTCAATATGACATCATGGCCTTTTTTGTAAGTCGCTTTGAATTTGGTATTCATTTGCTATGTCTCTTTCTCTCCTACTTTATTATTTTATCTGATTTTAAAAATAACACTATAAACTTAATCTACATTGTTAAACCTTTATTTATTTCCTAAAGCCACCTAGAATAATCATAATTTGTTTAATTTTGTAGGTTAAACCTTGTGTTTTACTCTTTGGCGAGAAAACTCAAACCATATTAAATATTAATCTTGTCTTTTATTAGAGTTAAATTCGAGATAATCAAATACATAAAATAAGAAAAAAATGCCATGACTATTGAAACAAAATTATTTTTCGACGATGGTGACACCGATGTCCTCCTATTGGAACGTAGCAGTGCATGAGATCCATTTTTCAATGCATGAGTCCAATTTTAGGGTGTTCTGGACACTACTTTCACGTTTTACATACGACTTCTTAAGACACACAATGCCTCAATTTCGCTATTCATGTGGACTATCGAGTGTCCAAGTTCTCCTTTAATATTGCAGTTTCACTAATGGGTCGGTCAGCTGAAATAGAAGAGGCTCGTCTAGTGTGAAAGTTATTAAACAATCAAACTAATCTCACCTCTAATCTGCCCCCACCTACATCGGTTAAGAGTATTAGAAGTATTCTTGGACACGGAGATATTTGTAGGCAGTTTAAGGATTTTTCCAAAATAACTGCTCCCTTATGTGATTTGCTTGCTAGGGATTCTGTTTTGAAGTTTAATTAGAAGTGTTTCAATGCTTTTGAAACCCTGTGAACTAACATAGAGCCGTTCCAATGGAGGATGAGGCCTAAGGCGAATCTTCGGGTTTTAAAAAAATTAATTATGAATGAGGACGTTATGATATAGGTAAAAAAAAAATTATCTTCAATAATTCATCTTACATTCGAATCTACAATTAAATTCAAATAACATACTTTATATTATATTTATTTTAGAAAGTGTCACTCCATAAAATAAGAGAAAAACACACAGGGGAAGTGTCACTCCATAAACGTCTGAATAATATATATGGGATTTCTTTGTAAAAAAGTAAGTAATTTTATTAAGTTTTGGGTTTTTTTTTTATTACAGGGGAAGTGTAAATTTTTCATACAATATATCATCAGGGTTCCAACTTGAGACCAATTGTCTACAAGCCAACACTAAAACCAACTGAATTAGATCCACTTGGAAAAAAAATTAGCATTTAGGTCATAATATATGATTTAAATTATGTTTGAGGCCTTAAATATTTAGAAGTGATTATTATATTAAATAAATATGTATATGGGGTTAGATCGGTATGATACCTCTTAGGGCATGTTTAATTTCTAGGAATGAGAATAGTAAGTAATAGTAAAGGTAAGCAATCAGAGTAGTGGATAATCATTCTCATTAAGGTGTATGTATGCTAACAAAAATAATCAGAACATTAATGAGAATAATTTTCATTATTATTATTTACTAACCATCATCAATCAGAATGAAAATTAATTGATTACTATAATGCCTTTTTTTTCCAATTTTCTCAACCTCTTGTTCTCTTATTTGATCATTATATCAAAACTCATTTTCTGGAAAAATTTGATTCATTAAAAAAAAAAATAAAGTGTTCTTCATTTTTTGAAAGATTCTATTTATTAAAAAATAAATAAATATTTTTTTTATATGCAAACAGATATATTGAAGTGAAGTGATGGACCAAGTTAATAATTAAGTTAGATCTCATTCATAGTTTAAGAATATAGTAAACCAAAAGAAAAAGGAATGATAACTTCTTCCAAAAATCTTCAGATGTTTGGAAGCCACTCTAAGACTAGTCGTCCGATTAAACCCATATCTCTATGTCCTTTTATACCTTAAACCACTTCCACCTATAGTCTGTTGAGTTCTCGGGTACGGGTTTAGGTGATTTCCAAAAATACTTTTGACATCGACTCATTGCTTTCAAACACTCGTGAAAATATTTACTAAATGTTCGTCCCGATGTACTAAAATGGTGTGCTATGACACAATTCTTATGATGATGTGCAAGAATGTTTAAAAACATTGCAACCATCTCCTTTGTAGATACATTTCGTGTTTGTCGTAGTTCTCCTTTAGTGACAACAATTTGACAAAGCTTATGAAATGAATGTTTATCCATCTGTAGTTGGGTAATACATGTAGCATCATTATGATAAACCAGTCCATGCAAGTATTCTACTTGTTTCTTAACTCTTAAAAATGAGGGTAGACTTGGTCGTTGTTTTCGAAAATATAAATGTGCGTAGGCATAACAAGCAAAGCATATGACAAGAATTATTTTACGGTAGACAGTCAATAGGTTTATAAGAATATGTAGTTTCCTCTTTGTAAACAAACTTAGACGAGCCATTTATCTACATAACATAGAAGAAAACGAACATCAATGTTTCATAAATGAATTTCATCAATACAAGAAATAGTCTTCCTCAATACAAGAATTTCGTCATATATTAAATTACTGAATTTTTTTTATTAATAAATCTACTTACAAAAGATTCCCTGCTAGAGTTATATCATTATAGTTTCTCTTTAGTCTTTGATTTTTCACTATTTCTTTATTGCACGAATCTGCTGGGGCAACTGCTCACCTGCGCAAGCAAGAAACCGGAGCAATCCGAAAAGGATATATCGACAATGTACAGTAACCCCAGGAGCCCAAAATAATACGACGATAGTATTATAAAGACGAGCAGAAATTAACCTCAACGTAAAGGAGAGTAGAAGATAGCAACTATCCAATCATTTTCAGTAGGGATAGTTAAATTAGAAGAACTTGTTTCGTTAATCTTATGGACATATCTAGTCAAAGGAATTTTATATTGTAATGCCAGATGCAGAAGTTCATAGGCATATCAAAGTCCTTACAACATGTCACCCATACTTCATGCCTTTTATTAGAACTATTCATATTACGTACAACATCAATAATTCTATCAATAGATGAGGACAAAATTTCTAATCCATCATGAACAATCAAATTCAATATATGACAAGAACAACGAACATGAAATAAATCCTTAAGCAAACCATCAATCATAAGAAGATTAGGAAGTTCAAGTGCAGCTTTGTCATTGTTTGATGCATTGTCTAATGACAAAGTAAATATTTTGTTATGAATGCGCCAAGATACCAATTCATCCAAAATATGAGAGGCAAGTGAGGATCCACTATGTGGATACTCAATCATTTTAAAACAGATTATTCTCTTATTCAATAACCAATCTTTATCAATAAAATGTGTTGTGAGAGACATATAACCCATTTTTTGTCGTGATGACCAAATATCAGAGGTAAAACAGATTTTGGAATTAAGTTTATCAAAAACAACTTGCAGATCATTCTTCTCTTTAAAAAACTTTTTCATCACATCCCTTTTACAAGTAGAAACTGATATTCCTTTATATTGAGGACAGAAAGCACGCTGAATCATACTTTTAAAATCATGATTTTGAACAAATGAAAATGGAAATTCAGCTCTAATAATAAAATCTACAAGTTCTTTACGAGCAACAGCAATATCATAAGCAAAATTTGTCAAATTTCCAGCAGAATTAGCATTCAATAACATTTGACTAGGATTAACAGTAGCTTGTGCAGTCTTATGTTTTTCTAAATGAGGTTTTAAATGACTAGTCCCAAGGGAGGGAGTACCACCTAATTTAGCTTGACAAATACTACATATAGCATTATACACTGCAACATCTTTTTTCATTTCAGGTTCACCATTTTCTTTTATAGAACGAACCCTCGAAAAGAAATCCCAAACATCACTAGTTAATCTATGTTCAACAAATATAGTTTGAGAATTAGCTGAATCATTTAAAGGTGCACCGACACTTGTTTGATTCACACTAGTATTATCCATTATAAAGATTGAGAGTGAGGCAGATATTACCTTCAAAGTTTGAGCACAATATCAAACTAAAACCAAACCTCAAACCTTTAGGCACTTACGACTTTATGTGAGTCCTTGTTCCTTGCAAATAAAAAATATTTCTTTTCAGAAAACAGATTAACCATGAACTCCATGAAGGAATCCAACTTTCCTTAAAGAACCAACAAATTCTCAAATAATGCATCAACCATTTGTAAACGAAGTAAAGTGAATTATATGTATGCATAGTCAAATTTGATGACACATAAACATATTTATGCATAATCAAGAACTTCAATTTACAGTTCAGAACTCATTCACGATGGATCATTGGATCACATACCACACACATTTCAGTCCCAACCCCAAAACTATCTTACAATTACAAATTAACACACAAAAATAAGATATAACACACAAAAATAAGATATAAAACAGAGGCTGATGCATATTAACAAAGGTTGATGCATAAGATATAAAACAGAGGCTAATGCATAAGATATAAAACAGAGGCTGATGCATAAGATATACATGACTTGCCGACACCAGAATCTCCAATCAGGAAAAGCTTAAACAAATAGTCACTGCATACAATTCATAGCACAAGTTACTCATTACAATTACTAAATGTATACAACCATCAAATTTACATAAACAGGACCGATCAAAGAAAATTGAGTTAGTTCAACGATTTAAATACCACTAACCATTTTATGCCATGATCATCATAATACTAAATTACCTGAATTAGATCCCTCTTCGAGAATTGCCCGTTTAAAGCTGGATCCACAATTTCCAATACTTTTTCTCTGCTAGTTAACCTTGGAAGAGCCCATGACACAAGGACATGCTCTCCGGAAGGCCGTTTGGTGTCCACGGGGCACACGCCCGGTTAAGAGCACTAACAGAACCACCCCGTAGCTGTAAACGTCTGATTTCGTAGTGAGTTTTCCGGTTGATGCATACCTGAAAATCACCCCAAAGGTCCAAAAATCAATATTAGGTAACAAAATAATCAAATAGTTAAAAGGGGCGAGGGGCGGGGGGGGGGGGGGGGGGGGGGTGGGTTTTTGGGGTGAAAACCAAGTATCCCAAGCACGTAAACGAAGACTAATCCTTCGAACCGTGTAGAACCCCAATATGGACAAAACTCTCTCTAATTTTAACTACTGAATTCACAAGGTTTGAATTCAAGAACTTGTTTAAAGGGAACAAGTTAAAAGTTCTTTTTTTTTTTTTAATTTACCCTAAGTAACTAACATCTGATGAAGATGAAAAGAGATGACAGCTTCCAGAATAGTGACCTTAGAGTGTATGTGTGCCCATGTGCAAGCTTTTATTGATGTGCATATATATTTGTTGCTATCTTAATGAGAATGGAAAGGGGGGTCCATTACAGACGATGTAGCAGCACTCACTCTGGTGCCAGATACCCTATGGTCCCGAGCACACGCATTGAAATCTGACCGCTAGATTTTGTCCGACTCCATCTTGGCCATTCCGAAATCGGAAACTCTGGCTCGGAAGTTATGCAATCAAATTTACATAAACAGTACCGATCCAACAACTTAGGTTATGGATTATTTCAAATAATGTCTCAAATTTGACATGAATTGTAAATTGAACACAAAAAAGCTTCATGGATCTGATTTCCAGGCATCTAGATCTATACTTAGAAGCACTCAATTCGTACAAATGATAAACTATGCAGAAAATCAAATTTAAGGTAGATTGCGGTTTTTTAGTTTTTGGCCAGAAGTCGCACCAAACTGATTCAAAAACCACTGAACCCAAAACCTTCATACTTTATGTTACAAGAATCCAGAAAAACAAACCTGGATGATAGACGACGACGGCGACGAGGGCTTCTTTGCGACGGTGATTGAGATCTGAGTGAATGACCTTGCCTTGGTCTTCCTTGTGTTGAGTGATAATACGGCTAGGAGGAGGAGAATCAGAGAATGAGAGCAATTGTTTGAGGCTTTGAACGAGAGAGGGAGAGAGGATGAGAGATAATACGGGCTTGGGGTTGAGAGCAATTGTTTGAAGCTTTGAGCGAGATATGAGTTTGAGAGCAATTGTTTGAGGCTTTGAGCGAGAGTGGGAGAGAGAATGAGAGATAATACGGCTGGGAGGAGGAGAATCAGATATCAGAACATGTAATATTGAGATAGTTGAGAGTGAAATTTGTTTAAATATATGCACATTAGGTTAGGGCTAGGGTTGGGTATTGGGCTGTCTAAAATAAAGGGCTTGGGGTTGGACTTGGGATTTGCGTTTGGGTAAAAAATTTGAAATATTAGTATTAGCCTATTATTAGGAATGGGTTGAGTATTATTTATTAATTAATAGATATTTTATATATTTCAGGCTTATGGGTCGGGCTAATAAGGCCGGGTCGGGCTGGGCTTACCGGGTTTTATCTGGGCCCGGGCCTATCGGACCTATCGGGTTTGAACACCCTAGCCCAAGCCCAGCCCGTTAACTTTCGGGCCGGGCCGGGTCGGACTTTTTGTCATCAGGCCTAGCGGGTACCCACAAGCCCATGGGCTTCTGGGCCAAATGGTGAGGGCTAAGTTGGACGTGCAATAATTGGAAACTTGTTGATAGATATCTTCAAATGCACATGGAGATGGCTGCTATTTGGGTGACCAACTAGAGTAGACAACTCAACGAATGCACCAATTTCCTTATATCTACAAATATATTTAAGTTCTCTAACTACCACATGCAATGCAATACCATGTACCATATACCATATACCATTCACTTTTAATTTTATTTTTTACTTTCCTTTTCCTTCCCTCATTTTCTCGTCTTCTATCTATTTTTCAAGTTAATTTTTTAATAATTACCTTTACAGCTTTACCAAAATAGTTGGATTAAAATTTACCACAAAATTATCACGTTATTAATGAACGAATTAAACGATTTTTAATTTGAAATGATACCATAGAAATGAATGGTTTCTATCATTATCCAATGGAGTGGGAAGGAGGTGGAGAAGGGGAAGGGATAAGGTAGAGGTACAATGGGGGTATAATTTACAGCTATATTTTTGTCCATGTGGACCACACCATTTTGTTCAAAATTGTAGATTTGCATTTGTATTTGTTAATTCAACTTTCAGTGAACAAAGCTAAATTTTGAAACTTTCAGAAGTGTCTTTTGTGTGCTGAGTATACTGATCAAATTGTGTGGTGCTTAGGATTCAAAGGGACAGCGATCCTTTGATTTATAAACTCTGGCTCGTAAATCCTAGTTGGGCTACAAATTTTGAGCCAAGACCCTCTGGCATCCCTCGTGACTTCCGATCAACCCAGGCCAAATTAACAACCACAGTAAATTGATGCATCTTGCTAAGACGAGCTCAACCATGTCCTATTCCATTATCGGCGTGCACCAAGGCTCGAGAATTGAAGAGAATGTGGCGGCGGCGTCCATCTTTTGGACGGATTTTTTTTTTTTTTTTTTTGAGATTTCTACTGTCTACTGGATATATATTCACTGACAACCCGCGCTCCAAAAGAGCTTTGATAAATGTGTTTGATTATACTCCTATCTGACACCTTAATCAATATACTTGAAATATTCTGAACACTTATATACACAAACATAGTCGTCAGACAAGGAATATATATATATATATATATAATAACTCTATCCGAAATAATATCTCAATTTTAAACCCAAACAGAATCCATCCTCGTGGGATCATCTCCCATATCCAACTCACTAACCCCGAAAAATCAAATAAGTAAAACCTCGGCTACTTCCGAATTTAAAAGAAATTCCAAGATCTTCCTAAAGCCGATCCTGCCATTGTGACACTTTAAACATACCATCAAAGTCTCTTAATATCAAATAAGTTCTTACCAATCTCCCGAAACTTCGAGAGGCTCATACATAAACGAAAAAGAATGCTAATAATTTTAACATATATATGAACATACACTTAAATGAAGTCCAAGGGAAACACATATTATATCATTGGATCTCATAGAAATAGAGGAAACCACACTCACGCCTCTGCTCGCCGCCGTGGCTCTCTGTGTGTGGGCCTCACGCGTCTGCGACTAGTCCGCGGGTCGACCTGTTTCTTGCAACCGGTACCTGTGATCCGAATCAATCTCTCTTCTATTTCTCATCCGATGCTCGTGATTTCTACAACAAATTATATCTTCTTCTCACCAGGAACTCGATTAAGTACATAATTCCTAGGATAAACATCTAATTTGACTGTAATTTCAGCCGTGAAATCCTAGCTCTGCTGCTGGGCTTAATCGATTCGCCACTATGACTCCCCCACACTAAGGGTGGCATCATTCAACTCGCCAGGCTGAGTGAAACACGTTTCCGACCTTGGTTTCCATTGAATCACCCTTACTCCCTTCTCCCACTCTCGGGAAGAAATTCTCTCACAAATCCAGCCGTAAATTCCTCACCCATGGTCGTTAACAGCAATCAAGACTACTTAGACTTCACTCAGAAAATCAATAGAAATGACCTCATGATGGTCCCCAAGCTTACCTCGCCATCGAACCGTGAAGGTGATGGCTGTTAGGACTTTCGATCCTTTTCCCCTGAAACCGTGAAGATCCCCTCCTCTTCCATTTTTCATCTTTTTACCTAACACTAAGGACGACGAACGATGAAGGAAACTCACCCACTTTCCAAGGTGACACTTGTCACCTCAATAACGTTCCAATTAAACCTTGTAATATATCACCCAAAACAAGCATGTATAATTACCAAAATTCCCCTCGTGTGTAAATTACCAAAATACCCTTAGGGCATTTAGACAGTAACTGTTTCATACAGTCTCAGTTTTCTACATGCCTCGTCTTGGATCATCCTTGATTTTCCCTAGGTGGGATGACAAGGATCAATATGAGGTAGTTAGAGAGGACCCACAGTCTAGACGTGTTCCGTTGTTAACTGATCGGTTTAGATGTGAAAATGGTTAAGGAACAATGTGATAGTATGTGGATTCAATGAGGGTATAAGAACCTATAACCTGAAATCTGGTAGTTAGCTGACTGAGAACTAGTGTGGATCCGTATTGTAATGTTGAGGATATACGGTGTGGTGACGATCGAGGATCGTGACGTTAATGATCTGGATCGTGATCTTGAGATCAGGTGATATTGTGGTGAATCAGGGTGGCGTGGATCGTGATGTTGTGCCCGTGCTGGCAGATTCTACCTTGCTGACTATGCTAAGCTAGGAGCCGAGGAGAATCGTTTTTGAGACAGTTGAAGAATCTTTTGGAATAGTTAGTGAGATGACAAGACGGAGGTTAGATATGGGAATATTTGGACTGACTTCTTTTCATGGTTAATCTCGTGTGACACATTAATGGATATTCGACGGAGACAGATTGGTCAGTTTTAGATATGTAAATGATGGGATTGGCTTCCTTTCGAAGTCAATCGAATATGGTATGGTAATTGAATGAGCGGGTAACCGATAAGTTTGGAGTTGGTGCATCTCGATAGACGTGGGTATGATTGGATACTCTTTTGGTATGAAGGGGTACGCCTTGTTGGGCGTGAGTCAGATTGGTAAGTGTTGGATTATGTGCTTAGGAGTAGACGTTGTGATGCTGGTCGGGTGACCATGGGATTCAGAATGAATGATGAGGTTGAGTATTTGATCTGTCTAGTACTGGTCTGGACAGATGGACTCCAGAATTGAAACTTGATTGGTTATGAGTTGTGTAGTAGGCTAGTTGGTGGATGGATGTATGTACAGGGTACGTTGTGCGAGGATCAATACTGGACAGGCCGAGTGGTGCCTGGTGACGGTACATGGGATGTACTAGTGGTGTGTGCTTGAACGTGTTGGTAGTCGGCTTAGTTCCGATATCATTGGATTAGTTGCGATCGTGGACTGGACATTGAATACTGTGCATTAGGCCAGAGTGATTTGATGGGTTCAGTGATTGTATGAGCAGGTGCTCAGAGCTGTAGATGGCTAGTGGAACCCTAGAGTTGAGATGTGCATCACTACCAGGCTGGTATTCAATGGGGTCCAGTTACACACAGATTGTGTGAGATGTTGATATACGTATACTCAGATTGAGTGAGTTGTGGTTAGTCTAACCACAGATTGCTTTGCGTGAAGCTACTGCATTGTGACTCTTATCAGCGTCATGGATCGCTGAGGGAGTTGACAGTTATGGACGCTGAGACTGAAAAATGTCCCAAGTTTGAGCTTTCCTTCCGAGGTGAGATCCTGATGTTGATCTTACACTACATTGAGGGAGTTGTGGTACGAGGTGATGTCATTGACTAGATGATGGTTAGTGCTTTGATACTAGGGTGGTAGAGTTAAGTGGTGATAGTTTAGTTGGTGGTGTCAATGTGGATTGATGGGTAAGGTTTGGTGACTCCCAGTGGGAGCAGATGTCAGGGTGTATTGGTGATTGAGAGGAAACGTTAAGCTGAATGTGTCAGCTAGGTGTGTTAGCGTAATGGTAGAATTATCAAGCGGTATTAACTCGGATCATGTGATCAATGTCACTCGACGTGGTCGGGCATAGTCAATGCGACGTGAGTATTAGTGGAACGTCAGGGTGCAGATAAGTATTGCTCTAGTTAGTGGGTGTACAAGTGTACACACGACGTGAGGCCGAATTCTCTTTCCACGGGATGGTTGTGGAATCGAGATAGCTGGAATTTCGAGGAAGAAATTATTTAAGGGGGGAAAGTTGTATCGACCCGTCCCGAATATCGGGATTATATAATAATTAATTATGGTTTAGAATGACTAATCGAGAATTGGTTGAGCGAAAACAGACGGACGGTGCGAAATGACCGTTTTACTACTAGTCTTGGGAAAAATGTTGACTTTTGACTCGGGGAGTCAAAGGTACGAGGATCGATGACCCTGACGTAGAGCGGGACGTCACGAGTTTGTAGATAGGCGACACGTCAAAATCGGACGTCAAACGGGGAAATTATGGTCACGGAAGTGGAATCGACTAAACTTATGTTCCGAGATTAGATTAAAATATTAATAAAATTTTGAGGAACTGATGAGTGACAAGTGGACCCTTGGATGAGTGACAAGTGTCACTCATCCCATGGCGTAAATTCCACAAAAAAAGGATCTTGTCCCATTAGCTGTTTTTATATTATATATATTATTCATTCTCTCATCCCAGCCGTCTATCTCACTCTCAATCACTCATCCTCACCATTCATTTCTTTAACCAAATGATCATCTGATTAGCATCATCAACCTTCATTATTTTCCATTTTCTTCAAAAAACCCGAACACCCAAACCCCACTCTAAACCCTCTAAACCTCATCAAATGCTAATAATATGTGAATGAAGGTTGGAGTGTGAGGACTGGCGATGATGACGGTGTCAACGACGATGACCGTCGTGCACGGCAGTGGTGGCTGGGAACCAAAACCTGTGAGGTATAGTTTTACTTAAAAAATGGTAGGTTGGGTTTTAACGATTTCTGACCATTTTGATTGATTGGAAGAGGTTTCTGGTGGCTGTACGAGCTCAATGGACTTAGGTTCGAGGCCAGTGGTGGTCGGTGATGGCTGGAAATGGAGGAGGATGGTTGGTCGTGAGTTCCTCGATCGGGAAGGTAAGTTAGAAGGATATTTTCCAGTATTGAAATCATGGATAAATTATAAATGGTAAGATGAAGGTGTAGGGACAATTAGGATCGAAAACAGATCAAGAATGGCTGAGAACCGGCCTCGCCGGTGCAACTGAACCGGGAACCAGTGAACCTATTCAGACCGGGTTCGCTGAAGGTAAACGATGAATAGTGTCCCGGTGCATGGGTTTCACGCGCAGGGACTATAGATTGCGTGTGAGGGCGCTTGGGCCCTAGTTTCGAGGCACGGTCAACATAAATTTGTAAGTATTCGATGTAACGAATATTTTGGGACTGGTTTCGTGTCGATTGAGCATCGTTTCGATATAGTTCGAGGTGTCCGAAGGTTTAGGATCGAGTTTAAAAATAGTTAAAAATTCAAGAAAATTACGGAGCTTCAATGAGAGGTTAATGAGGTAGTTAGTAACCCTCTAGTGTAATTTGGACAGGTTTGGAAGTCCCAGTGATAGTGGTGTGACTCGGGAAGGCTTATGGCACGTGTATCGAGGCAGCAGCGTAGGACGGTCTGTGAGTGGACAATGTTTTCTAAACTGTGATGCATGCATGACTTTTTTATATGTTTTATATATGTGATTTCTATAATATCAGATTGTGGTATTGGTGATTTACATGGTTTCACATATTTCGAGGTAATCCTGTATTTTGCACGTATATCGAGATTTATAGTTTTACTATAGTTTTACGTGCATGTGGTTTCATTGACAGTTTGATGAACTAGTTTTTGGTTTTGGAAAGATGAACTCGAGCATGAGACCCATTTGAATTATGTGATCGGGCCAGGGGCCCAGTTGGTTTACGAAATCGGGCTGAGATCCTTTTGAGTTATGTGATCAGGTTGGGGGCCCCGTGGTTTAAAAAATCGGGCATGAGACCCAGTTGGGTTTTGTAAATGCGATTTAGGGTCTGAGACCTTATGTTTCATAAACGTGATTTCGGGTCGGGGACTCTAAATGGATTTGTGATGTTTTATGGGAATTTCGAGTAGGGCCCATTGAGATGTTTTGAAATGACTTTGTAAAACTGTTTTCCATATACCATCTTGATACGAGGATATGTGATGGTCTCCTCCGGGTGTCTGGCACACTAGGGAAGTCACGGTGCATTGCCTGCAATGGGTCATTATACAGAGCTACCGGACCGTATAGTGACTCAGGAGCAGGATTGCTATTATTAGACGTCTGGGACGTCAAACATCTGGGATGTCAGAGATTTTGACCCGGAGAGAACCCGGGTAGCACACGTTTCTTTTTACCGTGAGACATGACGTCTGAGACGTCAAGCGTCTGGGACGCTAGGTATCTGGGATGCCGAGGATGGTTATGTGGTAAATATGGGTTATTGGATTCATGAAATGGTATTTCGGTATTCATGGATTTGTGGTTATGGATTTGGGAAGTGGCCTTACGGATTTTGGTATTCTATAGTTTTGGGCTGAGTTCCCACACTAAGTTTTGAGTTACGGTTTTTGGGCTACGACTCTAATGGTTCATTTGAGTAAATTTTTTGATTTCTGATTTTCGATGCATGCATAATTTTTAGTGAAGGTCATAAATATATTTATGAAATGTGTTTTTATGAACTTGTTGATTTTCGTCCACTCACAGTTCTTAGTGGTTTTAATGCACTTCAGGTTGAGCACGGATGCAGGCTGTAGCAGAGACCGAGACATCGCACTCCTCCACTGATCCTGACGAGCTCTGGGAGCCCCGTATGGGCTAAGGTATGTATTATGCCTTGTCTGAAACTTCGTGTCAGATGGGAGCATGGTACATCCCGCGTTAATCCGGGGGGAGATTGGGATGGGTCGTGTCACATAGGCTCTTGATCACTTCACCTATCTAATCTTGATTCTATGAAAATTGTGACAAAGGTACTTTGATCTTCCAAAATTGTTCTAAAGATTGTTTTTACTTAAGTAAGATAGGCCATGGCACGTGGAATGCTATCTAGTGTAATCTAAGTGGGGCATCTACATTAGATTATTCCTAGAAGGCCTCTGTGTATGAGAAAATACCTAAAATTGACTAAATAGATTTAGTGGCATGGCATATGCTTACTAACCCTATTCTTTCATTCATAGATCAATTAAACTTAGGCATGGTATGTGCTCTAATTTTAACTAGGCATATGGAATCCTAATCATGATCAAACACTAGAACCACATATGAATCAATAATTTTAATGAATGAAACAGTAAAAATGTTTGAAAGAAACTGAATACTTCAAGCATAACATAGAATTGAGTTTACATGGTTAGATCAAGAACACTAGATATAAAATTAGTTACACATGTATCTAATCAACACAAAAACATTAATGATAGACAAAGGTGAGAAAACTCTTTGTAGAAGTCACTATTGAAGCGTTCTTTTTCTCGAGATCCAAAAATAGGTAACAAATGTAATGACCAGGCCCAAAAAATCGACTAAATTTGGTGATTTAATTCAAAAAGGACAATTTTCCCTCACCTTTAGAAAGGTTTTGAAAGTCAATTTGATTGTAGGAATACCTTTTGAAGTTTTTTTTTGGGACAATTACGTGAGTCTCGAACTCACGAGCTCGTGGATAGGCGTCACGTAGAAAACAGAGTATGTATGACAAAGTTACAAGTCATAGAACCTTTAGGGGTACTTTAGTAATTTAGTACATGGCATTTTAGTCCTTTCAAAATGGACTGACTCAACACATTCCTTTTGAGTAAGTGACATGTGCCACACAATGGGAGAGGTTATTTAAGAAGTCAACATCAATTCTGGTAAAGGAAAAAAGTGGTACGAACTCTTTTTAAAGCTTTCTATCCGGTGGAGGAGTATAGAGAAGCCTATATTACCTCAAGCCATGTTCAACCAAATTGGAGGATTGAAATGGCTTCCCTACATCCTCTTGAGTTGATTGATAGCATAATTGAGGTGGGAGTCCCGCTCTGGACGACAGGTTGAGGAAAGCAAGGAAACTTGAACCTTTCAAGGGCTTTTCTAATCAATCCGCATACGATTTCCCAATTTGGGTTTCAGATTTGTGTTTGTAGGATTGCATAGATGAATTTCCATTAGTAAAAAGCCTAATTGGTAAAAATGGTGATTTAGTAAAAATTGGTGATTCTTCGGTGAAGGAACCAAGGATTTGATGGAATATTCTCACACCATTAGCCTATTCCATCAAACTGTAACGGTGTTATAATGAAACCCTAATGCCATTAGGTTGGACAAAATATTCCTTGTCGTTAGGATATTCTGTTAGTATTGATGGAATATTTCGCTAGTCTCGTCAAAACGATGAAATATTCTATCACGTTGATAGGTTCTCAAATAAGCATTATTTTATATTATTTTATACCCTTTATACTGACTTTTAATATTAAAATAATAAATAATTAGATAAAATAATTTATTTTGTGATATTTTTGTTTAAATAAATAAAAATTATAATTTAGAGCATTTTGGCGAAAAAATCGTCCCAATCGGAATTATAACGAAGAAATTATGGACGAAATTTGATTGAATTATATATTTTAATTATTATTATTAATTCTTTTTGTGCAGGCCAAATCCACTTTAATTTCAAGCCCAAGCAGCAGCCCAAGCAGCGGCCCAGCACACCTGTGCCTAGCCCAAAATATATTTCCATTCATTGCGCAGGCCCAGCAAAACCCAACTCGCGTCACAGCTCGGCCGGCGCCCCAAGTCAAGTTCCAGCCTTGCGCAGCAGCCCAGCAACGCGCTGGCCAATCGCTCCCTTGCATCCCACGTCGCACGCTTGGCCCAATACGCTCATCCAGCCCTACTGCTCCGGCCCAGTGCCTAAACAGCTTCACAGCCCACCTAATCAGCTGCACAACCCAACCACTTCCTGCACAGCCCATTTCCTGCACCAAAACTATTCCAACTGCCAACTTTTATGCAGTTTTCAGTCATCTTCTGCACAATTAAGCCCCTTTTAACCCAAAACCATCCCCAATTTCATCATTATTCATAATTATATTTTTATATTTTAATTTTGTTTTTTTATTTGGATTTTTGGCACTCCCTCTATAAATAGGGAGGCTATTTCACTTGTAATTGTGGTCCCCAATTGTCCGATTTTTTTTCTTTTTAGTTTAGGTTCTATTATTTCTCTCTAATTTTTCTCTTCTTTTAGTTCATCTTCTTTCTTTTTGTTCTTTATTTTTGGGACCATTTTAACTTCTTATAGATTTTCTTATTAATTAGCTTTCTTTTAATTCTTATTATTAATTTATGTTATTTTTTATATTAGTTCTTAATTTCATTTCTTCTTTACTTTGTTCTTGTGATTTTTCTTTGAAATCTCTTAAACACATTTTTATGTTTTCCTTAAGAAATATCTAGGCCGAGTATTTCCGAAATAATTCTAGAATTTAAGTCCGAATTTTTATGTTTTATCCTCCATCTTCATAAGGTCCCAGCCGCTGTTCGGTGTTCCTTATTAATAACATTTCATTGTTTCCATTCATTTTCGGAATCACAATCTGTTCTTGGGTTCCGAAAGTGTAACTTTATTCCCTTTACTTAAATTCTTCTTATTTTTTCGGTTTACTTATAATTCAATATATGTGTTGGTATTTTCTTTCTAAACTTTTGTAAATGTGAATACAATCTCCATGTGTTTTACTTTTTGAATTTCATTTACTTCATATGTTTTAGTGCATAACCTTCAATTTAACGCTAAGTGTTTATGACCGCTGTTCGGTGCATTTATAATATTGAAAAATGTATGCATGTAATTAAGATGATAAAGGTAGAATTTCGGGATTGATTCAATATGAGCAAAATGTTAGAGTGTTGGTAAAAATATGTGTTTGAAGAAAGTTCACTTGTACAAAAGTTAAAGTAGAAGTAGAATTAAGTTTTTAATTATTTTTACTTGTTTTCTTTATTCTTTGATTATAATCTTTCAAACTTTCAATTTAATTCTTTATTCTTTTATTCTTTTATTCTTTATTTCATTAATTCATTAATTCTTTTATTCATTAATTCTTTTATTCTTTAATTCTTTTATTCTTTAATTCATTAATTCTTTATTATTTAATTATTTAATTATTTAATTCATTATTCTTTGATTATTCATTATTTTTTTTAACTAACATATTATTAATGTTCCCTAATTTTCCCGGTTAAAAACGATCCCTATTTACCAATACTACATCTACACAAAAAGGGTTTAAAATGCATAATACTCGAATTACGTATTTAATTTAATGCTTAGTTTGGGCTTTATCACACGTCAATATAGCGGTGCATAATCGATTCTTGAAGGCACGTGGATAGTGCATGGACCATCTCTTGGCCTTTTCCCAGTACGTGGTGGTGCATGGAGTGGCCGCTGGTATTCAACCGGTGAGTGGTGGTGTATAGAACTATTCCCCGACCCACGTCCGCGTGTACATGAGGTTTTGAATCCATTCGAGTTCGTTAAACTCCATTTGAGGAAGATCAAGTTTTTATCAGTCTATTATGGGGCACATATTAGCCCAAGGGTCAAGGAAGCAAGATTTATGCGATATCAAATTAGAGTTTAGGAAGAGCCGGAGATATCGAATTAGGGCTCAAGAAAAGCCGAAGGTATTAGACTAGGGCTCGGAAAAAAACTGAGATAGCATATTAGAACTTGAAAAGAGCTAGAGATATCAGATTAGGGCTCGAGAAGAGCCAGAGATGTCAGATAAGGACCTAGGAAGAGTTGGGTGAGCTAGGATATCGAGTTATGACTCAAAATAACATTAACAAGTCTCAAGTCAATTAAGTCTTCGACACTGAGTTAGATGAGATCATTAAGGCATGATGACAAGACCCCTCCCAAAAATACTTTGATAATCGTGAAAGGTCCTGCTTTCTTTTAAAAATTAACTAAAATACCGTATATACTCCTAAGAGTGAGAGTATAAACAACAACAATTGTCAGACAAGGGATAACCAACTGTACATAAACCGTTGAGTTACAAATGTTCAACTCGTCAACGGCATTACAGAGCATAGGTGTTCGTACAGTGAAAGTACAAAATCCTATTCTGGAAAAAGTAGAGGAGTGTGTAGCGGTGATCTTATGCCTCATGCACAATATCAACCCCTATACCTAACCAATAGCTTGGAGGGTCTCTAAAACCATTGAAAGTGCGAGTGGACAAAAATAAATTTTTACAAATAAATTTCGATAAAAATAAACCTCTTGCCCTCCAACGGTATTATAGAGCATAGGTGTTCGTATAGTGAAAGTACCAAAGGCTACTCCGGAAAAAATCGGGGAGAGCGTAGCGGTGATCCTATGCCTCAGTCGCAGTATCAACCTCTGTACCTAAGCAACGACCTGGAAGGTCAATAAAACCATTGAAAATGTGAGTGGAGAAAAATAAATATTTAAAAAAACATTTCGATAAAAATAAACCTCTTGCCCTCGAGTTATGAAGAGATGCATCCATAACGTAATATGACACAACCCAGCCCCAATCCCTCGGAATTAAGGGCTAAGTCATGCTCCCGCCTAACTCACGCGTGACACGAAGGCTAAACCGACGTCCAACCTCCATGTAACACGTAAGCCGGACAAGGGATTTCCAAAAAGAACCGTCCACAAGTACCAGACTTCTCAGAGCGCGCAAAATCTACTATGGATCGCGTGTGTGATGTCTCCATTTCTCTCTACCAACAGCCCGCACTGCAACAACCTGGAGGATATCGAAAACATAAAAGACTGTGAGTGGACAAAAATAAATAGTAATTTCAGAAAACAGTTTATCCGAAAGACATTTATACCCTCCATTTTAAAACCAATGCATGCATATAAAACTCATTCCATATCCGAGATAAGAAAACCGTTATTGAAAACCAGAATATTTTCCTTTTCTCAACTCCACAATTCAAATCCAGGGCCTCAGCCTAAAATCACAAATCCTCAACAAGTACGGGAACTCAGCCCAAAACTCATCAAAACCAAATTATCCGGACCATTGCCCAAAACATCAGAAAACCAGTGAAAAACCAGTGAAAAACATCAATCAATTGAGTTGCTGGATCTCAAGTGTGCCCGAGTCTTTAAACTCAAAACCATGCGCATAATCAGGCCTTCCCGGGATATCAACGAGTCTTTAAACTCAAAACACAATCAACAGGCCTCGGGGCATATCATAACTGAGTCTTTAAACACAAAACATATACCGAGTCTTTAAACTCAAAACATATCAATCCAGGGCCCTCCCCCGTCAATCAACCGAGTCTTTAAACTCAAAACCAGATCCAGCTGTTTTTTTCTTTTTCCGGGTCTTTAAACCCAAAACCATTTTTCAACCAAGTGAAAATCATAGAAAATCCATATCCAAATTCGCAATAATTATTTCGTAAGCCAGCATCCGGAACCATCATCCCGAACCCAAATCCAGAATTTCTCTTTCAAGTTTCAAAACCGAATCAAGAATCATCTTTCCAAAATTCGATTCCAAAACCGAAATCTCGTTTATAGAAATCACATGAACAGGGTACCAATCCCGAAATCACTTTTCCAAAATCCATCATAAACCATTGAAATCAAATCATATTCCAAATCCCGAAATCAAATCATCAAAACCCGGATCAAATCACAAGAGTAATCGAAAACTCGTAAAACGTGCAAATACGTACTTATCTCGAAATCCATGCAAAATCATAAATTATCAATATCAATTCAAAATTATGGAAATCACGTATAGAAAATAGATAAAAAATATATGCATGCATCATAAGTTTGAAAGTAAAGTCCACTCACAGACCATTAGCGCGTCATCTCGATACGCGCACAGTTATGCTTTCCCGGCTAATCCACTATCACCGGCGTTTCTGAACCTATCCAAATCCCATAATAAGGGCACTAACTACTTCATTAAGCTTCTACTAAATTCCCGTAATTTTCTCGAATTTTTAACTATTTTTAAACGAGCCCTAAAACCTTCGGACATCCCGAAACCTATTGAAACGATGTCTGATCGACTCGAAACCAGTGCCAAAATGTTCGTTACATCGAATAATTTAAAAGTCGTGTTGAACGTGCCTCAAAAAGAGGGCCCACATGCCCTCACACGCTGCCCAATCACCTTGCGCGTGAAACCACGCGCGGTTACTGTTCACTGTCCCTGTCCTCGGGTGAATCGGGTTCGAACCGGTCCAGGCCGACCCGGTCCAAACCCGAACCGGCGTGGGCTGTTCACGACCAATTTGTCCTTTTTCCAGCCCGATTTCATCCTTTCTTCTCCCTAAATCGTGATCTCAGTGTTCTCTATGTCACTACAACCCTAAAACAACCAAATGAAAACCAGAAATGTACCTTCCCGATCCAAAACGATATGTGTGCTCTATAACCATGGCTCTCCACGAGCCTGACCAGATCCAACCTCAATTGCAGTCCCAGTCGATTCGTACCTTCTCCAAAATTGTATCCAAATAGTTAGAATTGTCCCAGAACCACGAAAAACCGATATTCAATTGTCCTAAAAAATCTTACCATTCATGGTTTTCACGGCTGTCGTCCACGGCAAGCCTCACGGCCAAGCTCGATCCACTCCTAACAGCTCTCTAGACCTCATCCTAGTCACCAAGTCGATCGTCAACCTTCAAAATACTGATTGCCATTTTGGATAGAAACAGGGCACCCACGGTTCGTTTGTGTCCCTGCGCCGTTGTGGGCTGCCGTGCTACCACCACTGGCCCTTTCTAAACCTCACCTCTCACTTATGTTCAGACACCATGGGCACATGATCATGCTTGAGGAGAGTTTGGGTTAAGGGCACTCATTCTCCTCTGTTTTCCCCCTCCATTATCGTGCAAGTCAGGATTTTAAATCGTGTAACAAATGTGAGAAACAGGGAGGAGCTTCTACAACCATCCAGGGGCAGCCAGGTGTCCCAATCTTGTTGGGTACAAATCCCAAGGTAAGCCATGTGTCCAAAGATAACTGGGCACAAATCCCCATGCACTAGAAAAGACCAAAATACCTTTTTACGCCAAATTACCATTTTGCCCTTCACATTCTTAAACCCGTAACTAAATCGTCCAACATTCGATGACGGCGTGCCGCCTGTCATTGTGCTCAGGGAATAGAGACCTACCTAACGGTTCTCGAATTACGTGAAAAATTCATCTCGTATGAAAATCAACAAATTACCCATTTTTAACCAAATTACCAAATTACCCTTAGCCTTCTGAACATCATAATTTCCTCCTCGGATGTCGGAATCGGACGTGCCACCTGTCTATGTACTCGTGCCACCTGTCGGAATCGGACGTGCCACCTGTCCATTTGACCGTTCGAACTAAAAGGCAACATTTTTTCCCATTCTAGGGGTAAAATCGTCATTTCGCACCATCCGTCCGAAAGCATCCCACTAATCACCGATTATCTTCACTAATCCGCCATTAACCACTAATCTAATTCTAATTTCCGGGACGGGTCGTTACATAATAGATAATTACTCGAATTGTAACTTAAATCATATAATAAAAACTTGGACACAAATATCAATAATCCAAATAATCCAATCCACAACATTTAAATATCAGTCACGATAACTAATCTGTGCCACGCGTAAAAAACTTGGGATCTGCATAAAGTTCTGCCACATCCAAGTTCATCCCTAGGATCCAGTCCACATCCGGATGGTAACCCTGCATTCGTCTATGTCCGTGTGATATGATATCCTAACATTCAAGGGATCGAGTCTCGCGTGGATTTACTGCCGTCCAAGAAATGTCACATCATGGCCTTTCCAGGATCTCCACTTGACGTTCGGAGGGAACAACGTCTCAGAGGATGATAATCATGGAAAACAATAATCAAATCCATAAGAATCGTTTAAATCATAAATCCGAGTCTAAATATTTTCAAAACCGGGCTTGAGCCCAACCATTGTTCCCATAGAATAACTATAAAACTGTGGCCAGAAATCATTTAACAAATTCGAAAATCATCAAGTAATCATATCAAATCATTGCAATCAAATTATTAAATAAAGCAAATAAAATGTTTAACTATGAATGCATCACAGTTTATAAAACAATGTCCACTCATAGTTAGTCTAAAAGGCTCAATTTTGAGTAGTACGGTCCTCGAAGGTCTCAGTAACAGTCTGGCTTGTCAAACACAACAATTGAGGATCACTAGGAATGTATAAAACCTTCTAATAAAATCCACTAAACCCCGGGATTATTCACACGTCCTAAACATGTATACCTTCACTTTGGACACCTAAAACTACCCCCAAGATGATGTCTGATCACATCAAAACCATTGGATTCAAAACATCAAAAACTATGTGACAAGTGTCACCATGAACCCTGGAACTACTGCACGTGCTGCCACACACCGGTAGAAGGCCAACGACTTTCTCAGGCGCTTCCACGCGCGTCACCCACACAAGGTTGATAGGGCACTGACTCAGCTACCACGTGGCCTGTTAGGCCTGACATCTGCACACGTGTCATGACACGTGGCACACATGGCACCACGTCAGTTGCCACGTTAGCATCATCTTCAACCCTGAGCCGGATCGACCCATGAGTCTATAATTGTGTTTTTACCCGGGTTTCGACCCGATAGCCAAATCCAATCCATTTCGACCCAATTTTACAATCCAATTCCACGAAAAATATCCTAATCTTCCCAGAAATGTAATTTCAAGTCCAATTTACAAAACTCTTACCTCGAATTTGTAGGATTTCAATCAAAGCTTTGCGGTTACTGTCAAACACTATTATGGGCTCGTTACTAGTTCAATTCCTTCGATTTTTTTACAATACAACTTGACAGGGTTCCAGGAAGCCAATTTTATCCTCAATTGGATCAGCTGAAGTCCAAAATTCAAGGCTTGATTTTGGGGCTTTTAGGATTTCTAGTTTTTTTTTTTGGTTTGGGGTTCGACAAGCTCTTAGTCCTTCTCTCTTTCCTTTTCCTTCTTTTTTTTTTCCTTTTTTTTCGTTCTTCTATTTCTCTGGGTTTATGGGTTAGAGCCATCAAATGTATTTGGTGGTTTGATTTTGTCTTGGTTTTAACCATACTCGCGAAACTTACAAGACCACCAAGGTGGTTATTGCCACTATTCCAGTTCAGTTGGTGGCACATGTCACCATCTTCGTCAACCAGCATTTACACTCAATCAGTAAATGACCAAATTGCAACTTAACATCCAAATAACTAAAATTCCCTCAACCAATACAACCTTGTACTAACTTTGTTCGATATTTGATTATTACATGCCACTTGT
The DNA here is from genome assembly GCA_032719365.1 of Prinsepia uniflora. Taxonomy (NCBI): domain Eukaryota; kingdom Viridiplantae; phylum Streptophyta; class Magnoliopsida; order Rosales; family Rosaceae; genus Prinsepia; species Prinsepia uniflora. The sequence continues at coordinate 43,670,646 of CM064861.1, read as the reverse complement.
CTACGAATTCAAGACTCTGAGACCTACTTAAAGGTCTTAAAAAAAAGTGCAAAACCTACTTCAAACAAAAAGTCAACTTTGACCAAGCACAAGAAAGGGTTAAAATAATCGCTTCACAACTGAAACATCCAAACTTATATTTTCCAAATTTTCGAACCGTTACAACCTACTCCCCTTAAAGAGTTTTGTCCTCGAAGTTCAATTGAACAAATGTGGATGTTGTGCTCACATTAGTCACTCGGGCTCTGACTTTGCTTCCTCTACGTTGTAATTCCTCCACAACACTTTCACAAGGAGAATAGTTTTTTGTCATAGTACCTTATCCTTTCGGTCCAGAATCTGTATTGGTTGTTTCTCATAGCTCAAGTCTCAGAGTCCTAAAGGTTGCTCCTCCAATACATGGGACACATTATGAAGATACTTCTGGAGCATCGATACTTGGAACACATCATGAACTCTCAAAAGCTCTGAGGGTAATGTCAATCTATAAGCCACTGGGCCTATCCTTTCTGTGATCTCATAAGGACTAATATAGCATGGACTTAACTTCCCACATCTGCTAAATCACACATTGCCTTTCCAAGGGGATAACTTCAAAAATACCCAATCTCCTACCTCAAATTTAGGTCTCTGATCCGGTGGTCGACGTAACTCTTCTGACGATCCTGGGCAGATTTCAATCTATCTCTGATAATCTTGACTTTTTCTTCTGTTATGACCATAACCTCCGGTGTCAATAATGTCATTTCATCTACCCCAGTCTAACAAATCGGCGTCCTACACTGTCGTCCATACAATGCCTCAAATGGAGCCATCCCAATACTCAATTGGTAACTGTTATTGTAGGAAAACTCCATCAGTGCTAATAGTGAATCCCAAGTACCTTAACACAAGCCATCATCATATCCTCCAAGTTCTGAATCATTCGCTTAGACTGCCCATTGGTACGAGGGTGGAGAACAGTGCTGGAAGGTAGCCTCGTCCCAAAGATTATCTACAAACTCTGCCAAAACCTCGATGTAAATCTCGGGTCTCGTTCTTAAACTATTGACTTGGGAGTCCTATGCAGTCAAATAATCCCTTCGATGAATAATTTGGCATACTGATCCATTCTGAAGTTTTCTCACACTGGTAGAAAATGAGCTGCCTTCGTGAGTCTGTCAACGATCACCCAGGCTCCATCATGACCTCTCTAGGTCTTAGGGAGTTTAAACACGAAGTCCATGGTAATATTATTCCATTTTTACTCGAGAATCAGGAGCGGCTGTAAAGCTCCATAGGGTCACTATCTTTCAGCCTTAACCCGTTGGCATATCATACATTTAATTACCAATTCTGCTATTTCTCATTTCATGCTAGCCCACCAATAGTGCTCCCTAACAGTATGATACATCTTAGTCCCACCTAGGTGCCTCGCATAGGCTGAACTATAAGGCTCCTTAAGAATCACATTTTTCAACTTTAAATCCTAAGGTACACATAATCAACCTTCCTTTAATAAGGCTCCATCATCTCTTAGTGTAAGGTCCTGCTTCTCCCCAGCCTCAACCTCCATTGACAAGACCCTCCCCGAAATCACACTCGACTCTCGTCCGGGGCCAGCTCCTTTCTGACACAAATACTTTAAAATTCCCAAAGTACCCTCAGTCCGATTATATTACATCCCTAGTGTTAGATAAGGGATAAACTCCCTGTGTCACGCATAAACTGTAATCCATAAAATATTACATACCTAGAGCACTAGACACGAAATTAAAGACTACCAGAACCTACTCTGGTTAACGAGAATGCGCAGACCCATGGAAATGCTTCAACCTCAATACAACCCACGTCCCGAGATCAACCTTGAGGGTATTAAAAACCAGTAAAATTGTGAGTGGATAAAAATAAATTTGTTGAAAAACCACTTTCTGAAATCATCCTTTAAACCCTCCATTTTGTAAAAAACATGCATGCATAAACATATGAAAATACAGAAATGCCCCTGGCCCACAATTCCCTAAAAACCACGGTTGTAAATCATTTGAAAACCCCTAGATACACCACAAATCAATACCAGTCAAAACTTGTTCTGCTGGTCCAACCAGCCCGCTAGTCCAACTAGCATTCCCTATGTACTACCGATAGATAACCACGAATCCTATGGAGTCCAACTTGATCGACATGTGTAGAGTCCAACTCAGACCATGCCCGAGTCCGTCCTTCGGAATCATCGGAGTCCAACTCCGGAATAACGATGCAATCGCCTAAGGATGGCCATACTGAAAACAACTACCAGAAATACCTTTTCAAACCCGGGCACGAACCCAAAATTCAGTTTCCAAAACCACCATAAAACCCGTGTCCCAAAAACCACAACCAAATATCCATATACAAAAAACCCATCATTTAGCCAGAAATCACATAGCATCATATAACAAAATCATAACCATCAAAACCCTGCCATAAAACCATATAAATAAGTAAATATGCATGCATCACAGATATGAAAGAATGTGTCCACTCATAATACAACCGAACGCTCAAACCCGATACGTATGCTAATATGAAGTCTCTAGTGCATCCTGGCCTATCAAAGTAACACCCAAGAATCACCAACAATCCCTATAAGTTCATACGTAAATATCCCATAAAAGCTAGAACAGAAAACACGTCCCAAACATGCTTCTCGAGGAGAAAAACACCAAAAATGACCCCAAAATAAATTCTAATGGGCTTGACGCCACCATCATTTGATTCAAGATGTCAAATTGTTTTTGACAAAACCGACCCTACCTCAAAACTCAGGCCGATGTGCCGCCATGCACCCGTTAAAGTTCGATGGTCTACCTCACTGACATCACCTACTAACGTCAGCTGATGACATCATCTACTGAAGTCAACTGCTAACATCACCTACTGACGTCAGCTGCTCAAAGTTCGATGGTCAACCCCACGTGCCGCCCACGCACATCACGTCAGCAGCTAACGTCGCTGCTGACATTACCTACTGATGTCAGCTGCTGACATCACCTACTGACGTCAGTTGATGACATCACCTACTGGCGTTAGCCCTAGCTGATGTGGCCCACCATGTTTCCCTGAAAACCTGACAACTTTGCCATGTGGCACCTCCTAACATGTGCCATGTGGACCACTAACAACCTGCCACATGGCGCCCTTGCCACATGGACTACTGACAGCCTACGTGGTACCCTACCACGTGGTACTAACTATCACCTACCATGTGGAACAATTGCCACGTGGTACCCCTAGAACATGGCACCTGTAACTTGTCTACTGATGTCATCATGATGTCACTTGGTGACTTCCCCACTCGTTGGAGAAGATGGCCGCGCCACCGTGGGCCAGCTGGAAAGTTCCATTGAAGCCCAAAAATTCAAACCTTCATATCTCCCTCATTTCTCGACCAAATTAGACGTTCTAATAGTCAAAATTCATCTAATCAACCCAAGGAATCCAAATTCTAGACCAGAATTGAGAAATATTACCTATACTCCAAGATATGAGCCTCCAAAGCTTCGGCCAACCTTCTTCCTCTCAAAAATACCGACGTCCTCCACCTTCAAACCCTAGCTCATCTTTCTTGTGAAGGTGCCTAGAAGCTATTTCCAACCATGGTTCAATCCAAATAGGTCTCAAAATGAAGATGAGAATATGGTTGTGTGTATGTGTGTGTGTGTTGTTTGCTTGCACGAGAAAAAGAGAGAGAGTGAGAGTGAGTGATGATCCAACCCAATCTTATTCGAAATCCCAAATCCACAATTCCTCCATTGCCAAAATTCCCTTCCCCAAAATAGAAGGTCAAGATTAAACCCAATGACAAAATGGTCTAATATGCTCAATTAATTCTGTAAATTCCTATAAAATCTCTGAAAAATCTCAAAAATTCTTGATAATCTCGTTATTAAGATCCAGGTCATTACATCCCCCTAATAATATACAAGGTAGGATCCTAGAGCTGAGCTTCAATAACCCAATCTATCAGGACAGGCCTCACATGAAAACTAGCTAAAAAGGCTCCCTGGTCATCTGCTCCCAGAATAACCCCTGCTCTCTAGAAGTTGACTGAAAATGACAAATAAATTGTCCTCAGGTGGGCTACAGAACTAGTAGACTTCCTACTCAAGGCATCAACCACCACATTAGCTTTTCTTGGATGATACTAAATGGTTCATTCATAATCTTTAATTACCTCTAACCATCGCCTTTGTCTTAGGTTCAAGTCATTTTGAGTAAAGAAATACTTTAAGCTCTAATGGTTAGTAAAAGTTCCATATGTCTCCCCATAGAGATAATGCCTCCAAATCTTTAGTGAATGTACCACTGCGGCTAATTCTAAGTCATGCATGGGATAGTTCAGCTCATGGGGTTTCAACTATCAAGAGGCATAAGCAATAACCTTCCCATGCTGCATTAGCACGCATACCAAACCCTGCAAAGATGCATCACTGTAAACCTCGAACTCTCAACTATCGTCAGGAAAAGTCAACACCAGGGTAGAAGTCAATTGTCTCTTCAATTCTTGAAAACTCCACTTGTAGCCCTCATCCCAAACAAACCTGACTCCCTTCCTGACTAAACGGGTCAATAAAGCAACAATTGTAGGGAATCCCATTATGAACTGCCTGTAATAGCCAGTCAATCCCAAGAAACTCCTAATCTCAGATATAGTCTTTGGTTGCTCCCAATTGGCGACTGCCACTCTTTGGGGTCGTTCGACTCGAAAATCCACCAGAAGATCCGAAACTGGAACTGCCATTCTTTGGGACCGTTCGACTCAAAAATTCATAGTACTGACAGTCTCGGCGTTGTCCAAAGCTCGAAGACTATTGTCACTGATTAGCCTTGAACTAAGCACCATTTTATACCTTTTATACTTATCTTTTAATGCTTAAATATCGAACAATTGTAGAAAATAATATATTTTGAGATAATTGTGCAAAATTGGATGGAGCATGGAAATACGAGAATTTAGGTGAAAGAATCACATCAATCGGAGTTATATTGAAGAAGTTATGATCGAATGAAAGGAGGCCACCAAAGTCCACTCAGGAATTCGGTAAGGGGTTACCGAATCCACAAAAGTAGCCCAAGGAACTGTATCGGCTAGCACCTACCGAATCCATGTTGAGCTTCCTGGCGCGCACGTACCGAAGAGGATACCTCTCTCCTCGGTGTGCACCTACCGAATTGCCTCTCATCCTTTCAGTGAGCGTCCACCGATTTTCCATCAGCCTCTCCTTGTGCGTTGACCACCGAAAATCTGCCCAAATTTCTATGGGCTTTCACCGAACCATCGCCTGTTCAATTCCAGCAAGCATTTTCCTTTCTTTTTATGGAAAATTTTCCTTTTTAATTAGGATTTGTTTCCCCTTTTTAAGTTAGGAGTTTTTATTACCTTTTAATTATGTTTTGTATTTATTCTTTCTTTAGGATTTAGATTACTTTTTTAATTAGGATTTTTATAACCTTTTTCCTTTAAGAATTTAATTTAATAAGTTTAATCCTTTTCCTTTTAGAATTAAATTGTGAACTTCTATTTATTTGGGGATTAATTTTCTCCTATAAATAGAGAGGCTTAGGTTATTTGTAAGGGTCATCCATTTTTGTACCAAAACTTTGCTTAACCAAATTTCCCTTTTCATCAATTCAAGATTTCCTTAGCAAAATACAATCACACCATATTCCATCATAAACACATTCATCCGCGACATATAGGGCAGTTCCTGAGTGTCTCACCAAGGAGTGTCGACCACTTAGCATCCATAGGGCAGTTCCCGAAGAGAAAAAGTGTAACACGACCTCTTTATCCCGTGATTGTCTTTTGTTATTGAATGATCGCTTTGTTGGATTGATCTTTAATATAATTATGGTTTTATATCTTGCATGAATTTCAATAATCTTCCATGTGTTTCAATATCTTGGTTTTTGTTACTTGTATGTTGTGCTTAATGCTTGGTTAAATATAGGGCAGTTCCCGAGTCTAGATCATTGAAAGTGTATAGGGCAGTTCCCAAGCAAGTACTTGAGATAATATGCTTGTATATCGTAGAACTAAGGTTATGGAATTTCGTAGATTTTGGAATTGGCATAATTTATAAATGAGCTAGGTTAAAGATGAGTTGACCATGTAAATAATAGATTAGGTTAGTTAATCACTTAGGATAATAGAAACAATCAACTACCCCCCTAATTAATTCATCAAACGATAATCATGCTTAGGTACCCTCAATCTCCGGTTAAGAACGATCCTTACTTATCAATGCTACAATCTACAAAAAAGGATTTTAATTTGCATATGTTTTTATTAAGTATTGAGTGTGACTTTGTGTTTACTTTAATACTTAGTTTAGCATATCAATCATATAGTCCAACTCTCATCCAGCAGACCAAGTTCGAATCGATGACACTTGTTTGCCTCAGTTGCCATAAACGCATGGGCAAAACGAGATAGAGATTCAGGAATTTCTACTCGTAGTCAGCCACCATTATATCCACATTGTTGTAATCATAGGAACTCAGTCTCCCTGACATCACAGAAAGAGCGGGGGGTAAAACTGATCTAGAAAACGGTCTTGGAAGGTCTCCCAAGACCTACATAACGGTCTTCAAAAAAAGTACAAACCCTACTTCAAACAAAAAGTCAACTTTGATCAAGCACAAGAAAGGGTTAAAATAGTCACTTCACAACAAAAACTTCCATACTCACATTTCCCAAATTTTTGTCCTTACACATGATGTGTGAGTTAATGGTTGATAGTTGAGGAAATTACCGGCTTATTTGATTCAATGATTCATGTCATTGGTAGAAACTAAGATTTGAGTTATTGAATTAGGATTTGCTTCATCATCAAGGTCATTGGCTGGTGTGGGTGGTGAACCCGGATTGACAAATTATGATTGGTATTGATCCTTTGTTTGATAGGTGAGATGACAGCTCGAGCCTTTTATGGGGAAGGCTCTGTTAGTTTTGCAACAACCTGACCCAAAACTTAGACTAAATTTGGATATTCAATTAGAAAAATTCAATTTTACCTAACATTAAGAGGGGGATAAAAGTCAACTTGAATTTGAGAAGACTTTTGTATGATTTTCTTGGACTATTGTTTGAGTCTTGAACTCACGAGTTTTTTTGACATGTAACACACCGAAAATGGAGCTCGTACGAAAATGTTACAAGTCTACAAACCTAGGGGATATTAGTAAATTGGGTATGTAAGTCATTTGGACATTTAGCCCTTTTGCATGTATTGACTTAGTATTTAAGTCTTTGGATGGGTGACCTTGCCACATACCAGGAGAGGAAGACAGTAGATCATCATCTTTTTTTCTTTTATATATATATTTTGGGGGATTTTTGGGAGGGGCATATTTATATGCTATCTTGGTTGAAAAACATAGGGAGAGGGGAGGGGGAGGGAGGAGAAGAGAGATATATATACTTCATTGAAGGATGCAAAGAAAATAGAAGAAGTGAAGGGGAAGAAGTTTGAGGTGAGGAGACTTAGATAGATGGCTGAAAGCTGTACATATGCATTTCAAGATCATCTCACTAGATCTCTCCTTGGAGTTTTTGAGTTAGAGCTAAATAAGGATAGGGAAGTACTTCCCTCACCTAAATGAGCTAGTTCGAACTAGTTTCAAAGCCGGGAAGTAAAAATTCCATGAGGTACAAAAGCTCGATGGTGGAACCCAAACTTCATAGTCGTTTCCCTTCCAATCCAGGTGATATTTTCCAGTTTTAATATCATATTTCTGGTGTTGTATGGAACTTTTGATTTCATGGAGAAATGAAGGAGATATGGTGTTTGGGCAACCAGGTACCTATTTTAGAGAACTGGGTTGACGAGGTTAAAGGCGATTGGGTATACTATTCCAACTGCAGGCATGTGGGGAACTGCTTCCCAGTTGTCTGCCGGTGTGTGGAGGCATTCCTCCGGTTGCAATCAACCGGTCTCTTACTGTATTCGATATTACAATCCCATTGGTACAAATTTCAGGTCAATCAAACGTTGTGTAGGAACAACTGGACAAAGTGGATGTGCTTCTAATTAAGACACGTCTGGATCTCACGAGGTTTTGGGAGTTTATATATAGATTTCTTACATGATTGAGATATCGGGATAAGACTCAAAAAAGATCGGGATATCGAATTAGGGCTCAAGAAGCGATATTAGATTAACAATTGAAAAGAGATTAATGAGTCACAAATCATCTAAATCTTGGAAACTGAATTAGATAAGATCACTGGTGTAAGACCCGTGTCTTGGAGGGAATGGTGAACGATCCCACATTCCTTCGAAGGGAATGGTGATGTGCCTTATATGTGTAGGCACACACCTATCTAGCGTTAGGCCTTTTGGGAGCTCACTAGCTTTGAGTTCAGTTGGAACTCCAAAGTTAAGCGAGTTGAGGCTGTGCAATCCCAAGATGGGTAACCCACTGGGAAGTTGCACGTGAGCTTCTGAAAACAAAACCGTGAGGGCGAGGACCAAAGCCGACAATATTGTGTTGTATGGGTCGAGTCGTGACAGAATGGTATCAGAGCCAGACCTTAACTAGGAAGTGTGCCAGTGAGGATGCTGGGCCCTAAGTGGGGTGGATTGTAAGACTCGATTCCTGGAGAGAACGGTGAACGATCCTACATTCCTGCGAGGGGAATGATGATGTGCCTTATATGTGTAGGCACACGCCTATCTAGCGCTAGGCCTTTTGGGAGCTCACTGGCTTTGAGTTCGGTTGTAAATCTAAAGTTAAGCAAGTTGAGGCTGGTGCAATCTCATGATGGATGACCCGCTAAGAAGTTGCATGCGAGCTCCCGAAAACAAAACCAAGAGGGCGAGGCCCAAAGCGGACAATATGGTGCTAGATGGGAAGGGTCCTGGCAACTTGGGCATCATGTATGAGTTAATGGCTTATAGCTGATGGATTACTGTCTTGTCCAATATAATGTTTTAAGTTGTGGTTAACAACTAAGGTATGGGTTATCATACCAGAATTTACTTCATCATTAGGGTTAATAGGTTGGTGTAGGCAGTAACCTCAGGTTGGCAAATAATGGTTGGTATTGATAGCTTATCTAACGAGTCTAATGATAGTTTGGGCTTTTATAAGGAAGGCTCTATCAACTTTTTGAAAGTTCTTCGTAGTATTTAAGGTCCTAAGGGTATTCTTGGAACTTTTTCCTAGCTGTTAAACGGGAACAGGACCTTTCACGGTTATCAAAGTGAAATTTGGTGTCAGAGCATTAGGTTAACTTCATATGGGCTACACATGATGGGCATGGTATTTTGGTATTGACTGGTGCTTCATTTCAACTGAAATACCTCCAACACATGCACCCTGTGTATTGCTTGGTAACAAAGACATGGCTTATACTACTAAGAGTATGCACGGCTAGAGAGAAAGCCAAAGATTAGGTAGATCTTGAACCATTTGTGTTGAGCTTGGAAACTGTACTCTAGAGTATGAGGACCTTTGAGGGTTTGAATGTCAAGCTTACCCATAGGCTTAAATCCATCACATTTACATACGAGTTGGGTCCGAAAGAGGCTGATTTGATTCCTAGACATTTAGGATACTGATTTCTAGACATAAGTATTATTATTTTTTGGAAACAGTATTTTGGGTTTAGGCCCAATTTGAAATTTTTTTGGCTTGGGTCTAGAGTCAAATTTTTTTTTTCAAAGTAATGTCTTGGGTTTATTCCATAACTATTTTTCACTATAGCAATCATCGTGAGGTATAATATATCTTCGGAGATGTCTTGGACTCTCTTAGGGATACCACCAGATGTGTCTGATCCTAGAGATGTCACGATATGATATATCTATCAAACTTGATCGACATTTTCTGATCTCGAAAATGTCATAATATGGTATATCTCTCTAGATGCGACTAGTCCCCGGGATACCACCAAAGGTGTATGATTCCAAAGATGTCATGATATGATATCTCCCTAGATGCAACTAATCTTGGAATACCGCTTGAATATGTCTAATCTCAGGGATGTCACTCAGACGTTGCAGGTCTCTAGCAGATCCCATGGCTACTCAGACATTGCAGGACTCCGGTACATCCAGAGACTACTCGGACGTTGCAGGACTGATGCTTTCATTAAGAATTTATTACTATTTGTGTATCATCTTTTGTGTCCAGGTCGCTTCAAACGAGAACTGAGTAAAGTTAAGGTGTAACAACCCGTCCCGAGCTTATGAGATTAATTAAAGATTATCATGACTAATTGAGAATTAGTCGAGAATTTTTCGGAAGATCGGTGTAAAATGAAGATTTTACCCCTAGAATGGGTGAACATGTTTACTTTTGACCCGAGAGCTTAAACGCACGAGGACTCAGGACTGTTACGTAGATCGGGATATTATGAGTTCGTAGACAGGCAGCGCGTCGAAAATGGACGTTCGATGGAAAAGTACGGGTCAAGAAAGAAAAATAGTACTATTCATGCATACCAAGAAAATTGGACAAATGGCAGTTTTGGATTGGGCTAAAATCTGGGGGGACCACTTGATGAGTGACAAGTGTCACCCATCTGGTTAGCCCAAACCCCAATTGTTTGGGATATTATTTCATTCATCTTCTTCTTTGTTCATTCACACCCAAAACCCACACAACCCACCCCTACCACCATCTTCATCTAAGACTAGAGAGAGAAAGAGTGACTGGGGATGAGTGAGAGACTGGAGATGACGTGGGAGGTAACAGGACCGTCGTGGATGGCGGAGGGAAACCCAGAACCTAGGTAACCCGCAAAACCAGTTTTGGTTGAAATTTGGATTTTGGATTGTGAATGTTTGGGGTTTTTTTTAACGCTTGGGTTGTATTTATTGGGTCCATACGAGTGCGTAGGAGTTGAAAATGAGGAGGAAGGACGGCTGGGAAGCTCAGAAAGGCTTGAAGTTGGCTGTGCGGGTTCATGATCGAACAGGTAATTCCAAGCCCGTTTTTCCTAATTTTTAGGTTGTATGATTGTTTCTAGGTGCTAGACGAGCCTAGAGGTCCAAAAATGGAGGGAAATGGTGGCTAGAGGAGTGAAAATCGGCCAGGTCGAGTCGCGGATCTAGTTGACCAGGTTGCATTGGTTCGGGTCGACCCGTAGTGAGGTAGACGATGATGACATCAGTAGGTGACATCATCATCCTGTCAGAGGTGTCAGGCCACGTGGCCAATCAGGGGCTACCACGTGGCAGCTGTCAGGTCTAGTTAGCACTAGTAGGTGTCAAACACGTGGCACTTCTAGACCTGACACGTGTAAGACCTGAGAGGTGTCAGACTTTTTAGGCTGACGTTAGCCGTTGATTGCTGACGTCAGTGTTGACTTTGACCAGCATTGACCAGGAACTTTGACTCACGCCTAAGGTCGCAAGGGTATGAATTTCAAAGTGGGCCGATCTAGTTTGAAAGGTTTCGACGTTCTGAATCCAATGGCGGTGGTTTTGAGTCGATCGGAGATCGTTTGATAGGTCAAATTAAGGTTTATAGCCTAGGGATGCGTGTTTGAGACACATTGACTTTTCCATGAATTTTCAAGGTGTTTACCTAGGACTTCTCTAGGTTGGTAGTGATCTTCAAGTTTGTTTTGGATAGGTCCAGACGACTCGGAGATTTTAATATAGCCGAAATGGCTTATGGCACAGCTTGTAGGCGTGCAACAAGGACGATCTGTGAGTGGACACTTGATTTCCAAATATGATGCATGCATAACTATTTTATATGTTTTATATCTATGAATTGAGATGCCTTGAGTGCATACGATTATGGTATTTGGTATTTACGTATAAATGTGTTATTGCACATATTTCAAGGTTTACAGTTTTATGTCGGGTTTCATACGTGTTTGTGATTTCAATGATTTGAATAATGAAATGATTTCAGATTTGGAAATGTGGAATCAGGCTTGAGACCCATTAAATTTATGAGTTAATAGGCTTGATGCCCAATTGGTTTATGATATCGGGATTAAGGCCCAGTTTGGTTGTGAAATCGGGCATGAGTCCCAATTATGGTTTTATGAAACGAGATTCCGGGTTGAGACCCTACTAAGATGATTTGGGTTTATTCCCTATGAGATTTGAATTAGAAATAGTTTTGGAAAGTTTTTAGGAAATGGTTTATGAAAGTTATACCTTGGGCTGAGACCCTATTGAAATAGTTTTGATTATGGTTTTAAATATACCATCCTTATATGTGGATTGTCTTCTCCAAGTGTTTGGGACAATGGAGTAGTCACAGCGCATTGCCTAAGAGGGGCCACTTACCGTGAGAAACCGTAGAGAGGCTCAGAATCAGGATTACTATATATGGATATACCCCGTGCAGTGATCCGGGGAAGGCATACCATTATGGTACCGCCCGAACACTGGTGGAGCTAGGGGATTACTCGAACTTGAGACCCCCGAGCGGCACGCATAGCCTTAGACCATGACAATATTGATTAGGCAACTGGGATGCCGAGGATTGGTTAACTACATTTTATTGGATTGGTTATTCTGTGTTTACTGATTTAGGTAGCGACCCACATGATATGGTTTTGGCCACATGGTTTATGTTTTGGGCTGAGTTCCCACACGATATTGAGATGATTTTGGGCTAAGGTCTTATTGATTGGAATAAAGAATTGGCTTTGATTGAGAAGCATTTTTCATTGAGTTTTGATTTGGAAAACTTATGATTTGATTTAAGGCAGTTCGTTGTAATAATTGGTTTTCGAATGCATGCATGCATACTTTTAGGGGTATAAATGTCTTATGAAATGTGTTTTATAAATTATTTATTTTAGTCCACACACAGCTTTTAGGGTTTTTTTTTTTAAAAAAAACCCTTCAGGTTGATCGCGGATGTGGGTTGTAGTAGAGACCGAACTAAATAAGGATATATAAGTACTTCCCTCAGCTAAACGAGCTGGTTCGAGTTGGTTTTAAAGCCGGGAAGTTAAGGGCCATGAGTGACTGAAGCTTGGTGATAGCTTTATTTCTATACATGTTCTTAAGGTCATTTCATGCTTGATTTACATGTTTTTAATAAAATTTATGACTAATAGGAGAAAATAATGTGTTTTGTGAGATAATGTGCTAAAATATGAAAACTTAGGTACAAAGTACAAAAATGTTGAAAAATGAGGAATCGGGTCCAAGACCCTCAAACTTGTCCTAACCGAGGACCCGATATGTGGTACCGCTCAAGAGCCTACATCGAGTCCCTGGCATGTCGCCGGACCATTCCTAGGTTGTGTTCCAGTAATTGGGTACCAATTCCAGCGATTGATCCATGTTCCATTTCAAGTCCCAGTGACATGTTCCCAGAAAAAAACTAGCTCGTGTTCCAGCACGTAACCAACCGAGAACCAGGTTCTGAGCCAACTAAGTATCAAAACATGTCACGAGTGATATGTTTGGGGGTCTTGTTCCATCGTGTTCCACCTTGTTCCCCTCATTTCTAGTTTTAAACCCAACCAAGTACCAAGGCCAGGACCCGGCCCGTGTGCCTCATTTTGTGCTAGCGGTTCCCAATCTTGGCCAGCTCTGTTCCATATCTTCTAGTACGAACTTTCAGGACCTCATTAGGGATTCAAGAACTACATATCATGAGCTATGCAAGTGCCTCATCAGGGTCTGTTTTGAAGTACTTCCAATTTTTGGCACATTGAGCCACATTTCAGGTCTAAGACCGGTCCCAGGGTTAAACTTTGGCATCTCAATTTGGATGGATCAACGATGATATTTTTGGGCCCTCTTGATGCATTCCTTCCACAAATTGTATAATTATTTCAGGTCCCTCATCAGGGCCAAGTTCTAAGGTACTCCAAAAATGACCTTTGTTTTAAGCCAAATTTCAGGCCCTCTTAGGTTTGGCTTTGTTTTGGTTCCTCCCATCACTAAGAAAATGATCAGACTGGCCAGATCTCATCTAGGTGGCATTGACAAGTATGTAATTCAATTAAAGCATCAATGATTGATCATGAAGCTTCCTTCATGATTCCTAACCGCCTAGGATGTGCGTTCACACTTGGGACCACGCACACCCATGCTTGCACGTGGCTAGCTATACAAGTCCGAATTCAATGGGGAATGATAAGTGATCAACTCGTGTTTCCAGCCTAGAATCTAGAACGATAAGTCCCTTGACTTATCGATCTACAAGTAAATCTAGGAAAACAATTCCTTCCCGCCTAAGGAATTGAGCATTAAAGATCATGATCAAGAAGGAATCAAGATTCCTAATCCTATTACGATTAGGATTAAAGGCTGATGACTTAGTCTTAGGAAACTGCTTATAAATAGTCCTTTAAAAGCATTGTAATAGGGGGCCCTTTTTATTGGAAATAGTTTCTTTTTCTTTTGCGTTCCCTTAGTCACAAAATTTAATTCAAGTCCCTTCAATTCAAGTTCGTGCTTCCTACATTCTAGTAGTTAAAAGATTTCAACGATGCTGCTTCGTGTTCTTCAACCTTCAATTCTGTAATCCTAAACTTTAGTTTATAATGATTGTTATGTTTTCTTTAAGTATGCGTAACTAACCTCCCTTTAGCTAAGGGCCGTTTTGAGGCCCTAAGCCATGAATCTTTGATAATTGTCTTAAGTCTTATTTCCTACTTTGTTTATGTATGTTTGTCGTGATTTTCTTATAACCTATCTTTTATGTGGTTCATTTATGGATGCATACATACTATGATAAATGTAAAGGTATTGCTAAAACTATAAGGTGAGACATACGACATGTTTAATCTTATGTTTGTAAGTAGCAAGGGATTTTCAGGATCCTAATCACGGCAATGTAAGTCAATGAGAGTTACTTAAGACTTATTCTTCAATCAATCTTAAAAAGCTTAATGATCTTTAACCTTGCTTGAAATTTTTTTTCTCAAAGTTACAGAGTTTCGTGGTTTTAATGCACTATTGATCTAAGGTAATTTAGTAAGGTGCTAGGATAGATTCATGCGTTCATGGTCTATTCTAGGTTGAAGGCAACTAACTAAGTAAAGGAAAGTAAGATGGAAAGGTAATTGGATAAGATGAAAGGCTTAGTGGAAGAAAAACATGCCCTTAACTAAGTTCACTCCTAAAATTAAACCAACTCATTTACTTTATTATTCTCTTAAAACCAACCAACCAACTCCCCCCTTAATTTACATTCTTTTCTAAACAAACAAACAACGTGGTACCCGTAATCTTTGGCTTCAACAATCCCTTATTTCCAAACTTCTACAACTACACAAAGGATTAAGTTGAGGAACCTTTAAATCACATCAATTTTTGGCGTCGTTTCTGGGGATTGAAAAATCCTTGTGCGTTTGTTTATTTCTCTTTTGTGTGTTTTTTTAGTATTCATTTGTCAATCCTCACCGTTTCATAGTTTGTGTTTTGTAGGTACATGCGCACTCGAGGAAACCCTCAAGTTGAGCTCACTCCCCTTTACCCCGAGATAGAACGAAGACTTCATTCCCAAGAAAAAAGAAGGAGAACCTAGTGTGCCCGTGAACCTAGACCAAGTGTTTCTATCCAACTCAAGTTCCAACTCACCCATCCATTCAAAAACCTCTTCACCCATCAACACCATGACCAACTTGAGATCTATCCTTGACCTTTCTTCATCATTGGTGGCAGGAGGAATTCCATCATGCATTCAATACCCACCTCCTACCCAAGGCAAGTCAGGAGACATAGAACTCAAGTCTAGTCTCTTGCATAAAATCCTTATCTTCCATTGATTCTCAACTGACGATCCAAACATGCACCTCATGGAGTTCCAATTCGTGTGCTCTAGCATGGTTCCCACGGGAGTGGATGAAGGCATACTCAAGCTCAAGGTATTCCCTTTCTCCTTGGCAGAGTGTGCTAAGAATTGGTTGTACAAGCTTCCAAGTGGCCACATCACCACTTGAGAGGACATGATGAAGGTTTTCCTAGAAAAGTACTTTCCTACCTCACGTATCATCACTTTGAGAAAGAAAATCACAGGGATCACACAACTTCAAGATGAATCATACTCCCAATACATTATGAGGTTCCAAACTCTCCTTGCTCAATGCCCCCAACATCAGTTCAAGGATGAAAACTTACTCCAATTCTTCTATGAAGGATTGCTTCCTCATGAGAGGCAAAATGTTGTATAATGCAAGTGGTGGATCCTTTGTTGACAAGACTCCTCAAGAAGGCATGGCATTGATAGAAAATAGGGATAACAATGCACAACAATGCGAGGGAATCAAAAACCATAGAAGAAAAGATAATGAGGTTGGTTCTAATGATGACCTTAAAAAAAATCAACAAACTTACTTCGGTCATCTCACATGTACTTACATCCAAGAATGCACAAGTGTGTGACGTGTATTTCACTCAAGGGCACCCCACAAATCAATTCCCTCAACTGGTAGACAACAACAATTGGGAGCAAGCTCATGGCGTGGGTTTCCAAGGAAACCAACCATTCCAACAAGGCCAAAACCGTCCAAGGAATGATCCATGCTCAAACACTTGCAATGAGGGATGGAGGAACCATCCAAACTTCAGGTGGAACTAACAAGAGCAAGCACCTGTGGCACCTCAAAAAAACCCTCAATTCAATATAGGACCTCCTGGTTTCTACCATAGGCCCCAAGGCTTCCAAGGACTCCCAATGTACAAGCGCCTAACCAAGGATCTAATCCTCACTATGACAAGATGTTTGAGGCCCTCACAAGCTCAACAAAAGCCCTTATGCAAACTCAACAAAATCAAGGGTAAGACCTTCAAGACTTGAAGAAGCAAATGGGGGATGTTGTGAACACTTTGAACCAAATACGAGAACAAGGAAAGTTGTTGGGGGGAACCATTCCAAATCCTTGCTATGAGCAAGCGAAAGTCATCATCACATGAAGTGGTAAGGTTCTAGAAGAGCCCCTCCCCATGGAACTTGTGTGCACTGATCCATTAATAAAGGAACAAATAGGTAAAGGTCTTAACTTTTCAAAGTTGATTATCACTAACAATATCCCCAAGGTTCCTTTTCCAAACAGGTTCATACAAAGCAAGAAAGAAGAAAGTGAGAAGGCTATCCTAGAAACTTTCAAGAAAGTTCAAATCAACCTTCCCATTTTAGATGCAATCAAACAAATCCTTATGTATGCAAGCTAAGTTCTTCAAGGAGTTATGCACCACTAGAAGGTAAAACAGAGAAAAAGAAGTGGTGAAAGTAAGTGAACAAGTTTCAGCCATCCTTCACAGACAGCTTCCACCTAAGTGCAAGGATCCCGGGAGCTTCACCATTCCATGCATCATTGGTGAAAACAGATTTGAGAATGCATTGCTAGACCTAGGGGCATCCATAAACATAATGCCTTACTCCATTTACCCGTCCCGAGGCCAAGGTGAGCTCAAGAAGGACAATGTTGTGATTCAACTTGCATATAGATCGAATGCCTACCCCAAAGGATTGCTTGAAGATGTGCTAGTTCAAGTCAAGAACTTGATCTTCCCCGCGGATTTCTATGTTTTTGAGATGGATGAAACTAAGAACAATACAACTTCTCTCTTGTTAGAGAGGCCCTTCATGAGAATAGCCCGTACCAAGATTGATGTCCACTTCGGGGCCCTAACTATGGAGTTTGATGGAGAAGTCATAGGGTTCAACATCTTTGAGACCCTACGGTATCCACCCGAAAGTCACTCATGTTTCTCCATTGATATACTTGATTCCTTTGCTCAACAAGTGTTTGAGGCCATGAATGAAGAAACCATTAGAAGCACACGCCCCTACGGGCTAAACCAAGACTCCACAAAACTCTCGCTTGCGGTTGAAGAAAGTGAAGATGAATGCAAACCTGTGGCAGCCCTCACCTCTCCAAATGAATTCCAAGGTAAGTACTCATCCTTTCAAGTTCCAATTTTTACTAATAAGCTTCAAGCTTCTGTTTTGCAAGCTTCTATCCTAGAACTCAAGCCCTTACCCAAAGCACTCAAGTATGTGTTCCTAGGGGATGACAACAAGACCTTACCCGTGATCATCTCTTCCTCCCTCCCCAAGGATCAAGAGGATAAGCTCATCCACGTTCTAAGAACACACAAAACTGCCATAAGTTAGACATTGGTCGACATCAAGGGAATTAGTCCAACCACATGTGTTCATAGGATCTTACTTGAGGAAGAAGCAAAGCCTACCCGTGAGGCTCAAAGACTTCTCAATCCACCCATGATGGAGGTTGTCAAGAAATAAATCATCAAGCTCCTTGATTTTGGGGTGATCTACCCTATTTCAGATTCAAGATGGGTCTCACCCGTGCAAATTTTCCCTAAAAATTCAGTAGTGACCGTGGTTAGGAATGAAGACAATGAACTTGTGCCTCAAAGAACCATAATCGGCCATAGAGTGTGCATTGACTATAGGAAGCTCAATGCAACCACACGAAAGGATCACTTTCCCCTTCTATTCATTGATCAAATATTAGAGAGATTTGCAGGACACTCCTTCTATTGCTTCTTTAATGGCTACTCCGATTACAATCAAATTGTCATTGCTCAAGAAGATCAAGAGAAGACCACCTTTACATGTCCATTTGGAACCTTTGCATATAGACGTATACCCTTTGGATTATGCAATGCCCTTGCCACTTTTCAAAGGTGCATGGTTAATATCTTTTTGGATTACAATGAAAAGATCATTAAAGTCTTCATGGACGATTTCAGTGTGTTTGGGAAGGACTTTGAGGCTTGTTTGTCAAATCTATCACTAGTCCTAAAGAGATGTGTTGAAATAAACCTTGTACTCAATTGGGAGAAGTGCCATTTCATGGTTACTCAAGGCATCATGCTAGGTCACATTGTGTCCTCAAAAGGAATTGAAGTCGACAAAGCAAAAGTGGATTCCATCGAGCACTTACTTTATCCATCATCCATAAGGGAAGTGTGATCCTTTTTAGGACATGCAAGGTTCTATAGAAGGTTCAACTTGGACTTTTACAAGATAGTACGTCCATTGACAATGCTACTTCAAAAAGGCGTGACCTTTGGATTCAATGAGGAGTGTAAGAAAGCGTTTAACACTCTCAAAACTTTGCGTGCCACCAATCATGCAAGGCCCCAATTGGTCCCAACCCTTTGAGTTAATGTGTGAGCTTCAGATTATGCAATTGGGGAAGTCCTAGGCCAAAGGAAAGACAAGAAACCTCAAGTCATTTACTATGCCTCACATACACTCAATGATACACAACTCAACTACCCAAAAACTAAAAAGGAGCTCCTTACCATGGTGTTTGCATTGGAGAAGTTAAGGTCTTATCTTTTAGGTACCAAAGTCATCATCTTCACGGACAATGCTGCCTTAAAGTACCTCTTATCCAAGAAAGAAGCCAAGACAAGACTCCTCTATTGGATCCTCCTCCTTCAAGAGTTTGACATAGAGATCAAGGACAAAAAGGTCACGGACAATGTACTGGCCGATCACCTAAGTAGAATGATTCAAGATGAAAATCAACTTCCCCTAGTTGAGACCTTCCCTGATGAGCAGTTGTTTGCCATCAACTCACAAAGTCCTTTGGATGCTAACATAATGAATTACCTTGTCACTAAGGTGATCCCTCAACAATTGATGAGGGCATAAAAGGATAGACTCAAGAAGATTACACTCCACTATGTTTGGGATGATCCCTACCATTGGAAGCGTGGAGTGGATCAACTTATTAGAAGGTGTGTGCCCTAAACAAAGTTCCAATCCATCTTAAAGTTTTGTCACACGAATTCATGTGTGGGGCACTTTGGCAAAAAACACACAGCTTTGAAGGTCCTAGAAGTTGGTTTCTTTTGGCCTGCTATCTTCAAGGATGGCCACACATATTGCACCACTTGTGACAAGTGCCAATGAACGGGAAATATTGAAACAAGAGACCAAATGCCTATGCATCCAATCTACACCATTGAGATCTTCGATGTATGGGGTGTACACTTCATGGGACCCTTCCCATAATCTCAAGGAAATCTTTAAATTCCCTTAGCTGTGGATTATGTCTCAAAGTGGGTCAAGGCAAAGGCCACACGCACCAATGACTCCAAGGTCACCCAAGAGTTCCTAAGGTCCAACATATTTGCAAGGTTTGGAATGCCTAAAGCCCTCTTATGTGATGGTGGCTCTCACTTTTGCAACCGTACCATTGCTGCCCTACTCAAGAAATACAACATCACTCACAACTATCCACTCCCTACCATGCACAAACTAGTGGCCAAGCTGAAGTTTCAAATAGGGAGATTAAGAAAGTGTTGGAGAAAACCGTGAGTCCAAATAGAAAGGATTGGAGTCAAAGGTATAATAAAGCACTTTGGGCCTATAAAACCACTTTCAAGACTCCAATTGGGATGCCCCCCTTGGATGGGCGACGGCCGAAAGTTGTACATACGCATTCCAAGAACACCTCATTGGTTCTATCCTTGGAGTGTTCAAGTTAGAGCTAAATAAGGATATAGAAGTACTTCCCTCAGCTAAACCAGATGGTTCGAGTTGGTTTTAAAGCCGAGAATTTAAGGGCCATTATTGACTGAAGCATGGTGATAGCTCCATTTCTATACATGTTCTTAAAGTCATTTCTTGCTCTTAATGTAATTTATGACCAATATGAGAAAATAATGTGATTTTTGAGAAAATGTGTAGAAAATATGAAAACTTAGGTACAAAGTTTAAAAATGGTGAAAAATGAGGAATCGGGTCCAAGGCCCTCAAACTTGTCCCAACCGAGGACCTGGTACGTGGTATCGCTCAAGACCCTCCATCGAGTCCCTAGCATGTCGCCATGACCAATTCTAGCTATCGGGTCCCAATTCTAGTGCTTGAGTCATGTTCCATTTCAGGCTCCAGTGACTTGTCACTGGTGACATGTTCCTAGAAAAAGGACCAGCTTGTGTTCCAGCGAGCAACTAACCGAGAACCAGGTTCTGAGCCAACTAAGTATCAAAACATGTCACGGGTAATATGTTTGGGGGTCTTGTTCCATCATGTTCCCCCATGTTCCCCATTTCGAGTTTTAGACCCAGCTAAGTACCAAGGCTAGGACCAGGCCCATGTGCCTCATTTTGTGCCAGCGGTTCCCAATCTTGGCCACCTTTGTTCCATATCTTCCAGTACTATTTTTCAAGCCCTTATTAAGGATTCAACACCTACATATCATGAGCTACTCAGGTGCCTCATCAGGGTCTGTTTTGAAGAACTTCCAATTTTTGGCACATTGAGCCACATTTCAGGTCTAAGACTGGTCCCAGGGTTAAACTTTGGCATCTCAATTTGGATGGATCAACGATGATATTTTTGGGCCCTCTTGATGCATTCCTTCCACAAATTGTATAATTATTTCAGGTCCCTCATCAGGGCCAAGTTCTAAGGTACTCCAAAAATGACCTTTGTTTTAAGCCAAATTTCAGGCCCTCTTAGGTTTGGCTTTGTTTTGGTTCCTCCCATCACCAAGAAAATGATCACACTGCCCAGATCTCATCCAGGTGGTATTAATAAGTTACCAATTCAATTAAAGCATCAACGATCGATCAGGAAGCTTCCTTCTTGATTCCTAACCGCCTAGGATGTGCGTTCACACGTAGGACCATGCACAAGTATGCTTGCATGTGGCCAGCTGCACAATTCCGAATTCAATGGTGAATGATAAATTATCAGCTCGTGTTTCCAGCCTAGAATCTTTCACGATATGTCTCTTGACTTATCGATCTCGGAAAAAAATTCCTTGCCGCCTAAGGAATTGAGCATTAAAGATCAAGATCAAGAAGGAATCAAGATTCCTAATCCTATTGCGATCAGGAATAAATGTTGAAGACTTAATCTTAGGAAACTGGTTATAAATAGTCCCTTAGAAGCATTGTAATAGAGGGCCCTTTTTATTGGAAATAGTTTCTTTTTGTTTTGTATTCCCTTAGTCACAAATTGAATTCAAGTCCCTTCAATTCAAGTTCGTGCTTCCTACATTCTGGTACTTAGAAGATTTCAATGTTGCTACTTCGTGTTCTTCACTCTTCAATTGTGTAATCCTAAACTTTAGTTTATAATGATTTTTATGTTTTCTTTAAGTATGCGTAACTAACCTCCCTTTAGCTAAGGGCCATTTTTGGGCCCTAGGCCATGAATCTTTGATAATTGTCTTAAGTCTTATTTCCTACTTTGTTTATGTATGTTTTTCGTGTTTAGCTTATAACCTATTTTTTATGTGGTTCATTTATGGATGCATACATACTATGATAAATATAAATGTATTGCTAAAACTATAAGGTGAGACATACAACATGTTCAATCTTATGTTTGTGACCAGTAAGGGATTTTCCGGATCCTAATCACGGCAATGTAATTCAATGAGAGTTACTTAAGACTTATTCTTCAATCAATCTTAAATAGCTTAATGATCTTTAACCTTGCTTGAAAAACCTTTTCTCAAAGTTAAAGAGTTCCTTGGTTTTAATGCACTATTGAACTCAGGTAATTTAGTAAGGTGTTAGGATAGATTCATGCGTTCATGGTCTATTCTCAAAGTTAAACGTGCCCTTAACTAAGTTAACCCCTAAAATCAAACCAACTCATTTACTTTATTATTCTCTTAAAACCAACCAACCAACTCCCCCCTTAATTTACATTCTTTTCTAAACAAACAAACAACGTGGTACCCTTACTCCCCAGCTTGACCGATCCCTTATTTCCAAACTACTACAACTACAAAAAGAGTTAAGTTGAAGAATAATTGGTTCACATCACTTGGCTGCATAACTGGACCTTCGCAGTCGTCTTTCAACTAACTTAGGTGATATTTTCGAGTTTTAATATCATATTTGAATTTTTGGTGATGAGTAGGTAAATTTCATGTATGGAACCTGGTTAACCCATAGAATCGGCAAGAGGTTGAAGGTGACTGTGCTTAGGACTCTACCTATAAGCACGTGGGGAGCTACTACCTGGCCATCCATGGGTGCATGGTGACGTTCCTCCAATCTAAGTTATCGAACCGAGATGTATTTCGTCATCAGGTGGGTTGGTATGGGCAGTGTTCTTGAGAAAATGGATAGTGGTTGGTATTAGTCCCTTGTCTGACAAATGTGATGACAATTCAAGCTTTTATAAGGAAGGCTCTGTTAGCTTTCTGTCAGTTCCTCATAATTATGTTTAAGGTTCTAAGGGTATTCATGAAACTTTTGTCTAGTTGTTAAGCGGGAGTAAGACTTTTCACGATTATCAAAGTGATTTTGAGAATGATCATGTCAACAAGGATAGTGGATGATGAATTTGATAAAGGAATTTGGGCTTTTATAGTGGATCTTGGATGTAAATGAGGAAAGAGATTAAAAAAAAAAGGAGAAAAAGGGAGGGGGTTGCAAGGATGAAAGAAGAGGAATAAAGAGATGAGTTTTTGTTTTCGGGGTTTTTTGAAGTGAGAATGGAAGAAGGGTGCGGAGGTAATATATGATTTTTTTTTTATTATGTGGAGGTTACGGTTGATTTTAAAAACTAAGAGGACTTTATATATGTAGAGAACTTTAGGGGCAAATCTGAAATAATTAGTAAATTTGACATTGTTCACGTGAATAGCACTACATGAGTAGTAATAGCTAAAATCCTTACTCACCAAATTAATTTTTCCTCCTCCCTAGGTTGTTTTTCCTTGCTCCTCAAGTAAGCTGATCCAATTCTAAATTACTTCCTTTTTTGCAAAAATCTTTGTAATTCAATGGGCTATCCAATCCTATACTATTTTCACAAAAATATTAATGCTAAATTATAGATAAAATTGTGTGATAAAATGCATAAAATATAACTTAATATGATATGAATTTTTTTTTTTCTATAACCATATCTGTAACTTACACATTCATCATAGTTAGAGACATTCAGTTCCATATCAAAATCATTATCGTCAAAACTTCGGAAAAGGTACATCGATACATAATACAAATGTTGATAATTAAGTAGTTCTCAATGCCTATTCCAAATGTTTGCATCGGAAAAAAAAAAGTAAACTAGTGAAGCGAATTCAAAAGACAAATTTTACATGAATTTTTCGTCAGTCAATTGTAAGTGATAACAAATTTAAATTAATGCTTCTTAAAAGATTACACGTAGTTCATTTAAAGAGTTTTTTTTTTTTCGTACAGTACCTTTACATTTCTCTAACAATTGCACCTCAATTATTAGCCCCTCAAACAATTTGATTCCTATATATAATGATCAAGTGCCTAATTTGATTCCTATGACGTCACATTTACTTATCAAAAATAGAAATAGGGAGTAATCTCAGAAGCAGTCTCACAGGACCCGTCCTGAAAATACTTTAATAACCATGTTTGGTCATACTCTCGTCTGGCAAATCAACCAAAATTTCGAAAACACCCTCAGCACTTGTCAGACAAGGGATAACTGTACTGATTCCCACTAATGCATCGGCCTCTTAATAAGCCCCGATCTTCGTGTCACGACCTGGATGGTCATAAAAAACATCAAATGTGTGAGTGGACAAAAATAATATCATTTTGAAATACATTTGAGTAAAATCAATCTTACCTTCCAGTTTCGCAAACATGCATGTATATCATAACACATGAGTAATAGTGTGAAATCAAATCAAGTATAAATAGTGGACCGATAAAATGATAACATGTTTCAAAATTCCCATGACCCACGTTGTCAGGATCCGTCCTCGATCCCCCCGGGATTAACGAGGAACGACCTTGATCCCGTCTGACACGAAGTGTCAGACAAGGGAAACTTCCAACTTTTGCCCTCTCGGGCTATCAGAGTACGCCAGGATCCGGAGGAGGTATGTGATATTTCAGTCTCTGCTACAGTTGCGTCGTATTCAACCTGAAGGAAATTAAAAACAGAAAGACTGTGAGTGGACAAAAAGTAATAAGTTCGTAAATACATTTTATAAAAGACCTTTATACCCTTCACTAAAAAGCATACATGCATAGTAAAACCATTTATCCAATCACATATGTTTAAACAACCATAATTAGGGTCTCAATCCCAAGTTCCGTAAATACAAGTCACACGGGCTCCTGCCCAAAACCATTTACAGAAAACCATAACATAGTAAAAATATGTGGGATCTCATCCCAAATCCATTTATCATCATAAAACACAATTTCCCAAACCAATTGAAATCATGTTTATCCATTATATTTCATATCACCGAACCTGTCACGGT
This sequence comes from Prinsepia uniflora, assembly GCA_032719365.1. Classification (NCBI taxonomy): domain Eukaryota; kingdom Viridiplantae; phylum Streptophyta; class Magnoliopsida; order Rosales; family Rosaceae; genus Prinsepia; species Prinsepia uniflora. The sequence goes on along the minus strand of CM064861.1, from coordinate 43,645,475 downwards.
ATATAGAGCTACAAGCGTGCTAACTGGGGTCTCAAACCCAAGTCTCTCCAAGGTCCACCCAGGTCAATGTCCGTAGATCAATGACCCTCCCTGGAGGTAACGAACCATAGCCTTCCTGAGAGTAAGGAACCCAACTGGAGGGCGACTCCACTCAGTCAGTGCTCCGTGACTACTCCGGGGTCCACCCAGGCCAACGACCCTCCCCGGAGGAGAAAATCATATATAAAGGATGGCATATGAAAAACCTTTTTAAATCATTCTTTAAACCTTTCAAGGATTCATGCCCGGCCCCCATAAGCCATAATGAACCATAAAATCCTTTCAAAGTTTCATGCCGGTTCCCATAAATCGTCATGAACCGTAAATCCATTTCAAGGGTTCATGTTGGTTCCCATAAACCGTCATGAACCTTAAAAACCATTTGTAACACATAGCTAGGCCCTAGGCCCGAATCCACATACAAACTGGACCATCGGTCAGAATCGTAAACCAACTGGGCCTCCGACCCGATGCCTTGGTAAATCAAAAGGACCACAAGTCCGAGAGTTCGTAGATCAAATGGGTTTCGAACCCGAATTTACCTTTTCAAATCCAAAACCATTTCATGAAATTAAATCAAAAACCATAAGTACGGAAAATCAGTGTAAAATTAGAAAACCTCGATTTACGTGCAAGAACGTAAATCGTCTCGAAATGCGTGAAATCATATAATTCACAATCATCCAAATCAACATCATAAAATCACAATCATAATCCATATAAAACATTTAGGTATGCATCACAGTTTATAAATCAAGGTCTATTCATAGACCGTCCTATGCTGCTGCCTCGATTTGCGTGTCGTAAGCCTCACCGTGCAAATTATCGTCACCGGGAGTCCCAAACCTGTCCAAATCGTAATAGAAGGTTACTAACTACTTAAACAACCTCCCACTAAAGCCCCGTAATTTTCCCGAATTTTTAACTATTTTTAAACGCTAACCTAAACCTTCGGATAGCCCGAAACCTATCGCAACGATTTCCGATCGACATGAAACCAGTCCCAAAATATTCGTTACATCGAATAGATGAAATTACATGTTGGAACCACCCTCAAAGGACGGCTCACGCACCGGCACGCGCCCCTAGAAGGGACTCTGTGTGGGCCTCACGCGCCCTGCATAGTCTTTCGTCTTCAACCCGTGGCTGGTTCGATCCTGTTCTACAACTGGACCGATGTGACCGGTCCTGGCCTCTCCAATCCTCATTTTTCGTCCGTTTGCTTCCAATCCAATCCCTAAATTCCTATTTTCAAGTTTTCTATCCATTCCAATCCCGAAACCTAAGTTAAAACCCTTAAATCCTAACCATAATCAAAAGGCCTCACGACATTGTTTTTCATTTTCCTCCCATGGCTTCCACAGCCGTTCCAACCACCATAAATCCTTCTTTAAACTCCCTAAGAAACCTAATAACCTCATCCTAATCATCCAAAACAATCCATAATGTGTAAATCGAAATATATGGGAAAATGGGCCTAACCGTGAAGTCGGTTTCTTCTTGGCCTTCACCGTCGTGGACGGCGGCGCAGTCAGCCTCCAGCCACCATCCTCTGCTTCCTCAACCTCTCTCTCACTCTCTGGGTCTCAGATATGATCAGATGGAAAAGATTTGGATTGGGTTCAAGGTGGGTGAGATCGGGTGGGTTTGGAAATGGAAAGAAATGATCGATGAAGGTAATATGCATAAAGGAAAAGGGATGGCCAATAGATGGGTGACACTTGTCACTCATCCATTGGGCCTCCTTAAAATATCTGGGCCCACTAACTGCCAAATGACATACGTCTCGTAAAACGTGCAATAGTTCTCTTAAACTTCCTTGAACCTTAACTTCGCCGTCGAACGTCCGAATTCGACGTGTCGCCTGTCTATGGATTCGTATCGTCCCAATCTACGTAACGGTTCACGTCCCTCGGCCATCGGACCACCCAGTCCAAAAGTCAACTATTTGCCCCTTTTTAACTAAAATTACCAAAATGCCCTTAAGCTTCTGATCGTCATAACTTTTTCCTCGAGTGTCGAAATTGAACGTACCACCTGTCTATGAACTTGTGACGTCACGAACTACGTCAGGGTCATCGGGCAAAGTCTATTTGACCGTCAGAATGAAAAGTCAACATTTTGCACACGCCAAGGGAAAAACGGTCATTTTGCATCGTTCATCCGATTTCGCCCAACTAATCACCGATTAGCCTCACTAATTATGATTAGTCACTAATTTAATCCTGGAATTCGGGACGGGTCATTACAACCTTCCCTCCTTAATTAATTTCGTCCTTGAAATTCCAAACGACCTAAATCCAACCGTTCTTCCCTCCTTAATTATTTTCGTTCTCGAAACTCCAACTATTCTGATTCCACATCCACCTCGTGGAAATAATTCGATCTCACGACAAGTGTACAGTCGTACACCAACTAAATAGAACAAAACTCGTCTGCACCGAGACGTACCACTAACATTCACGTCGTATCGACTACGTTCGACCACGTCAAATGAGAGTAGTCATACGTTCCGAATTGACACCACTTGTCAAATCTACCATTTCGTTGACACAACCAACTCGACGTTTTCCTTGCTCAAGCACCAATCTATCTTGACATCTGCTCCCATTGGGAGTCATCTGACCTCACTCAACGATCCACGAAACATCCGACAAACTGTCACCACTTGACAGTCATCAATCGAAAACTGACACTATACCCACTTGTGGTTACACTAACCACCAACTCACTCAACCTGAGTATACAATCACCAACATCTAACTCGACCTGTGTGTAACTAGACCGATCAGAAATACCATGACCTAGTGCACAGTATCTAATGTCCAGTTCACGACCTCAACTAATCCAATGGTATTGGAACTAAGCCGACTACCAACACGTTCACCAATGTATCACTGGCATATCCTATATACCGTCACCAAGCACCACAAGTATGCCCGGTATCGTACCTCGAACTACGTACAAGGTACGTACATCTATCCATCAACCAGACTACAACAAAAACGACAACCACAATGTAACGACCTGTCCCGAATTCCTAGATTAGATTAGTGACTAATCAGGATTAGTGAGGTTAATCCGTGATTAGTTGGGCGAAATCAGACGAACGATGCGAAATGACCGTTTTGCCCCTAGTCGTGGCAAAACGTTGACTTTTCATTCGGGCGGTCAAACGGACTTTGACCGATGACCGTGACGTAGTTCGTGACGTCACGAGTTCGTAGACAGGTGGCACGTTCAATTCCGACGTTCGTAGTAGAAGTTATGACGTTGGGAAGTTTAGGGGCATTTTGGTAATTTTGGTTAAAAGGAAAAATAGTTGACTTTTTGACCGGGATGTCCGATGGCCGAGGACTATTACGTAGATAAGGACGATACGAATCCATAGACAGGTGGCAGGCTAAAATCGGACTTCGAACGGGAGAGTTATAGGTCACGGAAGTTCGATTTCACTATGCACATACTTCGAGGCGGGGATGATTTGGCGAAATCTGATTAGGCAGATATTTTTAGTGGGTCCCATGGATGAGTGACAAGTGTCACTCATCCCATTGGACAATCCCCTAAATTGTGGATCTAATTAATTAAATAACATTATAATTATTATTATATAACTAATTTTAACAACTTAAAATCCTAACCATCCATTCCTTCTAATCTCTCAAATCCTCACCACTCATCTAATCATCTAATCCTCACTTCTCTCATCAGCCATCAATATCATCACCTTCATTTCTTCTATTTTCTTCATCAAACCCGCACCCCCCTATGTTTTTCATTCTTCCTTTTTCTTCAAAACACACAACCCACACATACCACAATGAACCCATATGCTGTGTGTGTGACCGTGAGAGGGTGATGAGAGACGAAGGACGGCGAGCCACGACTGGGGAGGGTGGTGGCTCACGGTGGTGGACGGAGGAGCTCGGCCGTGAGGTAAGAAAACTTTGAAAATTTGAATTTGAGTTTTAATGGTTTTTACTCTATTTCGTTTATTGGGTAAGGTTTCTGGGGACCTTAGGAGTAGAATGAGATTAGTTTTGGGGCTTGGGATGGCCGGACATGTCCGTGAACGGCCGGACAAAATCCGGCCACCATTGATGGCGGATGTAAGCTCGGTTTCGGGTGGTTTTTCTTAGTTTTAGGGATTGAGTTAGATAGGAAATGAAGAAATAGGAATTTAGGGATTAAAATGGGACCAAACGGACCCCGAATCAGTCCGAAAACCCGAGAAAACCGTGCGGTGAACAGTGCCAATGAATAGTAATTGGTTCAGTTCTGAGGAGGATGACGATGAACATTGTTTTCGACTTTCTAGGGGCTCGTGAGGACCCCTGGGCCATAATTTGGGAAAGTTTTCAACGCGAGAAATCTTCTATTCAATGTAACGAAGATTTTGGGACTGGTCTCGTGTCAATCGGATATCGTTTCGATAGTTTTCGGGGTGTCAAAAGGTTTAGGGTCGGTTTAAAAATAGTTAAAAGTTCGGAAAAATTACGGGGCTTTGATGGGAGGTTAATTAAGTAGTTATTAACCATCTATTAAAATTTGGACAGGTTTGGGAGTCCCGGGTGACAGTGATCGGCTCGGGAGAGCCTATGGCACGCAAATCGAGGCGGCAGCTCGGACGGTCTGTGAGTGGACTTTGTTTTCTAAATTGGTGCATGCATAAACGTTTATTATATGTTTTAAATACTTGTTTGTGATGCCATGAGTGCATTTGGATGTGTGGTTACGTATAGACACGTATTTCGAGGTTTCGGCCCTATACGGTGCCTATATGGGGCTGTATGTCTTTACTGATCTAAATGAAATGGTTTTGGATTTACAAATGGATTATGAATATGATTTTATGATGTTGATTTGGATGCTTTTGATTTATATGGTTTCACGTATTTCGAGGCGATTTACGTGCTTGCACGTAAATCGAGATTCCGATTTTACTCTGATTTTCCATTCTTATGGTTTTGGAAATAGTTTAATGAATTGGTTTTGGATTTGAAAAGGTAAACTCGGGTTCGAGACCCATTTGCTTTACGGAATCGGGCCGGAGGCCCAGTTGGTTTACGATTCGGACCGGAGGTCCAGTTTCTATGTGGATTCGGGCCTAGCGCCCGATTATGTGTTACCAATGGTTTTTATGGTTCATGACGGTTTATGGGAACTGGCATGAATTCTTAAAATGGATTTACGGGTCATGACGGTTTATGGGAACCGGCATGAACCCATAAAAGGATTTTATGGTTCATGACGGCTTATGGGGGGTCGGGCAGGAATTCTTGAAAGATTTAAATAATGATTTCAAAAGGTTTTTCATATGTCATCCTATATATATGATTGTCTCCTCTGGGGAGGGTCGTTGGCCTGGGTGGACCCCGGAGTAGTCACGGAGCACTGACTGAGTGGAGTCGCCCCCCAGTTGGGTTCCTTACTCTCAGGATGGGCATGGTTCGTTACCTTCAGGGAGGGTCATTGATCTACGGACATTGACCTGGGTGGACCCTGGAGAGACTTGGGTTTGAGACCCCGGTTAGCACACGTGTAGCTTTATTTTACCGTGACAGGTTCTGGATATGAATATAATGGATAAACATGATTTCAATTGGTTTTGAAAAATTTTGTTTATAATGATAAATGGATTTGGGCTGAGATCCCTCATATGTTCACTGTGTTATGGTTTTCTGTAAATGGTTTTGGGCAGGAGCCCGTATAACTTGTATTTACAGAATTTTGGGGCTGAGACCCTAATTGTGGATGTTTTAACATATGTGTTTGGATAAATGGTTTTACTATGCATGCATGTTTTTTAGTGGAGGGTATAAAGGTCTTTGATGAAATGTTTTTATAAATTCTTTATTTTTGTCCACTCACAGTCTTTCTTTTTTTAATACCCTTCAGGTTGGATACGTTGTGGACTATAGCAGAGATCGAGATATCACATACCTCCTCCGGATCCTGGCGTACTCTGATAGCCCGGGAGGGCAAAGGTCGGAAGTATCCCTTGTCTGACACTTCGTGTCAGACGGGAGCAGGGTCATCCCGCGTTAATCCCGGGGGGATTGGGATGGGTCCTGTCACACAACCTAGGTCGTAGCCAATCAGGTTTCAATTTTACAGTCCATGTCAGGACCTGTCCCAAATCCCCGGGGATTAACGTGGGACACGTCTGATCCCGTCTGACACGGAGTGTAAGCCTAGGGAAAATTCCATCTCAAGCCCTCGACGGGGCTATCAGAGTGCGTCAGGATCGTAGGAGGAGGAGTGTGATGTCTTGTCTCTGCTACAGCCCGCATCCACGATCAACCTGAAGGACATTAAAACATTAAAAGTCGTGAGTGGAGAAAATAAACATTTCATTTAAAACATTTCCACAGGAAGACATTTATGCCCTTCATAAATACATACACATGCATCCAAAAACTGTTTATAAAACATTCATAAAAACCACTTGAAAACGATTTCAAAACCTTTCAAGGGTTCATGCCCGGCCCCATCAACCGTCATAACCCATAAAATACATTTGGGTCCCCGACCCGAAATCACAACCTTTAAAACCATAAAACCATACATGTGGGAACTCAGCCCAAAACCATTCTCAGTGAAATACCAAAACATCGAATACGGGGTCTTTTCCCCAAAATCTCTTTCCATAAGAATCACATAAGTATGCATACGTATAACCCATCTGCGGCTCTTCCGAGAAGATGCCAACTCGGGGCACACAGCCCCTAAGGAACACATCCCCGATGTATGTCACAATTAATCATATATATCTAGTGTGCACACTACTCGGGGTCTCACTCCGAGTCTTCTCCCAAGAATCTCCATCTGGGAGGCTCAATCTCTGGATCTAGTCCGAGCTCTCTCTCTGGATCTTGTCCACACATATCTCCGGAATCTCGTCCGGGACCACAACATAAATCGTAACCCCCACTCCTGGAACGGGATCCCTATGGGGATACCCATTATGGTCTGTGGATCGTGACTCTTCAGGTTGACGTCTGGAGGAGACCATATAAATCATGTGGAGGGTTCATATTCATTTTCAAATCTCTTCCTTTCTCAAAACATGTTTCCAACTGGGTCTCATACCCGATTCGTCTCAACAGGATTCCTCGAATCCGATTCAAATCAATTTCACAGGCCTTGGCCTAAATCCTCCGTTCAACAGGGTCTCATGCCCGAATTCTCATTTCATAAACTGAACTGGGACTCAAGCCCGATTTCACAATCAACAGAAGCTCAAGCCCGATACCACCACTTACTGGGCCTCAAGCCTGAACCCTAAAGCAACGGGGCCTAAAGAGCGATTTCACAACCAATAGGGCCTCAAGCCCGATACCACAGTTAAATGGGCCTCTAGCCCGATATTACAACCAAATGGGCCTCAAGCCCGGATCATAAATCAACGGGACCCTCGGTCCGAGCGTATAACTCGAATGGACTCCAAGTCCGAGAGTTTGTAAATCAAATGGGACTCGTGCCCGATTTCATATTTCCAAATCCAAAACCAATTTATGAAACCCTCATTGAAAACCTAGCACGTATAAGCATCGTATAAAACCGTAAATCTCGAAATACGTGCAAATACGTAAATCCTAGGCTACCACAAACAAATGCACTCATGGAATCACAAAACTTATTCTAAAACAATTATAAAACATTTATGCATGCATCGAATTCATAAAACAAGTCCACTCACAGACCGTCTGAAGCCGCGCCTCGATACGTGTGCCATAACGTCCTCCCGGGCCAAACGTCGCCTCCGGGATTCCCTAACCTGTCCAAATTAATTTAGATGGTTACAACTACTTATATAACCCCTCACTAAAGCCCCGTAATTTTTCGAAATTTCTAACTATTTTTAAACTCGAACCTAAACCTTCGGACAACCCGAAACCTATCGAAACGATGTCCGATTGACATGAAACCAATCCCAAAATGTTCATTACATCGAATAGATGATTTCACGTGTTGGAACCACCCTCAAAGGAGGGCTCACGTGCCCTTACGCGCCCCAAGAGTGCACTGTGGATGGGCCTCAGGCGCCCAGTGCACTATTCATCTTATTCATGCAGTTGGACCGGTCCGACCGGTTCACGTGGTTTGGCCGGTCCAGTTGGACCGGCGTGACCGGTTCGGCCACCCACCTCTCTCATTTTCAGTCCTTTTTTTTCCTAATTAATCCTAAACTTCCTAATATGATCCTAGGAACTTGTTTGGATGATCAAACTGAAGAAAAAACATAGGAACCCACGGTTTTGATTTTCTTCCTCACGGTCTAGTTTTTCAAACACCTCCCTACGGCTTCCTCATCTGTGAACCACCTTCAAAATCATCTTAAAACAATCCTAGCAACCTATTCAACTCATCCTAATCATCCAAAAGCAATCATAATGTATAAATCGAAATTTGAAGGAAAAAATGGCTAAACCGAGTGCTTACCCTTTCTCAGCCGTGCACGGCGGCCCAGCCGCCCCTGCCACCATCCTCAGCATCACCAGCCACCCTTCACTCTCCTGGTTCTCAGTCATGGTCATATGGGTTGAAGGTTTGGATTGGTTCGAAGTGGGTGAGATTGGGTTTGTTTGGTTGAAACAAAGAAAATGATCGATGAAGAGGAATGGAAGATGCATGAAGGAAAAGGAATGGCTAGTGGATGGGTGACACTTGTCACTCATCCATTGGTCCAATAACAAATATCTAGGCCCCACTTAATTCCAAAAGTTCCTCGTCTCGTAAAACGTGTAATAGTTCCCTCGAACTTTCGTGAACCGTAACTTTTTCGTCGAACGTCTGAATTCGACGTACCGCCTGTCTACAGATTCGTATCGTCTCAATATAGGTAACGGTCCTTGGCCCTCGTCCATTGGATCTCCCGGGATAAAAGTCAACTATTTGTTCCTATTCGCCCAAATTACCAAAATTCCCTTGGACTTCCGATCGTCATAACTTCTTCCTTGAACGTTGGAATCGAGCGTGCAACCTGTCTATGAACTTGTGACGTCCGGAAATACGTCACAGTCATCCGCCAAAGGCCATTTGACCGCCCGAATGAAAAGTCAACGATTCGTCCATTTCGGGGACAAAATGGTCATTTCGCCCGAACGTCCGCTAATCCTCGTCTAATCTCCGATTAGCCTCGCTAATCCGTCATTAATTATTAATTAATCCTGCTAATTTTGGACGGGTCGTCACAGTCCATCTGTCCAATCTAGTACCAGACAGATCAAAACTCCGACCCATTATCCATTTCCAAATCCGAATCCGAAATCATTATTCCGTAAGCTAGCATTTGGAATAACCATTCCGAACCCAAATCCAGAAATCCACTTTCAAGTTTCAAAATCGAATCCTGAATCGTCATCCAGAAATTCGATTCCAAAACCCGAAATCTCGTTCACGTCTACCGAGACGTACTCTATCTGAACCTATCGGATACCTGTTCAATACATTCGATTGACTTCATAGGGAAGCCAATCCCAATATCCCCACGTCTAAGGTTGACAAAATCCGACCTCATCGGACACTTACTCGGGCTTAATATATCGTACGGGATTCACTTCGAAAAAAAGTTCAGTCCCATCATCTACATAGCCAAAAAGCCAAGACACATCGTTCGTCAACCAATTCCCACATCTAACAGATCAGTCAACGACGAGACATTCCGAGACTGTGGGTTCTCTCCCGTTAATTCGTATCGATCCTTGTCCTTCCACCTAGGAAAATCGAAGGATGATCCAATACGATAACATCAAAAACTCATCCTACGTGAATGAAACCAAAACTCGCTGCACTCACCACACCACGTAAGCCAACATCGTCTGGCACCAAGCAGAAAATGAGAAATCTCATTCACCTAACTTTGATATACCCATTACTAATGCGGAAAACCCGCATTCCTAGTGTTACCTCAATTACACCCTTTCTCGATTCTGAAATTCCAACTATGCCTGAACCAACACACTTGGACATCAACCACGTGTCCCCTTTTTGATTGTTTACGGACAGATGCCCATTTACGACCGTATATGTACATCCAAAAGGATGTCAAGTCATCCTACCCTAATGTATCACTCGACTGAAGGGTCACAACAGACTCATGCGGTGATCTGCAGTCAAACCTCTCTATACCACCATATCTGACCAACTATGGCCAACACCGACCAACCGGTCGCTAAACCCCGAGACAGATAGTGACAGGACCCATCCCAATCCCCTCGGGATTACCGTGGAATGTGCCCTGCTCCCGTCCAACAAGGGGTGTCAGACAAGGGATAACCACGAGCCACTGCCCAAACAGGGCATCCAGAGTGCGCAAGGATCGATGGAGGAGGTGTGCAATGTCCCAGTCCCTGCTGCAATCGCATCCGTAATCAACCTGAAGGGCATTAAAACCAAAAGCTGTGAGTGGACAAAAACCAATAAGTTTACCAAATACATTTATAAGACATTTATGCCCTCCAATAAAAACGTATGCATGCCACCAAAAACCAGTAACCAAAACGTTTGCTCAACCGAGCCATTAGGGCCTTAGCCCGAAAACCGTTAACCAAAAACCAAGTGTGGGAACTCAGCCCAAAACCGTGGAATACCACCACCATACATATTAAAACCATGTGGATCACCACCCACGACCATAGATGAACATCAATTCAAAAATCCAAAACCATTTAGGGTCCCCGACCCTACATACCATATCATAACCAATAATCCATTTTTACCACATAACACATATCCAACAAATAAGCCATTTTATTCATTAATCCATATTTTACCATTACCATCACCAGCATCCCAGATGCTTAGCGTCCCAGACGCTAGACGTCCCTGACGTCATATCTCACGGTTTCATAAGCTACGCGTGCTGCCCGGGGTCTCTCCGGGTCCATATATCTGACATCCCTGATGTCTGACGTCCCTGACGTCAATCATAGCAATCCTGCTCCTGAGTCATCATACGGTCCGGCTGCTCCGTATAATGACCCCTCGCAGGCAATGCACCGTGACTTCCCCAGTGTCCCAGACATCTGGAGGAGACCATCATATATCCTTGTATCCAGATGGTATATGGAAAACAGTTTTATTAATCCTTTTATCACATTATTACCATTGGGCCCTGCCCGAAATTTCCATAAAACCACATAATTCCATTTAGGGTCCCTGACCCAAAATCACAATTATTAAATATAGGGTCCCTGACCCGAAATCACCATTATAATCCAATTGGGCCTCATGCCCGATTTTATGAACCATTGGGCCCACGGCCCGATTTGTAAACCAACTGGGCCCACGGCCCGAATTCATAAATCAACTGGGCCCCTGGCCCGATGACATAACTCAAATGGGTCTCAGCCCGACTTCCTACCAACTGGGCCCCTGGCCCGATTTCATTAACCAACTGAGCCCCCGGCCCGATATTCAAATGGACTCCAAGTCCGAAATTTCCAACATAATTGGGCCTCAAGCCCGAGTTCATATTTCCAATTTCAAAACCATTTCATCACATTATATCCAAGTCATAAATATGGAAAATCCATGTAAAACCGGAAAATCTCGATTTACGTGCAAGCACGTAAATTGCCTCGAAATACGTGAAACCGTACAATTTACCAACAACCAAATCAACATCACACAATCACAACCATAATCCATATAAAACATTTAAGCATGCATAGAATTTATAAAACCAAAGTCCACTCACAGACCGTTTTAACCGTGTGCCTCGATACGCGTGCCACCGGCCCTCCCGGGCCACACCACTATCACCGGGACTCCCAATCCTGTCCAAATCACATTAGAGGGTTACTAACCTCATCGTTAACATCCTATCAAAGTCCCGTAATTTTCCCAAATTTTTAAACTTAATTTAAAACCTTCGGACATCCCGAACACTATCGAGACGGTGTCCGATCGACACGAAACCAATTCCAAAATATCCGTTACATTAAATAGGACAGAAGTCATGTTGACCTCACCTCGAGATCCGTGCCCACGCGCCGTCACGCGCCACCGTGAGTGGCTGCGCGTGAAACTCACGCGCCTGCTACAGTGTCACCAGCCCAACCCGTTTGTCTGGTAAACGGGTCCAATTCACCCGCGACACAACCCGGTTCCAATCCTGTCAATTCGATCCTAATTCCTTCAATTGATCAATCCATTAGCTTCGTTTTAAGTCCAATTATAAGTCTGTAAACTCAATTACACAAATCCTTACCCAGATTCCCACGATTCGATGATGATCCACGAAGAACACCCGGTCACTGTTCAATCATGGGATTCCTTCAATCTCGATTGATTTCCCTAAATTGGTTCAACCAGAAGCATCAGTGGACCACGAGGAACAATTCCCCCACATCAATTTCGTCGTTTGATCAGTAAATGATCACGACTCAAGTATGAACACCGTCCACTGTGCAACCATGGAGTTTCATCGATCTCAGCCGGTTTCCTTCAATTGATGATCCCAGAAGCATCGTGGGATCATGATAGGCAGTTTCCCCACCTCAATTTCATCCAATGAAGCCTCCAATTCCACGACTCAGCTTCGAAATTCCTCCTCTGTCACCAAGCTCGTTCAGAGTCAAAACGGCACCAATTCCCTTCGTTCTTTCGACGTTTCTGATCGTGGCATTCCCAGAAGGCTGAATGTAACCTCCAATTCGATCCTCACGGCCTTAGGATTTGATTTCGAATTTTCCCTCCCATAATCTAATTTTCGAATTTTCTGTCTCACCACCCACACTCAGTCCCAGTGTTTCCCGAAATGAATCCAGTCTCCCTAGCCTCTCAATTCCCTCAATTCTGCCGTGAGAAGGCAGCCAAATCCTCCAGCCCTCACACTCTCTGTTTTGAAATCGTCCACGGGTAAGAAAAACAAAGAATAAGGAAATGGGGGAAAAAGATGGAGAAGGAATGATGGTGTAGGAATGATTGTGTTTGGAGGGAAACAAGGATCAGAATTCAGGGGATGGGTGACACTTGTCACTCATCCAGGTGTGCATAGTCAACGGTCACTATTCACTATTATATTATTATTTTAATCCCAGCCTCGGTTCGTTAGTTCGTTTCCTTGACCATAACGTCGTCGTCGGATCTCCGATTTCGGCATGCCGCCTGTCGTTGGATTCGTATCGACGATACCTACGTAACGGTCCTTGGCCTTCGTCCATCGGACCTCCCGATCAAAAAGTCAACATTTGGCCCCTAACAAGCCAAATTACCAAAATACCCCTCAACTTCCGAACACCATAACTTCCTCTACGAATGTCGGAATCGAACGTGCCACCTATCTATGAACTCGTGACGTCCCGAACTACGTCACGGTCATCGGTCAAAGTCCATTTGACCGCCCGAACAAAAAGTCAATATTTTGCCCACGACCAGGGGCAAAACGGTCATTTTGCACAATTTATCCGATTCCGCCCGACTAACCACCGTTCAACCTCACTAATCAAGATTAATCACTAAACTAATCCCGGAATTCGAGACGGGTCGTTACAACCTTCCCTCCTTAATAAATTTTGTCCTCGAAATTCCAACCGCTCTAAACTCAACGTACTTCCCTCCTTAATAAGTTTCGCTCTCGAAACTTGATTACCCTGATTCCACAAACACCCCGTGGAAAGTGGAATCGACCACGCAACACGTGTACACCCGTACACCAACTACTTAGACAAAACTTATCTACGCCCAAACGTACCACTAGCACTCAAAACGTAACGACTACATTCGACCCCGTCGAATGACTGAAACTACTTGTTTCGAATTTGACACCACTTGTCAAATCGACCCTCTCGTTAACGCAACAACTCGACGGTTCCTTTCCCACTCCCACTAGGAGTCAGCTGACCCCACTCAACGATCTATGTTGACACATCCTGACAAACTGTCACCACACAGTTGTTGTCAGTCGAAAACTGACACTAGACTCACTCGTGGCTACACATGCCACCAACATACTTAACTTAGTAAACAATTACCGACCTTTCACACGACCTGTGTGTAATTAAACACATCGGAATTACCGTGACCCATTGCATAGTAATGTCTGGTCCACAACCAATCCCATGGTATCAGAACCAATCCGACTACCAACACGCTCACCAACACACCTCGGGTATATCCCGTATACCGTAACTAGACATCACAAGTCTACAAGGTATTGTACCTCGACCCAAGTACGAAGTACACACATCTACCTAATAACCAGACTACAACCACCTAGGTCATAGCCGAACGTGTTCCAATAGTGGAGTACGTTTTCCCAATCCAGCATGAGACAAATCGAAACTCCACCCAACATCTAGTTCCAATTCCGAATCTGAATCCGCAATTTCGTAAGAAATCCCGGATCCAAGCCCAGACATCAAATTTTAATTCTTATCCAAATCCGAATCCGAAATCATTATTCCGTAAGCTAGCATTTGGAATAATCATTCCGTACCCAAATCCAGAAATATACTTTCAAGTTTCAAAATCGAATCCTGAATCGTCACCCAGAAATTCAATTCCAAATCCCGAAATCTCGTTCACATTTACCAAGACACACCAAAACCAAACCTATCGGTTACCCGTTCAATACACTTGATTGACTTCATAGGGAAGCCAATCCAACCTCCACACGTCTAAGGTTGACAAAATTCAACTACCTTGAAAACCTACTCACCCGAGTAGAATACCATACGGGCCCCACTTCGAAAAGAAGTTCAATCTCGTCATTTACGACTCACACACCCAAGTTCGTATCGATCCTTGTCATCCCACCTAGGAAAACTAAGGATGATCCAAAATGATGACGTCAAAACTCATCCTACGTGGATGCAACAAAACCCACTGCACTCGCCACGACATGTACCCCAACATCGTCTGCCACCAAGCAGAAAACGAAAAATCTCGTTTACCTAATTTCGAACACGTAGCTCCTCCTAATGACCTCGCAACACACAAGAGCTCACCAACCAATACACGCTCAACGTACTGGTAACTACAGTCGATGTCTGCCAGGGTAGAAAGCAAGAAGTCAACCCCAATGACTTCGGAATACCAATCACCAAGAACGAACACCACTCTCGTTCCCCAATCACAACTCTCCTCGACACTAAGGTTCCAACCATGTTGGAAACAGATATGCTCCCAACAAGACGTCAAGTCTAACCACTAGACTTCCTACCTCCTCAATTCACTTAGACAACGACGTGTCCACAATCGATCCGTTATTGTCCCGTTCGCACATCCCGACCTTTACAGGTTCAACACTCGGTTTCCCAAGTTCTCAATTACAAATTCCTACCTTTATACCACTAATGGTTTTCCTCGTCTTTTCCAGTTTTAATCATTTCCATGTACTTTTTAGGGATATTAAAACATAAAATCGCACAAATTTTGGAGTTGCCAACAACTCCCCCAAATCCACCAATTATCATGACGTAGGGGACGTCATCCCAAGATTACTCAAGTCTCAATTATACCCTTTTTAATCCACTCCTTACTGGTTATCTCACCACTATTGGAACTTATCCCAACACAGCACAGTCTTATCTGGATCCCATCCAGTCCATCACTCAACCACTATCGAATCTCAAAGACCGAACATATGTCCATCATGACGGAGTCACACCCCGACTGGTGACTCATCGTCAACACCATTACCGACACTAGCACCAGCGCTAGTACCAGCACCAACACTCTATCAACAACACTAGTATCAGCACACAGGCATCCATACTAGCATCAGCACAAAAGTACCAACCCCGCAAACATCCATACTGCACACCGTGTGCAAATACGACAACCCTGGATCTCCGTTCATACGGAACGACGATCCCATACCTCACGACTATGGGTACCACTATTCTGACAGTCCACATCAGGAAAATGAACGTTCCCTGAACGTCCCCTGATCCCCAAGTATTATGACCACACTGATTACCCTCGATAGCTAGTCATCTCCATATGACTTCCGACTAACTGTCATTGCTATCGAGATCCGCATCCACACATCACATCAATACCCGATCCAACACGGGATTCCATAATTTATCTCAGAACCGTATCGTACATCGAATCCCATAGTTCTGCCTAAACTCACCAGAGCCATCCACATGGTCATCCATGACCTCAGCCGCTCATCGCAGCACAAGTTCTCATCCACTAGCCACAATTAAGGTTTACCTTTTTAACACTAGGGTTCCACAATCACACCCTATGGTTCAACCGAACCAAACAGTTTTCCGTAATATAAAATCCACAACCTGACCGACCCCGCGGTCCTGACATCGAATAGACGTCAAATCCAATCCTACCATCCCATCAACGTGGGTTCCACCATTAGGTCATCGGCCAACTCCGATGAACCAACATCCCGCACACGAGAAACCACCACAAGGGTTCACATTTTTAAACCATTACTCACATGAGGTTCCCCGAACCTAGCTGCACCTAGCAGCACAACAATCCAATATCACATGACCGAACCGACGGTCCCACTATACCAGTTCACCACAATCAACCCCACTTGGGTCGAATCACATTAACGCACGGCGTATCGGGCCAATCGCACTCCATCCACTATCCAAACCCAAAAACTATCTATCAGGTTGATAACGAATTGCAGCCCAATGAGACATCACACCCTCGACCTGCGCGCACAAATAGAGCAACCATGCTCTGATACCAAGTTGACAGGACCCATCCCAATCCCCCCGGGATTACCGTGGAATGTGCCCTGCTCCCGTCCAACAAGGGGTGTCAGACAAGGGATAACCACGAGCCACTGCCCAAACAGGGCATCCAGAGTGCGCAAGGATCGATGGAGGAGGTGTGCATATTTCCAATTTCAAAACCATTTCATCACATTATATCCAAGTCATAAATATGGAAAATCCATGTAAAACCGGAAAATCTCGATTTACGTGCAAGCACGTAAATCGCCTCGAAATACGTGAAACCGTACAATTTACCAACAACCAAATCAACATCACACAATCACAACCATAATCCATATAAAACATTTAAGCATGCATAGAATTTATAAAACCAAAGTCCACTCACAGACCGTTTTAACCGTGTGCCTCGATACGCGTGCCACCGGCCCTCCCGGGCCACACCACTATCACCGGGACTCCCAATCCTGTCCAAATCACATTAGAGGGTTACTAACCTCATCGTTAACATCCTATCAAAGTCCCGTAATTTTCCCGAATTTTTAAACTTAATTTAAAACCTTCGGACATCCCGAACACTATCGAGACGGTGTCCAATCGACATGAAACCAATTCCAAAATATCCGTTACATTAAATAGGACAGAAGTCATGTTGACCTCACCTCGAGATCCGTGCCCACGCGCCCTCACGCGCCGCCGTGAGTGGCTGCGCGTGAAACTCACGCGCCTGCTACAGTGTCACCAGCCCAACCCGTTTGTCTGGTAAACGGGTCCAATTCACCCGCGACACAACCCGGTTCCAATCCTGTCAATTCGATCCTAATTCCTTCAATTGATCAATCCATTAGCTTCGTTTTAAGTCCAATTATAAGTCTGTAAACTCAATTACACAAATCCTTACCCAGATTCCCACGATTCGATGATGATCCACGAAGAACACCCGGTCACTGTTCAATCATGGGATTCCTTCAATCTCGATTGATTTCCCTAAATTGGTTCAACCAGAAGCATCAGTGGACCACGAGGAACAATTCCCCCACGTCAATTTCGTCGTTTGATCAGTAAATGATCACGACTCAAGTATGAACACCGTCCACTGTGCAACCATGAAGTTTCATCGATCTCAGCCGGTTTCCTTCAATTGATGATCCCAGAAGCATCGTGGGATCATGATAGGCAGTTTCCCCACCTCAATTTCATCCAACGAAGCCTCCAATTCCACGACTCAGCTTCGAAATTCCTCCTCTGTCACCAAGCTCGTTCAGAGTCAAAACGGCACCAATTCCCTTCGTTCTTTCGACGTTTCTGATCGTGGCATTCCCAGAAGGCTGAATGTAACCTCCAATTCGATCCTCACGGCCTTAGGATTTGATTTCGAATTTTCCCTCCCATAATCTAATTTTCGAATTTTCTGTCTCACCACCCACACTCAGTCCCAGTGTTTCCCGAAATGAATCCAGTCTCCCTAGCCTCTCAATTCCCTCAATTCTGCCGTGAGAAGGCAGCCAAATCCTCCAGCCCTCACACTCTCTGTTTTGAAATCTCTACAGGTAAGAAAAACAAAGAATAAGGAAATGGGGGAAAAAGATGGAGAAGGAATGATGGTGTAGGAATGATTGTGTTTGGAGGGAAACAAGGATCAGAATTCAGGGGATGGGTGACACTTGTCACTCATCCAGGTGTGCATAGTCAACAGTCACTATTCACTATTATATTATTATTTTAATCCCGGCCTCGATTCGTTAGTTCGTTTCCTTGACCATAACGTCGTCGTCGGATCTCCGATTTCGGCATGCCGCCTGTCGTTGGATTCGTATCGACGATACCTACGTAACGGTCCTTGGCCTTCGTCCATCGGACCTCCCGATCAAAAAGTCAACATTTGGCCCCTAACAAGCCAAATTACCAAAATACCCCTCAACTTCCGAACACCATAACTTCCTCTACGAATGTCGGAATCGAACGTGCCACCTGTCTATGAACTCGTGACGTCCCGAACTACGTCACTGTCATCAGTCAAAGTCCATTTGACCGCCCGAACAAAAAGTCAACATTTTGCCCACGACCAGGGGCAAAACGGTCATTTTGCACAATTTATCCGATTCCGCCCGACTAACCACCGTTCAACCTCACTAATCAAGATTAATCACTAAACTAATCCCGGAATTCGGGACGGGTCGTTACAGATAGAGTCTAACCAACCGGTCACTAATCCCCCTTGACAGTACTCGATCCTCACTCCTCAACTACCGCTTGATCCTATCCAGTCCATCACTATCCGTGATCCACTCCCGAACCACAGATATCGAATATATGCCCATCTCGACTGAGTCACATCCCGACTCGTAACTCACAGCCATCACAAACACCGGGACCAGCACCAACACTAGTACCAGTATCATCACTATCACCTGTGAGCATCAACACACAAGCATCCACACTAGTATCAGCACTAACACTAGCACACCGTGTGCAAAACTGACAACCCTGGATCTCTGATCATATCGAATGATGACCCCGTACCTCTACTCGAATTGGAGAAACTCTACCTCCCTCGTACCCAACAACTCTGGGTACAGTCACCCTGACAACTTATACGAGAAAAGGAAACGTTCCCCAAACGTCCCCGATTCCCAACAACCGTAACTATAACCACTCTTGGTAGTCGTGCCTGCCACAACTCTTGCAGACCTAACTACCGAACATCTCGATATCTAGACTCCGCATCCAATGGAATCAACCGCACGTACTACTACTCCGTATCCCCACTCCGGGATTCCATCGACAAGTACCAACCCTAGTAACCTATCCAACAATCTCTAACCTGTCATAACTCGACTAAACCAAATGTCGTCTACCAGGTCGTCCATGACCTTAGTTGCACCAACTATCCATCACAACTACGGTAGTACGACAACCTACTAGGTCTAACTGTTCAACATAACCTTGACTGCAGAGTTCAGTCCCATCACTAAAGCCGACATGACTAGACCTGACATGGTCGAACATAAAATGACCAAACATGATCGAACATGTCCAAACATGACCGTCGGTCGATCTCAACATCGTAAAAACGTCAAAGTCTAACCATTCGCCAACTCACATTTCCAAACCATACGCACTAAGGTAGGGTTCCACAATCACACTCTAGGGTTTCTCGGAATCCAACTGCGAAAAGCAGTATAATCCACGATCTGACCGACTACGCGGTCCCGACATCAAAAGGATGTTAATCTAACTAGGATTCCTCGAATCCGACTGCTCCTAGCAGCATATCCATCAAAGTCAACAATATCCGACCATCGAATGGCCATAACACCGAACCAGTCGTCTGAACCGATCCTACGACATCGTGAAAGACGATCCCAACTAACCGTCTCACGAACAAAACTCCAAAGTACTATTACGTTCATCCTTTCATATGGTCCTACACTGTCATCCACGACAGAACTATGGCAACCCTGACATCTAGTGCCAAACCAAGACGTTTCTCGATTCCATCCTCCTAACTATCGTACCGGGATCCTAACTATCAGGTTGATAACGAACTGTAGCCCATTGAGAAATCACATCCTTGACATGCGCATCACTCTGAGAACTACACGGTTGCTCGAATAGAGACAAACCCCGCTCTGATAAACAATCCTATGCTCTAATAAGCAATCCTATACTCTGATACCACTTTTCAGGACCCGTCCTCAATCCCCCGGGATTAACGAGGAACGACCCTGATCCCGTCTAACACGAAGTGTCAGACAAGGGAAATTTCCAACCTTTGCCCTCTCGGGCTATCAGAGTACGCCAGGATCCGGAGGAGGTATGTGATATCTCGGTCTCTGCTACAGTCTGCGTCGTATTCAACCTGAAGGGTATTAAAAACAGAAAGACTGTGAGTGGACAAAAAGTAATAAGTTCGTAAATACATTTTATAAAAGACCTTTATACCCTTCACTAAAAAGCATGCAAGCATAGTAAAACCATTTATCCAATCACATATGTTTAAACAACCATAATTAGGGTCTCATCCCCATGTTCCGCAAATACAAGTCACACGGGCTCCTGCCCAAAACAATTTACAGAAAACCATAACAAAGTAAACATAGGTGGGATCTCATCCCAAATCCATTTATCATCATAAAACACAATTTCCCAAACCAATTGAAATCATGTCTATCCATTATATTTGATATCACCGAACTTGTCATGGTATATAGAGCTACGTGTGTACTAACCGGGGTCTCAAACCCAAGTCTCTCCAGGGTCTACCTAGTTCAATGTCCGTAGATCAATGACCCTCCCTGGAGGTAACGAACCATAGCCTTCCTGAGAGTAAGGAACCCAACTGGGGGGCGACTCCACTCAGTGGGTGCTCCGTGACTACTCCGGTGTCCACCCAGGCCAACGACCCTCCCCGGAAGATAAAATCATATATAAAGGATGGCATATGAAAAACCTTTTGGAATCATTCTTTAAACCTTTCAAGGATTCATGCCCGGCCCCCATAAACCGTCAAGAACCATAAAATCCTTTCAAGGGTTCATGCCGGTTCCCATAAACCGTCATGAACCATAAATCCATTTCAAGGGTTCATGCCGGTTCCCATAAACCGTCATGAACCATAAAAACCATTTGTAACACATAGCTGGGCCCTAGGCCCGAATCCACATACAAACTGGACCTCCGGTCAGAATCGTAAACCAACTGGGCCTCCGGCCTGATGCCTTGTTAAATCAAAAGGACAACAAGTCCGAGAGTTCGTAGATCAAATGGGTTTCAAACTCGAGTTTACCTTTTCAAATCCAAAACCATTTCATGAAATCATATCCAAAACCATAAGTACGGAAAATCAGTGTAAAATCAGAAACCTCGATTTAAGTGCAAGCACGTAAATCGTCTCGAAATGCGTGAAATCATATAATTAACAATCATCCAAATCAACATCATATAATCACAATCATAATCCATATAAAACATTTATGCATGCATCACAGTTTAGAAATCAAGGTCCACTCACAGACCGTCCTATGTTGCTGCCTCGGTTTGCGTGCTATAAGCCTCACCGGACAAATTATCGTCACCGAAAGTCCCAAACCTATCCAAATCGTAATATAAGGTAACTAACTACTTAAAAAACCTCCCACTAAAGCCCCATAATTTTCCCGAATTTTAACTATTTTTAAACGCGAACCTAAACCTTCGGATAGCCCGAAACCTATCGAAACGATGTTCGATCGACATGAAACCAGTCCCAAAATATTCGTTACATCGAATAGACGAAATTACGTGTTGGAACCACCCTCAAAGGATGTCTCACGCGCCCGTACGCGCCCCTAGAAGGGACTGCTCATGGGCTTCACACGCCCTACGTAGTCCTTCGTCTTCAACCCGTGGCCGGTTCGGTCCTATTCTGCAACTGGACCGGCGTGACCGGTCCAGGCCTCTCCAATCCTCATTTTGCATCCGTTTGCTTCCAATCCAATCCCTAAATTCCTATTTTCAAGTTTTCTATCCATTCCAGTCCCTAAACCTAAGTTAAAACCCTTAAATCCTAACCATAATCAAAAGGCCTCACGACCTTGTTTTTTATTTTCCTCTCATGGCTTCCACAGCCGTCCAACCACCATAAAACCCTTCTTTAAACTCCCTAAGAATCCTAATAACCTCATCCTAATCATCCAAAACAATCTATAATGTGTAAATCGAAATATATGGAAAAATGGGCCTAACCGTGAAGTCAGTTTCTTCTTAGCCTTCACCGCCGTGCATGGCGGCCCAGTCAGCCTCCAGCCACCGTCCTCTGCTTCCTCAGCCTCTCTCTCACTCTCTGGGTCTCAGATATGATCAGATGGAAAGGATTTGGATTGGGTTCAAGGTGGGTGAGATCGAGTGGGTTTGGAAATGGAAAGAAATGATCGATGATGGTAATATGCATGAAAGAAAAGGGATGGCCAGTGGATGGGTGACACTTGTCACTCA
The DNA here is from genome assembly GCA_032719365.1 of Prinsepia uniflora. NCBI lineage: Eukaryota > Viridiplantae > Streptophyta > Magnoliopsida > Rosales > Rosaceae > Prinsepia > Prinsepia uniflora. The sequence continues at coordinate 43,622,793 of CM064861.1, read as the reverse complement.
TCCATTGGGCCTCCTTAAAATATCTGGGCCCACTAACTGCCAAATGACATACGTCTCGTAAAATGTGCAATAGTTCTCGTAAACTTCCTTGAACCGTAATTTCCCCGTCGAACGTCCGAATTCGACATGCTGCCTGTCTATTGATTCGTATCGTCCCGATCTACGTAACTGTCCTCGGCCCTCGCCCATCGGACCTCCCAGACCCAAAGTCAACTATTTACCCCTTTTTAACTAAAATTACCAAAATTCCCTTAAGCTTCCGATCGCCATAACTTTTTCCTCGAATGTCAGAATTGAACGTACCACCTGTCTATGAACTCGTGACATCACAAACTACATCACGGTTATTGGTCAAAGTCCATTTGACCGCTAGATTGAAAAGTCAACATTTTGCCCACGCCTAGGGGCAAAACGATCATTTTGCATCATTCGTCCGATTTCGCCCAACTAATCACCGATTAACCTTACTAATCATGATTAGTCACTAATCTAATATGGAATTCGGGACGGGTCGTTACACACGTTTTCCCAAAACTCATGTTTACTAATAAATCAGGATATACAATATCTTGATACAAATATCGATAAATCAAAAATACAACCAATCCTCGATATCCAAGTAACAATCACGATGTCAATGCTACGTGTGCAAACTCGAGAATCTCACATCCGAGTACAGGCCTAAGATCAACGACGTCTAGGCAATGTCATCTCTAGGATCAACGCCGTCCGAGCGATGCTAATATTTGACACTGCTATTACTGAGCCTCCCTCGGAGCTACTAATCTCCATGCTATGTATCGTGAATTCTTCAAGATCCCAGACGTCCGAATGAGACAATCATATCATAAAGGATGGTATATGTGGAAGAGAGTCATCAAATCCAATAAACACATTTCAAAACCATTTATGTCACAAATTGAGTTAAAACATTTCAACAGGGCCTATGCCCGAGACATAGCTTTCATAAAGCAATTTCCACAAAACCATCATAAAACAATGTCCTGAACTCATTTCATAAATCCAGATTTCACCAAATCGATCATATCACATCACAATTTTTCTTTCAAATTCACACAGACTCACATCCTGAGTCAAAAGCATTTCCAACAGGGTCTCAAGCCCAAAACATCGTTTTCAAGTAAATCCGTAAAATCATATCAAATCATTACTCAAATAAGTTCAATTAAATCATACGATAAACCATTTAAAACATTTATCCATGCATCACATCTATAAAACGAAAGTCTACTCACACACCTCCCATGCGATTCGATTTCGAGCTGTACGCTATTCCGTAATTTCTAGGAACCATCAATCCTGCCAAAAACCAATATCGAGGTTCATTAACATCCCTAATAACCTCACAATACAATCTCCTAATTTATGGGGGTACTACGCTCCGATAAAGAAGGACTTGTATGGGTCTGGATAGCGAATGAGCCTAGAGGCTAGAAAGGTAGCATGGGTGGGCGAGTTGGACCCGGATGCATAGGTGTCAGGACCCGTCCTAAATCCCCAGGGATTAACGTGGGACGCGCCTAATCCCGTCTGACACGAAATGTCAGACCAGGGAAAATTCCGTCTCTGCCCCTCACCGGGGCGTCCAGAGTACGCCAGGATCGTAGGAAGAGGAGTGTGATGTCTCGTCTCTACTACAGCTCGCATCCGCGATCAACCTAAAGGGCATTAAAACATCAAAAGTCGTGAGTGGACAAAATAAACATTTTAATAAAACATTTCACATAAAGACATTTATGCCCTTCACTAAAAGCATATGCATGAATTCAAAAACCGTTTATCAAAACGTTCAAAAAACCATTTGTCAAACATTCTCAAAACCTTTTAAGGGTTGATGCCCGGTTCCCATAAACCGTCATGACCCATAAAATCCGTATATGGGTCCCCGACCCGAAATCATAAAAACCAGTAAATCAATACATGGGAACTCAGCCCAACTCATGTCACGTGGGTCTCAGCCTAAAACCATTCTGAATGAAATACTAAAACACAGAATATGGGGTCTCTGGCCCAAACCACTTTCCAAAACATAAAACACGGGGTCTCCGCCCTCAAATCACTTTCCATAAAAACCACATACGTACTTATACGTATAACCCATCCGCGGTACTTCTGAGAAGATGCCAACTCGGGGCACACAGCCCCTAGGGAACACATCCCCGATATATGTCACGATATCATCTCTATACTAGTGTGCACACTACTCGGGGTCTCACTCCGAGTCTTCTCCCAGGAATTATCCATCTGGGAGACTCAATCTCTGAATCTAGTCCGAGCTCTATCTCCAGATCTAGTCCACACATCTCTCTGGAATTTGGCCCGGGACCACATCATAAATCGTAACCCCCACTTCTAGAACGAGATCCCTATGGGGATGCCCATTCTGGTCTGTGGATCGTGACTCTCCAGGTCGACGTCTGGAGGAGACCATATAATCATATGGAGGGTACATATATATATATATATATATATATATTTCAAATATTTTCTTTCTTTCTCAAAACATTTCTCAACTGGGTCTCATACCCGATTCATCTCAACAAGATTCCTCGAATCCGATTCAAATCAATTTCACAGGCCTCGGTCTAAATCCACAGTTCGACAGGGTCTCATGCCCGAATTCTCATTTCACAAACTGAACTGGGACTCAAGCCCGATGTTACAATCAACCGGGCCTCTAGCCCAATATCACGACTAATTGGGCCCTAAACTCGAAATCATAAACCAACTGGGCCTCAAGCCCGATTTCACAACCAACGGGGCCTCAAGCCCGATATTACAGTCCAGCCCGATATTACTACCAAATGGGCCTCAAGCCCGGATCATAAATCAACGGGACCCTCGGTCCGATCATTTAACTCAAATGGACCCTTGGTCCGATTCCTCGTCAAATCAAATGGACTCCAAGTCTGAGAGTTTGTAAATCAAATGGGTCACGAGCCCGATTTCATATTTCCAAATCCAAAACCAATTCATGAAACCCTCATTGATAACTTAGCACGTATAAGTATCGTATAAAACCGGAAATCTCGAAATATGTGTATATACGAAATCCTAGGCTGCCAGAAAAAAACCGCACTCATGGCATCACAAAACATGTATTAAAACATTTATAAAACATTTATGCATGCATCGAATTCATAAAACAAGTCCACTCACAGACCGTTCGAAGCCGCACAACGATACGCGTGCCATAAGCCTCTCCTGGGCCAATCGTCGCCTCCGGGATTCCCCGAACCTGTCCAACTTAATTCAGAGGGTTACTAACTACTTATATAACCCCTCACTAAAGCCCCGTAATTTTCCGAAATTTCTAACTATTTTTAAACGCGACCCTAAACGTTCTAAAAACCCAAACTATATCGAAACGATATCCGATTGAAAAGAAACCAGTCCCAAAATGTTGGTTCCATCGAATAGATGATTTCACGTGTTAAACACTTCCCCAAAGGAAGCCTCACGTGCCCTCATGCTCAAAAGGAAGGTCCTGCGCGTGGGCCGCACGCGCCGGACTATTTCATCCTCTTCTCCAAGTAATCGAACCGGTCCAGTCGGTTTCCTATGCAGTCCGGTCCGGCCACCCTCCTCCCTCATTTTTCGTCCAATATTCTTCTTTTCAATCCCAATCTTTCTTACTTTTTATTTCCTACCATTTCCAATCATCAAACCTAAGGAAAAACCCTTAAATCCGATCCATGTTCAAAGAGTCTCATGGCCTAACTTTTCATTTTCCTCCCACGGCTCCACAGCCGTCCAACCACCACCAAAACCTCCTCTAAACCATCCTAAAAACCTAATAATCATCTCCTAATCATCCAAACGCATCCATAATGTAAAAATCGAAATAAGATGGAAATTGGGCCTTACTGAGCAATCGGGTTTTCTTGTGCTCTGGCTATCGCCGCCGTCCACGGTGGCCGGCCATCCTATCTCAAGCCTCATCATCCTCCAGTCCCCCTCTCACTCTCTGGCCTCACTCAAAATCACACGGGAAGGGTTTTGGATTGGGCCGAGATAGTTGTGCGGGTGGATGGAATGAAACAGAGATGATATGCATGAATGAGGGAAAAGAGGGAAGGGATGAGTGTCACTCATCCCCTGAGGTCTGGGAAAGATCTAGGCCCACAAAAGACAAAACTTCACTTTTTGCCTCGTAAAACGTGTCACCGTAAATAGTTCCCCGGAACTTCCGTAAATCGTAACTTTTTCGTCGAACGTCCGAATTTGACGTGCCGCCTGTCTACGGATTCGTATCGTCCCGATCTACGTAACGGTCTTCTACCCTAGGCCATCAGACCTCCGGGGTCAAAAGTCAACTATTGGCCCCTATTCAACCAAATTACCAAAATGCCCTTGGACTTCCAATCGTCATAACTTCTTCCACGAATGTCATAATCGAATGTGCCACCTGTCTATGAACTTGTGACGTACCAAACTATGTCTCAGTCATCCGCCAAAGTCCATTTGACCTCCTGAATGAAAAGTCAACGATTCGCCCATTCTAGGAGCAAAATCGTCATTTCGCCATGCTCGTCCGTTAATCCTCGTCTAATCCCTAATTAGTCTCGCTAATCCTTCATTAATTCTTAATTAATCCCGATCATTCGGGACGGGTCGTTACAATCTTCCCCCTTTAAAGAATTTCATCCTCGAAATTCAAATCGACTCGATTCCACAACCTAATTGTGGAATCCAACCATGTCCCTCGATTCGGATCGTTTCACCCCCACACAAGGGTACCTATGTAACAGTACACGTCTGACACACACCTCTCACGCGACGGTACGTATCGTCACTAGAGCCCCCAAAGCTCCAATTTATTTCCGAGAACTACACGTCAGTTCATATGTCTCACTCGAGACAGAACATCGACACTCGTCGATCTCGCCTGTCACTCACTTTGACAGGTCAGTAATACCACACAGCCATTCAAACGGCCCTTCAATCTAATACTCTGACACGTTCCATCCGAAAATCGTTAGGCTGAAAATCGTATCCCTACTAAGGGCTAACACATCCAAGTTAGCATCCTGCCCAACATCCGATCAGACAACATTCTATAGATCATGCCATCACAATGGCACGAATCCCATCTCATAGGTCATCCTCAAACCTATGTCCATGCTGACTCTCGATACTCGCACGAATCAACTCTCTCAAATTCCTATACTCAAAACTAACTCTCCTTAGAGTCCCATTACTCCCTATCAATCTGAACTCGTCGGATACCTATCAATTCGTAACTATCACAGGTCACAATCATCCTGACCAGCTGGCAGCTCCCGGCTCCACTACGCTTCGCTGCTCTACTCTGATCTCGACTCACTCTCGAGTCCTCGCATCGTATCTCGCATCACTCAGCGATCTTCGCTGACATCTAGACTCACCTCGAGTCTCAACCTGTCACTATCAGATCTAATCTGATCGCCACTCATATCCATCTAGGACTCTATCCAATCTACCACATATTCACGTTCTCGGGCACTCTCAACCCGACATATCGATTGATCGTGGTCAATCCCATCGTCCAACGTGCACAACACACTGGTGCACCCATATCACATCAATATCAAGGCTCCACTCGACTTACTCAAGGACTGCACTCTGGCAACGTCCAACCACATACTACTGTCTGTGTTCCAACCATGGTTTGGATCCAAACCGTCCGTCACCTGGCGAACATCAATCCATCACCTTGGACACTCTCTCATCACATCTTGTGACGCTAAATACCATCTACTCGTCAACTCAAACAGAATTGACTTGCAGTCTAGGTGTTCGGTTCTTACACCCTCTTTGAACCCCTTAGCTGTCATATCACTCCTCGTTATCCCACATAGGGAACGAATCCAGGAGAATCCAAGATGATGACATCAAAGTTCATCCTATGTCATCCTCTGGCACCCAGCACTATCTACTAAAGAGTCACACTCAGTGACCTCAGAATATCCATCTCCAATGCGGAATCAAGTACTCCTCTCAACGTCTCAGTCACAACTTCTCTTGATTCCGAAGTTCCAATCACTTAAGAACCATGCCTCTTTTCCAATTACTGAGCTCACTCATTACACGAGAATTTCATGTGTCCTATAGGCAAACAAGTTCCATGTCCTCAACTCCGGAGGTATGGTCAACCATAGTCAACCAACACCAATCCACAATGGACTCTCATGTCCTCAACTCAACTGGGCACCATCCACGCGTCCGTGAATACTGTTTATGTAGGTACACTCATTCCGAGTGGAATTCACGCGACCCAAGGTTAAACCTTGTATACTATTTATGGATGTGCACAATGCGAGTGGAATTCACGCGACCCAAGGTTAAACCTTGTATACTACCTAGAGTGGAATTCACGCGTCTCATTCTGCAATTGCACTCAGTCGTAACCGAGTTGAATCCACCATCACTGCTCGCATTGTGCGTCACTCACGCACCTCGTATCATTGTCACAACTGACGAATCCCATCATCACAACTGACGAATCCCATCGTCACAATCTTCACGGCAACCTGAGTCCATCCAACTCGATAAGACTCGACTACATCTATCGATAGCAGCGTCTGCCAAAACCTCATGCAGACCAACCTCAGAAACACTCTGCTATCGAGACTACAAATCCATGCGATCAACTCACAACAGGTACCAACCACTCCGCACGCAACATCCACCGATCGGTCCGCCTCTGGATCCGATCACAAGCATCACACTCCTAGTAACTTGTCCAATCAATCACCTACTAGGGTTATCACAAACCCAGCTGCCCGCTGCAGCCCAACCATCCTGACCGATCCCTCGCTCTCGACTCCGAAGAGTCGTCATACTCCTATACTGGTACCAAACCAGCCAATAACAACACTCTGAGGATCTCGTCCTCTCGTCACTCTATGGCTCTCAGCCGCTGGCCTCCACAAGAACTGGCCGTACTCCGGGTCCAATACTGCACAAGTGCTACACATCGCAATCGTATCCTATCATGTCACACCACAACTATTCCGGGTATCTCCTGCCAGTCGACATCCTAGAGGGATTCGACACACCGAAACATGGTTCATCACACCAAATAGAATCACACGCTCCTATTCCCAACTGTTGTGACTGCAGTCGTACAGGGTCATCGTATATTGGACGACCCTGACCTCTGACCACCACTGGTATTAATCCGTACATCCTCAATCTGACACGACCCTACGGTCGAGCGGTCACGACACTCAAGTAGTCATACGGTCTCTACTGATCCACTGGATCCTATTTCCAGTATCACTAAAGCTCTAAGCCGTTAGATTCCCATAAATACTGATCCTCCTCGGGATCAAACATCGAAACACGTGGCCTTGGATGCCAATCGAACCTCAAATATCGTATCATGTGCCAAACACCATCTAAATAATGTTCGATTCTACCAAATCCTCGTACTAATACCCAGACTATCAGGTTGAAGACGGGCTGTTACGACCTCAGAGACATCACATCCTCGACCTGCGCATACTCCACGCTCTGATACCACTTTATCACGACCCGTCCCAAATCCCTCGGGATTAACGTGGGACGCGCCTGATCCCATCTGACACGAAGTGTCAGACCAGGGAAAATTCTGTCTCTAGCCCTCAGAGGGCCATCCAGAGTACGCCAGGATCGTAGGAGGAGGAGTGTGATGTCTCATCTTTGCTACAGCCCGCATCCGCGATCAACCTAAAGGGCATTAAAACATCAAAAGTCGTGAGTGGACAAAATAAACATTTTAATAAAACATTTCACATAAAGGCATTTATGCCCATCACTAAAAGCATATGCATGCATTCAAAAACCGTTTATCAAAATGTTCATAAAACCATTTGTCAAACATTCTCAAAACCTTTCAGGGGTTCATGCGCAGTTCCCATAAACCGTCAAGACCCATAAAATCCACATATGGGTCCCCAACCCGAAATCACAAAAACCCGTAAATCAATACATGGGAACTCAGTCCAAATCATTTCACGTGGGTCTCAGTCCAAAACCATTCTCAGTGAAATACTAAAACACAGAATACGGGGTCTATGCCCCAAACCACTTTCCAAAACATAAAACACGGGGTCTCCACCCCCAAATCACTTTCCACAAAAGCCACATACATACTCATACGTATAACCCATCCGTGGCACTTCCGTGAAGATGCCAACTCGGGGCACACAACCCCTAGGGAACACATCCCCGATATATGTCACGATATCATCTCTATACTAGTGTGCACACTACTCGGGGTCTCACTCCGAGTCTTCTCCCAAGAATTCTCCATATGGGAGGCTCAATCTTTGGATCTAGTCCGAGCTCTATCTCCGGATCTAGTCCACAAATCTCTCCGGAATCTGGTCAAGGGCCACATCATAAATCGTAACCCCTACTCCTGGACCGGGATCCCTATGGGGATACCCATTCTGGTATGTGGATCGTGACTCTCCAGGTCGACGTCTGGAGGAGACCATATAATCATATGGAGGGTTCATATATATATATATATATATATATATATATATATTTCAAAAATTTTCTTTCTTTCTCAACTGGGTCTCATACCCGATTCATCTCAACAGGATTCCTCGAATCCGATTCAAATCAATTTCACAGGCTTCGGCCTAAATCCTCAATTCAATAAGGTCTCATGCCCGAATTCTCATTTCACAAACTGAACTGGGACTCAAGCCCGATATTACAATCAACTGGGCCTCTAGCCCGATATCACGACTAATTGTGCCCTAAGCCCGAAACCATAAACCAACTGGGCCTCAAGCCCGATTTCACAACCAACGGGGCCTCAAGCCCGATACTACAGTCAAATGGGCCTCCAGCCCGATATTACTACCAAATGGCCCTCAAGTCCGGATCATAAATCAACGGGACCCTCGGTCCTATTCCTCGTCAAATCAAATGGACTCCAAGTCCGAGAGTTTGTAAATCAAATGGGTCTCGTGCCCGATTTCATATTTCCAAATCCAAAACCAATTCATGAAACCCTTATTGAAAACCTAGCACGTATAAGCATCGTATAAAACTGGAAATCTCAAAATACGTGCAAATACGTAAATCCTAGGCTACCGCAAACAAATTCACTCATGGCATCACAAAATATGTATTAAAACAATTATAAAACTTATATGCATGCATCGAATTCATAAAACAAGTCCACTCACAGATCGTCCGAAGCCGCGCCTCGATACGCGTGCCATAAGCCTCTCCTGGGCCAATCGTCACCTCCGGGAATCCCAAAACTGTCCAAATTAATTTAGAGGGTTACTAACTACTTATATAACCCCTCACTAAAGCCCCATAATTTTTCAGAATTTCTAACTATTTTTAAACGCAACCCTAAACTTTCGAACAGCCCGAACTATATCGAAACGATGTCCGATTGACACGAAACCAGTCCCAAAATGTTCGTTACATCGAATAGATGATTTCACCTGTTGAAAACTTCCCCAAAGGAAGGCTCCCGCGCCCTCAGGCGCCCAAGGAAGGTCCTGCGCGTGCGCCACACGCGCCAGACTATTCATCTTCTTCTCCAAGTAATCAAACCGGTCGAGTTAGTTTCCTTTGCAGTCCGGTCCAACTGGACCGGCGGGTCCGGTCCAACTGGACCGGCGGGACCGGTCCAGCCACCCTCCTCCCTCAATTTTCGTCCAATCTTCTCCTTTTCAATCCCAATCTTCCTAACTTCTTATTTCCTACCATTTCCAATCATCAAACCTAAAGAAAAACCTTTAAATCCTATCCATGTTCAAAGAGCCTCACGGCCTAACTTTTCATTTTCCTCCCACGGCTTCCACAGCCGTCCAACCACCACTAAAACCTCCTCTAAAACATCCTAACAACCTAATAATCATCTCCTAATCATCCAAACGCATCCATAATGTAAAAATCGAAATAAGATGGAAATTGGGCCTTACCGAGCAATCGGGTTTTCTTGTGCTCTAGCTATCACCGCCGTCCACGGTGGCCGGCCATCCTGTCTCCTGCCTCATCATCCTCCAGTTCCCCTTTTACTCTCTAGCCTCACTCAAAATCACACAGGAAGGGTTTTGGATTGGGCCGAGATGGTTGTGCGGGTGGATGGAATGAAACAGAGATGATATGCATGAAAGAGGGAAAAGAGGGAATAGATGAGTGACAAGTGTCACTCATCCCCTGAGGTCTGGGAAAGATCTGGGCCTACAAAAGACAAAACATCACTTTTTGCCTCGTAAAACATGTCACTGTAAATAGTTCCCCGGAACTTCCGTGAGCCATAATGTTTCTATCGAACGTCCGAATTCGACGTGCCACCTGTCTAAGGATTTGTATCTTCCCGATCTATGTAACGGTCTTCGGCCCTCGGCCATCAGACCTCCCGAATCAAAAGTCAAATATTGGCCATATTCAACGAAATTACCAAAATGCCCTTGGACTTCCAATCGTCATAATTTCTTCCACGATTGTCGGAATCGAACGTGCCACCTGTGACAGGACCCACCCTCCTCCCGTTTGACAACCCAACTCAAAAGGCTAAAATAACCACACACAAAAACCACGAAATATACATTGCCGGACCAGGGAGAAGTTATAATACAACTAGTCCACAGTAGCAAAGAGCATAGTATAGTACATGATAAGACAAAAAGCCTACTAAGAGCTGACTACACGCGCAACGGAAAAACTCTATGTCTCCGCCTCTGCCTCAACGTTAGCCCCGGCGCTAGCACCACAACCTAGAGGGTGTTAAAAACATTAAAAGCGTGAGTGGACTAAAAATAAATATGAGTTATAAAATCTTTTACGAAATAAACCAGGGTTCACCCTCCGTTTGAAAACATGCATGCATAACCAAGTATCTTAAAACAACCTTATGCACGATATGAAAATAAGTGCGGAAATCATCAAAAATCAAAACCCAAGTTTGGGCACTCGGCCCTAAGTCCATAAGAACCAAGTTATTCGGGTCACAGCCCAAAACATATGAAAACCAATGAAAAACCAGTGAAAAACATCAATCATACAAGTTTACTGGATCACAAGTGCGCTCGAGTCTTTAAACTCAAAACCATGCGCAAATAACCAGGCCTTCCCGGGATATCAACGAGTCTTTAAACTCAAAACACAATCACAGGCCTCGGGGGATATCACAATCACCGAGTCTTTAAACTCAAAACATATCAATCCAGGGCCCTCCCCCCGTCAATCAATCCGAGTCTTTAAACTCAAAACCAGATCCAGTGGGTTTTTCTCTTTTTCCGGGTCTTTAAACCTAAAACCATTTTTCAAGCATAAGAAAAATGCATCGAAATCAGAAAACCAAAACCAAAACCAAAACCAAACCAGAAATCTTCGAAAACCGAAATCACGTTTAATCGAAAGGGGTCTTCCGCCTAAATTTCACTTCCAATCTCAAATCATATCCACAAATCTTTCGTAAAACTGAAAGCGTATAAACATAAATCATCCATCTGAAACCATACACAAAAGCATAACAGAAATCATATTCTCGAAGTACATGCAAATCTGATAACTTATATTGGAAAACGTGCAATCAAGTAAAGCAAGAATAAAGAAAGCATAAACATAAAATCATGCATCGAAAGCATAAAATCATATATCAAAACATAAATAAATAAGTAAAACAGTTATGAATGCTCGGTTAGAAAACAAACAGTCCATTCACTCGCGTCCCGTATGCTCCTCGGTTGTCTCAGGAATATCCCGACCTATCAAAAGTCACCATTCCGGATCACAAACACTTCATTTAAGCTTACCCTAATTTCCCCAATTTTTTGGGATTTTTAAACGTAATTGAGTGAACCTCTAAACCTTCGAATACTCAGAACTACCCCGATACGGTGTCCGATCGACACGAAACTTGTCCTAAAATATTCGTTACATCGATTAGAGTGAAAATCGTATGGAACGTTTCCCCAAAAGAAGCCCCACGCGCCCTCACGCGCCGTCCAAAGGGGCTGCGCGTGGGAGCCACACGCTTACTACTGTTCATCGTCAACCTCCAGCCAACCCGGTTCAGACCGGTCCAACCGAGCCAGCGAGGCCAGTTTTCACTCGTTTTCAGGCCTTTTGCAATCCTATGTTTATCCTAAGCTTCGTCCTTGAATTTTTGATTGATTCACGTAAGAAAATCATGAAATAAAGTCCTATTTGTTACCTCCCAAAATCGAACCAAAAACTCAGAAAAGTCGACCTTCGGATTATGGCCACCAGTCATCCTGCCAGTCACCGGTTCGAGTTCCTGAGCTTGATAGTAACTTCCTTCAACTATTAATGTCAACAAAAACACTCAACCGACCCCTAAACTTCATTACTTTTGATTTGAACATTTCTGGAAAACCAGGGGACCAGAGACTTTACCTGTTTCTCTGCTCGCCGCTGTGAGCTCCACCACGGCCCTGCACGTCCTAAAGTCTCTCCTCAGGTCGCTAAACACCACCAAAAGCCCAGACTTGACTGGTTTGATCACTTGAGCTCTTAGCCGTGCACGGTGGACATCTCTGTTTCCTGGGTGTTCTCACCTTCCTCTGAGTCTCTCACTCAATCCCAACACCACAATTCACTCCCTAATGTAATGACACAGACGTTCAGAAAAGGGAAATTTGAAAATTTGAAGAAAATGACGTTTTGCCCCTAGGTAATGGGCGAACGGTTGATTTTTTGCTCGGGCAGTCAAACGGACCTTAACCAATGACTGTGACATAGTTCGGGACGTCACAAGTTCATAGACAGGTGGCACGCCCGATTCCGACATTCGAGGAGGAAGCTATGACGTTCGGAAGTTCAAGGGCATTTTCGTAAGTAGGTCGAAAAGGAGGAAATTGTTGCCTTTTTGTACGACCACTATTTTTCACGCAACTCGAGGACCATTAGGTAGGTCCCGATGCCCTGAGTCTGTAGACAGGCGGCATGCTGAAAACGGACCTCGGACGGACGAGTTACGGTTCTAGAACGAGAAGGGCATTTTGGCAATTTTGAGAAGGAGGGCAAAATAGTAATTTTCCAAGGCACAGTTTGAAACAGTCGTGGGAGTGTTGTGCAATTTTTTAAACCTGTCTGTTTGATCAGTGAATTTTTTAACCGGTTAGTGACATTGGGGAGAGTTATTTAATCTGTTAGTGGCTTTGAGGACTGAGTGAGAGTTAGGCGTGCAAGGTGGACTGATTGGAACAGAGCATGGGAGGATTTTGTAATGGTTTTTGGGTCTTTTTGCGGGAAACAGAATCACAGTGGGACTGAGATTCCCACGAGCTGTTGGGTGGACGGTTGAATATGGGGAGTTAGAGTGAGCTGAGAGCATTATTTGGAGAGGAAGAGACTGAGAATTGGAGAGAAAATCGAGTCGGGAAAATTTTGGGAAAAAATGGAGGGAAAATTGAATTTTAATTTGTGAGGCGAGAGGAACAAAACAGATGTTAGAAGTAGTCTTCTGTGTTCATTACGACCTCAACCATACCATAATTGAAGGGAATCGATCACGGTTTGGCCAGGAACCCAAGTTCCAGTTTTGGAGAAATTTCAGGCTTGAGGACGATCACCTACGGGTAAGTTTTCCTGAAATTGATTATGGTTTAGTGTTCGTTTAGGTCCTATAGAGCATCTATTTAAGTTAATTTGAAAGTTGGGTTGATTCGGGTGAGTTTCAGAGATTGACCCGTTTGTTTGATCACGGGTGGATTGATCGATTTAGGGCTTGTTGAGGGTAATTAATGAATGAGAACCTAAATTAAAATGTAAAGGAAGGATTTAGATGGGAGAAGGAAAGGAATTGAGTGAGTTTTGATAGGGATTTAACCGGGTTGTGTCGCGGGTTGAACAACCCGTTTGCAGGCTAGTCGGGTGAAGACGATGATTGTAACTATCACTGTAGCAGGCGCGTGGGATTCACACGCAGCCACTCACGGCGGCATGTGGGCCCGATTTTCGAGGTGAGTTCAACACGACTTTTGTCCTATACAATGTAACGAATATTTTAGCGTTGGTTTCGAGTTAATCGGACACCGTTTTGATGTTGTTTCGAGGGTCCGAAGGTTGATGCGTTTTTAATTAACCTTTAATTCCCAGAAAATTATGGGAAATTAGTATGATGTTATTTGAGTCCTTAGTGATGATGAGGAATGTTTTCGAACAGGATTCGAGATTTCTGAAAAATGTCAGAAATTACGGAAACGCGTGAGGCGCGAAAACGAGCGTTATGGAAGGTGTGTGAGTGGACTTTGCTTTCAAAATTTAATGCATGCATAAATGTTTCTATGATTTCTATTATTAAGATTATGACTTGTGATAATTACGGTTTTCGTATTTATAAGTATTTTGGTATTCAATACGTAACTGCACGTATTTCGAGACTCTGATTTCTCTTATGATGTGATGATGGTTTGATGAACGATTTTACATGATTTGTGAGTATGATGTTTTAAGGATGTTTTGATTATGGTTGTGAGTATGACCTCCAGTTTTGACACGTATTTCGAGATTATTACAGTTTTGCGCGTTTTACGAGATTTCGAGTATATTGTGTTTTGATCATGGTTTTGATGCCTTGACTTTGGAATTTAAAATGTGATTTGATTTGACTTTGGGATTTGAAATGATTTCAAAGATTTAAAACGGATTTGGAAAAGGTGATTTCGGACTTGATGCACAGGGCATAAAAGTAATTTTGATGAATGAGATTCGGATTTCAGAAACGTGAAAGTGGATTTCCGGGTTTGGGTTCGGGATGATGTTTCCGGATGCTAGCTTACAGAATCATTATTGCGAATTCGAATTAGGGAATGGATGATGGATATGATTGGGGATTTGAATGTGAAATTCGGACATAAGTCCTATTATGACAAAATGTGATTTCGGTTTGGTTTTCGAATTTGGATCATGATGGATCCTGGATTGTTGTGATTTACAAATGGTTTTGGGTTCAAAGACCCGGTATTATTGCTAGATTATGTTTTGGGTTTAAAGACCCGGTGCTATCGCTGGATAATGTTTTGAGTTTAAAGACTCGGTTAATTGATGACGGGGGAGGGCCTTTGATGAGTTTAAAGACTCGGTTACTATTTTGAGTTTAAAGACTCGGTATGATACCCCCGAGGCCTATTGATTATGTTCTGAGTTTAAAGACTCGTTGATATCCTGAGAAGGCCTGATTATGCGAATGGTTTTGAGTTTAAAGACTCGGGCGCACTTGAGATCTAGCAGATTGATTGACTTCTAAATTATTGTTGATTTCCGATGTTTTCGGATGTATTGGGCAATGGCCCAGTTATATGGTTTGATGGATTTTGGATTATGTTGTGTACTTGGATTTGATTCATGGTTTTGGGCTGAGGCCCTGTGTTTATGATTGCGGGCTAAGACCCGAAGGTTAAGAAAAGGAAAATGATTTGATTTTCGTACACGGTTTTCTTGTATTGGAGATGAAACGGATTGCGAAATGATTTTCGAATGCATGCATTGGTTTTACGTGGAGGGTAAAAATGTCTTTTCGTAACTGTTTTATAAACTGATTTATTTTTTGTCCACTCACACCTTTTGTGTTTTTATTAACCCTCCAGGTCGTGGCACGTTGATCGAGGCTGCTCGAGAGGCGGAGGCATGAGTGAGTACGTGTGTGGCTATCCCTGGTTTGGCAAGTACTGAGGGTAATTTGGGAACTTCAGTCGACTTGGCATACGGGAGCAGGACTGGGCACGGTTATCAATGTCCCTTCGGGGACGGTCATGTCAATTTGGTATCAGAGCACTAGGTTGCTGATTATGTTGCCACATCATGCCTCCGGAACGTTAGCCTCGTGCGCGACCTGATAGTGAGACGAGTAGACAAGTGTATATGAGACCTTGTGATAGATCTCGGATGAGATTGACACTGGGTTGAGGGTTCAATGTTATCTAGAGTACACTGTGAACTACGGTTTGTAGACATAGAATTGTGAGGGTCCTGGGGACGTTTGAGCCCAGAGGCTAGAAAGGTTGCGCAATCGAGCGAGTTGTGCTCGTGATGAAATTATTCACAGTGGATTCCTTAAGTGGAATGTGTGTTTAAAGAGTCTAAAATGTGATGGGATACTTCTTAGGCCTTATCGGTCGTATAAGATATGGTTGAGCATTAGTATTTTGCTCGGGGACTGGGTATGTCACTGATGACCTGATTGATTGGTATGAGACTGGACTCGAGAGGAGTCGAGATGTGGATGTGGGACTCAAATTGATTCAGGGTTTTGGTTAAAGGCCCGAGAGGAGCCAGAAAGGCTGATTGAGGAATGTTTGGCACTTTGGATGCCAATGATTGGAATATGGTCAGGTATTGAGGAGTTAGGAAATCATGGCTTGGTTTTGTTTTGGACTTGTGGGACGCGTCAGTGTCCTTAGTGACAGATGTTCGGGAGGGGACCCGAGGTATACAGGGATTTGGACTTAGGAGTTAGTCCAGTTCAGTGGGATGCAAGTCGGGTAAAGTAATAAGAGTAATTATGCAGTAATAGTCAGGATTGTGGGTCGACTGGTCACATCATAAGGAAATGGTTATATAGGTGGTTGATATAGAAAAATGGCACTGTTAGGGTGTGGTGGAGTGAGGATTGGCTCCTATATTGGTTGTTGATATGACAAGAGTAGGGAGAGTTGGTGGGGCTCGTGATGGACCATAGGGGTGTGGTCAGTTGGGACCACATGCCTAGGGATTTGTAATACCTTCGTAGGAAGTCTAAGTGGCCCCGGAGTGATGACCTGGATACCTATTATTGGTGGTCATGAATATGTATTTGGTAGGTCCCGGGCTATCCACTCTTCCATGTCTTGAGATAGGCTATTGGTCGGATATGGTGTTGATTGTGGTTGGTTTTGGGTATGGAAGTCGTTGACCTAACTAGAATTATATGGAAAAATTGGTGAGGTATAAGGGGGGTAGACCTATCGATGTGAGGTTACCTAGGATGGCTGGAATTATTCGCCTAGTGGCTGACTTAGGTTTGGATGAATTGGATGTAATCCTTGGATTGGATTGGTTGATGACTCATGAGAACTCTATCGAGTCTATTGATTAGGAAGTGATATGTCGAATCTAGGATTCCAGAAGTTATGTTTCAGGGAGACTCGAGGGTGTTACCCTCTAGGATGATTTTGATCCTCACAATCAATAGATGGTTGGTATGAGGTATTCAAGTTTGTTGGTCATATGTGTGGTGTATGTGCTTTGTGTACGAGATTCCTAGTGAGGGCTAGGAATGCCCAGATTTCTCAACATATTCCTGAGGTTCTGCCAGGATGGGGTTTTGCTAGGATGAGGAATTGAGTTACGATGATTTTAGATTACATGTTGGTTATGGGTGACTTAATAAGGTAATGATATGGATTAAGGGTTCCGTATCACGAGTTAAGGAATTGTGGTTTCGTGGGGAAGTTGTGGTTAGTGACCTTATTAAGTGAGGCCAGCATGATGGTGATTGTTGATTTTGAGTAAAAGAGAGAAAAGGATAATGGCCGGATTTGGTATGGCTATGGTTGGTTGATAGTGATACCCTTGGACAGCCATTTGGGCTAGCCGTAGATGAGAGACGAGGAGTCGAGTAGCCTGACCACATTTAGGTGATGTAAGGTACCATGATTGATGATTGGTAGGAGCACTTACGTTTACCGATGGGCGTGTGATGTACTGAGTAGATGTATTGAATATGCCCTCAGAAAAAGAGATAGTTGAGTAAGTGTTAGGTTTGATAGACCATAGTAGGTTTGGGAAACGTGAATTGGTCTGAGTTTTGTTGGAGACCACAGAGGATTGTAAGGGGGTTGTCTACCATGTTTCTCCAGTTATGGTGATTGACCCGGAAGGAGGTCAGAGTTATTGGAACTGAGAATTGAGTGTTGATTGGTTGGTGTCCTCCTATGTACAGAGGAGTGTGTGAGATACTGGACGGGTGTAGCGAATACCTCAGGGCGAAACATATGGTTAAATAAGTGTTAGTTCTGGTTAAACGAATAACGATCGGGATTAGCGCGAATCCTAGGAAAGACAAACGTATAAGTCACTGGAAGCAAGAACTGAGATAGAATGGTCACGAGTAGAGGAATAGTGACTTATATTCCATGGTGATCCCTCATGTGTGTATATTAAGATGTACCACGAGATTTGGGACTCGGTGAGTCGTGTGTTGATGCTAGTTAAACCCTCAGAAGTTGACCTTCCTTGTATGAGTTGAGATCGACCCACGGGGTTGGGTATGCAGAGGTCATATACCTTTGGAAAAGAGTGTACGAGTACTGTATCAACCATTAGGATTAGTATTGATGGATAAAAATAAAGGTTTAAGGTGACGGTCGGAATATTTTGAGATTAAGACCACATTCACTGATCAGGTACAGTTTGAGGAGAGGATTGTCATGTTTGATAACCTAAGGATAGGTAAAATCCTGTTAGTTATGGAACTCCATAGGATTGGAGTAACACCTGATTCTGATGACTTGGGCTGTTGGCGTCCAACTCCAGGACCATACTTGGTGTATGGTGGAGTTGATGTTAAGAAAGGGATATGGTATGATTGACCTAGTGAGGGGAATGAGTCCCCGAGTTATCGAACCTTATGAGTTTATTGGCCTGGTGGCCTGATGACACATGTGCGGTTTTAGCCATGGGATCATGTCACGGGTGGATGACATGCAAACAAGAAGAGATGACGAATTTTGTGTTTCTTGGATTGTGCGGACTCGAACGTGAGCTAGGCTACGTATTTCGAGTAAGTATATGGTATGACTACCCATGGGGCAGGGGTTTACGAAGGTTGAGACTGGTTGTATAATTTCTATAAGTTGGGTACGACTTATACCCGGTTGAGAGTGTTTATGTTTCGGGATTATCGTAGACTTGTGTCCTCGGGAAAATTTTATGGCTCCTACTAATTGGAATTTCGAGGACGAAATTCTTTAAGAGGGGGGGGGGGGGGGTAGATTGTAACGACCAAGACGTTCAGAAAAGGGAAATTTTGAAATTTTGAAGAAAAGGACAATTTTACCCCTAGGTAATGAGCGAACGGTTGACTTTTTGCTCGGGGCAGTCAAACGGACCTTAACTGATGACTGTGACGTAGTTCGGGACGTCACGAGTTCATAGACAGGTGGCACGCCCGATTCCGACATTCGAGGAAGAAGTTATGACGTTCGGAAGTTTAAGGGCATTTTCGTAATTAGGTCGAAAAGGAGGAATTGTTGACTTTTTGTACGACCACTATTTTTCGCGCAACTCGAGGACCGTTAGGTAGGTCTTAATGCCCTGAGTCTGTAGACAGGAGGCATGCTGAAAACGGACCTCGGACAGACGAGTTACGGTTCTAGAACGAGAATGGCATTTTGGTAATTTTGAGAAGGAGGGCAAAATAGTAATTTTCCAAGGCACGGTTTGAAACAGTCGTGGGAGTGTTGTGCAATTATTTAAACTTGTCTGTTTGATCAGTGAATTTTTTAACCAGTTAGTGACATTGGGGAGAGTTATTTAATCTGTTAGTGGCTTTGAGGACTGAGTTAGAGTTAGGCGTGCAAGGTGGACTGATTGGAACAGAGCACAGGAGGATTTTGTAATGGTTTTTGGGTCTTTTTGCGGGAAACATAATCACAGTGGGACTGAGATTCCCATGAGCTGTTGGGTGGCCGGTTGAATATGAGGAGTTAGAGTGAGTTGAGAGGATTATTTGGAGAGGAAGAGACTGAGAATTGGAGAGAAAACCGAGTCGGGAAAATTTTGGGAAAAATTGGAGGGAAAATCGAATTTTAATTTGTGAGGCAAGAGGAACAAAACAGAGGTTAGAAGTAGGCTTCTGTGTTCATTACGACCTCAACCATACCAAAATCGAAGGGAATCGATCACGGTTTGGCCAGGAACCCAAGTTCCAGTTTTGGAGAAATTTCAGGCTTGAGGACGAGCACCTACGGGTAAGTTTTCCTGAAATTGATTATGGTTTAGTGTTCGTTTAGGTCCTATGAAGCTTCTGTTTAAGTTTATTTGAAAACTGGGTTGATTCGGGTGAGTTTCAGAGATTGACCCGTTTGTTTGATAACGGGTGGATTGATCGATTTAGGGCTTGTTGAGGGTAATTAATGAATGAGAACCTAAATTAAAATGTAAAGGAAGGATTTAGATGGAAGAAGGAAAGGAATTGAGTGAGTTTTGATAGGGATTTAACCGGGTTGTGTCGTGGGTTGAACAACCCGTTTGCAGGCTAGTCGGGTGAAGACGATGACTGTAGCTGTCACTGTAGCAAGCGCGTGAGATTCACGCACAGCTACTCATGGTAGCGCGTGGGCCCGATTTTCAAGATGAGGTCAACACGACTTTTGTCCTATACAATGTAACGAACATTTTAGCGTTGGTTTCGAGTTAATCGGACACCATTTTGATGTTGTTTCGAGGGTCCGAAGGTTTATGTTACGTTTTTAATTAACCTTTAATTCCTGGAAAATTATGGGAAATTAGTATGATGTTATTTGAGTCCTTAGTGATGCTGGGGAATGTTTTTGGACAGGATTCAAGATTTCTGAAAAATGTCAGAAATTACGGAAACGCGTGCGGCGCGAAAACGAGCGTTATGGACGGTGTGTGAGTGGATTTTGCTTTTAAAATTTAGTGCATGCATAAATGTTTCTATGATTTCTATGATTAAGATTATGACTTGTGATAATTACGATTTTCGTATTTATATGTATTTTGGTATGCAATACGAAACTGCACGTATTTCGAGACTATGATTTCTCTTATGCTGTGATGATGGTTTGATGAACGATTTTACATGATTTGTGAGTATGATGTTTTAAGGATGTTTTTGTTATGATTGTGAGTATGACCTCCGATTTTGACACGTATTTCGAGATTATTACGGTTTTGCACGTTTTACGAGATTTCAAGTATATTGTGTTTTGATCATGGTTTTGATGCCTTGACTTTGGAATTTGAAATGTGATTTGATTTGACTTTGGGATTTGAAATGATTTCAAAGATTTAAAATGGATTTGGAAAAGGTGATTTCGAGCTTGATGCCCAGGGCATAAAAGTAATTTTGATGAATGAGATTCGGATTTCGGAAAAGTGAAAGTGGATTTTCGGGTTTGGGTTCGGGATGATGTTTCCGGATGCTAGCTTACGGAATCATTATTGCGAATTCAAATTCGGGAATGGATGACGGATATGATTGGGGGTTTGAATGTGAAATTCGGACATAAGTCCTATTATGACAAAATGTGATTTCGGTTTGGTTTTGGAATTTGGATCAAGATGGATCCTGGATTGTTGTGATTTACAAATGGTTTTAGGTTCAAAGACCCAGTATTATTGCTGGATTATGTTTTGGGTTTAAAGACCCGGTGTTATCGCTGGATAATGTTTTGAGTTTAAAGACTCGGTTAATTGATGACGGGGGAGGGCCTTTGATGAGTTTAAAGACTCGGTTACTGTTCTTAGTTTAAAGACTCGGTATGATACCCCCGAGGCCTATTGATTATGTTCTGAGTTTAAAGACTCGTTAATATCCCGGGAAGGCCTGATTATGCGCATGGTTTTGAGTTTAAAGACTCGGGCGCACCTGAGATCTAGCAGATTGATTGACTTCTGAATTATTGTTGATTTCCGATGTTTTCGGATGTATTGGGCAATGGTCCAGTTATATGGTTTGATGGATTTTGGATTATGTTGTGTACTTGAATTTGATTCATGGTTTTGGGCTGAGGCCCTGTGTTTATGATTGCGGGCTAAGACCCGAAGGTTAAGAAAAGGAAAATGATTTGATTTTCGTACAGGGTTTCTTGTATTGGAGATGAAACGGATTGCAAAATGATTTTCGAATGCATGCATTGGTTTTACGTGGAGGGTAGAAATGTCTTTCTGTAACTGTTTTATAAACTGATTTATTTTTTGTCCACTCACACCTTTTGTATTTTTATTGACCCTCCAGGTCGTGGCGCGTTGATCGAGGCTGCTTGAGAGGCGAAGGCATGAGTGAGTACGTGTGTGGCTATCCCTGGTTTGGCCAGTACTGATGGTAATTTGGAAACTTCAGTCGACTTGCCAGACGGGAGCAGGGCCGGGCACGGTTATTAATGTCCCTTCGAGGGCGGTCCTGTCACTAACCTCTCCACTTTATCTCTGATTACCCTGTCTCGATCACAAGGAACTCACACCCTGAAAATTGATCGATTAGCTCCCTGTCCCAGTCTCTCTGTTTCTCAGTTGATCGATTAACAATCCAATTTAAAATGTTGGTTTAACCATGAGAGAAGGGTGGAAGCCACTAGACAGAGGCCATGTGGCCTCCAACTGTGGTCCACTCTCTCAAATATCCAATGAACTCAGCCCAGATGTCCTTATCCGGTTGCACAAATCCCAAGATGTTAAAATACTGATTTGCCCATAAATGTCAAAATTACCATTTTACCCTTCACTTCCTAGACCCATATCTTATCCGTCCGAAGTCTGATGACGGTGTGCCGCATGTCGTTGTACTCAGGACGTCGAGATCTACCTAACGGTCCTCGGTTTGTATGAAGAAAACTTGTCATGCAAAAGTCAACAAATTCCCCATTTTTATCTTAATTACGGAAATGCCCTCGACCTTCCGAATATCATAACTTCCTCCTCGGATGTCGGAATCGGACGTGCCACCTGTCTACGGACTCGTGACATCCCGAACTACGTCATGGTCATCGGTCAAATTCCATTTGACTGCCCGAACTAAAAGTCAATATTTTGCCCATTCCAAGGGCAAAATCGTCATTCTACACCGTCCGTCCAAAAGTATCCAACTAATCTCCAATTATCTTCGTTAATCCGTCATTAACCACTAATCTAATCCCAACTTCCGGGATGGGTCGTTACAATCTACCCTGCTTAAAAAAAATTCAGCCCTGAAATTCCACATCTCGTACCTCCGTAACCAGCAGGGAGAAAACCCATGGTTCTTACACCTGGGTCTCCTACCCGGTGTCCATCTCCTACCAAACCAACTTATCCTGACAGTTCCCAACCTGTCATCTTAACTCGGTCAAGCGATCCAAATCATCTGAGATCAACCCCATGTACGCCACATTACCCCTGTTCCAGTTTCAACACTTCTGACACCTTCTCGAATCGAGTGTACCTCACACTAGAGTTACAACGTACTCGCCTCCACCCTGAATTGACCAAACACCTCACCAATGGTTCCACTAATCACTAACACAGTCATCCTCTGGGTACACCAACCACGTCCCACACTGTCTATCACAACCGGACCCTATCACCTTCCTGTTTTGCCAAGAATACACTTCTTAAAGTCAGGGTCCCACCAGCCACTCAGTTCGGAGCATCTAGCTCAAAACAACACTACAGCATACAAATCAATCAGTCGCTCGGGATCACCCTAATCCGGTCCACATGTTCCATCCAACAACATCCAACATGTGGAAATTGCACCAATCATCCGTCTATTCACAACCTTCCTTGGCACTAAGCCAATCACCAACACTTCTACCAAAACCGCACGTCCAAATACATCGGCCTGATTCCGACCACTGCAGAACCAATACATATCTTCCACGTACCTTCACTAAGTACCACCAACTAGAACCACATTGCACATGCAAGGGCAACCCTACGAACTTAAAAAGAAACAAAGGTATTTTAGAATACCTCAAACACAGCTCGTAGAGTATATCCTCACGTACTTCCACTTACACATCTTTCGGGAAAGTCCAACTCAAGTTCTTCCCAGTCTCTCGGTCTTCTGACCACTAAGAAATCCTATAGTAACTCAACTACGAATCCAGAGTAGACCCCCGTACCAATTCTAGGTCCAACAATCCATACGTATGCAACCACAGACCCAACCTAGTAAGAATACCCAACTTAAGTCTTTCAAATGATTCTCCTATTCAAAACCAACTCAAACCCCGAGCTAGGAGTGATCCAATCCTGATCTACTCGCCCTTACTTCCCACAATTGCTCAGACCACCCTGTCGAATCAAATCGATAAAGTCCTCAACAAATCTAAAGGCACACCTAGATTGTGAGTTCTTTTCAATAACCTTATCCTGATCAGTTACAGTTACTCTTTTTCCATTCCTTCCGTTATCCTTCAACGGAACACACCGTGTTCCTCATCCTTGTCACTCCGAGTCATTCTACCTAAGTCCAACTTACCGTCATCTCCTGACACTCGCCACCTACACCAACTCGGAATCAACACCACGTCTCATCGTCTAAACCACAGCATCTCCAAATTCCGATGCCAATCTCCAGACTAATTGTCTAAACGTCACCTTCTTTACTACTCAGAGGAAAACCTAGACTCTCTGCTCTAAAATAATAGGGAAGTACCGGGATCAAACAAAACATGTACATAAAGACCAAGGATGGTAATCGTACCTGTCACTACTTCGGGTGTTGATTGAGCCTCCTACTGAGTCATCGAAAAAACTCGGGTCTGGGGTCCTGAAGATCGGCTGTGTCCCCTCAAACTACTAGTGACACCACCTCCTCTGGTACCTGCTGCCTCTGAAACTGAAGCCGTGCTCCTTCCTGGCTCCGCCGTACCTCGGCCTGCGCCTCCACCAGTGGTAAGGACGGACAATCTCTTCGGTAGTGGCCTCGCTCGCCACAAAATAAGCAAATGACACTAGAAACATCCCGACTAGGACCTCCACTCGGTCTGCCTGTGGACGTAACAGATGTCGCATTGGCTTGCGGAGTCGATTGTGCTCGGTGTCCATGGAACCCTGAACTCTGGAAACTACCAGGTCTACCAAATCGATCATCGTCCGCGGATAACGCTTCACTGTAACTGCCCCTCTTCGGGGTCCTCTGGCTCGAAGCTCCAGAAAAAGGAAGCTCTCGACGTCGTACACCACCCAAGAACTGTGGTCGTGCCGGCAAACTAGCATCCACCCTCACTGCAGCATCCGACAATTCTTTGAGGGTCGCAAATGATCCAGCCATCACGATGGCTCGAATCTCACCTCGCAAGCCCAACTCAAACCTGTGGCATTTCTCGGCTTCCGTAGCCACAAAAGTAGGAGCAAAACGGGATAACATCTGAAACTTCTGTTCGTACTCGGCCACAGTCATACTCCCCTGTTGGAGTTGTAGGAACTCAGCCTCCTTAGCATTGCGGAACGAACGAGGGTAATACTGATCAAGGAACTGCTCCCGAAATGTCTCCCAAGTCACGGTGTGGGCGTCCCAACCTGAAAACTCGAGGGTGTAGCACCACTCATACGCAGCACCGTCCAGTAAAAAGGTAGCCAACAACACTCAATCCTCCGGTGGGCATCACATCACCGCGAAAATCCGCTCAAGTCGCGTAATCCACCTGTGGGCTTCCTCAGGGTCTGCCCCACCCCTAAACGTTGTAGCCCCAAGACGCTGGGTTCGCTCAATCGTAGCACTCTCCGCATCTCTCGTAACGTCTTCAGCAGGTCGTGGAGGGGGCTCACGTCTCGGAGGCATGGTCGATCATACTCTGAAAGAGGCATAAAGTCAGTATAACGACCTAAACACAACCTCATAATAAACACAAACCGTAAACCTATGCTCTGATACCAATTGACAGGACCCACCCCGATAATCGGGACGAACCATGCTCCTGTCTGACAACCCAACTCAAAAGACCAAAATAACCACACAAACAAACCACGAAATATACATTGCCAGACCAGGGAGAAGTTATAATACAACTAGTCCACAGTAGCACAGATCATAGTATAGTACAGGATAAGACAAAAAGCCTACTAAGCGCTGACTACACGCGCAACGGAAAAACTCTATGCCTCCGCCTCTGCCTCAACGTTAGCCCCGGCGCTAGCACCACGACCTGGAGAGTGTTAAAAACATTAAAAGCGTGAGTTATCTTATCCGTCCGAAATCCGATGACGGCGTGCCGCCTGTCATTATACTCAGGACGTCGAGATCTACCTAACGGTCCTTGGTTTGCGTGAAGAAAACTTGGCGTGCAAAAATTCAACAAATTCCCCCTTTTTATCCTAATTACGCCCTCGACCTTCCGAACATCATAACTTCCTCCTCGGATGTCGGAATCGGACGTGCCACCTGTCTATGGACTCGTGACGTCCCGAACTACGTCACGGTCATCGGTTAAAGTCCATTTGACCGCCCGAACTAAAAGTCAATATTTTGCCCATTTCAAGGGCAAAATCGTCATTCTGCACCGTCCGTCCAAAAGTATCCAACTAATCACCGATTATCTTCGTTAATCCGTCATTAACCACTAATCTAATCCCAACTTCCGAGATGGGTCGTTACAACCTGTCTATAAACTCATGATGCCCCGAACTACGTCATAGTCATTGGCCAAAGTCCATTTGACCGCCTAAATGAAAAGTCAACGATTCGCCCATTCTAGGGGCAAAATTGTCATTTCTCCCTACTCGTCCGTTAATCCTCGTCTAATCCCCGATTAGTCTCGCTAATCCGTCATTAATTCTTAATTAATCCCGATAATTCGGAACGGGTCGTTACAATAGGTACCAGGGCTAATACCGAGGCAGAGGCATAAATCTACCATTGCATACTCAGATACTTTTACAAAGTAGGATTTTGATATCCTATCTATACAGTCACCTATGCTCTGTTATGCCGTTGACTAGTCAAACTTTTGTCTCAACGGTTCTGTATAGTTAGTTATCCCTGGTCTGGAAATGTTTGTCGTTCTGTGCTCTTATATCTAAGGTTACTTTTGGTATTTTGAGTTTGTTTGTCAGACGGGAGCAGGACTGTTCACGAATATCAAAGTGTTATCGGGATGAGTCATGTCACAGACAATCGGAGAAGTGTGTAATCAGATAAGTGAGTAATCATTCCTATTGAAACGTTTACTAATTATATAGTTACAAGACATTAAAGGGAATGATTTCCATTATTAACGTTTACTAATTATTATGAATCAGAATAAAATTAATTAATTTTTTAATCCCCGTTTGTTAGTATATGGTTAATATACAATTTTTTTTTGGCTTATTATTCGCTTTACTTCCAGGCATGCTAGATAACGTGGATTGCATGCATTGGTAGTAGAAAAATTCCCCAATTTCCTTCCATGGGCGATTTACTGGTAATCCTGGTTGTCCAACGGTCATCCTGGAGGCTGTTGCATTATATGACACTTGGATTTGGCATACCTCATTTGGACTCCCAGGATCGTTAAATGATAAAAGTAATCTTTATAGATCCCATCTTACAATGTTAGATAGTAATCTTAAATGTGTGGTTGTATTTTGGATTCAATAAAGAAAAGATTTAGAATGGAACAACAATATTTCATATTTATTAAATATTAAAGAAAAAATTACTTAGAAAAAATTACAACCACAATGTACAAGAGTGTTAATTAACAACAAAATACTCCATACATATATTTAATATATATACATATATATATATACATTCGTTGTATAATATATATAAACATTATACACTTTATTGTTCAAAACTTTCCATTTGAAAGTTTGATAATTCAGACTCAAAAAAATGAAGTGGGTTCCTTAATTTCAAGTTTTGGTGAACTATAATGGGGCTGGCAAAATTTTATTTGATGTTAGATTTTGACAGTCTTTGGGAAAGTCTCACTAGCGGGCAAGGCTTCAATGTTCTCTTACCATTTAATGGTATGAGGATCCAAGGACTATAGAGGGGTGTTATGGACCCCAAAACAGAAAGTGAATGACTTAAATGTTCATACTATTAAATGATATATAGCATTGAAGTTTAGCTCTAACTCCATATTTCACCACTTGGAGATACTTTTTTATTATTAGAGACTATTATAGATAGCCCAATGAGGATCTAACCCCATTGTAGGTGGGCTTAGCCACGTGGATTCACCTCACCTAATACAACCCACCATGTATGAATTTTAATTTTCTTTGTAGATTCTTTGAGTGAACCTCAAGACGAAGATTGCATTTTCTCTAAAGAAACACAAGGACCAAAAAAAAGAGAGGGTAAAAGTGGCTAGAAATGCTTTAACTATTTTGAGCAAACAAACGCCACTCACCTAACGAAATCAACTTCGACCTAAAGCTCGAAAACTGGACCAACCCCATTATAATTATTTGAAGCCACCGAATTGGCGAAAATGAGTCCAAAGAGTGGCTCTCATTTTTGGGATATGAGTGCCAAACTATTATTTACTTTTTTTTTAACATGAATTTGTTGTTATTTCACTTATTTATAATTAAAAAATTAATATTTATAGTTAAAATTAAGTCTTATTACTAATATGTAAGAGGTATTTCTAATTTTATAATTTTAACATGATTTTTTTATTATTTTATTAATTTTTTAGTCAAAATTTAGTTATTATTAATAAATAAGTTAGAATTTTGACGTGCGTAGTCAAATCAATAAATATGTAAATTTCTTTTGTTCAAATTCTTCTTAACAGTATAATGGTAATCCTTATAGAATCTCTAATACTAAGATGCAAAATTAAAAATATAACTGTAAGTTTTACAATTTTTATAATTAAAATTATTAAATCTTAACTCTTAATTTAAAATAAATTCAAAATATAAATACTTAAATATATTATTTATATTAAATACACACTGTTTATTGATAAAGCACTAAGAAATGTTGATTCACTTTATATTAAAAAGTTCTTCAATGATAAAAAAGAGCAAATAAAACCTACCAGTGTTCTTATTAAAAGAAAGCAATAATCCTAGGGATCAAGGAGCAGTAAACCCAACGGTCTGGTCTGGTGAGGCATTGCACAAAGAACAAGCCAATGGTAACTCGTAATTAAGACCACGTAGCTGGCTTTTTCGTAATTTCTGGGACAAGCGTTTCCCAATGAATTTATACGTGGCAGGCTCTGCAGTGGCCCCATCAAAAGCTGGGCTCCAACGTTCGTCCTCTTCCCGCGGTCCCCATCACTCCAGCCGTTGGATAAGATTCCGGCCTAAAGAAAAAACCATCAAACGTAGTAAAGTAAAACCCTAAATTACCCCCAACACCTTCACTGAATAACAATCAACCCTCCCGCCGCAGATCTATAAAATCCGCCCTTGAGACTCGTTAGGTTTGCCAAATCAAACGCCCTAGGGGCCCCCTAGGGGAAAAGCAAAAAACACTCCTCTCTTCATTTCTTGCTGTGTCTCTCTATAATTCTCTAATTCTCCAATGGCGACCGCATCTTCATCCAGAGCGAGAACCAGGTCTGCGAGCGGGCCAGTTGTCCGCTCTCTCTCACCCTCTGGAAGGTTCTACACAGCGTCAAATGCCTCGATCTCATCAGCAGCATCAGCTTTTGCTTCTTCAACAAGCTCTAGCTTCTCCTCTCCGGCCTCAGCCTTTTTCAACCACCAGCAGGGCCACCACCACTACAATCAACAGATCCACCATCATCGAGCCGCTTCTCCGACCCGTGTCAACCTCTACACCTCCTCCGCTCCATCTCCATCAGTCCGCTTCTCCATCGACCACCGTTCGATCTCCCCAAACCATCCGACTAGATCCATCGTCTCGAAAAAAAATGGCCCGATTTCGATGGCTAAGAAGACGTGTATGTGCTCGCCGACGTCGCATCCGGGGTCGTTTCGTTGTAGTCTCCACAAGAACCAAGGCGGCGGAAGTCAAAATACCGGTTCGTTTCCATCGAACCGGTTGAACATGCGCAGATCTGCTATGACTAATTCGGTGGTTCGGATCGGTGGAGTCGAGGGCGAGTGGGTGAAGCGAGCCCTGACAGCTCTGATACGACCTTGCGCTCACCAGCAGAGGCGTAGAGCCGGGTTCCAGCCGAGGCAGAGCCGACTATCGGCCATGTCTACAGCTGCCGACGAGCAGTAACTAGTTACAATTAATGACAATCTCTGATTTTGTTTTCAGAGGGACAGGCACAGGTTGGTTTATTTCTCTATTTTTCCGATCTTTGAACCTGTTGAGTCAACTCGGAGCCGCATATCGGATCGACGCATCCGCTTCCGAGTCGTCTCAAAGCCAATCTAACGAGTCAGAGTCAACCCGGCTCAACTCGGCGCAACTCGGGCGAGTCATGAAGCGGGGCTCCGAGAGAAACCGGCGAGTTTTTGTGATACGCAGCTTGGACGTCGAGCCGTATCACTGAAAGAGAAACTCCATATTGTACAGTTGAATGATATCTTTTGCTATGGAAATTTCTAGAGGACTGTTCTGATAATTTATATTTCCAAAATTAATCTCCGAATTAAAATCTGATTACGCAAATATAGTGTTGGATTAATAATTATAATTGGTAGTTGCATAAACTTGGTTCCTTTTGGTTCAGTGACACGTTATGTTACGTCCATTTGTGTTTTGCAGTTATGCATTCCGTCACCGTTCCGTTCAGTTCCATGTCGTTGGTTCCGTTGAGCGTCGTTCGTCGTCGTTGGTTCTGATGTCCGTTACGTGCGTTCCGTTTAGTCCTTCGTATCGTTTGCGTTGCGCGTTTGTGCCAGGTATATTCTTCCGTTTCTAGGTTTTATATTTTGTTAAGTGTTGTTTGTTTATTTTATTAAATTTCTAATAATTATTTTAGTTCCAGGTGTTTGTGAAGTTAATTTTTCATGGACCTGTTGGATGGTTTGAAATTTGGCAGACTATGAGTTCGGAGAACTGAATCGTGGAAATGGCGGCCTCCATTGACGAAGTGAACATTTGAACCTTCTACATGACTCTTGAATTCTGGAAGTGGCGCCCTCCATTGACCAAATGAACATCTGAACCTTGTACAAAGACTCTTGACTTGGAAAGAATATTATGACTAAAGGCAAAAAATAAACAATAAATCTCGTAACTTCAAATTAAAAACGAAGTTATAAATAGTAAAAGTTTGCTGTTGAGGAATTAATAATAAGAAGGTAAATGATACAAGTGAGCGTAAAAATTGCCTACAGGTATTAATCGTACGGTAAAGAGAATTACGTTATGTTATGAATTGAACTTGAATGAAAGGGGCGGACGGACCGGAGTACATAGCATCTCTTTATAAAAAAACTAAAAAAGAAAAGATAGATTATAGGTATTAGTACTCTGGTTTTATTAAAGTAATTAGTTTTTACTACGATGTAATTATAATAAAGATAGATGTGTGAACAATTGTTTGTGGTGATGTGTGAGAGAGTGAGAAACTGAATATGTTAGGAAATCAAGTGGGGAAGAGCTTAAAAAGGTTTAGAGAGAATATTTTTAGGACTAAATGGATGAAGGGGGGTGGGTCTTAAATGGGCGCTAGAAATACAATGCAATTTAATATATATAAATATTGATAATATTTAAATTTAAATTATTAAAATTTTAACAATTTGAAATTATTCGAATTTTTAAAATTAGAAATAAAATCGTTTCGATTCAAATTATTACTGACGGTTCAATTTGGATCAAAATGGTTAGAAATCATTTAGACATAAGAAAAAAAAGTAGGAATACTAAAAAAAAACCAAGAATACAAAACATAACAAAATAACCAATTCTTGTATATTAAGTTTGAGGAGGATTAAATTGTAATCATTAACACTATATTAAGATTTATCAAACAAACATTACTACTTAATAATATTTTATTATACTCTTATCTAGGAATATATGTATTTATCTGAGAATATTTGAGTATCTTTTTATTTTTCTGTGTTTACTTTGTATTAATAATAGATTTAAAAATTAATAAAAATTATTATATTCCTTAATGGTCTTATTTGAATTTAACAGATTTCCAAAATGAAAATCCAAATTCAAACTATTACTAACAAAAAAAACAAAACGCATCCCAATCCCCCCTAAATTATCGTTGGATGTGCTTGCTCCCGTCTGACACCACGTACCAGATAAGGGATAAAATCGTAACCTGCTCGGATTTACCCAGTGTACGCAAGGATATGTGGTGGCATGTGATGTCTAGATCTCTATTACAGCATGCATCCGCGATCAACTTGGAGGGTGCCAAAAAGACACAACGTGTGAGTAGACAAAAATAAGTATTTATTTAAAAACCATTTTACCAAATAAAGTTTTCACTCTCTGTTTTACAAAGCATGCATGTTTATCAATTTAAAACCATTTCTTTCCAATAAAACAGTACATACGGAAAATAAGTACTTTCAAGGTAAAACCAACACAGGTTAAAACAAACAACTAGACACAATCGATTAGTCAAAAACCTCGGGACCCATTTTCATATCCGGCATCCATACCTCTGCATCAAATCATCTGTCTTTATCAGGAAAATCACTGATCTCTATCCGGGAAATTACCTATCTCTATCTGTCAGTATCCGACATCAGTCTTATACTGTCAAATCATTCATCGTTATCAATGTCACGATTTTTCTACCGACACGGATACATGCACCCACCCCTTTACACAACTGATATGCACCCAGCACTGGAGTCTGCGACTCGACGTCTAAGTGCGGCACTAGGCTAGGATTCCCTGACTCGACGTCTCAGTGTAATAACTTGACACACCTGCAGGTAGTGTCTTCGTGACCTCTCCGGGGAGGCACATCCTGTAATGACCTGTCCCAAATTTTTGGAATTTATTAAGAATTAATCGGGGATTAGTCGAAGATTATCAAACGTTCAGGGTGAAATTACGACTTTGCCCCTAGACGAAGGCAAAAGGTTGACTTTTGACCCGAGAGGTCCAATGCACGAGGACCGAGGAGTCTTACGTAGATCGAGTCAATACAAATTTATAGACAGACGGCACGTCGAAATCGGATATTCGACGGAAAAGATACGAGTTACAAAAGATTTCAGGAATTATTTACGGTGGCACGTTTTACGAGGCAAAGTTGACTTTTGTCCTGTTGTGGGCCCCATATATTTTGAACAGGCCCAATGGATGAGTGACAAGTGTCACTCAACCATTGCTCACCTAACACAGATACATGCACCCACCCCTTTCATTCTCATCTGTTTCATTCAACCAACCAAAACCGAAACCCCTCAAACCCGTGCAACCCAGAACACCTCCACCCCATCTTATTCCCTCATGTGATGACTGAGTGACTGTGAGTGAGAGGTTGAGTTGGACGGACGACGGAGGGACGGCGGTGCACAGCGGAGGAACCACAGCCAGGTAAAAGCTGAAACCGTTAAATAGGTCGATTTTCGAAGTGGGATTTAGAGGATTATTGGGTCATTTCTAATGATTGGGGTCTTCTTTGGATGGTTGTTCGAGTCATTGGGTATAAAAAAAAAGAGGCTGAGGACGGCGGACTAGCCTGGACAGAGGCCTGAAAACTGAGCCGTGAGAATCATGATCGAACAGGTAATCCCTAGCCAGTTTTAAACGTTTTTGAACCCATAGATCGACAGGGGAGGATTCGACGATCACACTGAAAGAAACGGCTTCGAAAACGGTGGTCGGAGCTGGAAGCAAAAGTCGGGTTGGGTCCGCGAGTGTACGCGACCAGGAACAATGAACCGGGTTGACCCAAATAGAGGTCAAGGATGATAATGGTGTCATCGATGACGTCAATAGATGGCATCATCGATGGCGTCATTAGATGGCGTGTAACGACCCGTCCCGAATTCCGGGATTAGTTTAGTGATTAATCTTGATTAGTGAGGTTGAACGGTGGTTAGTAGGGCGGAATCGGATAAATTGTGCAAAATGACCGTTTTGCCCCTGGTCGTGGGCAAAATGTTGACTTTTTGTTCGGGCTGTCAAATGGACTTTGACCGATGACCGTGACGTAGTTCGGGACGTCACGAGTTCATAGACAGGTGGCACGTTCGATTTCGACATTCGTAGAGAAAGTTATGGTGTTCGGAAGTTGAGGGGTATTTTGGTAATTTGGCTTGTTAGGGGCCAAATGTTGACTTTTTGATCGGGAGGTCCGATGGACGAAGGCCAAGGACCGTTACGTAGGTATCGTCGATACGAATCCAACGACAGGCGGCATGCCGAAATCGGAGATCCGACGACGACGTTATGGTCAAGGAAACGAACTAACGAACCGAGGCCGGGATTAAAATAATAATATAATAGTGAATAGTGATCGTTGACCCTACACACCTGGATGAGTGACAAGTGTCACCCATCCCTTGTTTCCAGCTCCTTGTTTCCCTCCAAACATCATCATTACTACATCATCATCATCTAATCCACCATTTCCCCTAATTTTCTCCATTTTGTTCCTAAACCGTGCACAAAATGTGGGATTCGGAGTAGGGAGAATTGGCTCCCTTCTTCTGCTGTTCTTGTGAGAAAATGGGAGACTAGGATGAGGGAATTAACGGGGAAACACGAGGGGTTGTGAGGATGTTGAATTTTGGATTTTGGATTTCGGGAAAATTGGGGGGAAAATTCGAATACTGGGAATTGGGCTGTGATGATCGAATTGGAGGTTACAAACATCTTCCTGAGGTTGTGACGAGTTGATCCACATCAAAAACGAGAAGGATTGGTGCCGTTTTGGCTCTGATCGAGCTTGGTGACAGAGGAAGAAATCGAGGCTGAGTCGTGGAGTTTGGGGCTGTGATTGACTCAATTGTTGTGGGGAAATGATTTCTCATGATCCCACGATGCTTCTGGGATCATCAATTGAAGGAAACCGGCTGAGATCGATGAAACTCCATGGTTGCACAGTGGACGGTGTTCATACTTGAGTCGTGATCATTTGCTGATCAAACGACGAA
Source organism: Prinsepia uniflora (assembly GCA_032719365.1). Classification (NCBI taxonomy): domain Eukaryota; kingdom Viridiplantae; phylum Streptophyta; class Magnoliopsida; order Rosales; family Rosaceae; genus Prinsepia; species Prinsepia uniflora. The sequence goes on along the minus strand of CM064861.1, from coordinate 43,588,134 downwards.
ATTGATGTGGGGGAATTGTTCCTCGTGGTCCACTGATGCTTCTGGTTGAACCAATTTAGGGAAATCAATCGAGATTGAAGGAATCCCATGATTGAACAGTGACCGAGTGTTCTTCGTGGATCATCATCGAATCGTGGGAATCTGGGTAAGGATTTGTGTAATTGAGTTTACAGACTTATAATTGGACTTAAAACGAAGCTAATGGATTGATCAATTGAAGGAATTAGGATCGAATTGACAGGATTGGAACCGGGTTGTGTCGCGGGTGAATTGGACCCGTTTACCAGACAAACGGGTTGGGCTGGTGACACTGTAGCAGGCGCGTGAGTTTCACGCGCAGCCACTCACGGCGGCGCGTGGCGGCGCGTGGGCACAGATCTCGAGGTGAGGTCAACATGACTTCTGTCCTATTTATTGTAACGGACATTTTGGAATTGGTTTCGTGTCGATCGGACACCGTCTCAATATTGTTCGGGATGTCCGAAGGTTTTAAATTAAGTTTAAAAATAAGTAAAAATTCGGGAAAATTACGGGACTTTGATAGGATGTTAATGATGAGGTTAGTAACCCTCTAATGTGATTTGGACAGGATTGGGAGTCCCGGTGATAGTGGTGTGGCCCGGGAGGGCCGGTGGCACGCGTATCGAGGCACACGGTTAAAACGGTCTGTGAGTGGATTTTGGTTTTATAAATCCTATGCATGCTTAAATGTGTTATATGGTTTATATATATGATTTCTATGATGGTATTTGTGAGTATTGATTTTGGGTATGTTGCACGTATTTCGAGGTGTTTTCCGTATTTCACGTGTATCGGGATTAACGGTTTATTTGTGGTTTTGCATGCTTGTGGTTAATTAAATATTATGATAAAATGGTTTTTATATTGGAAAGATGAACTCGGGCTTGAGGCCCACTTGTTTTGGAAATTTCGGACTTGGAGTCCATTTGAGAATCGGGCCGGGGGCCCAGTTGGTTAATGAAATCGGGCCAGGGGCCCAGTTGGTATAAAATCGGGCCGAGACCCATTTGAGTTATGTTATCGGGCATGGGGCCCAGTTGGATTAAAATGATGATTTCGGGTCAGGGGCCCTATATTTAATAAATGTGGTTTCGGGTCAGGGACCCTAAATGGAAATGTGTTGTTTTATGGAAAATTCGGGCAGGGCCCATTGTGATGTTGTGAAATGAGTTAATAAAACTATTTTTTTTCCATATACCATCTGTACACATGGATATATGATGGTCTCCTCCAGATGTCTGGGACACTGGGGAAGTCACGGTGCATTGCTTGTGAAGGGTCACCATACGGAGCAGCCGGACCGTATGATGACTCAGGAGCAGGATTGCTATGATTGACGTCTGGGACGTCAGACATCAGGGATGTCGGATATATGGACCCGGAGAGACCCCGGGCAGCACGCGTAGCTTGTGAAACCGTGAGACATGACGTCAGGGACGTCTCGCATCAGGGATGCTGGTGATGGTAATGGTAAAATACGAATTAATGTTCATTTATGGTAGTGGGTGGTGACCCACATGGTCGTATATGTATGGTGGTGGTATTCCATGGTTTTGGGCTGAGTTCCCACACTTGGTTTTTGGTTAACGGTTTTTGGGCTAAGGCCCTAAGGGCTCGGTTGAGCAAACGTTTTGGTTACTGGTTTTTGTGGCATGCATACGTTTTTATTGGAGGACATAAATGTCTTATAAATGTATTTGATGAACTTACTGGTTTTTGTCCACTCACAGCTTTTGGTTTTAATGCCCTTCAGGTTGATCACAGATGCGATTGCAGCAGAGACTGGGACATTGCACATCTCCTCCATCGATCCTTGCGCACTCTGGATGCCCTGTTTGGGCAGTGGCTCTTGGTCATCCTTTGTCTGACACCCCTTGTTGGACGGGAGCAGGGCACATTTCATGGTAATCCCGGGGGGATTGGGATGGGTCCTGTCATGGCGTCATCGATGACGTCATTAGATGGCTTCATCGATGACGTCATTAGATGGCTTCATCGATGACGTCATTAGATGGCTTCATCGATGACGTCATTAGATGGCATCATCCTGTGAGACCTGACATATCAGACTGACGTTAGCGTTGACTTTACTGTTCGACGTTAGCGTTGACTTTGCCGACGTCAGCATTAAATTTTTGGTATACGTTGACTAGCCACTTTGTGAAAAGACCCATCCCGATTATCCCTCGATAGTCGTGATGAATCCTGCTCCCGTCTGACAATAACTAAAAATTACCGAAAGTAACCAAACTTATATACATACACCACACAACAAATCCCGAAAACATTGTCAGACAAGGGATAGTTAAGTTTTACAAACCAATGACGTCACAAGTTTGACTAGTCAAAGACAATATAGAGCATAGGTACTATTACAGATAGGGGTCAAATTCCTACTCTGTAGAGTGTCTGAGTACGTAACGGTCTATTTATTCTTTTGCCTCGCTTGCCTCGTTTCTAGCCCTCGTACCTGTGCACTGGCCTGGAGGGTGCATAAAACAGTAAAAGTGTGAGTGGACAAAACAAGGTTTGATAAATACATTTACCAAAACACATTTCTTACCCTCCAGTTTTCACAAACATGCATGCATATCATAAAACACGAGTAATAATAAGAAATCAGTCAAATATGTTCAATGGACCAATCAAAACAATTTCCACAAAATCCACGGGACTTATTTCCATATCTTGTTGCTTAGAGTCACGTTTATCCCTGCAACGCGTGCATATCAATAGGCTCAAGGACCGCTCAAAATCCGAGCATCCGCCGTTGTGAACACATCACCAGCCGACAATCCAGATCTAGTGAACACATCACTTACCGATCTATGTATATCCAGCACATATGATCTGAGTCAAGCCTCCCTCGGCTGCTCGACAAAGACCGTGCTACGTGACCTCTTCGGGGTAAACATTTCCATCCCGAAGGCGAGCGTTATCTCCAGGGTGCACTCCGGGGAAAAACATATTTTCTCCCGAAAGCCCTAAATATCCGCAACATATCATCATCACAAAAACCAGTGAAAACAGTTGCATTGAAAACCAAATCATATATCAACACAGGGTCTCAGCCCCAAAATAACCAAAGTCCCGATTTACTTTATAAATCCGAAATCATCAATATCATCATGTAATCACATGGAAATACAAATCCAATCAGAAACACAATTCCATTGGGTCTCAAGCCCAAAATATCATTTTCACGTAAATCCGTGCAACCGTAAACCGGAGTTGCCACGATCACGTAAATCCATAAAATCAATCACTAACTCATAATCCGAGTCAAATGTCATTTTTAATCATTTTCAATCCCGGGCCCACACCCAAAACATCAATTTCGTCATTTCTCCAAACTCGTGCCAAAATATAATATAATAATCATAAAATCGAGAAATCGCCAGATTGAAACATCAATCATGCCAAAGCATATAAAATCATATAATAAAGCATTTAAAATCATATATGCATGCATCACGGTTAGAAAACAAAAGTCCACTCACACACACCGTCCCGATTGTTCAGCCTCTAGCTGCTCGTTTTCTTCCGACGTCCCGGGAATATTCCAGCCTGTCAAACAAAGTGATTTAAGGTTACTAGACTATCATATAATCCTTAAATAAGAATCCCCTAATTGTCGGAATTTTATAATATTATTTTAATATAATTTAAACGTTTCGGGTACTCGGAACTACGCTGAAACCATATCTGATTGACCCGAAACCAACGCGGATAGGTTCGTATCATCGAGAACATCAAGTTTCATGTTGAACACTTCGCCATAATCCCCTCCACGCGCCGTCACGCGCCACCGCAAGCGGCTGCGCGTGAGAGCCACGCGCGTAGCACAATACTGCTACAGTACTTCGTTCTCACCCGTTTGTCTGATAAACGGGTTGAAATACCCGCGATAGAACCCGATGCAATCTCAGTCAATTCGACCTCAAATTGATCCATTCTTTCAATTGATCCCATCTAATCCCACTTCATTTCAGTTCTGTGTAACGACCCGTCCCAAATTCCTAGATTAGATTAGTGACTAATCAAGATTAGTGAGGTTAATCGGTGATTAGTTAGGCGAAATCGGACGAACGATGCGAAATGACAGTTTTACCCCTAGTCGTGGCAAAACGTTGACTTTTCGTTCGGGCGGTCAAGTGGACTTTGACCAATGACCGTGACGTAGTTCGTGGCGTCACGAGTCCATAGACAGGCGGCACGCTGAAATCGAACTTCGTACGGGAGAGTTATGGGTCACGGAAGTTCGGTTTCACTATGCACGTACTCCGAGACGGAATGATTTGGCGAAATCTGATTGGGCAGATATTTTTAGTGGGTCCCATGGATGAGTGACAAGTGTCACTCATCCTATTGGTCAATACCCTTAATTTGTGGATCTAATTAATAAAATATTATTATTTTAATTATTTTATAATTAATTCTAACAACCTTAAATCCTAACCATCCATTCTATTTTAATCTCTCAAATCCTAACCCTCCATCCCATTCCTCTCATCTGATCTAACATCTTCTTCATCACATTTTCATTTCCTCTTCTATTTTCCTTCATAACCCGAAACCCACCATAACCCCATTTTCTTCATTTTCTTCAAAACACACACACCACCACCCTTCCTCTTGTGAGCCCGTGAGTGAGTGTGAGGAAGTGAGGAAGGGATGAGATGATGAATGACCGGGACAGAGCCACGGTGGCTCACGGCGGCGCACGGCGGCGCACGGCCAAGGAAACCCGTGAGGTAAGAAAACTTTGAAAATCCAAATATGAGTTTTAATGGTTTTTAATCGATTTTTTAATTAGGTTAGGTTTCTGGGGACCCTAGGAGTAGAATGGGATTAGTTTTGGAGCTTGGGATGGCCGGAAACAGCCGTGAACGGCCGGAGAAAATCCGGCCACCATTGATGGCGGATGGAAGCTCGGTTTCGGGTGGTTTTTCTTAGTTTTAGGGATTGGGTTCGATAGGAAATGAAGAAATAGGAATTTAGGGATTAAAATGGGACCAAACGGACCCCGAATCGGTCCGAAAACTGAAGAAAAACCGAGATGAACAGTAACCGTGAATAGTAACCGTGAATAGTAACTGGTTCAGTTTTGAGGTTGATGCCGATGAACAGTGTTTTCGACTTTCTAGGGGCTCGTGAGGGCCCGTGGGCCATAATTTGGGAAAGTGTTCAACACGGGAAATCTTTTATTCGATGTAACGAAGATTTTGGGGCTGGTCTCGCGTCAATCGGACATTGTTTCGATAGTTTTCGGGGTGTCGGAAGGTTTAGGGTCGGTTTAAAAATAGTTAAAAGTTCGGGAAAATTACGGGGCTTTGGTAGGAGGTTAATTAAGTAGTTAGTAACCTTCTATTAAAATTTGGACAGGTTTGGCAGTCCCGGTGACGGTGATCGGCTCGGGGAGCCGTATGGCACGCAAATCGAGGCGGCAGCTCGGACGGTCTGTGAGTGGACCTTGTTTTCTAAATTGGTGCATGCATAAATGTTTATTATATGTTTTAAATGCTTGTTTGTAATGCCATGAGTGCATTTGCATGTGGTTACATATAAGCACGTATTTCGAGGTTTCGGCTTTATACGGTGCTTATACGAGTCTGTATTTCTTATTTGGTTTTAATGAACTGGATTTGGATTTCAAAAGGATAAACTCGGGTATGAAACCCATTTGGTTTTGTCTCGGGTATATGACCCTAGATTTCGGGCACGGTGCCCAGCTGATGTCATATGTTCGGGCACGAGACCGAGTTATTTTACGGTTTTATGATTTTGGGTCAAGGACCCTAGATAGATTTCCAAGTTCATGACGGTTTATGGGCACCTGCATGAACTCTGGAATGGTCATTGCGGTTCATGACGGTTTATGGGAACTGGCATGAACCTTTGTCAGGTCATTCTGGTTCTTGACGGTTTATGGGGACCAGCATGAACCCTTGTTGGTTATTACGGTACATGACGGTTTATGGGAACCGGCATGTTACCTCGGTTATGTTATTACGGTACATGACGGTTTATGGGAACCGGCATGCTACCTGGTTATGTTATTATGGATCATGACGGTTCAGGGGAACCGGGCATGGATATTATGTTATGTATATATATGTTCATCTACCTTCCTTTACTTCTATTATCTCCTCCGGGGAGGGTCGTTGGCCTGGGTGGACCCCGGAGTAGTCACGGAGCACCGACTGAGTGGAGTCACCCCCTAGTTGGGTTCCTTACTCTCAGGAAGGCTATGGTTACTATTACCTCGGGTAGGGTCAATGGTCTGCGGACATTGACCTTGACTTTGAGATGACTCGGATTGAGACCCGGGTAGCACGCGCGTAACTTTGGATACCGTGACAGGATTGGTTGTGTGACTTATATGTATATATATATGATATGTGGTGTGCACAGGTGTGCACAGGATTTGAGAAGTGGCTCGTGTACTTGGTTTCTTTATGGTTTGGGGCCGAGTCCCTTATGGATTTGGGCAGTGGCCCGTATGGTCGTTTTTATTGTGGTCCTTTCGACCTTGGTTTATATCTGCTTTGGGCTTAGTCCCACATATGGTTTGTTTTGGATAAATGGTTTTCGAATGCATGCATGCTTTTTAGTGGAGGGTACAAATGTCTTATGAAATGTTTTTATAAACTTTTGTTTTGTCCACTCACAGTTTTTAATGTTTTGACTGCCCTTCAGGTTGACATCGGATGTGGACTGTAGCAGAGACCGAGATATCACATGCCTCCTCCGGATCTTGGCGTACTCTGATAGCTCGGGAGGGCAAAGGTCGGAAATATCCCTTGTCTGACACTCCGTGTCAGACGGGAGCAGGGTCATCCCACGTTAATCCCGGGGGGATTGGGATGGGTCCTGTCAACGTGGTATCAGAGCATAGTATTGCTCGTAGGATGCTTATCAGGGCATGGTTGCTCATGTTACTCTGAATTCCAGAGCGTGTTTTGCGTACTACTCCTTACGCTGGTCGAGGATGTGATATCTCAAGGGGCTGCAGTTCGTGGTCAACCTGATTGTTGGGGTGCTGGTGCGATAGTTAGTAGGATTGGCATGCCTTGGTTCGACATTTGAGGCCGGGGTTGCCATAGTTCTGTCAGGGTTGACAGTGTGAGACCCTACGGAAGGGATGACGTACCTGTACGTTAACGTTTTGATCGTGAGACGGTTAGTTGGGATCGTCTTTCACGATGTCGTAGGATTGGTTCCGACGACTAGTTGGGAATTGTGATCATCGGATTTGGTTGAGTTAGATGGATTTACTGCAGTCGGCAGTTAGCAACCGGATTCGGAGAATCCTAGTTGATTGACGGTAGGATTTGATTGACGTCTTTACGATGTCAAGACCGCGGAGTCGGTCAGATTGTTGATTTTACTGCCTTATGCAGTTGGGTTCAGTGGAACTCTAGGTGTGATCGTGGAACCCTACCGTATGTGTATGGTTCAGAAATGGGAGTTGACGAGTGGTTTGACTTGGACGACTATTCGGGTTTGGATTCGTTAGTCGGTCTAGTCATGTCAGCTTGTGTTGGGACTGCACTTCGCAGTCGAGGTTATATTTATCGGTTAGACATAGTTGGTTGTCATGGTACTTTAGTTGTCGTTTGGTGCAACTAAGGTCATTGGTGACCTGGTAGAGGACATTGGGTTAGTCGAGTTGCGACTGGTTAGAGTTTGGTTGGACAGGTTACCAGGGTTGGTACTTTTCGATGGAATCCCTGAGTGGGATACAGAGTAGTTGGTACGGGCGATTGATTTCGTTGGATACGGAGTCTGGATATAGCGAGGTCTGGTAGTTAGGTCTGCACGAGTCTGTGGAAGGCACTACTACTGAGAGTGGTTGTAGCTGTGGTTATTGGAAATCGGGGACGTTCAGGGGACGTTTCCTTTTCTCGTATGAGTTGTCAGGGTGATTGTACCCAGAGGTGTTGGGTACGAGGGAGGCAGAGTTTCTCCTATTTGAGCATAGGTATGGGATCGTCGCTTGGTATGAGCGGATATCCAGGGTTGTCAGTTTTGCACATGGTGTGCCGATACTGATGCTGGTTGCGTGTACCGATAGTATTGTGGGCCGACGCTGATACTAGCGCTGGTGCCGGTGATCGTGATGACGATGAATTACGTATCGGGATGTGACATCCGTCGTGATGGGCATATGTTCGGCATCTGTGGTTCGAGAGTGGATCACGGATAAAGTTAAACTGGTAATGGAAACGTAGATGTCCAAGTACGTTGTTTCCAATCTTGTTGGAACTTCGAAATCGCGAGAGTTTGCGATTGAGGTGACGAGAGGAATGCGGGTTTTCCGCATTGGTATTGGGTATGTCGAAGTCGTTTGGGTGACTTCTCAGATTCTACCGTGGTAGATGACGTTGATGATATAGATGTTGTTGGTTGCCACTAGTACACTAATCGTGTATTGGTTGGTGGACCCGGGATTTGTTTTGGATCATCAGGAGGAGATGAGTATATCGAAGTTAGGTGACTGAAATTTCTCATTCTCTACTTGGTGGCAGACGATGTCAGGTTACGTGACGTGGTGAATGCAGCGAGCTTGGTTGTATTCACATAGGATGAGTTTTGATGTCACAGTCTTGTATCATCTTTGATTTTCCTCGGTGGAATGACAAGGATCGATACGAGGTAATCGGTGATAACCCACAGTCTCGGCGTGTCTCGTCGTTGACTAATCTATTTAGATGTGGGAAATGGTTGAGGACTTTGGACGTCGTGACGATCGGGGATCGTGACGTCTATGGTCGGTTGACGTAGTGTTGGATCTGGATCGTGATTTGGATATCCAGATAGGTGGAGAGTTTATTACTCTTACTTGGATGTTGAGTGAAGCATGATGGGACTGAACTTCTTTTCGAGGTAAATCCTATATGGCTTATTACTCGCCTGAGTAGTTGTCCGATGAGTAGGTGTCTGACGAGGTCGGATTTTGTCTGACCTAGTGTTGTGTTGATGTTGGGATTGACTTCCCTATGAAGTCAATCGTTTGTAATAGGGTAATCGGTTTAGCAGGTAACCGATAGGTTTGGTTTTGGTATGTCTCGGTAGACGTGAACGATATTTCGAGTTTTGGAATCAGATTTCTGGATGACGATTCAGGATTTGATTTTGGAACTTGAAAGAGGATTTCTGGAGTTGGGGTTTGGAATCGGATTCTGGGTGACGATTCAGGATTTGATTCTAGAGCTTGACTGTGGAATTTCTTTTATGGATTTGGGTTCGGAATGGTTATTCCAAATGCTAGCTTACGGAATAATGATTTCGGATTCGGATTTGGACATGATTATGGATATGATTTCTGGGTTTGGATTCGGGATGTCTTACAAAATTGCGGATTCAGATTCGGATTCGAAAATAGATGATGGGTTGGAGTTTCGATTTGTCTAATGCTGGATTGGGCAGATGGACTCCATGGTTGAAACGTGATTGCCTACAACCTAGGTCGTCGTGTTGACGTCGTTGTTGTTGTAGTCTGATTGGTGGGTAGATGTACGTACCTTGTACGTTGTTCAAGGTACAATACCAGGTAGACTTGTCGTGCCTGGTGACGGTATATAGGTTATACCAGTGGTATATTGGTGAACGTGTTGGTAGTCGGATTGGTTCCGATACCATCAGATTAGTTGAGGTCGTGGACTGGACATTGGATACTGTGTAGTGGGTCATGGTATTCTGATGGGTCTAGTTACGCACAGATTGAGTGAAATGCTTTGTGGGTAAGTGTTTACTCCTGGTTGGGTCCGTTGGTGGTTAGTGTAACCACGAGTGAGTATAGTGTCAGTTTTCGACTGACGACTGTCAAGTGGTGACGGTCTGTCGGAGGTGTCAGCGTGGATCGTTGAGTGAGGTCTGATGGCTCCCAGTGGGAGCAGACGTCAGGATAGATTAGTGATTGAGAAGGGAACCGTCTAGTTGGTTGTGTCAACGAAATGGTAAATTTGACAAGTCATGTCAATTCAGAGCGTAAGACTTCTGTCATTCGACGTGGTCGAATGTAGTCGATACGACGAGAGCGTTAGTGGCACGTCTAGCTGTAGACGAGTAAGTATTGTTCTGGTTAGTGGGTGTACTCGCGTACACGTGTTGCGTGGTAGATCGAATTATTTCCACGAGGTGGATGTGGAATCAAGATAGTTGGAGTTTCGAGAACGAAACTAATTAAGGAGGGAAGAACGGTTAGATTAGGTCGGTTGGAATTTCGAGGACGAAATTAATTAAGGAGGGAAGGTTGTAACGACCCGTCCCAAATTCCTAGATTAGATTAGTGACTAATCAAGATTAGTGAGGTTAATCGGTGATTAGTTAGGCGAAATCGGACGAACGATGCGAAATGACAGTTTTGCCCCTAGTAGTGGCAAAACGTTGACTTTTCGTTCGGGCGGTCAAGTGGACTTTAACCAATGACCGTGACGTAGTTCGTGACGTCACGAGTCCATAGACAGGCGGCACGCTGAAATCGAACTTCGTACGGGAGAGTTATGGGTCACGGAAGTTCGGTTTCACTATGCACGTACTTCGAGACGGGATGATTTGGCGAAATCTGATTGGGCATATATTTTTAGTGGGTCCCATGGATGAGTGACAAGTGTCACTCATCCTATTGGTCAATACCCTTAATTTGTGGATCTAATTAATAAAATATTATTATTTTAATTATTTTATAATTAATTCTAACAACCTTAAATCCTAACCATCCATTCTATTTTAATCTCTCAAATCCTAACCCTCCATCCCATTCCTCTCATCTGATCTAACATCTTCTTCATCACATTTTCATTTCCTCTTCTATTTTCCTTCATAACCCGAAACCCACCATAACCCCGTTTTCTTCATTTTCTTCAAAACACACACACCACCACCCTTCCTCTTGTGAGCCCGTGAGTGAGTGTGAGGAAGTGAGGAAGGGATGAGATGATGAATGACCGGGACAGAGCCACGGTGGCTCACGGCGGCGCACGGCCAAGGAAACCCGTGAGGTAAGAAAACTTTGAAAATCCAAATATGAGTTTTAATGGTTTTTAATCGATTTTTTAATTAGGTTAGGTTTCTGGGGACCCTAGGAGTAGAATGGGATTAGTTTTGGAGCTTGGGATGGCCGGAAACAGCCGTGAACGGCCGGAGAAAATCCGGCCACCATTGATGGCGGATGGAAGCTCGGTTTCGGGTGGTTTTTCTTAGTTTTAGGGATTGGGTTAGATAGGAAATAAAGAAATAGAAATTTGGGGATTAAAATGGGACCAAACGGACCCCGAATCGGTCCGAAAACTGAAGAAAAACCGAGATGAACAGTAACTGTGAATAGTAATCGTGAATAGTAACTGGTTCAGTTTTGAGGTTGATGCCGATGAGCAGTGTTTTCGACTTTCTAGGGGCTCGTGAGGGCCCGTGGGCCATAATTTGGGAAAGTGTTCAACACGGGAAATCTTTTATTCGATGTAACGAAGATTTTGGGACTGGTCTCGCGTCAATCGGACATCGTTTCGATAGTTTACGGGATGTCGGAAGGTTTAGGGTCGGTTTAAAAATAGTTAAAAGTTCGGGAAAATTACGGGGCTTTGGTAGGAGGTTAATTAAGTAGTTAGTAACCTTCTATTAAAATTTGGACAGGTTTGGCAGTCCCGGTGACGGTGATCGGCTCGGGGAGCCGTATGGCACGCAAATCGAGGCGGCAGCTCGGACGGTCTGTGAGTGGACCTTGTTTTCTAAATTGGTGCATGCATAAATGTTTATTATATGTTTTAAATGCTTGTTTGTAATGCCATGAGTGCATTTGTATGTGGTTACGTATAAGCACGTATTTCGAGGTTTCGGCCTTATACGGTGCTTATACGAGTCTGTATTTCTTATTTGGTTTCAATGAACTGGATTTGGATTTCAAAAGGATAAACTCGGGTATGAAACCCATTTGGTTTTGTCTCGGGCATATGTCCCCAGATTTCGGGCACGGTGCCCAGCTGATGTCATATGTTCGGGCACGAAACCCAGTTATTTTACGGTTTATGATTTTGGGTCAGGGACCCTAGATAGATTTCCAAGTTCATGACGGTTTATGGGAACCAGCATGAACTCTGGAAAGGTCATTGCGGTTCATGACGGTTTATGGGAACCGGCATGAACCTTTGTCAGGTCATTCTGGTTCTTGACGGTTTATGGGGACCAGCATGAACCCTTGTTGGTTATTACGGTACATGACGGTTTATGGGAACCGGCATGTTACCTCGGTTATGTTATTACGGTACATGACAGTTTATGGGAACCGGCATGCTACCTGGTTATGTTATTATGGATCATGACGGTTCAGGGGAACCGGGCATGGATATTATGTTATGTATATATATGTTCATCTACCTTCCTTTACTTCTATTATCTCCTCCGAGGAGGGTCGTTGGCCTGGGTGGACCCCGGAGTAGTCACGGAGCACCGACTGAGTGGAGTCACCCCCCAGTTGGGTTCCTTACTCTCAGGAAGGCTATGGTTACTATTACCTCGGGTAGGGTCAGTGGTCTGCGGACATTGACCTTGACTTTGAGATGACTCGGATTGAGACCCGGGTAGCACGCGCGTAGCTTTGGATACCGTGACAGGATTGGTTGTGTGACTTATATGTATATATATATGATATGTGGTGTGCACAGGTGTGCACAGGATTTGAGCAGTGGCTCGTGTACTTGGTTTCTTTATGGTTTGGGGCCGAGTCCCTTATGGATTTGGGCAGTGGCCCGTATGGTCGTTTTTATTGTGGTCCTTTCGACCTTGGTTTATATCTGCTTTGGGCTTAGTCCCACATATGGTTTGTTTTGGATAAATGGTTTTCGAATGCATGCATGCTTTTTAGTGGAGGGTACAAATGTCTTATGAAATGTTTTTATAAACTTTTGTTTTGTCCACTCACAGTTTTTAATGTTTTGACTGCCCTTCAGGTTGACATCGGATGTGGACTGTAGCAGAGACCGAGATATCACATGCTTCCTCCGGATCCTGGCGTACTCTGATAGCTTGGGAGGGCAAAGGTCGGAAATATCCCCAGACGGGAGCAGGGTCATCCCACGTTAATCCCGGGGGGATTGGGATGGGTCCTGTCAGATGAGTTTAATTACCACAATTAAGGTCTAAAACTTCACGACTCACGATCGAACTTCGACAGGTCTCCTATTCGGGTTTCACGATTCCGTTCCTGATTTTCCAATTAATTCACATAGTTAGCATCGTGAGAGTGTAGGGAACATTTCTACAAGATCAATTTCATACAAGCTTACCTCTAACTAACTGAACTCAAGCTCGATTTTCGGCAGCCATGGAAGCTTCTGTTCTTCCTCGATTCGACAGCAATTCTCTTCGTTTTTGTTGCAGGGAGTGTCGTTTTGATCCCAGAAGCTTAATGTAATCCTCAATTCCCCTTCTCTTGGTTCACAAATTCGAATTCGAATTCCCCCAAATTTTCTGAAATTTTCGAACCAAAATTCTCCGTGTTCTCACAATCCCTCGAGTTCCTCTCTCTCAGTTCAAGTCCTTAGTCTCTTAATTCCAAAATGACGATGAGCTAGTGGTTTATCACGGGTCAATTGAACAAAATGATGAGTTAAGCCATGATTTAGGGATAAATGTCAAAAGTGTATATCATTGTGTTTCCCTTAAGACCCGATTCCATGTTTTCTGAGGCAAGGATTAGACAAAAGACAGGTGTCATGGTCTGATCAAGGTTAAATGACCATTTTGCCCCTGTTCGACAAATTACCATTTTGCCCCTAGGCTTCCGTGACCCGTAACGTTCGTATCCGAACTCCGTTTTCGATGTGCCACCTGTCGTTGTACTCAGGGCATCGAGACCTACCTAACGGTCCTCGAATCGTGTGAAAATTAGTTGTCAAACAAAAAGTCAACATTTTCCCCCTTTTCGTCCAAATTACGAAAATGCCCTTGAACTTCCGATCGTCATAATTTTTTTCCTGATCGTCGGAATTGGGCGTGCCACCTGTCCATGGACTCGTGACGTCCCGAACTACGTCACGGTCATCGGTCAACGTCCGTTTGATGCACCAATCAAAAAGTCAACTAATCAACCATACTATTCACAAGGGTAAAAACGTCATTTATTCATTATGTTACAAAATTACATTTTCCGACTTTCCGGGGCGTTACAACCTTCCCCCCTTAAGAAATTTCGTCCCCGAAATTTCAATGAAACAAATACGGGTACTGCTCTCGCATCTGTGTCTCAGGTTCCCACGTAGCCTCTTCCACGTTCTGATTCCTCCAAAGCACCTTCACTAAGGGAATCGTCTTTCGTCGAAGCACTTTGTCCTTTCGGTCCAAGATCTATATAGGCTGTTCTTCAAAACTTAGGTCTTCTCTGAGTTCAACGGGTTGTTCCTCCAACACATGAGACTCATCATACACATATTTCCGTAGGATTGACACATGGAAAACATCATGGACCCTAGAAAGCTCAGAAGGTAATGCCAATTTGTAGGCAACCCAACCAATTCTCTCAACAATCTCATAAGGTCCAATAAAACGGGGGCTCAATTTCTCCCGTCTGCCGAATTGCACTATGCCTTTCCAAGGAGATAACTTCAAGAATACCCAATCTCCAACTGCAAATTAAAGATCTCTGACTCGGCGGTCCGCATAACTCTTTTGTCTATCTTGGGCTGTCTTGAGTCTGTCTCGGATGAGTTTAACCTTTTCTGTCGTTAAGTCTATCAATTCGGATTTAGACAATTTTCTTTCGCCCACCTCAGTCCAACATAAAGGGGTTCTGCACTGTCGTCCATATAAGGCTTCATAAGGAGCCATCCCAATACTTACTTGGTAACTATTGTTGTAGGCGAATTCCATCAATGGTAGATGTGACTCCCAAGTACCCTGGAATTGCAAAACACATGCTCTCATCATGTCCTCCAAGGTCTGGATAGTCCGTTCCGATTGCCCGTCGGTCTGAGGGTGGAATGCCGTACTAAAATGTAGTCTCGTCCCGAAAGCTTCCTGTAAGCTTTGCCAGAATCTGGACGTAAATCGGGGATCTCGATCAGATACAATAGAGACAGGAGTGCCATGTAGTCGAATAATCTCGTCAATGAAGAGTCTGGCATACTGCGTCAGCCGAAAGTCTTCCCTTACAGGTAGGAAATGTAATGATTTGGTAAGCCTATCCACAATTACCCAGACTCCATCGTGTCCTTTAGGCGTTCGGGGAAGTTTAAATACAAAATCCATTGTTATATGATCCCATTTCCATTCCGGGATCGGTAGTGGTTGCAGTGATCCATAGGGTCTTTGCCTTTCAGCCTTTACTTGTTGACATACCAAGCAGTTACTAACATACTCTGCAATCTCCCGTTTCATACCCGGCCACCAATAATGCTCTCGTAGCGTCTGGTACATTTTCGTCCCACCTGGATGCATGCATACGCCAAACTATGGGTCTCTTTCAGAATCTCTTTCTTTAATGTTACTTCTTCGGGCACACACAACCGTCCGTCCTTTACTAGGGCTCCATCCCTTCTAATTGCAACATCTTGTCGTTCCCCCGCATCAGCTTCAATTCGAAGGACACACAAGATAGGGTCTTCAAGTTGGGCTTCAATAACTCAATCGATCAGAATCGGTCGCACCTGGAAACTAGCCAATAAGCCACCTTGGTTATCCAGTCCCAAAGCAACTCCAGTCCTACGGAGTTCAACCAATAAAGGCAAACGTACCATTCGTAGATGTGCCACAGTATGAGCTGATTTCTGACTCAATGCATCAGCTACCACATTAGCTTTTCCAGGATGGTACTCAATCGTGCAGTCGTAATCCTTGATTAGCTCCAACCATCGTCTCTGTCTCAAATTCAATTCCTTCTGTGTGAAAAAGTACTTAAAACTTTTGTGATCAGTGAAAAGTCTACATGTCTCCCCATACAAGTAATGTCTCCAGATCTTTAGGGCATATACCACCGCAGCTAATTCCAAATCATGGGTGGGATAGTTACGTTCATGTGGTTTCAGTTGTCGAGAGGCATATACAATCACCTTTCCATGTTGCATTAACACACACCCCAAGCCTTGTAAGGATGCATCACTGTACACCTCAAACTCCCCACTATCGTCCGGAAGGGTTAAAATAGGAGCAGAGGTCAACCTTTTCTTCAGTTCCTGGAAAGTTTGCTCGCAGTCTTCACCCCAAACAAACTTGATTCCTTTTCTGGTTAGGCGGGTCATCGGAGCAGCAATCGCAGAGAATCCTTCCACAAAACGTCTGTAATAACCAGCCAAGCCCAAAAAGCTCCTCACTTCGGTCACTGTTTTCGGCTGCTCCCAGTGTTCTATCGCTTCTATCTTCTGGGGATCAACACGAATTCCATCCACGGAAATCACATGTCCCAGAAAACCAACACTCGTTAACCAAAATTGGCACTTACTTAGTTTGGCAAAGAGCTGGTTCCTCCTTAGCGTATCAAGCACAATCCTCAAATGTTCCTCATGTGCCCTCTTACTGCTTGAATACACTAGAATGTCATCAATGAACACAATAACAAATCGGTCAAGGTACTTCCGGAATACTCGGTTCATCAAATCCATGAACGCCGCAGGTGCATTAGTCAATCCAAATGGCATTACCAGAAATTCATAATGACCATATCGAGTTCGAAAAGCTGTTTTTGGAATGTCCTCCTCTCGAATCCTTAACTGGTGGTAACTAGAACGAAGATCAATCTTCGAAAAATACTTAGCTCCCCTTAATTGATCAAAGAGATCATCAATCCGAGGCAAAGGCTACTTATTCTTTATCATGACTTTATTGAGTTGCCTGTAATCCATGCATAGTCTCAAACTTCCTTCCTTCTTTTTCACAAACAATACTGGGGCTCCCCATGGCGATACACTCGGTCGAATGAACCCCACATCCACGAGATCTTGCAACTGTACTTTCAATTCCCTTAACTCAGCTGGTGCCATCCGATAAGGTGTCAAGGAAATAGGTCGTGTACCAGGAATTAGTTCGATGGTGAACTCAATCTCCAGAGCAGGTGGTAATCCTGGTAAATCCTCAGGGAATACATCTGGGAATTCACACACTATTGGGATATCCTCGGTTTTGGCTGGTGTATCCCGCACATCAACAACATAAGCTAGATAACTCTGGCAGCCCTTCCTTAAAAATCTATCTGCCGAGAGGGCTGATATGAATCTAGGGGTTAACATCCTCTGATCTCCCTGAAATATCACCTCAGGTAATCCATGGTTCTGAAGTACCACCCTCTTATTGAAACACTCGATAGAGGCATGATGGGTTGTCAGCCAATCCATCCCAAGGATAACATCAAAATCACACAAGTCTAGGAGTATCAAATCAACCTCTAGATGTACATCCCCTATCACAACAGGGTATCCCCGTGTCACCTGGTTTACTACATACAACTTTCTAGTCGGTGTACCGACTCCCATCTCACACCCGATCGCAGAAATCTCTCTATCTGCTAACAGTGCATACTCCCGAGAAACAAAAGAGTGGGTAGCTCCCGGATCTATTAAAGTACGTGCATCATGACAGAAAATAGTAAGCATACCTATCACCACCTCCGGGGCTGCCCGGGCCTCCTGTTGAGTCACAGCATAGACTCGAGCATGTGGTCCCGAAGTCCGACCACGCCCTCGTGATCCACCTGATCCACCATGAGTTCTGCCACCTCCTCTCCCACTTGTAGCATTTGAAGCCAAGGTTGTACTTGGTCCCCGCTCAGTAGAGCCACATCCGGTACCACTACTACCAACCAATCGTGGACAGTCTCTTTTGAAGTGACCCGGCTCCCTACAGTAAAAGTAGACAAGAACATTGCCCCGGTCATTACGCTGTCGGTTAGTGGATCCCACCGATGCCTCACTGAACTGTGCAGTCGCTGGTGGTCGATACCCAAATGTCTGTGTACTCCCACCTCCATAACTCGGACGAGCGCCACGAGAAGATCCAGAGCCATAATTACCTCTCTTGGAGGACCTCTGGTTCGCAGATCCCTGGTACTGACGGTCCCGGCGTCGACCAGAGCCCGAAAACTGTTGTGGCACTGGCAAGGTCACCTCAACTCGTGCAGCTGCATCAGACAACTCTCGCAGGGTGGCATAAGTTCCTACAGTCACAGCTCCCCGGATGTCATTCCTCAGTCCTTGCTCAAACCTTCGGCACTTATCCTCCTCGTTGGCTACATATAGAGGAGCAAAACTGGACAGGTTCAAGAATTTCTGCTCATAGTCTGCCACTGACATGTCCCCCTGATGTAGTTGTAGGAATTCAACCTCCCTAGCATTACGAAATGAGCGAGGATAGAACTGACCCAGGAAACGATGACGGAAGTCCTCCCAACTCATGGTACGGGCATCCATCCCTGTCAGCTGCAATCCACGCCACCATCGGTAAGCTTGGCTACTCAGCATAAATTTGGCCAGTGGAACCATATCTCCTGGTGGACATTTCATAATCTCGAAGATCCGCTCAAATTGGGTAATCCACTCATAGGCCTCTTCTGGGTCAGTCAGGCTAGTGAATCCAATGGCCTCTAAACGATGAGCGCTTTCTACGTCTGGACCCCCAAACTCATCACCAGCCTGGGTACGGGGCTCGCGCCTCGGAGGCATATTGTGATGTTCTGTAAGAGAAACATATCAGTATCACAACTCGTGCATAGTAATGTGCAAGACCGTAACCTAATGCTCTGATACCAATTTGAAAAGACCCATCCCGATTGTCCCTCGATAGTCGTGATGAATCCTGCACCCGTCTGACAATAACTAAAAATTACCGAAAGTAACCAAACTTATATACATACACCACACAACAAATCCCGAAAACATTGACAGACAAGGGATAGTTAAGTTTTACAGACCAATGACGTCACAAGTTTGACTAGTCAAAGACAATACAGAGCATAGGTACTATTACAGATATGGGTCAAATTCCTACTCTTTAGAGTGTCTGAGTGCACAACGGTCTATTTATTCTTTTGCCTCGCTTGCCTCGTTTCTAGCCCTCGTACCTGTGCATTGGCCTGGAAGGTGCATAAAACAGTAAAAGTGTGAGTGGACAAAACAAGGTTTGATAAATACATTTACCAAAACACATTTCTTACCCTCTAGTTTTCACAAACATGCATGCATATCATAAAACACAAGTAATAGTAAGAAATCAGTCAAATATGTTCAATGGAGCAATCAAAACAATTTCCACAAAACCACGGGACTTATTTCCATATCTTATTGCTTAGAGTCACGTTTATCCCTGCAACGCGTGCATATCAATAGGCTCAAGGACCGCTCAAAATCCGAGCATCCGCCGCTGTGAACACATCACCAGCCGGCAATCCAGATCTAGTGAACACATCACTTACCGATCTATGTATATCCAGCACATCTGATCTGAGTCAAGCCTCTCTCGGCTGCTCGACAAAGACCGTGCTACGTGACCTCTTCAGAGTAAACACTTTCATCCCGAAGGCGAGCGTTATCTCTAGGGTGCACTCCGGGGAAAAACATATTTTCTCTCGAAAGCCCTAAATATCCGTAACATATCATCATACAAAAACCAATGAAAAACAGTTGCATTGAAAACCAAATCATATATCAACACAGGGTCTCAGCCCCAAAATAACCAAAGTCCCGATTTACTTTATAAATCCGAAATCATCAATATCATCATGTAATCACATGGAAATACAAATCCAATCAGAAACACAATTCCGTTGGGTCTTAAGCCCAAAATATCATTTTCCCGTAAATCCGTGCAACCGTAAACCCGAGTTGCCACGATCACGTAAATCCATAAAATCAATCACTAACTCATAATCCGAGTCAAATGTCATTTTTAATCATTTTCAATCCCGGGCCCATGCCCAAAACATCAACTTCGTCATTTCTCGAAACTCGTGCCAAAATATAATATAATAATCATAAAATTGAGAAATCACCAGATTGAAACATCAATCATGCCAACGCATATAAAATCATATAATAAAGCATTTAAAATCATATATGCATGCATCACGGTTAGAAAACAAAAGACCACTCACACACACCGTACCGATTGTTCAGCCTCGAGCTGCTCGTTTTCTTCCGACGTCCCGGGAATATTCCAGCCTGTCAAACAAAGTGATTTAATGTTACTAGACTATCATATAATCCTTAAATAAGAATCCTCTAATTTTCGGAATTTTATAATATTATTTTAATATAATTTAAACGTGTCGGGTACTCGGAACTACGCTGAAACCATATCCGATTGACCCGAAACCAACGCGGATAGGTTCGTATCATCGAGAACATCAAGTTTCATGTTGAACACTTCGCCGGAATCCCCTCCACGCGCCGTTATGCGCCGCCGCAAGCAGTTGCGCGTGAGAGCCACGCGCGTAGCACAATACTGCTACAGTGCTTCGTTCTCACCTGTTTGTCTGATAAACAGGTTGAAATACCCGCGATCGAACCCGATGCAATCTCAGCCAATTCGACCTCAAATCGATCTGTTCTTTCAACTGATCCCATCTAATCCCACTTCATTTCAGTTCTGTGAGTTTAATTACCTCAATTAAGGTCTAAAACTTCACGACTCACGATCGAACTTCGACGGGTCTCCTATTCAGGTTTCACGATTCCGTCCCTGATTTTCCAATTACTTAGCATCGTGAGAGTGTAGGGAACATTTCTACAAGATCAATTTCATACAAGCTTACCTCTAACTAACTGAACTCAAGCTCGATTTTCGGCAGCCATGGAAGCTTCTGTTCTTTCTCGATTCGACAGCAATTCTCTTCGTTTTTGTTGCAGTGAGTGTCGTTTTGATCCCAGAAGCTTAATGTAATCCTCAATTCCCCTTCTCCTGGTTCACAAATTCAAATTCGAATTCCCCCAAATTTTCTGAAATTTTCGAACCAAAATTCTCCCAGTTCTCACAATCCCTCGAGTTCCTCTCTCTCAGTTCAAGTCCTTAGTCTCTTAATTGCATAATGACGATGAGCTAATGGTTTATCACGGGTCAATTGAACAAAATGATGAGTTAAGCCATGATTTAGGGATAAATGTCAAAAGTGTATATCATTGTGTTTCCCTTAAGACCCGATTCCATGTTTTCTGAGGCAAGAATCAGACAAAAGACAGGTGTCATGGTCTGATCAAGGTTAAAAGACCATTTTTCCCCTAGGCTTTCGTGACCCGTAACGTTCATATCCAAACTCCGTTTTCGATGTGCCGCCTGTCGTTATACTCAGGGCATCGAGACCTACCTAACGGTCTTCGAATCGTGTGAAAATTAGTTGTCAAACAAAATGTCAACATTTTCCCCCTTTTGTCCAAATTACAAAAATGCCCTTGAACTTCCGATCGTCATAACTTTTTCCTTGATCGTCGGAATTGGGCGTGCCACCTATCCATGGACTCGTGACGTCCCGAACTACGTCACGGTCATCGGTCAACGTCCGTTTGATTCACCAATCAAAAAGTCAACAAATCGACCATACTATTTGTCAGGACCCACCCTAGTTTCACCCCGAAAACCGAGGTAAATCCTGCTCCCGTCTGACACCCTGGCACAAATACAGTCAGACGCAGGAGAAATTATACTACATATCCCGAAGTCAACAGTTTACAGAGCATAGTACTCAATGCAAAAGAAAGAAAACTATTAAAATGTATACACGCACGCGGAAATTAAAACAAAATACTTCGGGATCCCTCACGTGACTTCTATGCCTCAGACGCTGCCTCGACGTCAAGACCCCACGCTAGCTCCACAACCTGGAGGGCAGTAAAAAACAGAAGGTGTGAGTGGATCATAAATAAAAGAAAAGTTTCCAAAACCATTTTATAAGAAAACCGGGTTTAGCCCTCCGTTTTGAAACCACATGCATAACCCAGTTCATAAAACAGTTATAACCCAAATCACCATAAACCACATCATAAGAAACAGAAACACTATAAAACGGGTATAAAAGTCATGTCATGAGCATCATAAAACCGTATCATAAACCGTGAATATCAAACCGTTCTTTTCCGATCAAACCTGCTGGATCTATCCCAGTTTTTAAACTCCCGAGTCTTTAAACTCAACAGGCCTACGGGCGAAATATCAATATATCCGAGTCTTTAAACTCCCGAGTCTTTAAACTCAATCCGGGTCTTTAAACCCAATCCGGGCCCGTCCCCCGTCAATCAATATCCGGGTCTTTAAAAACCTTTTCCAATCCAGCAAATCCAATCCAACACTGTTTGAAAACCTTTTCCAAATCCACATCCAAACCTGAATCCGAAATCACCGGTCCGAAGCCCTTCCGGCGTTCAGAACTGTCATTCCGAACCCAAATCCGGAATTCCACTTTTCAACTTTAAAACCAAAGTCCAATTGTTAACTTCCGATTTCAAAACCGAAACCTTGATCCTCAAAATCATATTCCAAAATCCACTTATAATCATTAGAAATCATTTAACGTTTGAAACCCCCAAAACCATAGCTTTATATTCAAAATCACCCTTTTCTCGTAAAACGTGCAAAATACGTTATTTCTCGAAAACCGTGCAATTATATAAAATCACATCATAAATCCAACATTCATGAAATCACAGATATAAAACAATTGTAGAAAACAGTTTTGCATGTTCGAGTTTAAGGAAAGGGTCCACTCACAGTACCGCGCCCTCACTCACGTCCTGAACGTCCAGCACGTTCCTCGGCCTCCTCGGGAAATACCGATCCTGTCAACAACCGCCAAAATACGTTACTAACGCATCCACGAGGATCCACCTTAATTCCCTTAAAAATCCCCGAATCCTAAACGTAAGAAACCGGGACCCTAAGCTTTCACCCTCGCAAAACGACTTCGATTCAACGTCCGAATAACTCGAAACCACTTCCATTAGACTCGTTATAACACTTAGACCAAAACCCATGTTGACCATTTTCCCCAGAACCGCCGCACGCGCCCCCACGCGCTGCCTAAAGTGGCTGCGCGTGGGCCTCATGCGCCAGCTACAGTACCACCGTCAACCTCACGTCGACCCGGTTCGCACCAGTAGCCTGCAACCTGAACCAGCGAGAGCGGTTCACCGCCGTGCCTGCACCAAAACACCTCATTTCTTCATCAACAGCTTCGTATAGTCCTAGGCTAGTCATCCCCCTCACTCTAGCACCTCGACTCACCCTCAAACCTATCGACTCAAGCTCGAACAAAAACCCGTACTTTCCCCTGTTCTCCTTCCCGGCCACCCAGGTCTTCCCCCTTCACGGTGTCGACCCTAAACTCTTCCTAAGACCTCACTGAGTCACACCCAACTCACAGAAACCCTCGACTCACTCCCTAAGTCCACGACTTCCCGTCTGAAACTCACGGCCAAAACAGAGCACACAGAGTCCCTTCCGTCGTGCCAACCGCCACCTTGCACCTCCCGTCACGGCAGCACAACCAGTAACCTCCCAGGACTCAACCGAACTCCCTAGACCTCCCTATCCTCTTCGATACAACTCCTCAACTCACGACTTTCGATTTGAAACTCAACGGGAAAACAGGGCAAGTTTACAGGGATGAGGGATTACCTGCAACCGTCCACCACCGTGCTCGTCGCCGTGTTCCCTGGAGTCCACAAAGCCGCCTCAGCCTCCTCTCGAGGTCAATTGCACTTACACACGGCCACAGCACCACCAGCTCCCTCAGTTCTTCTCTGTTTTTCTGGTTTTTCCCCGTGGCTCTCAACACACTCACACCACGATTCCTCACCTCCCAACAAGCTCACTAGCTCCCTCTCACTCTCCGATCACCCTCACACACTCACAACTCATCAGCACACACACGAGTACCCTTCAATTTTCCTCACCGCCTCACTCTGTTTCTGTTCTTCTCTGCGATCAACACACACACAGCACGGTTGCACCCAAATTATTGGACCGTGCACACACTAGAACCCCCCAGAATCCACTACACACTTGCCACATGTCACCATCCACTCCATTCTCTCACACATGGCCCAATCCCAGCCGTCCATCTGCCCTTCTCTCTGCACAATTCCCAGAGCACAAAGACCAAAATACCCCTCTTTTTAACTCAAAATTACAATTATGCCACTAACTTCCTTGACCCATAACTCGCACATTGTAAGTCCGATGAATACGTGCCACCTGTCATCGAACTCAGGACAACGAAATCTACGTAACCATCCTCGGTCAACGTACCAAAACCCGATCGTCCAAAAAGTCAACTTTTCCCCTTATTTTACCAACTTCCGAACATCACAACTTCCTCCTCGGATACCGGAATCGGGCGTGCCACCTGCCTACGGATTCGTGACGTCCTAAACTACGTCCTGGTCACCGGTCAAAGTCCATCAGACCACCCGACCTAAAAGTCAACTGTTTGCCCGAACTAGGGGCAAAATCGTCATTCTAGGCCAACGACCCCAACGAAACCAACTAACCACCGATTAAGCTCACTAATCCCATCTTAATAACTATCTAAACTTTAATTTCTGGGACGGGTCGTTACACTATTCACAAGGGTAAAAACGTCATTTATTCATTATGTTACAAAATTACATTTTCCGACTTTTCGGGGCGTTACACTTTGACCCTCGCGTGGGGCGAATGGGCACACATTTTGAGGTGGGACTTGGACCATTATAAAGGTTTTGACGATACGAATCCAATGGTGGTGGTTTCGAGTCGATCAGAGATCGTTAGGTTGGTCAAATTGAGGTTTAAAGCCTAGGGAAGCGTGTCAGGGACACGTGGAATTTTTCGGGAATATTGGGGGTTCTTGATTAGGACTTGTCTAGGTTGGTAGTAACCTTTGAGTATGTTTTGGACAAGTTCGGATGTCCCGGAGGGGTCGGATTAGTTCAAAAAGGCTTATGGCACCCGTGTAATGACCCGAACCTTTGTTATTATTATTTTAATGAGAAATGACCATTTTGCCCCTGAGGGGGAAAATTTGACTTTTGACCCAAAAAATAATTAGGACCTTGACCCATGACCATGGCATAGATTGCGACGTCACGAGTCCGTAGGCAGGCGGCACGTCGAAATCAGACTTCGTATGAGAGAGTTATGGTCACATAAGTAATTTTGGAGAAACTTACGAACCGAGAACAAACTTAAAATATTATTAAAATATTCAAATCTGTTCCAGCCTTAGATTTAATCTGGACCGTCGGATGAGAGACAAATGTCACTCATTTTAGGGCTACTATTCCCCAAAAGCTGGATCAAACCCTATTGGCCCTTTTTAAAATATTTTATTTTCCCTCAAACTACCCCAACCGTCCATCTCCTGCCACCACTAAATCTGGGCCCTCCATTTCTATTGCTTTTTCCCTTATTCTGCACGACCATCTCTCTCTCATCTCCCACAAATCATTTTCCCACCCGTGAAAGAACACACGGCTTCACCGTGCACGAACACCCAATCGACCACCACACTCATCCACTTTCCATAGGATCACGACCACCGTCCTCACCGCCTACATCTTCATCATCAGCCACCCCGTCATCCTCTCCTCACTGTCTGCAACCCAGAAAACCAACCCCAGACCCGAGACAGGCGTTTAGATCCAGGAAACCCAAAACACACGACCACGCCTCCATGACTCGAACCAGGGCTAGGCTGGGACTATTAGTACCTTAGGAGGATGAAGAGACAAACGAGAAGGCCCACGACAGCGACGCGGCGGAGGTAAGCCATGAAACCCTAGAGACCCCTGTTTTTCCAAGATTTCGAACGACTCATTTTGACGTGTATGTTTCATTTATTTCTGTTGGGACACGTTCTAGGAGCAGGGACAACCTAAGAGGAGCTAGTTTCGGCGTTGGAAACAGGCGGAGGTGAAAGGGAAGACAACCGGAGTAAGCCGCGAGATTTCATCGAGTTACAGGTACAGCTCTCGCTCTTAGATCTAGTTTTTGAGGTCACAAACCTGGAGAACAGACATAGACGAACCTCTAGGAGCAAACCATGACAAAAATGGTGGCCGAAAAAGGAATCTGGGATCGGGTTAAGCCGCAGGTCAACAGTGACCCGATTTTAGGATTTCGGGTTGACCCAGTCAATTAGCTGTGATGACGTCATCATGCTGACATCAGCAGTGATGTCATAATGACGTCATCATGTCAGACCAGGGACCAACCACAGAGTGACACGTGTTCTCTAACACATGTCAGGGATGATGTCATGCTGACGTCATCAGTCACTGTAGCAGCGTTGACCACACGTTGACCAAGCACGTGGGGGAGCATGTGAACAGTGTTTTTGGTGGGGCCGATACCATTTTCATGGTTTCGATGATACAAATCCAATGACAGTGGTTTCGTGTCGATCAGAGATCGTTAGGTCGGTCGAAATAGGGTTTGAAGCCTCGAGAATAGTGTAACACCCCGGAAATTCGGAAAATGTAATTTTGTAAAATAATGAATAAATGATGATTTTACCCTTGTGAATAGTATGATCAATTTGTTGACTTTTTGATTGGTGAATCAAACATATGTTGACTGATGACTGTGACGTAGTTCGGGACGTCACGAGTCCATAGACAGGTGGCACGCCCAATTCCGACGATCAGGGAAAAAGTTATGACGTTCGGAAGTTCGATGGCATTTTCATAATTTGGACGAAAAGGGGGAAAATGTTGACTTTTAGTTTGACAACTAATTTTCACACGCTTCGAGGACCGTAAGGTAGGTCTCGATGCCTTGAGTACAACGACAGGCGGCACGTAGAAAATGGAGTTCGGTTACGAACGTTACGGGTCACGGAAGGCTAGGGGCAAAATGGTAATTTGTCCAACCAGGGGCAAAATGGTCTTTTAGCCTTGATCAGACAATGACACCTGTCCTTTGTCTTATTCTTGCCCCAGAGAATATGGAAACCGGTTTTGAGGATTAGCTTTTGACAATTATCCCTTAATTAAGGGTAAGTGTAATAATTTTGTCCAATTGTCCAAATTAAACCGTGTTAGCCCAATGTCTCTCGTCATTGTGCAATTAAGAGTTTAAGGAATTGAGCTGAGAGAGAGGAACTCGAGGGATTGAGAGAACTGGGAGAATTTTGGTT
Source organism: Prinsepia uniflora (assembly GCA_032719365.1). Lineage (NCBI taxonomy): Eukaryota > Viridiplantae > Streptophyta > Magnoliopsida > Rosales > Rosaceae > Prinsepia > Prinsepia uniflora. Next base: position 43,561,025 of record CM064861.1, on the reverse strand, counting down.
CGAAAATTCAGAAAATTTGGGGGAACTTCGAATTCGCATTTGTGGGCTAGGAGAAGGGAAATTGAGGATTACATTGAGTTTCTAGGATCAAAACGACACTCACTGCAGCATATACGCCAAAATGAGTCGTTCGAAATCTTGGAAAAACAGGGGTCACTAGGGTTTCATGGCTTACCTCCGCCGCGTCGCTGTCGTGGGCCTTCTCGTCTGCCTCTTCATCCTCCTAAGGTACTAACAGTCCCAACCTAGCCCTGGTTCGAGTCATGGAGGCGTGGTCGTGTGGTTTGGGTTTCCTGGATCTAAACGCCTGTCTCGGGTCTGGGGTTGGTTTTCTGGGTTGCAAACAGTGAGGAGAGGATGACGGGGTGGCTGATGATGAAGATGTAGGCGGTGAGGACGGTGGTCGTGATCCTATGGCAAGTGGATGAGTGTGGTGGTCGGTTGGGTGTTTGTGCACGGTGAAGCCGTGTGTTCTTTCACGGGTGGGAAAATGATTTGTGGGAGATGAGAGAGAGATGGTCGTGCAGAATAAGGGAACAAGCAATAGAAATGGAGGGCCCAGATTTAGTGGTGGCAAGACATGGACGGTTGGGGTAGTTTGAGGGAAAATAAAATATTTTAAAAAGGGCCAATAGGGTTTGATCCAGCTTTTGGGAAATAGTACCCCTAAAATGAGTGACATTTGTCTCTCATCCGACGGTCCAGATTAAATCTAAGGCTGGAACAGATTTGAATATTTTAACAATATTTTAAGTTTGTTCTCGGTTCGTAAGTTTCTCCAAAATTACTTCTGTGACCATAACTCTCTCATACGAAGTCTGATTTCGACGTGCCGCCTGCCTACGGACTCGTGACGTCCCAATCTATGCCACGGTCATGGGTCAGGGTCCTAATTATTTCTCAGGTCAAAATTCAAATTTTTCCCCCTCAGGGGCAAAATGGTCATTTCTCATTAAAATAATAATAACAAAGGTTCGGGTCATTACACGGGTGCCATAAGCCTTTTTGAACTAATCCGACCCCTCCAAGACATCCGAACTTGTCCAAAACATACTCAAAGGTTACTATCAACCTAGACAAGTCCTAATCAAGAACCCCCAATATTCCCGAAAAATTCAACGTGTCCCTGACACGTTTCCCTAGGCTTTAAACCTCAATTTGACCAACCTAACGATCTCTGGTCGACTCGAAACCACCACCATTGGATTCGTATCGTCAAAACCTTTATAATGGTCCCAGTCCCACCTCGAAATGTGTGCCCATTCGCCCCACGCGAGGGTCAAAGTGTAACGCCCCGGAAAGTCAGAAAATGTAATTTTGTAACATAATGAATAAATGACGTTTTTACCCTTGTGAATAGTATGGTCGATTTGTTGACTTTTTGATTGGTGAATCAAACGGACGTTGACCGATGACCGTAGTTCGGGACGTCACGAGTCTATGGATAGGTGGCACGCCCAATTCCGACGATCAAGGAAAAAGTTATGACGATCGGAAGTTCAAGGGCATTTTCGTAATTTGGACGAAAAGGGGGAAAATGTTAACTTTTTGTTTGACAACTAATTTTCAAACGATTCGAGGACCGTTAGGTAGGTCTCGATGCCCTGAGTATAACGACAGGCGGCACATCGAAAACGGAGTTCGGATACGAACGTTACTGGTCACGGAAGCCTAGGGGCAAAATGGTAATTTGTCGAACCAGGGGCAAAATTGTCTTTTAACCTTGATCAGACCATGACACCTGTCTTTTGTCTGATTCTTGCCTCGGAAAACATGGAATCGGGTCTTAAGGGAAACACAATGATATACACTTTTGACATTTATCCCTAAATCATGGCTTAACTCATCATTTTGTTCAATTGACCCATGATAAACCACTAGCTCATCGTCATTGTGCAATTAAGAGACTAAGGACTTGAACTGAGAGAGAGGAACTCGAGGGATTGTGAGAACTGGGAGAATTTTGGTTCGAAAATTTCAGAAAATTTGGGGGAATTCGAATTCGAATTTGTGAACTAGGAGAAGGGGAATTGAGGATTACATTAAGCTTCTGGGATCAAAACGACACTCACTGCAACAAAAACGAAGAGAATTGCTGTCGAATCGAGGAAGAACAGAAGCTTCCATAGCTGCCGAAAATCGAGCTTGAGTTCTACCAGTTGGAGGTAAGGAATTCTCGAATTGATCTTGCAAAAATGTTCCTTACACCCTCACGATGCTAACCGTGTGAATTAATTGGAAAATCAGGGACGAAATCGTGAAACCCGAATAGGACACCCGTCGAAGTTCGATCGTGAGTCGTGAAGTTCTAGACCTTGATTGAGGTAATTGAACTTACAGAACTTAAATGGAGTTTGATTAGATGGGATCAGTTGAAAGAATGGATCGATTTGAGGTCGAATTGACAGAGATTGAGTCGGGTTCTATCGCGGGTATTTCAACCCGTTTATCAGACATTCGGGTGAGAACGAAGCACTGTATCAGTACTAAGCTACGCGCGTGACGGAGCGTGGAGGGGATTTCGGCGAAGTGATCAACATGAAACTTGATGTTATCGATGATGTGAACCTATGCGCGTTGGTTTCGGGTCAATCAGACGGATATGGTTTCAGAGTAGTTCCGAGTACCCGACACGTTTAATTTATATTAAAATAATATTATAAAATTCTGACAATTAAGGGATTCTTATTTAAGGATCATATGATAGTCTAGTAACCTTAAATCACTTTGTTTGACATGCTGGAATATTCCTGGGACGTCGGAAGAAAACGAACAGCTCGAGGCTGAGCAATCCTGACGGTGTGTGTGAGTGGACTTTTGTTTTCTAACCGTGATGCATGCATATATGATTTTAAATGCTTTATTATATGATTTGATATGATTTGTTATGATTGATGTTTCAATCCGGTGATTTCTCTGTTTTATGATTATTATATTATATTTTGGCACGATTTTCGAGAAATGATGAAATTGATGTTTTTGGGCTAGGCCCGGATTGAAAATGATGTTTTGACTCGGATTATGAGTCAGGAAATTGAAAATGATATTTGGACTCTGATTATGAGTCAGTGATTGATTTTATGTATTTACGTGAATGGTGGCAACTCGGGTTTACGGTTGCACGGATTTACGTGAAAATGATATTTTGGGCTTGAGACCCAATGGAATTGTGTTTCTGATTGGATTTGTATTTCCATGTGATTACATAATGATACTGATGATTTCAGATTTATAAAGTAAATCGGGACTTTGGTTATTTTGGGGCTGAGATCCTGTGTTGATATATGATTTGGTTTTCAATGCAACTGTTTTTCACTGGTTTTTGTGATGATGATATGTTGCGGATATTTAGGGCTTTCGGGAGAAAATATGTTTTTCCCCAGAGTGTACCCTGGAGATAACGCTAGCCTTCGGGATGGAAGTGTTTACCCCGAAGAGGTCACGTAGCACGGTCTTTGTCGAGCAGCCGAGGGAGGCTTGACTCAGATCAGATATGCTGGATATACATAGATCGGTAAGTGATGTGTTCACTAGATCTGGATTGCCGGCTGGTGATGTGTTCACAGCGGCGGATGCTCGGATTTTGAGCGGTCCTTGAGCCTATTGATTTGCACGCGTTGCAGGGATAAAAGTGACTCTAAGCAACAGGATGTGGTAATAAGTCCCGTGGTTTTGTGGAAATTGTTTTGATTGGTCCACTGAACAGATTTGATTGATTTCTTACTATTACTTGTGTTTTATGATATGCATGCATGTTTGTGAAAACTGGAGGGTAAGAAATGTGTTTTGGTAAATGTACTTATCAAACTTTATTTTGTCCACTCACACCTTTACTGTTTTATGCACCCTACAAGCCAGTGCACAGGTACGAGGGCTAGAAACGAGGCAAGCGAGGCAAAAGAATAAGTAGACCGTTGCGCACTCAGACACTCTACAGAGTAGGAATTTGATCCCTATCTGTAATAGTACCTATGCATGCATGTTTGTGAAAACTGGAGGGTAAGAAATGTGTTTTGGTAAATGTACTTATCAAACTTTATTTTGTCCACTCACACCTTTACTGTTTTATGCACCCTCCAGGCCAGTGCACAGGTACGAGAGCCAGAAACGAGGCAAGCGAGGCAAAAGAATAAGTAGACCGTTGCGCACTCAGACACTCTATATAGGAATTTGATCCCTCTCTGTAATAGTACCTATGCCCTGTATTGTCTTTGACTAGTCAAACTTGTGACGTCATTGGTCTGTAAAACTTAACTATCCCTTGTCTGACAATGTTTTTAGGATTTGTTGTGTGGTGTATGTATATAAGTTTGGTTACTTTTGGTAATTTTTAGTTATTGTCAGACGGGAGCAAGATTCATCACGACTATCGAGGGATAATCGCGATGGGTCTTGTCAAATAGTGTCCGGGCGATGTTTCCGGGCTTTGTTCTAGGGTTTTAAGGATGAACTAGTGGGGTCCTTTAGTGACTCTTGGACGTATTATTATAGGTTTAGGCGGTCGTTGAGCAGCGAGGACCGTGGGTGAGTGGGCTATTTGGTTTCTAAAGGGTTGCATGCATAAACTGTTTTACTATTCCACTTTATGATTTAGATGGGGCTATTATGGGTATGATATGGTGATGCTTATTAAATATTATGGTGTTTTTGGTACGAGACCCGTCTGGATTACATATGGAATGTTTTCAGTGATATTCAGGGGACATAGGGTAACTATACTATTATTGTGTTGTACTTTCCTAACTTACTATCATTGTCTCCTCTAGGGAGGGTCGTTAGCCTGGGTGGACCCTGAAGTAGTCACGGGGCACTAACCGAGGGGAGTTAACCCCCGTTGGGTTACTTACTCTCAGGAAGGCATATTGATTATACCTCGGGAAGTAACCCAGGATACCGGGCACTAGTGGACCTAGGGGATTTCTCTGGATTTGAGACCATGAGTGGCAACGCGTAGCCTTAGAACCGTGACATCATTATTAGGCATTGGGGGTACCGGGGTTGGGTTTTACAGTGCACTATTATGTTGGTTTTCCCTATTTGATTATGATATGATTCTGTGATTATGTTTCTATTATGATACTATATTTACTTTGATGCATGCAAGTTTTGGAAAACGGAGGGGTAAAACCTTATGAATTATTTATATTATTAAATTGGTTTTATAAACTGTTTATTTTCGGCCCACTCACTCTTTAATGTTTTACTGACCCCTCTAGGTCGTGCCATGGAATTAGAGGAGGATCCGGAGGACGAGGCTTAGATTAGTTTGTTGTGCATCTGTACACCCAAGTGGGTAGGTTGAGCACCATTTGTGTAACCTGACTTTTGTGCTCATGTTTTGTATTGTACTATCCCTAGTATGACAGCATATTACTCTGAACTGTTATGTTTAACGTTATTTTATTTAAATTTGAAGAACTTTAGTTCGGTCAAAGGGTATTTTTGGTATGTTTGGAGTCATTGTAAGACGGGAGCGGGACACATCCTCGGGTGGTCCCAGTGGAATTAGGATGGGTCATGTCACGCGTATCGAGGCGCAACATGGATGGTCTGTGAGTGGACTTTGTTTTATGAATATGATGCATGTATAAATGTTTTATATATGTTTATGAAAATGATTTAAGATGCCATGAGTGCATGTGATTTAAATATGAACTGTTGGGCATTTTCGGAGGAAAATGTGTTTTACACGTAGTTCGAGATTTCTGTTTTATATGATATTTGTACTTTGGCCGAGTATGCTACGTGCATGTGTTTTATGTGATTTCGAAGGTTTCACGGAGTGGCATGAAGCCAAGGAACTGATTGACGATTTTGAGAAGTTCACGGAGATGCGTGAAATCTAGATTCGAGCACGAGTCCCAGTTGAACTATGATTTGAAAGTGTTTTGAAAATGAGAACTGGTTTCAGGTTTGGAAATATCTTTCGGGCGTATGACCCAGTTGATTTGAGGTTTGACTTAGAGTATAGTCAAACGTGAGATAAGTCGGGCTGTGACCCAATTATGAGTTTTATGAAAGATATTTCGGGCATAAGACCTAGTTGTGGATTTGATAGGATTCGAGGAATTCGTGGATATGAAGTGTCATAGGACACTAGTTTTCTGGATGTGACCCACTTAGTGATATTCTGTGCTTGAGGCCCTATGTATGATGATAACATTCGGGTTCGTCCCGGGTGTTATGGCGGTCGCCTCCGGACTGTGATGTGTTTCTTCGGGAGAGGTCACGGTACACTGCATTTTAGCGACGAGTGATGTGTTCACGGAGTCCTAGGATTGTGAACAGTCCTGAGCTATATGCACATGTGCTAGGATTAGAATCGTTACTGACATTGGGATGAGTTCCCATGGGATGTGTTCCCACGTTTTCTATGATTTGGGCCGAGGTTCCGTTCTGGTTTTCCTTAATTTTGGTTTTGACCTGCGGCCTTGTATGATTCGATTTTTGGACTGAGATCCTACTGAGGTATTGGCTTTGATTGAAAAGCAATTAACACTGAGATTTGATTTGGGAAGCAATACGTCTTGCTTCCGAGAAAGCATTTGAAATAACTATTTTATGATGAATTACGTGAAGGGTATAAATGTATTTTCGATATAAATAATTTTTATAAACTGTTATTTTGCCAACTCACAGCTTTTAATGATTTTAATACCCTTCAGGTTGGTAGTGGATGCAGGATGTGGCAGAGATCGAGACATCACATGCTACCGCCGATCATAGAGTACTCTGATGGACCTTGAGTGGGTGACAAGTTTATCTCTGGTGGAGCAGGCACGTCCCATGATGATCCAGGGGGATTGGGATGGGTCCTGTCACATCTTTACTGGAGTCATAGCCATTCGGGTCCTCTCCGGGAAATAAATTCCCACCAAAGGCCCCCTCTGGGAAACACATCCCTACTGGAGTCATAGCCATCCGGGTCCTCTCCGGGGAACACATTCCTACCAGAGGCCATCTCCTGGGAAACACATCCCTACCGGAGTCATAGCCATCTGGGTCCTCTCTACGGAACACATTGTCGTCAGAGGCCTTCTTCGGGGAAACACATCCCTGCTGGAGTCATATCCATCCGGGTCCTCTCCGGGGAAACACATTCTTTCCGGAGTCCTATCCATCATCTCATAGGGTCCTCTCGGAGGAAACACATTCCTACTAGTGGCTCTCTCCGGGGAAACACATTCCTACTAGAGTTATAGCCATCATCTCATCGGGTCCTTTTCGGGGAAACACATTCCTTCTGGAGGCCCTCTTTGGGGAAACACATTCCTACCAAAGTCCTATCCATCATCTGGTAGAATGGTCATAATAAAAACAGTGGAAACATTTTCATAAACAGATGACTCTCAAATCCAAAACATTAATTTTGCACCGGGTCTCAGCCCAAAACCAGTTTCCACAAATCTCATAAAACGGGGTTTGAAGCCCCAATAGGGCCCTTGGCCTAAAACATGATTTCCAATGGACTCATTCCCGGAGTCCATGATCTTTCAACTAGGTCACAAGCTCAAAATCATTTCAATAGGGTCTCAAGCCCGATCTACCTTCTCATGAAAATCCGTAAATCATTCAAATGACTATCCAATCATTGCATTTCAAACCATGTTTATAAAACATTAAAACATATATGCATGCATCATTTAGAAACTAAAGTCTACTCATCGTCTGTCCACAATGCGTGCTCCGATACCTGCGCCGTAAGCCGATCCAAAGCTAATCTACAGTCTCTGGGACATCCGAACCCATCCAAACTATACCCAAAAGTCACTAACAATTTCTATAAGTTCATTTCATAGACCCTCACAAATCTCGATACGGTCAACGTGTCTCGAACAAGCTTCTCGAGACTAAAAACCTCTAAACAACCTATCAACGGACCTCTCATCGACCTAAAACCACCAACATTGGATTCAGATTGTCGAAATTTTTGAAATGACAAGTTTCACCTCGAAATTTGTGCACACCACCCCAAGCGCCGACTAAAGTTCTCGTTAACAAAAGGCAACGGTCAACGTCATCATGACGTCATGCTGATGTCAGCCTGATAGGTTTGATACCTGACACCTGCCATATGTCACTCTTTAATTGGTCCACGTGTTTGACAATGTCAGGTCTGGAAGCCTGCCACGTGGCACCACCCGATTGGTGCATGTGTCTAGCATGCTGACTGGACTTAATAGCATGGCATGTGGCATCACCTGATTGGGCACATGGATTGCTAGCTCTGACATATGATTGCCACGTCATCATCGTCAACCTTGAGATGGGTTGACCCGTTTATCTGTAACGGGTCGATTCGAACCGCGACCTGACTCGACTCGATCTTACTCATTCCTTGACCATTTTCGACCTTTTTTGTTTCTACAAGATCGCAATGATCCCAGTAACCGTTCAATGGATTCAAAATCGACTAAAAAGGTCTCGAAATCACCTTCCAAGCTTGGTGATTTCAGATGAACTTCCAACTCTGTTTCCAGGCACTCCCAGCAACCAAAATTCCTCCTTTTGGTCCCTTTGTGTTCGTTTGGTTCCGAGGAATCGATTCTACACATTAGAATCGCCCAACAAACCCTAAAACTTGAATTTGAATTTCAAACCCAAATCAGCTTACCTTCAATTTTCTTGCCACCAAGCACGATTGTCCCAACCGTTGTCACCATCCTCTCCGTCTTGTCTCACTCTATCACTCTCTCTTTCATATAGATAGCAATGGGTGAGGGAATGGGGGTGTGGGTGTGGGATTTGGGTTGTGGGTTTCGGGTGAGAGGAAGGAAACAAGAAGGGGGGATGCATGAATGAAGATGATGAGCACGGGGATGAGTGAGCCTAGAGAAAATACTTGGGCCGCACTGTTCAACCACCAACTGACAGGACCCATCCCAATCCCCTCGGGATTACCGTGGAATGTGCCCTGCTCCCGTCAACAAGAGGTGTCAAACAAGGAATAACCAAAAGTCACTGCCTAAACGGGGCTCCCAGAGTGCGCAAGGATCGATGGAGGAGGCGTGCAATGTCCCAGTCTCTGTTGCAGTCGCATCCGTGATCAACCTGGAGGGAATTAAAACCAATAAAAGCTGTGAGTGGACAAAAATTAACTTTTAGAAAGATATTTATCAAAACACATTCTTACCCTTCAGTTTTTACAAACGTGCATGCATAACTTAAAACATGAGTAATAGTATGAAATCATTCGAGTATGAACAGTGGACCGATAAAATCAAAACATGTTTTCCTATGGTCCGTAAAACTCATGTTCATCAAATCAGTTCATGATATAAAGCATCTGTTATAAATCCTCTGGACACAAATCTCAATAAATCATAATACCACCAATCCTCAACATCCAATCTCAATATCCATATAACCCGTCACGATATCAATGCAACGCGTGCAAACTCGGTGTCTCACGTCCGAGTACATCAACTCCAGGAATCAACAACATCTTGAGGATATCAACATAATCCCACGCTCCTGCGAGTAAGCCTTCCTCGGAGCTACTCATCTCCAGGCAGTGGTCCCACGCTCTTGAGAGTGAGCCTCCCTCAGAGCTACTCATCTCCAGGCAGTGGATCGTGACTACTCCAGGAACTACGACGTCTGGAGGAGACTTTCAAATCACAGAGGATGGTATATATGGAACAGTCACCAAATACAGTAATCTCATTTTAAAATCATTCATGTCTCAAATCAAGTAAAAAACATTTCAATAGGGCCGGTGCCCGAGACATACCTTTCACAAAACAAGTTCCACAAATCATCGTAAAACAGTGTCCAGAATTTACTTTATAAATCAAAATCATCAATTTAATCATATTCACATGTGACTCCAAATACGAGTCAAAATCACTATCCAATTGGGTCTCAAGCCCAAAATATCAGTTTCACGCAAATCCGTGCGAACACAACCTTAATCGCCATTTTCATATAAATCCATGAAATCAAATCCTTAACTCATAATCCAAGTCAACACATCATTTTCAATCCTTGACTCATAACCCGAGTCCAAACATCATTTTTAATTCCTGACTCACAACCCGAGTCAAAACATCATTTTCAATCCCGGGCCTACGCCCAAAACATCAATTTCATAATTTCTCGAAAATCGTGCCCAAAAATAATATAATAATCCATAAAATCGAGAAATCACCAGATTGAAACATCAATCACGTCAAATCATATAAAATCATATAATAAAGCATTTAAAACATATATGCATGCATCACGGTTAGTAAACAAAATCCACTCACAGACCGTTTAACGATACGCCTCGATACGCGTGCCATATGCCTTCCCAGGCCACACCACTATCACCGGAACTCCCAATCCTGTCCAAATCACAATAAAGGGCCACTAACCTCATCATTAACCTCCTATTAAAGTCCCTAATTTTCCATAATTTTTAACTATTTTTAAACTCGATTTAAAACCTTCGGACGTCCCTAACAATATCGAGACGGTGTCCGATCGATACGAAACCAATCCCAAAATGTTCGTTGCATTAAATAGGACAGAAGTCATGTTGACCTCACCTCGAGATTTGTTCCCACGCGCCGTCATGCACAGCTGTGAGTGGCTGCGCGTGAAACCCACGCGCCAGCTACAGTGCCTTCGTCCTCACCCGGTTGTCTGTAAAACGGGTCCAGTTGGCCCGCGAGATAACCCGACTCGTTTCCTATCAATTCGACACCAACACTTTCAATTGAACATTTAAACAGGTTCGTTTTGAGTCCAATTAAGGTTCTGAAAAGTCAATTACACGAACACTTACCTCAAACCAGTCGAATCAAACTCGACTCTTCGAAGAACTGCCGTACATTGTGTATTCATTGAACTTCAGCAATATCCATCGTTTTCCTTCAATTGATCCTTCCATAAGCATCGTGGGATCCTAAGGAACATATTCCCCAGCTCAATTGCATCAATCCAAGCCTCAAATCCCACGACTCAAGCTCGAACCTTGCTCACTGTTACCAGACCCGTTCAGAGCCAATTGGGCCTCAATTCCTTTCGTTCTTTCGATGAAACTGTTCGTGGCAATCCCCGAAGACTCAAATTAAACTCCATTTTGATCGTCAAGGCTCAAAGCTTCCATTTCGAATTTTCCCTCCCAAAATTCACAAATTCGATTCTCGGATTTTCAGCTCTCAATCAATCCCAGTGTTTCCCCAGTTAATTCTGTCTTTCAAAACTCTCAGTTTCTCACTCTCTGGCTCAGAAATGGAAGGGAAATGGTGGACAATTTCAAACTCTCCCTTCTCTGTTTTTCCATGGTTCACGGGTAAGAAAACACAAAGAAGAAGAAATGGCTAATTTAGAATAATTAAGTATAATTAATAATTAATAAAACATCATAATGATGTTTTCCCCAAAGCATGGATCTGGTTTTAAGCCTCAAATTAAGGGATGGGTGACACTTGTCACTCATCCAGGTGTGTTCAATCCTCAGGTACTATTCACAATAAAATAATATTTTATTCGAAATCTCAGTTCGTTCGGTTAATCGAATCCGTTCCCGTGACCATAACTTCGTCGTCGAAACTCCGATTTCGGCATGCCGCCTGTCTACGGATTCGTATCGACTAGCTCTACGTAACGGTCCTTGGCCCTCGTCCATCGGACCTCCCGAGTCGAAAGTCAACATTTGGCCCCTTTTAACCAAAATTACCAAAATGCCCCTAAACTTCCGTACGTCATAACTTTTTCTTCGAATGTCGGAATCGAACGTGCCACCTGTGTATGAACTTGTGACGTCCTGAACTACGTCACGGTCATCGGTCAAAGTTCATTTGACCGCCCGATCAAAAAGTCAACATTTTGCCCACGACCAAGGGCAAAATGGTCATTTTGCACATTTTGTCCGATTTCGCCCTACTAATCACTGATCAACCTCACTAATCAAGATTAGTCACTAATCTAATCTCGGAATTCGGGAAGGGTCGTTACACCAAGAGTAATTCTCGATTTTCATGCAACCGTAAATAGTACGTACAATCGTTCTTGACATGTAATTTTCCCGTACGATGTCCGATTTCGACGTGCCACCTGTCTACGGACTCGTATCGTCTCGATCTACGTAATGGATCTCGATCCAAGTGCCATGGACCTCCCGAGTCAAAATTTAACTTTTTTCCCTTTTTAAAGGCAAAATCGTCATTTTACCCCGATCGTTCGATAATCCTCGACTAATTCTTAATTAATCTCGCTAATCCTCAATTAATTCTTAATTAATCTCATAGATTTGGGACGGGTTATTACATGAAACGATTTTGATTTTCAAATCAGTTGACTTTTATTCGTTAAACTTAAACTGTTGAATAAAATAACCTTTTTAAGCAGATTGATAGGTAATTTTAACGGATTCGTGCCAACTCCTAATCAGAAGTGCGTTTTAAATGAATATAATGAGAAATGATTAAGTGGAGCTATTTATGTAATAAAGTCATTAAAAATAAAAGGAATGTCAATTTTATTTCCAGTTTGAAGCCATCAATTGTGGAAAAACAGTAAGCATAAAATTCCAGACGAAGCATAAAATTCCAGAAACAATACCTCAGATGATACCTAAATGTCTAACACTGATTTTATAGCTGTGCTGAAAATCTCTACACAAAGAAAAGAGTCAATCAATGTTCAAAAAAATATATGCACATTTAAAAGAAGTTGGGAAATTGAGAAGAAAACAGAAACAGATAACCAAAGAAGTGTCTATCACAATTGACATGAAAACAATTGAACTAATAGATTAAGCATATAAATTAAGCATATAAACAAAGAAATGCAAGCAAATAATGAAAGAGAGAAAAATCTTGCCACCATAATTGAATAAAAAAGAATCAAACTAATAAACTAAATACATTAATTAAGTGTGGACAACCCAAAGTCATCAATTGTAATGAAAATGAGAATAATGCAATTCAGAGAAATCATGACAGAGAGGAGAGCCAAATTCAATAAGAACGGGCTACCTTTTATTGACTCTCAATTAAATGAAACGTAATACAAATGATGTTGGAAAAAAACAATTGAGCTGACACAAAATCCGCCACAGCAATGCATCCATGATCTGAACAGACATCTAAATCAACATGTCAACAAACTTCATTTATAATCGAACATAAACCAATGCGTAATTGAAATTTAGAAAAGAAGAAGTTCAATTAGATTAGCAAAGTAGGGAGATCATCAAAGAAAAATACCTCAGATGAGACCTAAATATGAAAGGATGATTTAATTGATGTTCAGATATTCTCTGCATAAAGAATAAAGTAAATCAATGTCGACAATAATATAAGCATAACTGGAAGATAATTGGGAAATTGAGATGTATGTTCCATCACTCATGAGCAACAGAAGTTTTCCATCACTCATCAGCAACAGAAGTTTTCCATCACTCATCAGCAACAAAAGTTTAATGCACTGAAGAACACAACATCACTGCTTGTTTTGTAGCAGTTGATTTCAGCATTAAGGGTGACAAAGACAACATTTTTACCCATACTACAACTTCATACTAAGACCACATTTCCCAAACATCCATTACCAGTTGCACTGGCATGAACGTGGTATATATGGAGGGATCTTGAGGTTAAATTAGTAGTGATGTATCTAACATTGATACATCTCATAAAAATAATGGTGCAGATACAAAGCTTTACCATATCTCCAGGAAGCTGTGAGCTCAGTGGTATCAATTCCCAGCTGACCCCAAAATCAGACGTGTGTAGCAGAATTGCAGGTATGCCAACAATCCAACCCTCCTTCCCTTTTAAGCTAATGGAATTGAATCTGTAATTACAATCTTCATCTTCGTCTGATAGAATTGAACGCATAACCCAAGTTTCTCCACTATCCTTCGTCTCTAAAATAGTTTTCCTGGTCCCCAAAATAAAACCTACCAACAAAATTTGACCCACAATCAAATTCCCTTCACTAATTCCAGCTCATGATGTTAGCAATCAGCAGCACTTAGAATTCACTTGAATATATGTTCAGAGGAACCAAACAAGAAATTTTGTAGCTGGTGCATTGAAGTTACCTTGCTCAGGGTCCTCGGGCACAAAGGCAATGTCCAGAAGGACGACGCCAGTATCGAAAGAATGTTTCAAACGGTATGTTTGCATCTTCAAAACTGAAGTCGCGTTGGACTTGAAAATGATAGAACGAGAAGGGTCCAAAATCGGCGCAGATCCCGTACTCGAGCCCAAAAGCGGAATTTCTGGCTGCAGACTGTCCGAGACGGCCACATAAAAAGAGAGGGCGAAAGCCGGGGCTCGGCCGAGACACGATGATGAACCACGTGGAGGCGGAGAGGTAGCAGAGGGAGAAATTTAACCACCGGTTCTACGCGCTCCGAGCGGTGGTCCCAAACGTGTCGAGAATGGATATGGCGTCGTTACTCTTCGACGCCGTTTCGTACATCAACGATCTGAAGGCGAAGGTAGACGAGCTGGAATCGCAGGTGCAGCGAGAGTCGAAAAAGATGAAAGTCGAAAAGGGCGACAACCAGAACATCCAGTGCACCACCATTTCCTCCATTGATTTTTGGAAGTTCTGATTTGTAGATTGGAGATGGTAGTTGGCGGCGACGAGTTCGCATAGCAGAGAACAACCATGAAGGCGACCTGGCCTTACCTTTTCGATCAGAATAAGAACGCTCCATGCGATAACAAATCCCTAATTCCTAATTTACATTATTCTCATTTGAAATACCTATTATACCCTTGTGGTAACTATTATTTTAACCCTACTCTAAATTTATTTTTCTTTTCGGACACTTATTTCCTGTAATTTTTATTTTCCCCAAAAGTCAGAGTACTTAGTCCTCCGGAGGACCGAAGCCTGGGCGCCCTTTTTTCTGATAGTTTGATTGAGTTGAGAAACCAACTCTCTGAGCAGTTTAATAATTTACTACACCAAGAATAGGTTTATTGGAAACAACGGTCCAAGGAAGATTGGCCGAAACATGGGGATAGAAACACTCAATTTTTCCATCAGAGAGCATCAGAATGAATAAGAAAGAATACCATTAGAGGTCTTTTTGATGATAATGGAGTTCGGTGTGAGGATGAGAAGAGTATGGAAGTTATTATTGTTTCATATTTTGACTCTTTATTGTCTTCGCAGGATCCCACTTCGATGGACACGGTTCTTGAGGCCATCAACCCCAAAGTCACAGAGACGATGAATAATTTTCTATTGTTGCCTTTTACTAATGACGAACTTAAAACTACTCTTTTTGAGATGCAACCTTTGAAAGACCCTGGCCCTGATGGTATGACCCCTATTTTTTTTCAAAAATTCTGGCATATTGTGGGGGTCGATGTCTGTTTTGGAGTGCGGTATATGCTCAACTTAAGAAGCATGGAGCCTGGCCTAACTACACCCATGTCACCTTGATCTTGAATATCATAAACCCAACCACCATGGCCCACTTATGACCAATCAATCTTTGTAATGTGCTTTATAAGATTGGTGCCAAAGTGCAGACAAATCGACTGAAAGGCATTCTGAGTCAGGTAATCTCCCCAACTCAAAGTGCTTTTATTCTTAGCCGTTTGATTTCTGATAATACTTTGATTGCTGCGGAACTATCCAATCATATGTACAAAAAAAAAAAAAAAACAGTGGGCGGGATTGGTGTGATGGCTTTGAAACTAGATATGAGTAAAGGCTTATGATCGAGTTGAATGGGTGTTCATTGAAAAGGTTATAAGGAAACTTGGGTTTGCAGAGGGATGGATTGAATTAATTATGATGTGTGTGTCAACTGTATCTTACTCTTTTAACTTGAATGGCGAGCTAGTGGGTATAGTCTCTCCTAGAAAGGGTCTTCGGCAAGGTGATCCTCTATCCCCGTATCTGTTTGTTATCTGTGCAGAAGGTTTTTCGGCTCCTCTTAATAGATGGGAGGCATCATGGCGTATTCATGGCATTTCTTTGGCGCCCTCCGCTCCTAGTATCCATCATATGCTTTTTGCAGATGACAGTCTACTGTTTATCAAGGGCACTTTGGATGAATGCATGGCAGTAAAACAGATTCTAAAACTCTATAAAGATGCGTTAGACCATTAATTTACAGAAATTTTGTGTTTCATGTAGTCGTAACTTATCTAGGATAAACCAGCAGCTTCTGACCTGCTGCCTAGGGATGGAGTGTGTAGAGCATCGTGATGAATATTAGGGATTGCCACTTTTCATAGGGAGATCAAACTAGAAAATTTTCTTTTGTTAAAGAGTAGTTACAAAAAAGAATGGGTAGTTTTGAAGGGAAGCTTCTCAGTGCTTCTGGCAAAGAAGTAATGATAAAAACAATTGCTCAAGCCATTCCTATTTATGTGATAAACTGTTTTTTGCTCCCGAAATGCTTTTGTCAAGAGCTGCATCAAATTATTGCTAGATTTTGGTGGGGGATGTAATGCAGAAAAAGAAAATTCACTGGCTGCAGTGGGGATCGATGTGTAGAGCTAAAATAGAAGGGGGTTTAGGATTAAGAGACTTCCATGCTTTCAATCTAGGAATTCTAGCAAAGCAGGGTTGGTGTATTCTTAATAACCCAAACTCCCTAGTTGCTTCCTTATTGAAAGCAAAATATTATCTTAATGCAAATTTCATGGCTTCTCCTAGGGGTCTCAATTCTTCTTTCTCGTGGCAAAGCTTGGCACAGCTCATATAGCACACTTCAGGGTGGTATTAAGTGGCATGTTGGAAATGGGGAGAACATTAAGATTTGGCAAGACCGCTGGCTCCCGAGGGACTACTTGCCTACTGTTGTATCACCGAAGCCCGTGGGATGGGATCTAAACTGCAGTGTTCAATGTTTAATGGATGAGAATGAGTGGACTTGGAATGAGCAGTTGGTACGAGCTATTTTTTTGCAGTATGAGGCCAATTTGATCCTCGTATCCCACTGAGCCTTAGCCAACCCGTTGATCACATTATTTGGCAAGGTGAGAAGTCTAGTTTATTTTCTGTTAAAAATGCATACAAGTTTGCTATTTCCCAGGTGCATTGCGAGTCTAATGTGGCAGGTTGCTCTGGTTCTCGTGAGGATGGACAATTCCTCTGGAAAATGATTTGGGGAGCATGTACTCCTAACAAAGTCAAAAGTTTTTATTGGTGCATGTCGTGGAATTGTTCCCACCATAAATAGCCTGCAAAATAAAAAAGTCACCATTGACAACATTTGTAACTTGTGTGGTTTGGGACCAAAAACAAATACCCATGTTCTAAAGGACTGCTCATTTGCATGTGGAGTCTGGCTTCTGACCTCGCTAGGAATTTTTTTGAGATCCTCTCAGCCAATCCCATTGGCCGTTTGGGTCACTGCTATGGCTAGATCTTTGCCTATTCGATGTTTTGATCTTTTCTTAATGATCTTATGGAGTGTTTAGCAGGAGAGGAATAATATGGTTTGGAAAGGAGCTCATTCACCACCTCATGAGATACCCAGAAATGCAGAAGCTTGGCTGGCATCATAGCACTTACACCATATGTGTAATGTTGGTCCTTCCATTTGGGCTCATACACCCTGGGTGAAGCCTAGGGAGGGGTGCTTTAAATGTAATTTTGACGAGGCTTTTGTGACTGATGGGAGAGGAGGTTATGGTGTTATTATTCGTGGCTGGAGGGGAAACTTTTTGGCCGCTATGGCCGGTGGAGTAAGGGGAATGTCTTCAGCTCTTCACGCTGACAATAAGCCCAGTTGTTTTCAAGTATGCCAGAAGAGATTCCGACCAGGTAGCCGACAGATTAGCAAAACGGTGCTATGCTCTTCCTCTGAGATTAGTTGGTTTGGGTAGCCCCAGATGTGATTTCAGATGTCTTATTTCATAATTAAGTGAATTTGTAATTTAGTGGTTTGCGACATTTTTTTTCTTCAATTATGATTTGAATGAGGCCACGTTTAAGCATTGCAAAATATTTATAGAATTATTCGATTTCATAATGAATTATAATCTTTCCATAAAAAAATATTGATGTTTAAAAAATGTGACAAAGAAGATATGCCCTTTGCGTGCATGCCGTTTTGACTGAATTGCTATAAGAGGATCTAGACTATTACTACACAAGTAACTATTATTACACACGACACTTGTGCAAGTTTATTAAGGTGATTGTGTGGAGCTTAAGTTGAGGTTAAAAAAATGTGCTATAATTCATTAACATTAAACTCATGTATAGTTACATTAAGTTTTTAGATTAGAAGAATGGTAAAACTAAAATGAAACGATTAAAATATATGCATTGAGCAACTTTTTTTAGAACTACGTCAAAATGGACTTCTTTCTAGTTATATTCTTCTTCATGTTATGTCGAAGGAGACCATGCCACAAGACACCTCTGTCAAAAAAGAGTCTTCACCCGGCAATTGTCGATGAAAAAACCATTGGATATGGTCAAAATTCAAAAACTTTAAATTCTTATGTACCAGTTCTATTATTTGAATTTTAGAAATTCCAAGAAAAATTAGTTTGGAATTTGGACGCCGCTTTTAAAATCCATATAAAAAATGTCATTTAAAATTCTATCTTTGTAACCACAATTTATGTATAAACTTTATATTCATTGTACTTTGATATAATCTAAATAAGAAACTTCAGAAATTATAAAAAATTAGGTTATGTCAATTTCAATTATGTCTTTTTACAAATTCCTAGTAATTTAAAAACTCCTCATCTAAATAAATGAATTTAAAGTCATCTCACAATGAAAATGGATCCAATTGAATATTAAATTTTGAACCAACATCATAAAAAGATATGAAATCTATCTAAAATCTCTACTTTAAGCAAATCTCATTAACACTCATTTTGAATTTTCTTTCATTTTCATTTGTAGTTATAAGCATTATATGGTGGGGATAGAGCTAGTGTCCTTCAATTTTATTTTTTTAACCAAGGAAATATGTCTCAGATATACCATATTGGATGTGCCTCAAGCATGAAAATCTCATCTAGAGCTTAGGCCTAACCATGTAAGAGGGGTTAATCAGAAACTCGCAAAGTAGACCACAGATCAAACAACTAATTCCCCATGCATTTACAACTACATACATCAGTCCTCTACTTGAACCAACTTCTCTATACCTCTTGAAGTTGTTTACACAAAGATAACCCAAAAGAAATTAAATCTAATACCTTAAACATCTTAGACTTGTACTGTTATCACTTGGGTCATCCTTGCTAGTTGAAAAGGTTATTTTGACACGACCTGACCCTAAAAACATTCCTATATTCCACAAAAAATTGGACTAATCTTACTCTCATCTGACAATTCTTGTCAGACAAGGGATACGTTACATTCTAATTCACAATTAAACTATCAGGCATAAGCCACTTCCCTCGGATTACGACCCACATCTAGAGGATCGGCTACCTCTCGCCGGGTCTGCAACTCAGGTCGCCCAACCCGGCGACCAGACCCAGCAGTATCTTCCCCAAATTTCGTCGGTTTTCTTCCCTTTTTCGTCCAAAATGATCATATCTAACTACAGAGGAGATCTATGACTCGAGAACTAAGTAAAAAAAGCTGAAACTTCAAGAACTCTTACCTGGATGTTTCAGACAATTTTCCAACCTCGTTTAGAGATATTTCCGGCGTCCTCAATCTCAATTTTCAAATCCAAAACGACCTTAGGAGCTTACTGAATGTCTTAGGATCCCCAGATAACCACCACACGTCCTCTAACACGTTGACAGTTTCACGATCATTTCTTGACTCGCGGGTTTGGCCAGAACAGCAGGTCTGGAGAATATTTGTCTCTCCAGCCTCTCCCTGTCTTTCTCAGTCCTCCCCTCTCACTCTTTCTTCCTTCTTCTGGCTGTCTCTGATTTACCTTCCCGTTCACTGGGTTCCTCACGGGTCAATAAAACTTGTTTTTTCTTTTATTTGGTTCCCTTCCACCGAATTCTCATACTTCTTTCTTCCTCACACCAAATCTATTTTTAACCGTAGCAAGGTCGGTAGGAGAGGATGGGAAAAATATTTCAAGGGTTTTCTAGCCTTTTCTAGAATTCTCTAGGTAAATTACCAAAATGCCCCCATGGGAAAATTTACAAAAATTCCCTTGCCCTTTCTTGACCCATAATTTAATTGTTCAAACTCCTTTTTTGACATGCTGCCTGCCGGCATACTCGGAGGCATAGGTCTTCGTAATGATCTTCTTGAATCATCGAGAAGAGGTCCCGATCAAAAAGTCAACATTTTGGCTTTTGGTCAAAGTCAATGCTTTGACTTCCAAGGGCAAAATGGTATTTTTCCACTTGATCTGGGGTGTTACATATTTCAAGTTAGAGCCATCTGGTTTGAAGAGAAGTCCTTTGTTACATCCCGTTCCATAAACGTAAATTAGGAATTTAAAATTTTCCAAAATTACCCCCAGTCATCTATTCGATCGGGCCTCGTTTAGTGAGTTATTAGGTAACATGAACTTAAAATCCCAACATTTCTTAGGCCCATAAGATTTGGAAAAACCCACTTGAAAATTTAATACAAGATTGGCCCAAACCCATTTTAGTTTGTACAACCCCAATCTACCATCTGCAACCTTTCAATATCTCTTCTACTTCATTTTCGAATAGAGCTTCCATGGTGAAAAATCACATTACATGGTTAAACCCAAGAGAAGACAATCACAACCACCACGAGGACCACCATTTATGGAGACTTTTCTGCCTTTTCCTCTCTCCATCTCGCCTCTCCTCCCTTCCTCAAACTCTCTACACCATTCTTCCTCTTCAATCTCGCATGACCGAAATAGATACCAAAAGAATAACACAGCCATCATCATCCCTCCTTTAACCCATGGCAAAGCCACCTTCAGACCCATTGTGATCGTGCTCACTATTTTGAGACGAAGGTGACTTTGAACCCTCATCCTCGGTCGAGGATGGGTCGAGGATGCAAACAAAAATTCAAGGTGGGCTCGTCGAAGCTTCCTAGCTTTTCATTGGTGTTTCAAGTAAGGACATACCACGATATTGTTCCATTTAGCTTTCTCAGGTTGCTTAGAATTCGACTTACCCTTTGCATGTTGGTTTCGTGCGAGAATTAACGGTGGCGACTTTGTTAGAGAAATCCAGAATGCATATCTTCCTAGTGCTTTTTCAGGCACATGAGGTATTATGTTGACCCAATGACTCAATATTCTGAATCCTTGCATCAAATAGATGAAGTTTCATATATTGCATGTGGGATTTGGTGTCGATTTGAGAAAGTTAGGCCTCGTCTGAAAAATGGGTTTTCTGGCGATTTTTCCAGTTTCCAGCCACCGTGGCCAACAGGACAATGACGTTTTGGTCCCTATCTTCAACGATGCTCCAATGACATTAGTCAAACCGTTAGTCAACTAACACCATTATAATTAATGAAATATTGCAAGGAACATTCCTTCCAAGGAGCGTGCAGGCCTGGTTTGGGACTTTTTGAACCGTTTAAGTACGTTTTAAGTCCGTTTTTTGTAATTTTCATCTCGTTTTGGATAATTTAAGTTAATTTTCTTATAGTTTTACTTGAAATTTGTAAAGTAACCTTATGATCAGATTCATTTAAGACTGTGACAAGTTTGGACTAACGTGGCTAGACACGTCAGGTGATTTCGACTCCCTGACTTGTTCATGATTGGACCTATTTCTTAACAAGGCCTTTTCTTGATAACCAAGGAATATCCTGCTCATTTCTGACGCAAAACTAAACAAATGTCAGACCAAGGATATTTTACTAATAGTGCATAGAGCATAAGTGTCAAATACAACTTAAAAGTTTAGTCTTACCATAATATGTTAGAGAGTGTGCAATGGTTGTTTTATGCCTCTAGTCTTTCAGTTGGTTCCTGCCCTTGTGCCACAGCCCGAAGGGTAAGTAAATCAATAAAATGTTTGAGTGGACAAAAAATATATTTTAAAAACATAGTTTGAAAGAATTTAATTCATTTTACCCTCCATTTTCTAAAACTATGCATGCATAAGACATATAATTAAATACAGATAAAATAGGTAATAAACAAAACTCTCAAAATACGGGCAGATATGGGAAAACTAGCAATATCATAAAGAAATTCAATGTTCAACCATATCCAAACATTGTAACCATATCCACACATGACCAAATCATCCTCGCTGCTCAGAATCGAATCGTCACATCATCCCTGCACTACCGATAGGTTAACTGACACGACCCATCCCAATCCCCCCGGGATTACCATGGAATGTGTCATGCTCCTATCTGACAAGAGGTGTCGGACAAGGGATAACCTGTTGCCACTGCCCAAACGGGCTTCCATAGTGAGCAAGGATCGATGGAGGAGGTGTGCGATGTCCCAGTCTCTGCTGCAGTCGCTTCCGGAATCAACCTGAAAGGCATTAAAAACAAAAGCTGTGAGTGGACGAAAATAAACAAGTCTGTTTAAAACATTTATAAAGACATTTATGCACCTCAGTAAAAACATATGCATGCAGAAAAAACCAATAATCACATATTTATTTCAAAATAACCATTAGGGCCTTAGCCCGGAAACCATAAGCATAGTTTCAAATCCCAAAAGTCAATCCAAGAGTTATTTCATAAATCTAGTAATATACATTTATTATTTTTCCATCTCCGGCATCCCTGATGCCTAGCGTTCCTGACGCTTGACGTCCCCCACTTCATATCTCACAGTATTAAGAAACGCGTGCTGCCCGGGGTCTCACCGGGTCCATATCTCTGACATCCCCGATGTCTGACGTCCTTGACGTCTAATCATAGCAATCCTGCTCCTGGATCACTATACGGTCCGGTAGCTCCGTACAATGACCCCTCGCAGGCAATGCACCGTGACTTCTCCAGTGTCCCCGGCACTTAGAGGAGACCAATATATATATCCTCATATCGAGATGGTTTTATGGAACACATTTTATTATTCATTTCCAAAATATTACAAGGGCCCTGCCCCGAATGTAATGACCCGTCCCGAGTGTCGGGACTGAATATTAATTAATTATAGTTAGGAATGACTAATCTGGGATTAGATGAGTGAAATCGGACGAATTGTGCAAAATGACCGTTTTGCCCCTAGCGTGGGCAAAATGTTGACTTTTTGATCGGGCTGTCAAATGGACCTTGACCGATGACCGTGACGTAGTTCGTGACGTCACGAGTTCATAGACAGGTGACACGTTCGATTCCGACATTCGAGGAAAGAGTTATGACGTTCGGAAGTTGAGGGGTATTTTGGTAATTTGGCTAAAAAGGGACCAAATGTTGACTTTTGACCCGGGAGGTCCAACGGACGAGGGCCAAAGACCGTTACGTAGGTCTCGTTGATACGAATCCAATGACAGGCGGCATACCGAAATCGGAGATTCGACGACGAAATTGTGGTCACGGGAGTGAAATCGATTAACCGAACCAACCAGAATTTCGATTAAAATATTATTAAAATTGTGAATAGTGATCTGAGTTTGTGAACACTTGGATGAGTGACAAGTGTCACCCATCCCTTGTTTTGAGGCCTAAATTATGGATTTTGTTCCATCTGATTCATTTTTAATCATATCTTATCATCTTTAAACAAACATCATCATCATCATCTTTAATTATTCCTCATCATTCTTTATCTTTATCTTCTTCTTTGTATTTCACCGTGAACACACACATGAGGGTGAGAGGGTGAGTTTTCTTTCATCATTATGCCTTATCACCTTTAATCATTCTCCATCGTACTTAATTACATCTTTATTCTTAATCAGCATCAATTACTTCTTCTTTGTTCTCTCCTTTGAGCCGTGAGCAAACGCAAAATTAGAGAGAGTTTTCTTCCCATCATCATTTCTTTTTAACAACTGATCATGAGAGAAAATTGAGAGAATTGAGGAAGCTGAATTGAGAGAAAAACTCGAGAGACAGAGCCCACTGGGACAATTTAGAATCAAAAATTTAGGAAAATTAGAGGGAAATTCGAATTGATAATTGTGAGCGGTGAGGATCGAATTTGAGGCTTGAATTAGACTTCTGGGATCAAAATGAAACTCTCTGCAACAAAAACGAAGGGAATTGCTATCGAATTGGGGAAGAACAGAAGCTTCCATGGCTGCTTCAATTCGAGCTTGAGTTCAACTAGTTAGAGGTAAGGTGTTATGAAATTGATCTTGGAAAAACGTTCAATACACTCTCACGATGCTTACTCTATGATTTAATTTGAAAACCAGGGACGAAATTGGTAAACCCGAATAGGAGACCCGTCGAAGGTTGATCCTGAGTTATGAAGATTTAGACCCTATTTGTGGAAATTAAACTTACAGAACTTGAATTCAGTGGGATTAGATGGGATCAGTTGAAAGAATGGATTGAATTGATGTCGAATTGAGTGAGTTTGAGTCGGGTTCTATCGCGGGTTTTCCAACCCGTTTACCAGACAAACGGGCGAAGAAGACAACTGTGATGGTTACTGTAGCAGGCGCGTGGTGCTCACGCGCAGCCACTTACGGCGGCGCGTGAGGGCGCGTGAGGCCTTGTTTCAAGGTGAGGTCAACTTGACTTTGAATCCTCTCAGTGTAATGAACATTTTGACACTGGTTTCGAGGAAATCGGATATCGTTTCGATAATGTTCCGCGTATCCGAAGTATTGTTTTACGTGTTAAATATGTATTTAAATTCCAGAAAAATTGGGGAAAATTATATGAAGTATTTTGAGATGTTAGTAACCCTCATTAATGATTTTGGACAGGAATTGTGATTCCCAGAAATTACGGAAAAACGTACAGCTCGGAAACGGACCGTTTAGACGGTGTGTGTGTGAGTGGACTTTTGGTTTTCTGACCGTGATGCATGCATATATGCTATAAAATGCTTTATTATATGATTTGATATGATTTGTTATGATTGATGTTTCAATCCGGTAATTTCTCGATTTTCTCGGTTTTATGATTATTATATTATATTTTGGCACGATTTTCGCGAAATGATGAAATTGATGTTTTGGGCTAGGCCCGGATTGAAAATGATGTTTTGACTCGGGTTATGAGTCAAGAAGTTGAAAATGATATTTGGACTCGGATTATGAGTCAGGGATTGATTTCATGGATTTACGTGATCGTGGCAACTCGGGTTTACGGTTGCACGGATTTGCGTGAAAATGATATTTTGGGCTTGAGACCCAATGAAATTGTGATTTTGGATGGATTTTTATTTCCATGTGATTACATGATAAAATTGATGATTTGCGGATTTATAAAATAAATTGGGACTTTGGTTTTTCCAGATTTGAGGAAACTATATTTTGGGGCTGCGACCATGTGTTGATAAATGATTTGATTTTCAATGCAACTGTTTTTCACTGGTTTTTGTGATGATGATATGTTGCGGATATTTAGGGCTTTCGGGTGGAAATATGTTTTTTCCCCGGAGTGCACCCTGGAGATAACGCTCGCCTTCGGGATGGAAGTGTTTACCCCGAAGAGGTCACGTAGCACGGTCTTTGTCGTGCAGCCCAGGGGAGGCTCGACTCAGATCAGATGTGCTGGATATATATATGGATCGGTAAGTGATGTGTTCACGAGATTCGGATTGCCGGCTGGTGATGTGTTCACAGCGGCGGATGCTCGGATTTTGAGCGGTCCTTGAGCCTATTGATTTGCACGCGTTGCAGGGATAAACGTGACTCTAAACAACAGGATATGGAAATAAGTCCCGTGGTTTATGGAAAATGATTTTGAGGAAACCGTGGTTTAGCGGTTGAAATGATTTAAGGAAACTGTGAACTTTTTGAGATATTAAATTGATTTGATAAAAATGAGTTTCAAGGAAAATGTGGTCATGGAATTTAAAAACATGATGTTTGTGATTACGTACCGGTTTTGAGTACGGGTTTTTGGTCTTTGTGGCCAGGTAATGGTGTTCACATGTTTTGGCCTGAGAGCCGGGATTTGCTGTTTTATAACTTGAACTGAATTGGTGAACATGAGTTTTTATGGACCATGGGAAAACGTATTTTGATTTTATCGGTCCACTGTTCATACTTGAATAATTTCATACTATTACTCATGTTTTATGATATGCATGCACATTTGTGAAAACTGGAGGGTAAGAATGTGTTTTGGCAAATGTTTTTATAAGAGGTCATTTTTGTCCACTTTCACCTTTTCTGTTTTATTGACCCTTCAGGCCGTGGCGCGATGATCGAGGCTATTCGAGAGGTGGAGGTATGAGTGGGCACAGGCGCAAATATCCCTTGTCTGGCAGGTGCTGAAGGGTAGTTTCAGATTTTCAGTTGACTTGTCAGACGGGAGCAGGACCGGGCACGGTTATCTATGTCCTTCGGGGACGGGTCTTGTCAAATTGGTATCAGAGCACTAGGTTGCTGATGCTGTTGCCACGCCTTACCTCCGAAACGTGAGCCTCGTGCGCGACCTGGTAGTGAGATGGGTATATTAGGGTATTTGAGGCCTTGCGATAGATCTCGAAATGTAATTGACCTTGGTTTGTGGGTCAGATGTAATTAGTGTAATTGCGACTTACTAATTGTCGAATCAGTATTATTATGGGTCCCAGGATTGAACGAACCCAGAGGCTTGGAGGGTAGCACATTTGGGTAGGTTGGACCTAGGATGAGATTATTCTCAGTAAAATTCCTTGTGCGGAATGTGAGTTCCAACGTCTAAAGTGTGATGGGGTATTCCTTAGGCTTTGTAAGTGGTATAAGATGTGGTTCACCGGCGGTAATTTGCTAGGTGACCGAGTATGCCAGGGATGGCATGGATGATTGAGTCAAGATTTCGGTTAGGACTCGAGATGAGTCATGGTAACATCTTAGGACTCAGGAGCAGTCGGGTTTTGAGGAACCCTAAGGTAGAGTGTATGGTTCGGAAATGTGAGTTGACGAGTGGTTTGACTTTTAATGACTTTTCGAAATCGAGACCGACTGACGGTTGTGTCAGGTCTAGTCATGTCAGCTTTAGTGGTGGAACTGCAATCCACAATCGGGGTTGTACTTATCGGTTATGCCTAGTTGGTTGTCGTTCTACTTAGTTGTGACAGATTGTTGGTGCAACTATGGACATGGGCGACCTAGTAGACGACACTGGTTAAGTAGAGTTATGATTCGTTGGAGATGTGTTGGACAGGTTACCAGGGGTTGGTACCTGTCGATGGAATCCCAGAGTGGGGGATACAGAGTAGTTGTACGGCTACTTGATTCCATTGGATGTGGAGTCTCTATAGCAGTGTCTGGTGGTTAGGTCTGCACAAGTCTGTGGCAGGCACTACTATCGAGAGTGGTTGTTGAGAATTGGGGGACATTCAGGGGACGTTTCCTTTTCTCATGTGAGTTGTCAGGGTGACTGTACCCAGAGTTGTTGGGTACGAGGGAGGCAGAGTTTCTCCTATTCGAGCAGAGGTACGGGGTCGTCGCTTGTTATGAGCGGAGATCCAGGGTTGTCAGTTTTGCACACGGTGTGCTCATACTGATGCTGTTGTTTGTGTTCTGATGTTGAAGTTAGTGTTAGTGCTGGTGCTGGTACTAGTGCTGGTGTTGGTGCCTGTGTTTGTGCTGACGATGAGTCACGAGTCGAGTTGTGACTTCGTCGAGATAGGCATGTGTCAGTAACCAGTCTAAAAGGGACACGTGGTTGGTGTCTGAGTACGTTGGTTCCAACATGGTTGGACCTACGGAATCGAGGGAGGTTGTGTTTGAGATGATGAGAGGATTGCGGGTTTTCTGCATTGGGGTTAGGTATTCTGAAGTCATCCGGGGTGACTTCTTATTTTCTGCCCTGGCAGACGTTGATCGTAGTTACCTGTAAGTTGAGCGTGTATTGGTGGGTGGACCTATGATTGACTATAGATCATTAGACACAAGAAGTTGCGTTTAATTTTGGGTTACGTGGTGTGGTGCGTACATCGAGTTTTGTTTTGCTTTTACGCATGATGGATTTTGTTGTCATTGTGTTTGATCATCCTTGCTTTTCCTTAGTGGAATGACAGGGAGCGATACGAGGTGAGTGGAGAAAACCCACAGTCTCGGCGTGTCTCGTCGTTGACTGATCTGTTTAGATGTGGGGATTGGTAGACTTGGTGAGCATGTGTGGATCCTAGGTGGATCTGGATTGCGATGTTGTGGACTTTGGACATTGTGACGATCTAGGATCGTGATGTTTATGGTCGGCTGACGTAGTGATGGATCTGGACCGTGATCCAGATGGGTAGTGAGTTTATCGCTCTTATTTGGCTAGTTGAGTTAAGGATTATGGGACTGAACTTCTTTTCGAGGTAAATCCCGTATATTGTATTACTCGAGCGAGTAGGTTTTCGACGGGGTCGAATTTGGTCAGCCTTAGAGTTGTGACCGATGGGATTGGCTTCCTTATGAAGTCAATCGAATGTAATGTGTTAATCGTTTGAACAGGTAACCGAGAGGTTCAGTTTTGGTGTGTCTTGGCAGACGTGAACGAGATTTCGGGTTTTGGAATCGACTCTATGAGTGACGATTCAGGATTCGATTTTGGAACTTGAAAGTGGAATACTGGATTTGGGTGCGGAATGATTATTCCAAATGCTAGCTTACGGAATAATGATTTCGGATTCGGATTTGGACATGGATTAAAAATGTGATGTCTGGGTTTGGATTCAGGATTTCTTACGCAATTGCGTATTCGGATTTGGAATTGGAACTAGATGATGGGTGGAGTTTCGATTTGTCTACTGCTGGTTTGGGCAAATGGACTCCATTATTGGAACGTGTTTGGCTATGACCTAGGTGGTTGTAGTCTGGTCAATGGATAGATGTATGTACCTTGTACATGGTTTGAGGTACGATACTTTGTAGACTGGTGGTGTCGGGTGACGGTATACGGGTTATACCAGTAGTAAGTTAGTGAACGTGTTGGTAATTGGCCTAGTTCCGATACCATTGGTTTTGGTTGTGAACGTGAACTGGACCTTGAACACGATGCACTGGGCAGAGTGATTCTGACGCATTCAGTGATTGTTTGAGCAGGTGCTCTTAGCCATGGTTGGCTAGTGTAACTCTTGTGTTGAGTTGTGTGATCATTGCTAGGCTGGTGTTCAACGTGTTCTAGTTACACCGTCTGACTGAGAGGGATGCCGGTATGCATATACTCAGGATGAGTGAGTTGGTGGTTAGTGTGACCGCAAGATGCTTTGTGGCGAGATGTTACCATGTCGTGACCTTACCAGTGACTACGCCCAAACTACGCATTAAATTAAACACGTAATTTGAGTGTTGTGCAATTTAAACCCTTTTTGTGTAGATGTAGTATTGGTAAATAGGGATCGTTCTTAACCGGGGAAATTAGGGAACATTAATAATGTGTTAGTGGGAAAGAGTAATGAATAAATTAATGAATTAAATAATTAAATAATTAACAAATTAATGAATTAATGAATTAAAGAATAAAAGAATTGAGAATTAAAGAATAAATGAATTAAAGAATTAACTAATCAAAGAATAATAAACTAAAAGTATTAAAGAATAAAAGAATAAAGAGATGAAAGAATCAAAGAATAATAAACTAAAAGTAGAAAAGAAGAATAAAAGAATAAAAGAATAAAAGAATAAAAGAATAAAGAATAAAGAATTGAAAGGGGGGGTTTTGAAAAGAGTTGTAAATATAAAATAAAGAAAACAAGTAAAAATAATTAAATACTTAATTTTACTTCTACTTTAACTTTTGTACTAGTGAACTTTCTTCAAACACATATTTTTACCAACACTCTAACATCATGCTCATATTGAACCAATCACGAAATCATACCTTAATTATCTCAAATACATGCATACATTTTTCATATTATAAATGCACCGAACAGCGGATTATTACTTACAATATGATCCACCTTAAGTAAGTGATTTAATGTGCCGAACAGCGATCAAACATTAAATCTCTTCAACTCTATTCTAAATGCCCCGAACAGCGGATCAACATTTAGTTTCGAATTGAAGTTTAAGTACTAAAACATATGAAGTAAAAGAAACTCAAAAAGTAAAACACATGGAGATTGCATTCTTACTTACAAATGTTAGAAAGAAAATACCAACACATATATTGAATTATAAGTAAAACCAATAACAATAACAAGAATTTAAGTAGAGAAGCATGGATTTTCACAAGAATCACCGAACAGCGGCAGGAAACTTGTGAAGATGGAAGAAGAAATACGAGGAATTCGGTCTTAAAACTCTTGAATTGCCTTAGAATTACTTGGCCTAGGTATTTCTTAAGGAAAGCATAAAAATGTATTTAAGATATCTCAAAGAAATATCACAAGAACAAAGTAAAGAAGAAATGAAATTAAGAAAAATAAAAATAACATAAATTAAGAACAAGAATTAAAAGAAAGCTAATTAATAAGAAAATCTACAAGAAGTTAAAATGGTCCCCAAAAATGTCTCTCAAAAGAGAGAAACAAAAGAACTAAAAGAAGAGAACTAAAAACTAAGCAAAATGGAAGAAATTGAGCTAATGGGGGACTCCCCAAATACAAGAATTGAACCCCTATTTATAGGGGGAAAAAGCTAATTACACTAAAAAAAATAAATAAAAACAAATAAAAGTTACAATAAAAATATTAAAAAGTGAAATGATGAGATTGGGTGGTGTTTGTGGGGAAAAGATGTAAAAAAAACAAAAGAAATGTTGCTGGAAATGGGCTGTCAGAAACAGCTGAAAAGGGAAGGAATATTCGGCATGGGCGTGCTGAAAGGGGGATGGTGGGCCGGCAGGCATGCGCTGGAAAGTGGGCGGCTGGTCGGCAGGCGTGAGCTGGGGAGCAGATCCTGTCGTCGGTAGGCGCGCGCTGAGGCTGGAGATGGGAAATCGGGACACGCGCGCCGAATGACGTCTGGGGGCGTTGGTGAGTACCTGTCGACGGGCCAGAGATGCTGGAGGAAGGAACTGAGGCGGGTTGGGCTGGTCCTGAGCGTACTGGGCTTCAGCCTGGGCCGCGCATGTAGGGCTGCTGGGCTGGGTTTGTAACTTGGGTTTGGGCTGCCAAAACAAATAATAATCAATTAATTTAATTAATTTAGTAACATTTCACCGAAAGTCGTCCATAATATTTTCGTTAAAATTCCGATCGAGACGATTCTTTCGCCAAAATACTCCAAATTACAAACTTTATTTATTTAAACAAAAATAACACAAAATAAATTAATTTATCTAATTATTTATTATTTTAATATTAAAAGCTAAGTATAAAGGGTATAAAATAATATAAAATAATGCTTATTTGATGACCTATCAAATACCCCCACACTTAAACTTTGCTAGTCCCTAGCAAATACTAAAATTAAACTACGAATTCAAAACAAGTAACCTTTAACCATTTGTCTCAATATTTCATTATTACAATCATGGCATAAAAGATTTTCACTTAAAGCGTTTAAGCATATGGAATTTAAGAGTTAATACATTGTAACAAAATGCTTCAACAAGTATGATAATGAGTAAATATGGTGAAATGGATCTCAACATGAATAAAACAAGTATGAATCAACTCACAAGGATATGCACTCATAAATTCACTCAATTTTGTAAGGGTTTGTGTTTGCACTCAAAGTATGTGAGAAATATTCACATAATCGAAATGAAGTACTTTTGCAAAATCTCAAACAAACACCTCAAGATAAAAACAACACATACTTGCGCAAATGAACCAAAACCATAAGCTTACTCAAGTGATTAACTCAACTAATCAAAATTTACCATCTTAAGGATCATAAGGTCTTTACGAAGGTTGTAATGGGGCTAAGATTCGAGGCAAGGAAAATATAGGACAAGTGGTGCTCAATTCGTTCCAAGACTCAATAGACTCCCAAAACGTATCATAACTTCCCAACCTTAGTGCAATGATGTCAATAATCCATCCCTTCGAACATAGGCCTAATTTCATCTTGTTGGGCCTCGAATTCATTCTTTGTGTCGGATTTACCAATGTAAGGGACTTAACTCAAACATTACATAACCAAACCTTATTACCTTGATCGAGACTCAACTTTTTTTTTTTTGATTTTTTTGATTTTTTTGATTTTTTTTTTTTGATTTTTTTGATCAAGGTAATAACATGCGTCAACAATACAACAAAGCTTGAGTTGGTAAATCCAAATAATTCACATGAAAGTCTTTCCAATATCATTATTTTCTCTTTACACAATCAATATGTCTTCAACCGAGTTCTTGGAACAAGGGTAAAGGATGTCTATACTAAGCTCAAGTGTTTAGATAATCATGGTGATGAAAGAAAGGCTTGATGTGGGCTCAAAAGGGGTTAAAACTAAGGGGGTCGCAACTCGTGCGCACAAAATAGGGAACATGGATGTTTGAATTTGTGGTGTTAACCCTAATGCCTTAATCATATCCAAAATCAGAGAGTTTATTGACTCAAAAGCTTTGAAAATCACATAGAATAAGTTCTAGTACTCTAGAGTTCATTAAAATCTATTGCAAGTAGTTATGAGGCATATGTATATCAATTTAAACAAAGAACTTATGAATCACTCATCAAAGATGTATATAAAGTTCTAAAGCTCACATAAGGTTCATATGATTCATACTTATCTTATCATGCTCGTTTATGTACCAATTTACATGCATTATCTTCAAGTTATAACACTTAATCACAAAATATTAACAAACAAATTCAAGTTGTAGTGATTATCTTTATGGCCATAACATATTCATTTCCGTTCATTTATATCATTGACAAGTTAAATGGCAACTTAAGACTCATAAAAACACTAAGTTAAAACAAAAAGATTCAAAAAAAAAACAATAATATTTTTTTTCATTTTTTTTTTCACCCTTTTTTTTATAATTTTTTTCAATTTTTTTTTGTTTTTTTTTTTGAACAATTAAAATTGTAAACCATTCCCCCACACTTAAATTCTACATTGTCCTCAATGTAGGAAAATACGAAGTAATTAAACATAGAATCAAAGTAAGGAAGATGATTTACGAAAATAATAGGAAAACATTAAATAAACAAAATAAAAGAGAGTGAAGGGTAGAGGATAGCAAATCTGTATTGATGACTCCTTCACATCCCGGGAACACATTGGGTTGCCTCCCAACAAGCGCTTGAAGTTTAACGTCCATCCAGCCTAGACAGAGATGCAAGTTAGTTAGTCAGATATGTACGTTAATTAAGAATGCAAGTTAGATATGCAAATTAAAGTTAATGATGCAATGTGAGTTAAAGATGTAAGTTAGAGGAAGAGTGCAATGCAAGTTAAACTAAATATGCAAGTGAAGTTAAAAATGCAAGTTAAATGAAAGATGAAATGCAAGTTAGAATGAAAGATGCAAGTTAGTTAAACGAAAGATGCAAGTTAACTTTGTCATGACAAATAATGTAAATTAAGATATAAACAATATTTACATGTCGGGGGAAGTCAAAGATATATATGGTTCACATAGCCTCAAAGTTTAAATGGAGACTTATACGTCCGTGCGGCCCAAGTAAATATCTTGGATTAATTCAACTGTTTGGGCAACTTCAAAAGTGACCAGGTTAGAAAGAATACACATAAGAGACAGGGCTATTTTCTTAGACCCAAAACCCGTTATGAGTACCGTCTCTTGTCCTAGACATCACCCTCGAAAATTTCTTACTCCAGAGGAATTAAGATGACTCAAGTGTTAACAATTACCGTGGGTGAGAGTTAACAAAAGAGTCATCGCCGATAAAGATCAAAATCTAAACTTCGAAGCACAAGTGATCTACATATAGCTGAGACTAATGCATGAATGCAATAACTATTTACAAGTATGTTTTTTATGCACAATTTACAAATATAACATGACAATTCACGTATGAACAATTTATTTACAAGTATGGTTTTATTCACAAGTAATGATATTTACAAAACAATTTCTCATTAACAAACTAACATAAGTATAAGATTTATTTAACAATTTAGATTTATACTAACACAAAGTGAAGATAAATGAATATTTTTACGAATAAATGAAGAAAAAGAAATTTTTTATTTTTTATTAATTAATTTTTTTTCTGAATTTAAAAATTAAATAAATGAAGAAAAAGAAATTTTTTTAATTTTTAATTTTTTTTTACGAAGTTTATGTTTTTTTAATTACAAATAAAAATAAAAATAAGGAAAAGTGAATATTTACCATAAGCATTTATGAACAATTAAAAAGAATGAACATTATGTACAAGTATGAACAAGAATAATATAACAAGTAAGAAAATTATAAACAAATATAAATGAAAATCTATTATGAACAAGTATGCATGTATACTATGAAATATAAAAGTTATGAACAAGTAAAAAAGGTAACAAGTAACATATATACAACATTTATTTACAAGTATGAATTAACACTAACATAAAGCTAAGATAAGATTTTTTTTTTATTATTATTTTCAAATTTTTTATTTATTTCGAATTTTTTTTTTAATTTAAATTTAAATTTTATCAAGACTTAACCAAATAAATAATTACATAAGAATAAAATAAGTGTAATCAAAAAGTTAATGGAATAAAAAGTTAGTGGAATAAAAAGTTAATGGAATAAAATTAATGGAATAAAAGTTAATGGAATAAAAAGTTAGTGGAATAAAAAGTTAATGAAATAAATTAATGGAATAAAAGTTAATGGAATAAAAAGTTAGTGGAATAAAAAGTTAATGAATAAAATTAATGGAATAAAAGTTAATGGAATAAAAAGTTAGTGGAATAAAAAGTTAGTGGAATAAAAAGTTAATGAATAAAATTAATGGAATAAAAGTTAATGGAATAAAAAGTTAGTGGAATAAAAAGTTAATGAATAAAATTAATGGAATAAAAATTAATGGAATAAAAAGTTAGTGGAATAAAAAGTTAGTGGAATAAAAAGTTAATGAAATAAATTTAAAGTTAAAGGAATAAAGAAAAAGTTAATGGAATAAAATTAAAGTTAATGGATTAAAGAAAAAGTTAGAAAGTGTAAAGAAAAATAAAATAAATTAAAAGTAAGGAAAAATGAATATGTACAATATGCATTTATAACAAGTACAAATTAAATTAAATTATGAACAAGTATGATAGAATTTTAAATTTACATAAACAATTTGAATATGAACAAATATATAATAAAAAAAATTATGATCATTTATGAACAAGTATAAATTAGAAACTAAGAATAAGTAAAGTATGAGCATTATAACAAAAATAATAAGAACAATAATAAGATGGATAAATATAATATTAACAAAAGTAAAATTTATAAACAAGTATAATATGCACAATTTATATACATACACTAACAAATTAAAAATGATTTTCAATTTCCCCGGCAACGGCGCCAAAAATTGACTACGCCCAAACTACGCATTAAATTAAACACGTAATTTGAGTGTTGTGCAATTTAAACCCTTTTTGTGTAGATGTAGTATTGGTAAATAGGGATCGTTCTTAACCGGGGAAATTAGGGAACATTAATAATGTGTTAGTGGGAAAGAGTAATGAATAAATTAATGAATTAAATAATTAAATAATTAACAAATTAATGAATTAATGAATTAAAGAATAAAAGAATTGAGAATTAAAGAATAAATGAATTAAAGAATTAACTAATCAAATAATAATAAACTAAAAGTATTAAAGAATAAAAGAATAAAGAGATGAAAGAATCAAAGAATAATAAACTAAAAGTAGAAAAGAAGAATAAAAGAATAAAAGAATAAAAGAATAAAAGAATAAAGAATAAAGAATAAAGAATTGAAAGGGGGGGTTTTGAAAAGAGTTGTAAATATAAAATAAAGAAAACAAGTAAAAATAATTAAATACTTAATTTTACTTCTACTTTAACTTTTGTACTAGTGAACTTTCTTCAAACACATATTTTTACCAACACTCTAACATCATGCTCATATTGAACCAATCACGAAATCATACCTTAATTATCTCAAATACATGCATACATTTTTCATATTATAAATGCACCGAACAGCGGATTATTACTTACAATATGATCCACCTTAAGTAAGTGATTTAATGTGCCGAACAGCGATCAAACATTAAATCTCTTCAACTCTATTCTAAATGCCCCGAACAGCGGATCAACATTTAGTTTCGAATTGAAGTTTAAGTACTAAAACATATGAAGTAAAAGAAACTCAAAAAGTAAAACACATGGAGATTGCATTCTTACTTACAAATGTTAGAAAGAAAATACCAACACATATATTGAATTATAAGTAAAACCAATAACAATAACAAGAATTTAAGTAGAGAAGCATGGATTTTCACAAGAATCACCGAACAGCGGCAGGAAACTTGTGAAGATGGAAGAAGAAATACGAGGAATTCGGTCTTAAAACTCTTGAATTGCCTTAGAATTACTTGGCCTAGGTATTTCTTAAGGAAAGCATAAAAATGTATTTAAGAGATCTCAAAGAAATATCACAAGAACAAAGTAAAGAAGAAATGAAATTAAGAAAAATAAAAATAACATAAATTAAGAACAAGAATTAAAAGAAAGCTAATTAATAAGAAAATCTACAAGAAGTTAAAATGGTCCCCAAAAATGTCTCTCAAAAGAGAGAAACAAAAGAACTAAAAGTAGAGAACTAAAAACTAAGCAAAATGGAAGAAATTGAGCTAATGGGGGACTCCCCAAATACAAGAATTGAACCCCTATTTATAGGGGGAAAAAGCTAATTACACTAAAAAAAATAAATAAAAACAAATAAAAGTTACAATAAAAATATTAAAAAGTGAAATGATGAGATTGGGTGGTGTTTGTGGGGAAAAGATGTAAAAAAACAAAAGAAATGTTGCTGGAAATGGGCTGTCAGAAACAGCTGAAAAGGGAAGGAATATTCGGCATGGGCGTGCTGAAAGGGGGATGGTGGGCCGGCAGGCATGCGCTGGAAAGTGGGCGGCTGGTCGGCAGGCGTGAGCTGGGGAGCAGATCCTGTCGTCGGTAGGCGCGCGCTGAGGCTGGAGATGGGAAATCGGGACACGCGCGCCGAATGACGTCTGGGGGCGTTGGTGAGTACCTGTCGACGGGCCAGAGATGCTGGAGGAAGGAACTGAGGCGGGTTGGGCTGGTCCTGAGCGTACTGGGCTTCAGCCTGGGCCGCGCATGTAGGGCTGCTGGGCTGGGTTTGTAACTTGGGTTTGGGCTGCCAAAACAAATAATAATCAATTAATTTAATTAATTTAGTAACATTTCACCGAAAGTCGTCCATAATATTTTCGTTAAAATTCCGATCGAGACGATTCTTTCGCCAAAATACTCCAAATTACAAACTTTATTTATTTAAACAAAAATAACACAAAATAAATTAATTTATCTAATTATTTATTATTTTAATATTAAAAGCTAAGTATAAAGGGTATAAAATAATATAAAATAATGCTTATTTGATGACCTATCAACCAGCATCTTGGATCGCTGAGGGGGGTGACAGTTGTGGGTATTGAGATTGGTATTTGTCGCAGGATTAAGCTTGCCCTGCTATATGAGATCATGTGGTTGATCTTACACTACCTTGGGGACATTATAGTCTGTTGTGGTGTCACTGATTGGTTGAAGATTGGAGCTTTACTAGGGTGGTAAAGCTTAGTGGTGACAGTTTGGCTGGTAGTGTCAGCTTGGGCTGACAAGTGAGATTTGGTGACTCTCGATGAGAGCGGAGCTCAGGGCACATTAGTGATTGTGAGGAAACGTCAAGCTGAAGGAGTCAGCTTATTGATGACATTGTCAATTTCAGGTGATCAATTTCACTCGAGGTGGTCGAGTGTAGTCAGTACGACGTGAGTCTGTGATGAGACGTCTGGGTGCAGATGAGTTCTGCGTTGGTTAGTGGGTGTACATATGTACACATATTGTGAAACCGTTTGTTTTCCACGAGGTGGATGCGGAATAATGATAGTTGGAATTTCAGGGACGAAATTCTTTAAGGGGGGAAGGTTGTAATGACCCGTCCCGAGTTTCGGGATTGAATATTAATTAATTATAGTTTGGAATGACTAATCTGGGATTAGATGAGTGAAATCGGACGAATTGTGCAAAATGACCGTTTTGCCCCTAGCGTGGGTAAAATGTTGACTTTTTGATCGGGTAGTCAAATGGACCTTGACCGATGACCGTGACGTAGTTCGGGACGTCACGAGTTCATAGACAGGTGACACGTTCGATTCCGACATTCGAGGAAAGAGTTATGATGTTCGGAAGTTGAGGGGTATTTTGGTAATTTGCATAAAAAGGGACCAAATGGTGACTTTTGACCCGGGAGGTCCAATGGACGAGGGCCAAAGACCGTTACGTAGGTCTCGTCGATACGAATCCAATGACAGGCGGCATGCCGAAATCGGAGATTCGACTACGAAGTTGTGGTCACGGGAGTGAAATCGATTAACCGAACGAACAGGGATTTCGATTAAAATATTATTAAAATTGTGAATAGTGATCTGAGTTTGTGAACACTTGGATGAGTGACAAGTGTCACCCATCCCTTGTTTTGAGGCCTAAATTATGGATCTTGTTCCATCTGATTCATTTTTAATCATATCTTATCATCTTTAAACAAACATCATCATCATCATCTTTAATTATTCCTCATCATTTTTTAGCTTTATCTTCTTCTTTGTATTTCACCGTGGACAAACAAATGAGGGTGAGAGGGTGAGTTTTCTTTCATCATTATGCTTTATCACCTTTAATCATTCTCCATCATACTTAATTACCTCTTTATTCTTAATCAGCATCAATTACTTCTTCTTTGTTCTCTCCTTTGAGCCGTGAGCAAACACAAAATTAGAGAGAGTTTTCTTCCCATCATCATTTCTTTTCCACAGCTGATCATGAGAGAAAATTGAGAGAATTGAGGAAGCTGAATTGAGAGAAAAACTCGAGAGACAGAGAGCCCACTGGGACAATTCAGAATCGAAAATTTAGGAAAATTAGAGGGAAATTCGAATTGATAATTGTGAGCGGTGAGGATCGAATTTGAGGCTTGAATTAGACTTCTGGGATAAGAACGAAACTCTCTGCAACAAAAACGAAGGGAATTGCTGTCGAATTGGGGAAGAACAGAAGCTTCCATGGCTGCTTCAATTCGAGCTTGAGTTCAACTAGTTAGAGGTAAGATGTTATGAAATTGATCTTGGAAAAACGTTCAATACACTCTCACAATGCTTACTCTATGATTTAATTTGAAAACCAAGGACGAAATCGGTAAACCCGAATAGGAGACCCGTCGAAGGTTGATCCTGAGTTGTGAAGATTTAGACCCTATTTGTGGAAATCAAACTTACAGAACTTGAATTCAGTGGGATTAGATGGGATCAGTTGAAAGAATGGATTGAATTGATGTCGAATTGAGTGAGTTTGAGTCGGGTTTTATCGCGGGTTTTCCAACCCGTTTACCAGACAAACGGGCGAAGAAGACAACTGTGCTGGTTACTGTAGCAGGCGTGTGGTGCTCACGCGCAGCCACTTATGGCGGCGCGTGAGGGCGCGTGAGGCCTTGTTTCAAGGTAAGGTCAACTTGAGTTTGAATCCTCTCAGTCTAACGAACATTTTGACACTGGTTTCGAGGAAATCGGATATCATTTCGATAATGTTCCTCGTATCTGAAGTTTTGTTTTACGTGTTAAATATGTATTTAAATTCCAGAAAAATTGGGGAAAATTATATGAAGTATTTTGAGATGTTAGTAACCCTCATTAATGATTTTGGACAGGAATTGTGATTCCCAGAAATTACGGAAAAACGTACAGCTCGGAAACGGACCGTTTAGACGGTGTTTGTGAGTGGACTTTTGGTATTCTAACCGTGATGCATGCATATATGCTATAAAATGCTTTATTATATGATTTGATATGATTTGTTATGATTGATGTTTCAATCCGGTAATTTCTCGATTTTATCGGTTTTATGATTATTATATTATATTTTGGCATTATTTTCGAGAATTAATGAAATTGATGTTTTGGGTTAGGCCCGGATCGAAAATGATGTTTTGACTCGGGTTATGAGTCAGGAAGTTGAAAATGATATTTGGACTCGGATTATGAGTCAGGGATTGATTTCATGGATTTACGTGATCGTAGCAACTCGGGTTTACGGTTGCATGAATTTGCGTGAAAATGATATTTTGGGCTTGAGACCCAATGAAATTGTGATTTTGGTTGGATTTGTATTTCCATGTGATTACATGATAAAATTGATGATTTGAGGATTTATAAAATAAATTGGGACTTTGGTTTTTCCAAATTTGAGGAAACTATATTTTGGGGCTACGACCATGGGATAAATGATTTGATTTTCAATGCAACTGTTTTTCACTGGTTTTTGTGATGATGATATGTTGCGGATATTTAGGGCTTTCGGGTGGAAATATGTTTTTCACCGCACTGTTCGCCGTTAGGTTTTCTCTGTTTTTGGACCGGTTCAAGGTCCATTTTAGGTCCATTCCATCCAATTTTAATCCTAATATGTTCCTAATCTCATTTATAATCTTTCTAGTTAATTAAAACGGAACAAAATGTCCAAAACCATACCTTCATCCGTCATCAATGGCGGCCGGAGTTTCTCTCACCATTCACGGCTATTTCCGACCATTCCAACCTTCAAAAACAATCCTATTAGACTCCCAGAGTGCCCATAAATATTTCCCAATTCATAGAATTAGCCAAAAACCTACAAAACCGAAACTTGGATTTTTGAATATTTCCTTACATCACGGTCGAGCTCCGCCGTCCTCCACCGTGAGCCACCACCGTCGTGTCCTCAGCCTCTTACTCATTCACGGTCACACTCAGCTCACACGTTCATGGTGGTGAGGTGTGGGTGGTGTGTTTGTTAGAAAAAGAAAAATGAAGGAAAATGATGCATATGGTGTTTTTGGGTTTGTAGAAGAAAATAGGAGAATGAAGTTTGATGAAGAGAAGTGTCCACGGTGAGGGAATGAAAATGAGAGAGTGAGGTGTCTGATCCATTAAAAGAGAAAAGAGACAAAACCAATGGTCCATATTCAACCATGGAAATGAGATCAAGGGCTTAGATGCAATCTGAGTTGTTTTTGATGAGTGGCTGAGATTAAAAGGTAGTTTTAATCCTATTTAATTGCCTTAGTGGAACTTGATCCAATCTAGCCAATGGGTGAGTGACACTTGTCACTCATCCAAGTGTCCTCCAACCCCCAATTCAGAATAAAATAATCGACACAGTTACCGAGACGTAAATTTCCCCGATTCCACGTTTTAGACCATAACTTCCCCGTACGAAGTCTGATTTTGGTGTGCCGCCTGTCTATGAATTCGTATCAACTAGCTCTATGTAACTGTCCTTGGCCCTCGTCCATCGGACATCCCGGTCAAAAAGTCAACATTTTCTCCCATTTCGTCCAAATTACGAAAATGCCCTTGGGCTTTCGAACATCATAACTTCTTCCACGAATGTCGGAATCGAACGTGCCACCTGTCTATGAACTCGTGACGTCCCAAAATACGTCACGGTCATTGGTCAAAGTCCATTTGACCGTCCGAATTAAAATTCAACGTTTTGCCCACGCCGAGGGGCAAAACGGTCATTTTGCACAATTCGTCCGTAATTACTCAACTAATCCCAGATTAGTATATCATAATTAAATATTATTAAATCCCGATATTCGGGACGGGTCGTTACAACCTTCCCTCCTTAAAGAATTTCGTCCTCGAAATTACCAATATCCTTACTCCATATGCACCCCGTGGAAAACATTTCGATCTCACATCGGTGTACACTTGTACACCCACCAACCAACACAAAGATCGTCAGAACTCAAACGTCCCATCACGGTCTCTCACCATACCGACCATACTCGACACCGCGAGTGAAATTGATCACCTAATCCTTGTCAATTTTACCATTTAGCTGACTCCTTCAGCTTGTCGGTTTCTTTCAATCATCAATATATCCGACGTTTGCTCCCCCCTGGGAGTCACCAAAACACACCTGTCAGTCCATGCTGACACCATCAGCCACACTGTCACCACCAAGCTTTACCACCCTGGTAAGGCTCCAACCATCGACTAATCAGTGACAACACCTCGTACTACATCACCCTCAATGTAGCGTAAGATCAACCACATGATCCCATTTCGCAGGGCAAGCCCAATCCTACGACATATATCAATCTCAATGTCCATAACAGCCGACTCCGTCAACGAACCATGATGCTAGAAAATCACGGCGTAATAACATCACGCAAGGCTACTCGTGGTTTCACGGACCACCAACTCACTCATCCTGAGTGTACGTATACCGTCAACTTACCCAATCAAGTGGTGTAACTGGAACACATTGAATGCCAGCCCAGCAGTGATCACACATCTCAATACTATGGTTCCACTAGCCATCCACGGCTGAGAGCGCCTGCTCATACAATCACTGAACCCGACAAAATCACTCTGCTCAGCGAACAGTATCCAATGTCCAGTCCACAAACACAACCAAACAAATGATATCGGAACCAAGCCAATTACCATCACGTTTAATCACACACCACTGGTACCTCCCATGTACCGCCATTAGGCACCAGTCAGTCTAACCAGTATCAATCCTCGTATAACATACCCTGTACGTACATCTATCCATCAATCCGCCTACAACCACCTAGGTCATGGCCAAACGCGTTCTAACACTCTAGAGTCCATCTGTCAGATACTGTACCAGACAGATCAAAACTCCGACCCAATATCCATTTCCAAATCCGAATCCGAAATCATTATTTCGTAAGCAAGCATTGGAATAATCATTCCCCACCCAAATCCAGTAATCCACTTTCGAGCTTCGAAATCGAATCCTGAATCGTCACCCAGAAATTCGATTCCAAAACCCAAAAGCTCGTTCACGTCTACCGAGACGTACCAAAACCGATCTTATCGGTTATCAATTCAAAATACTCGATTGACTTCATAGGGAAGCCAATCCCAATATCCACACGTCTAAGGTTGACAACAATCCGACCACTTCAGAAACCTACTCACCTGAGTAACAACCATATGGGCTCTACTTCGAAAAGAAGTTCAGCCCCGTCATTTACAACTCATATACCAGGGTAAGAGTGATAAACTCTCATCCCACCTGGATCATCAAGATCATGATCCAGATCCATCACTACGTCACCCAACAAGTAACATCACGATCCCAGATCGTCACATCGTCCAAATTCCACAACATCACAATTCAGATCCACCTAGGATCCACACATGCTCGCGTAGCTAACAATCCATCAGAAAACCAATCGTAGGGTCCTACACCCTCATTGAATCCTTCGTCAAATTCCCATAGGTGGAATGGCGACCTCGATTTTCACCACCAATTCCAGAATAATACACAACTTCTTGTGTCCAATGACCCCAAGCCAAACATGGGTCCACCCACCAATACACGCTCAACGTACTGGTGGCAATAAATCAAGTCTTCCAGGGCAGAAAACAAGAAGTCAACCCCAATGACTTCAGAATACCTATCATCGATGCGGACACGAGCACTCCTCTCGTCTCCACAATCACCATTCTTCCCGAATCGGAAGTTCCAACCATGTTGGAAACAGACATGCTCCCAACGAGATGTCAAGTCCAACCACTGGACTGCCCACATCATCTCCTTTACAGGTTCAACACTCGGCTTTCCAAGTCATTCACAATTACAAATCCCCACATCAACACCACCAATGGTTTTCCCCGATTTTCCAATTTCAATAATTTCCTCGTACTTTCTGGGGATATTAGAGATAAACAATCTTACCAATCTTAGAGTTGACAACAACTCCCCAAATCCACTAATTCTCCTGACATAGGAGACGTCA
Source organism: Prinsepia uniflora (assembly GCA_032719365.1). NCBI lineage: Eukaryota > Viridiplantae > Streptophyta > Magnoliopsida > Rosales > Rosaceae > Prinsepia > Prinsepia uniflora. Next base: position 43,517,221 of record CM064861.1, on the reverse strand, counting down.
TCCCGAGACTCCTCAAGTCTCAATCATACCTTTTTATCCATTCGTCACTTGTTATCTCATAACTATTGGGACTTATCCCAACACGTCACAACCTCCTCTGGATCCCATCTAGTCTAAGACTCAACCGCCACTGAGTCGCAGATACCAATTATATGTCCATCATGACAGAGTCACATCCCAAGTCGTGGCTCACCACAACCCCAAACACCGACATCGGTACCAGCACCAGTGCTAGTATCACCGACACTTGCCTCAACACACAGGCATCCATACATCCACACTAGCACACGAACATCCATACTAGCACACGAACATCCACGCTAGCACACGAACATCCATGCTAGCGCATTGTGTGCAAAGTTGATACCCTGGATCTCCGTTCATACCGAAAGACGATCATGTATCACCACTTGTACCCCACGACTATGGGTACCTCCAATTTGACCATCCGCAGATCAGGATAATGAACGTTCCATGAACGTCCCTGATCCCCAAGTGTTAAAACCACACTAAATACCCTCAATAACCAGTCATCTCGACACAACTGTCAACCAACAGTCATCGCTGTCAAGATCCGTATCCACACCTCACACTATTATTTGATCCAACACGGAATTCCATAATTTATCTCATAATCGTATCCGTAGATCGAATCCCATAATCCTGACTAGACTCACTAGAGTCATCCACATGGTCATCCACGACCTTCGCCGCTCGTCGCAACATAAGTTCTCATTTAAATTTCACTTTTCCTGTCCATCAATTATAAATTAGGGTTCCGAAATCACACCCCAGGGTTCAACCGAACCCAACTGCCTTCTGCAGTAAAATCCACAACCTGACCGACTCCGCGGTCCTGACATCGTATAGACGTCCAATCCAATCCAATCGTCAACTTAATGTGGGTTCCATTGTGGGTTCCACCACGAAGGTCATCGGCTAACTCCGATGCACCAATCCCCGTACACTAGCCAACACTAGCAGGGTCCATAATTTAGACCATTACTCAAATGAGGTTCCTCGAACCAAGCTGCACCTAGCAGCACAACCATATAATATCGCATGACCGAACCGAAGGTCCCACATTACCAGTTAAACACAAACAACCCCACTTGGGTCGAATCACGTTAACGCACGACTTATCGGCCAAACACACTCTATCCACTATTCAAACCCAAAACTATCTATCAAGTTGACAACGGAACTGCAACCCAAAGAGACATCACACCCTCGACCTTCCCGAACAAAAGAGCAAACCTGCTCTGATACCACTTGACACGACCCATCCCAATCCCCCCGGGATTACCATGGAATGTGTCATGCTCCCGTCTAACAAGAGGTGTCAGACAAGGGATAACCTGTTACCACTGCCCAAATGGGCTTCTAGAGTGCGCAAGGATTGATGGAGGAGGTGTGCGATGTCCTAGTCTCTGCTACAGTCGCTTCCGGAATCAACCTGAAGGGCATTAAAAACAAAAGCTGTGAGTGGACGAAAATAAACAAGTCTGTTTAAAAAATTTATAAAGACATTTATGCCCCTTAGTAAAAACATATGCATGCAGTAAAAACCAATAATCACATATTTATTTCAAAATAACCATTAGGGCCTTAGCTCGGAAACCATAAGCATAGTTTCAAATCCCAAAAGTCAATCCAAGAGTTATTTCATAAATCCAGTAATATACATTTATTATTTTTCCATCTCCGGCATCCCCGATGCCTAGCGTCCCTGACGCTCGACGTCCCCGACGTCATATCTCACGGTATTAAGCAACGCGTGCTGCCCGGGGTCTCACCGGGTCCATATCTCTGACATCCCCGATGTCTGACGTCCTTGACGTCTAATGATAGCAATCCTGCTCCTAGATCACTATACGGTCCGGTAGTTCCGTACAATAACCCCTCGCAGGCAATGCACCGTGACTTCTCCAATGTCCCCGACACGTGGAGGAGACCAATATATATATCCTCATATCGAGATGGTTTCATGGAACACATTTTATTATTCATTCCGAAAATATCACAAGGGCCCTGCCCCGAATTTCCATAAAACCGTCATAAGTCCAAATAGTTGATTATTAAATCTGAAATCATTTATTCACTTCCATTTTAGGGTCCCCCACCCGAAATCACATATACAAATCAACTGGGCCCCTGGCCCGATTTCGCAAGTCAACTGGGCCCCTGGCCCGATTTCATAAGTCAACTGGGCCCCTAGCCCGAATTTACTTAATCAAATTCGTAACCGTTTCATGAAATCATATCCAACCACAATTATGGAAATCAGTGCAAATCCAGAAAACTTTGATTTACGTGCAAACACGTAAATCACCTCGTAATGCGTGAAATCGTATAAATTCACCGATATCCAAAATACATCATTTAATCACATTTATAACAATCATGAAACAGTTATGCATGCATCGAATTTATAAAACCAATGTCCACTCACAGACCGTTCAAACGCTGCGCCTCGATTTGCGTGCTATAGGCTCTCTCGAGCCAATCGCTATCACCGGGACTCCCAAACCTGTCCAAATTTTAATATAAGGTTACTAACTACTTAATTAACCTCCTACCAAAGCCCAGTGATTTTCCCGAACTTTTAACTATTTTTAAACCGTCCCTAAACCTTCCGATGCCCCGAAACATATCGAGACAGTGTCCGATCGACACGAAACCAGTCCCAAAATGTTCGTTACATCGAATAGAAGATTTCATATGTTGAACATTTTCTCAAATTACTGTTCACGCACCCTCACGCGCCCCAAGAAGGCTCAGATCACTGTTCATCGTCACCAACATCCAGCTGAACCAGTTACTATTCACGTCACTGTTGACCGCACTGTTCGCCGTCGGGTTTTCTCTGTTTTTGGACCGGTTCAAGGTCCATTTTAGGTCCATTCCATCCCATTTTAATCCTAATATGTTCCTAATCTCATTTATAATATTTCTAGTTAATTAAAACAAAACAAAATGTCCAAAACCATACCTTCATCCGTCATCAATGGCGGCCAGAGTTTCCCTCGCCTTCACGGCCATTTCCAGCCATTCCAACCTTCAAAAACAATCCTATTAGACTCCTAGAGTGCCCAAAAATATTTCCGAATTCATAGAATTAGCCAAAAACCTACAAAACCGAAATTTGGATTTTTGAATATTTCCTTACCTCACGGTCGAGCTCCGCCGTCCTCCACCGTGAGCCACCACCGTCGTGTCCTCAGCCTCTTACTCACTCACGGTCACACTCAGCTCACACGTTCATGGTGGTGAGGTGTGGGTGGTGTGTTTGTTAGAAAATGAAAAATGAAGGAAAAATGGTGCATATGGTGTTTTTGGGTTTGTAGAAGAAAATAGGAGAATGAAGTTTGATGAAGAGAAGTGTCCACGGTGAGGGAATGAAAATGAGAGAGTGAGGTGTCTGATCCATTAAAAGAAGAAAGAGACAAAACCAATGGTCCATATTCAACCATGGAAATGAGATCAAGGGCTTAGATGCAATCTGAGTTGTTTTTGATGAGTGGCTGAGATTAAAAGGTAGTTTTAATCCTATTTAATTGCCTTAGTGGAACTTGATCCAATCTAGCCAATGGGTGAGTGACACTTGTCACTCATCCAAGTGTCCTCCAACCCCCAATTCAGAATAAAATAATCGACACGGTTACCGAGACGTAAATTTCCCCGATTCCACGTTTTAGACCATAACTTCCCCGTACGAAGTCTGATTTTGGTGTGCCGCCTGTCTATGAATTCGTATCAACTAGCTCTATGTAACTGTCCTTGGCCCTCGTCCATCGGACATCCCAGTCAAAAAGTCAACATTTTCCCCCATTTCGTCCAAATTACGAAAATGCCCTTGGGCTTCCGAACATCATAACTTCTTCCATGAATGTCGGAATCAAACGTGCCACCTGTCTATGAACTCGTGACGTCCCAAACTACGTCATGGTCATTGGTCAAAGTCCATTTGACCGTCCGAATTAAAAGTCAACGTGTTGCACACGCCCAGGGGTAAAACGGTCATTTTGCACAATTCGTCCGAAATTGCTCAACTAATCCCAGATTAGTAAATCATAATTAAATATTATTAAATCCCGATATTCAGGACGGGTCGTTGCATTAACCACTTCGGAAAACAAAGATTTGGGTGTAGGACGTCCAAGTGTAACCCGACTCATGAAAATGAGCTTTACCTCGATGTCTGAGTCATCACCACACTATTAGTCTCAAGAAAAGGAATTTTACCTTAACGGCTAAGACTAATCACTACAATACCAGTCTCATGAAAATAAGTTTTGCCTCGACGTTTAAGATTCACCAACCAAACCAGCTTCTCGAGGAGGGTTGTCCACAGCACAAAAATTCACATACACATATATTGAGAAACATACATTTGTAACATATATCACTTCCTTAAACCAGAACCATGTTTTGAAATCCGAGACTAAGCCCAAAACACAGTTCAAGGGAAAATCTTGTAAAACGTGGACTTTAAATAATTTCTGTAAAATCAACAAAAATCATATAAAAATCACAATCAATTCAACACCACATAAATCACATAATAAAAAATTTAAAATATTTAAATATGCAAGCATAATAATTTAGTGAAAATAAAAGTTCATTCACACATCGTCTATATAGTCGAATCTCGAATTGCATGCCCTTCCGTAATTTTCGGGAACCTTAGTACATGTCATAAATCACATCTAAGAGTTACTAATCATCTCAATAAACACATATTTTAGTTCCATGATTTTTCACGATTTTAAACAAATTTAAAATAACCCATAAATGTTCGAACAGTCAAAATTGTTCTAAGACAATGTCTGTTTGTCTCGAAAACAATATCGTTGAACCCTTAACATCAAATACATTTAATTTCATGTTGATTGCACTTCAAGACGACGTAACAAACGCCCCCACGGGGGACTCTACCTCTCTGCGCATGGGCTTAATGCGCGATTGTAGGCGCAGTCGCAACGTCACTCGCCCCTAACGTCCAACGAGTTTACAATCTGGGTCGCTCGACCCGGCGATTGTGACAAGGCTCTAATTTCCGTTTTTCAAGTCCGTTTTTCATATCTAATAGTCCATGTTCTTCTATTCAACCTCAGAAAAGGATCTAGAAGCTTAGAACAGGGAAAGACTTACCTTAACATTTGGAAAACTAGTCAAGAACTTTCGGCCATCATTCGAATACACTGTTATGCATTTCTCACAACAATACTCTCTACTTTTAGACTCCAATTGATCGTGGAACCTCAAGAAAGGCATTAGAGTACCATTTATCCAAGTTCCCACACCCTAACTGAAAACCTGAAAATAAGAAAACCAGAACCATGGTTTCAGGTTTCAGGTTTAAGTGATTCTGCATCACTTCCCTTGCTTCTGGTTCTCTTGTCTATCTCTTTCTCCCTTCTTTTCTTGTTTCTTCCTCTCTTCCCTTCCCATCCCCTGCTTTTCTTTCTCGAGGTTATCACCTTCCATGGTGTTTTTTCCCATTTTTACCATACTCCACTGAACTCCCCTCGTATACCAATACATACCTATATATACAAGAGAAGGTCAGTGGAGAAGATAAGGGAGGGAAACATAAAGAATCTTCTAGACTCACCTAGGTTTCTCTAGTAAAGTAACCAAAATACCCTTTAAGTCAAAATTACCAAAATGCCCATGCCCCTAGACTCTTTTGACGCATATCGTATTCAATCGATCTCCAATTTTGGCGCATTTCTTATTTGCAAACTCACGTGTCCGAGACATTCATAACACTCATCGAAAAATATCCAAAAACTGTCCACGTAAAAAAATCATCTTTTTTACCATATAAGGGCAAAACTATCATTTCCATTTAATTTTTCTAATTTTACCTTTTTTTAATTTTTAGGTCATTACAACCTACCCCCTTAAAAAACATTTTTCCATGAAATTTAAATAGAAAATGATGCCAAAATATTTCAATCATAAGGTCACTATCCTTGGAATGGGTAGTCTTACTAAATCACATGAGCAACTTTGTAACTGAACTCAACATCGTCCGGACCATGTCTAGGGTATACCTTTACGTACATCTGGACTTGTCTAAACTTCATCACATCCTTCAGTGCTTGGCCTCTGTCGGCCAAACATAACTACTCACTAAATCAAGTACTAGTTACATTAGACTCAATAAACTTATATCCCAACATCACTCATCTGGGGAAACACATTACCATAATAGTGGGAACATTCCATGTATTAAATCATATAATACAAGCACTTTACTCACATTTCAAGTCAAAGCATTGTCAATCCAAAATTGAACCCAAGTACTATTCCACAAGGTGCTACAACATAATCATACGCAAAACTTATTTTAACTCTAATACCATATCCATGTTCACACATCCCAAACCTTGTAACGAAGCTTCATTGTGAACCCCGAACTCCGGAGGAGGTTGGGCTGGAGCAATCCTAGGATGGGTGCCCCATTGGGAAGGTGTGCGTCAGTTCCCAAAAACAAAGCCGGGATGACGTGGGCCCAAAGTGGAAAATATCATGTTAGGGGAGTTGGGTTGTGACATAATTGAATCAGAGTAAAACCCCAACCAGAAGTGTGCCAGCGAGGACATTGGGCCCCAAGGTGGGTGTATTATAAGACCAGTGAGCTTGGGAAGCAAGAATGGTGAGTAAGACCCGTGCAATTGGGAAGTAAGAACAGTGAGCAATCCCACATCGCTCAGGGAGGGAAAGGTAAAGTGCCTTAAATGTGTGGACAATTCTCTTCCTAGTACGAGGCCTTTTGGGAGCTAACTAGTTTTGGGTTTGGTTAGAACTCCAAAGTTAAGCGAGGTTGAATTGGAGCAATCTCAAGATGGGTGACCCACTAGGAAGTTGCGCATGAGTTCCTAGAAACAAAGCCATGAGGGTCTGGGCCCAAAGTGGACAATATCGTGCTAGGGGAGTTGGGTCTTGACATTTCTCAAACCTAATTTTTCTAGCAATGTTTTACTTACACATTTTACGATGATTATTTTTAAGATACTTTTCCAAGAATGCTTGATGGGTTATTTTATAATAAGTTTTCGAGAATTTCTTGATTGACTATTTTTTTTTCTCGAGCATGCTAAACTGAGATGTTGCTTGATGATATTTTTCCCTGATTATGATTGATTGAGTTAATTATTTCATTTGCATGATTAGTTATCTTGTTGATGGTGGTTAGTGCATATTAGTCCTGAAACATTATTTGAGATAGTGATTTTAGAACCACTTAAGAATTTTCGGTATCTCAGTACTCATCTGCATGGCCACATACCAGCCTCTTTGTGATTGTTCACATGCACTGCTCGTAATACTAATTAAATAGCACTATCTTGTCCCCGAGCTTTGGGAGACGTGATTAGCACCCAGTTTTCATGTGTCTGTGGTACATTAGCATTATAGATACTCAGTCTAGCATGAGTGTATGCCTTGAGGGACTCATGAAAATGAGATTGTGGTTTATGCATGATTTTTTCATACTACGAGATGTTTGAAGTGATTTATGATTATAGTTTTATGTAAAATTGAGGGGGTTAAAGCCTGTTTTATAATAATTAGTTTTACACTAAAATAATTACTAGGTCCATTCACCCTTCTTTTTTTGCCCCCCTCGGGTCCTGGAATGCTTCACGTGCTTCGAGCAGTTTTCAATAGTTGCTATGACATTCTCACCAATGGTTGGAGTGATGTAATAAAAATCGAATAATTTAAGTAGTTACTTGATTGTATGATCATCATTAGTATTCTATACTCTACACTTACGCTGTTGTAATGAAATATAAGTAGTATTCTCACTTATGACTTTTCACACGACCTCCTAAAATAAAATGTTTAGCTAGTTGGTTTTCGTCATCTGTACATCATCTTCTAGATGTCGGCCAGCATGCCTCAATCATAGTGTCCTAGTGGAATTTTTTGGATCAGGGTGTGTCAATTTGGTGTCTTAGGATCATAAGATGTGGAGAAGCCCACTTGGAATTTTGAGTTCACGTTACCTAATAACTCACTAAACGAGGCCTGAGTGAATAAATGATTAGGTGTAATTTTGAAAAATTTTAAATTCCTAATTTGCTTTTACGAAAGGGGATATAACATCTTTCATCTATCACAAAGCTTCAACATCCCCACATGGACCAAAAAATTGAACATATTTAATGTGACAATCCATGACGTTTCCCATTCTTAAAATCTAATTTGTTAGCTTATGTGACAACTGTCAAATTTCCTTTGTAATATAACAAATCATGATAATGGCCTTCAATATATATCATGACATAATGATAGTCATAAGAGTTGACACGTTGGACCAAAATTTGCAAAGCGTGATCTCTATATATGAGAATATGCAAATGAAGGATATTTCAAGATTTAGGCACTGGAGATGAAGGTTTTGAAATCAAATGATTTTGAGGTAGGTTTCAGAAACAAACTGAATCAAGTGTTTTGCCAATTTTCGAACCATTCTAGAGGCTCCTAGTGATTCTAGAAAACAACTAATAATCAAATTACATTAAGCATGATAAACATGATAAATTTTAGATATATGTGAACTCGCTGAGTTCACCCCTAAAATCATTAATCACATTCAGCTCCAACATATTTCTAAAAATATAGATGTTCATACCATATCGGCCCAAACCGACCAAGGGGCCCAGACCAACCAAAAGGCCCAGTCCTCTACTAAATACATCAACCCAGACCGACTCTAGAGGCCCAGCCCTCAGTTGGTCGACACGACGGCCCAAACCGACCCATAGGTCCAGCCCTCTGCTAGCACCGTGCTACAGGCAGACTCTAGAGGACCACCCTTCGTCGGTCGGTATGTCAGGCTCAGACCGACCTTAGGGCCGAGTACTTCCGCCTAACATAAGCCCAAGGGGCCCAGGCCCACTCAGATAATGCAAACCCTAGTAGGGTCTAGCCAGCACCGACACATGGACGTCTCCTACATGTGTTGGCCCAAAAATAACTAACATTTGTCCCACATCAGGAGAATGTATTTATTATATTCACCACACCCATACAAAAGGGGTTCATTTGGCGTATAACGGCAACTAAGCATTTACTATTGACGACTACTTTGCAATACACTTATTACCACTCTTTACCACTCATACCGACCACTGACTTATGCGTCGGAGTACCTTTGGGCTGGTACCACACCGGTGCCTATACTCTGACTGACCAAACAGTTTTCTCCATTTTCAGGTCTATTCCAAGACATGTGGCAGAGCAGCATTCGCTCCCTAAGTTGGCACATTTTGTGCATCAACAGTTTGGTACCGTCTGTTGGAAATCGGACGGACGGTGTAAAATGAGTCATTAACAGTTTGGCATCAACAACTTCATTCCTAATTAGTCATTAGATTGGTGACTAATGGAGGATTAGTGTGTTTAATCGGTGATTAGTTGAGCGAAATCGGACGGACGGTGTAAAATAACCGTTTTGCCCCTAGTCTCTAGCAAAATGTTGACTTTTAACTCGGAGAGTCAAACGTACGAGGACCGATGACCGTGACGTAGATCGGGATGTCACGAGTCCTTAGACAGGTGACACATCGAAATCGGACGTCAAACGGAGAAGTTATGGCCACGGGATCGAAATCGGAGATTTACGTCTCGGGATCTGAATAAAATATTAAATAAATATGATTGGGAGATTAGTTAATTGTGAGGCCCTTGGATGAGTGACAAGTGTCACTCATCCCATTGGTGGCTTCCCTAAAAAGTGGATCTATGTATTAAAATATTATTATTTTAATTATATTATAATTTCCCTCATCTCTCATCTCCACCCTTCATCTTCATCCCATCTAATTTTCACTCATCCTCATCATTCATTATCATCATCTGCTATCATCTTCATTCTGTTATATTTTCTTCCCACCTGAGCACCATTTTCATTTTCCTTCTAAACAAAAAAAGACACAACATACACCACCTCACCACCATATTCATCTCTGTGATCGTGTGTGAGACCGTGAGTGAGGGACAAGGACCACTTGACGGTGACGGCGTGAGCCACGGAGATGGCCACAGTGGAGGAGAACCGAAAACCGCGAAGGTAAGGTCATGGCTTGAAATTCGAACATGGGTTTTAGGGGTTGTTAGCTGATTTTAATGATGGAAACGGCTTTCTGGTGATCATATGGGATGGTAGGGATTGGAAATGGAGGCTGAGGACGGTGAAAATGCCCTGGGCGCCGACTGGATTTTGGGTCGTGAAGATCAAATCGAAAAGGTAAGGTTTTGTGTTGTTTTTCGTTGTTTTAATCACATGAATAGGTTCCTAGGATTGAGACAAAGCTATAGGGATTAAAAGGGATGAAAATGGGGTTGAAATGAGGATGGAAATCGTGTGAACCAGGAACGCCGGTCTGGTCCGGTCAAAACCATTGAACCGATTCAGAACCCGGTTCACTAGAGGTTGAAGGTGACACTATTCACCAGCGCGTGAGGCCCACGCGCAACGCCTTTGGGCGGCGCGTGGGGGCACATGAGGGGTCTTTTAGGGATGACATCAACATGTGAAATAATCTATTCGGTGTAACGAACATTTTGGGACTGGTTTCGTGTCGATCAGACATCGTTTCGGTATAGTTCGGGATATCCGAAGGTTTAGGATCGAGTTTAAAAATAGTTAAAAATTTAGGAAAATTACGGGGCTTCAATGAGAAGTTAATGAAGTAGTTAGTAACCTTCTAGTATGATGTGGACAGGTTTGGGAGTCCCGGTGATAGTGATTTGACCGGGGAGGATTACGGCACGCATATCGAGGTGGCATCATAGGACGGTTGGTGAGTGGACCTTGATTTCTAAACTGTGATGCATGCATAAATGTTTTATATGTTTTACATATGCGAATTCTATGATGACGATTGGGATATTGGTAATTTACATATTTGTATGTATTTCGAGGCGATTTACGTATTTGCGTGTATATCGAGGTTTTTTTTTACGTTGTGATTATATGTGCTTATGGTTTCGGTAATGGTTTAATGAAATGGTTAAGAATTTGAAAAAGTAAACTTGAGCATGAGACCCATTTATTTTGGAAACTCTCGGACTTGAAGTCCATTTTAGTTACTTTATCTGACTAGGGGCCCAATTGGTTCGTGAATTGATTTTGAATTTGAAAATATGGAATCAGGCATGAGAACCATTTGATTTACGAACTATCGGACTTCGAGTCCATTTGATTTAATAAGGCATCGGGCTTGATGCCCAGTTGGTTTACGAAATCGGGCTTAAGGCCCAATTGATTTACATGATTGGGCTTGAGGCCCAATTGGTTATGATATCGGGCATGAGTTCCAGTTACTGTTTATAAATTTGATTTGGGGTTCGGAGACCCTAACTGGATTTGGATTTAGAAACATGGATTTCTGGTTTAATGACGGTTTATGGGGACCGAGCATGGATCCTTTGAAAGGTTTGAAAAATTTTGAGAATGATTACAAAATAGTTTTTCATATACCATCCTTTATTTATGGATTGTCTCCTTCGGGGAGGGTCGTTGGTTTGGGTAGACCCGGGAGTAGTCATAGAGCACTAACTGAGTGGAGTCGCCCCCGTGGGGTACCTTACTCTCAGGAAGGCATTTATGGATTATAACCCCCAGGGAGGGTCAATGATCTGCGGACATTGACCTAGGTGGACCCTGGGGAGACTTGGGATTTGAGACATTGGGTAGCACGCGCGTAGCTTTGGAAACCATGACAGGATTAGTTGTATGATATTTGGTAAACATGATTTCTTGGATTTGTGAAATTGTGTTTTGTGAATAGTAAATGGATTTGGGCAATGACCCACATACTCGGATTTACGGTTTGGGGCTGAGTTCCCACATATGGCTGACGTGTTCACGAATTTATGTTTAATGGTTTAGGGCAAGGGCCCGTATGATTTGGATTTACAAAATTTGGGCTGAGACCCTAATAATGGTTATTTGAACATATGATTCGATAAATGGTTTTCGTATGCATGCATGCTATTTAGTGATGGGCATAAATCTCTCTATGAAATGTGTTTTTATGAACTTATTGCTTTTCGTCCACTCACAGCTTTTGATGTTTTTAATGCCCTTCAGGTTGATCACGGGTGTGGAATGTAGTAGAGACCGAGACATCACACTCCTCCACCAGATCCTGGAGAGCTTTAGAAGCCGGTCGGACTGAAGGTTTTAAATTATCCCTTGTCCGACACTTCGTGTCAAACCGGAGCATGGCACATCCTGTGTTAATCCCGGGGTGATTGGGATGGGTCATCACATTCACTCTATCGAGCCAAGAACAATGTTACCCTCCCATCTTCCAGCATGCAGGATAATGTAGATGGCGAAATTACACCCGCACCCGACTGAGGGCCAAGGGACACCTCCCTCTAGGTGCTTCGAGCATTGGAAAAATTACAACGTGACACCGAACTCAGCGTGCAATACACTGACGTTATCGCCCAGCTACAGGCCGTACAGGCCGAGCTAAACAGCTGCTGCACCCAGGATGAGATCTGTGGGGCTGACCAGGTAGTGGCCGAATGCGCCGAGCGCGTTGAAAAGGTCCACTAGACAGCTGATAAGGGAAAAACCACCACCACGACCGTACCGACCGAAAAGGTCTAAAAACTCCTGGTCATACCCAGGAAGGGCTCTTAGAGGACCAGGATCTACTGTGACGCTCGTAAAACTTTGAGTGAAACCTCCAGACTGAAGCACAGGCAGCTCAGCCCAATCCAGCTCAAATTCCCATGGGAAAAAGGTTTGCAAACGGCAAAATAAACCAGCCGGACACAACCAGAAGCTAGCCCACGATAGCACTCTCTCTGCAGAAACAACACCCATATCTCGGTTATAGAAGGAGGCGACTCCTCCAAGGAGATCCTAAGTGCAAGGTAGTCCAATCGCCCCCCACGCAATAACAGATCCAGGAGAAAGTGAGGGAATTCATCTCATCGGGACGCGCCGAGACCTCCGCAGGTCACCGACTGCCCTTGAGCGAGCAAGGCTCCCATTACCGACCCAATCGTCCAACAACTTCTTGACTGAGTAAAGTGCCTCGAGGCCGAGAAGGGAACCCCTTAAACACATACTTGGGGTGGACCCAACACGGGACCCTTTACAGATCGGATCAATTTCTTCCAACACGATTACACGATCAAACCGCTCAAGATCACCCTCTACACAGGACAGACAGATCCAATCAACCACATGAACAACTTTCGGTTAGCCGTCGCCTTCTCAAGCTTGATCAATGAGGCTCGTTGCCTAGTGTTCAGTTCCAACCTCACCGAGGCCGCGATCAACTAGTTCTACCGACTGGAACTCGGCTCCGTAGACTTCTTCACCCAGCTCTCAGCAGGAACAACACCCACATCTCAGTCACAAGCGCAGACCGAGACACTGTGCGAATACGCTGCCCACTTCATCCTAGAATACTCTCGATCACAGAGGTTCTGGCGTCGAGCTCGTCCTAACCACCCCAGATAAGCACCGAATGGAGTATGCGCTTTGTTTTTTGTTCAAAGCCTCCAACAACGAGGCTGAATATGAAGCTCTGCTTGCCGGCCTCCATTTAGCCAAGCATATGCAAGCTGAATAGATACAGGTCTAAAGTGACTTCCAAATCGTCGTTAATCAGGTCAATGATGAATATGAAGCCAAGGAAACTTCCATCACACAATACAAAACTCTGGCTCAGTCTCTCCTGAATGGTTTTCACGTCCACACCATCACACGGATCCCCCGATCTGAGAATAGCTATGTTGACGCCCTTACCTGCCTCGCATCATCCTTGGATAAACGGACCGGTTGGCACGTTCTGGTCGAAATCCTACATCAGCCAAGCACCTCGCCTATCTCGGTTTTCTACGTGGACACCAGATCAACCTAGATGGCCCCTCTCATCCACTTCCTCACCTACGAGAGCTTACCAGTGAACCGAGTCAAGGCCAAACAAATCTGTCGGCAGTCCGCTCGGTACACCCTCATCAACGGTCAGCTATATAAATGCGGGTATATCATTTCCCTACTTAAATGCATCGACCGCTCGGGACATACAAACTCTCCGACCCCGACCGCGACATCCTCAGATATACATGGAATACCGACCACCTAAAGCGGTACTACATTTAGTTTTATATCCTCCGTCAATTTTCATTGTATTGGTCCTGTTTGACCCACACATTATGAATAACAAATTTCTTATTTTCTGTTTGCTCAACACATTAATGAGCCTTGATTTAAAATTCAACACATTACTGAGCTTCCCTCTTACACATTTACATTAAGGGTGTAAGACCCGTGTCCTAAAAGGAACGGTGAATGATCCCACATTCCTGCGAGGAGGGAATGGTCTGGGAGGGGAATGGTGGTGTGCGTTAAAGGTGTAGGCACACACCTATCTAGCACGAGGCCTTTTGGGAGCTCATTGGCTTTGGGTTTGGTTGGAACTTCAACGTTAAGCGAGTTGAGGTTGGTGCAATTCCATGATGGGTGACCCCCTGGGAAGTTGTACCGTGAGTTCCCGAAAACAAAACCGTGAGGGGCAAGGGTAAGGAGGCCCAAAATGAAAAATATCATGCTAGATGAGTTGGATCCTGACCGAGGAGGGTCGGGTCTTGACAAACTGGTATCAGAGCCAGACCCCGATCTGGAAGTGTGCCAACGAGGACGCTGGGCCCTAAGGGAGGTGGATTGTAAGACCCGTGTCCTGAAGGGAACGGTGAACGATCCCACATTCCTAGATGGGGGAATGGTCTGGGAGGGGAATGATGGTGTGCTTTAAAGGTGTAGGCACACACCTATCTGACATGAGGCCTTTTGGGAGCTCATTGGCATTGGGTTCGGTTGGAACTCCAAAGTTAAGCGAGTTGAGGCTGGTGCAATTCCATGATGGGTGACCCCCTGGGAAGTTGCACCGTGAGTTCCTGAAAACAAAATCGTGAGGGCAAGGGCAAGGATACCCAAAGCGGACAATATCGTACTAGATGAGTTGGGTCTTGACCGAGGAGGGTCGAGTCCTGACAAAGAGAACTTTATACTAACCACCTACATGGTACCGGGGAACTGACGACATTTCACAATGCACACCAATCGGTCAAAATAAACCGTGTCCACCTAGTTGGACACACTCCGACCACTCGGTCATTTGACCTTAACATATTGACCGGTATAGTAGCCTTAATGGTTAGTCGGTTCACAGACGGCCAAGCCACGCAGTCACACGTGCATCACGGCCTCTCGCCACTCCTCGGTCGGCCGAAGTTTTTTTTTTTTACAAAGAAAGAAATATCACAAGGAAAATTACAACTACCCTACTCTACCTCGATGCGCAGGTCGGACAAAAAAAAAAGAACAACCAAAAATGAAGGCACAGGTCGCTAGCGGGTCTATCGGCCCGGGGTCAGCAGATGTGGGCTGCTCGGAAGGTACTTCCTCGTCTTCTTCCTCTTCGCTCTCCCCAGGCTGCTCAACAACGTTTAAGTGCTCTAGAGTCAACTTTAAGCCGAGCCAGGCAGAGGTGTCAAAGTCGAAATCTGGATAGGCTCAGAAGATGTTCCTGTAGATTTCCCTCTTAGCTGTCGCCGCGAAGTCGTCCTGCCGGTGGTTAAAGTTAGGGGAGCAGAGGAAGTCCAAGACAGCATCCGATCAGGCGAAGTTGAGTCAGTCTTGCAGAAGATGCATTTGAACCTCCCGACTCACCACCTCGGCTTGAAACAGCTCGTCCGCCTCTTTGTACTGCTCAGCTAGAGCCTGCTAGCGCTCGGTCTCCTCCTTCTGCCTAACCAGCTCAACACGAGCCTGGCCGACCTCGGCTACCAGGCGCTCCACCTCTGACTTCAACTGCTCCGCTTCCAGAGCCCTTCGGTCCCTCTTCTCACAGACCCGCTCCAACTCAGCCTTGAGTCGGTCAGCCTCTTCGGCCGCCAGCCGACCGACTCTTACCTCCTTAGCGTACATGCTGAGTTGGGCCTCTTGTTGAGTCAGTCGTTGCTCCTGAACTTGGAGTTTTTGCTCCAGGTCATTCATTGTTTGTGAGCCGAGTCAGCCTCGGCCTTCAGCAGTTGCTCAGTCTCCAACGACTGCTAAGCTGCGTTGGCCGACTGCTCCCTCAGCTTGGCCTTCTCTTTTTCCGCTGTGGCTGCTCGGCTCAGGGCCTCGGGGTAACTGAAAAATAGCCTACCGAGAGACTACACAAACAAACAAACAAGTTAGCAATAAAAAAATAGGAGGGAACACAAATAAAGACACATGCTACATCGACCGACTTACGTGTGAGGCAGCATTAAGGGACCTAGACATCCGCTTGGCGACCGAGTCCTCGGGGTACTCACCCAGGCCGACCAACTCCTTTGAAGCACCCACTGCCATGCCGTCGAAGACTGGTAGCATCCTCCCACGGACCAAGTCGGGGACGCCTTCCCACCGAAGACCCCTTCTAATGGATCCGCCCTGGCCTCTCTACGCTTTGGCGGCATACTACGACGAGGGAGTCATCTTTGACCGGGGATGGTCGCGAGACCGACCGGGAAGGATCGAGAATCCTCAAAGCCACCTCTTGCTGGAGGGATGGGTCTTGGAGGAAGGTCCCGGTCGGCGATGTGGGCGACGGGAACGACACCCCCCAAAAGGTGAACGGCAGCTCAGGGAATGACATCTCGATCGGATCACGGATTCCAGCCCAGACCCTCACCTCCTCGGTTGTCTTGGCCAGCGAGTTCTAGACCTGCATCGCCCGCTTGGCCTCAATCTCGGTGACTTCGATACTGACCAAGGGCTCAGGCTGGACCACTGACCCAGGAGCCTCCCGACTCTCCTCCAAGTCAATCACTGGAATCACCTCCAGCTAGGTGCCCGGGGCAGGTACGGTCGCATAGCCGGGATGGCCACTGACGAGGATTTGGATCCCGCAAAGGCTCTCTTACTCTTTTTCCTCTACTTGTCCACCCCGACCAGCAGACCTAACCTCTCTGAAGCCCGCGGGTCGAAGTTGGGTGACCTCTGAGATCTCAAGCCAGTACCCGGGGCCTGTTTCCTCTTCTCCCCAACCTTCTCCTTGGGGTTGGCACTGACCGGCCAGGCCATTTCTTGCTCTTCCCTAGCTTCTTGAGTCGTTCGGTCTATTTGTCTCTTGACATATTTAGGGACAACTTGCACCGAACACCAAGTGTCAGCACAAAGATGAAACAAAACAAAAAATGAGACACAACGATAGAGTTACTTACCAAGATTGGGGATCATACTGACCTCTGCAACAGTTGGGGTACCCGAAGCACGTCTCGGTGATGCCACGGGGGAGCGCAGACTTTCTTGACCCGCTCACAAGCCCTTTTTTTCTCGTAGGTTGGGATTGCCTCGGGCAGAGTTCCTGCAAAACAAAACACACCTCGGTTAGTAACTTTCGTACCGACCCACACACAATATACTACATATAATTAAGCAGGTCAGAAACCGACCCTCGGCGAACAAATCCTGGAATGACGACGGGTTGCCTCGTCCCCCCCCCCCCCCCCCTTCCCCCCGACATAGATGAATTTGGCCTTGTATGTTTTCTGGGAGGACGGCAGACCATAGATGAATTACCCCCGAGTCATCTTGTCCTTGCACCGAGCATGCACCCAGCCCGTGCTTTGCTGCTGCTTAGCGAATTGGTGGATGACCTAGGCGTAGGTCGGTGGATTTTCTCCCTCTCTAGCGAATACGTTGTATAAGCTGACCAGAATGATCCAAACATTCGAGTTTAGCTGACCGAGGGCCACACTCAGCCCTCAGACCATCCTTCTTTGCCAGGGATGTAGTGGCAGCCAGACGCCATGACTACACAACTTGGTGTAGAACAGAGCCCAACCCTCAGGCGCCTCGCTAAGCAACTCGGTGGGACCGACCACCCGCAGCTCCACGTCCGCAGGCACTGCCCACGCCGACCTAAATTTCTTTACCGAAGCCTCCGTTACCCAGCTCTCATATGCATCTATCGATCACACAACTGTGTCGATAGACTCCTCGGTCTGAATCTCAGCCGTTTGAGCTGTGCTCGCGCTAGAAGACCCTTTCATACTAGTCTGAGCCTTTTCAACCCTTGACCGACCGGAAGTTGACACTCCGATCTGATCAACTCTGGCGGGTTTCTTAGCGGTTTGCCTCGTTAGTGTATCCTCCACCGTAGGGCCCATGTCCACTGAGGACTTCTATTGCTCTTCCTCGTCATAGTCTCATACCTCATTTGATTGGTTATCTCTGTCAGACATTGCAACACTGCAAACAGAGACAGCAAAAAAAACTGATATGTCACCAACCACTATTTCCCAGGATCGAACTAGTGTCTGAACCCTAGTTCGTCCACATTTCACACCAACAGGAACAAAAAATCAAAGCAAGAGTCGAAAATAGCAAAGGAAGGAGGTCATACCTTGTACTTAAGTGATGGTTGTCCTCACCGGAAATCGTACCACAGTGAAGTTTATCAAAAATGCTCGTCGAAAATCGCCTTAACATAGACAAACTCTCAAAAAAACAAAGTGCGTGAAAGTGAACAGGGTTAAAAATGCTTTTTACCCATTATTTATAGGCACGGGTCAGCAACCGAAGCGTCGCTTCATTTCACGTGACATCTATTACCCTACCAGCTGTTTTCCACAGACCCCACGTGTCTTCTCGTCGCGCGCTGGCAGCCAACGGTCATGAATTCCAACGGTCCTGTCGACTGACTTGTGGCACAAATGGCTCCTCAACTTCCGAACCTACTGACACAACCCGAAAGGACTTCGTTTTCGCCGCCCACACTTACCGACTCACATCTAATCGATCTACCCTCTGCCTTCCACCATCGACTACTCCCCTCGGTCAAATCCCTCGCTTGGGGAACTTGGGGGACTGGAAGCATAGAAATTCGGTCTGGGCACTCTTTTTTACAAGTCCCCAATCGAGAAATTCCACCTCGATCACGAACTTGGATGACTTCTATTCATACCATATCGGCACAGACCGGCCAAGGGGCCTAGACCTACCAGAAGGCTCAGTTCGCTACCAAATACATCAGCCCAGACCAACTCCAGAAGCCCAGCCCTCCGTCGGTCGGCACGACGGCCTAGACCGACCCATAGGTCCAGCCCTCTGCTAACACCGTGCCATAGACATACTCTGGAGGACCACCCTCTGTTGGTCGGTATGTCAGGCCCAGACCGACCTGAAGGCCCAGTACCTCCGGCCAACATAAGCCCAAGGGGCCCAGGCTCACTCAGATAAAGCAAACTCTAGTAGGGCATGGCCAGCACCGACACGTGGATGTCTTCTACATGTGTCGGCCCCACAACAGCCGACATTTGTCTCACATCGGGAGAATGTATTTATTATACTCGCCACACCCATACAAAAGGGGTCCATTTGGCGTATAAAGGTAACTAAGCATTTACTATTGACAACTACTTTGGCAATACACTTAATACCACTTATTACCACACAGACCGACCACTAACTTGGGCGTCGGAGTACCTTTGGGCTGGTACCACACCGATGCCTATACTCTGACTGACCAACCAGTTGTCTCCTTTTTTAGGTCTATTCCAAGACACGTGGCAGAGCAGCATTCGTTCCCTAAGTTGGCACATTTTGTGCATCAACAATAACAATTATCAATAATTTTATCAACACAATAATCATACAAAAACTATAATTTCAACTTCACATTTATAGCTATATAAATATATATTCAAAAACTAGGATAATTTATTGAAAATTGAAGAATATATACGGAGATGATAGCAAAAGTAAATTAAAAGCATTATTTTTTCCCTTTTTCCTTGGAAAGGCTACAAAATTATTTTCTTATGAAAGTACGATGTTATGGATGTTGGTTTTTTCAAAGCAGTCGTAGAGAAGATGAGCACATCTTTAGGTGATCTTAGGTAATCTTTTAATCGTTTTCTGTAGCAGAAAATGGATGACTTAGGTTCTTCTTTTATACCAATTCCGTTTATTTGATGATAAGATTAATGAATGATTACGATTCTGAGTTACTATTCACATGTTACAGAAAATTTAACCAAATCAAGGTTCTGCCTTTATCTATATATATACATATATATATATATATGGTATTTTATATAAATTTATGTTAACCTTGGGAGTAAACATTCCATCCATTAGGATTGGAATCATAATATATTAGAAATTCTACGAAAAATGTAATTAAGTCTGGACAAGGCCAGCCCAATAAATTGGAGGCGTAGGAAGAAAATTATAAATATGCCCCTATAATATATATTTACATATACAAAATTAATAATTTTTTAAAATTTCAATTTTTTTTTCATCCTTCTAGCAATATACCAAAAAAAATTAAGAATTTAAGCACATCAATCATATATAGAAAATATAGTCATTTTTGCAATATTATATTTTTAAGAAAAGGTGAAATTTTATCAAAAAATTTAGAGTTAGAGTCTTAATAACTTTATAAGACAAGCTAGATAATTATATATTAATCAGAATAAGTCTTATAATACTCAAGAATATGAGACAAATTTTTTAATAAAATATTTCTTCAAATTCGATTTAAATATTTTTCAAAATTTCAAATATTCTTTTATTTTTTCCCCATAAAAATAAGGCAAATTTAAAAAATTTAGGCCCTCCTTGTTCGTGAACCCAGGGAGGTCGCCCTTGCCGCCCTAGGCCATGGCCGGCCCTGAGTCTGGACTAATTGCTTGAAATACATTCTAGATAAGACACAACATGTCAGGACCCGTCCCAAAGCCCCCGAGATTAACGTGGGACGGGCCTGATCCCGTCTGACACGAAGTGTCAGACTAGGGAAAATTTCAACTCTAACCCTCACCAGGCTTCCAGAGTATGTCAGGATCGTAGGAAGAGGAGTGTGATGTCTCGTCTCTACTACAGCCCGCATCCG
The DNA here is from genome assembly GCA_032719365.1 of Prinsepia uniflora. Taxonomy (NCBI): domain Eukaryota; kingdom Viridiplantae; phylum Streptophyta; class Magnoliopsida; order Rosales; family Rosaceae; genus Prinsepia; species Prinsepia uniflora. Next base: position 43,496,291 of record CM064861.1, on the reverse strand, counting down.
CGATCAACCTGAAGGGCATTAAAACATCAAAAGTCGTGAGTGGACAAAATAAGCATTTCATTAAAACATTTTCACAATAAAGACATTTATGCCCTTCATTAAAAGCATATGCACGCATTCAAAAACTGTTTATCAAAACGTTCATAAAACCACTTGTCAAACATATTCTCAAAACCTTTCAAGGGTTCATGCAAGGTCCCCATAAACCGTCATGACCCATAAAAAGTTTTCAAAGGTTCATACCAGTCCCCATAAACCGTCATGAACCATAAATCCATTTATGGGTCCCCGACCCGAAATCACAAAAGAACCGTAAATCAATACATGGGAACTCAGCCCGAATCAAACACACGTGGGTCTCAGCCCAAAACCATTCTTAGTGAAATACCAAATATACAATACGGGGTCTCCGCCCCAAACCATTTCCAAAACATCGAATACTGGGTCTCTGCCCCAAATCACTTTCTAAAACATGGAACACGGGGTCTCCGCCCCGAATCACATTCATAAATCCTCATACGTATCAACACACGTATAACCCATCTGCGGCACTTCCGAGAAGATGCCAACTTTGGGCATACAGCCCCTAGGGAACACATCCCCGATATATGTCACGATTAATCATATCAATACTAGTGTGCACACTACTCGTGGTCTCACTCCGAGTCTTCCCCCTGGAATTCTCCATCTGGGAGGCTCAATCTCTCGATCTAGTCTGAGCTCTATCTCCAGATCTAATCCGATCATCTCTCCGGAATCTAGTCCAAGACCACATCATAACTCATAACTCCCACTCCTGGAACGGGATCCCTATGGGGATACCCATTCTGGTCTGTGGATCGTGACTCTCCAGGTCGACGTCTGGAGGAGACCATATAATCATATGGAGGGTTTCATACATTTCCAAAACACTTTCTTTCTCAAAACATATTTCAACAGGGTCTCATACCCGATTCATCTCAATAGGATTCCTCGAATCCAATTCAAATCTATTTCACAGGCCTCGGCCTAAATCCACAGTTCAACAGGGTCTCATGACTGAATTCTCATTTCACAAACCGAACTGGGATTTAAGCACGATTTCACAATCAACTGGGCCACTAGCCTGATATCATGACTAACTGAGCCCTATGCCCGAAACCATAACTCAACGAAGCCTCAAGCCCGATTTCACAACCAACGGGGCCTTAATCCCGATCGTATAACTCAAATGGACCCTCGGTCCGATTCCTCGTCAAATCAAATTGACTCCAAGTCCAAGAGTTCGTAAATCAAATGGGACTCATGCCCGATTTCATATTTCCAAATTCGAAATCATTTCATCAAACTATTATTGAAAACGCAGTACGGAAAGGCACGACATAAAGCCAAAAATCTCGGAAAACCTCGAAAAAACGTTCAAATATGACGATCCTAAGCTACCACAAACAAATGCACTCATGGCATCAAAAAAAATATATTTAAAACATTTATAAACATTTATGCATGCATCGAATTCATAAAATATGTCCACTCACAGACCGTCTGAAGTTGCGCCTCGATACGCGTGCCATAAGCCTCTCCCGGGCCAATCGTCGCCTCCGGGATTCCCAAACCTGTCCAAATTAATTTAGAGGGTTACTAACTACTTATATAACCCCTCACTAAAGCCCTGTAATTTTGTGGAATTTCTAACTATTTTTAAACGATAACTTAAACCTTCGGACGTCCCGAACTATATCAAAACGATGTCTGATTGACACGAAACCAGTCCCAAAATGTTCGTTACATCGAATAGATGAAATTACATGTTGGAAACTTCCCCAAATTCCCTGCCAAGTGTCATCACGCGCCCTGAGACTGCCCTGCACGTGGGCCTCACACGCCGCGCTACAGTTCTTCTTCTTCCTCTCGACGGCCGATCTAGCCTGTTCTCTGGTTCGGCCGATCCAGTTGGACGGGTGTGACCAGTCTGGCCACTTTCCTCCCACATTTTTGGTCTGTTTGCTTCCATTTTAATTCTATTCTTCCTAATATGATCCTAGGGACTTGTTTGGATGATCAAAACAAGGAAAAACATAGAAAATCCAACGGTTTGATTTTCTTCCTCACGGTCCAACATTTTCATAAATTCCCCAGGCTTCCTCACTCTCTAACCATCATCAAAAACCTTCCTAAAACCTTCCTAGTACCTTAATGCACTCATCCTAATCGATTAAAACAGCCCATAACGTCACAAATTAAAAATGGAAGGAAATGTGCAAAACCGAGTAGCTTGCACGGTTTTCCCTCCGCCGTCCACGGCGGCGTTGGCTCCTGCCAGCCACCATCATCCTCATGGCCTTCCATCACTCTCTAGGTCCTCAGACATGATCATAGGGATTAAGGGTTTAGATTGGGGTTAGAAGGGTGAGATCGGGTTCGTGTGTTTGGGTTTGGTATGCACGAACAAGTAATGGATGATATGCACGAATGAAAAGGGGTGGCCAGTGGATGGGCAACGCTTGTCACTCATCCATTGGCCCTTTGGAAAATATATGGGGCCCACTTGAGACAAAAGTCAATCCGTCTCGTAAAACGCGCAATAGTTCCCTCGAACTTCCGTGAACCGTAACCTCTCCGTCGAATGTCCGAATTCGACATGCCGCCTGTCTACTGATTCGTATTGTCCCTATCTACGTAACGGTCTTCGGCCCTCGACCATCGGACGTCCCGGATCAAAAGTCAACTATTTACTTCTATTCAACCAAATTACCAAATTACCCACAAACTTCCGAAAATCGTAACTTCTTCCTCCAACGTCTGAATCGAACATGCCACCTATCTATGTACTCGTGACGTCCCGAACTACGTCACAGTCATCTGTCAAAGTCCATTTGACCGCCTGAACGAAAAGTCAACGATTCTCCCATTCTAGGGGTAAAATCGTCATTTTGCCCTGCTCGTCCGTTAATCCTCTTCTAATCTCCGATTAGTCTCGCTAATCCGTCATTAATTCTTAATTAATCCCGATAATTCAGGACGGATCGTTACAATCTTCCCCCCTTAAGGAATTTCATCCTCGAAATTCAAATCGACCCGATTCCACAACCAAATTGTGGAATCCAACCATGTCCCTCAACTCGGATATTGCACCCACACGAGAATAGCCGAGTAACAGTACATGTCTAACACACATGTAGTACTCGTCGGTACGTACCGTCACAGAATGTCGATACTCGTCGATCTCGCCGGTCACTCACTTGACAGGTCAGCAATATCAAACTGACATTCAAACAGCTTTCCAATCTAACACTCTAACACGTTCCATCCTACAGTCGTCAGGCTGACTTACGTACTCCCACTAAGGCTATCACATCCAAGCTGGCATCCTGCTCAACATCCGATCAGACAACATCCTCTAGATCCTGCCATTATAATGGCACGAATCCCATCTCACGGTCATCTTCAAACCTATGCCCATACCAACTCTTCTTAGAGTCCCATCAGTCCATACCTATCTGAACTCGTTGGATACCAATCAATCCATTACCACGATATGTCACGACTTCGTGACCAGCCGACAACTCCCGGCTCCACTGCGCTTTGTTGCTCTACTCTGATCTCGAGTCCCCATATCGTATCTCGCATCACTCAGTTATCTCCGCTGACATCTAGACTCACCTCAAGTTCCCAACTGTCACTATCGAATCTAATCTGATCGTTACTCATGTCCATCTAGGACTCTATCCAATCTATAACACACTCATACTCTCGGGCACTTTCAACCCGACATATCGATTGACCGTGGTCAATCCCATCGTCCAACGTGCACAACACACTGGTGCACCCACATCACTTCAACATCAAGGCCCTACTCGGCCTGCTCATATACTGCACTCAGGCAGCGTTCAACCGCGTACTACCATCCGCACTCCAACCATGGTTCGGACCCCAACCGTCCGTCACCAAGCGAACATCAATCCATCACCTTGGACACTCACTCGTCACATCCTGTGACGCTAAATACCATCTACTCTCTGAATCATTCAAATTGACCCACAACCTAGGTGTTCGGTTCTTACACCCTCTTTGAACCCCTTAATTGTCATATCACTCCTCGTCGTCCCACACAGGGAAGAATCAAGGAGAATCCAAGATGATGACATCAAAATTCATCCTATGTCATCCTCTGGCATCTAGCACTATCTGCTAAAGAGTCACACTCAGTGACCTCGGAATATCCATCACCCATACGAAATCAAGCACTCTTCTCATCGTCTCAACCACAACTTTTCTTGATTCGAAGTTCCAATCACGTTGGAAACATGCTTCTTTTCCAATTGCTGAGCTCACTCATTACACGAGCATTCCCGCGTCCTATAAAAAACCGATTTTCAAGTCCCCCAACTCAGGAGGTATGGTCAACTGTAGCCAACCAAAACCAATCCGCAATGGACTCTCAAGTCCCCAGATCAACCTGACACCATTCACGCGTCTGTGACTACCGTTTACGCAGGTACACTCATTCCGAGTGGAATTCACGCGACTCAAGGTTAAACCTTGTATACTATTTACAGATGTGCATAAACGGCCTCCAACACACACATCTCGTACCTTTAATTAACCTGATCCAACTCTGACTCACAGAATTGGTCGGAATCCACTGACATCGGTCGGTAGGCTAAATAGATCGCAACGTCTGTCGTGACCTGAAGCCAAATCTCTGCGTACTACCATAACTGACAAACCGACCCACAGGTCATAAGACGTCACTCATGTCATCCATTTATATCTTTTCATCCGAATTCCACTTAGGCATTTCAACCTTTAACGTTACTACTTCTGGGCACACACTCGCGCCCCAAGACTCGTATCATCAGAAAACTGGTCACCATACCAAGTACCATTGGTACCTCGCACTGAGCCACTTGGGATCCTCTCTGTCTCGCTCAGTGCCCACCGAACTCACATGCTAGCCACTCCGGGCACATCTACTATCCCGTCGGCATACTGGTTCGCACGTCACAACTCTACGGGATCAACTCCAATACTCAAACTCGTGTAATCCATCCAAGGATATCTAGGGCACCTGTCACTCATCTCGGTATATCCTACTCGTTACAGTCACATCACAGAGGTAGCGTGGAAAGTGTGCCAACACCTAACGTCAATGTCTCATTCTGCAATTGCACGCAGCCGTAACCGATTTGAATCCAGAATCTATTCTCTTACTGTGCGTCACTCACGCATCTCGTATCATCGTCACGACTGACAAATCCCATCGTCATAATCATCACGGTAACTTGAGCCTATCCAACTCGATAAGACTCGACTGCGTCCATCGATAGCACCGTCTGCCCAAACCTCGTGCAGCCCAATCTCAGAAACACTCTGCTTCTGAGACTCCAAATCCATGTGGTAGTCGACTGCCGAAACCAACCACTCCACACGCAACATCCACCGATCGGTCTACCTCAGGATCCGATCGACAAGTACCACACTCCTGTTAACTTGTCTAATCAATCACCTACTAGGGTTATCACAAACCTGGCTGCTCATTGCAGCACAACCATCATGGCCGATCCCTCGCTCTCAAATCTGAAGAGTCATCGTACTCCAATACTGGTACCAAACAACCAGTAACCATATTGTGAGGATCTCATCCTCTCGTAACTCCACGGCTCTCCACCGCTGGCCTCCACAAGAACTTGGCCATACTCCGTGCATAACACTGCACAACGGCTACACGTCGCAATTGTATACTATCGTGTCAGACCACAACTACTCCGAGCATCCACTGTCAGTTAACATCCCTCTGGGATTCGACACACTGAAACATGTCAACTCATGCCAAAAAGGGTCAAATGTTCCTATTCCCAACATTCTCACTCGAGTCAACAATGACCTCAGCTGCTCTCAATAGCACACTCTCCAATCTGACATGACACGACCAACAACAGTCTTGACCCTCGGGTCGTCACACGGTGTCCACTAATCCACTGGATCCTATCACCAGTGACACTTCAGCTCTTAGCCGTTGGATTAACACGAACACTGATTCTACTCGGGATCCACTTCCTTGAAATACGCGGCATGTACGATTTTGGATGCCAATCGTACCTCAAACTATCGTATCGAATTTCATTTAGCACATGTTGCTTCCTACTCTTACCCTAACTATCAGGTTGATGACACGCTGTTACGACTGTAGAGACATCCCATCCTCGTCCTGCGCGCACTCAAAGAACAAAACACGCTCTGATACCACTTAGTATCAGAGTACTATGAGTATCAGATGAGTCAACCTCGCTCTAATACCACTTTGTTATGACCCGTCCCAAATCCCTCGGGATTAACGTGGGACGCGCCTGATCCGGTCTGACACAAAGTGTCAGACCAAGGAAAATTTCGTCTATATCCCTCACCGGGATTCCAGAGTACGCCAGGATCGTAGGAGGAGGAGTGTGATGTCTCGTCTCTGCTACAGCCCACATCCGCAATCAACCTGAAGGGCATTAAAACATCAAAAGTCGTGAGTGGACAAAATAAGCATTTCATTAAAAAAAAATTCACAATAAAAACATTTATGCCCTTCATTAAAAGCATATGCATGCATTCACAAACCATTTATCAAAACGTTCATAAAACCATTTGTCAACATATTCTCAAAACCTTTCAAGGGTTCATGCCCGGTCCCCATAAATCGTCATGACCAATAAAAAGCTTTCAAGGGCTCATGCCGATCCCTATAAACCATCATGAACCATAAATCCATTTATGTGTCCCCGACCCGAAATCACAAAAGAACCGTAAATCAATACATGGGAACTCAGCCCAAATCAAACACAAGTGGGCTTAGCCCAAAACCATTCTCAGTGAAATACTAAACATACAATACGGGGTCTCTGCCCCAAACAATTTCCAAAACATCGAATACGGGGTCTCCGCCCCAAATCACTTTCTAAAACATGGAACACGGGGTCTCTGCCCCCAATCACATTCATAAAACCTCATACGTATCAACATACGTATAACCCATTTGCGGCACTTCCGGGAAGATGCCAACTCTTGGAATACAGCCCCTAGGGAACACATCCCCGATATATGTCACGATTAATCATATCTATACTAGTGTGCACACTACTCGTGGTCTCATTCCGAGTCTTCCCCCAGAAATTCTCTATCTGAGAGGCTCAATCTCTCGATCTAGTCTGAACTCTATCTCCGGATCTAGTCTAATCATCTCTTCGTAATCTGGTCCGGGACCACATCATAACTCATAACTCCCACTCCTGGAACGGGATCCCTATGAGGATACCCATTCTGGTTTGTGGATCGTGACTCTACAGGTCGACGTCTGGAGGAGACCATATAATCATATGTAGGGTTTCATACATTTCCAAAACACTTTCTTTCTCAAAACATATTTCAACTGGGTCTCATACCCGATTCATTTCAATAGGATTCCTCGAATCCGATTCAAATCCATGTCACAGGCCTCGACCTAAATCCACAGTTCAACAGGGTCTCATGCCCAAATTCTCATTTCACAAACCGAACTGGGACTCAAGCCCGATTTCACAATCAACTGGGCCTCTAGCCCGATATCACGCCTAACTGGGCCCTAAGCCTGAAACCATAACTCAATGGAGCCTCAAGCCCGATTTCACAACCAACGGGGCCTTAAGCCCAATCGTATAACTCAAATGGACCCTCGGTCCGTTTCCTCATCAAATCAAATGGACTCCAAGTCCGAGAGTTCGTAAACCAAATGGGTCTCGTGCCCGATTTCATATTTCCAAATCTGAAATCATTTCATCAAACTATCATTGAAAATGCAGTACGCAAATGTACGACATAAAGCCAAAAACCTCGAAAAACGTGCATATATGTCCATCCTAAGCTACCAAAAACAAATGCACTCATGGCATCACAAAACATGTATTTAAAACATTTATAAACATTTATGCATGCATCGAATTTATAAAACAAGTCCACTCATAGGCCGTCAGAACTCCCGGGTCAAAAGTCAACTATTTGCTTCTATTCAACCAAATTACCAAATTACCCCCGAACTTCCAAAAATCATAACTTCTTCCTCGAACGTCGGAATCAAACATGCCACCTGTCTATGAACTCGTGACGTCCCAAATTACATCACAGTCATCGGCCAAAGTCCATTTGACCCTCTCAACGAAAATTCAACGATTCGCCCAGTCTAGGGGAAAAATCGGCATTTTGCCCTGCTCGTCTGTTAGTCCTCGTCTAATCTCTAATTAGTCTCGCTAATCCGTCATTAATTCTTAATTAATCCCGATAATTCGGGACGGTTCGTTACACAACATCTCACTTTATACTTGGAATACTAATTTATTGCCCTTAACACCATGAACAAGTCATATCATCTGAGTTTGCACATTTTCGTCATCCAATTGCTATTCAAAACTTCAAATTCCTTATGTGGTATTTATGTGACAAAATTTGTATGGGCAATTAAAAGATTTTGCATGTAATCTTAAATTCTACTTTTTAATTTGAAAAACCATAATAATATTAAAATTTAGAGCAAACAAACTCATTTATCCAAATTAGAAAAGAAAGCCAAACAAAAAACAAAACAAAAATTGGGAGTCATGAAAAATCCAAGAAATAAGCACTGATAGCTTTAATTGGGCAGTGACTGGGAAAGACTTGTCGGAAATCTGGTTGGTCCAACCAAGAAAGGCATGGGAATCTAGGGAGAAAAGAAGAAATGAGGGTAGAGAAGAAAGAGAAGACAAAAACAGAAGAAAGAGAAGACAAAAACAGAAGAAAATCGGAGTAATAAGTCATCAATGTGAATTTTAGTGTTAAGTGAATTTTTTGAATGTTTTTAGATGTGTTAGAAAGTTTGAAACCGTTTCCAAGTTTTAAATAATTTTCTATATTTTTCTTGGAATTCTAATAGGATTGTTTGAAAATTATGAATTCTCATCATGATTGCATAAGGATTGGATTCACAAAAAATGTGCTTCTCAAATTCAATCTTCAACCTTCTTAGTTCTTGGACTTTCAAATGATTCTTCGATCTTCCTCTTACTTCTTTCTCAATTCTATCTCCCATTTACATTCTTATTGATGCAAAAATCATCCAGACTTATAGAATTCATTCTCAATCCTTACACACAATAACAAGAAATGTGTTAAGGTTGAAGTCCGAAAGGGGTGGTTCAACCGAAAACACTACGATGACTAAGTCCGTTTAATCGAGAGAATAAACCGACAGAGTATTGGTAAGGGTTTTTAATTACCTCTAAAGGTGGGGCGATGCCTTGTGTTTATAGTAAAACCTTGAGAGTCACTTGAACGCCTGATTGGTTGAAAGGGATAATGTTTAATAGATGATTTTATAGGGAGATATCACTATTATTAACTATATAAGTAATAATAAATACTTTACGGAGAAATTATTTATTATTATTTATTATTGGTATTGATATGATTAATAAATATATTCAACTGGTAAATATATTAAATTAATGTAGATATTGTTTCATGTCGTCATCGTCCATGTTAGGGGTAATATCGACATTCTGAGAATTATGGGCCACATGACAGCCCCACAATTTTTGGATGATTCATGGTTCCACAAATGTCCCCACATTGCTGAGGAATTAAGGGAATCCTAGTGGATGTAAATTTTATTTTGGTCCCAATAAACCTTTTTATGGGAGTAGAATTCTACCTTGAATATTCTTCATGTTGGGTATTCTTAGCATTGATGATGAGATCTCATTGGGCACCAGATGCCATCCCAATTGATAAATAATATTGAAGCCTTGCTTTGGATTGAATCTTGAAGCCCAAAGGTAATTAGGGTTTGCAGTGAGTGGCAGAGGTTGAATGACGTCAGCAGCCAAGAAGCGACTCTAAGTCTTTGCAGTGATTGGTTGGGTCCCTTAGCAGCTTTATCAGCTGATTAGAGACAAATGGTGCAGGAGCCATGGTGGGAAGACCAAGGCTGATATCGAATGACATAATCTAAGGTTGAGTGGACAAGCCTGTGTGCATCTAACATGCACAATTGTAGCGAAGTGGGTCTAGCTGGTGCTTTTCACGTATGGTGTCGCGTGCTGCTCGGTTCGACTCATCAGGGTGCCTAGTAGGAGATGAGTTGGCTATAGGGCTTGCATTAGGACTTGCAAGGGTTTTCTAGTGGTTCATCTCGGCTTTTTTCCTTCTTCTTTTTTTGCTGCCAAATGACAACCTATGTACTTCCTATTTTGTAAATCAAATGTACAATATATATATATATGTGCATATATGTATTTAATATATAATATATAATATGTGTATATATATATTTGTTTTATCTTTTCAGCTTCGCACATTAAAGATTTCGAGAGCTGTGGTCATCTGATTATAGTGATTCAAACAAAGGGGCGCTTTACCCTCCAAGATGATCATTTCAAGACATATAGGCATGTTTTTGGTAAAGTCTTGAAGAAATCATTTTTTGGAGTAATAGGTCGTAAGGTTGTAAGACCATCTGGTGGCGTGTCTCGAATTTTGTTAGAGCTTCCAACCCCAAGCGATGACGGTGTTGACATCAAGATGCTCTTCTAATTGACATGCTCGTGGTGATTGGTAGTAGAAAAGTGTGACACATAGATAGACTTGTCATCATCAAGCACCAGTGAATTCAACATCGAGATGTTCTTCCAATTGACATGATCGTGGTACTTCACGGATAGAAGAGTTTGGCGCATTGACGAACTTATCATCTTTAAGTGCGGGTGGAGCCAACGTTAAGGCTATCAGCAGGGGGAGGTGTAGAGTCCCATGAATTGAAATAAGGCGTGCCACAACCCAAGGCAAAGCGTGTAAAAACTACAAGTCAAGGTGTGTTACAGATACAAGGCAAGACATGCTTTGACTACAATGAGAGACATGTTACGACGTAGGGCGAGGCGAAGCATAATGCACGGAAATGCATGGTTGGAGTGCTAAGTGATGCATTATTTGACATGAGGCACTCATTCCAATGAGCATGCTCGTGGTACTTGGTGGATATCATACTTGAACAGTATAAATAATGAATAAGATGGTACGTTACAAATACAGAGAGAAGGAATATATATATATATATATATATATACGAATATGCATGATACCTGTCAAACAAAACTGATTTATTAATAATGCAAACATGGGGCAGTAGGCAGTATACCGTTCATAGCCCACCTTATCTATCCCAAATCGCATTTTGGAATTTGAAAAATCAAACATATGCATCTTGTAATGACCCGTCCAGAATTTCGGGATTAGATTAGTGACTAATGAAGGATTAGTGAGATTAATAGGTGATTAGTTGAGCGAAATTGGACGGAGGTGCAAAATGACCGTTTTTCCCCTAGTCTTGGGTAAAAAGTTGACTTTGACCCGGATGGTCCGACGTATGAGGACCGATGACTGCGACGTAATTTGGGACGTCACGAGTGTCACTCATCCCATTGGTGAATTCCCTTACAAAGTGGATCTAGGTATTATTTTATTATTATTTTTATTATTTTATATTAATTTTCCCCTCATTTCTCTCTCTTCTTCCCGTGCATCAGTTTCATCTTCTTCTTTATTTTCCTCCTTCAAACCCGAACAACCAACCCTATTATTACCCCTCCAAACCTCACCATTAGTATTCAGTGTGTGAATGGATAAGGAAGAGTGATGTGAGGCGGTACTGGTGGTGGCAACGGCTTGAACTGTCGTGGACAGTGGCCGGAGAACAAGGATGGCCTATGTTGTATTCGAAACTAGGAACTTGGTGTTGACGGCGGTTGAGAATTTTGGAGGTCTGGATGGAGTTTCTAGGGTCGATACGACCGTGACGGTGGCCCCGGCAGTGCTCACGACGGCGAGGTAAACCCAAACCCGTGAGTCCTTTTATCGGGTAAAAAATGGTGGATCGAGTTCTATGATGTGTCGATCGATTTGGTGGCTTAGATGTTGTTCGTGGAGGTGAGACGAGCTCAGGGAGCTTGGAATCATGACGAATGGTGGTCGGAGCTGGGAGCAGTTGACGGAGGAACCTTGGGTGTACTGTTCCTTCGATCGCAGGTTTGATCTCGACTCTATTTCACGATTTTGAAGTTATAGATTGATTAAGGGGGATTAGACAAATAGGTAGGGAATGAAAGGATTAGACCGGATTTACAGTGAACCGGTAGGACCGGGTCTATCGTGGGCTTCACGCGTAGCCCCTTTGGGCGGTGCGTGAGGGTGCGTGAGGGGTCTTTTAGGGATGACTTCAACATGTAAAATAATCTATTCGATGTAACAAACATTTTGGGACTGGTTTCATGTCGATTGGACATCGTTTCGATATAGTTCGGGATGTCAGAAGGTTTAGGATCGAGTTTAAAAATAGTTAAAAATTTGAAAAAATTTCGGGGCTTCAATGAGAGGTTATTAAGGTAGGTAGTAACCCTATAGTGTGATTTGGACAGATTTGAGAGTCCCGGTGATAGTGATTAGCCCGGGGAGGCTTACGGTAGACAAATCGAGGCGGCATCATAGGACGGTCTGTGAGTGGACCTTGATTTCTAAACTGTGATGCATGCATAAATGTTCTATATGTTTTATGGATATGATTTCTATGATGATGATTTGGATATTAGTGATTTACATGATTTTGCGTATTTCGAGGTGATTTACGTATTTACACGTAAATCGGGGTTTACGATTTTGCACTGACGATACGTGCTTATGGTTTCGGAGATGGTTTAACAAAATAGTTTTTGATTTGAAAAGGTAAAATCGAGCATGAAACCCATTTGTTTTGGAAACCCTCGGACTCAAAGTCCATTTTAGTTCCGTTATCGAGCTAGATGCCCAATTGGTTCGTGAATTGATTTCAGATTTGAGAATATGGAATCGGGCACGAGACCCATTTTATTTACGAACTCTCGAACTTGAAGTACATCTGATTTAATAAGGCATCGGGCTGGAGGCCCAGTTGATTTACGAATCGGGCTCGAGGCCCAATTGATTTACGAATCGGGCTCGAGGCCCAGTTGGTTTATGAAATCGGGCTTGAGGCCCAGTTACAGTTTATATATGTGATTTCGGGTTCGAAGACCCTAAACGGATTTGGATTTGGAAAGGATGGATTTCTGGTTTCATGACGGTTCATGGGGACCAGACATGAACCTTTGAAAGGTTTTGAGAATGATTTCAAAATTTTTTTTCATATACCATCCTTATCTATTTATGGATTGTCTCCTCCGGGGAGGGTCGTTGGCCTGGGTGGACCCCGGAGTAGTCACGGAGCACTAACTGAGTGGAATCGCCCTCGTTGGGTACCTTACTCTCAGGAAGGCTATTGTGGATTGTAACCCCCAAGGGGGGTCATTGATCTACGAACATTGACTTGGGTGGACCATGGGGAGACTTGGGATTTAAGACCCCGGGTAGCACGCTCGTAGCTTTAGAAACCATGACAGGATTGGTTATATGATATATATGATAAACATGATTTCTTGGATTTGCGAAATTGTGTTTTGTGAATAATAAATGGATTTGGGTTGAATTACCACATGTGGTTACTATGTTATGGATTTGTATAAGTGGATTTGGGAAGGGGCCCGTATGATTTGAATTTACGATTTTGGGGCTGAGACCCTAATAATGGTTATTTGGATAAATGATTTTTGTAGTATGCATGCATGCTTTTTAGTAAAGGGCATAAATATCTTTTATGAAATGTGTTTTATTAAACTATTGCTTTTCGTCCACTCACAGTCTTTTCTGGTTTTTAATGCCCTTCAGGTTGATCTTGGATGCGGAATGTAGCAGAGATCGAGACATCACACTCCTCCACCGGATCCTAGCGCACTCTAGAAGCCAGTCGGGCCAAAGGTTTGAATTATCCATTGTCTGACACTTCGTGTCAGACGGTATCATGACACATTCCGTGTTAATCCCGGGGGGATTGAGATGGGTCGTGTCACATCTTGTCACATTGTCACCTCAATCCAACTCCAATTCTTCAGGAAATTTATACCATTAGTTCTTCTTACTCATTAATTCATCGTCTACATTTCAAATTATCACAATATAGATATATATACACATCAACCTACATATATATATGACTAGCTAGCTATTGGTACCGGTCTGATCTGGTCATCCTTGTCTTTCTCGAATTTGAACTGGCGAGAAGCAAGGCGTCTCATGACTTGAAGTGAGGCATGCCATAACACAAGGTATGGCTAGAGATTTCTCAGGAGGAGTTTTGGCTAGTGAAATACCTTCTAGTGACTTGATCTTCAATGCCTTATTAAGATCAAAACAAGGTTGCACCAGAGTGGAACACAATATGGAGGATTAATCATGTCCCATCTGAAGCCCGTGACATCGTTAATCATTGTCTGATTGAAGGAAGAGAGCTTGGAAGTGCCATCATGTCAATGCTAAGGGCAAGTGATGTGAGGGCATGGATTACAAAGGTTTTCAATGGCTTGCATGATGTTATCGCAACTACTTCTATAATGTCAAATGATGTAGATTGAGCTATTGGAGTTGCAATCACCATTCCAGAAACTGTTGGAGCTATCCTTGTGAAGCTTGGCTCAATGAAAGAGGTTATCATGTGTAGGCCTTTAGTTGGTTCAGTTGAAGGCATAAACAAGGTGTGAAGGCCTGCGAAGGTGTCGACTCCATATCTTTAATGAAAGGCAACGATAGCAGTTATTGATCTCAAGCCGAGTAACATGAAGACACGAAGTGCCAAGCCATTTTTTTTTTGGAGTTGAAGTTTCTTTCGTAGAGTCATGTAGTGGTGAAGTTTCTTCTGCAGAGTTAAACAACACTGAAGTTGTTTTGATGGAGTTAATCAACATTGAAGTTGTTGATTTTAGCATTGTTGAAAGTTGCATCGTAAATCTAGCTGTACAAAAGTGATTGATGTTGAGAATGTTGCCTCTATTGCTAGAAGAAGGCCTTAGAGGGTGTGCCACCAGAAGTCTGTGGTGGATTGTTTGAAGGCCTCCAAGGTCAAATCTTGAAGGTTGATAGAGAGATTTTGAGGTCACGTTAATCTTGATGTTAAGCTTCATGGCTTGTCTTGTCTTCAAGCTAGATCTTAACGTTGAATAAATGCTTGAGAATTCAACTTGTGAATTACCAACTACTTCATTTTTCATTAATAGAAGATTTTCATTTTATGAGTGTTTTGTGATTCTCGGAAGATTTGACCTTTGTGTACTAATTTCGGTATTTTGACGTCGTTTTAACTTCGAATTGAGTGCCATTAGTGGGGTGGAACAGGTCCTATCAAGTCAGCTTTCTTGAGTGTTAGAGCAACATAAAAAATCCTCGAAGTATGTGCATGCCACAAAACCTAAAAGGTTTAAAACACAAAGCGTGAGTGGACCCAGTTGTTATTTCAATGTAAAACCATTTTCAATAAAATATCACTTAACCAGTTGTTTTAGTAAAAATTTCAAAACAGTTATAATATACTTGCAAGTAATATGAATAATATAATATCAATGAACTAGAAATAATCTAAATAAGATGCACAAATGAGCCATGCAAAACTATAAATATGTGACAATGTCAACCCACATCAATTTGTTGTTGAGTCACATCAAGTTTCATACTCGTAACACAACTGGGTATCTTGCTCGCGTACCTCGACCACGTGAAGGACTGGGTGCTATGCACTGTCACCTCGAGTCCTCTAGAGCTCGGGGACAATACGGGTGCTTTTTAACTAGTATAGCAAGCAGCGCATGCGAACGATCATGTGGAGGACTGGTCTGCAACCTACAGACGGGTACTAAATACCAACTACTCCTAAGTGGGTTCTAAACTCTATCTCAATCTCATCAATGCCTCGGGGACTCATATGCAATGCAAAGTGTGACTCGATACATACAACTATGCATACTCACCATATCATATTTTACTATATCAACATCACGGGATAAGCGTAATAAATCATTCATCATTATAATATATAACAATGATCACATAGTAAAACAGGCGTGCTAAAAAATTATCAAATGTGCAAACATCGTAAAATGGGCGAGTAACAAATAATATAAAATTAGTTTTAGGGAAGGGGGTTCACTCACAATAGTCGAAGAGTCAGTTCACTTGACAAATCAAGTAATCCACAAGCTCCAAACTCAGTCCGCCCCTAAGAACACCAGTCACACGGGTTAAAACCACCTCAGAATTCATTCTATAGGTTAAACCCTTTATGGAAAGTCCAAAAAGGTTCTTAGAAATACTCAACAACGACCTAAACATGTTTAAGAATGCCTGAAACCCTAGAAAACGGCAACCATATGCTGCCGAGCTTGGAAAATCGACTCTACGTGCCTTTTGAGGGCTGTAAAACCAACCAAAATGGTCTAAAATGGTTTAAAACAGTGCCCACGCGACACCACGCACCAGAAAGAGCCCCCATATGCTGATCACGTGCAGCCACACGACCACACACGTGGTTGCCACACACACCACTATTCCACACATGTGGTTCACACGTGCAAGAATATTAATATTCCACAAAATATTCTATTAGGCCGCAGTTAGTTTACCGTTAAGGTTAACAGTTGACTAATGGTATTGACCGTTGACCACCACCGTCGCCAGAGCTTTGCCAGAGATAACTACCAGACCACCGCTATACTAAACGTGTTTATGAGTTCCGACGAGGTCCTATACCCTTAATTTCAGTCCAACCTCGACATGTAATAATCCAAATTACTCTACAACTCACGAGGAATACGAAAAACGTGTTTTTGAGTTTAGATTCTACCTAGAACGTTCAAGACGGCGCGGGGAAAGACGCTGGCTCTGCAACTCCGACGTCATTGCCAATTATCGATCCTAGCACCAAAACAACCATAACTGAAGTAGAATAACGTCCTAAACCCAATATCCAAATTAACTTGTCAAAAGAGGTCGTCCTTACCTCCTAAAACGATTAGTTCGATGAGTTAAATGCAGGTCGGATAGGATCCTAAAACAGGTCTGTTCATAGTCTGGAGGTTAGGGATGACCAAATCATTGATCAACCACACTCAAGTTCAACATGCAATTCCAAGGCTAGCTTTGTCTTGA
The DNA here is from genome assembly GCA_032719365.1 of Prinsepia uniflora. Lineage (NCBI taxonomy): Eukaryota > Viridiplantae > Streptophyta > Magnoliopsida > Rosales > Rosaceae > Prinsepia > Prinsepia uniflora. The sequence goes on along the minus strand of CM064861.1, from coordinate 43,479,218 downwards.
CGATGGGGGTTCATAGTCCATTTCCCAGGCTCAAGGGTCCGTGCGCCGTAGTGAAGAACCCAGATTCCGGTAACGGGGCGATTTTCGACTACCATCGAACATACACGAAATCGACATGCAATGAGTCCCACTGGTAGCTCTCGACAAAAGTAGCATAATGGTGAAGGTTTAGAGGTTATGGGTTACATGTGGTGCTTGATAGCCCATCGGGAGGGTTCAGTCATCCTTGTCGATCGCTGCAACGAAAACCAATCAGGAGGTCATCAATCTTAATTCATGAGGGTCGTGGGGTTGAGGCGAGCACACGGTTTTAAAAAAGCAAGGCTCATCGTAGTCTGGCGTTTTCGAAGTCACTAGGTCGCGACTTGAGCTCGTGGTTCCTTGGGGGTGGAGAAGGGCATTTGATTGAGATAGTAAGGACAGGGGTGGCTGCCCAGCCTGAATTCATGAGGGTGATGAATAAAATCAATGGACGATGGAGGTGGGCATTCTAGGTTTCAGTGTTTCAGTGTTTCAAGGTGCTATAGGTACGAACTCGAGTAAGTCGCGTAGGGATGGGTGTGCGAGTCTGGTCGAGAATGTTTAAGAGTCCAAGGGAGTGGGTGCAGTTTCAGTGAGATGTATGAGTGATGGGCCATCATATTGAGCTTGATTGGTTGGGCTTCTCCCCTAGAATAGCCTAGCTAAGGATAATGGGTAAGAACACTAAGGGCTTGGGTTGCATATCAAAGGACTTGGGCTTGATCGTTCATACTCACACACAGCAACCCCATACTCAACAGGTAGCCCATAAGTGAGAGGAATCAAGGTCCATCATCACTCATGAGGGCATTTTAGTAAGTCCTTGATTTTTTCGAATTTATATTTTATGAAACGGGATGTAACCCACAATTTATACAACTTCGTAAAACGTGCACTTAAAATCAGTAAATAAATTCCAAAAGTCATTAAATAATCATCAAAAATCATATTTAAACTATTACAATGGAATTCATATAATAAAGAATTTAAAATAATTTAAATAATAAATATACATAATAATGTTTACAAAAAGAAAAGGCTAGTCACATATATCGTACACGTTGCCAAATTTCTAGTTGCACGTACTTTCACAACTTTCGTAAATTTATCGTTTATCATAATCCACTATTAAAGACCATTAACAACAAAATTAATCTTATATTTAATTTGCATACTTTTTGGAGTCAAAATAACAATTTAAAATTATGCATAATACTTTGAGTAGCTCAAACTGCACCCGACACAATATCTGATCGTCTCCAAAATTGTACCATTAAATTCGTAATATCGAAAACATGAAGTATCATGTTAACCCAAACGTTAGAGGACCGCCACACCCGCCCCTATGCGCCACTAGGGTCTTCTGCATATGGTGGCCACGCACGCGCTGTCAGGACCGGTCCCAAATCCCCCGGGATTAACGTGGGACCCGCCTAATCCCGTCTGACACGAAGTGTCAGACCAGAGAAAATTCCATCTCTAGCCCTCACCGGGGCTATCAGAGTGCGTCAGGATCGTAGGAGGAGGGGAGTGATGTCTCGTCTCTGCTACAGCCCGCATCCGCGATCAACCTGAAGGGCATTAAAACACGAAAACTGTGAGTGGACAATTTAAACATTTCGTTGAAAACATTTTCGCATAAATATATTCATGCCCTTCATAAATACATACGCATGCATTCAAAACCGTTTAGCAAAACATTCATAAAACCATTTATCAAACATCTCAAAATCATTCAAGGGTTCATGCCCGGCCCCATAAACCGTCATGACCCATAAATCCATTTGGGTCCTCGACCCGAAATCACAACTCAACAACCATCAATCAAAACATGGGAACTCAGCCCCAAATCATGTCACGTAGGTCTCAACCCAAAACCGTTTCCAAAATATCACAAACGGGGTCTACGCTCCAAATCACTTTCACAACTTCAAATACGGGGGTCTCCGCCCCAAATCACTTTCTAAATCATAAAACATGGAACACGGGGTCTCCGCCCCCAAATCACTTTCATAAAACCTCATACGTACACATACGTATAACCCATCCGCGGTTCTTCCGAGAAGATGCCAACTCGGGACACACAACCCCTAGGGAACACATCCCAGATATAGCCACGATGTCATCATGTCTATCTAGTGTGCACACTGCTCAGGGTCTCACTCTGAGTCTTCTCCTAAGAATCTCCATCTGGGAGGCTCAATCTCTGGATCTCGTCCTAGCTCTCTCTCTGGATCTAGTCCACAATCTCTTCGGAAACTGGTCTGGGACCACATCATAATATAGTAACCACCACTCCTGGAACGGGATCCCTATGGGGATACCCACTCTGGTCTGTGGATCGTGACTCTCCAGGTCAACGCTGGAGGAGACTATATAATCAATATGGAGGGTTCATTCATTTCAATTCTTTTCTTTCTTTCTCAAATCGCTTTTCTCAATTGGGTCTCATACCCGATTCATATCAATAGGATTCCTCGAATCCGATTCAAATCACTTTCATAGGCCTCGGCCTAAATCCTCAGTTCAACAGAGTCTCATGCCCGAATTCTCATTTCATAAATCGAACTGGGACTCAAGCCCGATATCACAACCAATTGGGCCCTAAGCCCGGAACCATAAAGCAACAAGACCTCAAGTCTGATTTCACAACTAACGGGGCCTTAAGCCCGATATCTCACATAAATGGGTCTCAGGCCTGATATCGTAAATCAACGGGGCATCAAGCCCGATAGTACCAGTCACTGGGCCTCAAACCCGAATCGTAAACCAACTGGACCCTCGGTCCGATCGTATGGCTCAAATGGACCCTAGGTCTGATTCCTCGTCAAATCAAATGGAATCCAAGTCCGAGAGTTTGTAAATCAAATGGGTCTCATGCCCGAGTTCATGTTTCTAAATCCGAAATCCATTTACTAAACCCTCGTTGAAAACCTAGAACGTATATGCATCGTATAAAACCAAAAATCTCGAAATACGTGCAAATACGTAAATCCTAGGCTACCACAAACAAATGCACTCAAGGCATCACAAAACATATATTAAAACAATTATAAACATTTATGCATGCATCAATTTCGAGAGAAGGGTCCACTCACAAACCGTCCGAAGCCACACCTCGATACACTTTCCATAGTCGTCTGCCGGGTCAAACGTCACCTCCGGGATTCCCGAACCTCTCCAAATTGTAATAGAATGTTACTAACTACTTAATTAACCTCCTACTAAAGTCCCGTAATTTTTCGGTAATTTTAACTATTTTTAATCTCGACCCGAAACCTTTTGATGCCCCGAAACATATCGAGACGGTGTCCGATTGACACGAGACCAGTCCCACAATGTTCGTTACATTGAATAGAAGATTTCACGTGTTGAACACTTTCCCCAATTACTGTTCACGCGCCCCAAGAAGGATCAGAACACTATTTATCGTCTTCATGCTTCAGCTGGTTCAGACGGCCGGTTCACCTGGTTTGGCTGGTCCAATTGGACCGGCGTGACCGGTTCACGGCTCTAGACTCCCCATTTTTCATCCTACTTCTTCCTTTTTGATCCCAATCTTCCTATTTTGATGTTTTCTATCAATTCAAATCCCTAAACTCAACTAAAAACGTCTAAATCCCATGGTTTGATTTTGAACCAAACGGTTCAAGGTTTCCCCAGCCACCCTCACGGCTGCTCAGTCCAAAACCACCACCCATACCTCCTTAAAAACTTCCTAACAACCTAATCACCCAAAACCGGCCATAATGCATAAATTGAAATTAAATGGAAATTAGGCCTAACCGTGAAACATGTTCGGGTTCAAGGCTCCACCGCCGTGCACGGCGGCCCAGCCACCATCCTCTGCTTTCTCAGCCTCTCTCTCACTCTCTGGGTCTCAGTTATGATCACAGGGTTGGAGGGTTGGATTTGGGGAGAATGGTTTGATTGGTTTTGTTTGGGAACAAAGAAAATGGTCGATGAAAAATGCAAGGAAATTGTGAGATGCATGAATGGGAAGGGTTGGCCAGTGGATGGGTGACACTTGTCACTCATCCATTGGTCCACTAAAAGTAACTGGGCCCTACTTAATTCCAAAAGTCCCTCATTTCGTAAATCGTGCAATAGTACCTTCGTACTTTCGTGAACCGTAACTTCGCCGTTTAATGTCCGAATTCGACGTGCCACCTGTCTACGGATTCGTATCGTTCTTATCTATGTAATGGTCTTCGGCCCTCAGCCATCGGACTTTCCAGGCCAAAAGTCAACTTTTGGCCCAACTTTCCAAAATGCCCTTGAACTTCCGAACGTCATAACTTTTTCCTCGGACGTCGGAATCGAGCGTGCCACCTGTCTATGAACTCGTGACGTCACGAAATATGTCACGATAATCGGCCAAATTCCATTTGACCACCTGAACAAAAAGTCAACGATTTGCCCATTCTAGAGGCAAAATCGTCATTTCGCCCGAACGTCCGCTAATCCTCGTCTAATCTTCGATTAGTCTTCGATTAGCGAGGCTAATCCGTCATTAATTCTTAATTAATCCTGATAATCAGGGACGGGTCGTCACACCCGCCCTGCACAGAGTTCATATTCAACCTTCAGCGGGTTAGACCCGGTTCCTAGTGTCAGGTCTTCTGGTCTCCGAACATGACCCAGTTCTAATTTCTAGTTTTAATGTCCATTTTCATGTTTTAATCATCCAATTATAGATACAAAAACCAAAAAGAAGATCTATGATATTAAAACCAAGAAAAATTACATGGATAACATAGTCCAACTCGAACTTTCGGCCATGGTTTAAAAACACTCCTATATCCTAATCTCATCCTAAACTTCATTCTTCCTGACATAGACTGGCCTTAGGGACTCGAAAAACATCTGAAATCCTTAGTTAGACATTAGGAAGCTCTAAAACACCTTGAGGATCCACGGGCCACATATTGGATTTTTCACGGGTTTCAGGTTTGGAGGTTTCCTCCACTCCTCCTCCACTGTTTTTCCCTTAGATCTTCTCCTCTTCTTTTTTCCTTCCATATTTCTTTCTCTTTTCTCTTTTTTTTTTTTTGAGTTGATTCTTTCTTCTTTGCTCTTGTTTTTCTTTTTGGCTCTACTCTCTCGAACACCACACACGTATACATATATATATATATATATATATATATATATATATGCATAAGCCGGTGGAAGAGGATGGATAAGGGAAGGAAAAAAAATTTGGACACTGTTTAATTTCACACAATATTCCGTTGTGAAAATATCAAAATACCCTTTATGCCTAAATTACCATAATACCCTTGACAAGCCTAAACTGGTAGCACGTCTATCCGATCTTCAATCACCAGTCTCAGGAAAATAGAGTCTTGCTATGGACGTTTGAGACTAACCAAATAATCAAAAATTTCACATCCTAGCTCCCTTTCGAGCTTTAGTTCTCAAATTCATCTTCTTAATCTACTATCTAACCCAATAATCTCGAGTCCATGCCAGCCCTAAGTCTATCGTGGGCTCATACACGTATCTGATTACCAGAGCATACACGGGCTCGTTTCTCGGAGAAATGACATGGGAAACTCAAGTTAGTACAAACCTTACTCTGGTACCAAGTTGACAAGATCTGTTCCGAAAACACTTTGATAATCACCTGACCTTGCTCCCATCCGACAAATAGCTGGAAAACTGATACTACCCCTGCTCTTTTCAGACAAGGGATACTTGTACAATCATACTATTCATGAACACCTAGTCCACAATAAAAATATCAAGAAAACACACTTGTATAACATATATTGATGCTTTAATATCAAATTCACATTTTGAAATTTGAGCCTAAGCCCAAAACACAGTGTATACGAAAAATCTCGTAAAACGTATACTCAAAATCAGTAAATAAATTCTAAAAGTCATTAAATAATAAAGTAATTAATTTAATCAAAATAATGAATATACATAATAATGTTTAAGAAAAAGAAAAGTCTAGCAACATATATTATACACGTATCCAAATTTCTAGCTGCATGCCTTTTTCATAACTTTCATAAATTTTTTTTGGTCATAATCCTACATTAAAGACCATTAACAACCAAATTAATCTTATATTTAATTTTCATAATTTTCGGAGTTAAAATGCGAATTTAAAATAACGCATAATACTCTGAGTAGTCCAAACTTCCACGAGACGATATCCAATCGTCTTGAAAATTGTACCATTGGATTTGTAATATCTAAAACTTAAAGTTTCATGTTTACTAGATGGCGGAGGATCACCGTACCTACCCCCACGTGCCACCAGGGTCTGCTACGCATGGTGGCCACGCGACCTGCACAGAGCTCATCTTCAACTATCAATGGGTCACACTCGGTTCCTAGTTTTGGGTCTTCCAACCTGGGAACAGGAACTGCTTATAATTTCCAATTTTAATGCCTGTTTTTCATGTTTTAATCATTCAATTATGTGTACAGAAACCTAAAAGAAGATAAATGACATCAAAACTATGAAAACTTACTTGGATAACATAGTCCAACTCGATGGTTCCAAACTGGTCATATAGCCTCCTCTCGTCCTAAAATCCATTCTTCCTGACTTATACTAACCTTAAGGACTCGAAAAAAAATCCCAAAATCCATAGACGTTCGGAAGCTCTAAAACACCTGGAGGATCACGGGCCATATATTGGATATTTTCACGGGTTTCGAGTTTGGAGGTTTCCTCTAGTCGCCCTCCATTATTTTTCCCTCAAATCCTCTCCTCTTCTTTCTTCCTTCCATTTTGCTTCCCTTCTCTCCTTCTTCTTGGCTGATCTTCCTCATTCATATATATATATACAAGAATAAGTCGGTGGAAGAAGAGGGATTAGGGCGGGAAATAAATTTTTGGACCCTTGTCACTTTCACACAATATCCCATTGTGAAATTACGAAAATACCCCTTTTAGCCAAAATCACCATAATGCCCTTGACAAGCCTAGACCCGTAGCATGTCCATTCAATCTTCGATTTTTATGTGCCACCTGTCTACGGACTTAGAATTTCGAGACCTACACGATGGTACTTACAAAAAGCCCAAAAATTACCCAGTCTAAAAGTCAACCTTTCACCTTATAGGGGAAAACAATCATTTCCATTTTTAGTTTCCCAAAATCACCTTTTTCGAGTTTCTGGGCTATTACATGACTTCCATATCTTTTTGACGCCATCAAGCTCTCTTCGAGGAAGTAAAATTTAAACTTCATTGGTTCAAATGAATCTTGGACTCATGTGTTGAAACTCACAGTTGACCTCGCACATTAAAACGCTTGCCCAAATTATCATGACTTGGTTATTGCTCCTCTTAATAGGATTAGGAAGTGATGTTCAGTAGTTTTACTAATTCCAGCAATTCCATTTTCTATGTTCCTCATTTCTTGTTAATTGCATTGAACTTAGCCATCGAGTAGACTTTTTTTTAAGTTGCTTGAGGTGATGACTTAGCTCTTTTAGGTGAAGGTTGTACTTTGGCCTTTAGGGAATGGCTTCGAGTCCTTCGCAGGTGAAGGCTTTGAGTTGTTTGTAGTGGAAGGCTTTGGTGCTTCACGGGGTGCAAGTGTAGGTACATTGTAGGCCGAGTGCATTGATGCTTTGACGGACGAAGGCTTTGATGCTTCGCGAGTGATGGTGTAACGACCCGTCCCGAATTTCATGATTAGATTAGTTACTAATCACGATTAGTGAGGTTAATCGGTGATTAGTTAGGCTAAATCGGACGAACGATGCGAAATGACCGTTTTGCCCCTAGTGGTGGCAAAACGTTGACTTTTCAATCCGGCGGTCAAATGGACTTTTACCGATGACCGTGACGTAGTTCGTGACGTCACGAGTTCATAGACAGGTGGCACGTTCAATTCCGACGTTCGAGGAGGAAGTTATTACGTTCAGAAGTTTATGGGCATTTTGGTAATTTTGGTTAAAAAAGGGAAAATGTTGACTTTTTGACCGAGAGTTCCGATGGCCGAGAGCCGAAGACCGTTACGTAGATAAGGACGATATGAATCCATAGACAGGCGGCAAGTCGAATTCGGACGTTCGACGACGAAATTACGGTTCACGGAAGTTCGAGTGCACTATTGCAAGAATTACGAGGCGAGTTCACTTTTGGACTTAGTGGGCCCCAGACATTTAGCTTCTGCCCAATGGATGAGTGACAAGTGTCACCCATCCACAGGCTATCCTTATGCCGTCATGCATATCATCTTCATCGATCTATTTTCCTTCATTCCCAAAACATTTTCCCGATCTCACCCAACCATTCAAACCAACCCAAACCCTTACCCTATGATCATCAGTGAGAGACCAGAGATGAGGAGGATGCTGAGGATGTGGTGGCCGGCCAGGACGGCGCTGCCGTGCACGGCGGAGGCCCAAAACCCGTGCAGGTATCGATTTAACCTATTTTAATCCATTTTCAGTTTTAATTGTTATGGGTCAATTTGGACGGTTTTAATGAGTCAAATAGGTTGCTAGGATAGTTTTAGGAAGGTTTCTATGCTGGTTGGACGGCTGGGCAGCCGTGGGTGAGTTTTGGAAATATTGAACTGTTTGGTTCAAAATTAAACCATGGGTTTATGCGGTTTTTAGGTCGTTTTGATGATTGGGTTAGATAGGAAATGAAGAAATAGGAATTTAGGAATTAAAATGGGAGAAAACCGACCGAAAATGAGGACGGAGGGATGCTGAACCGATTCCGCCGGTTCAGCACAGTGACCGGACTGGAAAACCAGAAAAAAAAAAAAAAAACCGGTTTTCTTGAGTTTGATGGTGATAAACAGTGTTTTCGACCTTCTAGGGTCTCGTGAGGGCACGTGGGCAATAATTTGGGAAAGTGTTCAACACGGGAAATCTTCTATTCGATGTAACGAACATTTTGGGACTAGTTTCGTGTCAATCAGACACCGTCTCGATATGTTTCGGGGCATCGGAAGGTTTAGGGTCGGCTTAAAAATAGTTAAAAGTTCGAAAAAATTACGGGGCTTTGATGGGAGGTTAATTAAGTAGTTATTAATCTTCTATTAAAATTTGGATAGGTTTGGGAGTCCCGATGTTGGTTATCAGCTCGGGGAGCCGTATGACACGCAAATCGAGGCGGCAGCTCGGACGGTCTGTGAGTGGACTTTGTTTTCTAAATTAGTGCATGCATAAATGTTTATTATATGTTTTATTACATGTTTGATGATTCTATGGGTGCATTTGTATGTGGTTACGTGTAAGCACGTATTTCGAGGTTTCGGACTTATACGGTGCTTATACGGGTCTGTATTTCTTTATTGGTCTAAATGAAAAGGTTTTGGATTTCTAAAAGGATAAACTCGGGTATGAGACCCATTTGGTTTTATCTCGGGCATGTGACGCTATTTATGACCTTCGGGTCTAAATCGTGGTCGCGGCGGGTGCTATGTGCACGGCGATCGACGATACGACGCTCGCCTCCGGTTTGGGATGTGTTCCTTCCGGAGAGGTCACAATGCACGATTCGTGGTCGGGCAGCCTGGGGAGGCTCGACTTCGAAGTTCTGACAATTCAGGATAGCGATTGGTGATGAGTGCACCATGACCTTGTAGTGGTCGCGTCGGTTGATTCGTTCACGGCGACATACCAGGATTAAGAGCGGTCCTGGTTGGATGGTTGCACACATCACTATGATCGGAGTCATGACTAACCTTATATATTGCGCACGGTGCCCAGTTGAGTCATATGTTCGGGCGCGAGACCCAGTTGTTTTACACTGATGATTTCGGGTCAGGGATCCTAGATGGATTTCCAAGTTCATGACGGTTTACGGGAACCGGCATGAACTCTAGAAAGGTCATTCTGGTTCATGACGGTTTATGGGAACCAACATGAACCCTGGTTAATGGATGTTATGGATCATGACGGTTCAAGGGAACCGGGCATGAACGTTTATGTTATGTATATATATGTATTCATATACCTTCCTTTACTTCTATTATCTCCTCCGGGGAGAGTCGCTGGCCTAGGTGGACCCCGGAGTAGTCACGGAGCACCGACTGAGTGGAGTCACCCCCCCAGTTGGGTTCCTTACTCTCTGGAAGGCTATGATTACTATTAGCTCAGGTAGGGTTAGTGGTCTGCGGACATTGATCTTGACTTTGAGAAGACTCGGATTGAGACCTGGGTAGCACGCGCGTAGCTTTGGAAACCGTGACAAGATTGGTTGTGTGAATTATATGTATATATGATGTATGCTATATGAGATATATGATATGTGATATGCACAGGTTTTGGGCAGTGGCCCGTGTACGTGGTTTTACTATGGTTTGGGCTGAGTCCCGTATGGTCGTTTTCATTATGGTTCTTTCAATCTTGGTTTTGGGCTTAGTTCCCACATATGGTTTCTTTGGTTAAACGGGTTTCGAATGCATGCATGTTTTTTAGTGGAGGGTACAAATGTCTTCTTATGAATTGTTTTATAAACTCTTTATTTTTGTCCACTCACAGCTTTTAATGTTTTGACTGCCCTTCAGGTTGACATCAGATTGTTGACTGTAGCAGAGACCGAGATATCACATACCTCCTCCGGATCCTGGCGTACTCTAATAGCCCGAGAGGGCAAAGGTCAGAAATATCCCTTGTCTGACACTTCGTGTCAGACGGGAGTAGGGTCATCCCGCACTAATCCCGGGGGGATTGGGATGGGTCCTGTCAGATGGTGTTGATGCTTCGATGGATTAATGAATTAATGCTTCGTGGCATGAAGGCTTTGATACTTTACTGGTGAATGTACTGATGCTTCATGGGGTGAAAGCTTGTCTACTTTACAAGTCGAGGGCGTTTATGCTTCACGGATGAAGGCGTGGCTACTTCGTGAGCTGAAAGTGTTGATTCTTTACAAGTGAATATGTCGATGCTTCATGATTGAAGGTTGTCATGCTACATGGGGTGACGACGTGGCTACTCTGCAAGCGAAGGCGTTGATGTTTCACAAGGTGAATAAGTATATGCTTGTTTTGGAGAAGGCTTAAAGCTTCTAGGGGTGAAGGTGTTGATGCTTCGCAGGCGAATGCATTGATGGTTCATGACTGACTAAGTTGATTATTCACAAACAAAGCTGTTGATGCGTTGCGAGTGAATGATTTGATGCATTGCAAATGAAGACGTTGATGCTTCGGAGGGTGAAGGCTTGGCTACTTCTCGAGCGAATGCATTGAGACTTCATGGGGTGAAGGCTTTGAGTTTCTTTGATATCAAATGTAACGACCCGTCCCAAATTCCAGGATTAGATTAGTGACTAATCACGATTAGTGAGGCTAATCCGTGATTAGTTGGGCGAAATCGGATGAACGATGCGAAATGACCGTTTTGCCCCTGGTGGTGGTAAAACGTTGACTTTTCAATCGGGCGGTCAAATGGACTTTGACCGATGACCGTGACGTAGTTCGTGACGTCACGAGTTCATAGACAGGTGGCACGTGCAATTCCGACGTTCGTGGAGGAAGTTATGACATTCGGAAGTTTAGGGGCATTTTGGTAATTTTGGTTAAATGGGGGTCAAATGTTGACTTTTTGACCGGAAGGTCCGATGGCCGAGGGCCAAAGACCGTTACGTAGATAAGGACGATACGAATCCATAGGCAGGCGGCACACTGAAATCGGACTTCAAACGGGAGAGTTATGGGTCACGGAAGTTCGATTTCACTATGCACGAACTTCGAGACGGGGAGGATTTGGCAAAATCTGATTGGGCAGATATTTTAGTGGGCCCCATGGATGAGTGACAAGTGTCACTCATCCCATTGACTTGATCCCCCAATTTGTGGATCTACATAATTAATTAATATTATTTAATTAATTTTATAATCAAATCCACCAACCATTAATCCTAACCATCCATTTCAACTCATCTTTAAATCCTCACCCTCCATTTCTCTTCTCTCATCAGCTATCATCTCCTTCTTCTTTTTTTCCTCACACCCGAAACCCCCCCCCTCCCCTTCACCATTTTCTCCATTTTCTTCAAAACACAAACACACATATTTCCCACCTCCATCACTCATCTTATGAGTGTGCTACAATGAATATGACCGTGAGGAAGTGGTGAGAGGCTGAGGATGGCAAGCCACGGCCGGGGACGGCGGTGGCCACGGCGGGGAGTCGAACCCGTGAGGTAAGAAAATGTTCAAAAATTCGAAATTGGATTTTAATGGTTTTTACTCGATTCCATTAATTGGGTAAGGTTTCTAGGGATCCCAGGAGATGAATGAGATTGGTTTCGAGGCGTTGGACGGCTTGGAACAGCCGTGAACGGCGGGAGAAGTCACGGCCGCCATGGCTGGATTGAAGGTACGGGTTTTCGATGTTTTTTCTTCCGTTTTAAGTCATAGGACGGTAGGTTAGGTTGAGACGAAGAGAATGGGACAAACAGGGAGTGTTTTGGTGGCCGGAGCTGGGAGAACTGGCCGGGTCAAGTCGCGGGTCACGGCGACCCGGTTACTGGTATTCGGGTCGACCCGCGGGATGACAGAGATGACAGGTGACGTCATCCTACTGACGTCATCATGTCAGGGATGACGTCAGCACTGTCAGATCTGACAATGTCAGCTGACATGTCAGAAAATGGGCCAATAGGAGTGCGACACGTGTCACATGTCAGTGCACAGTCAGCACTGACATGTCAGTGACGTGGCCCAATCAGGGGCTGACACGTGGCACAGACGTGGACCAGTGCCGTGATGATACGTGACACATGTCAGACTACCACGTGGCACTGACAGCACAGTGACGTGGACCAATGGGAGCATGACATGTGGCACCTGTCAGAGTCTGACATGTCAGACCTGACAGCTGTCAAATGACGTCATGCTGACGTCAGCACGTACTGTAGCAGGCGCGTGAAGCCCACGCGCAGCCACTTCAGGCGGCGCGTGAGGGCGCGTGGCATGGAATCTGGGGAAGGTTCCAACATACAAAATCATCTATTCGATGTAACGAACATTTTGGGACTGGTTTCGTGTCAATCGGACACCGTCTCGATATGTTTCGGGGCATCGGAAGGTTTAGGTTCGGTTTTAAAAATAGTTAAAAATACGGGAAAATTACGGGGCTTTAGTGGGAGGTTAATTAAGTAGTTAGTAACCTTCTATTACAATTTGGACAGGTTTGGGAGTCCCGGTGATGGTGATCGGCTCGGGGAGCCGTATGGCACGCAAATCGAGGCGGTAGCTCGGACGGTCTGTGAGTGGACCTTGTTTTCTAAATTGGTGCATGCATAAATATTTGTTATATGTTTTAATACATGTTTGATGATGCCATGGGTGCATTTCTATGTGGTTACGTATAAGCACGTATTTCGAGGTTTCGGCCTTATACGGTGCTTATACGGGTCTGTATTTCTTTATTGATTTAAATGAACTGGATTTGGATTTCAAAAGGATAAACTCGGGTATGAGACCCATTTGGTTTTGTCTCGGGCATATGACCTCAGATATCGGGCACGGTGCCCAACTGATGTCCTATGTTCGGGCACGAGACCCAGTCACTTTACGGTTTTGATTTCAGGTCAGGGAACCTTAAATGGATTCCCAGGTTCATGACGGTTTATGGGAACCGGCATGCTACCTGGTTATGTTATTACGGTACATGACGGTTTATGGGAACCGGCATGTTACCTCAGTTATGTTATTACGGTACATGACGGTTTATGGGAACCGGCATGTTACCTGATTATGGATATTATGGATCATGACGGTTCAGGGGGAAACCGGACATGAATGTTTATGTTATGTATATATATGTTCATCTACCTTCCTTTACATGTTCTACTATCTCCTCCGGGGAGGGTCGTTGGCCTGGGTGGACCCCGGAGTAGTCACGGAGCACCGACTGAGTGGAGTCACCCCCCAGTTGGGTTCCTTACTCTCAGGAAGACTATGGTTACTATTACCTCGGGTAGGGTCAGTGGTCTGCGGACATTGACCTTGACTTTGAGATGACTCGGATTGAGACCCGGGTAGCAAGCGCGTAGCTTTGGATACCGTGACAGGATTGGTTGTGTGACTTATATATATGTATGTGATGTATATATGATATATGATATGTGGTTTGCACAGGTGTGCACAGGATTTGAGCAGTGGCTCGTGTACTTGGTTTCTTCATGGTTTGGGGCCGAGTCCCGTATGGATTTGGGCAGTGGCCCGTATGGTCGTTTTCATTGTGGTCCATTCGACCTTGATTTATATCTGCTTTGGGCTTAGTCCCACATATGGTTTGTTTTGGATAAATGGTTTTCGAATGCATGCATGCTTTTTAGTGGAGGGTACAAATGTCTTCTTATTAAATGTTTTTATAAACTCTTGTTTTGTCCACTCACAGTTTTTAATGTTTTGACTGCCCTTCAGGTTGACATCGGATGTGGACTGTAGCAGAGACCGAGATATCACATGCCTCCTCCGGATCCTGGCGTACTCTGATGGCCCGGGAGGGCAAAGGTCAGAAATATCCCTTGTCTGACACTTCGTGTCAGACGGGAGCAGGGTCATCCCGCACAAATCCCGGGAGGATTGGGATGGGTCCTGTCATCAAAGGCACGGAGATGCTTTGATTTGGAAGGCTTTGAGTTTTTTTTTTGCTGTCAAAGGTTTGGAGAAGCTTCGATATGGAAGGCTTTGAGTTGCTTCATTGTTAAAGGCTTGGAAATGCTTCGATCTAGAAGGCTTTGAGTTGCTTCATTGTCAAAGGCTTGGAGATGCTTTGATGTACAAAGCTTTGAGTTGCTTCATTTTCAAAGGCTTGGAGATGCTTTGATCTAGAAGGCTTTGAGTTTCTTCGGTCTCAAAGGCTTGGAGATGCTTCAGTTTAGAAGGCTTTGAGTTGCTTTGCTGTCAAGGGCTTGGAGATGCTTCGATGTGGAAATCTTTGAGTTACTTTGTTTTCAAAGGCTTGGAGGTGTTTCGATGTGGAAGTCTTTGAGTTTCTTCATTGTCAAATCTTTAGATATGCTTCAATCTAAAAGGCTTTGTGTTGCTTCACTGTCAAAGGCTTGGAAATGCTTCGATGTGGAAGGCTTTGAGTTGTTTCATTCTCAAAGGCTTGGAAATGCTTCAATGTGGAAGGCTTTAAGCTGCTTCAATGTCACAAGCTTGGTGGTTCTTTGATCTAGAAGGCTTTGAGTTTCTTTGTCGTTAATGGCTTAGAGAAGGTTCGATCTAGAAAAATTTGAGATGCTTTGTTATCAAAGGCTTGGGGAAGCTTCGATGTAGAAGGCTTTGAGTTGCTCGTTGTCAAAGTCTTGGAGGTGCTTTGATGTGGAAGGCTTTGAGTTACTTTGTTGTCAAAGGCTCGAAGATACTTTTATGTGGAAGGGTTTGAGCTGCTTCATTGTCAAAGGCTTTGAGGTGCTTCAATTTGGAAGACTTTGAGTTCCTTTGCAGGGTGAAGGCTTATGTACTTCTCGGGAAAAAGCGTAGGGTGTTTCGTAGGGGTGAAAGCTTGGGGTGTTTCGTATGGGTGAAAGCTTGGATGCTTCTCATGCTAAGTCTTAGAGTGCTTTGGAGGCGAAGACTTGGATACTTCTTGTTAGAAGGATTAGCGTGCTTCGTAGTGTGAAGGCTTGGCTGCTTCTCGTAAGAAGGCTTAGAGTGCTTCACAGAGCGAAGGCTTGGATACTTCTTGTGAGAAGACTTAAAATGCTTCAGAGGTGAAGGCTTGAATGCTTCTCATTAGAAGGCTTAACGTGCTTAGTAGTGCGAAGACTTGGCTATTTCTCGTGAGAAGGAATGGAAATGCTTCGATATGGAAGGTTTTGAATTGCTTCATTGTCAAAGGCTTGGAGGTGCTTTGATGTTGAAGGTATTGAATGCTTGCAAGGCGATGTCCTAGATGCTTCTCGTGAGCAAGCTTAGAGTGCTTCTAAGGCGAAGGCTTGGATGCTTCTTGGGAGAAGACTTAGAGTACTTCGCAAACTGAAGTCTTGGATGCTTCTCGTGAAAAGGTTTAAATGCTTCGAAGAGCGAACGCTTGATTGATTCTCATAAGAAGGCTTAGTGTGTTTTGCAGAGCGAAGGCTTTGATACTTATAATGAGAAAGCTTGGTTGAATTTAGCATCGAAGGTCGTATTCCAGATCGCTGTCACAATGGACTTCTTGGAGGCGATCCAGCATCCTTTAGACATTTTTAGCATGCAGTATGCCTCGACAAGGGAGAAAGTAGCGTTGAGCTAAGTGGCACCGACTTCCTCAGGTCACCATTTCCGAAAATGTGTGAGCTTCTTGGTGAGTATGTCACATCTTCCTTCCTATGTTAGCTAGAACATCTTGAGCCTTTGTTGACTTATCCACCCAAGCAGGTGTGTGAAACTTGGGAGGCTGTATGATGTTGTTGGCCCTTATGTGGTACTCAATATGTGATAGTGGTATGATGCGCCACCCGAGTTGTTCATAGGCTGATGGCCTTGGATGGTGTTGGCTTCTCACTCTGTTAGTGCAGCTTTGTTCTCCAGAACTTCTTAGTGATGTGTCTCAAACGTGCTCTTTTCTAATGCGCTTTGGGTTGTTCTCTTGTCCTTCGTGAGTTGTACTACGTATTTTAGTACTTCCCGATGTTCTGAGGTCTCCCTGAAGTTGTTGTAGGAGCTCCGATTGGACTTGGTATTGGTTTCTTAGTTGTTCAACTTGTTGTGACAAGTCAACTTGAAGGTATGAATGTTGTAGCACTTGTGCATGTCGTGCGGAGCATTGGGACTTATGTCTTGAGCTCTAGTGTTAGTGTCAAGTCACGGTCTTCATAGGCTTGTGTGCATCCTCGTGCATGTCGTATGGAATTTTGGGACTTACACCTCGAGCTTTGGTGGCAAGGTGTCGCATCACATCTTCATGGGTTTTTGTGTGTCCTCGTGCATGTTGTGTAGAGCGTTAGGACTTATGCCTCAAACTCTGGTGGCAATGTGTCACATTGCGTTCTTCATGGGCTTGAGTGCATCCTTGTGCATGTGGTTGGAGTGTTGGGACTTATACCTCGGACTTTGGTGGCAAGGTGTCACATCGCATTCTTCACGGGTTTGAGTGTGTCCTCATGCATAACATAAGTCATTCATAAGCCTTAAAAAATCTACGTCTATGCGGAGCCAATTTGGGCTTGCTGTGATGCCTTTCCAGCCTGTCGCCCATCCATGTATTGGGTGGTTGCCATTGCGCCAAATAAGGAAAGTGAATTGATGACAGGGAGTATTTTGGTCCCAAGTGGCATTGGCATGGCATGGGCGTCGTAACCGTGGCTAATGTTGTTTCTTGTGTAATGGAAAATGCTGGTTGCAAAAGAAGTCGTAGGTCCCATTAGGGTGATTCAATTAAACCTATAGGATTCCGTTGAGATGGTCACTCTTGTTGTGAGTCATTGTCACGAAGGTGTTGAGCCTATCTGATCATTTCATTCTTCATGTTCTTGCCGTTAATGAAGAACGATGGACGATAATGAAGTTTTTTTTGAAAAAACTGGAGAGCTTGCATTTAATATTTTCCTATTGGCCCTCAATGAAAGCACCAGTTGATGCAGAAATCCTCCAAACTTGTAGAATTCCTTCTCAATCCCTACACACAATAACAAGAAATAAACGAGGTTAAAGTTGAAGTCTGGAGGGGATGGTTCAACCATAAACCATAAACACTCTGATGCCTAAGTCAATTTAATCTAGAGAATAAACCAGCAAACTATTAGTATGACTTTTAATTATCTCTAGAGGTGAGGCGATGCCATGTATTTATAGTAAAACATTGAGAGTCACATGAGCGTCTGATTAGTTGAAGAAGATATTGTTTAATATGTTATTCTACAAGTAGAAATCAGTTTTATTAACTATATAAATAATATTAAATACCTCGCGTGGAGATTAATTATTATTGGCATTGATCTGATTAATTAATATATTTAACTAGTAAATATATTAAATTAATATGGAGACCTTGTCATGTTGTCATCATCTATACTAGGGGTAATATCGACATTATAAGAATTATGGGACAAGTGGCAACTCTACAATTTTTGGATGATTTATGGTTCCACAAATTTTCCTTTGAATCTCAATTTTTTGCCTTCGAATCTCTATTTGTGATGACCCGAAAATTCCAAAAATGAAATTTTGGAAAATTGGAAGGAAAGGATGATTTTGCCCCTAGTTATAAGGGTCAAAAGTTGACATTTTGATCGGGACATTGTTTGGACTTTCCATAAAGACCGTTGGATAGGTCTCGAGACGCTGAGTCCGTAGAAAGGCGTCATGCGTCAATCAGAGTTCGGATGACAAAACTACGGGTCTAGGAATGTGAGGGGTATTTTGGTAATTTGTGCAAGCATGGGAAAAATGGACTTTTAGGCAGGTGAATGGCTGATTCAGCTTGCTTAATGACTCACCTAGCCTAATTGGTGACACATGTCACCCTAAGAGTCTAATTAGTGGCTTGGTAAGGTGACGAGGTTTAAATTATCTATTCAAACCGCTTCCTACTGTAATTGTACAGATACGTACTGTGAGAAAACAAAGATCTCAGTATACCCAACCAAAGGCAACAAAAATTCCCGCCCCCCCCCCCCCCAGATCAATCAAAATTGAGAAGGAAAGAAAGCAGGAGACTAGAGAGTTAATTGAGGAAACCAGAGATAAAATCCTGAGCGGAAACCCAAACCCGAAACACTTGAAATTTGAATTGATCAAGGATTGGAACCAAGAATTTTAGACCACAAATACTGAAATTGGCCTTGAATTAAGCCTCCTGAGCTCAAGGTGAGTCGAACCCAATCAAAAAACGAAAGAAAAGGGTGTCGTTTTGGCTTAGAACAGACATGACAAAGTTTGGAAATTCGAAGGATTGTGTAATTTGAGGGATTGAACGATGGAATTGAGATCGAAAACAAGTCTATAAGAGTCCTACGAGGCTTTTGGATGAATCAATTGAAGAAAAACAAGTGGAATTGATGAACTTCGAAGAATGAACAGTGCACGGGTATCCTTCGACTATTCCTCTACGAATCGAATGGATTGAGAATTGATGGGTATTAAGTCGGGTTGACACGCAGGTTGCAGAACCCAAATTGCAGAGAATCGGGCTGGGATGACGACACTGTTCCTTAGCGCGTGGATCCCACGCGCAACCACTCACGGTGGCAAGTGAGGGCGCATGGAGCCTTTCCTCAAGGAATTGTGATTTCCAAAACTTACGAAAAAACGTGCAGCTCGGAATCGGGCGGTTTGGACGGTGTGTGAGTGGACTTTACTTTCTAAATTTCAATGCAT
Source organism: Prinsepia uniflora (assembly GCA_032719365.1). NCBI lineage: Eukaryota > Viridiplantae > Streptophyta > Magnoliopsida > Rosales > Rosaceae > Prinsepia > Prinsepia uniflora. The sequence goes on along the minus strand of CM064861.1, from coordinate 43,459,939 downwards.
GCATAATTGTTTTATGCTCTCTATTTATGATTTCTATGCTTATGATTATGGTAATTACGATTTTCGTATTTACACGTATTTTGATATACAATACATAATTGCACGTATTTTCGAGAATATGGTTTATGTTATACTTTGATGATGGTTTGATGGATGATTTTATATGATTTATACGTATCATGTTTTGATAATGATTTGATGATGTGACATTGGGTTTGAATGTGAATTCAGGCATGAGACCTATTTCGATAAAATATGATTTCGGATTTGGTTTTGGTTTTGGAATTTGGATTTCAATGGATTCTGGATTTTCTATGATTTACCCATGGTTTTGGGTTTAAAGACCCAGTACTATTGCTCGATCTGGTTTTGGGTTCAAAGACCCGGTTGATTGATGACGGGGGAGGGCCCTTGATTGATGCGTTTTGAGTTTAAAGACTCGGATATGTTTTGAGTTTAAAGACTCGGATATGTTTTGAGTTTAAAGACTCGGTTATTATGATATCCCCAGAGGTCTATTGATTGTGTTTTGAGTTTAAAGACTCATTGATATCCCGGGAAAGCGTGATACATGTGGTTTTGAGTTTAAAGATTCGGTGATTGAGATCCAGCAGATTGATTGACTTGTGATTTACTGTTGATTTCCGATGTTTTCAGATGTTTTGGGTAGTAGCCCGGTTCATATGGATTTATGGATTTTTAGGCTATGTTCTCATACTTGGATTTTGATTCATGGTTTTGGACTGAGGCCTTGGAATTATGGTTTTGGATATGAAATAATTTTTGAATTTTCGTAAGCGGTTTTCTGATCGTGGAACTAAGTGATTTTCGAATGCATGCATTGGTTTTACGTGTAGGATAGAAATGTCTTTTTCTATAACATGTTTTATAAACTTATTTATTTTTTTCCACTCACACCTTTTATGTTTTTATTGATCCTCCAAGTCGTAGCGCGATGATCGAGGCCGATCGAGAGGTGGAGGCATGAATGGGCACATGTATGGTTATCCATTGTTTGGCAAGTGCTGAGGGTAATTTTGGAACTTCAGTTGACTTGTCAGACGGGAGCAGGACCGGGCACGATTACCAATGTTCCTCCGGGGACGGGTCCTGTCACTATGATTTACATCTAGTTTCTGCGATACTAAGTATGATGTTGTGTTTGAGTAAGCTGTTGTGTCGATTCATTTTAAGATGAGCTATTGATTCATGTCCGAGTTCTACTAATTTATGTCTGAGATGAAGTATTGATTTAATGATGAATTCTGCTATGAGCTGTGAATATTAGTCTAAGCTGCAATTAATATCAGTTGGTTATATTTTCTGAGCAGCTGAGCTGCTATATTTCTAAGTGGTGCTCATGCGTAATTTTTCTGTCTAATGATGTTTTGTTCATGTGACATGTTGAGCTATTGTGTACTGGAATGGATCGTTGCCTCCTGTAATGTATAATTGTCTGTCGTCCAAAGCTGATTGTTTGTTGGATGCTCCCACTTACATTTCTTGGCTCATTGCTTGGTAATTGAGCTGATTGTGCTGGTTTTGTTTGGGTTTCTGGCTGGCTGTTTGGCTTATCTTCTCAGAGGTTGTTGTTGCACACCCTGTATTGTGCTGTTTCAATCTCATGATGAAACATCTACCCATGAGATCGAGAGGGGATGTTAGCAATATTAAGTCATTAGTTATTGTATTGTATTATTAAGTCACATGTTGTATAGTATATAAAGTGAGTGTGAGAGTCACTCAAGTGAATTGTGATTGCATAATGAAAATTACCAAACTTACTCTCAAAGTACTCTATTTTTCCCTTCTTGTATTTGACATGTGAGTGTTCATCCTCACCTTCTGACAAAACCCTTCCTGTTACCACCAGGCAACACCGAGGGATTCTGCTCCCGTCTGACAGTTTTAGCTCCAAATCGAAAACATCCATAAGAAAAGTTTTAAACAACTGTAAAACATCGACTGTTAGACCAAGGACATACAAATACTCGTGTCTTGTTATATGTAGAGCATAAGTTTAATGACTCGATTCAAAATACAAGTGATTACCCTAACTGCATCGGAAAAACTATAACCACTCTATGCTTCTTCTCCTAGCAGAACCCTATCCTCGTGCCACAACCGGTAGGGCAAGAAAACCATAAAAATGTGAGTGGATGAAAATAACATTTAGAAAAGAAAACGTACATTCACCTTCCATTTTTAGAAACTATGCATGCATATGTAAAACCATTAAACACTTTTCATAACAAATCGTATAAAAGTATATAAAATACTAGTTCATCAATCACCACCAAACCAACTAAACATGATATAATTAGTATAGAACCATTTCTCACAATCCATAAATGAACCAGAGTATGATAAACCCAATTTCCTCGCAAAAAGTGTTATTAACATCTTTCTTAATTCCCAAAATTCATAGCCAGAGCCATGAATCCAGAAACTTAATAACACTAGGGACACAAACCACATAACTCACAACCATACACATACCAAGCATCGCCTGAGAAACTTCATAACACTTGCATACAATTATCTCATATGCAAGTTATTCTCAAAGCATCAAATATTATATTAATCATCATATCACAAAGGCACTACCATTAGGCAAGCACACAGTCACTCGGGATTCGGAGTCCCTGGCTCGACGTCCGGGTGAAACCAGACTCAGGATTCGGAGCCCAACTCGACGTCTGAGTCGCCAACATAATATCAGTCCCAGGATTCCGAGCCCTGGGCTCGACGTCTGAGACCCACATCCATTCCAAACAATCACTACATAATCACAACATTCCCAATCAGATATATTGAGAAAAAACACACATATTTTCAATCCATAATCCGGAATTCTAGGCCTAAGCCCCAAACCACTCAATTTAATCATATCACCGTAAAACGTGCTATCATAATACTTCCGAGAAACATCCAGAAATCATAATAAAATCGTCTAGAATTCAATTTCCTCATATTACATGTGACGAATCAACATTCCATTCAACATCCCAATCAAAATGGAAGTTAAGTCACGATTTACTAAAAACGCGTAATAAAATATTCATAAATCACCTGAAAAATCCAATAAATTTTTCATTCACCCAAATATCATCCAAAACACATAAAAACATATTTAAAACATTTAATTATGCATGCATAATATTTATTAAAATTAAATCGGACTCACAATGCGAAAACATCGACTATTCGCGTTCTGATCGTTCCTCGCTTTGCCTGGGAACTTTTTCTCCTTCCGAAAATAACATTCAAGGTAATTAGAGTCCCAAGAACCCTTAAGTAACTCCCCACTCAAAACCCTAACTCCCAAGAATTTTATATTAATTTTTAAACATTAATTAAGCACTTCGAACAACCGAAACTACCCCAAGACGATGTTTGATTACCTCGAAACATGAGCCAAAACATTCGTATTATCGAAAAGATGAAAACAAATGTTGGCCGTCCTCGAAACTCCTTCGCACGTGCCCCCACGCGCCGCCCAAAGTGGCTTCACGTGGGAGCCACGTGCTGCTACAGTAATCCTCCACAGATCACTGTTCACCTTCTCATCTACCCCGTTTTCCTCTGTAATTCTGGTAGTCCGACCCGGCGACCCAACCCGACCAGAACTCGCTCATTTGTAACCTTTTTCAATCTTGTTTCGATCCTAATTCTCTAATCTAACATACAAAAAGATCCATGCACTCAAAACTAGGAGAAGCTTACCTAAATCGTTCAACCCGTCGAAGAAACACATGGCCAAAACACACCTAGGCTGTCTGGACGATCCCTGTGTCTACACCTCTATCTGGGCCCTTCGTTAGAGTCTTGGGAACCTAAAGAAGCTATTCCCCAGCTTGGTTTTATGCTTTCTTGCTGAAAACAGGTCCAACAAACCCCAGACCCGAAAACACTCCTCGCGGTCCACTGTGTTTCTCTCTACCACTGTCCACAACCAGCCTACTTCATTTCTTCCTCAGTTTCCTCTCTTTTTTCCCCGTTTTCTCTCTTTCTCCCCTATGTCTTTTTCCCTAGTTTGCTCTCTTAGTCGATTGTCCCCAAAACACACACACCCAAGACCGTAAAACAATCCCAAAAAGGAACTCAGCACCAAGGCGGTTGCACACAACCAAAGGGGATAAGGGATGCTTGTCCTTTTCTAATTAGGTCACAACCAAGAAAAAATCTCACAGTAAAAAAATGACTAAAATGCCCTTCATATGAAAAATTACAATATTGCCCCTACATAATTTTGACCCGGAATGTAATCATCTGATTCCTATTTTCGGCATGCCATCTGCCGACATACTTGGAAGATAGAGACTTTCCTAATGGTGTTTCCAAAATCGCTAAACCCCTTACTGGTTGAAAAGACAATATTTTGACTTTGACCAAGAAAAGTCAATATTTTGACTTTGACCAAGAAAAGTCAACCCTTTGACTAGGGGTAAAATGGTCAATTTCTGACCCTTTGAAGTTTGGGCCGTTACACCTTCACTTAGTTTTCTGTTTCTGCTGATTTTTAGCTTTCTGACCTAAATTAAGTGAGGATCCATGATTTTTTTTCACTTATTTCTATAAATTTAAGTTGTACGTATATGTATATAATCTTAAATGGTAAGGTAATTAAGTGATGAAAATTTTTTGTCATGTCAATAAAATGAATACAATTTGGATCTGAGTTGAAGGTAACGGATGAAGCTCTAGTGCAACACCAAACGTTCATATGGGGATAAAGTGGTTCATTTAACTTTAGGGAGGCAAAGTGCGACTTTACCCTACTTTTTAGGGGCCTTGGTTCAAATAAGCTTTTAGTTCGGAAAAATTAGATGAATTTGCATTAGGGTGTACAATGGATTAACCATAATAGTTAGCACGTCAATTAAGTGTTGTTACAAATTAATGGAAGTTAAATTTTTTTAAGAGATATTATTCAAATATCTTACGACGATACAAAGGATAGACAAGAGATTTACGAAGAACCATAACAGTAAATTCTTAAAAGAATTTGCAGCCTAAAAAATATTCATGGGAAACTAAGAAAATACAAATGTTGTTCGAACTACAAACGAAAAAAAAAAAATACATTGAAACTACAATAGTCACCGTCATCAAAAAATAATTGCGTTTGTCGCACGTTATGATATGGCAAGATTAAGATATGCGCTTAGTCACGCGCCCGAGTTTCCGTAAAATGATTGGGTTAGGCTGTTTCTGAAAGATGGGCCTACTCTGGCCCATCATCTATTCATTGATCCACAATCATCAAAACGATGTGCGCGCGCGCCCCTGGTTTGATGTAATCAGTTAAGCCATACGGCCCAACCGCCCTTCTGATAGATATCATTCCTCCTCCAACCAATCTCCAGTACGTCGGCGTCTCCGCCAACCATCGATCTGCAACATTTCGCGCAATTTTCCCATGTCCCGATTTCAGTCCCTAGCAAGATCCACACCGTCTGTCCACCAACGCCTTCCAATCCGCCATTTGTCCACCGCATCACGGCCATCACCATCGCTCTCGTCTCTGCTCGCTTCCTCCAGCTTCGACTCTAACCCTCGCCAAAACCCCTTCTTTGGCTCAATCCTCAAATGGATCTCCGGCTTGGCAGTCGGCTCCGGCATAGGGCTTCTCTACTGGTCTTCGCCTGTTTCAGATTTCTTTAAGTCGTCGTCGTCGTCGTCGTTTGCTGATTGGTCCACGGCGACCTCGGAACTAACTGTGGAGAATCGGGCTTCTGGTTCCTTGTTTCAGAAGCTGTCTTTGCCCGAAGTTACTCCTAGGTTTCTCTTCCGAGGCAAGTAGCTTCTTGCTACTCGTTGCAGCTCAATTCCATTTCTTTTGCATTTGCTTGTGGTTGATTTTATTTAATTTTGTTCTTGGCTTATCGCAGATGCTTACAGGAGAAAGATTTTCTTCAACTATGAGAAACGCATACGATTGCGAAGTTCCCCGGAGAAGGTACTCATATTAACTGTTTATATGGTCATAGTAATTCTTGATTTTCTCTTGTAGCATAGTTTATCTAAGCCTAATTGGCATGTCTATCATTGAAGTTTACCATTATGAAAATAAGGGGTTCCGTGTCAGAATAGTTTGAGAAGTAGGACAGAGTTCAAAAAGTTGGTTTCCAATTTTAAAAACTTACAATGTGATTTAAATTATATATGGAAGTGCGAAAACAAAGATCCAAGTTGAGTTGAAATGGCTGATGGCTTAGGTCTCAAATTAACTACAAATTCAAGCCCTTTCCACTAATACTGAGTCACTTATGCTCACTCATTGGTTTTGTTAGCTATACGTGATCTTTCATTGTATCTTAGATCTTCTGGTATGGTTTAATATATATATGTACACACACATACATTTATCTTTTACAATCACTTGTTTGGTAATAAGATGGCCATTTTAGTTATTGTCACCATTTTAGTTATTGTCACCATTTTAGTTATTGTCACCGGTAGTTTGTTCTTCTCTTTCTATCTCTCTGCCTCTCTGTCAATTTTTTAGTATTGACTAATGAATATTTACCTCGTGATCATTTCTCTCTGCTGTTTAACATGAAGGTTTTTGAGTATTTTGCTTCCTCTAGTACGGCAGAGGGAGAGTTACTTATGAGTCCGGAAGATCTCATGAGGGCAGTAGTCCCTGTCTTCCCTCCATCTGAGTCCCACCTTGTAAGAGATGGATACTTGAGAGGGGAAAGGAATCCCGGTGATTTGCGATGCACCCCCTCTGAATTTTTCATGCTTTTTGATGTGAACAATGATGGCCATATTTCTTTTAAAGAGTGAGTTCCTACTTTTATGGTCTTTGATGTAAATAATGATGGATATTGTTTCCCTACTCTAACAGTGTTCTTTGTAACAGGTATATTTTTTTTGTGACACTACTAAGCATCCCAGAATCAAGTTTGTATGTCACTTTTAAAATGTTTGACTCTGATGATAGTGGGTTGGTACTTATACAACTTTCAAGCTATTTTCTTTTTCATTCTTGTTATTCATTATTTGCACTAAGTTTCTGACTTGCCTGTTTCGATCATACATAGGGAAATTGATAAGGATGAGTTCAAGAAGGTGATGGCTTTGATGCGGGCCTTTAATAGACAGGGTGCTCACCACAGTCATGGACTACGAACTGGGCTTAAAGTCAATGGTTCTGTAGAAAATGGAGGGCTTGTGGAGTACTTTTTTGGTGAAGATGGGAAGGGTCGTCTCCGGCTTGATAAATTTGTCAAATTTTTTAGAGATTTACAAGATGAAGTGAGTTCCCCATTTGTTAGAATTTTTTGATTTAATTGAAAATGTTAAATTGTTGAATTTTGCTGGATTAGCTTTATTGCATATATTTGGCATTATACTTTAGACATGCGGATATATGTTTTTTCATGTGGCCATTAGTTTTCGAATTTAAATTCTCACATAGTAAATTTACCTTTGTAGAATTTTAGCTTAATATAGCTAATTCGAGAATCGAAAGTTGAATTATTAGATCGGCATAGAATTTATTATAAGTACTTGAAATGATTCTCTAATGAGTACCTGCAAATTAATTTTAGCTACAGAGCAGAAGGTGAGTAAAGAAGCCAAATTAGGTAGGTTTTTTTTTTTTTTTTTTGGCTTAAGCTCTAGTTACTTCAGAGGCTTTCAGAACTTACCTCACCTTCACACTCAATTTTATTTAAGCTACCTCACTCAGTAGGAGATAGGTTAATATTATTTTGATATCAATTAGGTTAAAATGCATCGTTTGATGTATTGAATGCTTGGAATGCATTCACCCTCGAAATTTTTTTTTTCGAGTGCACTGTATTGACTGTTTTGAGTTCATTTTTAGATGCTGAGGTTGGAGTTTGCCCACTATGACTATAAGTTACGAGGAACAATACTAGCAAAAGACTTTGCTTTGTCCATGGTTGCTTCTGCTGACATGAGTCATTTAAGCAGTTTGCTTGATCGGGTAGATGAATTGAACAATAAACCACATCTTAGTGGCATGTACATCACATTTGAGGAATTCAAAAATTTTGCTGAGCTTCGTAAAAAGTTGCAGCCATTTTCTTTTGCGCTTTTCAGCTATGGGAAAGCAAATGGGATATTAACGCGAGAAGACTTCCAACGAGCCGCTTCTCATGTAAGATATTCATCTTAGTTTCTTTCTTTAGTTGATCCACTGTAATAGTTCACTGAGCTGTTGGGAACTGTTTGTTGCCTTGTCACTGATAAAATATCTCTCTCTTATTCTAAATGGCACTCTGTATCTTCCATAGGCAACAAATTGGCATATCCAAATTATTTGTCATGCTTGTGTTGATTAAATGATGTGTGCAATTGCAATATCAGGTTTGTGGTGTATCTCTCACTGACAATGTGGTGGACATCGTCTTCCATGTTTTTGATGCTAACGGAGATGGAAATTTAAGCTTAGAGGAGTTTGTTAGAGTCTTACACCAACGGGGAAGGGACATTGCTCAACACGTGGACACGGGAATCATGATTCATGACTAATTAAGTTGGCAGCTTAAGGTCAAGGGGTTCAAACTTCTTGTAAATTCGTCGTAAAAGTGTAACCTGTAAGTAACTAGATTGAGTTATAGCTCTAATGGTGATGTCCAGTTATCTAATTTAAAATTTTGATGTTGTGTAGTGTGTAATCTGCATTTATTTTAGAGCAAGGCTTCTTTTGTAGCATGCTGTTCAATAAAACTGAAAAGTTTGGCAAATTTGCCCTTGGTTTATAGATTGCTTTCATCGAGTACATATGATTGTTTCGTTTATACGCCAATGCCATGTGAGATGCCTACTCATGTGGGGTCAATATTACTCTTTTATAATGAGCCTTATGAGATGCCTACCTTTTTTCTTTTTCTTTTTTAACATTTCAGAGCATTCCATTGAAAGTGCAGAAACAGCAGGAATGAAACAAGGGCTACCAACAGACCCACAACAAACAACAGGACACTGAACCTAAAAAAAAAAAAAAAAGAACGGGACACGCTAATTGAACTATGGAGAAAGAAACCCAGCAACAAAAACATAAAAACTATTAAAGCAGATAAATCCCCAGCAGCACAGACAAACCACAACACGGGATGCCATCACTAGTTAGAACAAATACCAAGCCAGATGGGGGTCCAGTCTCCCAAACCAAATCGCACATCTCCTGTTTCATTAAAGATGCCACTGCATCTGCTGCTTTGCTGGCACATCTAAAAATCCAATTCCAGCATTTCAGCGCCAAGGCACAATGAAGTTGCCTAATTTCATATAATATAGGAAAAATTTCCCACCTTCCACGTTCAATGCTCCCTCACTAATTCCTGTGAATCAACTTCGAACACCACTCTACCAAAACCTTTTTCCATAGCAAACCTGACTCCTTTCCAGGCAGCCAAAGTCTCAGACTTAATAACGGATCTCGCTTTCCTCTTCCCCCCACCAGCAGCAAGAAACCTCCCTGTTTATATCCGAAAAAATCTCTCTTGGGCCTAAATCAACGGCTCACAGAAATTAAAGGCCCAAAACCGACAGAAGCGCACCCCAAGCACGTCCTGAGCACAGAGAAAAAGCAAGTTTGGGCGGTGCTGACACAGACGAAGAAAATTGAAGAATGGGGAGTATCCCAGTAGAGAAAACGGCAAAGTGGGACCCGCACAGAACCCAACTTGGCAAGTTGAGAACTTCCCCTTCCTATAAAAGGAGAGCAATTCAGCTTCTTAAAGGAGAGCCAATCAACCAATCAAACTCAGCAAATTGATCTTTATCAATTTCTGAACCTATGATATGATTTCCGGAATGTTCTGCCACCTCATGACATGATTTCCGACTGATATTTATTTCACTTGATGATTTCCAGAAGTTCTTACTTGATACAGACTTGAAATGTGAAGGAAATAATTTACTCCCTGTACTTGTAATTTCAGTTGTTATTCAATTTCAGTATTTTTACATTCCAGTACTCGTACTCTCATTTGTCATACGAACTAGATTTTCTCACGAAGTGATTGGTAATCGGAAGATACCAGCCAAACGTGGTTCACAGCTCATCAGGTTGGGATACCATCTTTGTGCGTTGGTTCGAATACCTCAATCCCGACTTTGGTTTGTCTAGGACCATTGTCCATTTAACCACTGAAATAACAACGTGGTCAACATGAATATCATGGCGAAATGAACTTCTGACATTGGGCATCGCTAGAAGAAAATATTAAGTCCTCGAAAGAGGCATAGAAAAGAACATCGTAAGAGAAGTATTGTCCGCATGCCTAACAATCACATTGGTTAGAAGAAAGGTTCTTGGGCAAAAAACGAAACTCATTTACACTAACTAGTAGCAATCTTCTACTAGTGGCACGCTTGCATTCTGAGTCAAAATGCCAATTTGCTTCCTGGTTCGCCCATCTAGGGATTGATCGTGGCTTAAGACCTATTGCACTCAGACCAATCTAGCATCTCTACACCATTCACCGCATAAGAGATCCACGCGAGTGGACCAACCCTCTCTCTCCACACACAAGGTTCTGCGCGTAAGCCTAACGAGGGTTACCTCCAAACATTCGACTCCTAAAACGAGAAAAATATTTTGGGCAAGAACACTCCCTAATACTCCCCAAAGACGTCATTGAGGAGCTAGAGTCCCAGGATGCGTCAGAATGAATATTAATAACACCTGATGGCAGGGGTCTCCAGGTGGAACAAATCGGACCCAACGATTATGGTAGGGATGAAGCTGCGGCAACAGTGAAGGCCTTTTTTTTTCGTTCGCCACTTGCTGGTGGTCATTATGAAGCCTCGCAACATCCCCTAGGATGATCCCAAATATTAAATGGCTTGCCCTTCATCGTTGTTGCATCGTGGGCCCTCTATATAGCCCAACTAGCCAAAGCAAGAATCCATTCATACTCCTCCACATTTCTCACGCAATTTTTTGAAATTTCCCATTGCCAGTTTGCCACTCATCAAAATTTGTTATGCTTTGCTCACTAATGTTGTACGTTAGTGGCCAACCACCTCCTTACAAAGTAGTAGTATATGTTCCACCGATTTGGGTTCAATGTTGCAAAGCGGACAAAGATGGGTGCTTCCCAAATGATTTGCAACAGAGATGGGTGCTTCCCAAATGACGCCTAAAGAGGCTGGCCCTTGTTGGAAGAAAATCTGAATCGCCCGCCATAAAGAAATGCTTTACCTTGGGATTAACAGGGCTTGTCCAGACCATCTGCCATATATGCTTTGGGATTTACCTATATGACGACAGAGTTGAATAGGCTCCCCATTCTTCTCCCGCAACCCCCAATAACTTGATTTGGAAGTTGGAAGTTAGAAGTTAGAACTCCATCACTTGTTGCTGGCCAGATCAACCTATCATCTCTTGTAGTTCCCCAATCTGAATCGAAGTAACTGCCTTCTTCTCCTCTTCAAAAATGTGATTGGAGATACTACTCATCTCCTAATGACCAAAATCTTCGCTAATTATAGTACTAACCAAAACTTGTTTATCAACCATCAGATTTGAGGAAGTTGGTAGGCACAAACCAGGGATGTCAGGGATCCATTGATCGCCCCAAATTCACACTACCCCCTGCCACCCCACCCCTACAAGCCCATAAGGAATAAGGATTCATAATTAATCTCCAACATTGTTTGGCCAACATTGCATCATTAAAATCCAGTAGGTTCCTAAAGCTTTGGCCTCATCCATCTTTCGATTTCCCCAATTCTTTCCAGCTAGCCCAGTGCATCTTATTCCTTCCATTATTTTGACCCCACCAAAAGTTGGCCAGAGCAGTATCTAATGTGCACACAGAGTTGCTGGGAACTTGAAAATATACATGAGGTAGATAGCCACAGCTAAAGCCACAACCTTGATTAACACTTCCTTGCTAGCTTGAGAAAGTAACTTCTGTTTCCAACCTCCAACTTTCTGCACCATTTTCTCCTTTCTATACATTGGAGCCTTCCTCTTTGAACTACCCCACAATGTTGGAAGTCCTACGAATTGACCTGGCTCCATCGTGACATTAATGCCAAGAGACTCTACAATTTGCATTCTCATATTAGTTGGGCACTGGGACTAAATAAGATGTTTGACTTCTCTAAATTCACCAACTTCCTAGAAGTCAGACAATAAGCATCAAGAATTTTTCTCATAACTTGGCCATTTCTTGGAGTGACTTTTAACAGAAAAAAAAAAAGAAAAGCAAATTGTCTGCAAAGAATAGGTGAGATAGTTGAGGACTGTTAGTATGGAAGCACATACCTTGCAGCTATCCTCTATTGACTACCTCATTCATCATGCCTGATAAAATATCACACACCATTATAAATAGGTAAGGTGAGATTGGATCACCTTGTCGCCAACCTCTAGATGGAGAGAATGACTTCCCAGCCTTGCCATTTAGGACCACTTGGAATTCAACAGCTTCCACACAATTCATGACTATGTTGACCCAAGCTATATCGAAACCCATCTGCATCATCATAATCCTCAAGGAATCCCACTAGATTCGATCATAAGCCTTATTCATGTCCAATTTCAGCCCTAATTCATATTTTTTTTAACTTCTTCCTAAGACTTAGAGCATGAAAAGCCTTATGGGCAATTAATATGGTGTCTTGGATATGCTTTCCAGATAAAAAAGCACTTTGCTGGGAGACACAATCGACGGGAGAACAACCTTGAGGCGATTTGCAAGCACCTTTGAGAAAACCTTGTATGAAAAATTGCAAAGTGATATTAGACGAAATTATGTAACAAGTTCCTCTAGGTTGCACTGAAACGGATACGGATATGAGAATATGATACGACACAATACTCTAATATGTTAAAATCAAAGGATACGATACGAGAAAGATACGGAAAATAAATAATACATTAAAATGTAAATATAGTTCAGAAAAAAAAAACAAGCATGCAATTTCAATTTATCCCATAACAACTTCTGTTGATGCAGAAATCGTCCGGTTCTGTGAAATTCCTTCTCGATCCCCACACACAAGAACAAAAATCAAACGGGGTTAAGGTTGAATCCGGGGGGGAGGGGTGGTTCAACCGTAAATGTTCCGATGCTTAAGTCAGTCTTCTGAGAGAATAAACCGACAGAGTGTTTGTAGAAGTTTTTGATTACCTTCAGAAGTGAAATGTGGTCTTCTATTTATAGTAAAGTCTTGAGGGTTACCGGAGCGTCTGATTGGTTGAAGGGAAAAATATTAAATAAGTGATTGTACCGAGTGTAATTACTTATTTATTAATGAATAAATAATTCGCTGGGAAGTTATTTATCACCAACATTGATCTGATTAATTAATATATTTAGCTGGTAAATATATTGAATTAATGCGGATACCGTTACATGTCGATGTCAATTTTCCAAGGGTAATATCGACATCATGGGAATTGTTGGCCACGTGGCGGCTCCAGAATATTGCGGTAATTTATCGCTCCACAAATGCCCTCACATCGCTTAGGAATTCGAAGAATCCTAAGAGATGTAGTCTCCTTGTGGTTCCAGTAAATCACATCTTAATATTTTGTATAGGAGTAGGACTTCTCTTTCCCGAATGTAGTTGGAGATTGACTTTGATCTTGTTCCAAAAAGGAATTTTTTAGGCTTGTAGTCCTGCCTTGAGTTGGTTTTGCCAGCCCAATTAACTACTAGAGTTTGCTTAATTTTCTTTATTTATATGAAAGCATGTGACTCTTATTTTATAAGGAAAATTAAACTCTAATACTGCTTTAGTGGCTGTTGTGGTGAAGAAATTCTGCTTCTCCGTTTATAAGGTAGAATCTCTTCATTTTCTTTTTATTTTTTCTATGTCGGTCGAGGTGGGCGTTTTTGCAGATTGCAAAAAAGCAAGAAGAAAAACTGGATTGGTAGACTGGAGTGGCACGCGGGTTAAACTGGAGTGGCGAGCGGGTTGCAAAAAAGCCAGAAAAATTGGTGAGCGACTGGCAAAAGAGCAACATGAAAATTTGACTCCATTGATTTTTGGTGCGAACGGGTGCATGAATGGATGGACTGCTTGACTCCATTGATTTTTGGTGCGGACGATGGGAGCTGGTATGCAGTTGGTGTTGAGAGATGTAAGGAGACTGACGGGCCCCGCATGAGCAGAAGTTGATGGCTTCTCAATTTGGCCGGGAGGAGACAAGGCTTGGAAGAATCAATTTACAACACTTTTGTTTTTAATTGCTACAGTGCAATTGTCAAAAGCATTCACGCTTTTGAATGTTATATATATATATATATATATATATATATAAAATAAAGTATATTATATATTTATATATTTTAATATATATTAAATTAATATATTATATGTTTATATAATTTAATATATATAAATGAATATACATTATTTTGTTTAGTTTCAATCTTTTGTAGATTTTGAGAGCTGTGGATGTCCGATTGCAATGATTTCAGCGGTGGTGTGCTCTATTCTCCGAGACGGTCATTTAGAGATGTATGAGAGCATACTTCCGGTCTAGTCTTGAAGACCTTACTTTGTTGAGTATCATCCGGTGGCGTGTCCCAGATTTATTGGAGCTTCAGACTTCAAGAGATGATGAACTTGACACCAAGACGCTCCTCCAGTTGACATGTTTATGATGCTTTGTGAAAAGAAGAGTTTGGCGCGCTGACGCACTCATCATCTTCGAGTGTGGACGGAGCCAACATCAAGGCCTTCAACGGGAAGGTGAAGCAGAATGCAAGGCGAGGTGCAGCAGAGTGCAAGGCCGAGGTGCAGCAGAGTGTAAGACGAGGTGCATCAGTGTGCGGTTCAAGGTGCAGCAGAGTGCGACGCGAGGTGCAGCAGAGTGCAAGGCGTGAGGTGCAGCAGAGTGTAAGGCGCGAGGTGCAGCAGAGTGTAAGACGAAGTGCAGTAGTGTGGGGTTCGAGGTGCATCTGAGTGCGTGCGATGCATGGTGCAACTATAAGGCAAGATGTGCAAGTGCGAGGTGAGGAGTCCCATCACTTGGAGTGTGACGTGTCACAACCCAGCATGAAGCTTGTTCCAGATGCAAGACAATGTGTGTTGTAACTACAAGGCGAGATGTGCTTCATCTTCGAAGCAAGGATTCCCATGACGCGAGGCGAAGTGCATGTGGTGCCTTGAAGTAACTGAAGCTTTCCAAAGAGTTGCATTAGATGACGGATGACCTTCCAGATATTTGATCTTCAAGACCTTGTTGAGCTCTGAATGAGGTGTAGCAAGGTAGAACATAGAATGGAGGATCGATCATGCCCCCTGCAAAGCTCGAGACGTCATAAATCATCGCCTAATTGAAAGAAGAGAGCTTGGAGATGCCATCGTCTAGACGCTGAAACTAAGCGGCGGCGTGAAACTAATCGGCGACGTGAAGCTAAGCGGCAGAGTGAAGGCACATGACACCAAACCATTGTTTCGTCTTGGAGTTCAAAGTCAAGATGCTTTGTAGCCGTCGTCGGGTCAAGCAGTGGTGGAGTTGCTTTTGTGAAGCCAATTATGCCAAGTAGGCGATGTTGAGGAGGTTTCCCCAATTGGTTGAAGAAGGTCATGGACGATGTGTCACTGGAAGTCCACGATGGGATGATTGAAGGCCTTCAAAGCTTGCTCATGGGTTGACGGAGAGACTCTGAGGTCGGGCCGTTCCTAGTGATGAGCTTCATGATCCTTCTTGGCCCGTGGCTTGATCTTAGCATTGAATACATGTTTGAGCATTCAACTTGTGAATTGCCAACTTCTTTAATTTTCATTAATAGAAGCCTTCCGGCTTTTTTTAGTGTTTTGTGATTTTCGGCAGATTTGACCTTTGTGTAGTAAATTTGGTCTTCTGACTTCGTTTTAGCTCCGAATTGAGTGTCGTTGGTGGGGTTGGAAAGCTGAGTTCCATACCTTGCTATTGCCAACAAGCGTGTTCCAAGATGATCCGAATTGAGCCTTGTAGGATTGGACGAATCTTGTGCTCGTGCGCTGATTCATGCAGTTGACCTTTGTGTGCAAACATGTTTTCGGGGAACTCGTCACAACTTGGAATTGAGTGAGATCAATGGATTTCGAAAGCTGACTTCCATAGATTTATAAATCCGTCGACCGCATGTCAGGGTGATCAAAATTTAGTGGTCTATGACTGAATGAATCACGTACTCGTGCGCTGGTACGTGCAGTTGACCTTCGTGTACAAAAACGTTCGCTGGGAACTCGTCACAACTCGAAATTGAGTGAAGTCAACGGCGTTGGAAATCTGACTTCCGTATCTTTTTAGGGCTATCAGGTTCATGTCAGGGTGAGCAAAATTGAGCGAGCTATGATTGAATGAATCTCGATCCCGTGCACTGAAATGCAGAATTGGACTTCGCATGTTAAAACATTTGCCCACTGTTTGTCATGGCCTGGTGGTTGCCCCCTCTTGGTCGGGTTGGAAGAATTTTTTTTTGTAGCTTTTCGACTCCAACAAGTCAAGTTCTTGGATGGTTTCAAGTGCCTCGCTGGGACGAGCCTTTAGTGCTTCCTGTGGCGAAGTCGTGGCGTGGTCTGCATGGTAAAGACTTGTTGTGCTTTGTGTGGCAAAAACTTTGAGTTCTTCACATGGTGAAGGCTTCGAGTGCTTCGTATGACGAAGATTTGGAGTGCTTCGCCTGACGAAGGCTTGGAGTGCTTCGCTTCGTATGAAGAAGATTTGGAGTGCTTCGCCTGACGAAGGCTTGGAGTGCTTCGCATGGCGAAGGCTTGGAGTGATTCGCAGAGCGAAGACTTAGAGTGCTTCGCGTGGCGAAGACTTGGAGTGCTTCGCGTGGCGAAGACTTGGAGTGCTTCGCGTGGCGAAGGCTTGGAGTGCTTCGCGTGGCGAAGGCTTGGAGTGCTTCGCATGGCGAAGACTAGGGTGCTTTGAGAGGAAAAGGCTTGGTGTGCTTCGCGTGGCGAAGACTTAGGGTGCTTCGCGGGGCAAAGGCTTGGAGTGCTTCGAGTGGTGAAGGCTTGGAGTGCTTCGTATGGTGAAGGCTTGGAGTGCTTCGTATGGCGAGGACTCGGGTGCTTTGCGGGGTAAAGACTTGGAGTGCTTCGCGTGGCGAAGACTTGGGGTGCTTCGCGGGGCGAAGGCTTGGAGTGCTTCGCGTGGGGAAGGTTTAGAGTGCTTCACGTGGCGAAGGCTTGGAGTGCTTCGCATGGCGAAGGCTTGGAGTGCTTCGCATGGCGAAGGCTTGGAGTGCTTCGTATGGCGAAGGCTTGGAGTGCTTCGCATGGCGAAGACTCGGGTGCTTTGAGAGGCAAAGGCTTGGTGAGCTTCGCGTGGCGAAGACTTGGGGTGCTTTGCGGGGCGAAGGTTTGGAGTGCTTCGAGTGGAAAAGGCTTGGAGTGCTTCGTATGGCGAAGGCTTGGAGTGCTTCGTATGACGAAGACTCGGGTGCTTTGCGTGGTAAAGACTTGGAGTGCTTCGCGTGGCGAAGACTTAGGGTGCTTCACGGGGCGAAGACTTGGAGTGCTTCGTATGCGAAGGGTTGGAGTGTTTCGTATGGTGAAGACTCAGGTGCTTTTCCTGGAAAAAGCTTGGAGTACTTCGCGTGGCGAAGACTTGGGGTGCTTCATTGGGTAAAGGCTTGGAGTGCTTCGCATGGCGAAAACTTGGGGTGCTTCTCGGGGCGAAGGCTTGGAGTGCTTCGTATGGCAAAGACTTAGAGTGCTTCGCATGGCGAAGTCTTAGGTGCTTTGCGTGGAAAAGGCTTGGAGTGCTTTGTGTGGCGACGACTTGGGGTGCTTCGCGGGGCGAAGGCTTGGAGTGCTTCGTATGGTGAAGACCTAGAGTGCTTCACATGACAAAGGCTTAGGTGCTTTGCATGGAAAAGGCTTAGAGTACTTCTCATGGCGAAACCTTAGAGTGCTTCGCGTGACGAAGTCTTTGAAGTGTTTCTGGCGGCGAAGGCCTAGTGCTTTCTAAACAAAAGCGTACACGATAAGACAATTTCATTAGACGTTGAAACGAAACATCTTTAATCTTATTGAAAGATGCTATGTGAGCAAAGTAGACACTGAGCCGAATTTTAACCACAAAATTTGTGTCTTTGATGATGACTTGGTCAGTGATTCAGTTTCTTGGTTGTTCCCTGCAACTTGGACTCGGCAATGATGGTGTCCACGCGGATCATCTTTTGTGCGGGTTCCTGGGGGTCCTTGTTTTCAAGACGATCAGTTGCCTTTTTTCTGACGTACTCGGTGCAGTGTCCTTCTTTAAGAGATCCTGGTGGTATCTTTCAAAAGTTTGGCAATAGCTTATGTCGTGCCCATAACAATTGTGATAGACACACCATTTTGTCTTGTTGGCCATCTCCTGGTCGCCTTTGACGGGAGCTGGTCTTTCAAACCACGGTTTTTCCAATTGGAGGAAGGGTATCAAAAACTGAGTGTTCGCCCTTGTACCGAAAAATGTATTGGATGACGGGTTCCCCTTGCGTTTATTGGTCTTCCCGACTGAGCTCTCGTGGTGGGCGCCATCCCTTGGCGGCACAAACACCTTTGTGGGATTCCCTCCATCTTCCACATGGTTGGTGGCATGTGTGGTGTTTTTCTCGTCTTCCCAGTATGCCTGTCGCTCTGCTAGGGAAACCATCTTAGTGAGGCTTTGGGCGTTATTCATGACAATGTCTCTGTAGATCTGACACTCCCGCGGTAGGCCTTGTTTGAACGACATGGCTACGACAAGGTCGCTACATCCCGTGATACGAGATTTTTCTTCGCAATACCTCCTGATGTATTGCCGCAAGGTTTCTTTGGATCTCTTTCGGATGGTGAAGAGATGGTTATCCTTGACTTTGACTGTGCGAAGCTGTGAGTACTCCTTCACAAAGGCAAGGGTCAATTCCTCGAAAGAAGCGATTGATCTCCGGGGGAGATGGTCGAACCACGTCGTCGCCTGACCTTGCAGTGAGGCTTGGAAAACTTTGCACATGAGTGCGTCGTTGTGCCTTTGAGGTACCATGACCTCCCGATAATAATTGATGAGCTTTACCGAATCGGAGGTTCCCTTGTATTGATTGAAGTTGGGAGTTGAAAACCGTTACGGGAACGGCTCTTCCTCAATGTCCCTCACGAATGGTGAAGATGATGACGTCTGAATTTGGCACCAAAGGTCATCTTCCAAGTCTCCGTCTCACTGAACTCCCTGGAGGCGTCGATCTAGCATCTTCCGAATGTCCTCAGCGTGCAAAGGTTATTTGTGACGGGGGTTTCCCCGCCGGGTCAAATCCCATCGACTCCCTCGAGTTTCTGCGGGCTTGGCTCTCGAGCCTGCTGGCGAGTAAGTCTCGTCCTCCTCGTTGTGATCATCTGAGCGGGTGCGTGATGCAAGTGAGACTGTCAGGGCCCACCCCTAATCCCCCGGGATTAAGGGCTAAACCCCGCTCCCGTCTAACGTACGCATGACACGAGGGCTAAACAACCGCCCAACCTCCGTGTGACACGTAAGTCGGACAAGGGAGTTCCAGACCAACCACCTCAACAACCTCAAACTTCCCAGAGTGCGCAGAGCCTACTGTGGATTGGACATGTGATGTCTCCATCTCTCTCAACCGACAGCCCGCACTACAGAAACCTGGAGGGTATCGAAAACACGAAAAGACTGTGAGTGGACAAAAATAAAAGTCAAGTTCAAAACAGTTATCAGAAAATACATACATTTATACCCTCCGTTTTGAAAACTAATGCATGCATATCAATTTCATATCATAAAACCATGTACGAAAACCAAAGCACATTTTTCCTTTTTCCAAAACCCGGGCCTCAGCCCCCATATCACCGGAAGCCATTATAACCAATGAAAACCATTTCATCCGGGCTACTGCCCAAAACATCATCATCAAGTCTCAGTGAAAACCCAAAACACATTTAAAACCACATTCTCATTCATCGAACCTGCTGGATCTATCCGAGTCTTTAAACTCCCGAGTCTTTAAACTCAATCCAGGCCTTAATCATATCCGAGTCTTTAAACTCCCGAGTCTTTAAACTCAAGGCCTACGGGGGAAAATCAATATATCCGAGTCTTTAAACTCCCGAGTCTTTAAACTCAATCCGGGTCTTTAAACCCAATCCGGCCGGTCCCCCGTCACATATATCCGGGTCTTTAAACCCAATATCCAGATCCAGCAAATCCAATCCAAAACCATTTTAAAACCATTTACCAATCTACATCCAAACCCGAATCCGAAATCACTGGTCCGATACCCTTCCGGCATCCAGAACCGTCATTCCGAATCCAGACCCAGAACTCATTTCCTTCTCATTTTCCGGTCTGAGTCCGCAACCATCATTCCGTAAGCTAGCATCCGGAATAACCATTCCGAACCCAAACCCGAAATCCGCTTCAAGTCCCGAATCGAATCCCGAATCGTCACCCGGAATTCCGATTCCGAAACCCGAAATCTCATTTCCGAAAACACCTTTGAATTGGGCCTCAAGCCCGAGAATACTTTTCAAAATCCTTTACTTTCCTAAAAATCCAACCGTTAAAACTAGGTTCAAATCACGATAGTTCTCAAAACCTCGTAAAACATGTAAACTGTCATTTTCCTCGAAAAACGTACAAAACCATAAACCAGTACAAACATAACTCACATCATAGAATCGAGTATAGAAATCATATAAAAACATATATGCATGCATCAAGAGTTAAAAAAACAAAGTCCACTCACAGACCATTTCAGCGTCGCCTCGATACGCGCGCATTTACGCCGTCCCCGGCCATTCGCTATCCTCGGCTTTCCCGAACCTGTCCAAATTCCATAACGGAGTTACTAACTACTTCACGCTACTCATACTAAAGCCCCATAATTTTCCCGAACTTCTAAGCGTACCTTACCCGGGACCCCAGACCCTCGACCTCGCGGAACTAACCTCAAACGACGTCCGATTAACCCGAAACTAATTCCAATAGACTCATCACAACACCTAGACCAAAACCCATGTTGACCATTTTCCCCAGAACTGCCGCACGCGCCGCCCAAAGTGGCTGCGCGTGGGCCTCACGCGCCAGCTACAGTGTCACCCGCAACCTCGAGTGCACTGTGCTGAACCGGCCGCTGCAACTGGACCGGCGAGACCTGTTCTCCACCGTCCGGCCACCATTCTCCTCCCTCTCTACACCATCCTCTTCGTCCAATCCTCCACAATCTATTCCCCTTACTCAGACGCCTCAACGTCCCTATTCGAAGGAAGACCCGATCAATCCCCTGTTCTTCATCCCGGCCAACCAGCCGTTCCCCCGTCACGGCAACCACCGTAGACGGCTCCTAGGACATCACTGAGTCTCACCCAACTCCCCAAAACTCTCGACTCGTCCTCTAAACTCACGACTCACGGTTTGAACTTAACGGAAAAACAGAGTAACTGAACGGGGGTGAGGGATTACCTGCTGTCGATCGCCGCCGTGCACACCGTCGCACTCCCTGGAGTCCACAGAGCCATTCTAGTCTTCTCTCAGCCTGAATTAAGCCAACACACGGCACAACCACCACCTCTGTCCCACAACTCTCTCTGTTTTCTCCGAAATTCAGACCTCACCACCAGCACTTATCCCCCACGATTTCCCTCCTAAAACCCAATTACCAGCTATTCTTCTCATCTCTGTCACTCTCACCATTCACCAAAACCTCACACCCTCACTGAATCGACCAAGAACCTCACCGCCTCACCTCTCTGTTTCTGTTCTTCCCAAAACCAAATGCACGGTTTAAATCCACCCAAAATGTGCCCGTGTCTATTTTAGACAATCCTAGAACCCTCTGGTGGCCATCCACGTGTCACCATCCACTCCAGTCTCTCGCCAAATGGCTCCATCCCAGCCGTCCACCTGCCCTTCTCTCTGCACAATTCCCCAGGTGTAAAAGACCAAAATACCCTTCTGTTTAACTCAAAATTACGATTTTGCCACTACCTTTCTAGACCCGTATCTCCCACCTCGTAAGTCCGATGAATACGTGCCGCCTGTCATCGAACTCAGGACGACGAGATCTATCTAACCATCCTAGGTCAACATCTCAAAACCCGATTATACAAAAAGTCAACTATTTCCCCTATTTTACCCAAATTACGGTTATGCCCCCCAACTTTCCGAACATCACAACTTCCTCCTCGGATGTCGGAATCAAGCATGCCACCTGCCTATGGGTTCGTGACGTCCTAAACTATGTCCTGGTCACCGGTCAAAGTCCACTTGACCTTATCGGGACCAACTAACCACCGATTAGCCCTGCTAATCCCACCTTAATCACTCCACTAATCCCGGCTCTCGGGACGGGTTGTTACAGAGACTGCTTGTTGCCGTCTGCCATCGCGTGGGTACTCGATGCACGAAAGTGCCCCGGGGCGTCCTCCGAGTCGTTATC
Organism: Prinsepia uniflora; assembly: GCA_032719365.1. Classification (NCBI taxonomy): domain Eukaryota; kingdom Viridiplantae; phylum Streptophyta; class Magnoliopsida; order Rosales; family Rosaceae; genus Prinsepia; species Prinsepia uniflora. Next base: position 43,437,578 of record CM064861.1, on the reverse strand, counting down.
GGGCTGATGGCCTCGGTTGATCTTGTCCTCTTGCTCTGGGGGTGCAGTTTTCTTCCCCTGAGTCTCTCAGCGACGTGTCTCGGGACATTATCTGGCAGCAGACATGTTCCTTGCCAGCGCGTTTCAGGATGTCTCTTGACGTCTTGCGAGGTTCATTACCTTTTTCGGAGGTTCTGGAAGTCCCGATGTCCCCCAACAGCTGTTGTAAGAGCTCCGATTGGGCCCGAACTTGGTTGCTCAGCTGCTCGACCTGCTGTGTCAGTCCGAGTCGCGGAGGTGACCCCCTAAGTGCTTGCTCGTGACGAGTAGCACGTCTGGGCGCACGTCGCGCGCCTTCAGATAGATGTGAAGAGCCATGTCCCCCTGGTTCCTGGGTGTTGGCCTGCGGGTTGCGCAGGACGTCCAAGTGCCTCCTTAGGTCCAAGTCGGCATGGAGCTGATTTGGGACTCTCAGAGATGCTTCTCCTACCAGCGAACCGTCCATTTGTTGAAAAAACGTTGCGTCTGTCCCCGTTGCAGGTGGGGGGTTCACGGTAGCAGCGGCCGTGGGGATCGTTCCAAAACTGAATGTAGGTGTCCAATCTGGCATTCCATATGGTAGGTGAATTGATCCATGGCGGGGACCATGCAAGAGACAGGAAAATGGCTCCTCCGGAATCTTAGGCAGTGGTTCGCTCACGGTAGCGATCGCAGCGGCGGATGTGGCAGCCTCGGAGGCTCGCGCGGATCAGCGTATTCTGGCCATGTGTAGAACGGTAAGTGTCGAAAGTGTGATGATGGAGTTTTTTCAAGGAAAAACTGAAGAGCACGCTTTGAGTATTTCTCAAATCGGCTCTCAATGAAAGCACCAGTTGTTGATGCAGAAATTGTCCGGTTCTGTGAAATTCCTTCTCGATCCCTACACACAAGAACAAAAATCAAACGGGGTTAAGGTTGAATCCCGGCGCGTGCGGGGGGGGGGGGGGGGGGGGGGGTTCAACCGTAAACGCTCTGATGCTTAAGTCAGTTTTCTGAGAGAATAAAGCGACATAGTGTTTGTAGGAGTTTTTGATTACCTTTAGAAGTGAAATGTGGTCTTCTATTTATAGTAAAGTCTTGAGGGTCACCGGAGCGTCTGATTGGTTGAAGGGAAAAATATTAAAGTGATTGTACCGAGTGTAATCACTTATTTATTAATGAATAAATAATTCGCTGGGAAGTTATTTATCACCAACATTGATCTGATTAATTAATATATTTAGCTGGTAAATATATTGAATTAATGCGGAGACCGTTACATGTCGATGTCAATTTTGCCAAGGGTAATATCGGCACTATGGGAATTGTTGGCCACGTGGCGGCTCCAGAATATTTCGGTAATTTATGGCTCCACAACTTCATATAGAGATCTTTAGGCATCTTCCACATCAGATTGGAAGTTTATACCTCCAATTATGCACATTAGCATTATGACTTAAATTTAAATCAATAAGTTTGTTAGCATTAGCATAAACAAGAACAAGACAATTTTGGTTGGATACAGCCTCTTCCTCCAACTCAAATTGATGTAGTTAATCATAATCTAATCTTCTCAACTTTGTATAGAAATTAAATTATAAATTGGAAGCTGACTTTGGTTTGTTTATATATGCAGTCCTTGGAAATTAGAATGTACTTGCACAAAGAGGTTAATTAAGGTATTTTACATAATTTCCTGGTGGGCCAAACAAACGCCCTACTGCAACTGCTCACATTTCTTGTAATGGCTTATGTTGCTTCCCTTTTCAACATCTCAGCAAATTCGTGCTTTGTTTCCAATCTCTGCACAATTCCAGTAACAAATAATATAACAAAATTAACTCTAGTTAACTACCTTATGTTAATTCTAATTAACTCTAGTTAAATTTTATTATTAAAATTAAATCTAAATGTAAAAGAAAATGTAAAAAACAACACAGTCGCCCAAGCTCTTTTTATCCATCAGAAACTCCATCCCAGCCCAGTTGCTAGTCGACTACAACCAACTCTCCAGCCGTCGCCCAGTTCTTCTTCTCTCTTTCTCATCTCCCCTCCTCCAGTGAACAACCAAGAATTCACCTGAGAACTATTTTTGAAGTGAACACAAAGTTCTCTTCTCTGGCAATGGTGGAAGTCAATCGTCCAGCTGCCCAACCGTTATTCAATCAGCGAGTCGTCTTTTTTACTCAAGCTCAAGAAGCCGCTTTGCCTTTCTTTCGTTTCTTCTTTTCCTCTCCTCCTCGCACTCCTTCCTTAGCCAACTTTCCACCGCCCTCTGTAAACCAAAACCCTAATACAATCCAATCTCAGTAAATTCGAATCAAAGAATTAGCTACATCCATAGAATCCATTTCATCACCACCAACATCCCCTTGTTAAGTCAAAATGTATCCAAATTTAAAACGTATGTATCCAAAATGTATCCAAAATGTATCCAAAACTTGATACGGCGGTGTATCAGACAAGTATTGGTATCCGAAACAAGATACCAATCCTTAGGGGAGTATCAGTGCTTTTTAAAGGATGGGTTTCTAGAACAAGAGCAATGACAGTTGCATACATTTTTGAGAGATTTTACACATCCTGGAATTGCATTCATTGTGCCTTTGAACCCAGCTAGCTTTAACCATTTCATTGCATTTAGGGTCTAAGGTCCAAGCATTCTCAAATTTGAAGTGCGATAACCTTTAGTGCTTGGTTGTGCAGTGCATAGTAGAATCGGGATGTGATCCGAACCTGAGGTTGGAAGGTTCTCAATATAAGAGCCTCCATTACTCCTGTCAATGGATGTTAATAATTCATTGATCAATCCTTTCTTGAACTACAACACCTTCTGCTCTCATTCCTTTCCAGGTGAACGATTGACCAACACAGCCTGAATCTAATAGATCTGCACATTCCATAGACTCTAGCAAGAACTTTCATATGTTAACATGCTCATCTCGTCCCCCTTTGTTCTCATAATGCCAAAGATAATTGTTGAATTCCCCTATGCACAATGTTCAAAATGTCGCTAGACGCTCTCATGGTGGTCGATAAGAGCGTAGTGCTTAGGTGGTTATGTAAGGCCTAGGAGGTTTTGTTTTTAAGAAAAAATTCAATAAATTAATAATATATTGAATACTATCAAATGATTTCAGAACAAAAATTAATTACCTAGATAAATAAATTGAGCTGGGAGTCATAAATGTTGAAAATTTAAGTTTTTTTTATTAATTTTATTATACAACATTCTATATTTTTTAATTTATTATCTTTGTTTTAATTAATATTTATATTATTAACTAAGTATTTAACATATAATTTAACTTATATAATTATATATAAGAACTTATATAACTAAATATATATATATATATATAAAGATGTACATGCAAATCCACCTAGGCACATAGCCATAAAGGGGGGCGATTTCCCAACTTTAAGTGCCTAGGCGTCACCGTTTTGAATAGTGCCTACGCATAACCACGAGGGATTTTTTGGGGCAAAAATCGACGACACATCCACTCCTACAAGTGCACAACTTTCTCCTCTATAAAGTGACCCATACACCAAGGTCACATTCCAAGCCTCTGGCCTTTCCCAAACATGACTGATGAATCAGTAGCGTGTTTAAAAGAAAACATAATATACACATCTAGATCATTGTTCCACCACAAACTCAGCCTCTCAACAAGATCAACTGGGGGAACATCTAAACATTACTTGTAACCCAAACTCAAACTCACTTGAATCGTCTTCTCGTGCTTCATCTTTGTCTATACTAGTAACATGAGAGAAAGACAGTGAACCCGGATAATTTCCCAGAGGCGATGAACTGGCAGGGCAACACCTAATGTAACGACCCATCCCGAATTTACAGCATTAATCAAGGATTATTGGACAATCAGGGTAAAATGACGATTTTTCCCCTAGATGAGGATAAAAAGTTGACTTTTGGCCTGGGAGGTCAAATCCACGGGTCAAGGATTGTTTTCTATTCTATTCATAGTTGCACAAAAATCAAGATGATTGAATTTTGGATTTGACTTGAGTGGGCCCAAAATATCTTATGTGAACCAATGGGTGATCCTGGAGAGGTCACGAGGACACTACCTTCAGAAGTGTCAGAGATGGACATTTTGCAAACGTTGAGCCAGGGGTTCCGAGCTTATAGATGCCATCGACTTCCCTAAGCATCAGTCGTTTGGGAAAAATGTCGAACTTCTGCTGCTTGGGAATAATAACAATAACCCCAAGCATCAGTTGCCTAGAAAACACCCCTAGCTTCGGCTACCTAGGAAACAATCACCTTGAGCATCAGTTGTAATGGCCCAGAAAATCAAAAAATGTTATTTCAGAAACTTTTTATTGTAAATATACTATTTTACCCTTAATGGTATCAAATTTGACTTTTTACTCGGATTGTTGTTTGGACTTTTTATTGTTGAGTACCATTACGTAGGTCTTGGAGTCCTAAGTTCGTAGACAGTCGGCATGTCAGAATTAGAGAAGAGACAACCTTGCTACGGGTCTAGACTTGTCAAGGGCATTTTGGTTTTCGCTTAAGGGGTATTTCGTAAATTTGAAAGCAAGGTTTTTTATTTTGGAGTTTTTAGGTTTGTTACAAGTGTCCCCTCATATTGGCCTTGTATGCACCGACTTAGGCTTGAACTATGTTTAAATTTATGTGTGTTTGTGTTAAAGTGAGTATTTTGAGTGTTTTGTGCAAAAACCTACCACTGGACAACCTACACAGAGAAGAGAGGAAGAGAAACAACAAGAAATAAAGGGAGAATAGAAAGATAGAGGAAAAAAAAGATAGGGAAAGAAGGAGGAAGGAGAAAATAGTGAGTTGAAAATTGAAAAATTGCACCCGTGAGGCCCTAGGTTGTTCAAGGTGTTCAAACTTGGAGGCTAGGTCCCTACTAGCTTCCTTAAGTTCCTAGGGTCCTAAACATTGAGAAACAAGAAGAGTGGTATGTGGGAAAGCTTGGAAATCATGGAAGAAGTTTCGGGCGAAACTTGGATTTTGGGTTGAAGATCAAGGTATGTTTTTTTCTGTGTTTTGAAGCTATAAAACTTCTTCTCGGATTGATTAGATGAGGATAGGTGGTTTATTGGAGGAAAACTGTTGAGAAATTGTGGACTTTGAGTCGTGTCAGGCCATCGGGTTGGGTCATTTACACAGGTCCGTGGGTCAATCATGTTGGAGGTTAGGGACAACCATGCATTGGCGCTTGAGGCCCACAAGCATAGAGCTTCTAGTGGTGAATGGTGGTGCGCTCCACTATGTCTCAAGATACAACCAACATGTTTTGATGCTTTTGATGTTACAGACATTTTGGCGCAGATTTTGAGTCGATAGGATAATGTCTTGAGGTAGTTTTGGGTGTCTGAAGCATATGTTTAGGATTTAAAAATTCGTATTTAAATCCTAGGAATTAGGGATTTTATTTTGAGGTTACATGAGACATTTATTTGACAGGCGGCACAGCCCCCGGAGCCAGCGAAGAACGTTCGGTAGTGATTAAACTATGAGACTATGAGTGGAATTTTATTTTAAATAAATTATTATGCATATTTAAATATTTTAATTGCTTTATTGGATTATTTATGTTGCAATGATTTGATTATAATTTTCAATGATTATTTGAAGATTTTTCGAGAATTATTGGCTGATTTTGAGTACGCGTTTTACGCCATTTTGCATAAACTGTGTTTCAGACTTAGGCTCGGATTTTGAAATGTTTGATTTGGTTTTAAGGCTTTGATATCTACCATATGTGTATTTTCCCTCGATTTTTGCAAACTATTTGTTCACGGGAAACCATCCTCAGATATTTGGTTAGTCACAAACGTCCAGAACATGGCTCCGTTTTCTTGAGACTGATGACTGGATTGTGACTTAGATGTCTAGATCTCGGCTCTATTTTCATGACTCTTCACTCGAACGTCCAGTGCTTAGCTCTATTTTCACCTGTGGTTTTGCCTACCACTAGTGCGGTTTGATCATGATGATTAATATTCGAGTATCAAAGATTGGTTGGTGACTACGCCCAAACTACGCATTAAATTAAACATGTAATTCGAGTGTTATGCAATTTAAACCCTTTTTGTGTAGATGTAGTATTGGTAAATAGGGATCGTTCTTAACCGGGGAAATTAGGGAACATTAATAATGTGTTAGTAGGAAAGAGTAATGAATAAATGAATAATTAATACATTAATGAATTAAATAATTAAATAATTAAATAATAAAAGAATTAACCAATTAAAGAATTAATGAATTAAAGAATAAAAGAATAAAAGAATTAATTAATCAAAGAATAATAAACTAAAAGTATTAAAGAATAAAAGAATAAAGAGATGAAAGAATCAAAGAATAATAAACTAAAAGTAGAAAAGAAGAATAAAAGAATAAAAGAATAAAGAATAAAAAAGAGGGGTTTTGAAAAGGTTTGTGATCATGTAAATAAGTAAAAGCATAGATAAACTAATTTTACTTCTATTCTAATTCATGTACAAGTGATCTTCTTAAAACACAAATCTTACCAACACTCTAATAATTGCAAATATTAAACCAATCACGAAATTTTACCTTAATCGTCTTAATTACCTTCATACATTTTACAATACTATAAATGCACCGACAGCGGACAACACTTACAATATGATTCACCTTTTGTTTTTGACTGAATGCGCCGACAGCGATCAACATTAAGTCTCTTCAATTCTACTTTAAATGCACCGACAGCGGATAAAACACTTAACATTGAATTGAAGTATGAAGCACTAAAATGTATAAAATAACTAAAATTCATAAAGTAAGACACATGGAGATTGCATTTAACACTTACAAATATTAGTAAGAAAAACCTCACATATATTGAACTATAATCAAAACCAATAACAAAAATGAGAGTTTGAGTAGATGGAGAGTAATTGTTACACTTTCAAGATGGATGAAAACAATGGATTGTTATTCATATGATTCTCCGACAGCGGACGGAACCTTATGAAGATGGAGGAAATAAACTAGGGAAATATGGACTCAAACTCTAAACTTTGTATTGGAGATACTTTGCCAAAGTTTCTCTCAAAGAAGGCTCAAATGTGTGCCTCAAAGAAGGTGTGTCTCAACAAGTGAATTGAAACCCTATTTATAGGTGGAGAAAGCTACCAAAAATAATATAAAAATACAATAAAAAATGTTAAATAATGGAATGATGACTAATAAAGATTTGTGATGATGTTTAGGAGTGGTTTGAGTTGTAAAGTTGTAAAATTGGGTTGGAAAGTGGTTGGAAAGTGGCTGGAAATTGAGTGGAGGTCTGCTGGAAAATAGGGCAGGAAATTTCGTGGCTGCATGCTGAATTGGTGAGCTGCAGCTCGGCTGCAGGCTGCTGAAAGGGCGGCTGGGAGTTCGGCTGGGATGCGCTGAAGAGTGCAGCTGCGGTTCGGCAGGCGCTGGTCGAGCGGGAGTGAGAGTCTTCGGTGCACGCGCTCCGATCGTCTCTGCAGGGCTGAACAGGAAGGCTGACGCGCTGGGCCTAGCGGGCTGGATTTGGGGCTGGGCCGAATTTGGGCTAACTCTTCAGTGGGCTGGGCTGCTTGGGCGCGGGCTGATGGGCTGAACGGCTGGGCTTCTGGGGCTGCAATTGGGCTGGATTTTCTTAGGAGTGGGTTGGGCTGCACATAATTAATTAATTAATTAATTAATAACTAAATTAATTATTCCACCGAATTTCGCCCATATTTTATTTGTTATAATTCCGATCGAAACGATTCTTTCGCCAAAATGCTCCAAATTACAACCTTTATTTATCTAAACATAAAAATCACAAAATAATTTATTTTATAAATTTATTTAATATTTTAATATTAAAAGTCAAGTATAAAGGGTATAAAATGATATAAAATAATGCTTATTTAACGTCCTATCAAATACCCCCACACTTAAACTTTGCTAGTCCCTAGCAAATACTAAAATCAAACTACGAATTCAAAACAAGTAGACCCTTAACCATTTGTCTCAAATTTCATTGTTATAATCATGGCATAAAAGATTTTCACTTAAAACATTTAAGCAAATGGAATTCAAAAGTTAATACATGGTAACAAAATGTTCAACAAGTAAGATAATGAGTAAATATGGTGAAATGGAGTTCTGCACGAATAAGACAAGTATGAATCAACTCACAAGGATATGCACTCATAAATTCACTCAATTTGTGAGGGTTTGTGTTTGCACTCAAAGTATGTGAGAAATACTCACATAATCGAAATGAAGTACTTTTGCAAAATTTCAAACAAACACCTCAAGATAAAAACAAAACATACTTGCACAAATGAACCAAAACCATAAGCTTACTCAAGTGATTGACTCAACTAATCAAAATTTACCATCTTAAGGATCATAAGGTCTTTACGAAGGTTGTAATGGGGCTAAGATTAGAGGCAAGGAACATATAGGACAAGTGGTGCTCAAATTCGTTCCAAGACTCAATAGACTCCCAAAACGTATCATAACTTCCCAACATTAGTGCAATGATGTCAGTAATCCATCCCTTCGAACATAGGCCTAATTCCATCATGTTGGGCCTCATAATCATTCTTTGTGTCGAATTTACAAATGCAAGGGATTTAACTCAAACATTACATAATCAAACCTTATTACCTTGATCGAGACTCAACTTTTTTTTTTTTGATTTTTTTTTTGATTTTTTTTTTGATTTTTTTTTTATATCAAGGTAATAACATGTGTCAACAATACAACAAAACTTGAGTCAGTAAATCCACAAAATACACATAAAAGTCTTTCAATATCATCATTTTCTCTTAACACAATCATTATGTTTTCAACCGAGTCCTTGGAACAAAGGTAAAAGATGTCTATACTAAGCTCAAGTGTTTAGATAATCATGGTGATGAAAGAAAGGCTTAATGTGGGCTCAAAAGGGTTAAAACTAAGGGGGTCGCAACTTGTGCGCACAAAATAGGGAACATGGATGTTTGAATTTGTGGTGTTAACCCTAATGCCTTAATCACTTCCAAAATCAGAGAGTTTATTGACTTAAAAGCTTTGAAAATCACATAGAATAAGTTCTAGTACTCTAGAGTTCATTAAAAGCTATGGCGAGCAGTTATGAGGCATATGTATATCAATTTAAACAAAGAACTTATGAATCACTCATCAAAGATGTATATAAAGTTCTAAAGCTCACATAAGGTTCATATTATTCATACTTATCTTATCATGCTCGTTTATATGCCAATTTACATGCATTACCTTCAAGTTATAACACTTAATCACAAAATATTAACAAACAAATTCAAGTTGTAGTGATCACCTTTATGGCCATAACATAATCATTTCCGTTCATTTATATCATTGACAAGTTAAAGGTCAACTTGATACTCGTAAAAACACTACGTTAAAACAAAAAGACTCAAGAAAGCAATAATTTTTTTTTTAATAATAATTTTTTTTTAATTTTTTTTTTGTAGGAAAGACTTAATAAAACAATTTCAATTGCACAAATAGGAAAAACTCATAAAAATACTAAGTTAAAAACAAAAAGATTCAAAGCAGTAATTTTTTTTTTTCGTAAGAAAGAAATAAAACAATTGCAAATTAAGAAAGACTTAATAAAACAATTTCAAATGCACAAATAATTTGTAAACCATTCCCCCGCACTTCAATTCTACATTGTCCTCAATGTAGGAAAATATGAAATAATTAAACATAGAATCAAAGTAAGGAAGATGATTTAAGAAAATGAAGTAAGAAAGAAAAACATAAACAAAGTAAAAGAGAGTGAAGGGTTGAAAGAAAGCAAATCTGTGTTGATGACTCCTTCACACTCGAGAACACATTGGGTTGCCTCCCAACAAGCGCTTGAAGTTTAACGTCCATCCAGCCTAGACCAAATTCTTTATCTGATGGGACGTAGAAGTACTCTGTCCGACTCCACATTGTGTCCTCCAATTGCCTCGATGTAAGGCTTCAATCGGTGACCATTGACCTTGAACTCTTTTCCCGTTTCAATGCTTTTGATCTGTATGGCTCCATGGGCAAACACATTAGTAACAACAAAAGGACCTACCCATCTGGAGAATAATTTACCTGGAAAGAGTCTAAGTCGGGAATTGAACAACAAAACTTTCTGGCCAATGTCAAATGCTTTACTCTTGATCTGTTTGTCATGAAATGCCTTTTCCTTTTCTTTGTAGATCAGAGTGCTTTCAAATGCATCATTTCTGATCTCCTAAAGCTCACTCAGCTGGAGCTTTCGATGCAGACCGGCGTCATCTAGCTTGATGTTGAAAGTTTTGACGGCCCACCATGCTTTATGCTCTTGTTCCACCGGAAGGTGACATGCTTTACCGTACACCAACCTATAGGGAGACATTCCTATAGGTGTTTTGTATGCCGTCCTGTATGCCCAAAGTGCATCATCCAACCGTTGGCTCCAATCCTTACGAATAGGTCCCACGGTTCGCTCTAATATCTTCTTGATCTCTCTATTACTGACTTCCGCCATTCCACTCGTTTGAGGATGGTAAGGTGTAGAGACTCGATGAGTGACACCATACCGTTTCATTAAAGCTTCAATGGTCTTGTTACAGAAATGACTTCCTCCATCACTTATTAAGACCCGCGGGATCCCAAACCTGGAAAGAATGTTAGTTCTGAGGAAATCTGCAACAGTTTTAGAGTCATTAGTCCTAGTGGCCTTAGCTTCCACCCATTTTGATACATAATCAACAGCAAGTAAGATATAGAGATAGCCATTAGATTGAGGAAACGGACCCATAAAATCAATACCCCAAACATCAAATATTTCAACAGTAAGAACATAATGTTGTGGCATTTCATCCCTTCGTCCTAAGTTTCCTGATCTCTGACATTTATCACAGGCTAAACAGAATGAATGTGCATCTCTAAAAAGTGTGGGCCAATATAGTCCAGATTCTAAGATTTTGAGTGCAGTTTTCCTAGATCCAAAGTGGCCTCCACAAGCATGGCTATGGCAGAACTCTAGGACTGACCTATGTTCAATATCAGGGACACATCTCCTAATTAATAAATCTGCACAGTGTTTCCACAAATAAGGTTCATCCCAAATATAGTGCCTAACATGCTTTTTAAGTTTATCTTTTTGTGCACGGGAGAGGGTGGTGGGCAACTGCTTGGTGACTAAATAATTGACAATATCAGCATACCAAGGAGTACTTCCCTCGATTCTGAAGAGTTGTTCGTCCGGAAACATCTCCTGAATCGCCACAGGATCTCGTTCATGTGCAATGCGACTCAAATGATCTGCCACCACGTTCTCTACGCCTTTCTTATCTTTAATCTCGATGTCAAACTCTTGAAGAAGAAGAATCCATCGGATCAGTCTTGGTTTCGCTTCTTTTTTGGCTAGGAGATACTTTAGTGCTGCATGATCAGTGTAAATAACGACTTTAGTTCGAAGTAGATAAGAGCGAAATTTATCTAAAGCAAATACAACAGCAAGCAACTCATTTTCTGTAGTGGTGTAGTTCATCTGGGCATCATTCAAGGTTCTGGATGCATAGTAGATGGCGTAGGGCTTCTTATCCCGCCTTTGTCCGAGTACGGCTCCAACTTGATAATCAGAGGCATCGCACATTAGTTCAAAGGGTAAGGACCAATCAGGGGCACAAAGAATGGGGGCAGTGGTTAAGAGATTTTTAAGCTTCTCAAAAGCTTCCTGACAGTCTGCATCAAAGACGAAGGGTGTCTCTTTCTGAAGCAGTCAGCACAAGGGCCTTGCAATGTGGGAGAAGTCTTGGATAAATCTTCTGTAAAATCCTGCGTGATCAAGAAATGAACGGATTCCTCTCACCGAAGTGGGAGAGGGTAAGTGGCGCACAGTATCAACTTTAGATTTATCGACTTCAATTCCTCTTTCAGAGACAATATGGCCCAAGACTATCCCTTGTCTAACCATGAAATGGCATTTCTCCCAGTTAAGTACCAGATTAGTTTCGACACACCTTTGTAAGATAAGTGCTAAGTGTTCTAAGCATGCATCAAAACTATCCCCAAAGACACTAAAATCGTCCATAAATACTTCAATTATTTTTTCGACGTATTCAGAGAAAATAGAAAGCATGCATCTTTGGAAAGTACCTGGGGCGTTACATAAACCGAAAGGCATTCTTCGGTAGGCAAAAGTTCCAAAAGGACAAGTGAAAGTCGTTTTATCTTGGTCATTTTGAGCGATACAGATTTGATTGTATCCGGAATAACCATCAAGAAAGCAATAATAGGAGTGACCTGCTAACCTTTCAAGCATTTGATCAATGAAGGGCAAAGGAAAATGATCCTTCCTAGTTGCTTTGTTTAGGCGTCGATAGTCGATGCAGACTCTGTATCCGGTCACTGTTCGCTGGGGCACTAGCTCTCCTTCACTGTTCGCAACAACTGTGGCTCCACTTTTCTTTGGGACTACTTGGACTGGTGAGACCCATTTGCTGTCTGAAATTGGGTAGATGACACCACAGTCCAAGAGTTTGATGACCTCTTGTTTCACGACTTCCATCATTGGAGGATGGAGGCGACGTTGGGCTTCGCGAGAGGGTTTTGCATCATCTTCCAGTAAGATTCGATGCACACAAGTTGTAGGGCTGATTCCCTTGATATTTGACAGAGTCCATCCAATGGATGTCTTGTACTTCGTCAAGACCTGTACCAGTCTATCTTCCTGTGACTCGGTTAGTGCAGAAGACACTATGACAGGCAGAGTGTCGTCCGAGCCAAGATAGGCATACTTCAGGGGGCCTGAATCACTGAAGGAGGAGTGGCATTAGTACTAATTAGAAATGACGAGGGTACCTGATGATTCACCATTCTGGGGGTCTCATTTAGGGTCATGACTTCATCCCAAATTCTAGGTTCTAGTTCGTAATCTGTATCCTCAACCAAGGCGTCCCCGGATTGCGTTAGGCTAACTCCTTCCTGGATTATCATGTTGAGTGTGTCTTCTCGAATTGAATCAAAATGTTTCTCTGTGAGAGAAGTGCACACGTCAATAGAAAAAGTAGTATGAGTTGCGGAACTAGGGTACCTCATGGCATCAAAGATGTTGAAGCCAATCTCCTCTCCGTCTACTTCCATAGTTAATGTTCCATTGAACACATCAATCTTTGTCTTGGCAGTTCTCATGAATGGTCTTCCCAACAACATTAGTGGAGCTTGATTCGTAGGGGAATCCTCCATGTCTAGGACATAAACGTCAGCGGGGAAAATGAGCTGGTTAACCTGCACAAGAACATCTTCGACGTATCCCTTAGGATACACATTAGACCGATCGGCTAACTGAATGATAATATCGTCATGCTGTAATTTACCTAGACCTAGGGCAACATATATGAATATGGCATAACATTAATGGATGCTCCTAAGTCTAGCATGACTTTATCAAATGACTTGTTACCAATCACGCAGGGAACAGAAAAACTCCCTGGATCCTTCAACTTTGGGGGTAGCCGACGCTGGATTACAGCAGAAACTGTTTCACTCACCATCACAACCTCCTTCTCCCTCGTCTGGCGCCTTGGAGTGCATAATTCTTTCAGAAATTTTGCGTATTTCGGCACTTGTTTGATGCACTCGATCAAGGGCATGTTGATTTGCACCCTTTTGAAGATCTCCAAGATTTCCTCGTCGGATTCATTCTTCTTAGATTTGGCAAGCCTACTTGGAAATGGTGCATGCACAAACGGGGAATTAGTAACAACCGAATTTGAAGGGATTGGGTTATTACCTTGTGTGTGGGTAGGTTGAACTGGCGGTTGTGTCGTGGTGGTCTTAGTTGCCACCTTGTGCTTTTCAGCCTCAGAAATGGCTGGATCTGGTTCTATTTCTCCGAGCACTTTACCACTTCGAGTGATAATTGCATTGGCTTCAGGTCTTACATTTGGGTTGGGCGTAGGTTGAGGTGGAAGCACCCCGCTAGCTTGGATCTTACCCATGAAGTCCACGACCTTGCCCATTTGGTCCTTGAGATCAGTGATGTCTTTTTGTTGATTTTGCTGACCCGTGACAAGAGCCTGAGTTGACGCCATTAGTGTTTGCTGCCCTTGGGAAAGAGCAGCCAGCATTTTATCATAATCAGGATTAGAAGATGAAGAAGTATGATTATTTTCATGATTATGAGAAAAGTTTGAAAATGGGACCGGGGGCCTTGGTTGCCATGTGTGCCTTGGTTGCCATGTGTGCCTTGGTTGCCATGTGGGCCTTGGGAACTGGTCTGGGACACGGTTTGGCCCGGTTGACATGTGCTGAGGGTTTAGGACATTGTTTGGATCTCTCCAACTGTAACCTTGGGTCCTTGGCCCTCCTTGAAAGCCTCCAATGGCGTGTGCCATTTCAGTTTCGGAGTCTTCCTCCCTTGCAGTGTAGGGACATTGTTCCTCAAGATGGCCTTAAGAGCATATGGAACAAACTGGAGCTACCTGTTTCTTTAGTTCAAGCATATTCGAAAGCATAGAGGTGATCTTATCTAACTTAGAATCATTTATAGCATGGGAACTTACCTCATGTACCTTTCTAGAAATAGGATCGGCACCTTCGTATTGTGCATCATTGAGTGCACGGCTTTCAAGTAGTGCACGACCATCTACTAGGCTCCGAGCTAAGAAACTTCCATTAGCTGCAGCATCGAGCAGTCCTCTATCCCAACCTTTGAGTCCTTCATAAAAGTAGGTTAAAAGATAGCCTTCTGTGATCCCGTGAGTAGGGCATGAAGCACAAAGTTCCTTAAACCTCTCATAGTACTGGCTGAAATTCTCATCATGTTCTTTCTGCTTGATTCCAGTGATCTCTTTTCTTAAGACCGTAATCTTTGAGGCAGGGAAGTACTTGGTAAGAAACTCCTGAACCAACTTCTCCCAAGAGTCAATATGATTGGGTGGGAGACTTAAAAGCCATACCCGTGCTTTTTCTTCCAAGGACAATGGGAAAGCTTTCAGCTTCATGATTTCCAAGTCCGCATCATCCGGACACATACTACTAATGATGAATTGGAACTCCGTTAAGTGTTTGTGTGGATCTTCATTTCTGATTCCACGGAACTTGGGTAGTTGATGAAGGACTCCACTCTTAAGCTCAATATCTTTCTTGTTGGTTCGAGGCTCGGGATACTGGATGCAGAAGTATGTAGTGCCATTTGTGTTTGCACATGTCTGCTCCCGGATACTCAGGTTTCATGCCATGGTTATCGGTGTTCCGAAAATCTGTTCTTCTTCTGAATTACTCTTCTCGCTTTTGGACTCACCGAATATTGGGGATGGAGGTTCGGACGAACTGGTTTGCTTAAGTGCGTCTCTGAATGTGGCGTTGCTTGGTGAGATGTCAAGTTGTCTTCTCAGCCGATCAAGCTTAGATTGATGAGCACGCATTCATAAGTTCGTACCTCTATGAAAACAAAACTCTAAGTTAGAAGGCAAGTATACACAAGAAGAGATAATAAGAGTAAGATAGTAGAGATTTGCATAAAGTATCACATAAATGGAAACCAGGATTAACAAAAAGTTACGTTAATGGAAAGAAAATGCACAAGTTCCAAATGCAAACTAATAATGCAATGAGTAGAGTTTTAGAGTGTCATGAATAACTTTCCCCTTCCGCTTCTCATAGTACTTTCCTGGGCGTACGGCCTGCGCGTACTGATAACCACCATTCCACCATTCAAAATTAATCATGGCCAGTTGAGATAGATGTAACGCGAGAAGTAAGGATAATTTCAAGAGCACCCCGAGGCTAGCTTGGCATATACTCCATTGGTGTTCCCTTTCTTAATCCAAAACTTGTCACCAGTCATAACTCTCCTAGACACCATAATCAATCCAAATGACGACGTAGAGAATTACCAAACCCTAGTGTTTACAAACTCCGCTCCAACCTCATGTCCATAGATTCGAGTCTATGGTGTGTGGTGATGAAATCCACACATCATGAAGGGTTAAGGAGAAAGTAAATAAAAGGGGCACTACCTGTTCCCGAAAGTAAGATTTTGAAGAAAAAGGGACTAATAGATTCATGCAACTCTAAAACAATTAATAGGAAACAATACTTACACTTTAGGAAATTCAAAGATGAATAAAGTTTCATAAAAAAATTTTAAATTTTATTTTTATTTTTTTTTATTTATTCCGAATTTTCTTTTTTTTTTCATTTAAAATTTAAAGTTTAACAAGACATAAACAAATAATTGATTACATAAAATAAGTGTAAACATAACGTTAGTGGAACATAAAGGTTATGGAATAAAATTAAAAGAAAGTTAATGAAATAAAGTTAATGTAATATAATTAAAGTTAAGGGAATAAAGAAAAAGTGTGAATATTAAGTTAATGGAATAAATTATAATGGAATAAATAAAAGTAAAAGTAAAGAAAAGTGAACATATAAAATATGCATTTATGACAAGTACCAATTTTAATATGAACAAGTAAAAGTAAAAGTAAAAGTAAACAAATGAAATTAAATTATGAACAAGTATCAAATTTAATATGAACAAATATATATAAAAAAAAATTATGAACATTTATGAACAAGTATAAATTAGAAATTAAGAATAAGTAAAGTATGAGCATTATAAACAAAAATAATAAGAACAATAATAAGATGGATAAATAAAATATAAACAAGGAAGTAAATGTTATAAACAAATATAATATTAACAAAAATAAAATTTATAAACAAGTATAATATGCACAATTTATATACATACACTAACAAATTAAAAATGATTTTCAATTTCCCCGGCAACGGCGCCAAAAATTGACTACGCCCAAACTACGCATTAAATTAAACATGTAATTCGAGTGTTATGCAATTTAAACCCTTTTTGTGTAGATATAGTATTGGTAAATAGGTATCGTTCTTAACCGGGGAAATTAGGGAACATTAATAATGTGTTAGTGGGAAAGAGTAATGAATAAATGAATAATGAATACATTAATGAATTAAATAATTAAATAATAAAAGAATTAACCAATTAAAGAATTAATGAATTAAAGAATAAAAGAATTAAAGAATTAATTAATCAAAGAATAATAAACTAAAAGTATTAAAGAATAAAAGAATAAAGAGATGAAAGAATCAAAGAATAATAAACTAAAAGTAGAAAAGAAGAATAAAAGAATAAAAGAATAAAGAATAAAAAAGGGGAGTTTTGAAAAGGTTTGTGATCATGTAAATAAGTAAAAGCATAGATAAACTAATTTTACTTCTATTCTAATTCATGTACAAGTGATCTTCTTAAAACACAAATCTTACCAACACTCTAATAATTGCAAATATTAAACCAATCACGAAATTTTACCTTAATCGTCTTAATTACCTTCATACATTTTTCAATACTATAAATGCACCGACAGCGGACAACACTTACAATATGATTCACCTTTTGTTTTTGACTGAATGCGCCGACAGCAATCAACATTAAGTCTCTTCAATTCTACTTTAAATGCACAGACAGCGGATAAAACACTTAACATTGAATTGAAGTATGAAGCACTAAAATGTATAAAATAACTAAAATTCATAAAGTAAGACACATGGAGATTGCATTTAACACTTACAAATATTAGTAAGAAAAACCTCACATATATTGAACTATAATCAAAACCAATAACAAAAATGAGAGTTTGAGTAGATGGAGAGTAATTGTTACACTTTCAAGATGGATGAAAACAATGGATTGTTATTCATATGATTCTCCGACAGCGGACGGAACCTTATGAAGATGGAGGAAATAAACTTGGGAAATATGGACTCAAACTCTAAACTTTGTATTGGAGATACTTTGCCAAAGTTTCTCTCAAAGAAGGCTCAAATGTGTGCCTCAAAGAAGGTGTGTCTCAACAAGTGAATTGAAACCCTATTTATAGGTGGAGAAAGCTACCAAAAATAATATAAAAATACAATAAAAAATGTTAAATAATGGAATGATGACTAATAAAGATTTGTGATGATGTTTAGGAGTGGTTTGAGTTGTAAAGTTGTAAAATTGGGTTGGAAAGTGGTTGGAAAGTGGCTGGAAATTGAGTGGAGGTCTGCTGGAAAATAGGGCAGGAAATTTCGTGGATGCCTGCTGAATTGGTGAGCTGCAGCTCGGCTGCAGGCTGCTGAAAGGGCGGCTGGGAGTTCGGCTGGGATGCGCTGAAGAGTGCAGCTGGGGTTCGGCAGGCGCTGGTCGAGCGGGAGTGAGAGTCTTCGGTGCACGCGCTCCGATCGTCTCTGCAGGGCTGAACAGGAAGGCTGACGCGCTGGGCTTAGCGGGCTGGATTTGGGGCTGGGCCGAATTTGGGCTAACTCTTCAGTGGGCTAAGCTGCTTGGGCGCGGGCTGATGGGCTGAACGGCTGGGCTTCTGGGGCTGCAATTGGGCTGGATTTTCTTAGGAGTGGGTTGGGCTGCACAGAATTAATTAATTAATTAATTAATAACTAAATTAATTATTCCACCGAATTTCGTCCATATTTTATTCGTTATAATTTCGATCGAAACGATTCTTTCGCCAAAATGCTCCAAATTACAACCTTTATTTACCTAAACATAAAAATCACAAAATAATTTATTTTATAAATTTATTTAATATTTTAATATTAAAAGTCAAGTATAAAGGGTATAAAATGATATAAAATAATGCTTATTTAACGTCCTATCAGTTGGTTATGTGTGAATATTGATGTTTGTGTCTTGATGTATTTTTGTATTGATTTGATTTATTGGTATTGAATTATTTACAGATATTTACTCGTGTTTCAAGATTCACGATTTTCCATTTTTTTTAATCGAGATCAACGATTTTACTTATGCTCGCATAGTTTTTAGAAAACAGAGGGTAAAAGACTTGTGTTTTTGAACTACGTCTTTAAATGCTTATTTTCGTCCACTCACACTTTTATTGGTTTTACTTGCACTTCAGGCCGTGATACGGAGATAGGGCTACCTTGGAGCTGGAGGTATAAATGGTGTGCTGAACACTTGTTAACTTCATAGGGCGGCTTTAATACTTTGAGTTGTATTTTAATACTTATGCTCTACGTGTCATACCGTGAACGGTTATGTAAAGTATCCATTGTTTGACAGTTGGTTTATTTGTCGTTATCGACTGATACTTTTGAGGATAGTTTCAACTTTTTGGTATTGACTATCAGATGTGAGCATGATCCTTCACGATTATAAAAATGTTTTCGGGAAAAGATCATGTCAACTTGGTATTAGAGCATAGGTTTACTATTTATTGATTGCACTTATAGGGTGCAGGGTGTGTACTAAGGTGTGCTTATTACAGGAAAAACGATAACTATACCTCTGAGACGAGATCCATATGCACGACCTGAAGATGAGATGGAACGGGCTAAAAAAAGACCCGGATATAAAGAAAGCTTAACGATTAGGAGCTATTGTTTTTACAGGCGAGGTGAGCCTAAAAGAGGTGGAGGAATGAATTACCCGTTTAGAAAGAATCTTTGAGGTTATGCAATCTTCACTGGAGGACATGGTACTGTCAGCCACTTTCCAGTTATGTGGTTACGATTATTGGGTTGGGATGCCCATACTTTGACATGAGAGACATTTAGAGACAAAGTCTTTGATCATTTTTTCCCTCGCTCATTCTGTGATGCTAGAGAAGTAGAGTTTCTCCATTTTCAATAGGGGAGCATGACAGTAGCCCAATACGAACATAAGTTTTTGATTCTGTCCCATTTTCCTACGACATTCGTGTCTACTGAAGCAGATAAGTGCCGATAGTTTGAGTTGGGCTTACGAGATGTTAGGGCTATTGTGTTCGTAGGATCCTTTGCCACCCTTAGAGAGCTATCTAATACTGCTGTTGGAGAAGCCAAGAGCTTGCCAGTGCAGCACTAGGGTGTGAGCTATGGTCAACGACGTGAATGCCCAGACACTGGGACTTCGAGTTAGAAAGCCCTAAAGAGGGGTAGTATCGACTCTGGATTTTCTGGTAGTTATCGCACAAGTTCAAGAAGCAGAGGGATTGGACAAGAAGGCACCCAATTTTTTGGTTGGTGACCATAGACGTCTACCCAGTCTAGTCGAGTCTCAATACAGTTGACTGTGTGACAAGATAGGACACTGCAAATTATGGTCAGAGCTCTGGTGTGTTAGGAGTGAGACAGACACCAACCAATGGTACCATAAGTAGACCGGGGGGCAGAGGTTGTTCTTCAGGGCCGCAAGCTAAAGTGTTTGTTGTTACTCGACAGGAGGCTCGAAAGGCACCAGGCGTAGTGACAAGTACGTTATCTATCTTTGGTCATGATATGAGTATTTTAATAGATCCTGGGACTACACATTCATTTGTTTCTCGGGGAATTGGACTATTGGAAGATAGGGAACTATCACATATTGGTTGTGATATGGGGGTTAGTGCACATACTAGGGATGTATTGGTTGTGAACTTAGTGATTCGAGGTGCTCTAGTGGTAGTAGAGGGAAGTCACGTCGAAGCTGGCTTGATCCTTTTGGATCTTTATAAGTTTGATGTGATATTAGGAATGGGTTGGTTGACTACCCACCGAGATCCTATACAGTTCTTTGATAAGAAGGTGATACTGCAAAGCCCAGGATTGGTGGGGGTAGTATTCCAGGGGGATCAGGAGTGTTACCTGCCGGAGTGATATCGGCCTTAACAGTTGAAAGGCTGTTGAGGAAACTTTGTCAGGGTTACATAGCTCACATTTTCGTTACTAAGAAAGCCCCAATGAGTATTTTGGAGATACCAGTGATATTAGAGTTTTCGGACGTGTTCCCAAAGGATTTACCAGGGTTACCACCTCACATAGAGGTTTACTTAACTATTGGGTTACTTCCAGGTACTCGACTAATATCTTAGGCATCGTATAGAATGGCTCCAGTTAAGTTGAGGGAATTGAAGGTACAATTGTAAGACTTAGTAGATATGGGATTCATCCGACCAAGTGTATCACCTTGGGGAGCTCCAGTGTTATTCGTAAGAAAGAAATACGATAGTTTGAGACTATGTATTGATTATAGGCAGCTCAACAAGGTGGCAGTGTAGAATAAATACCCACTACCTCAGTTGGATGATTTGTTTGATCTGCAGAGATGAGCTAGAAACTTTTCAAAATTTGATTTGTAGTCTGGATACCATCAGTTAAGTATAAAATGGGAAGATATTCAGAAAAAGCCTTCCGGACTAGATATGGTCATTATCAGTTCTTAGTAATGCCACTCGGGTTGACCAATGCCTCAACAACATTAATGGACTTGTGGAACAAGGTATTCCAACTGTTATTAGAAGAATTTTTTATAGCATTCATCGATGATATTCTGGTGTATTCAAAGAGTGAGAATGCACATGAAAAACACTTAAGGATAGTGTTGAATACACTAAGAGAGAATCTGTTATATCCAAAATTTCAAAAAATGTCAGTTTTGGTTAACTAGTGTTACTTTTCTAGGGCATGTGATATCAAGTGATGGGATTAGTATGGATCTCCATAAAACAGAGGCAGTGGCCAAGTGGGTGCAACCAAAAACGGTGTCGGAGATTAAGAGTTTTATGGGGTTAGCAAGTTATAACATATGATTTGTAAGAGGGTTCTCTGTGATGGAAACTCCATTAACTCGTTTGACTAGGAAGAGAGTGAAGTTTTTTTGGGATAAGGACTGTGAGCGGAGTTTTTAGGAATTAAAGAGATGGTTGACTTCCACTCTTATATTGACCCTTCATGATGATAATGGGTAGTTTGAGGTTTATAGCGATGCATCTTTACAGTGTTTGGGATGTGTTGAACTACCTTACACATGACTTGGATCTGGCAGCTATGGTGCATGCGTTAAAAAACTGGACACACTATCTCTATGGAGAGAAGTGCATGATTTTTATGGACCACTAGAGTTTGAAATATTTCTTAACCTAGAAGGACCTAAATTTGAGATAATGGAGGTGGTTGGAATTGATTAAGGATTATGATTGTACTATCGAGTATCACCCAAGGAAAGCCAATGTGGTGGCTGATGCTCTAAGCAGAAAATCTGCACGTTTTATAGCTATATGCGGACACTATATCTACCATTTCTTCGTGAACTCTAGAGGATGGAAGTTAAGGTTGGGATTAATGACTAGGGAGTACTTTTAGCCAGTTTTCATGTGAGGCTTGTCCTCTTGGTAGGATTATGAAGCTTAATTTCAGGACCCTGCCTTGTATAACATTACGATAAAGGTGGAAGCATGAGACATGTAGGAGTATACACTCTTTGATGTTCGAGCTTTATTGAGGGAGGGTTGGTTATGTGTACCTAAAGATAAATCACTGAAAAAGAAGATCCTCGAGGAGGCCTACAGCTTAGTTTATACAATGCATCAGACAGGAACCAAGCTGTATCGTACTCTCAAGGAACATTATTGGTAGGCTGGCATGAAACGAGAAATAGCAAAATTTGTGAGTAAGTGTTTGATATGCCAGCAAGTAAAGGCTGAGAGATACAAACCCTACGGAATATTATAGCCGCTTCTGATTCCTAAATGGAAGTAGGATCACTTGACGATGGACTTTGTGTTTAAACTTCCAAGGACCCAAAAAGAATATGATGGGATCTAGGTGATTGTGGATTGACTTACCAAGTATGACCATTTTTTAAGGGGATAGATTGACTTATTGTGGATTGACTTATTATAAATGAACTATTTTACCCTTAACGGTATAAAAGTTGACTTGTTACTCAGTTTGTTGTTTGGACTTTTTTGTGAGTACCATTACATAGGTCTCGGAGTCTTAAGTCCTTAGACAGTAGGCATGTCGGAATTGGAGATCAGATAATCTTGCTACGAGTCAAGACTTGTCAAGGGCATTTTTGTTTTCGCTTAAGGGGTATTTTGGTAAATTTGAAAGCAAGATTTGTTTTTGGATTTGTTAGGATTGTCACAAGTGTCCCCTCATGTTGCCCTTGAATGCACCGACTTAGGCTTGAGCTGTGTTTAAATATATGTGTGTTTGTGTTAAAGTGGGTATTTTGTACAAAAACCACCGACTGGCCACCCTACACATAGAAGAGGGGAAAATAAATAACAAGAAATAAAGGGAGAAAAGAAAGAGAGAAAAAACAAAGAGGGGAAGAAGGACAAAATAGTGAGCCAAAAAGTTAAAAAATTGCACTCGTGAACCCTTAAGTTGTTCGAGGTGTTCAAACTTTGAGACAAAGTCCCTATTAGCTTCCTTTAGTTTCCAGGGTCATAAAACCCATTGAGAAATAAAGAGAATGGTACATGAGAAAGCTTGGAAACCGTGGAAAAATTGTTGGACGAAACTTGGATTTCGGGTTGAGGATCAAGGTACTTTTTTTCCGTGTTTGAGGCCATAGAACATCTAGGATTAATTAGATAAGGATAGGTGGTTGAAAGGAGAAAAACAGTTGTGAAATGGTAGATTTTGAGTCGGGTAAGGTCACTAGGTTGGGTCCTGCGCACAGCCCTATTAGTCGATCCAATAGGAGGTTAGGGACGATCTCACATTGGCGCGTGAGGCCTATGCTTAGGGAACTTCTAGTGGCGCGCGGGGGCACGTGTCACTGTTTCTCGAGATGTGACCAAGTTTCAAGTAGTTTTAGGTGTCCGAAGTGTATGTTTTGGAGCAAGTTTCGAGTCGATCGAATATCGTCTCGGAGTATTTTTGGGTGTCCGAAGCGTATGTTTAGGTTTTAAAAATTCGTATTTAAATCCCGATAATTAGGAATTGTATTGTGAGGTTACATAGAATTTTTGTGACCCGATATTATGATTTTTGACAGGTGACACAACCCCTTGGAGTTGGCGAAGAACGTCTGTCACGAGATTAAACTGCGAATAAAGACTATGAATGGACTTTTATTTGAAGTAAATTATTATGCATGCATATTTTAATATTTTAATGGCTTTATTATATGATTTATGGTGCAATGGTTTGATTATAATTTTTAAATGATTATTTGATGATTTTTCGAAAATTATTAATTGATTTTAAATACGCATTTTACGGTATTTTGTGTAAATTGTGTTTCAGACTTAGGCCCGAATTTTGAAATGTTTGACTTGGTTTTAAGAAATTGATATGTACTATATATGTGGTTTTCTCTCGATTTTTGTGAACTATTTGTTCACAGACAATCATCCTCGGATATTTAGTTAGTCTCAGATGTCCGAAGCACAACTCCATTTTAATGAGATTATTGATTGGATTGTGTCTTAGACGTCCAAACCTCGGCTCTGTTTTCCTGAGTGTTCACTCAGACGTCTAGATGTCGGCTCTATTTTTCAGAGTAGCTTGCCTACCGATAGTGCAGTTTGATCATGATGGTTGATATTTGAGCATCGAGGATTGGTTGGTTATGTGCATTTATTGATGTTTGTGACTTGATATATTTTCGCATTGATTTGATTTACTGATATTGATTGATTTACAGATATTTACATGTATTTTGAGATTCAAGGTTTAACATTTGTTTGTAATCGAGATTTGACGACTTTGCTTATGCATGCATAGTTTTTAAAAAAATGAGGGTACAAAACTTATGTTTTTAGAACTATGTCTTTAAATATTTTCTTCCACTCACACTTCTATTAGTTTTACTTACCCTCCAGGTCGTGATACGAAGACTGGGACTACGTCGGCTTTACTACTTTGTGTTGTATTTTAATACTTATCCTCTACGTGTTGTACCGCGAACAATTATGTAAAGTATCCCTCGTTTGACTATTGGTTTATTTTGTCATTCTCGTGTGATACTTTTGAGGATAGCTTCAAATTTTTAGTATTAACTGTCAGACGGGAGCAAGATCCTTCACCATTATCAAAGTTTTTTCGGGAAGGGGTCTTATTACCAGTTGTATGGGAAATACCCCTAGTTTCGACTGCCTAGGACACAATAACCCCGAGTTTCGGTTGTTTTGGAAATTCCTTTAGTTTCGACCATCTAGGAACTCATCACAACAACAATGAAAACAGTCCATGGATTAAATCCAAAACTTTACTTTAAAAACAATCATGGACTCAAATTCCAAGTCAAAAACATTTCCAAACTAGATCTGAACCCAAAACATTATTTCGACAATATCATTGTTGATACCATATCAGTCCAGACTCATTGGGCCCAACATCTCCAGCCCAACATACTCTTATAAAGCTCAAGGGGTTCAAGCCCACACTAATAAACAAACCTAGCAAGGGCTGACCAACATCTGACACATGGATAGATCCCCTCCATTCATCATCAAGACACGTGTTAACTGTACAAGCGGGGTTGTATGCTCCCCTTGCTCAATTACCTCGACTCACTTGCCGGGAAGAACCTCCTTCAGAAGATACACGTAGATATCTATGGAAACCACTCAAGCCACCGAGGAAGGTCAGTCTAGCCACCAAGGACTAATCGATGGGCATGCTCGGCCCCAACTGGGAAGGCCTCTACAAGGTCATTTGGAGATGCCGATCAGGCACATACAAACTCTCTGACACCGATGGACACACCCTTGGTCACCCTTCGAATGCCAACCACTTAAAAAAGGTACTACATTTAGCTAGGCTAATGACCACAATTTGGTAAGACGCATTAAGGCCCTCATTGTATAGGTCCTAGCTAACCCAACACAAAACTACCAATGACAAGATTCTATCTTTTTTCAATTCTATCTCTCTCAACACACACCAAGCTACCCTCTAATATATTTACACCGAGGGAACACTTACAACTAAGTACCAAACTAACTCGATACAAGGGAACCGACCACATTACACAATGCATAGTGGTTGGTTAACGCTTAACACATCGCTTCGTACAGACAAGTCCCTATCCCACTTGTTTAAGCATGAGCTTAAAAAGACTACCGAGCTCTAAGGCTACTTTACAGATACACTGGCATACATTTTTTCTAAGTCAAATACATGCCAAATGGATACATTCTCAGTCAATCTACATGCATACACCTATGCAGATCAAACACCCCATCTTTCAGTCTCATTAAACATACATTTACTTAAATACATGCACACTGCTTAGACCACACAACATTCATTTATTTAAAAAAACGAAGACCGATCACAACTTCGGTCAGACCACACAAGCATAAATTTATTAAGTTAAATATATGTAGAACACACATTGCGGTCGATCTAAGTATACATACACTAACCCAGCTAAGTACATGCATAACCGAGCAACGCTTGAAGGAAGCAACACTTAGGCAAATGATGTCAAAATAAGTCCTTTCATTAATTAAGGGAAAAATACCTTTATGTCTACCAAAATTACAAAAATAACAGGAAAAGAAAAATACAAGGAAAGTTGACAGGATCCATCCCAAATCTCCAGGGATTAAAGTGGGACGGGCCTGCTCCCGTCTGACGAATTGTCAGACCAGGGATAACTTCGTCCTTAGCCAAACCGGGACTATCAGAGAGCGCCAGGATCTGGAGGAGGAGTGTGATGTCTCATCTCTGCTACAGCCCGCATCCGAGATCAACTGGAAGGGCATTCAAAACACGAAAGATGTGAATGGATAAAACAAAAGTTTTATAAAAACATTTTCATAAAAAGACCTTTATGCCCTTCATTGAAAACATATGCATGCATTCAAAAACCCATTTCTCAACATAGAACACGGGGCCTTGCCCCAAAATCCAATCAAAGTACTTGGGAACTCAGCCCAGTCCAACACCTGTGGATCTCAGCCCAAAACCAACAAGCGTGGGTCTCAGCCCAACACCGTCTCAATGAAAACTCATCCACATATACATAGATATATATATATATATATATATATAACCCATCCTAGACATTCTCTGATGTCAACTAGGGGCACACAGCCCCTAGCGAACAAATCCCAGATATATGTCACGATTTCTCTCTCTCTCTCTCTCTCTATATATATATATATATATAAGTATGAATACTACTCGGGATCTCACTCTGAGTCTACTCCCAGGAATTCTCCATCTGGGAGGCTCTATCTTAGGATCCAGTCCGAGCTTCTCTCTGGATTTGGTCCGGAACCACATCATATCTTCCACTCCTGGAATGGGCTCCTTATGGGGATACTCAATCCGCGTAGTGGATCGTGACTCTTCAGGTCGACGACTGGAGGAGACCAATCAATACGCTTGTAAGGAGGGTATATACATACTAGTATAGAAAACCATAAATGGGACTCACACCTGATAACACAAAGAAACTGGGCCTCCAGCCCGAACTTATGACTAAACAGGGTCTCTAGCCCGATTTCACGATTAACTGGGACTCAAGCCCGAACTCGAATCAACTGGGCATCAAGCCCGACATCTCAAGGTCAGTCACAATTCCAATTATAGTGATGCATGCAACCATCAGTCCAGGACTGCTCTCAATCCTGGTATGTCGCCGTGAACAAATCACTACCGCGACCACCTCTAGAACATGGTGCACACGTCACCGATCGATCCTCTAAACCCTCAGCAATCCGAAGTCGAGCCTCTAGTGGCTGCTCGACCACGAGAGGTGTATCGTGACCTCTCCAGAGGGAACACATCCCAATCCAGAGGCAAGCGTCATGTCGTCCGTCACCGTGCATACAGCACCCGTCGCGACCCGGACCCAGACCCGTAGATCGTCAATAGGGCCACATGCCCAAGATAAAACGAAAACCAAATGGTCTCATTCTCGAATCAAATCAAGAACACAAGGGACGTTTTACCTTTCAAAACCATTTCATCGAAAACTGAACCATAAAAGTGTATAAGCAAGTATAAGGCTGGAAACCTCGAAATACGTGCCGATACGTAAACACACACACACACACAAATGCACTCAAGGCATCACAAAACATATATTAAAACACTTATAAAACATTTATGCATGCATCGATTCATAAAAGAAAGTCCACTCACAGACCGTCCGCGCTGCAGCCTCGATACGCTCGACGTACCCCTTCCCGGGTCAATCGTCATCTCCCGGATTACCAAACATGTCCAAATCACTTTGGAGGGTTACTAGCTACTTAATTAACCCCTCACTAAAGCCCCCTAATTTTATGGGATTTTTAACTATTTTTAAACGCGCTCCGAAACCTTCGGACATCCCGAACTATATCGAGACGATGTCCGATTGACTCGAAACCAATCCTAAAATGTTCGTTACATCAAATAGATGATTTCACATGTTGGAAGTTTCCGTAAACTCTCCCCCTCACGCCCGCATGCGCTGCATGAAGTGGCTGCGCGCGGGAGCCACGCGCTAGTGCACAGTGTTGTCTTCTTCCTCGGCCAGACCAGTCCGAATCGGCTGGTCCGATTTTTCCTGCAAATTCGGCCTAACTGGACCGGCGTGACTGGTCCAGGCCTCTAGACCGTTCAATCTTCGTCCTTTTTCTTCCTAATTAAATCTATTCTTCCTAATTCGATCCTAGAAACCTAAATATGAAATTAAAACTATCAAAAACCCATTAAATCCTCACAGTTCAAAACCTCCCTCACGGTTCAATATTTCCAAATCCTCCCCAGGTCTTCCACAGCCATGAACCACCACCAAAACCACCCTAATACCATCCTAACAACCCAACTAACCTATTCCAGTCAAGAAAAACCAGCCATAACGTAAGAAATAAAAAATAAAAGAAATCGGGCAAAACCGATACCTTGCTCGAGTTTGCCTCCGCCGTCCACGGCGACGCCATACTGGCCAGCCACCACCTTCCTCATGGCCCTCCTCTCACTCTCTTGGCCTCACATATGATCATATGGGGTAAGGGTTTGGATTGGGGTTGAAGGATTGATCGGTTTGGTTGGAAATGGGGAAAAATGATCGAACACGGGGAAGGGTGGATATGCATGAATTGTTTGGACTGGGCAATGGATAGGTGACACTTGTCACTCATCCATTGGGCATGTCCAAAATATCTGGGCCCCACTTAAGTCCAAAAGTCTCCTGTCTCGTAAAATGTGCAATAGTACGTTTGAACTTCCATGAACCATAACTTTTCCATCGAACGTTCGAATTCGACGTGCCACCTTTCTACGGATTCGTATCGACGCGATCTACGCAACGGTTCTAGACCCTAGGCCACCGGATGTCAGGGACCACCCCTAATCCCCCAGGATTAAGGGCTAAAACCCGCTCCCGTCTAGCTTGCGCATGACACGAGGGCCAAACAGACGCCTAACCTCCCTGTGAAACGTAAGTCGGACAAGGGAGTTCCGATCCAACCATCTCGACAACTTCAAACTTTCCAAAGTGCGCAGAGTCTACTGCGGATTGTGCGTGTGATGTCTCCATCTCTCTCGACCGACAACCCGCACAACAGCAACCTGGAGGGTATCGAAAACACGAAAAGACTGTGAGTGGACAAAAATAAAGTTTAAGTTCAAAAACAGTTATCAGAAAACACATACATTTATACCCTCCGCGTAAAAACCAATGCATGCATATCAATTTCATGTCATAAAACCGTGTACGAACAACTAAACACATTTTTCTTTTTCCAACTCCCGGGCCTCCGCCCAAAACCGTCAAAAACCGTTTCATCCGGACCACTGCCCAAAACATCATCATCATTAAGTCTCAGTTAAAACCCAAAACACATTTAAAGCCACATTCTCATCCATCGAACCTGCTGGATCTATCCGAGCCTTTAAACTCCCGAGTCTTTAAACTCAATCCAGGCCTCTATAATATCCGAGTCTTTAAACTCCCGAGTCTTTAAACTCAACAGGCCTACGGGGGAAATATCAATTTATCCGAGTCTTTAAACTCCCGAGTCTTTAAACTCAATCCGGGTCTTTAAACCCAATCCGGGCCCGTCCCCCGTCAAATCAATATCCGGGTCCTTAAACCCAATATCCAGATCAGCAAATCCAATCACAACCATTTGAAAACCATATCTAAATCCGTATCCAAACCCGAATCCGAAACCACTGGTCGGATGCCCTTCCGGCATCCAGAACCGTTATTCCGAATCCAGATCCAGAATACATTTCCTTCTCATTTTCGGATCTGAGTCCGCAACCATCATTCCGTAAGCCGGCATCCGGAATAATCATTCCGAACCCAAACTCGAAAATCCATTTCCAAAACCACTTTTCTGAACTGGGCTTCAAGCCCGAAAACCCTTTTCCGAAATCTTTTTTCTTCCTTTGAAATCAAATCGTATTTCGAATCCCGAAATCAATTCAGAAAAATCAGGTTCAAATTACGATACTTATCAAAACCTCGTAAAACGTGAAAATCGTCTTTTTCTCGATAAACGTGCAAAAACCATAAACCATCACAATCATAAATCGAATCATAGAATCAAGTATAGAAAACATATAAAAACACATATTCATGCATCAAGAGTTAGAAAGCAAAGTCCACTCACAGACCATTTCAGCTTCGCCTCGATACGCGCGCACTTACGCCGTCCCCGACCATTCGCTATCCTCGGCTTTCCCGAACCTGTCCAAATCCAATATAAGGTTACTAACTACTTCACGATACTCATACTATAATCCCATTATTTTCCAGAACTTCTAAGCATACTTCAAACGGGACCCTAGACCTTCGACCTCGCGGAACTAACCTCAAACGACGTCCGATTAACCCGGAACCAATTCCAATAGACTCGTCACAACACCTAGACCAAAAACCATGTTGACGGTTTTACCAACCACCGCACGCACCCCCACGCGCCGTCCAAAGTGGTTGCGCGTGGCCCTCACGCGCCTGCTACAGTGCATCGTCTTCCTCGAGCCAACCCGGTTCGACACAGTGCCTGCAAATCGAACCGGCGAGGACGGTTCTCCGCCGTACCAGCACCAAAACCACTCCTCTCTTCATCATCCTCTTCGGCCAATCCTGAGCAATCCATTCCCCTCACACAAACACCTCGACACCGTCCCTAACCCGTCGACTCGAGCTCAAAACTAAAACCCAAACTGTCTCCTGTTTTCTACTCCGGCCACCCAGGTCTTCTCCCGTCACAAAAACCACCCTAGACGACGCCTAGGACCTCCCTGAGCCTCGTACCACTCACCATAACCATCGACTCAACCCCAGACTGCACGACTTTCCGTTTGAACATCGCGGAAAAACAGAGTAGGCACACGGGGAAAGCAATTACCTGCCTGTCGATCACCGCCGTGCACACCGTCGCGCTCCCTGGAGTCGACAGAGTCGCATGAGCTACCCTTCGAGTCCAATTGAAGAAACACATAGCCACACCACCACCATGATCTCTCACCCCTTCTCTGTTTCCCTGCGAACTCAAACCTCCCACTGCCCTGATTATCTTTCACGAATTGCCCTCACTTCTCACTCATTGTCTCTCACTCCATCTCCAGTCTCTCATCCACTCACCAGAACACACAACACTCCTTGCACTTGATCGATTTTCTTTCCAACTCACCCTCTGTTTCTCTTGTTTGAACACGACTACACACGGCTGCACAATTTAAACACACACCGTGCACGGCCTAGAAGCCACTACACACACTGCACGTGTCACCAATCCCTCAAGCCTCACACAAAAATCTCCTCTCTGCTCAGGACACTTGTCCCAATCCGGTTGAACCAAACCCAGAGTACCAAAAGACCAAAATACCCCTATTTGACTCCAAAATTACCATTTTACCCTTACCGTTTTAGACCCATAACTTACACATCCTAACTCCGATAAACACGTGCCGCCTGTCGTTGAATTCAGGACGACGAGATCTATCTAACGGTCCTAGGTCAACGTGTCAAAACCCGATCGTCCAACAAGTCAACTTTTTCCCCTAGTTTAACAAAATTACGAAAGTGCCCTCAAACGTCCGAACATCATAACTTCCTCCTCGGATGTCGGAATCGGGCGTGCCACCTGTCTACGGATTCGTAACATCCTAAACCATGTCACAGTCATCGTTCAAAACCCAATTGACCACCC
This sequence comes from Prinsepia uniflora, assembly GCA_032719365.1. NCBI lineage: Eukaryota > Viridiplantae > Streptophyta > Magnoliopsida > Rosales > Rosaceae > Prinsepia > Prinsepia uniflora. The sequence goes on along the minus strand of CM064861.1, from coordinate 43,405,667 downwards.
GAACTAAAAATCAACAATTTGTCTGAACCAGGGGCAAAATCGTCATTCTAGGCTAACGACCCCATCGAGACCAACTAACCCCCGATTATGCTCACTAATCTCATCTTAAACAGTTCCTTAACCCCAGTTCCCGGGACGGGTCGTTACAATCTACCCACCTAAAAAGAATTTCGTCCCCGTAATTCCACAGCTCGTTCCCAACACTAGGGGTCTCTTACTCGGTAATCAATACTAGCTTAACAAAACCCACTCCTGGGTTTCCTGTCTATCATCTCCACCTTGGGTACCACCACCTACCCCTTCCGGAACCAACTCACATCCAATCTGGTCCAAAGGGAAACCTGTCTACCGGTTCACTCCCTTACGCCCCTCGGCTACTACTTCGACCACTTGTCGGAATAAACCAACAAAGTCCTAAAGGCAAACTCTAGATTGTGGGTTCTCTTCACTTCAATAACCTCATATCGATCAGTTATAATCACTCCTTTTCCAATTCCTTCTGTCATCCTTCAACGGAACTCACAAGGGTCCCCAACCATCCCTGCGACCTTCATCCCACCGATGGTCAAACCTGTCCATACCAGCCTAGGGTCATTGAGTATCAGCTGCCTTACTCTAATCAATCAACGACACCCTAACCAAACAACCACCACCTCGGCTACACCTAGCAGCACCATCTCCAATCCGGCCGTAAGTCGGCCCAAACCACAAGGTCTACGATCCAATAAATCCACAGGGTACCTCAAATCGTCCTCATCATTCGGGTTACCCAAACCCGCAATTACCACTCCACCCAACTGAACAAAGGTCACCAAGCCAAAACCATCTGGCCCAACCGGCCACCCACAATCGGCCTCCTCAGCCTCCGTATCTTACTAACTCCACGAGCTGCTCTCAGGCCCCTCAGGCCGACCAATCTACTTATCCGTAGCTCACCGGCTACCTTCCAGGTTACTTCTGCTAGCGTATCGCCGACCCTTGGTCCATCCATCAAGCACAGCCCGTGCCAACACACTAACCGCTCCGGTCTTAAGCCGATGTATGTCAAATCTCGAACCGTGTATCAAGCGACTAGCACCCTTAAACGCTGTTATCACTATCGTATCCAGGCTGCTGACGGGATGTTCTACATTGAGCCATCACATCCACAGTAGCATCACATCACCCAAGTCGACAAACCTACAACTCTGGGAGCCAAACCTTACGCAGAACACACAAACCTCGCTCTGATACCAATTGTCAGGGCCCACCCCTAATCCCCCGGGATTAAGGGCTAAACCCCGCTCCCGTCTAGCTTGAGCATGACACGAGGGCCAAATAGACGCCTAACCTCCGTGTGACACGTAAGTCGGACAAGGGAGTTCCGATCCAACCATCTCGATAACTTCGAACTTTCCAGAGTGCGCAGAGTCTACTATGGCTTGTGCGTGTGATGTCTCCATCTCTCTCGACCGACAGCCCGCACTGCAGCAACCTGGAGGGTATCAAAAACACGAAAAGACTGTGAGAGGACAAAAATAAAGTTTAAGTTCAAAAACAGTTATCAGAAAACACATACATTTATACCCTCCGCGTAAAAACCAATGCATGCATATCAATTTCATGTCATAAAACCGTGTACGAAAAACTAAACACATTTTTCTTTTTCCAACTCCCGGGCCTCCGCCCAAAACCGTCAAAAACTGTTTCATCCGGGCCACTGCCCAAAACATCATCATCATAAAGACCCAAAACACATTTAAAGCCACATTCTCATCCATCGAACCTGCTGAATCTATCCGAGTCTTTAAACTCAATCCAGGCCTCTATAATATCCGAGTCTTTAAACTCCCGAGTCTTTAGACTCCCGAGTCTTTAAACTCAATCCGGGTCTTTAAACCCAATCCGGACCCGTCCCCCGTCAAATCAATATCCGGGTCTTTAAACCCAATATCCAGATCCAGCAAATCCAATCACAACCATTTGAAAACCATTTCTAAATCCGTATACAAACCCGAATCCGAAACCACTGGTCGGATGCCCTTCCGGCATCCAGAACCGTTATTCCGAATCCAGATCCAGAATTCATTTTCTTCTCATTTCCGGATCCGAGTCCGCAACCATCATTCCGTAAGCCGGCATCCGGAATAATCATTCCGAACCCAAACCCGAAAATCCATTTCCAAAACCACTTTTCTGAACTGGGCTTCAAGCCCGAAAACCCTTTTCCGAAATCCTTTTTCTTCCTTTGAAATCAACTCGTATTTCGAATCCCAAAATCAATTTAGAAAAACCAGGTTCAAATTACGATACTTATCAAAACCTCGTAAAACGTGAAAACCGTCTTTTTCTCGATAAATGTACAAAAACCATAAACCATCACAATCATAAATCGAATCATAGAATCAAGTATAGAAAACATATAAAAACACATATGCATGCATCAAGAGTTAGAAAGCAAAGTCCACTCACAGACCATTTCAGCGTCGCCTCGATACGCGCGCACTTATGCCGTCCCCAGCCATTCGCTATCCTCGGCTTTCCTGAACCTGTCCAAATCCCAATATAAGGTTACTAACTACTTCACGATACTCATACTAAAATCCCATAATTTTCCCGAAATTCTAAGCATACTTCAAATGGGACCCTAGACCTTCGACCTCGCGGAACTAACCTCAAACGACGTCCGATTAACCCGGAACCAATTCCAATAGACTCGTCACAACACCTAGACCAAAAACCATGTTGACGGTTTTACCAACCGCCGCCGCACGCGCCCCCACGTGCCACCCAAAGTGGCTGCGTGTGGCCCTCACGCGCCTGCTACAGTGTATCGTCTTCCTCGAACCAACCCGGTTCGACACAGTGCCTGCAAATCGAACCGGCGAGGACGGTTCTCCACCGTACCTGGACCAAAACCACTCCTCTCTTCACCATCCTATTCGTCCAATCCTGAGCAATCCAGTCCCCTCACTCAAACACCTCGACACCGTCCCTAACCCGTCGACTCGAGCTCAAAACCAAAACCCAAACTGTCCCCTGTTTTCTACTCCGGCCACCCAGGTCTTCTCCTGTCACAACAACCACCCTAGACGACGCCTATGACCTCCCTGAGCCTCGCACCACTCACGATAACCGTCGACTCAACCCCAGACTACACGACTTCCCGTTTGAACATCACGGCAAAACAGAGTAGGCACACGGGGAAAGCAATTACCTGCCTTTCGATCACCGCCGTGCACACCGTCGCGCTCCCTGGAGTCCACAGAGTTGCATGAGCTACCCTTCGAGTCCAATTGAAGCAACACATAGCCACACCACCACCATGATCTCCCACCCCTTCTCTGTTTCCCTGCGAACTCAAACCTCCCACTCCCTTGATTATCTTTCACGAATTGCCGTCACTTCTCACTCACTGTCTCTCACTCGATCTCCAGTCTCTCATCCACTCACCAGAACACACAACACTCCTTGCACTTGATCGATTTTCTCTCCAACTCACCCTCTGTTTCTCTTGTTCGAACACGACTACACACGGCTGCACAATTTAAACACACACCGTGCACGGCCTAGAAGCCACTACACACACTGCAAGTGTCACTAATCCCTCAAGCCTCACACAAAAATCTCCTCTCTGCTCAGGACACTTGTCCCAATCCGGTTGAACCAAACCCAGAGTACCAAAAGACCAAAATGCCCCTTTTTGACTCCAAAATTACCATTTTACCCTTACCGTTTTAGACCCATAACTTACACATCCTAACTCCGATAAACACGTGCCGCCTGTCGTTGAATTCAGGACGACGAGATCTATCTAACGGTCCTAGGTCAACGAGTCAAAACCCGATCGTCCAACAAGTCAACTTTTCCCCCTAGTTTAACCAAATTACGAAAGTGCCCTCAAACTTCCGAACATCATAACTTCCTCCTCGGATGTCGGAATCGGGCGTGCCATCTGTCTACGGATTCGTGACGTCCTAAACCACGTCACAGTCATCGGTCAAAACCCAATTGATCGCCCGAACTAAAAATCAACAATTTGCCGGAACCAGGGGCAAAATCGTCATTCTAGGCTAACGACCCCATCGAGACCAACTAACCCCCGATTATGCTCACTAATCTCATCTTAAACACTTCCTTAACCCCAGTTCCTGGGACGGGTCGTTACATCGGACCTCACAGGTCAAAAGTCAACTTTTTACCCTTGTCTAAGGGCAAAATCGTAATTTCACCCTGAACGGCCGTTAATCCCTGGATAATCCCCTATTAGCCTCGCTAATCCATCATTAATCCCTAATTAATCCTTAAAATTACGGACGGGTCGTTACAAAAGTCCTACACAACCCCGACACGTAGGTTAATCATATCAATAACAGCCTAAACTCAGGCAATGTCCGGGCTAGTCTACACAACGCCTTCAGTAACTGGCTTCACTTGGCTCACATCCTGAGCAACGACTTCCTCATGGGCTGGAATAGTTCGATAATGAGCGACGATCTCCTCAAGAGCCATAGTCGACTCATCCTCTGGATTTTCATCCTCACCGACCGAGTTGCCCAGAATTGCTAACTTCAGGGTTATCTAGAAGTTGAGCTAGGGAATAATGTTTAGTTGCAAGTTTGGATGGGTAAGGAAGGTGTTCTTGCACACCTCATGCCCGACCACTAAGGTAAAATCGTTCTGCGATTCTTGATACTCCTTCAACTCTAATAACTCAGCCACAACATCCGACTTGGAAAACATAACCTTGGCCTCAAGAACCTCCATCTCCACCTTCCAATCCACCGCTTCCACCCTGTGGCACTTAGCCTCTATCTTCAGTTGCTCCACCTTCAATTTCCTCTAGTCGCACTCCTCCTCAACCCGACCCAGCTCGCCCCTCAGACTGTGAGCCTCTACCACGAGTGACGAAGCCACCACGGCCTCTTGCAAGTATAAACGCAGCTGAGCAGCTTACTGGTCTATGGTCTGCTTTGACTGTTGGATTTTCTTGGCTTTGGTGGCTAGCTCGGCCTCTTGAACCTGCTGACATATGGCTACTGACTGCTCTTTGAACTTGGATTTCTCCTTGTTAGTAATAGCGACCCGCTACAGCACGTGGGTATAATTGATAAACATCTCATCGAGGGACTACATAGATCGAGCACATGTCAGCATAAAAAAAACATTCAAAAAACACAAGTACAAACCAAACAGAGCACTTACGTGGGAGGCAATGAGGATAGACTTCTCCATTCTCTCAGACATTTAACTCTTAGGTAGATTGTCCAGCTCAGATAGCTCTATGGAAGACCCAAGTGCCACGACGTTGATGACTGGAAACATTTTCTCTCTAATGCCGACTGAGACGTCATCCTATCTAATGCTCGGCTTGGTGAACCTACAAAGTTCTATGCTAGCATAGTTATCCATCTCACCCTCTCGCTGATGTGCTCGATGCGGAGTTTGATGATGAGATGGTGGCAGAGGAGGATACGATGGTAGCAGAGGGTGATTACTCATTTTGCTTGGAAGATATTCTTAGACAATGACACATGTCCAGCAAAGTCTGGACCTTTACCTTCTTAATTCTCCACAAACTTAGGTTGTTATATATGCGTGTGTTGGTGTGTGAAGTGTGGGTTCGGTGTGGAGTAGCCGAAAAGAAAAAAAAGCCATGATCAAGTTAACCGTGAGGGTGGAGGAACCAGAAAGACAAAGAGAACCTGGGAAAAAGAAAGAAGAAATGAGGGAGAGAAAAAAGAAAAGAGGAAGGAAAATAGGATGTCAAGGATGGTAGCTGAAGTGAACCCCGACCTTAAATCGGTAAGCCATGTTTTGTTCGTGGGTCGAGTTGTTACTTTGAGGCCTTTAGTGACAGTATTTGTCCCCAAAGGACTTTGATAACCGTGCCCGTTCCTGCTCCCATCTGACAAGTCAATTGAAGTTTCGAAAACACCCTCAGCACTTGCTAGACAAGGGATAGTCGCACTGATTCACACTCATGCCTTCGCCTCTCGATCAACCCCGATCTTCGTGCCACGGCCTCGAGGGTCATCAAAAACATAAAAAATGTGAGTGGAAGAAAATAGAATTGTTTGAAAATACATTTCAAAATGAACTCTTTTACCTTCCAGTTACAAATCATACATGCGTAGGGTAAAACACGAATTGGATTTCAAATCAAACATAAACAGTGGACCAATAAAATCATATCAGTTTTCAAACTCCCATGGCCCACATTTCCCAAAATCCATTTCCTTAAATTACGAAAACATGTATGGATACAATCATCCGTCCAGTCAAGTATAAAGACCATCATCAACATTACCAGTCATCAGTACTCACATATCAATCACCATCGTCAAACAACACTACTCACAAGTGCACAATCAATCATACCATCACAACAGCACTACGCGTAGGCAACCAACAAGCCACATTCTCGGGACCAGACACATCTAGGCTTAACCCCCGGGATTAGTCACATCTGGGTGAACACATCCCCAGGATCAGACGCATCCGAGTAATACACCCAGGCTCAATCATATCCGAGAAGATAACATACCATGAAAACAACTCACAAAGCCAACCACTAGGCTTTCAAAAGGTTCTTGACTCAAAACTAAGTCAAACCATTTCCAAACAGGATCTCAGGCCCGAAACATCTTTTCCAACAGGGTCTCAAGCCCGAAATACCATGTTCAAGCAAATTCATAAAATCACACCCGGAAATCATTAAATGAATCCATATAATCATACTTGACTCATAATCCAAGTCAAAACACCATTTGCAAACCTGGGCCTCAGCCCAAAACATCATTTTCACCATTCCCGTAAATCATGTCCACAGAATGATTATTAAATCCATAAAATCACCAAATAATCATATCAAGTCATCATCCAAATCATTGCAACTCAAATCATACAATAAATCATGGAAAACATTTACTATGTATGCATAGCGATTTATAAAACAAATGTCTACTCACACACCATCCAAGCGGTCTGATTCCGAATCGTACGCTCCTCCGTAAATTCCAGTGATCACCAATCCTATCAAAAACTACTACTAAGGGTCACTAATACCTCAAATAATCTTACATTAAAATCCCCTAATTCTCTGGGATTAAATATGTATTAAAAACGTAAACATAACACTTTGAACCCTTGAAACTATATCAAAATGGTGTCTGATCGACTCGAAACTTATGCCAAAATGTTCGTTACATCAATTACATAAAAAAAATATATTGAACATACCTCGAGAATAGTGCCTACATGTCCCAACACGCCGCTGCAAGCGGTTGCGGGTGAAGCCCACGCGCCCTGCACTGTTCATCGTCCTCACCCGTTTCTCACCAAAATAGGTCGTTCGACCCGATTTCAACCCGACTTCCATTTCAGTCAATTTCAACTTGAATTTCAAATCTAATCCAACTAAAATCATTATATGATACTTAGAAACATGATTCCAAGTTCAATTGAATAATTCTTCACCTCAATCGATCGAATTTCACTTCAAAATGTCGAAAGGGTCACGGGTCCATTATGGGTTCATTCTAGGTCAATTCCCTTTGTTTTTTAGATTGTTTGAATCATATAAATCTCAGGAACCTTAAACGAAACTCAATTTCAACAAACGAGGCACAAATTCAAGGTTCAATTCCTGAAAATCCCAACCTCTGGCTTTCGAGTTTTCGGGTCTGTTTTGGGTTTCTGTTTTAGATTTCCCTCTCATTTTCTCTTTCTTTTCTCTTCATTCATTTCATCATAATCTCCTTGTGTTTTCCTCTCGTGTCTCCAAGAATCAAAACCAAGATATGTGTTTTGGTTTTTGCTTGTTATTCGAATAAACACTATAACCCACCTTAAACACACACGGGGCAACAACATAGATTAAATGCCACTAATCTTGTCCAAAACGTGACATGTGTCACCAAATCATAACCTAAGGTGACTCATCAAAATGAATGAAAAGACAAAAAATGCCCCTAAGATCCAAAATTCCAAAAATGCCCCTAGCCTTCCTAGAGCCATAACAATTCCGTATGAACACCGATTTTGGCGTGCCGCTTGTCTATGAGCTAAGGACTCCGAGACCTATGCAACAGTCATCACGAAAAGTCCAAATAGTGCCCCAAATGAAAAATCAACATTTCACCACTTAAACCAAAGGTAAAATTGTAATTTCCCTTTCAAATTTTCGCATTTACCTTTTCCGTATTTCTGGGTCGTCACATTCTAATGGCACGCTGAAGGTTTAAAGACATTGGCTGATTCATTGAGATGAAATTGGGATAGAAACAAGGGAGGTTGGGCAGGAAAAGTGGCTGGAAATAGGCCTGGAAATCGTGGTTGAAAAGCAAGGAATCAGACTCCGTGTTGAGGTGAGTTTTTCTTAAGTTTAAGCCCATAGAACTCTTCATGGTAGTCTCTAGATGAATTTTGATGTTCAAAATGCGTAAAATGGTGAATGAAAACATGAGTTTGAAACAGGCCATGGTCGCGGGTTAGATGACCCAAAAACCAAACCTGAAGAGAGGTTGAAGAAGATGAATAGTAAAATACGTGATCCCGATGCGCAGTGAGGGTTATAGGTACGTGCGGGTGCATGAAGCTCCATCTTGAAATGTGCTCAACATGAAACTTGATGTAATCGACGTTAAGAATCCAACGGTACATTTTTATAGGTGATGGGGTATTGTGTCATAGTACTTTTGACTGTCCGAAGGTTTCAGTGTTATTTTAATTCGTTTAAAAATCTTGGAAAAATTAGGTGGTTAAAATATGAATTATATGAGTTAGTTAGTGACCTTAAAAGTGAATTATGACATGTGGGAGAGGTTTCAGGAGTTACGAAAAAACGTGCAGTGCGGTATTAGACTGCAAAGATTGTGTGTGAATGGATCCTTTCTTTCTTAAAATTATTATTCATGCATATTTAATTTTATTAAATGATTTTCTATGTGATTTTGATGATATTTGATTGATTGAGATTTTATATGAATTTTTATGATTGTATGGATTATTTTAATGGCACATTTTACAAAGTTTGTGCTCAACTTGTGTTTTGGGCTTAGGCCCGGGGTTTTGAATTGTGATTTTGGTTGGAAATGTCTTATGCATTTTATAAAATGTTTTTTCTCGTTAATGGTGATTTTTGGGTGATTTCAAAATAAACGTTTAATGCAAGTTTTACGGGGAAATTCACATATGTTGTATTCTAGATATTCTAGATTTTGGTTTTGGTTTTGGAATTTATATGAACTATAAGAATGTGTTTTCTTGGTACTTGAGATGTGATATGATGTGTTGTGGATAACCCTCCTCAAGATGCCAGGTTTGGTTGATTAGTGTCAGACGTCGAGGTAAAGCTCCTTTTTCCTGAGACTGGTATTGTGATGGGTTGTCTCAGACGTCGAGGCAAAGCTTATTTTCCAAAGATTATGGTTGGACGACTCAGACGTTGAGGTAAAGATTCTTTTCCTTAGTGGGTCCCCACTCAAACGTCGATGTAAAGTTCATTTTCTCGAGTGGCTTGGCCTACCGGTAGTGCAGATGTGACTTGATGATTTGGCTTGTGGGCATCGAGGACAGGTTAATTGTGTATGGTTATGGTTATGGTACTTTGGTATGTTTTTATGATTGCCTTGGTTTGTGATATTACTGGATTTTCTACTATTGCACATATTTCGAGGTTCGTGTTTTATTGTCTATTTATTGGGATTTATGAATTTATCTTTATGCATGCATAGGTTTCTAAAATGGAGGTTAATAATTATGTTTTACGATTGTGTTTTGGAAACCGTGTTTTTAAAATATTTTTTTAGGTCCAATCACACATTTTTTCATGATTTTGAAACCCTCTAGGAACATTGCACGAGAACCGAGGCTATTTAAGAGGTGGAGATATAAGCTTCGAAATACGAGTATCCTTTATCTAACAAGGTTTTTGAGGATAACTTTGGTCTTTTGATTTATTTTTTCAGACATGAGAAGGACCTAATTGTGGTTTACGTTATGTTTTCACGGTACTGCTTACCTTTCTTGCTCCACCGAGCATCAACCGTCTAGGAACACCCCTAACTTTGACTGCCTAGGGCACAGGTACAATCCACCCCCCTTGGGGCCCATCATCCTCCCTAGCGCACTTTCGATCGGGGTCTAGCACTGATACCATTTTGTCACGACCAGTCACTCTTAGCACGATATTGTCCGCTTTGAGCCATACCCTCATGGTTTTGTTTCTGGGAACTCACGTGCAACTTCTCAGTAGATCACCCATCATTGGATTGCTCCAGCCCAATTTCTCTTAACTTTGGAGTTGCAAAGGAATCTAAAGTTAGTGAGCTCCCAAAAGGCATCATGCTAGGAAGATCTGTGCCAACACATATAAGGCACTTCACCTTTTCCTCCCCGAGCAATATGGGACTGCTCACTGTTCTTGCTCCCTCGAGCATCAGCCTTCTAGAAACACTCTTAATTTTGGCTGCTAGGGACACAACCCCTGAGCATCAGTCATCTGGGAACACCCTTAGCTTCACCTACCTGGGACATCGGTCGTACACATAGTCTATCTAAGAAGCTCAATTCTGAAAACCCCTGTAGAAGTCAAACCTTGAGTTTTAAAAGGGAGCCTCGATAGTTTTGGGGTTCAAGTTTGATTATCGGCCAATTATCGTATCTAATCCTTCAAATTCCAATTGGATTTGGATTGTACATGTCCAAGCATGTGGAATATGAACTTAATTTGGTATTTGAACCTCAGAATGCCATAATTCAATTTTGTAGGGAACGAGTTCGTTAGTTTCAGCGTTTCTGGCATGGGATTTTCTTCCTTCTCTCTTTTTTCTTTTTTTCTCTAGTTCTTTTTTCTTCCCTCTCATTTTTCTCCTTCTTTCTTCTTGGTTTGGTTTTCCTTTTTTTCCGGTTTCATATGCTCTTTTTTTCCGTTTTGTAGTTTCAACCCATTAAACACACACACGCACACACACACACACACACACACACACACACACACACACACACACACACACACACACACACACACACACACACACACCACATGACACGACCCATCCTAATCCCCCCGGGATTACCATGGAATGTGTCATGCTCCCGTCTGACAAGAGGTGTCAGACAAGGGATAACCTGTTACCACTACCCAACCGGGCTTCCAGAGTGCGTAAGGATCGATGGAGGAGGTGTATGATGTCCCAGTCTCTGCTGCAGTCGCATCCGGAATCAACCTGAAGGGCATTAAAAACAAAAGCTGTGAGTGGACGAAAATTAACAAGTCTGTTTAAAACCTTTGTAAGACATTTATGCCCCCCAGTAAAAGCATATGCATGCACCAAAACCAATTTTCACATATTTATTTAGAAATAACCATTAGGGCCTTAGCCCGGAAACCAAAGCATAGTTTCGAATCCCAAAAGTCAATCCAAGAGTTATTTCATAAATCCAGTAATGTTCATTTATTATTTTTCCATCTCCGGCATCCCCGATGCCTAGCGTCCTAGACGCTTGATGTTCCAGACGTCATATCTCACGGTATTAAGCAACGCGTGCTGCCCGGGGTCTCACCGGGTCCATATCTCTGACATCCCCGATGTCTGACGTCCATGACGTCCAGCAATCCTGCTCCTGGAACACTATACGGTCCGGTAGCTCCGTACAATGAGCCCTTGCAGGCAATGCACCGTGACTTCTCCAATGTCCCCGACACTTGGAGGAGACCAGGATATATATATCCTCATATCGAGATGGTTTTATGGAACACATTTTATTATTCATTTCCAAAATATCACAAGGGCCCTGCCCCGAATTTCCATAAAACCGTCATAAGTCCAAATAGTTGATTCAAATCCGAAATCGTTTATTCAATTCCATTTTAGGGTCCCCGACCCGAAATCACATATATAAATCAACTGGGCCCCTGGCCCGATTTCATAAGTCAACTGGGCCTCTGGCCCGATTCATAAGTTAACTGGGCCCCTAGCCCGATTCATAAGTTAACTGGGCCCCTGGCCCGATTCATTTTATCAATCCGTAACCGTTTCATGAAATCATATCCAACCACATTTATGGAAATCGGTGCAAATCCAGAAAACCTCGATTTACGTGCAAACACGTAAATCACCTCGAAATGCGTGAAATCATTTAAATTCACCGATATCCAAAATAAATTATTTAATCACAATTATAACAATCATGAAACAGTTATGCATGCATCGAATTTATAAAACAAATGTCCACTCACAGACCGTTTAACCGAGCGCCTCGATACGCGTGCTATAGGCCTTTCCGGGCCACACCACTATCACCGGGACTCCCAATCCTGTTCAAATCACATTAGAGGATTACTAACCTCATCATTAACATCTTATTCAAGTCCCGTAATTTTCCCGAATTTTTAAGTATTTTTAAACTGGATTTAAAACTTTCGGACATCCCGAACAATGTCGAGACGGGATCCGAATGACACGAAACCAACGCCAAAATGTTCGTTACATTGCATAGAATAAAAGTCATGTTGACCTCACCTCGAGATTCATGCCCACGCGCCGTCATGCGCCGCCGTGATTGGCTGCGCGTGAAAGCCACGCGCCTGCTACAGTGACTGCTACAGTCACCATCTTCACCCGAATGACTGGTAAACGGGTCTGATTACCCGCGATCTGACCCAGCCAGATAACCATCAATTCGACCTTGATTCCATCCGTTCTTGATCCTAAGACAATCATTAACCAACCAATCTCAGTTCTGTAACATCGATTAATAACAATCAAACCATAATCGTGCCACCAACCCGTGATCACCCAAAACGGGTCGATCACCAAAACTCCACAAATCCTCAACCATTGTCAAATTAACTTCACATGAAGCTTATAAGGATTAATACGAACCAATTCGCATGATTAATTTAACACGAGGTTACCTCAATCACCACGACTCAAGCTTGAGTTTTCCGGTCATCCACCTCGTCCGTCCACGGCCCTAGGAGCCCCAAAGCTTGCCCCATTTGATCTGGTTCGACTCGTTGAGGTTCCAGAAAGCTCAATCCATCATCAATTAGGCTTGGGCTGGCCTAAAACTAGAAGTTCGAATTTGAATTTCTCAAAAACCAGTTTCGGGTTTTTGAGCCTTCCTCCACCATTTCCACTCCATTCCTTCCATTCTCAATCTCAGAGTGAACCTCTCGACTCACACTCCATTCTATCGATCTAAATCAGTCCCTAAAAGCACCCAAAACCGTCCTCAATCCACTGTCCGAAATTTTCGATCTAGTAAACTTGTAAATGAATCATATATTTATACACTAGATGAATCAATAATTTATCAGAATTTTTCTAATCAACCCACTTCTGTAAACAATAATAAAACCAGTGTCCATGTTAAGCACTCAATTGCCAGCTCCCCACATGTGCAATCACACCTCAAACTGTCCCAATTAAGTCCATAAATTGATAAACAATCCATGGGATCGATCGCACAAAACACCCCACTTTCACGGCTGTTTCAATCAAACAGTACCCCCGTGAGAAATTACAATTCTGCCCCTGTGCAGAAAATTACAAAAATGCCCCTCACGCATCCTGACCCGTAACTCGGTCATACGGACTCCGATTGATGCGTGCCGCCTGTCTACGGACTCAGAGCATCGAGACCTTCCTAACGGTCCTCGGTACTCGGCCATCGGACCTCCCGATCAAAAAGTTAACATTTCCCCTTATATCGTCCAAATTACGAAAACGCCCCTGAACTTCCGTACATCATAACTTTCACCGCGGATGTCGGAATCGAACGTGCCACCTGTCTATGAACTCGTGACATCCCAAACTATGTCACGGTCATTAGTCAAAGGCCATTTGACCGTCCGAATTAAAAGTCAATGTTTTGCCCACGCCCTAGGGAAAAACGGTCATTTTGCACAATTCGTCCGAAATCGCCCAACTAATCCCAGATTAGTAAATCACAATTAAATATTATTAAATCCCGATATTCGGGACGGGTCGTTACAACCTTCCCTCCTTAAAGAATTTCGTCCTCGAAATTACCAATAACCTTATTCCACAACCACCTTGTGAAAGACATTTCGACCACATACCATGTGTACACCTGTACACCCACTTACTGGGACAACACCAGCCTCGTCTGTACCCAGACATCTCATCACAGTCACACGTCACAACAGCAACACTCGACCACCTCGAGTGGACATAATCACCTGATCCGCGATAAGATCGCTTAACCATTTAGCTGACTCATTCAGCCAAACAGTTCCCTTCCATTGCCAATATATCCTTACATTTACTCCCATTGGGAGTCACCAAATCTCATTTGACAGTCCACGCTGACACCACCAGTCAAACTGTCACCGCAAAGCTTTACCACCCTTGTAAAGCCCCAACCATCTGTCCGTCAGTGACAACACCACGTACTACATCACTCCCGATGTAGCGTAGGATCAACTACATGATCACAATTCGCAGGGCAAGCCCAATCCTGCGACATATATTAATCTCAATGTCCATAATCGCCGACTCCCTCAGCGAACTAAGACGCTGGGAAATCACGGTGTGATCAAGTCACACAAGGCTACTCGTGGTTACTCAGACCACCAATTCACTCATCCTGAGTGTACGTATACCGTCAATTTACTCAATCAAGTGGTGTAACTGGAACACAATGAATACCAGCCCAGCAGTGATCACACATCTCGATACTAGGGTTCCACTAGCCAACCGTGGCTAAGAGCACCTGCTCAAACAATCATTGAACCCGACAAAATCGCTCTGCACGGCGCACAGTATCCAATGTCCAGTCCATAATCACAACCAAACAATTGATATCAGAACCAAGCAGATTACCAACACGTTTAATCACACACCACGGGTACATCCCATGTACCGTCATTAGGCACCACTCAGCCTAACCAGTATCAATCCTCGTACAACGTACCCTGTACGCACCTCAATCCATCAATCTGCCTATAACCACCCAGGTCATAGCCAAACACGTTCCAATAATGAAGTACCTTTGCCCAAACCAACATGAGACAAAACGAACTCCACCCATCATCTAGTTCCAATTCCGAATCCGAATCCGCAATTTCGTAAGAAATCCCGAATTCGAACCCAAACATCATATCTTTATTCCATGTCCAAATCCGAATCCGAAATCATTATTCCATAAGCTAGCATTGGAATAATCATTCCGCACCCAAATCCAGTAATCCATTTTCGAGCTTCGCAATCGAATCCTGAATCGTCACCCAGAGATTCGATTCCAAAACCCAAAATCTCATTTACGTCCACCAAGACGTAACAAAACCGAACCTATCGGTTGCCTGTCCGAAACACTCGATTGACTTCATAGGGAAGCCAATCTCAATATCCATACGTCAAAGGTTGACAAAATCCGACCACATCGGAAACCTACTCAACCAAGTCACAAACCATATGGACTCCACTCCGAAAAGAAGTTCAGTCCCGTCATTTACGACTCATATACCAAGGTAAGAGTGATAAACTTTCCACCCATATGGATCATCAAGATCACGATCCAGATCCATCGCTATGTCACCCGACAAGTAATATCACGATCCTAGATCGTCACATCGTCCAAAGTCGACAACATCACAAATTAGATCCACCTAGGATCCACACATGCCCACATAGCTAACAATCCATCTGAAAGCTGATCGTAGGGTCCTACACCCTCAATTGAATCCTTCGCCAAATTTCCCTTGGTGGAAAGATGACCTCGCATTTCACCACCAAATCCAAAATCATACACAACTCCTTGTGTCCAAAGGCTCCAAGCCAAACATGGGTCCACCAACCAATACACACTCAACGTACTGGTAGCAGCAACCATCATCTGCCACGGCAGGAAAAATAAGAAGTCACCCCCAATGACTTCAGCATACCGATCACCGATGTGGAAACGAGCACTCCTCTCGTCTCCCAATCACAACTCTCCCCGAAACGGGAGTTCCAACCATGTTGGAAACAGACATGCTCCCAATGAGGTGTCAAGTCCAACCACTGAACTTCCCACGTCCATACCTCACTTGGACCACCATGTGTCCAAAATTAATTCATTACTCGGACCTCGCGTCCGTCAATAATCATGTACGCACACACCCCGATTCCGAACGGGATATCCACAACTTTGCCTGGATGTGCATACCAAACTGCCTTCGTCTCACATCACAACCTAAACAGGTTCAATCTCAGGTTCCAAGTGATTCACAATCACAAAATCCCACATCAATACCACGAATGGTTTCCCCGACTTTTCCAATTTCAATAATTTCCTTGTACTCTCTGGGGATATTAGAAGTATACCAACATACCAATCTCGGAGTTGACAACAACTCCCCAAATCCACCAATTCTTAAGACATAGGGAACATCGTCCCTAGATTCCCCAAATTCCAATCATACCTTCTGATCCATTCCTCACATGTCATCATATATCTGTTGGGACTTATCCCAACACGACACAACCTCCACTGGATCCCATCCAGTCCATGACTCAACCACCACTGAGTCGCAGATACCAATCATATGTCCATCAGGATAGAGTCACACCCCAACTGGTGGCTCATCGTCATCACAATCACCAACACCGGTACCAGCACCAGTGCTAGTACCAGCACCACGCACTATCGTCAACACTAGTATCCGCACACAGGCATCCATACTAGTATTGGCAGAAAAGTACCACTATACCAACATCCATACATAGCACACGAACATCCACACTAGCACACGAACATCCATGCTAGCACACTATGTGCAAATTTGTTACCCTGGATCTCCGTTCATACCGAACGACGATCCCGTAATAGCACTCGTACCCCACGACTATGGGTACCTCCAATTTTTTTGCCATCGGCACATCAGGATAATGAACGTTCCCTGGACGTCCCCTAATCCTCAAGTGTGAAAGCCACACTAAATACCCTCGATAGCCAATTATCTTGACACAACTGTCGACCAACAGTCATCGCTTGTTAAGATCCGTATCCACACATCACACTACTATTCGATCCCACACGGAAATCCACATTATATCTCATAACCGCATCCGTGGATCGAATCCCATAGTCCGGGCTAGACTCACTAGAGTCATCCACATGGTCATCCACGGCCTCAGCAGCTCGCCGCAGCACAAGTTCTCATTTAAAGTCCACTTTTCCTGTCCATCCATTATGAATTAGGGTTCCAATATCACACCCTAGGGTTCCATCGAACCCAACTGCCTTCTGCAGTAAAATCCACAACCTGACCGACCCCGCGGTCCTGACATCGTATAGACGTCCAATCCAATCCAATCGTCAACTCAACGTGGGTTCCATCGTGGGTTCCACCACGAAGGTCATCGGCTAACTCCGATGCACCAACACCCCGTACACTAGCCAACACTACCAGGGTCCAAAACTTAGACCAATACTCAACTGAGTTTCGCATTTCCATAACATTATTCAAATGGGGTTCCCTGAACCCGGTTGTGCCCAGCAGCACAACAATCCATCATCACGTGACCGAACCGACGGTCCCACATTACTAGTTAATCGTATACAACCCCACTTGGGTTGAATCGCATCAATGCACAGCGTATCGGGTCAAACACACCCAATCCACCATACAAACCCAAAACTATCTATCAGGTTGACAACGGAACTGCAGCCCAAAGAGACATCACACCCTCGACCTTCGCGCACAAAAGAGCAAAACCTGCTCTGATACCACTTGACATGACCCATCTCAATCCCCCCGGGATTACCATGGAATGTGTCATGCTCCCGTCTAACAAGAGGTGTCAGACAAGGGATAACCTGTTACCACTACCCAACCGGGCTTCCAGAGTGCGTAAGGATCGATGGAGGAGGTGTATGATGTCCCAGTCTCTGCTGCAGTCGCATCCGGAATCAACCTGAAGGGCATTAAAAACAAAAGCTGTGAGTGGACGAAAATTAACAAGTCTGTTTAAAACCTTTGTAAGACATTTATGCCCCCCAGTAAAAGCATATGCATGCACCAAAACCAATTTTCACATATTTATTTAGAAATAATGTCAGGACCCACCCCGGTTTCACCCCGAAACCCGAGGTAAATCCTGCTCCCGTCTGACTCCCCGACGCAACAATACCCAAGTAAAGCTCACTCAAAATCACCCAAAACTCAGTCAGACGCAGGAAAAACTATATAAAACATCCCGAAGTTATAATTTACAGAGCATAGTACGAAACATAAGAAAATAAAACCAATAATAATTACACGCACGTGAAAGACTTTAAACCACTCCGGAATCTTTCACGTGACCTCTATGCCTCAGACACTGCCTCAACGTCAAGACCCCGCGCTATCTCCACAACCTGGAGGGAAAGTTAAAAAAACACAAGGTGTGAGTGCACCATAATAAAAGAAAAGTTCTAAAACCATTTATCGGAAAACCGAGTTTAACCCTCCGTTTGAAAACCACATGCATAACCAAGTTTATAAAACAGTTATAAACCAAATTACCATAAACCATATCATAAGAAACAGAAACACTATAAAACAGTGAGAAAAACCAGAGCATGTGAGTTATAAAACCGTATCATAAACCATGAACATGAGATCATCATTTTCCGATCAAACCTGCTGGACCTATCCGAGTCTTTAAACTCCCGAGTCTTTAAACTCAATCCAGGCCTTAACAATATCCGAGTCTTTAAACTCCCGAGTCTTTAAACTCAAGGCCTACGAGGGAAAATCAATATATCCGAGTCTTTAAACTCAATCCGGGCCTGTCCCCCGTCAATCAATATCCGGGTCTTTAAACCCAATAACCAGATCCAGCAAATCCAATCCAAATCATTTGTAAAACCATTTTCCATTTCCATATCCAAGTCCGAATTCGAAATCCCCGGTCCGACGCCCTTCCAGCATCCCGAACCGTCATTCCGAACCCAAATCCGGAAATTCACATTTCAACCTTTAACCAAAGTCCAATTGTCAATTTCGATTTCAAAACCAACCCTTCTCAAAATCATGTTCCCATTTATAATCATTAGAAATCATTTACCATTTGAAATCTCAAAACTATAACATTATAACCAGAAATCAACCTTTTTATCGTAAAACGTGCCAAATACCGTACTTGCTCGAAAAACGTGCAATTATGTAAAATCACATCATAAATCCAATAATCATGAAATCAAATATATAAAACAAGTATAGAAAATAGTTATGCATGTTCGAGTTTAAGGAAAGGGTCCACTCACAATACCAAGCCCTTAATCGTGTCCCGAACGTCCTGCACGTTCCTCGGCTTCCTTGAGAAATCCCGATCCTGTCAACAACCACCAATTTACGTCACTAACACATCTACGAGTATCCATCCAAATTCCCTCAAAAATCCCCGAATCCTAAACGAAATAAACCAAGACCCTAAACCGTCACCTTCGCGAAACTACTACGATTCGATGTCCGATTAACCCGAAACCAATTCCCATAGACTCGTTAGAACACCTAGACCAAAAACCATGTTGACCACTTTCCCCATCGCCGCCGCACGCGCCCCCACGCGCCGCCCAAAGTGGCTGCGCGTGGCCCTCACGCGCCTGCTACAGTGCCCTTCAACCTTGAGCAGACCCGGTTCAGCACAGTAGTCTGCAACCTGAACCGGTGTCAGCGGTTCACCACCGTGCCTGCAGGATTTCTCTCCCTTTCTTCACCTAAAGCTTCGTCCAGTTCCAATCTATCCATTCCCCAGTCCTCAGACCTCGACACCGCCCCAATCCCGTCGACTGAAGCTCGAAATAGACGGCCAAACTCCCCATGTTTCACGATCCAGCCACTCCGGTCATCCTCCGTCATGGTGGCTACACCAAACTCTTCCCTGGACCTCACTAAACCTAAACCAACCCTCCTAGACCTTCGACTCAGCCCCTACCTTCACGACTCGTCGTTTGAACCCACGACCAAAACAAAGCACCTAAAGTCTCTCCGTCGTGCCATCCTCCGTCGTGCACCACTCATCACGGCAGCACACACAGTCGACTCCTGGGACCTCCAGGAGTCTCACCCTGGCCTCCAAATCCCTCGACTCTACGCCCAACCCCACAACTTTCGAATTGAACCCCACGGGAAAAACAGAGTAATTGTACAGGGATGAGAGATTACCTGCAACCGTCTGCAACCGTGCTAGCCGACGTGCTCCCTGGAGTCTACGACGCCGCCTCAGCCTCCTCTCGAGGTCAATTGCACTTACACACGGCCACAGCACCACGATTCCTCGCAAACTCTCTGCTTGCCTTCCTGTTTCGCCCTGATCTTCCCGCGGTTCACAACTCACATACACACGGCCACCGTGCCTCCTTGTCTCCTCCCAAGCTCTCCTTCACTCTCCGGTCACTCCTCACCCACCAGAATTCACCAGCAACCACGATCACCCTTCCAATTCTCTCAAGTTCCTCCCTCTGTTTCTCTCTGTGTGTCGAAGAACATGAACACATAGCATGGGTGCACACCAATTATTTGGGCCGTGCACACACGAGAACGTCCCAGAAACCACTCCACCTTTAGCACGTGTCACCATCCACTCCATCCTTTCTCACATGGCTCAATCCCAGCCGTCCATCTGTCCCTTTCTCTGTCCAATTTCCAGAGCACAAAAGACCAAACTGCCCCTCATTTTAACCCAATTTTACGGATTTGCCATTACCTTTCTAGACCCATAATTCCCACATCGTAAGTCCGATGAATACGTGCCGCCTGTCATCGAACTCAGGACGATGAGAACTATCTAACCATCCTAGGTCAACGTACCAAAACCCGATTCTACAAAAAGTCAACTATTCCCCCTAATTTACCCAAATTACGATTAAGCCCTCAACCTTCCGAACATCACAACTTCCTCCTCGGATGTCGGAATCGGGCGTGCCACCTGCCTATGGATTCGTGACGTCCTAAACTACGTCCTGGTCACTGGTCAACACCCATTTGACCACCCGAACTAAAGTCAAAATTTTGCCCGAACTAGGGGCAAAATTGTCATTCTAGGCTCAAGGACCTATCGGGACCACCTAACCGCCGCTTAACCTCACTAATCACACCTTAATCACCCTACTCATCCCGGCTCTCGGGACGGGTTGTTACAAATAACCATTAGGGACTTAGCCCGGAAACCAAAGCATAGTTTCGAATCCCAAAAGTCAATCCAAGAGTTATTTCATAAATCCAGTAATGTTCATTTATTATTTTTCCATCTCCGGCATCCCCGATGCCTAGCGTCCTAGACGCTTGACGTTCCTGACGTCATATCTCACGGTATTAAGCAACGCGTGCTGCCCGGGGTCTCACCGGGTCCATATCTCTGACATCCCCGATGTCTGACGTCCATGACGTCCAGCAATCCTGCTCCTGGATCACTATACGGTCCGGTAGCTCCGTACAATGAGCCCTTGCAGGCAATGCACCGTGACTTCTCCAATGTCCTCGACACTTGGAGGAGACCAGGATATATATATCCTTATATCGAGATGGTTTTATGGAACACATTTAATTATTCATTTCCAAAATATCACAAGGGCCCTGCCCCGAATTTCCATAAAACCGTCATAAGTCCAAATAGTTGATTCAAATCCAAAATCATTTATTCAATTCCATTTTAGGGTCCCCGACCCGAAATCACATATATAAATCAACTGGGCCCCTGGCCCGATTTCATAAGTCAACTGGGCCCCTGGCCCGATTCATAAGTTAACTGGGTCCCTGGCCTGATTCATAAGTTAACTGGGCCCCTGGCCCGATTCATTTTATCAATCCGTAACCGTTTCATGAAATCATATCCAACCACATTTATGGAAATCGGTACAAATCCAGAAAACCTCGATTTACGTGTAAACACGTAAATCACCTCGAAATGCTTGAAATCATTTAAATTCACCGATATCCAAAATAAATTATTTAATCACAATTATAACAATCATGAAACAGTTATGCATGCATCGAATTTATAAAACCAATGTCCACTCACAGACCGTTTAACCGAGCGCCTCGATACGCGTGCTATAGGACTTCCCGGGCCACACCACTATCATCGGGACTCCCAATCCTGTTCAAATCACATTAGAGGATTACTAACCTCATCATTAACATCCTATTCAAGTCCCGTAATTTTCCCGAATTTTTAAGTATTTTTAAACTGGATTAAAAACCTTCGGACATCCCGAACAATGTCGAGACGGGGTCCGAATGACACGAAACCAACGCCAAAATGGTCGTTACATTGCATAGAATAAAAGTCATGTTGACCTCACCTCGAGATTCGTGCCCACGCGCTATCACGCGCCGCCGTGATTGGCTGCGCGTGAAAGCCACGCGCCTGCTACAGTGACTGCTACAGTCACCATCTTCACCCGAATGACTGGTAAACGGGTCTGATTACCCACGATCTGACCCGGCCAGATAACCATCAATTCGACCTTGATTCCATCCGTTCTTGATCCTAAGACAATCATTAACCAACCAATCTCAGTTCTGTGACATCGATTAATAACAATCAAACCATAATCGTGCCACCAACCCGTGTTCACCCAAAACGGGTCGATCACCAAAACTCCACAAATCCTCAACCATTGTCAAATTAACTTCACATGAAGCTTATAAGGATTAATACGAACCAATTCGCATGATTAATTTAACACGAGGTTACCTCAATCACCACGACTCAAGCTTGAGTTTTCCGGTCATCCACCTCGTCCGTCCACGGCCCTAGGAGCCCCAAAGCTTGCCCCATTTGATCTGGTTCGACTCGTTGAGGTTCCAGAAAGCTCAATCCATCATCAATTAGGCTTGGGCTGGCCTAAAACTAGAAGTTCGAATTTGAATTTCTCAAAAACCAGTTTCGGGTTTTTGAGCCTTCCTCCACCATTTCCACTCCATTCCTTCCATTCTCAATCTCAGAGTGAACCTCTCGACTCACACTCCATTCTATCGATCTAAATCAGTCCCTAAAAGCACCCAAAACCGTCCTCAATCCACTGTCCGAAATTTTCGATCTAGTAAAATTGTAAATGAATCATATATTTATACACTAGATGAATCAATAATTTATCAGAATTTTTCTAATCAACCCACTTCTGTAAACAATAATAAAACCAGTGTCCATGTTAAGCACTCAATTGCCAGCTCCCCACATGTGCAATCACACCTCAAACTGTCCCAATTCAGTCCATAAATTGATAAACAATCCATGGGATCGATCGCACAAAACACCCCACTTTCACGGCTGTTTCAATCAAACAGTGCCCCCGTGAGAAATTACAATTCTGCCCCTGTGCAGAAAATTACCAAAATGCCCCTCACGCATCCTGAACCGTAACTCGGTCATACGGACTCCGATTGATGCGTGCCGCCTGTCTACGGACTCAGAGCATCGAGACCTTCCTAACGGTCCTCGGTCCTCGGCCATCGGACCTCCCGATCAAAAAGTCAACATTTCCCCTTATATCGTCCAAATTACGAAAATGCCCCTGAACTTCCGTACATCATAACTTTCACCGCGGACCTCGGAATCGAACGTGCCACCTGTCTATGAACTCGTGACATCCCAAACTACGTCACGGTCATCGGTCAAAGTCCATTTGACCGTCCGAATTAAAAGTCAACGTTTTGCCCACGCCAAAGTGCAAAACGATCATTTTGCACAATTCGTTCGAAATCGCCCGACTAATCCCAGATTAGTAAATCACAATTAAATATTATTATTCCCGATATTCGGGACGGGTCGTTACACCACACACACACACACACACACTTGGTGCAGGAACTAAAGGGAGGTGGTGGTGCCATTCATCGCACAAATATGCTAACACCTGTCACTATCTCACAAGGCCAACAAACAACCTCTACTTGTCAAATTTAGAAAATTCCCTTACCAAACTACGTACACAAATGTTTCATTCTATACCAATAACAAATTCGTATGAACTCCGATTTCACCATGCCATTTGTCTAGGGACTCGGAATTTTGAGACCTTCATAATGGTCCTAAAAGAATGTATCAAAAGTACTCCAATCAAAAATTCAACTATTGGCCTCTAATATAAATAAGGATAAAAGCGACAATCTACAGTAAAAACTTCCAAAAGTACAATTTGCGAATTTCTGGGTCATTACAATCTAACCCCTTTAAATAATTTTGTTCCTGAAATTCATACATGTCTCTCCATCTCTGTGGGTATTAGACCTATATAAGTGCTACCTAACTTCAACACATGAAACATTTAACATGTACACTCTAGAGCACTGGAGGAAACACAATCAGTTTGAACCATCCTCTGGTGCTGTTCGTGCCTCTTGCTGCATAATAGCAAACACTCAGGCATGTGTATCAGAAGGTTGACGACGCCCTCGAAGTCTACCTCTGGCCCTGCTGGCCTTACTCTCTTTTTTTGTACCAGAAGTCTAGGTTGTCCTCTAACTCCGATCTGCCTCAACATGGCATGTCATACTACTACCTGGTCGATATAGGTAATCCTTTTTATATTGATCATGCTTCCCACAAAAGTAACAGCCAACGATGTTGAGTCATCCACGTCTACCACTATGCTCACAAGTCAACTGAACAGAAGCCTTACTAAACTGAATTGATGTATGGGGTCTCGATGGAAACCTGAGTACCTTCCTGTACAACTCCACCATTGCTCGAACTTGATTGGGGCCCACTAGGAACTCCAAAACTAAAACTACCCATCTTTGATGTTCCTTGACTCATAAATTCAAAAATTTGACGATATTGGCATCGTCTAAAGCTCATAAATTGATCTCGTATAGGCAAAATTTCCTGCATTTTAATATCAGCATCTAGTTAATCCCAAAGGGTGGAGTACGATCCTACCATCACAGTGGCCCTAGTCTCATCCTATAAACCAAGTTCAAAACTTTGACATTTATCTGCTTATCTACCTCAATTGCCATGAATAATGAGGTGAAACGGGACAAGTTCAGAAATTTCTACTCATACTCAGCTAATGTCATATCCAGCTACTGCAACCGCAGGAACTCAATCTGCCTAACATCATGATAGGAGTGAGGATAGATCTGATTCTAAAACCGCTCTCGAAACGTCTCTAAGGTCATAGCGTGGATGTCTCATCCTATCATTTGCAACCCATACCAACATCAATATGCATAACCACCCAAAAGGAAAGGCACTAGGAAGACCATAACTTATTTTTTTTTTTTGGGGGGGGGGAGGGGGGGGGGGGGGGGGGTGGGGTGTATCGCATCACCTCAAAGATCTATTCTAAGCGAGTAATCCACTTATCGGCCTCGTTCGGGCTCGTCTCACCTGTAAATACAGTGGCTCCTAAGTGCAGGGCCCTTTCAATATCTAGCCCTTTTATACCCCTCGTAGTATACGTCTCGTCACTGGGTCGTGCAGGGGGATCACGTCATGGATGCATGCCAATGACTAAAAGAAACACAGATCAGTACCATAATGCTCTGATACCAAATTGACAGGACCCACTCCAAAAAACTTTTTGATAACTACGCCGAGTCCTGCTCTAGTATGACAAATAAAGGGAAATTTCCAAACACATGTCAAAACAGGGATAATGATACTAATGTCCCGGTCATGTCTCCATCTCGATCTGTGGGGAAAATAAACCATTAAAAGTGTGAGTGGATAAAAATAAGCATTTGAAAATATATTCACGAGGAAACAATCATTTAACTCTAGTTATAAATCATGCATGCATAAGTAAAATAGAAAACACTAAATTTCAGTTAAAAGTCAAATCATAATCCATAGGACTCACCAATCATAAAATTTATATCAAAACATGTGGCCCATATTTTCCTGAAATCCCTGTTTATAAAAAACTATGTGGTAAAACTTGGACACCAATATCAATAACCAAACAAAAGCTAATCATCAACTCCCCCCGGCATCAATGATCTGGAAAAAAAAACTCCGAGCTTCGGCTGCTTGGGAACAAAACAATAACTCCGAGCATCAGTCGTCTGCCAAACACCTTCGGTTGTCTGGGAAACAATCACAACAACAATGA
Organism: Prinsepia uniflora; assembly: GCA_032719365.1. Lineage (NCBI taxonomy): Eukaryota > Viridiplantae > Streptophyta > Magnoliopsida > Rosales > Rosaceae > Prinsepia > Prinsepia uniflora. The sequence goes on along the minus strand of CM064861.1, from coordinate 43,379,627 downwards.
AAATTTTCCATGTATTAAATCCTTTTTTTAAAAAAAAATAATAATCCTTGTCTCATATTCCAAGTAAAAAAAAAACATTTCCAAATTGGGTCTGAACCCTAAAAATTATATCCATAAAAATATCGTAAAATTAATGTCCAAAAATCAGTCAAATCCTGAATAAAGATTCTAAATTCGGGAAATCATACGCAGCCCATTACAATCAAACTCAAGCAATAAAATATTTAAAACATTTAATTATGCATGCATTAGTTTATAAAACAAATGTCCACTCACAATCTATCTAAATAGCTCCATTTCGAGCTATGTGCTTCCCAAAAAGCCTTGGAGTAGTCTAACCTTGATTTCTCATAGCGAGTATCGACAGTTTCGGTCTAGGTTCAAGTTCGATTATGGGCCAATTCTCGTGTCTAATCCTTCAAATTCCAACAAAATTTGGATTGTACATGTCGAAGCATATGTAATATGATGTTAAATTGGTGTTCCAACCCTAGAATCCCATAATGGAATTTTGCCGGGCGCGAGTTGGTTGGTTTCAACTTTTCAGATCTGGGATTTTCTTCCTCCTCTTTCTTATCTTTTCTCTCTGGTTCTCTCTTCTTCGTTGTTCCTTTTTTCCTTCTTAGTTTGGTTTTCCTTTTTTGGGTTTCTTGTTTTTTTTATAGTTTCAACCCATTTAAAACACACACACAGTGTAAGGGCTAAAGGGAGGTAGTGGTGCCACTCATCGTACAAAGATGGTGATGCTAGTCACCATCTCACGAGGCTAACAAACAAACCTCCACTTGCCAAATTATGAAAATTCCCTTACCAAAGTACATACACGAATGCTTCATTCTAGGCCAGTAATGATTCTGTTCGAACTCCGATTTCACCATACTACTTATCTACAGACTCAAAATTTTGAGACCTACATAACGATCCTTGAAAAATGTATAAAAAGTACTCAAATCAAAAAGTAAACTACTAACCTCTAATATAAATAAGGGTAAAACTATCAATTTACAATCAAAACATTCAAAAGTACATTTTTTTAATTTTTTGTTACAAACTCGGCCTTCATGGCAGCTTCAAAGGGCAGGAGAAGTCGCTAAGTAAGACTTAAGATTACCCCCAATTTGACAAAAAATAGACTTATCTTGGAGATAGTGTGAAATCAGTCGTTTCTATAGTCAAATCTAGATCCAGCAACAGTAGGTAACTTATTAAAAAGGTCGATTAAGACAAATAGATCCTAAATAATTCCAGTATATGCACATTTAAGGCAATAAAAAGGTTTGGGACTTTTAGGTTCTATGATGGGTGAAATGGTGAATATGGAAAGCAGGGAAGGGAACTATGGTGTGGTACCATTTAGAAAAGGAAAGTGGTGGTCAATGACTGCCTTTGTGGTAAGGTGAAACATTTTCTCTTTTTTTTTTTGTTAGAGCCTTTTCTTTGTCTAATTTTTCTTGTTTTGATTGAATTTGTGTCAGTGGCTGAATTGAGGAGCAAAAATGGTGTGGCGGTCCTATATAAGAGGAAAAGAAAGCTGCAGAGAATGAGATGGACGTTTTTGGCCACGGGGTTCATAAGGCCAGCTTGCAGAGGGATACGTGGACAACGCTTGCAGCAGGTGCGGAAAACGTCTGGCACGTGGAACCAATGCGCTGGCAGGCAGCATTGGAAAGTAGCATGACGTTGTTGTTTGATGAAGAATAGATAGGCGCGTGCGAGTCATGCGCCAACACGTGGTTATGAGCAGTAGACAAGGCATTGTTGCTGTCGGTGGAACTGATGGGCGGGTGCAGGAAGCGCTTGAACAGATTGGACGTAGTTGATGTTGAAGTCCAGTTTACATCATCTTGTCCCACAAAGTCAGGCGGGTTGTATGATGATCTCACCTGACGTCAGTGTCTCCTCTTAGCTAGTGACATGTGGATGCAGTGACTGGTGGCTTTTAGAACGTGTACCCCTGCGCGAAAATTGGAGTGTTAAGCTGACAACAAAGTCAGTGCTGTCGACTAGCTTACTTCAACTCAATACACGACACGTTCGAATTAGAGGATTTTGGTGTGTGCCACACACACACGACAAGTGGGGATTTCTACTATCATCGACGATACTTCTGTCGGGAAAGGATGCAGAGCTAATCACGTTTCTCCATATGGCAGCTCATAATGATCCTCGTCGATCCATTGCTTTGCAAATGCGCTAGTATGTGTGGACTATACAGTTTTTAATGGCGGGCCCCACTCATTTTGAGGAAATGCAGCACTTGTGTTTTTGCACATTTTGGGAATTTGGAACATCAATTGGCAACAATTCGAGTGATGACTTGTTTATTTTTACCAGGAAATCAGTTTAAGATGCAACAAGGAGCATGTCTAGAGTGACTTGCCAAAACTCAAAGATTTGAAGGCATGAAAAATTTCGTAGTCAACTTCTCTTTTTGGATGCGTTCTTCCATGAAGGCTCCTAGATATAGTAAGGGGAAAATCCACTCAATGGTTGATAGACAAAATTTCATCCTTTGATCATTAGTTAGGGTTTGAATATTCTTGAAGTTTGAACAATAGATGGCCTTCCCAAAGCTTGATCAAGGAATAGTTGAGCGCTCCGTTACGTATGAAGAGAGCTATTATCCAGAAGAAGAACAATAAATTGGGAATTGATATGTCTCCTGAGAATAAGTCAAGTCCTGAAATGCCTTCCAAATATGTTTGAGGCCATTTCTTGATCGCTCTAGCCTAGAAAAGTCATCCAGCAGACACAAATTTTTCGTCATTCCTTCCTAGCACTTGGCCAAGTTCTTGGATATGGAAATCCATCAGGGGTGGAAATCCAACAATTGAGACCTAAACGGTTTTTGCTATCATATGCCCCCACAACTTTGCTCCAAAGTTGGATATGATGAGTTACAATGAAGTTGTTACCAAAGAGCTAGAGCTGGAGCCCAAGAAAGAGTCTATGCCCAAACCTGAACCTGAGTTAGTTAGGAAAAGCGAACTCGTTGATGTTGATGTCTCATTTTTGGATGGTATTCCCCTACTTTCAGCTGTAGATTGGGCCGAGTTCCAAAAGACGATGTGCATTGATGCTTTGCCCCCAGAATCCCCATGTAATAGTTGTTTTTTTCCATGATTCTATTTTCATTTCAGTATTGAATAATTGGTATGAGAAACCAACATGTGATTTGCCAACCGTTTTTTGAATAAAGAAATGAAATTTGTTTTTACATATAATTTTGAAAATCATGTGCAAAGCTTCTTCTACAAACTTTTTATTTGTTTGAATTAACTTCCAAACTAGTTGGTTTGTCAAATTTCCCCATTGTAGCCATGAACACCCACTAAGAGCTTTTTTTACCCTAATTGCCTATCGGAGAAAGGCTTTGCTTTGCCTTCCAAAGAAGGGCTTTGTATTGTCTTCAATGAAGAGCTTATTGATCTCTTTTCATTAAAAGGCTTAGAGCAATTCCCGGATAGTGATAGGACTCTTCTCAAAACTACCTCGATAAACGCGAAGGATCATGCTCCCGTCTGACAGCCAATACTAAAAGTCGAAATCAACCTCAAAGTACCACACAATATTCTTACAACTAACCCACTATCAGACCAGGGATACCTTACATAACCGTATATGTTATAATACACAGAGCATAAGTATCAAAATACAACATAGAACATTAAATCCTACCCTATTACGTTGATGAGTTGCGCAGTGTCTAGCTTATGCCTACGGCTCCAAGTAGAACCTGTCATCATATCACGACAGTCTTATTTCTCCATTTACTCTCGTTTCGAGCGTTCTTCGTTGGCTCCAGGGGCTATGTCTCCTTAAATTCTCAACTAAGATTCAAAATTTTTCCAAATGTAGTCTTTCGATTTCCAGGTCTCCTTGCGTCCAAAATATCTTCCTTTCTATCCCAAAATGATCGTAAAGGACTGTAAAGACTACTAATGGGCTGTTTCAAGCTCCCATGTTGAAAAATCAACGGTAACTTTCAAACATGGATTTTTCTTCATGGGTTCCTTTCAAGCTCTCGGGTCTAGGCTAACTAATCCCCTTTCATCTTCCTCCCTCTTTCCTTCTCTTTCTCCCTTATCATATCTCCTTCCTGCTTTGTTTTTCTTCACAATTTTGGATTCATGGTATTCTCTCTAAAAACCTCACCACACACACACACATAAATATATAATCACATAAGGGGTAAGTTGGAGGAATAAAGAGATAAGGGATGGAAAGATCATTCTAGACACATGTCATCCTCACATAATACCTCTCATGAAAAATTACCAAAATACCATTTATGTCAAAATTACCAAAACACCCCTATTTGATTTTTGACTGTTTCGAATTGACCCGCTCTCCAATTTTGATGTGTTGTCTGTCTATAGACTTAGAACGTCAAGACTTACGCAATGGTACTCATGAAAAGTACGAACAACATTTTGAGTCAAAAGTCAACCTTAAGGCTTATAAGGGAAAAATAGTCAATTTACCCTAAAAAGTCCAAAATTACATTTTCTGATTTTTTAGATCGTTACAGATAGAGACTTGGATTTTTTCCAAGATGGAGACTTGGATTGCTTCCTGAAGGAAGGCTTGACGTGCTTTTTGGAAGAAGACTTTCAGAAGGAAGACTTGAAGTGCTTCCTAGAGGAAGACTTGAAGTGTTTTCAGGAGGAAGGCTTGAAGTGCTTCCCGGAGGAAGGGTTTGTGTGATTACCATGGGAAGGCTTTGATTGCTTCCCAGAATAAGGCTTGGTATTCCGTAAGAAAAGGTTAAGTGCTTCCAAAAGGAAGACTTGAGGTGCTTCCTGGAGGAAGATTTTGATGCTTCGCAAGGCAAAGGCTTGGATGTTTCGCAAGGCGAAGGCTTGGATGCTTCACAGGGCGAAGGCTTGGATGCTTCATAAGGCGAAGACTTGGATGTTTCACAGGGTGAAGGCTTGGATGCTTCGCATGGTTAAGGCTTAGATGCCTTACATGGTGAAGGCTTGGATGCTTTGCATGTCGAATACTTTGATGCTTCGGTTGGAGAAGGCTTGGATGCTTCACGTATCAAAGGGTTAGATGCTTCACATAGCAAAGGCTTAGATGCTTCGCATGATGAAGTTTTAGATACTTTGCATGACAAAGAATCTGATTATGGAAGGAATGTTTAGTTGTGTATGATGCACATATGTGTTTTATAATTTCAAAACTATTTGAAAATTTTATTGAGAATCCAAATATAAGGATCTTCAATTTAGAAGACAACATAAAAAACAAAATAGAAACTTTCATTATGTCTCTTGAACTTTGGATTGACATGCATCTTGTGTCAAGTGGTGGCAGGAGCAATTCTGTTGACATGTAGCTAGTTGTTGCAAATTACTTTTGATGTAGGCTCCTTGGGTTCTTTGTTCTCCAGATGATCTACAATCTTCTTTTTGATGTAATCAATACAATATCCTTCTTTCATATGATTTTGGATATATCTTTCAAAAGATATACATGTGACGATATTTTCCATGTAGCATTTAGGTTAGGCGCGCCATTTGGTTTTATCGACCTTCTCCTGATTGCCTTTGACGGGTCCTAATTTCTTGAACTGAGCCTTTTCCCTTTAGCTCATTATTAATCTAGTGGACTGGTACCGAGAATTGTAAATTATGCTTCCCAATGGTTGAGGCATTGGAAGTTTGGTTCACCTTGCACTTTCTGGAACCCCCAAACGAAAATTTGTTGGCAATATCCTCTTTATGTGGTGATGATGATTTGAAGACTTTCTCACTTGTCCCGTATTGATCTAGCACATTGGAAGCATTCTTTTGATCCTCCTAGCATGCATGTCGCTATGCGAATGAGAGCATTTTGGTAAGGTTGCAGGCATTGTTCATAACAATGTCTTTCGTAAAGGTAGCTATCCCGGGAAAGTCCTTGCTTGAATGTCGTTGCCATAACTAGATCACTGCAACTGCCTATCAGAGATTTTTCCTCGCAGTACTTCCAGATGTATTAACGCATGGTCTCTTTTGATCTCTTTCTTATCGTAAAATGATGACCTTTCATTTTGACAATACTAATTTATGAGTATTCTTTCACAAATGCTTGAGCCAGCTCTTCAAAATAAGTGATCGATCTTCTAGGGAGATGATTGAACTACGTCATGGCTTGACCTTGCAGAGAGACTAGGAACACTTTGCACATGAGTGCACCATTGTGTATGTGGGGACCATGACTCCTCGGCAATAATAAATATGCTTTACTAAGTCAGAAGTTCCTTTGAACTGATTAAAGTTCGTAGTCGCGAACCTTTGGCGGAATGTTTCCTTCTCAAAGTCTCTCACTAAGGGTAAGGATGACTAAATTTGTCGACGTAGACCTTCTTCTAGGTCACCATCATGTTAGCCGCAGAAGTCTCAATAGTCACTTAACAACTGTGAATCCCTGTTTGGAGACCATAATATGTCATAGCACTCATCCAAGAATTCCTGCATATCCCTGTTTACATAAGGCTAACTCTGCCTTGATGCTCTTCCCAACAACTGCCTATCGGTTTGTTGAAAATTTGTAGCTCCTTCTCCTAATACATATGCAGGATTTGTTGGGGCAATGAAGCTTCTGAATCCAAAGGTTGGAATCGGTCCCTGCATCTCTATAGGCGCCTCAATAGTCACGCGTTGAGGATGACTTTGGTATTCCTTTGGAGTCACAGTCTGTGCCCCATTTCCAGTTTAACCTGCAAAAGCTAAAAGACCATCCTCAACTGATTAAACAGATTGACGAATCCTAACCACGTTAAATGTGAGGACTGCACAAATCTTTTTTTATGAATGATGAAAAATGCTCAAGAACTTCGAATAATGTCGATAAATGACGAATAAAATATGATGAACGATGAACAAACTTAATGAACGTTCAACAACGTTGATGAACGATGAAAAAATGTGAGAGCCCTTGAGTATTTCTCAATTCGACTCTCAATGAAAGCACTAATTTTTGAAGCAGAAATCGTACTCGTCACGAAAAGTCTTCACAATCTCTAAAAACAGTAAACAAAAGATAATTGAAGTTAAGGTTGAAGTCCTGGGGGTTGTTCAACTAATAACATTTTAATGCTTAAGTTAGCTTTGAGAGATGAGTAGGAAATACTTCAAAGTAAAGAAACGAGTTACCTTGAGAATTGAATGATCAACACTATTTATAGGGAAGCCTTGAGGGTCTCAAAGTGTTCTAATTGGTTGGTTGCTTTTGTAATTAATAAATAATATAATTTTTATAAAAGATATTATTTAATAATTATAATAATTACTTATTATGATGATATTTATAGTAGTTTAATATTAATATTAATTGTTCATTATTAAGAATAATGACAATTAATTTTTAGGAAGAATATTAATATAATTGAGTGTTTAACCCATTTAAATAATATAATTAGCTGGTAAATACATTATTTAATATGCGGATATTTGTAAGTTGTTAATGTCATTACCAGAGGTATTTTGGACATTGTGCAAATTATGAGTCACGTGGCAGCTCTACAATTTTGGGGTGTTTATGGTTTCACACATATTCATCACCCATACATGATTTTTTTGAATCTTGTTATATATATTTATTATCTGCCACTGAAGTCACTTTCAGATCGTGTTATAAAATTTTATTGAGTTTCCAGGTTTTTTATTTTAAAAATCCCTAAAACTACTTAATGGGCAATACATGTCTCAAATTTCTTATAGTAGTTTTGATACATCCAGTATCGAAAATTTGATAATTGAAAATACAGAAATTACCATTTTACCCATAGATGTTCAACTCGGATCTATTTGGGCTTGTGTTGCACTTTTTATTTGGGCTGGGCCTTGTGAATTACCATTTTGGGGGCCCAAACCCACAACCCATAGCTACATAATCCCAAATAGGACTTATAAACTCTTAGTGTGACCCAAGCCTATAAGGCTATTACTAGGTCCAATTGTGTTTTGTTGTTTGAAATCCAAGCCTACAAATCTAAGTTGAAACTCATTAAGTAATTTTGTGTTTGTGGAGCCCAATTTCCTTTTGGCCCAAATGCAAACTTTGAGTTATGTTTAAAATCCTTGTTACCCCTTCTCCCTTATGTTTTTTTTTCACATGTTGGTCTACCTCTTGAATACACATTATTGAACCACCGATAAACCATCAGTGCTTGCTCGGAGAACGTCGTGTCACCACGATCTTGCGATTGTGGTTCAGTCAGAGCTATAGGTGCAACCTTTCATTCCTTTTGTAGCTTCTTTCTCTTCCCTCGACCCTCTCACCCTTTTGGGTGCAGTCGAACACTAAAGTGGTGGTATGGTCGGCGCCGGTGCAACAACGAAACCAAGGGCTCCAAGTGATGTCGACTCTCTCTACTTCACCCTGGTGAGTCGGTTGTGCTTGGCTGCGAGCTGCGCTAGTCACCATGCTTCGAGTTACAAGGAAGAACCCGACTCGGACCCGTGAAAGACCCAAATTTGGCTCAAGAAGATTGGAAGCTTGGACGAGGTAAAATGAACTCCAAAAATGCTTGATTAGGTTTTCCGGTTTGTGTAGGCCTTATTGACCCTTTGCATCTCGTTTCCGAGCGAGGTCGACGGTGAAGGACCGTCACTGGAAATGGCTAAGCCACCGTTCTCCTTCGACTTTATTCGACCCAAGCTGAGCGACTACCACCTACCTGCTCGCCTTTGCATGACGAAGATAACCATGCAAGTCTCGCGTCCCAACGACTACTGTGGACTGAGTTTTGCGGGTCAGAAGCAAGATAGAGTCGCAGCTTCCCGGTGCTTTTACAACCACATGAGGTATTTTCTTGAACTAAAAAAAATGATAAATGGATTCCATCAAGTAGTTGAAGTTTCATATATTGCATGTCAAATTTGGCTTGGTTTTAAGGAAGTTAGGCCTCGTTGGAAAAACTGAGTTTTCCTTCGAGTTTTCCGGCGAGTTTCCCAGTTTTCAGCCACCATTGATGGCGGTGCTAGCGGTGGTCCGACCGCCATATCTAGTGAGGCTCCGGCGACAACCAGTCAACGGTAAACGCTATTAGTCAACGTTAGTTCCAACAGTCAACTAACAGAATATTCCAAATTGTGAGCGTGCCTATTTTGGGACGTTTTTGAGCCGTTTTAACCCTGTTTGGCGACGTTTAACTCTATTTAAGTGAGATTTCTTATAATTTTACTTGGAATTCAAATAGCAACCTCATGGTCCAAATTATTTAGGTTTGGGACGAGTTTGAGTTTACACGGTTTGACACATCGGGTGATTTCGACTTCCCGACCAGTTTATGAGTGGACCCCTTCCCTAAACTGATTTCATAATGTTTAAACTCACACGTTTTAGGATTTTTGTACTTATGATAATTCTTGAGCATGCATGACTTATTATGTGCTAATTGTTGTATTTGATCATGATGATTGGTTTATGATGCTTACTCGGTTATTCTGGTATACTATGATATTATGGTTATGCATGTATGTTCATAGTTGAGTCACATGTTGCATTGCATATTAGTCCTTGCGGCATTGATGATATAGAGTATTAGAACCCACTTAGGAGTTGCTGGTGTCTAATACCTGTTTGTAGGCCGCAAAATAGTCCTCCACGTGATCGTTAATCCACACTGCTCGCTATACTAGTTAAAAAGCACCAATCCTGTCCCCGATCTCTAGGGGACTCGAGGTGACGATGCATTGTACCCACTCCTTCACTTGGTCGAGGTACGCGAGCAAGACACCCAGTTATGAATTGTGACTCAAGAGAAATTGTTTAGTGGGATGGTATGGTGACATATTCATGATTTGGCATGACTTATTAAGTATTATGAGATTTGATTATTTTATTATTATTCTAGTATTACATGCAATTTTTTTTATGACTAATTTTCAGGATTTTGATTAAAATGAGGGATTAAAGGGTATTTACTGAAAAAATGATTTTACACTGAAATTACAACTGGGTCCCCTCACCCTTGTGCATATGAACCCCTCAAGTACCGCTAGGGTGCAAACACTTCGAGGAGGCTTAGTAACTAGTCTAATACCCGCTCCCGGGTCTTAGAGTGACGTGGCAACAAATTAGGCATTTCAGGTAGTAAGGTAACTGACAGGACCCATCTCAATCCCCCCGGGATTACCGTGGAATGTGCCCTGCTCCCGTCCAACAAGAGGTGTCAGACAAGGGATAACCAAAAGTCACTGCCCAAACGGGGCTTCTAGAGTGCGCCAGGATCGATGGAGGAGGTGTGCGATGTCCCAGTCTCTACTGCAGTCGCATCCGTGATCAACCTGAAGGGCATTAAAACCAATAAAAGTTGTGAGTGGACAAAAATGACCTTTTATAAAAACGTTTACTAAAACACATTCTTACCCTTCAGTTTTCACAAACGTGCATGCATATCGTAAAACATGAGTAATAGTATGAAATCATTCAAGTATGAACACAAATATCAATAAATCACAATACCACCAATCCTCAATATCCAATCTCAATATCCATATAACCCGTCACGATATCAATGCAACGCGTGCAAACTCGGTGTCTCACGTCCGAGTACATCAACTCCAGGAACAACGACATCTGGATGATATCAAAATAATCCCACGCTCCTGCGAATGAGCCTCCCTCGGAGCTACTTATCTCCAGGCAGTGGTCCAACGCTCCTGAGAGTGAGCCTCCCTCGGAGCTACTCATCTCCAAGCAGTGGATCGTGACTACTCCAGGAACTACGACGTCTGGAGGAGACTATCAAATCACAGAGGATGGTATATGTGGAATAGTCACCAAATCCAGTAATCTCGTTTTAAAATCATTTATGTCTCAAATCGAATCAAAAACATTTCAATAGGGCCTATACCCGAGACATAGCTTTCACAAAGCAAGTTCCACAAATCATCGTAAAACAGTGTCCAGAATTCACTTTATAAATCAAAATCATCAATTTAATCATATTTATATGTGACTCCAAATCCGAGTCAAAATCACTATCCAATTGGGTCTCAAGCCCAAAATATCATTTTCACGCAAATCCATGCGATCGCAACCTCAGTTGCCATTTTCATATAAATCCATAAAATCAAATCCTTAACTCATAATCTGAGTCAAAACATCATTTTAAATCCCGGGCCTACGCCCAAAACATCAATTTCATAATTTCTCGAAAATCGTGCCAAAAATAATATAATATAATAATCCAGAAAATTGAGAAATCACCGGATTGAAACATCAAGCATACCAAAGCGTATCAAATCATCTAATAAAGCATTTAAATCATATATGCATGCATCACGGTTAGAAAACAAAGTCCGCTCACAGACCGTTCAATGATACGCCTCGATACGCGTGCCATAGGCCCTCCCGGGCCACACCACTATCACCGGGACTCCCAATCCTGTCCAAATCACAATAGAGGGTCACTAACCTCATCATTAACCTCCTATTAAAGTCCCGTAATTTTCCCGAATTTTTAACTATTTTTAAACTCAATTTAAAACTTTCGGACGTCCCGAACAATATCAAAACGGTGTCCAATCGACACGAAACAAATCCAAAAATATTTGTTACATTAAATAGGACAGAAGTCATGTTGACCTCACCTCGAAACAAGGCCTCACGTTCCCTCACGCGCCACCATGAGTGGCTGCGCGTGAAACCCACGCGCCAGCTACAGTAACTGTGAACAGTTGTCTTCCTCGCGCCGTTTTACTGATAAACGAGTCCTTTTGCCCGCGAACAGACCCGATTCAATGTCTGTCAATTCTATACCGTTTTCATCAATTCAAACGTCCATTAGCATAGAATTAGTTTCAATTAAGGATCTGTGAACATAATTGCAATCAAACTTACCTCAAGCATTCAAATCAAAGATGAACCTTCAAAGAACAGTCGACTCTGTTCATCGTCCAATCTCCATCAATTGTCCTTGTTTTCCTCAAATTGACGCATCAGGGAGCTTCGTGGGGTTCTCATAAACACCCTTGCAAGTTCAATTTCATCGTACCATGTCTCAATTCCCACGACTCAAGCTCGAAATTTCAGAAAGTTCATTCCCCCAGTTCTACCTCAAATGGACCTCAATTCCCCTCAAATTTCACTGGGTTCAACTCGTATTAATCCCAGGAAGCTAAAGGAAGCTTCAATTTCGATCCCCAGAGCTCAAAGCTTGGAATTCGAATTTCCCCCCAAAAATCCAAATTTTTGATTTACAGTTCCCAGCTCACTCTCAATCCCTCATGTTTCCCTTCAACTAATTTCGTCTCTCCCAACTCTTAAGTCCTTAGTCTCAAGCTCAGAAATGGAAGGGGAAATGGTGGACAGAGATAAAACTCACTTCTATGTTTTTCAGTTGTTCACGGGTAAGAAAACAAAGAAGAATATTAATGGCTGATTAAGCATGATTAAAAACAATTAACAAATAATAAAACACAATGATCATGTTTTCCCTAAAACATGGATTAGACTTTAGGCCCTAAATCAAGGGATGGGTGACACTTGTCACTCATCTAGATGTGCTCAATCATCAGACACTATTCATAATAAAATAATATTTTAATCGAAATCCCGATTCGTTCGGTTAATCGATTTCGATCCCGTGACCGTAACTTCGTCGTCGAATCTCCAATTTCGGCATGCCACCTGTTATTGGATTTGTATTGACTCGACCTACATAACGGTCCTTGGCCCTCGTCCATTGGACTTCCCGGGTCAAAAGTCAACATTTGACCTCTTTTTAGCCAAATTACCAAAATACCCCTCAATTTCCGAACGTCATAACTTCTTCCTCGAATGTCGGAATCGAACGTGCCACCTGTCTATGAACTCGTGACGTCCAGAACTACGTCACAGTCATTGGCCAAAGTCTGTTTGACTGCCCAAACTAAAAGTCAACATTTTGCCCACGCCTAGGGTCAAAACAGTCATTTTGCACATTTCGTCCGCTTTCACTCAACTAATCCCAGATTAGTCATTCTAAACCATAATTAATTAATATTTACTTCCGATATTCGGGACGGGTCATTACAGTAACGGTATGATCATCAAACTTGTGTCCTGCTCTAACCTTCCGTTGTGGGGTAAATATAATCGATTTTGACAGGTTATGTTTCACCCAACCCCTATAAAACGTATGTTTTATTTAATTGGCTTTCGTCAGCTAGACGTCTCTGTCCAGATGTCGGCTAGTATACCTCGATCTACGTGCCCTAAGTGGACTTTTTAGGTCGGAGTGTGTCACGTTTTGTTAATATATTTCACCAAATCTCAACAATTACATTTCAAACAAAAAAAATAAAGCTGTAAGTACTTATGATTTTTAATCGATTTTTGAATTTCAAAAAAAAAAATCAAGATGTTTATTCTATTTTCAATCTCATCACCTCATGAGATATTTTGAACTAACTTACGATATTTAGAATTTTTCATTGCGTTTTAAGGTTTTTGGATTAAAAATTTCTAAAAATAAGTTAATAGGTACCTAAATGGAAGAATTTGTTTCGAATGATTTATAACAATGTTGTTAATAACTCATTTTTCACAAATTCTAATGAATTATAACATAAATTTTTTTTCATTGATTTTTGAAATTTATTGAAGTCGGGAATATGCCACGTCTTTCGTAGGATGGAAGTGGAGCCTTCCAAAAAAAAAAAAACAAAAACGAAAACAAAAGCGAAGTGGAGTGGAGTGGAGCGCATTAGGATTAAGGATGAAAATATCGATATCGACAGATATATCGGTAATCGAATTTACGGATATCTCGTCCCAAATATCGGTATCGATATCGATATCGTTTACGATCAACAAAAATGACAGAAATTCGGTCTAAAAGTTGAAAATTTGGAATGAAACTTTGGGAAAAACTTAAGTACCCAATGATGGTTATATAGAACTAATAAAAACTATAAAATGACTTTGATATAATAAATATATGATGAATAATATGATATAATAGGGTTCTGCCGATGACTAATAATATAAAATTTTAAATATAAACATAAATTGAAGTGAATTACTATGATTTAATGTTAATATAATTAAAAACATAACAATAAGCATAACAAAATTTCAATGGAAGAAAAATTATAAAATGAGTAAATATATTTAAAATTGGGAAAAAAGTAAAAAATAGAGCCAATCTTTGTTAAAAAATTGGAAAGAATTCATATATTTAAAATTGAAAAAAAAAAGGGACAAATATTGTTAAAAATTTGAAAAAAACGAATAAGAAATAAAAAAAACTAAATAAAGGGGCCATTGTTAGCTTTTGAGGGGAAGGGCTGCACAACCAACTCAGTTGGCCCAATTTAATTGAAAATATAAGCAACGGTTTAATATATAAAATAAACAAACTAACACTCTTAACAGTCATCCCCTACCTCCTGCGGGTCTGTCATTCGGATATTTCGACCCGCGGCATGACCCGACTAGAATTCGCTTATTTTACGTCCGATTTTCTTAAAATTTGGTCATATTTCGATCGTTTTAATCAAATAATGAGATTTATGAGGTTAAAATAAGACGAAATTTCGCTCAATTTTTTCACCCCACTCTTATGTGCTGCCGGCCAATTTTAGCGAAATTTCGCCGATATTTAGCAATTTTTTCATCCATGATTAGAATTAACGTTATTACTTTCTATTTCCTGAGGAATAATACTTTTTTTTTATTTTTTATTTTTATAGGTATGAGGTATAATACTTTGTTTTTTTTTTAAGCTGGTCATAGTGAGCTTACTGACTCTCAATTAATTTAAGGTGGTCACCGGAAAATAAAAATTAATTTAAGCTGGTCAATAAAAAAAATCATTACAGGTGGATAATTGGATGTTTGTTCCTGGAAAGGGTGCTAGCTTGAACGCCCTATCTCCTTCAGGCGCGTCCTTCACGCGTCATTGGCTTTTCGGAAGTTTTGCCATGTGGCAAAAATTCATTGCATTTTTTTTGTTTTACTTTTGCACATATAGCTTTTTAAAAGGAGAAAATAAACTAAAATCATCAAATTACTACCGTGACAGTTTTATTCTATAATTATTAATTATGTATTATTTCAGGTATTTTGAATTTAATTCTCATGAAAAATAATATTGATTTATAATTCTCATGTCTTATCTCATATTATAAATATATATATATATATATATATTTGTATGATATTTGGCATTTAATTTTAAATATTATATCAACTCAATAGTATCACGTGATATTTCCTCTAAATCATTTGCTTCTTTGTCAAAAGTTAGGGCTAAATCGTCCACGCACTCTCATTTGCTACTTGAATTTGGAAATAAACAAATGTTATAATAGTTTAGAATATTTCCAAGTAAAGAAAACATATAAAGAAATTTGATTTTTTTAAGTATGGCGGGTATTTCACACAAACAAAAGGAAAATAAAATATGGCGGGTAAGTAAGGCACGCGCGCTGATAGAAGGTGGGAACGCTGATAGAAGGTGGGAACGACCTTCCCACCATGGAACGTTGACCTTTGGAAGAAGAAACCCTAGGAGAGAGAATTCTTTTCCCGGAAAAAATGAAGTGTCGTTTCCCTACATTTCTTATGCAGCCAGAGACGTCATTGATATCCACTTTGTCTGTCTCGACAATTCTAGAGCCCAATCCTCAAAATTCAATCAACTTCTGATTGGGTTCCTCTTCGTCTCTGGATCAGCTCCACCAATATGCTGATTTGGAGCTTTTGAGAAAAGCAACCAGGTTTAAAACAGTGAATTTTCGTTTTATTTGCAGTTAATTTGTGAAATTAAGATTCGGGTTTTAGGTGCCTTTGGCTATTTCTTATTTTGTGAAGTGCTTTTGACTAAATTTTTGCGTCTGTTTTCCTTCACAAAAATATAGGTTTGAATTGGGGTTTATCAAGTGGAAGTTTGATAAGTTTTATGTATAATTATTAGGGGACTCTTTGTGTGTTCCCAATTGTATGGTTGGTGAAAGGGTTTTTGGTAAGATAAAAGTCAGAGCTTTTGTTTTGTTTTGTTTTTTTTTTTTCTTTTGTAATATCAA
Organism: Prinsepia uniflora; assembly: GCA_032719365.1. NCBI lineage: Eukaryota > Viridiplantae > Streptophyta > Magnoliopsida > Rosales > Rosaceae > Prinsepia > Prinsepia uniflora. The sequence goes on along the minus strand of CM064861.1, from coordinate 43,363,617 downwards.
TGGGAAAGCCGACTGGGAAGAAGAAAGATCATGAGGTACAAAGGCCTGGGAGTGCTGGCAGTAAGCAGAGCAAGCCCTCAGATCGAAATTCGAAAGCCTTTGATGAAGACACTGCAATGTTCATCAATATGTCCAAGAACTCAAAGAGGAAGGTAACAGGCTCTATCAGAAGCATGATCATGAGGGCGCAATGTTGAAGTATGAAAAAGCCCTCAAACTCCTCCCTCGGAATCAGATTGATGTTGCTCATCTGCATACCAATATGGCTTCATGTTAGATGCATATGGGTCTTGGTGAATATCCTCGAGCAATCAATGAATGTAATTTAGCATTAGAGGTATGGCCAAGATATAGTAAAGCACTGTTAAAAAGATCAAGGTGTTATGAGGCTTTGAATAGGTTGGATTTGGCATTTAGAGATGTTAATACTGTTTTGGGTATGGAACCAAATAATCAAAATGCATTGGAGATTTTGGAGAGCGTGAGGAAGCTAGTGAGTGAAAAGGGTATTGTTCTTGATGAGAAAGAAATTGGTGTCGTTAATGTACAGCAGCCCGCTTCTGGTCGTTTTCGTAAAGTGGTGAAAGAGAAATTAAAGAAGAAGGGTAAGAAAGTTGAGGAGAAGATGGAGGATAAGGTTGTAGTGGAAGAGAAGGCGAACGTGAAGGTGAATGCCAATAAGGATAAAAAATTGGTTGCAAAGGCTGTTGAGGAAGAGAAGGTGGTTACTAAGGATGTTGAGGAAGAGAAGGTTGTGACAAAGCATGTTGAAGAAGAAAAAGTAGTTGCAAAGACAGTCAAGTTGGTTTATGGAGAGGACATAAGGTGGGCACAATTACCAGTGAATTGTAGCATGAGGTTGGTCTGGGAGATAGTTAGGGATCGGTTTCCGTGCTTGAACGGTGTTCTTGTTAAGTATAGAGACCAAGAAGGTGATTTGGTTACAATCACAACTTCAGATGAGTTGAGGATAGCTGAATCATCATTTGAATTGCAGGGGTCGTTTAGATTATTTCTTGCAGAAGTCAGTCCTGATCAAGAACCAATTTACGAGGGCTTAAGCAGTGAGGAGTTGATTGCGGAAGACAGACAATCAAGTAATGATGTTGTGAACGGGGATATTGAAAAAGATAGACAACTGGATAACAGGTCCACTTGTGTTGAAGACTGGATTGTCCTGTTTGCACGATTATTCAAGAACCATGTGGGGTTCGATTCTGATGCGTACTTGGATATTCATGAGCTTGGAATGAAGCTATATTCAGAGGCAATGGAGGACACTGTAACAATTGGGGATGCTCAAAAACTTTTTGACATTGGCTGCAGATAAGTTCCAAGAAATGGCGGCTTTGGCATTGTTTAATTGGGGAAATGTTCACACGTCGAGGGCAAGGAAGCTAGTGTCCTTTCCAGAAGATGCTTCAAGGGATTCCGTTATTGAACGGATCAAGGCCGGCTATGATTGGGCACAGAAAGAATATAAGAAGGCTGAGAGTAGGTACCAAGAAGCTGTGAAAATAAAACCGGACTTCTATGAAGGTTATCTAGCTCTTGGGCAAAAGCAGTTTGACCAAGCAAAGCTTTGTTGGTACCATGCAATCGGGAGCAAGGTTGAGTTAGAAACAGGGCCTTCGTCGGACGTACTTCAACTTTATAACAAGGCTGAGGAGAGCATGGAGAAGGGCATGCTGATGTGGGAGGAGATAGAAGAGCGGCATCTAAATGGACTCTCCAAAGAAGATAAATATAAACACCAATTGCAGAAATTGGGTTTGGATGGCCTATTTAAAGAGGTGTCTTCTGATGAAGCTGCGGAGCAGGCTGCAAATATGAAGTCACAGATATACCTCTTGTGGGGAACTGTGTTGTATGAGCGTTCTGTTGTGGAATATAAGCTAGGGCTACCAACTTGGGAGGAATGTCTAGAAGTTTCTGTCGAGAAGTTTGAACTCTGTGGAGCCTCTCCAACGGATATAGCTGTGATGATAAAGAACCACTGTTCCAATGAATCTGCACTGGAAGGTAAAAGACACATGTTAATGCTTATTCATTGACTTAAAATTTGAAACATATGACTGATTTGCATCCAAAATCAGGTTTAGGGTTCAAAATTGATGAGATAATACAGGCATGGAGTGAAATGTATGATGCTAAGCGGTGGCAGTTTGGTGTTCCCTCATTCCGGCTTGAGCCATTGTTGCGTCGGCGGGTTCCAAAACTTCATTCTATCTTGGAGCAAGCTTGAATTTTTTTGTTTGTTGACAGTTGGGTATCCTTTAGAGGCTTTTTGAACAGTTGCTTCAGGTTGTCTTAGTTCCAACTTTTGCAGACCATGTGGTTCCACGGGTAATCATGCTGCGTTTGCCTATCTAAATTTGACACGCCCTAAACTTTTTTGCTATCCCTTAGAAGATTAAATCAAATAGTTATATTCCAATGGTCTATATGGAGTTTAGAGAATGCACAATTTGTTGAGAACTTAATATTTAACCAAACCAAAATCTGATTTTAAACATTCTACCATGACAAATACTTAATTACCTACAATTAGTTGTTTTTTTCTTCTTTCAAATGACATCTTTCCATATCTTCGTGTTCAGTGCGAAATCAAATGACTAACAAGTAATAACATAATCTTTGTGTTGGTTTTCCTTTTGGTGATTGCAGGTTTTTTTTTGTCAGTGGACTGTTTGTGTTCATCTTCGTCGTTGCTTTGGGAGCAACGGAAAGTAGGCTTGCCTTGTGTTTGATTCGAGTGTGGATTCGAAGATCATTTGTTTTGGGTTGTTCTCAGGTTCTTTAGAGAAATTTTTTCAAGTATTGGGGTATATCGTATATGGTAATGTGATTGAATTTTTCATTCAAAGAATAAGCAGGGGTAACATTATTTTGCTTGTTACTCTCCCAGCCTCATCGGCCAGGTTGTCATTGTCATAGATTTCATTGGTATGTTTTTATTTTTTTATTTTTTTCAAATTTCATTTGTAAGTCGCATTCTTGTAAACTTGTGATGATTTGTGGTTGTTATGCAATAGCACTGAAAGCTATAATTTTTTTTTTTTTATCCTAACTGTACGATTGAATGTGTTTTCTGCCACTAGAGTATCGTTTTCATTTCGTGTTCTTTGACAATCAGTAAATCACCGGATTATTGGAGAAATTATTCAGGTACCAGGTATGCGGTCTACCTGAGTCCTAAGGCTGTTAATCAGTTGGAAAAAATCGCTCGCATTACCGAACGGTATGATAACTAAACTGAATTGAACTAAATCGAATTACTAACCGGTTCAAAAAAATCGATCGAATTACATAATCAAATTGAGATATATAATCGAAACGAACTGGGCTAAATTGAATCATTAACCTTATTTTAATAAAACTACGTCGTTTTGTCTTCTATTGACCATTAACCTAATTCAATATCTTCTAGTCCTAAGTCTTCTACGCTTCACCCATCTTCAGACTTCATTCGAAATTTCGAACCAAAGTAACCAAACCCTCCTCAGATCGAATGAAGTTGTGCAATTTTGACTTGTGCCAAAATTTAAGAATTAAACTCTATGTGGTACAATTTTCCATCACTATCTCACCCTCCCCCACCCCAAAAAAAAATTTATTTTTTATTTATAGAAAAAGTTCAATTGTAACTATATACAATATATATTATACATATATAATATTTATTATACAAGTATTAAATGACAATGTAGAATTTATTATACAAAAAATGACAATGTTATTTTTAATTGTTTAAAGAAATTCTCAATAATTCATGCATTTTCTTTATTTAGATATAAAAAGGTAAATGTAGAATTTATTACTTAAAAATTCTATTTAGAGATTTTTGAATAAAAAAAGTTTGAGATGAAGTCTTATTTTGTTTAATATACAAATATTACATATTTTAAATAAAAATAAAAATTATTAAAGATATAATAATGATTTACTCTAAAAATTATTAGGATGAATCATTTTCAACTATTAAATAATGTGGCGATGGCATGAAAATAGTAAAAAAATTATGCTAAATAATCATATTTTTTTTTTTTAAAAAAGACTAATAGTTTGCGAACATCTTCATCTAAACCCCTGATCCCCAACCTCTTCCAGTCTAAGAACTTTATTTTTGTTCTCATCTCCCACTTATATCAAAATCCACTATTGTCAAAAGGTAAATATAGCATATGGTGGCTGGTTTGGTGATTTTAAGCACGTCCAAATCATAATGGCCAAAGCTTATTATATCTTCATTCTAATTAATTTAATTACTTTTTTTTTTATGATAGTAGGAGACGGACTTTCAACTCCCTCAATCTAGCAGGTAAGGGAACTAAAGGCCCGTCTCCTGGCACATGGAAAAAGAAGTAAGTAAATCAATTAGAACAAAAATATCAAATGAATTCGCAAATATTAAAAATGAAAAATTCTATCTGTTTTTTTTTTGTTTACAAATTAATATTTTAAAACTGTTTTGCAAAATGATTCAAATAAAAATTTAAAAATTCTGTTTGTGTTTTTATTTTCTAAATTTATTCTTAAAAAATGAATTAACAAATGTATTTTAAAACTATTTTTGTATTAAAATAAAACCTAAAAACTTTTTTTTTTGGTTGGAACCTAAAAACTCTTTTGAAAGATAATACCAAACGGACCGTAACTTTATAGAAATTTCAATTAAATACCCTGCCCTTAATTACCCGTCGCGCACCCACCATTACAAACCTACAAGTCCCAACTTGAAGCTCTCCTGTCCTCTCCTCCCATAAAAAAAAAGGCAGGTAGAAGAATCTGAGAGTTCTGCGTGTCCCTCACTCGCACTCCCAGTTACTTTAACTATTGGCATTTAATTCATCTTTCTGATTTCCATCTATGGCCGAAGTCCGGAAAGCGTCGCATGCTGGTTCTTGGTACACCGACAATCGTTAGTATCTCTCTGTCGTTTTTAATCTAATTCATCCCCCCACTATCTGTTTGGTTGCCCAGAAAAAGCCCCAAGAAAATTAAACATCTCTGATCGATGCTTTTGTTCTCTTTGAATATAATCAAGCCGAATTAATCACCCCTGCCGACAGATAAAACTAAAAATTGATCCAGTCTGATTGCTTTTGCAGAAAATTAGTTTCGTCGGATTACGTTGCTTAAAACTTGTATTTTTATTTTCGAAATTTATAATTTTTCAGCTAAAAAATTATCAGAAGAGCTTGAAGGATGGCTGAGCGCCTCTGGGCTCGCTAAATCTTCTGATGTTCGAGGTGTCATTGCTCCGTAAGTACACAGACCTGCTTCTTCTTCCTCGTTCTATGTTGACAAAAATGCAAAAGCTGAAAAATTGTGTTCTTCTTTTGGTTTTTATTGTTTGTATTTTCTTTTGGGTGGCTCTGGAATTACAGGCATGCAGGTTATTCATATTCAGGCCGGGCAGCTGCCTATGCTTTTGGCAACATAGACCCAATAAACATGTGAGCTATGTTGTTATTTTGATCACAGTATCATAAATCAGCTGATTATGTTCTTGTAATTGTGCATTGATTCGTAATTAAACCAGTAAATATTGACTTGTGTGTTGCTAATTTGTGAGACAATTTGGTATCCGGCTTTTTCAGTACCCGGGTGTTCCTTCTTGGTCCTTCTCACCACTATTATACTCCAAAGTGTGCTTTATCGACTGCCACAGTTTACAAGACCCCCATTGGGGACCTATCTATTGATTTGGAAGGTAGTTTAATTGTCATTGTTGGATTAAGGTTTACTTGTGCTTCGGATATTCTTTTGCTTGGAAAACCTTAATGGATGAATGCAGCATACCTTGCCCCAAAATATATAGGTGATTATGACAATTTTCAATTAGGGGAACTTGGAGTTTCATCTTGACTTTGCACACCATTGATTTCTGGTGCTGTTCTTCTTTTTGTGCTTTCTTTACCATTAGAAATTTTAGGCCACAATTGGGCATGCATGACTTAGAACACAGTTTAAGGTGTCTTAATATTTTCACTTCAAACAAGCTAGCTTCAGTCAATAGTTATTAATAATATCTGAACGAAATATCAAAGGTTTGTTTTATAGGAATTTACTACATCCCTGTTAATTTATGTGGTGGTTTTCTAAATCTTTGATTGTTTTTTTGTGCCAGTGATTGAGGAGCTAAAAGCTACTGGAAAATTTGAACTGATGAATATTCGTATTGACGAGGCTGAACACAGCATGGAAATGCACTTACCATATCTTGCTAAAGTTTTTGAGGGGTCTGTCTTCAATATCTTTATATTTATATTTCTCTTTATTATGTCATGGTTGCATCTGTTATCATACTTGGAATGCCTGACTTTTGACGAGACTGATGTAGGCACCAAGTTAAAATTGTACCTATTCTTGTTGGTGCTCTTAAGGCTGAAAGCGAAGCGATGTATGGACAGTTACTTGCCAAATATGTGGATGATCCACAAAATTTCTTCTCCGTGTCATCAGATTTTTGTCATTGGGGGTCTCGGTATGTTCCATCAATGGTTTTCACATACAATTTTGGTCTATTTAGCTAAAACGATTGGCATTCTTGTCCAAAATGTTATTGCATATGTACACTCAAGGCATGATGACATACATCTTTTTGCATAGGGATACTCCAAAATGTTATGCTAATTCTCTTCTCTTTCCATTCTTGTACATGTGTTTGAAGTTGACTTCATACTTGTGAACTGTGCCTGATCTTGTAATTCTTTCTCAGGTTTAATTACATGCACTATGACAAGAAACACGGGTCCATACACAAATCTATTGAGGCTTTGGACAAGATGGGAATGGATATAATAGAAACTGGAAACCCAGATGCATTCAAACAGTATCTATCCGAGTTTGATAACACCATATGTGGTCGCCACCCAATTAGCGTGTTTCTGCATGTAAGTGCTTCAAGTATTCCCTCTAGTGCTGATACGGAAGAAGTTCAAATATTTTTCCTTAGTTTTGGAAAAGAAAGTTTGATATGTACCAATATGAGAATATGACACTCCAGAATGCCTAATTACATCTCTGACTATTTGGATCTGCTTTAGGATTATAATACTGTTTCATTTTGTAAGGCGATGACTATGAATTAATGTGGCATCGGTGAGGTTCATGTTTCATTGGCCTTTATACCATCGTGTCTAGATAAGGCAACTGGGTCTTAACCATGCTGGCCAAGCACACTCGCTAACAAAAAATTATGAGAGAGATACATTAATGAAAGCAATAGGGAGTGAAATGAAAGCAACCTAAACATTTCCTTGTTCTTTCTATTTCATGTTGACATGTTTTAGTCATCAGTTCAGGTGGAGAGGAAAAATTGTGAGGGGAAGCCAATTTTTTGAGGAATTTAACTTAGTATTACCTAAATGCAAAATGTTCCTTTTTTTCTGTTGCTCATAACTTGGTGCACTATAACTCTTCTGTTAACGGCCTATAGAGCTCTTTTTGTTTAGTCATTACATCTCCCCTTTCATTTATATAATTTATACTCGTGCATATTCAGATGCTGAAGAATTGCTCAACTAGCATAAAGATCAATTTTCTCCAGTACGAACAGTCAAGTCAGTGCAAAAGTACAAGGGACAGCAGCGTAAGTTATGCATCTGCGGCAGCAAAGGTAGATGCTTGAAGATGCATTCTCCTTCGAGACATTCTTAATTTCATTGTCTTCAAATTGATTGTAATGTTTAACTCGAGTAAATATGCATTCAGGAACCATCATATGGTCCCGTTGCTTGTAGATTGATACTAATAATGTATTGCTCTCAACTTGTTATATTGATTTTCCAATCACGTGTTGGATTCTCTCTTATACTGTCAGAGAGATTTGTCAGCTTGGGCTCCATTGACAAGGTTGAAATGTGGTCAAGATCATGCCGACTTTATGTCGACGGAAGAAAAGGAAAAACGATCACAGAAAGACGGAAACGGCAAGAAAGAAAGCAAAATTTGAAGTTGGTAGATTCATGAAAAGCATACATTATGATGATTATCTGGTGATTACTCTGTTTCAAGAAAGCAAAATTTGAAGTTGGTAGATTCTTGAATATTTAGGGCTGATCACTCTGTTTCAAGATTGATTGATGCTCACAGTTTCCATAGGCATGCTGCTATCCAACTCCGGCTCGATGTTGTTGAAAGTAATCGTTGCTAGTAATTAGGGTTTAGGTTCTTTACTTTCTGATCAAGTAATAATTGATGAGTTGATAAGATTTAGTCAAGTAGTGTTTGTTCTTAGGTCTTAGGAGTTGGGTGAGCATGTTCGCCACTCTTTGAGAACGGAAAAAGGGTTTGTAGCTAATGTCGGTGAAAAGCTGCTTAATTATCGTAAGATTAGTGGTTTGTTGAGTCTTAACTCTATAAAGAGTTGTATTTGTTATTCCGTTTAAAAAAGTAAAAATATAACTCAGCTTGTACAATTATACTCGTAATTAGACAAATAAGTTTTTAAGAGGCAAAAACTCACCAACAACTAGTATGCGTTGTCAAGCTTCTATAAAAAAGACGTATAAAGATTGCTGCTATTCTTGAACCTCTTCACCATGTTAATAAGATTAAGCAATTCTTCCACGGGTTTCCACTTTTCCATAAACCAGCTCTTTTTCCATTTGTCCGTTTGTTGATAACATCCAAGATTGTGTATTTCAAGTCGTTATTGTCATACAGCTTCTTCACCTTCGGCGCCTTTGGAGAGCTTGCATTCCAACACAATGCCTTTCTTTCATAACCCCGCTTTTTGGAAGGGACCATGACTATAAGTTGGAAGAATAGACTAAAGGAAGTCTTTCTAATGAGCACGTAACCTTCCTTCTCCCCAAAGGTCGAGTGAGTCCCTACCTTCGATGCCCCTTTGTTGATTAATCTGGGGTGAGTTCTGAATAAGAATAGAAAGACTAAGTTTACCTGGTCGATCTTAGAGTCTGTTACTCAAACCACTGGGATCCCCTCCAGCTTTCTCACCCACCGTAAACTTTTACTAACTGAAACCTTCGGTCTTTGACTGGAATATTTAAAAAAACATTAGGTTCCCCTAAACTACGTTAACGGATTAGCCCCCACCCTCCATTATTGTAAGAACAGCCTCAACAACTTGATGGAAAAACGGGCTTTGTATGTTGTTTTCCACCAAGCTTGTGAACATATCTGCCAAGTAAGCTAGGCGATCAGCCGCCTCCGCCTCGTTAAGCAAGTTCCAAATGATCATTGGAAAAGGGGCACTTCTAGGTGGGGTAAGCCCATATTGAGGAAAAAGACTGTTCAAGCGATTCGAAATTTGTTCGATAACTGAGGTTTCAAGACCCCCCCCATACTCCCTCCTACTAATTTTGATTCGTAAAGTATCTGAGTTGAGAAAATATATGACTGTTTCTAATAATCTAGATACTCATGGGAAGATATAAGAACTTGAACTTCTGAAAGCGTCTTTTTAGCGGAATCCACCTTGTCATTTACATTTTTGAGCGTCGATTTGTTCCAATCTTTCAAGGTCTTCTTAAGCTCTCTAAGTTTCTGAACTACGGTCTGAATCCAAAATGTATGGCTACAGAAAACAGAAACTTTGTTCAACTAGCTATTCCACGATCTAATGGTCACTATAACCAAAAGAGCATGTTGATGGAGAATTTCTTGAGATCTAAGAATTCTGGTCTGGTAGAAACTGGGATTGCTGCACCTGATGAAGAAGGTTTAGAAACCACAGCCCAAGCAAAACAGATGATCGAAGGCTTAAAATTGAAGGACTTGAAAAAGTAAAGAACTACATGTTTCAAGCCATTGACAAATCTATCTTGGAGACAATTCTCAAGAAGGACACTACGAAAGGTATATGGCACTTGTATGAAGAAGAAATATTAAGTTTCCAATAGAGTGAAGCGAGAACAGCTTCAAACTACCATGAGAGACTTTGAGACTCTCCAGATGAAGAAGGGAGAAATTGTGACTGATTACTTTGGGAAAGTAATGGGAGTTTCGAACATGATGCCCATCCATGGTGATTTAACATTCTAACCACATATGGAATTGTGGTGGAAATATTTCTGAGATCCTTGACCCCAAAGGTTGGCTATGTAGTGTGCTCAACAGAGGAATGCAACATAATCAAAGATACGTCCGTAGACGAGCTGCAGAGTTCTTTGTTTTTGCATGAACAAAGAATCAACTGAACTACAAATGTAGAAAAAATGCATGCGTTAAAGGTTTTAACGTTTGATGAACCATCGAACTCGAGAGGAAGAGGCGGAAGTCAAGCATGATGTGGTAGAGGCCGATGAGAGCATAGTTGTGGAAGAAACTACAACGGCGAAGAAAATAAAGAATGGAGCAGAGAAGGGGCCAAGTCATCTGCTCAAGATAGAAGCGATGGCGATCACAACAAAAGAAAGGGGCATTTCAACAAGTCTAAGGTCAGATGATATAGATGAGGGGAACCTTGGGCATTACAAGAGTGAATGCTACATTAAAATTTCTAAGGAGAAGGGAGAAAGATCCAACTTCACATAAAAAAGAAAAGAGAAGGAAGAGGAGATCTTGCTAATGAATTTTCATACCATGGAAGACACTGATGAAGAGACCTGGTACGTGGACATAGGTTGTAGCAACCACATGAGCGGTTGTCAGTCCTAATTCATTAACTTAGATGAGAGCTTTAATTAGTTTGTGAATTTTGGTGATCAATCAACTGTCAAAAGTTGTAGGAAAGGGAGACATGCATATACGAACCAAAAATGAGTTTATTGAAATAATTTCTAACGTTTTCTACATTCATGATTTAAAGACAATCATGTTAAGTGGTGGCCAACTAAAGGACAAGGGATACAAAATCACGATTCAAAAAGGTGAATGTGAAGCCTATTATCAACGAGGATGACAAGAAACGACCTATTTATTCTCAAGATCAAAGTCGTGCACGCATGTTTGATGGCCAAAGAGAGTGTCTTAGTTTGGAGGTGGCATGAGAGATATGGGCACCTACACTTTAATGGACTCAGAACATCGAAACAAGAGAACATGGTGAATGGCCTCCTTGAAAATCACACTACCCTCCTCAACCATGTGTGGAAATTGTATCCCTGGGAAACATGACCGTGACATGTTCCCCACAGAAAAATCAACAAGAGCTTAGGGAATTCTGGAATTGATAAACTCTTACTTGTGCAGACTAGTCACCTACTTCGAACAGAGGTAGAAGGTATTTCATCACATTTATAGATGATTCCAGCAAAAAAATATGGGCCTATTTCTTGCAGGAAAAGTTAGAAGCTTTTGATGCTTTCAAGAGCTTCATTGATCTTACTGAAACTCAACCAGAAATGAGGGTTAAGTGTTTAAGAACCGATCGAGGAGGTGAATTTTACTCAAAGGAGTTTGCTAATTTCTGTGATGGAAAGGGAGTACGACGACAGTTGACTACATCTTATACACCACAGCAAAATGGTGTATGTGAGAGGAAGAATCACACCATAGTCAATATGGTGAGAAGTTTTGTAACGACCCAAAACATTTTAAAATATTTTTTTTTTAGAAATTTTCGCTTGTTTTTGGAGAAAATGGACCATTTTGTCCCTAGGATTTTGCTACACTTGCTAATTGAGGAAGGGGCAATATGGGAAGAAGGGAAAATGTGATATTTTGGGAAATAAGATGACATGTGTCATCAAGAGGAGCCATTTCCTATCTTCTTATTGGCTAAGAGGATTGCAAACACACAAACACTCACTCCCTACTTTCTCTCTCTTTCACTCCGTGTAACCAAAATACCCAAATTGAATAAATTTTTAAACTTCCATTTCTAGATAGTTTGAGCTTGAAAAGGGGCATGGAACGTGATCCTTGGTGCCACATGGCATATGTCAGAGGGGTGCCATGTGGCATGTGCCTACGGCTGGCGTCAACAGGTGATGTCACGCGCGTGTAGCAGCATGTGGCCCATTGACTAGGACTTTGACCGGTGCGTGAAGGCGCATGGGCATGAATTTCAAGGTGAGGCTAGGCTTGTTTGAAAGAACTCGAAGTCCTGAATCCAATGGTGGTGGTTTCAGGCCGATTGGAGGTCGTTTGAGGGTAATTTTGGGCCTTTTTCTCCTCGGGAAACGCTTTCTGGGTGGGTTTACCGTTTTGGAATTTAGGGTGTGTTTACATATGAACTTATATGGATTGTTGGTCACTTTCGGGTATTACTTTCACAGGCAAGAATTCTCCAGGGATTTCTGAGGAGCACCCTGCTTGGGATTGAGCTATTAGTTAGATAGTGAGTGAACAATATGTTTCATAAACTTGATGCATGCATATTTGACTGTTTATATTTGAATTTATGAAATGATTTGGATTAGCATGACTTGGTTAAATGTTGGAAAATTATTTCTGGAATATACTGGTTTTGGTATTTCTGCTTGGATTGTTCAATACAGGTTTTGGTGTCTCTTTAAAGAAACCTAGTGATTTTGGGCTGGGTTAGATACATATATATCTTTCAAACGTATACCCATATATCATAGAAGGTGAAATGGTATTTTAAAATGGAATTTATGTTCTGTCATGTCATCCTCATGCGATTGGATTGCTATTTCAGAGTTGGACTCCAAGGGTTACCAAGGATAGGCTCCCACGTGGTCCGAGTTGGACTCGACACACGTCGACAAAGTAGACTTTGTAGGAACCGTGATTGTGTACCAACAGTACATTGGATGCTCGTTGGACTAGCGGGCTAGTTGGACCAGCGAGTTGAGGTTGATTATGTTGAGGTAGTAGTGCCCGAAATTATGGATGATACATGACCCTTATTTTATCATGGATTTTGCATATTTAGCACTGCTTTTTCACCATTACTATTTTCTGTATATGCATGCATGTTTTCTCAAAACTGAGGGTATATTATGGATTTCGGAAAAATGGTTTTTCAAAATTGTGTTTTTTTCCACTCACGATTTTAATGGTTTTCTTACCCTCCAAGCTGCTTGGGGGAAGAGGGCTGGTCTAAGGCTAGGGCATCGCTATTCTTAGACTGTGTACTCATTTTGGATTAGAGTAGGATTCTTATTTTCATTATCTCTTCTCTAGTGCTCTATAAACCCTTATTTTAAACTTCGTCAATTCTGACACATGGACTTATCCCTAGTCTGACATTATGCATGTTTACTTTTTTGGACTAAGGGTATTTTAGGTAATTTAAGTTGTTGTGTCAGACGGGAGTAGACCCCTTTCTCATTAATCGAGGTATTTTGGGGAAGGGTCATGTCAATTTGGTATTAGATTACTAGGTTACTTTCCTATAGGTCGCACACTCGTTGTGTAGGGTCATTTTGTTGCTAATGTTTACCTCTTTTCAAAAATCATACCTCCATGATGACGGTTCTGTCCACCGCCTGAAAACGATGAAGAGGGTCTAATAGGAGGAACTAAACCATGAGCTGGTTTTTCCAAGCATTGGATTCCAGGTTTCGGGGTAGAGATAACCACCAGGCGCCAGATATTGAGATGGCCCAACGACTTGGAGCCGTTGATTTTCCCGATGTTGTGGAGCTAGCAGTAATCGAATCATGGCTTGCACGTTTTGATCGAATCTTTTGGGTGATGAATTGACATTCATAGCTTAAGGTTGTGACAGCTACCTTCCACCTAACTGGGCATGCTGAGAGGTAGTGGCAAACCACATTTTCGACTGGGTTAGATGAAGCCATAGTGACCTGGGATATATTTAAGGAGCTTTTCATGCAGCAGTTTCATCCTCGGTCTTACCGTGACAAGAGGGAGGTAGAGTTCCTCGGCTTGAGTAGAGAGATATGATAGTGATTCAGTATGAGAAGAGGTTCACGGACTTGTCATGGTACGCTCATGACTCAGTGACTACCCAGGCAATCAGGATTTGTCGGTTTATGTGTGTTCTTAGGACCAAACTTCGGGTTGTTGTGCTTGTAGGGGCTTATACTTCTCTATGGGCCTTATCAGATATGGCTACACATGTTGAGTTAACTTTGGCACTATCATAGTAGCAGCAGCAGCAGTATACAGGCTTGGGGCACTTCTAGCTCCGGTTCTTCAAGTGGAACTTGTTAGGGTCGCGGTGGTCGAAGAGCATGACGGAGTTGGTTTCGAGGGGACCTGTCAGGACCCACCCCGGTTTCACCCCGAAACCCGAGGTAAATCCCGCTCCCGTCTGACTCCCCGACACAACACCCAAATAACAACTCACTCAAATCCGGTCAGACGCAGGAGTAAGTAAACAAAATATATCCCGAAGTTATCATTTACAGAGCATAGTATGAAAATACAAGGAACTAAAAACCGATAAATTACATGCACGCGGAAGACTTTGAACTATTCCGGTGATCCCTCACGTCACTTCTATGCCTCGAACTCTGCCTCGACGTCAAGACCCCGCGCTAGCTCCACAACCTGGAGGGCAAGTTAAAACAGAAGATGTGAGTGGACCATAATAAAAGAAAAGTTCTAAAACCATTTATCAGAAACCGAATTTAATCCTCCGTTTTGAAAACCACATGCATAACCAACAGTTAATAACACAGATCTAACGCAGTTCTCATAAAACATCATAAGAAACAGAAACACTATAAGACAGGTATGGAAATCATAGCATGAGTATCAAAACCCGTGTCATAAACCATAAAGCTCAAATCATCATTTCCCGATCAAACCTGCTGGACCTATCCGAGTCTTTAAACTCCCGAGTCTTTAAACTCAATCCAAGCCTCAATCATATCCGAGTCTTTAAACTCCCGAGTCTTTAAACTCAAGGCCTACGAGGGAAATCAATATATCCGAGTCTTTAAACTCCCGAGTCTTTAAACTCAATCCGGGTCTTTAAACCCAATCCTGCCGGTCCCCCGTCACATATATCCGGGTCTTTAAACCCAATATCCAGATCCAGCAAATCCAATCCCAAAACCATTTGAAAACCATGTACCAATCCACATCCAAACCCGAATCCGAAATCACTGGTCCGATGCCCTTCCGGCATCCAGAACCGTCATTCCGAACCCAAATCCGGAATCCACTTCCAAATCTTAAAACCAAATTCCGATTAGTGAAATCCGATTCTAAAATCGAAAACCTTGATTATCGAAATCATGCTCCAAAATCCCTTTATAACCAATGAAAACTACTTATAGTAAAACATGCTGAAAATCGAACTTCCTTGAAAAACGTGCATTCATGTAAAATCAACCAAACATATTCGATAAACATAGAATAGTGATTAAAAGCCATAAAATAATGATAGAAAACAGTTATGCATGCTCGAGTTGAAAGAAGGGGTCCACTCACAATACTGAGCCCTACTCACGTCCCGAACGTCCAGCACCTTCCTCGGCTTCCTCAGGAAATCCCGATCCTGTCAATCACCGTCAAATTATGTCACTAATACGTCTACAAACATTCACCTAAATTTCCTCAACATTCACCAACTTTATTGAACTCACCACAACTCCTAGACCAAAAACCATGTTGATCGTTTTCCCCAGAACCGCCGCACGCGCCCCCACGCGCCGCCCAAAGTGGCTGCGCGTGGCCCTCACGTGCCAGCTACAGTGCACCGTCATCAACCTCCACGCACTGTGCTGAACCGGCTCTGCAACTTGGACCGGCGAGACTCAATCTCCGCCGTCCGGCCACCATTTCATCCCCTTTCTCTCCTGCAGCTTCGTCCAGACACCAGGAATCCGTCCCCTACTCCTCTGTCCTCGACACAGCCCCCTCATCGTCGATTCAAGCTCGAACCAGACACCCCTTTTTCCCCTGTTTCACGATTTAGCCATTCCGACCACCCCCCGCCGTGGTACCAACACCAGACAGTTCCTAGGACTTCACTGATCACAAACCTACCCTCCTATACATTCGACTCACCCCCAAACTCGACGACTTCCCGTTTGAATTTCACGGCCAAACAGAGTACAGAGTACTCACCGTCGACTGAGCTCCGCCGTGTACGCCCCCGTCACGGCGACCGTTCTACACCACTCCTAGCACCTCCCTGAACATCACCTTGACCTCCAATACCCTCGACTCTAAGCCCAGACTCACGACTTTCCAAATGAAGTTTACGGGAAAAACAGAGCAAGAAAACTTACCCTTCGATTGCAGCTCCACCGTGCGCACCGCCGCGTGCCACGGTGTTTGTTGGACTCCTTGCAACCTCCTACAGCTTCCCCTGCCTTGATTTGAGCCACCTCACGGCGTATCCACCACCACGAACTCATGGCCTCCCTATTTCCTCACAAGTTTACCGCACCACCACCGTGCCGCCGTGCACGGTTCCTCCTCCAAAACACGATCACTAGCTTACTCTTACCTCCCTGTCACTCTCACCACTCACTCTTCACTCACCCTTACACGGAATCGATCAATTGCCCTCAATCACTCACCCTCTGTTTCTCTGTGTTAGTCGAAGAACCAACACACGGGTATGCACGAGTGCACCCCAATGATTTGGGCTGTGAACGCACATGATTCTCCCAGAATCCTCTAGCCCCCTGCCATGTGTCACCATCCTCGCATTCTCTCACACACACATGGCCCAATCACCACCCTTCATCTGCTCCTCTCTGTACAAATCCCCAGATGCCAAAAGACCAAAATACCCTCCTGTTTAACACAATTTACGGTTTTGCCAAAACTTCCTAGACCCGTAACTCTCGCCTCGTAAGTCCGATGAATACGTGCCGCCTGTCATCGAACTCAGGACGACGAAAGCTATCTAACCATGCTAGGTCAACCTACCAAAACCCGAGTATTCAAAAAGTCAACTATTCTCCCCTAGTTTACCAAACTTACGATAATACCCTCGACCTTCCGATCATCACAACTTCCTCCTCGGATGTCGGAATCGAATGTACCTCATGTCTACGGGTTCGTGACGTCCTCAACTACGTCCTGGTCACTGGTCAATACCCAATTGACCATCCGAATAAACGTCAACCTTTTTGCCCGGACCAGGGGCAAAATCGTCATTCTAGGCTCTCGGACCTTTCGAGACCACCTAACCACTGATTAACCTCACTAATCACACCTTACTCACTCTACTAATCCCGGCTCTCGGGACGGGTTGTTACAATCTACCCCCCTAAAAAGAATTTCGTCCCCGAAATTCCACAGATAGTTCCCGACACCTAGGGTCTCCTATCTGGTCACCAACACTAGGTCAACAACAACCTCTCCTGGGTTTCCTATCTATCATCTCCACCTTGGGTAGTTCACTCCATCCCCAACTACTGTTACCACGACCAACCCTAGCTATGTAACAGCTGCCTGGAGTACGCAAGGGAAACTCTATGAACAGAAAACAAAGGTATTAGAAAATACCTTATCTCAGAGTACCCGACAGAAGTCATAGAGTACATCCTCGTATACAACCACCCTACCTTCCCGAACCAACTCGACTACTAACCCAGACAATCGAACACTTAACTCTCTCAACTGCTACCTCGGCCACTATCGGAATAAATCTACAAAGTCCTAAAGGCAAACTCTAGCTTGTGGGTTCTCTCCTCCAATAACTTCATATCGATCAGTTATAGTCACTCCTTTCTTGTACCTTCCGTCATCCTACCACGACAGCACTCCCCAGTCCACCTAGGGAAACTCCTTCTAGACTCTACCCTGGGATCCAACAACCCAAAACTAAGTACAGCACATCCAAAGTAATATAAGTACCTGTCCCCGTATCTGGTGTCGACTGAACCTCCTGCTGAGTCATCGAGAAAACTCGGGCCTGAGATCCCGACGCTCTACCACGTCCCCTCGAACTACTAGTGGCAGTGCCACCCCCTCCTCTCGAGCCTGCTGTCCCTGACGCTGTACTCTGTCCGGGCTCTGCTGCTCCTCGACCCACACCACCATCCTGTGGCAACAGTGGACACTCACGTCGGAAAGGACCTCGCTCCCCACAGTAGAAACACACATTCCAACCTGGTCCACTGCTCGGTCTCCCTGTGGACGCTACCGACGTCGCACTAGCTTGCGGAGTCGGCGGTGCTCGATAACCCCAAAATCCTGAACTCTGAAAACTACCAGGTCTACCAAAACGCTCATCGCCCGACGATGACGCTCCACCGAAGTTACCCCTTTTCGGTGTCCGCTGGCTCGAAGCTCCAGGAATAGATGGTTCCCGGCGTCGAACCGGCAAACTAGCCTCCACCCTCACCGCAACATCCGACAAGTCTCGGAGGGTAGCAAAAGAGCCAGCCGTTACAATGGCTCGAATCTCGCCTCGCAAACCCAACTCAAACCTACGGCATTTCTCGGCTTCAGTGGCCATAAAAGCAGGAGCAAACTGAGACAACATCTGGAACCTCCGTTCATACTCAGCCACTGTCATATTCCCCTGCTGGAGCTGCAGAAACTCCGCCTCCTTGGCATCCCGGAAAGAACGAGGATAATACTGCTTCAGAAACCGTTCCCTAAACGTCTCCCAGGTCACACTATGGGCATCCCAACCAGACAACTCGAGGGTATACCACCACTCGTACGCTGTACCATCTAGTAAAAAGGTAGCCAACAATACTCGCTCCTCAGGCGGACAATGCATCACCGCAAAAATCCGCTCAAGTCTGGTAATCCACCTCTGGGCTTCCTCAAGATCAGCCCCACCACTAAACGTAGTCGCCCCGAGCTGCTGGGCTCGCTCAATAGTAGCACTCTCCGTCTCTCTTACTGCTTCTTCAGGTTGTGGAGAGGGTCTACGTCTCGGAGGCATTGTCAACCGCACACTGAACGAGGCATAAAAGTAGTTAAGCAACTGAAACAAAACCTCACAACCCACCAAACCCCACAAACCCGACAAACCTATGCTCTGATACCAATTGTCAGGACCCACCCCGGTTTCACCCCGAAACCCGAGGTAAATCCCGCTCCCGTCTGACTCCCCGACACAACACCCAAATAACAACTCACTCAAATCCGGTCAGACGCAGGAGTAAGTAAACAAAATATATCCCGAAGTTATCATCTACAGAGCATAGTACGAAAATACAAGAACTAAAAACCGATAAATTACATGCACGCGGAAGACTTTGAACTATTCCGGGGATCCCTCACGTCACTTCTATGCCTCGGACTCTGCCTCGACGTCAAGACCCCGCGCTAGCTCCACAACCTGGAGGGCAAGTTAAAACAGAAGATGTGAGTGGACCATAATAAAAGAAAAGTTCTAAAACCATTTATCAGAAACCGAATTTAACCCTCCGTTTTGAAAAGCACATGCATAACCAACAGTTAATAACACAGATCTAACGCAGTTCTCATAAAACATCATAAGAAACAGAAACACTATAAGACAGGTATGGAAATCATAGCATGAGTATCAAAACCCGTGTCATAAACCATAAAGCTCAAATCATCATTTCCCGATCAAACCTGCTGGACCTATCCGAGTCTTTAAACTCCCGAGACTTTAAACTCAATCCAGGCCTTAATCATATCCGAGTCTTTAAACTCCCGAGTCTTTAAACTCAAGGCCTACGGGGGAAATCAATATATCCGAGTCTTTAAACTCAATATCCAGATCCAGCAAATCCAATCCCAAAACCATTTGAAAACCATGTACCAATCCACATCCAAACCCGAATCCGAAATCACTAGTCCGTTGCCCTTCCGGCATCCAGAACCGTCATTCCGAACCCAAATCCGGAATCCACTTCCAAATCTTAAAACCAAATTCCGATTAGTGAAATCCGATTCTAAAATCGAAAACCTTGATTATCGAAATCATGCTCCAAAATCCCTTTATAACCAATGAAAACTACTTATAGTAAAACATGCTGAAAATCGAACTTCCTTGAAAAACGTGTATTCATGTAAAATCAACCAAACATATTCGATAAACATAGAATAGTGATTAAAAGCCATAAAACAATGATAGAAAACAGTTATGCATGCTCGAGTTGAAAGAAGGGGTCCACTCACAGTACTGAGCCCTACTCACGTCCCGAACGTCCAGCACGTTCCTCGGCTTCCTCGGGAAATCCCGATCCTGTCAATCACCGTCAAATTACGTCACTAATACGTCTACAAACATTCACCTAAATTTCCTCAACATTCACCAACTTTATTGAACTCACCACAACTCCTAGACCAAAAACCATGTTGATCG
Organism: Prinsepia uniflora; assembly: GCA_032719365.1. NCBI lineage: Eukaryota > Viridiplantae > Streptophyta > Magnoliopsida > Rosales > Rosaceae > Prinsepia > Prinsepia uniflora. The sequence goes on along the minus strand of CM064861.1, from coordinate 43,343,510 downwards.
TTTTCCCCAGAACCGCCGCACGCGCCCCCACGTGCCGCCCAAAGTGGCTGCGCGTGGCCCTCACGCGCCAGCTACAGTGCACCGTCATCAACCTCCATGCACTGAGCTGAACCGGCTCTGCAACTTGGACCGGCGAGACTCACCTCCGCCGTCCAGCCACCATTTCATCCCCTTTCTCTCCTGCAGCTTCGTCTAGACACCAGGAATCCATCCCCCTACTCCTCTGTCCTCGACACAGCCCCCTCATCGTCGATTCAAGCTCGAACTAGACACCCCTTTTTCCCCTGTTTCACGATTTAGCCATTCCGACCACCCCCCGCCGTGGTAGCAACACCAGACGGCTCCTAGGACTTCACTGATCACAAACCTACCCTCCTATACATTCGACTCACCCCCAAACTCGACGACTTCTCGTTTGAATTTCACGGCCAAACAGAGTACAGAGTACTCACCGTCGACTGAGCTCCGCCGTGTACGCCCCCGTCACGGCGACCGTTCTACACCACTCCTAGCACCTCCCTGAACATCACCTTGACCTCCAATACCCTCGACTCTAAGCCCAGACTCACGACTTTCCAAATGAAGTTTACGGGAAAAACAGAGCAAGAAAACTTACCCTTCGATTGCAGCTCCGCCGTGCGCACCGCCGCGTGCCACGGTGTTCGTTGGACTCCTTGTAACCTCCTACAGCTTCCCTTGCCTTGATTTGAGCCACCTCACGGCGTATCCACCACCACGAACTCACGGCCTCCCTGTTTCCTCACAAGTTTACCGCACCACCACCGTGCCGCCGTGCACGGTTCCTCCTCCAAAACACGATCACTAGCTTACTCTTACCTCCCTGTCACTCTCACCACTCACTCTTCACTCACCCTTGCACGGAATCAATCAATTGCCCTCAATCACTCACCCTCTGTTTCTCTGTGTTAGTCGAAGAACCAACACACGGGTATGCACGAGTGCACCCCAATGATTTGGGCTGCGAACGCACAGGATTCTCCCAGAATCCTCTAGCCCCCTGCCATGTGTCACCATCCTCCCATTCTCTCACACACACATGGCCCAATCACCACCCTTCATCTGCTCCTCTCTGCACAAATCCCCAGATGCCAAAAGACCAAAATACCCTCCTGTTTAACACATTTTACGGTTTTGCCAAAACTTCCTAGACCCGTAACTCTCGCCTCGTATGTCCGATGAATACGTGCCGCCTGTCATCGAACTCAGGACGACGAAAGATATCTAACCATGCTAGGTCAACCTACCAAAACCCGAGTATTCAAAAAGTCAACTATTCCCCCCTAGTTTACCAAACTTACGATAATACCCTCGACCTTCCGATCATCACAACTTCCTCCTCGGATGTCGGAATCGAACGTACGTCATGTCTACAGGTTTGTGACGTCCTCAACTACGTCCTGGTCACTGGTCAATACCCAATTGACCATCCGAATAAACGTCAACCTTTTTGCCCGGACCAGGGGTAAAATCGTCATTCTAGACTCCCGGACTTTTCGAGACCACCTAACCACTGATTAACCTCACTAATCACACCTTACTCACTCTATTAATCCCGGCTCTCGGGACGGGTTGTTACAGAACCGATCTAGATTTTAGTCATCTTCCCATTCCAGTGGGACTTCTGCAGGCCGTAGTGGGCTAGCTGCTCAGAGCAGTGGTGAGGGTTGTTTCTATTGTGGCGAGCTTGGTCATATCAGGAGTCACAGGACCCGTCCCGATCCCTCTGGATCATAGGGGAATGTGCCCTGCTCCCGTCTGACAATCGTACTTATGATACAAAAAATACCCTTTATGGGTTCAAATATAAACATACAGAGTACATTACCACATTTTCAAACGAGGGATACGTATCCATTATACATGATCGAGCATATATATATATCTCAGTACAATACAAGTACTAAAACCTACCATGTAGGGTGTCAGGTACGCAGCAGTACTGTCTAAGCCTCAGCCTTGGTATCTGCTTCTGTCTCTGTATCACGGCTTGGAGGGTCAATAAAAACAGTCAAAATGTGAGTGGACCAAATAAATAAGTTATAAACTCATTTTGCAAAATCAATAGTTTAACTCTCTGTTTTACAAACATGCATGCATTTAAGATAAATCGTATAAAACAGTCAAATTAAACATACATATACATACATCTAGACACACACATTAGTGAAACATAATATACCCCATCCTTAAACATCTGTGATGTCTCGAAATATACGATGTCTATAATCAAAACCAGTCACGATTTCCAATGCTACGCATGCAACTCAGGGTCTCATCTCCGAGTACTTCCCCAAAGGCCAACTCAACCATGTTTGGGGTGATATCAACATGGGGTGCTTGCCCCAGATCTACTGCGTCCAGGACGATATCATAATCTCGCACTCATGATCCTGAGCCTCTCCTCAGAGTCACTCATCATAGGTAGTGCACCGTGACTACTCCAGGATCCTCGACGTCTGGAGGAGACTAACCAACTCACCCAGGATGGTATATGTCGAACTGTAACCAAATCCGATGAAAATCATATTAAAATCATTTATGTCTGAAATCAGATTTAACACTGTTCAATTGGGTCTATGCCTGAGACATAATACTCACAAATCTGTTCCATAAAAATCACCCGAAAGCCATGTCCAGAACTTGTTTATAAATCTCGATTTATCGTTATTCAAATCCAGTTGAAATGCATTTTTTCCTTTCAATCTCCCGTTGACTCTAAATATAAGTCAAATCATCATTTCGTCGGGTCTCAAGCTCAAAACCTCGTTTTCATGAAAATTCGTAAAACATTTCATAAACCGATGATTACAATCCACATCATCATCAAATCACAATATCAAAAAATTTCAACTTAAATCATGTATAAAGGATTCAAAACAGTTATGCATGCATTTTATTTCTAAAACAAACAGCCTATTCACACTAGGTCCACGTTGTGTGCAAAACCTCATCGTTATTTCTATCACTGAGCTAGTCCAAAGTCTCTAGGCCTGTCTAAATCATATATAAGGGTCACTAACATGCTATTCAAGTTCATACATTAAACGTTCACAAAGCTCGATACCACAAACGCATCCAAAGCACGCTTCTCAAGGCTAAAAACCTCTAAATAACCAACCAAATAGTCTCTGATCGACTTGAAACCACCACCATTCGATTTAGAATGTTGAAACCTTTCAAATAAGACTGATTTGACCTCGAAATTCATGCCTGGGTACCCCCACGTGCCAGTCAAACTTTTGGTCAACGGTCAACACTAACGTCAGAAAAGTCAACGCTGATGTCATCGGTCGACGGTCAACGACTGACGTCATCATGATGTCAGCCTAACAGGTATGACACCTACCACATGTCACTCTCTAATTGGTCCACTGTCCTACCACATGTCCCCTAACACCATTGACACACTCCCACATGGTACCACCCTATTGGTCCACGTGTTCTGACAGTGCTGACTAGACCTACCACGTCAGCTGCCACGTAGGCTTGATAGGTCTTGAAAAGTTACCACGTGGCATCATCTGATTGGTCCACGTGGTCTGACAATCTGACACGTCAGCTGCTAAGTGTGTCTGACAACTTGCCACGTGGCATCACCTAATTTTCCTCGTCGACTGACAGATGATGACATGGACTTCCACGTCATCATTGTCAACCTCTAGTCGGGTTAACCTGGTTCTCTGTAACAGGTCGATTTGACCCGCGACCCGATCTGGTCGTATCTCACTCATTCCTCAACCATTTTCAACCATTTTTCTTCCTACATGATCACAATGATCCCTAGAAGGGATCTATAGACTCAAAATTGACTTAAAAGTTCTAGAAAATACCTTCCAAGCTTGATGATTTTCGGACAACCTTCCACCTTGATTTCCAAGTGATTCCAGCAGCCAAAATCCCTCATTTTGATCCTCGTGAGTTCGCCTAGTCCCTGGGAATCATTTCCGATCATCAGAACCGTCCAACAAGCCCTAAATCTAAACTTCGAATTTTGAACCTAAAAGCTTCCCTCTCGATTTTCCAGCACCGCGCACGGTTGTCCAAGTTGTGGCCACCGTTTTTTTCACATTGTCTCACTCTATCACTCTCTCATTCACACAGACATCAAAAGATCAAGGAATGGGGAGGTTTGGGTGGGTTTGGTGTTTCAGGTATATTGAAAAAACAAAGAGGAAGATGATACATGAATGCAAACATTTGGGGGGCTGGACCAATTAGATGAGTGTTGGTCCAACTTAGATATTTTGACCAATCTCCAAAAGCCAACTATACAAATCTTGTAATGAGTGAATAGTACCAAAGTTCTTCCGTGACCCATAACTTTCCCATCGGACGTCCGATTTTGACGTGCTGTCTGTCTACGAACTCATGATGTCTCGATCTACGTAACGGGTTTTGGTCAAAGTTAAAAAAGTATCCCTGGTCAAAATTCAACATTTTTTCCTAACTAGGGGTAAAATGGTTATTTTACATTTAATTTCTGAATTTAAATTTAATTAATGGTCCAGGGCGTTATAAGGAGGGAATGCCCTTACCTCCTAGAGAGTGTGACCACTAAAAAAGGCTAAGTAGAGTTGGGACAACAATTAACTACTCCTTTTCCGATTATGGCTATTGGGAGTCAGAGTCAAACATCTAACTATGGGGGTGGCAGATATGGTAGTGGCCAAAGGGGACACGGCCAAACCCACAAGAAGACGAGCCCATGTGTTTGCAGTTACTCGGCAGGAGGCTCCTGTAGTACCTAGAGTAGTGACATGTACTTTATTTATCTTTGGTTGGGACACACGAGTATTGATGAATCCCGGGGCCACCCACTCTTTCATTTCTAGATGGTTTACACTGTTTGCTAACCGGGTGTTGACTCCACTTGGTTGGGACATGGGTATCAGTACTCCGACCAATGCTATGCTAGTTACTAGTTTGGTGATCTGAGACTGTTCGATTTGGATAAAGAATTTTGATCATAAGGAAGGCTTGATTCCTTGGGACATCTACGATTTTGACGTGATTCTGGGGATGGACTAGTTGACTACTCATCATGCCTTTGTCGAGTGCTTTGAGAAGATAATTGCCTTTTATAGTATAAACTTGACACTTTTTGTTTTCCGTGGGGATCAGAGAATCCTACCTTCAGGGGCCATTTTGGTTTTGGAAGCCGAAACGTTACTAAGGAGTGGTTGGCAACAATATTTGGCCCATGTTGTGATGTCCCCGGATGTCTCAGTAAGTTTCGAGGAGATACCGATGGTACGGGAGTTTCCGAAAATGTTTCCAGAGGATCTACTGGGTTGCCACCTTAGAGGGAGGTTGAGCTTACAATTGAACTTCTTCCATGTACTCAACCTATTTTGCAACCGCCGTATCGGATGGCACCGACAAAGTTGAGAGAATTGAAAGTTCAGCTAGAGGTGTTAGTGGACTTGGGATTCATTCGACCGAGTATGTCGCTTTGGGGAGTGCCAGTTCTATTTGTGAGAAAGAAGGATGGTAGCCTGAGACTTTGCATGGATTATCGATGACTAAACAAGGTGAAGGTGCGAAACAAGGATACGTTACCGCATATTGATGACTTTTTTGGCCAACTGAGAGGTGCTATGTACTTTTCCAAGATTGATCTTCGATCTGGATATGATCAGTTGAATACTGCTTTCCATTCTCAGTATGGACACTATTAGTTTTGTTCATGCCTTTCAGATTAACGAACACCTTAGTAGCATTCATGGATTTAATGAACCGAGTTTTTCGGAAGTATCTGGATCGTTTGTAATTGTGTTTATTGATGACAACTTGGTGTATTATAGGAGTGTGAAGGCACATGAGAAATATCTGAGGCTAGTCCTGAATACACTATGGAGGAAGTAGCTATATGCCATTTAAGCAAGTGTCAGTTTTGGTTGACTAATGTTGGGTTTTTGGGTCATGTGATTTCGGCTGAGGGGATTAGTGTAGACCCTCAGAAGACCCAGTCAGTTTCAAATTGGTGCCTACCAACCACAGTAATGGAGGTAAGAAGTTTCATTGGACTGGCCAGGTATTATAGACGTTTTGTGGAGGACTTCTCTAAGATTGTAGTCCCATTGACGCGTTTAACTCCAAAGGGGGTCGAATTTGTTTGGGATGATCTTTGTGAAAGGAGCTTTCAAGAATTGAAGAAAAGCTTAACTACTGCTCCGGTTTTGGCCCTTACGGACGATAGTGGGGATATTAAGGTCTACACTGTTGCATTGCTGCAAGGTTGGGGATGTGTGTAACGACCCGGAAATTCGAAAAAGGAAAATTTGGAAAATTGAAAGAATTTTGGCCATAATTATAAGGGATGAAAGTTGACTTTTTTATCGGAACACTTTTTGGATTGGCCGTAATGACCGTTGGATAGGTCTCGAGACGCTGAATCCGTAAACAGGCGGCATTCGTCAATTGGAGTTCGGATGACAAAGTTACGGGTCTAGATACATGAAGGGCATTTTGGTAATTTGAAGGAAAAAGGTAAAATGGTAATTTGATGTGGCCATGTGATGAATCAGCAATTTGGGTGACTCATTCAGTTTATTAAGTGACACATGTCACTGGGAGCAGGAGATTAGTGGCTTGTGACCATGCATAATTGGGCGGTGTAGACTTTTAAAACTAAAATTTAAGCAAGTCGTGTATGTGTGTGTTTTGGGGAGAAAACAGAGTATGAGCAAAAGCCATAATTGATCTCAGGTGAAAATTGAACCCTTAGGCTAGGATTGTGAGAAATTAAATGTAATCCAGAGAGAAAAACGAAAGGACAATGAAGGATGAATGATGGGCTTCGAACCCTACTGGACCTAGACTCAAAAACCCGAAGACCCTTGATGAAACTTAAAATCGAATTTGAATTTGTAGGTCCTGAAACTTCAAATTGAGCTTGATTTGAGCTTTCTGGGATTTCCTCGATCAGGATCACCTCAAGAATGAAGAGAATTGATGCTGTTTTGGCTCTGAACGGACCTGGTGACAAAGAAGAAATTCGAGGTTTGAGTTGTGATCTTGGAGAGATTAAACGATGGAATTGGGCTCGAAAACAAGTTTATCATAGTCCAATGAAGCTTTTGTATGGATAAATTGAAGGAAAACTGGTGGGATTGACGAACTTCGAAGGTTGAACAGTGCCCAGATATTCTTCGAAAGTTCATCTTCAAAGTGAAGGATTAAGGTAAGAAATCATATAATTGAACTGAAAGACCTCTAATTAACATTAAAACGATGATGTTAGCTAAATCAATTGAAAGAACTGATGTCGAATTGACAGGGAATGAGTCGGGTTGTCTCGCGGGTTGCAGAACCCGAATTACAGGAAAATGGGTTGGGACGACGATACTGTAGCACGCGCGTGAGTTTCATGCGCAGCCACTCACGGCGGCGCATGAGGGCGCGTGGGATCGATTCCTGAGGTGAGCTCAACATGACTTTTGTCCCATTTAATGTAACGAACATTTTGGCACTGGTTTCGAGGAAATTGGTTATCGTTTTGATAGTGTTCTGTGTATCCGAAGTTTTAATATACGTTTAAAATACGTATTTAAATCCCGAAAAAAATGGAGAAAATTATATGAGGTATATTGGAGTGTTAGTGACCCTTGATAATGATTTTGGACAGGAATGGTGACTTCCAGAATTTACGGAAAAACGTGCAGCACGGAAAGCGAGCGATATAGACGGTGTGTGAGTGGACTTTTGTTTTCTACCCAGAATGCATGCATATATGTTTTAAATGCTTTATGATATGATTTGAAATGGTTTGGCATGATTAATATTTTGATATGATGATTTATCAATTTTCTAGATTATTATATTATTTTGGGCACGATTTTCGAGAAAACTGTGAAATTGTTGTTTTGGGCGAAGGGCCAGGATTTGAGATTGGTTTTGACTCAGGTTATGAGTCGGGAAATTGATTTGATGGATTTGAAATGCTGTAAGGATATCGATTGGTGGATTTATGTGAAAATAGCAACTGAGGTTGCGATTGCGTGAATTTGCATGAAAGTGATATTTTGGGCTTGAGACCCAAATGAAAATGTGATTTTGCTTGGATTGGTATTTCCATGTGATTACATGATGATATTGATGGTTTTCAGATTTATGAAATAATCGGGACTCTGGTTTTACGGATTTTGAGGAAACTATGTTTTGGGTTGAGACCCTGTGTTGACAATGGTTTTGATTTCAAATGCAACTGTTTTTCACTGGTTTTCATGGTGATTATATGTTGCGGATATATAGGGCTTTCGGGGTGGAATATGTTTCCCTCGAAGTGCACCCTGGATATTAGGGCTTCCGGTTAGGAATGTGTTTCCCCGGAATGAACCCTGGAGATAACGCTCGCCTCTGGGATGGGATGTGTTCGCCTGGAGAGGTCACGTAGCACGGTCTGTTGTCGTGCAGCTAAGGGAGGCTCAGCTCAGATAAGATGTGCTGGATTATATGGAGATCGGTCGGTGATGTGTTCACGATGATCTGGATTGTCGGCTGGTGATGTGTTCACAGCGATGGTTGCTTAGATTTTGAGCGGTCCTTGAGCCTATTGATTTGCACGCGTTGCAGGGATAACGTGACTATATGAGATTGGATATGGAAATGAGTTCCGTGGTTTTATTGAGATTTTTTATTTATAAACATTTGTGCCCAAATATATTTTACTCATGATTTATGATATGCATGCATGTTTGTGAAACTGGAGGGTAAGAATGTATTTTGATAAATGTATTTCTAAAAGTTTGTTTTGTCCACTCACACCTTTTCTGTTTTATTGACCCTCCATGTCGTGGCGTGATAAACGAAGTTGATCGAGAGGTGGAGGCATGAGTAGGCACGGGTGCAGTTATCCCTTACTTGGCAAGTGCTGAGGTAATTTCGGAACTTCAGTTGACTTGTCAGGCTGGAGCAGGACCGGGCACGGTTATCTATGTCCTTCGGGTACGGGTCCTGTCAAATTGGTATCAGTGCACTAGGTTGCTGATTCCTTTACCACGACATGCCTCCGAAACGTAAGCCTCGTGCGCGACCTGGTTGTGAGACGTGTATGAGAGGGTATATGAGACCTTGTGATTGATCTCGGAATGAGATTGACCCAGGATTGGGGGTCAGATGTTAATCAGTGTACATTGTGAACTACTAACTGTTAAACACGGATTTTTGTGGGTCCCGAGTATGAATGAGCCCAGAGGCTAGAAAGGTAGCATAAATGGGCAAGTTGGACTCGGGATGAGATTATTTTCAGTGAATTCCTTAAGTGGAATGTGTATCTAACGAGTCTAGAATGTGATGGGATATCGCTTAGGCCGTATAGGTCGTATAAGATGTGGTTCACCAGCGGTAATTGCTCGGTGACTAGGTATTCCAATGATGACATGGATGAATGTTATGAGATTGGACTCAAAAGGAGTCACGATTGGACTCGAGGGGAGTCGAGACAGGAAAATGGGACTCAAAGTGAGTCAGGAGAACAGTTAGGACTCGAGATGAGTCATGGTAAGGTATCAGGGCTCGGGATGAGCCGTATAGGTTGAAAGATAGTAATCATTCTGACACGATTAACCCTTTGATTGCAAAATGTTTGGCACTTGGAATACCAAGGACTAGTATAAGGCTAGATACTTATGGGTTATGAATTTATGGATTGGCATTATGTAACCCTATTTACTGGACTTATGGATTTGGATGGGTCATGTTAATCTCACTTAGTGATTGAAAGTTCGGGCAGAGACCCGGAGTACATAGAGATTTGGACTTAGGAGATGGTCCAGTGCAGTGGGACGCCAATTGGGTCCACTGAGAAATAAATTGCTAAGGTTAATTGCTCAGTAATGCTCATAATTGTAAGTCTTTTGGTCACGTCATGAAGAAAGGGTATATCAATGGATGAAGTGATAGAGGCACCAGTTGGGGTGTAATGGAGCAGGGAATGGCCTCTGCATTGATTTTTGATGTGACAGGCGAGGAAAAAGTTGGTAGGCCCGTGATGGACCAGAGGGGCGTGGTCGGATTGGGACCACATGCCCGAGGATTGCAATTACTAGCTAGGAGGCCTGAGTAGCCTCTGGAGTGGTGGCATGGATGTAAGTCTAACCAGGACGTATGTATTCGGTAGATCCCGGGCTATCCACTCTTCCATGTTTTGAGATTGTGCATTGGACGAATATGGAGATGTCCGTGATTGGTTAAGGTATGGAAGTCGGTGAGCCGACTAGAGCTACGGATGTGATAAAATTGATGATATTTATGTGGTAACCTTGGTAAGGTAATTATGTATGGTGAAATTGGTGAGACCTAAGGGGGGTAGACCTATCGATGTGAGACTACCCAGGATGACTGGTGTTATTCGCCTAGTGGCTGACCTGGGGTATTCGTGGACTTGGACGATTTGGACGTAATCCTTGGAATAGACTGATTGATGAACTCATGATACCTCTATCACGTTTGTCGATTAGAGAGGATTACCAGAGGTTGTATGTCAGGGAGACTCGAGGATGTTACCCTCTAGAATGATATTGAACCTCATAATTGATGGACTGTTGGTATGAGGTAATTAAAGTTCACTGGTCAGATGTGTGGTATATGTGATTAGTATATGAGATGCCTAGTGATGGCTGAAGATGTACAGATTTTTCAAAATATTTCCTGAGGTCTTTCCAGGATGAGAGGTTGAGCTGATCAAGGCGATCATGATGAGTATACGAGTTGTTTCTCGGACGTCCTGGTATGTGGCACCTATGGAGTCCTAAGGACTGAAGGTGCAAGTACAGGACTTGGTAGATACTGGTTCATTCGGTTCAGTGTCATCGTGGGGAACCTAGTGGTGTTAAAGAGGAAAGAGGGATGATGGTCCGAGTTTGCGTGCCAATTATGGACAACTTAGTAAGGTAACGGTATGTGATAAGTATCACTTATCACGAGCTAATGATTTGTGGTTCTATTGGCAATATGTGATTATTGGACCCTGTGAGCGTGGCCAATAGGGTGATGACTAACAATCATGAGTAAAAGAGAAAAAGATGATGTTCATATTTGATGTGGTTAAGGTTAGTCAATGGTGATGCCTTTGGATGGGCAAATGAACCGGTTATGTTTGTGAGTTGATGAGTCAGGTATTCTGACCACATTTGGATGGTGTATGGTACCATGATTGATGATTGATTGGTGTACTCACATGTAAGATAGACATGTGATATACTGGACAGTTGTATTGAATGCCCTCAGAGAGAAAGATATATGGTTGAATAAGTGTTAGGACTGGTCGACTAGAGTATGTTTGTGAAACATATACGAAGAACGGTCCGGATTAGTGTGAATCCCAGGAGAAACAAATGTGTGGGTCAATGGAAAATAATTAAAGACTGTCACGGGGAACATGAGTTGTTTTGAGATTGGATGGGTACCATAGAGGATTATAGAGGGGTTCTGTACAATGTGTTTTCAGTTATGGTGATTGACCCAGAAGGAGGTCAGAATTATTGGAAATGAAAACTGAAATAGAATAATTACAAAGTGGAAAAACCATGACTTATGTTGATGTGACCCTTTCTGTGTGCATAGTGATATGTCACTATGAGATTTGGGATTTGGTGAGGTGTGTTTCGGTAGCATAAGGCTGGGATTGCCGATACTAGCTGAACCCTCAGGAGTTTTACTTTCCATGCATGATTTGGGATCGTCCATAGTGATCCATGGGTCGAGTATGCAGAGGTCATACCTCTACGAAGGAATGTACGAGTACTGTATCGACCATCGGGATTGGTGATGAATGATAAACAGAAAGGCTTAATGTGTGATGAGGCGATGGTAAGGATACATTGAGATTATGACCCTGTTGTCGGGTCAGGTATCATTCGTGGGGAAGCTAATAAGATAGCCGGTCAAGAATTGACATGTTTGGTAATGTAAGGATATGTGAAATCCTATTATTGATGGAACCCCATAGGATTGGAGTGGTACATGATTTTTGATCATTTGGACTATTGGAGTCCAACTGCAGGATCATAGTTGGTGTATAATGTTGGATGGAGTCGAGGTTAAGGAAATGATTGTACTGAGTGCCAATTACTGGTAGGAGGTAGGCGTCAGTAAGGCCTGTGATGATAAACACAACAGAAGGAAAGGTTCAATTTATGATATTGAGTGACCCTAGGAAGGGGTATGGAATGATTGATTTAATGAGGGGAATGAGTTCCCGATTTATTTCACCTTATGAGGTTATTGGCCTGGTGGCCCGGTGGCATATGCATGGTGATTTAAGCCATTGGACCATGTCATGAGTGGATGACATGTGATTGGAATAATGATACTGATACTTGTGAGTTCTAGATTGTGTATACCCGGACATCGAGCATGGCTCCGTATTCCGAGTGGGCTTGGATATGACTGCCCGTGGGGCAGTGGTTTACAGAGAGATATATATCCCGATATTGATCCAAGGATGAGGACTGGTTTGTCTTCGATAAGTTTAATTATGAGTTATATTCGGTTGAACTAGAAGGGTATGCAGTTGATTATGTTTCTGGTTCACATACATATTCCTCGGGAGAACTATCATGGTAACTACTGACTGGAAATTTCGAGGACGAAATTCTTTAAGGGGGGTACGTTGTAACGACCCAGAAATTCGAAAAAGGAAAATTTGGAAAATTGGAAGAAAATGACGATTTTTCCCCTAGTTATAAGGGCCGAAAGTTGACTTTTTAATTGGAACACTTTTTGGATTGCCCGTAAGGACCTTTGGATAGGTCTCGAGATGCTGAATCTGTAGACAGGCGACATACGTCAATCGGAGTTCGGATGACAAAGTTACGAGTCTAGATACATAAAGGGCATTTTGGTAATTTGAAGGAAAAGGGTAAAATGGTAATTTGATGTGGCCATGTGATGAATCAGCAATTTGGGTGACTCATTCAGTTTATTAAGTGACACATGTCACTGGGAGTAGGAGATTAGTGGCTTGTGACCGTGCATAATTGGGCGGTGTAGACTTTTAAAACTAAAATTTAAGCAAGCCGTGTATGTGTGTGTTTTGGGGAGACAACTGAGTATGAGCAAAAGCCATAATTGATCTCAGGTGAAAATTGAACCCTTAGGCTGGGATTGTGAGAAATTAAATGTAATCCAGAGAGAAAAACGAAAGGACATTGAAGGATGAATGATCGGCTTCTAACCCTACTGGACCCAGACTCAAAAACCCGAAGACTCTTGATGAACCTTAAAATCGAATTTGAATTTGTAGGTCCTGAAACTTCAAATTGAGCTTAATTTGAGCTTTCTGGGATTGCCTCGATCAGGATCACCTCAAGAATGAAGAGAATTGATGCTGTTTTGGATCTGAACGGACCTAGTGACAGAGAAGAAATTCGAGGATTGAGTTGTGACCTTGGAGGGATTAAACGATGGAATTGGGCTCGAAAACAAGTTTATCATAGTCCAATGAGGCTTTTGGATGGATCAATTGAAGGAAAACTGGTGGGATTGATGAACTTCGAAGGTTGAACAGTGCCCAGATATTCTTCGAAAGTTCATCTTCAAATTGACGGATTAAGGTAAGAAATCATATAATTGAACTGAAAGACCTCTAATTAACATTAAAACGATGATGTTAGCTAAATCAATTGAAAGAATTAACGTCGAATTGACAGGGAATGAGTCGGGTCGTCTCGCAGGTTGCAGAACTCGAATTACAGGAAAACGTGTTGGGACGACGACACTGTAGCACGCGCGTGAGTTTCACGCGCAGCCACTCACGGTGGTGCATGAGGGCCCGTGGGATCGATTCCTGAGGTGAGGTCAACATGAATTTTGTCCCATTTAATGTAACGAACATTTTGGCACTGGTTTCTAGGAAATCGGTTATCGTTTCGATAATGTTCTGTGTATCCGAAGTTTTAATATACGTTTAAAATACGTATTTAAATCCCGAAAATGGACGGTATGTGAGTGGACTTTTTTTTTCTACCTAGAATGCATGCATATATGTTTTAAATGCTTTATGATATGATTTGAAATGCTTTGGCATGATTAATATTTCGATATGATGATTTATCAATTTTCTGGATTATTATATTGTTTTTGGGAACGATTTCGAGAAAACTGTGAAATTGTTGTTTTGGGAGAAGGCCTGAGATTTGAGATTGGTTTTGACTCGGGTTATGAGTCGGGAAATTGATTTGATGGATTTGAAATGCTGTTTGGATATCGATTGGTGGATTTATGTGAAAATAGCAACTGAAGTTGCGATTGCGCGGATTTGCATGAAAGTGATATTTTGGGCTTGAGACCCAAATTAAAATGTGATTTTACTTGTATTGGTATTTCCAATTGATTACATGATGATATTGATGGTTTTCGGATTTATGAAATAATCGGGACTCTAGTTTTATGGATTTTGAGGAAACTATGTTTTGGGTTGAGACCTTGTGTTGAAAATGGTTTTGATTTCAAATGCAACTGTTTTTCACTGGTTTTCATGGTGATTATATGTTGCGGATATATAGGGCTGTTGGGGTGGAATATGTTTCCCCCGAAGTGCACCCTGGATATTAGGGCTTCCGGTTGGGAATGTGTTTCCCCAGAATGAACCCTGGAGATAACGCTCGCCTCCAGGATGGGATGTGTTCGCCCGGAGAGGTCACGTAGCACGGTCTATTATTGTGCAACCGAGGGAGGCTTGACTCAGATTAGATGTGCTGGATTATATGGAGATCAGTCGGTGATGTGTTCACGACGATCTGGATTGTCGGTTCGTGATGTGTTCTCAATGACGGATGCTCAAATTTTGAGCGGTCCTTGAGCCTATTGATTTGCACGCGTTGCAGGGATAATGTGACTATATGAGATTGGATATGGAAATGAGTCCTGTGGTTTTATTCAGATTTGTGATTTATAAACATTTGTGCCCAGATATATTTTACTCATGATTTATGATATGCATGCACGTTTGTGAAATTGGAGGGTAAGAATGTATTTTGATAAATGTATTTCTAAAGGTTTGTTTTGTCCACTCACACCTTTTCTGTTTTATTGACCCTCCAGGTTGTGGCGCGATGATTGAGGCTGATCGAGAGGTGGAGGCATGAGTAGGCACAGGTGTGGTTATCCCTTGTTTGGCAAGTGCTGATAGTAATTTCGGAACTTCAGTTGACTTGTCAGGCTGGAGCAGGACCAGGCACGGTTATCTATGTCCTTCGGGGACGGGTTCTGTCAATGTGTGCTGATGCAACATGGCAGAGTTATTGCTTATGCATCCAGGTAGTTAAAACCCCACGAGATGAATTACCCTACCCATGATTTAGAGCCTGTTGCAGTGATGTATGCTCTGAAGATTTGTAGGCAATATTTGTATGGGGAGACGTGCAAGATCTTTACCGATCACCGGAACCTTAAGTATCTGCTCACTCATAGGGAGTTAAACTCGAGGGAGAGGAGATGGCTAGAATTGAAAAAGACGATGACTGTACTATTGATTATCATCCAAGGAAGGCAAATGTAGTGGCCGATGGCTTGAGTAGGAAGACCGACAGCTCGTTATCTCACATCCATACCGTTAGTCTACCTACGTTGTTGGAACTCCGAAATGAGGGGATCATGCTCGAGGGTAGATGAACATGGGTGTAATTAGCCAATTTTCATGTAAGACCCGTATTGCTTGACTAGGTGATTACAACACAGCTTTAGGACCCGACAGTTTGTATCATCAGGATGAAGGTCGAAGCGGTTAATCGATATGACTATTCACTCAGAGATGATAGAGCCTTACTCAAGGATGTTCGGTTGTGTGTACTTGATGATTTGAAACTTAAGAGAGATATTCTTGAGGAGGCTCATAGTTCTGCTTATGAGATGCACCCGGGAGGAACCAAGATGTATCATACCCTAAGGGAGTATTACTGGTTGTCTGGAATGAAGAGGGATATTGCTGAGTTTGTGAGCAGATATTTGGTGTGTTAGTAGGCTAAGGCGAAGAGGAAGATGCCTTATGGGAGATTGCATCCACTTCCTATTCTGGAGTGGAAATGGGACAAACTTACTATGGATTTTTTGCTTAGGCTTCCCTGGACTCAAATGGGTCATAATGGTATTTGGGTGATTTTGGATCGACTTACGAAGTCAGCACACTTCCTGCCTGTATGAACGAGTTATCAGTTAGATCAGTTAGCTCAGTTGTTCATGGATCAGATTGTTCGGTTACTTTGGTTACCTAAATCCATTGTGTTTGGATCATGATCTGAATTTTTCCTCGAGAGTTTGGCAGGCGTTCACTCGATCGCTGGGAACCAGGACACACTTTAGTACAACATTCCATCCTTAGATTGATGGGCAATATGAGAGGGCTATTCAGACCTTGGAAGACATGTTGAGGGCTTGTGTGCTACGGTTTAGTGGGAGTTGAGATACTTACTTGCCCTTGATGGAATTTGTGTACAATAACAGTTTTCAAGCCAGCATCGGTGTCAGGACCCGTGGATTAGTGAGGGACGCTCCTGATCCCGTTTGACACAGAGTGTCAGACTAGGGAAAATTTGAACCTTTAGCCCGACCGGCTTCCAGAGTACGCCAGGATCCGGAGGAGGTATGTGATGTCTCGGTCTCTGTTATAGTCCACATCTGTAATCAACCTGAAGGGAATTGAAAACCAGAAAGACTGTGAGTGGACGAAAAGCAATAGTTCATAAAACACATTTTATAAAAGACCTTTATGCCCTTCACTAAAAAGTATGCATGCATAGGAAAACCATTTATCAAACCACATATGTTTAAACAACCATTTATAAGGGTTCAGCCCCAAGTTCCGAAAATTCAAGTCACACGAGCCCCTGCCTAAAACCATTTACAGAAATCCATAACATAGTAAACATATACGGGAACTCAGCCCAAATCCATTTATTATCCATAAAACACAATTTTGTAAAACCAAGAAATTATGTTCATAAATATCATATAACCAATCCTATCACGGTATCTAAAACTACGCGTGTGCTACCCGGGGTCTCAAAGCCCAAGTCTCCCCAGGGTCCACCCAAGTCAATGTCCGTAGATCAATAACTCTCCCTGGGGGTTATAATCCATACCCTTTCTGAGAGTAATGAACCCAACGGGGGCGACTCCACTCAGTCAGTGCTCCGTGACTACTCCGAGGTCCACCCAGGTAAACGACCCTCCCTGGAGAAGACAATCCATATATAAAGGATGGTACACGAAAAATCATTTGAAAACATTCTCAAAACCTTTCAAGGGTTCATGCCCGTTCCCCATAAACCGTCATGAACCATAAAAACCTTTCAAGGGTTCATGCTGGTCCCTATAAACCGTCATGAACCATAAATCCATTTATGGGTCCCCGACCCGAAATCACAATCGTAAATCATAACTGGGCCCTACGCCCGAATTCACAAACCAACTGGGCCTCGTGCTCGATTTTGTAAACCAAATGGGCCTCATGCCCGATTTCTTAAACCAAATGGGCCTCGTTCCGGATACGTAAGTCAACTGGGCCTCGAGCCCGATACGCAAACCAATTGGGCCTCGAGCCCGATACATACACCAACTGGGCCTCCGGACCGATGCCTCGTTAAATCAAATGCACTTCAGGTCCGAGAGTTCGTAAATCAAATGGGTCTCGTGCCCGGTCCTTATTTCCAAATCCGAAATCGATTCAAAAACTAATTGGGTCTCTAGCCCGAGAATGTAACTAAATGGACTTCGAGTCCGAGAGTTTCCAAAAAAAATGGGTCTCGAACCCGAGTTTACCTTTTCAAATTCAAAACCATTTCATGAAATCATTTCCAAAACTATAAGCACGGAAAATCAATGCAAAACCGTAAACCTTGATTTACGTGCAAGCATGTAAATCGCCTCGAAATGCGTGAAACAATGTAATTCACCAATATCGAAATCAACATCATAGAATCATATCCATAAAACATATAAAACATTTATGCATGCATCACAGTTTAGAAATCAAGGTCCACTCACAGACCGTCCTAAGCTGCCGCCCGATTTGCGTGTCGTAAGCCTCACCGGGTTAATCGTCGTCACCGGGAGTCCCAAACCTGTCCAAATCAATCTAAAGGTTACTAACTACCTTATTAACCTCTCATTGAAATCCCATAATTTTCCTGAATTTTTATCTATTTTTAAACTCGATCCTAAACCTTCGGATGTCCCGAACATTATCGAGACGGTGTCCGATCGACACGAAACCAATCCCAAAATGTTCGTTACATAGAATAGATTAAAAGTCATGTTGAAGTTATCCCCAAAAGATGCTTCACGCGCCGTCCAAAGGGGCTGCGGGTGACGCCCACGTGCTAGAACTATTCATTGTCTTCTTCCTCCAACGAACCCAGTTCGCCTGATTCGAACCGGACCGGACCGGTCTGGACCAGCATGGTCGGTTCAGCATTCTAACCTTCACATTTTCACTCCATTTCATCCCATTTTCATCCTAATCTCTTCCTAATCTCATTTCCTATCTTTCTACCATTTAAAATCAATAAAACGAGCCAAAGTCTTTACCTTTAAATCGAAGAACTTCGTCCAGTTTTCCCCGCCGTCGGTCTGCATTGCTCCGCCGTTGAAACCCTTCCTTTTTTTTCCTCTTCGATTCACATGAACCTCACCAACATCATCCACTCGCCAAAATGGTTCCCCAATGCCCTAACAAAACTTCAAATTTGATTTTGAAATGGTACCCGTATGGGTTCATCGTTCCTTCGTCGTCACTGGCGGTCTAACCATCCTCTTGCCATCACTGTCTCACCCATGACCTCCCTCTCAGTCTCTCTCAGTCAGCACATGCGGGGGAAAGGACTTGCGGATGGTGGTTTGAACGAGATCGAGTTTTTGGTGGGTTTAGTTTGCACGAACAAAGAAATGGGGGTGCATGTATCAATTTGGGTGGGC
Organism: Prinsepia uniflora; assembly: GCA_032719365.1. Taxonomy (NCBI): domain Eukaryota; kingdom Viridiplantae; phylum Streptophyta; class Magnoliopsida; order Rosales; family Rosaceae; genus Prinsepia; species Prinsepia uniflora. The sequence continues at coordinate 43,324,574 of CM064861.1, read as the reverse complement.
AATGGATGAATGACAAGTGTCATTCATCCATTGGGCCTGCCCTCAAATATCTGGGCCCCACATGAGACAAAAGTCCCCTTTTTGTCTCGTAAAATATGCCACCGTAAATAGTTCCCTGGAACTTCCGTGAACCGTAACTTTTCCGTTCGATGTCCGATTTCGGCGTACCACCTGTCTATGGATTCGTATCGACCCGATATACGTAACGGTCATTGGCCCTCGGTTATCGGACCTCTCGGGTCAAAAGTCAACATTTTACCCACGACCAGGGGTAAAATGGTCATTTTTCATCGTTCGTCCGATTTCGCCTAACTAATCACCGGTTAACCCCACTAATCCTTGATTAGTAACTAATCTAATACCAGAATTCGGGACGGGTCGTTACAATCGAGATGGCTTCTTTCGAGGCACTGTATGGTCGTAAGAGCAGGACACTTCTTTGTTGGACTGAGGTGGGGGAGAGAAGACTACAAAGACCGAAGTATCTAGACTTAACAATTGAAAATGTTCGAGTTATCAAGGAAAAGTTAAAGGCGGTACAGGATCGTCAAAAGAGTTTTGCTGATCGTTGCACAAGGGACGTTAAGTTTAAGGTTAGAGATTGGGTCTTTCTGAGATTATCTCCTTGGAAGCGAGTGATATGGTGTGGACGACGAGGGAAGTTAAGCCCTTGGTTCATTGGACCTTACGAGGTTATTGAGAGGATAGGCTCAGTGGCTTACTGCTGGCTTTGCCTTTAGAACTCTCTCAGATTCATGATGTGTTCCATATATCTATACTCAGTAAGTATTTGTACGATGGGTCCCATGCACTGTGGGAGCATCCCATTGGACTCAGAGAGCATTTGAGCTACGAGGAGCAACCAGTGATGATTCTTAATAGGAAGGACAATGTGCTTCAAGGGAAGACTATTCCACTGGTTAAGGTTCTATGGAGGAATTCTAATATGGAAATGGGCACATGGGACCTTAGACATTGATGTGGGACCAGTATCCATATCTTTTCCAATGATAGGTACTAATTTTGCAGATAAAATTGTCTTAAGAGGGGTAGATTGTAAGAACCCAAAACAATTTTAAATAATATGTTTTGGAAATTTTTGGGTGTTTTCAGAGAAAATGAACCATTTTTACCCTAGGACTTTGCTATACTTGCTAACTTAGGAAGGGGTATTATAGGAAGAAGGGAAAATGTGATATTTTGGGAAATAAGATGACATGTGTCATCAAGGAGGGCCATTTCCTATCTTCTTATTTTCTAAGAAAATTTTAAATACACGAACCCTCACTCCCTACATTCTTTCTCTTTCTCTCCGTGTAACCAAAATACCCATATTGAAAAAAATTTAGAACTTCCATTTCTAGGCAGTTTGAGCTTGAAAATAGGCGTTGATCGTGATCCTTGGACCCTCACGATCAAGAAGGACACAATTTTGAAGGAATGAAGATGTGGAATCGCAGGGAACTCGCCTAAGGAAGAAACCCAAAACTTTCGAGCTTCATGTCTTGAATTGAAGGTAAGTTTTCACAATTATGAGCTTGGATTCGAGTTCTTGGGATTGAGTATGTAATACCCAATCTTGGAAACAAGAACGATGAGCAAGACCCGTGAGCTTGAGAAGCAAGAACAGTAAGCAAGAGCCCTGAGCTTGTAAAGGCAAGATCGGTGAACAATCCCACATCGCTCGGGGAGGGAAAGGTGAAGTGCCTTATATGTGTGGGCACGTATCTATCTAACACAAGGCCTTTTGGGAGCTCACTAGCTTTGGATTCCTTGGGAACTCCAAATTTAATCGATTTGAGGTTGGTGCAATCCCAAGATGGGTGACCTACTGGGAAGTTGTACGTGAGCTCCCGAAAACAAAACCGTGAGGGCTGGGTCCAAATAGGACAATATCGTGCTAGAGTCGGGTCCTAACCGAGGAGGGTCCGGTCCTGAAAGAATGGTATCAGAGCCAGACCCTAACCAGGAAGTGTGCTAGCGAGGACAGTGGGACCTTAAGGGGGGTGGATTGTAAGACCCCTATCCTGGAGGGAACGGTGAACGATCCCACATTCCTGCGAGGGGAATGATCTAGGAGAGGAATGGTGGTATGCCTTAAAGGTGTAGGCACACACCTATCTAGCACAAGGCCTTTGGGAGCTCACTAGCTTTGGATTCCTTAAGAACTCCAAAGTTAAGCGAGTTGAGGCTGGTGCAATCCCAGAATGGGTGACCTACTGGAAAATTGCACGTGAGCTCCCAAAAACAAAACCGTGAGGGCTAGGCCTAAAGCGGACAATATTGTGCTAGATGGGTCAGTTCGTGACAGAGTAGATGATTTTTTACTATTAGAAGGTTTGAAGTTTTGAACTTTATTGGCGGTTTCCAGCCAGGTGACTGCGGCTACTGTGGTGATGGCCATGGAGATCCAATCATCTTCTCCAATGAGAAGATGATGTCAGCTTGATGTCAGGAAGACATCACCAAATGACTTCGTGATGACGTCAACTGACACATGGCAGGTACAACGTGGCAAGGTGACTTCATCATGTGATCAGCGCGTGACGTCATGATAACGTTAGTAGGTGACATGTGGAAGGTGTCAGATGGTGCCACAAGGCACGTGTGAAAGGGTGCCTTTTAGTAAGTGATGTAATAATGTGTCAGTACGTCAACTACTAACGTCATAAGGTGATGTCACGGGCGTGGGGTGGCGAGTGGGTTGTTGATCAGGACTTTTACCGGTGCATGAGGGCGCGTGGGCAGCAATCAAAAGGTGAGACTAGGCTTGTTCAAAAATTTTTGAAATCCTAAATCCAATGGTGGCTGTTTAAGGTTGATCGGTCATTTGAGGGTTATTTTGGGCATTTTTCTCCTCGGGAATCGCGTTCAGGACGGGTTTAGTGGTCTGGGGTTTCGGGAGTATTTACATATGAACTTGTATAGATTGTTGGTAACCTCTGGGTATTACTTTGATAGGTGATAACCCTCCATGGACTTCTGAGGAGCATCCGACTCGTGATTGAGCTACCGATTAGACTGCTAGTGGAATGATTTGAATTTATGAAATGATTTGACTTCATAAAATTGATGCATGCATATTTAACTCTTTATATTTGACTTTATGAAATGATTTGGATTTCCATGACTTGGTTAAATATTGGAAAATGGTTTATGGAATATGCTAGTTTTGGTATTTCTGTATGAATTGTCGGATACAGGTTTCGGTGACTATTTAAGGAAACCCAGTGATTTTGGGCTAGGCCCGAATACCTATATATCTTTCAAACATTTATGCATATTGCATAGCAGGTGAAAAGGTATTTTAAAATGGTATTTATGCTCTATCATGTCATCCTCATGCGATTGAATCTCTATTCCAGAGTTGGACTCCAATGGTTCCTAGAGACAGGCTCGGACGTGGTTAGAGTTGGACTCGACACGTGTCGATGAAGTTGGACTCCGTAGGACCTGTGATTGTCTACCAGTAGTACATGGGATGCTAGTTAGACTGGTGGGCTGGTTGGACCTGCGAGATGAGGTTGATTATGCTAGGCGATGGTGCCTGATATTGTGGATGATACATGACCCCTATCTTATCATGGATTATGCATATCTAGCACTATTTTTCCACCATTACTATTTTCTGTTTATGCATGCATGTTTTCTCAAAGTGAAGGGTATATTATGGATTTCGGAAAAAAAAAAAAGGGTTTTCAAACACTTTGTTTTTGTCCACTCACGATTTTGATGGTTTTTCTTACCCTCTAGGCTATTTTGGGGATGACGGCTGGTTTGAGGCAGAGGCATCGATATTCTTATACTGCACACTTACTTTGGATCAGAGTAGGATTCTGGTTTTCATTATCTATTCTCTAGGATTCTGGTTAATTGTGACATGTGGACTTATCCTTGCTCTGACATTATGCATGTTTACTTTTATTGACTAAGGGTATTTTAGGTAATTTAAGTTTTTGTGCCAGTTGGGAGCAGGCCCCTTTCTCGTTAATCAGCGTATTTCCAGGAATGGTCCTGTCAAGTTCACATGCCATTGGAAAAGTTCCCAAATCTTTCTGGCCTGAAGCTATTTTTTGGTGAGTAGAGATTCTTAATAGGAGTCCAACCGTTTCTATTAAGAGGATGACTCCAGAAGATGCATGGAGTGGTAAGAGGCCATTCGAGGATCACTTCAAGGTAATTAGGTTCATAGAATATGCGCACATAGCTGACTAAAAAAGAAAGAAACTAGACGACAAGAGTGAAAAATATGTTTTTCTTGGAATGCGTGAAGCCTCAAAGGCTTACAAGTTTTTCAATCCAGTTTTAAAGAAAGTTATAGTGAGCCTTGATATGATATTTGATGAAGAAAAAAGATGGAATTGGGGTGTACAACCAGCAACAAGCTCACTGATCTACCAAAAGGACATAAGAAGATTGGCGTGAAATGAGTGTTTAAAACAAAGCCGAATGAAAAGGGAGAAATTGATAATCATAAAGCTTGTTTGATAGAAAATGGGAAAAAGCAGCAACAAGGAATTAACTACAAAGAAGTCTTTGTTGAACAATCACCTAGTTATATGCAATAGAGAATAGAGGAGAAATTTTATAGGCTGAAGAAAGCTTATATGGCCTAAAATAGGCCCCATGATCATGGTACAGTAGGATTGATACCTACTTTGCCAAGCTGGAATTTAAAAAGTGTACTTCAGAACATACAATGTACACTGAAGCGGGAAGTGTCGAAAAAATTCTAATCATGTCTCCCCGTGTTGATGATATGATCTATATAGGAAACTACTCTAAGATGCTAGTTGAGTTTAAGACCTCAATGATGAAAGAGTTCGAAATGACAGATTTAGGGTTAATGCATTATATTCTTGGGATTAGAGTTATCCAAAATTCTTTTGGTAACTTCATTTACCAAAAAAAATATTCAAAAGAGGCCATAGAGAGATTTTGGATGTGGAAGAGTGAGACAATTGGAACACCAGTGGAGCCTGGTTTGAAGATCAGCAAAGATGAAGGAGGAAGAGAAGTTGACAACACCTTCGTCAAGCAAATCGTTGGAAGTTTCATGTATCTCACTTCATCTAGACCTGATATCATGTAAGGTGTAAGTCTAATTAGTAGATACATGGAAAAACCAATGGACATGCACTAGAATGTTGCAAGAAAAATTTTGAGATATGTGAAGGGAACTCTGGATTTTGGAGTGTTTTACAAGAAGAGTAAGGACTCGGGCTTCTCGGGTACACTGACAGTGACTATGCATGTGATGTAAATGATAGAAAGCGCACATCAGGCATTTTTTATATGCTGATTTTAGGAGCAATATCGTGGTCTTTGAATAAGCAACCAATTGTCACCTTCTCAAACACTGAGGTCGAGTATGTGGCAGTAGCCTTAAGCTCCTGTGAAGAACTTTGGATGAAGAAAACGTTCGAAGTTCTTGGGATGAAGCAGGATAGTGATATGGTGATCTACTATGACAATGTGTCAACAATTATGTTTTCCAAGAATCCGGTGATGCATGAGAGAAGCAAACACATAGATGTATGATTTCACTTTCTTTGTGATCTATATCAAGATGGAGTTATTGAATTGAGGTTCTATAAGAGTGGAGATCAAGTGGCTGATATCCTAACCAAGCCATTTAAGCAACCAGTTTTTGAGAAGCTCATAAAGATGCTTGGAGTGTGATCAGTTCTTAGCCTTGGGCAAATGGGTCGAGATGAAGACTAGAAGTGATGAACCCTAAACTATTTTTTCAGCAGAAAATCAGTTTGAGGGAGGGTGTTGAAAGTAGCTGTTGCTACTAATTTGGGTTTAGGTCTTTTACTTTTTGATCAAATAATAATTGAGAAGTCGTTGAGGCTTAGTAAAGTAGTGTTCCTAGGTCTTAGGAGTTGGGTGAGTGTTCACCAGTCTTTGAGAGCGTGAAAAGGATTTGAAGCTAATGCTTGTGAAAAATTGCCTAGTTATCTTAAGTTCGATTAGTGGTTTATTGAGAATTCCTTTAAACAATTAAAAATAACATTGTCTTTTTTGTCCTCTTTGCCTTCATGTGCCTCTTAGTGTTTGATTTCTTTGGTCTTTTGAGCCCTTTATTATATTATGCATATAATTAATATTATATATGTATATTATATATATCGTATATAGCTACAATTGAATTTATTTATAAAATAAAAAATAAAGTCTGTATTGTCTGAGGTTCAATAGTAGGATGTAGGTATATCGTACGACATAGCGTTTAATTCTTGAATTTTGTGCCATACAAAATTAACCAAATTATTTAATATAGGAAGATAAAGAATTTTTAAATTTAAAATTTAAATTTTTTTTGAAGAATTATTGCTTTTAATTATCTTACTTTAAATTAAATTAGATACTCATATTACTTTTTTAAAATGAACAAGTGAAAAAAAGTATTATAAATAGGAGTAATGTTTTCATAATCCTCAAATCTTATAATAATATAATAATAAAGTAATGTTGAAATCATGATAAATTTGGGTAAGTGTTTTTTTTTTATTGTTGTTGGATTTGTTTATAATTTGATGATATTAGTTGTAATTTATATAAAAAACTATGGTCTATTTTAAATATATAGTCCTTTAACTAGTTAAAGAACCTATGAGTTTAATTTTTCTATATATAAGTTTTTTAATAAACTTATATGTTAATAAGGATTTATGAGTTAATTGCCCAAAAATTATTAGCGTTTAAATTGACATGGACATTTTCTCATTTTACTATATGAATTTAGGATTAATTGAAAATTTTCCTATGTGACAAATGTCAGAGGTAAAAAACATCAAAATTCAAAAATACTAAAGCTTTGAATTTGCGAAGAAGACTCGCGCGATGCAGGTGCCCCAACTTTTCTATTCTCTTTTGGCCACCTCAAGCAATAAGGTTGGTACCGTTGTGTTCGTTCGTCTTGTCAAACCCAACAATCCTTTGGTTTTATTTTCTAATATCATAGCTCTTTCGTGTACTACCAACCCTAAAAGTTTGGTTAGCATTTCTTGTCATCACTTGATGAGCAAAATTTACTCACCAATTCATCAGCGCGGTTTGGTCTGGTTGGATATGAAGATAATACAAAAAACGTACCAAATAATTTTAATCGATTTAGTACTCTTTAGCATTTCACAAAGCAAAATTGATACCGAATCATACCATATCAATTATATTCGGTAAGATTTTGGTTTGGTTTTGATTTGGAGTCAAAATGACTGAATAAAAAGTTTTACCCGTATCATGGAAACAAAATCATAAACCACTGAAGTTTATATAAGCTAACAAACCAACCAATTAATAAAATGAAACAATTTCAGCTCTGGAGACTAACCATACTAGCAACAAACTGCACCAAAACTAGTCACCAACCTGCAACAAAACACAATACACAGAGGCACCAGACAAGAGACAGCTGCAAAATGCAGCAGAAAACAGCGGCCTCCCCCATGAAAACTAATAAACCAGCAACAGCCTTCCACCTCTGCATCAGGGATCCCTTGTAAATTAGTTCACAACACATCAAAGGTGATAACGCTGCATGTCTGATAATATCGATTGTTTACCTCAACAGCATGGTCAAACCCAAAAAATATTGCCATCTTCTTCTAAAATGAGTTTCCTTAAATCTACTTGTTTGATCAACTAATATGTTCTTACCAAATTAAACATCTACAATTTTTTTATGTTAATTTTTTTTTTTCTACACATATTTAATTATTTATACTCGTATATATATATATATAATTATTAGTTTTTTAATTAGATTTTTAATTATTTTAAAAAAACTTATTCGATTTGATATTGGTGCGTGACAGTTTTTCAAAACCTTAACACTGAAATCGTACCGAATCTAAAATCTAATCCTTATGGTTTTGGTGCAGTACCGATATTCAAGTGATTTAATTATTCGGTATTTTTTCTTGTATGATATGATCCGAAATGATATAATTTTGGTTTTTCAATTCCATATGCCGAGGCCATTTGTCCACTAAATTAACGATAGTTAATTTTTTAAATATTAAAATTAAAAGAAGAGTGAGAGGGAAAATAATTTAAAATAGTAAAAAATTACATTTAGAATCCCCAACGGTGAACGATCATCTTTTCCCCCAACCTAGTGGCCATGGCAGCTCCACGGTGTCTCCGTGACTATTTGAAAAAAAAAATCATACAAAATCATCTTTCCAACCTAAATTAACAATAATCCAACAAACACTTTAATAATCATTTCAAACCTTTATCCAAGTTGCACCAATTATGTTAGCAATCTTAACTGTGAGTTAATGGTGACAATTTTTCAATCCTCAGAAAACCCATAAATGAAAAAGAATCCAATTTGATTTTTCAAGATCTATGTCGACCCTTTTCTTCTCCCTTGTTGACTTCTCACTAAGAAAACGCAGAAAGGCACAGACAGAAAGCAACTCGGAGAACAAATTACCCTTAGCATACCCAAGTATCCAAGCAATCCGCTAGAGAAAAAAATTCCCTTTTTCTTCATAGCAACCCGCTAGAGAAAAAATTCCCCAACTCTTTCCAATTCCCCTCATTTATCCACGTAAATCCTAGCTTTTTCCAATTTCCCACAGTTAATTGCTAACATAATTCATGCAAATGGGATAAAAATTTGAGATGATTAGTATGTGTTTGTTGGATTATTATTTCGGTTGGAATGATGATTTTCTATGATTTTTTCCAAATAGCTAGGAAGACAACATGGAGCTGCCATGGCTACCAGTAGCCTTTGTGAATAATTCAATGTATTGACTTTCAAGTGCTGGTTGCGGCTCAATTTATAGAGAAAACTGACACTTTCAAATAACAAGGATTGTACCTCTATATATCCCTAAAGTTTAGGAATGTTTGGCTAGCAGGTAGTTACAAAAGCACAAATTCAAATTCAAATAGGCATCCTATCTAGATGACCAACACTACCCCGCAACCTGTGCACTGACGGATAGCAACAAGGTTGGACACAAGAGCAGCGAACTAGGCGCGAGACTAGGTGACCTTTAAATAATAAATATTAAGGGATGAAAAGGGTTAAAGGAAGGTGTATAAGAAGTTCTCCTTATGAATTTGGAATTGTTCACTTAATTATATCTTAGTTATTAGTTTGTATAGAAGTTATGCTTGATATTTGGAGGTATACCATTAATCGATAATTTTGGATTATTATGTTATGAAGTATGATTATTGATAATTATGTTGTGATGATGATTAAGCCAATACTTTAGAATGAATATATTTGAGATCATTTATAGAAATATGACATTTTAACTAGTCATATTGAGTTAGATGATAAGGAAATAAGTGAGGAATTATATGTTTGTTTTGGAACTTGTTGGATAGTGATATAAGTATGACGTAGAATTGATTAGAGTCAACTTAGTGATTCCCGTCCTAGGCGGGATTAGTGTGTTGGACGTGAGCAGAAATCTTGTAAGGACAGATTTATTTTGGTTGATTTAAAAATATTCGGGTATGATCAAAACTTGGTAAGATTCCTTCTTTGACAAGAGTTGTGAGACGGGAAAAGGACCGGCCCAGTTTTTATGCATGTTAGGGACGGGTCTTGTCAACTTGGTATCAAAGACTGATTTTGGATATTTTGTTGAAGAAATTCGGATCTCGCATTTTAATTTTTTTTCCCACATGAGTTATATGTTAGTAAAGGGATTGGGATTTAATGAATTTTATTGATCATTACATACATTTTGATGGCTGGACTAAATTTCGACTTGAATTTTGGTTTGATCGAAAATGTGAGATAAAATTTGTAAATGATTTTGTAATCATAGTTTGAAAATGTAAAATGAATTTTGAATGTATCTTTATGAGGTTTTTATGAAACTTATAATGAGATTTCATACCAATTTCAAACATGTTTTTTTGAAGTTTAAGTTTGAAGTTTAAAAATATGGGAATGAGTATACGAAAATTGTTTCAATGTACGAATTACGAGATTGTAAATGGAAATACAGAATAGGTATATGATGAACATGATTTCGGAAGTATATGTTGACGATGTTTGAGTGATTAGAATTTTTAAATTGAAAATTATTTTCAGATGATTATTTGGAAATTTTACTTCACGATTTACATTTTGGTCGACTCTGATTTTAAGAAAATTTGACAAATCCTATAGAAATATTTAAAGTTCACACGTTGCGAAGTTTATTATAGACGGTAAAAATATTGATTTTATTTAAGATTCGTGGTTATGGTGTGATGTAGGTAATAGGATTATTGATAAATTATGAGAATGCAATGCTTGTTGGTGATGTGAGATGCTATGTTGCCATCTGTTGATGATATGACATGAATGAAAATGAATACATATGATATGGCATGATGATATATGATTAATGATGATGAGCATATAATGATAATGATGACATAACAATGATGAGAGAATGATGCCATGATAATGGTATGATGACATGAAGTTGAGATATATGATGATACATTTAATAACCTGATGATATGTTGCCATTGTGTAATGATGTGAAATGATATGATGTTATGGGCTGTGTGAGCTGATTGTGGAAGGTCTCAGACGTCCGGCCAGGGGCCCTTTCCTAAGGCTGGTGTAATGTGAGTAAGTTTGGCACTGGTTCCTGAGTGGATGATGGTTATTTAGTCTCAGACACCGAGCCGGGGTCTCCAGCACCTGAGACTGGTATGGGGATTTTGGCTCAGACGTCGAGTAGTGCTCCAGTTCCTTGGTCAGTTCTCACTCAGACGTCGAGAAGAGCTCCGGTTTCTGAGTGAGGAGTGAGGTTACACTCAGACATCGAGCTGGACTCTGGTTCCAAAGTGGTGTGTAGAGATACCCCCAAGAGAGTATGTGATCGGATGATGTTTAGTACTAGATATTGATTGTGATGGTAGTCTACGCGTAGTGCCATTGTTAGTAATTTGGATTGGTAATTGAGATATTACTTAACTAAGCTTTGGTATGGAATTGTGAGGCTTCTGATTGTGATAGAAAGGATGCAAATGGTAAGGTTGGTTATGCGAAATAGTTAGGTCTATACGGGATCTCGGTCTTGTTATGCTTGAATGAAGTCAAGAGTCAAACAAGTGGATTTTTATTTTGCATGAATACTTATGTGTTTTAAGAGCGTTATTACGTGATTACAATGATGACGGGTTGTTTGTATCTCTGTGTGATTTTATGAGAATTATGTTATGACACATTTTACGATATTCTGTGCAAAGTATGTTATTGGGCTTTAAGACCAGTTTCTGAATATGAATTTAGTTTAGGAAATGAATATGTGCCATAAACTCGTGATCTCGTGATACTTGTGTCTTGTGATATGATAAGCTAGGATCTGACTCTCGAATGATGTGCCTACAGATAAGTACAATGGATAAGACAATTGATACTTAGTTTTGGGAGTGAGTTGGCTGTATGTACTTGTTGTGATAACCTTGTATTGTCTAGTGCTGTGATTATTGATGTTGTTTGCTCTTTTTGATTGCTTTTAAGCAGCTTAATTATTTTGTGATTGAGTTTGTTTTCAAAATTTTGAGGAAGAAATTTTTTTAGGGGGGAGATTGTAACAACTCTGATATTCGAGAGAATGAAAAATGACCATTTTGCACTTGGAAGTCAAAGAGTTGACTTTGACCAAAAGTCAAAATGTTGAAGTTTGATTGGGACCTCTTCTAGAAGATTCGAAAAGACCATTACGAAGGTTTCAGCATCTCGAGTATGTCAGCAGGTGGTATGTCAAGAAAGGAGTTCGAATAATTAAATTATCAGTCAAGAAAGGGCAAGGGCATTTTTTTAATTTTGCCCATGGGGGCATTTTGGTATTTTCCTAGAGAATTCTACAAAATACTAGAAAACCCTTGAAATTTCTCACCCACCCTCTCCCACCAACTTTGCTAAGGTTAAAAACAGATTTTGTGTGAGAGAGAAGGAAGCATGGGAATTCGGTGGAGCAGGGCCAAAAACAAGGAAAAAGAAAGAAAGAAACCAAACCGTGAAGAAGGTGAGAGGAAAAACCAGGGGGAAGAAAGGAAAGAAGAGAAAAAGAGAAAGAAAGAGATGAGGGAGAAATAAAGAGAAAAACGGGTGAGGAATACTAGACCCAAAAGGAAGCCCGTGAAGGAAAGAAAAAGAAATTATGAACTTGGGCATCGTTCCAAGTTTTTGTGCAGGGAAGCATGGAAAATAGCATGGTGACATTCCCCTGAGGGTCGTACGATCACTATAGATTAGAAATAGGAGAGTTAGAACAAATGGTGGTCGTGGGAAGGCTGGAGAAGCCATGGCTGTGAGCAATGAGCAGCTAATTATGTCATATAGGTATGTTTCTTTGCTATTGATACTATAGATCTCTTTCTGAAGTTGTGAAGATGAAGATTGATGATTAGAACATAAAAAACGGACGTAAAATGGTCGAGTTATGGCCGGGTCCAAGTCGTGGGTCGCAGCTGACCCAGTTGCACGAAAACGGATCGATGACCCAAGGTTAATGATGATCCCTATGACGCGTATGAAGCCCACGCGCAGAGGCCTTTCGGTGGCGCTTGGGGAATCGATCAACATGAAAAAAATTTAGGCTGCCATTCTGAGTCCAATGGTCCAAAGTTTGAGTTAGTTGGATGTTGTATGAGAAAATTATGCTTGTTCAAAGTTCTAGGTTTATTTAAATATCCTTGTATAATTCCAAAATTTTGAGAGTTATTAAGGGTTGGTCAAGGAATTAATTGTGGTCAAGTCTTAATCTAGGGAACCTTATAATAATAAGTATTAAGGGATAAAAAGGGTGAAAGGAAGGTGTATAAGAAGTTCTCCTTATGAATTTGGAATTGTGCGCTAAATTATATCTTAGTTATTATTTTTTATAGAAGTTATGCTTGATACTCGGAGGTATACCATTAATAGATAATTTTTTATTATTATATTATTAAGTATGATTATTGATAATTATGTTGTGATGATAGGGACCCGATAGTGGCAGAGAGACTCTTCTTGGCGGCTACTGGATTAGTGCATGGCTTGCATTCAAGCATACTATGTCATTGAAGAACATTTAACGTGTACCTAGTTTGTGTAAGCTACAATCCAACTGAAAAGTAGGAGACCTCTAACCCCAAAAAGTAACTTAGACGCCCAAGATCTTTTACCTCAAAATCAACCTTCAATTGAATAATAAAAGAGTGCATAGTTAGGACTATATCATCAACATAGAGTAATAGAAACATAACATGTTAGGACTATATCATCAACATAGAGTAACAGAAACATAACCTATCCGTGGTGCCGATATATGAACAAGGAGTGATCGGCACAACTTTGTTGGAACCCATAAGTCAACAAAAATGAACTGAGATGCTGGAACCAAGCCTATGGAGCTTGTTTTAAACCATACAAGGATTTTTTAAGCTAACCAACATGATGAGGTCGGCTGGGATCAACAAACCAAGGTGGTTGGGTCATAAACACGGTTTCAATTAAGAACTTGTGAAGAAATGCGTTCTTCACATCTAATTGATGAAGAGCCAAGTTGTAGGAGACAATGATACTGAGGATAATTTGGATAGTTGTGGGCTTGATGACTAGGCTAAAAGTCTCCTCAATCAATTCCGGGTTGTTGATGAAAACCCTTGGCTCCTAAACGAGCCTTATAGTGCTTAACAGTACCAAACTACTTTTTTTTTTTTTTATCATGAAGACCCATTTACAACCCATAATATTTTGGGTGGAGATAGGAGGGATCAGGACCCATGTCTTTTGGGCAAGTAAAACATTGAATTATGCCAGCATCGGCGAACGCCATGTTGGAATTTTGGAGGCTTGACTCACACACGGTGGTTCAAGGTTAGAAGTGAGATGGGCAGCAAATGCATGGGAGATGGGGTAACGGGAAACAAAAAACGATCGAAATTTGGGCTTGTAGATTCCAAAGTGTGAGCGAGTATGAATGGTGGAAACAATTGGATGAGGGATAATAGAAACATTAACATGGACAATGGGTTCCAGCGATGAGCTGGGTGCAACGGCGAGGAACCGTAGCTAGTAAGCGGGGTCGCAGGAGAAAGAGTAGTTAAGCTCGACGCAATAGTGGGCGAGAGGTCAGGTGAAGTGACAGAGTGGGATGGCCGAAGGGCAATGGGTTCTGGAGTGGGAGATGTCTCGAGTAGGGATGATTGCGATAAAGGGGCTAGAGAAAGTGAAGGAGACCTACACGAAAATAGAGGTAGTTGTACCTACGGACTAGGCTCATGGGCCTAAGGGTTATGTCTTTCCTATTGGGCCACAAAGAGAGGCACAAAGACAAGGTCTGGGCCTATGGGGTTGGAGAGAACATTAGTAACAAATAGGAGCTAGTTCTCATTGAAGGAGACCTGCCACGAAATGAAGACACGACCTGTGGGAGAATGAAGGGATCAATATCCCTTATGCACAGAACTGTAACCAATAAAAACACAAGCAGTAGAATGTGATTGCAATATATTAGATACATAATCTCCAAGATAAGGATAACAAGTGCACCCAAAAACTTTAAGGCCATGGTAGCCTGGGCCAATACCAAACAATGAACTAAATGGGGAAGCCCACTTCATGATCGGGGTATGTAATCTGTTAATAAGAAAAACAACAACGTTGATGGCTTCAGCCCACAACTTGTGAAGTAAATTGGCGAATAGCGGCAATGTACGACCCAATTTAGAAATATGTATGTGTTTACGCTCGAAAACCCCATTCTGTTGAGGAGTATGTGGGCAAGAAAACTGTTGATGAATCCTTTTTTACTACACAGCTGAGAGAAAGAATAATTTTGAAATTCACCACCCCTAACACATTGAAAAACTTCGATTTTTGTTGAAAACTGATTTTCAACAAAAGACAAAAAATTAGAAAAATGTTAAAAAACTTTAGACTTATGTTTCATCAAAAAAACCCAAGAATAGAGAGTAAAATCATTTGTTAATAAAACATAATAACGATAACCAAAATTAGACAACACATGAGACATCCAAACATCATAGTGTATTATTTGAAAGGGAAAGGTATAACAATATTCAACAGGCTAAAACAATAACCTGGTGGATTTCCCTAAGGCACAATCATTACAGAATTTTTTTCTCATAAGGGATGCTGGAAAGTTCCTCGACATGGTTAAGGGTCATGGCTGAAAGATGGTGAGATTGGATTGGATTACTAGGTACGTTTACACTTTGAGTCAATAGATATTTTTATAGGACCAATTACATAAATTTAAATGTCTAAACTAAGTCAAATGATGAAGAAATGAGTAAATCCCAGTCGGAACACGTCGCGGGTCAATGACCCGAGTTGCAGGAACTGGGCCGACCTAGTTCCAAGCTTGAAGATGACCCATTGACGCGCATGAACCCCACGCGTAGTGGCTTCAGGTGGCGCATGAGGGAGTGTATGGCTGAATCTGGAGGAATGATCAACATAAAAAATGATCCCCTTTGTGTACTGAGTCTAATGGTATAATTTTTCGAGATAATTGGATGTCGTTTGAATACAGATTTGGTTGTCGGAAGTTATAAGCATATAGGTAAAAAAATCAAGTAAATATGGGAAAGTTTGGAAATTCAGAAGATCATAATATTTTGGGTAATGGATTCTCATGATGAATTAGGAAGAGTAAAGTGATTAAAGGAAGTATGTTTAAGGTGCATAACTAAGGGTATTGGTTGTTGAAATTATGAGTAAATAAATGTTATGTGAATATTATTCGTATTGTTGTTATTATTATTCTTAGTATATTTGGATTTAACTTGTAGGAGTGTACTTGAGTAGTTATGTGAATGTAATTTACATTTTGTGATATGGTATTGAGAATAAAAGAAATATGTGGAAAGGATAGTTATTTAAGGGATAATATATATGATTATGTTGTTGTGCTTACTTTTGATATTAAGGACTTAAATATGGTTGTACATGAGTCCCCTTACATTTGGATTTTTGACAAAGTGGATTATGATAAAAAGGGAGTTTATAAGGAATTAAGAGGAAGGTTTGTATTGGTAAATCATTCTTGTGAGTTTAATGGAAGGAAGGTTGTGGCAACTTGGTGAGTAAAAGGTTGGTAGTAAATTGATTTGTTTTGCATAATATTGATTATGCCTAATGATCTTTTAAGCTTGTAACATGGAGATTTGTTATTAATGTCCTATTTATATGATCTGTGTGAAAATGATGTTGGTTGTAGACCTCCCTTTAATTTATCATTTATTTTACTTTATAAATTACGAATTTATATCTCTTATTTGAAAATTTTTTAATTCATAGAAATTTCTACAAACTAAATTATAACGACCCGTCCCAAATTTTTGGGATTAATTAAGATTAAAACTAGGAATTGCTGGGCTAATCGGGGATTAGTTGAGAATTATTGGACGTTCAGAGCGAAATTACGATTTTACCCTTGGACGAGGGCAAAAAGTTGACTTTTGACCCGAAAGATTTAATGCACTAGGATCGAGGACCGTTACGTAGATCTAGTGGATACGAGTCCGTAGACAGGCGGCACGTCAAAATCGAACATTCGACGGGAAATTTACAGGTCACGGAAGTTTCGATGCACTATTGCACATTTTATGAGACGAGTACCATTTGTCATTAAGTAGGCCCAGATATTTGTTTCAGGCCCAATGGATGATTGACAAGTGTCACTCATCCATTGCTCACTTCCCTCACATACATGCATCTGCACCCCTTCCCTTTTCATTCGATCCAAAACCGAGAACCCTCCTCCATTTCAATCCATCCTTATCCCAACACCTTCTTGAGACCTTGGATAGACAGAGGAAATAAGAGTGAGACCAGAGGAACGGAGAGGGACAGCGGAATTGCTGTGAACGGCTCAGGAAACCATGAAAAAGGTAAAAATCGAAACTCGTGGCTTTTGAATTCGAAACTTTGGATTTGGACGTTGCGGTTATGTTTTTGGTGGTGGTATGAGCCATTTGGGACCGGAATGGAAGACAGAGGATGGCTGTATGGGGCAGGCAGGAAGCTTTCAATGTTTTGAATCCATAGATCCACTACATAGGACTAGATGATCATGTAGGAAGCAACGGCTTTGAAAACGGGCCAGAAACGAGGGAGGTAGAACAGAGGTTAGGGGTGATGACGTCATGTCATCACCTGTCAGATTGTCAGGTGACGTGGCCTAATGAGGGATGGACATATGGCAGTTTCAGTGCATAGTCAGCCTGACATGTCAATGACATGAACCAATCAGAGGGTGCCACGTGTCACTAACATGTCAGACATGTGGACCTATGAGCTACTGACACGTGGCATTGTCAAATGACACGTGTCAGTGTCAATGATGACATCACTGCTAACGTCAGCATTGACTTTGATGACGTCAGTGTTGACTTTTTGGTCAACTTTGACCTCATCTTTGACCCGTACATGGGGGTGCATGGGCATATATTTTGAGGTGGGACTACGATCATTTTAAAAGTTTCGACGATAGGAATCCAATGATGGTGGTTTCGAGTCGATTGGAGATTGTTTAGTTGGTGAAATTGAGGTTTAAAGCCTAGGGAAGTGTGTCCGAGATACGTTGACTTTTCCGGGAATGTTCAAGGTTCTTTTTATAAACTTTTCTTAGTTGGTAGTGACCTTTGAGTATGTTTTGGATAGGTCTGGATGACCTAGAGAGGTCGAATTAGCCCGAAAAGGCTTATGACACGCGTATCGAGGCACAACATGAAAGGTCTGTGAGTGGACATTTTTTATGAATATGATGCATGCATAAATGTATTATATGTGTTTATAAGCATGTTTTGAGATGACATGAGTGCATGTGATGTAAATATGAATTTTTTGGAAATTTCGGACGAAAATGCGTTATTGCATGTAGTTCGAGGTTTCTGCTTTATATGATGTTTGGTTTCTGCCGAATGTACTACGTGCTTGTGTTTTATGTGATTCTGAGGTTTCACGGAGAGGCATGAAACTGAGAAACTGATTTACGATTTTGAGGATTTCACAGAGATGCGTGAAATCGAAATTCAGGCGTGAGTTCCAGTTGAAAGGTGATAAGAAAGTGGTTTAGAAATGAGAATTGGTTTTCAGCTTTGGAAATATCTTTCAGGGGTATGACCCAGTTGAATTGAGGTTTGACTTAGAGTATAGTCAAACGTGAGATTAGTCAGACAGAGACCTAATTATGAGTTTTACGAAGGATATTTCAGGCATGAGACCTAATTGTGTAGTTGATAGGATTCGAGGAATCCTAGGATATGAAGTGTCGTAGGACACTGGTTTTCGAGCTGTGACCCATTTAGTGATGTTCCGTGGTTGAGGCCTTACTGATGATGGTGACGCTCGCATTTGGACTGCAGATGTGTTCCTTCCGGAGGGGTCATGATGCATTGCCTGTTGTCAAGCAGCCGTGGGAAGCAATGATTAAGGAAGGCTCGACTTAGGAGTGTTGATGGTATCCTCTGAGATCGATCGAAGATGTGTTTGCGATGATCAAGAGATAGTCGCGGCGAGTGATGTGTTCACGGTGACATACTAGGATTGTGAGCGGTCTTGAGCTATATGCATATGTGCTAGGATTAGAACCGTGATTGACATTAGGATGAGTTCCCATGGGATGTGTTCCCACGTGTTCGATGATATGGGCCGAGGTTCCATTCTGGTTTGCTTGATTTGGTTTTGGGAAGAGGCACTGTATCATTCAGTTTTGGGCGGAGACCCTACTGTGATACTGGCTTCGATTGAGAAGCATTTTTCACTGTGTTTTGATTTGGGAAGCAATACGTCTTGCGTCTGAGAAAGTATTTGAAATAACTGTCTTATGATGCATACCTGCTTTTACGTGAAGGGTATAAATTTATTTTCGATATAAATGATTTTTATAAACTGTTGTTTTATCCACTCATAACTTTTAATGGTTTTAATACCCTTCAGGTTGGTAGCAGATGCAGGTTGTAGCAGAGATCGAGACATCACATTCCACCGCTGATCCTATGTGCTCTGATGGACCCCGAGCAAGGGACGAGTTTATCCCTAGTTTGACACGCGTTGTTAGACGGGAGTAGGCACATCCCATGATAATCCAGGGGGATTGGGATGGGTCCTGTAAAAAATTATTGTGATATAGTCTGTTAGAATATAACAATGCTAATTAAGGCCTGAACAAGAATGGAGCATTGCCTATCAGGGAGTGGGTTGGATTTGGACAGTAACCCTGCACTGATGGATTTAATTTGGTTAATGTAATAAAGTCTGGATATGACTACAAGTGGTAATATCCTTTATCTAACAAAGAGTTGTCAGACGGGAGCAGGACTGTTCCGATTTTCACGGGATGTAGGGACGGGTCCTATCATTTTTAGTTGAGTAGATATTTTTTATTGTTAACACTTGTCTAGAACAGTTTGGGCCTCTTCCCATGATCTCCTTTACCGACTAACTACATGTATAAATATGTGTGTGATTATGTGAGAGAGGGACTTCGGGGAGAGTTGGCCGAAGAGAACAAAAATAAAGTTCACCGTGAAGGAGTGAAGGAGTGAACGTGAAGGAAGAAGGGAAGGAAGAGAAAATAAGAGGGGGGAAAGAGAAGAAAAATAAAGAGAACAAAGAAGAACGAATGGGAGGAAAAACCTGGAGAGGAGGAGGAACTTTCATGGCCGTGAAGCTTGAAAAAATATTGTGGCACGTCCCCATGTTTTGAGATAGTCTAGCTCGAAACCAAGGGCCGTGGTGAGTTAAGAAAGTTCCTGTGCCCATTCTAGGCAGAAAAGTGGAGGGTTGGACAAAGGAGGGCTCGAGGAAAGCCTTTGAAATATTGGTCGAATTGTGTAGGTATGTGTTCCCAACTTTTAGTATGAGTTTCTCTCTTTTGTGATTATAGACACATTTCTGGGATTGAGAAGATTAAATTTGGTGAAGAAAACAATATAAAAGGACATGAAAATTTGGTTTAAGAATTGAATCGCAATAGGGTCGGGCGACCCGGGAGACCTGGCTGGAGGTCAGGGGTGAGTAGCCCTGTGACTGTGCTGCAGTCGCGCATAAGGGCCACTCGCAGGAGCCGCAACGACGCGTGAGAGTTCATCCAGTGGTTTCTGGCAGTGCAGTCAACACGAAAAATATTTCTCTCTTCATTCTGAGTTCAATGGTACTATGATTGTGTCAAATGGATTTCGTTTGAGTATAGTTTTGGTTATTCAAATTATTACGTTATATTATAAACTTAAATTAGATTTTGGTTAACTAAATTAGATTTATTAGTCTAAATTATGGTACTTGGTTTTAGGATTAAAGAATAGATATGTTAATATGGTTATGAATATATTGATGATTATATGATTGCTATGATTGTGATGAATTAGGATGAATTAAAATGTGAAAAAAAAGTATTATCTATGTTAATAACATGATGGTCCTATGATGTTATATACATGATGTAATGTTATTATAGTTGATATTGTGAGATGTTGAGTATGTGCACTTTATTGTGTATGTTGTGATGCTAATTACTTATGGATACTAGACAATAGTAATATGTTTGGTGTACGTAGACTTTTGTGATAAAGTATCTTAAACAAATTAGTTAAGGAACTATGAATTTGTGATAAAGTTTATTAATAGATTTAATGTCAAATACATAGGTAATTGAATGGGTAAATGTTCATGATTTTAACAATAGAAGTAAAACCCCAATTAAGGTCAAAATTCAAGGTTACGCTAAGAAGTTTGGGAAGTTAAACCTAAAACTATTTTGGATAATTAGTGTATGTAAAAGCTTATTTATCCTTAAGTTGTATGTGTTGTTTTACTCATTTAATTAGTATGAATATCATGATTACTAGTGATGAATTGTGACTATCTTGTGTATGTGATTATATATGTGGTAGTCGACGGACAATATGGGAGGTGAAATTGGTTAAAGGATTGAAAGTATGTAAATATACATAATTGTATTTGAAATTGAATATGGTCAGGTAGTAAAGATTACCACTTGTCGGGGAAGTGGGTTGGAAATGGGTGAAACCCCACAAGGGTGGATTTAATTTGGTTAATTTTCTAAATTATGAACTTAAATCAAACTGATAATATCCCTTTTCTGACACAGGCGGTCAGACAGGAGTAGGACCTGTCCGGTTTTCATGGTATTTTGGGACAGGTCTTATCATCAGAGGTAAAAGCAACTTTTGATGGAGGAGATCGGAAAGGAAGACAATCTAGGCTAATAGGATATAAATCACCCTTACATGGGCCCTAAAACAAAACCGCACCATTAGTGAGATCATGAATAACAAATCATGTGGGCTGGAAGGTTAGACTAACAAGATTATCACGAGTGAATTTTGCAACAGAAAGAAGATTTTTACGGATTGTAGGAACATGAAGGACATTAGAAAATTTGAAAATATAGGTACTTGAGGAGAAGGAAATGTTACCAGTGTGCGCAACTGGAAGAGATTCACCATTACCCACAATTACTCCATCATGTGAACCATAAGCAGTAGTATTAGTCATACCTTGATCATTAACAATCATGTGATGAGTGACACCAGTATCCGGGTACCAATTTGGATCAGTAGAATTAGACATGTGCATGCCACCAAATGCACCAGAAAGATCATCCTCAGCGGACCAATTTGGGTAGTTAGCAGAAATATGGTCGTACTGTTGATAGGACTAACACTTTATATGGGGATGGCTGGAAGGATGAGAGCCTAGGATGCCCTATTGAGGTCATGAATTGGACATATTTTAGGGCTTAGAGGACCAGCCCTTATAACTATTATTGGAGGGTCCATTGTAGCGTGAACTCCCACTTGAGTTGTCAGAACGACCACCACAGTAATTCAGTGAGTTTTAACCTCCCTTTGATTGTTTGCCTCCACGAGAAGCATAGGAAGCTTTTAGTGCTGATGTAACGACCCGTCCCGAATATCGGGATTTAATAATATTTAATTGTGATTTACTAATCTGGGATTAGTTGGGCGATTTCGGACGAATTGTGCAAAATGACCGTTTTGCCCCTGAGTGTGGGCAAAACGTTGACTTTTAATTCGGATGGTCAAATGGACTTTGACCGATGACCGTGACGTAGTTCGGGACGTCACGAGTTCATAGACTGGTGGCACATTTGATTTCGACGTTCGTGGTGAAAGTTATGATGTACGGAAGTGCAAGGGCATTTTCGTAATTTTGGCATATTAGGGGCCAAATGTTGACTTTTTGACCGGGATGTCCGATGGCCAAGGGCCAAGGACCGTTGCGTAGGTCTCGTCGATACGAATCCAACGACAGGCGGCACGTCGAAAACGGAGTTCGGGTGACCAAGTTACGGGTCACGGATGTCTGGGGGCAAAATGGTAATTTGTCAACCGGAGGGCAAAATGGTCTTTTACCATTGAATCTTGCTGCCTGGCAGTGACATCTGTCACTTTGTCATCTTCTTTGCCCCAGATAACATGGAATCATGTATTAAGGGAGACACAATTATTCTTACTTTAGACACTAATTCCCTAATTTGTGGGTTGTCTTAATGATTACCAATTAGCAGCTAATTAACCTCTGTCTCAGCTCCATTGTGCAATTGGGAGACTGAGGAAGCCGAATTGAGTGTGAGGCTCGAGTGACAGTGAGGCCCCTGGGTTAATTTTTAAACCGAAAAATCGTGGAAATTGGGGGATTTGCGAATTCGACAATATGAGCGGTGAGGATCACAATTGTGGATTCAATTCGACTTCTGGGATTGATACGAACATCTCTGCAATGAAAACGACGAGAAATGGTGCCGTATTGTGGAAGAACAGAAGCTTCCATGGCAGCTCAAAGTCGAGCTTGTGTTCAGTGGGTTTGAGGTAAGTAATTCTCAAATTGACCTTGTAGAAATGTCCCTTACACTCTCACGATGCTAACTGAATGAATTAATTTGGAAAACAGGGACGATATCGTGAAACCCGATTTGAAAACCCGTCGAGGATCGATCGAGAGTCGTGAGGATTGAGACCACGATTTGTGTAATTCGATTTACAGAACTTAAATGGTGATTGATTACAAGGGATCAGTTGAAAGAACGGATTGATTCGATGTTGTTTTGGGTGAGATTGAACCGGGTCCTATCGCGGGTTTTTCAACCCGTTTACCAGAGAAACGGGCGAGGATGGTGACTGTAGCAGTCACTGTAGCAGGCGCGTGGCTTTCACGCGCAGCCACTCACGGCGGCGCGTGACGGCGCGTGGGCACGAATCTCGAGGTAAGGTCAACATGACTTTTGTCCTATACAATGTAACGAACATTTTGGGATTGGTTTCGTGTCGATCGGACACCGTTTCGTTATTGTTCGGGATGTCCGAAGGTTTTAAATCCAGTTTAAAAATACTTAAAAATTCGGGAAAATTACGGGACTTGAATAGGATGTTAATGGTGAGGTTAGTAATCCTCTAATGTGATTTGAACAGGATTGGGAGTCCCGGTGATAGTGGTGTGGCCCGGGAAGGCCTATGGCACGCGTATCGAGGCGCTCGGTTAAACGGTCTGTGAGTGGACGTTGGTTCATAAATTCGATGCATGCATAACTGTTTTATGATTGTTATAATTATGATTAAATGATTTACTTTGGATATCGGTGAATTTAAAATGATTTCACGCATTTCGAGGTGAATTACGTATTTGCACGTAAACCGAGATTTTCTGGATTTTCACCGATTTCCATAAATGTGGTTGGATATGATTTCATGAAACGGTTACGAACTTGAATAATGTAAAGTCGGGCCAGGGGCCCAGTTGAACTATGAAATCGGGCCAGGGGCCCAGTTAACTTGTGGAATCGGGCCAGGGGTCCAGTTGATTTCTACACGTGATTGCGGGTCGGGGACCCTAAAATGGAATTGAATAAATGTTTTCTGGTTTACATTTTATATATGTTCACATGCTGGAATCTATAAATGGTTTTGATGATATTTCGGTTATGGCACGTTTCACGGTATTTGGGCATGAGACCCGTTTGATGAAACGTAACGAATGGTTCGGATTTTATCTATGTATACCTATATGTTTTGCATGTGGATATCTATAAAATGTATTTGGTACTGCACTGTATAGATCCTTCCATATTATATTGTCTCCTCCGGATGAGGTACCCCGGAGAGGTCACGGACGTCTAGTACGTCCAGCGTCTATGACGCTAAGCATCGGGGATGCTGTACCCGAACGGGGTTCGGGGATTGAACTCGGAAATTGAGACCCGAGTGGCACGCGTAGCCTTGTGATTGTGACCTTATTGACGTCAGGGACGTCAGACATCAGGGATGTCGGATTGGAGTGTATAGTGCAGTGGCTAAAATAATGGTTATGGTTTATATTATATGCCTTATGGTTCATATTACTGGATTTATGAAATAACTCTTGGATTTACTTTTGGAAATTGAAACTATGCTTTGGTTTCCGGGCTAAGGCCCTAATGGTTATTTCTAAATAAATATGGATTATTGGTTTTGGTGCATGCATATGATTTTACTGAGGGGCATAAATGTCTTATAAATGTTTTAAACAGACTTGTTTATTTTCGTCCACTCACAGCTTTTGTTTTCAATGCCCTTCAGGTTGATTCCGGATACGACTGCAGCAGAGACTTGAGCATCGCACACCTCCTCCATCGATCCTTACGCACTCTGGAAGCCCTTTTGGGCAATGGCAATCGGTTATCCCTTGTCTGGCGCCTCTTGTCAGACGGGAGCACGTCACATTCCATGGTAATCCCGGGGGGATTGGGATGGGTCGTGTCAGCTGATTTAGTTAATGCACTCAAAGAATGCTGAGCCTCAAAGGAAAGAAGTCAAGCTCGAAGATCAGGGAATTCGAGCAGAAGAGGAAAATTTAGGATGGCAGTGACGAGCATGGAGAAATTAAGGCCCAAGCCTCGAAGAATCGAGGAAACAAGATCAACATTAGTCACAGGTTCGTTGGTCGCCGCCAAAGAACCTGCAAGAGACTTGGCATGGGAGAGGTATTCATATACAGTCTTTCTGCCTTTAGAGACAAACATCAGTTGGAAGCGAAGTTGAGTTTCATTTGCAAGAGAATATTGGGAGAAATTTTGTTGAAGGCACTCCCATATTTGGCGAGAAGTGGAGAGGCCAACAACTTGAGACAACACGGGCTTTGTAAGTGTCGAGGGTTAGTTTGAAACCATGTATATTAGGCAGGATTTGGTAAAAGAGTTTGTTGGTTAGTGAGAGTTGTTAAAGGGGAGGAAATATCTGTTGCAGAAGGCACGAGGGAGGGAAGATTTTGGGGTGGGCATGGGTGAGAGCCATCATCGAATTTCCAAAGATTGTGGCCAAAAAGGAAAGGCTTAACTTGACTTTTCCAGATTAAGTAGTTGGTTTCTGTCAACTTGTAGAGACATGAGTGGAGATATTAGGTGTGGAAGAAGTGGTTAAGGGATCCATTTTTCAAAAAAGGCAGTCTGCGTTTGCGGAGTTGGAGGAAAAAAAAGGAGGGAATTTTTTGGGCTTTTAACCTAAGCTCTTAATACCATGTGAATAATTCAATGTATTGACTTTCTAGTGATGGTTACAGCTCAATTTATACAGAAGACTAACACTTTCAAATAACAAGGATTGTATCTCTATATCCCTAAAGTCTAGGAACGTTTGACTAGCAGATAGTTACAAAAAAAAAAAATCAAAATTCAAACAGGCATCCTATCAAGATTACCAAAAGCCTTAACTTGTTTCCATCATCAATTGATGGTGGATGAGGAAAATGAAGAATAGAAGGGAAGATAAATAAGAGGGAGAAAGAGAGAGAGAAAAGGGAGGTGACCGAGAAAGATTGAGATCAAAGAGAGATGGAGAGAAAAAAGATGAAGAGAGACATAGAAGAATAGAAGATAGATGAGAGAGAAGAAAGAAGAGAGATTAGGGAGGCAACCTAGACTAAGGCTAACCACAATGGGGGTTGTATCTCGTCGGGCTGCCACAACGTACTTAGGCCATCCACAATAGTAGTCTATATTTAAAGTTGTATTTGTAATGGATGCAATTTCAAATGTAGACCTAAATGAATCTTTGAGGTTAGATAGCATCTTGCTCATAATAAAAGTTTTTATTCTTTGAGACTACATAAGAACCTAGTTTTTATTCTTAACCGAGAAATATTGCCCACTTTGATCCCAGCCTTTACGGTTTTGTTTTTAGGAACTCACGTGCAACTTCCCAGTAGGTCACCCATCTTGGGATTGCACCAGCCCCTACTTGCTTAACTTTGGAGTTCCAACAAACCTTAAAGTCAATGAGCTCCCAAAAGGCCTTGTACTAGATAGATACGTGCCCACACATATAAGGTACTTCACCTTTCCCTCCCCAAGCGATGTGGGATTGTTCACCGTTCTTCACAAGACACGAGTCTTACAATCCACTCCCTTGGGGCCCAGCGTCCTCACTGGAACACTTCTGGTCGAGGTCCAACTCTGATACCATTATGTCACGACCCGACCCATCTAGCACGATATTGTCATCTTTGGGCCCAGCCTTCATGGTTTTATTTCTAGGAACTCATGTGCAACTTCCGAGTAGGTCACCCATCTTGAGATTGCACCAGCCCCTACTCTCTTAAATTTGGAGTTCCAACCAAACTCAAAGCCAGTGAACTCCCAAAATATAACGACCCGCCCCAAATTTCGAGATTAGATTAGTGACTAATTAAGGATTAGTGAGGTTAATCGGTGATTAGTGGGGTACTTTTGGACGAACGACGCAAAATGACTATTTTGCCCCTAGAATGGGTAAAATGTTGACTCTTCGTTCTGGCGGTCAAATGGACTTCAGCCGATGACTATGACGTAGTTCAGGACGTCACGAGTTCATTGAAAGGTGGCACATTCGGTTTCAACTTTCGAGGGAGATGTTATGACGTTCCGAAGTTCAGAGGTATTTTGGTAATTTGGTTAAAAGGGGTAAATAGTTGACTTTTGACCTGGGAGGTCCAATAGTCGAGGGTCGAGGACCGTTACGTAGATCAGGTCGATACGAATCCATAGACAGATGGCATGTCGAAATTGGACTTCGGACGGGAAAGTTATGGTTCACGGAAGTTCGATTTCATTATTGCACACATTACGAGGCAGCGATGATGTGGCAATATTTGATTGGGCAGATATTTTAAGTGGTACCCATGGATGAGTGACAAGTGTCACTCATCCTATTGGTGGCTTCCATAAAAAGTGGATCTAACTAATTAAATAATATTAAATTAATTATTTTATAATTTAATCCTACCCACCTTCCATCCTAGCCCTTCATCTCATCTAATCCCTTCATCCTAGCCATCCAAACCTCCCTCCCTCACACTTGAACACCAGCCATCATCTTCTTCTGTTTTTCTTCAAACAACCCGAGTACCCCTTCATCCTCCATTTTGTCTCTAAAAATAAGAACACACATAGCACATAGCAACCTCACCACCATTATCCATTCTTGGGTCGTGAGAGTGACTGAAGTGATGAGGACGTGGACGACGGGCCACGACGGTGGCCACGGCGGAGGAAAACCGGGAAACCGCGAGGTAGGTGGTTTGAAAATTTGAAAGTGAGTTTGAAGGAGTTTTAATCGATTCTAACATTAGGAAGGGCTTTCTGGTGATCGTAGGAGTCGATTAGGATTGGAACCATGGCCAGAGGTGGTCGATGACGGCCGGAAACCATGAGTTCTTTTTTCGGGTAAAAAATGGCGGATCGAGTTCCAAGGGATGTCGATCATTTTGGTGGCTTAGACGTTGGTTGTGGAGGAGAAACAAACTCAGGTAGCCCAGAACCGTGACGAATAGTGGCTGGAGAAGGGAGAATGCGGCGGTGGAAAAATGGAGGAGTTTACCTCGTTCGGAAAGGTAACCTCAATGTCCATTTTCTGTGATTTTAAATGGTAGAAAGAGAGGAAATGGAATTAGGAAGAGATTAGAATCAAAATGGGAAGGATTGGAGTAAAAATGAGGGAGAATGGACCGTGAACCGTGACCGCCATTTCGGTTAGACCGAACCGGTTCGAACCGGTCTGAATCGGATTGGCCAGAGGTTGAAGAAGGTGAATAGTGCTAGCACATGAGGGTGCATGGTGGGTCCTATGGGGAAGTGTTCAACATGACTTTTAATCTATTCGATACAACGAACATTTTGGGACTTGTTTTGTGTCGATCGGACACCGTCTAGATAATGTTCGGGATATCCGAAGGTTTAGGATCGAGTTTAAAAATAGTTAAAAATTCAGAAAAATTACGGGGTTTTAATGAGAGGTTAATAAGGTAGTTAGTAACCCTCTAGATTGATTTGGAAAAGTTTGGGAGTCTCGGTGATGACGATTAGCCTGGTGAGGCATACGACACGTAAATCGAGGCGGCAGCTTAGGACGGTCTGCGAGTGGACCTTGTTTTCTAAACTTTGATGCATGCATAAATGTTTTATATGCTTTATAGATATGATTCTATGATGTTGATTTGGATGGTTATGATTTACATGATTTCACGCATTTCGAGGCAATTTACGTGTTTACACGTAAATCGATGTTTTCGGTTTTGAACTGATTTTCCGTACTTATAGTTTTGGAAATGATTTCATGAAATGGTTTTGGATTTGAAAAGGTAAACTCGGGTTCGAGACCCATTTGTTTTGGAAACCCTCGGACTCGAAGTCCATTTAGTTACATTTTCGGGCCAGAGGCCCGATTGGTTCTTAAATAGATTTCGAATTTGGAAATATGGACCGGGCAGGAGACCCATTTGATTTGCCAACTCTCGGACCTGATGTCCATTTGATTTAACCAAGCATCGAGCCGGAGGCCCAGTTGGTTTACGTATCGGGCTCAAAGCCCAGTTGGTTTGCGTATCGGGGTCGAGACCCAGTTGACTTACGTATCAGGCACGAGGCCCATTTGGTTTACGAACTCGTGCACGAGGCCCATTTAGTTACGAAATCGGGCACGAGGCCCATTTGGTTTTCGAAATCAGGCACGAGGCCCATTTGGTTTACGAAATCGGGCCCGAGGTCCAGTTGGTTTACGATTCGGGCCGGAGGCCCAGTTTGTATATGGATTCGGGCTTATGGCCCAGTTATGTTTTAAGATTTTGATTTCGGGTCGGGGACCCATAAATGAATTTATGGTTCATGACGGTTTATGGGGACCGACATGAACCCTTGAAAGGTTTTTATGGTTCATGACGGTTTATGGGGACCGGGCATGAACCCTTGAAGGTTTTAAGAATGATTTCAAAAGGTTTTTCGTATACCATCCTTTATATATGAATTTTCTCCTCCGGGGAGGGTCGTTGGCCTGGGTGGACCCCGGAGTAGTCACGTAGCACTAACTGAGTGGAGTCGCCCTCGTTGGGTTTCTTACTCTCAAAAAGGCTATGGATTATAACCTCTAGGGAGGGTCATTGATCTACGGACATTGACCTAGGTGGACCCTGGGAAGGCTTGGGCTTTAAGACCCCGGGTAGCACACGCGTAGCTCTAGATACCATGATAGGATTGGTTATTTGATATATATTGATAAACATGATTTCAATTGGTTTGCGAAATTATGTTTTATGATTGATAAATGGATTTGTACTGAGAACCCACATATGTTTCTTCTGTTCTAGTTTTCTGTAAATGGATTTAGGCAGGGGCCCGTATGGATTTGGTTGTTTAAACATATGTGGTTTGAGAAATGGTTTTACTATGCATGCATGCTTTTTAGTGAAGGTCATAAAGGTCTTTTATGAAATGTGTTTTATCAAACTATTACTTTTTGTCCACTAACAATCTTTCTGTTTTTAATGCCCTTCAGGTTGATTACAGTGTGGACTATAGTAGAGACCGAGACATCACATACCTCCTCCGGATCCTGGCATACTCTGGAAGCCTGGGGGCTAAAGGTTCAAATTTTCCCTGGTCTAACACTCCGTGTCAGACGGGATCAGGAGCGTCCCTCGTTAATCCCGGGGGGATTGGGACGGGCCCTGACACAAAAAGCCTCATGCTAGATAGATACGTGTCCACACATATAAGGCACTTCACATTTTCCTCCCCGGGCAATATGGGATTTTTCACTGTTCTTCTCAAGACACGGGTCTTTTGATGTAACGAACATTTTGGCATAAGTTTCGAGTTGATCGGACACCATTTCGATATAGTTTCAAGGGTTCGAAGTATTATGTTATGTTTTAAATATGTGTTTTAATCCCAGAAAATTGGAGATTTTAATGTGAGATTATTTGGGGTGTTAGTGACCCTCGATAATGATTGTTAACAGGATTGGTGATTCTTGGAAATTACGGAAAAACGAACAGCTTGGAATTGAGCAACTTGGACGGTGTGTGAGTGGACGTTTTTTTTTATAAACTGGTATGCTTGCATAGTTAAATGTTTTACATGATTGATTGTACGATTTGAGTTGCAATGGATTGCATAATAATTCGATGTGATTACGTGTTCATTTTATGGATTATTTAATCGATTTTTGGGTACGATTTACGATGAATTGTGAAAATGATGTTTTGGGCTAGGCTCCGATTTGAAAAAGGTATTTTGACTTGTAATGTGAGTCAAGAACGATTATATGGATTTACTTAATGATTTTCGAATGTGATTTTACGAAACTGTGTGAAAAAGGTATTTTGGGCAAGAGTCCCTGTTGGAAATGGTTTGACTTGGGATTGGAGTCAAATGTGTGTGGTACTTGTTGTGATGATATGTCTTGTACTTAGTGGGGTGATAATATGTGTTGTATTTTATGATGTGATGGTATGTGTTATACTATGATTTTGGACATTGGTACATGTCCGGACGATGCGAGTGCAGTTCATGGATGTGCCTCGGATGTTGTGGTGGTGCAGTTCTCGAGTACATGCACGCCTAGATCTGTGTGTGCAATTCCCGGACACGATTCGGTTGTTGCGTGACTGCAGTTCTCGAGTTGGCCTACACGTAGTGCCGTTGTGATGGTATGATTGATTGTGCACTTGTGAATAGTGTTGTGGTGATACTGTGATTGATATATGTGCACTTGTGAGTAGTGCTGTTTGATTATGATGAATGATATGTGAGTACCGATGACTCGTACTGTTGATGATAATCCTTGCGATTGACTTGGTGCAAGATTGTGTCTAGACATGTTTCTTGATTTAAAGAAAAGGATTTTGGGAATCCCAAAACCAATTGAAAACAGAGTTTGGGGTCTAGTTCTGATACCAAATTGTCACAACCCGACCTTCTCCAGTAGGATATTGTCCAATTTGGGCCCAGCGCTCATGGTTTTGTTCTCCGGAACTCACGTACAACTTCCTAGTGGGTCACCCATCTTGGGATTGCATCAGCTTCAACTCGCTTAACTTTGGAGTTCCCTAGGAATCGAAAGCCAGTGAGCTCCCAAAAGTCCTCATGTTGGATAGATGCGCACCCACACATAAAAGGCACTTCACCTTACCCTCCCTGAGTGACATGGGATTGTTCACCGTTCTTCCCAAGACACGAGTTTTACAATCCACTCCCCCTTGGGGCCCAGCGTCCTCGCTGGCACACTTTCGGTCGGGGTCCAACTCTAATACCAAATTGTTACCACCAGACCTTCTCCAATAAGATATTGTTCCATTTGGGCCTTGTCATGACCCGACCTTCTCGAATAGGATATTGTCCGATTTGAGCCCAGCCCTCACCGTTTTGTTCTCGGGAGCTCACATACAACTTCCAAGTGGGTCACCCATCTTGGGATTGCACCAATCTCAGCTCACTTAACTTTGGAGTTCCCTAGGAATCCAAAGCCAGTGAGCTCCCAAAAAGCCTCTTGTTGGGTAGATATGCGCCCACACATATAAGGCACTTCACATTTCCATCCCCGAGCGATATGGGATTGTTCACCGTTCTTCCTCGAGCTAAAATCATTTATATCTCAAATTGAGTCAAAATATTTCAACAGGGCCTACGCCCGAAAACATAGTTTCATCAAATCACTTTTCACCAAGTCATCATAAAAACAGTGTCCAGAATCATTTCACAATCAAGGATTTCATCGAATCCTTGGAAATTAATAATAAAACCGTCTCAAATCTCAATCTTTCCTAGAAGTGCACAAAGACTCACAATCTTAGTCAAAAGTATTTCTAATAGGTTCTCAATACCCAAAACATCATTTCAAAACTCCGAAAACCACCAATAAATCATGTATTTATATTTGATAGCAAATTATTATCCAATTGGGTCTCAAGCCCAAAATACCAATTTCACGCAATTCCGTAAAATCATGCATAAACCGATAATTTAATCCACAAAATCATCAAGCAATCATATCAATTCATCATTCAAATCATTTCAGCTCAAATCATACGACAAAGCATTTAAAATATGTATGTATGCATCACAGTTATAAAACAAAAGCCCATTCAAATACCATCCGAGCTGTACGCTTTTCCGTAATTTTCAGAAATCACAAATCATGTTAAAAATCATTATCGAGGGTTACTAACACCCTAAATAATCTCAAATTAAAATCCCCAATTTTTTCGGTATTTAAATACGTATTGAAAACGTATATATACACTTCGGATACACAAAACCATATCGAAACTGTATCTGATCGACTCGAAACGTGTGCCAAAATGTTCGTTACATCGAAAGCGTAAAAAATTGTGTTGGCCATACCTCGAAATCGGGCTCACGCGCCACCACAAGCGGTTGCGCGTGAAACCCATACATGCATGCGTAGAGTAAAAACGCGA
Source organism: Prinsepia uniflora (assembly GCA_032719365.1). Taxonomy (NCBI): domain Eukaryota; kingdom Viridiplantae; phylum Streptophyta; class Magnoliopsida; order Rosales; family Rosaceae; genus Prinsepia; species Prinsepia uniflora. Next base: position 43,291,825 of record CM064861.1, on the reverse strand, counting down.
TTCAGATTTCAAATCAAGTATAAACATTGGACCAATAAAATAATATCAGTTTTCAAACAACCATGGGCCACATTTTCCTAAATCCCTTTCCTTAAATCACGAAACATGTTTAGACACAATCATGCACCAAGTCAATCGGAAGGACAATCATCAACAGTACCAATCATCGGTACTCACATATCAATCATCATCGTCAAACATCATTACTCACAAGTGCACAAATATCAATCACAATATCGGCACAACACTACTCACAAGTGCACAATCAATCATACCATCACAACGGCACTACGCGTAGGCCAACTCGGGAACTGCACTCACGTAACATCCGAGTCATGTTCGGGAACTGCACACGCACATCTAGACGTACATGTACTCAGGAACTGCACCACCGCAACATCCAAGGCACGTCCAGGAACTACACTCGTATCGTCTGGACACGTACCAGTGTCCACAATCATAATATAACACATACCATCACATCATCAAATACAACACATATCATCACCCCACCAAGTACAACACAAATCATCACAACAAGTACCACACACATTTGACTCCAATCCTAAGTCAAACCATTTCCAATAGGGACTCCTACCCAAAATATCGTTTCCACATAGTTCCATAAAATCACATCCGAAAATCGTTAAGTAAATCCATATAAACGTTCTTGATTCACATTACAAGTCAAAATACCATTTTCAAACCCGGGCCTATTCCAAAACATCATTTTCACAGTTCATCATAAATCGTGCCTAAAAACCGATTAAATAATCCATAAAATCAACACGTAATCACATCGAATCATTATGCAATCCATTGCAACTCAAATCATGCAATCAATCATGTAAAATATTTAACTATGCATGCATAACAGTTTATAAAACAGAAAAGTGCACAGTCATGCTCCCTTCCGACAAGTCAACTAAAGTACCGAAATTACCCTTAGCACTTGCCAGACAAGGGATAACCACATTGATTTCCACTCATGCCTCCGCCTCTCGATTAGCCCTGATCTTCATGCCACGACCTGGAGGGTCAATAAAACAACGAAGGTGTGAGTGGACAAAAAATAATATCTTTAAAAATACATTTCAAAACAACTCTTTTACCCTCCAGTTACAAACCATGAATGCATAGAGTAAAAATGTGATTCAAATTTCAAATCAAGCATAAACAGTGTACCAATAAAATCATATCAGTTTTCAAACTTCCGTAGCCCACATTTCTAGGAATCCTTTTCTTTAAATCACGAAAAAAATTTAGACGAAATCGTCCACCAAGTCAATCACAAGGATCATTATCAATAGTATCAGTCATCAGTACTCACATATCAATCATCATCGTCAAACAGAACTACTCACAAGTGCACATATATCAATCAAAGTATCATCATAGCACTACTCACAATTGCACATATATCGATCACAATATCATCACATCACTACTCACAAGTGTAGAATCAATCATGCTATCACAACGGCACTACGCGTAGGCCAACTCGGGAACTGCACTCAAGTAACATCCGAGTCATGTCCGGGAACTGTACATGCACATCTAGACGTACATGTACTCAGGAATTGCACCACCGCAACATCCGAGGCACATGTAGGAACTGCATTCGCATCGTCCGAACACGTACTAGAGTACATAATTACAGCACAACACATACCATCACATCATCAAATACAACACATAGCATCACATCACCAAGTACAACACATATCATCATTAAGTACAACACACGTTTTACACCAATCCCAAGTCAAACTAGTTCCAATAGAGACTCATGCCCAAAATACCGTTTTCACACAATTCTGTAAAATCACATCCAAAAATCATTAAGTAAATCCATGAAATCATTCTTGACTCACAATCCAAGTCAAAACACCATTTTCAAATCCCGGCCTAGCCCAAAACCTCATTTTCATAGTTCATCGTAAATCGTGCTTGAAACCAATTAAATACTCCATAAAATCAACAAAAAATCATATCAAATCATCATGCAATTAATCATGTAAAACATTTAACTATGCATGCATATCAGTTTATAAAACAAACATCCACACACCCCGTCCAAACTGCTTAATCTCGAGCTGTACGTTCCTCAAGGATCTCGGGAATCTCATGGCATGTCAAACACAACAATTAATCATACCATCAAAACCAATGTTGGGTTTGGGTTGGGCAAGGCCGGGCCGGTCTTATTTCATAATTTGAAAAATACCCGGCCGAGATCGGGTAGACTTGGTAAAAAATATAAAATTCCATATCCTTTGTCGAGCTGGATTTGGGTTGGGTTTTCATGTCAGGACCCGTCCCAAATCTCCCTGGATTAACGTAAGACGTGCCTGATCCTATCTGACACGAAGTGTCAAACTAGGGAAAATTTCGTCCTGAGCCCAACCGGGACTACTAGAGAGCGCCAGGATCCAGAGGAGGAGTGTGAGGTCTCAATCTCTGCTACAGCCCGCATCCGCGATCAACTTGAAGGGCATTCAAAACATCAAAGTTGTAAGTGGACAAAACAAATAATTTTATAAAAACATTTTCACGAAAAAGACATTTATGCCCTTCACTAAAAAGTATGCATGAATTCGAAAACCATTTCTCAAACATAGAACACGGGGCTTTGGCCCCAAAATCCAAATCAAAGCATATGGGAACTCAGCCCAAAACAAATCAAGTACATGGGAACTCAGCCTAAATCCGACACACGTGGGTCTCAGCCCAAATCTAATACATGTGGGTCTCAGCCCAAAACCATCTCATATACATATACATATATACATATATAACCCATCCTAGAAATTCTCTGATGTCTAATCAAATAATCGGTCACAATATATCTATCAATGTGCACACTACTCAGGGTCTCACTCCTAGTCTACCCCCAGGATCTACGATGTCTGGGAGGCTCGTCCAAAATCCAAGATCTATGACATCTCGAGGACGGTCTGCAGACCCAATTTGGGACTATATCATATCTCTCACTCCTGGAATGTGCTCCCTCTTGGAGTCACTCATTCCAAGCAGTGGATCGTGACACTCTAGGATCAACGACGTCTGGAGGAGACCAATACGCTCATAAAGGAGGGTATATACATACTAGTATGGAAAACCACAAATGGGACACACGCCCGATACCAAAAACCAATTGGGCCTCCAGCCCGAACTTATGACTAGCCCGATTTCGCAATTTAACTGGGCATCGAGCCCGATACTTCAGGGTCAGTCACGATCCCGATCATAGTGATGCGTGCAACCATCAGTCCAGGACTGCTCTCAATCCTGGTATGTCGCCGTGAATATATCAACCGCCGCGACCATCTCTAGATCATGGTGCACACATCACCGATCGATCTCCTATACCGTCAGTACTCTGAAGTCAAGCCTCTAGTGGCTGCTCGACCACGGGACGTACATCGTGACCTCTTCGAAAGGAACACATCCCCAGTCCGGAGGCGAGCGTCGTGTCGTCCGTCGCCGTGCACACAACACTCGTGGAGACCACGACTCAGACCCGTAGGTCATCAATAGAGCCATAAGCCTGAGATAAAACCAAAACCAAATGGGTCTCATGCTCGGTTTTCTATTTCTAAATCCAAAACCATTTCATCAAATCCCCACAGAAAACACAGTACGTATATGCACAATATAGACCCGAAAACCTTGAAATAGGTTCCAATACGTAAACACACACAAATGCACTCATGGCATCGCAAAACATATTCTAAAACACTTATAAAACATTTATGCATGCATCAAGTTAGAAAGAAAGATCCACTCACAGACCGTCCAAGCAACCGCCTCGATACGTGCACTGTACGCCTTCCTGGGCCAAACACTGTCACCGGGACTCCCAAACCTGTCCAAATCGTAATAGAGGGTTACTAACTACTTAGTTAACCCCACACTAAAGACCCCTAATTTTCCAGGATTTTCACTATTTTTAAAAACGATCCTAAACCTTCGGGCATCCTGAACTATATTGAGATGATGTCTGATTGTCTCGAAACCAGTCCCAAAATGTTTGTTACATCGAATAGATGATTTCACATGTTGGAACCATCCCCAAAAACCACCCCACGTGCTACCACGCGCCTCCTGAAGACCCTGTGCGTGGGCTTCACGTGACAGGATCCGTCCCAACTGGACGTTGATAATCGTGCCCGATCCTGCTCCTGTCTAACAAGTCAACTGAAGTCCCGAAACTACCCTTCAACACCTGTCAGACAAGGGATAACGGCACTGATTTTCGTTCACACCTCCGCCTCGCGATTAGCCCCGAACGTCGTGCCACGACCTGGAGGGTCATAAAAATAGAAAAGGTGTGAGTGGACAAAAATAATATCATTTCAAAATAAATTTCAAATATACCATTTACCCTCCACTTTATCAAAGCATGCATGCATAGAATCAAACATAGGAATAGCAATCACTGGCTTTCCAGCCAAATCACATGTAAAGCATCAAGTCCCGGCTCTCAAGCCGAACATATGAAAACATAATCACTTGGACACAAAGACCAAAACCCGTACTCAATACCAGTACGCAATCACAATCAACATCAAACATCACTACTCACAAGTGCACAATCAATCACACAATCACATCCATCAATCCGCATTATCCACAAGTGCACAAACAATCACACAATCACATCTGCACTACGTGTAGGCCAACATCCAACCACATTCTCGGGATCAGACACATCTGGGCTCAACCCTCGGGCTCAGTCACATCTGGGCGAACACATCCCCAAGCTCAAACACATCTGAGTGGTACATCCAGGCACACTCGCATCCGAGAAGCCGGCTTACCGTAAAAGCAACTCACAATCATATCCCCCAAGCTTCGGTCGTCTGGGTGATCCCCTAGCTCCGACCGTCTGGGCACTCACAATCAAAATGAAAACCATCTCGGGTTTACATCCCAAAACACTTCAACCAAATCCTTGACTTCAAACCAAGTCAAATTCATTCCCGACCGGGTCTCAAGTCCAAATACCATTTACACGTAAATCCGTAAAGTCTCATTTGAAATATTAAAATAATCCAAAAACCATCCTTGACTAATAAATTAAGTAAAAATATCATTTTTGAAACCATTTTGACTTCAGGCCTAGCCCAAAATGTCATTTGCACATTCCTCGTAAAACGTGCCCGAACGACCGATACAAATAATCATTAAATCACAAATAATCATGCCAAATCACCATGACATCATTGCAATTCAAATCATGCAATCAATCATGTAAAACATTTAACTATGCATGCATAACAGTTCATAAAACAAACGTCCACTCACACACCGTTCAAACCGCTCGTTTTCCGAGCTGCACGTGTTTCCGTAATTTCCGGTACCTTCCAGGAATTACACGTCCTGCCCAAATTCAAAATTAAGGGTCACTAGTGACTTAATTAACATCATATTAATTTCCCATAATTTTCCAGAAATTAATTACTAATTAAAATCGTAACATAAACCTTCGGACGCTTGAAACAATATCGAAACGGTGTTCGATTGACTAGAAACCAACTCCAAAATGTTCATTACATTGCATAGAATAAAAGTCATGTTGAACTCACCTAGGGAATTGAGCCCACACGCCCTCGTGCCGCACCGTGAGTGGCTGCGCGTGAAACCCACGCTCCTGCTACAGTGCATCGTCCTTACCAGTTTAACTGATAAACGGATCCTACAACCAGCGAACAGACCCGATTCGATTCCTATCAATTCTGCATCAATTTCGACAATTGAACCGTCCATTAGCATCGTTATTCATCTAATTAAGGTTCTGTAACCTCAATTACACAAACACTTACCTCGATCCTTCAAATAGAACTCGACTTTTCGAAGAACATAATCATACTGTTCATCCCTCAATCTCCATCAATTCTCAGTGTTTTCTTTCAATTGATACATCGGGAAGCTTCATGGGATCCTAATAAACATATTTCCAAGGCCAATTTCAGCCTTCAACCCCTCTAATTTCACGACTTAACCTTGAATTTTCGAGAGGCTTGCGGGTTCTGTTCTTGACTAAACCACCATCGATTTCCTTTGTTTTTGATTGGGTTCGCTTCGGTTTGGGCTCAGAAAGCTTAATCCAAGCTCAATTTCGGTGTTTGTGGTCCATAAATTCCAATTCGAAAATTGATCAATTTTGAATTTCATGAATCTGGGTCTCGGGTTTAAGGGTTTATCGTCCTCAATTCTCTTTTACGTCTTACTCGATTTTCTCTGTGAAATCGTCCCACTGTATCAGGTTTCCCACTTAACCTCATTCATCAATCAATTTGATCAAATTTAAACAAAGGGATGGGCGGTTTTGTTATAGCTGTTGTTCATACACGACACACAAACAGGCCACCACTCCTCTAACTGCTGTGACATGTGTCACTTACTGGACTAAATGAGTCACTAAACGCTGATTCATTAATTGGATCAGCCACAATTACCATTTTACCGCTGCGCCAATAATTACCAAAATACCCCTCACAATTCTAGACCCGTAACCTCCACGTCCGAACTCCGATTGACGCATGCCGCCTGTCTACAGATTCAGCGTCTCGAGACCTACCCAACGGTTCTCCCGGAAAGTCCAAACAAAGTCCCGAACAAAAATTAAACTTTCGGCCCCCATAACTAAAGGCAAAATCGTCATTTCCTTCCAATTTTTCCCATTTTTCCTTTTTCGAATTTCCGGGTCGTCACATCACGCGCCTGCACAGGGTCATCCTTGACCTCCAGCCGATCGGTCGGTCCTGTTCAGTCTCCGTAATCCGGTCCTGCCGAACCCGAATCAAATTCGTCTTTCAAAACCAATATCGAAAACCCGAATCAAATTCGTCATTCAAAACCAAGCCTCAGCCTCAAATCACAAAATCGATCTCAAAGTACGAGAACTCAGTCCCAAACTCGTCAAATCCAATTCATCTGGGCCACTGCCCAAAATATCTGAAAACCAGTGAAAAACATAAATCATACAAGTTTACTGGATCTCAAGTGCGCCCGAGTCTTTAAACTCAGAACACAATGCGCAATAACTAGGCCTTCCTGAGATATCAACGAGTCTTTAAACTCAAAACACAATCACAGGCCTCGGAAGGTATCACAATCACCGAGTCTTTAAACTCAAAACATATACCGAGTCTTTAAACTCAAAATATCTCAATCCAGGGCCCTCCCCCCGTCAATCAATCCGAGTCTTTAAACTCAAAACCAGATCCAGTGGGTTTTTCTCTTTTTTCTGGTCTTTAAACCCAAAACCATTTTTCAAACAACAGTGAAAACCACAAAAAATATATCTCCGAATTCGCAACAATGATTCCGTAAGCTAGCATCCAGAACCATCATCCCGAACCCAAATCCAGACTTCCTTTCCAAGTCTCTAAACCAAAACCGAAAGCTCCTTTATCGAAATCTCAGAAACAAGGCTTGAAGCCCAAAATTACTTTTTTGAAATCCATTTCAAATCATTAAAATCAAATTATATTTCAAATCTCGAAATCCAATCATTAAAACCCAGTCAAATCACAAGATCGCACGAAATCTCGTAAAACGTGAAATTCCGTAAATATATCAAAAAACGTGCAAAACTGTAAAGCATCAAGATCATAAATCAAATCATAGAATCACGTATAGAAAACATATAAAAACATATAAGTATGCATCATAAGTTAGAAAACAAAGTCCACTCACAGACCATTCCGATGTCGCCTCGATACGCGTGCACTCACGCACCGCCGAAAGAGGCTGCGCATGGGAGCCACGCGCTGACACTGTTCACCTTCTTCAACCCGTGTTCAACCGGTTCAGACTGGTTCTGTAAATCCGGTCCAGTCGTGAACCGGCATGAGCGGGTTTTTCCATTTCCCGTTCCTTTTTAATCCTTTTTCCCTCCAAATTAATCTAATACTTTCATCCTTTCAATTCTAATCCTTCCACTTATTTAAACCGTGAAAAATGGAGCCAGATATTACCTCCTCACGGCGACTATCGAACCGGCCATTTTCAAATTCTATTCTGGTCTCCATAGCCTGTCTCAGGCTTCCCTCCAAGACCGAACGACTCCTAAGAACCTCCAAACCATTTTCCAATGAATCAAAACAAATAATTACCCTCAAAAGCCACCATTTTTGGAATTCAACCTCGAGCTTCACGGAAACTCACCTTACCAAGTCATCGTGCACTGTCGTGGTGACCACCACACTCATTTCATCACCCTCTTCATCTTTCCATCACACATCATGGACCAGGGATGAAGATCGAAGGAGTTTGGCTGGATTAGTTCACAGTTTCCACTGTTTTGTTTCACGGTTCAAGTCACCGTCCACAACGGTTCTTGTGGCAACACCACCACAATCACCTTACATCCTCACTCACTCCCCTTCACAACCAACATAAAATTATTGAAGATTTAGGGGTTTATAAGGATGGTTTCTCATGGATCTACTCTCTGTTTTTGTTTTTCGTAAGTTCCTTAACCGTGCCCCAATTTCTCATTTTTAAACCATATGTTCGATTATATGGCGGTGGGAAGGTTTCCCCCACCTTCCAGAGAAGGACAGATGTCCCAAAACCAGTGGGCAGCCACTTGTCCATTTGTCATTGGCACAGATCCCAATGCAATGAAAAGACCAAATTGCCCCTTCCTTCACAATTACCGTTTTACCTTTCGCTTATTCAGACCAACACCTAAACCATCCGAAGTCCGATGGCAACATGCCGCCTGTCGTTGTACTCAGGAGATCGAGACCTACCTAACGGTCCTCGAATTACGAGAAAATTCCATGTCGTTTGTAAAGTACACAAATTACCCCTTTTTAATAAAATTACCAAAATACCCTCAAACTTCCGAACATCATAACCTTTCCCTCGGATGTCGGAATCAGACGTGCCACCTGTCTATGAACTCATGACGTCCCGAACTACGTCACAGTCATTGGTCAAAGTCCATTTGACCGCCCAAACTAGAAGTCAACATTTTTGCCCATTCCAGGGGAAAAATCGTCATTTTGCAACCTCCATCCGAAAGTATCCAACTAATCTCCGATTAACTCACTAACCCGCCATCAACCACTAAAATAATCCCGGTTTCTGGGACGGGTCATTACAATCTACCCCTCTTAAAGAATTTCGTCCCCGAAATTGCAAATCTCGTACTTCCGTAACTGATTTGGGGAAAATCTAACTAGTCTCACACCTGGGTCTCCTACCCGGTGTCCAGCACCTGCCACTCCGGGTTATCCTAACAGTGCCCAAATTGTCACCTCATCGTACTCAACCAACATTTAAGTCATCGGAAGATCATCCCAATCGCACTAGGGTCATCACAAAATAAACACGCTTCACTTCGAAGCCCATCGATCACTCAAACCTCTAGACTGAACTACCTGTCTCCCGGGAACATCCAACTTAACCCCTTCTAAATCTCCCGATCCCCTGGGTTTCCCGACCAATATGAAATCCATTCACAAACTCAACCACATACATAGGGCAGACCCAGCACTAGATCCAAGTCCAATACTCATACGTCTGCGAGACGGATCACACATGTCCTGCACAATTCCCAGGTGGTCAAACTATCCAACTTGTGTCGCACAGGCGATCCTCCTACTCCACAACCACTCAAACCTGTTAGAAGCAATCCAGTCTCGATCCACACACTCCTAAGTAGGTCCTATTGACTAGGTTTCAGACCACTGCATCAAATCCAAACGATCTTATACCGCACGTCTAGATTGTGGGTTCTCTTCAATAACCTCCTATCGATAAGTTATAGTCACTCATTTTCCAATTACTTCTGTCATCCTTCAACGGAACTCACAATGGTCTTCAACCATGCTATCACAACGACTATAATCCGTCTTAACACCATCTCCTAACACTCGCTACACTCGGCGTCACCAAGTACTTTTCTACTCCTGAACACAACACAAGTGTCCACACTTAAAGGGGTTTACAAATCCTGGCATTTCAACCACGAGTTTCCTAACTCAACTCTAGAGTATACACCACACAACCTAATTTCCAACTCGGAACCAACCACAGTATCTCATCATCTTCTGATTCCGAGATTCCAACCAGGTTGGAAGTATATCCACCTTTCCCAACCATGAAACTCAATCCGCAACTCGAATACCACCATTGGGCAAACCGTCCAAACATCAACTCCACTATCCTTCCCGAGGTCCCACTCCAAGCACCTGCTAGAATATGAGTCACCAACTCTCGAAGGCGCCAATCACTCAGTGTCATCCTCGGCACCAGCCGACATATACCAACAAGTCAGGGAAAGTCTACTAGTACCAACCTCACGAGCGGTCAACCCTGACCTTTCAAACCTAGCCCGATCCAACACGAAGCCTAGGTACACCGCGCTGCCGCTGCGCTACTCTGATCAACCAACGGCATCCTAACCGTTCGTCCTAATACATGACCTACCAATGGTCATCACATATCCCTACTCGGTTAATTTTTCCTATCAAACACCAACACCTTACAACTGGCCACAGCACACCAATCCCGAGCCTCTGCTCCTACCAAGCCAAACTCTCAGTCTACGCTCGGGTCGGGGAAACTGACCTCCTTTGTACGCCACATCTCTGAGCAACACAATGCTCAACCAAATGTCGTCATCTCACTGGACTCGTCCAGAGTCAGTTACCAAGCCAACCAGTCCCCTCGGCTGCGTCCAGCAGCACCATCCCTAACCGGCCGTAAATCGGCCCAAGCCACAACGACTATTTTACCACAAACCCCAACTCCCAGTTTCCTACCTATCCACTTACTCTGGGGTTTCTTGCTTAGGTACTCACGACCCAACTAGTCATTCCACGGGGTTCCTCCAATCATCCTCGTCATACGGGTTATCCAAACCCGCAACAGCCACTGGTTCACTACAACCTTAACACTCGGGTCGTCACACCCGACTAAAGCCATCCCTTAACGTAACTCTACACACCAACATCTACCCGTATCTAATACTAGGGGAATTCCCTCAATCCATAAGGTAGTTCTGATACTTTGTCACTCAAGGCCTCCGGCTACTCATAGCCACACAAATCCAAGCTCACACCATTTGACTAAGGGATCACCAATCCATACTATCGCCATCCGGCCTCCTCGGCCCACATATACCATCAGCTCAAACAGGTTATCACTGGGCTCCACGTACTAACCAATCGACCCTCAGCCAACCATCAATCGTAGTTCACTAACTGCCATCCAAATTAATCATACTGGCATACTTCCGATCCTATGGTCCAACCAAACCTCGAGCATATCCAGTGTTAAGCACCTTAACTACTCCGGCCCTAAGCCGTCATACAACAAAACTCGCACCGCGTATCGAGTGACTAACACCCTGGCACTAACAATCGTCACTACCAACCACTAATGAATGTACTATCACTATCGCTTCTAGGTTGATGACGGGCTGTTCCGCTTCGAGACATCACATCCACAGTAGCATCACAACACCCTAGTCGACAAACCAACGACTCTGGGAACCAATCCTCACGTAAAGTGCACAAATCCTGCTCCTGTGTAACTACGCATGACACGAAGTCTAAACTGACGTCCAACCTCCATGTGACAGGTAAGTCGGACAAGGGATTCTCAATCCAACCACCGAACAAGTAACCAAACCTCCTAGAGTGCACCGAACTACTGTGGATCGCGGGTGTGATGTCTCCGTGTCTCCCGACCAACAGCTCGCACCGCAACAACCTGGAGGGTATCGAAAACACAAAAGACTGTGAGTAGACAAAAAATGAAGTATAAGTTCAAAATAGTTATCAGAAAACACAATTATATTTATACCCTCCGTTTAAAAAACCAATGCATGCATCTCAAATCATGTTATGAAACCATTTCTCATCAAAAACCATCAACGAAAACCAATATCGAAAACCCGAATCAAATTCGTCATTCAAAACCAGGCCTCAACCTCAAATCACAAAATCGATCTCAAAGTTCGGGAACTTAGTCCCAAACTCGTCAAATCCAATTCATCCGAGCCACTGCCCAAAATATCTGAAAACTAGTGAAAAACCAGTGAGAAACATCAATCATACAAGTTTACTGGATATCAAGTGCGCCCAAGTCTTTAAACTCAAAACACAATGCGCAATAACCAGGCCTTCCCGGGATATCAACGAGTCTTTAAACTCAAAACACAATCACAGGCCTCGGGGGGTATCACAATCACCGAGTCTTTAAACTCAAAACATATACCGAGTCTTTAAACTCAAAACATCTCAATCCAGGGCCTTTCCCCCGTCAATCAATCTGAGTCTTTAAACTCAAAACCAGATCCAGTGGGTTTTTCTCTTTTTCCGGGTCTTTAAACCCAAAACCATTTTTCAAACAACAGTGAAAACCACAGAAAATATATCTCCGAATTCGTAACAATGATTCCGGAAGCTAGCATCCGGAACCATCATCCCGAACCCAAATCCAGACTTCCTTTCCAAGTCTCAAGACCAAAATCGAAAGCTCCTTTATCAAAATCTAAGAAACAGGGCTCCAAGCCCAAAATCACTTTTCCGAAATCCATTTCAAATCATTAAAATCAAATCATATTTCAAATCCCGAAATCCAATCATTAAAACCCAGTCAAATCACAAGATCTTACGAAATCTCGTAAAACGTGAAATTCCGTAAAAATATCCAAAAATGTGCAAAACCGTAAAGCATCAAGATCATAAATAAAATCATAGAATCACGTATAGAAAACATATAAAAACATATATGCATGCATCATAAGTTAGAAAACAAAGTCCACTCACAGACCATTCCGACCTCGCCTCGATAAACGCACACTTACGTCGTTCCTGGCCATTCTGCTATCCTCGGCTTTCCCGAACCTGTCCAAAATCCATACTAAGGTCACTAGCTACTTCACAAAACTCATACTAAAGCCCTATAATTTTCCCCTTTTTTTTAACTATTTTTAATCGAGCCCTAAAACCTTCGAACAACTAGAAACATATCGAGCCAATGTCCGATTGACTTGAAACTAGCGGCATAATGTTACTTACATCGAATACTTTAAAAGTCTTGTTGGAAACTTTCCCAAAAGAGCCATCACGCGCTGACACTGTTCACCTTCTTCAACCCGTGTTCAACAGGTTCAGACCGATTCTGTAAATCCGGTCCAGTCGTGAACCGGCGTGAGCGGTTTTGTCCATTTCCCGTTCCTTTTTAATCTGTTTTCCCTCCTAATTAATCTAATACTTTTGTCCTTTCAATTCTAATCCTTCCACTTATTTAAACCGTGAAAAATGGAGCTAGATATTACCTCCTCACGGCTACTGTCGAACCGGCCATTTTCAAATTCTGTTCTGGTCTCCACAGCCTGTCTCAGGCTTCCCTCCAAGCCCGAACGACTCCTAACAACCTCCAAACCATTTTCCAATGAATCAAAACAAATAATAACCCTCAATTCAAAAGCCACCATTTTTGGAATTCAACCTCAAGCTTCACGGAAACTCACCTTACCAAGTCATCGTGCATTGCCGTGGTGACCACCGCACTCATTTTATCACCCTCTTCATCTTTCCTTCACACATCATGGACCAGGGATGAAGATCGAAGGAGTTTGGCTGGATTAGTTCACGGTTTCCTATGTTTTGTCTCATGGTTCAAGTCACCGTCCACGACCCACAGAAAATTATTGAAGATTTAGGGGTTTATAAGGATGGTTGCTCATGGCTCTGCTCTCTGTTTTTTTTTTCCCTAAGTTCCTTAACCGGGCCACAATTTCTCATTTTTAATATGATCGATTATGTGGCGGTGGGAAGGTTTCCCCCACCTTCCAGAGAAGGACAGATGTCCCAAAACCAGTGGGCATCAACTCCAGGGCAGCCACTTGCCCATTTTTCACTAGCACAGATCCCAATGCAGTGAAAAGACCAAATTGCCCCTTCCTTCATAATTACCGTTTTACCCTTCACTTATTCAAACCAACACCTAAACCATCCGAAGTCCGATGGCAACATGCCGCCTGTCGTTGTACTCAGGGGATCGAGACCTACCTAACGGTCCTCGAATTACGAGAAAATTCCATGTCGTTTGAAAAGTCCACAAATTGCCCATTTTTAACAAAATTACCAAAATACCCTCAAACTTCTGAACGTCATAACTTTTCCCTCTGATGTCGGAATCAGACGTGCCACCTGTCTATGACCTTGTGACGTCCCGAACTACGTCATGATCATCGATCAAAGTCCATTTGACCACCCGAACTAAAAGTCAACATTTTTGCCCATTCTATGGACAAAATCTTCATTTCGCACCGTCCATCCGACAGTATCCAACTAAACTCCGATTAACTTCACTAATCCATCATCAATCACTAAACTAATCCCTGTTTCCGGGACGGGTCGTTACATTACACATCCAGCCCTGCTAGGAATTACACATCCAGCCCTGCTGGGAATTACACATCCAGCCTCACCGGGAATTGCACATCTAGTCCCTCCGGGAATTACACATCCGGAGTCCCTCCGAGAATTACACATCCGAAGTCTACCAAGGAATTACACATCTGGGGGCATCAAACATCAATACACAATCAAAATGTTTATTTCAAATCATCATTAAAACCATGTCAAAACCATTTATCACGGGGTCGCATGCCCAAATCTCATTTCTCATTTCTCATTTCTCGTAAATCCGTAAAATCATTAAATAATTCAATGCACGTCAATCCGAAAAATCATATTCAAAAATCATTCAATTCCATCAAATCATCTTTATCTCATAATACTATTCAAAATATCCCTTTTAACATCCAGGGCCTAGTCCAAAATCATCAATTCCACGCAAATCCGTGCAATCGCAACCTCAGTTGCCCTTGTCACATAAATCCATAAAATATCCGAAAAACATTACAAATCCATCAAATCAATTTCCCGACTCATAACCCGAGTCAAAACCAATCTCAAATCCCGAGCTTTCGCCCAAAATAACAATTTCACAGTTTCTCAAAAAACATGCCCAAACAATGATTAAAATAATCATTAAATCCGGAAATAATCATATCAAATCATTTCAATTCAAATCATGCCATAAATCATGTAAAAAAATTTAACTATGCATGCATATCAATTTATAAAACAAACGTCCACTCACATACCGTCCAAACCGCTCGCTTTCTGAGCTGCACGTGTTTCCGTAATTTCCGACATTTTTCAGGAATCTCGAATCCTGTCCAAAATCATTACTCAGGGTCACTAATGTGTAATTCCTAGCAAGATGACGACTCTGGATGTGTAATTCCCAGAGCATCCTCGGATGTGTAATTCCCGAGTTATATGTTTTATTGTATGATAAAATGGTTTTATAAATGGATTTAAATGGCATTTGGGCTTGAGAGCCGGGATTTGATGTTTTCATGAGATTTGGCTAGAAAGCCGATGATGTTTTTCATATGTTGATTCTATGCATGCATGGTTTGATAAACTGGAGGGTAAATGATGTGTTGTGATAAATGTGTTTTAAATGATATTATTTTTGTCCACTCACAACTTTCCCGTTTTTATTACCCTCCAGGCCGTGGCACGACGTTCGGGGCTGATCAAGAGGCGGAGGCATGAGCGGAAATCAGTGCAGTTATCCCTTGTCTGACAGGTGTTGAAGGGTAGGTTCGGGACTTCAGTTGACTTGTCAGACGGGAGTAGGACCGGGCACGGTTATCAAAGTCCGGTTGGGACGGGTCCTGTCACTAGCAATCTATTTATGCAAATAGAACCACGAAAAACCCACAAAACCTCACTAGTTCGAATCCTCCCTCACAGTTCAAGTTTTCCAACTTCTTCCTGGGCTCCTCAGCCATCATCCACCACCCAAAATCATCCCTAAACCTTCCTAACAACCTATTAAATATGTCCTAATCAACAAAAAACGGCCCTAACGTTCAAATCACAAAAATATGAAAATTTGAACATAACCGGGTTTCGGGTTTTACCTTTGTACAGGGTTCCTCCGCCATCCACGACGGTATTTTCCTTGACCAGCCACCGTCCTCACGCCTTCACCTCACTCTCTTGGCCTCACACATGATCAGATGGGGAAGGGCTTGGATTTGGGTCGAAAGGGTTGTTCGGGTGGGTGGAAAATGATCGAACAAAGGGGAAGGGATATGCATGAACGGGAAATGGTGGGGAATGGATGAGTGACACTTGCCACTCATGCATTGGGCCTGGGAAAGATTTGCGGCCCACTTGAGGACAAAATTCCACTTTTTCCTCGTAAAGCGTGCTGGTGTAAATAGTTCCTCAGAACTTCCGTGAACTGTAAATTTTTCGTCGAACATCCGTATTCGACGCACCACCTGTCTACGAACATGTATCGACTCGATCTACGTAACGGTCATCAACCTTCGGCCATTAGACCTCCTGGGTAAAAAGTCAACTTTTCGCCCTCGTTTAGGAGAAAAATTGTAATTTTGCTTTGAACGTCGGTTAATCCTCGGCTAATCCATCATTAATCCCTAATTAATCCTTAAAATTAGGGACGGGTCAATATATTTTATAGGGCTTTAAGTGTCGGACCTATTAAGCCCACTTAGGGCGGGCTCAACTGGATTTTTTAAAATGACTTATTCAACAAACTTCGAAGTTGGAAAAAAAATTGAGGAAGTAGGCTAGACTTGGTAGAGCCTAAATTACAAATCTATTTCCAATTGCTACGCATATTAGGAATCATCGATAAAAAAATCATATAAATGCTTAGAGTAGAGGAACTACTACTGTTCAAATAAATTATCATCTTCACATATTAATAAGACTTAAGTTAGAATAAGTTTGCTCATCATAATTATTTAACACGACATTAAAGGCCATTAGGACAAGGGAATTTTAATATCAACTTTATCATAAATTTATCTCATGCTCTTATGAGCAGACATCATCTTTGAGTCTATTTTAATTTCTTCTAGTGCTAGATTATAGCTCGAGCTTTTAGCATTCTCAGTGATACTGAGTTGGGCTCAATTTCCTAACTAATAAAATGTTATATACTCAGGCTTATAGGCCGGATTTTTATGGGCGGGTCGGGGGCTTACCAAGCTCGAGTCTATTGAGTTTGAATACCCTAAACTCAAGTCGGGCCCGCTAATTTTCAGACCGAGCCGAACTACGACCTATAGTGGATTGGGTCAGACTTTTTATCAACGAGCCTAACAGATACCTACAAACTCATGAACTTCTAGGCCAAATGGTAAGGGTTATGTCATACTACTTTGTTTATTGATAGCCACGCACAGCAGGTCATTTCCAACAACTCTTCTGTTTTAGTCAAAGTATGATGCCACATGATGAATCCTTCTACAAAATTTCGCCCCTTTTTTTAACGATCCAGAAAAAAATAGCAATTGGAGTGTAGCCGTTTGGGTTCTTTTTTTACAATTTCTAATTTTCATTCTTATCGTTGGAATGTAGCCCTTTAATAACCGTGCTCAGTCCTGCTCCTATTTGACAAGTCAACTGAAATTCCAAAAATACCCTCAACACCTGTCAGACAAGGGATGACTGTACTAATTCCTTCTCATGCCTCTACCCCGCGATCAGTCCCAATCTTTGTGCCACGGCTTGGAGGGTCATCAAAAACATAAAAGGTGTGAGTTGACAAAAATAACATCATTTGAAAATTCATTTCAAAAACAAACTCTTTACCCTCCAGTTATAAATCATGCATGCCTAGAGTAAAACATGAACAATTGGATTTCAAATCGTATCACATAGAAAACCATGGGACCCACAATTCATCAAAAGCATATTGCCACATTTTCCCAGAATCCGTTTCACCAAATCATGTAAAACTTACGGACATAACTGTAACGCCCCGGACATTCTGAAAATGTAATATTGTAAAATATTGAATAAAATGACGTTTTTATCCCTGTGATTCGTGTGGCCAATTTGTTGCCTTTTTGATTGGGAGGTCGAACGGACGTTGAACGATGACCGTGACCCAGTTCGGGATGTCACAAGTTCATAGACAGGTGGCACGTCCGATTCGGACGCTCGAGGCGAAAGTTATGATGTTCAGAAGTTCAGGGGCATTATCGTAATTTGGACGTTATATGGGAAAAAAGCTGACTTTTTGTTTGACAATTGGTTTTCACATGATTCGAAGACCGTTAGGTTCGTCTCGAGGTCCCTTGTACAACGATAGGCGGCACGCGTGAAACGGACATCGGGTGACCGAGTTACGGGTCACGGAAGTTGGAGGGCATTTTGGTAATTTTTGCCCTGAGGGCATTTTGGTCTTTTTACACGAGGTACTGTTCACCACCGTGGAAAACAGAGTGCACGGCCGTGGTTTCTTGTGCGTGCAATTTTTTATGGCCTAGTGGATTGATCAGATGCATTGTTTAAGTTAATTGAGGCAGTGGAGGACATTGGTGAACGGACTGAGGCCACACAGAGCACGGGCTGGGTTAAAGAAATGGCCATGGCTTCTGTGTGCATGGGAGACATTTTCAGAGACCTCAGTTGGGTCTCCCACGGGCTGTTTGCCATTCTATCGATTAACCGTGTATGGGAATGAAGTGAGGATTCATTTGGGGTCGTTTGTGCATCAGTGTGAAGGCTGAGATTGAGAGAAACAGTGAAGAACCATTTTCGGGTTTTTGGGGGGGAAATCTCAGAGTTCAATTCCTACGGGTTTTGGGACCAATTCAAACACACGGATCTTTCTGGGAGCAGCAGAAACATAATCGTGTACGAGATCAAGTGAATTGAGCAAGGATTGCTCAGGAGCTCAGGTACCAGTTCAGAGAAGAACCAGTTGGAGGGAAAAATCGAATTCAATTCCTGAGGCGTGTTGAACGAAACCAAGGGCCGTGTTAGACTTCTGGGGTCACTACGAGCACAACCGTGCAAAAATCGAAGGAGGAGGAGGACTGGTTGGCCGGGAACCTGAGTCTCAGTTTCAGAGGAAAACCAGTGTTGAGGACGACGACTTCCAGGTAACGGCGAGTTAAATTGTTTGTGACATTGAGTTCGTCTAAGTCCCCTTAAGCTACTGGTGAAGTTAATTTGAAAATGGAGCTAGTTTGGGTGAGTTCCAGGCGTCGACTTGTTCGACTGTTCGAGCTTGAGTTGGGTCGATTTGGTGTTAGTCGAGGTTAACCGTTAATGCAGACCTAAAATTAATTGATTAGAGAAGATAATAGGATTGAAAACGGGAAGAATCGATTGAGAATTGAGGGTGAACTAATCGGGTTGAGCCGCGGGTATCAGACCCGTTTATCAGTCTATTCGGGTAAGGACGAAGGCACTGTAGCTTGGCGCGGGGCCTTCACGCGCAGCCACTTTGGGCGGCGCGTGACGGCGTGTGTGATGTTAACTCCGATCACGGTCAACATGAGATTTAATCCTTTCAGTTTAATTAACATTTTATCTTTAGAGTTCGAGTGGATCGGGAGTCATTCGGGATAATTTCGGGAGTCCGGAAGGTTAAGTCTCTAAGTTTAATTTCGCCGATAAATCTGAAAAATTAGGGAAAAATCATACGAGCAATTTGAGGATGTTTTTAACCCTTCTTGTACGTTTTTACAGGCCCGGACACTTCCGAAGCTACAGGGAGCGCGCGGGACGCGATTGACGCGTCCGAAAACCGTGAGTGGACTTTTTGATTTCTAAACCGGGCATGCATGACTATTTTACTTATTTATCTTATGGTTTTACATATGATTTTATGATGGTGATATGATATTTCGGTTTTACGTGTTTTCACGCTTTTCGAGATATTTATCGTATTTCATGCATTTCGAGGTTACGGTTTTTTCTTGTGCATGAATGATGTTTTGATGAAGTATCTGGATATGATTATGCATGTTGCGGATTTATGATGTTTTGATTATAAGTGTGAAGTGATTTCGGGAATTGCATATTTTGGAATTTGCATGTGAATTCGGACATAAGTCCTGTTATGACGAGATATGATTTCGGAATGATGTTGGAAAACGGTTTATGATGAATCCTGGTTAATTGTGTTTAAAAAAAAACGGTTTTGGGTTTAAAGACTCGGTTGAATGTTGGATCTGGTTTTGGGTTTAAAGACCCGGTTTATTGATGACGGGGGGGAGGGGGGACCCGAAAATTGGGTTTAAAGACCCGGAATGAGTTTAAAGACTCGTGAGTTTAAAGACTCAGTTATCGTGATACCCCCGAGGCCTATTGATCATGTTTTGAGTTTAAAGACTCGTTGATATCCCGGGAAGGCGTGATATTGAGTTTAAAGACTCGGATGGATCCAACGGCTTAATTGTGATTATTGACTTACTTTTTACTGTATTTGTGCAATTGATGTTTCAAAATGATGGTTTCTAGATTCTGGTAATATTAAATTATTTTACATGTGTTTCGGGAAAAGAGTATTCAAATGTTATTATGCGATTTTCGAATATTTGGTTATGCATGTGTGTTGTAAAACTGGAGGGCGAACCCCGATTTCCTTAAACTGTTTTATGTAAACCTTTGTTTCGGTCCACTCACACTTTGTTGTTTTAACTACCCTCCAGGTCGTGGTACAAGTTCGGGGGCTAGCGCCGAGGTAGAGGCAGAGGCATAAAGTTTTCCGTTGCGGAGTAGTTAGTTCACAGAGTAGGATTTGTTCTTTAACCTGTTTTGTAATATTATGCTCTGTGAAACTATGGACTTGACGTCCAGTCAGATGTATTTGTTTAATCTCCCTGGTCTGAAAATGGGTGTGATGTAATATTATTTAGTTTTCCGGTCTTTTGGATTCGATTGTCAGACGGGAGCAGGATGCTTCCCGATTATCGAGGCGATAATCAGGGTGGGTCCTGTTAATTGGTATCAGAGCCTAGGTTTACGATCCGTGTCTGGCACTCGGGTGTGCCTTGATTATTGTACTAACTTATGCCTCTTTCAGAGAAGGACGATCGGCCATGCCTCCGTGACGCGACCCCCCTCCACAACCTGATAGTGATGCCGAGAGTGCTTCGATCGAGCGAGCCCAGCTTCTTGGGGCTACAGTGTTTAGTGGTGGAGCGGATCCCGAGGATGCTCACCGTTGGATTTCTCGGTTCGAGCGGATTTTTGCTGTGATGCACTGTCCTCCTGAGGAGCGAGTTGTATTGGCTACCTTTTTACTTGATGGATCTGCTTATAAGTGGTGGTATACCCTGGAGTTGTCGGGATGGGATGCCCGTACAGTGACTTGGGAGACCTTTCGTGAACAGTTTCTGGATCAGTATTATCCCCGTTCATTCCGTGATGCTCGGGAGACCGAGTTTCTGCAACTCCAGCAGGGGAGCATGTCGGTAGCTGAGTATGAGCAGAAGTTTCAGATGCTAGCCCGTTTTGCTCCTACCTTTGTATCTACTGAGGCTGAGAAATTTCGTAGGTTTGAGCTTGGCCTACGGGGTGAGATACGGGCCATTGTGACGGCTGGAGCTTTTACTACTCTCAGGGAGTTATCTGATGCCGCAGTGCGGGTTGAGGCCAGTCTCCCGACACGTCCACAGTACTCTGGTGGTGGATAACGTCGAGAGCATTCATATCCTGGATCGTATGGTCAGAGAGCCTCGAAGAAAAGACGTTATGGTGGAGCCTCATCTGCAGGCAATGATCGTTATGGCAGGCCTTGTAACTATCAGAGTCCCGGATCTCGAGCGCCTAGGGCGCAGACTGCTCCGCAGGCGAGCGCGACTTCGGTTGCTTCCACAGGACGGCAGAGTGGTGGTTTTGCTCGCGATGCTTCCAGTGTTATCTTTTTCTTCTGTGGCGAGCGGGGCCACTATCGGAGGGAGTGTCCATCTTTGCCACAGGGTGGTGGCGCAGGTCGGGGTGGAGCAGAGCAGGGACGGAGCACAGCTGCAGTTTCTGGAACCGGGAGTACTAGAGGAGGTGGTGCTGGAGCGACTAATGGACAGAGGGGCCGGGGCCGTGGGCGAGCAGCTGGACCACAGGCCCGAGTCTTTGCTGTTACGCAGCAGGAGGCCAGGGCAGCACCTGGTGTTGTGACAGGTACACTCACGATCGTTGGGCATGATGTTTGTGCTTTAATTGATCCCGGAGCTACTCATTCATTTATATCGCCGGACTGTGAGTTGTTGGCGGGTAGAGAGGTGTCCGCACTGGACGGTGACATGGGAGTGAGTACACCCACAGGAGATGTATTTGTGGTGAACCAAGTGTTGCGGGAGTGTCCCGTAATGGTAGTGACGTTGGACTGGTAATAGATTTGATACTCTTGGACTTGCACGACTTTGATGTCATTTTGGGAATGGATTAGTTGACGCTCCACCATGTTTCTATCGAATGTGTCGATAAGAAGGTTACCTTTTGGAGCCCGGGGTTACCGGAAACCACCTTTCAGGGAATTCAGCGAGCAACTCATGTCGGAGTGATTTCCGCCCTGAAGGCAAGTAAGTTGTTGAGGAAGGGGTGCCAGGGATACTTAGCCCAAGTGATGGACTCACGAGCTGCACCATTGAGGGTGGAGGATGTACCGATAGTACGGGAGTTCCCGGATGTCTTTCCGGAGGATCTACCGGGATTACCACCGCAATGAGATGTCGAGTTCACTATTGATCTGATTCCAGGTACGCAACCTATTTCTCAGGCTCCGTATCGTATGGCGCCAGCTGAGTTGAAAGAACTGAAGGCGCAGTTACAAGAATTACTTGAGATGGGATTTATTCGACCGAGTGTATCCCCCTGGGGAGCCCCGGTGTTGTTTTTGAAGAAAAAGGATGGGAGTTTGAGACTCTGCATTGATTACAGGCAATTGAATAAAGTAACAGTCAGGAACAAATACCCGTTGCCTCGGATCGATGATTTTTTCGATCAGCTGCGAGGAGCGCAGTACTTCTCCAAAATTGATCTTCGTTCTGGGTATCATCAGTTGCGAGTTAAGGATGAGGATGTACCTAAGACAGCCTTTAGGACCCGATATGGTCATTATGAGTTCCTTGTGATGCCGTTTGGTTTGACCAATGCACCCGCAGCGTTTATGGATTTGATGAACCGAGTGTTGCAGCCATACTTGGATCACTTTGTTATCGTGTTCATTGATGATATCCTAGTCTACTCGAGGAGTGCGGAAGCGCACGAGGAGCACTTAAGGATGGTGGTGGGTACCTTGAGGGAAAACCAGTTGTATGCGAAGCTCAGCAAGTGTCAGTTTTGGTTGACGAGTGTGAGTTTCTTGGGGCATGTGATCTCAACTGACGGGATCAGTGTGGATTCTCAGAAAATTGAGGCAGTGGCGAAGTGGGAACAACCGAGGACCGTCACTGAAGTCAGAAGTTTCTTGGGTTTGGCTGGCTATTACAGGAGGTTTGTAGAGGGTTTCTCTACCATTACTGCCCCGTTGACACGACTGACGCGGAAGGGAGTCGAGTTTGTCTGGGATGACGATTGTGAGCGTAGTTTTCGGGAGCTAAAGGAAAGGTTGACATCTGCTCCTATACTGACCCTTCCAGACGACAGTGGGGAATTCGAGGTGTACAGTGATGCATCCTTACAGGGTTTGGGATGTGTGCTAATGCAGCATGGGAATGTGATTGCCTATGCTTCACACCAGTTGAAGCCGCATGAGCGCAATTATCCGACGCACGACTTGGAATTAGCTGCTGTTGTGCATGCGTTAAAAATTTGGAGACATCACTTGTATGGTGCGACTTGCAGAATGTTCACGGATCACAGAAGCCTGAAGTACTTGTTCACTCAGAGGGAGTTAAATGTGAGGCAACGACGGTGGCTAGAGCTAATTAAGGATTATGATTGCACGATTGAGTACCTCCCGGGAAAAGCCAACGTGGTGGCTGATGCTCTAAGCCGGAAGTCAACGCATTCTGTAGCACACCTACGGACGGTTCATTTACCACTTTTGGTTGAACTCCGTAAGACTAGCATTGATTTGGGTTTGGATGGCCAAGGTGTCTTGCTGGCTAATTTTCATGTGAGACCACTTTTGATCGATCAGATCGTTGAGGCTCAATCTCAAGATCCTGTCTCATGTGTACTTCGGATTGAAGTGGAAGCAAGTGAGCGGCTAGATTTCACAGTTAGGGAGGATGGAGTTTTGCTAAAAGAAGGACGGTTGTGTGTGCCCGACGTTGAGGCACTGAAGAAGGAGATCTTGGACGAGGCTCATAGTTCGGCCTACGCGATGCATCCTGGTGGGACCAAGATGTATCGTACCTTGCGAGAACACTATTGTCAGCAAGTGTCTGATTTGCCAGCAAGTGAAGGCTGAGAGACAACGACCTTATGAAGCCTTGCAACCACTACCTATCTCGGAATGGAAATGGGATCACCTAACGATGGATTTTGTGTTTGGACTTCCTAGGACACCCAGAGGTCACGATGGAGTTTGGGTGATTGTGGACAGGCTTACGAAATCAGCTCACGAGAGAACTTCAGGATGACACAGTTAGCTCAGTTATTTATCGACGAGATCATCCGGTTGCACGGTACTCCAGAATCAATAGTTTCTGACAGAGACCCGAGGTTTACTTCTCGGTTTTGGCAAAGTCTACAGGAGGCTTTTGGGACGAAACTTCGTTTCAGTACCGCATTTCATCCTCAGACTGACGGCCAGTCTGAGCGGACCATCCAGATATTGGAGGATATGATGCGAGCTTGCGTTTTGCAATTTCAGGACACTTGGGAATCACATCTAGCCTTGATGGAATTTGCCTACAATAACAGCTATCAGGCGAGCATTAGGATGGCTCCGTACGAAGCCTTGTACGGACGACAGTGTAGAACCCCGTTGTGTTGGACGGATGTGGGTGAAAGGAAACTGACTAAATCCGAGTTGGTGGAATTGACAACCGAGAAGGTCAAACTCATCAGAGATCGGCTCAAAGCAGCCCAAGACAGACAAAAGAGCTATGTGGACCATCGGATTAGAGATCTTGAGTTTGCGGTCGGAGATCGGGTATTTCTGAAACTGTCCCCTTGGAAGGGTGTGGTGAGATTCGGCAGGCGAGGGAAGTTAAGCCCTCGTTATATCAGACCGTATGAGATTACCGAGAGGATTGGCAGGGTGGCCTACAGGTTAGCACTACCGCCAGAACTTTCGAGGGTCCACGATGTTTTTCATGTGTCGATGTTGCGAATATATGTGTTTGACGCATCTCATGTACTGGAGGAACAACCCATTGAACTCTGAGAAGACTTGAGCTTTGAGGAACAGCCGGTGCAGATTTTGGACAGGAAGGATAAAGTGCTACGTCGGAAGACCGTTCCTCAGGTAAAGGTTCTTTGGAGGAACCAGAATGTGGAGGAAGCCACATGGGAACCCGAGGCGCAGATGCGAGAACAGTTCCCCTACTTGTTTCCTTGAAATTTCGGGACGAAATTTCTTAAGGGGGGGGGGGGGGGGGGAGATTGTAACGCCCCGGACATTCTGAAAATGTAATATTGTAAAATATTGAATAAAATGACGTTTTTATCCCTGTGATTCGTGTGGCCAATTTGTTGACTTTTTGATTGGGAGGTCGAATGGACGTTGAACGATGACCGTGACGCAGTTCGGGACGTCACGAGTTCATAGACAGGTGGCACGTCCGATTCGGACGCTCGAGGCGAAAGTTATGATGTTCGGAAGTTCAGGGGCATTATCGTAATTTGGACGTTATATGGGAAAAAGTTGACTTTTTGTTTGACAATTGGTTTTCACATGATTCGAAGCCCGTTAGGTTCGTCTCGAGGTCCCGAGTACAACGACAGGCGGCACGCGTGAAACGGACATCGGGTGACCGAGTTACAGGTCACGGAAGTTGGAGGGCATTTTGGTAATTTTTGCCCTGAGGGCATTTTGGTCTTTTTACACGGGGTACTGTTCACCACCGTGGAAAACAGAGTGCACGGTCGTGGTGTCTTGTGCATGCAATTGTTTATGGCCTAGTGGATTGATCAGATGCATTGTTTAAGTTAATTGAGGCAGTGGGGGACATTGGTGAACGGACTGAGGCCACACAGAGCACGGGCTGGGTTAAAGAAATGGCCATGGCTTATGTGTGCGTGGGAGACATTTTCAGAGACCTCAGTTGGGTCTCCCACGGGCTGTTTGCCATTCTATCGATTAACCGTGTATGGGAATGAAGTGAGGATTCATTTGGGGTCGTTTGTGCATCAGTGTGAAGGCTGAGATTGAGAGAAACAGTGAAGAACCATTTTCGGGTTTTTGGGGGGGGGGGGGGAAATCTCAGAGTTCAATTCCTACGGATTTTGGGACCAATTCAGACACACACAGAGCTTTCTGGGAGCAGCAAAAACATAACCGTGCACAAGATCAAGTGAATTGAGCAAGGATTGCTCAGGAGCTCAGGTACCAGTTCAGAGAAGAACCAGTTGGAGGGAAAAATCGAATTCAATTCCTGAGGCTTGTTGAACGAAACCAAGGGCCGTGTTAGACTTCTGGGGTCACTACGAGCACAACCGTGCAAAAATCGAAGGAGGAGGAGGAGGACTGGTTGGCCGGGAACTTGAGTCTCAGTTTCAGAGGAAAACCAGTGTTGAGGACGACGACTTCCAGGTAACGGCGAGTTAAATTGTTTGTGACATTGAGTTCGTCTAAGTCCCCTTAAGCTACTGGTGAAGTTAATTTGAAAATGGAGCTAGTTTGGGTGAGTTCCAGGCGTCGACTTGTTCGACTGTTCGAGCTTGAGTTGGGTCGATTTGGTGTTAGTCGAGGTTAACCGTTAATGCAGACCTAAAATTAATTGATTAGAGAAGATAATAGGATTGAAAACGGGAAGAATCGATTGAGAATTGAGGGTGAACTAATCGGGTTGAGCCGCGGGTATCAGACCCGTTTATCAGTCTATTCGGGTAAGGACGAAGGCACTGTAGCTTGGCGCGTGGCCTTCACGCGCAGCCACTTTGGACGGCGCGTGACAGCGCGTGTGATGTTAACTTCGATCACGGTCAACATGAGATTTAATCCTTTCAGTTTAATTAACATTTTATCTTTAGAGTTCGAGTGGACCGGGAGTCATTCGGGATAATTTCGGGAGTCCGGAAGGTTAAGTCTCTAAGTTTAATTTCGCCGAAAAATCCGGAAAATTAAGGAAAAATCATACGAGCTATTTGAGGATGTTTGTAACCCTTCTTGTACGTTTTTACAGGCCCGGACACTTCCGAAGCTACGGAGGAGCGTGTGGGACGCGATTGACGCGTCCTAAAACCGTGAGTGGACTTTTTGATTTCTAAACCGGGCATGCATGACTATTTTACTTATTTATCTTATGGTTTTACATATGATTTTATGATGGTGATATGATATTTCGGTTTTACGTGTTTTCACGCTTTTCGAGATATTTATCGTATTTCACGCATTTCGAGGTTACAGTTTTTTCTTGTGCATGAATGATGTTTTGATGAAGTATCTGGATATGATTATGCATGTTGCGGATTTATGATGTTTTAATTATAAGTGTGAAGTGATTTCGGGAATTGCATATTTTGGAATTTGCATGTGAATTCGGACATAAGTCCTGTTATGACGAGATATGATTTCGGAATGATGTTGGAAAACGGTTTATGATGAATCCTGGTTAATTGTGTTTAAAAAAAACGGTTTTGGGTTTAAAGACCCGGTTGAATGTTGGATCTGGTTTTGGGTTTAAAGACCCGGTTTATTGATGACGGGGGCGGGGGGCCCGAAAATTGGGTTTAAAGACCCGGAATGAGTTTGAAGACTCGGTTATTGTGATACCCCCGAGGCCTATTGATCATGTTTTGAGTTTAAAGACTCGTTGATATCCCGGGGAGGCCTGATATTGAGTTTAAAGACTCTGATGGATCCAACGGCTTAATTGTGATTATTGACTTACTTTTTACTGTATTTGTGCAATTGATGTTTCAAAATGACGGTCTCTGGATTCTGGTAATATTAAATTATTTTACATGTGTTTCGGGAAAAGAGTTTTCAAATGTTATTACGCGATTTTCGAATATTTGGTTATGCATGCGTGTTGTAAAACTGGAGGGCGAACCACGATTTCCTTAAACTGTTTTATGTAAACCTTTGTTTCGATCCACTCACACTTTGTTGTTTTAACTACCCTCCAGGTCGTGGTACAAGTTCGGGGGCTGGCGCCGAGGCAGAGGCAGGGGCATAAAGTTTTCCGTTGCGGAGTAGTTAGTTCACAGAGTAGGATTTGTTCTTTAACCTGTTTTGTAATATTATGCTCTGTGAAACTGTGGACTTGACGTCCAGTCGGATGTATTTGTTTAATCTCCCTGGTCTGACAATGGGTGTGATGTAATATTATTTAGTTTTCCGGTCTTTTGGATTCGATTGTCAGACGGGAGCAGGATGCTTCCCGATTATCGAGGCGATAATCGGGGTGGGTCCTGTCATAACCATCAACATAAAACCAATCGCAAAGATCATCAACAACAGTACTAGTCACCAGTACTCAAATATCAGTCACAATAATCAAACAGAACTACTGGCAAGTGCATAGACATCAATCACAATATCACAATACCACATCAGCACTACTCACAAGTGCATAAATATCAGACACAACATCACAACATCAGCACTACTCACAAGTGCACAATCAATCACTTGGGCACTACATATAGGCCATCTCGGGAATTGCGCATGCAACATCTAGACGTAACACATACTCGGGGATTACACTCACACACATCCGAGTCACATCCAGGGACTGCACTCACATCGTCCGGACACGTACTAGTATCCATAATCACAAACACAATCCATATCACAAACACATGTTTGACTCCAACATGGTCACAAGCCTAGAATATCATTTCCAACAAAGTCTCAAGCCCAAAACATCATTTTCATGAAATTATCGTAAAAACGTGTCCATAATCAATTCATACATCTGAAAACCATAAATTCAATCATATATTCACATTTGACTCCAAATACAAGTCAAAATATTCTTTAAAATAGGGTCTGAGCCCAAAATATTGTTTTCACGCAAATCCGTAAAATCGTTCAGAAATCGACAATTAAGTCCACCAAATCATCAAGTAATGACCTCAAATCATCATCCAAATCATTGCACCTCAAATCATCAAATAAATCATGGAAAACATTTACTATGCATGCATCACATTTTATAAAACAAATCTCTACTCACACACCGTCCATGAGGTCCCAATCTGAGCCGTACGCTCCTTCGTATATTCCAAGAATCACCAATCATGTCAAAAACAATTACTAAGGGTCACTAACACCTCAAGTAACCTCACATTACAACCCCCTAATTTTTATGGATTTAAATACATATTAAAACGTACACACACACACTTCGGACACACAAAACTATATCGAAACAGTGTTTGATCGACTCGAAACTTGTGCCAAAATGTTCTTTACATCGAATACATTAAAAGTCATGTGGATCATACCTCGAGAATCATGCCCACGTGCCGCCGCAAAAGGGTACGCATGAAGCCCGCGTACCTGCACTGTTCATTGTCCCTTCCATCCGTTTTCCTCCATAACAAGTCGCACCGACCCGGTTTCAACCCGCATTCAATTTCGTTTAATTCTACACCATTTCTTGATTCCAATCAATAAAAAACCATCCTAGGACACTCATGAACATGATTTCAGGTTCAATTCAATGATTCATTACCTCAAACTACTCGAATTCCAATTCGAAATTCCGAAATGAACACAAGCTCGATTCTGGCTTGCTCTTCTTCTATACTCTTTGATTTTATGATGGTTTGGTTTGTAAGGATCTCAGGAACCTTAAATGAAACTCAATTTCAATATTCAAGGTCTCAATTCGAGGTTCAATTTATGAAAATCCCAAGTTTTGGGTTTCGGGTTTCGACTCTCCTTTGAGCTTTCTTCTTCTCTTTTCCCTTTCTTTTCTCTCTAGTTTTCTCTCTTGGTTTCTCTATTTCCTCTGTTCTATGGGTTTCCTCGAATAGCTAGGTTGATCAACAGGTTTTTTCTTTCGGTTTTGATGTTTTTGTTGCACAACACGCAACACAGTTAGGGTTTCAATTCATACAAACACACGACACAACACACCTCAAAGCAGTGCACGTTTTGCCAGCAACCCATTTTTTGTGGTGACACGTGTCACCAATCTGTAATTCCCTTACACATGTCACCATTTTCCTACTATTTTAAGAGGACTAGATTGATTATGTTTTTTTTTCTTCTATCTCTACTATCTTTAATTCCCATACAATGAAAATACATATATTTTCATATTCAAAATACATTAAATTTAATGAGTTATGCAATCTTGTTCACCATACAAGCCCTAGCAGTATTTAGGAATTATTTAAAGTTTCGTTATCTTTTTAATGACTAATCAATTAGTTCATACCCTATAAAACTCGCACCTTATTTCTTTTTAATGACCAATAAAAATTTCCTTTTATTTATGTTTAAGAAAATAATATTTTTTTACGAAATAATAATTTTATTTATTTCGATTAAGTACAAAATGAAAGAACAAAAATTTGTCAAAGGAGTCTTTCGTAGTTTTAGTACCCCAACCAAATTCATTAAACATCAATGTAATGACAATGTTAAGTTGTTTTTAACTTTTTATAGCATCTACGTTAGTCGTTACGCATTTTTTATATAATATTGTTAGTGAATGTAATGAAATGCCATGATCAAGATCAATTGTTATGATGCGGACGTCCATCTAGCCTACGAGGTAGGCTATTGTACATAAATGTAATGGAATTGCATAACTATGGTTAGTTGCCACGTCCTAATTAATCATTGTATTTAATTGATGTTAAGTATTGCCAATACAACTGATTCGTGGTTGATGAACTCAAATTCATGAACTTAATTATGTAGCAGTTAAATCAAATTAGACCGGTCCAAAAATGATGTCCAGGAAAATTAATTATGCAGTGAGTGAGTTAAGGCACTAAAAATATATATATTTCGGAAACTGAACTTGGGCCTATAGACTACATGAATCAACGTCAATGTCGTTCGTTTGTTGACAAAGAAAAAAATACCGGTCAGTGTCGTTCTGACCACAGTATCACTTCTTTTTTGTCCTTACGTGAGATAGAGAGTCATCCATGCCCTGACTCCAGAAGACCCTTTTTTTTTGTGCTTACTCACCTTGGAGGGCGTGATCTTCACCGTACACATGTGTAGTTCTTTTTTTTTTATCTAACACACGTGTAGTTCTAATAGGAGCATAATTAGCGAATGTAGTTGAAATGTCGAGTTGGGACCAGTTGTGAATTCATAGATCAGTAGTTTGCTGATGGTTTTTGCCTAACATTGGGGGTTCACTCTCTTGTAAAATAATTCCTTCGATAAAAAGAAAAAAGAAAAAAAAAAACCAAATTGGTATATTTAATAGAGGTTGAAGACTGAAAAATGTAATAATTTAGTCGAGAGAACAAAATGACACTCAAGACATAATTCATGGACCATATGTGGCATTTGTTGGAAAATTAATTTTATCTAAACTCATCTATAATTTATTCGTTATAATTCCGATCGGAACAATTCTTTCGTCAAAATGCTCCAAATTACAAGTTTTATTTATTTAAACAAAAATATCACAAAATATATTATTTTATCTAATTATTTGTTATTTTAATATTAAAAGTCAAGTATAAAGGGTATAAAATAATATAAAATAATACTTATTTAACGACCTATCAGAAACATACATATATAAATAGAAAATTATAATTATTTGGATCAACTTTTCCATTCAAAGGTCACTAGTGATCTCTACAAACCCATATCTAAAACCTAAGAACAGTGTCGGCCCGAAAACGCGTCCCGAACACGCTTCCTGAGGCTATAAACTCCATTTTGACCCACCAAATGATCTCTGATCTTCCCGAAACCACTATCATTAGATCCAGATCGTCGAAACCATTAAAATGGCACTAGTCCCATCTCGAAAAACATGTCCACATACCCCTACGCGCGGGTCAAAGCCACTATCAACGTTGACCAAAAAGTCAACACTGACGTCAACTGTCAGGACCCGACCCTTCTCGGCCATGACTCAACTCTAGCACGATATTGTCCGCTTTGGGCCTCCTCGCCCTCACGGTTTTGTTTTCGGGAGCTCACGGTGCAACTTCCCAAGGGGTCACCCATCATGGAATTGCACTAGCCTCAACTCGCTTAACTTTGGAATTCACCATGAATCCAAAGCCAGTGAGTTCCCAAAAGGCCTAACTTAGATAGGTATATGCCTATACATATAAGGCACATCACCATTCCCCTCGCAGGAATGTGGGATTGTTCACTGTTAGGCGAAATCGGACGAACGATGCAAAATGACCGTTTTGCCCTGGGCGTGGGTAAAACGTTGACTTTTCGTTCAGACGGTCAAATGGACTTTGACCGATGACCGTGACGTAGTTCATGACGTCACAAGTTCATAGACAGGTGGCACGTTTAATTCCGACGTTCGAGAAACAAGTTATGACGTTTGGAAGTTTAGGGGCATTTTGGTAATTATGGTTAAAAAAGAGCGAAATGTTGACTTTTTGACCAAGAGGTCCGATGGCCGAGGACCGAAGACCGTTACGTAGATCGGGACGATACGAATCCATAGACAAGTGGCACACTGAAATCGGACTACGAACGGGGAAGTTATAGGTCACGGAAGTTCGATTTCACTATGCACGTACTTCGAGACGGGACTGATTTGGCAATATCTGATTGGGCAGATATTTTGAGTGGGTCCCATGGATGAGTGACAAGTGTCACTCTTCCCATTGGTCAAATCCCCCAATTTGTGGATCTAATTAATAAAATATTATTATTTTAATTATTTTATAATTAATCCTAACAACTTTAAATCCTAGCCATCCATTCTATTTTAATCTTTCAATCCTCACCATCCATCTCATCCCTCTCATCTAATCTCATCACCTTCTTCTCCCTTCCCTTCCACGACACCATCAACATCTTCATTTCATTTTCTTCTTCTTCCTTCAAAAACCGAAACACACACACCCTATCACCATTCATTGCTTGTGTGAGCTGAGAGTGACCGTGTGAGGAGTGTGAGGGGCTGAGGACTGAGAGGCTGGACGGTGGCTCACGGTGGTAGCCATGGCGGAGCTCGACCAGTGAGGTAAAAATATTTAAAATCTAGAAATTGGGTTTTAATGGGTTTTACTCGTTTTCTTTATTTGAGTTAGGTTTCTGGGGACCTCGGGAGAAGTTTGGGATTGGTTTCGAGGCCTAGGACGACCAGGAGTGGCCGCGAACGGCGGATGAAGGTACGACCGCCATGGCCGATTTGAAGGGGACGGTTTTGATGGGTTTTAGTTTCTTTATAATATTTAAAATGATTTGAAATGATGTTAGGATTGTATTAGGATTAGATTGGGTTGGAATGGATCGAAAACAAGGAAGTTTGAGGGTTGAACCGGTTGGGTCGGTCTAGACCGGTTCAGTGCAGGTGAACCGGGTCTGCGTGAGGTTGATGGTGATGAATAGTACCCTCACGTGCAGGGACTATTCAGGGCGCGTGGATGCGCGTGGTAGGTCAAATGGGAAAGTGTTCAACATGTGAAACACTCTATTCGATGTAACGAACATTTTGGGACTGGTTTCGTGTCTATTGGACACCGTCTCGATAATGTTCGGGGCATCGGAAGGTTTCGGATCGGGATTAAAAATAGTTAGAAATATCGGAAAATTACGGGGCTTTAGTAGGAGGTTAATTAAGTAGTTAGTAACCTTATATTACGATTTAGACAGGTTCGGGAGTCCCGGTGATGGTGATTGGCTCGGGAGAGCCGTATGGCATGCAAATCGAGGCGGCAGCTCGGACGGTCTGTGAGTGGACCTTGGTTTTCAAAATTGGTGCATGCATAAATCTTTATTATATGCTTTCATACATGTTTGATGATGCCAAGGGTGCATTTGTATGTGGTTACGTATATGCACGTATTTCGAGGTTTCAGCCCTATACGGTGCCTATACGGGTCTGTATTTCTTTATTGGTTTAAATGAAAAGGTTTTGGATTTCAAAAGGTTAAACTCGGGTATGAGACCCATTTGGTTTTGTCTCGGGCATATGACCCTATTGATGACCTACGGGTTTGAGTCGTGGTCGTGGCAGATGCTTAGTGCACGGTGACGGACGAGGTGACGCTCGCCTCCAGATTGGGATGTGTTCCTTCCGGAGAGGTCACGATGCACGATTCGTGGTCGGGCAGCCTGGGGAGGCTCGACTTCGGAGTGCTGACGATTCAGGATAGCGATCGGTGATGAGTGCACCATGATCTTGTGGTGGTCACGTCAGTTGATTCGTTCACGGCTACATACCAGGATTGAGGGCGGTCCTGGATGAATGGTTGCACGCATCACTACGATCGGAGTCGTGACTGACCCTGAGATATCGGGCAGGATGCCCAGCTGATGTCATATGTTCGGGCACGAGACCCAGTTACTTTACGATTGTGATTTCGGGTCAGGGACCCTACATGGATTTCCGGGTTCATGACGGTTTATGGGAACCGGCATGAACCTTTGTCAGGTCATTGTGGTACATGACGGTTTATGGGAACCGGGCATGGAATGGATGTTATGGATCATGACGGTTTAGGGGAACCGGGCACGAATGTTTATGTTATGTATATATATGTTCATATACCTTCCTTTACTTGTTCTCTTATCTCCTCCGGGGAGGGTCGTTGGCCTGGGTGGACCCCGGAGTAGTCACGGAGCACTGACTGAGTGGGAGTCGCCCCAGTTGGGTTCCTTACTCTCAGGAAGGCTGGTTACTATAACCTCGCGTAGGGTCAGTGGTCTGCGGACATTGACTTGACTTGGGTTTGAGACCCCGGGTAGCACGCGCGTAGCTTTGGAAACCGTGACAGGATTGGTTGTGTGAATTATATGTGTATATGATATAGATATGATATGTGATATGTGATGTGTGGTTACACAGGGTTTGAGCGGTGGCTCGTGTACTTGATTTATTTCTAGTTTGGGCTGAGTCCCTTATGGATTTGGGCAGTGGCCCATACGGTCGTTTTCATTATGGTTTTGGGCTTAGTTCCCACATATGGTTTCTTTGGATAAATGGTTTTCGAATGCATGCATGCTTTTTAGTGAAGGGTACAAATGTCTTTATGAAATGTGTTTTTATAAACTTTTGTTTTGTCCACTCACAGCTTTTAATGTTTTGACTACCCTTCAGGTTGACAGCGCATGTGGACTGTAGCAGAGACTGAGATATCACATACCTCCTCCGGATCCTGGCGTACTCTGATAGCCCAGGAGGGCAAAGGTCGGGAATATCCCTTGTCTGACACTTCGTGTCAGACGGGAGCAGGGTCATCCCACGTTAATCCTGGGGGGATTGGGATGGGTCCTGTCATGTCCTCTCGATCAGATCAGCTATTCAGGTTGCACAAACCCGTAACCAAACCCGGTTCCAAAACCCAAATCCCTTAACCATTTTTATTAGGTTTCTTCCTATGCACTCGTCTCGTCCTAACTAGAAGATCTGTATGATCAAAACTAGAAAACACAGACTCAAAGCTACCTGAAATTCGATGAACAGTGAGTTGTAACCTTTGTCCGTCGATATCTCCCAGCTCCAGCCACCAAAAATCTTCCAACCAAACCTACTGGTATCGTCTCAGTTCCTAGAACATGTTAGGGGCCATTAGATCAATCGACACACGTCCTAAAATCATTTTCCATTTTTGAACAAAAGTGTGGGTTTCGGGTTTTACCTTCCTGTCGTGATCCGTCGTGCACCACCATCGCCCTTTTTCGTAGTTTTAGTCAAAGTCACTCTCCCAATCTCACAGTGAGCAAAACATATGCTATGGTGTTGGTGGGATGTTTGTATGTTTCTGGGTTCCTCACGGGTTAGGGGTGTTTGAGAGTTAGGCAAAAATGATGAGGAAGATAATAGAAAGTGAGAGAAGTATTAGTTTTTTAGGAACCTTGAACATATCCAATTGCATGGGGAAACCCACCAATGAGATGAGTGTCCAAGGGCCCCCACCAAGCAATCCTTATCCAATTGGAATCAGCCAAGTGTAACATTCCTGGGGTTTAGTGAATAGTGCCATTTTCACGCTCCTGACCATAACTTCCCCGTCCGAACTCCGATTTTGGCATGCCACCTGTCTACGGGCTCGTGACGTACCGATCTACGTCACGATCATGAGTCAAAGCTCAAAATATAGTCTGAGTCAAAAGTCAACAAATCTTCCCAACTAGAGACAAATCGGCCATTTTACATTAAAATTTCAACTTTACCAAATCCGAAAATTTCGGGTTATTACAACCAGAGCCTCTCCAATCTTCTAATCTCCTCGATTCTTGGCCCTACACACTCGCAAGAACTCATGGAAGGTAACCAGGGCATCAATTTCTATCCAAAATGCACAAAAACCAAATTCGAATTTCAAACTTAACTGGGTTTCGGGTTTTTACCTTTTCCTTAGGCCACTTCCATGCTCAGCCTCTCACCGCAGTCCTCTTAGTCTCACCCTCAACCTTTCTTAGTCTCTCTGTGGCCCTCAATTGGCATCAAATAGAGAGGATGGATTGGGGGAGAGGTTTCGGGTTGGTTCGAAATGAAAATGGAATGGGAGAGATGTATGTATGAAAGTTGATGAGCAATGGATGAGTGACACTTGTCACTCATCCATTATGCCTGAACACAAATATCTGGCCCACTAGAAACAAAAGTCCACTTGCCTCGTAATTTGTGCAATTGTACCCCGATTCGTTATGAACCCGCAATTTTCCTGTACAATGTCCAATTTCGACGTGTCACATGTTTAAGGACTCGTATCGTCTGGATCTACATAATGGACCTCGGTCCATGTGCACTTGACCTCCTAGGTCAAAAGTTAACTTTTTACCCTCATCTAGGGGAAAAATCATAATTTCACCATGATCATCCGAGAATCCTCAATTAATCGCGATTAATCCTCGATAATTCGCCACTTAACGCTTAATTAATCCCTTAGGTTTGGGACGGATCATTACAGTAGGAACTAGGAAGTGCAAACCCAGAATAGAATTGGGTTTGTTCTCCATCAGAGAAGACCCCTGCCATGGGTTTTGGATTGGGTTTTTGTAGAACCCAAATTTCAATTTCAATTAGATGAAGAGAAAATGGTTGAGGGCTAGGATTGAGTTTTTGGATTCGGATTGGTTTGCAGATTGGGGATTTGAGAAAACCAAATTTCCATTATACTTAATGTAACGACCCGTCCCTAATTTTGAGGATTAATTAGGTATTAATGACGGATTAGAGAGGCTAATAGGGGATTAGCCGAGGATTAACGGACGTTCAGGACGAAATTACAATCTTACCACTGAACGAGGGCAAAAAGTTGACTTTTGACACGAGAGGTTCGATGACCGAGGGCCGAGGACCGTTACATAGATCGCGTGGATATGAATCTGTAGATAGGCGGCACGTCGAAATCGGACGTTCGATGGAGAAGTTACGGTTCATGGAAGTTCGAACGTACTATTGCACGATTTACGAGACGGGAGACTTTTGGTAGCAAGTGGGGACTAGCTTTTTGGACAAGCCCAATGGATAAGTGACAAGTGTCACCCATTCATTGCCCAACCCAAACAATTCATGCATATCTCTTCCCCTTTTTCTTGTTCGACCATTTCCCCAAACCAAACTCGATCAACCTTCATCCCATCCAAACCCTTCCCTTTATAATCATGTTTGAGAGACCAAGAGAGTGAGAGGAGGGCCGTGAGAAAGGTGGTGGCTGGCCAAGACGACGACACCGTGGACGGCGGAGGCAAGCTCGAGCAAGGTATCGGTTTTGGCCCTTTTTCTTTTATTTTCGATTCTGTACGTTATGGACGGTTTAGGTTGATTAGAATGGGTTTAATAGGTTGCTAGGATGGTATTAGGGTAGTTTTGGTGGTGGTTCATGGCTGAGGAAGCCCTAGGAAGGATTTGAAAATATTGAACCGTGAGGGAGGTTTTGAACCGTGAGGATTTAATGGGTTTTTAGTTGTTTTAATTCCATATTTAGATTCCTAGGGTCGAATTAGGAAGAATAGAATCGATTAGGATGAAAAAGGACGAAGATTGAACGGTTTAGGGGCCAAGACCAGTCACGCCGGTCCAGTTGGGCCGAAATTGCAGAGAAAATCGGACCGGTCTGTTCGGACCGGTCTAGCCAAGGAAGAAGATGACACTATAGCTGACGCGTGGCTCCCACGCGCAGCCACTTCAGGCCATGCGTGTGGGTGTGTGGTGGGGAGTTTGGGGAAACTTTGAACATGTAATTTTATCTATTCGATGTAACCAGCATTTTGGGACTGGTTTCGAGTCGATCGGAAATCGTCCCGATATTGTTCGGGCTATCCGAAGGTTTCGGAGCGCATTTAAAAATAGTTAAAAATCCCAAAAAATTACGGGGCTTTAGTGAGGGGTTAAGTAAGTAATTAGTAACCCTATAAAGTGATTTGGACAGGTTTGGGAACCCCGGAGATGACGATTGACCCAGGAAGGCGTACGACGCGCGTATCAAGGGGGCAGCGCGGACGGTCTGTGAGTTGACCTTTCTTTCGAACTTGATGCATGCATAAATTTTTTATAAGTGTTTTAATATGTGATTTGTGATGCCATGAGTGTATTTTTGTGTGTGTTTACGTATTGGCATGTATTTCGAGGTTTTTGAGTTTTATACATGCTTATACGCGCTTATACTTTCGGTTTTAATGAAATGGTTTTGAAAAGGTAAAACTGGGCATGAGATGTAACGACCCGTCCCAAATTCCTAGATTATCTTAGTGACTAATCACGATTAATGAGGTTAATCAGTGATTAGTAGAGCGAAATCGGACGAACGGTGCGAAATGACCGTTTTGCCCCTAATCGTGGCAAAACGTTGACTTTTCAATCGGGAGTTCAAATGGACTTTGACCGATGACCGTGACGTAGTTCGTGACATCACGAGTTCATAGACAAGTGGCACGTTCAATTCCGACGTTCAAGGAAGAAGTTGTGACGTGCGGACATTTAGGGGCATTTTGGTAATTTTAGTTAAAAAGGGCCAAATAGTTGACTTTTTGACCGGGATGTCCGATGGCCGAGGGCCGAAGACCATTACGTAGATAAGGACGATACGAATCCATAGGCAGGCGACACACTGAAATCGGACTTCGAACGGGAGAGTTATGGGTCACGGAAGTTCGATTTCACTATGCACGAACTTCGAGACGGGGACGATTTGGCGAAATCTGATTTGGGTAGATATTTTGGTGGGTCCCATGGATGAGTGACAAATGTCACTCATCCTATTGGCTAACTCCCCCAAATTGTGGATCTAATAATAAAATAATATTATTTAATTAATTTTTTTAATCAAATCTTAGCAACCATTAATCCTAACCATCCATTACCAATTAACCTTTAAATCCACACCCTCCATCCCATCTCCCTCTCATCAGCCATCACTCTTCTTTGTTCATCCTCAAACCCGAACCCCATAACCCATAATCCTCCATTTTCTTCATATTCTTCAAAAACCCAAAACACACACACACCATCACCATTCATTGCTTGTACGAGCTGAACATGACCGTGAAGTGGTGGAAAGAGGCTGGGGATGGCAGGCCACGGCCAGCCACGGCGGAGGACACGGCGGGGAGAGAGAACCCGTGGGTGAGTTTTCTTTCAAAAATTGAAAATTGTTGTTTGTTGTGTTTTAATCAAATCTAGGGATTGGGAAATGTTCCTAGAGGTCTTAGGGTTCTTTTAGGATTGTTTTCGAAGGCTTAGATGGCCTGTAACGGCCATGAAGGGCGGAGGTAGTCACGGCCGCCATTGATGAACTTGGAAGGTATAGTTTTTTAGGGTGTTCTTAGTTTTTAGGGCCATAGAACTCTAGGTTAGGGAGAGACGAAGAGAATGGGACAAACGGGAACGGTTTTGGTGGCCGGACGGCGGAGAACCGGTCGGGTCAAGCCGCGGGTCACGGCGACCCGGTTACTGGTATTCGGGTCGACCCGCGGGAGGACAGAGATGACAGGTGACGTCATCCTGCTGACGTCATCATGTCAGGGATGACGTCAGCATTATCAGATCTGACAATGTCAGCTGACATGTCAGAAAATGGGCCAATAGGAGTGCGACACGTGTCACATGTCAGTGCACAGTCAGCACTGACATGTCAGTGACTTGGCCCAATCAGGGGCTGACACGTGTCACTGACGTGGACCAGTGCCGTGATGACACGTGGCACATGTCAGACGGCCACGTGGCACTGACAGAGCAGTGACCTGGACTAATAGGAGCTTGACATGTGGCACCTGTCAGACCTGGCAGCTGTCAGATGACGTCAGCATGACGTCATGCTGACGTCAGCAGGTACTGTAGATGGCGCGTGAAGCCCACGCGCAGCCACTTCAGGCGGCGCGTGTGGGCGCGTGGGGGAGAATTTGGGGATGTGTTCAACATGTAAAATCATCTATTCGATGTAACGAACATTTTGGGACTGGTTTCGTGTCAATCGGACACCGTCTCGATATGTTTCGAGGCATCGGAAGGTTTAGGTTAGGTTTTAAAAATAGTTAAAAATATCAAAAAATTACAGGGCTTTGGTAGGAGGTTAATTAAGTAGTTAGTAACCTTCTATTACGATTTGGATAGGTTTAGGAGTCCCGGTGCCGGTGATCGGCTTGGGGAGCCGTATGACACGCAAATCGAGGCGGTATAAATGTCATTATATGTTTTAATTTCTTGTATGACACGCAAATCGAGCCGTATGATCGGCTTGAGTGGACCTTGTTTTCTAAATTGGTGCATGCATAAATGTCATTATATATTTTAATTTCTTGTTTGATGATGCAATGGGTGCATTTGTATGTGGTTACGTATAAGCACGTATTTCGAGGTTTCAACCTTATACAATGCTTATACGGGTCTGTATTTCTTTATTGATTTAAATGAACTGGATTTGGATTTCAAAAGGATAAACTCGGGTATGAGACCCATTTGGTTTTGTCTCGGGCATATGACCTCAGATTTCGGGCACGGTGCCCAGCTGATGTCCTATGTTCGGGCACGAGACCCAGTCACTTTACGGTTTTGATTTCAGGTCAGGGAACCTTAAATGGATTCCCAGGTTCATGACGGTTTATGGGAACCGGCATGAACCCTTGTTGGTTATTACGGTACATGACGGTTTATGGGAACCAACATGTTACCTGGTTATGTTATTACGGTACATGACGGTTTATGGGAACCGGCTTGTTACCTTGGTTATGGATATTATGGATCATGACGGTTCAGGGGAACCGGTCATGAACGTTTATGTTATGTATATATATGTTCATCTACCTTCCTTTCCATGTTCTACTATCTCCTCCGGGGAGGGTCGTTGGCCTGGGTGGACCCCGGAGTAGTCACGGAGCACCGACTGAGTGGAGTCACCCCCCAGTTGGGTTCCTTACTCTCAGGAAGGCTATGATTACTATTACCTCGGGTAGGGTCAGTGGTCTACGGACATTGATCTTGACTTTGAGAAGACTCGGATTGAGACCTGGGTAGCACGCGCGTAGCTTTGGAAACCGTGACAGGATTGGTTGTGTGAATTATATGTATATATGATGTATGGTATATGAGATATATTATATATGTATGTGATATATTATGTGTGTTTACACAGGTTTTGGGCAATGACCCGTATGGTCGATTTCATTGTGGTCCTTCGACCTTGGTTTATATCTGATTTGGGCTTAGTTCCCACATATGGTTTCTTGGGTTAAATGGTTTTCGAATGCATGCATGCTTTTTAGTGGAGGGTACAAATGACTTCTTCTGAAATGTTTTATAAACTCTTTATTTTTGTCCACTCACAGTTTTTAATGTTTTGACTGCCCTTCAGGTTGACATCGGATGTGGACTGTAGCAGAGACCGAGATATCACATGCCCCCTCCGGATCCTGGCGAACTCTAATAGCCCGGGAGGGCAAAGATCGGAAATATCCCTTGTCTGACACTTCGTGTCAGACGGGAGCAGGATCATCCCACACTAATCCCGGGGGGATTGGGATGGGTACTGTCATGAGATGTAACGAACCGTCCTAAATTAACGGGATTAATTAAGAATTAATGACGGATTAGCGAGACTACTTGGGGATTAGACGAGAATTAATGGACGTTCAGGGCAAAATGACGGTTTTGCCCTTGGAATGGGTAAAACGTTGACTTTTCATTCGGACGGTCAAATGGACTTTGGCAGATGACTCTGACGTAGTTCGAGACGTCACGAGTTCATAGACACGTGGCACGTTCAATTCTGACATTCGTGGAAGAAGTTGTGATGATCGGAAGATCAAGGGCATTTTGGTGATTTGGGTGAATAGGGGCCAATAGTTGACTTTGGACCCGGGAGGACAGATGGCTGGGGGGCCGAGGACCGTGACGTGGATCACGACGATACAAAACCGTAGATAGGCGGCACGTCGAATTCGGACGTTCGACGGAGAAGTTACAGTTCACGGAAGTTCGAACGTACTATTGCACGTTTTCCGAGACGGGGACTATTTGGCAGCAAGTGGGGCCCAAATATTATTGGAAAGCCCCAATGGATGAGTGACAAGTGTCACCCATCCATTGCCCATCATTTTTCCTTCATGCATATCCCTTCCCCTTTGCATTGATCATTTTCTTGATTCCAAGCCCAAACCGATCAACCTTTACCCCCAAAACTAAACTTTTCTACCTCATGATCACTAGTGAGACCAAAGAGAGTGAACTAAGGAGCTGAAGAAGGTGGTGTCCGGCCCAAGGGAGCGTCGTCGTGGACGGCGGAGGAAGAAACCGATCGAGGTAATCGGTTTTAACCGATTTTCATCATTTTCAATTCTAGTGATTATGGGCCATTTTCATTGATTTTTTTGAATTAAATAGGTTGCTAGGAAGTTGTTAGAATGATTTTGAGGGATATTGGAGGTTGAAGAACAGCAGGGGAGGTTTTTGAAAACTTGGACCATGAAGAAATGTTAGATCGGTCGGGTTTTAAAGGTTTTAGGACGTTTTAATGTTATGGTTAGGTTTCTAGGATTAAATTAGAAGGTTTGGCCTTGATTAGGAGAAGAATGGATGAAAAACAAGGAAGAAATAGGCTTGGACCGGTCACGCCGGTCCAGTTAGACCAGGATTGCAGAGAAAATCGGACCAGACCGATCGGACCGGTCGGCTGGAGGACAAGGACGACACTGTGCATGGGCGCATGAGGCCCACGTGTAGTGCAATCCCAAGGCGCGTACGCG
Organism: Prinsepia uniflora; assembly: GCA_032719365.1. Classification (NCBI taxonomy): domain Eukaryota; kingdom Viridiplantae; phylum Streptophyta; class Magnoliopsida; order Rosales; family Rosaceae; genus Prinsepia; species Prinsepia uniflora. The sequence goes on along the minus strand of CM064861.1, from coordinate 43,248,559 downwards.
CGCGTGAGGAAGAACTTAAGGATGGTTCCAACATGTCAAATCATCTATTCGATGTAACGAACATTTTGGGATTGGTTTCGAGTCGATCGGACATCGTCTCGATATAGTTCGGGTTGTCCGAAGGTTTCGGTGCACGTTTAAAAATAGTTAAAATCCCGAAAAATTAGGGGGGGTTTAGTGAGGGGTTAATTAAGTAGTTAGTAACCCTCTAAAGTGATTTGTACAGGTTTAGAAGTCTCAGAGATGACGATTGACCCGGGAGAGCCGTATTGCACGCGTATCGAGGCGGCAGCGCGGACGGTCTGTGAGTGGACTTTCTTTCTGAACTCGATGCATGCATAAATGTTTTATATATGTTTTAGTGTATGTTTTGTGATTCCTTGAGTGCATTTTGGTGTGTGTTTACGTATGGGCACGTACTTCAAGGTTTTCGGGTTTTATACGTGATTATACGCGCTTACGCTTTAGGTTTTCATGAAATGGTTTTGAAAAGGTAAAATCGGGCATGAGACCCATTTGGATTTGGTTTTAACTCGGGCATGAGACCCTATTGATGACCCGTAGGTCTGAGTCGTGGTCGCGATGGGTGCTATGTGCACGGCGACGGACGACGTGACGCTCGCCTCCGGATTGGGATACGTTCCTTCCGGAGAGGTCACGATGCACGTCCCATTGTTGAGCAGCCACTGGAGGCTCGACTTCGGAGTGCTGACGGTTTAGAGGATCGATCGGCGACATGTGCACCATGTTCTCTAGATGGTCGTAGTAGTGATGTGTTCACGACGACATACCAGGATTGAGAGCGGTCCTGGATTGATGGTTGCAAGCATCACTATGATCGGGATGGTGACTGACCCTGAGATATCGGGCTCGATGCCCAGTTCATTTGAGTTCGGGCTCGATGCCCAGTTATTGTGAAATCGGGCTAGAGGTCCTATTGAGTCTTATGTTCAGGCGGAAGGCCCAGTTGATTTGTGTTATCGGGTGTGAGTTCTATTTTTATGTTTTTGTTATACTGGTATGTATATACCCTCCTTATGAGATGATTGATTGGTCTCCTCCAGACGTCGACCTGGAGAGTCACGATCCACAGACCAGAGTGGGTATCCCCATAGGGATCTCGTTCCAGGAGTGGGCGTTATGATGTGGCCTCGGACCAGATCCAGGAGAGATGGTCGGACTAGGTCCGAAGATGAGCCTCCCAGATGGAGAATTCCTCGGAGAAGACTCGGAGTGAGACCCCGAGTAGTATGCATACTTATATAGATAGAGATATCATGACTATATCGGAGATGTGTTCCCTAGGGGCTGTGTGCCCCGAGTTGGCATCTTCTCCAGAAGTACCTAGGATGGGTTATATATGCATATATGTATATGTGGATGCGTTTTCACTGAGATGGTATTGGGCTGAGACCCACGCGTATTGTTTTTGGGGTGAGACCCTTATGAGATGGTTTTGGGACGAGTTCCCACGTGTTTTGGTTTGGGCGGAGGTCTCATGTGTTATTTGACATATTTCGGGCCAAGGCCCAAATGGTTTGATGGTTCATGACGGTTTATGGGAACCGGACATGAACCCTAGAAATGGTTTTCGAATGTATGCATATGTTTTTTTAATGAAGGGCATAAAGGTCTTTTATGAAATGTTTTTATAAAATAATTGTTTTGTCCACTCCCAACTTTTATGTTTTGAATGCCCTTCAGGTTGATCGCGGATGCGGCTGTAGCAGAGACGAGACATCGCATTCCTCTTTCGGATCCTAGCGTACTCCGATAGCCCGGTTGGGCAAAGGATGGAATTATCCCTGGTTTGACACTTCGTGTTAGACGGGAGCAGGCACGTCCCACGCTAATCCCGAGCAATTTGGGACGGGTCCTGTCATGAGACCCATTTGGTTTTGGTTTGACTCGGGCATGAGGCCCTATTGATGACCTACGGGTGTCGTCGCGAGGGGTGTTATGTGCACGGTGACGGACGGCATGACGCTCGCCTCCGGACTGGGGATGTGTTCCCTCCGGAGAGGTCAGGATGCACGTCCCATTGTCGAGCAGCCACTGGGGGCTCGACTTCGAAGTGCTGACGGAATAGAAGATCGATCGGTGGCGTGTGCACCATGTCCTAGAGTTGGTCGCGGCAGTGATCTGTTCACGGCGACATACCAGGATTGAGAGCGGTCCTGGATTGATGGTTGCACGCATCACTACGATCGGAATCATGACTGACCCTGAGGTTTAGGGCTCGATGCCTCGTTGATTTACGAGTTCGTGCTCGATGCCCAGTTCATTGTGAAATCAGGCTAGAAGCCCTGTTGAGTCGTAAGTTCGGGCTGGAGGCCTAGTTGACTTGTGTTATCGGGCGTGAGTCCCGTTTATGGTTTTTGTATACTAGTATGTATATACCCTCCTTACGAGCGTATTGATTGGTCTCCTTCAGACGTTGACCTGGAGAGTCACGATCCATTACCCGGAATGCGTGTTCCCCATAGGGAGCCCATTCCAGGAGTGGGAGTTATGATATGGACCCGGGCCAGATTTTGGAGAGATGATCGGACTAAATCTGGAGATAGAGTCTCCCAGATGGAGAATTCCTGGGAGTAGACTCAGAGTGAGATCCTGAGTAGTATGCATACTTATATATATAGAGAAATCATGACATATATCGGGGATGAGTTCCCTAGGGGCTGTGTGCCCCGAGTTGACATCAGAGGATGTCTAGGTTGGATTATATATGTATATACGTATATGTGTATGAGATTTCACAGAGGTGATTTTTGGGCTGAGACCCACGCATGTCGGATTTGGGCAGAGTTCCCATTTGATTTAGTTAGGTTAAGGTCCCAAATACTTTGATTGGATTTTGGGGCAAGGCCCAGTGTTCTATGTTGAGAAATGGTTTTCAAATGCATGCATATGTTTTTAGTGAAGGGCATAAAGGTCTTTTTATGAAAATGTTTTTATAAAATATTTGTTTTGTCCACTTACAGCTTTCGTGTTTTGAATGTCCTTCAGGTTGATCGCGGATGCGGGCTGTAGCAGAGACGAGACATCATATTTCTCCTTCTGATCCTGGCGCCCTCTGATAGGCCCGGTTAGGCAAAGGACAGAGTTATCCCTAATCTGACACTTCGTATCAGACGGGAGCAGGCACGTTCCACGTTAATCCCTGGGGATTTGGGACGGGTCCTGTCAGTTAAATTGGGATTAAGATTGGATTTTGTTAGATGAAGAAGGAAGAAGACGATGAACCCAGATTCACTATTCATCTTCCTTCTAATTTGTGTATGTGTGTTAATTTTAATGTTTTTTGATAAATAATTGAACAACCAATCAGGGACTGAAACGTAGTAATAGTAATGCAATTACTAACTTGGCTAACTGAATAGAGCAACGGTGCAACTAAATGTGCAATTGTGGCAAAACATTAGAACTAAATCCGTTTCGGGAAGTAAAGTGATACTTAATGTCGGGTTAGGGAAGCAAACTGAGTAATAAGCCTTTAATTTGTTAAATGTTTAATCAATTTAGGTTTTTTTTTTATCTTGTTTGTTTGTATTTTAATTTAAGTTTGTTTGAATATTTGATTTGATTTTAATTTTAATTTTAAGATATGTAATTAAAGATGATGAATTAGGTAATTAAATATGATGACGTGGAATGCCACATCATATGCCACATAGAGTGAGATGCAAAATGTGAGATTTTAGGTGATACTCCTGCCATGGGCAAAATCGTAATTTCACCATGATCATCCGATAATCCTCAATTAATCTTGATTAATCCTCGATAATCTGCCATTAACGCTTAATTAATCCCTTAGGTTTGGGACGGGTCATTACAGTAGGAACTAGGAAGTGCAAACCCAGAAATGAATTGGGTTTGTTTTCCATCTGAGAAGACCCCTGCCATGGGTTTTGGATTGGGTTTTTGCAGAACCCAAATTCTAATTTCAATTAGATGAAGAGAAAATGGTCGAGGGCTAGGATTGAGTTTTTGGATTGGGATTGGTTTGCATATTGGGGATTTGAGAAATCCAAATTTCCATTATACTTAAATTGGGATTAGGATTGGATTTTGTTAGATGAAGAAGGAAGAAGATGATGAAGCCATATTCACTATTCATCTTCCTCCTAATTTTTGTGTGTGTTAATTTTAATGTTTTTTGATAAATAATTGAACAACCATTGGTCAATTCCCCTAAAAAGTGGATCTATCCTAATTAAATATTATTATTATTATTATTTTATAATCTAATCTTCCTACCACTCAATCCTAGCCCTCCATCTAATTTAATCTCTCAAATCCTCACCATTCATCTAATCCTCTCCTCTCTCATCTGATCAAATATCATCTTTGTTCATCTTCACAACCCGAAACACCATTTTTCACCATTCCTCCATTTCTCCATTTTCCTCTCAAAAACAAACACACATCCCACCACCCGGCTCCCTCACCACCATGATCAGTATGTGTGCTAGTGTGTGACTGTGAAAGAGTGGAATGAGAGACTGAGGACGACGGCGGTGGACACGGCGGAGGGAACCCGTGAGGTAAGTTTTATTCAAAAATTGGAAATTGGTTTTTATTGGGTTTTAATCGAACCTAAGGATTGGGTTATGTTTCTGGAGACCTTAGGAGGAGCTTGGGATTGATTGTGAGGCTTTGGAAGGCCAGGAACAACGGTGAACGGCGGAGGAACCCGCCATCGCCATTATCGACGTATGAAGGTACGGGTTTGGTGGTTTTGATTTCGTTTTATTGTTTAAAAAGATAGGAAAGGGTGATAGGAACACTTAGGGATTAAAATAGGTTGAAATGGACCAAAAATGGACGACTTAGGGCCTTGAACCTGTCCAGACCGGTTCTGCCGGTCCAGAACCAGTGCACCCGGTTCGCTACGGGTTGAAGATGATGCTACAGTGCCCGCGCGTGGGCTTCACACGCAGGGGCTTCCCTGGGCACGTGGGGCCGCGTGTCCCATGTTTTGGGAATGTGTTCAACACGTGAAGTCTTCTATTCGATTTAACGAATATTTTGGGATTGGTTTCGTGTCGATCGGAAACCGTCTCGATAATGTTCGGGGCATCGGAAGGTTTCGAATCGGGATTTAAAATAGTTAAAAATTCCAGAAAATTACGGGGCTTTAGTGGGAGGTTATTTAAGTAGTTAGTAACCTTCTATTATGATTTGGACAGGTTTGGGAGTCCTGATGACGACGATTTTCCCAGTGATGCTTACGGCACGCAAACCGAGGCGGCAGCTTAGGACGGTCTGTGAGTGGACCTTGATTTCTAAACTGTGATGCATGCATAAATGTTTTATATGAATTATGAATGTGATTCTATGATGTTGATTTGGATGATTGTGAATTATATGGTTTCATTCATTTCGAGGCGATTTACATGCTTGCACGTAAATCGAGGTTTTCCGGTTTTACACTGATTTTCCGTACTTATGGTTTTGGAAATATTTTAATGAAATGGTTTTGGAATTGAAAAGGTAAACTTGGGTTCAAGACCCATCTGTTTTGGAAACCTCGGACTCGAAGTCCTTTTAATGACGTTCTCGTGCCGGAGGCCCAATTGATTCTTAAATTGATTTCGGATTTACAAATATGGAATCGAGCACAAGACCCATTTGAATTACGAAATCTCGGACTTGAGGTCCATTTGATTTAACGAGGCATCGGGCCAGAGGCCCAGTTCGTTTACAATTCGGGCCGGAGGTCCAGTTTGTATGTGGATTCGGGCCTAGGGCCTAGCTATGTGTTACAAATGGTTTTTATGGTTCATGACGGTTTTTGGGAACCAGCATGAACCCTTGAAATGGATTTATGGTTTATGACGTTTTATGGGAACCGGCATGAACCCTCGAAAGGATTTTATGGTTTATGACGGCTTATGAGGGCCGGGCATGAATCCTTGAAAGGTTTAAAGAATGATTTCAAAAGGTTTTTCATATGTCATCCTTTATATATGATTGTCTCCTCCGGGGAGGGTCGTTGGCCTGGGTGGACCCCGGAGTAGTCACGGAGCACTCACTGAGTAGAGTCACCCCCCAGTTGGGTTTCTTACTCTCAAGAAGGGCATGGTTCGTAACCTCCAGGGAGGGTCATTAATCTACGAACATTGACCTGGGTGGACCCTAGAGAGACTTGGGTTTGAGACCCCAGTTAGCACGCGCGTAGCTCTATATACCGTGACAGGTTCGGTGATATGAAATATAATGGATAAACATGGTTTCAATTGGTTTGGGAAATTGTGTTTTATGATGATAAATGGATTTGGGCTGAGATCCCGCATATGTTTACTATGTTGTGGTTTTCTGTAAATGGTTTGAGCAGGAGCCCGTATGATTATAATTGTTTAAACATATGTGATTGGATAAATGGTTTTACTATGCATGCATGCTTTTTAGTGAAGGGTATAAAGGTCTTTATAAAATTTATTTCTGAAATATTACTTTTTGTCCACTCACAGTCTTTCTGTTTACAATACCCTTCAGGTTGGATACGGTGCGGACTGTAGCAGAGACCGAGATATCACATACCTCCTCCGGATCCTTGCGTACTCTGGAAGCCTTCGGGCTAAAGGTTTTAATTTTTCCTGGTCTAACAATCCGTGTCAGACGGGATCAAGGGCGTTCCTCGTTAATCCCGGGGGGGATTGAGGACGGGTCCTGACATTTTAGGTGGTACTCCTAGCATTATTGTTTATTTTAACTTGGAATCATGTGCCATTTGCGCTTACGTGCTCGTTGTGAAGAGACCTATTTAATCATATTAAAAGAAAATTTAATTCCCAATTTAAAAGGATGTTCCACAAGTAAAACTAAAACTTCTCTCATAAAGGCAATTTGTTAAAAATTGGTTCTAATATCAATTTAAATTGAAATTTTTGGAATCAAGATGTTACAAACGGCTTTCTTCTCTCTTAGTCTTTTATCTCTCACCTAAACAGAATTCAAAGAAATCCACTAATCATCCAATCTTCATTGCCGGCCACTACCTAACAATGATGATCTACTTCCACCTTAGTAGTCTCATCCAAGCAAATCGACGAAAACCACTAGCCATCCACTCACAATCACCAACACCTCCCAGTATACAACATAGACAATCCATTTCCGCTAAGCCATAAGGCCCAACATAAAAATAGTTGGATTCCAACACTTGTCGAGTCAAGATTGGTTTGGTTCTCGTATTCGAGATGGAGGTGATGGGGATTTAGGAGCGCCTTTAAACTAGCCTATTCTCAAACCAATTCTAACCCTACTACGTAATGTGCATTATTGGTCTACCCAATGTCTAAAAAAGCCATCGCGTGGGCTCTAACCGGATTACCAGAGCCCAATCGGATCGTGCTTGACCTTAGATGGATTGTAAATTCATACATAAAAAAGTATGTTTTCTTAGAAAGAAGAAAAAGTACATTCATTATTTTTAGTCCCTTCTTAAAAATTATAAAATTACGTCTTAAAAAAAGGCATATGATGATATTTTTAGAATATTCCACTACCAATTTCTTACAAAAAATTCTCCAAAAACCTTATCTGAAAGTAATATTCAAAAAGACGCTAGGTTTTTTAAGGGTAACCGATGGGGCCTTAGTGCCTAAGTGGTTAAGTGGGCTCTAAGCGGGTGACAGGACCCATCCCAATCCCCCCGGGATTAATGCGGGATGACCCTGCTCCCGTCTGACACGAAGTGTCAGACAAGGGATATTTCCGACCTTTGCCCTCCCGGGCTATCAGAGTACACCAGGATCCGGAGGAGGTATGTGATATCTCGGTCTCTGCTACAGTCCACATCCGATGTCAACCTGAAGGGCAGTCAAAACATTAAAAGCTGTGAGTGGACAAAACAAGAGTTTATAAAAATATTTCCATAAAGAAGACATTTGTACCCTTCACTAAAAAGTATGCATGCATTCGAAAACCATTTAACCAAATGGAAACCATATGTGGGAACTAAGCCCAAAACCATAATCGAAAGAATCATAAAGATTCAACCATACGGGCCACTGCCCAAAACCATACGGGACTCAGCCCAAAACCATCATGAAACCAAGTACACGAGCCACCGCTCAAATCCTGTGTAACCACACATCACATATCATAATCCATATATATACATATAATTCACACAACCAATCCTGTCACGGTTTTCAAAGCTACGAGCGTGCTACCCGGGGTCTCAAACACAAGTCTTCTCAAAGTCAAAGTCAATGTCCACAGACCACTGACCCTACCCGAGGTTATAGTAACCAGCCTTCCTGAGAGTAAGGAACCCAACAGGGGCAACTCCCACTCAATCAGTGCTCCGTGACTACTTCGAGGTCCACCCAGGCCAACGACCCTCCCCGGAGGAGATAATAAAACAAGTAAAGGAAGGTATATGAACATATATACATAACACAAACATCCATGCCCGGTTCCCCTAAATCGTCATGATCCATATATATACATATAGGTAATATCCTTCATGCCCGGTTCCCATAAACCGTCATGTACCACCATAACATAACAAGGGTTCATGCCGGTTCCCATAAACCGTCATGAACCAGGAAATCCATGTAGGGTCCGTGACCCGAAATCAAAACCTTAAAGTAACTGGGTCTCGTGCCCGAACAAATGACATCAGCTGGGCACTATGCCCGATATCTAAGGGTCAGTCATGACTCCGATCATAGTGATGCGTGCAACCATCCAACCAGGACCGCCCTCAATCCTGGTATGTCGCCGTGAACGAATCAACCGACGCGACCACCACAAGATCATGGTGCACTCATCACCGATCGCTATCCTGAACCGTCAGCGCTCCGAAGTCGAGCCTCCCCAGGCTGTCCGACCACGAATCGTGCATCGTGACCAATCCAGAAGGAACACAACCTAATACGGAGGCGAGCGTCGTATCGTCGATCGTCGTGCACATATCACCCGTCGCGACCACGATGTAGACCCGAAGACCATCAATAGGGTCATATGCCCGAGACAAAACCAAATGGGTCTCATACCCGAGTTTATCCTTTTGGAAATCAAACCAATTCATTTAGACTAAATAAGACATACAAACCCGTATCGGCACCATATAGGGCCGAAACCTCGAGATACGTGCGGATACGTAACCACGCATCCAAATGCACTAATGGCATCACAAAGAAGTATTTAAAACATATAATAAACATTTATGCATGCACCAATTTAGAAAACAAAGTCCACTCATAGACCGTCCGAGCTGCCGCCTCGATTTGCGTGTCACACGGCTCTCCCGAGCTAATCACCATCACCGGGACTCCCGAACCTGTCCAAATTGTAATATAAGGTTACTAACTACTTAATTAACCTCCCACTAAAGCTCCGTAATTTTCCGATATTTTTAACTATTTTTAATCCCGATCCGAAACCTTCCGATGCCCTGAACATTATCGAAACGGTGTCCGATCGACACGAAACCAGTCCCAAAATGTTCGTTACATCGAATATAGTGTTTCACATGTTGAACAGTTTCCCATTGGACCTACCACGCGCCCCCACGCGCCCTGGATAGTCCCTGCGCGTGAGCCCACGCGCTGGGTACTATTCATCATCGCCTTCCTTGGTCGAACTGGGTTCGATTGGTTCGAACCGGACGGGACCGGCTCGACCGGTTCAACCCTCAAACCTTCCATTTTCAATCCTATTTCAACCCTTTTTCATCCTAATGTAATCCTAATCCCATTTCTAATCATATTGAACGTTAAAATAGAATGAAAACCACCAAAAACCGTACCTTGAAGCTCGGCCATGGCTGCCGTGACTTTCCTCCGCCGTTCATGATCGTTCCCGGCCGTCCTATCCTTCAAAAACGGTCCCATTCCTCTCCTAGGGTCCCCAGAAACAAAACAAGATCCTTAGGTTCGATTAAAACCCAATAAAATTGAGTTTCGAATTTTTGAATATTTCTCACCTCACGGGTTCGACTCCCTGTTGTGGCCACCGCCGTCCCCAGCCGTGGCTTGCCATCCTCAGCCTCTCACCACCTCCTCACAGTCATATTCGTGCTCAGAGGGTCCTTGTGATGGTGAGGTGTGTTGTGTGTTTGAAAATGAAGAATGAATATGGAGGGGGGTTTCGGGTTATGAGGAAATGAAGAAGAAGAAGATATCTGATGGGAGAGATGAGGATTTAAGTGGATGGCTGGTGGGGATTTAAAGGTTAAAAGGAATGGAGGGCTAGGATTAATTATAGGATATATTAGATTATAAAATTAATTAATTAATATTATTTAATTAAGTGAGATCCACATTTTAGGGGTTTGGACCAATGGAATGAGTGACACTTGTCACTCATCCATGGGACCCACCTAAAATATCTTGGCCAATCAGAATTTGCCAAATCGTCACCGTCTCGAATTACATGCATAGTGAAATCGAACTTCCATGACCTATAACTCTCCCGTTCGAAGTCCGATTTTAGCGTGCCGTCTGTCTATGGATTCGTAACATCCCGATCTACGTAACAGTCCTCGGCCCTCAGCCATCGGACCTCTCGGTCAAAAAGTCAACATTTGACCCCTTTTAACCAAAATTACCAAAATGCCCCTAAACTTCCTAATGTCATAACTTCTTCCTCGAACGTCGAAATTGAACGTGCCACCTGCCTATGAACTCGTGACGTCACGAACTACGCCACGGTCATCGGTCAAAGTCCATTTGACCGTCAGAACGAAAAGTCAACGTTTTGCCACGGCTAGGGGCAAAACGGTCATTTTGCATCGTTCGTCCGATTTCGCCTAACTAATCACCGATTAACCTCACTAATTGTGATTAGTCACTAATTTAATCTAGGAATTTGGAACGAGTCGTTACAATCTTCCCTCCTTAATTAATTTCGTCATCGAAATTCCAACCGTCCTAAATCCAACCGTTCTTCCCTCCTTAATTAGTTCCGTTCTCGAAACTTCAACTATCTCGATTCCACATCCACCTTGTGGAAAGTAGAATCGACCTCGAAACTGGTGTACACTCGTACACCAACTACCCAGAATAATACTTACCCGTCTGCAACCAGACGTACCACTAACACTCACGTCGTATCGACTACATTCGACCACGTCGAATGACAGAAATCATACGTTCTGAGTTGACACCACTTGTCAAATCTACCATCTCGTTGACACAACAACTAGACGGTTCCTTGATCGAACGCTAAACTATCTTGACGTCTACTCTGCTAGGAGTAAGCAGACCTCAAACAACGATCCACGAAACATCTGACAAACTGTCACCACTTGACAGTCGTCAGTAGAAAACTGACATTATACTCACTTGTGGTTACACTAACCACCAACTTACTCAACTTGAGTTTATATTTACCAACACCTCACACGACCTGTGTGTAACTAGACCCATCAAGAATACCATGACCCAGTGCACAGTATCCAATATCCAGTTCACGTCCTCAACTAATCCAATGGTATCGGAACTAAGCCCACGACCAACACGTTCACCAACATACCTCTAGTATAACCTATATACCGTCACCAGGCACAACAAGTCTGCCCGGTATCGTACCTCGAACAACGTACAAGGTACATACATCCATTACGAACCAGACTACAATAATAACGACGACGACAACACGACCACCTAGGTCGTAGCCAAACACATTTCAATTTTGGAGTCCATCTGTCCAATCCCGTATTTGACAGATTACAACTCCGACCCATTATCCATTTCCAAATCCGAATCTGCAATTTCGTAAGAAATCCCAAATCCAAACCCAGAAATCAAATCCATAACCATGTCCAAATTCGAATCCGAAATCATCATTTCGTAAGCTAGCATTAGAAATGACCATTCCGTACCCAAATCCAGAAATCCACTTTCAAGTTCCAAAATCGAATCCTGAATCGTCACCCAGAAATTCAATTCCAAAACCCGAAATCTCATTCTCGTCTACTGAGACACATCATATCTGAACCTATCGGATACCTGTTCAATTGATTACCACACCATACATTAGATTGACTTCATAGGGAAGCCAATCCCAACATCAACTCATCTCTAAGGCTGACAAAATCTGACCTCATCGGAAACCTACTCGTCGGACAACTACTCGGGCGAGTAATAAGCCATATGGGATTTACCTCGAAAAGAAGTTCATTCCCAACGTCCTTAACTCAACATCCAAGTAAAAGCGACAAACTTTCCAACTATCTAGACCATCAAGATCACGATCCAGATCCATCACTACGTCACTCGACCATGAACGTCACGATCGAGATTCATCACCGCGTCACTCGACCATATTCATCACGATCGAGGATCGTCACGACGACCAAAGTCCTAGACCATTTCCCACATCTAAATAGATCAGTCAACGACGAAACACGCCGAGACTGTGGGTTCTCTTAAATTACCTCGTATCGATCCTTGTCATTCCACCTATGAAAAATCAAGGATGATGCAAGACAATAACATCAAGATTCATCCCACGGGAATGCAACAAAAACTCATTGCATTCACCACGCCATATAAACCAACATCGTCTGCCACCAAGCAGAAAATGAGAAATCTCAGTCACCTAACTTCGATATACTCAACTCCACTTCCAAGAAAAATCCGGGTCCACCAACTAATACACGATCAGTGTACTAATGGCAACCAGCAACATCTACATTATCAACATCATCTACCATCATATACCATGGCAGAACCTGAGAAGTCACCCAACATGACTTCGAAATACTCATTACCAATGCGGAACACCTGCATTCCTCTCGTCACCTCAATCGCAAACTCTCGCGATTCTGAAATTCCAACTATGTCGGAACCAACACACTCGGACATCAACCACGTGTCCATCACCAATTTAACTCTATCCGTGATCCACTGCCGAACCACAGATACCGATCACATGCCCATCTCGACGGAGTCACATCCCGACTCGTGACTCACCGTCATCTCAATCACTGGCACCAGTACCAGCACTAGTACCTATATCATCACCTGTCAGCATCAACACAAAGTGTACAAATCAGACAACTCTGGATCTCCGCTCATACCGAACGACGATCCCGTACCTCAACTTGTATTGGAGAAACTCTGCCTCCATCGAACCTAACAACTCTGGGTACAGTCACCCTGACAACTCATATGAGAAAAGGAAACGTCCCCTGAACGTCCCCGATTCCCAACAATCATAACTAGCACCATTCTCGGTAGTAGCATCTGCCACAAACTCGTGCAGACCTAATCACCAGACATCACGATATACAAACTCTGCATCCAACGGAATCAATCGCCCGTACCAATTACTCTGTATCCCACTCAGGGATTCCATCGATAAGTACCAACCCCGGTAACTTGTCCAACCAAACTCTAACCAGTAAGTACGACCCCGACTGCAAAGTGCAGTCCCATCACTAGAGCTGGCATGACTAGACCGACTAACAGCCTCAAATCTGAATAGTCGTCAAAGTCAAACCACTCGCCAACTCACATCTATGAACCATACAACCCAATGTAGGGTTCCACAATCACACCTAAGGTTTCCCTGAACCCAACTGCAAGCTACGAACTGCAGAGAGCAGTAAAATCAACAACCTGACCGACTTTGCAGTCTTGACATCGTAAAGACGTCAATCCAATCCTACCGTAAGTTCAATTAGGATTCCTCGAATCCGATCGCTAACTACCATAAGTTCAACTAGAGTTCCACGAACTCGACTGCTAACTGCCAGCCGCAGTACACTCCACAAATCCAGCTGCAATTGCGAGGAGCAGTAAATCCATTTAACTCACCAATATCCGATCATCGGATGGTCACAACACCCAACCAGTCGTCGGAACCGATCCTACGACATCGTGAAAGACGATCCCAACTAACCGTCTCACGATAAGAACTCCAAAATACTATTACGTTAATCCTTCCGTAGGGTCCCACACTGTCATCCACGACAGAACTATGGCAACCCCGGCATCTAGTGCCGAACTAAGAAATTCCACGATCCAATCCAACTAACTATCGTGTCGGCATACCTACTATCAGGTTGACCACGAACTGTAGCCCATTGAGATATCACATCCTCGACCTGCGTACCAATCCAAGAGCTACATGGTTGCTCGAATAGAGACAACCTCGCTCTGATACCACGTTGACAGGACCAATCCCAATCCCCCCGAGATTAATGTGGGATGACCCTACTCCCGTCCGACACGAAGTGTCAGACAAGGGATATTTCCGACCTTTGCCCTCCCGAGCTATCAGAGTACGTCAGGTTCCGGAGGAGGTATGTGATATCTTGGTCTCTGCTACAGTCCACATCCGATGTCAACCTCAAGGGCAATCAAAACATTAAAAGCTGTGAGTGGAAAAAACAAGAGTTTATAAAAACATTTCCATAAAGAAGACATTTGTACCCTACACTAAAAACATGCATGCATTCGAAAACCATTTAACCAAATGGAAACCATATGTGGTGTCAGGACCCACCCCGGTTTCACCCTGAAAACCGAGGTAAATCCTGCTCCCGTCTGACACCCCGACACAAAACCAAAATAAACTCACTCGAAGCCACCAAAGTACTCAGTCAGACGCAGGAGAACTATACAAAACATTCCGAAGTTAAACTTTACAGAGCCTAGTTATTAAAACAGTTATCAATCACGTAAAAATCATCATAAAAACAAAAACACTATAAAAACAGTTGTAGAAATCATATCATCGGCGTTATAAAACTGTATGAGAAAACATAAGTACCAAGCCATAACCAACCGATCAAACCTGCTAGATCTATCCGAGTCTTTAAACTCCCGAGTCTTTAAACTCAATCCAGGCCTCAATATAATCTGAGTCTTTAAACTCCCGAGTCTTTAAACTCAACAGGCCTACGGGGGAAATATCAATATATCAGAGTCTTTAAAATCCCGAGTCTTTAAACTCAATCCGGGTCTTTAAACCCAATCCGGGCCAGTCCCCCGTCAATCACAATATCCGGGTCTTTAAACCCAATAACCAGATCCAGCAAATCCAATCCAAAACCATTTGAAAACCATTTCTAAATCCATATCCAAACCTGAATTCGAAATCACTGGTCCGAAGCTCTTATGGCATCCAGAACCGTCATTCCGAACCCAAATCCGGAATTCCACTTTTCAACTTTAAAACCAAATTCCGTTTCTCGAAATTCGATTTTAAAACCAAAAACCCTTGCTCATCGAAATCATGTTCCAAAATCCCTTTACAATCATTAAAAACCATTTATCATTTGAAAATCCCGAAACCATAACATTATTTTCAGAATCAACATTCCTCGTAAAACGTGCCAAATACGTTATTTCTCGGAAACCGTACAATTATGTAAAACCAACATAGCATATTCAACAATCATGAAAAACACATATAAAACCATAAAACAATTATAGAAAAACAGTTATGCATGTTCAAGTTTAAGGAAAGGGTCCACTCACAGTACCGAGCCCTCAATCGCGTCCCGGACGTCTCGTACGTTCCTCAGCTTCCTCGGGAAGTCCCGATCCTGTCAACAACCGCCAAAGTACGTTACTAACATATCTACGAAAGTCCACCTAATTTTCCCCAAAAATCCCCGGATCCTAAACGAAACGAACCAGAACCCTAAACCTTCGACCTTGCGGAACTACCTTCAAACGACGTTCGAAAAACCCGAAACCAATCCCATTAGACTCGTCACAACTCCTAGACTAAAAACCATGTTGACTGTTTTCCCAATCACCGCCGCACGCGCCCCCACGGGCCGCCCAAAGTGGCTGAGCGTGGCCCTCACGCGCCGCCCAAAATGGCTGCGCGTGCCCTCACGCGCCAGCTACAATACCATCGTCTTCCTCGAGTCGACCCGGTCGAACCGGCCTCTGCAATTCGAACCGGCGAGGACGGTTCACAGCCGTACCTGCACCAAAACACCTCCTTTCTTCACCATCCTCCTCGTCCCGTCCTAAGCTATCCATTCCTATACTCCAACCACCTCGACTCAACTTAAAACTTGTCGACTCAAGCTCGAATAGAAACCTAAACTGTCCCCTGTTTTCTACTCCGGCCACCCAGGTCTTCCCCCGCCACGGAAACCACCGTAGACGGTTCCTAAGGACCTAAGAAGTCGACTAGGACCAACCAGAACCCTCGACTCGTACTCTAAACCCACAACTCAACGTTTGAACCCAAACTGAAAAAAAAACAAACAGAGGACGCCATGTATCCTCCGTCGTCCAGGACTCCGCCGTGCACTCCCCGTTACGGTTGCTCAACCAGCAGCTACCTAGGACCCTACTGAGTCCCCTAAACCTCACTAGACTCCTCGATTCAACCCCTAAGGCCACGACTTTCGATTTGAAAATCGACGGCAAAACAGAGCACATAGAGGAAAGAAGAAAGATTACCTGCGTCGATCGCCGTCGTGAGCTCCGCTGGGGCTAGTCGAATCCTCTCACCCCTCACGACACCACCACGAGTCCAATTGCACCGTACACAGTCACACCACCACCACAAGCTCTCACCTCTTCTCTGTTTTCTCTGAGAACTCAAACCTCCCACTCCTCTGATTTCCTTCACAATCCTCACTCTCAAATCACTCACCACTTTCCTCCCTTCTCTCAGTCACTCTCACAACTCACCAACCTCTCACCCACACACTCAATCGATCAATTCCTCTCCCAAATTCACTCTTTGTTTTTGTTCTTCTCTCTGGTCGAACAAGCACGAACACACACGGGCACCCCAAATAATTGGGACCGTACACACGCCTGGAAGCCACTAGGCCCTTGTCACACGTCACAATCCTCTCACACTCTCTCACAAGTGGCTCAATCTCAGCCCTCCATTTGTCCCTCTCTGTTGCACCAGGCCCAACGTACAAAAGACCAAAATTCCCTTCCTTTAAGCCAAAATTACGATCTTGCCACTTCCTTTCTAGACCCGTAACTCACACATCCTAACTCCGATAAACTCGTGCCGCCTGTCATCGAACTCAGGACGAAGAGATCTACCTAACGGTCCTAGGTCAACGTGTAAAAACCCAACCATACGAAAAGTCAACTCTTCCCCCTACATTACCCAAATTACGGTTATGCCCTCAACCTTCCGAACATCATAACTTCCTCCTCGGATGTCGGAATCGGGCGTTCCACCTGTCTACGGATTCGTGACGTCCTAAACTACGTCCTGGTCATCGGTCAAAGTCCATTTTACCGCCCGAATTAAAGTCAACTTTTTGCCCAGACTAGGGGCAAAATCGTCATTCTACACTAACGACCCCATCGAGACCAACTAATCCCCGATTAAGCTCACTAATCTCATCTTAATCACGGTCTTAATCCTAATTCCCGGGACGGGTCGTTACATGTGGGAACTAAGCTCAAAATCGTAATCGAAAGAATCATAAAGATTCAACCATACGGGCCACTGACCAAAACCATACGGGACTCAGTCCAAAACCATCATGAAACCAAGTACACGAGCCACCGCTCAAATCCTGTGTAACCACACATCACATATCATAATCCATATATATATACATATAATTCACACAACCAATCCTGTCACGGTTTCCAAAGCTACGCGCGTGCTACCTGGAGTCTCAAACCCAAGTCTTCTCAAAGTCAAAGTCAATGTCCGCAAACCACTGACCCTACCCGAGGTTATAGTAACCAGCCTTCCTGAGAGTAAGGAACCCAACGGGGGCAACTCCCACTCAGTCAGTGCTCCGTGACTACTTCGGGGTCCACCCAGGCCAACGACCCTCCCCGGAGGAGAAAATAGAACAAGTAAAGGAAGGTATATGAACATATATATACATAACACAAACATCCATGCCCGGTTCCCCTGAACCGTCATGATCCATATATATACATATAGGTAATATCATCCATGCCCGGTTCCCATAAACCGTCATGTACCACCATAACATAACAAGGGTTCATGCTGATTCCCATAAACCGTCATGAACCAGGAAACCCATGTAGGGTCCCTGACCCGAAATCAAAACCGTAAAGTAACTGGGTCTCGTGCCCGAACATATGACATTAGATGGGCACCGTTCCCGATATCTAAGGGTCAGTCACGACTCCGATCATAGTGATGCGTGCAACCATCCATCTAGGACCGCCCTCAATCCTGGTATGTCGCCGTGAACGAATCAACCGACGCGACCACCACAAGATCATGGTACACTCATCACTGATCGCTATCCTGAACCGTCAGCACTCCGAAGTCGAGCCTCCCTAGGCTGCCCGACCACGAATCGTGCACCGTGACCTCTCCGGAAGGAACACAACCCTATCCGGAGGCGAGCGTCGTATCGTCGGTCGTCGTGCACATAGCACCCGTCGCGACCACGATTTAGACCCGAATCCCATCAATAGGGTCATATGCCCTAGAAAAAACTAAATGGTTCTCATACCCGAGTTTATCCTTTTGGAAATCCAAAACCAATTCATTTAGACCAAATAAGACATACAAACCCGTATCAGCACCGTATAGGGCCGAAACCTCGAGATACGTGCCGATACGTAACCACGCATCCAAATGCACTTATAGCATCAAAAACAAGTATTTAAAACATATAATAAACATTTATGCATGCACCAATTTAGAAAACAAAGTCCACTCACAGACCGTCCGAGCTGCCGCCTCGATTTGCGTGCCATACGGCTCTCCCGAGCTAATCACAGTCACCGGGACTCCCGAACCTGTCCAAATCGTAATATAAGGTTACTAACTACTTAATTAACCTCCCACTAAAGCCCCGTAATTTTCCGGTATTTTTAACTATTTTTAATCCCGATCCGAAACCTTCCGATACCCCCAACGTTATCGAAACAGTGTCCGATCGACACGAAACCAGTCCCAAAATATTTGTTACATCGAATAGAGTGTTTCACATGTGAACACTTTCCCATTGGACCTACCACACGCCCCCACGCGCCCTGGATAGTCCCTGCGCGTGAGCCCACGCACTGGGTACTATTCATCATCCCCTTCCTTGGTCGAACCGGGTTCAACTGGTTCGAACCGGACGGGACCTACTCGACCGGTTCAACCCTCAAACCTTCCATTTTCAATCCTATTTCAACCCTTTTTCATCCTAATGTAATCCTAATCCCATTTCTAATCATATTGAACGTTAAAATGGAATTAAAACCACCAAAAATCGTACATTGAAGCTCGGCCATGGCGGCCGTGACTTTCCTCCGCCGTTCACGGTCGTTCACGGTCGTTCCCGGCTGTCCTATCCTTCAAAAACGATCACATTCCTCTCCTAGGGTCCCCAGAAACATAACAAGATCCTTAGGTTCGATTAAAACCCAATAAAATTGAGTTTCGAATTTTTGAATATTTCTCACCTCATGGGTTCGATTCCCCGTCGTGGCCACCACCGTCCCCAGCCGTGGCTTGCCATCCTCAGCCTCTCACCACCTCCTCACGGTCATATTTGTGCTCAGAAGGTCCTTGTGATGGTGAGGTGTGTTGTGTGTTTGAAAATGAAGAATGAATATGGAGGTGGGGTTTCTAGTTATGAGGAAATGAAGAAGAAGAAGATATCTAATGGGAGAGATGAGGATTTAAGTGGATGGCTGGTGGGGATTTAAAGGTTAAAAGGAATGGAGGGCTAAGATTAATTGTAGGATAGA
Organism: Prinsepia uniflora; assembly: GCA_032719365.1. Lineage (NCBI taxonomy): Eukaryota > Viridiplantae > Streptophyta > Magnoliopsida > Rosales > Rosaceae > Prinsepia > Prinsepia uniflora. Next base: position 43,228,916 of record CM064861.1, on the reverse strand, counting down.
TTAGATTATAAAATTAATTAATTAATATTATTTAATTAAGTGAGATCCACATTTTAGGGGTTTGGACCAATGGGATGAGTGACACTTGTCACTCATCCATGGGACCCACCTAAAATATCTTGGCCAATCAAAATTTGCCAAATCATCACCATCTCGAAGTACGTGCATAGTGAAATCGAACTTCCGTGACCTATAACTCTCCCGTTCGAAGTCCGATTTCAGCGTGCCGCCTGTCTATGGATTCGTAACATCCCGATCTACATAACGGTCCTCGGTCCTCGGACCTCTCGGTCAAAAAGTCAACATTTGACCCCTTTTAACCAAAATGCCCCTAAACTTCCGAACGTCATAACTTCTCCCTCGAACGTCGGAATTGAACGTGCCACCTGCCTATGAACTCGTGACGTCACGAACTACGTCACGGTCATCGGTCAAAGTCCATTTGACCGTCAGAACGAAAAGTCAACGTTTTGCCACGGCTAGGGGCAAAACGGTCATTTTGCCACGGCTAGGGGCAAAACGGTCATTTTGCATCGTTCGTCCGGTTTCGCCTAACTAATCACCGATTAACCTCACTAATCGTGATTAGTCACTAATCTAATCTAGGAATTTGGGACGGGTTGTTACAGCGGGAGCCTAGTCGTTTTTTTTAAGGTAAAATTCAACAAATTAATAATAGGATGAATACTGTTAAATAATCCTAGTATAAAAAATAATTATTTAGATATATAAATTGAGTTGTAAATTATAAATGTTGAAAATATAAATTTTTTATTAATTTTATTATACAACATTAAATATTATTTATTTTATTATCTTAATTTTAATTAATAATTATATTATTAACTAAGTATTTAATAAATAAAATAAATTATATATTTAAGTTGAATTTACAAACTAAAATAATTTATAAGCGAATCTACTGAGAATTTAGTTAATATGTAGATCAATTTTTCATCTTTCAAATGCCTAAACACTGTATATGCGAATTAGGCGGCTGTTATTATAATCAATGGCTAAAGTAATTGAGAGAGAGTGAGCAACACGCTCTCAAACCGATTGCGTGGACTGACAACACCCAAAGCAATCTGAGACAGCTATAAGAACAAAAGTTACCATGCGTGGGCCCCACGCACATTTGTCGACTTGAAAGGGCCTTATCAATCTGTTATCGTACATATGATGATAAGTACACTGACGTATACCTCGTGGCTACCGCCTACCATATTGTAGATCTCTCTGCTCTCCCATCAGTCCCATTCACATTTATCAGCAGCATAGCATAGAGAAGGGAGCTCTCTCTATCTCACAAAGAGCGTGACGGAGCGTGATAGTGAATTTCAGTCCTTTCCATCACCTTCTCTTTGAATTTTTTCACCTTTACCTCTGAAAAGGTTTAAGCTTCTGCTTCATTTGAGCCTGCTTTTTCAACCCACCTTTTTTTTCACCTTCTTCCTGAGTTTTTACTGGTTTATAGCTACTCTACTATTTTTATCCTTAGAACCCTAATTTTCACTGTCATCGGCTGTATAAATCCTTTTTTTTTCACCCCTTCATTTTGCCAAATTGTGAATATTTGTAGTCTTCATGACATATAATTCCTGGGTTCTCATCATCGAGAAATTATTTTGGGATTTGGGTCATCGTTATCTAATTTTGTTTTATGTAAAGCCCTATCTTTTTTTTTCAAAGAAATCTCAATTTCATGGAGACTTGTGAGAAAGATGGAATCCTTTTTGTAAGGGTTTATTTTTACTGTTTTTCTCAAATTTTCCTGGTTGAAAATTTTATTTCTTCGTTCCTTCAAACAAAGAGCAAGAGGCTCTCAGTTGTCTGCATGTTTTTGAGTTGTATTCTGTGGAGGATTTATTTAATTTTTTTTTTCCTTCAGTTTGTTGATATTATTGAAATTTTCTTGTCTTGCAGATTGAAGATAAGAAGAGGCAGCGATGATGGCTTCCTCACTAACTAGAGACCTGATCTTCTTGGTCATGCAGTTACTTGAGGAAGAGAAGTACACAGCAACAGTTCACAAGTAATTATTCCAACCCCAGCTCCCTGTCTTTATCCTTATATTTGTTGTGCATCTATTAATTTATTTTCAATTTTTATTGTTTAAAAAATACTCAATTAGACTGGAGCAAGAATCAGGATTGTACTTCAATTTGAATTATTTTGAGGAATTGGTTGTTTCGGGGAACTGGGAGGAGGTAGAGCGATATCTTCTGGGGTTCACAAAAATGGATGACAACCGCTATTCCATGAAGATTTTCTTTGAACTTCGAAAGCAGAAGTATCTCGAGGCATTGGATAAGTAAGCATTTGATTACTTGTAATCTACTCTTTCATATATGAACACCTTCATTGCATTTTTTATTTTCAATTTTTTATGACAATTGGAAATGAAATTCATCAGAAATAATCGAGCCAGAGCAGTAGATATCCTAGTGAAGGATCTGAGGATTTTCGCCAAGTTTAATGAAGATTTGTTTGAGGAGATGACTCGGCTCCTCACATTAGACAACTTCAGGTACATGTTTTGTTTCGCACAATATTTTTGCATGTCAAATTGATTGTATTGTTATTATCTAGTAGCAACACGTAGGTGATTTGGATTTTTCAGGGAAAATGCTCAACTTGCTACTTATCAAGATACAAAATCTGCAAGAGCAATTATGGTCATTGAGCTTAAGAAGCTTATTGAGAACAACCCTATTTTCCGTGAAAAAACTCATTTTCCTAGCGTTAAAGCAGCAAGGTTGCGGCAGCTTATTAATCAAAGGTAAAATACTAGTATTCATGTTCTGTTGTAATTTGGTTTCAAGTTTCGATATTTTGCTAAGTCTTCTTTTTTATAAATTCAAATGAACTGATTTTAGAATGAATATCGCAGCTTGAATTGGCAGCATTCCCTTTGCCAAACTCCTAGACAGAATCCTGACATAAGAAGCTTATTGGTAGATCACTCTTGTAAGAACTCCAATGATTCGTTTTCTCAGTTAACATCAAACAATCAGGTGGTCGTTTCTGCACTAAAACCTGATGCTTTTCATCCTATGGGTGCAAATGGGGTACTTCACACATATCACTTGATGTTTCAGTTTTTCTTCTGAGTCCTGGATTTCTCTAAATGTTGGATTACTTTTGCTTATCATTTGAATTTCTCCTATCAGGCCTTCCAACCCCCACCGGTGCCAGTTCACCCTCCTTTATCAGCATGGATGCATATTCCTCCAGCTGTAAATCAACCAGCAGCTCCGGTAGGAGGTATGGGTTCTAGTAATTTAGTCAATCCAGGTAGTTTTTTCTTTCTAAGTAATTTTCTCTAGTCTCTGAGTAAAGGTCATTATTATATTATGCACTTTGGAGTGTTGATAAGGTTGCGTTGTCGTTTCTGATTATATTCCATTGCTTTTTCTAACCACAGTGGCGAAGATTGATGATGTTTTCAGGACGCAGCTCCCTGGAGTTTCAGACAGAGTAAGCTTAAGCCTGTCCATGTGATGAGCAGACAATTTGAATTTGGAACAATGCTAATTATGTAGGTACGATGTAGGCTATGTTGTCAGGGATTAGTACAGGTCAAAGCAGTACCCCATTTACTGCAACTGAATTCCCCAAGACTGTTGCTCAAACCTTGAATCTAGGGTCAGTTCCCACGAGCATGGACTTCCATCCTCTTCAGCATACACTACTGCTAGGTTGGTTTCATTGAGCTTTCCATTAATTGCATTTTCGGAATATAAGATGATTGCTTTTTAGTATACATGCATCTTCTTAAGCTTTAAGCTTATAAGCGTTTCTTGTACCAGTTGGAACTAATGTGGGGGATATAAGTTTGTGGGAACTTAGTTCTAGGGAGAAGTTTCTCTCAAGAAATTTTCAGGTATGGGATATTGGAGCGAGTTCCATGCTGCTAAAGGTATGTTATCGCTCATTTCCGGGTTATAAAAAATATAGCATTTACATTTTGTCTCTCAAATCATCTTCACTTATTGATTCTGATGAAACTCAGGCAACTCTGGTCGAGGATCCATCTGTTTCAGTCAAGCGGATCGTATGGAGCCCTGATGGTTCTCTATTTGGTTAGTTCTCTATTTGATAAGTTTGAATATATTGGATGGCGAGTTTCTTAGAAGAGGCTAAATTTAATTGTCTTTCAAACAGGAGTTGCATATTCTAAACACATAATGCAATTGTACACTTATTTTGGTGGGAACGAGATCCACCAGCATTTGGAGGTAGGTTCTGATATCTTCTACCTTCTCAGAATATTTAATTTTCTCTTCTCTTCTCTGATGATTTATATATGCCCAGATTGATGCTCATGCTGGTAGTGTTAATGATGTGGCGTTCTCTAACCCGACTAAGAAACTTTATCTCATTACCTGCGGTGATGATAAGACCGTTAAGGTTGGTTACGCAAAGCGATTACTTGCTTAATTGTGTAGTTGGCCATAGCAAACATGACAACTTTATACGCCAAGTTTGTGATTTTCAGGTTTGGGATGCAGCTACCGGGTCAAAGTTGTATACTTTCGAAGGTCATGAAGCTCCAGTCCATTCTGTGTGCCCTCATGCCAAGGATAATGTCCATGTGAGGACTTCACTTCATAATAATATTCAGTTGATTTGACCCTTTTCATCTGCTTTCTATAATTGATTTAGTCTCTGTTTGTATTAAAGTTCAGCCTTTGATTTTTTGTTTCAGTTTATCTTTTCAACATCGGTGGATGGAAAAATAAAAGCATGGCTATATGATCATTTGGGATGTAGGATAGATTATGATGCTCCTGGCCGCTCTTGCGCAACAATGGCCTATAGCGCAGATGGTAAAAGGTTGTCCTACCTCTCCATTCTAATGTTTTTGCAACCTATGCATATGTTTTCGGAAACATAAAAATTAAATCTTTTCATTAACCGTGCAATGCAGGCTGTTTTCATGCGGGACAAGCAAAAATGGAGACTCGCATTGTAACGACCCGTCCCGAATATCGGGATTTAATAATATTTAATTGTGATTTACTAATCTGGGATTAGTTGGGTGATTTCGGACGAATAGTGCAAAATGACCGTTTTGCCCCTGGGCGTGGGCAAAACGTTGACTTTTATTTCGGATGGTCAAATGGACTTTGACCGATGACCGTGACGTAGTTCGGGACGTCACGAGTTCATAGACAGGTGGCACGTTCGATTCCGACGTTCGTGGTGGAAGTTATTATGTACGGAAGTGCAAGGGCATTTTCATAATTTGGCATATTATGGGCCAAATGTTGACTTTTTGACCGGGATGTCCGATGGCCGAGGGCCAAGGACCGTTACGTAGGTTTCGTCGATGCGAATCCAACGACAGGCGGCATGCCGAAATCGGAGATTCGACGACGAAGTTATGGTCAAGGAAACGAACTAACGAACCGAGGCTCCGATTAAAATAATAATATAATAATGAACAGTACCCGGTGACTGAACACACTTGGATGAGTGACAAGTGTCACTCATCCCTTAATTTGGGGCTTAAGACCAGGATCCATGTTTTGGGGGAACATTATGATTATGTTTTATTAATTAATTAACTAAATTATTGTTTAATTTCCATTAAACCTCTTCTGCTTTCTTGGCCGTGTACAACCAAATGCCATTTTCTTCCCACCTTCATTTCTCTTCCAATTCTGAAACTGAGAGTGAGAAATTGGAGAGAATTCAAAGACTAACTCAACTGGGATTACACGGGGGATTGTTCGGGTGAGGGAGACAGAGAAATCGAAAATTTGGTTTTTGGGAGGGAAATTCGAAATGGATGATTTGAGCCGTGAGGATCGAAATTGATGATTCAATTCGACTTCTAGGATCAAAACGAACATCTTTGCTGTAAGAACGAAGAGAAACCATGGCGGATTGAGGAAGAACTGAGCTTCCATGGCAGCTCAAAGTCGAGCTTGTGTTCAGTGGGTTTGAGGTAAGTAATTCTCAAATTGACCTTGTAGAAATGTCCCTTACACTCTCACGATGCTAACTGAATAAATTAATTTGGAAACCAGGGACGATATCGTGAAACCCGAATTGAAAACCCGTCGAGGATCGATCGAGAGTCGTGAGGATTTAGACCATGATTTGTGTAATTCGATTTACAGAACTTAAATGGTGATTGATTACAAGGGATCAGTTGAAAGAACGGATTGATTTGATGTTGAATTGGGTGAGATTGAACCGGGTCCTATCGCGGGTTTTTCAACCCGTTTACCAGAGAAACGGGCGAGGATGGTGACTGTAGCAGTCACTGTAGCAGGCGCGTGGCTTTCACGCGCAGCCACTCACGGCGGCGCGTGACGGCGCGTGGGTACGAATCTCGAGGTGAGGTCAACATGACTTTTGTTCTATGCAATGTAACGAACATTTTGGATTTGGTTTCGTGTCGATCGGACACCGTTTCGATATTGTTCGGGATGTCCGAAGGTTTTAAATCCAGTTTAAAAATAGTTAAAAATTCGGGAAAATTGCGGGACTTAAATAGGATGTTAATGATGAGGTTAGTAATCCTCTAATGTGATTTGGACAGGATTGGAAGTCCCGGTGATAGTAGTGTGGCCCGGGAAGGCCTATGGCACGCGTATCGAGGCGCTCGGTTAAACGGTCTGTGAGTGGACATTGGTTCCATAAATTCGATGCATGCATAACTGTTTTATGATTGTTATAATTATGATTAAATGATTTACTTTGGATATCGGTGAATTTAAAATGATTTCACGTATTTTGAGGTAAATTACGTATTTGCACGTAAACCGAGGTTTTCTGAATTTGCACCAATTTCCATAAATGTGGTTGGATATGATTTCATGAAACGGTTACGAACTTGAATAATGTAAAATCGGGCCAGGGGCCCAGTTGAACTATGAAATCGGGCCAGGGGCCTAGTTAACATGTGGATCGGGCCAGGGGCCCAGTTAACTTGTGAAATCGGGCCAGGGGCCCAGTTGATTTCTACATACGATTGCGGGTCGGGGACCCTAAAATGGAATTGAATAAATGTTTTCTGGTTTACATTTTATATATGTTCACATGCTGGAATCAATAAATGGTTTTGATGATATTTCGGTTATGGCACGTTTCACGGTATTTGGGCATGAGACCCGTTTGATGAAACGTAACGATCGGTTCGGATTTTACCTATGTATACCTATATGTTTTGCATGTGGATATCAATAAAATGTATTTGGTACTGCACTGTATAGATCCTTCCATATTATATTGTCTCCTCCGGATGAGGTACCCCGGAGAGGTCACGGACGTCTAGTACGTCCAGCGTCTATGACGCTAAGTATCGGGGATGCTGTACCCGAACGGGGTTCGGGGATTGAACTCGGAAATTGAGACCCGAGTGGCAAGCGTAGCCTTGTGATTGTGACCTTATTGACGTCAGGGACGTCAGACATCAGGGATGTCGGATTGGAGTGTATAGTGCAGTGGCTAAAATTATGGTTATGGTTTATATTATATGCCTTATGGTTCATATTACTGGATTTATGAAATAACTCTTGGATTGACTTTTGGAATTTGAAACTATGCTTTGGTTTCCGGGCTAAGGCCCTAATGGTTATTTCTAAATAAATGTGTGATCATTGGTTTTTGGCGCATGCATATGGTTTTACTGAGGGGCATAAATGTCTTAAAAATGTTTTAAACAGACTTGTTTATTTTCGTCTACTCACAGCTTTTGTTTTCAATGCCCTTCAGGTTGATTCCGGATGCGACTGCAGCAGAGACTTGAGCATCATACACCTCCTCCATCGATCCTTACGCACTCTGGAAGCCGTTTGGGCAGTGGCAATAGGTTATCCCTTGTCCGACATCTCTTGTCAGACGGGAGCATGGCACATCCCATGGAATCCCGGGGGGGATTGGGATGGGTCGTGTCACGCATGTTGTTGAATGGAATGAAATTGAAGGTGCAATAAAGAGGAATTATGAAGGATTTCCAAGAAAGTCTGTGGCTCTTGTTCGGTTCGATACAACTAAGAACAAGTTTTTGGCTGTCGGGGATGAGTCTGCCATCAAAGTTTGGGATATGGATGATACCTATCTTTTGACTACCATTATTGCCGAAGGAGGTCTACCAGTAAGTTTCTTTTGAAGTGTTCTTAAATAATGCATACTTTTGGTCTAATGAAGTTGTGGCTGTATTTTTTACATTAAATTTGTTTTTCCTATCTGAAGGCAAGTCCTTACATTCGCTTCAACAAGGAAGGCTCTTTATTGGCTGTTTCTGCAAATGAAAAGTGTCAAAATTTTAGCAACAATGGAGGGTCTTCGGTTGATGCGTGCTAGCGAAAACCACTTGCTTACTGCTGCGAGAAATGCATCTGAGGCGGTATCAAAGGTCAGCTTATATCATATCCATTAATGCCCTGAGTAGAAGAGTCTTTACTTGTTTCCTTAAGCCGTGTGCAAGAAGAAATCTTCCAAGGATTGCAAGATTTAATGGTTCTGCCCGAATCATATATGTTTTTGTTGTGCAACGCTGTGGCACGAACACTTGGCCGCTTCGTCCTGCTTAATTATTCTGCATGATTTCTAATTTCAGAAAGCTTATTATTTCTTTCTTGATTTTGTTTCTTTATTTATGTGCATGACACCTGAATAAATTGTGCTTGCTTGACACTTGACAGAATGGGAGCATCAGTAACCCGGAGATTGCTAAACCAAGGCTAACTGAGATCTGGAAGCTCACAGAAATCAGTGAAACTGCTAGGCTTCGGACATTGAGGCTTTTAGCAATAATTAAATCAGATATGGTTGAATTTCTTATCACTCAATTATTGCTCGTTCATTTTTCCTTTTCAATATTTTCTGTAAAAGAATAAGAAAGTTCCTCATTGGCTTTTCCTCTTACTGTTGCAGACCTTAAGGTTAACATACACAAATTCAGGCAATGGCATTCTGGCTTTGGGATCCAATGCCATCCATCGACTGTGGAGGTGGCCAAGGGATGACCATAATGTGGGTGCCAAGGTATGAAGTGTCAATGTTTGCCCTGATCCTGTTAATCTTTTATCTTTTTTCCGCCTTCTTTAGTTCAATGCTAAAGCAAGGATTGTCTTATTATGCGATTTTTATGGTGCAGGCAACAACCAAGGTTACCCCACAATTAATGCAACCGTCTTCAGGCATTCTAATGACCAATGATCTGACTGATGCTAAACTGGGTTATGCACTTCCCAGCTTTGCTCTGTCCAAGACTGATTCTTATGTCATGTCAACCTCCGGAGGCAAGATATCTTTGTTCAACATGATGACATTCAAGGTAAGTTTCGTGCATCAACATAATCTTCAGTCAAACCACCAAATTTGGTTTCGTAAGAGTTCATTTTCTTAACGACAGACAATGATAACTTTCATGAATCCACCCCCTGTGATAACAAGTCTTGCTTTCCACCCTCAAGACAACAATATAATTGCTGTTGGCATGGATGATTCCTCCATTCAAATATACAATGTCCGTTCAGCTGAGGTAGGCAGTTTGATAGCACATTGCACGAACAATTGAAATCACGTGTGCTAAAGAGATGAATATATCTAGTTGGTCACGTTGCTTTTCATGTTGTAGGTGACAAACAAGCTCAAGGGTCACTCAAAAAGAGTCACGGGTCTTGCCTTCTCTCACATTCTGCATACACTTGTTTCTCTTGGGACAGATGCTCAGGTTAGTATATCTTATTCTTGCTAAATATGGTCCCTATATCTGTCTAAGTAGGCCTCTCAATGTTCTTTTCATGCAAAGAGAGGATTTTGGTCAATTTTTTGGGTAACCGCAATTTTGGTGTTTTCGTGTCCCAGCTTATTGTTTGGCACTCTGAAAAGGGGGAAAGGCAGAAGAGCACTTTCCTGCAAATCCCACCCGGGAGCACACCCCCAGCAATGTTTGCAGCTCAGCTACAATATCACAAGGATCAGAAGCAGTTCCTTGTTATACATGAGAATCTTCTTGCAATATATGAAACATGTGGACTTGAATGTAAAAATCAGGTACTTTCATTTTCACCACGTACGTCTTAAATCACCGTGTCGCCAAAAACAAACAGAACAAAGTGACAAGATTTTGCCCTGTGATCTGTGACATGTTGTAATCTGCTTCGTGTTCCAGTGGTCTGTTGGAGATTTCGCACCGCAAATCACGCATGCTGCATTCTCTTGTAACAGTCAGTTAGTGTATGCAAGCTTTCGGGATGGTACCGTGCGCATGCTGACATCAAATCTTCAAGTGCAATGCCAGATTAACCCCAATGCTTACCTTCCAACTGATGCCAGGTGAAAACTATTCTCCTTTAACATCTTAAACTTTGTAATGCCAAATTCACTAAAGTAGTTTCGCTCTTAATTTTTTGTTTATTATTTTCATAATGATTTGTGGTGCAGTTATGTATCATTCCCTATGGTTGTAGCTGCACATCCTCATGAGCCAAACCAGTTTGCTTTGGGACTCACCGATGGTGCAGTTGTTATAATTGAACCACTTGAAGCTGAAGACGAATGGGGTGTGCCTCCACCTGTTGACAATGGCATTGACATCCATGCTTCATCTCCACCTCAAGCTTCTTCTGGTTTGGATGTACCCTAGACCTCATCATTAGGCCTAGCCCAGAAGTAATTGCCATTTGCCTCTGACTTTCTCCCTATGCTATAATGACATATTCCAAATTTTCAAATATTGCTGAATGTGAGTTTGAAATTTGGGGAGGTGGGGCTGAGACTTGTTTGCTGTCCACCAAAATTGTCTTGAGAAATTTCATTTTAAATATATTCCCTTGTTTACCCAACTTTTGGTGACAGAACTTTTCCTGAAATCACCTCGATAAGTGAAAGTCTATTTCCATCTGACACAAACATTTTAAATTCTAAAAATACCCTTCGTCCAAAATAATTACTAAAATTAAGTCTGACAAAAAATAAACTCCGTGTGTAAGCCATTAAACGAAGTTCCATAAATAATGATTATATAGAGTACTAGATAAACAGTAATAATAACTAGAATCCTACTCTAGTAAATGAGAGCGCACAATTACAAGGAGTAAGTCTTAGCCTCAAAATTAGCCCTGTTAATCGGTTTTTCGGTTCGTTTTTTTTTTCCAAACGAAAATTGAATCGGGTTGAGAATCGATTCTGGTTGGGTATGGTTCTCAACCTCAATACTGTTTGAACCGAAAACTATTGAAATCGATTCGGTTTGGTTTTGAACTGGTTTTGGACCGATTTAACTAGTTTTGGTCTGAGACGGAGAGAACAAGGGTGAGGTCGAGAGGGAGAGGCTAAGGTCGTGAGGCGTGAGCTTCGAAGAAGACAGATTGGGGCCATCGTGCTTAGAAATACAAGCAAATTAAAGATAAAATGAATGCAAAGAATGGGCGATGGATGAAGAGGTTTGTCGATCGATTCATGTTTTGAGTTTCCACAACAAAGCATCAAGAAGAGATCGATAAATTGCTACCTCCAGTGATACCACCCCTAAAATATTATTAACCCATAGAAACAACAACTAGAGTCTTTTCGATTATCCATAGAAACATCAACTAGAGTCTTTTCGAAGGTAGAGAACGAGTTGTTCATGTTAATAATCATTACCCAAATACAAAATTACCTCTTCAGACAACTCCAATGAGGTAGTCTTCGAAACGGCTTTAATGGAAGAGGAGGTGCAGGCCTACGAACTGCGAAGGAAGCTTCGATGTAGGGGATGGTGCAGCGGAGAGCTTTGATAAGGCAACGAAAGATCGATGAGGGTCTGGGTCTGGCGCTATGTGAACGAGAAAGAAAGGAAGGGAGCGTCTGTGTCTGGCGCCGTCTGAGAGTCTGCAAGACTGCAAGAGGGCGAGAATCGGATCGAAGTGTACTGGGAGAGGCGAGTGTGCAAGAGTCTAGGGTCTAGGTTTCATAAAAAAATAACAAAAACAACGACATTTTTGTAACATCTTAACAAAACTAGTTCGAGCCGGTTCAGTTTGGTTTTATCCTTCTTTTGGTTCGGTTCAGTTTGGTCCAGTGTAATTATACCGAAAATTGAAACCAAACCGGTTCAGTTCAGTTCGGTTCGATTTTGTGGAAACGGTCTCGGTTTTTCTTCAGTTTGGTATATTTTGGCTGGATTACAGTTTGGTTCGATTTTTCGGTCGGTTTTTTTTCGAACCAATAACAGAGCTATTCAAAATAGCACATGTCACAAGACAGCCTTAAGGGTATGAAAGCCATAAAAACTATAAGTAGACAAAAATGAAAGATTTTGGAAAACATTTCCTAAGTAATCATTTTTCCCTCCAGTTTATAAAAACATGCATGCATAGGTAGATAAACACTTGATTTCTGATAAACAATTAAATATATGAAACTATGGGACCAATGTAAATCATGTAAATCATACGAAAGCCTCTGGCCCACATTTCCCTGAAATCCCTGTTAATAAACCATTCGAAAACACCTCTAGACACAATAACAAATAATAGTTAAACCTCGAACCCTACTGTTCCAACTAGCTAATCCCCTGCACCACGTGTAGACATCACAGAACTTGCGGAGTCCAACCCTGTCGGATCGTGTGGAGTCCAACTTTGATTACGTTCGAGTCTGTATCCGGGAGCCCTTAGAGTGAAGTTCAACTCCTGAATAGCGATCTGATCGCATGAGGATGATTATGCTAGGAAAAACAGTTTACAAAAATACCATAAACTTGCTTTTGAAATACCCACAGAAGCCCAAATTCATTGTAACCCAAGCAAGAGCCCAAAATCATGTTTTCCCAAAAATCCATAATAACCTGCATCCAGAAAATCACATCCCAAATATATATTCTAAAACCAGACAATTATCTAGAAAACATTTGGAATCATATATTCAATCCATTGCAAACCAAACCATGCAATAAAAACATATAAATATATAAATATGCATGCATCACATTTAATAAACAAACTGTCCACTCACTGATAAACCGGTAGCTCACTCTTGAGCTTTGCGCTCCTCAAAAGTCCCCGGAGCGTCCTAGCCTATCAAAGTAACAACCGGAGATCACCAATAATACATAAAACCTCGTATATAAACCCCCTTAAATCCCAAGATAGTGCACACGTCCTAAGCATGCAACATGTGACTTTAAATCCCAAAACTACCCCTCAATGAACTCTGTCGACTTGCAACCACCACCAATGGATTCAGCTCGTCAAACCCTTTCAGAATAGTACTGCCATGACTCGAGATTCGCGCCCACACACTACCACGCACTAGTGGAGGCCCGATGGCCTTCCCACGTGCGCTGACGTGGCATCCTAACATCACCTATTGATGTGGCATGCTGATGTCAACCTCTACTAATGTGGCACCCTATTGAAGTTACCCTACTTGCTGACGTGACCCTAACACGTGGCAGGCTAACGTCAACCCTTATTGACATGGCAGCTAACGTCATACTACTCATGTCAGCATGACGTCTAGTGACATCATCATGTTGATGCCAACATGGCATCATGTTAATATCATGAGCTCACAGGAGAAGACAGCTGCACCGCTGCGGTCACTGTCACTCAATAGCAAGAAAATCGCCATTTTCGTATACATTTTTAAACCTCCATAACTCCATCATTTCTCAACAAATCAGACGAACTTTATAGCAAAATCTATCTAATTGATCCCAGAAATCGAAATTGAAGTCCGAAATTAAGAGAAAATACTTGGATTTTATGATGCCTTAGAAGTTTCAGATTTCTTCCTTCTCGCATACCGGTTGATTCTACGTGGTTCCTCCTTCAACCATGAGTTACTTTTGAATGTGAGGGTTCAAGGATCATGATCACGTACTTCTTTTGAGCTAAAATGGTCCTAAAATGAAATTTTGAAGTTATGGTGCCTGTAGGTTCTTCGAAGGGTGCATAGTGAGGGAGAGAGAGACGAATGAGAGTGATGTTAAAATGGAAGGGCAACCCTCAGCCAGTCAAACTAACCCTTCCCAAAATATCACAAACTCCTTGTTCCCTAAAATGCTCTTTCCCAATTAAGTAATCAACCAAAATATCTAAGGGCAAAAATGTCCAAACCTAATTAAAATGACCTAAAAATCCTGTAAAAATAATAAATAAAAATCGAGTCATTACAATCTACACACCCCCCCCCCCCCCTAAAAAAAATTTCGTCCTCGAAATTTGTACATATCACTAGAAAAGATGTGGATACTAATCCCACATCAACGCAAGTTCTGATAGGACGTTAAATAAGCATTATTTTATATTATTTTATACCCTTTATACTTGACTTTTAGTATTAAAATATTAAATAAATTGATAAAATAAATCATTTTGTGATTTTTATGTTTAGATAAATAAAGTTTGTAATTTGGAGCATTTTGGCGAAAGAATCGTCTCGATCGGAATTATAACGAATAAAATATGGACGAAATTCGGTGGATTAATTAATTTAGTTTTAAATTAATTAATTAATTAAATATGTGCAGCCCAACCCAATTCTCAAAATCCATTTACAAACCCAGCCCAGTCCAAGATCAGCAAACCCAGCCCGCAGGCCCAAGCACGTCCAGCCCACACGGCCCAACCCGCGAGCAGCCTACTTCAGCTGTCCAGAAGGCGTTCGGCGCGCGCTTGCCGAAGCAAGCTTCTCCCGCTCGGCCAGCGCTTACCATCGACAAGCGCTGCTCCCCAGCGCACGCCTGCCGGCCATGCACCACCTTTCCAGCACGTGCCCACCGAAAGTTTGGCCCTTTTCCAGCAGCTCTGACAGATTCCCTTCTTTGCTGTTTTTCAAGCTTTTCTTTTCTTTTTTTTAATTTCTCTTCCCCAAAAACCACCCATACTCATCATTTCACTTTTGAATATTTTTATTATAATTTTTGTTTAGTTTTTATTTATTTTCTAGGGTTTAATTTGAGTTTTTCTCCTATAAATAGGAGTTGATTTCACTTGTTAAAATCACTTACAAGAAGCACAAAATTGAGCCTCTCTTAGGAGAAATTTTGGAAAATAGTTCCAATACAAATTTTGAGAGTTCAAGTCCGAATTTCCTTGTTTAATCTTCTTCCATCTTCATAGGGTTCCAGCCGATGTTCGGTGTTCCTTGTGAAAAACAATCCATTGTTCTCACCCAATCTGAAAAGTGTAACATTTGCTCTCCATTCTCTTAAACTCTTTTATTTGTTATTGGTTCTAATTATAATGCAATATATGTATTGGTTTCTCCTTTCTATCTTTTGTGAAAATTGAGTATAATCTCCATGTGTTTTACTTTCTAAAAATCATTTACTTCTTACATTCTAGAGCTTAAACTTCATTTCGAAACTAAATGTTGATCCGCTGTTCGGGGCATTTAGAGTAGATTTGGAGAGATTTAATGTATGACAGCTGTTCGGCGCATTAAATCACAAACTTAAGGTAATTATATTGTAAGTAATAATCCGCTGTTCGGTGCATTTATAATATAAAAAATGTATGAAGAAATATGAGTTTGTGAAGATATAATTTCGAGATTAATTCAAATATTTGCAATTGTAGTATGTTGTTGAAGTTTGTGTTTACGGGAAGTCTACTTTGTGCATAAGTTAGAATAGAAATAGAATGAGTTCATTTATGCTTTTACTTATTTACATAATTGTAAACCTCTTCAAAACCCCCCTTGTTTATTCTTTATTCTTTCATTCTTTCATTCCTTTATTCTTTAATTATTTTATTCTTTAATTCGTTAATTTATTAATTCTTTGTAATTCATTAATTTATTATTTCTTTAGTCTCTTATTCATCTATTCTTTAATTTATTAATTCTTTGATTATTTAATTCTTTGATTATTTAATTCTCTAATTCATTATTCTTTTATTCGGCTCCCACTAACACATTATTAATGTCCCTAATTTCTCCGGTTAAGAACGATCCCTATTTATCAATACTACATCTACACAAAAAGGGTTTAAATTGCATAACACTCGAATTACATGTTTAATTTAATACGTAGTTTGGGCGTAGTCAATTTTTGGCGCCGTTGCCGGGGAAATTGAAAATCATTTTTAATTTGTTGATGTATGTATATAAATTGTACATATTATACTTGTTTATGAATTTTACTTTTGTTAATATTATATTTGTTTATAACATTTACTTACTTGTTTATATTTTATTTATCCATCTTATTATTGTTCTTATTATTTTTGTTTATAATGCTCATACTTTACTTATTCTTAATTTCTAATTTATACTTGTTCATAAATGTTCATAATTTTTTTTATATACATTTTTTCATATTAAATTTGATACGTGTTCATGATTTAATTTCATTAGTTTACTTTTACTTTTACTTGTTCATACTAAAATTGGTACTTGTCATAAATGCATATTTTATATGTTTACTTTTCTTTACTTTTACTTTTATTTGATCCATTATACTTTATTCCATTAACTTTCTTTTAATTTTATTCCATAACCTTTATGTTCCACTAACTTTATGTTTACACTTATTTTATTTTTATGTAATCAATTATTTGTTTGTCTTGTTAAACTTTAAATTTTAAATGAAAAAAAAAAGAAAAAATAAAATTCGGAATAAAAAAAATAAATTTTTTTTTTAAAAAAATAATAATAATAATTTATGAAACTTTATTCATCTTTGAATTTCCTAATGTGTAAGTATTGTTTCCTATTAACTGTTTTAGAGTTGCATGAATCTCTTAGTCTCTTTTTCTTCAAAATCTTACTTTCGGGAACAGGTAGTGCCCCTCTTATTTACTTTCTCCTTAACCCTTCATGATGTGTGGATTTCATCACCACACACCATAGACTCGAATCTATGGACATGAGGTTGGGGCGGAGTTTGTAAACACTAGGGTTTGGTAATTCTCTACGTCATCATTTGGATTAATTATGGTGTCTAGGAGAGTTATGACTGGTGACAAGTTTTGGATTAAGAAAGGGAACACCAATGGAGTATATGCCAAGCTAGCCTCGGGGTGCTCTTAAAATTATCCTTGCTTCTCGCGTTACATCTATCTCAACTGGCCATGATTAATGTTGAATGGTGGAATGGTGGTTATCAGTACGCGCAGGTCGTACGCCCAGGAAAGTACTATGAGAAGCGGAAGGGGAAAGTTATTCATGACACTCTAAAACTCTACTTATTGCATTATTATTTTGCATTTGGAACTTGTGTATTTTCTTTCCATAAATATAACTTATTGTTGATTCTGATATTTTATGTAAGTCTCTACTCTCTTCTTGTGCATATGTAATATCGGTTTAAAATTTTTGCAGTCATACTTGTTACATCTCACATTTTCTTGCTAATTATGATTTCCTTGACTTATATTTTCACTAATAACCCTAACTTTGTAACAACTATCCTGTCTTAATTAACTTTCACTAGTTACTTGTGTATACTTGCCTTCTAACTTAGTGTTCTGTTAATATAGGTACGAACTTATGAATGCGCGCTCATCAATCCAAGCTTGATCGGCTGAGAAGACAACTTGACATCTCACCAAGCAACGCGACATTCAGAGACGCACTTAAGCAAACCGGCTCATCCGGACCTCCATCCCCAATAATCGGTGAGTCCATAAGTGAGAAGAGTAATTCAGAAGAAGAACAGACTTTCGGAACACCAATAGCCATGGCACGAAACCTGAGTATCCGGGAGCAGACATGTGCAAACACAAATGGCACTACAAACTTCTGCATCCAGTATCCCGAGCCTAGAACCAACAAGAAAGATATTGAGCTTAAGAGTGGAGTCCTTCATCAGCTACCCAAGTTCCGTGGAGTCAGAAATGAAGATCCACATAAGCACTTAACAGAGTTCCAATTCATCGTTGGTAGTATGTGTCCGGATGATGCGGACTTGGAAATCATGAAGCTGAAAGCTTTCCGGTTGTCCTTGGAAGAAAGAGCACGGGTATGGCTTTTGGGTCTCCCACCCAATCATATTGACTCTTGGGAGAAGTTGGTTCAGGAGTTTCTTACCAAGTACTTCCCTGCCTCAAAGATTACGGTCTTAAGAAAAGAGATCACTGGCATCAAGCAGAAAGAACATGATGAGAATTTCAGCCAGTACTACGAGAGGTTTAAGGAACTTTGTGCTTCATGCCCTACTCACGGGATCACAGAAGGCTATCTTTTAACCTACTTTTATGAAGGACTCAAAGGTTGGGATAGAGGACTGCTCGATGCTGCAGCTAATGGAAGTTTCTTAGCTCGGAGCCTAGTAGATGGTCGTGCACTACTTGAAAGCCGTGCACTCAATGATGCACAATACGAAGGTGCCGATCCTATTTCTAGAAAGGTACATGAGGTAAGTTCCCATGCTATAAATGATTCTAAGTTAGATAAGATCACCTCTATGCTTTCGAATATGCTTGAACTAAAGAAACAGGTAGCTCCAGTTTGTTCCATATGCTCTCAAGGCCATCTTGAGGAACAATGCCCTACACTGCAAGGGAGGAAGACTCCGAAACTGAAATGGCACACGCCATTGGAGGCTTTCAAGGAGGGCCAAGGACCCAAGGTTACAGTTGGAAAGATCCGAACAATTTCCTAAACCCTCAGCACATGTCGACCGGGCCAAACCGTGTCCCAGACCAGTTCCCAAGGCCCACATGGCAACCAAGGTCCACATGGCAACCAAGGCCCCCGGTCCCATTTTCTAACTTTTCTCATAATCATGCAAATAATCATACTTCTTCATCTTTTAATCCTGATTATGATAAAATGTTGGCTGCTCTTTCCCAAGGGCAGCAAGCACTAATGGCTTCAACTCAAGCTCTTGTCACAGGTCAGCAAAATCAACAAAAAGACATCGCTGATCTCAAGGACCAAATGGGCAAGGTCGTGGACTTCATGGGTAAGATCCAAGCTAGCGAGGTGCTTCCACCTCAACCTACACCCAACCCAAATATAAGACCTAAAGCCAATGCAATTATCACTCGAAGTGGTAAAGTGCTTGGAGAAATAGAGCTAGATCCAGCCGTTTCTGAGGCTGAAAAGCACAAGGTGGCAACTAAGACAACCACGACACAACCACCAGTTCAACCTACCCACACACAAGGTAATAACCCAATCCCTTCAAGTTCGGTTGTTACTAATTCCCCGTTTGTGCATGCACCATTTCCAAGTAGGCTTGCCAAATCTAAGAAGAATGAATCCGATGAGGAAATCTTGGAGATCTTCAAAAGGGTGCAAATCAACATGCCCTTGATCGAGTGCATCAAACAAGTGCCGAAATACGCAAAATTTCTGAAAGAGTTATGCACTCCAAGGCGCCAGACGAGGGAGAAGGAGGTTGTGATGGTGAGTGAAACAGTTTCTGCTATAATCCAGCGTCGGCTACCCCCAAAGTTGAAGGATCCAGGGAGTTATTCTGTTCCCTGCGTGATTGGTAACAAGTCATTTGATAAAGTCATGCTAGACTTAGGAGCATCCATTAATGTTATGCCATATTCACTATATGTTGCCCTAGGTCTAAGTAAATTACAACATGACGATATTATCATTCAGTTAGCCGATCGCTCTAATGTGTATCCTAAGGGATACGTCGAAGATGTTCTCGTGCAGGTTAACCAGCTCATCTTCCCCGCTGACTTTTATGTCTTAGACATGGAGGATTCCCCTACGAATCAAGCTCCACTAATGCTGTTGGGAAGACCATTCATGAGAACTGCCAAGACAAAGATTGATGTGTTCAATGGAACATTAACTATGGAAGTAGACGGATAGGAAATTGGCTTCAACATTTTTGATGCCATGAGGTACCCTAGTTCCACAACTCATACTACTTTTTCTATTGACGTGTGCACTTCTCTCGCAGAGAAACATCTTGATTCAATTCGAGAAGACACACTCAACATGATAATCCAGGAAGGAGTTGGCCTAACGCAATCAGGGGACGCCTTGGTTGAGGATACGGATTACGAACTAGAACCTCGAATTTGGGATGAAGTCATAACCCTAAATGAGGCCCCCAGAATGGTACATCATCAGGTACCCTCGTCATTTCCAATTAATACTAATGCCACTCCTCCTTCAGTGATTCAGGCCCCCGTTCTCGAGCTCAAAGTTTTGCCTGACCACCTGAAGTATGCCTATCTTGGTTCGGACGACACTCTGCCCGTCATAGTGTCTTCTGCACTAACCGAGTCACAGGAAGATAGACTGGTACAGGTCTTGACGAAGTACAAGACAGCCATTGGATGGACTCTGTCAGATATCAAGGGAATCAGCCCTACAACCTGTGTGCATCGAATCTTACTAGAAGATGATGCAAAGCCCTCTTGCGAAGCCCAACGTCGCCTCCATCCTCCAATGATGGAAGTTCTGAAAGAAGAGGTCATCAAACTCTTGGACTGTGGTGTTATCTACCCAATTTCAGACAGCAAATGGGTCTCACCAGTCCAAGTAGTCCCAAAGAAAAGTGGAGTCACAGTTGTTGCGAACAGTGAAGGAGAGCTAGTGCCCCAACGAACAGTGACCGGATACAGAGTCTGCATCGACTATCGACGCCTGAACAAAGAAACTAGGAAGGATCACTTTCCTTTACCCTTCATTGATCAAATGCTTGAAAGGTTAGCAGGTCACTCCTATTATTGCTTTCTTGATGGTTATTCCGGGTACAATCAAATCTGTATCGCTCAAAATGACCAAGATAAAACGACTTTCACTTGTCCTTTTGGCACTTTTGCCTACCGAAGAATGCCTTTCGGTTTATGTAACGCCCCAGGTACTTTCCAAAGATGCATGCTTTCTATTTCCTCTGAATACGTCGAAAAAATAATTGAAGTATTTATGGACGATTTCAGTGTCTTTGGGGATAGTTTTGATGCATGCTTAGAACACTTAGCACTTATCTTACAAAGGTGTGTCGAAACTAATCTGGTACTTAACTGGGAGAAATGTCATTTCATGGTTAGACAAGGGATAGTCTTGGGCCATATTGTCTCTGAAAGAGGAATTGAAGTCGATAAATCTAAAGTTGATACTGTGCGCCACTTACCCTCTCCCACTTCGGTGAGAGGAATCCGTTCATTTCTTGGTCACGCAGGATTTTACAGAAGATTTATCCAAGACTTCTCCCACATTGCAAGGCCCTTGTGCCGACTACTTCAGAAGGAGACACCCTTCGTCTTTGATGCAGACTGTCAGGAAGCTTTTGAGAAGCTTAAAAATCTCTTAACCACTGCCCCCATTCTTTGTGCCCTTGATTGGTCCATACCCTTTGAACTAATGTGCGATGCCTCTGATTATGCAGTTGGAGCTGTACTCGGACAAAGGCGAGATAAGAAGCCCTACGCCATCTACTATGCATCCAGAACCTTGAATGATGCCCAGATGAACTACATCACTACAGAAAAGGAGTTGCTTGCTGTTGTATTTGCTTTAGATAAATTTCGTTCTTATCTACTTCGAACTAAAGTCATTATTTACACTGATCATGCAGCACTGAAGTATCTCCTAGCCAAAAAGGAAGTGAAACCAAGACTGATCCGATGGATTCTTCTTCTTCAAGAGTTTGACATCGAGATTAAAGATAAGAAATGCGTAGAGAACGTGGTGGCAGATCATTTGAGTCGCATTGCACATGAACGAGATCCTGTGGCGATTCAAGAGATGTTTCCAGACGAACAACTCTTCAAAATCGAGGGAGGTACTCCTTGGTATGCTGATATTGTCAATTATTTAGTCACCAAGCAGTTGCCCACCACCCTCTCCCGTGCACAAAAAGATAAACTTAAGAAGCACGCTAGGCACTATATTTGGGATGAACCTTATTTGTGGAAACACTGTGCAGATTTATTGATTAGGAGATGTGTCCCTGATATTGAACATAGGTCAGTCTTAGAGTTCTGCCATAGCCATGCTTGTGGAGGCCACTTTGGATCTAGAAAAACTGCACTCAAAATCTTAGAATCTGGACTATATTGGCCCACACTTTTTAAAGATGCACATTCATTTTGCTTAGCCTGTGATAAATGTCAGAGATCGGGAAACTTAGGACGAAGGGATGAAATGCCACAACATTATGTTCTTACTGTTGAAATATTTGATGTTTGGGGTATCAATTTTATGGGTCCGTTTCCTCAATCTAATGACTATCTCTATATCTTACTTGCCGTTGATTATGTATCAAAATGGGTGGAAGCTAAGGCCACCAGGACTAATGACTCTAAAACTGTTGCAGATTTCCTCAGAACTAACATTCTTTCCAGGTTTGGGATCCCGCGGGTCCTAATAAGTGATGGAGGAAGTCATTTCTGCAACAAGACCATTGAAGCTTTAATGAAACGGTATGGTGTCACTCATCGAGTCTCTACACCTTACCATCCTCAAACGAGTGGAATGGAGGAAGTCAGTAATAGAGAGATCAAGAAGATATTAGAGCGAACTGTGGGTCCTAATCGTAAGGATTGGAGCCAACGGTTGGATGATGCACTTTGGGCATACAGGACGGCATACAAAACACCTATAGGAATGTCACCCTATAGGTTGGTGTAGTAAAGCATGTCACCTTCCGGTGGAACTAGAGCATAAAGCATGGTGGGCCGTCAAAACTTTCAACATCAAGCTTGATGATGCCGGTCTGCATCGAAAGCTCCAGCTGAGTGCGCTTGAGGAAATCAGAAATGATGCATTTGAAAGCACTCTAATCTACAAGGAAAAGGCAAAGGCATTTCATGACAAACAGATCAAGAGTAAAGCATTTGACATTGGCCAGAAAGTTTTGTTGTTCAATTCTCGGCTTAGACTCTTTCCTGGTAAGTTGTGTTCTAGATGGGTAGGACCTTTTGTTATCACTAATATTTTTGTCCATGGTGATAGGACCCGCCCCGATCCCACAGGGACCACAAGGGGACGTGCCCTGCTCCCGTTTGACACCCAATAATTCATACCAATTTTAACCTCAAAACATCAAATGCATAAATAACCAAATTAAAGTTATACATCAAATCCGAATTGAACAGATGTCAGACAAGGGATGAATCCAAAATTACAAGTTGCGAGCACGACTCTAACATAAACCTGCGGGTAAACCACCCAGCAGGGGTTCAGGTACGCAGAAGTAGATCTATACCTCAGCCTCAGGTTCCTCCTCTACCTCAGTATCATGACCTGGAGGGGTTACCAAAACATAAAGGGTGAGTGGACCGAAACTCAAGTTTATAAAATCATTTGATAAATAAAACATATAATTTACCCCTCCGTTTTCCAAACATGCATGCAACCGAATTTAAAACCATTAATCATATAATATAAACCATAAGGCATATAGTAAAACCGTAAACATAATTTTAGCCACTGCACTATACACTCCAATCCGACATCCCTGATGTCTGACGTCCCTGACGTCCAATAAGGTCACAATCACAAGGCTACGCGTGCCACTCGGGTCTCAATTCCGAGTTCAATCCCCGAACCCCGTTCGGGTACAGCATCCCCTATGCTTAGCGTCATAGACGCTGGACGTTCTAGACGTCCGTGACCTCTCCGGGGTACCTCATCCGGAGGAGACAGTATCATATGGATGAATCTATACAGTGCAGTACCAAATACATTTTATTGATATCCACATGCAAAGCATATATTTACATAGATAAAATCCGAACCAATCATTAAGTTTCATCAAACGGGTCTCATGCCCAAATACCGTGAAACGTGCCATAACCGAAATTTCAATATCATCAAAACCATTTATTGATTCCAGCATGTGAACATATAAGTAAATCAGAAAACATTTAAGCATGCAAGGGTTTAATGAAATCGGGCCCACTCACAGTACGATCCCGTGGTGAAACTGTGCGTACGAACTTGTACCGGGATTATCGTACAATTCCTGTCAGTCCAAATCATACGTAAGGGTCACAACAAGTCTTAAACATTTATCCAAATAACTCGAAATAGAAACCGGCTCGGGGAAACCGTCCAACACGTTTCTCGAGGCAACCGGCCCTAAACTGACCCATCAAAACTATCCCAGATCAACATGGTTAATTCACCAAAAATGTTCAGAATGATGAGAGAAACAAAAGACATGTTGATCGTGATCGGAGATAAGGTCCAACGCGCCCTCACGCGCCGCCCAAAGTGGCTGCGCGTGAAAGTCACGCGCCTGACACTGTAGCTACAGTGTCAGCACCTTCACCCGTTTGTCTGCAATAGGGGCCTGCCACCCGCGGCTTGACCCGGTTGAATACCCATCAATTCTTACTCGATTTCGATCCCATTTGATCCTAACATGTTAAATAACTGTCCAATTTAGGTTCTGTGACAAAAATCAACCTCGACATATCCCCAAACGACCCATCGACCCGTGATCAACCAATCGGGTCAATCACCAGAACTTCCTGGTTTCTAATTCAAACTTCAATTCACTTCACAGGCAGCTCAAAAGAATCAAAACGAACTAATATGAACGATCAATTGGGTCTGAGAGTACCTGAAGGTTGTCGTCCCAAGCTCTGCGATTTCCCTGAAAACAGCAGTCACCGTCCCAGCTCACCCGTGGCTGATGGCCTTCGATTTCGATGTGGTTGAGTTCCAAACACTCCCAGAAGACTAAACCAGGCCTTGGTTTGGTCCAAAAGTCACCAGAAATCAAAACCCGATTATCCCTCCAATTTTGCCCGAAATGGTTTCTCTGGTTTTCTTCATCAATTCTCAGTTTTCTTAATGGCAGAGTGATGCTCACACATGTTCTAATCAGTTTTAAATAACCTCAGCTGTCCCAGAGGCTCGTGGGAGTCCAATTTGTCCACTGAAAAATGTTCCCCGAAAAGCTTCGAACTTGAATTAACAATGGGGTCGTGCAAGGTGGATGCAACAGACCACGTTCTAAAGCATCAGACACTCCCATCTTTCCAGCACACAATTGCATAAACAATTGCACATTTGAACCACCGCACATGGTGGTGCCGCCCATGTCCCCCCGCGGTTGCTACAGTAACCAGGGGCGAAATGACCAAAATGCCCCTGGTTCAATAATTACCATAATGCCCTTCACATTCTAGACCCGTAACTCAGCCATACGAAGTCCGATTTCGGCGTGCCGCCTGTCTACGGACTCAGGGTATCGAGACCTACCTAACGGTCCTTGAGTCATGTGAAAATTAGTTGCCAAACGAAAAGTCAACATTTTCGCCCGTGAAGTCCAACTTAAGGTAATGCCCCTGAACTTCCGATAGTCATAACTTTTACCCAGATCGTCCGAATTGGACGTGCCACCTGTCTATGGACTCATGACGTCCCGAACTACGTCACGGTCACTGGTCAAAGTCCATTTGACCCACTAATCAAAAGGTCAACAATTTGGCCATACCATTCACAAGGGTAAAAACGTCAATTCAAATATTAAATTACAATATTAAAATCCTCGAATTTCCGGGGTGTTACAACCTTCCCTCCTTAAGAAATTTCGTCCCGAAATTTCAAAGAAACAAATGAGGAAATTGTTCTCGCATCTGAGCCTCAGGCTCCCATGTGGCTTCTTCCACATTCTGGTTTCTCCAGAGAATCTTCACGAGAGGAATCGTCTTCCGACGTAGTACCTTGTCTTTCCGATCCAAAATCTGCACTGGGTGCTCCTCAAAGCTCAAATCCCCTCGGAGTTCGATAGGTTGATCCTCCAGTACATGGGAAGCATCACGTACATACTTCCGTAGCATCGATACGTGAAAAACATCGTGAACTCTAGAAAGTTCTGGAGGTAGTGCCAATCTGTATGCAACCCTGCCAATTCTCTCCACGATCTCATATGGTCCGATAAAACGCGGACTCAGTTTCCCCCGTCGACCAAAACGGATAATCCCCTTCCACGGAGAAAGCTTCAGGAAGACAAAATCTCCCACTTCAAATTCCAAGTCTCGGATCCGTCGATCGGCATAACTCTTTTGGGGATCCTGCGCCGCCTTTAATCTCTCCTTGATAACTCGAACAGTCTCCAGAGTTAAGTCCATCAATTCCGGCCCTACCGCCGCTCGCTCCCCTATCTCCGTCCAGCAGATAGGTGTCCTACACTGTCGACCATACAGTGCCTCATAAGGTGCCATCCCGATGCTTGTCTGATAGCTGTTGTTGTAAGCGAATTCCATCAATGGCAAATGAGTATCCCAAGAGTCCTGAAACTGTAGCACACAGGACCTCATCATGTCCTCCAGGGTCTGAATGGTTCTTTCAGACTGTCCATCGGTCTGAGGATGGAAAGCAGTACTGAAACGTAAGGTTGTTCCCAAAGTAGCTTACAAACTCCGCCAGAACCTGGAAGTGAAACGCGGATCACGATCGGACACGATCGATTCCGGCGTACCATACAATCATATGATTTCCTTCACAAACAACTGAGCCAGTCGGTTAGGTTTATAAGTTTCCTGAACTGGCAGGAAATGGGCTGACTTGGTTAGCCGGTCCACGATCACCCATACTCCGTCAACTCCGCTCTGAGTCCTCGGTAACTTAAAGACGAAGTCCATGGTGATGTGATCCCACTTCCACTCGGGAATAGGAAGTGGCTGCATAGCCCCATAAGGTCTCTGCCGTTCCGCCTTAACCTGCTGACAGGTTAAGCATTTGCTCACGAACTCAGCAATATCCTTCTTCATTCCTGGCCACCAATAATGGTTCCGGAGGTAGGGTACATTTTTGTACCTCCCGGATGCATAGCATAAGCCGAACTATGGGCCTCCTCAAGAATCTCGGCCCGTAACTCTGCCACTGCAGGTACACACAAACGGCCCAATTTCACAAGTGCTCCATCGTCCCGGATGGTAAAATCCTGTCTCCCATCCGCATCGACCTCAATTCTGTAAATACAGAGTATCGGATCCTGAAGTTGTGCTTCGATAATCCGATCAATTAGTACTGGTCGTACATGGAAGCTGGCCAACAAAGCTCCATGCTCATCCGTACCCAAAATAACTCCCGTCTTCCAGAGTTCCACCAGCAAAGGAAGATACACCATCCCTAGGTGTGCAACAGATTCTGCTGACTTCCTGCTGAGTGCATCTGCCACCACATTGGCCTTACCCGGATGGTACTCAATCGTACAGTCATAATCCTTCAGCAGCTCCAACCATCTCCGTTGTCTCATGTTAAGCTCCTTCTGAGTGAATAGGTACTTTAGGCTCTGGTGGTCGGTGTATATCCGGCACGTTGCGCCGAATAGATAATGTCTCCAGATTTTTAGAGCATGAACCACCGCTGCCAACTCCAAATCATGGGTTGGGTAGTTCAACTCATGAGTCTTTAGCTGCCGGGATGCATAGGCGATAACCTTGACAGTCTGCATCAACACGCAGCCCAGACCTTGCAGCGATGCATCACTGAAGACCACAAACTCTCCACTGTCATCCGGCAATGCAAGGACAGGTGCAGTGGTCAATCGATCTTTCAATTCTTGAAAACTCCGATCACACTGCTCGTCCCAAATAAACTTCACTCCCTTCCGAGTCAGACGAGTCAATGGTGCAGCAATTTTGGAGAAACCCTCCATGAATCTCCAGTAGTAACCCGCTAACCCGACAAAACTCCGCACCTCCGTTACTGTTGTCGGTCTAGCCCAGTTAGTCACCGCTTCTGTTTTCTGGGGATCCACGCTAATCCCATTCGTCGATATCACGTGTCCCAGAAAACCAATACTGCTTAGCCAAAACTGACACTTGCCCAGCTTGGCATACAACTGCTCTTGTCTCAGCTTCTCCAACACCAACCGTAGATGTTCCTCATGTGTTCGGGCACTTCTCGAGTACACCAAGATATCATCGATGAACACAATCACGAATTTATCCAAGTAGGGTCGGAAGACCCGGTTCATCAGATCCATGAATGCTGCTGGAGCATTCGTCAACCCAAAAGGCATAACCAGGAACTCGTAGTGTCCATAACGGGTTCGAAAAGCAGTTTTCGGAATATCCTCCTCCGAAATCCTCAGTTGGTGATACCCAGACCGCAAATCAATCTTTGAAAAGCACTGTGCTCCCCGCAACTAGTCAAAAAGGTCATCGATCTTGGGTAGAGGATACTGGTTCCTCAGTGTCACCTTGTTGAGTTGTCGATAGTCAATGCACAATCGGAGACTTCCCTCCTTCTTCCTTACGAACAACACCGGTGCTCCCCCACGGTGAAGTACTCGGTCGGACATATCCCAAATCCACCAACTCCTGCAACTGATTTTTGAGTCCTCGTAACTCGGCCGACGCCATCCGGTATGGTGCTTGGGATATAGGTCGGGTACCAGGGAGTAGTTCAATAGTAAACTCGATCTTCCGCGATGGCTGTAATCCAGGTAAGTCTTCCGGGAACACATCCGGAAACTCACGTACCACCGGTATCTCGTCGATACCCAGAGTATCAACCTGATCCGACACGACGTGTGCCAGATAACCCTAGCATCCCTTCCGTAGAAGTTTGGTAGTAGTAAGTGAAGAAATCACTTCAGGAGGCGAACAGTCACGTTCCCCCTGGAAGATAACCTCCGGCAAACCCGGGCTTCGCAGAATTACCTACTTGCTACTGCAATCGCTGAGCGATCTGTGCTCCGATAGCCAATCCATCCCTAGGATTATATCGAAGTCGTGGATATCCAGAATAAGTCTGCTGGTAAATCCACATCCTCAATTCTTACCGGGCACCTCCGAATCACCTGATTCACAAGGTACACGATGCCCATCGGGGTGCCAACACCCATTTCGTAATCTAAGGCTGATACCACACAATCAAGCATACCAGCACAACTCTTCGAAATAAAAGAATGTGTAGCTCCCGCATCCATCAATACACGTACAACAAGGTTTAAGATATGTAGTGTACCTGTAACCACGCCTGGGGCAGTCCTCGCCTGCTGCTGGGTCATAGCAAACACTTGGGCCCTAGGCCCTCCATTTCGTCCGCGCCCGCGCGCACCACGCCCAGCACCTCGGTCACCTCCCTGACCGCGACCTCCATTAGTGTGGGAAGCCGTGCTCTGCACCACACTAGAGCCCCCAGAGTCGTTGCTCTTGGACAACAGCGGGCAATCACAAGCATAGTGGCCCGCCTCTCCGCAAGCAAAACAGGTTACCGGCCTCGGCCTATCCGAATGCCCACCAGAAGCACCGCTCCATGACGAACGCTGCCCGGAGTTGTATCCTGATCCTCTGCCCTGAGAGCCTCCGCGTCGACCTGACCAGCCACGACCCTTGAAGGATGAGGGTGCCCCCATGTAGCCCCCTCCCTTGTTGTTCTTCTGGCCTGATGACCCACGGTGTGGGCGATCCTGACGTCGCCCCTCGCCCGAAGGCTGTCGTGTCTGGTGTGTCGCCAGACTGGCCTCGACACGCACCGCAGCGTCTACCATATCTCTCAGTGAAGCATGAGTAGCAGCAGTCACACTTGCCCGGATCTCCCCTCGGAGTCCAAGCTCGAACCTTTGGCATTTGTCCTCCTCCGTGCTCACGAATGATGCAGCGAACAGGGATAGTTTTCCGAAAGTCTGCTCGTAGTCCGCAACGGACATATCTCCCTGCTCCAGCCGCAGGAACTCAGCTTCCCGTGCCGCGGGAAACGATCGCGGGTAGTACTGGTCCAGAAATCGGGAACGGGAAGCTTCCCAAGTAGTGGTATGGACAGACCACCCAGACATTTCGAGGCCGTGCCACCACTGGTAGGCTCCTCCCTCCAGCAAGAAGGCCGCCAAAGTTACCCGTTCGCCCGGAGGGCAGTGCATCACCGTGAGGATCCTTTCCCATTTGGTGATCCAATCATGAGCATCTACGGGGTTTGATCCCCCGTTGAAAGGGGTGGCTCCCAGACGTTGAGCCCGCTCAATGCTTGTGCATTCTATTTCCCTTTCCAGATCCTCCTCAGTTCGTGTATGAGGAATTCTCCTAGGAGGCATAACCAACTGTCAAGAGGCATAGATCAGATAACAATATTCTTAAAATTCGAAAAGTAACTAATACTAATCGCTAGCCTAGCATGCTGACCATAACCTAGTACTGACCACAACCTAGTGCTCTGATACCAAGCTGACAGGACCCGCCCCGATCCCACAGGGACCACAAGGGGACGTGCCCTGCTCCCGTCTGACACCCAATAATTCATACCAATTTTAACCTCAAAACATCAAATGCATAAATAACCAAATTAAAGTTATACATCAAATCCGAATTAAACAGATGTCATACAAGGGATGAATCCAAAATTACAAGTTGCGAGCACGACTCTAACATAAACCTGCGGGTAAACCACCCAGCAGGGGTTCAGGTACGCAGAAGTAGATCTATGCCTCAGCCTCAGGTTCCTCCTCTACCTCAGTATCATGACCTGGAGGGGTTACCAAAACATAAAGGGTGAGTGGACCGAAACTCAAGTTTATAAAATCATTTGATAAATAAAACATATAATTTACCCCTCCGTTTTCCAAACATGCATGCAACCGAATTTAAAACCATTAATCATATAATAAAAACCATAAGGCATATAGTAAAACCGTAAACATAATTTTAGCCACTGCACTATACACTCCAATCCGACATCCCTGATGTCTGACGTCCCTGACGTCCAATAAGGTCACAATCACAAGGCTACGCGTGCCACTCGGGTCTCAATTCCGAGTTCAATCCCCGAACCCCGTTCGGGTACAGCATCCCCTATGCTTAGCGTCATAGACGTTGGACGTTCTAGACGTCCGTGACCTCTCCGGGGTACCTCATCCGGAGGAGACAGTATCATATGGATGAATCTATACAGTGTAGTACCAAATACATTTTATTGATATCCACATGCAAAGCATATATTTACATAGATAAAATCCGAACCAATCATTAAGTTTCATCAAACGGGTCTCATGCCCAAATACCGTGAAACGTGCCATAACCGAAATTTCAATATCATCAAAACCATTTATTGATTCCAGCATGTGAACATATAAGTAAATCAGAAAACATTTAAGCATGCAAGGGTTTAATGAAATCGGGCCCACTCACAGTACGATCCCGTGGTGAAACTGTGCGTACGAACTTGTACCGGGATTATCGTACAATTCCTGTCAGTCCAAATCATACGTAAGGGTCACAACAAGTCTTAAACATTTATCCAAATAACTCGAAATAGAAACCGGCTCGGGGAAACCGTCCAACACGTTTCTCGAGGCAACCGGCCCTAAACTGACCCATCAAAACTATCCCAGATCAACATGGTTAATTCACCAAAAATGTTCAGAATGATGAGAGAAACAAAAGACATGTTGATCGTGATCGGAGATAAGGTCCAACGCGCCCTCACGCGCCGCCCAAAGTGGCTGCGCGTGAAAGTCACGCGCCTGACACTGTAGCTACAGTGTCAGCACCTTCACCCGTTTGTCTGCAATAGGGGCCTGCCACCCGCGGCTTGACCCGGTTGAATACCCATAAATTCTTACTCGATTTCGATCCCATTTGATCCTAACATGTTAAATAACTGTCCAATTTAGGTTCTGTGACAAAAATCAACCTCGACACATCCCCAAACGACCCATCGACCCGTGATCAACCAATCGGGTCAATCACCAGAACTTCCTGGTTTCTAATTCAAACTTCAATTCACTTCACAGGCAGCTCAAAAGAATCAAAACGAACTAATATGAATGATCAATTGGGTCTGAGAGTACCTGAAGGTTGTCGTCCCAAGCTCTGCGATTTCCCTGAAAACAGCAGTCACCGTCCCAGCTCACCCGTGGCTGATGGCCTTCGATTTCGATGTGGTTGAGTTCCAAACACTCCCAGAAGACTAAACCAGGCCTTGGTTTGGTCCAACAGTCACCAAAAATCAAAACCCGATTTTCCCTCCAATTTTGCCCGAAATGGTTTCTCTGGTTTTCTTCATCAATTCTCAGTTTTCTTAATGGCAGAGTGATACTCACACATGTTCTAATCAGTTTTAAATAACCTCAGCTGTCCCAGAGACTCGTGGGAGTCCAATTTGTCCACTGAAAAATGTTCCCCGAAAAGCTTCGAACTTGAATTAACAATGGGGTCGTGCAAGGTGGGTGCAACAGACCACGTTCTAAAGCATCAGACACTCCCATCTTTCCAGCACACAATTGCATAAACAATTGCACATTTGAACCACCGCACATGGTGGTGCCGCCCATGTCCCCCCGCGGTTGCTACAGTAACCAGGGGCAAAATGACCAAAATGCCCCTGGTTCAATAATTACCATAATGCCCTTCACATTCTAGACCCGTAACTCAGCCATACGAAGTCCGATTTCGGCGTGCCGCCTGTCTACGGACTCAGGGTATTGAGACCTACCTAACAGTCCTTGAGTCATGTGAAAATTAGTTGCCAAACGAAAAGTCAACATTTTCGCCCGTGAAGCCCAACTTAAGGTAATGCCCCTGAACTTCCGATAGTCATAACTTTTACCCAGATCGTCCGAATTGGACGTGCCACCTGTCTATGGACTCATGACGTCCCGAACTACGTCACGGTCACTGGTCAAAGTCCATTTGACCCACTAATCAAAAGGTCAACAATTTGGCCATACCATTCACAAGGGTAAAAACGTCAATTCAAATATTAAATTACAATATTAAAATCCTCGAATTTTCGGGGTGTTACACATGGAGCCATACAGATAAAACACGTTGGAACTGGAAAAGAGTTCAAGGTCAATGGCCATAGATTGAAGCCTTATATCGAGGCAATTGGCGAACACGATGTGGAGTCAGAAAGAGTGCTACGACGTCCCATCAGATGAACTGAATTTGGTCTTGGCTGGATGGACGTTAAACTTCAAGCGCTTGTTGGGAGGCAACCCAATGTGTTCTCGAGTGTGAAGGAGTCATCAACACAGATTTGCTTTCTTTTGACCCTTCACTCTCTTTTACTTTGTTTATGTTTTTCTTTCTTACTTCATTTTCTTAAATCATCTTCCTTACTTTGATTCTATGTTTAATTACTTCGTATTTTCCTAACATTGAGGACAATGTAGAATTTAAGTGTGGGGGAATGGTTTACAAATTTATTTGTGCAATTGAAATTGTTTTATTAAGTCTTTCCTACGAAAATAATAATAATAATAATAATAATAATAATAATAATAATAAAATAAAAAAAAATATTGCTTTCTTGAGTCTTTTTGTTTTAACGTAGTGTTTTTACGAGTCATCAAGTTGCCCTTTAACTTGTCAATGATATAAATGAATGGAAATGATTATGTTATGGCTATAAAGATAATCACTACAACTTGAATTTGTTTGTTAATATTTTGTGATTAAGTGTTATAACTTGAAGATAATGCATGTAAATTGGTACATAAATGAGCATGATATGATAAGTATGAATCATTTGAACCTTATGTGAGCTTTAGAACTTTATATACATCTTTGATGAGTGATTCATAAGTTCTTTGTTTAAATTGATATACATATGCCTCATAACTGCTTGCCATATCTTTTAATGAACTCTAGAGTACTAGAACTTATTCTATGTGATTTTCAAAGCTTTTAAGTCAATAAACTCTCTGATTTTGGAAATGATTAAGGCATTAGGGTTAACACCACAAATTCAAACATCCATGTTCACTATTTTGTGCGCACAAGTTGCGACCCCTTTAGTTTTAACCTTTTTTTGAGCCCACATTAAGCCTCTCTTTCATCACCATGATTATCTAAACACTTGAACTTAGTATAGACATCTTTTACCTTTGTTCCAAGGACTCGGTTGAAGACATAATGATTATGTAAAGAGAAAATGATGATATTGAAAGACTTTTATGTGTATTATGTGGATTTACTTACTCAAACATTGTTGTATTTTTGACACATGTTATTACCTTGATATATGAAAAAAAAAAAAAAACATATTGAGTTTTTATCAAGGTAATAAGGTTTGATTATGTAATGTTTGAGTTAAGTCCTTTACATTTGTAAATCCGATACAAAGAATGACTATGAGGCCCAACAGGATGGAATTAGGCCTATGTTCGAAGGGATGGATTACTGACATCATTGCACTAAGGTTGGGAAGTTATGATACGTTTTGGGAGTCTATTGAGTCTTGGAACGAATTTGAGCACCACTTGACCTATATATATTCCTTGCCTCTAATCTTAGCCCCACTACAACCTTTATAAAGACCTTATGATCCTTAAGATGGTAAATTTTGATTAGTTGAGTTAATCATTTGAGTAAGCTTATGGTTTTGGTTCATTTGTGCAAGTATGTTTTGTTTTTATCATGAGGTGTTTGTTTGGGATTTTGCAAAAGTACTTCATTTCGATTATGTGAGTATTTCTCACATATTTTGAGTGCAAACACAAACCCTTACAAAATTGAGTGAATTTATGAGTGCATATCCCTGTGAGTTGATTCATACTTGTTTTATTCATGCAGAGATTCATTTCACCATATTTACTCATTATCTTACTTGTTGAAACATTTTGTTAATATGTATTAACTCTTGAATTCCATTTGCTTAAATGTTTTAAGTGAAAATCTTTTATGCCATGATTATAAAAATGAAATTTGAGACAAATGGTTAAGGGTCTACTTGTTTTGAATTCGTAGTTTGATTTTAGTATTTGCTAGGGACTAGCAAAGTTTAAGTGTGGGGGTATTTGATAGGACGTTAAATAAGCATTATTTTATATTATTTTATACCCTTTATACTTGACTTTTAGTATTAAAATATTAAATAAATTGATAAAATAAATCATTTTGTGATTTTTATGTTTAGATAAATAAAGTTTGTAATTTGGAGCATTTTGGCGAAATAATCGTCTCGACCGGAATTATAACGAATAAAATATGGACGAAATTCGGTGGATTAATTAATTTAGTTTTAAATTAATTAATTAATTAAATCTATGCAGCCCAACCCAATTCTCAAAATCCATTTACAAACCCAGCCCAGTCCAAGACCAGCAAACCCAGCCCGCACGGCCCGCAGGCCCAAGCACGTCCAGCCCACACGGCCCAACCCGCGAGCAGCCTGCTTCAGCTGTCCAGAAGGCGTTCGGCGCGCGCTTGCCGAAGCAAGCTTCTCCCGCTCGGCCAACGCTTACCATCGACAAGCTCTGCTCCCCAGCGCACGCCTGCCGGCCATGCACCACCTTTCCAGCACGTGCCCACCGAAAGTTTGGCCCTTTTCCAGCAGCTCTGACAGATTCCCTTCTTTGCTGTTTTTCAAGCTTTTCTTTTCTTTTTTTTTTAATTTCTCTTCCCCAAAAACCACCCATACTCATCATTTCACTTTTGAATATTTTTATTATAATTTTTGTTTAGTTTTTATTTATTTTCTAGGGTTTAATTTGAGTTTTTCCCCTATAAATAGGAGTTGATTTCACTTGTTAAAATCACTTCCAAGAAGCACAAAATTGAGCCTCTCTTAGGAGAAATTTTGGCAAATAGTTCCAATACAAATTTTGAGAGTTCAAGTCCGAATTTCCTTGTTTAATCTTCTTCCATCTTCATAGGGTTCCAGCCGCTGTTCGGTGTTCCTTGTGAAAAACAATCCATTGTTTTCACCCAATCTGAAAAGTGTAACATTTGCTCTTCATTCTCTTAAACTCTTTTATTTGTTATTGGTTCTAATTATAATGCAATATATGTATTGGTTTCTCCTTCCTATCTTTTGTGAAAATTGAGTATAATCTCCATGTGTTTTACTTTCTAAAAATCATTTACTTCTTACATTCTAGAGCTTAAACTTCATTTCGAAACTAAATGTTGATCCGCTGTTCGGGGCATTTAGAGTAGATTTGGAGAGATTTAATGTATGACCGTTGTTCGGCGCATTAAATCACAAACTTAAGGTAATTATATTGTAAGTAATAATCCGTTGTTCGGTGCATTTATAATATAAAAAATGTATGAAGAAATATGAGTTTGTGAAGGTATAATTTGGAGATTAATTCAAATATTTGCAATTGTAGTATGTTGTTAAAGTTTGTGTTTACGGGAAGTCTACTTTGTGCATAAGTTAGAATAGAAATAGAATGAGTTCATCTATGCTTTTACTTATTTACATAATTGCAAACCTCTTCAAAACCCCCCTTGTTTATTCTTTATTCTTTATTCTTTCATTCCTTTATTCTTTAATTATTTTATTCTTTAATTCGTTAATTTATTAATTCTTTGTAATTCATTAATTTATTATTTCTTTATTCTCTTATTCATCTATTCTTTAATTTATTAATTCTTTGATTATTTAATTCTTTTATTATTTAATTCTCTAATTCATTATTCTTTTATTCATCTCCCACTAACACATTATTAATATCCCTAATTTCCCCGGTTAAGAACGATCCCTATTTATCAATACTACATCTACACAAAAAGGGTTTAAATTGCATAACACTCGAATTACATGTTTAATTTAATACGTAGTTTGGGCGTAGTCAGGTTCCCACGTGGCCTCCTACAAGTTAAAATTCCCCCACAAAGCCTTAACCAGCTGAATAGTTTTCCTGTGATATACCTTATCCTTTCGGTCCAAAATCATAATCAGTTGCTCCGCATAACCCGGATCCTCTCTGAGCTGACAGGTTGCTCTCTCAGCACATGCAACTCATCAAATAAGTATTTCATGAGCTTGGACATGCGAAAAGCATTGTGAATTCGAGAAAGTTCCATAGGCAAAGCAAGTCGATAAGTCACTGGGCCTACCTTCTCTGTAATCTCATAGGGTCCAATAAAATAGGGACTTAACTTCCCACGTCGACCAAACCATACTACACCCTTCCAAGGGAATAATTTCAAAAAGACCAAATTCATAACCTCAAACTCAAGGTCCCTGGTGCAACGATCGGCGTAACTTTTCTGGCAATCCTGAGTTGCCTTCAGTCTCTCCCTGACAATCTTGACCTTTTCAATTGTCAAATTTGTAATCTCAGACATCTGCAGCCTTCTCTCACCCATATATGTCCAACAAAGTGGTGTCCTCCAAAGCCGGCCATACAGTGCCTAGGAAGGAGACATCCCAATAATAGCTTGATAACTGTTCTTGCAGAAAAATTCCATCAAAGGTAAGTAAGAATCCCAGCTCCTACTGAACTGCAGTACACAAGATCTCATTATGTCTTCCAGAGTCTGGATAGTCCTTTCAGACTGCCTATCAATCTAAGGATGAAAAGTTGTACTGAAGTGTGCCTTGGTCCCAAAAGACCGAGTAAAATTCTGCCAGAACCTCGAGGTAAACTCCAGATCACTATTAGAAACAATTGATTCTGGAATCCCATGCAGACGAACAATCTGATCAATAAATAACTTGCCAAAATGATCTATCCTATAATCCTCCAACACCGGAAAGAAATGTTTTGACTTCGTAAGTCTGTCCACAATCACCCAAATTCCATTATGTCCCCCCCTAGGTCCTTGGTAATTTAAACACAAAGTCCTTGGTAAGGTGATACCACTTTCACTTTGAAATAGGAAGCGGATGCAATGTTCCATAAGACCTCTGCCTTTCAGTCTTGACGTATAAACAAATCAAACACCTTCTCATAAACTCTGCAATCTCTTGTTTCATACATGACCACCAATAACACTCTTTCAAGGTACGATACATCTTAGTCCCACCCAGCTGCATTGCATAAGCGAAATTATGAACCTCCACAAGAATCTCCTATTTCAACTCTAAGTTTGTAGGCACACACAAATGACCATCCTTGAGCAATGTTGCATCATCCCTGAGCGTAAAATTCTACCTATTTCCCACCTCAACCTCCATCCTGATGACACACAAAGTCGGATCCTAAAGTTGAGCTGC
The DNA here is from genome assembly GCA_032719365.1 of Prinsepia uniflora. Classification (NCBI taxonomy): domain Eukaryota; kingdom Viridiplantae; phylum Streptophyta; class Magnoliopsida; order Rosales; family Rosaceae; genus Prinsepia; species Prinsepia uniflora. Next base: position 43,191,182 of record CM064861.1, on the reverse strand, counting down.
AATAACCTGATCAAGTAAGACAAATCTTACGTGGAAATTGGCTAGCAAAGCTCTCTGATAATTCACCTCAAGCACAACCCTCGGTCTCCGGATTTCCAACAATAAGGGTAAGTGAATAGTATGGATATAAGACAAGTAACCTGCAGATTTCTTGCTCAAAGCACCTGCCACTATGTTAACCTTCTTAGGATGGTACTCAATAGTGCAAGAATAATCCTTAATCAACTCTAACCACCTACTCTGCCTCAAGTTCAGATCTCTCTGAGTAAATAAGTACTTCAATGACAGCAGCCAACTCAGAAAACACCTTGTAAACTACACACAGGCCTTACTCATATCTGACCGGTAAACCAAAATACCAAGTTTACCCTCGAAACCTTGTTAGACAAAGAATACTTGTATACTTGTGAACTCATGCCTCCGCTCTGTAAGCATCCTCGATTCTCGTGCAACGGAACTAGATGGTTTCAAAATCAAGAAAAATTTGTGTGTCAAGACCCGTCCCAATCCCTCCGAGATTAACGCAGCACACGCCTGATCCCGTATGACACGGAGTGTCAGACAAGGGAAATTTCCAACTTTAACTCGCTCGGGGCTTCAGAGTAAGCCAGGATTCGGAGGAGGAATGTGATGTCTCGGTCTCTACTACAGCCCGCATTCGCGATCAACCTGAAGGGCAGTCAAAACATTAAAAGCTGTGAGTGGACAAAACAAATCATTTATAAAAACATTTCACAAAAGACATTTATACCCTTCACTAAAAAGTATGCATGCATTCGAAAACCATTTATCAAACCATTAGGGCCTTGACCCAAAATCGACAATGAAACCAATCATACGGGCTACTGCCCAAATCCATGTGGGACTCAGCCCAAAACCAGTATATATCATATATATATATATATATATATCAAATAACCAATCCTGTCACGGTTTCTAAAACTACGTGCATGCTACTTGGGGTCTCAAATCCCAAGTCTCACCAGGGTCCACCTAGGTCAATATTCGTAGATCAATGACCCTCCTTGGGGGTTACAATCCATAAACCTTCCTGAGAGTAAGGTACCCAACGGGGGCGTCTCCACTCAGTTAGTGCTCCGTGATTACTCCGGGGTCCACCTAGGCAAACAACCTTCCCTGGAGGAGACAATCCAAATAAAGGAAGGTATATGAATATATATATATATATATATATATGGAAAACATTCTAAAAACCTTTCAAAGGATTCATGCCCGGTCCCCATAAACCGTCATGAAACCAGAAATCCATTTAGGGTCTCCGACCCGAATCATAAACGTAAACCAACTAGGCCTCATGCTTGAACTCATGACTCAACTGGGCATCGAGCCTGATATCTCAGGGTTAGTCACGATTCCAATCATAGTGATGTGTACAACCATCCGTCCAGGACTGCCCTCAATCCTAGTATGTTTCCGTGAACGTATCAACCGACGTGACCACCACTAGATCATGCTGCACACATCACCGATCGATCTCCTGAACCGTCAGCACTCCGAAGTCGAGCCTCCAGTTGCTGCTTGACAACGGTACGTGCATCGTAACCTCTCTGGAAGGAACACATCCCAATCTAGAGGCGAGCGTCGTATCGTCCGTCGCCGTGCACATAGCACCCGTCGCGACCACGACTCAGACCCGTAGGTCATCAATAGGGCCACATGCCCGAGACAAAACCAAATGGGTCTCATGCCCGATTTCTTGTTTCTAAATCCGAAATCATTTCATTTAAACCAACACATATAACATAAACACGTATAAGCACTGTATAAGGCTGAAACCTCGAAATACGTGCAAATACGTGAACACACACAAATGCACTCATGGAATCACAAAAAATATTCTTAAAAGCATATAAAACATTTATGCATGCATCAATTTAGAAAACCAAAGTCCACTCACAGACCGTCCGAGTTGCCACCTCGATACGCATGTCATACGCTACTCCCAAACCAAACACCATCACCGGGACTCCCGAACCTGTCCAAATCGTAATATAGGGTTACTAACTACTTAAATAACCCCTCATTAAAGCCTCATAATTTTTCGAAATTTTTAACTATTTTTAAACCTGATCCTAAAGCTTCGGTCGTCCCGAACTATATCGAAACGATGTCTGATCGACGCGAAACTAGTCCCAAAATGTTCGTTACTTCGAAAGGATAATTTCATGTGTTGGAAGCATCCCCAAAAACACCCCAACACGCCCTCACGCGTCACCCAAAGGGGCTGTCCGTGCAAGCCACGCGCCTGCACCTGTTCATCTTCTTCCTTCGGCCAAACCGGTCTGAACTAGTCGGTCCGGTTTATTCCTGCAACTCGTTTCGCCTAGACCGGCGTGACCGGTCCAATGCCATTCCTCCCTTTTTTCGGTCCATTTCTTCCCCTTTCAATCCTAATCTTCATATCTCAATCCTAGGAACCTAACCAAGTAAAAAGAACGAAGAAAAATGCCCTAAAACCCCTGGTTTGAAATCCCCATTCACGGCCAAAATTTTCCGTTCATTCCCTGGGTCGTCCGGCCATCTTCCACCTTCCAAACATATTCCCTAATGATCAAACTAACGCTATAAACACTTTACAATCCACAGAAAACCACCTAAACGCCTAAATCCAAAAATTGGATTTTGAATCCAAAACGTACCTTATCGGGTCTCTGGCCACCGTCCACGGCGATCGACGCTGTCAGCCCTACCATCACCGTCTCACTTCATCCTCTCTGTTTCCATCATGTGTCACCAGCATCAAGTTAGATTTAAGGGTGTGGGGTGTGGGTTGTACAAAATGGAAATGGATTTCGAGTTTGGTTTGGAAGAACAAAGAAGGTGAGGCTGATGCATGAATGAAGGGAAGGGGGCAATGGATGGGTGACACTTGTCACTCATCCATTGGGCCACTTAAAAAGATCTGGGCCCACTTAAGTCCAAAAGTTCCCATTTTCGTAAAACGTGCAATAGTTACCTTAAACTTCCGTGAATCGTAACTTTTCCGTCGAACGTCTGATTTCGACGTGCCGCCTGTCTACGGACTCGTATCGACCCGATCTACATAACGGTCCTCAGTCCTCAGCCATCAGACCTCTTGGGTCTAAAGTCAACCTTTTGCCCTCGTTTAGGGGCAAAATCGTAATTTCGCCCTGAACGTCCGTTAATCCTCGACTAATTCCCGATTAGCCCCACTAATCCGTAATTAGTCTTAATTAATCCTTTAAATTTGGGACGGGTAATTACATTGTGAGTGGACGAAAATAAATATTTTAAAAATATAGTTTGAAACATAACATTTTCACCCTCCGTTTTAGAAAACTATGCATGCATGAGATAAATTCATAAATCTCGATAAAATGAATTAATAATGTGAAATCTTGAAATACACATAGTCATAAGAAAACCACTAATATCGAAAAACATGTCCATACAAACTCATATCAAGTACCAACACAGATACAAACACATTAATGCACAATCATAATAGTCATACTGAACCAACCATACTTAATCAGACAATCAAATTGCACCAACCCATCATCGATGCCAGAATCTCAATCAACATATCATATATGCACTACCGGTAGGCCATATCACTTTAGAACATGGAGCCCCGCTTTGAACGTCGAAGTGCCCTGGAAAATAGAGTCCAACTTTGGACGTCCGGGTGTCACCTAGGAAAACAGAACCCAGCTCTGGATGTCTGGGTGTGGACCGATTTCAGGAAAATAAAGCCCGGCTCTAGATGTCTGGGTACTAGCCCGAGTAACCATCTCAAAAAAATAGAGCCCTGCTCTAGGCGTCTGAGATGCATCAATCATATCAATAACAGAAGAGGGTTGTCCAATCACATCATCCATATATACCCAGAATTCACATCCAATCATACCATATGTATCCAGAAATCACATAATCATCTCACATCTTATTTCCATAACCAAAACCAAGTTCATAAACCAAAACCAAACCTGAAAACCCGGGCCTAAGCCCAAATTATAAATTAAGCAAAATCTCGTAAATCGTGCCATCAAAATAATCCACAAAATCCGAATAAATCCCAATCAATCTAGTACCACCCAAAACCATGTGAGAAAGTCATTTCGAGTATAAAATCAATTTTCACAAATCAGTATAAACTCAGAATACAATATAAACAAATTCCTCGTAAACCATGCAATATAGTAATTACCGTAAAATCACCATAAATAATATAAAATCATATAAAAGTATACATAAATCATCATCAAGCAATTCACATATTAAATCATGTAAAACCATATAAATATGCATGCATATGGTTTAGGGAACATAACATCCACTCACACGTACCATACATGCAGTCGAACCGCATTGCACGCTTTCCTGTAAAATCCAAGAACGACACCTCCTGAAAATAATGTTTGATCATTTGCACCTCAGCCATCATTGCACCACCTTGTTTGGGCAATCCCTGAGCCTAAACTTATGTGTTTCTGGTTCCTTGAAGTCACAAGGACGAGTAGGATCTTGTAGGAAACTTAGTTTCAAGTTTCCAAGCCAAAATCTCGATGGTGAACTTTCATCTCTCATGGGTTGGGTTTCGGGTCTGCAGTTCTGAGGGGTTACCAACCTTCGCAATGAGCTTATGACATCCCTCTCATCTTTCTTGCTTCTCCTTCACTTTTTCCCCTTCCTAGGCTCTATGTCTCTCTAATTCTACCTCTCCCTCACAGTGTGGGTGGGTGTGTGTGTGTGTGTGTGTGTGTGTGTGTGTGTTTATGGCATTTCATAGGTTTCAACCTATGGCCACCGAACCCAGATAACAGCACCTACCCACCCCAATATGTAGTGTGGTAAGTCGGTGGAAGGAACAAAATATCATACCCTTCTAGACTTGACACTTGTCAACCTCCAATAAGATCTTATTATTAAATGACCATTTTACCCCTAATACCAAAATAAAAAAAATGCCCTTGTTTTTTCTAGACCCATAATAACTTCATTCGACCTCCGATTACTCCATACCACTTGTCTATGGATTCAGGAGTCTGAGACCTTCGTAACGGTCTTCGCAAAATTTCCAACAGATACTCCGGGTCAAAAAGTCCTTGTTTAATCATTTCAAGAGCAAAATCGTCTTTTCCACGCAATTTACCAAATTTTCTTTTCCTCAAATTTTTGAGTCCTTACATTCAAACTCTGGTGGTCCGTGAAAATCCTGCACGTCTCCCCGTAGAGATCGTGCCTCTAAATTTTCAACGTGTGCATGACTTCTACAAGCTCCAAGTCATGGGTAGGGTAATTTATCTCGTGGGGTTTTAACTGCCTAGAAGCATAAGCAATAACCCTCCCATGCTCCATGAGTAAACATCCCAAGCCATGTACGGATGCATCACTGTAAACCTTAAACTCCCAACTATTGTTGGAAGGGCCAAAGCCAGAGCAGTCGTCAACTGTCTCGAATACAATAAGACATCATCAATGAACAAGATCACAGGCCAATCCAAATACTTTTGGAATACTTGGTTCATCAAAACCATGAACACTTCAGGTGCATTACTTCACTTGAAAGGCATGACCAGAAACTCAAAATGACCATAATGAGTTTGAAATGTGGTTTTAGGAATATCCGATTTCTTTATCCTCAATTGATGATACCCGAATCAAAGGTTAATCTCGGAAAAGTTCTTTGCACCCCTCAACTAGTCAAACAAATCTTCAATGTGTGGCAAAAGATACTTGTTTTGCACTGTCTCCTTTTTTAGTTTCCAGTAATCAATACACAACCTCATATTACCATTCTTCTTCCGTACAAACAACATCAGGGCACCCCAAGGTGACACGCTCGATCAGATAAACCCCATATCCACTAAGTCATGCATCTAAACTTTCAGTTCCCTCAACTGTTTCGTGCTATACGATACGATACCTGTGAAATAGGTTGGGTGTCCAAAAGGAGTTTAATAGTAAACTTGACCTCCCTCTGAGGTCGTAATCCTGGTAGGTCCTCCGGAAACACATCAGGAAAATCTCTCATTACTTGTATCCCCTTAATACTTACTAAGACAACTTTAGAAGCTACTTAATATGCTAAGTACCCCTGACAACCACTCTTCAACAATACTCAGCTTTCAAGGCAAAAATAACCCCCCAAATAAAGTACTTGTTGGTCCCCACGAAACATAAACATCAATAACTTGGAATTCCGAAAGATGACTGTCTTCTCGAATCACTCAATAGAGGCATGATCGATAGTTAGCCAATCCATCCCTAGGATTACATCGAAATTTTAGATGTCCAAAGGAATTAAGTCTGCCTTTAAGTCAAAAACCTCTACCCAAACCGAACAAGATCGGATCACTGAACTCACTACGAACATAGCACTGGTCAGGGTACAAATACCCATATCCCACCCAAGTGGGGTCAACTCTTAATCAGTAAAAAATGTGAACCCTCGAGAAATAAAAGAGTGTGTGGCCCAAGAATCCATCAACACACGTGCATCACAACCAAAGATAGATAGAATACTTGTCACCACTCCTAGTGATGTTCGAGCCTATTGATGCATAACAGGGAACACACAGGCTCATCTATCTGCAGGTCATCTGCATCCCCTCTGGCTGCCACCTGCCCTGCCAATCCCACAAGTAGTCGTCTAATCTCTAGGTGCTACAGTCAGTAAGGGCGTCGTCATCTGCTAGCCCTACTCTGTGGTGCCCTAACTAGTAGCACCATCGTTTGGACGATAAGGACACTCTTTCTTGAAATGGACAAGCTCACCATAAAAAAATCATCCCTCTCCACTACCCTGAGCAGCTCATCCACTCTGTCCCCTGAAAGCCTTATTGGATTAGGTTAATGACTAAGGCCTCGACCTACCATCTCGAGAACCTTGCTGTCCCACACATCAACTGTTGCAAGAAGCAATATTTCTACTGGATGAACTGAAGCTAGAAGCACCCCTTTTCGAATCTCCATGAGTAGAAGACTAACATACTGACGCTCTCGGCATTACCCAGAACCTCTGTACTGTTGTTGCTGCTGGAGTTCTGACAAACTCAACTCCATCTAAGAAGCCACATCTGATAGAGCTCATGTAATACTAGATCTTGGAAACAAGACCCGTGAGCTTGAGAATCAAGAACGGTGAGCAAGACCCGTGAGCTTGACAAAGTATGATCGGTGAACAATCCCACATCGCTCGGGGAGGGAAAGTTGAAGTGCCTTATATGTGTGGGCACGTATCTATCTAACACAAGGCCTTTTGAGAGCTCACTGACTTTGGATTCCTTGGGAACTCCAAAGTTAAGCGAGTTGAGGCAGGTACAATCCCATGATAAGTGACCTACTAGGAAGTAGCACGTGAGCTTCCGAAAACAAAACCGTGAGGGCTGGGCCCAAAGTTGACAATATTGTGTTAAATGGGCCCAAAGCGGACAATATTGTGTTAGATGGGCCGGGTAGTTAAAAAATGGTACCAGAGCCAGACCCCGACCAGAAGTGTGCCAGCGAGGACGCTGAGCCCCAAGGGGGGTGGATTGTAATACTCGATCTTAGAAGTAAGAACGGTGAGAAAGATCCGTGAGCTTGAGAAGCAAGAACGGTGAGCAAGACCTGTGAGCTTGGCAAGGCATGATCGGTGAACAATCCCACATCGCTCGAGGAGGGAAAGGTGAAGTGCTTTATATGTGTGGGCACGTATCTATCAAACACAAGGCCTTTTGGGAGCTCATTGGCTTTGGATTCCTTGAGAACTCCAAAGTTAAGCAAGTTGAGACTGGTGCAATCCCATGATTAGTGACCAACTGGGAAGTTGCAAGTGAGCTCCAGAAAACAAAATCGTGAGGGCTGGGCCCAAAGAGAACAATATTGTGTTAGATGGGCCCAAAGCGAACAATATTGTGTTAGATGGGTTGGGTCGTAACAGCTCAAAGAGTGGTGAATACTCCAGATAGCACTACTTCCTGAATCTCACTCTGAAGAATAGTTCAGAATTAAGGAAGCCTACTCACCTTGGTTGCCACCAAATCTTGTGCGTATCATGACAGATCTAGAAACCTCTGCTTATGCTGAGTAATTGTCATGTACCCTTCCTCCAGACGCTGGAACTCCATCTCCATAGCATCTCAGTAGGACTGGGGATAGAACTAGTCCATGAAATGTTCCTTGAATGTCGCCCAAGTCATCGTAGCTCCAACCAAGCCCGTTGACAGTAAGGTCTGCCACTATCTCTATGTGTAGCCAATCAAGAAAAAGGTGGTTGTATGCACAATATACTCAAGAGGGTAGTGCATCACCCCTAAAATTTACAAGCTTGCAATCCACTCATAGGACACCTTGGGAACTAATGCACCAATAAAATCAATGGCTACAAGGCGCTGGGCCATCTGAATATCTCCCCCCCCCCCCCCCCTTTTGAAATACAGCATCCAATACCTACCCAACACGATCCAAGGTATGATCTCACCTAGACTCTCTATCCTCATCATCACTACTAGGCTAATGACTAGGCTATCTCCGTGGAGGCATAATGTCTGAAAGAGGTAGACTTTAGTAACAAAACTATCTTGCACAAAAAGTGTGCAGCCCACAAGAAATAACCTAGAGTACTTATACCAAATTGATAGGACCCTCCTCGAAATCAGCTCAATACTCGTGAAAGAGCCTAGTTTCATCTGACACAAACACTTTAAATTCCAAAAGTACCATCAGTCCAAAATAATTACTAAAATAAAGTCAGACAAGGGATAAACTCCACTTTTCAATCATTAAACGAAGTTCAATAAACAATGGTTATACAAAGCACTAGATAAAAGTGATAATAATCTGAATCCTACTAATAATAACCAGAATCCTACTCTGGTAAATGAGAGTGCGCAGTCCGAAGGAATAAGCCTTAGCCTCAAAATAGCCCACGTTACAAGACATCATGAAGGATATGAAAACCATAAAAACTGTGAGTGAACAAAAATAAAAGTCTTTAGAAAACATTTCTGAAGTAATCCTTTTCCCTCCAATTTATAAAAACATGTCTGCATAGCCAGATAAACACTTGATTTCAGATAAAAAATTAAATATATGAAACTGTGGGACCAATGTAAATCATATAAAACATATGAAATACCTTGGCCCACATTTTCTTGAAAGCCCTATTAATAAACCATTCGAAAATACCTTTGGACACAACAATCAATAATAGTCAAACCTCGAACCATGCTGGTCTAACCAGCTAATCCCCTATACTACCTGTAGGCATCACAGAACCTGCAAAGTCCAACCCTATCGGAACGTGCGGAGTCCAACTTCGATTACGTCTGAGTCTGTACCTTGGAACCCTCGAAGTCCAACTCTGGAATAGGGATCCAATCACATGAGGATGATTGTATTGGGAAAAAAAAAAGTTTACAAAAATATTTTTAACTTACTTTTAAAATACCCACAAATCCCCAAACCATTGTAAGCCAGGCACAAGCCCAAAATTCAATTTTCCCCAAAAATCCACAATAACCCGTGTCTAGAAAATCACATCCTGAATATATATATATATATTCTAAAACCAGAAAATTATCTAGAAAACCTTTAGAATCATATATTTAATCCATTGCAAACTAACCATGCAATAAAACTATATAAATATATAAATATGCATACATCATATTAAATAAACAAGCTGTCCACTCAAAGATAATCCAGTAACTCACTCTTGAGCTACGCACTCCTCAGAAGTCTCCTGAGCATCCTTACATGCCAAAATAACAACAGAAGGTCACTAACAATACATAAAACCTCATATATAAACCCCACCCCCCCCCCCCCCAAAAAAAAAAAAATTTGAGAAAGTACATTCGTCCTAAACACACAACCCGTGAATTTAAATGCCCAAAATTACCCCTAAACAAACTTTGATCGACCTGAAACTACCACCATTGGAGTGAGCTTGTCGAAACCATTAGAAAAGTACCTACGTGCCTCGAGATTCATTTCCACGCGCTGATGTGGCATGTTAACGTCACCTGCAAACTTGGCATGTTGATATCAGGCTCTGCTGACATGGCATTGACACGTGGCATGTTGATACAGTAGCTAATGTGGCAGTTGCCATCATCCTGTTGATGTTATCATGACATCTTACTGACATCATCAACTTATTAGAGAAGACGGGTGCGTCGTCGTGTGCCTGTCGTTGCTGGATGGCTGGAAAACAGCCATTTCCATCCAAATTTTCAAACCTCCATAGCTCCCTCATTTTTCAACCAAATCGAAAAAAACATATTTTAAAATCTATCTTCTAGATCCCAGGAATCTAAATCCAAGCCCATAATTAGGAGAAAACACCTAGATTTCATGATACAAGCCTTTGAAGTTGCGGGTTTCTTCCTCGTTTACTGGCCGATTCTACGTGGTTCCTTCTTTTGTTAGACAAGGGATATTACAAATTTCAACCATGCCTATATTTTAATATGTTAACCAAACTAAACCCACCCTAACGGGGTTACCTCCCATGTCCAACCCATTCCCCCTGAAAATGGTGATATTTACTAACTCAACCATATTCAGTTTCAAATATAATTACATATAATCACACACTTTCAACCCTTTAAACATATTCATCTCACATATTTTTCATCAATCACCATAATCATAGCATCATCATCACACATGTCATTATATATATATATATAACATCACCACTTCATCATGTACATGTCGTCATCATATCATCTTCAACATAATCATCATAACATGTCATCTTATATGACATTAAAGTATCAATAGTTACTTAACTTATTAGGTAGCCATACTTCATCATTAGCAATCATGATATTTACACTATTTGCATAGGTAAAATAATGCATAACAACTTAAGGAGAGGTAGAGTTTTACATACACACTAGTTACCCAAATTAGTTTTAGGTTTAACTTTCCAAATTTCTCAATTTAAGCTTGAATTATAACATGAATATATAATCACATATTTAACACCAAATATAATCAAATATACCTTTAACTATAATCATATTTACTCTTTAGTATTCAAATATAATCAAATATACCTTTAACTATAACCTCAAATATTCATCCTTTACTTTAACACGAAATCCTTGACAATCATATGTAAATGTATGTATATATATATAGTTAGAATTAACTTCTTACTTTTCAGGTAAATAATTCTCCTATAAGATTACATGATAACCATGATTTCATAATTATAAAATTAATCACTTAAATTTCTTATATTAGTAAACTTAAACATTATAATTTGGAAACTCATAAATATGTCTAAACGATGTCCAAATTCTTCAAACTCTACACCATTAGACTCAAAATGAACAGAGGAACATTCTTCGTGTTACCGAAAACCCCAAAAATGAGCCACGTACCTCCACACACCGATAACAGCTAAGGATAGCTTTTATGCGTGGGCCTCAAGCGCCTGAGCAGAAGTAGTCTTCAACCTCTCGCTTCAACCTCTCGCGGGTCTTGATTTCGGGTCTCCTGACCCGCGACCGTGACCCAGTTCCTTCATCCAAATTTTACGTCTATTTTTCCTACTTTAATTGTCTAACAACATCTTCAAAGTCCTAGGAGAAGATTTGTGAGATTAAACAAGAAACATTTTCCTCAATTCATAGTTTGATTATATGAACCATCGGTTATGGTTCCAAAATCCTTTTTTCTGCCTTTCCTCATCCCAACCATCATCCTTTTTGCCTTATGAGAGTCTCGGGAGCTCGACCAGCCCTCTAGAGTCCTTTCTCCGACGTTAAAATTGACATCCAAAGCACTTTTCACCTTACGGGAAAATTTGGGCCTCACGGTTTTACCTTCTGGATTCGTCTCAGACCACCACCTTTTGTCTTATTTTCTTCTTTGTATCTCAAATTCACTCTTCCCTTCTCCTTTCTTGATCTAGTTTCCTCTCTTTCTTCCTCTCTCCCACTTTTCTTTCTTCCTCTCTCAATTTCACTCTTCCCTGCACTTAATATTTATAGCCCACTAAGTCAGTGAAGGGATAAAGGGAGGGGAAAAAAGGGAGATTTTTCCAGAATATTTTAATCTTCTCTTTCAAAATGACCAAAATGCCCTTCATGACCAAAATTACCAAATTTTGATATGTACCGAACCTATTTGACCTCAGATTTTGGCATGTCACCTATCTTCGTATTTAGGAGTTCGAGACCTACATAATGGTCTTCAAGGAATGTTCAAAGAATATCCCGACCAACAAGTCAAACATTTGTTAGGGGTAAAATCGTCATTTTTACTTAAATTTTCCAAATTTTATTTGGGACGGGTCCTGTCAACTTGGTGTTAGAGTTAGAGTATTGGATATTTTGTTCTTGAACTATGAGCCTCATATTTTAATGATAATGGTTTGATTACATTTTAATGAACTTTGATGGAATCACTGAAACATATGTTTTATGAGATTTTGTTTACAAACGATGTTTAAACTGAAATTCGAATTGGAATTTGATTTGATTGAAAATTAGAGTCAAAAGTAATAAATGATTTATGTGAGTTGAATTTGGTTTTCTATTGATGGTTGTCCATGATTTTTGCGATTTTTAAATGAACCTCGAATATACGTTTTACGAGAATTATGCTTGAGTTATGTTTTTGGTTTTGGGTAGAAATTGTGATTTAGGCTTAGGCCTGAGTTGTGAAGGGTGGATTTGATTTATAAAATGGAAATGTGTGATAAGTACGCAGTTTCTCGATATTCTTGATGTCTGATGGTCCCGTGTGATTTTGGTGGTATGTGGTTGAGTATGGTTTTCATATGATTTTTGACGATTTTATGGAAGTTGTGTTGGGTTTAAAATTTGAGAATTTTACTTTTAAGAAATACAACTATGTGGTGCATGTGCAATTGATTTGAGAAATTTATATGTATATTATAAACGTATGTCCCTTGAGATCTATGTATCATTATGTTGTGGACATGTGCTGTCTTTGAATGGTGGTTAGTCTTAGACATCGAGCGGGGATCCAGATCCCAAGACTGGTAGTGTGATAGTCAGTCTTAGACTTCGAGTAAGGCTCTGTATCCTGAGACTGTCACTGACTCAGACTTCAAGCAAGGCTCTATATCCTAAGTCAGTATACATTCGGACGTCGAGCTGGGCTTTGTATCTCAAGTGGTTTATAGGTGGATATTGGTTAGTCTCAAACATCGAGCTGGGCTTTGTATCCTGAGACTAGCATTGTGGTGACAGCTCAGACGTTGACCTGGGCTCTTTATCCTGAGTCGGTTCCCATGCGGACATTGGTTTACCTACGGGTAGTGCAGATATACCCCTGAGGGGATACTGGAAGTGATTAGTTATTGATTGGATTCTGGTTATCATTGGAATTGATTTAGAAAGTATTGGGGTATTGGCCTACGCGTAGTGCCGTTGCGTGTTATGATTGGGGAATTGAGATGTTAAATGGTCAAGTTTGATGATGAGATGAGTATATGAGTTCGGGATAGTTATAAGGCTAGAAACGGTTTGGAATATCAGTTTGAATAAAAAAATGTTACGTATTGATAAGGAGTAATGTAAGTGAGTCTGGATATTAAGAAAAGCACGGAAATGAAAATCATAGCATTTGTTGATAAATTGGACCCAAATGTTATGAAATAGATTAAGACTCCAATAGGAGTCAGGATCTCTATATGTTGAGTTATTAGTGCAAGGTTTGAGAAGTGCTGGAAGGAGGCAAAGTGGTTATAGTTTGAACATTAAAAGGCTTTCTTCTTAAGTTGAAATTGTATAAATAATTCGGTTAGTCTCAAACATCGAGCTGGGCTTTGTATCCTGAGACTAGCATTGTGGTGACAGCTCAGACGTTGACCTGGGCTCTTTATCCTGAGTCAGTTCCCATGCGGACATTGGTTTACCTACGGGTAGTGCAGATATACCCCTGAGGGGATACTGGAAGTGATTAGTTATTGATTGGATTCTGGTTATCATTGGAATTGATTTAGAAAGTATTGGGGTATTGGCCTACGTGACAGGACCCATCCCAATCCCCCCCGGGATTAAGGTAGGATGACCCTGCTCCCGTCTGACACGGAGTGTCAGACAAGGGATATTTCCGACCTTTGCCCTCCCGGGCTATCAGAGTACGCCAGGATCCGGAGGAGGTATGTGATATCTCGGTCTCTACTACAGTCCACACCCGATGTCAACCTGAAGGGCAGTCAAAACATTAAAAACTGTGAGTGGACAAAACAAGAGTTTATAAAAACATTTTAACGAGAAGACATTTGTACCCTCCACTAAAAAGCATGCATGCATTCGAAAACCATTTAACCAAAGAAACCATATGTGGGACTAAGCCCAAAACCATAACCATGTTGAAACCAAGTACCCGAGCCACTGCTCGACTCCTGTGCACACTTGAGCATACCACATATCACATATAATATATCATATCATATATCTCATATACCATACATCATATATACATATAATTCACACAACCAATCCTGTCACGGTTTCCAAAGCTACGCGCGTGCTACCCGGGTCTCAATCCGAGTCTTCTCAAAATCAAGATCAATGTCCGCAGACCACTGACCCTACCCGAAGTAATAGTAATCATAGCCTTCCTGAGAGTAAGGAACCCAACTGGGGGGTGACTCCACTCAGTCGGTGCTCCATGACTACTCCGGGGTCCACCCAGGCCAACGACCCTCCCCGGAGGAGATAGTAGAACATGTAAAGGAAGGTAGATGAACATATATATACATAACATAAACATTCATGTCCGGTTCCCCTGAACCGTCATGATCCATAATATCCATAATCAGGTAACGTGCCGGTCCCTATAAACCATCATGTACCGTAATAACATAACCGAGGTAACATGTCGGTTCCCATAAACCGTCATGAACCACGATACCATAACAAGGGTTCATGCCGGTTCCCATAAACCGTCATGAACCTGGGAATCCATTTAAGGTTCCCTGACCTGAAATCAAAACCGTAAAGTGACTGGGTCTCGTGCCCGAACATAGGACATCAGCTGGGCACCGTGCCCGAAATCTGAGGTCATATGCCCGAGACAAAACCAAATGGGTCTCATAAGCACTGTATAAGGCCGAAACCTCGAAATACGTGCTTATACGTAACCACATACAAATGCACCCATGGCATCATCAAACATGTATTTAAAACATATAATAAACATTTATGCATGCACCAATTTAGAAAACAAGGTCCACTCACAGACCGTCCGAGCTGCCGCCTCGATTTGCGTGCCATACGGCTCTCCCGAGCCAATCCGACCTCTCTGGATAATCCTGACCTGTCCAAACCATATCCAAAGGTTACTACTAACCTATACAAGTCCATATTAAGAACCCTAAACTTTCCCAGAAAAGTCAACGTGCCCCGTACACGTTTCCCGAGATAAAAAAAAACCTCAATTTGACTAACTTAACGATCTCCGATCGACCCGAAACCACCGCCATTGGATCCAGATCGTCAAAACCTTTAAAATGACCCTGGGCCCACTCAAAACACTGTTCACACGCGCCCCCACGCGGCTGGTCAACGCGTGGTTTAACGCTGCTACAGTACCTGCTGACGTCAGCATGATGTCATCACTGACAGTCCTGACAGTGACACGTGTCACACTACTATTGGCCCATTTTCTGACATGTCAGCTGACATTGTCAGACTTGACAATGCTGACGTCATCCGTGACATGATGACGTCAGCATGATGACGTCACCTGTCATCTCTGTCCTCCCGCGGGTTGACCCGAATACCAGTAACCGGGTCGCCGTGACCCGCGGCTTGACCCGGCCGGTTCTCCGCCGTCCGGCCACCAAAACCGTTCCCGTTTGTACCATTCTCCTCGTCTAATCCTAACCTAGGGTTCTATGACATTGAAATGGAAGAAAAACGTCAAAAACCCGTACCTTCAATTCGGCTATGGCGGCCGTGACTTCTCCCGCCGTTCACGGCTGTTCCAGGCCGTCTAATGCCTCGAAACCAATCCCATTCATCACCTGGGATCCCTAGAAACCTCACCCGGAATCGAGTAAAAACCATTAAAATCCAATTTTCAAAATTTGAAATATTTTCACCTCACGGGTTCGAGCCCCTCCCGCCGTGAACCGCTGCGTCCTCCGCCGTCCTTCATCTCACAGTCCTTCATTACTCTCTCATGGTCACACACGGCATATGGGCTCATGGTGGGGAGGTGTGGTGGTGCGGTTTCGGGTTTTTGAAGGAAGAAGAAGAAAATGAAGAAAATGGGGTTATGGGTTTCGGGCTTTAGGGAGAACAGAGAAGAGTGATGGCTGATGAGAGAAGGGAGATGGGATGGAGGGTGTGGATTTAAGGATGAATTGAAATGGATGGCCAAGATTGAATGGTGGGTGGATTTGATTAAAAAAAATTAATTAAATAATATTATTTTATTCTATAGATCCACAATTTGGGGAGTTAGCCAATAGGATGAGTGACACTTGTCACTCATCCATGGGACCCACCAAAATATCTGCCTAAATCAGATTTCGCCAAATCGTCCCCGTCTCGAAGTTCGTGCATAGTGAAATCGACCTTCCGTGACCCATAACTCTCCCGTTCGAAGTCCGATTTCAGTGTGCCGCCTGTCTATGGATTCGTATCGTCCTTATCTACGTAATGGTCTTCGGCCCTCGGCCATCGGACATCCCGGTCAAAAAGTCAACTATTTGGCCCTTTTTACCGAAATTACCAAAATGCCCCTAAACTTCCGAACGTCATAACTTCCTCCTCGAAAGTCAGAATTGAACGTGCCACCTGTCTATGAACTCGTGACGTCACGAACTATGTCACGGTCATCGGTCAAAGTCCATTTGACCGCCCGATTAAAAAGTCAATGTTTTACCACCACTAGGGGCAAAACGGTCATTTCGCACCGTTCGTCCGATTTCACTCTACTAATCACCGTTTAACCTCATTAATCGTGATTAATCACTAATATAATCTAGGAATTTGGGACGGGTCGTTACACTACGCGTAGTGCCGTTGCGTGTTATGATTGGGGAATTGAGATGTTAAATGATCAAGTTTGATGATGAGATGAGTATATGAGCTCGGGATAGTTATAAGGCTAGAAACGGTTTGGAATATCAGTTTGAATAAAAAAAATGTTACGTATTGATAAGGAGTAATGTAAGTGAGTCTGGATATTAAGAAAAGCACGGAAATAAAAATCATAGCATTTGTTGATAAATTGGACCCAAATGTTATGAAATAGATTAAGACTCCAATAGGAGTCAGGATCTCTATATGTTGAGCTATTAATGCAAGGTATGAGAAGTGCTGGAAGGAGGCAAAGTGGTTATAGTTTGAACATTAAAAGGCTTTCTTCTTAAGTTGAAATTGTATAAATAATTCGGTAGTTCAAGAAAGTTGATGAATTACTCAGTGTCCAATTCGAGTATGAATAATCTTGGATGTATTTTTAAAATTTTGAGGATGAATTTCTTTTAAGGGGATAAATTGTAACAGTCCTGAAATTCAAGAAAAATAAAAGTTGGAAAATTTAAGTAAAAATGACGATTTTGCCCCTATAAGAACAAATGTTTGACTTTTTGGTCGGGATATCCTTTGGAAATTTTCGTGAATACTATTATGTAGATCTCGAATTTCTGAATACGTAGACAGGTGGCATGCTAAAATTGGGGATCAAATAGGTCTGGCACATATTAAAATTGTTTAGGGGTATTTTGGTAATTTTGGTCACAAAGGGTATGGGCATTCTAGAAAAGCCTCCAATTTTCCATCCTTTTATCCCTTAACTGACTTAGTGGGCTATAAACATTATGTGTAGGGATGTGTATGGGCATTGGGTGGTGGTTTCTCGAAAATAGAAGAAAAGTGGGAAACGGAAAAATATGGGAGAGAGGAAGAAAGAGAGGAAACCAGATCAAGAAATGAGAAGGGAAGGGTGAATTTGAGATGAAAAGAAGAAAATAAGACGAAGGGTGGTGGTCTGTGATGGATCGAGAAGGTAAAATCGGTGAAAAGTGCTCTGGAGGTTTGTTTTATCGTCAAATAAAGGACTCTAGAGGGCTGGTCGACCTCCTAAAACTCTCATAAGGCAATAAGGATGGTGGTTGGGATGAGGAAAGGCAAAAACAAAATTTTAGAACCACAACCGATGGTTCATATAATAAAACTACGAATTGAGGTAAGTTTTTCTTGTTTTAATCTCACATATCTTCTCCTAGGACTTTGTAGATATTATTAGACAGTTAAAGTAGGAAAAACAGATGTGAAAATTGGACGAAGGAACTGGGTCACGGTTGCGGGTTGGGCAACCCGAAACCAGGACCCGCGAGAGGTTGAAGACTACGTCTGTGCAGGCGCGTGAGCCCCACGCGCAGAGGCTTTCCTTAGCTGTTATCGACGCGTGGCTCCTTTTTTGGGTTTCTGGTCAATACAAAAAATATTCCTCTGTTCATTCCGAGTCTAATGGTGTAGGTTTAAAGATTTTGGCATCGTTTAGACATATTTCTGAATTTCCAAATTATCATGTTTAAGTTTACTAATATAAGAAGTGATTGATTTTCTAATTATGAAATCATGGTTATCATGGAATCTTATAGGAGAATTATTTACCTGGAAAGTAAGAAGTTAATTCTAACTATATATATATACATTCGTTTACATATGATTGTCCATGAATTCTTGTTAAAGTAAGGGAGGAATATTTGAGGTTATAATTAAAGGTATATTTGATTATATTTGGATACTAATAAGTGATGACAAAGATGAAAATGAAAGGGCGTAAATTACGGATTTGGTGTCAAATATGTGATTATAGATTCATGTTATAATCCAAGGTTAAATTATGAAATTTGGGAAGTTAAACCTAAAACTAATTTGGGTAACTATTGTGTATGTACAAGTTTACCTATCCTTAAGCTGTTATGCATTATTTTCCATATGCAAGTAGTGTAAATATCATGATTGCTCATGATGAAGTATGGCTACCTAATAGCTTAGTAACTAATGATACTTTAATATTATATGAGATGACATGCTATGTTGATTATGTTAATGATGATACGATGATGATTATGTTGAAGATGATATAATGACGACATGTATATGAAGATGTGGCGATATGATGTTATATATATATATATATATATATGATGATGTGTGATGGTGATGATGCTATGATTATGGTGATTGATGGAAAATATGTGAGATGAATATGTTTAAAGGGTTGAAAGTGTGTGATTAGATGTAATTATATTTGAAACTGAATATGGTTGAGTTAGCAAATACCACCATTTGTCAAGGGAGTGGGTTGAACGTGGGCGGTAACCCCGCTATGGTGGGTTTAGTTTGGTTAACATATGAAAATATAGACATTGTTGAAATTTGTAATATCTCTTGTCTGACAAGAGTTGTTAGACGAAAGCAAGACCAGTCCAATTTTCAAAGAAATTTGAGACGGGTCCTAGCAAAAATGGATTCAACTTTTTGTGAGCCACCTAACAGAACCAAATCTCCCAACTACGCCTGGATTCTGATTGTGTAACCCAATTTTCTGATTCACCTTGAATTGGCTTGTTTTTCATCCTTGGGTTAAGTTTTACCACTTATAATTTAGCTTATTTGGAGGTGATGTAACGATCAAAACCTTTGCCTGTTGGATTGGAACAAAATCTTCATCTCCACATTTTGGATTCGAATTGGAATATGATCATATTCCAATCCTACACGTCTGAAAAATAATGGGACCAAAAGAAGTCTGGAAATAACAAAATCAAATAAGGTTTGTTAAAAAGGAATGCTAAAAGTAAAAATACATGATAATTTATTATTAATTTTTTACTTTGCACGAAATGTCCCCACACATTATTATGAGACTAATTTCAGCTCAATCATAGAACTCTGGTGCTCCACAAGTAGGATATTAAGTCAGATGCATTCCTCATGGCCTCCGATGCTCAAAAGAGACAAAACATAGATTAAATCATACTCCAAGAATTGGATTACATTAAAAAATGGGATAACTTCAAATATATATAACATTGGCGCCACAAAGCTTTGGGTGAAAATTTCTTTTCGCTTCGGCGACTCACCCTTTCCTTCGTGAGAGTAACCCATCTCCTTTGTGAGAGCAACCCATCTCCTTCGTGAGATCTACCCTTTGCTGTAAATTATCCCTCCTGAAATCTGACCCTAATTAATTCCCAAATCCCTATCTTTCTGCCCTCATCCTTTCTACCATCGCTTTCTTTTTTTAATCCTTGAAACCCCAAACTATTAGTTCGTTCGCTGGATTCGTATCAGTAGATAGGTGTTTCTCCCCAGGTCCAGCGCCCTTTCATCAGCTCCCAATCCTTCGGAAGCTCCATGTGACTCTCTCTCGTCTGCTCTTCCTATTTGGGTATTCAATTTTTGCTGAACCCGATCTTTTGGGGGTGATTCAATGGGCATTCTAGTTAGTTTAGTTTACATCAGTTTTTTTGTGGTTGGGCCTGTACAAATTGGTTGGAGATCTTGCTCTGTTTTGAATGTAAGGGGTGGCTTCTATAGGATAGGGCTGTGATTTACATGAAGGCATTAATTTTACCTAACATCTATATGCAAACTGCTCTAATGAAAGTCGTGGGTTTTGCTGCCAAACATACATTTCCATTTATTTAATTGACATTTTCTTGAAGCTTGTTTGAGAATTGAGACCTAGTGGGTTAAAGTGAGCTGCTGAAACAAGTAATCAGAAAGTCAATCGGCAGCAGTGGCCTTCTTCAACCAGGTATTGTTGTACTTTTGGAAACAAAAAATAAAAGCTCTAGATTACAATTTTTGAAATGGGGTTTGGGTATGGAATTTATGAATGTAATGAGCCTAAAGGGCTAAGTGGTGGTATGTGTGTGTTCTGGAAAATGGCAGGACATGTTGAGCTAATTAAATATGTTGATTTTGTGATTGAGGTCCTAGTTAATGATAAGGAAAAGGGTACTAAGTGGAGATTATTCTCGATTTATGCTAGTACAAATGATAGAGTCAGACAAAAGCAATGGGACATATTAAGGCAAAGGCTGGAAAAGGAAATTGATGCATGTTTGTTGTTGGGCGATTTCAATGATATTCTAGATGTGAGGGAAAAAGAGGGAGGCAACACTCGCTCTGTGTCCAGTACGCGGGCTTTTCAGAATTTTGTGGCAGATGGAAAGCTCTTAGATTTAGGCTTTACTGGGCATCCTTTCACTTGGAGGAATAAGCGGGATAATGGGTTCGTACAAGAACGATTAGATTGAGGCCTAGCATCTAAGACTTGGATGTCTTACTACCCTGAGGCTCAAATTACCCATATTTTGTTGACAGGTTTCGATCATTCTATGCTTGCGCTGGACACTAAACCTTGTGTTCACTGTAAATGTGGGCGATTTATTTATGAACCGCGGTGGAATAAGGTGGATGCTTGTGGGGATGTGGTTCAAAATGAGTGGAAGAAGAACTTTAGGGGTTCTCCGAGCCAGTGTGTGTTTAAGAAGCAAAATAGGTCCGTAAAGGTCTTGTGACTTGGAAAAGGATGGACGGACGTAACACTCAAAAGTTGATTGATAAGTTGAAGGAACAACTCAAAGTATGTTATCAATGTAACAACCCGTCCCGAATATCGGGATTTAATAATATTTAATTGTGATTTACTAATCTGGGATTAGTTGGGCGATTTCGGACGAATTGTGCAAAATGACCGTTTTGCCCCTGGGTGTGGGCAAAACGTTGACTTTTAATTCGGATGGTCAAATGGACTTTGACCGATGACCGTGACGTAGTTCGGGACGTCACGAGTTCATAGACAGGTGGCACGTTCGATTCCGACGTTCGTGGTGAAAGTTATAATGTACGGAAGTCCAGGGGCATTTTCGTAATTTGGACGAATTAGGGGCAAATGTTGACTTTTTGACCGGGAGGTCCGATGGCCGAGGACCAAGGACCGTTAGGAAGGTCTCGATGCCCTGAGTTCGTAGACAGGCGGCACGCATCAATCGGAGTCCGTATGACCGAGTTACGGGTCAGGATGCGTGAGGGGCATTTTGGTAATTTTCTGCACAAGGGCAGAATTGTAATTTTCTTCACAGGGGC
Source organism: Prinsepia uniflora (assembly GCA_032719365.1). NCBI lineage: Eukaryota > Viridiplantae > Streptophyta > Magnoliopsida > Rosales > Rosaceae > Prinsepia > Prinsepia uniflora. The sequence goes on along the minus strand of CM064861.1, from coordinate 43,169,094 downwards.
ACTGTTCCATTGAACTGGCCGTGTAAGTGGATGCTTTGTGCGATCGATCCCTTGATTGTTTATCAATTATGGGCTGTTGTTGGGGCAGCTTTGTTGGGTGATTGCACATGTGGGGTGCTGGCAATCGATTGCACAACATGGACCCTGGGTTTTCTTTTGTTTTTCGGGTCAGTGCAGGGGACATTTCGCAGTGGCCAGTGTGGCACTTTTGGATGCTTTTAATGGCTGTTTTGGATTGTTAGAATGGAGAGTGAGTCGAGAGGTTTATTCTGAGATTAAGAATGAAAGGAATAGGGTGAAAATGGTGGAGGTTTGTCCTGAAACCCGAAACTGTGTTAACAAATTCAAAAATCCAATTCGAGGTTCTGGGCCAGCCCAGGGCAATTTGATGACTCATTTAGCTCTCTGGGATCATTTCCAGTCGATCCAGATCATTTGGGGCAAGCTTGGGAGCTCCTAGGGCCGTGAACGGACATGGTGGACGGCCGGAAAACTCGAGCTTGAGTTGTGACGATTGAGGTATTGTCGAGTTAAATTAATTATGCTAATTAGTTCGTATTAGTCCTTATTAACTTCCTGTGAAGTTAATTTGATTATGGTTAAGGATTGGAGGAGTTCTGGTGATCGACCCGTTTTGGGTGATCACGGGTTGTCGACAAGATTGATCGATGGTTGATGCTAATCATGGACACAGAACTGAAATTGGTGGATTGATGATTGTTGTAGGATCAAGAACGGATGGAATTGATATCGAATTGAGGGTGTTTGAAACGGATCCTATCGCGGGTAATCAGACCCGTTTACCAGTCATTCGGGTGAAGAAGGAGCACTGTAGCAGTCACTGTAGCAGGCGCGTGGCTTTCACGCGCAGCCACTCACGGCGGCGCGTGACGGCGCGTGGGCACGAATCTCGAGGTGAGGTCAACATGACTTTTATCCTATACATTGTAACGAACATTTTGGGATTGGTTTCGTGTCGATCGGACACCGTCTCGATATTGTTCGGGATGTCCGAAGGTTTTAAATCCAATTTAAAAATACTTAAAAATTCGGGAAAATTACGGGACTTGAATAGGATGTTAATGATGAGGTTAGTGATCCTCTAAATTGATTTGAACAGGATTGGGAGTCCCGGTGATAGTGGTGTGGCCCGGGAAGGCCTATGGCACGCGTATCGAGGCGCTCGGTTAAACGGTCTGTGAGTGGACATTGGTTTTATAAATTCGATGCATGCATAACTGTTTCATGATTGTTATAATTGGGATTATATGATTTATTTTGGATATCAGTGAATTTATATGTTTTCACGCTTTTCGAGGCGATTTACGTGTTTGCACGTGAATCGAGGTTTTCTGGATTTGCACTGATTTCCATAAATATGGATGGATATGATTTCATGAAACGGTTACGGATTTGATAAAGTGAAATCGGGCCAGGGGCCCAGTTAATTTGTTGAATCGGGCCAGGGGCCCAATTGAATTATGAAATCGGGCCAGGGGCCCAGTTAACTTATGAATCGGGCCAGGAGCCCAGTTGACTTGTATATGTGATTTCGGGTCGGGGACCCTAAAATGGAATTGAATAAACTATTTCGGATTTGATTCAACTATTTGGACTTACGACGGTTTTATGGAAATTCGGGGCAGGGCCCTTGTGATATGTTGGAAATGAATAATTGAATGTGTTCCATAAAACCATCTCGATATGAGGATATTTATATCCTGGTCTCCTCCAAGTGTCGGGGACACTGGAGAAGTCACGGTGCATTGCCTGCGAGGGCTCATTATACGAAGCTACCGGACCGTATAGTGATCCAGGAGCAGGATTGCTAGACGTCATGGACGTCAGACATCGGGGATGTCAGAGATATGGACCCGGTGAGACCCCGGGCAGCACGCGTTGCTTAATACCGTGAGATATGACGTCTGGAACGTCAAGCGTCTAGGACGCTAGGCATCGGGGATGCCGGAGATGGAAAAATAATAAATGAATATTACTAAATTGATGAAATAACTCTTGGATTGACTTTTGGAATTTGAAACTATGCTTTGGTTTCCGGGCTAAGGCCCTAATGGTTATTTCTAAATAAATATGGGATTATTGGTTTTTGGTGCATGCATATGATTTTACTGAGGGGCATAAATGTCTTATAAATGTTTTTAACAGACTTGTTTATTTTCGTCCACTCACAGCTTTTGTTTTTAATGCCCTTCAGGTTGATTCCGGATACGACTGCAGCAGAGACTTGAGCATCGCGCACCTCCTCCATCGATCCTTACGCACTCTGGAAGCCCGTTTGGGCAATGGCAGTCGGTTATCCCTTGTCTGGCGCCTCTTGTCAGACGGGAGCACGTCACATTCCATGGTAATCCCGGGGGGATTGGGATGGGTCGTGTCATCAAGCAGTGCATTATGATGGTACGCGTGTGAATGGGCTGGAAACAGATCTTAAGAATGCTGCGGAAGAATAGGAAACTTATTGGAAACTGCAGTCTCGGGTGCATTGGCTGAATGAAGGTGACAAAAATACAAAATTCTTCCACTCCAAAACTGTGAAGAGAAGACATTTTAATAGAATTCGAGGTCTCCAAGATGGGGTGGGGATTTGGACGGACAGGGAGGAGGAGGAGATGGGGATAATTTCCAATGGTTTTTTTAAGGACCTTTTCACAACCTCCTTGCCTTCAAACTTTCAAGAAATCACAGAGTGCATTGTGCCTAGGGTTTCAGATTCTGATAATGCCGATTTGATTCGACCGGTCATACATGAGGAAGTTCGATTAGCAATTTTGCAAATCCATCCAACAAAGTCCTCGGGCCCTGATGGATTTACATCGAGTTTCTTCCACAAGCACTTGGGTTTGATTGGAAACGAGGTAATTCATGTTGTTTCACATTTCTTTTAGTCTGGGCGTATCCTGAGAAAGTTTAATTTCACGTATTTGGCTTTAATTCCTAAGGTAACTAGCACGTTGAGCATGGCACAATTTCGTCCTATATCTTTGTGTAATGTCATTTATAAAATTATTGCCAGGGTACTAACCAATCGAATGAAAGGGTTGATGGTAAATGTGATTAGTGATTCTCAAACTGCCTTTGTTACTGGAAGACAAATTACAGAAAATGTTCTAGTGTTCCATGAGTTGTTACATACAATAAGGAAGAAACAAGGTCAGGATGGAGATGATATGTTGTTAAAACTTGATATGTCAAAGGCCTATGATAGAGTGGAGTGGGATTTCCTCATGAAGGTTATGGCACGACTGGGCTTCAAGTCAGTGTTCTATCAGTGGATCAAGAAATGCATCTCCACGACATCTTTCAGTGTTCTTATGAATGGATCCCCTACTGATGTGTTCCGACCTACTAGGGGTTTGCGACAAGGTGACCCTCTTTCTCCTTTCCTTTTTGTTTTATGTGCTGAAGGTTTGTCGGCTCTTATCCATAGGAAAGCAGAAGTTGGGGCACTCTGAGTAATTCATGTAGCCCCTAGTGCTTTTTGTGTCACCCATCTATTCTTTGCAGATGATTCAATCTTTTTCTCTAAGGCAACTATAAAAGAGGCAGTTTGTTTGAAGGAGATCTTGCAATTGTATGAGTTGTGCTCTAGGCAGGAAATTAATTTTGAGAAGAGCTCTGTGGTGTTTATCGTCGATTGTTCTCCCCTGTTGCAGGAACAAATTGTGGGGGAATTGGGAGTTAGGGTGAAAGGGGAGTTTGGCAAATATCTGGGTCTCCAAGCTGATTTTGGGGCTTCAAAGAAGGCCGTTTTTTGAAGATATTCGCAATAAAGTGGAGGCGAAGGTTCTGGGTTGGTCTGAATAGTTTTTGTCCAAGGCAGAAAAAGAGGTTCTTGTTAAATCCATTGCTCTGGCTCTCCCTAATTAGGCCATGTCATGTTTTCAAATCCCGATGGGAGTTTGTAAGGATATTGAGCGAATACTGGCCCGTTATTGGTATGGTAAGCAAAATTTACAGCGTGGGATGCATTGGGAATCTTGGGACAAGCTCACGGTTCCAATGGATGTAGGGGGTTTGGGTTTCTAGGTTGTTAGGATGTTCAACCTTGCTATGCTAGCAAAGATTGCATGGCGACTACTTGATCAACCTTCCTCCTTGCTTGCTAGGATATTATCTGCAAAGTATCATAGTGGGACCTCTATCTTGGAGGCGAAGGAAGTGGTTGGGTCCTCAGGGGTTGGAAAGGTATCCTACAGAGGCTCCGTATTTTGAACTCGGGCCTACGTTGGCAAGTAGAGGATGGATCCCAGATTCGTATCAGTTCAGACCCATGGCTCCCCCGTGGCCGGCCTTTCAAAGTAAGATCTCTTAACCCTAATCTTTCTTTACAGGTTAAGGAATTGATATGCTCTATTAGTCATACTTGGTTAAGTGGTTTGATAGAAAGTCTGTTTGATGAGGAGAAAGCTAATGTTATTTGTTCTATCCCATTGAGTAAGTATGGTTATAAGGATTGCAAGGTTTGGCATTTCTCTAAGAATGGTTGTTACAATGTTCATTCTGGTTACCTGTTGGCCATGGAAATGTGCCGAAATGAAGAAATTTTTGGCAAATGTAGGGGGAGCCTAGTACAGTCAGTGAACATGAGCGAATTTGGAAAAAAAAATTGGAGTTTGAATGCTCCACACAAAATTAGGAATTTTATTTGGACATGTTGTCATGGCCATGTTGCTACTCGCCACAATCTGTTTCATCGACGAGTTCACATGGAGAATGTGTGTCCTTTGTGTGGTGATGAGGAAGAGTCTGAGTCCCATCTTTTTTTCACTTGTCAGTTTGCCCAGACTTTTTGGTATGGGGGTTCGCTTCAGTTGGTGACATCTAGGTTTCAAGAGTGTTCATTTCGAGATTGTTGGCATGCTTTGGATGACTTGTATGGCCGGAAGGAAGATGCCAGAGATATTTTTCAGATCATTTCTTTTGGTTGTTAGAGGATATGGAAAGCTCGTAATGAACAATGTTTCAAAGATACCCCTAAGTCTTCTGCAAATGCCATTGATATGCTATTAAAACAGTTAGCAGAGTTTTCAGATGCAAAGAAATTGGGAACTGTGCTTGGACAGGTTGTGATGGGAGATACGAGGTCAACTTATGAGGAGGCAAGGACTAGGGGTTGGTAGCGCCCTAGCCTTGGTGCACTCAAACTCAATTGTGATGGAGCGTGGCCTAATGAAATGTATAGAGGGGCCTACGGTTGGGTTCTCCGTTCCTGGCTAGGGTCTTTTGAAGGGGCCGGTGGTGCTGGTAGGGTCGGTTGTTCGTCTGCCCTTCAAGCTGAGGTTTTGGAAGTACGTGCAGGTTTGGAGGCATGTGTGATGGCGGGGCACAATACAATTGTGGTGGAATCAGACTCATTCCAGTTTATTCAAATCTTATGTCATAAGGGTAATGATAGTACTATAACCAATATCCTTCATGATATTCGTGTACTTTGTGAGTCGATTTCATTGCTTACATTCCAATTTGTCCCTAGGGCGTGCAGCATGATAGCTTATATTGTAACTTATCATGTGAAGTGTAAAAAAGGGTATCATGTTTGGTTAGATTTTGAGCCAACTTGGTTATTTAACCTTCTCGCAAAAGATATTGGTGTTTCTATTCGCCTTTAATTTTAAAGAGGAATTTTCCGAGGGGAAAAAAAAAAAAAGTCTCAACTTTCCTAACCAGCCCAAGAGCTTAAACATGAGGGATTAAAGCGTAATTAAACCGAAGATAAAAGCCCAAATTAAAACCGACAAGTCAATGAACCTCACAACTCTTCTTCTAAAGACAAGGACAGCAAAATCAGAGCTTTTGATTGCATTTTTTTTTTTTGATCGAGTTGCTTTAGATTACATTTCATACGGAGATCTCGTCCTTTTATATCAATCTAACGGTGGAAAGCTGTCTGTCGTACTTAGGTCCTGTCGCGTTATCTTTCGTGTTACTCTTTCCAGAACCAAGCCCTAATCCTAGTGGTCATAGTAGCATCAAAATTTTCTCTCTCCAATTACACTATCCTCCTCAAAGCCCTAGCTTAAGCCCTCAAATTCCCAAAACCCTAGCGTTCCCCTCTTCTTAAATACTCTCAACAATTAGGGTTTGTTCTTTGTAGAAACTTGTTTTTGGGTATGGAGATGGAGAGCCTCTGCTCCAACGGCTTCGTTATGGATGGGTTTCTCTGCTCTGCCGTGGAGGCTGTGGTGGCTGAGGCGGCCATTGCTCCTGCCAAGTCGGTGGCTTTGTCCTTGCTCATGGTATATGCTCTGCTAACTATTTTTTCAGTTAATTTTAGCTCAATTATTGTTATAAATTGTTTTTAATTCTGGTTGTCAGTTATCAATTTAATGCTTTTAGTTAATTTGTTTTGTTTGGTTTAGTGCATTGATGTTTCTCTGAGCAATTGGGAATGTGTGTGTTATTTGAGCTCCAAGAATTTGGCTTTCTTCTTTTGATTTGTCTGTATTTTTGTGCTTCAATGTCTCTGATGAATCTTTTACTTCCTTTGATTTTTATTGTTTTTACTATATTTAGGACTATATGAATTTGTGGAGATAATTTTTTGTTCCAATTTTTTTATATATGTTTCCCAAGTGTTTTAGGTCTCTCATCCCTTTTTATAATTACGAGATATACCCAGTATTTTCTTACAGATTCAAACTTAAACTGGGTTACAATATTTCTTTTTCTTTTTCACAGTAACTAGGCTGTGAACATGATAGAAGAAAGTACAAAGATGAGAATATTTAGGTTGCTCTTATTAATTAAACAAAAGAAAAGAAAACATTGCCCCTGGAGCTTGATCGTGTCAAAATTGAAGTTACTCAACTGGGAATATGATGGAATATAATTTACGTTGGGGGTTGAATTTATGTAATGTTCTGATCTATGCATACCCCCTCGATTCACTAGGATCATATCTGACATACATTGATTAGCTAGTATCTGTAGTTTCTCATGCTTTACATATTTCCTCCAGAGCAGATACTCCCTTTGTTATATCAATAATGGGAGATGCTAGCCTTTAGTCCTAAATTACCTAAAAAATTACTTCATGTTTCATGGTGGGTGACACACTGTTCTGTTTAAAATTGCAGTATTTTCCTGTTCTAATTTTTTTTTGACATATGGAGATATTGTAGGCTTATGTAATGTATAATTTTGTTTATCCTGATGAGAAACACTTATTCAGATGAAATTGTTGAGGTGGACAGAAACACTTTACTACTCGACCATAGTTCAGGTCTTGAAGTTTTCAGGCAGTATTAGGCTCATACCAAAAAGTAGAAGAGTAATTAGTGAAGGAAATAATAATCTTTGTATGCATTTTATCTATGTTTTCTCCGCATCCTCTCCCGTTCATCGACCCCAGCACATGCAAGAGTCATGTTTTTCAGTTCTGTTTATCCTTTCTTTTCCTATAGTTTGGTATTTTTTTTTTATTGCAACATATAAGTTTGCCTAATTCATTCTGTTCTAATTGAAATTTGAAGACCTTTTTTGTATAGGCTGATGCGTTCTCTGTCTCTTCTGTTTGATGATAATGGAATATTCATTGATGATAGTTCCAACATCCGATAAAACTCAACCAACCAAACCACACCCCCCCTTCCCCCCCCCCCCCCCCCCCCCAAAAAAAAAAAAAAAATCGATATTGTCATTAAACCCAAGTTGTTTCAGATACTTGACTTGGCATAAATTTCCATGAAGTTGCAGTGTTGTATATTAGTTTCACTTTGTTGCTCTTGGCCTCTGCTCTTGTATCTTTATTCACCCCGAGCTTGTGCATTTTCAGATGGGATCTGTACCTAACATAACCAATGTTTTTCAACCTGAGGCAACTCCAGGGTTAGTATTGTGATTTCTTTTCTTACCAATTTAGTTTTTTACTCATTTGAAAGGCATACATGCGAAGTTCACTTTTTCTCTGCAGGTTCCCTATCACTGAGCAATATCCGGTGGAAAAACCAGTTCCTGAGAACAAAGACGGAAGTGAAACTGAGGACGATGATGGTGATGGCGATGATGCTGGTGATGACCAGGATGAAGAAGCAGGTGATGAGGATGATGCCTCTGGGGAAGAGAATGATGATGGGAAAGCAAGTCCAGAAGACGAGCCTGAGGCCAACGGTGATGGTGCAAGTGAAGAGGATGGTGATGATGATGATGACGATGACGATGACGATGAAGATGACGATGACGATGATGGTGATGATGGGGAGGAAGAAACTGAAGATGATGAGGAGGAAGAAGAAGAGGAAGATGAGGATGACATCCCCCAGCCACCAGCGAAGAGGAGGAAATGAAGTTCCATTTTTTTTATTTAACTTGCCGCCTTTTCTGGTTGTCGGGAATTTGGATAGACCCTCATCTTCCTATATTGTTGCAGATTTAGCATCTGAAATCAGTGAAAATTATTGTTGCAGATTTAGCATCTGCATATATTACATTTGAAACTAGAATCCCAATTTGAATCACTTCGTTCAAAAGATTTAAACATATATGGGGTCCCTCCTCCCAGCAAGAACCCACGGTAGAGCTAGCCCACAGAATGAAAGAGGATCCCAGGCATGGGAGAATTTCACACTGCAACCAAGCCGCAAGGTATTGCCATCGATGAGGAGGCATCTGTCGCCTATCTTTCTAAAAATTCCTGGATTTACAGGCTCTGTACCCGAAATTCCTTGGCATTCAAGTATATGGACCTCGGATTGCATTTGCAGTTGTTGAACACGACCACGTTCCTTTCCGGTTTGCCTCCTATCAATAACTATCAATTAAAATTACAGCTCTAAATCTAGACTCCCACACTGTTGCCTCGACCAAGGTTAGCAATAAAAAACCCTTGATCCATCTTCTTTCATGGTTGCAAATTAAGCCACCTGCACTGATACGCGCAAAAGTCCTGATGTAGCTACCATCGATTTTCAATTTACACCAGTCCCTGGAAGGTGGATGGTATGCCTAGGCACGGTAGTAGAACAACCCATATTGTGGGCATCAAACCATTCTCTGGCAAACCTTATAATGTAATTTTGAGCCACAAAGTTGGCTCATGGCCTTTGATGAATATATAGTTATTTCTCCACTTCCAAAGGGTGGAGGTAAATATTAGGAATCAAGGAACACCATGAGCATCACGGTATGAGATGAACATTGATTGAAGTCCACAAACGAAAATCCAAAGAAAAGGAATGGCTCACATCCTGGGAAACGCTCATCATTGTATTCTAGATGGCAAGGGCACGGGGACAAAATCTGAAGATATGATCCAGGTTTTCTTCAATGGAAGGGCACCAGGGGTAGCTGAATCAATAGGGAGACCACGGAAACATCTCTGCAGATTTGTGAGGAATTTGTCGTGGCCAATAGTCCAAGGAAAGGTCAGAATTTTCGCCCCAGATGAAGTCCCAACTCCAAAATTTGAATAGAATCATCAAGAAAGAGACATATGCAGACTTCCAATCCAACATAGCATCCGGAGGGGGAGAGGTAGCCAAATCTAGAAGGGAGCCATCACCTAGCCACCTAACCTTCTAAAACATCACTTAAATCCAGTTCCCACTCTCCATCTAAAGACCGTTAGGCAAAATTTCAGCTCCACAAACGAAAACTTCTCCAAGTGGATGAAACATTACTCACCTTTGCATTCATCGCACGGAGAAAATCCTGACTCCTAAGGTACTTCATTCTTAAGGCATGTGGCCAAAGCTCATTCTCATTTTGTATCAGCTTCCACCCAAGTTTAATGAGTAAAGTCTGATTCATATTGTGAGGTTTTCTAAAACCCAAACTGCCCATACACTTAGGCTTACAAACTGTCCCAATTCACCAGATGGATTCTAGTCTTCCTCTATATGGCCCAAAGGAAATTACTATTGAGTCTATCCAACCTATCACAGATAGATATTGGAAGCTTAGTAGATTGCATAGTATATATCAGGATGAAGGAGACAACAGATTGAACACAGACAAACCTCCCAGCGATGGATACCATGTCATTCTTCCAATCCACCGATCTTTTCTTAACTTTATCAACAATTCCACCATACATATCCTTATTGATCATGCGGTGAAGAAGGACTCCCAAATAATTTTCCAAATCAGAAGTGAGGGGAAAGCCGCATATCAAAAGAACATTCGCTTGTCCTTGGTATGTTAGGGGAGCAGAGAATTCAGGATTTTTCAAAACTCACTTGTTGATCAGAGACCCCACTTCATTTGCTCGCGTGTAATCTGCCACCTTAATTATGTAAATATACCTTAACGGTGCAACTTCGACGGCACAAATACACTGTGATCAGTATAATTATAGTGGTCAACATGACCGAAACTAAGACACAAATACACTGAATTGTAATCGTATAGTTAACAAAACAAAGTATTTTTTGTTGGGTTAGAAAATATATAATAAACAAGAAATGATCTAAAATATAGAGTTACATTATATATGTCTTCCATACCTTTTATTAGGAAAGTGTACCTATTCTCTTTAATTTTTTTTTTTTTATTTAATTGATTTAACATTGAGGTTGTAAATTCACGAGGAAAAAGTGTAATTTGCTACATTTTTTATGTAAATCTACCTTAATGTTGTAATTTTGAACCATGATCATGTAATTCCGCTATGTTTACACATAATCTGTAATCTTGATTGTAATAAATATTCCATAACGATACAACTTCCAACCATAAACTTATAATTCCAACCTTACTCTGTAACATTAACTTTATATTTGAGATTCTAGTTAACGGTGAGGTTGTAAATTGGTGACGTTATAATTCCAACCTTATTCCATAACATTAATTTAGACCATTGATTAAATTAAATTATTTTTTAACCGTTGAATATATTTGAATAATCAAGACCGACCGATGGTTAGGTTATATAATATCTTGTTCCTTGAATTTTTTGTGTTTTTTTCAGCACACACAACACTAGCCATCATTGTTGGTTGTTCTATATTAGTTATATATGTTTTTAACCAATATTCACTTGCAGAACACATGACAAATTATGAAATTGGTGATAAGCTTCACCCCAGAGTGGTGGTAAGCAAATTCAGGTCCTTTCTTGGACACCATATATTCCCAGGTGTAATATCTCTTGAAATCTGATGCAAAATCACAAATGCTTTGTTAAAAAAAAAGAAGTAGCTATATCTCCGGATCGAAATGCGCGATCAAATTACACCTCCTCACCATACACTTATTATTTTGAAAATTTAACCAACAGGCAGATTGTTTAGGGTTAATTTATAAACATATTCAGTCGCAGTTAATGTCAGAGGAAAGGGCCTTGAAAGGAAACTGTGTGTCCCAAGCATAGAAGAAGTAAGGTTCAGAGAAGGGTATGATTGTTGAGCCATTTCTGTAGAGACACTCATCATTGTCAGTTTTGCGCAGTACCAAAGGGTCCATTTCTTCAACACTTTGAAATCCCTTGCACTCTAATTTCACATTCTCTTGAAGACATGGACATGCATTCAATATCTTCACCTTATATTCTGGCTTTCCTTGCACCAAATCTCCTGTTGTTTCTTGCCTAATTATCAGGTCGATTGTAAAGCACTCTCGGCTCTTACACGTGCCTACCAAAAATATAAATAAATTAAGAGCTTTGCGTGTAAATTAGAAACAGTAACAATGGAGAATTCTAGCTGGCCGCATAAATCCAGCTTCTTACCTTTACTAAATAAAATAGCAAGTAGGAAAATGGCCGAAAGTAAATTGAGACCGGTACTTGCCATTGCGCCTGGTGGCTTCCTTCACCCTTGCTGAAGTATGTTTTATGCTATGGACTACGGAGTATGAGACCATTCAAGACACACACATTTATACACTTTAGCATAGGATTTTTTTCCTAATCTATGGAGACTTTAATTTGATGCCTAATCTATCTGATATGAAATTTAATGCAGTAGGAACGGAATTTTTTTCCTTTTATAACAAATAGGTTACTAATGTGGTCAATTAATTAAGTGAGTTAATATCATTATTTTGACCTCACTGGACAGTTTTACCTACCAAGGCCCAAAAACGGCATAGTCTAGGGTTGATTATAAGTTTTCATTTACCTTAATTTTGTGTTTACCACTCCAAGCTAAATCCTGAGCTCTACCAATTTAACCCTATGCTATTACTTTTCTTTTTTCTCCTATATATGCTAATTATTTTTCTTTTCTTTTTTTCCTTCTTTTTGTTAAATTTGGTTTTGTTCTTAATAAAGAATGGATCTTGTTTCTAATGTGATGCATGTTACTCATTTTTAGTCTTTGTGTAGGTTTTTTTTCGCGTCAACTTTGTGTAGGTTGTTTATCATGGTTGTGCTATTTATTTATTTGGTAAATGATTGTGCTATTTGAATAGTTAAATGAGTTACTTATTTATTAAATTTAATGAAAGGTTTATAATTTATTTTATAAAAGGATTTAGGGGTTCAAAGGAAAGAAGATAACGTGCATGTTGGTAAAAATTATATTTCATAATTTACTATATATTTGCTCCTTTTGGAGTTTTTACTTTTTTCTTTCCCAAGTGAATTTTGGCACTTAGATATCTAGGTGTAAAGATGAATCCCATGCTAATTAACCGTATGGCTTGTATGGAGTAATTAAATGTCATCAACAAGGTTCATGAAACGAGGCCTCATTCTCACAATGAAGAGGACAAAGTGATGACGAGGAAGCAGAAGGCAGAGAACAAGGCACATGAAGCCGGGCATTCTCCGAAGAAGCTCAAGTCTGAAGATGGCAATGGCCATGGCAATGCTAATAATGGTAACGCAGGTACCGAGTTTGAAGTTAAAACTCGAAAAGTATAATTTAAAATTAAAAGGTGATGATTTATATTTGTATTGCATGTTTAATTATGAGTTTGTTGTAATTTACTTTTCTTCTTTATATTTGTAATTTATATTTGTATTGCATGTTAAATTATAATTTATATATTTTTGCATTTGAGAGATAAGGCTTATTATGCCCCCCTCATTAGGTATATTTTGCTGATTGTAGCGGCGACGATCGAGATGGTAACATTGGAAAGAAGACGGAGTGCGAAATTGACAGCCGTGCACATTTGAAGAAGTGAGTTCCAAGCGCAGCTGGGAGGTCTGTCGCTTGAAGGTTGGATGAAGCAGTGGCATGGAGAACCACTGGATTCCCAATAACATGTTATTTCTCTAAACTGTGAATACTTACGTAGTACTTACAGGTAAGTTTCATTCGTTGTGATGTAGTACATAGCAATAGAAGTGATGGAAGTGCATATGGAAGTTAAGAAGTTAACTACAAATATGAACTTCAAGAACTCCTTAGAACCCCAAACAGGTTCAAGTAGCTTCCTAATAAAAAGAAGACCAAGGGTGCTGACAACAATCTGTAAAATAAGTGTGAAAATGATAAAAAGATAAGAGTGTGTCGAGTACAAAAATCTCTCTTAGTGTATGTCTAAAGCATATATTTTTATGAAATCAGCAAAGCATATCCCATACATTGATTGTTCAATGTAATCGGCTGTTACAAGGTTCCACACAAAAGGAATAGTCCTACAGCATAGAAATTTAAGATTACATTTAAGTTGTGGGTAAGAGCTACCACATAAGGATTTACAAAAAAATCATGTACTAAACCCCCTATTATAACTCTATAATTACATTGCTAGAGCCGGATTCGGCTAGAAAACGAACATATGAAGAAATCAGGAAGGAATAGAAGGACAAAGACACAGAAATGTAGAGACAATGTAGAACATCAAACAACCTCAAACTGAGAGGTGCAAAGGCTGCACAAAAAACTGGGCTGAAGGGACCAATGCATTTCATCATTGGATACTCTTAGGATGCACTAAGCTTCACTACAACAGCAACTTCCGGTCTTGTAAAACCAAAATTAAAGCCAAAACAAAGTCTGTAATCAATAGTCAAAGCACCATGTAAGATGAAAATGAAGAGCTTACTTCAGCTAATAAACATATGGTAAACTACCTACTAATGCCAATCAAGGAGGGTAAAAACTGAGCAGATTTTTTGATCAATCTGATACGCAAACCATTCAAAGAAACCATTTGCATCACAAACTAAACCGAGAAATTACCGGAAACACAGATATACACCCTGTTTCACTATTCATTTAGGTTCATTTTTCAATATTCACAAGTCAATGAACACGAGGAAGAGATTAAATGGTGCAGGCACAAATCAAGAGATGTTTACTTGGTGGGAATAAAAGCGAGGTAAGTGATGGCCTGGGCAGAATTTTACTACAATGTAGCCTCCGATAAGCACCACCGTTAAGCCCTTGCATAACCGAGTTAAACTGGAAAACGCGCCTGCGCTCTGCACATTCATCCACACAAAAATTCATACAAAATTAAATTGTAGAAATGCAAATCAGAAGAAATCGAAAAGAAGTTCTGGAATTGCTTACCCCACAGAGTGATGGAGTGCTCATGGCCAGTGGGTTTTATCTATCAGCCTGTCGGATATGAGGCGGTGATGTTAGATCGGAGTATCAGATTCTGGGTTCAGCTGAGGGAAAAGGTGCTGAGATCGGGGACCTTCTGTGTTGAGCTCTGAGCCTTTCTAGAACTCGGGACGGACTGAGTCTGCAACTGAGACTGAGGCTGAGAAAAAACCTTGGAATTGAAGGGATAGGTTTCGACGCTGATGATGAGAGGGACGACTTCCATTACAGGACCTAGGCCGGGTGAGTCGGCTCAGGGAGGACCGCAAGTATCCCCGAGTTCATGCGGCTAAGTCGAACTGAGTCTGAGGGTTTGGGAATCGTTCCACTCGGTGAAGTCGGTGGTCCAGAAGCGACTAAGATCGTCAAGCTTCTTCTGCTTGGTCTTCGACGGTGACTGAGAAGCGACGGTGACAGGGAGAGATAGATCATTAAAGAGGGAGAGATCAGGGAGGTAGGGTTTAAAATGATAATGAGAGGTGATTGTGAGAGAGATCGAGCATCTAGGTTTAGAATGAGAAAATTTATTCAGAATTGGATGCGCGAGTGGATCGAACGCAAGAATTGGCGTGGAGTTTCTCTTTTAATGAACAGTAGCACTCGTGTTTTTGGTTCCCGCTTTCATAATTTTGTAAAGCATCTCAAAGTTTAATTAATTTAGACAACGGTGGTCTATTTACTGTTGTTAAATGAGAGGTAAAGATAACAATAAATTTTTATTGTTGTTAAACAAGGGGTAAAGGCAACAACTGATGTTATATTATACATTAGACATTAGAATTTATAAAAACTGTGTATAGACAACAGTTTTATAAATTTTGTTGTCTGTATAATTTTATCTAAAGCTAAATTTGGTGTAGTGTTTTCTCAGGTTTGTATATATATGTACTCACCTAATGCATATGAATAACATGACAATTATTCCACCAATTCATTCTTCACAATGTTGTGATTGTCCCATTTTAACTCATCTAGAACTTGTGACTGTCCCATCTAAAATTTAATTGGACAACAAGGATAATTTATACATGTGTTAATTTCATACTTATTAGTTGTGGGTGGTCCATTGAGACTCTTCCTAAATCCACGAGGATAACAAAAATAATTTATATTTGTGTTTGACCTTCTGTATCTAATTATAATTAGCCCGTTTTACCTAACTTTAATTTGAATATGATAATGAAATAGTTAATATTTATATTGAATTTGATACCTAATTATAGTGTAGACATTGTGGCTCATCACCCCAAAATCCAAATTCATTCTTCCATTAGAATATATTATGGTGGTATATATATCAATCAATGGTGCTAAGATTGAAGAAAGCAAATCCGAAACATTTTTTTCTCCTTTGCTAAGAATTAGGTAAAACCAAGGATTAAAATATCGGTATTGACAGATATATCGTTAGTAAATTTTATGGATATCTCGCCCCAAATAGCAATATCGATATCAACAAAAATGACGGAAATTTGGTCTAAAAGTTGGAAATTTGTAATGAAACTTTGGAAAAAACTTAAGTACCCAATGATGGTTATATAGGACTAATAAAAACTATAAAATGACTTTATTATAATAAATATACGATGAATAATATGATACAATAGAGTTCTGTCGATGACTAATAATATAAAATTTTAAATATAAATATAAATTGAAATGAATTACTATAATTGAATGTTAATATAATTAAAATCATAACAATAAGCATAAAAAAATTTCAATGGAAGAAAAATTATAAAATGAGTAAATATATTTAAAATTGGGAAAAAAAGGGATGAAAAAATAGAATCAATCTTTGTTCAAAAATTGGAAAGAATTGATATATTTAAAATCGAAAAAAAATTGACAAATATATTTGCAAATTTGAAAAAAACAAAAAAAAAAAAAACCCCCAGTAGCAGCTCGGCTGCCTGAAAGTGTGGCAGAGGATGGCTGATGAACCAGGGCAAGGCAAGGAGGCGGCTGAGCCGTCGTGGACGACGGAGAAAGGTAAAACCCGAAAGCCCATCTTGATGCATATGATTGTGGTGTTTTGGTATGTGCGTATTTGCACGTATTTCGAGGTTTTCGATTTTATACTGTGCTTGTACGTGCTGGTATTTCTATGGTGATTTGATGAAAAGGATTTGGATTTGGAAACATGGAATCGAGCATGATCCCCATTTGGTTGGAAATCATCGGACTTGGAGTCCATTTGATTTAACGAGAAATTGGGTTGGGACCCATTTAAGTTATATGATCGGGCTGGGGGCCCCGTTGGTTTACGAATTCGGGCATGAGGCCCAGTTATGATTCTAATGTGATTTCGGGTTGGGGACCCCAAACGAATTTTCATTTACGATGGTTTTATGGAAAACCCTGGCGTAGCCCTTTGAACGGTTTTGAGGTATTTTGTGAAATGGTTTTCCATATACCATCTTCACGAACGGTTGCCCTCCAGACGTCCCGTAGTATCCTGAAGTGGCGGGTTGTCTCCTACAGACGTCTCGTAGTATCCTAGAGTAGTCACGGGGCATTTCCTACGAGGGGTCATTGCACGGAGCGATTGGTCCGTATAGTGACTCAGGAGCAGGATTGCCAGAGGTTAAAACCTCCCCCCAGGGAGGGTCATTGATCTGCGGGTCATTGACTTAGGTGGACCCTGAGGAGACTTGTGATTAAGTTCCCGGGTAACATGCGTAGCTTGGAACCGTGACAGTGGAATTGGTTGTGACATCTCGGATGTTAGGCATCAGGGATGCTGAGGATTGGTTTTGGGTTGAAACCCACTGGTATTGATTTGGGTTGAGTTCCCACATGAATTGTTTTGGGCTGAGACCCACATGTAACTGATTTGGGCTGAGACCCACGTGATTTAATTTGGGCGGAGTCCCTACGGATTTGGTTTTGAGCTGAATTCCCATATGGTTTGATTTATTGTTTTGGGCTGAGTCCCACATAATTGGTTTTGGGCTGAATTCCCACATACCATGTTGACAGGACCCATCCCAATCCCCCCGGGATTAATGCGGGATGACCCTACTCCCGTCTGACACAAAGTGTCAAACAAGGGATATTTCCGACCTTTGCCCTCCCGGGCTATCAGAGTACGCTAGGATCCGGAGGAGGCGTGTGATATCTCGGTCTCTGCTACAGTCCACATCCGATGTCAACCTGAAGGGCAGTCAAAACATTAAAAACTGTGAGTGGACAAAACAAGAGTTTATAAAAACATTTTAACGAGAAGACATTTGTACCCTTCACTAAAAAGCATGCATGCATTCGAAAACCATTTAACCAAAGAAACCATATGTGAAAACTAAGCCCAAAACCAAGATTCAAAACGACCGTACGGGCCACTGCCCAAATCCATAAGGGACTCAGCCCAAATCACAAGAAACCAACCATAAAGGCCACTGCCCAAAACCTGTGTAAACACACATCATATATCATATCATATAGCATACATCATATATACATATAATTCACACAACCAATCCTATCACGGTTTCCAAAGCTACGCGCGTGCTACCAGGTCTCAATCCGAGTCTTCTCAAAGTCAAGATCAATGTCTGCAGACCACTGACCCTACCCGAGGTAATAGTAATCATAGCCTTCCTGAGAGTAAGGAACCCAACTAGGGGGTGACTCCACTCAGTCGGTGCTCTGTGACTACTCCGGGGTCCACCAAGGCCAACGACCCTCCCCAGAGGAAATAGAACAAGTAAAGGAAGGTATATGAACATATATATACATAACATAAACATTCATGCCTGGTTCCCCTGAACCGTCATGATCCATAACATCCAATCCGTTCATATACATATAGACAACAACCTCCATGCCCGGTTCCCATAAACCGTCATGTACCACAATAACATAACCAAGCTGATTCCCATAAACCGTCATGTACGAGAATAACATAACCAGGGTTCATGCCGGTTCCCATAAACCGTCATGTACCACAATGACCAACAAGGGTTCATGTCGGTTCCCACATAAACCGTCATGTACCACGATACCATAACAAGGGTTCATGCCGGTTCCCATAAACCGTCATGAACCTGGAAATCCATTTAAGGTTCCCTGACCTGAAATCAAAACCGTAAAGTAACATTGGTCTCGTGCCCGAACATAGGACATCAGCTGGGCACCGTGCCCGAAATCTGATGTCATGTGCCTGAGACAAAACCAAATTGGTCTCATACCTGAGTTTATCCTTTTAGAAATCCAAAACCATTTCATTTAGACCAATACAGACATACAAACCCGTATAGACACCGTATAGGGCCGAAACCTCGAAATACATGCCTATACGTAACCACACATCCAAATGCACTCATGGCATCAAAAAAAAGTATTTAAAACATATAATAAACATTTATACATGCACCAATTTAGAAAACAAGGTCCACTCACAGACCGTCCGAGCTGCCGCCTCGATTTGCGTGCCATAGGCTCTCCCGAGCCGATCACTGTCACCGGGACTCCCAAACCTGTCCAAATCGTAATAGAAGGTTACTACTATCCTATACAAGTCCATACTAAGAATCCTAAACTTTACCGGAAAAGTCAACGTGTCCCGTACACATTTCCCGAGGTGAAAACCCTCAATTTGACCAACCTAATGATCTTCGATCGACCCGAAACCACCGCCATTGGATCCGGATCGTCGAAACCTTTAAAATGACACTGGGACCACTCAAACCACTATTCACATGCGACCCCACGCGCTGGTCAACGCAAAAGTCAACGCGTTGAAAAGTCAATGCTGACGTCAGCATGACGTCATCACTGACAGCCCCTGTCAGTGACACATGTCTCGCTCCTATTGGCCCTCTGTCTGACATGTCAGCTGACATTGTTAGACCTGACAATGCTGACGTCATCCCTGACATGATGACGTCAGCAGGATGACGTCATCAGTCATCCCTGACCTTGGTCGGGTCCTGCAATTCGGGTCGCCGTGACCAGCGGCTTGACCCGGCCGGTTCTCCCAGTTCCAGCCACCAAAACCTTCCCCGTTTGTACCATTCTCCTCGTCTCAACCTAACCTAGGGTTCTGTGGGTTTAAAAACTAGAAAATGAGTTAGGAGGGTTACCTGTGATGCCAAAACCCGAAGCCCAGTTTCCAGCCGTCCTCCCTGTCGTCTCAGGCCATCCCCCACCTTGAACCCACGTCCATTGAGCTCGTCCTGGTCCAGAGACTCAAACCCAATCGAACAAAACGATCGTTAGACGTTAGATGTTGAAGGTCTAAAAAAATGGGTTATCGGGTTGGTTTTTCTCACCTCCGCCGTGCCCTCTGTCATGGCTGGCCGTCGTGTCCCTCAGTCTTTCATCGTCACAGCCTCACACTATCTCTCTGGTCCCAGTCGCAGGTGATGAGGGAGTGTGTGTGTTGTTTGTGTTTTGAAGAAAATGGAGAAATGGTGTAATGGATGGTTTCGGGTTTGTGAGGGAATGAAGAAGAAGATTTGATCTGATGAGAGAGGGAATGATGGATGTGATGAGTGGTGAGGATTGAGTGATTAAATAAAATGAGTGGCTAGGATGGAGTGATGAAAAGGTTAATTATTAAATAAATTAAATAATATTATTTAATTAAGTAGATCCACAAATTAGGGGATTTTAGCCAATGGGATGAGTGACATCATGGGACCCACTCTAAATATCTGGCCCAATCAGAAATTGCCAAATCCTCACAGTCTCGAAGTACGTGCATAGTGAAATCAAACTTCCGTGACCTATAACTCTCCCGTTCGAAGTCCGATTTTAGCGTGCCGCCTATCTATGAATTCGTATTGTCCCTATCTACGTAACGGTCCTCAGTCCTCGGCTATCGGACCCCTCGGCCAAAAAGTCAACATTTGACCCCTTTTAACCAAAATTACCAAAATGCCCCTAAACTCGTCATAACTTCTTCCTCGAACGTCGGAATTGAACGTGCCATCTGTCTATGAACTCGTGACGTCCTAAACTACGTCACGGTCATCGGTTAAAGTCAATTTGACAGCCCGAACGAAAAGTCAACGCTTTGCCACGACTAGGGGCAAAACAGTCATTTCGCATCGTTCGTCCGATTTCGCCTAACTAATCACCGATTAGCCTCACTAATCGTGATTAGTCACTAATATAATCTAGGAATTTGGGACGGGTCATTACTACCTTCCCTCCTTAATTAATTTCGTCCTCGAAATTCCAACCGTTCTTCCCTCCTTAATTAGTTTCGTTCTTGAAACTCCACTATCCTGATTCCACATCCACCTTGTGGAAATAATTCGACCTCACGACACGTGTACACTCGTGCACCAACTAACCAGAACAATACTCGTCTGCTCAAGACATACCACTAACGCTCACGTCACATTGACTACCCTCGACCACGTTGAATAATGGTAGTCATACGTCCCGAATTGACACTACTTGTCAAATCTACCATGTCGTTGACACAAATAACTAGACGGTTCCTTTCTCAATCACTAACATAACCTAACGTCTACTCCCACAGGGAGTCACCAGACCTCGCTCGTCGATCCACGCTGACACCTTCTAACAGGACCCACCCCGATTATCGCCTCGATAATCGGGAAGCATCCTGCTCCCGTCTGACAATCGAATCCAAAAGACCGGAAAACTAAATACTATTACATCACACCCATTGTCAGATCAGGGAGATTAAACAAATACATCCGACTGGACGTCAAGTCCACAGTTTCACAGAGCATAATATACAAAACAGGTTAAAGAACAAATCCTACTCTGTGAACTAACTACTCCGCAACGGAAAACTTTATGCCTCCGCCTCTGCCTCGGCGCTTGCCCCCGCGCTTGTACCACGACCTGGAGGGAATTTAAAACAACAAAGTGTGAGTGGACCGAAACATAAGTTTTATAGGAAAAACAGTTTTCGAAACCGGTTTCGCCCTCCAGTTTTGTAACACGCATGCATAATTGAATTTCCAAAAAAAATCGCGTATTAAACCTTTGAAAACTCTTTTTCCGAAACACATGAAAAACGTTACAGAGATTTGTCATAACTCATTTTAAACAACTTAATATTACCAGAATCCAGAAACCGTCATTTTGAAACATCAATTGCACAAATCAAGTAAAAAGTGAATCAATAATCACAATTATGCCGTTGGATCCATCCGCGTCTTTAAACTCAATATCAGGCCTTCCTGGGATATCAACGAGTCTTTAAACTCAAAACATGATCACTAGGCCTCGGGGGTATCACAATAATCGAGTCTTTAAACTCACGAGTCTTTAAACTCAATCCGGGTCTTTAAACCCAATTTTCGGGCCCGCCCCCGTCATCAATAAACCGGGTCTTTAAACCCAAAACCAGATCCAACAATCAACCGGGTCTTTAAACCCAAAACCGTTTTTAAACACAATAAACCAGGATTCATCATAAATCGTTTTCCAACATCATTCCGAAATCATATCACGTCATAATAGGACTTACGTCCGAATTCACATGCAATTTCCAAAACATGCAATTCCCGAAATCACTTCACAATTATAATCAAAACATCATAAATCCGTAACATGCATAATCATATCCAGATACTTCATCAAAACATCATTCACGCATGAGCAAAAATCGTAACCTGGAATTGCGTGAAATACGAAGGATATCTCGAAAAGCGTGAAAATACGTAAAACCGAATTATCATATCACCATCATAAAATCATATGCAAAACCATAAGATAAACCAGTAAAATAGTCATGCATGCCCAGTTTAGAAATCAAAAAGTCCACTCACGGTTTTAGGATGCGTCAATCGCGCCCCGTGCGCTCCTCAGTAGCTTCGGAAATGTCCGGGCCTGTAAAAACGTACAAGAAGGGTTACAAACATCTTCAAATAGCTCGTATGATTTTTCCTAATTTTCCCGAATTTTTCGGCGAAATTAAACTTAGAGACTTAACCTTTCGGACTCCCGAAATTATCCCGAATGACTCCCGATCCACTCGAACTCTAAAGATAGAATGTTAATTAAACTGAAAGGATTAAATCTCATGTTGACCGTGATCGGAGTTGACATCCCACGCGTCGTCACGCACCGCCCAAAGTGGCTGCGCGTGAAGGCCACGCGCCAAGCTACAGTACCTTCGTCCTTACCCGGATAGACTGATAAACGGGTCTATTACCCGCGACTCAACCCGACCAGTTCAAGCTCAATTCTCAATCAATTCTTCTCGTTTTCAATCCTATTATCTTCTCTAATCCATTAATTTTAGGTCCGCATAAATGGTTAACCTCGACTAACAACAAATCAACCCAACTCAAGCTCGAACAGTCGAACAAGTCGACTTCTGGAACTCACCCAAACTAACTCCATCCTCAAATTAATGTCACCAGTAGCTTAAGGGGACTTAGACGAACACAATGGTACAATCAATTGGACTCGCCGTTACCTGGAAGTAGTCGACCTCAACACTGGTTTTCCTCTGAAACTGAGACTCAGGTTCCCGGCCAACCAGTCCTCCTCCTTCTTCGATTCTTGCACGGTTGTGCTCGTAGTGACTCCAGAAGTCCAACACGGCCCTAGGTTTCGATCAACAAGCCCCAGAAATTAAATGTGATTTTTCCCTCCAACTGGTTCTTCCTTGAACAGCAACTCAGGTTCTTGGGCCAACCATGATCATTCTCCCTCAGTTCTTGCACCGTCGTGATTCTGCTACTCCCAGAAGTCCCTCAGTGTGTTTAGATTGATCCCAAAACCCGTAGGAATTGAACTCTGAGATTTCCCCCAAAAAACCCGAAAACGGTTCTTCACTGTTTCTCTCAACTCAGCCTTCTCACTGATGCATAAATGACCCCAAACGAATCCTCACTTCGTTCCCATACACGGTTAGTCGATCAGTGTGGCCAGCAGCCCGTGGGAGACCAACTGAAGTCTCTGCAAACGGTTTCCCGTAAACACAGAAACCATGGCCAATTCTTGCTCTCCCGTGCCCTGAACTCTGTCCAACCGTGCACCAGTGCCACTCAAACCTGCTTCCACTACCTCAATCCGCTTAAACAAACCATCTGATCAGTCCACTAGCCATAAACAATTGCACGCACAAACTCCACGGCCGCACTCTGTTTTTCCACGGTGGTGAACAGTACCCCGTGTAAAAAGACCAAAATGCCCTCAGGGCAAAAATTACCAAGATGCCCTCCAACTTCCGTGACCCGTAACTCGGTCATCCGACGTCCGTTTCACGTGTGCCGCCTGTCGTTGTACTCGGGGCTTCGAGACGAACCTAACGGTCTTCGAATCATGTGACAACCAATTGTCAAGCAAAAAGTCAACTTTTTCCCATATAACATCCAAATTACGATAATGCCCCTGAACTTCACCTCGAGCGTCCGAATCGGACGTGCCGCCTGTCTATGAACTCGTGACGTCCCGAACTACGTCACGGTCATCGTTCAATGTCCGTTCGACCTCCAAATCAAAAGGTCAACAAATTGACCACACGAATCACAGGGGTAAAAGCGTCATTTTATTCAATATTTTATAATATTACATTTTCAGAATATCCGGGGCGTTACAATCTCCCCCCTTAAGAAATTTCGTCCCGAAATTTCAAGGAAACAAGTAGGGGAACTGTTCTCGCATCTGTGCTTCGGGTTCCCATGTGGCTTCCTCCACATTCTGGTTCCTCCAAAGGACCTTTACCAGAGGAACGGTCTTCCGACGTAGCACCTTATCCTTCCTGTCCATAATCTGCACTGGCTGTTCTTCAAAGCTCAAGTCTTCTCGGAGTTCAATGGGTTGTTCCTCCAGTACATGAGATGCGTCAAACACATATTTCCGCAACATCGACACATGAAAAACATCGTGGACCTTCGAAAGCTCTGGTGGTAGTGCCAACCTGTAGGCCACCAGGCCAATCCTCTCAGTGATCTCATAAGGTCCGATATAACGAGGGATCAACTTCCCTCGCCTGCCAAATCTCACTACACCCTTCCAAGGGGACAGTTTCAGAAATACCTGATCTCCGACCGCAAACTCAAGATCTCGAATCTGATGGCCCACATAGCTCTTTTGTCTGTCCTGGGCTGCCTTGAGCCGATCTCTGATGAGTTTAACCTTCTCGGTTGTTAGTTCCACCAATTCGGATTTAGTCAGTTTCCTTTCACCCACATTTGTCCAACACAACGGGGTTCTGCACTGCCGTCCGTACAAGGCTTCGTAAGGAGCCATCCCAATGCTCGCCTGATAGCTGTTATTGTAGGCAAATTCCATCAAGGCTAGATGTGACTCCCAAGTGTCCTGAAATTGTAAAACGCAGGCTCGCATCATATCCTCCAAAGTCTGGATGGTCCGCTCAGACTGGCCGTCAGTCTGAGGATGAAATGCCGTACTGAAACGAAGTTTCGTCCCAATGGCTTCCTGTAGACTCTGCCAAAACTGAGAAGTAAACCTCGGGTCTCTGTCAGAAACTATTGATTCTGGAGTACCATGCAACCGGACGATCTCATCGATAAACAACTGAGCCAACTGTGTCATTCTAAAGTTCTTGATTTCGTAAGCCTGTCCACAATCACCCAAACTCCATCGTGACCTCTGGGTGTCCTAGGAAATCCAAACACAAAATCCATCGTCAGGTGATCCCATTTCCATTCTGGGATAGGTAGTGGTTGCAAGGCTCCATAAGGTCGTTGTCTCTCAGCCTTCACTTGCTGGCAAATCAGACACCTGCTGACAAACTCGGAAATCTCCCGTTTCATACCCAGCCACCAATAGTGTTCTCGCAAGGTACGATACATCTTGGTCCCACCAGGATGCATCGCGTAGGCCGAACTATGAGCCTCGTCCAAGATCTCCTTCTTCAGTGCCTCAACGTCGGGCACACACAACCGTCCTTCTTTTAGCAAAGCTCCATCCTTCCTGACTGTGAAATCTAGCCGCTCACTGGCTTCCACTTCAATCCGAAGTACACATGAGAAAGGATCTTGAGATTGATCCTCAACGATCTGATCGATTAAGAGTGGTCTCACATGAAAATTAGCTAGCAAGACACCCTGGCCATCCAAACCCAAATCAATGCTAGTCTTACGGAGTTCAACCAAAAGTGGTAAATGAACCGTCCGTAGAAGTTCTACAGAATGCGTTGACTTCCGGCTTAGAGCATCAGCCACCACGTTGGCTTTTCCCGGGTGGTACTCAATTGTACAATCATAGTCCTTAATTAGCTCTAGCCACCGTCGTTGCCTCACATTTAACTCCTTCTGAGTGAACAAGTACTTCAGGCATTTGTGATCCGTGAACATTTTGCAAGTCGCACCATACAGGTGATGTCTCCAAATTTTCAACGCATGCACAACAGCAGCTAACTCCAAGTCGTGCGTCGGATAATTGCGCTCATGCGGCTTCAACTGGCACGAAGCATAGGTAATCACTTTCCCATGCTGCATTAGTACACATCCCAAACCCTGTAAGGATGCATCGCTGTACACCTCGAATTCCCCACTGTCGTCTGGAAGGGTCAGTATAGGAGCAGATGTCAACCTTTCCTTTAGCTCCCGAAAACTACGCTCAAAATCGTCATCCCAGTCAAACTTGACTCCCTTCCGCTTCAGTCGAGTTAACGGGACAGCAATGGTAGAGAAACCCTCTACAAACCTCCTGTAGTAACCAGCCAAACCCAAGAAACTTCTGACTTCAGTGACGGTCCTCGGTTGTTCCCACTTCGCCACTGCCTTAATTTTCTGAGAATCCACACTGATCCCGTCAGTTGAGATCACATGCCCCAAGAAACTCACGCTCGTCAACCAAAACTGACACTTGCTGAGCTTCGCATACAACTGGTTTTCCCTCAAGGTACCCAGCACCATCCTTAAGTGCTCCTCGTGCGCTTCCGCACTCCTCGAGTAGACTAGGATATCGTCAATGAACACGATGACAAAGCGATCCAAGTAAGGCTGCAACACTCGGTTCATCAAATCCATAAACGCTGCGGGTGCTTTGGTCAAACCAAACGGCATCACAAGGAACTCATAATGACCATATCGGGTCCTAAAGGCTGTCTTGGGTACATCCTCATCCTTAACCCGCAACTGATGATACCCAGAACGAAGATCAATTTTGGAGAAGTACTGCGCTCCTCACAGCTGATCGAACAAATCATCGATCCGAGGCAACGGGTATTTGTTCCTGACTGTTACTTTATTCAGTTGCCTGTAATCGATGCAGAGTCTCAAACTCCCATCCTTTTTCTTCACAAACAACGCCGGGCTCCCCAGGGGGATACACTCGGTCGAATAAACCCCATCTCAAGTAATTCCTGCAACTGCGCCTTCAGTTCTTTCAACTCAGCTAGCGCCATACGATACGGAGTCTGAGAGATAGGTTGCGTACCTGGAACCAAATCAATAGTGAACTCGACATCTCGATGCGGTGGTAATCCCGGTAGATCCTCTGGAAAGACATCCGGGAACTCCCGTACTATCGGTATATCCTCCACCCTCAATGGTGCAACTCGTGAGTCCAACACTTGAGCTAAGTATCCCTGGCACCCTTTCCTCAACAACTTACTTGCCTTCAGGGCTGAAATTACTCCGACAGGAGTTGCTCGTTGTATTCCCTGAAAGGTGGTTTCCGGTAACCCAGGGCTCCGAAAAGTAACCTTCTTATCGACACATTCGATAGAAGCATGATGGAGCGTCAACCAATCCATTCCCAAAATGACATCAAAGTCGTGCAAGTCCAAGAGTATCAAATATGCTACCAAACCAACATCACCTACCATTACGGGACACTCCCGCAACACTTGATTTACCACAAACACATCTCTGGTGGGCGTACTCACTCCCATGTCACAGTCCAGTGCGGACACCTCTCTACCCGCCAATAACTCACAACCCCGCGATATAAACGAATGAGTAGCTCCGGGATCAATTAAAGCACAAACATCATGTCCAAAGATCGTGAGTGTACCTGTCACAACACCAGGCGCTGCCCTGGCCTCCTGCTGCGTAACAGGAAAAACTCGGGCATGTGGTCCAGCTGCTCGTCCACGGCCCCGGCCCCTCTGTCCATTAGCCGCTCCAGCACGACCTCCTCTAGTACTCCCAGTTCCAGAAACTGCAGCTGTGCTCCGTCCCTGCTCTGCTCCACCCCGACCTGCGCCACCACCCTGTGGCAAAGATGGACACTCCCTCTGATAGTGGCCCCGCTCGCCACAGAAGAAACAGATAACACTAGAAGCATCGCGAGCAAAACCACCACCCTGCCGTCCTGTGGAAGCAACCGAAGTCGCGCTCGCCTGCGGAGCGGTCTGCGCCCTAGGCACTCGGAATCCGGGACTCTGATAGTTACCAGGCCTGCCATAACGATCATTGCCTGCAGATGAGGCTCCACCATAACGTCCCTTCTTCGGGGCTCTCTGACCATACGATCCAGGATATGAACGCTCTCGACGTTGTCTACCACCAGAGTACTGTGGACATGTCGGGAGACTGGCCTCAACCCGCACTGCGGCATCAGACAACTCCCTGAGAGTAGCAAAAGCTCCGGCCGTCACAATGGCCCGTATCTCACCCCGTAGGCCAAGCACAAACCTACGACATTTCTCAGCCTCAGTAGATACAAAGGTAGGAGCAAAACGGGCTAGCATCTGAAATTTCTACTCATACTCAGCTACAGACATGCTCCCCTGTTGGAGCTGCAGAAATTCGGTCTCCTTAGCATCACGGAATGAACGGGGATAATACTGATCCAGAAACCGTTCACGAAAGGTCTCCCAAGTCACTGTACAGGTATCCCAACCCGACAACTCCAGAGTGTACCACCACTCAAAAGCAGATCCATCAAGCAAAAAGGTAGCCAATACAACTCTCTCCTCAGGAGGACAGTGCATCACAGCAAAACTCCGCTCGAACCGAGAAATCCAACGGTGAGCATCCTCGGGATCCGCTCCACCGCTAAACACCGTAGCCCCAAGACGCTGGGCTCGCTCGATCGAAGCACTCTCGGCATCGCCATCAGGTTGTGGAGGGGGTTCGCGTCGCGGAGGCATGGCCGGTCGTCCTTCTCTGAAAGAGGCATAAGTTAGTACAATAATCAAGGCACACCCGAGTGCCAGACACGAATCGTAAACCTAGGCTCTGATACCAATTGACAGGACCCACCCCGATTATCGCCTCGATAATCGGGAAGCATCCTGCTCCCGTCTGACAATCGAATCCAAAAGACCGGAAAACTAAATACTATTACATCACACTCATTGTCAGACCAGGGAGATTAAACAAATACATCCGACTGGACGTCAAGTCCACAGTTTCACAGAGCATAATATTACAAAACAGGTTAAAGAACAAATCCTACTCTGTGAACTAACTACTCCGCAATGGAAAACTTTATGCCTCCGCCTCTGCCTCGGCGCTTTCCCCCGCGCTTGTACCACGACCTGGAGGGAATTTAAAACAACAAAGTGTGAGTGGACCGAAACATAAGTTTTACAGGAAAAACAGTTTTCGAAATCGGTTTCGCCCTCCAGTTTTGTAACACGCATGCATAACCGAATTTCCAAAAAAAATCGCGTATTAAACCTTTGAAAACTCTTTTTCCGAAACACATGAAAAACGTTACAGAGATTTGTCATAACTCATGTAAAACAACTTAATATTACCAGAATCCAGAAACCGTCATTTTGAAACATCAATTGCACAAATCAAGTAAAAAGTGAATCAATAATCACAATTATGCTGTTGGATCCATCCGAGTCTTTAAACTCAATATCAGGCCTTCCCGGGATATCAACAAGTCTTTAAACTCAAAACATGATCACGAGGCCTCGGGAGTATCACAATAATCGAGTCTTTAAACTCACGAGTCTTTAAACTCAATCCGGGTCTTTAAACCCAATTTTCGGGCCCGCCCTCGTCATCAATAAACCGGGTCATTAAACCCAAAACCAGATCCAACAATCAACCGGGTCTTTAAACCCAAAACCGTTTTTAAACACAATAAACCAGGATTCATCATAAACCGTTTTCCAACATCATTCCGAAATCATATCACGTCATAATAGGACTTACGTCCGAATTCACATGCAATTTCCAAAACATGCAATTCCCGAAATCAGTTCACAATTATAATCAAAACATCATAAATCCGTAACATGCATAATCATATCCAGATACTTCATCAAAACATCATTCACGCATGAGCAAAAATCGTAACCTGGAATTGCGTGAAATACGAAGGATATCTCGAAAAGCGTGAAAATACGTAAAACCGAATTATCATATCACCATCATAAAATCATATACAAAACCATAAGATAAACCAGTAAAATAGTCATGCATGCCCAGTTTAGAAATCAAAAAGTCCACTCACGGTTTTAGGATGCGTCAATCGCGCCCCGTGCGCTCCTCAGTAGCTTCGGAAATGTACGGGCCTGTAAAAACGTACAAGAAGGGTTACAAACATCCTCAAATAGCTCGTATGATTTTTCCTAATTTTTCCGGATTTTTCGGCGAAATTAAACTTAGAGACTTAACCTTCCGGACTCCCGAAATTATCCCGAATGACTCCCGATCCACTCAAACTCTAAAGATAGAATGTTAATTAAACTGAAAGGATTAAATCTCATGTTGACCGTGATCGGAGTTGACATCCCACGCGCCGTCACGCGCCGCCCAAAGTGGCTGCGCGTGAAGGCAACGCGCCAAGCTACAATACCTTCGTCCTTACCCGGATAGACTGATAAACGGGTCTATTACCCGCGACTCAACCCGACCAGTTCAAGCTCAATTCTCAATCAATTCTTCTCGTTTTCAATCCTATTATCTTCTCTAATCCATTAATTTTAGGTCTGCATAAACGGTTAACCTCGATTAACACCAAATCGACCCAACTCAAGCTCGAACAGTCGAACAAGTCGACTTCTGGAACTCACCCAAACTAACTCCATCCTCAAATTAATGTCACCAGTAGCTTAAGGGGACTTAGACGAACACATTGGTACAATCAATTGGACTCGCCGTTACCTGGAAGTAGTCGACCTCAACACTGGTTTTCCTCTGAAACTGAGACTCAGGTTCCCGGCCAACCAGTCCTCCTTCTTCTTCGATTCTTGCACGGTTGTGCTCGTAGTGACTCCAGAAGTCCAACACGGCCCTCGGTTTCGATCAACAAGCCCTAGAAATTAAATGTGATTTTTCCCTCCAACTGGTTCTTCCTTGAACAGCAACTCAAGTTCTTGGGCCAACCGTGATCATTCTCCCTCAGTTCTTGCACTGTCGTGATTCTGCTACTCCCAGAAGTCCCTCAGTGTGTTTAGATTGATCCCAAAACCCGTAGGAATTGAACTCTGAGATTTCCCCCCAAAAACCCGAAAACGGTTCTTCACTGTTTCTCTCAACTCAGCCTTCTCACTGATGCACAAATGACCCCAAACGAATCCTCACTTCGTTCCCATACACGGTTAGTCGATCAGTATGGCCAGCAGCCCATGGGAGACCAACTGAAGTCTCTGCAAACGGTTTCCCGCAAACACAGAAACCATGGCCAATTCTTGCTCTCCCGTGCCCTGAACTCTGTCCAACCGTGCACGAGTTCCACTCAAACCTGCTTCCACTACCTCAATCCACTTAAACAAACCATCTGATCAGTCCACTAGCCATAAACAATTGCACGCACAAACTCCACGGCCGCACTTTGTTTTTCCACGGTGGTGAACAGTACCCCGTGTAAAAAGACCAAAATGCCCTCAGGGAAAAAATTACCAAGATGCCCTCCAACTTCCGTGACCCGTAACTCGGTCATCCGACGTCCGTTTCACGCGTGCCGCCTGTCGTTGTACTCGGGACTTCGAGACGAACCTAACGGTCTTCGAATCATGTGACAACCAATTGTCAAGCAAAAAGTCAACTTTTTCCCATATAACATCCAAATTACGATAATGCCCCTGAACTTCCGAACCTCATAACTTTCACCTCGAGCGTCTGAATCGGACGTGCCGCCTGTCTATGAACTCGTGACGTCCCGAACTACGTCACGGTCATCGTTCAATGTCCGTTCGACCTCCAAATCAAAAGGTCAACAAATTGACCACACGAATCACAGGGGTAAAAACATCATTTTATTCAATATTTTATAATATTACATTTTCAGAATGTCCGGGGCGTTACACCTTCGACCAACTGTCACCACTTGACAGCCGTCAGTCGAAACTGACACTATACCCACTTGTGGTTACACTAACCACCAACATACTCATCCTGAGTATACGTATACCAACATCTAACTCGACCTGCGTGTAACTGGACCCCTCAGAAATACTATGACCCAATGCACAGTATCCAATGTCCTGTCCACGTCCTCAACTAATCCAATGGTATCAAAACCAATCCGACTACCAACACGCTCACCAACGTACTACCGGTATAACCTATATACCGTCACCTGACACGACAAGTACACCCAGTATCGTACCCTGAACAACGTACAAAGTACGTACATCTACCCATCAATCAGCCTACAACCATCCAGGTCGTAGTCAATCACGTTTCAATTATGGAGTTCACTTGTCCAATCTAGCATTAGAAAAATCAAAAACTCCGACCCATCATTTATCTCCAAATCCGAATCCGAATCCGCAATTTCGTAAGAAATCCCGAATCCAAACCTAGAAATCATATCCATAATCATATTCAAATTCGAATCCGAAATCATCATTCCGTAAGCTAGCATTAGGAATAACCATTTCGAACCCAAATCCATAAAAGAAAATCCACTATCAAGCTCCAGAATCAAATCCTGAATCGTCACCCAGAATCCGATTCCAAAACCCAAATCTAGAAATCCTCTTTCAAGTTCCAAAATCAAATCCTGAATCGTCATCCAGAAATCTGATTCCAAAACTTGAAATATCATTCACGTCTACCGAGACGCACTATAGCCGAACCTATCGGATACCTACTCAACCGATTACACAAACATCTGATTGACTTCATAGGGAAGCCAATCTCAATATCCACACATCTCTAAGGCTGACCATATCCGACCACGTCGGAAAACTACTCACCTGAGTAATATGCCATACGGGATTTACCTCGAAAAGAAGTTCAGTCCCAACATCCTCAACTCAAACATCCAAGTAAGAGTGATAAACTCTCCACCTATCTGGATCATCCAAATCACGATCCAGATCCATAACGATACCCAAAGTCCTAAACCAATTCCCACATCTAAACAGATTAGTCAACGACGAGACACGCCGAGACTGTGGGTTCTCACTAATTACCTCATATCAATCCTTGTCCTTCCACCTAGGAAAAATCAAGAATGATACACGACAATGACGCCAAAATTCATCCTATGTGAATGCGAGCAAAACTCGCTGCACTCACCACGTCACTTAACCCAACATCGTCTGCCACCAAGCAGAAAATGAGAAATCTCAGTCACCTAACTTCGATTTACTTAATTCCTCCTGATGACCCAAAACAAATCTCGGGTCCACCAACCAATACACGATCGGTGTACTAGTGGCAACTAACAACATCTACATCATCTACCATCATCAATCATGGTAGAATCTGAGAAGTCACCCAAATGACTTCGAAATACTCATTACCAATGCGGAAAAACCCGCATTCCACTCATCACCTCGATCGCAACCTTTCGCGATTCCGAAGTTCCAACCATACCAGAACCAACACACTAGGACATCAGCCACGTGTCCTCTAACCAATTTAACTCTATTTGAGATCCACTATGGGACCACAGATACCGAACATATGCCCATTACGATGGATGTGACTCAACGTCATCACAATCACCAGTACCAGCACCTGTGCTAGTACCAGCACCAACGCACTATCACCTACACTAGTATCAGCACACATGCATCCACACTAGTAGCATCACACTAACACCAGTATCAGTATCAGCATCGGCACACAGGGTGTAAATCTGACAACCCTGGATCTCCGCTCATACCGAACGACGATCCCCTACCTCAACTCGTATTAGAGAAACTCTGCCTCCCTCGTACCCAACACCTCTAGGTACGGTCACCCTGACAACTCATACGAGAAAAAGGAAACGTGCCCTGGACGTCTCCGTCTCATTCTGCGATCGTACTCAGTAATAACCGAGTCGAATCCAGAATCACTGCTCGTACATATGCGTTACTCACACACCCCGTATCAACGTCACGACTGACAATCCCGTCGTCACAATCGTCACGGCAACCTGAGTCTACTCGGCCTGATAAGACTCTACTACGTCCATCGATAGTAGCGTCTGCCACAACCTCGTGCAGACCTAACTACCAGACATCTCGATATCCAGACTCCGCATCCAACGGGATCAACCGCTCATACCAACTACTCCGTATCCCACTCTGGGATTCCATCGACAAGTACCAACCCTGATAACTTTTCCAACTAATCACTAACCAATCGTAACTCGACTCAACCAATGTCGTCTACCAGGTCGCCCACGACCTTAGTTGCACCAACAATTCATCACAACTAATGTAACACGACAACCTACTAGGTCTAACCGATAAGTACAACCCCAACTACGAAGTGCAGTCCCATCACTAAAGCTGACATGACTCGACCGACTAACGGCCTCAAATCCGAATAGTCGTCAAAAAGTCAAACCACTCGTCAACTCACATTTTCGAACCATACACTCAAGGTAGGGTTCCACAATCATACCTAGAGTCTCCCTTAACCCAACTGCCGAAAGTAGTAAAATCCCCAATCTCACCGACTCCGCGGACTTGACATCGCAAGGACGTCAATCCAATCCTACAACATCGTGAAGACGATCCCAACTAACCATCACACGATCAAACCCCTTAAGTACGAATACGTTAATCCTTTTGTAGGGTCCCACACTGTCAACCCTGACAGAACTATGGCAACCCCGCCATCTAGTGCTGAACCAAAACTATTCAATCCTACTAACTATCGTATTGGCACCCCAACTATCAGGTTGATCACGAACTGTAGCCCATTGAGATATCACATCCTCGACCTGCATAAATACTCCAAAAGCTACACGGTTGCTCGAATAGAGACAACCCCGCTCTGATACCACGTTGACAGGACTCATCCCAATCCCCCCGGGATTAACGCAGGATGACCCTGCTCCTGTCTGACACGAAGTGTCAGACAAGGGATATTTCTGACCTTTGCCCTCCCGGGCTATCAGAGTACGCCAGGATCCGGAGGAGACATGTGATATCTCGGTCTCTGCTACAGTCCATATCGGATGTCAACCTGAAGGGCAGTCAAAATATTAAAAACAGAGAGTGGACAAAACAAGAGTTTATAAAAACATTTTAACGAGAAGACACTTGTACCCTTCACTAAAAAGCATGCATGCATTCGAAAACCATTTAACCAAAGAAACCATATGTGGGAACTAATCCCAAAACCAAGATTGAAAAAGACCGTACGGGCCACTGCCCAAATCCATAAGGGACTCAGCCCAAATCACAAGAAACCAACCATAAGGGCCACTGCCCAAAACCTGTGTAAACACACATCATATATCATATCATATAACATACATCATATATACATATAATTCACACAACCAATCCTGTCACGGTTTCCAAAGCTACGCGCATGCTACCCAGGTCTCAATCCGAGTCTTCTCAAAGTCAAGATCAATGTCCGCAGACCACTGACCCTACCCGAGGTAATAGTAATCATAGCCTTCCTGAGAGTAAGGAACCCAACTGGGGGGTGACTCCACTCAGTTGGTGCTCCGTGACTACTCCGGGGTCCACCCAGGCCAACGACCCTCCTCGGAGGAGATAGAACAAGTAAAGGAAGGTATATGAACATATATATACATAACATAAACATTCATGCCCGGTTCCCCTGAACCGTCATGATCCATAACATCCAATCCGTTCATATACATATAGACAACAACCTCCATGCCCGGTTCCCATAAACCGTCATGTACCACAATAACATAACCATGCTGATTCCCATAAACTGTCATGTACCAGAATAACATAACCAGGGTTCATGCCTGTTCCCATAAACCGTCATGTACCACAATGACCAACAAGGGTTCATGCCGGTTCCCATAAACCGTCATGAACCACGATACCATAACAAGGGTTCATGCCGGTTCCCATAAACCGTCATGAACCTGGAAATCCATTTAAGGTTCCCTGACCTGAAATCAAAACCGTAAAGTAACTTGGGTCTCGTGCCTGAACATATGACATCAGCTGGGCACCGTGCCCGAAATCTGAGGTCATATGCCCGAGACGAAACCAAATGGGTCTCATAGCCGAGTTTATCCTTTTAGAAATCCAAAACCATTTCATTTAGACCAATAAAGACATACAAACCCGTATAAGCACCGTATAGAGCCGAAACCTCAAAATACGTGCCTATACGTAACCACACATCCAAATGCACTCATGGCATCACAAACAAGTATTTAAAATATATAATAAAGATTTGTACATGCACCAATTTAGAAAACAAGGTCCACTCATAGACCGTCCGAGCTACCACCTCGATTTGCGTGCCATAGGCTCTCCCGAGCCGATCACTGTCACCGGGACTCCCAAACCTGTCCAAATCGTAATAGAAGGTTACTACTAACCTATACAAGTCCATACCAAGAACTCTGAACTTTCATGAAAAAGTCAACGTGTCCCGTACACGTTTCCCGAGGTGAAAAACCTCAATTTGACCAACCTAATGATCTCCGATCGACCCGAAACCACCGTCATTGGATCTGGATCGTCGAAACCTTTAAAATGACACTGGGCCCACTCAAACCACTGTTCACACGTGCCCCACGCACTGGTCAACGCTGACGTCATGCTGACATCAGATGACGTCATCACTGACGACCCCTGACAGTGACACGTGTCACACTCCTATTGGCCCTCTGTCTGACATGTCAGCTGACATTGTCAGACCTGACAATGCTGACGTCATCCCTAACATGATGACGTCAGCATGATGACGTCATCAGCCATCCCTGACCTTGGTCGGGTCCTGCAATTCGGGTCGCCGTGACCCGTGGCTTGACCAGGCTGGTTCTCCCAGCTCCGGCCACTAAAACCTTCCCCGTTTGTCCCATTCTCCTCATCTCAACCTAACCTAGGGTTCTATGGGTTTAAAAACTAGAAAATGAGTCGGGAGGGTTACCTGTGATGCCAAAACCCGAAGCCCAGTTTCCAGCCGTCCTCCTTGTCGTCTCAGGCCATCCCCCGTCTTGAACCCACGTCCATTGAGCTCGTCCTGGTCTAGAGACTCAAACCCAATCGACCAAAACGATCGTTAGACGTTAGATGTTGAAGGTCTAAAAAAATGGGTTCTCGGGTTGGTTTTTGTCACCTCCGCCGTGCCCTCCGTCATGGCTGGCCGTCGTGTCCCTCAGTCCTTCATCATCACAGCCTCACACTATCTCTCTGGTCCCAGTCGCAGGTGATGAAGGAGTGTGTGTGTTGTTTGTGTTTTGAAGAAAATGGAGAAATGGTGTAATGGATGGTTTCGGGTTTGTGAGGGAATGAAGAAGAAGATTTGATCTGATGAGAGAGGGAATGATGGATGAGATGAGTGGTGAGGATTGAGTGATTAAATAAAATGAATAGCTAGGATGGAGTGATGAAAAGGTTAATTATTAAATTAATTAAATAATATTATTTAATTAAATAGATCCACAAATTAGGGGATTTTAGCCAATGGGATGAGTCCATGGGACCCACTATAAATATCGGGCCCAATCAGAAATTGCCAAATCTTCACCGTCTCGAAGTACGTGCATAGTGAAATCGAACTTCCGTGACCTGTAACTCTCCCGTTCGAAGTCCGATTTCAACGTGCCACCTGTCTATGAATTCGTATCGTCCCTATCTACGTAACGGTCCTCGACCCTTGGCCATCAGACCCCTCGGCCAAAAATTTAACATTTGACCCCTTTTAACCAAAATTACCAAAATGCCCCTAAACTTCCGAATGTCATAACTTCTTCCTCAAACTTCGGAATTGAACGTGTCACCTGTCTATGAACTCGTGACGTCCTAAACTACGTCACGGTCATCGGTCAAAGTCCATTTGACCGCTCGAATGAAAAGTCAACGTTTTGCCACGACTAGGGGCAAAACGGTCATTTCGCATCGTTCGTCCGATTTCGCCTAACTAATCACCGATTAGTTTCACTAATCGTGATTAGTCACTAATCTAATCTAGGAATTTGGGACGGGTCGTTACACCTTGGTTTACGGTTTTGGGATAAGACCCTAATTATTTAATAAAGCAAATGGTTTGATAACTAGTTTTCGAATGCATGCATACTTTTTAGTGAAGGGCATAAATGTCTTTTTGATGAAACGAATTTTTATGAAATTATTGGTTTTCGTCCACTCACAGCTTTAAATGGTTTTAATGTCTTTCAGGTTGATCGTAGATGCGGGCTGTAGCAGAGACCGAGACATCACACTCCTCCTCAAATCTTGGCGCACTCTGGATGCCCCGTTGGGGCTAATGTTGGAATTATCGCTTGTCTGACACTTCGTGTCAGATGTGAGCATGCACGTCCTGCGTTAATCCCGGGGGGATTAGGGACGGGTCCTGTCACATGGCCCATATATATCATGTGGTAAACCTCATAGTTGTGTGCGTAAGAGGTATTTTGGGATTGATTGGTTTTAGGCACCATAAATCTTAATAGGTCTTGGATACTGCTAAACCAATAAATGACAGAGATACAAAATAATATAGAGTGTGTAGCTACGCAATTAGATAAAAGTGAGCTAGATTTTAGTCATAAGTTACATGTTAGTAAAAGGCTTGAAAATAATATAAGTGAAGTAAGTGGTAGTATTAATTCTATAATTTGATATGATTAGTATGTGGTCAACTAGGATTAAACAAAAAAAAAGTCCAGATCGAGAAAAAACTCAATACTATGGAACTAAGTTTTGAGGAAGTAAAAGAACAAGTAACAAAACTTGGAGAAATCAATGATATAGACTTACACCAAGAGTTAAAGATATTCTTTCAAACCTTTTTCAAAAAATGGAGAGTTTAAAATTCCAAAACACTGGAATGGATCACCCTGGGGATAGCAAAATTCCTAGACTTTTTTATGGATCCGAGGATACAAATATCCCAGAATCTTCATCCAAAGAAGAAGAAATAAAAATGTTTAATATAAAAAAGGTTGAGACTAATTATAATTATAAAGAGTATAAAAACATACTTGATCTTCATGATTACTGGAAAACCTTGTATCAAGATCCCCAATTAACTATTGAGGAAAAAAATAAAATTCTAGAAAATATTCGGGTAACCTCCCTTAAAAATGAATCATTATCATTTCATTTTGGATAAGAGATGATGATGACGCAATATGACGAAAACACTTCGAAAGAGTCATTAGAAAAAAATGATAGGTCTGAGTTCGATCTAAAAGAACTAGATCTAGAAAAAATGAACCTCGGAGGAAAAAGAAAAGCGGAAGAACCACTAAAAAAATTTCAAAATAAAGAAGAATTTGAAAAATACTTGACAAACACTCAAGATGAGGTATTCAAAAAGGTCAAAGATGAAGGACCATCTGAACCTCAACCACAACCAATACATACTCGACAAGAAGATCTGGACAAACAAGGCGTTGCCTTAAATGGAACATATTTAGATTTAACAAATATACAATTTAAGGATCAAGAATAAGTTATAGACGACGGGGCACAATCATTGTCACATGTTATCTTAAACTAAAAGGATAGTTGGAGTAAGGAAAAATTCTTAGATTATATTGCAGTTAGTCTTCAAGGAGATGTTTTATAATAATTAAAGTATTGGGAATAGTTTGACGAAGGTAAAACCCAAAAATTTGGTTTGATAAACACTTTCAGTCTAAATAAGATATACTAACAAATTTTGCATTGGGAACAGTCCGACGAAGGTAAAACCCAAAAAGTTGGTTTGATAAACACTTTTCAGTCTAAATAAGATATACTAACAAATTTTGCACAGATTATTAAAGAAAATATATGTCTATGTCGTACCACCGGAGAAACTTTAATTCAGAATGATACAAATTTTATACTCTCTAAATTAGAGTTGTGTAATATTTTCCTATTTGAGGATTATACCAAAGTCTTTAAAAAAATACCTTTCTATGTTAGAACCTTCAGCCAGCAAATACTGGTTAAATCAGTTCTTTCATAATTTCCCTCACCATGGGATGAATTAGCTAACAAAGGCTATTCAGAATGGCTAACAAAAGCCAATAAAGCATATACTTTAGGATTTAGAATAAACTTTGTCTTAAGGTTAATCACAGAACACTGCCTGTTTTTAAAAGTAAAAAAAAAACAGGTTAAGAATAAAAATATGGATCAAAAGTGTTGTGACAAAGTTTTGAAAGAAAATTGGAAATTAGGATGTCACACCTAGAAAGTCTTTTAGGAAAAAAAAAAGTTTAAACGGAAACTTAGAAGACAAAATAAATTTTCTAAAAATAAAAAGTACGTAAGGAGAAGAAAGAAAGGTAATAAGCCTACCTCTTCAAAAAATTCAGAAGAAAATGCAAATGTTATATTTGTAATGAAGAAGGACACATAGCGCCAGGTTGCCCAAAAAAGGATGAAAGTGTTAAAAGGATGATTAAACCCTTGAAGAATAACAATTGGAAATTCTATATGGAGAAGAAATTTCTGTTATAGATGAAATCATTTATGAAGTTTCATCTGAAGAAGAAAGTTCAGATGAAGATTAACAAATTTTCATGGTAAATGAGTTACAAAATTTTATAGAACAACAAAGTTCCGAAGATGAAAATCAAAATTTAACTCTTCAATATGTTATACGTGAAATTGTTGCTTTATCTAAAGAACAACTCGAGAACTTAGAAAAAACTAAGCATTTAATAAAAAAAAAAGAAGATAAATTATCAAAATTTATGATGTTTTCTTCAAGAGTTTTTGAGCAGTTTAGTGGTAATACCACATCTAAATGCACTGAAGAAGGAACAGTAGAAATACCTATGTTCAGTAAAGAAAAAAAAATTAGAAGATGGATGAAAAAAATATCCAGAAATAAAGTATGATCATTGGATTAATACGCTTTATTCAAGTAAGGTTTGGATATCCCAATTCTTACTATTGTATTCAATAATAGGCTAAGTAATCAACTTCAGACTATTATTTGAGGAATACACTCCAATTTGGTAAATGGAGTTGTTTGGTTTAATGTTATGCCAAATTATTTCATTTCCATAACAAATGATAATATTGACAACTCAATCAAAATTAAGATTCAACTTAAAATATAAGTTTGAATCATCAATCTCAAGATTTGTCAATTCAATGGAGAACAATCCATGAATTAACAAAATTTTCAAAAATTTCAATGAAAGAAATAAATAAAAATCTTATGTAATTTTTTGAGCCCATACTTTATAAAGCTGAAATCCAGTTAAAATTAATAAATTTGAGAGATTTAAAAATACCTAAACCATGGTTATTTACAAATCTCGTAGGTGAAACTAGTAAAAAAACAAGTTTACTTGAAATGCAAGTGTTTGGTAATAATATTTACATTAGAGATAAAATGTCTCAAGGTAAACAAGATTCAGATACATATTGGCAAAGATATACTCTGCATATTGATACACCGGATCATATGTAGATTCAAGCCAAGATCGGAGTAGTGCCAAAGGAAAAGCCATTGCACTAAAAAATGTGCAAATCCTAATCCTTCTAAGATCAAGTTCTTTAAAAATAAAAAGAACCTAAGGATAAGGATGAAATAAATACAGTTCAGCTTTATCACCTTAAAGTTGGACATGATGAAATTATCTTCTCTAATCACCAAGGTAAAAAATGATTACCTATGTGTTAGGAATATTTAATTTTGTAGGCTATAAACCCTATAATCTTTGCTCCTTGATAGACACAGGAGCTACAACAAGATCATGTCAACCAAATGCACTTCCTATTGAAAAATGGATTCCAATGAAAAACCCAATACATGTTACATGAATTTATGGAACTAGTTCTTTAATACAATATAAGGTAAAACAAGTAGCTATTTGGTTACACGATGAAAAGAAATTCATTATACCAAAAATATTGTGTTTTCCAAATATGCATGGAGAATTTATTCTTGAAAATAATATTCTCTCTACATATTTTCCCTTGAATGTAAACCACAATTCAGTGTCTCGAACTCTAAACAAAGATTTTGTCGAAATTCCACTGCTTCAACAATATAAATATAGGTGCATTACAGGATTTGCGCCAATCGAGCGTGGTGACCCAGCACCAATCCTACAATAAGTAGAAGAAAATTTCCAATTAGAAACCAATCACTGGATCTATAAAATACCTGAAGAAATTTTTAGTCACGACCCATTAAAGTTATGGTCTAGAATCCCTCGATATTGTTCTCTGAAACTCAGAGATCCGAATGTAATAATTAGAGTTAAACTTATTATTTATACTCAAATGGACATTGATGAATTCGATTTCAGATCAAAGAACTTCTTGAGAAAAAATTCATAGAAGAAACTTTGAGTCCTCATTTTAGTCATGCATTTATGGTAAGAAACCATGCACAAATTAAGAGAGGAAAAGCTAGAATGATCATCAATTATAAAAGACTAAATGAGAAACTAGAATTTTATGGCTATTTCATTCCTAGAAAAGATGTCTTAGTTAATCAGACTAATGGGGCAAGTTTTTTTTAGTAAATTTGATTGTAAGTCAAGTTTTTGGCAAATCAAATTAACTGATGAGTCAAAAGCTTTAACAGCATTTAGCTCCCCAAGCGGCCATTACCAGTGGACCGTGATGCCTTTTGGCCTAAACATAGCGCCACAAGTGTATCAAATATGGATGGACAAAATCTTTAAAGACTATAAAAAATTTTGTATTGTATATATAGATGATATCTAAGTTTTCTCTACAACAAGAGATGATCATAAGCGTTATCTACAAATTTTGTGTAAAACATTCCAAAACCATGGAATAGTTCTTTCTCCTAAGAAAATGGAGGTAAAAAAAGGAGTCAGTAGATTTTTTTTGGAATCACCCTAGATTATTCTGGAATAAAATTGCAGGAACATATAATTTCTAAAATAAGAGACTTTCCTAAAAAATTGAAAGACAAAAAACAATTACAGAGTTTTTTAGGTGTTCTAAATTATGGACGAAAATTTATCAAAAATTTATTTCAGAAAGAATTACCTCTTTAAAAAAAATGATAAAAAAATTCTACTGGTCTAAATAAGATTAAAAAATAATAAGAGAAATTATGGAAAATCTAAAATAGATTCCTTAGGTTTATTTTCCTAAAACATGAGATAAACTTATCTTAAAACAGATGCCTCATATTATTATTGGGGATGTGTTCTTAAAGCAATTCCAAAAAAATATTGTAATGAAAGAGATTACAATTAAAAGAGAATGTTATTAAACCTTTGAAATCCACCATTCCAAAAAAGTTTCAAAAGAAAAGTTGATTTGTAGATACAATTCAGATAAGTTCAAACCTAATGAGATAAAATATATTACCTTTGAAAAAGAAATTTTGGCCATAAAACTTGCAATAAAAAGATTTCATATTTATTTGGCCCCTGAAGATATTATTCTTAATGAAGCAATTAGAGATTTTCAAATTAATAAAAAAGCCATAACCGATGGTCGTAGATTAAAATGGTATCATGTTCTTTCTCAATATACTTTTAATGTTGAACATGTTAAGGGAGCTAATAATTTTCTTTCAGATTTTTAAAGTTGTAAAGATCACTAAAACAAGTGATTTAGTTTTGTAGGAATGGACAAGGGTAAACAATTCTAAACTTCGGCTGTAAGGAAAACCCCTTCACACCAAAAAGTTTATGTAGTATTCCAAGGGTTTCAACCAGGAATCTATAAAAATTGAGCACTATGTCAGGCTCAGGTAAACAAATACCTTGGAGCATCTTATCAAACATTTGACAACATTGAGGACATAACCAACGCCTTCAATGAATATGTTTATTCTGCCAAAAAAGTGGCAAAAGAATCTAGCTCTGAAGTAAAAAGCTTCCATAATCTTAGATTAAAAGATCATATTTACGAAGACACTAATGGTATATGGAAAACCCATATCCAAAAAGAAAATAAAGGTTTTCGTAAATATATGACTACACTTTTCTCAAACTAGATGAAGAAGCAGCTAAATTTGAAAATATTATTTATGAAAAAGAAAAAAGAAACTTCTTCAATTAGAAATGAAAATGTTTTAATTAAATTTTTTTTGTCTCAAGATCATTTAACAAATGAATTGGGATGAAGATTTCAGTTATGAAAAAATTAATAATTTTTTTCAATTCATGGATTTAATGGGAACCACTCAATATGATCTGGTTTTTGAAAGAATTAAAAGGATTTGGATTTTTGAAAAAGCAAGAGCAATCCTTCTTGGTTTTATCTTTAAAGATATAAAAGAAAGAATCCATGATCACTAGGAGAAAATCAAAGACAAGTATTCGCGAAACCACGAGAATATCAATTGGTATGATAGAATTCCTAAGCTCCTTTTTGTTCTAAACAATGAACAAGAAAGTGAAGTTTTGGAAACCATGGAATAGGGTATTACTATCAAGGTAGTATTCCAAAACTTTTATTTTCATGAGTTTAAAAACTTTTCATGTTTTATAAAAGCTATGGTGTATGAGGTAACAAGACATTTCAAATGGAACAAATATTTGAGATTCACCATAACCAGGACACTGGGATGGAGAGGAAGAGAAAAATTCTTTCAACCTTATCAGATTTGGATGTTAACTCAGACAATTGAAGAAGAAATTCTAGAGGAACCACATGCTGAAACAAAACAAATTGTCACAAACCTCAATTGTAACGCCCCGAAAATTCGAGGATTTTAATATTGTAAATTATTGAATGAATTGACATTTTTACCTTTGTGAATTGTATGGTTAAATTGTTGACTTTTTGACTGATA
This sequence comes from Prinsepia uniflora, assembly GCA_032719365.1. Classification (NCBI taxonomy): domain Eukaryota; kingdom Viridiplantae; phylum Streptophyta; class Magnoliopsida; order Rosales; family Rosaceae; genus Prinsepia; species Prinsepia uniflora. The sequence goes on along the minus strand of CM064861.1, from coordinate 43,124,678 downwards.
GGTCAAACGGACTTTGACCGATGACCGTGACGTAGTTCGGGACATCACAAGTCCATTGACAGGTGGCACGTCCAATTCCGACGATCGGAGAAAAAGTTATGACTATCGGAAGTTCGGGGGCATTTTCGTAATTCGGACAAAAAGGGGGAAAATGTTGACTTTTCGTTTGACAACTGATTTTCACACGATTCGATTAGGTAGGTCTCGATGCCCTGAGTCCGTAGACAGGCGGCACGCTGAAATCGGACATCGGATGGCTGAGTTACGGGTCTGGAAAGTGAAAGGCATTTTGGTAATTTTGAACAGAAGGGCATTTTGGTCATTTTACAGGCCAGTTATTGTAGCAGCCGTGGGAAAACAGGGAATCTTTGTTGTACTTGGTGGTTCTGAGCAGCCCAATTGTTTAAACTTGTAATGACTGGAAAAGGGGAATTGTTTAAGCCTTTAAGGCAGTAGAACGTGGGCTAAATCATTCATCAAGCATGGGCACCATTTTTAATCAAAGATTGGACCTTTGCGGGAAACATTTTCTCAGTGGCCAGGATGGACTTCCACGAGCTGTTGGGTGGCACGGTTGATTAAACTGAGTGGGAATTTGAGTGAACTTCACTCTGCTGGACTGAGGGTCGAGTGATAGAGAGAAAAACCAGAGGAAAACCAAAATCTCGAAATTGGAGGGAAAATCGGATTTTAATTTCTGAAGCTTGTTCGACCAAATCAAGGGCTGGTTTAGTCTTCTGGGAACATTTGGAACTCAACCACGTCGACTTCGAAGGGAATCAAACACGGATTGGGCTGGTACTGAAGCCCCTGATTCTGAGAAATTTCAGAGCTAAGGACGGCCACTTACAGGTGAGTGTTGGTTCAATTGATTGTGTATTTCAGTTCATTTGGGTCCTATTATGCTTCCTGTTAAGTGAATTTGATTATGGTTTGGAAACCAGAGAGTTGTGGTGATCGACCCGTTTGGGTGATCACTGGTCGAAGGGTCGTTTGAGGACCTTTCAGGGCTAATTAATGACACAGAACCCAAATTAGATGATTAAGGAAGATTATAGGATCAAAAACGATTAAAATCGAGTAGAAATTGAGGGTTATTTGGCCGAGTCAAGCCGCGGGTGGCAGACCCGTTTAACAGGCAATCGGGTGAAGAAGGTGACACTGTAGCTACAGTGTCAAGCGCGTGACTTTCACGCGCAGCCACTTTGGGCGGCGCGTGAGGGCGCGTTGAGGCTTATCTCCGATCACGGTCAACTAGATTTTTTATCCTCTCATTATTCTGAACATTTTTAGTGAAATAACCATGTCGATCTGAGATTGTTAAGTGGGCCAGATTAGGACCGGTTGTCTCGGAAAACGTGTTCGGACGGCTTCCCCGAGCCGATTTCTGTTTCGGACTTTTTGGATGAATGTTAAGGACCTATAGTGACACTTACATGTGATCTGGACTGACAGGAATCGTACGTTAATCCCGGAACAAGTTCGTACGCGCAGTTTCGCAACGGGATCGTACTGTGAATGGGCCCGATTTCATTAAACCCTTGCATGCATAAATGTTTTTTGATTTATTTATATATATACACATGTTGGAATCAAGTAATGGTTTTGATAATCTTGAAATTATGGTTATGGTACGTTTCACGATGTTTGGGCTTGAGACCCGTCTGGTGAAATTTAAGAATGGTTTTGGATTATATATATATATATATATATATATGCATGTGGATATCGATGACTATATTTGGTACTGCACTGTATAGATCTACTCATGTGATACTGTCAAAACGGTCCCAAATCCCCCGGGATTAACGTGGGACCCGCCTGATCCCGGCTGACACGAAGGGAAAATTCCATCTCTAGCCCTCGTCGGGGCTATCAGAGTGCGTCAAGATCGTAGGAGGAGGGGAGTGATGTCTCGTCTCTGCTACAGCCCGTATCCACGATCAACCTGAAGGGCATTAAAAACAAAAATTCGTGAGTGGACAAAAACAATCATTTCCTTTAAAACATTTTCATACAAAGACATTTATGCCCTTCTTAAATACATACGCATGCATTCCAAAAACCGTTTAGTAAAACCTTCATAAAATCATTCAATTTATCAAACATAATCTCAAAATCATTCAAGGGTTCATGCCCGGTTCCCATAAACCATCATGAACCATAAATCCATTTGGGTCCTCGACCCGAAATCACAAAACAACCCGTAAATCAAATCAATAGGGAATCAGCCCAAATCACATCACATGGGTCTCAGCCCAAAACCTTTCTCAGTGAAATACCAAAACATACCATACGGGGTCTCTGCCCCAAATCACTTTCTAACTCATAAAACACAGGGTCTCTGCCCTCAAATCTCGTATACGGGGTCGCAGCCCCAAATCACTTTCTAATCATAAAACACAGGGTCTCCGCCCTCAAATCTCGTATACGGGGTCGCAGCCCCAAATCACTTTCTAATCATAAAACATAGGGTCTCCGCCCTCAATCACTTTTCCATAAAACCTCATAAAACACGGGGTCGCTGCCCCCAATTCACTTTCCATAAACCACATACGTATCGAAGTACGTATAACCCATCCGCGACACTTCCGAGAAGATACCAACTCGGGGCACACAGCCCCTAGGGAACACATCCCCGATATATGTCACGGTTAATCATATCTATACTAGTGTGCACACTACTCGGGGTCTCACTCCGAGTCTTCTCCCAGGAATCTCCATCTGGGAGGCTCAATCTCTAGATCTAGTCCGAACTCTCTCTCTCTCTCTCTCGATCTAGTCCACATATCTCTCCGGAATCTGGTCCGGGACCACATCATAAAAGTAACCACCACTCCTGGAACGGGATCCCTATGGGGATACCCACTCTGGTCCGTGGATCGTGACTCTCCAGTTCGACGTTGGAGGAGACCATATAATCAATATGGAGGGTTCAATTCATCATTTTCAAATACTTTCTTTCTTTCTCAAATACATTTCTCAATTGGGTCTCATACCCGATTCATCTCAATAGGATTCCTCGAATCCGATTCAAATCATTTTCACAGGCCTCGGCCTAAATCCACAGTTCAACAGGGTCTCATGCCCGAATACTCATTTCATAAAATGAACTGGGACTCAAGCCCGATGTTACATTCAATTGGGCTTCAAGCCCGATATCCCGAATAACTGGGCCCTAAGCCCGAACCATCAAGCAACGGGGCCTCAAGCCCGATTTCACAACCAATAGTGCCTCAAGCTCGATACTACAGTCAAATGGGCTGACTACGCTCAAACTACGCATTAAATTAAACATGTAATTCGAGTGTTATGCAATTTAAACCCTTTTTGTGTAGATGTAGTATTGATAAATAGGGATCGTTCTTAACCGGGGAAATTAGGGAACATTAATAATATGTTAGTGGAATATGAATAAAAGAATAATGAATTAGAGAATTAAATAATAAAAGAATTAAACAATCAAAGAATTAATAAATTAAAGAATAGATGAACAAGATAATAATGAATTAATGAATTACAAAGAATTAATAAATTAACGAATTAAAGAATGAAATAATAGAAGAATAAAAGGACTTAGTTGATCAAAGAATAAAGGAATTAATTAATCAAAGAATCAATAAATTAAATAATAAAGGAATGAAAGAATAAAAGCATCAAAGAATAAAAGAATAAAGAATAAAAGAATAACGAATAAACAAGGGGGGTTTTGAAGAGGTTTGTAATTATGTAAATAAGTAAAAGTATAGATAAACTCATTCTATTTCTATTCTAACTTATGCACAAAGTAGACTTCCCGTAAACACAAACTTCAACAACATACTACAATTGCAAATATTTGAATTAATCACGAAATTATACCTTCACAAACTCATATTTCTTCATACATTTTTCATATTATAAATGCACCGAACAGCGGATTTTTACTTATAATATAATTACCTTAAGTTTGTGATTTAATGCGCCGAACAGCGGTCATACATTAAATCTCTCCAAATCTACTCTAAATGCCCCGAACAGCGGATCAACATTTAGTTTCGAAATGAAGTTTAAGCTCTAAAATGTAAGAAGTGAATGATTTTTAGAAAGTAAAACACATGGAGATTATACTCAATTTTCACAAAAGATAGGAAGGAGAAACCAATACATATATTGCATTATAATTAGAACCAATAACAAATAAAAGAGTTTAAGAGAATGGAGAGCAAATGTTACACTTTTCAGATTGGATGAGAACAATGGATTGTTTTTCACAAGGAACACCGAACAGCGGCTGGAACCTTATGAAGATGGAAGAAGATTAAACAAGGAAATTCGGACTTGAACTCTCAAAATTGTATTGGAACTATTTTGCCAAGATTTCTCCTAAAAGAGGCTCAATTTTGTGCTACTTGGAAGTGATTTCAACAAGTGAAATCAACTCCTATTTATAGGGGAAAAACTCAAATTAAACCCTAGAAAATAAATAAAAACTAAACAAAAATTATAATAAAAATATTCAAAAGTGAAATGATGAGTATGGGTGGTTTTTGGGGAAGAGAAATTAAAAAAAAGAAAAGAAAAGCATGAAAAACAGCAAAGAGAGGAATCTGTCAGAACTGCTGAAAAAGGGCTCAGAATTCGGTGGAGGCGTGCTGGAAAGGTGGAGCATGGCCGGCAGGCGTGCGCTGGGCTGCAGGCCGTGTCTTCGGTAAGCGCGCGCCGAGCGCCTGGAGTTCCCTTCGGTACGCGCGCTCCGAACGAGAGAGAGAGGCAGGGGGAAGGAAGAACAAGCGGGCCTGGCTGGTGGGCTGACTTCGCTGGGCCTCACGGGCTGCTTCGCTGGGCTTCTCCTGGGCCGCACGGGCTGCTTCGCTGGGCTTCTCCTGGGCCGCACGGGCTGGGCTGGCGGGACTGAATGGGCTGGTTTGTAAATGGATTTTGGGCTGCAGAATTTTTAAAAGAGAATTAATTCACTTAATTAATATTCGTACTGATTTTCGTCCATAATTTCTTCGTTAAAATTCCGATCGACACGATTCTTTCGCCAAAATGCACCTAATTACAAACTTTATTTATTTAAACAAAAATAACACAAAATAAATTAATTTATCTAATTATTTCTTATTTTAATATTAAAAGTCAAGTATGAAGGGTATAAAATAATATAAAATAATGCTTAATTAACGACCTATCAAATACCCCCACACTTAAACTTTGCTAGTCCCTAGCAAATACTAAAATCAAACTACGAATTCAAAACAAGTAGACCCTTAACCATTTGTCTCAAATTTAATTGTTATAATCATGGCATAAAAGATTTTCACTTAAAACATTTAAGCAAATGGAATTCAAAAGTTAATATATGGTAACAAAATGTTCAACAAGTAAGATAATGAGTAAATATGGTGAAATGGAGTTCTGCACGAATAAGACAAGTATGAATCAACTCACAAGGATATGCACTCAGAAATTCACTCAATTTGTGAGGGTTTGTGTTTGCACTCAAAGTATGTGAGAAATACTCACATAATCGAAATGAAGTACTTTTGCAAAATTTCAAACAATCACCTCAAGATAAAAACAAAACATACTTGCACAAATGAACCAAAACCATAAGCTTACTCAAGTGATTGACTCAACTAATCAAAATTTACCATCTTAAGGATCATAAGGTCTTTACGAAGGTTGTAATGAGGCTAAGTTTAGAGGCAAGGAATATATAGGACAAGTGGTGCTCAAATTCGTTCCAAGACTCAATAGACTCCCAAAACGTATCATAACTTCCCAACCTTAGTGCAATGATGTCAGTAATCCATCCCTTCGAACATAGGCCTAATTTCATCTTGTTGGGCCTCGAATTCATTCTTTGTGCCGGATTTACAAATGTAAAGGACTTAACTCAAACATTCATAATCAAACCTTATTACCTTGATAAAAACTTCAATATATCTTTCTTTCTTTTTTTCTTCTCTTTTTTTTTTCAATTTTTTTTTTTTTTCATATATCAAGGTAATAACATGTGTCAAAAATACAACAATGTTTGAGTAAGTAAATCCACAAAATACACATAAAAGTCTTTCAATATCATCATTTTCTCTTTACATAATCATTATGTCTTCAACCGAGTCCTTGGAACAAAGGTAAAAGATGTCTATACTAAGCTCAAGTGTTTAGATAATCATGGTGAGGAAAGAAAGGCTTAATGTGGGCTCAAAAGGGGTAAAACTAAGGGGGTCGCAACTTGTGCGCACAAAATAGGGAACATGGATGTTTGAATTTGTGGTGTTAACCCTAATGCCTTAATCATTTCCAAAATCAGAGAATTTATTGACTTAAAAGCTTTGAAAATCACATAGAATAAGTTCTAGTGCTCTAGAGTTCATTAAAAGCTATGGCAAGCAGTTATGAGGCATATGTATATCAATTTAAACAAAGAACTTATGAATCACTCATCAAAGATGTATATAAGTTCTAAAGCTCACATAAGGTTCAAATGATTCATACTTATCATATCATGCTTATTTATGTACCAATTTACATGCATTATCTTCAAGTAGTAACACTTAATCACAAAATATTAACAAACAAATTCAAGTTGTAGTGATCATCTTTATAGCCATAACATATTCATTTCCGTTCATTTATATCATTGACAAGTTAAAGGGCAACTTGATGATTCGTAAAAACACTACGTTAAAACAAAAAGACTCAAGAAAGCAATAATAATTTTTTATTTATTTATTTATTTTTTTTTATATTATTTATTTTTTATTTTTTATTTTTTTTTGAGAAAGAAATAAAACAATTGAAAATTAAGAAAGACTTAATAAAACAATTTCAAATGCACAAATAAATTTGTAAACCATTCCCCCACACTTAAATTCTACATTGTCCTCAATGTAGGAAAATACGAAGTAATTTGAACATAGAATCAAAGTAAGGAAGATGATTTAAGAAAATGAAATAAGAAAGAAAAACATAAAAGAGAGTGAAGGGTTGAAAGAAAGCAAATCTGTGTTGATGACTCCTTCACACTCGCGAACACATTGGGTTGCCTCCCAACAAGCGCTTGAAGTTTAACGTCCATCCAGCCTAGACCAAATTTAGTTCATCTGATGGGACGTCGTAGCACTCTTTCTGACTCCACATCGTGCTCGCCAATTGCCTCGATATAAGGCTTCAATCTATGGCCATTGACCTTGAACTCTTTTCCAGTTCCAACGTGTTTTATCTGTATGGCTCCATGGGCAAAAATATTAGTGATAACAAAAGGTCCTACCCATCTAGAACATAACTTACCAGGAAAGAGTCTAAGCCGAGAGTTGAACAGCAAAACTTTCTGGCCAATGTCAAATGCTTTACTCTTGATCTGTTTGTCATGAAATGCCTTTGTCTTTTCCTTGTAGATCAGAGTGCTTTCAAATGCATCATTTCTGATTTCCTCAAGCTCACTCAGCTGGAGCTTCCGATGCAGACCGGCGTCATCTAGCTTGATGTTGAACGTTTTGACGGCCCACCATGCTTTATGCTCTAGTTCCACCGGAAGGTGACATGCTTTACCGTACACCAACCTATAGGGAGACATTCCTATAGGTGTTTTGTAGGCCGTCCTGTATGCCCAAAGTGCATCATCCAACCGTTGGCTCCAATCCTTTCGATTAGGACCCACAGTTCGCTCTAGTATCTTCTTGATCTCTCTATTATTGACTTCCGCCATTCCACTCGTTTGAGGATGGTAAGGTGTAGATACTCGATGAGTGACACCATACCGTTTCAGTAAAGCTTCAATGGTCTTGTTGCAGAAATGACTTCCTCCATCACTTATTAGGACCCGCGGGATCCCAAACCTGGAAAGAATGTTAGTTCTGAGGAAATCTGCAACAGTTTTAGAGTCATTAGTCCTGGTGGCCTTAGCTTCCACCCATTTTGATACATAATCAACGGCAAGTAAGATATAGAGATAGCCATTAGATTGAGGAAACGGACCCATAAAATCGATACCCCAAACATCAAATATTTCAACAGTAAGAACATAATGTTGTGGCATTTCATCCCTGCGTCCTAAGTTTCCTGATCTCTGACATTTATCACAGGCTAAGCAAAATGAATGTGCATCTTTAAAAAGTGTGGGCCAATATAGTCCAGATTCTAAGATTTTGAGTGCAGTTTTTCTAGATCCAAAGTGGCCTCCACAAGCATGGCTATGGCAGAACTCTAGGACTGACCTATGTTCAATATCAGGGACACATCTCCTAATCAATAAATCTGCACAGTGTTTCCACAAATAAGGTTCATCCCAAATATAGTGCCTAGCATGCTTCTTAAGTTTATCTTTTTGTGCACGGGAGAGGGTGGTGGGCAACTGCTTGGTGACTAAATAATTGACAATATCAGCATACCAAGGAGTACCTCCCTCGATTCTGAAGAGTTGTTCGTCTGGAAACATCTCTTGAATCGCCACAGGATCTCGCTCATGTGCAATGCGACTCAAATGATCCGCCACCACGTTCTCTACGCCTTTCTTATCTTTAATCTCGATGTCAAACTCTTGAAGAAGAAGAATCCATCGGATCAGTCTTGGTTTCGCTTCCTTCTTGGCTAGGAGATACTTCAGTGCTGCATGATCAGTGTAAATAATGACTTTAGTTCGAAGTAGATAAGAACGAAATTTATCTAAAGCAAATACAACAGCAAGCAACTCCTTTTCTGTAGTGGTGTAGTTCATCTGGGCATCATTTAAGGTTCTGGATGCATAGTAGATGGTGTAGGGCTTCTTATCCCGCCTTTGTCCGAGTACGGCTCCAACTGCATAATCAGAGGCATCGCACATTAGTTCAAAGGGTAAGGACCAATCAGGGGCACAAAGAATGGGGGCAGTGGTTAAGAGATTTTTAAGCTTTTCAAAAGCTTCCTGATAGTCTGCATCAAAGACGAAGGGTGTCTCCTTCTGAAGCAGTCGGCATAAGGGCCTTGCAATGTGGGAGAAGTCTTGGATAAATCTTCTGTAAAATCCTGCGTGACCAAGAAATGAACGGATTCCTCTCACCGAAGTGGGAGAGGGTAAGTGGCGCACAGTATCAACTTTAGATTTATCGACTTCAATTCCTCTTTCAGAGACAATATGGCCCAAGACTATCCCTTGTCTAACCATGAAATGGCATTTCTCCCAGTTAAGTACCAGATTAGTTTCGACACACCTTTGTAAGATAAGTGCTAAGTGTTCTAAGCATGCATCAAAACTATCCCCAAAGACACTAAAATCGTCCATAAATACTTCAATTATTTTTTCGACGTATTCAGAGAAAATAGAAAGCATGCATCTTTGGAAAGTACCTGGGGCGTTACATAAACCGAAAGGCATTCTTCGGTAGGCAAAAGTGCCAAAAGGACAAGTGAAAGTCGTTTTATCTTGGTCATTTTGAGCGATACAGATTTGATTGTACCCGGAATAACCATCAAGAAAGCAATAATAGGAGTGACCTGCTAACCTTTCAAGCATTTGATCAATGAAGGGCAAAGGAAAGTGATCCTTCCTAGTTCCTTTGTTCAGGCGTCGATAGTCGATGCAGACTCTGTATCCGGTCACTGTTCGCTGGGGCACTAGCTCTCCTTCACTGTTCGCAACAACTGTGACTCCACTTTTCTTTGGGACTACTTGGACTGGTGAGACCCATTTGCTGTCTGAAATTGGGTAGATGACACCACAGTCCAAGAGTTTGATGACCTCTTGTTTCACAACTTCCATCATCGGAGGATGGAGGCGACGTTGGGCTTCGCGAGAGGGCTTTGCATCATCTTCTAGTAAGATTCGATGCACACAGGTTGTAGGGCTGATTCCCTTGATATCTGACAGAGTCCATCCAATGGCTGTCTTGTACTTTGTCAAGACTTGTACCAGTCTATCTTCCTGTGACTCGGTTAGTGCAGAAGACACTATGACGGGCAGAGTGTCGTCCGAGCCAAGATAGGCATACTTCAGGTGGTTAGGCAAAACTTTGAGCTCGAGAACTGGGGCCTGAATCACTGAAGGAGGAGTGGCATTAGTACTAATTGGAAATGACGAGGGTACCTGATGATTCACCATTCTGGGGGTCTCATTTAGGGTCATGACTTCATCCCAAATTCGAGGTTCTAGTTCGTAATCCGTATCCTCAACCAAGGCGTCCCCTGATTGTGTTAGGCCAACTCCTTTCTGGATTATCATGTTGAGTGTGTCTTCTCGAATTGAATCAAAATGTTTCTCTGCGAGAGAAGTGCACACGTCAACAGAAAAAGTAGTATGAGTTGCGGAACTAGGGTACCTCATGGCATCAAAGATGTTGAAGCCAATCTCCTCTCCGTCTACTTCCATAGTTAATGTTCCATTGAACACATCAATCTTTGTCTTGGCAGTTCTCATGAATGGTCTTCCCAACAGCATTAGTGGAGCTTGATTCGTAGGGGAATCCTCCATGTCTAGGACATAAAAGTCAGCTGGGAAGATGAGCTGGTTAACCTGCACAAGAACATCTTCTATGTATCCCTTAGGATACACATTAGAGCGATCGGCTAACTGAATGATAATATCGTCATGCTGTAATTTACCTAGACCTAGGGCAACATATAGTGAATATGGCATAACATTAATGGATGCTCCTAAGTCTAGCATGACTTTATCAAATGACTTGTTACCAATCACGCAGGGAACAGAAAAACTCCCTGGATCCTTCAACTTTGGGGGTAGCCGACGCTGGATTACAGCAGAAACTGTTTCACTCACCATCACAACCTCCTTCTCCCTCGTCTGGCGCCTTGGAGTGCATAACTCTTTCAGAAATTTTGCGTATTTCGGCACTTGTTTGATGCACTCGATCAAGGGCATGTTGATTTGAACCCTTTTGAAGATCTCCAAGATTTCCTCATCGGATTCATTCTTCTTAGATTTGGCAAGCCTACTTGGAAATGGTGCATGCACAAACGGGGAATTAGTAACAACCGAACTTGAAGGGATTGGGTTATTACCTTGTGTGTGGGTAGGTTGAACTGGCGGTTGTGTCATGGTGGTCTTAGTTGCCACCTTGTGCTTTTCAGCCTCAGAAACGGCTGGATCTGGTTCTATTTCTCCGAGCACTTTACCACTTCGAGTGGTGATTGCATTGGCTTCAGGTCTTACATTTGGGTTGGGTGTAGGTTGAGGTGGAAGCACCCCGCTAGCTTGGATCTTACCCATGAAGTCCACGACCTTGCCCATTTGGTCCTTGAGATCAGCGATGTCTTTTTGTTGATTTTGCTGACCTGTGACAAGAGCCTGAGTTGACGCCATTAGTATTTGCTGCCCTTGGGAAAGAGCAGCTAGCATTTTATCATAATCAGGATTAGAAGATGAAGAAGTATGATTATTTGCATGATTATGAGAAAAGTTAGAAAATGGGACCGGGGGCCTTGGTTGCCATGTGGGCCTTGGTTGCGATGTGGGCCTTGGGAACTGGTCTGGGACACGGTTTGGCCCAGTCGACATGTGCTGAGGGTTTAGGACATTGTTCGGATCTCTCCAACTGTAACCTTGGGTCCTTGGCCCTCCTTGATAGCCTCCAATGGCGTGTGCCATTTCAGTTCCGGAGTCTTCTTCCCTTGCAGTGTAGGGACATTGTTCCTCAAGATGGCCTTGAGAGCATATGGAACAAACTGGAGCTACCTGTTTCTTTAGCTCAAGCATATTCGAAAGCATAGAGGTGATTTTATCTAACTTTGAATCATTTATAGCATGGGAACTTACCTCATGTACCTTTCTAGAAATAGGATCGGCACCTTCGTATTGTGCATCATTGAGTGCACGGCTTTCAAGTAGTGCACGACCATCTACTAGGCTCCGAGCTAAGAAACTTCCATTAGCTGCAGCATCGAGCAGTCCTCTATCCCAACCTTTAAGTCCTTCATAAAAGTAGGTTAAAAGATAGCCTTCTGTGATCCCGTGAGTAGGGCATGAAGCACAAAGTTCCTTAAACCTCTCATAGTACTGGCTGAAATTCTCATCATGTTCTTTCTGCTTGATTCCAGTGATCTCTTTTCTTAAGACCGTAATCTTTGAGGCAGGGAAGTACTTGGTAAGAAACTCCTGAACCAACTTCTCCCAAGAGTCAATATGATTGGGTGGGAGACTTAAAAGCCATACCCGTGCTCTTTCTTCCAAGGACAATGGGAAAGCTTTCAGCTTCATGATTTCCAAGTCCGCATCATCCGGACACATACTACTAATGATGAATTGGAACTCCGTTAAGTGTTTGTGTGGATCTTCATTTCTGATTCCACGGAACTTGGGTAGTTGATGAAGAACTCCACTCTTAAGCTCAATATCTTTCTTGTTGGTTCGAGGCTCGGGATACTGGATGCAGAAGTCTGTAGTGCCATTTGTGTTTGCACATGTCTGCTCCCGGATACTCAGGTTTCGTGCCATGGTTATCGGTGTTCCGAAAATCTGTTCTTCTTCTGAATTACTCTTCTCGCTTTTGGACTCACCGAATATTGGGGATGGAGGTTCGAACGAACTGGTTTGCTTAAGTGCGTCTCTGAATGTGGCGTTGCTTGGTGAGATGTCAAGTTGTCTTCTCAGCCGATCATGCTTAGATTGATGAGCACGCATTCATAAGTTCGTACCTCTATGAAAACAAAACTCTAAGTTAGAAGGCAAGTATACACAAGAAGAGATAATAAGAGTAAGATAGTAGAGATTTGCATAAAGTATCACATAAATGGAAACCAGGATTAACAAAAAATTACGTTAATGGAAAGAAAATGCACAAGTTCCAAATTCAAACTAATAATGCAATAAATAGAGTTTTAGAGTGTCATGAATAACTTTCTCCTTCCGCTTCTCATAGTACTTTCCTTGGCGTACGGCCTGCGCGTACTGATAACCACCATTCCACCATTCATCATTAATCATGGCCAGTTGAGATAGATGTAACGCGAGAAGCAAGGATAATTTTAAGAGCACCCCGAGGCTAGCTTGGCATATACTCCATTGGTGTTCCCTTTCTTAATCCAAAACTTGTCACCAGTCATAACTCTCCTAGACACCATAATTAATCCAAATGATGACGTAGAGAATTACCAAACCCTAGTGTTTACAAACTCCGCCCCAACCTCATGTCCATAGATTCGAGTCTATGGTATGTGGTGATGAAATCCACACATCATGAAGGGTTAAGGAGAAAGTAAATACGAGGGGCACTACCTGTTCCCGAAAGTAAGATTTTGAAGAAAAAGGGACTAAGAGATTCATGCAACTCTAAAACAATTAATAGGAAACAATACTTACACTTTAGGAAATTCAAAGATGAATAAAGTTTCATAAAAAAAATTTTTTTTTTAATTTTTTTTTTAAATTTTTTTTTTAAATTTTAATTTTTTTTTTTATTTATTCCGAATTTTCTTTTTTTTTTTCATTTAAAATTTAAAGTTTAACAAGACATAAACAAATAATTGATTACATAAAAATAAAATATGTGTAAACGTAAAGTTAGTGGAACATAAAGGTTATGGAATAAAATTAAAAGAAAGTTAATGGAATAAATAAAAGTAAAAGTAAAGAAAAGTGATCATATAAAATATGCATTTATGACAAGTATCAAATTTAATATGAACAAATATATATAAAAAAATAAAATAAAAATTATGAACATTTATGAACAAGTATAAATTAGAAATTAAGAATAAGTAAAGTATGAACATTATTAACAAAAATAATAAGAACAATAATAAGATGGATAAATAAAATTTAAACAAGTAAGTAAATGTTATAAACAAATATAATATTAACAAAAATAAAATTTATAAACAAGTATAATATGCACAATTTATATACATACACTAACAAATTAAAATGATTTTCAATTTCCCCGGCAACGGCGCCAAAAATTGACTACGCTCAAACTACGCATTAAATTAAACATGTAATTCGAGTGTTATGCAATTTAAACCCTTTTTGTGTAGATGTAGTATTGATAAATAGGGATCGTTCTTAACCGGGGAAATTAGGGAACATTAATAATATGTTAGTGGAATATGAATAAAAGAATAATGAATTAGAGAATTAAATAATAAAAGAATTAAACAATCAAAGAATTAATAAATTAAAGAATAGATGCACAAGATAATAATGAATTAATGAATTACAAAGAATTAATAAATTAACGAATTAAAGAATGAAATAATAGAAGAATAAAAGGACTTAGTTGATCAAAGAATAAAGGAATTAATTAATCAAAGAATCAATAAATTAAATAATAAAGGAATGAAAGAATAAAAGCATCAAAGAATAAAAGAATAAAGAATAAAAGAATAACGAATAAACAAGGGGGGTTTTGAAGAGGTTTGTAATTATGTAAATAAGTAAAAGTATAGATAAACTCATTCTATTTCTATTCTAACTTATGCACAAAGTAGACTTCCCGTAAACACAAACTTCAACAACATACTACAATTGCAAATATTTGAATTAATCACGAAATTATACCTTCACAAACTCATATTTCTTCATACATTTTTCATATTATAAATGCACCGAACAGCGGATTTTTACTTATAATATAATTACCTTAAGTTTGTGATTTAATGCGCCGAACAGCGGTCATACATTAAATCTCTCCAAATCTACTCTAAATGCCCCGAACAGCGGATCAACATTTAGTTTCGAAATGAAGTTTAAGCTCTAAAATGTAAGAAGTGAATGATTTTTAGAAAGTAAAACACATGGAGATTATACTCAATTTTCACAAAAGATAGGAAGGAGAAACCAATACATATATTGCATTATAATTAGAACCAATAACAAATAAAAGAGTTTAAGAGAATGGAGAGCAAATGTTACACTTTTCAGATTGGATGAGAACAATGGATTGTTTTTCACAAGGAACACCGAACAGCGGCTGGAACCTTATGAAGATGGAAGAAGATTAAACAAGGAAATTCGGACTTGAACTCTCAAAATTGTATTGGAACTATTTTGCCAAGATTTCTCCTAAAAGAGGCTCAATTTTGTGCTACTTGGAAGTGATTTCAACAAGTGAAATCAACTCCTATTTATAGGGGAAAAACTCAAATTAAACCCTAGAAAATAAATAAAAACTAAACAAAAATTATAATAAAAATATTCAAAAGTGAAATGATGAGTATGGGTGGTTTTTGGGGAAGAGAAATTAAAAAAAAGAAAAGAAAAGCATGAAAAACAGCAAAGAGAGGAATCTGTCAGAACTGCTGAAAAAGGGCTCAGAATTCGGTGGAGGCGTGCTGGAAAGGTGGAGCATGGCCGGCAGGCGTGCGCTGGGCTGCAGGCCGTGTCTTCGGTAAGCGCGCGCCGAGCGCCTGGAGTTCCCTTCGGTACGCGCGCTCCGAACGAGAGAGAGAGGCAGGGGGAAGGAAGAACAAGCGGGCCTGGCTGGTGGGCTGACTTCGCTGGGCCTCACGGGCTGCTTCGCTGGGCTTCTCCTGGGCCGCACGGGCTGCTTCGCTGGGCTTCTCCTGGGCCGCACGGGCTGGGCTGGCGGGACTGAATGGGCTGGTTTGTAAATGGATTTTGGGCTGCAGAATTTTTAAAAGAGAATTAATTCACTTAATTAATATTCGTACTGATTTTCGTCCATAATTTCTTCGTTAAAATTCCGATCGACACGATTCTTTCGCCAAAATGCACCTAATTACAAACTTTATTTATTTAAACAAAAATAACACAAAATAAATTAATTTATCTAATTATTTCTTATTTTAATATTAAAAGTCAAGTATGAATGGTATAAAATAATATAAAATAATGCTTAATTAACGACCTATCATGGGCCTCCATCCCGATGTTACAACCAAATGGGCCTCAAGCCCGAATCATAAATCAACGGGACCCTCGGTTCGATCGTATAACTCAAATGGACCCTAGGTCCGATCCCTCATCGAATCAAATGGACTCCAAGTCCGAGAGCTTGTAAACCAATTGGGTCTTGTGCCCGATTTCATATTTCCAAATCAAAAACCAAATCATTAAACTCTCATTGAAAACCTAGCACGTATAAACATCGTATAAAACCGAAAATCTCGAAATACGTGCAAATACGTAAATCCTAGGCTACCACAAACAATTTGCACTCATGGAAACACAAAACATGTATTAAAAGCATTTATAAACATTTATGCATGCCTTAATTTCGAAAGAAGGGTCCACTCACAGACCGTCCGAGCTGCCGCCTCGATTTGCGTGCCATAGGCTCTCCCGAACCGATCACTATCACCGGGACTCCCAAACCTGTCCAATTTTAATAGAAGGTTACTAACTACTTAATTAACCTCCCATTAAAGCCCCGTAATTTTCCCGAACTTTTAACTATTTTTTAAACCGACCCTAACCCTTCCGACAACCCGAAACCTATCGAAACGATGTCCGATTGACGCGAGACCAGTCCTAAAATCTTCGTTACATCGAATAGAAGATTTCATATGTGGAACACTTCCCCAAATTATGGCCCACGCACCATCACGCGCCCCTAGAAGGTCCAAAATACTGTTCATCATCCCTAACCTCCAGCTTTACTATGCTGAACCAGTTTTACTGTTCATGCACTGTGCTGAACCGGCGTGACCGGTTCAGTGCTTTTCCTCCCTTATTTTGGTCCGATTTCAACCCTAATTAATCCTATAATTCATATCTCTTCATTCCCTATCAATTCCAATCATCAAAACAACCTAAAAACCCCTAAATTCCATGGTTCAATTCTTGAACCATACGGTTCAAACGTCCTAAAATTCACCCATGGCTTCACAGCTGTCCTACACCTCCCAAAAAAATTCCATTAGATAACCCCCTAAACTCATTCTAATCACCTAGAATCAACTATAGCATGTAAAACCAAAATAAAATGCAAAAGGGTTCAACCGTGTACCTCACTGGTTCTTTGCCTCCACGCCGCTGTTCACGGCGGTTCTGGCCGCCCAGCAGCCGTCCTTAGTCTCTCACAACCCTCTCTGGTCACTCAGGCCTGCTCCTCTGGGATTGGGTTGGATTGGTTTGAATGGTTGGGTGAGATCGGGTAATGGGTGTGTGTTTGAACGAAGAAAATGAAAATGCACGGTGAAGGGAGATGCATGAATACAATTTGGGTGGCCTGTGGATGGGTGACACTTGTCACTCATCCATTGAGCCTCCATTAAATATCTGGGCCCTACTAAAGTCCAAAAGTTAGGTCGTTTCGTAATTCGTGCAATAGTACCCTTGAACTTTCGTGAACCGTAACTTCGACGTCGAACGTCCAAATTTGACATGCCGCCTGTCTATGGATTCGTATCGTCACGATATACGTAACGGTTCTCGGCCCTCGGCCATTGGACATCCCGGTCAAAAAGTCAACTATTTGGCCCTTTTAACCAAAATTACCAAATCACCCCTAAACTTCCGAACGTCATAACTTCCTCCTCGAACGTTGGAATTGAACGTGCCACCTGTCTATGAACTCGTGACATCACGAACTACATCACGGTCATCGGTCAAAGTCCATTTGACCACCAGAATGAAAAGTCAACGTTTTACCCACGCTAGGGGCAAAACTGTCATTTTGCATCGTTCGTTCGATTTCGCCCAACTAATCACCAATTAGCCTCACTAATCGTGATTTGTCACTAATCTAATCCTGGAATTTGGGACGGATCGTTACAGATACTGTCTCCTCCGGATGTGGTACCCCGGAGCGGTCACGACGCATTGCCTGTAAGAGGCAATTCTACGGAGGAACCGGACCGTAGAATGACTCAGAAACAGGATTTCTATGATTGGACGTCTGGGACGTCAAGCATCTGGGACGCTAGGCATCTGGGATGCCGTACCCGGACTGTGTTCGGGGATTGGACTCAGGATTGAGACCCTGAGTGGCACGCGTAGCCTTGGGACTATGACCTTATTGGACGTCAGGGACGTCGGACATCTGGGATGTCAGGATTGGAGTGTATAGTGCAGTGGCTTTGGTTATGTTTATGGTTTTATTATATGCCTTATGGTTTATTTTATATGATTTATGGTTTTAAATGCTGATGCATGTATGTTTGGAAAACGAAGGGGTAAAATTATATGTTTTACTTATTAAACTGTTTTTATAAACTTAGAGTTTCGGCCCACTCACCCTTAATGTTTTGGTAACCCCTCCACGCTGTGCTACTGAGGTAGAGGAGGATCCTGAGGCTGAGGCATAGATCTACTTCTGCGTACCTGAACCCCTGTTGGGTTGGTTGACCCGCAGGATTAATTTAGAGTCGTGCTCGGAACTTGTAATTTTGGACTTTATCCCTTGTCTGTCATCTGTTAAATTTCAGATTTGATGTATAACTTTAATTTGGTTATTTATGTATTTGAACTTTTGAGGTTAAATTTGGAATGTTGGTTCGGGTGTCTGACGGGAGCAGGGCACGTCCCCTTGTGGTCCCCGTGTGATTGGGGCGGGTCTTGTCATCAATCCTGAAATAACTTGGATTGACAGCTTGATTCACATTTCAAAAATTGCAAGACAGTTTTTGGACTCTCGTAACTTGATGAAAGCCATAGATAGGAGAATAATTTTCATTACAGGACTAGCTTCTACTTATCCATTTTTGAAGATCAGAAAGTACAAGATATGAATTTAATAAGAAAATTGGCCGACCAGAGTTGAACACTGGATTTTCCTATTGAATTAGAAATTGCTACAGAGGAGCAGAAAGTTCATAGACAAATTGAAAATCAAATGGAAATGAGTTTAGAGGATGAAGACGATGTCAAATATGCCAACATAAACAACATACTAGAAGCGTTGTTGGCCTTGAATCTTGTCAAAACTATGATAAAATTCTATAATAATTTACACAACTATTTTGGTAATGTTGTCAAAACCAACCACATTACTATCATTGATTGAAGAAGAAAAAAAAAACAAAAGAAGGTGAAGACTCAGGCACATAGCAAATGAGAAAAAATGGCAATGAAGGAAAGGAAAAGTTTCCAACTTTAGCCTCAACAAAATGATAAAGAAGAAGTTTATTCGGGTAGACGTGGCACTCGATTGTAACATTCATGTGTTAAACTATTAGGAATGCGAGATGTAAAGAGAGAAATGGAACAGCGGATCCGTTCTCCTATTGGGGCCTCTCCGCATAAGTCGGGCCTCGAACAAAGTGGCTTGGCCCGCTTGTTGTTTGTAGATAAAGCACAAACAGACTCCGCTGAGTCTCAAGGGACGTTCAGTGGCGCAGAGAGCAAAATGGGCACTCTGTTCAAGTTCTACAGACCCTTGTTCTCAATCCCCTACTCGACGTGGACGGTTCAACTCGGAACTCAGCGTTTCCACAGCTTATTGAAGCCCAAAAGGAGAATTCGCTGCGTGAGTACTTCGAGCCGCTTTCAGCCGTCGATTGTAGGCATCGGGAAATCAGAGAGTACAGAATCGTCGGAGCTGTGGCTGCACAACACAATGAGTAGGAAAAAGGAGGTTTTTCGGCCGAAAATTGAAGGGAAGGTGGGCATGTATGTTTGCGGAGTTACAGCCTATGACCTCAGCCATATCGGCCATGCACGGGTCTATGTTAGCTTCGATGTTCTATACAGGTCCATTCTCTTATCTTTTTTTATTTTTCCTTTCGGCTTTTGTTAATGCTGATTTCATACTTATTGTTTTGGGAAATAGGCAGATATCTTAAGCATTTGGGATATCAAGTCACCTATGTTCGGAATTTCACAGACGTTGATGATAAAGTAAGCTTCTTTTCCCTGTTCTAAACATTTCCAGCTATGAAGTT
This sequence comes from Prinsepia uniflora, assembly GCA_032719365.1. Lineage (NCBI taxonomy): Eukaryota > Viridiplantae > Streptophyta > Magnoliopsida > Rosales > Rosaceae > Prinsepia > Prinsepia uniflora. The sequence goes on along the minus strand of CM064861.1, from coordinate 43,104,917 downwards.
TCAGACTTGGCTGATGGGTATTAGATTTTCAGTTCAATAATATGTTTGTTTCCTACATGCATGTGATTTTTTTCATTCACATTGTGCTACTTAGTTTCTCTATTGCAGTTTGAGCCGTTGTTTTGAACGTCTTGTTCTTAGATGTGGTGGGTAGCTCTTAAATGTATTGATATGGCTTTGATAATTTTTCGTTTAGAAAGGTTGGATGCCAAGTACCGATTACTTTCCACATTGGTATGACAGGAAAGCTGAGTCTGCACTTTTCAAATTCTGTAGATAATTGTTCGAGCCAAAGAGTTAGGGGAGGATCCAATCAGTTTGAGCAGACGTTACTGTGAAGAGTTCAATCAAGATATGACCTATCTTTATTGCCTGCCTCCTTCGGTGGAACCACGAGTGTCAGATCATATGCCACAGATCATTGATATGATAAAGAAGGTACGATTTTTCAGTCAAATTTTGAATCACGTAACTTGTGACGTTTAGGCTTTCAGCACATTTTCCTTTGTCACAAGGGACGTGCACTCACTCTTATTAGGTTTTGCTTTGTCCTTTTTGTGTTTTTTTCTTTGGAGGAATTGTTATTTACTTGTATCCCCTAGATCTTTTTCCAAGTTTATAGATCATAGTGTTGAAGAATTGGCTCGGCAAATACCAAGAATTAGTGTTTGACTAGGAATACTAGTTTGACTAGGATTCCAAGTTAATCTAGTGTTTCCATATAGGATTAGGAAAAGTATTCCATAACCCTCTAGAGATTAGGAAATAAGTTATCTTTCCATTTCCAAAGAGGAATAGGAATTTCAATATGCTAAGGAGTGTAACCTAAGTCCTATACATTATAAATAGGCCTCTTAGGAGTCCTTACGTACACACCGAAAAATAAGACAGCAGTAAACAAAGAAGTCATACACGGGTATAAGAGCAAAAGAGTGATTTGAGAGATCGTGAGCTAGGGTTTGGGGATTAGGTCAGGATTCTACATAAGTTCTTGTAATCTTGTTATCTTCATAGTGCTAGTGATCTCTTAAGGAGGTCACACGAGGACGTAGGCAAAGATTAGCCGAACCTCGCTAAATTCTTGTGTTCGTGTGTGTGGCGTGTTTACTTTATTGTTCATCTATATTCCGCATTATCTTAGCATCATCCTATTGTTTGCATAGTCACCTAAGTCTATCAAGAAACAAGATCAATAAAGGGACATAATTTACAACAATTGGTATCAGAGCTCCTGGGAAAGTGTTTTTTTGAGTTGGCGGGTGTCAAGGAAAACATGAGCAACGACGTGAAGACTATGATCAAGCCATTTGACGGGAAAGAGAACTTCACGTTATGGCAGAGGAAGGTGAAAAACGTCCTGATCCAACAAGATCTGCAGGAGGCTCTTCTCGGTACAGAGAAAAGGACAACTGGCATAACAGATGCGCAATTGCAGAAGATGGACAGGAAGGCGAAGAGTTTTATAGAGCAGCACCTTGCGGATAATGTATTGCTTCATATCGACGAGGACATGAATTCTAAGGAAACATGGGATAAGTTGGAGAAGCTATTTAGGGGTAAAACTTTATCCAACAAACTCTTCTTAAAAGATGAACTATTTAGCCTTCGGATGGAAGAAGAGGGAGACTTGCAAGAACATCTAAGCAAGTTTCAGAATTGTGTTGCGAATTTATCCAAGGTGGATGTAAAATATGAGGACGACGACAAGGCACTCTTAATGCTAAGATCTCTACCGCCTTCGTTCAAGCACCTCAGAACCACATTGATGTTCGGTAAGGATACTCTGAAGTTAGATGAGGTTACTGAAGCCATTCAGTCCTATATCAAGATGGACAAGAACACTGAAAGCTCTCAAGCACAAGGTCTTTATGTTAAAGGCACAGAGAGAGGCAGATCAGAGAAAAGACCGGATAAACCAGGAAACAGAGGTAGATCAAAATCTAAAGGAAAAGGTAAAAAGGGTTGTTTCGTATGTGGTGCTTCAGATCATTGGAAGAAGAACTGCAACATATGGAAAGAAAGGAAAGCAAAGGCGATGGCAGGGAACTCAAACGCAGCCAGTGTTGTAACTTCTGAGGATTACAACGGAGAGCTCCTTGCAGTATCATCCAGCTCTAGTGTTTTTGAATTTTGGATTTTGGATACGGGATCTTCATTCCACGTGTGTTCTATCAAAGAATGGTTTGATACATATGAGGAAACCAGCATCGGAGAAGTGTTAATGAGAGATGACTCACCACTTATGATCCAAGGTATTGGATCAATTAAAATCAGAATGCACGACGGGGTTGTTAGGAAATTGGACAAGGTCAGACATATTCCAAAATTAAAGAAGAACCTTATATCTCTCGGTACCTTTGACAAGGCAGGGCTAAGATACTCAGCTGAAGGAGGGATACTCAAGGTTGTCAAAGGATCCCTTGTCGTAATGAAAGGAGAAATCCAACCTAATCAACTATATAAGCTTCGAGGAAATACAGTAGTAGGTGGAGCAGCAGTATCCACGAAAGGTGATACTAACGACAAGACTGAGCTTTGGCACTTTAGGCTCGGGCACATGAGTCAGAACGGTTTGCAAGAGTTATGCAAGAAGAATAAGCTAGAAGGTGTCAATTATTGCAAACTAGATTTATGCAAATACTGTATCCTTGGGAAACAAACAAATACGTCATTCAAGCTTGCGAATAGTGAGGAAAGAAGCAAAAATCTGTTGGAGTATATTCACACAAACGTTTGGGGCCCTGCACCAACCAGATCCATGGCAGGTTCCAGGTATTTTATCACATTCTTAGATAATTTTCCGAGGAAGATTTGGGTCTATTTCATGAGGGATAAATCTGAAGCTTTCACTAAGTTTAAAGAGTGGAAAGCTGCTATAGAAAATCAGATTGGACGAAAAATCAAATACCTAAGGAGTGACAACGGAGGTGAATATAAGGACAACAGCTTACTAGAGTTTTGCAAAGAACAAGGCATTAAAAGACATTTTACAGTGAAGAAAACTCCCCAACAAAATGGTGCTGCTGAGAGGATGAACATAACTCTCATGGAAAGAGAGAAGCATGAGATTTCATGCTGGATTACCAGATATGTTCTGGGCAAAAGCAGTCAACCATGCTTGCTACTTGGTTAATCGATCACCATCAAGGGTTCTCAATTCTAAGTGTGCAGAAGAGATATGGACCGGAAAACCCGTTAACTACTCAAAATTAAGAGTTTTCGGTTGCAGTGCTTATGCCTATATTCCAAGTGATGAGAGAACCAAGTTAAAGCCTAAGTCACTCGAGTGCATATTCATTGGTTTCAGTGAAGGAGTGAAGGGCTACAAGCTATGAGATTTCGTAAACAAGAAGGTAGTCTTAAGTAGGGATGTAATATTCAACGAGAAGACTATGCCCTTGAATCAGAATAAGAAAAATGAAAGGAATAATGTTGAAGAAGAAACAACCGAAGTTCCTCAACCCCAACCAGTCATGGAAGAAAATCCAGCTCAGGTGGAGCATGAGCAAGTGGATTATGACGCGGAGTTTGATGAGGAAGAAGTAGAGCAACAGCAACAGTCACCAGTAAAGACGCAGGTGGAGCCACACGTGCAGAACCAAGACTCCCTGGTTCGCACAACACCTGTAGAACAGTTTCAGAGGATCATAGCATTGGACAAACCTGTTCGAAATCGTAAGAAACCAGAAAAGTATGGTTTTGAACACGATGAAGTGAATTATGCTCTAACAATCAATCAAGGAGATCCAACCACGTATCAAGAAGCTATAGCAAGTAATGAACGGGAAAGTTGGATGATTGCTATGTTAGAAGAGATGGAATCTCTGGAGAAGAACTCTGTTTGGGAGTTAGTTTCTAAACTAAAGGATAGAAAAACAATTGGCTGTAAATGGGTGTTTAGAAAGAAAAAGGAACACATGAAGGAGACGCAATGAGGTACAAAGCTAGGTTAGTGGCTAAGGGATACTCGCAAAAGGAGGGAGTTGACTATGATGAGATATTCTCACCAGTAGTTAAGCATACTTCAATTAGATTGCTATTATCTATAGCAGCTCAGCAAGACATGGAGATAGAACAAATGGAAGACAGTGTTTCTACATGGTGATTTAGAAGAAGTCATCTACATGGTTCATCTAGAGGGGTATGTCGAAATAGGAAAGGAAAGTATGGTTTGCAGATTGAAGAAGTCACTTTACGAGCTAAAGCAATCTCCAAGGCAGTGGTACAAACGTTTTGATTCCTATATGCTGAAAATTGAGTTTCGAAGATGCTTATATGATTGTTACGTTTACTATCATATGTTCGAAGATTGTAAGATTATACTATTGCTACTTTATGTAGATGACATGTTGATTGCATGTCAAGATATGTCTAGAATTCGGAAGTTGAAGATGCAACTAAGTAAGGAATTCGACATGAAGGATCTAGGACCCGCACAAAAGATCCTTGGAATGCAAATACGGAGGGACAAAACAGCGGGAAAGATTTGGCTATCACAACCAAGGTATATTCAAAGTATTTTGGAGCGCTTCAACATGAATGAAGCAAAGCCAGTGTCTACTCCATTAGCAACACACTATCAATTGAGTGCACTGCAAAGTCCAACTACAGAACAAGAGTTGAAGGAGATGAGGAAAGTACCATATGCAAGTGCAGTAGGGTGTCTTATGTATGCAATGGTTTGCACCAGACCTGACTTAGCTCAAGCAATGAGCGTTGTCTCGAGGTATATGGCAAATCCAGGAAAGGAGCATTGGTCTGCAGTTAAGTGGATCTTTCGTTATGTGAAGGGAACAAAAAATCTGGGCATTTTGTTTGATAAACAGCAAGGAGAAACATATGTGTTGGGTTATGTGGATGCAGACTACGCAGGGAATCTAGACAGAAGAAGGTCCACGACAGGTTACGTGTTCACGTGTAGTGGTGGCCCTATTTGTTGGAGGTCTACTCTACAGTCTATTTCAGCATTGTCTACAACAGAGGCAGAGTACATTGCACTAGCAGAAACTGGAAAAGAAGCAGTTTGGCTAAGTGGTTTAGTTAGGGAGTTCGTAATCATTCAGAAATCTGTGGTGATTAGGTGTGACAGTGAAAGTGCTATCTTCTTAGCAAAGAATCAAGTGTTTCATGGGAGATCAAAACATATTGATGTCCGTTATCACGGGATAAGAGATTGGGTCGACTCTAAGGAGGTGATAGTTGAAAAGGTCCCTACAAAGGAAAATGCTTCTGACTATCTTACTAAAACAGTTATACCAGAGAAGTTCAAGTATTGCTTGAACTTACTCAACCTTATCTCGTGCTAAAGGGTTGGGTGGAGCACCTCCTCATATGAGGTGCAGTAGGCAAAAGGGAGTTTTTTTTTTGGCCAAGGTGAAAGGTTCTTGAAGTTTTTCCAGGGTTGCTTCAGGAAGGTTTGAAGACATTCTGGGTTTTCAACGGTTATTTCTTGGTTTTGACTCACCAAGGTGGAGATTGTTGAAGAATTGGCTCGACAAATACCAAGAATTAGTGTTTGACTAGAAATACTAGTTTGACTAGGATTCCAAGTTAATCTAGTGTTTCCATATAGGATTAGGAAAAGTATTCTATAGCCCTCTAGAGATTAGAAAATAAGTTATCTTTCCATCTCCAAAGAGGAATAGGAATTGTAATATGTTAAGGAGTGTAACCTAAGTCCTATACATTATAAATAGGCCTCTTAGGAGTCCTTACATACACACAGAAAAATAAGACAGCAGTAAACAAAGAAGTCATACACGGGTATAAGAGCAAAAGAGTGATTTGAGAGATCGTGAGCTAGGGTTTGGGGATTAGGTCAGGATTCTACATAAGTTCTTGTAATCTTGTTATCTACATAGTGCTAGTGATCTCTCAAGGAGGTCACACGTGGACGTAGGCAAAGATTAGCCGAATCTCGCTAAATTCTTGTGTTCGTGTGTGTGGCGTGTTTACTTTATTGTTCATCTATATTCCGCATTATCTTAGCATCATCCTATTGTTTGCATAGTCACCTAAGTCTATCAAGAAACAAGATCAATAAAGGGACATAATTTACAACACATAGATGTATAGCGTTCAATGATATGATGTATATTTATTTATAAGACACATCATAGATGTTTCTTTTATCATTCTCTACATTTAACTGTCTGTGCATCCCTCTCACCCTCTTGTTGATATGCTTCCTGGGCAGATTATTGAAAATGGGTATGCCTACATAGTTGATGAGGACGTGTACTTCAGTGTGGAAAAACTCCCAGATTATGGACGCCTATCTGGGCGAAAGTTGGAAGATAATCGAGCTGGTGAGCGGGTTGCTGTTGATGCAAGGAAGAGGCATCCTGCTGATTTTGCCTTATGGAAGGTAGTGTCTGCACTAGCTATCAGGAAAAAATGATTGTGTTTGTCTCTAAATGAATGAGACATAAGGGATGGAAACTTTGACAATTTATTTGCATGCAGATTCATGTTCTTATTATAAAGCATTCTTAATTTGTTTGTTTATAAACGTACACATGCTGACATGCGATTTATGTTATGGTTGGCTGGGATGTTGATTTGATAAGATTGGGTTAGCTGTTTTAACGATATTTTTTAATGTTTACAGTCTGCAAAGGAAGGAGAACCTTTCTGGGAGAGTCCATGGGGCCCTGGTAGACCTGGGTGGCATATTGAGTGCAGTGCCATGAGTGCTGCTTATTTGGGTTACTCTTTTGACATACATGGTGGGGGAATGGACCTTGTGTTTCCTCACCATGAAAATGAAATTGCTCAGAGTTGTGCTGTATGTGACAACAGTAATGTAAGCTACTGGATACACAATGGTTTTGTCACTATTGACTCAGAGAAAATGTCCAAATCACTTGGAAACTTCTTTACTATTCGACAGGTAAAATTTAATTTTTTTTTCTTATAACTTTTGGCACACACCTTTGGAATGGGTTGGCTCTCTAGCTTTAAGAATCAAACTCTTAGCTAACTTAACCTTGTGCCTATTACAAATATGTGATAATTCAGGTTATAGATCTTTACCATCCCCTGGCTTTGCGGCTTTTCTTGCTAGGCACGCACTATCAGTCTCCAATCAACTACTCTGATGCGCTGCTGGAAAGTGCTTCAGACAGGATTTTCTACATTTATCAGGTACCTTAGCATCTTACTCCTCCGGATTTAAGATAGAAGAAACATCTCCCTCTCCCTCCTCCTATCCAACACTGCACACATGAATGCAAAGACGTCACATTTGCAATATTGAGAGTGAAACACCTAAAGCTTTGTGATCTGTTCAAATCTTCTGTGGTTCAGACCAATCTATCTGCTTTTGGCCCTTGATAGAAATTGAATTTAATTATTTTTTTATCCTTTTTTTTTTCCTGATTTTGCGATGGATATCTATCCATTAATATATTGGTTCCATTCTTGTTTTGATGAAATTTACTTTGGTTGCAGACGTTACACGATTGTGAAAGTGCTCTAAACCAACATGAGGTGGTAACCCTGAAAGATACCATCCCTTCTGATACAGTGGACAGCATCAATAATTTGTATAATGTCTTCGTTACATCAATGTCAGATGATCTTCACACTCCTGTTGTTTTGGCTGCACTATCAGACCCATTAAAAACTATCAATGATCTGCTACATACTCGTAAGGTAGTGGGTCATGCTTACTTGTTTAGTTTAACTTCGTGGCTAATTGAATGCAGCATGTTTTGGAGTTGATGCTTTTGGTTGGAGTGCAAATAATGTAGGGTTAATTTTGCATTACATGTCAAATGAGGATTGAAAGCTTGTTGAACCCAACTATCTCGAGTTACAATAAACCAAAATTTGTAAGCTAATGTGTTCAACCTGTTTCTTATCTTTGAAATGTTCAACCTAGGAACGAAAAAGTTGCTAACTTCGTAATGGTAGTTTGAGAATTCTGACTCTGTTCCTTCTCCTGGCTGTATTAGTCATGCACCTATTTCTCACTCATCATATAACTTGTACGCATCTTACAGGGGAAAAAGCAATTGTTCCGGATAGAGTCTCTTTCAGCCTTTCAGAAGACAATTAGGAATGTTTTGAGCATTTTAGGCTTGATGCCTGAAAGTTATTCCGAGGTATGGAAGTTGTCATCCAGAGATTACTAATCATTGCACTATGAGTATGGCTTCTTTTTATTTCTCTACTTTTACCAAAATTAACCATAAATTGACTGCGTATTTCTCTATTTGCATAAGCTAGTTTGATTCTTGGACAAAATTTGACCCCTTCCCAAGTCTATGGGGCCACCTCTGTTAATGAAAAATAATCAGTTCCAATAAAAGTTCTGCAACCCTTTCTACAATTGTTTCCTAACCATGGTTGGCATTGATAGTGAACAAACCCTGTACTCCGAACTCATCTATGAGCTGCTTGGTCTAATTGTCGACACTTTTTCCCGATAACTTGGGTTTATTGTTGAACCTATAAGCTTTTTATACTCCAGATTCTGCAGCAGCTAAGATATAAAGCCTTGAAGCGGGCGAAGTTAACAGAGGATCAAGTATTGAAAAAGATCGAGGAAAGAACTGCAGCAAGGAAGAACAAAGAGTATGAAAGATCCGACACAATAAGAAAAGAATTGGCTGCTATAGGAATTGCTGTGATGGACAGCCCAGATGGGACGACATGGAGACCAGCTGTACCTCTTGCAATTCAAGACCAGCAAGTTGCAGCAACTTAAATAGCTCCCGTCAAGATTGTTTTACGTTGGAAGATCATAGGATTAGGGCATTCAATATTTTCTGACACAATTTTTGGAAAAAAAGGTAACCTGTTTCCTGTGAATGATAGTAGATTTCTTAAAATTCAAGTTCAGAAATCATGAGAGCAAAAATGAATAAGAAATTCCCAATTTCTATGGTTTGTCAATGAATGACTTTGGGTTTATCAACTCAGTTCGTATATTCCTAATCTTCTGATGCGTTGAATACAATTTAGTAGAATTGCTGAACAAGCAAGGTAAAGGTGCACATACAGAAGCTTTGATATCACTGACTAAAAAATAGAACATATCAAGTTCATAAAAAAGTATCTACACTACAACTCATCCAACGGCTATCACCCACTGCAGTGGGCGGTTTAATCAACCCTTGCAAGAAAACAATGAAAAATTTCAGCCCGACATTCAGCCTTAAAAGAATGTTCTTGCAAATCCTCTGCAACCCTCAGCACTTTAGTTGAACACATAAATGGACATGATCATCCAACGTATTCAGATGCTCAAGCAAAAATGGTCGGAATGATTTCTTTTCTAACAAATGATTACATCCGCATTGATCAAGCCAAAGAACACACCTTGTCTGGAAAATTGGAAGTGTGAAATGGAAATTGTCAACACAAAGTACAAGCATCAAGTCAAACATGACACCAACGATTAATATTTATTTATGAAAATTTCATTGGTAAATTAATTTGAAGTGTCCTTTGCTTTCTAATTTAGTATTTTCTCTCACGCTAGAACAACTAAAATCCATTATAAATACTGTCATCCAACTATTTAAAAGAAGTAAGTTTGGTGAGGCAAGGAGAGGTTTTTTGTTCTTTGACAAAACAAATACCAAAGCATGTAGTGAATTTACCTTGTTTAATACTACCACAGCAAAGGCGGTTGTCATCTATATAAGTGGCTTGGATACCCATCATCCATGAACCCACTGAAACATCATCATGTGCATAAGTCTTCAAAGATGCACTGCATATGAAAGGAAACAGAAATGAGGCCAGGGTTTATTCACATGATAATGAAACGCATAAACCAATTCCAGAAAATTCACTCCCACAACCCGTGATGCAATACAATCAAAGCATACGATCAGCTTGATAACTTGTAACAAAATTATCCAAATGGGAATTTTTTTTCCCAAGCTATAGCATTGACAACAAACCTGTTTATGTTTATATACTGAGCTAAATTTTTGGATAGTATTATGAGTGAACTACTTGCATGACGGAAGTACCTGAAAGAGAAAAGCTTAGCCCATTAGATTTTTAGGACAATGATTAAGAATCTTGAATGGCCTCCCTATTTCAACTTTTTACTAAAGCCAGATTGTGAATGTGCGTATGTGCACAACCATCTATATCAATTATCAACATGTCACAAGGATTCAATATCGACAGGATGCTGTTTTCTTCTGTAGGATGATAACTTACGATTTCTGGTCCCCAAATTTCCACCAGTCAGGTTCATACCAAGCCTTTCCCCTGAAATTCAGAACATTTTCGATACTCAATGGCTGCACTATGTTAACCTTATAAACCATGGTATCAATAAATAAAATTGAAAAATTGCAATCAATTTGCACAAAGGTATAGGACAGTAAAGTATATACTCTTCAGAAATCACATCTCCTGACTTCATGCAACCAATATAAGCACTGTCTTGAGTACGACGATGTTCAAGAAATCCTATTAGCCCCTCTGTTATGTCAGGAAAAGATATTGTAAATGATCAATAAAAAAGTTTCATGAATAAGTTCAAATCTTTCTTGAATGTTCTAACAAATTAAGGGAATGGAGTTTCTACCAAGATCAAGATTGATATTGTCATCAACTTTGACATAAAACTCAGCATCCCAGTTTTGAACTGCAGTACTGAAAAAGAACTTTGCTTTTTTGGGTAACTCTTCTTCAGCCTCCTCATGACCTTCCTAATATAAAAAGAACACATATTCAAATTCTATATTTCTCATGTCCATAATATCAAATTATCAATTATATAAAAAGCAACCTACTATTATCATTAGATGCTGTACTTTCGGTTTGTTATATCACACCCAAGATAATAGAATAAAAGCCTAATGATCAAATATAAATAAACTTCCATCATGCCTCCACAAATCAGACTTTTATTATATATTAGCTAAAAACATTTCCGAAGATTTCTTTTTAATTGGTATTACTAGTAATGTCATTAACGTATCATTATATCACAACTGGCTACCAAATACTAGCAGTTTGGGGCATATTGCTTACAAGAATCAAGAAATCCTTTGTTGAGCGACTTTCCCTATCAATATTGCGATCTAAGCTATCACCCCGATTCGCACTGCAAGTTCAAAGCGAGAAATTTGTGAGAAGGGTGCCCCTATTAGCCACAACAATTATAACAGTAAAGTGGCCCAACAAGAAAATGAAATAAGAGCCAGGAAAGCACACAAAATACAAAAATTGGGCTTAAAGTGTGAGGAAAAACCTCCGGCCAATAACAAAACGTATGATTACTCCCCTTTCTTCTAGTTTTCTCATAGAATCACCTGAAAACAGCAGGAATAACCAATAGTCGTTAGTATATCAGTTTAATTATTCCTTACAATATGGTTAGTCCTGATCTACATTGTCTTCCACCTCCAGTACATACACACAGGGTGTCTGTTGTAGAATGCTGGGGATCACCATGGTAAATTCAAACCTCACACAGTTATCATGCATTGGAATATCTGATATAACTTGACAAATGGACATATAATCATGTTAATATAACATATCTAACAGCTTTAATTTCATATGTAATTTACATTCTATTCTTAAATTCACTACTAAGAATTAGGCAGTTCAGAATAATGAAAAATACTTTTGACTTTCAAAAAGCGTAATTTTTAATATGGAAATAACAACTAATTTTTTTTTTAAGCTCAAAATACCTTCAAGACATTAACAGACACGAATCTCTGGGAGTATAGTCTCAATCAATGTGCATTGAAAACACATACAATAAGATGAAATTAAAGCTTAAGACTGAAAATCAAAATGCCATCCAAATTAAAACCCTGTAACCATAAGTTAAAATCCTAACATTTATCAGAGCAACACTGTAAATCTGCATACATTTCCATTAAATATTCCAACTGACCTGTAGGCATCCAAGACCCTCTAAACATATTTCGGTTCAAATGACTACCAAATCCAGTGTAAACTCCAATAACAGCGAGCAATTGACCAGAAGAAGACACTTTGTGTTGCAAGTGGTTCTTGAGGTACCCTTGACTCTTGGCCAACGTCAAGTCCATCTCAACTTCCACAATCCTCCTCTCCAGATCTCTAAAATCACATTACTAGAGAGTAAAAACTCACACAATTCAAGTAATTTGATTACAGGGAAACAAAAAGTAAGAGCATACTTGCATCCAAGGACTGTCAACTTGTCTTCAACTGAAAGAACCTTTGGTCTCTGAGAAAAAGATAGAAATATCACTAAGTAACCTCATAAATTCATTCACTATATGTCGTTTTGGTTGTTCTGTTAACTTAGAAAATCGAAATTGAACAAAGTCACATTCTTTTTGTACCCAGAAAAGGTTAAAATAAGCTAGATCAAATCGAAATAGAACAAAGTCACATTGTTTTCGTACCCAGAAAAGGCTAAAATGAGCTTGATCAATGTATTTCCTAGGCCTAATGGTACAAAAAACAAAGTTACATCAATGTTCCGAAAAATTGATGTCAGGAAACGAACCTGGCCTAAATTTTTCTTCAGAAGATTGGAAAGTACCGTCCTGTTCTCTGCATCTTGCCACAACCTGAAAGTCCCAAATAACAAGTCATCAACTTGATAATAACCCTGCAATCTTAAAATGGTACAACATCACCAAATTGTATCAAATCAGATAGAAAGCGGAGTCAAACAAGAAAAACCAAACTCTTCAAACTAAGTCTGCGTTTTTAATGACAGAATGAAATCGTAATTTTGAAAATGGAAGTGAAATCCATTTTCCAAAATTTGGATGCAATGAAGGAAGGGCGCACCGGCCGGCGACGTAAAGCCAAGCGACGCAAGAGAAGAAAGCCATGACAATAGAGGGCTTGGAGGTCTGAAGAGGCTTCGATCTCCATCGCCTATCTGATTTTGTCGTGGTGGGTAAGCTGTCCATCTCAATTCTCAGAATGAGTAGAGGTTGAGGACAGAGGAACAGAGGAGTAATATGGGGAAGATATTGCAGATGCAATTGAGAAGCTGATTCAGACAGAAATTATGGAACTGACATAATCGGATTAAGCTGAATATGGTCGGAAATCTGCCAATTCAGAAAGTGTCAGAAGAACAAAAATGAAGCTTTGATTTTCAGACGAGAGAGAGGATTGAGAGGAGCGGTTACTTTCAACTTTCAAGCGCTGGAGAGATTCTGAGGGGTCGTGCCCATTTTTGCAGATATTGTGCCACCAAATTTTGTGGATGTCAATGTGATTCCAGGAAATAAGTTTCGGTTCCTAAAGTAATATATATTTCTTTTGGTCGAAAAAATAATTCCGTTTTTTTTAAATTTTCTGTCTAAAGAAATGATATTCATTACCAAGAGGTATTACAAATTAAAGAAGGGTAACGCCACATTCAGAAATTAACAGGCTACTTTGCTCCACTTTCAAAGGTACACAACCCTACTTTCATGACTCAGATGAGGCCTTGCTTTGTGTAATGTTAGCTACAAGATTATCTCTAGAATCTTGATAAGCCGTTTGAAGAGTGTTTTGGAGTGAATTATTAGTCCAATTCAATCTGCCTTTGTAGTGGGCAGACAGATCTCAGATAATATCTTGGTGGTACATGAGGTCCTTCATACTCCGAACAAGAGGGGGTGGATGGAGAAGATATAGTGGTTAAATTGGACATGGCCGAGGCTTATGATCAAGTTGCCTGGAGATTTTTGAAGGTAATTATGTTTCGGATGGGATTTAATTCAAAGTTATCAGATGGATTATGAAGTGTGTTATTTCGGTGACTTAGTCTCTTGGTGAATGGAGAATCATCGGGTTTCATTTGCCCTTCTCAAGGTGTTCGACAAAGCGATTCTCTTTGTTAATGTATTATTTTTGGCATTTCATAAACGAGGTAAAATTTCATTAAGTTGTTGGGCTTCTTGGTCAATTGTCATTGGGCCTTAAGTAGCTCATTTGATCTTTAGGTCAGTAAGTTTTATTTTACATGAAGATGAAAAGAGTGGGAACAAGGTCGAGCTGCGATAGGGCGAGAACCTTGGCGGCGTGAAGTAAGAGATAAGGAATTCAAGGTTCCTTGAGGTGCAGTGGGACAAAGTGAAAAATTAAAAAAAAAAAAAGTCACACAAATTGCCCTTGGACGGTACGAAGAATCTGTGTGTGGTGAGTAGAGAGTCCCACCTGAACTCTTGGAGGCCTGCAGAAATTGGACTCAAGTCGTGTAAAAGAAAAAGTGAAGCGGTGATGCGGGTAGAGGCGGCATAATAGTTCAACAGATTGTGAAAAGCATTCACTTTCTATGGCTTGACTGTAGAGAGCAAGGACCAGAGAGGTGAATGACTTAGTCGAGTCTCCAAGGTGATTGACAGTCGTGTGAGAGCTATGCCACAAGAAGAAGACGATTGGTTGAATTAGTTGAGCTAAAAGGTATGTATCAATTTAGTTTGAGGACACGACTGCCTTCACTAGTGGTTAGTAAATTGAGTTTCGGTGTGTCAAATTGTGTAATTGAATGTTATCTTAGTGGATTGGTTCATGATTGGCAAAGTGCCCGTGAAAGTTTCCCAATAGAGGGTTTACCACGCTAAATCATCTGTGCTTTACATTCTACCCTAAAGTTTCTTGAGCAATTAGATTGATGTTTGTTTAGGTCGTTTAGTCATTTGCTTAATGGTGGTTCATTATCCTTGACATATACTTACTGTGTTGAGTTTCTTTGTTGGTTTCTTGTTTAGAGTTGATTAAGCTACTAGTTACTGTTTCTTAAAGCATCGGTCGTTAGAGGACTTTGTCTTTAAGTTGGGTATTAGCATTCCTTAAGTGTTTTCAATTGGTATCAAAGTGGGTCACCAAACACAACTGGTGAGGTTCGCAGGGTAGATTTAGGAATGGATCGTGCTACGGGCTCTATTGCTCATTCACCGTACTTCAACAGTGAAAATTATGGTGCCTGGAAGGCCAAGATGAAGGCTTTCTTATGGTCTCTTGATGGTCGATTTTGGTACACGGTGGTTCATAACCAACTAAAATTGCTAAAACTGAGGATCTAGTTAATTAGTGCTTAAGCCTAGGGAAGAGTGGAGTTAGGCTGAAGTACGACACTACACAAACAACCAGAAAGGCTTGAATGCCTTATTCACAGTTGTTTCTCCTAAACAATTTAATTTCATCTCGACTTGTGAGACTTCTAAGCAAGCATGGGACATACTGCAAGTCACGCATGAGGGCACTAAGAGTGTTAAGGCCTCAAAACTCCAATTGTTTACAACCCAGTTTGAAACAATCAAGATGGAAGATAATGAATCTTTCTCTGAATTTTATTCTAGGTTAAGTTTCTTTCTCTGAATTATATTCTAGGTTAAGTGTCATTGTGAGTGATTGTTGCAATCTTGGTGGCAGCATTCCAGAGCACATGGTGTTAACTTGCCTCTTAGGTTTCAAACTAAAAAGACAGCAATTGAAGGAGTTAGGAACTTAAACACCTTGAAACTTGAAGATCTAAATGGCTCACTAAAAACCTTTGAAAATGGAACTTCCAGAAACTAAGAAGGTTAAAAGTATTGCTTTGAAGGTCAGTGAGGAACGTGAAGATGATCATCCCGATGATGACTTCAATGAAGAAGAATTTGTTTTTCTAGCTAAACATTTCAGAAAGTTCTTGAAAAATAGTAGTCATAAGAATTATGAATCTAGAGGAAATTTAGGATCAAATTCCAGAAAAATGAAAAATAATGAAGTCACTGTGAAAAATCATCTATGTTTTTTAGATCTAATGATAAGAACCCACATAATGGTAGGATAGAGTGCTTTGAATGTGAGGGTTTTGGACACATTGCTTCAGAGTGTGCAAACACATTGAAGAAACATAAAAATGAGAAAAAAATTCCTTGAATGTTGATAGGTCATAATTTGTACATGTTTTATCCATGATTTAATACTCTTTTACGTATGTTTTGTTAATATTTCGTTATATGCAATTGGAGAAAATAATATATTTTGTGAGAAATGTGTAGATCACATAGAACTTGGAATTATGAGAATTTGAGCAAAAGAATCACCTAAATCGGAGTTAAAACGAAGAAGTTATGAAGGAAAAAAGATTGCATAGGAAGGCTTTACAGCTTTAATTCCGGATTTTCCTCCATTTTTAGGTTAATTTCAAGTTCCTTCCACATTTATTCTCCATATTGTATAGGGATTTTAGTTCTACTTCCTTTTATATTCTTATTTTAAATTCCTTTACTAATAAGAAAGGTTTTAATTAGATTTCTTAATTAATTAGGAAACCTTTTCCTTATAGAATTTAATTTAAAAACTCATATTTTTAAGAGGATTACTTATTCTCTTATAAATAGAGGCATTAGGGTTTATTGTAAGGGGGGCCGAATTTACCTCTTGAAGGTACCCGAAACTCTGTCAAAATTCGTACTTCAATCCATGTTCTTAGTTTAGAGTTTTGTAATTTAATTCAAGCACTCTTTATAATTCAAGCATCTTCAAATTCAGCACGTCTACCTTGAGGGAGTTTTCCTTCATCTCTTTTATTCATTGTCTTTTTATTATTTCTTGCTTTATTTATATTTGTGCACCTTTTAATTATGTGCTTGTTTTATTCAATAATGTTTGAGTATAGTAATTAGGGCTAGGGTTACTTGAAGCCTTAGCCATGTTAGTTCGTGTTTGATTTCTGGCTCTTGATTATGATTGTTATGTATGTCTGGATTTGTTGGATTACTGCGCTTCATGAACTCAATTTATGCTTATAAGTTTAGCTACCTTATTTGTGTATAATTGTCGATGTAATTGCTTGACGGATCATCTCGATGTTTGTGTTCACCCTGCAATTTATAGTATCACGTTTAAGAGGAGGAATCTTATTCGTAATCTAAACTCATTACTTACTAGGTCTGCATATCACTTTTATAGGGATAGTGTAGTGTCATTAAATCTTCTTTATGTTTCATGCATTATCACGCACCATCGGTAATAGTTGTTTAAGGGCGGGCACATCACGCTTAAACATGCAATATAAGAGAAGATAATATGTGTGGAGTGAGCTTTAGCCGGACCTCTGCACGTGCACTTAATTCAGATACATGCATAGTTATCTAATCAAGGAAATCTAACGGAACTATAATTGGTAAAGGTGGATAGAAACCCTAGCTCGACTTAATTAGTTATTATTAGTTAATTTACTTCATTCATAAAACGTAACAAACCCCCTATTGCATTTTAATTACTCCACTTAAGTCAATTGAGTTAAACAGAATTGGATATCATTGAGCAACTCTTCGTGGGATCGACGTTTGCTTGCATCTATACTATCTACACGTCTTGTGCGCTTGCAAAGTTTTTACACATAGAGGTTTTTCCTAGTACATCTTTTGTGGTTGGTAAAATCTCTATCAAGTTTTTGGCGCCGTTGCCGGGGACGTGTTCCTCAACGGTGTACATTTTATTGGATTCCTTTGACTTAGTGGTTTTTCTTTTTTATTTTGTATATAACTTTTTGGTTTTATTTTTGTTACATGTTTAGGTACGATGGAATCGTGGAATAGCTATTATTCTTCTCAAGGTTGGGCCTATGAGCCCTATGCAATTGTTCCTTTGGTTCCAAGTCATCAAGGGGGATGGGCATACCCCCAAGATTGCATGTACATGCATGAGCCATACAATCAGCCCTATATGGAGCCATACCACAACGAATGGAGTGAACCATCACCCTGCACTTGGAATCCTCCTCCTTTGGATCCTAGCTCTGCCAGACCTCAAAAAACACTTCAGGATCCACTAAACGAGGCCCGATCTCAAAGAACACTACGGGAAACCCTCTTAGAGGACAAGGAACTAGAGCACCTTCAACTTAAACTTCTTTGGGAGCCCGATTGGGATGATGAGGATAATGATGTGTATGTCCCCTTACCACCCACGGACAGTACCAATGAATGCACCTCGGGTCATGCTCTTGATCATGAAATAGAACCAAACCCGCAAGCATTGCACCAAGTTTTGGCCGAGGTCCCTGAAATTCCAGCACCTATCCTTGAGGTCCCTGAGATTCCAGCACCTATCCTTGCTGCCTCACCTCCTCAAACACCTCTTATCCTTACTTTTCCAGGGCCTTCCTTATCCTTATCTTCATCATTTAAGTTCCTTACTCAATTTAGTTTTTTTGGTGAGAAATTTGATGTTGTGCCTAATGGTTTGTGCAGGTTTAATGATACTTGTAGGAGGCAAGATGAAGGAAGTATCAAGATGGTGGTATGCACCTTTGAGACATTCAGCTCCACCCAAGGCTCAAGGCCACGACCCAAGCAACCCAAGGACCCTCCATGCCCCCCACACTTCGATCATTATGCTTACTTGTCTATTGGGATTATGCAATTTTTATTTACATTCAAATCTTTATTGTACTTGTTCCCCGAAATGTTAAAGTCTAGGAAGTGGATTTCTACTTGTAGAACTAATCAATTCATTTATGTTGCAAGCAAGATATCACTAAAGTAGGGCCAGGTTTGGAGCCCCTCAAGTGCCTTTTAGACCGCAAGCATCCTAGGTGCTCAACCTTGCCCTGGTTTATTCCCTTTTTCTTATGGATGTTTTTCACTTTCTAACTAATGAATTTGTCTTCCTTTTATGCTCAAAACATTGAGGACAATGTTTCATTTGGGTTTGGGGGTATTGGACTTAAGTTTAGGGATACACAACTCAGTTTCTGTTTTGATTTCCTTGCTGTTTGTTATTTTCTGCTCTTAATTCCTTGCTGTTTTTTGCTTTTTGTTTTGTTTTCTTTGCTGTTTTTTGTTTTGTGATGCTAGTTTTTATGCTTAGACAAGTTAATATGAATGTGTAGAACATGAGAATTGCTTGTACTTACTAAAAATCGTTGCCATTGTCATTGAATTCACACTTGCACTTCACAATACCACAATCAAGTGATTAAGCAACCAAAACAATTGAATTTGAGCATGTTTAGAAAATTAGTGGAGACTACCATTGTGAGATCTTTGAGCTTAATTGCCTTTCTTTCTGAGTGATCTACTTGTTTATACTCTTAAACACTTACCACTTTGTTCTTAATTGCATGATCTCTGTCTATTTGCATTGATGTTTAAAGAACCATATCTATTGGATGCTCTTGATTTAATGTGTAATTGTTTATGAGATGTGATATAGGCTATGTGTGTTTTAGCTCCTAAAGGCCATTCTTTTCCCTGTCCCAATTGCATGCTCCCTTAGCCCCTTTGCATCAAATGAGATTCATGGCGAGGAGGAAATATGTTGATGTTTTGTGCTACTCATACTTATGTGATGGAAGTATGCTTGGATGGAAAAGATCGTTTGTTTATTTGTAAAGTGAGGAAGTTATTGCATGATCTTGGCTCAGCTCATATAAACAAAAGTGTATCAAGTTCATTAGTGAAAAGAAAAGAATACAAAAAAAAATTGTGAAAAAAGAAAAAAGAAAACAAAAGGTAATGAACTTTGAGTTGAGTCAAGTGAGCCAAGTACCTCAATTAGAGCATTTTTGTGAGCTTAAGCTCGGTTTTATCATCTATTACTCAAGGTCCGAGTCATGACTTCTCATGCCTTAATGCGGTTTAAGTTCTTTGAATTCCAACTTTTCTTTCTTAAACCAAGAACCTAGCCCCATTACAACCCGTGAATGAAGACCTATTGATCTTATGAATGGTTATGCAAAGGATTAAGGTACGTATCTCTGTTCTTAAACTTCAATTCCTTCGTGAGATCATATTTTCAGATAAAGTGCTTCTCTTCATTGAAATCCATATGTGATTAACTTGATTTTATTTACATAAACTCTTCACATATACTTGCTGAGTGAAAGCCTTAGGATTCTTAAGCGTATTGAGTGATGCCTAGTGAGGATTAGGGTCGAGGCGAAATCTTTCTAGGGTGTTTAGTTGACGTTGTTTTCTAGTTTGATCATTTGAGATATTGGTATGAACAATTGACACCTTGAGTTCACGGTTATGGCATGTTTCTTGGTTCGTGTGAGTTTGTTTTTTATTCTTGATTCTTATTAATTTGTTGATGCATGATTTCTAGAGTTTTTTGTATTAAGTAAAACGTTTGTGTGTATCGTGCTGCTATAACCCTCAGGAGACAAAACTCCTCCTACTAGGTGAACCTAGAGGTTTAAATGCTTATCTTAACTAGATCGAGTCTTTTGTCTTGTGTTTTGCTAGAGGGCTAGCAAAATATAGTTTTGGGGGTATTTGATAGGTCATAATTTGTGCATGTTTTATTCATGATTTAATACTGTTTTACGTATGTTTTGTTAGTATTTCGTTATATGCAATTGGAGAAAATAATATATTTTGTGAGCAATGTGTAGATTAAATAGAGCTTGGAATTATGAGAATTTGAGCGAAAGAATCACCTAAATCGGAGTTGAAACGAAGAATTTATGAAGGAAAGAAGATTGCATAGGAAGGCTTTGCAGCTTTAATTCCGGATTTTCCTCTTTTTTTACGTTAATTTCAAGTTCCTTCCACATTTATTCTCCATATTGTATAGGGATTTTAGTCCTACTTCCTTTTATATTCTTATTTTGAATTCCTTTACTTGTATGAAATGTTTCAATTAGATTTCTTAATTAATTGGGAAGCCTTTTCCTTATAGAATTTAACTAAAAACTCCTATTTTTAAGAGGATTACTTATTCTCTTATAAATAGAGGCATTAGGGTTTATTGTAAGGGGGGCCGAATTTACCTCTTGAAGGTCCCCGAAACTCTGTCAAAATTCGTACTTCAATCCATGTTCTTAGTTTAGAGTTTTGTAATTTAATTCAAGCACTCTTTATAATTCAAGCATCTTCAAATTCAGCACGTCTACCTTGAGGGAGTTTTCCTTCATCTCTTTTATTCATTGTTCTTTTATTATTTCTTGCTTTATTTATATTTGTGCACCTTTTAATTATGTGCTTGTTTTATTCAATAATGTTTGAGTAGTGTAATTAGGGCTAGGGTTACTTGAAGCCCTAGCCATGTTAGTTCGTGTTTGATTTCTGGCTCTTGATTATGATTGTTATGTATGCTTGGATTTGTTGGATTAGTGTGCTTCATGAACTCAATTTATGCTTATAAGTTTAGCTACCTTATTTGTGTATAATTGTCGATGTAATTGCTTGACGGATCACCTCGATATTTATGTTCACCCTGCAATTTATAGTATCACATTTAAGAGGGGGGATCTTATTCGTAATCTAAACTTATGACTTCCTAGGTCTGCACATCACTTTTCTAGGGATAGTGTTGACAGGACCCGCCCCGATCCCACAGGGACCACAAGGGGACGTGCCCTGCTCCCGTTCTGACACCCAATAATTCATACAAATTTTAACCTCAAAACATTTAAATGCATAAATAACCAAATTAAAGTCATACATCAAATCCGAATTAACGAATGTCAGACAAGGGATGAAATCCAAAATTACAAATTTGCGAGCACGACTCTAAAGTAAACCTGCGGGTACACCGCCCAGCAGGGGTTCAGGTACGCAGAAGTAGATCTATGCCTCAGCCTCTGGTTCCTCCTCTACCTCAGTTTCCCGACCTGGAGGGGTTATCAAAACATTAAAGGTGAGTGGACCGAAACTCAAGTTCACAAAATCGTTTGATAAATAAAACATATAATTTACCCCTCCGTTTTCCAAACATGCGTGCATCACAATACAAAATCATAAACCATATAATATGAACCATAAGGCATGTAATAAAACCATAACCATAATTTTAGCCACTGCACTATACACTCCAATCCCGACATCCCCGATGTCTGACGTCCCTGACGTCCAATAAGGTCACAATCACAAGGCTACGCGTGCCACTCGGGTCTCAATTCCGAGTTCAATCCCCGAACCCCGTTCGGGTACAGCATCCCCGATGCTTAGCGTCATAGACGCTGGACGTTCTAGACGTCCGTGACCTCTCCGGGGTACCTCATCCGGAGGAGACAATATAATATGGAAGGATCTATACAGTGCAGTAACAAATGCATTTTATTGATATCCACATGCAAGGCATATATATATACATAGTTAACATCCGAACCAATCATTAAGTTTCATCAGACGGGTCTCAAGCCCAAATACCGTGAAACGTACCATAACCATATTTTCCATATCATCAAAACCATTATTGTTTTAGCATGTGAATAAGTATAATAAACCAGAAAACATTTATGCACGCAAGGGTTTAAGAAAATGGCCCACTCACAGTACAATCCTGCTAGAAACCGAACGTATACCCTCGTCCTGGTACAAATGTACAATCCCTGTCAAGTCCAAAGTATTCGTAAAGGTCAATACAAACCCCTAACATTCAACCATGAAAGCCTAGGCCGAAACCGGCCCGGGAAAGCCGCCTGAACGCGCTTCCCAAGGCAATAAACCTTAATTTGACCAACTTAATGATCTCCGATCGACCCGAAACCACCGCCGTTGGATCCGGATCGTCGAAACCTAAAGAATGGTGGTGGTCCCACCAGAAACACTGTTCACACGCGCCCCCACGCGGCGGTCAACGCAGGAACAGTCCTGCTGACGTCATCGCTGACGTCACTGCTGACGTCAGCATGACGTCATGCTGACGTCAGCATGACGTCATGCTGACGTCAGCATGACGTCATGCTGACGTCATCTGACAGCTGTCAGGTCTGACATGTCAGACTCTGACAGGTGCCACGTGTCAACATCCGATTGGTCCACCTCGCTGATCTGTCAGGCCACGTGTCAGATCTGACATGTGCCATGTGTCAGCACGGCACTGGTCCACGTCACTGACATGTCAGTGACACGTGGCAGTCCCTGACTGGTCCACTTCACTGACATGTTAGTGCTGACTGTGCACTGACATGTGACACGTGTCGGCTCACGGTTGGTCCACGTCACCTGACAGACTGACAGGGTGCCACGTCATCACCGCTGTCCTCAGACGGGTTGACCCGAAAACCTGCAACTCGGGTCGATCAAACCCGCGATCAAGACCCGATCACCATTTCTTCATTTCTCAACCATTTCAGTCCTAGTTTGTTCCTAGATGCTCGTCTCAATCCAAGAAAGGGTTCTAGCTAATCAAAATTGACAAACACAGACAGGATCGAAGGCTTACCTCGATGAACAGACCCGGTTCCCGTCGCCGTTTATACTCCGTTCAGGTCACCTCCGGTCACACAATTGAGTTCTAGAGGTTCCTAACAGTCCATAGAAGTGAATAGAGTCAAAAGGAATGCCAACAAACGCTGAACAACAAGCTTCCATTTCTGAGTTTTTGAACCCGTTTCGGGTTTTGAAGCCGGCTCACCTCGCCGCCGTCTGCCGCCGTCCACCGCCGTGCCTCCGTCCTTCCCCGTGAGTCCAGCAACACACAGACACAGGGACAGGGTGTAGTGCGGGTGTGATGGATGAAATGGGCAGTGTGTGGGTTCGGGTGAGAAATATATATAGAAATGGAGGGAAAGCTGCACAATGAAATGAACGGCCCAGATTAGATCTTGAAATGAGATCAAAGGCTGAGATTAGATCAGGGGTGTATCAGATCAAGGGCTGTGATTAAAAGTGGGTTTTAATGGTATTTAAACCCATAGTGGATCTGATCCAATCTAGCCAATGGGTGAGTGACACTTGTCACTCACCAGGTGTCCTCCAATCAGATTTCCTGAATATAATATTCGACACGAAAACCGAGACACGAACCTCCTGAATTCACGTTTCTGACCATAACTTCCTCGTACGAAGTCCGATTTCGGCGTGCCGCCTGTCTACGGACTCAGGACGTCGAGACCTACCTAATGGTCCTTGAGTCAACTGAAAATTAGTTTCCAAAAGAAAAGTCAACATTTTCACCCCCAAAAGTCCAAATTACAGTAATACCCCTGAACTTCCGATAGTCATAACTTTTTCCCTGATCGTCCGAATTGGACGTGCCACCTGTCTATGAACTCGTGACGTCCCGAACTACGTCACGGTCATAGGTCAAAGTCCATTTAGTTCATAAATCAAAAAGTCAACAATTGGCCATACCTATAACAAGGGTAAAAGCGTCAAATCACACATTAAAGTACAATATTGAAATCCTCGAATTTCCGGGGTGTTACAACCTTCCCCCCTTAAGAAATTTCGTCCCGAAATTTCAAAGAAACAAATGAGGAAATTGTTCTCGCATCTGAGCCTCGGGCTCCCATGTGGCTTCTTCCACATTCTGGTTTCTCCAGAGAATCTTCACGAGAGGGATCGTCTTCCGACATAGTACCTTGTCCTTCCGATCCAAGATCTGTACTGGTTGTTCTTCAAAGCTCAAATCCTCCCGCAGTTCGACAGGTTGTTCACTAAGTACATGAGAAGCATCACGTACGTACATCCGCAACATCGATACGTGGAAAACATCGTGAACTCTAGATAGTTCTGGAGGTAGCGCCAATCTGTATGCAACTCTGCCAATTCTCTCCACGATCTCATATGGTCCGATAAAACGCGGACTCAGTTTCCCCCGTCGGCCAAAACGGATAATCCCTTTCCACGGAGACAACTTCAGGAAGACAAAATCTCCCACTTCAAACTCCAAGTCTCGAATCCGTCGATCGGCATAACTTTTCTGGCGATCCTGTGCCACCTTCAATCTCTCCTTGATCACGCGAACAGTTTCCATGGTTAAGTCCATCATCTCCGGCCCTAAAGCCGCTCGCTCTCCTATCTCCGTCCAGCAGATAGGTGTCCTGCACTGTCGGCCATACAGTGCCTCATAAGGTGCCATCCCGATGCTTGCCTGATAGCTGTTGTTGTAAGCGAATTCCATCAATGGCAAATGAGTATCCCAAGAGTCCTGAAACTGTAGTACACATGACCTCATCATGTCCTCCAAGGTCTGAATGGTTCTTTCAGACTGTCCATCGGTCTGAGGATGGAAAGCAGTACTGAAACGTAGGGTTGTTCCCAGAGTAGCTTGCAAACTCCGCCAGAACCTGGAAGTGAAACGCGGATCACGATCGGACACGATCGATTCCGGCGTACCATGAAGTCGTATGATTTCCTTCACAAACAACTGAGCCAGTCGGTTAGGTTTATAGGTTTCCTGAACTGGCAGAAAATGGGCTGATTTGGTTAACCGATCCACGATCACCCATACTCCGTCCACTCCACTCTGAGTCCTCGGTAACTTAAAGACGAAGTCCATGGTGATGTGATCCCACTTCCACTCAGGAATCGGAAGTGGCTGCATAGCCCCATACGGTCTCTGCCGTTCCGCCTTAACCTGCTGACAGGTTAAGCATTTGCTCACGAACTCAGCAATATCCTTCTTCATTCCTGGCCACCAATAATGGTTCCGGAGGGTACGGTACATCTTTGTACCTCCCGGATGCATAGCATAGGCCGAACTATGGGCCTTCTCAAGAATCTCGGCCCGTAACTCTGCCACTGCAGGTACACACAAACGGCCCAATTTCACAAGTGCTCCATCGTCCCGGATGGTAAAATCCTGTCTCCCCTCCGCATCGACCTCAATTCTGTAAATACAGAGTATCGGATCCTGAAGTTGTGCCTCGATGATCCGATCAATCAGTACTGGTCGTACATGGAAGCTGGCCAACAAAGCTCCATGCGCATCCGTACCCAAAATAACTCCCGCCTTCCGGAGTTCCACTAGCAAGGGAAGATACACCATCCCCAGGTGTGCAACAGTTCCCGCTGATTTCCTGCTGAGTGCATCCGCCACCACATTGGCCTTACCCGGATGGTACTCGATTGTACAGTCATAGTCCTTCAGCAGCTCCAACCATCTCCGTTGTCTCATGTTAAGCTCCTTCTGAGTGAATAAGTATTTAAGACTCTGGTGGTCGGTGTATATCCGACACGTTGCGCCGAACAGATAATGTCTCCAGATCTTGAGAGCATGAACCACCGCTGCCAACTCCAAATCATGGGTAGGGTAGTTCAACTCGTGAGTCTTCAGCTGCCGGGATGCATAGGCGATAACCTTGCCAGTTTGCATCAACACGCAGCCCAGACCTTGCAGCGATGCATCACTGAAGACCACAAACTCTCCACTGTCATCCGGCAATGCAAGGACAGGTGCAGTGGTCAATCGATCTTTCAACTCTTGAAAGCTCCGATCGCACTGCTCGTCCCAGATAAACTTTACCCCCTTCCGAGTCAAACGAGTCAATGGTGCAGTAATTTTGGAGAAGCCCTCCACGAATCTCCGGTAGTAACCTGCTAACCCGACGAAACTCCGCACCTCGGTCACTGTTGTCGGTTTAGCCCAGTTGGTCACCGCTTCTGTTTTCTAGGGGTCCACGCAAATCCCATCCGTCGATATCACGTGTCCCAGATAGCCAAAACTGACACTTGCTCAGTTTGGCGTACAATTGTTCTTGTCTCAGCCTCTCCAAGACCAACCGTAGATGTTCTTCATGTGCACGGGCACTCCTTGAGTATACCAAAATATCATCGATGAACACAATCACGAACTTATCCAGGTAGGGTCGGAAGACCCGGTTCATCAGATCCATGAATGCTGCTGGAGCATTCGTCAAACCAAATGGCATAACAAGGAACTCGTAGTGTCCGAAACGGGTTCGAAAAGCAGTTTTCGGAATATCCTCCTCCGAAATCCTCAGTTGGTGATACCCAGACCGTAAATCAATTTTCGAGAAGCACTGAGCTCCCCGCAACTGGTCGAAAAGGTCATCGATCCTGGGTAGAGGATACTGGTTCCTCATTGCCACCTTGTTGAGTTGTCAATAATCAATACATAAACGGAGACTTCCTTCCTTCTTCTTTACGAACAACACCGGTGCTCCCCACGGTGAAGTACTCGGTCAGACATATCCCAAATCTACCAACTCCTGCAATTGAGTCCTGAGTTCTCGTAACTCGGCCGGCGCCATCCGGTATGGTGCCTGGGATATAGGTCGGGTACCCGGGAGTAGTTCAATAGTAAACTCAATCTCCCGCGATTGTGGCAATCCAGGTAAGTCTTCCGGGAATACATCCGGAAACTTACAGACCACCGGTATTTCGTCGATAACCGGAGTATCGACCCGTTCCGACACGACATGCGCCAGATAACCCTGGCATCCCTTCCGTAGAAGTTTGGTAGCAGTAAGTGACGAAATCACTTCAGGAGGCGAACCATCACGTTCCCCCTGAAAGATAACTTCCGGCAAACCTGGGCTCCGCAAAATCACTTGCTTGCTACAGCAGTCGATGAGCGATCCGTGCTCCGACAGCCAATCCATCCCTAGGATTATATCGAAGTCGTGGATATCCAGAATAATTAAGTCTGCTGGTAAATCCACATCCTCAATTCTTACCGGGCACCTTCGAATCACCTGATTCACAAGGTACACGATACCCATCGGGGTGCCAACACCCATTTCGCAATCTAAGGCTGATACCACACAATCAAGCATACCAGCACAACTTTTTGAAATAAAAGAATGTGTAGCCCCCGCATCCATCAATACACGTACAAGAAGGTTAAAGATATGTAGTGTACCTGTGACCACGCCTGGAGCAGTCCTCGCCTGCTGCTGGGTCATTGCAAACACTTGGGCCCTCGGCCCTCCGTTCCGTCCGCGCCCACGCGCGCCACGCCCAGCACCACGGTCACCTCCCTGACCGCGACCTCCATTAGTGTGGGAAGCCGTGCTCTGCACCACACTCGAGCCCCCAGCGTCGTTGTTCTTGGACAACTGCGGGCAATCACAGGCATAGTGGCCCTCCTCTCCGCAAGCAAAACAAGTTACTGGCCTTGGCCTGTCCGAATGCCCGCCAGAAGCACCGCTCCAAGATGAGCGTTGCCCAGAGTTGTATCCAGATCCTCTGCCCTGAGAGCCTCCACGTCGACCCGACCAGCCACGAACCTTGAAGGATGAGGGTGCTCCCCTGTAGCTCCCTCCCTAGTTGTTCTTACGGCCCGATGGCCCATGATGTGGGCGATCCTGACGTCGCCCCTCCCCCGAAGGTTGTCGTGTCTGGTGTGCCGCCAGACTGGCCTCGACACGCACCGCTGCGTCGACCATATCTCTCAGAGAAGCATGAGTGGTAGCGGTCACACTGGCCCGGATCTCCCCTCGGAGTCCAAGCTCAAACCGTTGGCATTTGTCCTCCTCCGTGCTTACGAATGAAGCAGCGAACCGGGAAAGTTTCCCGAAAGTTTGCTCGTAGTCTGCAACAGGCATGTCACCCTGCTCCAGCCGCAGGAATTCCGCCTCCCGCGCCGCGCGAAAGGATCGCGGGTAGTACTGGTCCAGAAATCTGGAACGGAAAGCTTCCCAGGTAGTGGTATGGACAGACCACCCAGACATTTCGAGTCCGTGCCACCACTGGTAGGCTCCTCCTTCCAGCAAGAAGGCCGCCAGAGTCACTCGTTCGCCCGGAGGGCAGTGCATCACCGAGAAGATCCTCTCCCACTTGGTGATCCAGTCGTGAGCATCCTCGGGGTTTGATCCCCCGCAGAAAGGAGTGGCTCCCAAACGTTGAGCCCTTTCAATGCTCGCGCATTCCATCTCTCTTTCTAGATCCTCGTCCGTTCGAGTATGAGGAATTCTCCTAGGAGGCATAACCAACTGTTAAGAGGCATAGATCAGAAAACAATATTCTTAAAAGTCGAAAAGTAACTAGTACTAATCGCTAGTCTAGCATGCTGACCAATACCCTAGTACTGACCACAACCTAGTGCTCTGATACCAAGCTGACAGGACCCGCCCCGATCCCACAGGGACCACAAGGGGACGTGCCCTGCTCCCGTCTGACACCCAATAATTCATACCAATTTTAACCTCAAAACATTTAAATGCATAAATAACCAAATTAAAGTCATACATCAAATCCGAATTAACGAATGTCAGACAAGGGATGAAATCCAAAATTACAAATTTGCGAGCACGACTCTAAAGTAAACCTGCGGGTACACCGCCCAGCAGGGGTTCAGGTACGCAGAAGTAAATCTATGCCTCAGCCTCTGGTTCCTCCTCTACCTCAGTTTCCCGACCTGGAGGGGTTATCAAAACATTAAAGGTGAGTGGACCGAAACTCAAGTTCACAAAATCGTTTGATAAGTAAAACATATAATTTACCCCTCCGTTTTCCAAACATGCGTGCATCACAATACAAAATCATAAACCATATAATATGAACCATAAGGCATGTAATAAAACCATAACCATAATTTTAGCCACTGCACTATACACTCCAATCCCGACATCCCCGATGTCTGACGTCCCTGACGTCCAATAAGGTCACAATCACAAGGCTACGCGTGCCACTCGGGTCTCAATTCCGAGTTCAATCCCCGAACCCCGTTCGGGTACAGCATCCCCGATGCTTAGCGTCATAGACGCTGGACGTTCTAGACGTCCGTGACCTCTCCGGGGTACCTCATCCGGAGGAGACAATATAATATGGAAGGATCTATACAGTGCAGTAACAAATGCATTTTATTGATATCCACATGCAAGGCATATATATATACATAGTTAACATCCAAACCAATCATTAAGTTTCATCAGACGGGTCTCAAGCCCAAATACCGTGAAACGTACCATAACCATATTTTCCATATCATCAAAACCATTATTGTTTTAGCATGTGAATAAGTATACTAAACCAGGAAACATTTATGCACGCAAGGGTTTAAGAAAATGGCCCACTCACAGTACAATCCTGCTAGAAACCGAACGTATACCCTCGTCCTGGTACAAATGTACAATCCCTGTCAAGTCCAAAGTATTCGTAAAGGTCAATACAAACCCCTAACATTCAACCATGAAAGCCTAGGCCGAAACCGGCCCGGGAAAGCCGCCTGAACGCACTTCCCAAGGTAATAAACCTTAATTTGACCAACTTAATGATCTCCGATCGACCCGAAACCACCGCCGTTGGATCCGGATCGTCGAAACCTAAAGAATGGTGGTGGTCCCACCAGAAACACTGTTCACACGCGCCCCCACGCGCCGGTCAACGCGGCGGTCAACGCAGGAACAGTCCTGCTGACGTCATCGCTGACGTCACTGCTGACGTCAGCATGACGTCATGCTGACGTCATCTGACAGCTGTCAGGTCTGACATGTCAGACTCTGACAGGTGCCACGTGTCAACATCCGATTGGTCCACCTCGCTGATCTGTCAGGCCACGTGTCAGATCTGACATGTGCCACGTGTCAGCACGGCACTGGTCCACGTCACTGACATGTCAGTGACACGTGGCAGTCCCTGACTGGTCCACGTCACTGACATGTCAGTGCCGACTGTGCACTGACATGTGACACGTGTCGGCTCACGGTTGGTCCACGTCACCTGACAGACTGACAGGGTGCCACGTCATCACCGCTGTCCTCAGACGGGTTGACCCGAAAACCTGCAACTCGGGTCGATCAGACCCGCGATCAAGACCCGGTCACCATTTCTTCATTTCTCAACCATTTCAGTCCTAGTTTGTTCCTAGATGCTCGTCTCAATCCAAGAAAGGGTTCTAGCTAATCAAAATTGACAAACACAGACAGGATCGAAGGCTTACCTCGATGAACAGACTCGGTTCCCGTCGCCGTTTATACTCCGTTCAGGTCACCTCCGGTCACACAATTGAGTTCTAGAGGTTCCTAACAGTCCATAGAAGTGAATAGAGTCAAAAGGAATGCCAACAAACGCTGAACAACAAGCTTCCATTTCTGAGTTTTTGAACCCGTTTCGGGTTTTGAAGCCGGCTCACCTCGCCGCCGTCTGCTGCCGTCCACCGCCGTGCCTCCGTCCTTCCCCGTGAGTCCAGCAACACACAGACACAGGGACAGGGTGTAGTGCGGGTGTGATGGATGAAATGGGCAGTGTGTGGGTTCGGGTGAGAAATATATATAGAAATGGAGGGAAAGCTGTACAATGAAATGAACGGCCCAGATTAGATCTTGAAATGAGATCAAAGGCTGAGATTAGATCAGGGGTGTATCAGATCAAGGGCTGTGATTAAAAGTGGGTTTTAATGGTATTTAAACCCATAGTGGATCTGATCCAATCTAGCCAATGGGTGAGTGACACTTGTCACTCACCAGGTGTCCTCCAATCAGATTTCCTGAATATAATATTCGACACGAAAACCGAGACACGAACCTCCCGAATTCACGTTTCTGACCATAACTTCCTCGTACGAAGTCCGATTTCGGCGTGCCGCCTGTCTACGGACTCAGGACGTCGAGACCTACCTAATGGTCCTTGAGTCAACTGAAAATTAGTTGCCAAAAGAAAAGTCAACATTTTCACCCTCAAAAGTCCAAATTACGGTAATACCCCTGAACTTCCGATAGTCATAACTTTTTCCCTGATCGTCCGAATTGGACGTGCCACCTGTCTATGAACTCGTGACGTCCCGAACTACGTCACGGTCATAGGTCAAAGTCCATTTAGTTCATAAATCAAAAAGTCAACAATTGGCCATACCCATAACAAGGGTAAAAGCGTCAAATCACACATTAAAGTACAATATTGAAATCCTCGAATTTCCGGGGTGTTACAAGTGTTGTGTCATTAAATCTTTTTTATGTTTCATGCATTATCACGCACCATCTGTAATAGTTGTTTAAGGGCGGGCACAACACGTTTAAACATGCAATCTAAGAGAAGATAATATGTGTGGAGTGAGCCTTAGCCGGACCCCTGCACTGGCACTTAATTCAGATACATGCATAGTAATCTAATCAAGGAAATCTAATGGAACTATAATTGGTAAAGGTGGATAGAAACCCTAGTTCAACATAATTAGTTATTATTAGTTAATTTACTTCATTCATAAAACGTAACAAACGCCCTATTGCATTTTAATTACTCCACTTAAGCCAATTGAGTTAAACGGAATTGGATATCATTGAGCAAGTCTTCGTGGGATCGACCTTTGCTTGCATCTATACTATCTATGTAACGACCCGTCCCGAATATCAGGATTTAATAATATTTAATTGTGATTTAATAATCTGGGATTAGTTGGGCGATTTCGGACGAATTGTGCAAAATGACCGTTTTGCCCCTAGGCGTGGGCAAAACGTTGACTTTTATTTCGGATGGTCAAATGGACTTTGACCGATAACCGTGATGTAGTTCGGGACGTCACGAGTTCATAGACAGGCGGCACGTTCGATTCCGACGTTCGTGGTGAAAGTTATGATGTACGGAAGTGCAAGGGCATTTTCGTAATTTGGACGAAATAAGGGGAAATGTTGACTTTTTGACCGAGATGTCCGATGGCCGAGGGCCAAGGACCGTTACGTAGGTTTCGTCGATACAAATCCAACGACAGGCGGCATGCCGAAATCGGAGATTCGACGACGAAGTTATGGTCAAGGAAACGAATTAACGAACCGAGGCTCCGATTAAAATAATAATATCATAATGAACAGTACCCGGTGACTGAACACACTTGGATGAGTGACAAGTGTCACTCATCCCTTAATTTTGGGCTTAAGACCAGGATCCATGTTTTGGGGGAACATTATGATTATGTTTTATTAATTAATTATGTTTAATTGTTGTTAATTCCTCCATTAACCCTCTCTATTTTCTTAGCCGTGTACAACCAAAATCCCAATTCCTTCCATCCTTAATCTTCTCCCTATCAACCGAACTTGAGAGTGAAAATTGGAGAGAATTCAGAGACTAACTCAACTGGGATTACACGGGGGATTGTTCGGGTGAGGGAGACAGAGAAATCGAAAATTTGGTTTTTGGGAGGGAAATTCGAAATGGATGATTTGAGCCGTGAGGATCGAAATTGATGATTTAATTCGACTTCTGGGATCAAAAGGATCATCTTTGCTTCAAGAACGAAGAGAAACCATGGCGGATTGAGGATGAACGGAGCTTCCATGGCAGCTCAAAGTCGAGCTTGTGTTCAGTGGGTTTGAGGTAAGTAATTCTCAAATTGACCTTGTAGAAATGTCCCTAACACTCTCACGATGCTAACTGAATGAATTAATTTGGAAAACAGGGACGATATCGTGAAACCCGAATTGAAAACCCGTCGAGGATCGATCGAGAGTCGTGAGGATTTAGACCATGATTTGTGTAATTCGATTTACAGAACTTAAATGGTGATTGATTACAAGGGATCAGTTGAAAGAACGGATTGATTTGATGTTGAATTGGGTGTAATTGAACCAGGTCCTATCGCGGGTTTTTCAACCCGTTTACCAGAGAAACGGGCGAGGATGGTGACTGTAGCAGTCACTGTAGCAGGTGCGTGGCTTTCACGCGCAGCCACTCACGGCGGCGCATGACGGCGCGTGGGCACGAATCTCGAGGTGAGGTCAACATGACTTCTGTCCTATTTAATGTAACGAACATTTTGGAATTGGTTTCGTGTCGATCGGACACCGTTTCGTTATTGTTCGGGATGTCCGAAGGTTTTAAATCCAATTTAAAAATACTTAAAAATTTGGGAAAATTTCGGGACTTGAATAGGATGTTAATGATGAGGTTAGTAATCCTCTAATGTAATTTGAACAGGATTGGGAGTTCCGGTGATAGTGGTGTGGCCCGGAAGGCCTATGGCACGCGTATCGAGGCGCTCGGTTAAACGGTCTGTGAGTGGACATTGGTTTTATAAATTCGATGCATGCATAACTGTTTCATGATTGTTATAATTATGATTAAATGATTTACTTTGGATATCGGTGAATTTAAATGATTTCACGTATTTCGAGGTGAATTACGTATTTGCACGTAAACCGAGGTTTTCTGGATTTGCACCGATTTCCATAAATGTGGTTGGATATGATTTCATGAAACGGT
The DNA here is from genome assembly GCA_032719365.1 of Prinsepia uniflora. Lineage (NCBI taxonomy): Eukaryota > Viridiplantae > Streptophyta > Magnoliopsida > Rosales > Rosaceae > Prinsepia > Prinsepia uniflora. The sequence continues at coordinate 43,071,156 of CM064861.1, read as the reverse complement.
TACGAACTTGAATAATTGTTAATCGGGCCAGGGGCCCAATTGAATTATGAAATCGGGCCAGGGGCCCAGTTAACTTATGAATCGGGCCAGGGGCCCAGTTAACTTGTGAATTCGGGTCGGGGGCCCAGTGGACTTATGAATTCAGGCCAGGGGTCAGTTAACTTATGAAATCGGGCCAGGGGCCCAGTTGATTTATTCATGTGATTCGGGTCGGGGAACCTAAAATGGAATCGAATAAATGATTTTGGATTTAAATCAACTATTTGGACTTATAATGGTTTTGAGGATGTTGAAATTATGGTTATGGCACGTTTCACGGTATTTGGGCTTGAGACCCGTCTGATGAAACTTAAAGATTGGTTGGGATTTTATCTATGTATATATATATATGCTTTGCATGTGGATATCAATAAAATGTATTTGGTACTGCACTGTATAGATCCTTCCATATGATATTGTCTCCTCCGGATGAGGTACCCCGAAGAGGTCACGGACGTCTAGTACGTCCAGCGTCTATGACGCTAAGCATCGGGGATGCTGTACCCGAACGGGGTTCGACGATTGAACTCGGAAATTGAGACCCGAGTGGCACGCGTAGCCTTGTGATTGTGACCTTATTGACGCCAGGGACGTCAGACATCAGGGATGTCGGATTGGAGTGTATGGTGCAGTGGCTAAAATTATGTTTAAGGTTCATATTATATGATATATGATTTTAAATGATGGTGCATGCATAGATTTTTACTGAGGGGCATAAATGTCTTATAAATGTTTTAAGCAGACTTGTTGATTTTCGTCCACTCACAGCTTTTGTTTTTAATGCCCTTCAGGTTGATTCCGGATGCGACTGCAGCAGAGACTGGGACATCATACACCTCCTCCATCGATCCTTACGCACTCTGGAAGCCCGTTTGGGCAGTGGCAATAGGTTATCCCTTGTCCGACACCTCTTGTCAGACGGGAGCATGGCACATCCCATGGTAATCCCGGGGGGGATTGGGATGGGTCGTGTCAATCTACACGTCTTGTGCGCTTGCAAAGTTTATTACACGTAGAGGTTTTTCCTAGTACATCTTTTGTGCTTAGTAAAATATCTATCAAATGTGACTTGGAGTGATAGTGAATCAAATTTTGAATCTGAAAGTAAAGTGGTAATCTGATGAACTTGAACTAATTGAAGTACTTGTTAAGTATGATAAATTGTTTCAAGCCTCCATGAAAGTTAGAAAGATAATTGATGATTTAATTGAAAAATTCACAAATTTGGAAAGAGAGAAAAACATAATTGAAGAAAAGCTTGTGTCACAATTGGAAAGTGCTAAAAGGCAGAGTGCTGATTTAATTAAAAAACTTCAGATGTTGCATCAAACCAATGTTGACTAAAAGAGGGAAATTCGATCCCTCTCCTGTGAGAACAACTCTTTGAAATCTGAATTGTAGATATTAAAGGACAAAAATCTAGTGCTTACTATAGGTGATAAAAAGATAGACAAGATGATAAATATTGGAAGAATTTCAGGTGATATGCATGGGTTGGGTTTCTCATAGGATCTCAACACTACAATTTCTGTCACAAGATTTGTTAGAGCATCTGATGCTCTTGCTGGGAAGACAGACTCAGAACCTGAAAGGTTTAATCCAGTTTGCTACCATTGTGGTAAATCTAGACACATCAGGCGTATTTGCACATTGCTTCAAACGAAACTTCCAAGTGATACACGACATAGTTCATCCAAGAGGATAAACCCTTCTAGTCCTAAACTTTCATATTTGATTAGTGAAATTCAGAAACTGTCAAGGTATACAACTATACATGTGAGTGTTAGTTCAAAACTAAGGTTTGAATGGAGAAAGAAAAAGTCATACTTGTCTGATTGCTCATGAGTCACTTGCATCACATCATAGTTCACATACTTCTTATACTTGTCATGTTGCTTTTACTGCAATGTCTGTTTTCAAAGCAGACATTTGCTATTTTGATAGTGGGTGTTCAAGAATATGATAGGTGACATGGCTTGGTTCACTTCTATTTCTGATGATTGTGTGAGTGGGACAATTACCTTTAGTGATGGTCAGAAGTCAAAAAGTTTGGGCAAAGGTAATGTATCTGCTTTTGGAATTTCTAATTTGCATGATGTGCTTTTGGTTGAGAACTTGCATGCTAATCTCATCAGTATTAGTCAGTTATACGATGAAGGTAGTGATGTATCTTTCAATAAATTGTGTTGTAAGGTCAATAATGCAAATGGCAATGAGATTATGAGAGGTGTAAGGACTGAGGATAATTGTTATTGTGTGCATGTAAATGAGTTTTATAACTCACATGTTTGCTATATAGCAAAAGATAAACTCTTAAATATTTGACACTAATATGCTTTGAATTGATCTTTATTTTATATTATTTTATATCTTTCATACTTATCTTTTAATGTTAAAATTCCAAAAAATTAGAGAAAATAATATATTTTGTGAGAAATTTGCAGAAATAAATAAAACTTGGAATTTTGAGCATTTTGGCCAAAGAATCGTCCCAATCGGAATTATAACAAAGAAATTATGATTGAAATAAGGGAAGCTACCAAAATTCTCAAGGAAATTCGGTAGGAGCCTACCGAATTAGCCCATGCCATTTGCTGCAGCCCAAAATCATAGCTGAAGCCCAAAAAAATCCATCTCCAGTTCACGGCCCAGCGAAGCAGCCAAACCCGCATCGGAAGCCCAACCCAGAATGCGTGAAGCGCAGCAGCACATCCCAACTTGAAGACCAGCCAAGTGCAACCGTTTTGGAGCACGCGTACCAAACCCTGATGCGCTACCAAGCCACGCTGTTACAACACACACATGCCGAACTCCATGCCCTGCTCCAGCACCTGTCACGCCGGCGACCTGCTCCCATTTAATTGTAATTTTCATTCATTTTGAATTCTATTATTAATTTTTTTTAGATTTTTAGTGGCACTTTCCCTATAAATAGAGGGTCATTCTCATTGTTTGAGAACTTTTTGTTTTAGGCACACTTTAAACCTTCCTTAAGGAAAACTTAGGCAAAATATTTCCAATACAATTTAGAGTTTAAGTCCGAAATTCTCGTGTGTATTTATCCATCGTCACAAGACTCCGTCCGTTGTCGAAGAATCGTGTGAATAATAATCCATTGTTTCCATCCATTCCGAACTTATTTTTGTTATTGGTTTTATTTATAATTCAATATTTGTGTGGTATTTTCTTTGTAATATTTGTACGTATTAAATACAATCTCCATGCACCTTACTTCATGAATTTTAGTTATTTAATACATTTTAGTGTTTAATACTTCAATTTGACGCTATGTATTTTATCCGCTATCGGTCACTTAGAATAAGATTGAAGAGATTTAATGTTCACTGCTCTCAGCGCATTCAGTTAAAAACTAAAGGTGAATCATATTGTAAGTGTCGGCCGCTGTCAGTGCATTTATAATATTAAAAACTGTATGAAGGTAATTGAGATGATTAAGGTTGTGGAACCATAAAACACCGAAAATTGTGAAGCTGCCACGTGATCCATAATTCATGAAATGACCAAATTGCCCCTGACAATAATTCAAATGACTTATAGACACCCACACATTAAATAATCTATTTACCAGCTAAATACGTTATTTAATCGGGTTAAAAGTCTCTGTAATATTAATATTCTCCCCGAGAGTTAATTGTCATTATTCTTGATAACGGACAATTAAATATTAATATTAAATCACAATAATTATCATTATTATAATGAGCCATTATTATAATTATTAAATAATATATTATTTATAAAATATATTATTTATTAATTACAAATTCAACCGACCAATCAGAACGCTCCGAGGCTCCCAAGGATTTCCTATAAATAGTGGAGCTCATTTCACTTTTCAAGTAATTCTGTTCAACGCTACTTAAGCTCTTGAGATTTCTCTTTCGAAGCTGACTTAAGCATTAGAGCGTTCTTGGTCGAACACCCCCCGGGTCTCGATCATTGAACGAACGATAGCTTACTGTTTTGCTTGTTTGCAGGGATCCTTGAGTCTTTTGAGTTTAAAGGACGAATTCAGCTTCAACAATTGGTGCTTTCATTGAGAGCTTGAAGATATTCAAGAAGAAGCTCTCACGATTGTTCATCGTTCATCCTACTTCGATTATCGTTCTTAACGTTGATTGGAAGATCTTGAACGTGTTCATCGTTCGACAAATTTCCATTCAAGATTCGTTGATCAAGCATGGCTAGGGTTCGACGATCTGTTCGTTCAGCTGGAGAAGGTGTTTCTGCCTCAACTGCTCAGACGAGGAATGAGGCTCGCATAAAGACACCGGAGGAGCGTCCAATTCGACCCATGCGGGTGTCCATCGAAGCACCCATGGAGACGCTAGGAAGGAGGTCAACCTTCAGCTTCAGTGCGTTCTCCTCACCAGCTAACCAAGTGCCCGCGCTAGGGGAAAGAACTTCCGCTTTGCAACAGGCAGGCGGCCAGTTGATGGGAAGTGCATCACGACGTGATCAGCCCACAACAAATATGGACCTAAGGGACTTTCTGGATGGGCGACACGACGTCTCAGGGAGAAGTCACCACTAACCTCCCCAGGACAACTTGGTGCAGCAAGTAGAAAGGTTGAGCAGCCAATTCCAACTTCATTCAGAGCTCTTACAACGACTACTGGCAGAAAGACCAGTCCAAGAGCCAGACAGACATTCCACGTCACGAGGAGGACAAGAAAGTGCTCCAAGGTGACCTGGGAAAGAACCGGTCCACTGTCGGACAATGTCACGAGACACTTCGCTAAGCGACTCCGGTGAAGAAAGTCATGCTCGCCGAGCAAAGAGCCCACAGCGCCTAAGGCCATCAGCACATGAGCGGCTAGGAAGTAGGATTGGGGCAACTTCACGGGTGGAGCGCTCACATCGCTGACATGAAAGTAGGGGGCAACCTCAGGCTCAACACGATCCCCAGCACGATCCCGGAGATCAAGGAGAGAAGCTCAAGGAGGTTCTCGACGATTAGCCCGAAATGAATCACCGCCTCAGCAAGGTGCGTTGCGGGCTAATGATGTTCAAAGAATGTTGGACAGGCACCTTCGTGCTCAACGAGATGGCGATCTAGAGGACGATCTACGTCGCCAGATACAACTCTCAATGCCTTTTGTAAGGGATATTGAGGAGGAGTCATTCCCACAAAGGCTTGCAACGCCAAATTTCACACCATTCAAAGGAGCCTCCGACCTGGTAAAGCTCATAGATTATTACCAGGGAGTCATGGTCCCCCACAGGCATAACGATGCACTAATGTGCAAATTTTTTCAAGCTTCTCTTCAAGGCCAAGCCATGACTTGGTTCAATCATCTCTCCCGGAGGTCGATTGCATCCTTTGAAGAGTTGGCACTGGTATTTGTGAAGGAGTACGCACAACTTCGGACAATCGAGGTGAGGGATGACCATCTTTTCTCTGTCCGAAAGAGAGCAAAAGAGACTCTGCGACAATACATATGAAGGTTTTGCGAAGAAAAGTCTCGAATTGTCGGCTGTAGCAACCTTGTTGCGGAAATGACATTTAAACAAGGACTCCCTCGGGACAGCCAGCTTTACGGGGACATCATCATGAGTAATGCGCGAAGTCTCACCAAAATGCTTTTGCTAGCAGAGCGACATGCAAGCTGGGAGGACGAGAAGAATGCCATCCATAATCAAGACCATGCTGGGGCTAGTGAAAAGGCCTCCAATAAAGATGGGTCCCATGGAAAGTTTGCGACTGGAAAGTCCAACAAGCGCAAGGCGGGACAACCTTCCCAAACACCAGCTATGGGGAAACCTAACTTGCAGCTATCTCTGCCAGTCCATCAGATCCACAATAAAATTAAGGACAAACCATGGTTCAAGAAACCGGAGTCAGTCAAAGGTGATCAAGAAAATGCCGATAAGACGAAGTGGTGTGCTTATCATGAGTGTTATGGGCATAACATCGGGAAATGCATATCCTTCGAGAGATACCTCTGAAATCTCATTGAGGAGGGACATTGCACCGAGTACGTCAAAGGGAAGGCCACAGATCGACCTGCTGACAAAGGACCAAAGGAACCTGCAGCAAAGGTGATCCGCATCAACTAATTGCATGTCAAAATTAGAGGGGCATAAAAGCGTATGAAAATTTCAATTTTGATTTTTATGTTGTCTTCAAAACTCAAGTACCATGCATTTGAGTTATCAATAAGATTGAAAATTTGTTCTAAGTACGTACAAACATATTCGTTCAACATATACAATTTTCAAAACTTATTTCCTCTAGCATTCAAGTCTTTGCCCTGCGAAGCATCCATCTAAGCCTTCGCCTTGTGAAGCATTCAAGCCTTCGTCCCGCGAAGCATCCAAGTCTTCGCCTTGCGAAGCATCCAAGTCTTTGCCTTGCGAAGCATCTAAGCCTTCGCCTTGCTAAGCATTCAAGCCTTCGTCCTGCGAAGCATTCAAGCCTTCGTCCTACGAAGCATCTAAGCCTTTGCCTTGCTAAGCATCCAAGCCTTCGTCCTGCGAAGCATTCAAGTCTTCGTCCTGCGAAGCATTCAAGTCTTCGTCCTACGAAGCATCCAAGTCTTCGCCTTGTGAAGCATCCAAGCCTTCGCCTTGCGAAGCATCTAAGCCTTCGCCCTGCGAAGCATTCAAGCCTTCGTCCTATGAAGCATCCAAGTCTTCGCCTTGCGAAGCATCCAAGCCTTCGCCTTGCGAAGCATCTAAGCCTTCGCCTTGCGAAGCATTCAACCCTTCGCCTTGCGAAGCATCCAAGCCTTCGCCTTGCGAAGCATCTAAGCCTTCGCCTTGCGAAGCATCTAAGCCTTCGCCTTGCGAAGCATTCAACCCTTCGTCCTGCAAAGCATCCAAGTCTTCGCCTTGCGAAGCATCCAAGCCTTCGCCCTGCGAAGCATCTAAGCCTTCGCCCTGCAAAGAACCCAAGCCTTCGCCCTGCAAAGCACCCAAGCCTTCGCCCTGCGAAGTGTCCAAGCCTTCATCATGCGAGGCACCTAAGCTGAACCCTACTAAGCAACCAAAACTTCGTCATGCGAAGCGACCAAGACTTTGCCCAGCCAAGGACCCATGTTTTCGCCATGTAATACATCTCAACCTACGCATTCCAAGCCTTCCACCAGGAAGCACTCAAAGTTTTCCTCTTGGGAGCACTTTAAGCCTTCTAATAAGAAGCAAAAGCCCTTCCTTGAAGGCAGCACGAAAGCGTACGCTAACTTAGTTGAAGTCCAAAGTTAGACGCCCATGGTTACAACGGGGGCATCTAATGCATGTATTAGTTTGGACTCAATCAAAACGCATGGTAGAATTTTGCAAAGAGACTAGACGATGAGATCTCAAACTTCTTCATAAGTACTGTTTTTGATTTATTTGAAGGATAGTTGGCTAATCACATATTGATTGCTCAACCCAATTACTGACTACAAGAAATGCAAATACAATCATTGGCATAAAAAAGAAAAAGAAACTAAGGATGCACATCTTCGCAACTAAGCAAATAGAGATTCGTCAGTTTCAGGAATGTCGCCTTTCTTAGCCTCCAGCTCAGGCTCCAGTTCAGGCTCAGACTCAATCTCCTGTATAAGCTCCAACTCTTTGGTGGCGATCCCGCTCCGACTCCATGTGCCCAAACTTTTGCACTTCGTTTTTCTTAAACCAAAAAGTTGTGGGGGCATGTGGTGGTAGCAAGCAGTCAACTTTCAACTTCAAATTTCGTGCTCAACGCTGGGTTAGGCTTCTGGAACTTCGCTTTGAGTTTGTTTGAACTTCAGTCTTCAACGAGCAGTTAGCTTTCTTAGCCTTCTGATAAGGCTAGCGTTCAGGCTCAAGCTTCATGTCTAGTTCAAGCTTCAGCTCTTTTGGTGCTAGTCCCACTCCGCTTCTCTATATCCAACTTTTGCGCTTCATCTTCCTTAAAAGCGCAAAGTTGTGGGAGCACGTGACGGCAGCCAGCTCTCAAACTTTGGGATTCAACATCCAATCGTTTGACTTTCTCTTTGGAATCATGCAAGCGTCCGAATACCTGGAAACATATCTCTTACTGGGTTGTGACACACCTCACATCAACTGATGAGACTCTTCGCTTTCCTTGCTAAAAGCTTCGATGTTGCCTCCACATGCACTTGAAGATGAAAAATTCGTAAATGCACCAAGCTCTTCTGTCTTCCAGGCACCACATGCATGGTCATTGGAAGTACGCCTCGTGCAATACTTTGAGCTCCAACCAGGCCTTGCCTTGTGTTCTGCTATGTCTTGATCCTCGTGTGTCAGGCCCTTTTATCTTTCATGCACCACATGCATGGTTCATCTCCAAGCTATCTGCCTTCAAATACGCAATGGTGTGCACCATCTGGAGCTTTGCAGGGGGCATGATTGATCTTCCGTCTTTATACTCCACTTTACAGTCACCCCATTTTGAGCTCAAGGCCTGGAATGTCAGGTCTCTAGAAGGTCCTCCGCTAGCCAAAATGACTCCTCGAGAAGCTTCATTCACTCCATGGCATCACATGCACTGCGCCTCGCGTCATGAGATACCTCGCCTTATCGTGCACTTTGGCACGTATCCCTTTGCATTCCGGCTTGCCTAACTTCAAGATATGGAGTGCCTCGCCTCTTGTGGATGAAAGTTTAGACAGGTCATGGTGCACCTTGCTCCCCATGTATCGAACTCTTCTATCCTCCACGCACCAAGTGAATGGTTGCTGGGAAGAACACTTCATGTCATTTGGCGCTTCACCTCTTGCTCCAACTTTGCCTTGCCTTGCATTGTGGCACACCAAGCTGAAGAGTACCTCGCATCGCACTTGTTGCATGCCTCGTATTGGTATTGAACCATGCCTCACCTTGTAGTTGTAATGCACTCCGCCTTGGTTTGTGATACTTCTCACATCGATTGATAAAACTCTTCGCCTCTCCTTGTTGAAAGCCTTGATGCATCATGGTATATCGCTCTCAATGAGCCGAGCTCTACAATCCATGAAATGTCGTGAGCGTGTCGATTGGATAAGCATCTCTAGAAGTTGGAATCTCTAGAAAAATTCAAGACACACCACTAGATGGTCTTACAACTTAAGTTTCCACAAAAATGAGTTCTTCAAGATTTCATTGGAAGTATATCTTCCTGCATCTTGAAATGACCGTCTCTGAAAATGAATTGCATTGACACTTGAATCATCACAATCGAACTCCTGTAACTCCCGAAATGTGCAAAAACATAGGATTACAATAAAGAAAGTATTTAATAAAGACAAATGAATTTATAAAATATATGACTTTTCAAAGACAAATGCAACAAAAAATTCACGTCAGAGATAATGGACCTTATAATCATGTGGGGACCACACACAAAGTGCTCCAATCTCCTTTGAGCAAAATTCACAAGGATCACCCTACCAGACACATCCATGCGCCCTTGTCATGCTACCTTGTCAGATTCAAGTTTTTGTGAGCCCATCCACACTAAAGCAAGTAATGAGAATTCACCATTGCATAGATAAAAGCAGCAGACAACGCTTGTGCACAAACTAACACCTGCATCTCAATATCTTCTGTCGGCACATCGTCTACACGCATTTTGCGCGCTTCTCCATGTGATACCAGGTGGCGGCCTACTTGCTAACCCACCATCCAAAATTAGACACGAGGTCTATGCTGCAACATAGCTGCGCTGCTCCTGTTTTTCCTCAACCGGTGCCTGCCAGCCTCATGCTGATGACTCCATTTTGTGACAGCCAATCCCGCGCGCCATGTGCTAGTCGGCGAACCTCACTCAGGCGCGCTTCCTGGGCCGCTGCAGAAAGCAATCAATCAGGGACCACCATTTCCCATTTTCAATCACAATTTCTCTCATGTGCAACGTAGGAAGACAAAAAAAAGAGTGGTTACCAGATCCAACCTTCCTTCACTTCAGCGCAACACAATTGTTCCTTTTCTCCAAACTGCTCATTTTAAATGGAGCAAACAAAACCAAAGAAACTGCCGAAATTAATGGACGAGTTGATGGCCCAATGAAACGTCAATTATTTTTTATGACAAAATTATGAGGCCTTTTAATTTTTATAAAATGGAGGTTACAAACTCCATTAAGTAAAAATTAAAATTTACAAATGAAGACATTAATGCTTGGGATGAGACAGATATCAACTCGAGTCATTTTTTACATTACATTCTGAATTCAGCAGAGTTAATCCTATTCAAGAGCAGTACAAGAGAAAAGAGAGTCATAGTCCAAGCAATATTTATTGGAACTACCAAAAACCTACTTCCCTTAGGATTTCCCGAATCTCTAAGCGAAGTGGGGGGCATTTGTGGAACCATAAAAAACCGAAAATTGTGAAGCTGCCACGTGGTCCATAATTCATGAAATGACCAAATTGCCCCTGATAATAATACAAATGACTTATAGACACCCACACATTAAATAATCTATTTACCAGCTAAATACGTTATTAAAACGGGTTAAAAGTCTCTGTAATATTAATATTCTTTCCGAGAGTTAATTGCCATTATTCTTGATAACGGACAATTAAATATTAATATTAAATCAAAATAATTATCATTATTATAATGAGCTATTATTATAATTATTAAATAATATATTTATTTATAAAATATATTATTTATTAATTACAAATTCAACCGACCAATCAGAACGCTCCGAGGCTCCCAAGGATTTCCTATAAATAGTGAAGCTCATTTCACTTTTCAGGTAATTCTGTTCAACGCTACTTAAGCTCTTGAGATTTCTCTTTCGAAGCTGACTTAAGCATTGGAGCGTTCTTGGTCGAACACACCCCGGGTCTCGATCATTGAACGAACGATAGCTTACTGTTTTGCTTGTTTGTAGGGATCCTTGAGTCTTTTGAGTTTAAAGGACGAATTCAGCTTCAACAAAGGTAAAATTTCGTGATTGGTTCAATATGTGCAAATGCTAGAATGTTGGTAAGATGTGTGTTTAAAGAAAGTCACTTATAAAAATGTTAAATTAAGGGTAGAATTAATTTTATAATTGTTTATTCATGTATTTTTACGATTACACTTTGTTCAAAACTCCCTCATATCATTCTTTTATTCTTTTTTCACTAACCATTATTTAATGTCCCTAATTTTCCCGGTTAAAAATGATCTCTATTAACCAATATTAAAATGACACATACAGGGTTTTAAAATAAGTATATACTTGAATTACATATTTATTTAAATACGTAGTTTAAGCGTATCAATTTTGGCGCCATTGCTAGGGAAATTGAAAATCATTTTTAATGTGTTAGTGTATGTATATAAAATGTTGATATTTTTCCATACATGTTCATATTATACTTGTTTAAGTAAATTTAAACTCTTATTATACTTGATTATTTTTTTACTTGTTCATATTATACTTGTGCATACTTGTTCATATTATTCATTTATTTGTTCATAACTTTATTTTTATGCTTGTCATATTATATTTGTTCACAATGTTCATAATATACTTGTTTATAAATTGTACTTAATGTTCACATTGTATTAGTTCATGAATTGTATAGTATACTTGTTCACATTTTTATTTGTTTTTGTAAACTTAAAAATAATAAAAAAAAATATATTTTTTAAATCAGTTTGTCATAACTTAATTAAAAAAAATCGAAAAAAATGTGTATTTCATGACTTTAATTGTAAAAAAAAAAAAATAAGAACAAATTTATATATATATATATATATATTTCGAAAAAAAAATATATTTTTAGTCTTGGATATATGTGGATCACTTGTGCTTCAAAGTTTAAATTTTGATCTTTAATAGAATAAGTGAAGTCTCGTTTGTTAACTCTCACCTAAACCCTTCATGATGTGTGGTTTTCATCATCACACACTGTAGACCTGAATCTATAGACATGAGGTTGTGGGCAGTGGTTGTTAACACTTAAGTTATCTTAGAATGAACCTTTATTCATCTGGAGTAACAAATTTTTAAGGGTGATGTCTCGGATAAGAGACGATACTCGTAACGGATTTTGTGTCTAAGAAAGGGATATCAATGGAGTTTAAGCCTCGAGATGTCTTGAAATCCGTCATGCCTCTTATGTTTATTCTTTCTAACCTGGTTACCTTTGAACTTTCCCAAACAGTTGAATAACTCTAAGATATTTACTTGCACCGTACGGATGTAGAAGCCTCCATCTAAACTTTGAAGCTATCTGAACCATATATATTTTTTACCTCCCCAACGTGTAAATATTGTTGCCTATTAAATGTTTTAGAGTTGCATGAATCTCAAAGACCTTTTTTCTTCAAAATCTTACTTTCGGGAACATGTAATTCCCCTTATGTTTACTTTCTCCTTAACCCTTCATGATGTATGGATTTCATCACTACACATCGTAGACTCGAATCTATGGACATGAGGTTGTGGGCGGAGTTCGTAAACATAATGGTTTGGTAATTCACTAAAACTTCTATCGGTTGGTCGTAGTGTTTAGGAGGGTTATGATTGGTGAAAATTTTTGGATTAAGAAAAGGAACACCAATGGTGTATATTTCCTAGCTAAACTAGCCTCGGGGTGTTCTCAAAATTAGTTTTTACTTCTTGCGTTACATCTATCCCAACTGGCCATGATTAACGTTGAATGGTGGAAGTGTGGTGACCAGTACGCGCATGCCGTAAGCCCAGAAAAGTACTATGATATTTCCTTATTTCCTTATTAGACTGCATACCCTCCCTAAGATTTCATGATACTCAAATTTCATCACCAGGCCCCCTAGACTAAGTGAACCTAGGGAAGTGAGATTGAAGGGTCAAGTCATTCTTTCATGAATTGTCATGTAACTCTTATGTTTTGTGCAGGTTCTAACAATTTCTCTCTTATGCATTCGCACCAAGTTTCATGTAGATATTTATTTGTTGCATTAGTTTAAATGTGTTTGTAACTTATGCATTTGCTTTCCATTGTTGTGACTCTATTTTGTGCATTCTACATTTTCTCATACCTTTGTTATCTCTTAATTGTCTATATGTTATTTCTGACTTAAATTTATGTCAGTTATTCTTGTTTACACCTCACATTTTTTTTCTAGTTATGATTTCTTAACTTATACATTCCTAACACTAACCCTAACTTTTGTAAAGACAATCGTGTTTCAATTGAGTTAAACTAGCTACTTATACTTGTGTAAACCTGCAATCTAACTTATTCCTCTTTAATAATGTAGGTAAGTGCTTATGAATGCGCGCTCATCAATCTAGGCTTGATCGGTTGAGAAGGAAACTTGACATCTCACCAAGGAACACAACATTCATAGACACATATAAGTAAACCGGCTCATTCGGACCTCCATCCCCAATACTTTGCGAGTCTAGAAATGAGAAGAGTGATTAAGAAGAGGAACAAACTCTCGAAACACCATTAGCCATGGCACGAAATCTGAGTATCCGTGAGCAAACCTGCACAAACACCAATGGCACTACAAACTTCTACATCGAATATCCTAAGCCTAAAACCAACAAGAAAGATGTTGAGCTTAAGAATGGAGTCCTTCATCAGCTACCCAAGTTCCATGGAATCAGGAACGAAAATCCACACGAACACTTGATTGAGTTCCAATTCATTATTGGCAGCATGTGTCCTGATGATGCGGACTTAGATATCATGAAGCCGAAAGCTTTCTCGTTGTCCATTTTACTGGTTTTTGGGGCATGATTTACGATGAACTGTGAAAATGATGTTTTGGGCTAAGCCTGGGTTTGAAACCGGTGTTTTGACTTAGATTGTGAGTCAAGGATGATTTTATGTAATATTTAATGATTTTCAGATGAGATTTTACTGATTTGCGTGGAAATGCTATTTTGGGTTATGATTTTATGGATTTGCGTGAAAATGGTATTTTGGACTGAGACCTTGTTGACAAGCATATTTTGGGCTTGAGACCCTATTTCAAAATGGTTTCTCTTGGTTTTGAGTCAAGAACCTTGTGAGACCCTAGTGGTTCGCTTTGTGTGTTGTTTTCATGGTAAGATGGTTTATCGAATGCGACTGAGCCTGGATGTACCACTCGGATGGGTCTGGTCCTGGGGATGTGGTAATCGCCCAGATGTGACTGATCCCGAGGGTTGAGCCCAGATGTGTCTGATCCTGAGAATATGGCTTGTTGGTTGCCTTCGTGTATGGCTGATGTGACATGTGTTTATGTGATGATTGTGCACTTGCGAGTAGTGTTGATATTGTGCTATTGTGATTGGTGTCTATGCACTTTTGAGCAGTATGATTGATATTTGAGTACTGGTGACTAGTATTGTTGTTGACAGTCATTGTGGCTAGTTTGTTGTTGGTGGTTGTGTCTTGATGGTCTTCATGTGCTTTGGCTTCAGAGCAGATTGTTCATATGTTTTACTCTATGCATGTTGTTTTAAGCTGGAGGGTAAATGGTTCTTTTTGAAATGTATTTTCAAACGATATTACTTTTTTCCAATCACGCTTTTGTTGTTTTAACGACCCTTTAGGCCGAGGTACGATGATCAGGGCTGATCGAGAGGTGGGGGCATGAGTGGAAATCAGTGTAGTTATCCCTTGTCTAGCAAGTGCTGAGGTTAGTTTTGGAACTTCAGTTGACTTGTTAGACGGGAGGAAGACCAGACACGGTTATCAAAGTCCTTTTAGAACAAGTCTGTCAAGTTGGTATCAGAGCATTTGGTTACTGATTGGTGTTGCCACGACATGCCTCCAATATGTGATCCCTGTGCATGGCCTGGTAATGAGATGCGTTTACGATGCTATTTGAGATCCCGAGATAGATGTCGGGATGGAATTGACCCTGGACTTGGGGGTCGGATGTCAAATACTGTGCTTTGGTAATATAGGAATTGTGTGGATCTGGATAGTAAACGAGCCCAAAGGATAGAAATGTAGCAAGGATGGGTAAGTTGGACTCAGATGAGATAGTTGGGTGAATACCTCGATTAGAGCAAGAATTTGATGTTTTAATGTGTGATGGGAAATCCTCGATAGGATGTGGCGCACCCAGTGGTGTTTGCTAGGTGACCAGGCATGCCGATGGTGGAATGGATTATGGATGTTGAATTTGGATTCGAGGGGTTTTGGTGCATGCTATTGTGTAAGAGCAAGCACTCAAGCCAATGGTCCAAAATATTTACCACGACCTCTCCGTCTACCTCCGGCCCTACTAGCCCTATTGGTATACATTTGACTTCCCTATGATGTACTAAGTGTAAGTACAATATCATGATTTGTAGCATTACGAAACATTATACCTAACACGACCCATCCCAAATCCCCCCGGGATTAACGGGAGATATGCCATGCTCCCGTTTGACACGAAGTGTCAGACAAGGAATAACTCGAACCTTATCCCAAACGGGGATTCCAGAGTGCGCCAAGATCAGTGGAGGAGTGTGATGTCTCGGCCTCTGCTACAACCCACATCCGCGATCAACCTGAAGGGCATTAAAAACCATTAAAACCTGTGAGTAGACGAAATAAATAATCTATAAAACACATTTCACGAAAAGACATTTATGCCCTTCACTAAAAAGCATGCATGCATTCGAAAACCAGTAATCAAACCATTTACTTTATTAAATCATTAGGGCCTTAGCCCAACATTATAAATCCTACCATGTGGGAACTCAGCCCAAAACCAAATATAAGGGAACTCAGCCCAAAACTAATCAACATTAAATAACCAGTTTATCAAAATACAATGTAACCAATCCTCAGCATCCCTGATGCCTAATCAATACCATTGTCACGGTCTCTATGCTACGCATGCTACTCAAGGTCTCAATCCCCGAGTCACCGCAGGGTCCACGCAGATCAATGACCCTCCCTAGAGGTATTATCCATAATTGCACTTCTGATCATGAGCTACGCCTCGGGCAGCCCCTCTCAAGTAGTGCGCTGTGACTATTCTGGGATACTATGAGATGTTTAGAGGAGACAATCCATACATAAGGATGGTACATGGAAAACATGTTATAAATAATCTCAAAACCTTTCAAAGGGCTATGCCCGGGATTTCCATAAAATCATCGTAAATCCACAAATGGGCCTCGTGCCCGAAGTATAACTTTCATAAACCATTTCCACAATTCCAATTTCCAAATTCAAGGGACTCTGCCCGAAATTCCATTTCATAAACCAACCGGGCCTCAAGCTCGATATCATAACTAACCGGGCCTTAAGCCCGATAGTATAAATCAAATGGTTCTCCAGCCCGATGCCTCATTAAATCAAATAAACATCAAGTCCGATAATGTACAAATCAATTGGGTCTCATGCCCGATTCCATATTTCCAAATCCGAAATCATACGATTGAACAATAATTGGAAACACAAGCAAGTGCAACGCTGTATAAAATCATAAACCTCGAAATATATGCAAATACGTAAGTACTAAATACCACAATCATGTTCATCATAAATCACATATTTAAAACATATAAAACAGTTATGCATGCATCATATTTAGAAACCAATGTCCACTCACAGACCGTCCTAGTTGTCGCCTCGATATGCGTGCCATAAGCCTTTCGGGGCTAAATCACCATATTCAGAACTTCCAGATTTGTCCAAATTACACTCGAAGGTCACTAACCATCTATATAAGTCCATTGGATAAAACCCCAAAATTCCCAGAAAAGTCAACATGTCCCGGACACGTTTCTCGAGGTAAAAAAATCTTGATTTGACCAATTTAACGATTTCTGATCAACCCGAAAGCACCACCATTGAATTTGGATCGTTGAACCCTTTAAAATGACACTAGTCCTACCTCGAAATTCGTGCCCACGTTCCCCCACGCACGTGGTCAAACTAAAAGTCAACTCGAGAAAAAGTCAACAGATCAAAGTCAACAGGTCAACGAGTTAACTCGCCAGTCAACGGGTCAACTCCCCGGTCAACAAGTCAACTCGCTGGAAAACTCCATTGTTGCCCCAAACTTCAAACTTCGATATCTCACTCATTTCTCAACCAAATTCGACGTTCTAGCTATGTAAATCCATCTACTCGAGCCAAGGATTCCAAATATAAACCCAGAAATTGCAGGAAGTACCTGGTTTTAAAGTTATGGCCATTCGATGTTTCAGCCAAATTTCTGGTCATCATTAAAGCCACCTCTGACGTACAAAACCGTCCAAACTTGGCTCCACCTACGGTTTTACCTTGTTTCATGATTCCTACCACCTCTCGCGGCAGCTCCACGATCCAAGCCATCTTCCTGGTTCATGTCACTATCCCACTCACTTACTCTCTCCCTCTCAAGTCGAAACATGAAGAAGATGAAGCCATGGGGGTGGTTACAGGTTTTTGGCTGAAGAAAAATGAAGAAGATGAATGAAATGCCGGTGCATGTATTAATTAAATGGGCCATAGGTTGGGTGACAAGTGTCACTCATCCTATGGTCCAAAATTAGATATTTTGGGTCCCACTTAAAACAAACCATTTTAAAAATCAAACGATCCGTGAATAGTTTTTGAAATCTTCCGTGAACTATAACTTTCCCATATGACTTCCGAATTCAGCATGCCGCCTGTCTACGGATTTGTGACGTCCCAATCTATGTCACGGTCATCGGTCCCTGTATGTTAGACTACCCGGGTCAAAAGTCAACATTTTGCCCAATTTCAAGGACAAAACAGTGATTTCACACCGGTTGTTCGTAATTACTCGACTAATTCCCGATTAGTCACGATAACCGTTAATTAGTCATTAATTAATCATAATTAATCCAGTAATTTGGGACTGGTTGTTACAGTAAAGGCATCACGTGGGGGTGCGTGGCTTACCACCTCGATTTTCAATGAACACGATTTTTTATAGTATTCGATGTTACGAACTCGTTGGGGTAATTTTCGAGTCAATTAGACATCTTTTTGGGGTGATTTTGGGTGTTCGAAGTGTATGTTTAGGTTTTAAATTCGTATTTAATCTCAAAAAATTAATTGATTTAAATGTGAGATTATTTGGGACGATAGTGACCCCTGGTGGTCGTTTATGACATGCGCTACGATTCCTGAAATTTACGGAGGAGTCCATGGCTCAGAATTCTGTTGTGAGGACAATGTGTGAGTGAACTTTGTTTTTATAAATTATTATGTACGCATAGTTAAATGTTTTAATTGATTTATTGCATGATTTATGTTGTAATGGTTTGAACATGATTTTTAAATGATTATTTGACGATCTCCTGGATTTATTAACTGATTTTTTTAATATGTATTTTACATTATTTTATGTAAACCGTGTTTCAGGCTTAGGCACGATCTTGAATGTTCTTTGACTTGGCATTAAGTCAATGATATGTACTACATGAATTGCTTGATTTTGTGAAATCGTGGGTAATTTGGTGATTTGGGTAAAAGGGGTAAATAGTTGACTTTTGACCTGGGAGGTCCGATGGCCAAGGGCCTTTACGTAGATCAAGTCGATACGAATCCATAGATAGGCGGCACGTCGAATCGGAATTCGAACGGGATATTTATGGGCCACGGAAGTTTGATTTCACTATGCGCATATTACGAGACGGGGATGAGGTGGCGATATCTGATTGGGCATATATTTTAAGTGGGACCCATGGATGAGTGACAAGTGTCACTCATCCTATTGGTGGCTTCCCTAAAAAGTGGATCTAACTAATTAAATAATATTAATTTAATTATTTTATATTTTAATCCCTAACCACTTTCTATCCTAGCCTTTCATCTCACCCTTCCCCTTCATCCTGGCCGTCCATCTCATCTCCCTCTCACCTGATCACTATCATCCTCCCTGTCTGTTTTCTCACAACGCGAACACCTCCATTTCTCCCTTTCCATTTTTAAAAAACACACACACCACATCACACCACCACCATCACCTTGCATCAATATTGTTGTGTGAGGAATGATGAGAGGCTGAGAGTGGCGAGGACGGCGGTCCACGGCGGCTCACCGGGGGGGGGGGGGGGTAAGTCAAACAAACCCGAGAGCCCTTTTAAATATTCAAAAATTGAAAGTTTGGTTTTGATTGGTGTTTTGAGTCCTATTCAATTCTAATGAGACCTAGGGAGCAAGGAGATTTGAGGAGGATCAATTTGGAAGGAAATGGGTGGCTAGGAAGTTGAGAAATTGAGCTTGAAGATCAAGCTTTTGGTTTAATCATGGAAGGTGAGATTCTTGAACATTTTTCATGATTTTAAATAGTAGAAAGATAGGAAATGAGATTAAGGAGAGATTAGAATGAAAATGGACTAAATTGGATCAAAAATAGGAGAGATTAGAATGAAAATGGACTGAATTGGATCAAAAATAGGAGAGATTGGGCAGTGAACCGGTCGCGGATGTTCAGACCGGTCCGGTCCAGTTCGAACCAGGCAAACCGGGTTCGCTGGAGCTTGATGATGATGAATAGTGCCCGGCGTGTGGGCTCCACGCGCAGGGGCTCCAGGCCTCAAGTGGGGGCACGTGGGCCACTTTTTGGGGATTCTTCTAACACATGAAATCATCCTTTCGATGTAACAAACATTTTGGGACTAGTTCCCTGTCAATCGGACATCGTTTCGATAGGTTTCGGGGTGTCCGAAGGTTTAGGATCAGGATTACAAATTGTTAAAAATTCCAGAAAATTACGGGGCTTTAATGAGAGGTTAATAAGGTAGTTAGTAACCCTCTAAAGTGATTTGGATAGGTTTGGGAGTCCCAGTGACGATTCTTGGCCCGAAAGAGCCGTATTGCAAGCGTATCGAGGCGACAGTTCAGACGGTATGTGAGTGGACCTTGTTTTCTTAATTGATGCATGCATAAATGTTTATTATATGTTTTACTACTTGTTTTGTGATGCCATGAGGGCATTTGTGTGTGGTTACATATTGGTACGTATTTCAAGGTTTCGTATTTCAAGGTTTCGGCCTTATACGGTGCCTATACGGGTTTGTATTTCTACGATGGTTTAAAGGAAATGGTTTTGGATTTAAAAAAGAAAACTCAGGCATGAGACCCATTTTGTTTTGTCTCGGGCATGTAGCCCTATTGATGACCTACGGGTCTGAGTCGTGGTCGCGGTGAGTGCTTTGTGCATGACGACGGATGATACGACGCTCGCCTCCGGACTGGGATGTGTTCCTTCCGGAGAGGTCACGATGCATGATCCGTTGTCGGGTAGCCGATGGAGGCTCGACTTCAGAGTGCTGCCAGTTCAGGATATCGATCGGTGATGAGTGCACCATGATCTTGTGGTGGTCGCGTCGGTTGATACGTTCACGGCGACATACCAGGATTGAGGGTGGTCCTGGACGGATGGTTGCACGTATCACTATGATCGGAGACGTGACTGACCCTGAGATATCGGGAACGATGCCCAGTTGAGTCATTTGTTCAGGCACGAGGCCTAGTTACTTTACATTTGTGATTTCGGGTCGGGGACCCTAAAAGGATTTTCTGATTCATGACGGTATATGGGGACCGGGCATGAATCCCTTAAAGTGTTTTAAGGATGTTTTCTATATATATATATATATATATATTCATATACCTTCCTTATTTGGAATGTCTCCTCTGGGGAGGGTCGTTGGCCTAGGTGGACCCCGGAGTAGTCATGGAGCACTAATTGAGTGGAGTCACTCCGTTAGGTACCTTATTCTCAGGAGGGCTTGGATTATAACCTCAAGGAAGGTCATTGATCTATGAACATTGACCTGGGTGGACCTTGAGAGACTTGGGCTTTGAGACCCCGGATAGCACGCGCGTAACTTTAGATACCGTGACAGGATTGGTAGCATGATTTATATGTATATGTTATATGATGTGTGATGTGTACAGGTTTTGGGCTGTGGCCCCTATGGTTTGTTTTGTTATGGTTTTGGGCTTAGTTCCCACATATGTTTTTTTTGGATAAATGGTTTTTGAATGCATGCAGACTTTTAGTGAAGAGTACAAATGTCTTTCTTATGAAAATGTTTGATAAATTAATGTTTTGTCCACTCACAGCTTTTAAATGTTTTGACTGCCCTTTAGGTTGACAGCGGATGCGGGCTGTAGTAGAGACCGAGACATCACATACCTCCTCCGGATCCTGGCGTACTCTGAAGCCCGAGCGGGCTAAAGTTGGAATTTCCCTGTTAGACACTCTGTGTCAGACGGATCAGGTGCGTCCCGTGTTAATCCCCGGGGGGATTGGGACGAGTCCTGACAGTTCGTTTATTTTCTATGCATACATATTTTTTATAAAATTAGGTGGATAAAAGTTTATGTTTCTTGAAATGTGTATGCAAGTGTTTATTTTTTTCCACTCACACTTTTCATGGTTGACATCTTGGAGACATGGCACTGGAAAACACAAATCAGTATAAACCTTGCTCTGATACCAAGTTGACAGAACACACTCATAAAACACTATGATAAGCGTTCCTCATCCCATTCCCGTCTAACAAATTATCTAAAGTTTTGATTCTACCCTTAACACTCGTCAGAAAGAGGATACTCATACCCCCTTACTGCTTATGCCTCTGTCTTAATCTCGTGCATGACCTAAAGAGATGGATAGGAAAAAGAGGGCCTAGATATCGAGTTGGGCACAATTAAGGGTACAAGAAAGTAATCTAGATAAGAGGGATGGGTGGATTACTCGCATGGAGTGGATCTTAAAGGTCATACAATGCTAGATGGAAGATATGGGTTGATAACCACTTTATTGTTGGGTGGTTATGCATCTCAGTGGTAGCATAGATTGCAGATGACTCGATGGGATGCCAACACATTGACTTAGGAAAATTTATCAGGATAGATTCTTGGATTAGTTTCACCCCTACTTTTTACATGATATTAGATAGGTTGAGTTCCCACGTTTGTAGCAGGGGAGTATGATAGTGGCTCAGTAAGAATAGAAATTTATGAGTTTGTCTCGTTTTGCCCCAGCATTTGTCAAAACAAAGGTAGACAAGTGTTGATGGTTAGAAGTAGGTTTCTGAGAAGAAATTAGGGCCCATGTGACAATGGGATCCTTTGCAACCTTTAGAGAGCTATCAGATGCTGCCATCAGAGTTGGCGCAAGTTTTTCTGTGTGAGCATAGTCTACAAGTTTTGGACAACGCCGAGAGCGTCAGGATTTTGAATCGATGAGTTAGGGAATCCCGAAGAGTGGTAGCTTAAGCTCTGGATTTTCTAGTCGGTTCTGATCAGGTGCATGTGATGGTGGAGTCGAACAAAAAAGTATTCGAGGTGTGGCATCAAGGCCCCTTGCCTCATGCTTATCTTTTGGGATTTCAATCTCCACGATTAGAAGACATAGTACTCGATTAGCACAACCTAACATGGTCACTATTTTTCCAATAGTGGGAGCTGTGACACATCGATATGGATTGTCCACATCTATTAGACAGTGGTATTGTTAGGACCCGACCCTCCTCGGTTAGGACCTGACTCTTTTAACAAGATATTGTCCACTTTGGGCCCTCACAGTTTTGCTTTCGGGAGCTCACGGTGCAACTTCCCAGGGGGTCACCCACCATGAAATTGCATCAACCTCAACTTGCTTAACTTTGGAGTTCTAACCGAACCCAAAGCCACTGAGCTCCCAAAAGGCCTCATGCTAGATAGGTGTGTGCCTACACTTTTAAGGCACACTACTATTCCCCTCCCAGACCATTCCCCCCTCGCAAGAATGTGGGATCGTTCACTTTTCCCTCTAGGACACTAGTCTTACATTTCACCCCCCTTAGGGCCCAGCGTCCTCGCTGGCACACTTCCCAGTTGGGATCTGGCTTTGATACCATTCTGTCAGGACCCGACCCTCCTCGGTTAGGACCCGACTCTTCTAGCATGATATTATTCGCTTTGGGCCTCTTTTCCCTCACGATTTTTCTTTCGATAGCTCACGGTGCAACTTCCCAAGAGGTCACCAATCATGGAATTGCAACAGCCTCAACTTGCTTAACTTTGGTGTTTCAATCGAACCCAAAGCCACTGAGCTCCCAAAAGGCCTCGTGCTAGATAGGTGTGTGCCTACACTTTTAAGGCACACCACCATTCCCCTTCCAGATCATTACTCCCTCGCAGGAATGTGGGATCGTTCACCGTTCCCTCCAAGACACGAGTCTTACATTTAAACTCTGCATGTGGGCCTCACGTGCTCTGCGACGGGGTCATCTTCAACCTCCCGTCGAGTCTGTAATTTCTAACCCAACCATATCTTCCTTATTTTTAAACCATTTCTCATGTTCATGCAATCAAACTTCATATGTTCAATCTTAGGAAGAGTTCTATGATGTCAAAACACGAAGCACTTACCTCGATTTTCCAAAAAATGCTTCAAATAGATTCGACCTAATTTCAAGCTTTTTTTTCCATGTTTTCCCACGTCCAAACCTTCAGTATTTCTAACTAAAATCCATCCTAAGAACTCAACTAAGAGCTTGGAAACCTTGGTTGCAAACTTGGAAGGTTCATATGATTCAAAGGATCAATTTACTATTTTTCGATTTTCCTTCTCCCTTTCTCTCGGCTTCTCACTTCATTCTCTCTTCCTTTTTCTTTTTTTTTTCTTTTTTTTTTCTTTCTTCTTCTCTCTTTTCCTCTTTTTCACTGGTTTCCTAACCTTCCCCTTTCATAAATTTGAGTCTCTCAAGTTTGGGTTTCTTAAACATAAACATACATACAACATAAAGCTATACACATATAACACACACACACACACACCTCCCCCCCCCCCCCCCCCCCCCCCACACACACACACACACACACACACTCTCTCTCTCTCTCTCTTTTTCTCTCTCTCTCTCTCTAGGCCAGTGCAAGGATATAAGAGGGAGGGAAGAGATGAAGACACTTATCACAATCTCATAAATCAGAAATATATCTTTACTTGTGAAATTACCATAATGCCTCTAATGCTAAATTACTAGAATGGCCACTGTTAATTTAGGCCCGTAATGAATTCTTCCAATCTCTGATTTTGATGCATCACTTGTCTACGAACTCAAGAATCCAGACCTACGTAACAGCCCTCACGAAAATTCTAAAAAAAATTATCTGGAGTAAAAATTCAACCTTTGACCTTCAAGGGAAAAATAGTCAAGTTAGAAAAAAACTTTTTGAAATTAAAATTTTCAAATTTCTAGGTCGTTACATGGGAGGTGGCAGGACCTGTTCCAAAAATGCTTTGATAATCATGTGTAGTCTTGCTCCTGTCTAACAAATAAACCAAGGTTCTAGAACTAGCCACAATGCTTGTTAGACAAAAGATAACCATAATGATGTCATGCTCATGCCTTCGTCTTTCTACCAGCCTTGATCTTCATGCAACAGCTTGGAAGACCAACAAAATCATTGAAAGTGTGAGTGGACAATATCATACGAGGATGGTTAACCGTGGAATACAGTAATAAAACCAAGAAAACTTATTTTTTTCATAAATTCCTATCTCAAAACCAAGTCATAACATTTTCGAACTAGGCCAGAGCCCAACACACTATTTCCACAAAAGAATATTAAAATCCTTGTTCAGCCCATTGCAATTCAAATCATGCAATAAAACATTTAAAATATTTAACTTTGCATGCATCATGGTTATAAACCAAATGTCCAATCGCAGATTGTCCAAGCAGCTCAACCCCAAGTTGTGTACTTTTTCGAAGTTTCGAGAATTGCCTGCCCTCAAAACACATGTTGACCAAACATTGAGATTGTGAGGTACATGCCACTCATTCTCTCTGCGAGTAGGCTTCACGCGTGTGTAGGTGTTACTCGTATAGGTGTAGTCGCACTTGCACTCGCCTCCTACCTCTAGTAGGTTGACCCGGGACCTGCAACTCGGGTCCCGATCATGTGGTCCCAACCTGGTCCAAAAATCGCCAATTCTGTCAAATTTTCATGTTTTAAACCTCGATTCAATTCTAATCAATGTTAGAAACAGTCACATGAATTTAAAATGTGAAAATCTAACTTTGATTACCTCGAATAAAACCTTGTAGTTTAGGCCAAAATTCAAGCCTCCTATTTTGATGTTTCCCACGTCCAAAACTCTCGAAAATGAGCTAAGAATGATCATCTAGATCTAGGAATCATGTTTGGGACCTTGAATTCGAGCTTCCAGGTCAATTTCAGTCTTTCTCGAGTTTTCAACTCTAGTGTCTCTTCTCTTTCTTTCTAGTCCTCTATTCTCTCTTGATCCTTTTCTCTTTTCTTTTGCTCTTCTTCTTTAAAGATTTTTTAGGCTCTCGGGTTGAACGAGTTACGAAGTTTGATCATTCAAATTGCATACACACACACGACTCACACACGGGGCATGGAAGGTGCAACTAATAACAACTAGATGGTGGCACATGTCACCATCTTACAAGACCTTCGTAATGACTCAGCAGGCTAATCAAAAGACTATAATACCCCTATTTCCAAATTACAAAAAATACCCTCAGCTATTTTATACCCGTAACAATCCCATCTGGGCCCTGATTTTGATGTGCCCCCATCAAGGGCTCTGAGACCTACGTAATGGTCCTAATAAAAAGTCCAAAAAGTACTCTGATCAAAAAGTCAGTTTTTGACCTACAAGAATAAAATCGTCAATTCCATTTTTAAATTCTCAAAGTTACCTTTTCCAAATTTCCAAGTCATTATAGGAGGGTCTTGAACCCTCTTGAGTTTTCAATATTCTTGTTTCTGATGTGAATATTTATATTCGGCTTTAATATTATGAGGTATTTTTAGGGGGGAAGGGGGTGGGGGGAAGAAATTAACAGGCTCAAGTAAGGAAACAAATTAGCCCAAACAAAACAAAAACCTATACAAACCCTAGAAACTAAAATTACACGCCGCCAGCCACCACCACCACTGAAATACATGTTTCCACTACATAGCACAAATGGGTTCAAAGAGGCAAGGAGATCAATCTTTAGAGCACGAGTGAGAGGCGTAAAGCAGCCAAAGATCATCACATAGAAGCAATCATAAAGGCCAACCGACTATATGAAGTGGAGATTGTATGAAGTGGATTCGAGTAATGATCAAGGGAATTTTGGAAATTTTGACACCAAGGGTATTTTGGTCTTTTTACACTATAGATACCTTGTGAAAGTGAAATTTCTCCAGAAAATTTTGGGGTTTTCCTCTCTAATTGCCCACCGACTTAGTCCCCTATTTATATGTAAATTGTGTGTGTGATTGTCTGATTCGGTGGTCATGGGCCGAAAACAGTAAAACTCCATGAACAACCTTACCATGAGGGGGAGGTATAACTAGAGAGATAGGGGGTATGATTGAGAGAACCAATGAGAGAAAAGGAGTGGGAAGGATGAGGAGGAAACTGAGGCAGGGATGAGGTGTCGAGACCCGAGAGTTGGCTGAAAGCCCGCGAAGCCATGTTTTTGGTTATGGGTTGTGGTTTTATTTCAAGGCCTTATGGCATTGAACTGGAGATACCAGGATGTTGGCTAAGTCCTTAAGTTTAATTTGGAACAGAAACAAAGAAGGTTTGAGTGTGAAGAATGGCATAAAGAGTGTTGGAAGCTTGCTCAAAGATCAAGAACTCGAAACCAGTTTTTGAGGTAAGTTCTTCCTAGTTTCAGATTAAAGAACTCTTTCTAGGTGAAATTAGAATAGATTGGTCGTAGAAAGGGAGAAAAATGATGGAAACTAACAAATTTATAACTGGCTCAGGCTGCTAGTCAAACGACCCGGTTTGTAAACCCGCGTGAGCTTAAAGGCGAGTAGCTATGCATGAAGCCCACTCGCAGGGAGATGGGGTGGCACGTGGGGGTGCATGCCATGTCATCTTGAAATATGGTCAACATCAAACTTCATGTTCTCGATGTTATAAGTCCAACGGTACAATTTTCGAGGCAATCAGCATCGTCTCAAGGCAGTTTTGATTGTCCAAATACGTAGGTATTTTTTTAATTCGTTTAAAAATCCCAAAAAAATTGTGGGATTAAATGTTAGCTTCTTGAGATGATTAGTGACCTTAGACATGATTTATGGGAGGAAGTTATGTTCTTGGATTTTACAGAAAATTGCTCAATTCGGTTCGATTACGTGTACTGTACATGTGAGTAGACTTTGTTTTGATTAAAATAGTATTAGTGCATTATATGTTTTACATTTTTTTCACTATGTTTTTGGTGATATTTGATTAATTGGAATTTTTATAAGATTTTACAGAAGTTACTTCAATGACACATTTTATGAGATTTGTGTTTGAGTTATGTTTTGGGCTTAGGCTTGGGTTTCGAATTTTGAGCTTCATATTTGATATGAGTATGTGATAAGTGAGGTTACACTCGGACATTGAGCTAGGCTCTACATCCTGAGTAAGTGAGGTTACACTTGGACGTCGAGGTTGACAGGACCTATCCCTAATCCCCTTGAAATATCGTAGGATGTCCTGCTCCCATCTGAAACCACATGTTAGACCAGGGATAAGATCATAACCCACTCAGGGTTTCCAGATTACGCAGTGGGTTCCAGAGTACGCAGCGTTGTGTAATGTCTCGGTCTCTATTACAGCCCGCAAAAGTGATCAACTTGAAAGGTATCAAAAACATTAAAACTGTGAGTTGACAAAAATAAACAGTTGGAAAATAATTTTCGAAATAACACTTATACCCTTCAAGTAAAAGCATGCATGCATGCATCAGAAATCAAATCGTAACTCAAATAATTTCTTAAAACCAAATCATATTGCTTTTCAAATCAATAAACAGTGAAAAAATTCATCAAATCAAATCAA
Organism: Prinsepia uniflora; assembly: GCA_032719365.1. Taxonomy (NCBI): domain Eukaryota; kingdom Viridiplantae; phylum Streptophyta; class Magnoliopsida; order Rosales; family Rosaceae; genus Prinsepia; species Prinsepia uniflora. Next base: position 43,043,436 of record CM064861.1, on the reverse strand, counting down.
ATCAAGTATCTCACGTAGGGTGTAACGACTCGTCCCGAAAATAGGGATTAGATTAGTGGTTAATGACAGATTAGTGAAGTTAATCGGTGATTAATTGGGTGATTTCGGACGGACGGTGCGAAATCACGGTCTTGCCCCTAGAATGGGCACAAAGGTTGACTTTTGGTTCAGGTGGTCAAATGGAGTTTGACCAATGACTGTGACGTAGTTCGGGACGTCACGAGTTCATACACAGGTGGCTCGTCCGATTCCGACGTTCGAGGCAGAAGTTATAATGTTCAGAAGTTTGAGGGTATTTTGGTAAATTTGGTTAAAAATGAGCAATTGGTTGACTTTTTCTACGATAGGTCTTTGTCATGTATTTCGAGGACCATGAGTTAGGTCTCGATCCCTTGAGTACAATGGCAGGCAACACGTTGCCATTGGACTTCAGACAGTTTAGTTATTGGTCTAAACAGGCGAAGGACAAAATGGTAATTTGTGAAGGCAGGGGCACTTTTGTCATTCAATGCATTGGGATCTGTGCCCAGCAATAAGTGGACACTTTGCAGCTTCAGAATGGTGGTTGATTGAGATTGGAACATGTGTCCCATCTCTAGAGGTCTGTGGAACCTTTTTAGCCGACTTAATTTGGTTTAAAACAAATTGGGAACTTTGCTTGCACGGGTTGGATCAAACTGAGAAACAGAGTGTGAACTGTGAGAAACCATTCCTACAACCTTCTTGATCTTCATTCCTTGTGTGTAACCTGAGAGGAGAACTGAGGGAGACTGATGAGGGGATTGTGGTGGTGGTGCCACGAGGGTCGTCGTGGACGGTGGCCTTGAACCAATGAAAACCAAAACAGGGGACCTCGGGGAGTTCAGACTAGACAAACTTTCAAACCATATCCTTGGCCCTTGATTTGTAAAGGAAAGATGAAGAGAGAGTTTTATGGATGAAAATGGAGACCACGGTGGAGCCCACGACGGCGGGTCGCGGTAAGGACCCTGTGAACCAGAGAAGCCATGTTTTTCAATTGAAAATGACAATCCTATTCTCATAAGGTTTTGATCGATTTAGTTGATGGGAAGGTGTTGCTGGAGGTCCAGGGGGTCGATTAAGCCTGGTTTTGAGGCTCAAGGTAGACAGTAAGGTGAGTTCCAGAGAAGCCTTCGTTTGAATTTAAACATGGTGAAGCCTGGTTTCGTGGTTATTGACTTGTTTGGGTTATTGGAACTTGTTTTGGAGTTCAAAACAAAGCTATTGATCTTGCAGTGGAGACCCATGGTGGCCGGAATCCTTAGGACACGGTGGACGAAAACTTAAACTCTGGAAGTCGATCGGGAAGGTAATCCCTAGGCCCTGTTTTTCAATTTTAAAATGTTGGATGAGTTTTAAATGGTAGGACGAAGGGAATGGAAGAAACATGACTGAAATTGGACTGGAATTGGGCCCTAAACCGTGACTACCAGTTCGGCTGGACCGGGCCGGTTCGAACCGGTTCAGACCCGGTCTGACCAAGGTTGAATGAGATGAACAGTAGATGCGTGGTTCCCACGCAAGCCCCTTTGGGCGGCGCATGAGGGCTCGTGGTGCCTCTGATGGGGAAGTGTTCAACATGTAAAATGTTATAATTGATGTAACGAACATTTTGGCACTGGTTTTGAGTCGATCGGACATCGTCTCGATATGTTTCGGGATGTCCGAAAGTTTTAGGGCTCGTTTAAAAATAGTTAAAAAATTTGGGAAAATTACAGGGCTTTAGTATAAACATTGTGAAGTAGTTAATGACCTTCTTATGGGATTTGGACAGGTTTGGGAAAGCCGATGATAGTGGATTAGCCCGGAAAACATAATTTGCACGCGTATCGAGGCGACAACGCTAATGGTCTGTGAGTGGACTTTGCTTTCTAACTTATGATGCATGCATAAATGTTTTATATATGTTTTCTATACGTGATTTCTATGTTTATGATTATGATCTTGATGATTTAAGATTTTGCACGTATTTCGAGATATTTACGAAATTGCACGTTTTACAAGATATGGTTTTCTGCTATGATTTGATGATGGTTTCGATACGATGATTTGGGATTTGAGATATGATTGATTTTAATGATTTATAATGAATTTTGGAAAGTGATTTCGGGCTTGATGCCCTATTCATAAAAATGGTTTCGATAAACGTGATTTCAGGTTTTGGAATTGGATTTCGGAAATGATGATTCCTGATTTGGTTTTGAAACTTGAAAGTGATTTTTTGGATTTGGGTTCAGGATAATGATTCCGGATGCCGGCTTACGGAATAATGATTGCGAATTCGGATATGGATTTTCTATGATTTTCACTTGGTTTTGGGTTTAAAGACCTGAATATGGTTGGATCTGGTTTTGAGTTAAAAGACTCTGTTGAATGACGGGGGAGGGCCTTGGATTGATATGTTTTGAGTTTAAGGACTCGATTATTGTGATATCCCCCGAGGCCTGTTGATTGTGTTTTGAGTTTTAAAAATCGTTAATATCCCGGGAAGGCCTGATTATGCGCATGTGTTTTGCGTTTAAAGACTCGGCGCGCTTGAGATCCAGCAACTTGATTGATTGATGTTTTACTTTGGTTTTTCACTGGTTTTCAGATGTTTTGGACCGTGGCCCAGATGATTTGGATTTTGTAGATTTTGGGGTGAGTTCCCGTACTTGATGAGGATTTATGATTTTGGGCTGAGGCCCTAGATTTGAGTTACGGATTTGAGAAAAAGGAATGATTCTAGTTTTCAATGGTGGTTTTCTTATCTTGGACATGAAATGGTTTTATGGAATAGTTTTCATATGCATGCATTGTTTTTTCGTGGAAGGTATAAATGTACTTTCTTATAATTGTTTTCTGAATTTACTATTTATTTTTATCCACTGACAGTCTTTTATGTTTTTCGATACCCTCCAGGTTGATAATGCGATGCGGGCTGTTGTTAGAGAGAGACGGAGACATCACACACACGATCCATAGTAGATTCTGCACGCTTTGGGAAGTCCGGAAATTTTTGGATGGTTCACTTGGGAATCCTTTGTCCGGCTTATGTGTTACGTGGAGGTTGGACGTCGGTTTAGCCTTCATGTCGCGCGTAAGTTAGACGGGAGCATGACTTAGCCCTTAATCCCGGGGGATTGGGGGTAAGTCGTGTCATAGGGACTCTACCCAAAACAAAATGACGTAGGGTCTTCACCCAAATCAAAATCACGTAGGGTCTCAGCCCAAATCAAATCTCATAAATCATCTCAATATGGCCTTTGCCCGAAACATAACTTTTAAGTACACATGGATTCACACTCGGAGAAGTCATATGAAAAGATGAGCAACCCATCCTCAATATCCAATATCCAACATCCATACAATAGTCATGATATCAATGTAACACGTGCAACTCGGGATTTCTACGTCCGAGTATACACCCAGGATCTACGACGTCTGGGTGATGGCATTCCTAGGATCTACGACGTCTGGGTAATGTCCATATCTGACGCTCTTGAGCCTAAGCCTCCCCTCATAGCTACTTACCTCCAGGCAGTGTAATCGTGACCTCTCCAAGATCGATGACGTCTGGAGGATACCAGTCCGGGATCTACGACGTCCGAATGGAACAATCACATCATAGAGGATGGTAGTGTGGAAAATAGTTCACAAGCATTTGTATCTCAAACCATCTCAAATTATCTCAATAGGGTCTACGCCCAAAATATAGGTTCATAAAAATAAGCTCCACAAAACCATCATAAAAACAGTGTCCAGAATTTCCTCCAAAACATATCAAATCGATAGGCAAACCTTTTCAAATCATACTCTTTCTTTCAAGTTCACAAGGACTCACAATTTGAGTCAAAATCATTTCCAATAGGGCCACAAACCTGAAATATCTTCTCGTAAATCCACAACAGGGTAACAAGCCCGAAATCTCATATCATAAATCAAAACTCGGTCATAAGCCCGATATATCATTTCCAAATCTGAAAAACCATTTCACTATTCAAAATATTGTTCAATTTCACGTTTGACTATACTCTAAGTCAAACCATAAACCAACTAAGACACAAGCCAGAAATGCCATTTTCACGCATCTTTGTGAAAACATTCAAAATCGATAAACAAAACATTATTCAAATCACTGAGATCCCAAGCACGTAGAAAACTCGGAATAAGACAAAGTATCACATAAAACACAAATCTCGAAATACATGCAATATAACATTTTCTACGTAAATGCTCAACGTCAACACAAATCATATTCAAATCATATGCAATCAGTGCATCTCAAACCATGTTCATATAACATATAAAATATTTATGCATTCATCATTTTAGAAAGAAAATGTCCACTTACTGACTATCCAAGTTGTGCGCTCACAATCTACGCCGTAAGTCAATCCGAAATCTCTGGAATGTCTATGCCTATGCAAATCACATTTAAAGGTGACTATCAACGTATATAAGTCCATAAGTAAAACCCCCAAAACTTTTGAAACCGAGAACTTATCCCGAACAAGATTCCCGAGGAGAAAAACCTCCAAATGACCTATTAAAAGATCTCTGATCGACCTGAAACCACCAACATTGGATTCAGATCGTTGAATCCTTTCAAAAAAGACCGATTTGATCTTAAACTTTGTGCCCACATGCCCTCACACGCCGGTCAAAGTTCGGTCAACAAAAGTCAACACTAGTCAACTGTTGACGTCATCCTACTGATGTCAGCTGCTGACGTGGTACCCCTGCCATATGTCACTGACACCCTCTGACACGTGGCACTACCACGTGTCACCGTGCTGACGTTATCTGATGATGTGGTATGATGAGGTGGCATGTTGATGTCACCATGTGACGTCACTTGATGATGTCATCAACTCGCCGAAGAAGACGATCAGTGCCGTTGTGCACTGCCATTTGGTTCGCCAGCTAGCTGCCAGAATTCGCCATTAATCGCCAGATTTTCAAAGCTTCATAACTCTTTCAAAACTTAACCAAATTCTACGTTCTTTATATCAAAATCTATCTAGTCAAGCTAAGGAATCTAAATCTAAATCCAAAATTGAGAGAGAGTACCTGGTTTTCACGATATAAGCTTCTAAATTTTCAGCCAAACTTTGAATCCTTCTCCTGGCCACTCCCGGCATCCAAAACCTTCCATTTTTGGCTCTACAGACTCCCCTCACCTCAAAGAATAAGAATAGGGGCTTAGAACTGTGTAAAAACATCCACAATTAAACACTTAAAAATTGAAGCAAAACGGGTTCACTGGTTACCTAGGTTTCATGGCCTTTGTCGTGGCTCCTTCGTCCCTCCGCCGTCTCTCGCGACCTCTCCACTTCACTCCTACTCTAAATCTCTCTCTTAGGCCAGCACAGATGATGAAGAAGATAATGGTTGGGTGGGTTTCGGGTTAGATGAATGAAAATGAGAGGAAAGGAAGAGATGATACATGAATGTCGGGTAAGGGTCAATGGATGAGTGACAATTGTCACTCATCTATTGGTCTAGAACTGATATTTTGGGGCCCACTAAAAACAAACCAAAAGTCAACCGTCTAGATATTCGTGCAATCATAATAGTTCAAACAACCGTTCTAGACCCGTATCTTTCTCGTACGATGATCGATCTCGACGTGCCGCTTGTTAATGAACTCGTAACGTCTAGATCTACGTAATGAACCTCAGTCCACGTGCACTTGACTTCCCGAGTCAAAAATTAACATTTTACTCTTCTAGGGGAAAATCGTCATTTCACCTCGATCATCTCGGCAATCCTCGATTAATTCCCAATTAATCCTTAATTAAAATTCGTTAATTATAAAATGTGGGATGGGTTGTTACGGAGCTGGGTTCCAGATTCCGCGGTCGCTGACTTCTAGTAGTGCAGTGGATATTATGAATGATATTGTCCATCAAGGATGGGTTGGTTGTGTTTAGATTTATGTGATGTTAGATATGGATTGGTTTTCTGTGATTGTCGTGATGGTTTATGCGTGATGGTTGAGATGATTACTGATGTTGATTACTTTATGGATATTTTACTTGTATTTCGAGGTTTGAATTCTTATATGTTTCACTCGAGGTTATGAATTATGTTTTATTTTAATCAAAATTTGATGGTTTTCTTATGCATGCAAAATTTTAGAAAACAGAGGGTAAGTGCTTGTTGTTTTCCAACTATGTTTTTTAAAATATCTATTTTTGTCCACTTATAGGACCTGAACCTGAAATCACCTTGTAAAACACACCTGGGCTTTACTCCCATCTAAAAAGTACCCACAATACCAAAGTTACCCTCAACTTGTTAGACAAGGGATATTCGTCTTATCATTCATGTCTCCGCCTCTCAGTTAGCCCCGAACTTCGTGCAACGACCTTGGACGGTTACAAAAACCATGAAAACTGTGTGAGTGGAAAAAAATAAATATTTGAAAAACCTAGCTTGAAAACAAATGAATTTACCCTCCGCTTTAGAAAACTATGCATGCATAAGAAAAACTAACAACCCCTCGAGTGAAAACTGATAATAAACCAAAACCTCAAAATGTGTAAATACCCATAACAATCATTGGCAACAATTTAATCTAACCGAAAACATCAATCTAGAAAAAATAACCATATAACCAGTCCAAATCCAACATCACATAAATCCACATACAGTCAACCCATCTTCGATGCACAAAATTAGTCATCATATACACTGCACTACTGGTAGGCACACCACTTGGGATCTGGAGCCCAACTTGATGTGCAAGTGTGGACCTCACTCACTCAAGATCTAGAATCTAGCTCGATGTCTGAGTGAGAGTTGACTCAACATCTGGAGCCCGACTCAATGTCTGATTCAGTACTAAAAACATCTCAGGATCTAGAGCCTTGCTCTACGTCTAAGACTAACCAACCAACACACGTCTCGATGAGGGTTTTCCAAAAACATCAAAATCATCAAAACATTCAACATCATCAATACCGAGAATTCACATATCCATATCACATATCACTATATAAATCAAATCCATAACTCGAAACCCTAGCCTAAGCCCAAAACACACAAATCTCGTAAAATGTGTCATTAAAATGACTTTCGAAAAACCATCAAAATATCATACTATAATCAACAATAATCCAACATCACAATATCTCATACCACAAACCATACTTAGTACAAGTCTGCAATCTAAACGATATCTAGAAATGTAATTCTCAAGAAAGCCTCGTAAAACGTGCAATATAACAATTTCTATAAAATCCACAAAAAGCATATAAAAATCTTAATCAATAAAATATCACCAAAACACATAGGAAAATATTTAATATACACAATTATGCATGCATAATTATTTAACAAAAGCAACAGTCCACTCACACGTACCGTACACGCAATCAAACCAAATTGCACGCCTTCCCAAAAATCCCAAAATGTCACTTCCTACCATAACTCATGTCTTAAGGTCACTAATGTTCCCAAATAACCTTACATCTAATCCAAATTTTTTCTAGAATTTTAAAAGAATTAAAATAACGCCTACACTTTTAGATAGTTGAAACTCCACTGAGACGATATCCGATCGCTTCAAAACTTGAGTCGTTGGATTCGTAACATCAAAATCTATGAAAACTATACTAATCGGAAGACGAGATACGGTGGCACGTGCCGCCATGAGCCACTAGAAGTGGCAGTGTGTGGGCCTCACGCGCGGCCACTGTTCAATTTCTTCCCCATGGCTTTTGACCCAGTTTTCTATAAACGGGTCGCTCGACCCCGTGACTACGACCCGACGCTAAAATTGTGGGTTTTCATCCTTTTTCAGTTCTTCTTCGATCCAATCACTCTAAATCATACCAGGAAAGGTTCTACGATCTCAAAACGATATTAACTTACCTTGAATTCATGATGATCAATCTTCTTCTCACACGTTCACCCAAACTCATTTATGGGTTTATTCCCGCATCCAAACCTACAAATTCTTAACTTGTTGAAATTGCATGATCACACAGGAACAACCATCAAGCATAGTTTCAATCTTCTACATCGAAGACACCATCTTGGTGTTCAAAACACAAAATTTCTTCTTGGGTTTCATTGTTGCTTCTCGGGTTTGAGTAGCTCCTATCTTCTTTCTCAGGTTTCCTCCTCATCTTTGCCATTCCTTTTTCTCTCCCAGGTTCTCTCCCTTATCCCACTGTCTTTCTAGTTTTCCTTCCCTCATGGTTTAGCTTGTTCATGGAGTTTCATGGGTTTCGGTCCATGTCCACCAAACTACCTAAAACAACACATACAACATATAAATAGGGGAGTAGGTTAGTGGAAAATTAGAAAGAGAATAATCCAGAATTTTCTAGACAAGTGTCACTATCATAAAATAACTCAATGTAAAATGACCAAAATACCCTTGGTGATAAGATTACCAAAATGCCCTTGATCGGTTTTTGCTCGTATAAACCTCATACGATCTTTGATTTCAACGTCCTACGTGTCTATGAACTCAAGACAGTGAAACCTATGTGAAGGTACCCACCAATTGTCCAAAAAATGTCTGGGGTCAAAAAGTCAACTCTTTGACTTTACAAGGACAAAATAGTCTTTTGACCTAACTTTTCCTAAATTCTATTTCTTTGACTTTATCGACCTTACATCCATTCACACAATTTTTTTGGTTTTTATAACCCTCCAAGGTCGTTGCACGAAGTTCGGAGCTGAGGGGGAGGCTGATTTAGGCATGAATAATACAATGAATATCCCTTGTTTGACAAAGTTTGAGGGTAAATTTGGTATTTTAGGTTGACTTGTTAGATGGGAGCAGGTCCAAGTATGTTTTACGGGGTGTTTCAATGTCTGGTCCTGTTATAAAAATCAACAATGAAAATAATCTCATGAAGCAGCCAAGAGAGAAACCGAAATAGATCCAAAAGCATTGGATTTGGGGGGAAAAAAATTGTTGATGAAGGATGGGATTTAGACGAAGATGAAGTGATGGATGTGGTTTCATAAGGGAGGACATGGGCTGAAAATAACAAGGCTAAAAACAAGAAACACAAAAGCGACCAACAAGACCGAATGAACAATGTATAACATCGAGATGATACATTTTGTGTCTCCATCGATCCACCACAAGCTTGACCTCCGACATTGCTAGGGTGGGGAAGGAATGGTATGGAGGGAGAGGAGGGTGTAGTTTACTCCAAGGGCAGTTGATGGAGATTTAGAGAAAGCTTGACCTCCGACATTGCTAGGGCTAGTTGTTTCTACAGGGAGGTTAGATAATTTTTAGGGAAAATTATACGACTAATTAATGGTTTATACCTTGTAATACATTTATATATGACTTTTAATACTTGACGCATATAATACTTTTTAAAACATAAAAACCTAACCCCGATCGTTAAAATTTATGTCCATGTTTCTATTAAATGTTGACGAGGTATCTGCGAATCTTATCTTCAAACTATTACCAGCCTCACTAAATTGCATATCTGTCAGTTTTCCTCTTTTGGTGCCCAAAACCCATACGAGGGGCAGAAACAATTTCAAAAGCAATAATTCAAGAGGCATCAATTCATATCTCAAATTTTGTTATAAGGAACTTAAGAGTGGGTGATTCAACCCAAGATACCTTAGGTGTACTAGTATAAACGATTCTTAACACAAAAGTTAAACCACAAGCTTTTGCCAGAATTTCAATTATGTTTAAATCCATTATCAACTCCGTTGTTTACTGAGAGTGAACATATTTAATTTGAAGAATAATTCCCTATTGTCACCATTAACTATAATATTAGATGACAGCCTGTTTGAATATGCAAAAGATAATTCACATTCAAATAGACTTCTGGCAAAGCAAAGACATAAAATTGCAAGTCTAGCAAGAAAACAAAAACTAATAGTGTTGATTAGGGGCCTGCCGGTTGCTAGGCATCAAATCCTCAAATGTTTACAAGGGAGCACTAAACCAATTACATTACAACGTCAAGCTCCTGCCCGAAGAAAAACAAAACACGAAATAAATAAGTCCTGGCATGTCCGTAATCTTTCTAAGAATTTCTTTCTTCACCACAATGATACACAATCTCTTGGCTCTTGAACAAGAAAACAAAAATCCGCTTATTTGCAGAGAGGATTGATGCTTCTTCAATGTACTCTTTAACTCCTCCCAGCACCGGGTAACAAGCTTGCTAGCGATGGAACCCCTTGGTTTCTCATTTCTTCTTGTGTTCGCCTCATTTCTTCAGGATCTGTAGTTAAAATAAACAAGATTGATTGCAAAAAGTCTTACAAAGGTGCTCTCTACCAAATTGTAAGCACAAAATGGAGGATCACGAAGCTTAATAAGGCGGAATACTGGGATGAATATGCAGCACTTGTGTAATATCAATGTACATGGGGATATATGTGAAAAAATGAATCATTGGAGGAGATAAACCACAATGATTCGAATACAGATGTGTGGTAATAACCCAACCAAGACTATTTCAACTTTTTATTCAACTACTGTTATCCAAGAACTAAAATATCAGAATTTTACTATGACAACAAAATATGCTATTTGGGGCAGGATTCAGCCTCGGGAAATCCTCAAGAGAGAATAGACATCTCAATCCACATGACTCATTTTAATGCAAGTAAATCTAAAGCAAATCAGTGTCTTAAGCCCATGGACGCAACGTTAAAACCTATACAAAGCAAGATCACTTACCCATGTTCTCCACTAACTTCGGCATCAGGAACACAACAATTAGCATAAATCCAACCATCAAACCCATTGGGCTCTTTACAAGAGACATTATAGAGAAGGGTTCCCTTATCTGTAATAAGATAAAGATGGCATGAGTTGAAAAATCCATGATTATACAGCATTAGTGAGCAATGTGAAAACCTAAAACAACCTCATAATACTGCTCCTCTCTCAATGGCTCTAAAACAAACTCATTTAGACCCCGCCTGTTCTCAGTCAGTGCTGCCTGGACCTTTCCTGGGTTTCGGGCACTGACATCAACTCTGACCTGAAGATTTTTATGAAAATTCAAACACAGGAATATCATATTTCTCATCGTTTCATTTCAAGAAGTACAAAGAAGTGGATTTATAGATAGGTGAATCTCACCGGAGAAAAGAAATAGCCAATCGCAGTCACTTCAATTAGATGAGTCCCAGCAGGCACATTGTGGCTTTAAACACACATGTTAAGGAACCATTGTATATGTCATATATCAACCATTTCCGGATTTGATATTAAAGCACAGAACATCATATACATACACAGAAAAACGCATGCAAAGTATCAAAAGTAAACATATCACTGGAACGAAGTAGGATACAATGAAAAGAATCCATCAGGCCTCAGAAAGGTAACACTTTGACCACCATTTAGTATGACTTTGACATTCGATGTTTTCTGATAAAGGCCAAACCCTTTAGCCCCCATACCTGAAGAGCAAGTTCGTCAATAATGTGGATGAGCTAGGCATTATAAGCATAATCTATAATCAAACAATGAAAGAATTAAAAGTCTCATTACTAGACACAAGAAACACTCATCCAGACGAGAGTATAAATCCTAGGGTATGTTTGGATGAGTAACTTCAAAGTTCCAAGGAATTTAGGCTAAATTAGTTAAAAATGAGGAACTTCAAGTACCAAGGGATTTCAAATCATTAGATGTAAGGAATTTAGATGAGATTCGTAAGTAACACCTTGATAGGCGTTTCTTTGGACATTGTCTAGTTTCTTTGCTCTACCCATTTGAAATCTCTGGGTACTTCGAAGTTCCTCAATTTTAACTAATTTAGCTTAAATTCATTGGAATTTTGAAGTTCTTCATCCAAACACATCCTAATTTCAAAATTAATCTAACCCTTCATAAGCCCTAATTAGCTCTGATATATATCCAATCATGCAAATACAAGAAAGCAATCAAAGCCAACATTTTTCACAGATTAAGCCTTCCCATTTCTATTCAGACGATAATTTTAGGTAATATATCGATTGATTAACAAGTAAGATTAACCATAACTGAATAGAAGATCACGAATGTAAAAAATTCAAATAAAAACAAAACCCATCAACAGCTGATTCAATGGAAAGACATACTATGGATCTTTACTCGGCCATGAATGGCGTACCCATCAGCAGACCTGCGAGGAATAATTTGAACAGAAATATAAAAGAGTTAACTTCAAATTCATCGATGAATCGTTCTTCGATGGAGTAAAGAGGAGAAAATTTCAATGGGTACCCAGGTGAAATTGCCAGCGACAAAGAGACAAGCGAAAAGAAAATTTGTATGAGAAGCGCGGGAATCACCGGTTTGGATCTCCATCTCCTCCCCATAACAACAATGAGAGCTTTTTTGAGAGTTTAAGAGTGAGTGAAAGAGAAAGAGACTTTTTTTCTTTGATCGAACTTCGAAGAGCTTCTGTGCAATCTGGTGCTACGCGGTCTCCTAAATTGTTGTTGTAGCCGCCAAATCAGGTCGTCCGTACTGATTGGAAATTTAAAATTGTGAGGATATTTCATCGATTTCGGCTTGAATTATTAATTTTTTTAACACATTGTGTAGGAGATTTAAATTCCATTTCCATGAAATCCCCATTATTTATAATGTAGAAACTGCAAACTCGAAATCTGTTTCAAATAAATAGGGGAAATTTAATTGTTGAATTTGTAATCGAGAAATTGGATCAATTGTCCTAATAATAACAGGAGTTATTATTTGTCAAAAAATATGTAATCGATGAATTGGATTAATTGTCAATTTTTCATGACAATGAGAGGAGACTAATGCCTCTCATTTTTGTAGAAACCATCTCACGTTTCTCCTCTCCCGAAGCTAACCTGCCTTAATCTAGGGTGGGGGATGGTTGATCTGTGAGCTGATCCCTTGCCCCCAAGACTCTAATTGCCTGCTCTCCATTCCCATGCCCTTCCTTTCTTGTTCCTTTTTTTTCTTTTAGATCTCCTTCAAGTGACCCTCCTTGAAATCCCCCATCGATTCGTGTGAAAGATCCTACTATCGTCTGACACAAATACACTCAAATTATCAAGGGATAACTTCCCTTATCAAGCGTAAAGGTAATTCACATAATATTACATATCTAGAGCACTAGACACAGAATAAAATAACTAACAGAACTGTTGAATCAAAAATCGAACCCGCCGCGAAAAGTCCTCACAATTCCTGCAAACAGCAAACAATTAACTATCGTTGCCTCGATCAATTTACCTGGGGGGTTGTTCGACCAAGAACACTCTGATGCCTAAGTTAGCTTTGAGAGAGGAAAAAGATATACTTCGAAGCGAAGAATCCACGTACCTTGGAAATGAAATGTGCCCTGCTATTTATAGGAAAATCTTGGGAGCCTCAGAGCGTTCTGATTGGTTGGTTGAATTTGTAATTAATAAATAATATATTATTAATTTAAATATATCATTTAATAATTATAATAATTACTCATTATGATAACAATGACAATTATTGTGTTTTAATATTAATATTAATTGTTCGTTATTAAGAATAATGACAATTAACTCCCGGGCAAAATATTAATATTACGGAGACTTTTAACCCGATTAAATAATGCATTTAGCTAGTAAATAGATTATTTAATGTATGAGTGTTTTCAAGTCATTAGCATTGTTGACAGGGGCAATTTGGTCATTTTGGGAATTATGGGCCCCGTGGCAGCTCCACAATTTTCAGATGAATTTGGGTTCCACAAATGCCCCACATCGCTTCGAAATTCATAGAATCCGAAGGGATGTATATTCTTGGAATTTTTTATTTTCGCTCTTTCTCCGTGTTGAGGAAAAAGGCTGAGCTTATAAATAAAATTGGCAAGGTGTATTCATACCTGCCATACACGTTTACGTATAAACATATTCATATATACTTATATATATATATATATATATATATTTGTGTAGGAGTGTGAAATGTTGCCATTTTTGTTTTGAGCTAACCTTTATGGAAAAAAGTTTTAATCAACCTTAACCTAATGAGATTTGTTTTAGGTAAACAAAATAAATTTCAATTAAATTTGATTAAATGAAATTTATTTTAATTAAACATAATTAATTTCAGTTATGTGTAATTAATTGAAATTTATTTTAATTAAACAGAATTAATTTCAGTTTTAATGAAATTTATTTCAATTAAACAAATTAAATTTCAATTAAGTAAAAATTAAATGAAATTCATAGGTTCATAGTTTCCTTTTTGTTTAAATAGCTGCAAGAGGGGAGAAGTTCTTCTGCCTTTGCTTTATATATTTTTAGAACAAAGGAAAAGTTGTTTGGAGAAAAGAGGCTATTTGTCAAGGTATGACTTGAATTTTCTTTTTGTTTATTTTGTACTTATTTCGGGTGGCATGTTGCGAAGTATTTTCTGTGATTTTGTTGTTTGTGGGATCCGTTTGGTTGAACCTGTGGCTGCATTTGGTGCATCTGCACTATGCACTGACATCTACTGCAATTGTGATGGGCTGGCCAATGGCTGAGAGATGGCCAGTCGCGTATCTACTCTAATGTTTGATCATGCACACACCTGATGCTTTAGTTGAGTTGACAGGACCCATCTCAATTCCCCCGGGATTAGTGCGGGATGCCCCTGCTCCCGTCTGACACGAAGTGTCAGACAAGGGATATTTTCGACCTTTGCCCTCCCGGGCTATCAGAGTGCGCCAGGATCCGGAGGAGGTATGTGATATCTCGGTCTCTGCTACAGTCCACATCGTATCCAACCTGAAGGGTATTAAAAACAGAAAGACTGTGAGTGGACAAAACCAAAGTTTATAAAAATATTTCATAAGAAGACATTTGTACCCTTCACTAAAAAGCATGCATGCATAGTAAAACCATTTATCCAAACTCCAAACACATATGTTACAACATCCATATTTAGAGTCATAGCCCCAAGTTCCGTAAATACAAGTCACACGGGCTCCTACCCAAAACCATTTACAGAAAACCATAACATAGTAAATATATGTGGGATCTCAGCCCAAATCCATTTATCATTATAAACACAATTTCCCCAAACCAATTGAAATCATGTTTATCCATTATATTTCATATCCAAGAACCTGTCACGGTATAATAAAGCTACACGTGTGCTAACCGGGGTCTCAAACCCAAGTCTCTCCAGGGTCTACCCAAGTCAATGTCCGTAGATCAATGGCCCTCCCTGGAGGTAACGAACCATGCCCATCTTGAGAGTAAGGAACCCAACTGGGGGGCGACTCCACTCAGTTAGTGCTCCGTGACTATTCCGGGGTCCACCCAAGCTAACGACCCTCCCCGGAGGAGACAATCATATATAAAGGATGACATATAAAAAACCTTTTGAAATCATTCTTTAAACCTTTTCAGGATTCATGCCTGGCCCCTCATAAGCCGTCATGAACCATAAAACCTTTCATGGGTTCATGCTGGTTCCCATAAACCGTCATGACCCATAAATCCATTTCAAGGGTTCATGCCGGTTCCCATAAACCGTCATGAACCATAAAAACCATTTGAAACACATAACTGAGCGCTAGGCCCGAATCTACATAAAAACTGGACCTCAAGTCTGAATCGTAAACCAACTGGGCCTTCGGCCCGATTCCGGAAATCAAATGGGTTTCGAACCCGAGTTTACCTTTTCGAATCCAAAACCATTTCATGAAATTATATCCAAAACCATAAGTATGGAAAATCAGTGTAGAACCGGAAAACCACGATTTACGTGCAAGCACGTAAATCGCCTCGAAATACGTGAAACCATATAATTCAAAAACATCCGAATCAACATTATCAAACCACATTCATTATCCTTTTGGAAATCCAAAATCATTTCATTTAGATCAATAAAGACATACAGACCCGTATAGGGCCGAAACCTCGAAATGCGTGCCTATACGTAACCACACATCCAAATGCACTCATGGAATCACAAAAAAGTATTTAAAACATATAATAAACATTTATGCATGCACCAATTTAGAAAACAAGGTCCACTTACAGACCGTCCGAGCTGCCGTCTCGATTTGCGTGTCATAGGCTCTCCCGAGCTGATCACTGTCACCGGGACTCCTAAACCTATCCAAATTTTAATAGAAGGTTACTAACTACTTAATTAACCTCCCATTAAAGCCCCGTAATTTTCCCGAACTTTTAACTATTTTTAAACCGATCCTAAACCTTCGGACATCCAGAAACATATCGAAACGATGTCCGATTGACGCGAGACCAGTCCCAAAATCTTCTTTACATCAAATAGAAGATTTCATATGTTGAATACTTCCCCATATTATGGCCCACGCACCCCAAGAAGGCTCAAAATACTATTCATCATCACTAACCTCCAGCAGCTACTGTGCTGAACCGGCGTGACCGGTTCAGTGCTTTCCTCCCTTTATTTTGGTCCGATTTTAACCCTAATTAATCCTATAATTCCTATTTCTTCATTCCCTATCATTTCCAATCATCAAAACAACCTAAAACCGCCCAAAACTCATGGTTCCATTTTGAACCATACGGTTCAAACTTTCTAAAACTGCACCCATGGCTTCACAGCTGTCCAACCCATTAAAAAGCTTCATATTAAGTCCCTAGAAACCTAACAATCATTTCCTAGGCACCCAAAAGCAACCATAATGCATAAATTGAAAAATGGGAAGGATTGGGCCTTACCGAGCACCCTCTCGGGTTCGTGGCTCCACCGCCCACGGCGGCGCCGTCCTGGGCCGGCCACCACATCCTCCTGTCCTCCCTTACTTCTTGGTCCTCCTAGTTGATCAAAGGTTGAAGGTTGGATGGGTTTGGGTGAAGGTTTGAATGAGATCGGGTGGGTTGTGTTTGAAATGAAGAAAAATGAAATGGATGGTCGATGCATGAATATGTGTGGTGACAGGACCCGTCCCAACTGGACATAAAAAATCGTGCCCGGTCCTGCTCCCGTCTGACAAGTCAACCAAAGGCCCGAAACTACCCTTCAGTGCTTGCCAGACAAGGGATGTTTGCGCTGATTTCTACTGCTGCCACTGCCTCACGATCAGTCCCGAACGTCGTACCACGGCCTGGAGGGTCACAAAACAGAAAAGGTGTGAGTGGACAAAAATGACCTCTGATAAAAACATTTGCCAAAATTACAATCTCACCCTCCAGTTTTCACAAACTTGCATGCATATCGTAAAACATGAGTAATAGTATGAAATCATTCAAGTATGAACAGTGGACCGATAAAATCAAAACATATTTACCAATGGTCCGTAAAACTCATGTTCACCAAATCAGTTCATGTTATAAAACATCAAATCCCGGCTCTCGGGCCAAAACATGTGAAAACATAATCACCTGGCCACAAAGACCAAAAACCCGTACTCAATACCAGTACATCATCACAAACAACATCAATCAGCACTAATCACAAGTGCACAATAAATATACCAATCCAATCACAACTGCACTACTCACAAGTGCACAATCAAACCATCCATTGCACTACTCACAAGTGCGGCACTACGCGTAGGCCAATATCCCGCCACTCTCTCGGGAACAGACACCTCTGGGCTCAACCCTCGGGCTCAGTCACATCTGGGCGAACACATCACCAGGTTCAGACACCTCCGAGTGGTACATCCAGGCTCAGTCACCTCCGAGAAGCTGACTACCATAGGATCAATTTCCGATCCTACAATCACATCCCCCAAGCTCCGGTTGTCTGGGTAATCCCCCCAAGCTCCGACCGTCTGGGCATTTCACAATCACAATGAAAACCATCTCGGAAATTACATCCCAAAATATGTCAATCAAATCTTGTCTTCATACAAAGTCAAGATCATTCCCGACTGGGTCTCAAGCTCCAAAATACTATTTACACATAAACCGTTAAAATCACATTTTCCAACAATAAAATAATCCAGAAATCATCATTAACTTACCAACTAAGTCCAAATATCATTTTAGAAATCCTTTTGACTCCGGGTCTAGCCCAAAACATCATTTGCACGTTCCTCGTAAAATGTGTCCGAAAGACTGATTAGAATAATCATAAAATCACAAGAAATCATTAATTTCATCAAATTCACAAGTGACTCCAAATCCGAGTCAAAATCACTATCCACTTGGGTTCTCATGCCCAAAATATCATTTTCACGCAAATCCATGCGTTGCAACCTCCGTTGCCATTTTCACGTAAATCCACGAAATTGACCCTTGACTCATTCCCGAGTCACAACATCATTATTCAATCCATGACTCATAATCCGAGTCCAAACATTATTTTCAATCAAATTCAATACCGGATTCATAACCCGAGTCCAAACATCATTTTTAACCAAATTCATAATTTCTCGAAAATCGTGCCAAAATATAATAATATAATAATCCATAAAATCGAGAAATCACCGGATTGAAACATCAATCATGCCAAAGCATATAAATCATATAATAAATCATTTTAAATCATATATGCATGCATCACGGTTAGAAAATAAGGTCCACTCACACACACCGTCCAAAACGATCTGTTTCCGAGCTGCACGTTTTTCCGTAAATTCTGGAAATCACAACTCCTGTCCAAAATCATTATAGAGGGTTACTAACATCTCAAAATACTTCATATAATTTTCCCCAATTTTTCCAGAATTTAAATACGTATTTTTAACGTAAACAAAACTTCGGATACGCGGAACATTAACGAAACGATATCCGATTTCCTCGAAACCAGCGTCCAAATGTTTTTTACAATGAGAGGATCAAAAGTCATGTTGACCTCACCTTGAAACTAGGCCGTACGCGCCCTCACGCGCCGCAGTGAGTGGCTGCGCGTGAAACCCACGCGCCTGCTACAGTCACTGTCTTCCTCACCCGTTTGTCTGATAAACGGGTCCCTTTTGCCCGCGAGACGACCCGATTCAATGTTTGTCAATTCTACACCTTTTTCAGTAATTCAAACGGGCATTAGCATCGAATTAGTTTGAATTAAGGATCTGTGAACTTAATTACAATCGACCTTACCTCAAACCTCACGTTCAAAGGTGATTATTAGAAGAACATTCGAACCCTGTTCATCATTCGAAGTCCTTCAATGTCACACGATTTCCTTCAATTGATGCAACCAGAACTTCAATGGACTCCGTTAAACTCTTTCCCTAACTCAATTGCATCAATCCAAGCCTCAAACTCCACGACTCAAGCTCGAACTTGCACACTGTTACCAGACCCAGTTCAGAGTCAATTGGGCCTCAATTGCCTTCGTTTTTGATCTGAAACAACTCGTCACAACCTCAGAAGGCTAATTCCAATCTCCAATTCGATCCTTACGGCTCAATTCTTCCAATTCGAATTTCCCCCCCAATTTTCTGAAATTCGAAATTCCAGTCCCTTTCACTCTGTCAATCTCTCGTGATTACCCAGTTGAATTCAATCTCAATAATCTCTCAATTTCTCCCACTCTGGTTCAGAAATGGAAGAGGAATGAAGGTGGGAAGAAACTGGATTGTGGGTTGTACACGGTTAAGAAAAATAGAGTGTTATTAATGGAAATTAAGTTTAATTAATTAATAAAACATAATAATTATGTTTTCCCCCAAAACAAGGATCTGTGTTTAGGCCTGAATTTAAGGGATGAGTGACACTTGTCACTCATCCAAGTGTGTTCAGTCACCGGGTACTGTTCATAATAAAATAATATTTTAATCCCGGTTCGTTCTGTTAATCGAGTCTGTTCCCGTGACCATAACTTCGTCGTCGAATCTCCGATTTCGGCATGCCGCCTGTCGTTGGATTCGCATCGACAAGACCTACGTAACGGTCCTTGGCCCTCGTCCATTGGACTTCCCGGGTCAAAAGTCAAATTTGGCCCCTATTAGCCAAATTACCAAAATACCCCTCAACTTCCGAACGCCATAACTTTCACCTCGAATGTCGGAATCGAACGTGCCACCTGTCTATGAAATCGTGACGTCCCGAACTACGTCACAGTCATTGGTCAAAGTCCGTTTGACCGCCCGAACTAAAAGTCAACGTTTTGCCCACGCTAGGGGCAAAACGGTCATTTTGCACAATTCGTCCGAATTCACTCAACTAATCCCCGATTAGTAATTCTAAACCATAATTAATTAATATTCAATCTCGATACTCGGGACGAGTCATTACATGTGGGCTGTTCAATGGATGGGTGACACTTGTTGTCAGGGCCCACCCCTAATCCCCCAGGATTAGGGACTAAACCCTACTCCCGTCTGACTTATGCATGACACGAGGGCCAAATTGAAGTCCAACCTTCATGCGACATGTAAGTCGGACAAGGGATTCTGGATCTGACCGTTCAAAAATTTCCGAACTTCCCAGAGTGCGCAAAGTCTACTGTGGAACGTACGTGTGATGTCTCCGTCTCTCTCGATCAACAGCCCGTGCGGCAACAACCTAAAAGGTATCGAAAACATGAAAAGACTGTGAGTGGACAAAAATAAAGTATAAGGTTAAAAACATATCTGAAAACAATGACATTTATACCCTCCGTTTCAAAACCAATGCATGCATATCAATTTCATGTCTTAAAACCATGTACGAAAAACAAACACATTTCCTTTTCTCAAATCCTGGGCCTCTGCCCAAATCCATCAAAACCATTTCATCCGGGCCACTGCCCAAAACATCGGAAAACCGTTATTATAAACCATTATCATCACATCTCAGTGAAATCCAAAACACAATTGAAACCACATTCTCATCCATCGAACCTGCTAGATCTATCCGAGTCTCTAAACTCAACAGGCCTCAATAATCCGAGTCTTTAAACTCCCAAGTCTTTAAACTCAACAGGCCTACGGGGGAAGAGGGGGGGGGGGGGGGGAATCAATATATCCGAGTCTTTAAACTTCGAGTCTTTAAACTCAATCCGGGTCTTTAAACCCAATCCGGGCCCGTTCCCCTCCAGTCACAATATCCGGGTCCTTAAACCCAATATCCAGATCCAGCAAATCCAATCAAAACCATTTGAAAACCAATTATAAATCCACATCCAAACCCGAATCCGAAACCACTGGCCCGAAGCCCTTCCGGCATCCAGAACCGTCATTCCGAATCCAAATCCAGAATCATATCCATCTCTTTTCCAGATCCGAGTCCGCAACCATCATTCCATAAGCCAGCATCCGAAATAACCATTCCGAACCCAAACCTGAAATCCACTTCCAAGTCCCGAATCGAATCCCGAATCGTCATCCGGAATTCTGATTCCGAAACCCGAAATCACCTTTCTGAAAACCACTTTTGAACTGGGCTTCAAGCCCGAAAACCTTTTTCCAAAAACACTTTTCCAAAATCCTTTTTATTTCTTTGAAATCGAATCGTATTTCACATCCCAAGACCAAACCATTAAAACTAGATTTAAATCACAATATTCGTCAATTCTCGTAAAACGTGAAATACCGTTATTTTCTCGAAAAACGTGCATAAACCGTAAACCATCACAATCATAAATCAAATCATAGAATCAAGTATAGAAAACATATAAAAACATATATGCATGCATCAAGAGTTAGAAAACGAAGTCCACTCACAGACCATTCCGACGTCGCCTCGATACGCTCGCACTTAGGCCGTTCCTGGCCATTCCGCTATCCTCGGCTTTCCCAAACCTGTTCAAATCCCAATGTAAGGTCACTAACTACTTCACGATACTCATAATAAAGCCCCATAATTTTTTCGTATTTTTAACTACTTTTAACCGAGCCCTAAAACCTTCGGACATCCCGAAACTTATCGAGACGATGTCCGATCGACTCGAAACCAGTGCCAAAATGCTCGTTACATCGATTACATCATTTCACATGTTGAACGCTTTCCCAAACTACGCCTCACGCGCTCCCACGTGCGTTTGGAAGGTTCTGCGCGTGAAACCCACGCGCGTGAACAGTGTCACCAGCTACCTCAGGTGAACCCGGTTCACCTGGTTCGAACCGGTCTGTTCCAGCCGTGAACCGGGGTTCACGGTTTACCTTAATTTTAGCTTGTTTTCTATTCCATTTTAGCCCAAATTTTTCGTCCTACTCTAAGCATTCAATCCATATAATTAAAACACGAAAATAAGGTCTAAATCTTACCTCCCAAAGCTTGAACAGAAACCCAAAAAATCGATTTCCAATTCCCGGCCGCCCATCGTCCGTCCAGCCACGGGTTAAAGTTCCTAACTTAGGTAATGACCTCCTAAAGCCGTTAGTATCCACAGAATCACTCAACTAGTGCTTAAGCTTCACGACTTTTGTTTTGAACTAAAAAGGGAAAACAGGGGACCGAAGCTTACCTTCCTTCTGCTCACCGCCGTGAGCTCCGCCGTGGGTCTCAGGTCCCCCCCAAAGCTCTCCTCTATTTCTCTAAACATCACCACAAACTCAACTTTGATGAGTTTGATCAAGTGGGCTCTCAGTCGTGCACAAAAGGACCTCTCTGTTCCCACAGTTTCTTCACCTTTTCCAGCTTCTTCCTCACTCAACACACACTCAGCAATACTCACTACACTCTCAGCTTCCCTCTGAGCACACACACTCGATCACTAATCCTCTCATACTCTGAAACCGATTGATTTTTCCCTCACGGCCAGAGTCTCTGTTTTTTTTTTTCCTTTTTCTCTATGAACGGTTACCATCCATTTTAAAATGTGACCGTGCACGCCCAATCAACTAGAACCTTCTAGGCTTGTACCAGGTGTCACACACCCAGTGGACACAGTCACCACTATCCAATCCCAAACCCCCATGTGTCCTTATTTGATTGGCACTCTTTCCAAGGTTGTAGAAAGACCAAAATGCCCCTATAAGGCCAAAATTACCATTATACCCTTCACTTATCTAGACCCATATCTTATCCGTACGAAGTCCAATAAAGGCGGGCCGCCTGTCGTTGTACTCAGGGCGTCTAGACCTATCTAACGATCCTTGGTTCGCAGAAAGAAACCTTGTCGTTCAAAAAGTCAACTTGTCCTCTTTGTTTACCCAAATTACGGTAAGCCCCTCAACCTTCCGAACATCATAACTTCCTCCTCTGATGTCGGAATCGGGCGTGCCACCTGTCTACGGACTCGTGACTTCCCAAACTACGTCACGGTAATCTGTTACTACCCATTGGACCGCCCGAACTCAAAGTCAACATTTTGCCCAAACTAGGGGCAAAATCGTCATTCTACGCTAACGGACCAAAAGTAACCAACTATCCACCGATTAACGCAGTTAATCCGTCACTAATCACTTCCCTAATCCCAACTTCCGGGATGGGTCGTTACAATTGTCACTCATCCATTGGGCCTCCATAAATATCTGGGCCCCACTAGAGTCCAAAAGTTAGTTCGTTTCATAATTCGTGCAATAGTGCACTTGAACTTCCGTGAACCGTAACTTCGCCGTCGAACGTCCGAACTTCCACGAACCGTAACTTCACTGTCTATGGATTTGTATCATCCTGATCTACGTAACGGTCCTTGGCCCTCGGCCATTGGACATCCCAGGTCAAAAGTCAACTATTTTCCCCATTTAACCAAAATTACCAAAATGTCCCTAAACCTCCGAACGTCATAACTTCCTCCTCGAACGTCGGAATTGAACATGCCACCTGTCTATGAACTCGTGACGTCCTAAACTACGTCATGGTCATCTGTCAAAGTCCATTTGACCGCCCGAATGAAAAGTCAACGTTTTGCCACGATCAGGGTCAAAACGGTCATTTCGCATCGTTCGTCAGATTTCGCCTAACTAATCACCGATTAGCCTCACTAATCATGATTAGTAACTAATCTAATCTAGGAATTTGAGACAGGTCGTTACAACCTTCCCTCCTTAATTAATTTCATCCTCGAAATTCTAACCGACCTAATTCCAACCGTTATTCCCTCCTTAATTAGTTCCGTTCTTGAAACACTAACTATCCTGATTCCACAACCACCTCGTGGAAAGTAAAATCGACCTCGAAACACGTGTACACTCGTACACCCACTAACCAGAACAGTACTCGTCTGCAATCAGACGTACCATTAACACTCACGTCGCAGCGACTACACTCGATCACGTCGAATGACAGTAATCATACGTTCCGAATTGACACCACTTGTCAAATCTACCGTTTTCGTTGACACGAACCACTCGACGGTTCCTTTCTCAATCTCAATCTATCCTGACGTCCTCTCACTAGGAGTCATCAGACCTCACTAACCGATCCAAGTTGACACCTTCGACAAACTGTCACCACTTGACGAGTACACTCATCCTGGGTATACATTTACCAACCAAGCATTTCACTCGACTTGTGTGTAACTAGACCAATCAAAAATACCATGACCCACTGCACAGTATCCAATGTCTAGTGCACGACCTCGACTAATCCAATGGTATCAGAACCAATCCGTCTACCAACACATTCACCAACCTACAAGCACCTAGGTTGTAGCCAATCACGTTTCTATAATGGAGTCCATTTGTCCAATCCCGGACTAGACAAGTCGAAACTCCAACTCAAACATCCATTTCCAATTCGGAATCCGAATCCACAATTTCGTAAGAAATCCCTAATCCAAACCCAGAAATCATATCCATAATCATGTCCAAATTCGAATCCAAAACCATCATTCCGTAAACCAGCATTTGGAATAACCATTCCGAACCCAAATCCATAAAAGAAAATCCAATGTCAAGCTCCAGAATCAAATCCTGAATCGTCACCCAGAATCCGATTCCAAAACCCAAATTCAGAAATACTCTTTCAAGTTCCAAAATCAAATCCTGAATCGTCATCCAGAAATCTGATTCCAAAACCCGAAATATCGTTCACGTCTACCCAGACGCACCAAAACCGAACGTATCGGTTACCTGTTCAATTGATTACACATTACATTTGATTGACTTCATAGGGAAGCCAATCCCAATATCAACACATCTCTAAGGCTGACCATATCCGACCACGTCAGACAACTACTCACCTGAGTAATAAACCATATGGGATTTACCTCGAAAAGAAGTACAGTCCCAACATCCTCAACTCAAACATCCAAGTAAGAGCGATATACTCTCTACCCATCTGCATCATCAAAATCACGATCTAGATCATATCATTACATCACCCGACCATAGACATCACGATCCCCGATCGTCACGACGTCCAAAGTCCTCAACATCAAAGTCTCGATCCATCTAGGATCCACACATGCTCACTCAGCTAACAATCCACCTGAGATCTGATCATAGGGTATTACACCCTCCTGAATCCTTCGTCAGTCACATCACTCTTTAACAAATTCCCACATCTAAACAGATCAGTCAACGACGAGACACGCCGAGACTGGGGGTTCTTACAGATTACCTCGTATTGATCCTTGTCATTCCACCGAGGAAAAACCAAGGATGATCGAATACAATGACATCAAAATCCATCCTACGTGAATGCAAACAAAACTCGCTGCATTCACCACGCCATGTAATCAAAATCATCTGCTACCAAGCAGAAAATGAGAAATCTCAGTCACCCAACTTCGATATACTCAATTCCTCCTGATGACCCAAGACAAATCCCGGGTTCACCAACCAATACACAACCGATGTACTAGTGGCAACCAACAACATCTACATCATCAACATCATCTACCATTATCAATCATGGTAGAATCTGAGAAGTCACCCTAATGACTTCAAAACATCCATTACCAATGCGGAAAACCCGCATTCCTCTCGTCACCTCAATCGCAACCTCTCGCGATTCCGAAGTTCCAACAAGATTGGAAACAATATACCCGGACATCCATCACGTGTCCACTAACCAATTTAACTCTATCTGAGATCCACTCTGGGACCACAGATACCGAACATATGCCCATCACGACGGATGTAGCTCAACGTCATCGCAATCACCGGCACCAGCACTAGCACTAGTACCAGTACACCATCAGCCCATACACTAACATTAGCACACCGTGTGCAAAACATACAACCCTGGATCTCCGCTCATAGCGAACGACGATTCCGTACCTCTGCTCGAAAAGGAGAAACTCTGCCTCCCTCGTACCCAACAACTCTGGGTACCGTCACCCTGACAACTCATTCGAGAAAAGGAAACGTCCCCTGAACGTCCCCGTCTCATTCTGCGATCTCACTCAGCCGTAACCGAGTCGAATCAAGAATCACTGCTCGTACATATGCGTTACTCACGCACCCCGTATCATCGTCACGACTGATAATCCCATCGTCATAATCGTCACGGTAATCTGAGTCGACTCGACCTGATAAGACTCGACTACGTCCATCGATAGTAGCGTCTGCCGCAACCTCGTGCAGACCTAACTACCAGACATCACTATCGAAACTCCGCATCCAACGGAATCAATCGACCATACAACTATTATGTATCCCACTCAGGGATTCCATCGACAAGTACCAACCCTGATAACTTGTCCAACCAATCTCTAACCTGCCGTACCTCGACTAAACCAATGTCGTCTACCAGGTCGCCCACGACCTTAGCTGCACCAACAGTCCATCACAACTGAAGTAGCACGACAACCAACTTGGTCTAACCGATAAGTACAACCCCGACTGCGAAGTGCATTCCCAACACAAGCTGACATGACTAGACCGACTAACGAATCCAAATCCGAATAGTCGTCCAAGTCAAACCACTCGTCAACTCACATTTTCGAACCATACACCCAAGGTAGGGTTCCACGATCACACCTAGAGTCACTCTGAACCCAACTGCAAGCTACCAACTACAATTCACAATCTAACAGACTCTGCGGTCTTGACATCCTAAAGACGTCAATCCAAGCATACCGTAAGTCTAACCAGGATTCCCCGAATCCGGCTGCCAACTGCCATAAGTTCAACCAGAGTTCCCCGAACTCGACTGCTAATCGCCAGCAGCAATGTAATCCATAATCTGACCAACAACAAACCCGACTGCTAACTGCTAGGAGTAGTAAATCCATTCAACTCAACCATATCCGACCATCGAATGGCCACAACACCGAATCAGTCGTCGGAACCGATCCAACGACATCGTGAAAGACGATCCCAACTAACCGTCACACGATCACAACTCTAACGTACTGTGACGTTAATCCTTCCGTAGGGTCCCACACTGTCATCCACAACAGAACTATGGCAACCCCGGCATCTAGTGCCGAACCAAGACGTATCACGATCCAATCCTATTAACTATCGTACCGGCACCCAAACATCAGGTTGATAACGAACTGTAGCCCATTGAGATATCACATCCTCGACCTGCGTACGGAGTATCGCGCAAAATATGCTCTGGAATTCAGAGTAACATAAGCAACCCAGCTCTGATACCACGGTTACAGGGCCCATCCCAATCCCCCCGGGATTAGTGTGGGATGACCTTGCTCCCGTCTGACACGAAGTGTCAGACAAGGGATATTTCCGACCTTTGCCCTCCCGGGCTATCAGAGTGCACCAGGATCTGGAGGAGGTATGTTATATCTCGGTCTCTGCTACAGTCCACATCGTATCCAACCTAAAGGGTATTAAAAACAGAAAGACTGTGAGTGGACAAAACCAAAGTTTATAAAAATATTTCATAAGAAGACATTTGTACCCTTCACTAAAAAGCATGCATGCATAGTAAAACCATTTATCCAAACACATATGTTACAACATCCATATTTAGGGTCATAGCCCCAAGTTCCGTAAATACAAGTCACACGGGCTCCTGCCCAAAACCATTTACAGAAAACCATAACATAGTAAATATATGTGGGATCTCATGCCCAAGAACCATTATATTTCATATCCAAGAACCTGTCACGGTATAATAAAGCTACACGTGTGCTAACCGGGGTCTCAAACCCAAGTCTCTACAGGGTCTACCCAAGTCATTGTCGGGATCAATGACCCTCCTGGAGGTAACGAACCATGCCCATCTTGAGAGTAAGGAACCCAACTAGGGGGTGACTCCACTCAGTCAGTGCTCCGTGACTACTCCGGGGTCCACCCAGGCCAACGACCCTCCCTAGAGGAGACAATCATATATAAAGGATGGCATATGAAAAACCTTTTGAAATCATTCTTTAAACCTTTCCAGGATTCATGCCCGGCCCCTCATAAGCCGTCATGAACCATAAAACCTTTCATGGGTTCATGCGGTTCCCATAAACCGTCATGACCCATAAATCCATTTCAAGGGTTCATGCCGGTTCCCATAAACCGTCATGAACCATAAAAACCATTTGAAACACATAACTGAGCACTAGGCCCGAATCTACATAGAAACTGGACCTCAAGTCCGAATCGTAAACCAATTGGGCCTCCGGCCCGATTCCGGAAATCAAATAGGTTTCGAACCCGAGTTTACCTTTTCGAATCCAAAACCATTTCATGAAATTATATCCAAAACCATAAGTATGGAAAATCAGTGTAGAACAGGGGAACCACGATTTACGTGCAAGCACGTAAATCGCCTCGAAATACGTGAAACCATATAATTCAAAAACATCCAAATCAACATTATCAAATCACATTCATTATCCTTTTGGAAATCCAAAACCATTTCATTTAGACCAATAAAGACATACAGACCCGTATAGGCACCGTATAGGGCCGAAACCTCGAAATACGTGCCTGTACGTAACCACACATCCAAATGCACTCATGGAATCACAAAAAAGTAATTAAAACATATAATAAACATTTATGCATGCACCAATTTAGAAAACAAGGTCCACTCACAGACCGTCCGAGTTGCCGCCTCAATTTGCGTGTCATAGGCTCTCCCGAGCTGATCACTGTCACCGGGACTCCTAAACCTATCCAAATTTTAATAGAAGGTTACTAACTACTTAATTAACCTCCCATTAAAGCCCCGTAATTTTTCCAAACTTTTAACTATTTTTAAACCAATCCTAAACCTTCGGACAGCCCGAAACATATCGAAACGATGTCCGATTGACGCGAGACCAATCTCAAAATCTTCTTTACATCAAATAAAAGATTTCATATGTTGAATACTTCCCCATATTATGGCCCACGTGCCCTCACGCGCCCCAAGAAGGCTCAGAATACTATTCATCATCACTAACCTTCATCATCACTAACCTTCAGTAGCTACGTGCCCTCACGTCCCCTGAACGTCCCCGTCTCATTCTGCGATCTCACTCAGCCGTAACCGAGTCGAATCAAGAATCACTGCTCGTACATATGCGTTACTCACGCACCCCGTATCATCGTCACGACTGATAATCCCATCGTCATAATCGTCACGACTGATAATCCCATCGTCATAATCGTCACGGTAATCTGAGTCGACTCGACCTGATAAGACTCGACTACGTCCATCGATAGTAGCGTCTGCCGCAACCTCGTGCAGACCTAACTACCAGACATCACTATCGAAACTCCGCATCCAACGGAATCAATCGACCATACAACTATTATGTATCCCACTCAGGGATTCCATCGACAAGTACCAACCCTGATAACTTGTCCAACCAATCTCTAACCTGCCGTACCTCGACTAAACCAATGTCGTCTACCAGGTCGCCCACGACCTTAGCTGCACCAACAGTCCATCACAACTGAAGTAGCACGACAACCAACTTGGTCTAACCGATAAGTACAACCCCGACTGCGAAGTGCATTCCCAACACAAGCTGACATGACTAGACCGACTAACGAATCCAAATCCGAATAGTCGTCCAAGTCAAACCACTCGTCAACTCACATTTTCGAACCATACACCCAAGGTAGGGTTCCACGATCACACCTAGAGTCACTCTGAACCCAACTGCAAGCTACCAACTACAATTCACAATCTAACAGACTCTGCGGTCTTGACATCCTAAAGACGTCAATCCAAGCATACCGTAAGTCTAACCAGGATTCCCCGAATCCGGCTGCCAACTGCCATAAGTTCAACCAGAGTTCCCCGAACTCGACTGCTAATCGCCAGCAGCAATGTAATCCATAATCTGACCAACAACAAACCCGACTGCTAACTGCTAGGAGTAGTAAATCCATTCAACTCAACCATATCCGACCATCGAATGGCCACAACACCGAATCAGTCGTCGGAACCGATCCAACGACATCGTGAAAGACGATCCCAACTAACCGTCACACGATCACAACTCTAAAGTACTGTGACGTTAATCCTTCCGTAGGGTCCCACACTGTCATCCACAACAGAACTATGGCAACCCCGGCATCTAGTGCCGAACCAAGACGTATCACGATCCAATCCTATTAACTATCGTACCGGCACCCAAACATCAGGTTGATAACGAACTGTAGCCCATTGAGATATCACATCCTCGACCTGCGTACGGAGTATCGCGCAAAATATGCTCTGGAATTCAGAGTAACATAAGCAACCCAGCTCTGATACCACGGTTACAGGGCCCATCCCAATCCCCCCGGGATTAGTGTGGGATGACCTTGCTCCCGTCTGACACGAAGTGTCAGACAAGGGATATTTCCGACCTTTGCCCTCCCGGGCTATCAGAGTGCACCAGGATCTGGAGGAGGTATGTTATATCTCGGTCTCTGCTACAGTCCACATCGTATCCAACCTAAAGGGTATTAAAAACAGAAAGACTGTGAGTGGACAAAACCAAAGTTTATAAAAATATTTCATAAGAAGACATTTGTACCCTTCACTAAAAAGCATGCATGCATAGTAAAACCATTTATCCAAACACATATGTTACAACATCCATATTTAGGGTCATAGCCCCAAGTTCCGTAAATACAAGTCACACGGGCTCCTGCCCAAAACCATTTACAGAAAACCATAACATAGTAAATATATGTGGGATCTCATGCCCAAGAACCATTATATTTCATATCCAAGAACCTGTCACGGTATAATAAAGCTACACGTGTGCTAACCGGGGTCTCAAACCCAAGTCTCTACAGGGTCTACCCAAGTCATTGTCGGGATCAATGACCCTCCTGGAGGTAACGAACCATGCCCATCTTGAGAGTAAGGAACCCAACTAGGGGGTGACTCCACTCAGTCAGTGCTCCGTGACTACTCCGGGGTCCACCCAGGCCAACGACCCTCCCTAGAGGAGACAATCATATATAAAGGATGGCATATGAAAAACCTTTTGAAATCATTCTTTAAACCTTTCCAGGATTCATGCCCGGCCCCTCATAAGCCGTCATGAACCATAAAACCTTTCATGGGTTCATGCGGTTCCCATAAACCGTCATGACCCATAAATCCATTTCAAGGGTTCATGCCGGTTCCCATAAACCGTCATGAACCATAAAAACCATTTGAAACACATAACTGAGCACTAGGCCCGAATCTACATAGAAACTGGACCTCAAGTCCGAATCGTAAACCAATTGGGCCTCCGGCCCGATTCCGGAAATCAAATAGGTTTCGAACCCGAGTTTACCTTTTCGAATCCAAAACCATTTCATGAAATTATATCCAAAACCATAAGTATGGAAAATCAGTGTAGAACAGGGGAACCACGATTTACGTGCAAGCACGTAAATCGCCTCGAAATACGTGAAACCATATGATTCAAAAACATCCAAATCAACATTATCAAATCACATTCATTATCCTTTTGGAAATCCAAAACCATTTCATTTAGACCAATAAAGACATACAGACCCGTATAGGCACCGTATAGGGCCGAAACCTCGAAATACGTGCCTGTACGTAACCACACATCCAAATGCACTCATGGAATCACAAAAAAGTAATTAAAACATATAATAAACATTTATGCATGCACCAATTTAGAAAACAAGGTCCACTCACAGACCGTCCGAGTTGCCGCCTCAATTTGCGTGTCATAGGCTCTCCCGAGCTGCTCACTGTCACCGGGACTCCTAAACCTATCCAAATTTTAATAGAAGGTTACTAACTACTTAATTAACCTCCCATTAAAGCCCCGTAATTTTTCCAAACTTTTAACTATTTTTAAACCAATCCTAAACCTTCGGACAGCCCGAAACATATCGAAACGATGTCCGATTGACGCGAGACCAATCTCAAAATCTTCTTTACATCAAATAAAAGATTTCATATGTTGAATACTTCCCCATATTATGGCCCACGTGCCCTCACGCGCCCCAAGAAGGCTCAGAATACTATTCATCATCACTAACCTTCAGTAGCTACTGTGCTGAACCGGTTCACTGTTCATGCACTGTGCTGAACCGGCGTGACCGGTTCAGTGCTTTCCCCCCTCTATTTTGGTCTGATTTCAACCCTAATTAATCCTATAATTCCTATTTCTTCATTCCCTATCATTTCCAATCATCGAAACAACCTAAAACCGCCCAAAACTCATGGTTCCATTTTGAACCATACAGTTCAAAGTTTCCAAAACTGCACCCATGGTTTCACAGCCGTCCAACCCCATTAAAAAGCTTCATATTAATCCCTAGCAACCTAACAATCACTTCCTAGGCACCCAAAAGCAACCATAATGCATAAATTGAAAAATGGGAAGGATTGGGCCTTACCGAGCACCCTCTCGGGTTCGTGGCTCCACCGCCCACGACGGCTCCGTCCTGGGCCGGCCACCACATCCTCCTGTCCTCCCTCACTCCCTGGTCCTCCTAGTTGATCAAAGGTTGAAGGTTGGATGGGTTTGGGTGAAGGTTTGAATGAGATCGGGTGGGTTGTGTTTGAAATGAAGAAAATTGAAATGGATGGCCGATGCATGAATATGTGGGTTGTGCAATGGATGGCTGACACTTGTCACTCATCGATTGGGCCTCCATAAATATCTGGGCCCCACTAGAGTCCAAAAGTTAGTTCGTTTCATAATTCGTGCAATAGTGCAGTTGAACTTCCGTGAACCATAACTTCGCCGTCGAACGTCCGAATTCGACGTGCCGGCTGTCTATGGATTCGTATCATCCCGATCTACGTAACAGTCCTTGGCCCTTGGCCATTGGACATCCCAGGTTAAATGTCAACTATTTGCCCCATTCAACCAAAATTACCAAAATGTCCCTAAACTTCCTAACGTCATAACTTCCTCCTCGAAGGTCGGAATTGAACGTGCCACCTGTCTATGAACTCGTGACGTCCTAAACTACGTCACGATGATCGGTCAAAGTCCATTTGACTGCCCAAATGAAAAGTCAACATTTTGCCATGAACAAGGGCAAAACGATCATTTCGCATCGTTCGTCTGATTTTGCCTAACTAATCACCGATTAGCCTCACTAATCGTGATTTGTAACTAATCTAATCTAGAAATTTGGGATGGGTCCTTACATGAGTTGGCGGAGGGATGGGCTAGAGGTACGACCTGATGGGCTAGCTCACTGGCAGGCGAGCCCACATGTAATGTGGTGCTTGTTAGTGCCCATAATTAGCTCTCCACGCATCGCATTTGATGGAAGAAGCAATGGAGCTGTTGGGGTTGGCTGGGCAGCAGGCAAGTGGTTGGGAGACTGTCCGTGTGACAGCCACGAATTGGAGAGCTCAGCGTGTGGGACCCACTTAACGGAGATGCAGTAGAGAAGCCTTCCATGCATTGGCCTTTGATTGGCGAGCACATCTGGCGGCGTCAGGCGGTTTGTCGCGCGCAACAGGAAAGGACGGCACACACGCGACGCTGATTGGAGGGTCTGTTGTGCCCTCAGGAGCTGTCGGCGCCAGCTGCTGAAAGCGGGACACGTCCTTGCCGCTGATTGGCTTGCCAGGTAGACGGGGCCCACCTCTGTCGGTGGCCCTCTTAGTGCCGCTTAGGGCTTGCCACGCGCCTGCTTCGGAGTGGTTCTCGCGTTTGCCTGCTGAGTGCGCTGGGCACGCCACGTGGAAAGGGTTGACGAGTGATGCAGGAACTGGGGCCTTTGGTTGTCGGTGGGGTGCTTGATTCGCGCCGCGTGGAGGAGTTTGGCCTGTCTGTCACAGAGCGACGGTGACCCAGCGAGGGGTCTTGACACACCCCGCGGAAGCTTCAATATATACAAATATATATTTGTTTATTATTATTATTTTTTACTGCAGATCGGTCCCAAGCTTTCATATTTATATTCTATAAATGCTTATGTATTTTTTTATTTGTTTAGTTTATTAATTTATATATATTTAAATGTTTTAGTGTTTGACTTCTGTTTTTTACAAGAGTATTTATTCACGTATTTATTACGTATTTTGATATATTAACATATTAAAATATGTATTTAATATATTAATATTTAAAGTGTTTGATAATAGCATACGTATTTTGAATAATTATTTACGTATGTATTCAAGTGCATATATGACAGGACCGCCCCCGAAAGGGGCATTTATAACCGTGTCCGGCCCTGCTCCCGTCTGGCAAGACGACTGAAATTCCTAATTTACCTTCACTACTTGCCAAACCAGGGATAGACACACGTACTTACTCATGCATCCGCCACTCGATCAGCCTCGATCAACGCGCCACAACCTGGAGGGTCAATAAAAACCAAAAGGTGTGAGTGGACAAAAATAAATCAGTTTACAAAACAGTTATAGAAAGACGTTTTTACCCTCCACGTAAAACCAATGCATGCATTCAAAAATCATTTCGCAATCTGTTACATTTTCAACGTAAGAAAACAATGCATGAAATCAAATCATTTCTCTTTTCTTAACCTTCTGGTCTTAGCCCGCAATCATAAACACAGGGCCTCAGCCCAAAACCATGAATCAAAACCAAATAGACAACATGATCCAAAACCATCAACCACATATACCGGACCACTGCCCAACTCAACCGAAACATCAAAAATTAACAATAAATCACAAGTAAATCATTTTGCTGGATATCAAGGGCGTCCGAGTCTTTAAACTCAAAACCATGCGCATAATCAGGCCTTCTCGGGATTTCAACGAGTCTTTAAACTCAAAACATAATCAATAGGCCTCCGGGGTATCACAATAATCGAGTCTTTAAACTCACGAGTCTTTAAACTCATTAAGGGCCCTCCCCCGTCATCAATTAACCGAGTCTTTAAACTCAAAACGTGTTCTAGTAATAGCACCGGGTCTTTAAACCCAAAACAGTTTTCAGCGGGTCTTTAAACCCAAAACATTTCTCAATCACCACAACTCGGGATTCATCCCGAAATCACATTTTGTCATAACAGGACTCATGATCCGAATTTCCACATTCAAATCCCCAAACCTTCACAAAACATAACCAAATCATCATTACACACGGGGCATGTATAATCATACCAAATCACTTTATTAAATCCTGTTCCATTCCTGAATTTGAATTTGCAATAATGATTCCGTAAGCCGGCATCCGGAAACATCATCCTGAACCCAAACCAAGAATTTGATTTAAAACCTCTGAAAACTGAAATCTTGTTCGAAATTACTTTTATGCCCCGAGCATCAAGCCCGAAATCACCTTTTTTTCAAAATCCATTTTAAATCCTTGAAATCACATCATTTTTCAAATCCCAAGGTCAAAGCATCAAAACCACAATCATAATCACCAAAATCACGATCAAATCACAACATACTCGAAATCTCGTAAAACGTGCAAATCCGTGTCAAAACCGTAAACCATAATCACAACCGCAATCAAACATCTTAATAACATGATACGCACAAATCATATAAAATCATTCGTTAAACCATCATCCAAAACATACGGGAAACCATAATCTCGAAATACGTGCAATTTTGTGTGCATATAAAAAATACGTATAAATACGGGAATCAAAATCATCACAGTTCATAATCATAATTATAAAAATCACAGAAATATTTATGCATACATTAAATTTTGAAAGCAACGTCCACTCACACACCATTTAACCATGCGCCTCGATACGCGTGTCATCGGCCTTCCTGGGCCTCGTCACTAACACTGGGACTCCCAAACCTGTCCATAACATATTAGAGGGTTACTAAGCTCTTCATTAACATTCTATTCGAGTCCCGTAATTTTCTCGAATTTTTAACTATTTTTAAACTCGACTTAAAACCTTCGGACATCCCGAACAATGTCGGAACGGGGTCCGATTGACAAGAAACCAACGCTAAAATGTTCGTTATATTGTATAGGATAAAAGTCATGTTGACCTTACATTGGAATTCGTGCCCACGCGCCATCACGCATCGCCGTGAGTGGCTGCGCGTGACACCCACGCGCCTGCTACAGTGCCCAACAATGTTCATCTCCTTCTTCACCCGTTTCCTGCAATACGGGTCTGCAACCCGTGTGTTCGACCCGATCAATTACCCTTTAATT
The DNA here is from genome assembly GCA_032719365.1 of Prinsepia uniflora. Taxonomy (NCBI): domain Eukaryota; kingdom Viridiplantae; phylum Streptophyta; class Magnoliopsida; order Rosales; family Rosaceae; genus Prinsepia; species Prinsepia uniflora. Next base: position 43,007,240 of record CM064861.1, on the reverse strand, counting down.
CATGCTCGATTCCTTCCGTTTTTTATCCTAAAACATTCATTAACCATCTAATTAAAGTTCTGTGTCAATAATCAACCTCAACCATCCCTTAATCTGACCGTCGACCCGTGATCACCCAAACTCCATGGTTTCTAAACCAAACTCAAATTAACTTCACAGGTAGCATATAGGAACCCAAACAAACCAACACATCTAACCAATTGAAAGAACCGTTACCTAGAAGTAGTCGTCCACATCACTGAAAATCCTCTGAAACTGGAAGTCAGGTTCCCGGCCAACTAGTGCTCCACCTCCTTCGATTTTTGCACGGTTGTGTTTGAAATGGACCCAGAAGACTAATCCCACTCACTGTTTAGCTCAACTCACCTCAAAAATCAACCTTCGAATTTTCCCTCCATTTCTGGTTTTTGTCCACCCGACTCAGTTCTCTCACTCTCAGCTCTCTCTCAGGTGCAAAATGATCCTCTCACTCACCAACACTCAGCTAATGGTTCAGAATGAACAGCAACCCGTGGGAATCCATCTGCTTCCCCTCTGAACTTGTTTCCCGCAAACAGAATCCAAAGCCATTTTCAAAGCTTCCCGTGCACTGATGCAATCCACACTAATCAACCCTGTCTCCATTATCCTCAATCCAATTAAACAATCCATTCTGGCCAGCCACTAACGCCCATAAACAATTGTACGCTCATGGCACTCACGGCATGGCTGTGCAACCTGTTTCCACCGCATCTGAACAGTACCCTGCACAAATTACAATTTTACCCTCAGTTCAATAATTACCAAAATGCCCCTCACGCATCCAGACCCGTAACTTGGTCATTCGGATTCCGATTAACGCGTGCCACTTGTCTATGGACTCGGAGAATCGAGACCTTCCTAACGGTCATTGGCCCTCGGCCATCGGACCTCCCGATCAAAAAGTCAACATTTTCCCCCTTTTTCGTCCAAATTACGAATATGCCCTTTGACTTCCGAACGTCATAACTTTCACCGCGAACGTCAGAATCGAACGTTCCACTTATTTATAGACTCGTGACGTCCCAAATTACGTCACGGTCATCGGTCAAAGTCCATTTGACCGTCCGAATAAAAAGTCAATGTTTTACCGCTAATCATGATTAGTTACTAATCTAATCCCGAATTCCGAGATGTGTCGTTACAATATATACTTGGTATATATTTTTTCAGGAACTAACAATTTCGTTCCTATATTGTAGGTGAACGTTTTTGCTCATTCCGGGAGTCCAGGACGTTCGTTGGATACGATTCAAGCGCCGATTACTTTATTTGTTCGAGGTGGTCATTTCAAGATGCGTCAAGGTGTACTTCTCGAGAGTCCTAGCAGGCTCGCATTGTGGGAGCGTGGCGGCTCTCGTAGCCAAAGTCCATTCCGTGGGAAAGATATGGAGTTTGAGAAGCCTGAAGACTTCATGGAGTGGAAAGCTCGCAATCAGATTGCCTTTCCGAACGACGTCTTCGTGGAGCTTGGCGACAGATGTTCTTCCATGAAGGCTCTTAAGCATGGAAAAGGAAAAAACCCTGTCGGCGGTCGATGGACTAAATTCCACCCCTTGATCATCGGGTGGGGTTTCAAGTTCCCATTTTCGAAGCTCTTCTCCAAGATTATTTGCCGGATGGGATGCAGCCCTGCTCAAATGGACGTCGATGCTTATCGACACATCATGTGCTTCGAGAAGCTGAACAAATTCTTTGGCTTGGAACTCACTAAAGATAAATTCTGGCATTGCTACTCCGTGTCGCACAACGAAATTACCGGCGGTCGGCTTTCTCGAGTCGTACCCAAGGTGGAGCTATTTTTGAGGACGGAGTTTGATGAAAACACGTACAGATTCAACTGCATTGAAGTTGGTGGTGCATGGGACAAACTTGACTCCCCAGACCTGAGGATCGCCTCGCACTTCCGTATGTTCGATGAACTGTATAGCGGGTTTGAAGGTCATCCTGATCTCAAAAAGGTTGACATGGCCTTGAAAATTCCTCCAGAGTTTCGAGACATGAGCTGGCTACTCTCTCCACTCAGAGACATGAATGGCGGGAGGCCTTCGGACATCCTAATCAAGGAGTGGCTGAGCGCTCCACTGCACTTGAAAAATCCTGTTACTCAGAAGAAGAACAACAACCAAGGAACCATTAGCTCTTTGGAAAGAAAGCATGAACACCAGGTTCCTTCCAAGCCCGATTGCTCTAGTTCTGCAGAGTCATCTAGAAGGCGAAAAACCTCAAATGGTCCTTGTGAAGATGCGGCCAAACAACTTAAGAAGCTGAAGGTGATTCCTACTTCCCCTGAAGTAATTGAAGCGTTGAGGGATGAAGGTCCAGTCCGATTAGTGGAAGAGACACGGTCGTCATCCAAGACTCCTGATGTGATAGGTGCCCCCACCCTAGCAAAGGAAACTGAAAAAACTGTTCCACAAGGAGCTTACGACAAGGTAGTCTGAGACCTTAGGATTGCGAAAGCTGGGGCCCACAAGTTGGTTGACATACTTCATGGAAATGCTAATTTGGAAGAAGAAAACAAGCGAATGAAGAGCGAATGCAAACGCCTTCGAGAAGCCCGAGATCACTCTAGACGGAACAACGAAGCCTTGGTCGGAAGAATCCATACATTGGAAGGTACAATCGGTGAGCTAGAGACAAGTCGTGCAGAAAATATGCTGATAGAGAATGAGCGAGACGTTGCCCGAGACGAGGTCACTTTGCTGCTCAGAAATTTGCAGGACTCAGATGAGAGAATCAAACTTTTGGAGGTGGAAATCCAGAGTCTGAAGACTGAAAGGCTTCCGAGGTACGACCACTTACTGCCACCACATGCCCCCACAGCTTTGTGCCAAAAAGAAAATGATGCGCAAAAGTTGGACATTGAAAGCTGCAGTGGGATCACCACCAAGGAGCGGGAACCAGAGCTGGAGAAAGAGTACGAGCCTGCACCGAAACCTGACCTTGAGCCCGATACTGTGACCAGAAAGGAAGCTGCCCCTGAGACTGTTGAATCATTGTTTAATGACACTTCCCTACTTTCAGAAGAAGAATGGGAAGAGTTTAGGAAAATAATGGGTTTTGAAGATATACATCCATAGCTTCTTTACGTCATTTCCCTTTCGTTTGTAATTTTCATTCCAATAGTGAATAGCCGGTGTGAGCAATCGACATGTGATTTGCCAAACACCCACCAAATGAATAAATAAGAAAAGCATTTATGCTGAATTGTTGGAACAATTGTTGGAACGCAAGTGTTAACTTTCTTTTATCCACTTTTCAATGTGTTGAAGGGAATACTTTCAAATGCTTGTCAATGTGTCAGAATGGACTCATTCATATGCCCCTACTGCAACCATGTGTGTATAACGACGAGTTCTAAATAACTTGTGGCGTTAGATGACTAAGTTTTTGGTATGTTGCCTTCAGGGAAGGACTTTTGTTCTTTCTAACCGAAGGCTTGAAATGCTTACTGGAAAGCTCGAGCGCTTCAAATTTAGGAATTCGTGGAAATGCCTCCTAGTGGAAGACCTAGTGGCTTCCTGGTGGAAGGCTTTAGACGTTTCCTTCATAAAGCTTTTCCGACCTCCGGGAGGAAAGCTATGAGTTTTTCCTGAAGGATTTCACTGGGTGCTTCCCGGAGGAAGGCTTTGTGTGCTTCCAAGAGGAAGGCTTTGTTTGCTTCCAAGAGGAAGGCTTGAGTGCTTCTTGGAAGAAGGCTTTGGATGCTTCCCGGAGGAAGGCTTGAGTGCTTCTCAGAAGAAGGCTTTGGATGCTTCCCGAAGGAAGGCTTGAGTGCTTCTCGGAAGAAGGTTTTGGATGCTTCCCGGAGGAAGGCTTTAAGAACCTTGCCGAAAGTACAATAACACATATGTGAACTAGGAATGACTTGATAGCTTTATTGATAAGTCTAAATACATCATTCTTGAAAACAAAGCCTATATTTGCTACAAAACAAAGACTAGCTTAGCATTGAGCTCTAGTTTGTATTATACATAATATTTTCGGAGGTGATAAGCATTCATGGAACCACTCACTAACTTTTTGTCCATTTTCTCTAAGGTGTAGCTTCCCTTTCCGCCTACTTGGTAGATTCGGTAGGGTCCTTCCCATGGGGATTTGAGTTTTTGAGATCCCGGACGATTGGGTGTTGCAAACTTTTTCTTGAGAACGAGGTCACCTGGGATAAAGTGCCGGAGTCGAGCCTTTTTGTTGTAGGAACTTCTCACTTGCTGCTGGTAGCTAGAGACGCGCTTCACCACTTGCTCTCTTAATTCCTCACTGAGATCAAGCAAAGTTCTTAGAGCGATGGAGTTGACTGTCGGATCATCAAGCTCGGTAAAGGGCGCTGGAACAACAACATGTGGAGGAATGACTGCTTCAGTGCCATATGCAAGGTTGAATGGAGACTCTCCTGTTGCACGACGTGGAGTGGTGCGGTAAGCCCAGAGCGTGTCATCCAACTCCTCATCCCACAAGCCTTTCTTATCATCAAGTCACTTCATGATACAGTCGAGGATCCTCTTGTTTGAAGCTTCTGCCTGGCCATTACCCTGGGGGTAATATGCAGTTGAAGTGAAATGTTTGATCTTCTAAGACTCGAAGAACTCGTTGATTATGGCGCCAGTGAACTGAGTTCCATTGTCTGTTCGAATAACCTTGGGAAGTCCAAATCGGCAGATAATCTGGCTCCAGATGAATTTTTGATGAATTAGTCATTTGGTGAATTAGTCAGTGGCAACAATCAAATACTTCTTGCTTGGAACTGGAATGCTTGGGAGCGGTCCAACAATGTCAATTCCCCATTGCATGAATGGCCAAGGGCTCGTCTGTGCATGCAACTCTTCTGGCGGTGCCAATTGGTTAGGCTTGAACCTTTCACAGTTGTCGCATTTCTGGGCATACTGCAAGGCATCCTGGCTCAAAGTTGGCCAGTAAAGTTCTGCACTAAGCGTCTTTTGAGCAAGTGATCTTCCACTGGAATGATTCCCACGATGTCCTTCATGGATCTCAGCCAAGACTTTCAATGTTTCAGGATGCTTCAAGCATAACAAGTTTGGCCCTGTGAAGCTCTTTCGAAAGAGTCGGCCCTTGTCAACATAGTATCGTGCAGCCTTCATCTGGACTTTGCGGGCTTCTAATCGTTCATCAAGCAATATTCCATGCTCTAGATAGTTGATAAAAGGATCTTGCCAGCTTGGAGATGAATTAATTTGTCTTACTTCAATCTCCTTCACATCAATACCCCTCTGCTCGAGATACTCAATCAGAATTGAGCGTTTGAAACGAAAGTCAAGTGACGACGCTAGATTGACCAATGCATCGGCTTGTGTATTTTCGGCTCATGGAAGTTGATGAAAAGTGAAAACCGAGAAAAAGCAAGCATTTCTTGGACCTTGTTATTATATCTGAGCATCCTTGCATCACGCGCAGCGTATTCACCGATCGATTGGTTAGTGATCAGCTGCGAATCCGAATGAATAACAAGTTTTTTAACTCCCAACTCCTTGGCAAGTGCGAGCCCACAAATCAAAGCTTCGTACTCCGCTTCATTGTTAGAAGCTTTGAATCCAAACTGTACTGCCTGCTCCATTATTGAGCCATTAGGAGTGATAAGGACAATCCCCGCTCCTGCCCCCTTCTGGTTCGAGGAAGCATCAACAAAGAGCTTCCATAGATGATTGGATGTTGAGGGTTGAAGAGAAGAGGAACTGTCGCCATGATCTTGTGACAAGGAAGTGTCGGCGGCCCTAGGGGGATTGCCAAGCTTATTGCCATTGTTCCTTCCAGTGACGCTGGAGTGAACTCCACAACAAAATCCGCTAAGGCTTGGCCTTTGACAGATGTTCGTGGATGATAGAGCAAATCATGCTGACTCAACTCTATGGCCTATTTCATTACCCGTGTCGATGCATCAGGTGAATTAAGTAATGAACGGAGTGGATATTCTGTCATGACGACTACTCGATGAGCTTGAAAGTAAGGCCTCAACTTCTTTGTGGTAACCAGCAATGCCAGAATCAGCTTTTTGAATTTCGGATACCGTGTCTCAGCATCAAGAAGGGCTTTGAATGTGTAGAACACATGCAATTGAATCCCATTCTCCTCTGGGATAAGTGCAGAGCTTACTGCAACATCAGAGACCCCCTGATATAGGAACAGGTCCTCGTTATCTTTGGGTTTTGATAGTAGTGGTGGAGATGTCAAGTAGGCCTTGAGATCTTGAAATGCTTTCTCACAACCTTCATCCCACTTATCTCTGGATGCCTTCTTTACTGCTTGGAAGAAAGGTCGATACCGGTCAGTTGACTTGGACAGGAACCTGTTCAATGCTGCTGCACGTCCAATGAGACTTTGAATCTCCTTCAGACTTGATGGGGACTTCATCTCGAGAATTTCCTTGATTTGATTTGGATTTTCTTCGATCCCACGCTGAGTCACAAGGTACCCTAAGAACTTTCCTGCTGATACCCCAAATGTACACTTCAGAGGGTTGAGCTTCATTTTGTACTTCTTCAGCAAGTTGAAGGTCTCTCGCAAGTTGGTGATATGATCCCCTCGTTTTTCTCCTTTGACCATGATGTCATCCACATAGACCTCCATGGTTTTGCTGATGAGATCTTTGAACATACGATTGACTAGCCTCTGATACGTTGCACCTGCATTCTTGAGGCCAAATGGCATGACCTTGTAGTAGTACACACCTCGGTCGAAGACGAAGACAGTTTTGTCCTTGTCTTTTTCATACATGAAAATCTGATTATAGCCCGAGTATGCATCCAGAAAGCTTAGGAGCTCATTTCCTGCAATTGAGTCCACTAAGAGATTGATCCTGGGTAGAGGATAGTTATCCTTTGGGCACGCAAGATTGAGAGCGGTGTAATCAACACAAACTCTCCATCGTCCTGCTTCCTTTTTCTTGACAAGTACGATGTTTGCTAGCCATTCAGAGTGCGGAACTTCTTCAATGGATCCAGCAACGAGTAACTTGTCAATCTCCTCTTGGATGATAGCAATTTTCTCGGGCGAAAAATTGCGTATTTTCTGCTTGACCGACTTGTGGTTGGGATTGACGTGTAGCTTGTGGCAAGCGATGGTAGGATCAATCCCCGGCATGTCAGACGGAGACCAAGCAAAAACTTATTCTCCTCACGCAGAAAAGCTATGAGTTATTCTTTTTCCTTGTCGCTCAACTGAGCACCAATGCGGGCTTCTCGCTCAGGATATTGAGGGTCAAGTTGGATGAGGGTGATGTCATCCTCCGGCTGCCATCCTTCTGGAGTTGGTGGTTCCTCATGAATATTTGGATCTTGACCCTGATTAGTTGCTATTTGGGAGACGAAGAAGAAAGCTTGCCCCCAGTGGATGATCCTGCTTGGGGAACAAACTCTGCCTTCTTGACCTACTTTAGCCCATCAGTGAGGCCCCGCCGAGCCATCGCCTGATCGCCTTTGATCTCCCCGATTCCTCCTCCGAGAATAGGGAATCGAATCTTCTGGTAAAGGCTGGACGTGGTTGCGAGGATCTTGTGAAGCCATGGTCTTCCCAAAATTCCATTGTATGGAGAGTACTCGTCCATGATGTAGAAAGTCTAGGTCGTGACTACGGGATCAGAATGTACATCCAGCTGGAGAGTGCCTACGGTCATACTGGTCGACCCATTGAAACCTCGAAGCAGGGCATCCCTTTTTGTTGTGAGGCTTTCTAACCCCATCTTTCTCACTGCATCCAGGCTGAGGATATTTGTTGCGCTCCCTTCATCAACGTGAATTCGATTAACTTGAGCATGAGCGATCTGAATTGACACGACTAATGTATCATCGTGCGACCAATCAAGTCCTACCTTGTCCTTCCAAGAGAAACCAACGACAAGGTCGTTGGACGACCTGGGGGTGGAAACATGGGAGACTTGAGAGACGGCCAATGCATCTCGGATCTTTCTTTTCTTTTGATTGGAGGTGGTTCCTAGCAACTCCGATTCAGCTATGATGGAATTTATGCGAATCATCTTTGCTACAGGTTCCTTCTGTCCTTTTTCAGTGGGTCAATCCAAAGCCTTCCCTTTGACGTACTCAGTGCAATGTCCTTTTTTGATGAGACTCCAGAGATATCTCTCGAAAGATATGCATTTTCCAATATTATGCCCATAGCACTCGTGGAAGGCACACCACTTTTTTTTATCAGCCTTCTCTTGATCACCTTTGACTCGCTCTGGCTTCTTAAACCATGGCTTGTCCTTAATTTCATTGTGGATCTGATGGACGGGCAAAGATAGCTGCAAGTTAGGCTTCCCCATAGCTGGTGTTTGGGAAGGTTGTCCCGCCTTGCGCTTGTTGGATTTTCCAGCCGCAAACTTTCCATGGGACTCTTCTTTATTGGAGGCCTTTTCATTAGCCCCAGCATGGTCCTGAGTATGAGTGACGTTCTTCTCGTCCTCCCAGCTTGCATGTCGCTCTGCTAACGAAAGCATTTTGGTGAGACTTTGCGCATTGCTCATGACGATGTCCCCGTAAAGCTGGCTGTCCCGAGTGAGTCCTTGTTTAAATGCCATTGCTGCAACAAGGTCGCTATAGCTGACAATCCGAGACTTCTCTTCGTAAAACCTTCGTATGTATTATCGCAGAGTTTCTTTTGCTCTCTTTCGGACAGAGAAAAGATGGTCATCCTTCACCTCGATTGTCCGAAGTTGTGCGTATTCCTTCACAAATGCTAGAGCCAACTCTTCAAAGGATGCAATCGACCTCCGAGGGAGATGATTGAACCAAGTCATGGCTTGGCCTTGAAGAAAAGCTTGAAAAACTTTGCACATGAGCGCATCGTTATGCCTGTGAGGGACCATGACTCCCTGGTAATAATCTATGTGCTTTGCCGGGTTGGAGCCTCCTTTGAATGGAGTGAAGTTTGGCGTTGCAAACCTTTGAGGGAATGGCTCCTCCTCAATATCCCTTACAAAAGGTGTGGATAGCTGTATCTGGCGACGTAGATATCGTCCTCTAGATCGCCATCTCGTTAAGCACGAATATACCTGTCCAACATTCTTTGAACATCATTAGCCCGCAACGCGCCTTGCTGAGGCGGTGAGTCATTTCGTTCTAATCGCCGAGAACCTCCTTGAGCTTCTCCCCTTGATCTCCTGGTCCGTGCAGGGGAGTAGGCTTCATCTTCCCTCTCACTTCCATGGGCAGATCGTCTTGGGTCTTTGTGTTGAGCCTGAGGTTGCCCCTACTCCCATGTGAGCGCTGTGAGCGCTCCACCCGTGAAGTTGGCCCAATCCTACTTCCTAGCCGCTCATGTACTGATGGCCTTAGGCGTTGTGGGCTCTTTGCTCGGCGAGCATGACTTTCTTCATCGGAGCCGCTTAGCAAAGTGTCTCGTGACATTGTTCGGCAGTGGACTGGTTCTTTCCCAGGTCGCCTTAGAGCACTCTCTTGTCTTCCTCGTGACGTGGAATGTCTGTTTGGCTCTTGGGCTGGTCTTTCTGCCAGGAGTCACTGCAAGAGCTCTAACTGAAGTTGGACTTGGCTGCTCAACCTTTCAACTTGCTGCGCCAAGTTGTCCTGGGGAGGTTGGTGGTGACTTCTCCCTGAGACGTCATGTCACCCATCCAGAAAGTCCCTTAGGTCCATATTTGTTGTGGGTTGATCACGTCGTCATGCACTTCCGATCAACTGCCCGCCTGCCTGTTGCAAAGCTGAAGTTCTTTCCCCTAGTACGGGCACTTGGTTAGCAGGTGAGGAGAATGCAGCGAAGCTGAAGGTTGGCCTCCCTCCTAGCGTTTCCATGGGTGCTTATATGGACACCAACCTGGGTCGGATTGGACCCTCCTCCGGTGTCTCTATGCGAGCCTCATTCCTCGTCTGGGCAGTTGAGGCAGAAACACCTTCTCCATCTGAGCGAACGGATCGACGAACCCTAAGCATGCCGAAACAAAGAATCTTGAGCTGGAAAGCTTGTTGATGGATGATTTGAACAACGTTCAAAATCTTTGAACAATGTCGATGAACGATGAACGACGAACGACGAATGAAGAAAGATGAACGATGAACAATTTCCTGAAGAACCATGAACACCGTTGAAGAATGACGAAAAATCGAGAGAGCTTCTTCTGAGTATTCCTCAAATGCTCTCAATGAAAGCACCAATTGTTGAATCAAAAATCGAACCCACCGCGAAAAGTCCTCACAATTCCTGCAAACAGCAAACAATTAGCTATCGTTACTTCGATCGATTTACCCGAGGGTTGTTCGACCAAGAACACTCTGATGCCTAAATTAGCTTTGAGAGAGGAAAAGGATATACTTTTAAGAGAAGAATCGACGTACCTTGGAAATGAAATGTGCCCCGCTATTTATAGGAAAATATTGGGAGCCTCAGAGCGTTATGATTGGTCGGTTGAATTTGTAATTAATAAATAATATATTATTAATTTAAATAAATTATTTAATATTTATAATAATTATTCATTATGATAACAATGACAATTATTGTGTTTTAATATTAATCTGAATTGTCCGTTCCTAAGAATAATGACAATTAACTCCCGGGGAGAATATTAATATTACGGGGACTTTTAACCCGATTAAATAACGCATTTAGCTAGTAAATAGATTATTTAATGTATGGGTGTTTTCAAGTCATTAGCATTGTTGTCAGGGGCAATTTGGTCATTTTGGGAATTATGGGCCACGTGGCAGCTCCACAATTTTCAGATGAATTTGGGTTCCACAAGAACCTACTCTGGTTACCGAGTGCTCAGCCCCAGAGAACGTGCCTCAGCCTTAATACAGCTCACGTCCGAGATCAAATTGAAGGGTGCCAAAAACCAATAAAAACTGTGAGTGGAAAAAAAACAAGCGTATGAAAACCGTTTTCCGAAATCATCCTTCAAATCCTCAGTTTAATAAAAACATGCATACATAAACATATGAAATAACATAAATGCCCCTAGCCCATATTTCCCCGAAAACCTGGATAGTAAATCATTTGAAAACCCCTAGACACACCACAAGTCAAAACAAGCCAAACCTAAAACCATTGGTCCAACCAACCATAAAAGTTAAACCTCGCCCTGCTGGTCCAACCAGCCCACTAGTCCAACTAGCATCACATCTGTACTTGTCAGGACCCGTCCCAAATCCGCCCGGGATTAACGCGGGACACACCTGATCCCGTCTGACACGGAGTGTCAGATAAGGGAAAATTCCAACTTTAGCCCACTCGGGGCTTCAGAGATCGCCAAAATATTAAAGAGGAGAGTGATGTCTCGGTTTCTACTATAGCCCGCATCCACAATCAACCTGAAGGGGGCATTCAAAACATTAAAAACTGTGAGTGGACAAAACAAAGAATTTATAAAAACATTTTCACAAAAAGTGTAACGACCCGTCCCGAATTTCGAGATTACATTCGTGACTAATCAGGATTAGTGAGGTTAATCAGTGATTAGTTGGGCAAAATCGAATGAACGATGCAAAATGACCATTTTGCCCCTGCGCGTGGGTAAAACGACGACTTACCATTCGGGCGGTCAAATGGCCTTTGACTGATGACCGTGACGTGGTTCGGGACATCACGAGTTCATAGACAGGTGGCACATTCAATTCCGACATTCGAGGAAGAAGTAATGAAGTTCGGAAGTTCAAGGGTAATTTGATAATTTTGGGTAAAAGGAGTAAATAGTTGACTTTTGGACCGGCAGGTTCGATGGCTGAGGACTGTTACGTAGATCGGGACGATACAAATCCGTAGACATGTGGCACACTGAAATCGGACTTCGAACGTGAAAGTTATGGGTCACAGAAGTTCGATTTCACTATGCACGTATTACGAGGCGAGGACACTTGGCTTATTCTGATTAGGCAGATTTTTTAAGTGGGACCTATGGATGAGTGACAAGTGTCACTCATCCCATTGGCACAAACCCCTAATTTGTGGATCTAACATAATTAAATAATGTTATTTTAATAATTTTATAATCTAATCTATCTATCACTCAATCCTAGCCATCCATCTAATCTAAATCTCTCAATCCTCACCATTCATCTAATCCCATCTCCCTCTCATCTGATCAGCCCTCATCTTCTTTGTTTTCCCACAAAAACCCGAAACACCATTTCATTTCTTCTTCTTCTTTCAAAAACCGAACGCCTACACCACACCTCACCACCATATTCATGCTAAGTGCTCGTGTGTGTGACCGTGAGAGAGTGAGGGGAAGGAGGGTGACGGAGAGCCACGGCGGGGGAAAACCCGAAACCTTAGGTAAGTGTTTGAAAATTTAAGTATGAGTTTAGGGAGCCTTAGGGGATTTCATTAATGGAAATGGGCTTCTGGAGGTTGTAGGAACCATTTGGAATCAAAAGTGGAAGCTTGGAGGGCCTAGAATGACGGTGGACGGCGGAGGAAGTCACCACCGCCATGGACGATCAAGGAGGTACGGGTTTTGTGGATTTCCTTATGTTTTTAATATTTAAATAGATAGGGAATAAGATTAGGAAGTTTTAGAAATCAAAAAGGGATGAAATGGACCGAAAATGGACAAGTTTGGGCCTTGAACCGGTCCAGACCGGTTCGGGCGGTAAAAAACCAGTCGAACCTGGTTTAGTCGTTTGGGAAGAAGATGAATAGAGCCTACGCATGGGCTCACGCGCAGAGACTTCCTTGGGCGTGTGGGGGAGCATGAGGGACATTTTGGGGATGTCTTCAACACGTGAAATCATCTATTCGATGTAACGAACATTTTGGGACCGGTTTCGTGTCGATCGGACATAGTTTCGATATGTTTTGGGGTGTCCGAAGATTTAGGATTGGGATTAAAAATAGTAAACAATTCCAGAAAATTACGGGGCTTTAGTGAGGGGTTATTTAAGTAGTTAGTAACCCTATATTACAATTTGGACAGGTTTGGGAGTCCCAATGACGGTGATTGGCTCGGGAGAGCCTTTCGGCACGCGTATCGAGGTGACAACTCGGACGGTCTGTGAGTGGACCTTGATTTTCTAAATTGATGCATGCATAAATGTTTATTACATGTTTTAATACTTTTTTGGTGATGCCATGAGTGCTTTTGTGTGTGGTGACGTATTTGGCACGTATTTCGAGGTTTCAACCCTATACGGTGCCGATACGGGTTTGTACTTTCTTTGTTGGGTTCTATGAAATGGTTTTGGATTTCAAAAGGATAAACTTGGGCATGAGGCCCATTTGGTTTTGTCTCGGGCATGTGGCTTTATTTACGACCTACGAGTCTAAATCGTGGTCGCGGCAAGTGCTATGTGCACGGCGATCGACGATACGACGCTCGCCTTCGGACTAGGATATGTTCCTTCCGGAGAGGTCACGATGCACGATCTGTGGTCGGGCAGCCGATGGATGCTCGACTTCGAAGTGCTAACGGTTCAGGATATCGATCGGTGATGAGTGCACCAGGATCTTATGGTGGTCGCGTCAGTTGATTCGTTCGCGGTGACATACCAGGATTGAGGGCGGTCCTGGATGGATGGTTGCACGCATCACTATGATCGGAGTCGTGACTAACCCTGAGATATCGGGAACGATGCCCAGATGAGTCATGTGTTCGGGCACGAGACCCAATTACTATACATTGATGATTCTAGGTCAGGGACCCTAAATGGATTTCCAAGTTCATGACGGTTTATGGGAACCGGGCATGAACCCTCAAAAGATTCTTAGGATGTTTTCTATATGTATATGAATGGCATGAATCCTTTGAAAGGTTTTAAGGATGTTTTCTATATTTATATGTATATATATATATTCATATACCTTACTTTACTTTTATGTCTCCTCCGGGGAGGGTCGTTGGCCTGGGTGGACCCCAGAGTAGTCATGGAGCACTGACTGAGTGAAGTCGCCCCCGGTGAGTGCCTTACTCTCAGGAAGGCTTGGATAATAACCTCAGGGAGGGTCATTGGTCTACGGACATTGACCTTGGACCCTGAGAGACGTGGGCTTGAGACCCCGAGTAGCACGAACGTAGCTTTGGAAATCGTGACAGGAGTGGTTGTGTGAATTATATGTATATATGATATATGATATATGATATGTGATGTGTACAGGTTTTGGGCAGTGGCCCGTATGGTTGGTATCTTTATGGATTTGGGCAGTGGCCCGTATGGTTGGTTCTTTATGGTTTTGGGCTTAGTTCCCACATATGGTTCTTTTGGATTAAATGGTTTTCGAATGCATGCATGCTTTTTAGTGAAGGATACAAATGTTCTTATGAAATGTTTTTATAAACTCTTTGTTTTGTCCACTCACAGCTTTTAATGTTTTGACTACCCTTCAGGTTGGCAATGGATGTGGACTGTAGAAGAGACCGAGATATCACATACCTCCTCCGGATCCTAGCGTACTCTGATAGCCCGAGAGGGCAAAGGTTGGAAATTTCCCTTGTTTGACACTTCATGTCAGACGGGAGCAAGGTCATCCCTCGTTAATCCCGTGGGGATTGGGACGGGTCCTGTCAAAAAGACCATATTTATACCCTTCACTAAAAAGCATGCATGCATTCGAAAACCATTTACCAAACCATTAAGGCCTTGGCCCAAAATCGAAAATGAAACCAATCATATGGGCCACTACCCAAATCTATGTGGGACTCGGCCCAACACCAGTATATCATATAACATATAACCAATCCTGTCACGGTTTCCAAAGTTATGCGCGTGCTACCCGGGGTCTCAAATCCCAAGTCTCCCTAGGGTCCACCTAGGTCAATGTCCGCAGATCAATGATCCTCCCTGGGGGTTATAATTCAAAAGCCTTCCCGAGAGTAAGGTACCCAATGGGGGCGACTCCACTCAGTTAGTGCTCCGTGACTACACCGGGGTCCACCCAGGCCAACGACCCTCCCCGGAGGAGACAATCCATAAATATAGGATGGTTTATGAAGATCCATTTCAAAATCATTCTTAAAACCTTTCAAAGGATTCATGCCCAATCCCCATAAACCGTTATGAAACCAGAAATCCATTTATGGGTCCCTGACCCGAAATCAGAAACACGTAAACCAACTGGGCCTCAAGCCCTAACTCAAAATCAACTGGCCATCGAGTCCGATATCTCAGGGACAGTCACGATTTCTACCATAGTGATGCGTGCAACCATTCGTCCAGGACCGCTCTCAATCCTAGTATGTCGCCATGAACATATCAACCGACGCGACCACCTCTAGATCATGGTGCACACATCACCGATAAATCTCCTAAACCGTTAGCACTCCGAAGTCGAGCCTCTAGTGGCTGCTCGATAACGAAATGTGCATCGTGACCTCCCTAGAAGGAACACATCCCCAGTCCGGAGGCGAGTGTCGTATCATCCGTCACCGTGCATATAGCACTCGTCGTGACGACGACTCAGACCCGTAGGTCATCAATAGGGCCATATGCCCGAGACAAAACCAAATGGGTCTCATGCCCAAGTTTACCTTTTCAAATCCAAATCCATTTCAATAAACTGAAACCACAAATGTGTATAAGCAACGTATAAAACCGAAAATCTAGAAATACGTGCAACTACGTAAACACACACAAATACATTCATGGCATCAAAAAACATGTTTACAAACACATATAAAACATTTATGCATGCATCAATAAAGAAAACATGGTCCACTCACAGAACGTCCAAAGACGCACCTTAATACGTATGCCATACGCCCTTCCCAGGCCAATCACCATCTCTGGGGCTACCGAAACTGTCCAAATCACTTTAGAGGATTACTAACTACTTAAATAACCCATCATTAAAGCCCCGTAATTTTTTGAAATTTTTAGCTATTTTAAAACTCGATCCTAAACCTTCAGACGTCCCGAACTATATTGAAACGATGTCTAATCGACTCGAAACCAGTCCCAAAATGTTCGTTACATCGAAAGGATAATTTCATATGTTGAACACTTCCTCAAATAGTGGACCACGTGCCCTTACGCACTACCCAAAGGGGCTGCACGTGGGAGCCACGCGCCCAGCACCCAGTCGTCTTCTTCCTTCGGCAGACCGGGTCCGACCAGTCCGCCTGCAATTCCGGTCCGACCGGACTGGCGAAACCGTTCCAGTCTCATTCCTTACACATTTTTTGTCCTTTTTCTATCCTATAAAATCCTAAACGTTCCTACAATTTATTCTTATAATTCTACCATTTCAAAACCAATAAAACGGGCCTAAAACGTACCTGCTTGGATGGAACTCCACGACCCAGTTTTCCGCCGGCTACCTGGGCTGCTCAGCTAGCCTCAACCACGTTTCAATCCTAATTAGTTCCTAGGATCACCAGAAAGTCACCTCAATCTTTAGAACCAATCAAAAACCCCTAAAAACTTGTATTCAAATTTCAAACTCAAACCTTACCGTTTTTGGTTCCCCCTGCCACCGTCCACGACGACCCCCGATCCTGTCACCATTTTCATCGTCTCATTCTATTCTCTCTCTGTCATTCACATTCCAAACACAGAGGGTGAGGTTTGGGGAAGGTGGTATGTGTGGGTTTGTAGAAAATGGGGAAGGTTTAGGGTTTGGTTTGGAATAACACAGACAAGGGATGATATGCATGAATCAAGGGAAGGTGGCAATGGATGGGTGACACTTGTCACTCATCCATTGGGCCGGGGGAAAAATCTGGGTCCCACTCAAGATAAAAGTCCACTTTTGTCTTGAAAAACGTATCGCCATAAATAGTACCTTGGAACTTCCTTGAACTGTAACTTTCCCGTCGAATGTCCGATTTCGACGTGCCACCTATCTACGGACTCGTATCGACCCAATCTACGTAACGGTTCTTGACCCTCGGGTATCGAACCTCCCACGTCAAAAGTTAACTTTTTGCTCTTTTTCAAGGGTAAAATCTTAATTTCACCATGAACGTTCGTTAATCCCTGATTAGCCTCACTAATATGTAATTAAGTTTTAATTAATCCTAAAATCATGGACGGGTCGTTACAACCTCCCCTCTTTAAATAATTTCGTCCTCGAAGTTCAAATTAACCTAATTCCACAACCAAACGGTAGAATCCAATCATGTCCCCGCACACAGGCACTCTCGTGTAAAAGTACATGTCCGACACAACCACACTTCAGCTCGTAAGTCTCACTCGAGACGTCGACACTCGTCGATCTCGCCTGTCGCTCCCTCTAACAGGTCGGTTACACTAAATGGTCGTCAAATTGGCTTTTCAGTCTACCACTCTAACACGTTCTATTCTATAACCATCAGGATGAAAAACGTATTCTCACTAAGGGCTATCACATCCAAGCTGGCATCCAGCGCATCATCCAATCAGACAACATCCTCTAGGTCCTTCCATCACCATGGCACGAATCCCATCTCGCAAGTCATCCTCAAACTTTCGGCATCTATCAACCTCAGTACCCATACTAACTCCCTCAGCAATCCCTGCTGACTCAAGTGAGAGTCACATCAATCCATACCACTCCGAACGCAAACGGATACCGATTAATCCATTACCACGATATGGCACGACCTTCGTGACCAACCAACAACTCCCGAATCCACTGCGCTTTCGTTGCGCTACTCTGATCTTGACTCGCTCTCGAGTACTCAATTGTCGTACTACTCGTCATGTCGACACACAATCGACATCTCACCCATCCGGGGTGTATCTGGGTCCTTGATCGACTACTTCTCTCAGTAGAGAAAACACTCTGCACGGAAGGGTTACCTTAGTCATCTGCTACTCGAGTCCCCGCTCACATCAACCACTGAATCCTACCAACTCACTCCGTCTTCATGACCAAGACAGATCGTACACACTCTTCACAAATCCAACCTCTATCTTGTCATCTCACCAACTATGCTAAGGGATTCCTTCAACAATCTCACAATACGATTCTCCACTGCTCCTAACTTAGCATAATCAGAAAGGCAATTCACTCCAATGACGACCAAACCTCAGTCTACTCGCCTCAAGGTCGCCACAATCGCCTCAGTCATCTCGATCATCCTAATCGTTATCACACGACTCGATCTCACTCACCTCAATCCATACTTACTTCAGACACTCACTCGGCACATCCAGTGACGCCAAATACTATCTGCACCAAGTCAATCAAATTTGACCCACAGTCTAGGTGTTCGGTTCTTACACCCTCTTTGAACCCTTTAGCTGTCATATCACTCCTCATCATCCCACCTAGGGAAAAATCAAGGAGAATCCAAGATGATGACATCAAAGTTCATCCTATGTCATCCTCCGACACCCAGCACTATCTGCTAAAGAGCAGAAAGCGAGAAGTCTCCTTCATCGACTTCGGAATCTAGAATAGTTGCAACCATGTTGGAAGCAAACCTAACTTTTCCATTACTGAGCTAGTGGAAAAAGCGAAGTCCTCCTCCAACTACGAGTATTCTCTGATAATTACTGTAATGCTTAATTCTTTCCTTTCTAACTAAGCACTTCCATGGATTCTCTTCGGCTTCTTCCATCACTATTCACGTCGGCATACTGGTCTGCACGTCCCAATCCTTATAGGATCAATTTCCAGCACCGAACACTCGTGTTGTCCATCCACAAGGAACTAGGGTACCTAGTACCAATCCAACCCTCAACTCACTCGGACATCATCCACGTGTCCGTAAATAATCCAACTCGCCTATCCATTTCCGACCGTTTATGTACATCCAAAAGGATGTAAGTTCATCCAAATTTGATGTACCGCTCGACCGAAGAGTTACAACAGGCTCTTGTTGTGCTCGACAGTCAAATATTTGCCTAACTACCATCTCTGACCAACCGGTCACTACTCCCCACAATAGTACTCGCGCCGTCCAATTATACCATTATGTCTAATCACCAGTTAGTCATCTCAACATGATTCCCAAGAATCTACACTAGCCGACGAATCCTCCTTGTCGTGTAGTGGTAGAAATCCAACCATGAGCACATCACGACTGAGATACCCTCAGCTCGTGGCTCGTCATCTCTCCTCGTCATTATCTTCGCATCACCGCCCCACGGAATACGAATCAAACCAATCCTAAGCCTTGCTAAAATCGAGCAATCGCCACTTATCTCTGCTCGGGTCGGAGGGGCTCTGCCTCCTTCGTACTCCAATGACTCTGTGTATGACTATCCTGACAATTCATACCAGAAGATGAACATTCCCCGAACGTCCCCCGATTCTCAACAACCATCAACAAAGCCACATCCAATGGTGGTACCTACCACGAGCTCGTACCGACACAACCAATGTATAACACCACCGAAACTCCAAACCTAAGCGGTCAAGTAACCGCCGGCACCAATCGCTCAACACACGACGTCCCCGATCGATCCACCTCAGAATCTGGTCGACAAGTACCACTCTCCAGGTTACTCGTCTGATCAATCACCAACTAGGGTTATTGTGAACCTGGTTGCTCCCTACAGCACGTCCATTTCTAGTGATCCCTCGTGCTCGACTTCAAAAAGTCGTCATACTCTGATACTGGTATCCAATCAACCAGTAACCACAGTTTGAGGATCTCATCCCCTTGTAACTCTACAGCTCCTAGTCGCTGGCCTCCACAAGGACTTGGCCATACTCCGTGTCTAATACTGCACAACCGCTACAAGTCGCAAACGCATCCTACCCTGCCACACAACAACTACTTCGGGCATCCTCTGTCAGTCGACATCCCTTCGGGATTCGACACACCGAAACATGGCATCTCACGCCAAGTAAAATCATGCGTTACTATTCCCTACAGTCTCAAGCCCGAACTCATAATAAACTGGGCATCGAGCCTGATATCTTAGGGGCAGTCACGATTTCTATCGTAGTGATGCGTGCAATCATCCGTTCAGGATTGCTCTCAATTATGGTATGTCACCATGAACATATCAACCGACAAGACCACCTCTAGATCATGGCGCACACATCATTGATCGATCTCCTAAACCATCAGCACTAAGAAGTTGAGCCCTCAGTGGCTGCTCGACAACAGAATGTGCATCGTGACCTCTCCGGAAGGAACACATCCCTAGTCCGGAGGAAAGCGTCGTATCGTCTGTCGCCGTACACACATCACTCGTTGCGACCAAGACTTAGACCCGTAGGTCATCAATAGGGCCATATGCCCGAGGCAAAACCAAATGTGTCTCATTCCCAAATTTACCTTTTCAAATCCAAATCCATTTCATTAAACCGAAACCACAAACACGTATAAGCACTGTATAAAACTGAAAACCTCGAAATACGTGCAACTACGTAAACACACACAAATGCATCCATGGCATCACAAAACATGTTTACAAAAACATATAAAACATTTATGCATGCATCAATATAGAAAAAATGGTCCACTCACAGACCGTCTGAAGCCGCGCCTCGATACGCATGTCATACGCCCTTCCCGGACCAATCACCGTCTCCGAGGCTCCCGAACTTGTCCAAATCACTTTAGAGGATTACTAACTACTTAAATAGCCCCTCATTAAAGCCCGTAATTTTCGGGAATTTTTAGCTATTTTAAAACTCGATCCAAAACCTTTTGACATACCGAACTATATCGAAACGATGTCTGATCGACTCGAAACTAGTCCCAAAATGTTCGTTTCATCGAAAAGGATGATTTTGTATGTTGAACACTTCCCAAAATAATGGACCACGCACCCTTATGTGCCGCCCAAAGGGCCTGAGCGTGAGAGCCACGTGCCCAGCACCCAATCATCTTCTTCCTTCGGCAAACCGGGTTCGACCAGTTTGCCTGCAATTCCCGTCCGATCGGACCGGCGAAATCGGTCCAGTCTCATTCCTCACTCATTGTTCACCCTTTTTCGATCCTATCAAATCCTAAACCTTCCTACAATTCATTCCTATCATTCTACCATTTTAAAACCAATAAAACGGGCCTATAACGTACCTGCTTGGATTGAACTCCACGACCCAGTTTTCCGCCGTCTTCCTGGGCTGCTCAGCTAGTCTCAGCCATTGCTTTCGATCCTAATTAGTTCCTAGGATCACCAGAAAGTCACCCCAATCTTTAGAACCAATCGAAAACCCCTAAAAACTCGTATTCAAATTTCAAACTCAAACCTTACCCTTTTTGGTTCCCCAGGCCACCGTCCATGACGGCCCCGATCCTGCCACCATCTTCATTGTTTCATTCCATTCTCTCTCTTTCATTCAGGTTCCAAACATAGTGGGTGAGGTTTGGGGATGGTGGTATGTGTGAGTTTGTACAAAATGGGGAAGGCTTCGAGTTTGGTTTGGACGAACACAGACAATGGATGATATGCATGAATGAAAGGAAGGGGGCAATGGATAAGTGACACTTGTCACTCATCCATTGGGCATAGGGATAAGATCTGCGTCCCACTCAGGACAAAAGTCCATTTTTGCCTCGTAAAACGTACCACCATAAATAATACCTCGGAACTTCCTTGAACCATAACTTTCCCGTCGAATGTCCGATTTTGACATGTCGCCTGTCTACGGACTCATATCGAACCTATCTACATAACAGTCCTCGGCCCTCGGGCATCGGACCTACCTGGTCAAAAATTAACTTTTCGCCCTTGTTCAAGGGAAAAATCGTAATTTCGCTCTAAACGTCCATTAATCTTCAGCTAATCCTTGATTAGCCTTACTAATCCATAATTAAGTCTTAATTAATCCTAAAATCAGGGACGGGTCGTTACAGTACTACTGGTAGACAACCACAGATCCGGCGGAGTCCAACTCCATCGGTATGTGTCGAGTTAAACTTCGACCACGTCGGAGTCCGTCACTGAGAATCCTCAGAGTCTAACTCCGGAATGACGATCCAATTGCCTGATATTGACCCACCCATAAAACATAACCAAAAATAAACCAAAATACCTTTTGACCCGGGCACCAGCCCAAAATCTGGTTTCCAAAACCACCAGTAAAATCTGTGTCTAGAAAACCACAACTGAATATCCATACATATATACCAAAATTCAACATTTATCCAGAATTTAAATAACATAATAAAACATATGATAGCCACCCAAACCATAGTATAAATCCATATAAATATGTTGTCAGGACCAGTCCCAAATCCCTCGGTCTAACGCGGGACGTGCCTGCTCCGGTTTGACACGAAGTATCAGACCAGGGATATTTCCTTCTTTAACCCTCACCGGGGCTTCCAGAGTACGCCAGGATCGTAGGAGGAGTGTGATGTCTCGATCTCTGCTACAGCCCGCATCCGCGATCAACCTGA
Organism: Prinsepia uniflora; assembly: GCA_032719365.1. Lineage (NCBI taxonomy): Eukaryota > Viridiplantae > Streptophyta > Magnoliopsida > Rosales > Rosaceae > Prinsepia > Prinsepia uniflora. The sequence continues at coordinate 42,985,033 of CM064861.1, read as the reverse complement.
AGGGCATTAAAACCACGAAAACTGTGAGTGGACGAAACAAACATTTCATTAAAAATATTTTCACATAAAGACATTTATGCCCTTCACTGAAAAGCATTCATGCATTCGAAAATCATTTACCAAAACGTTTATAAAACCATTTGAAAACATTCTTAAAACCTTTCAAGGGTTCATGCTCGGTCCCCAAAAACCGTCATGAACCATAAAAACCTTTAAAGGGTTCATGTCGGTCCACATAAACAATCATGAACCGTAAATCCATTTATGGGTCCCCGACCCGAAATCACAAAAACCCGTAAATCAATACATGGGAACTCAACCCAAATCAAACACAAGTGGGACTCTATTCAAATCCAGTAAACGTGGGTCTCAACCCAAAATTGTTCTCAGTGAAATACTAAAACATCGAATACGGGGTCTCTGCCCCAAACCATTTCTAAAACATGGAATACGGGGTCTCCGCCCCCAAATCACTTTCCGTAAATCATACGTACGCATACGTATAACCCATCTGTGGCACTTCCGAGAAGATGCCAACTCGGGGAACACAGCCCCTAGGGAACACATTCCCTATATATGTCACGATTCCTCATATCTATACTAGTGTGCACACTACTCGGGGTCTCACTCCGAGTTTTCCCCCAGAAATTCTCCATCTGGGAGGCTCTATCTTCGGACCTAGTCCGATCATCTCTCCGGAATCTGGTCCGAGATCACATCATAACTTCCACTTCTGGAACGGGATCCCTATGGGGATACCCATTCTGGTCTGTGGATGGTGACTCTCCAGGTTGACAGCTGGAGGAGACCATATAAATCATATGGAGGGGATAATACATTTTCAAAACTCTTTCTTTCTCAAAGCATATTTCAACTAGGTTTCATACCCGATTCATCTCAATAGGATTCCTTAAATTTGATTCAAATTCACTTTCACAGGCCTCAGCCTAAATCCACAGTTCAATAGGGTCTCATGCCCGAATTCTCATTTCATAAATCGAACTGGGACTCAAGCCCGATTTCACCATCAACTAGGACTCTAGCCTGATATCACGACTAACTAGGCCCTAAGCTCGAAACCATAAATCAACGGGGCCTCAAGCCTGATTTCACAACCAACGGGGCCTTAAGATTGATACCACAGTCAAAGGGGAATCAAGCCGGAGATTACAACCAACTGGGCCTCAAGCCCGAACTCGTAAACCAACGAGGCCCTCGGCTCGATCGTATAACTCAAATGGACCCTCGGTCCGATTCCTCGTCAAATTAAATGGACTCCAAGTTCGAGAGTTCATAAATCAAATGGGTCTCATGCCCGAGTTCATATTTCCAAATCCAAAATCCGTTCGTTAAATCATTATTGAAAACGCAGTACGTAAAGGTACGACATAAAGCCAAAAACCTCGAAAACGTGCAAATTTTTCGATCCTAAGCTACCACAAAACATGTTCTAAAAAATTTATAAAAAATTTATGCATGCATCAATTTCGAAAGAAAGGTCCACTCACAGACCGTCCGAAGTCTCGCCTCGATACGCGCGCTATAAGCCTCTCCTTGGCCAATCATCGTCTCCGAGATTCCCGAACCTATCCAAATCGTAATAAAGGGTTACTAACTACTTAAATAACTCCTCACTAAAGCCCCGTAATTTTTTGTAATTTTGAACTATTTTGAACTATTTTTAAACACAATCCTAAACCTTCGGACACCCTGAACTATATCAAAACGATGTCCAATTGACATGAAACCAGTCCCAAAATGTTTGTTACATCGAATAGATGATTTTACATGTTGGAACCTTCTCCAAAATATGGTTCACGTTCCCACACGCACCACCCAAAGGGGTTGCGGGTGGGAGCCACGCACCCTGCACTGTAGATTGTCTTCAACCTCTCGACCGGTCTGAACCGGCTAGTCCGGTTCAGCCCTGCAACTGGACCGGCGTGACTGGTCTAGGGTTCTCCTTCCTTCATTTTTTGTACAATCTCTTTCTAATTGATTCCATTCTTCCTATTTCAATCCTAGGAACCTAAACATACAAACCAAAATGCCTAAAACCTCCTAAAACCCACGGGTTCAAATTGTTCTTCACGGTTCACTTTGCCCAGTTCTTCCCCAGGGCTTCCTCAGCCTCCAACCCTCATCAAAACCTTCCTATTATCTTCCTAACAACCCAATAAGCTCACTCTAACGTCAAAATCGAAATAAATGGAAATTTGGGTCTAACCGGGTAATCGGGTTTACCTCGGGTTTCTAGGGCCTCGCCACTTTGCACGACGGTCTTGTCTTCACCAGCCACCTTCAGCCTCTCTCAGTCCAGCATCCAGGATTGAAATGGTTGATGGATGGGTTTGGGTGAGATCGAGTTTGTGTGTTTTGTATGCACGAATAAGCAAAAAGAGGTGATATGCATGAACTAATTTGGGTGGGCAATGGATGGATGACAAGTGTCATTCATTCATTGGGCCTGCCCCAAAAGATCTGGGCCCCACCTAAGTCCAAAAGTCTCCCGTCTCGAACTTCGTGCAATAGTTCCTTCAAACTTCCATGAACCGTAACTTTTCCGTCGAACGTCCGATTTTGACATGCCGCCTATCTACGGATTCATATCGTCCTAATCTACGTAACGGTCCTCGGCCCTCGGCCATTGGACCTCCCGGGTAAAAAGTCAACTGTTTACCCATTTTCAACCAAATTACCAAAGTACCCCCGAACTTCCAAAAATCATAACTTCTTCTTCGAACGTCGGAATCGGACGAGCCACCTGTCTATGAAGTCGTGATGTCCCGAAATACATCATTGTCATTGGCCAAAGCCCATTTGACCTTCTGAATGAAGAGTCAACGTTTCACCCATTCTAGGGGCAAAATCGTCATTTTGCCCTGAACGTCCGTTAATCCTCATCTAATCCCCGATTAGCAGGCTAATCCATCATTAATTCTTAATTAATCTCGATAATTCGGTACTAGTCGTTACATATGTAAATATGCATGCATCACAATTATGAAAGAAAATGTCCACTAACAGTATCATCGATCTCCCAAATCCCGAGTCGTAAGCTAATCTGAAGTCTCCGAAGAATCCTAGGCTGTTAAAGTGACACTGCGGGTCACCAACAATCCATATAAGTCACACTGCGGTTGGAATCTGCTATTGAAGTATGAAACTTCAAACCTTCATATCTCCGTCATTTCTCAACCAAATTGGATGTTATAATAGTCAAAATTCATCTACTCAACCCAAAGAATCCAAAACTAAGACCAGAATTCAGAAATCATACCTGGATTTAAAGATACAGGCTTCAAACGTTTCGGCCAACCTTTCCTTCCTCGCCCCTGCAATCCCAACGTTCCCCACCTTCAACCTTTAGCTTGCATTGCTCGTAAGAGTCCCTAGAATCTGAATATAACCTTGGCCTGGTCCAAAGCTACTAAAAAATAAGTTGTGATGTTATTGTGTTATTTGTGTCTGTGTATGTTTGGTTGATACATGAGGAAGAGAGAAGAGTGAAGGTGAAATCCAATCCAAACCCAACTTTATCTACTCCCAAAATATCCCATATTTTCCCATGACCAAAATTTCTTACCTATATTTAGTAAGCCAAGCAAACCTCCAGGGGCCAAATCATCCATCTAGCCTAATTAATCCCAAAAATTCTGGAAAAATTGTAGAAAATTCACATAAATCTCATTATTATCGGTCGACTCATTATAATCTACCCTCCTTATAGGAATTTTGCTCCCGAAATTTGCACCTGCTCCATGCAAAAACCATGGGAATCCAAGGTCAACCAACCTACGTCTACCAAGACGCACCATCACGGACCCCACCGATACTCAAGCCCCCAAACCAAAGAAAGAAGACATACATGTCTATGTGAAAGCGAACACACGTGCTTACACGCCCGCGATCCTACTGTGTCCTCTATGGTTACCACCTGATCCACAAGCTCCCCGAGCTCGACTCCTTGATGCTATAGTCAAAGAATGTGTCCTTTGCTGACCCTGCCATGCCATAACTTGACTAGTAGCACCTCTATTCGGAAGTTATAGACATTCTCGCTTGAAATGACCCAACTCTCCACAATATAAATAGCCATCGCCGCTACTCTGAGCAGCCCATCCATCCTGACCTAATTGTTGGTCACCAGAACCCAAACGGTTACCACCAGAAGAATTGAAAGTAGAAACAGCTCTCTTGGGAGCTCCTTGGTTAAACGAATCCTCCTCCCTGACGCCCCCGACGTCGACCAGAACCACTAGGTCACTACTGGATTCCTCCAAGCTCATCTCCACCTGAGATGCCACATCCGCCAGAGTTGGAGTGTGGTGAATCCTCCAGCTAGCACCATCGCTCAAATCTCACTTCGAAGACTTGACATAAGCCAACAAATCCTCATCGCCTCAATCGCCACCGCAACCTGTGTGAACCAAGCCAAGTCTAGAAACCTCTGCTCATATTGAGCCACAACCATGTCACCTTGCTCCAAACGCAGGAACTCTGCCTCCCTAGCATCTCGATAAGACTGGGGATAAAAGTGATGTAGGAAATGTTCCTTAAATGTTGACCAAGTCTCATTAGTCTCATCAAAACCCGTAGATAGCAATGTCTGCCACCACACTATGCAGAGCCATCAAAGTCGAACGTCGCCATCTGAACCATATGCTCATGAGGGAAACCCATCGCCTAAAAGATCCGTTCAAAGCATGAAATCCACTTCTCGGCAACCCTGGCATCCGATCCACCAAGAAACTCAATGGCTCCAAGGTGCTGGGCCCTCGCGATAGTATCTCCTCATCTAGCATCCCTATCATCATAGCATCCAATGCCTGACCGAACTGATCCATAGTATCTCCTCATCTAGCATCCCTATCCACATCCTCGTTACTAGGTTGATGACGAGGCTATCGTTGTGGAGGCATGATGTCTTAAAAGAGGAAAACGTCAGAAACAAAACTACCATACACAACACGTGTGCGACCCCACAGGAAACAACCTAGTGCTCTGATACCAAATTGATAGAACCTTCCCTGGAATCCCCCTTGATTCCACTGAAAGGCCCTGCTCCCATCTGACACAAACATATTCAAATTACCAAATCACCACCAGTTTGATTATTACAAACCCCGTGTCAGACAAGGGATAACTCCCCGTGTCAAGCATAAAAGTAATTTACATAATATAACTTATCCAAAGAACTAAACACGAAATAAAATAACTACTAGAGCTTACTCTGGTTACCGAGTGTGTTGCCCCATGGAAAGTGCCTCAACCTCAATATAGCCCATGTCCAAGATCAACCCGGCGAATGCTAAAAACCAATAAAAACTGTGAGTGAACAAAAAAAATCATTTGAAAACCATTTTCCTAAGTCAACCTTTAAACCCTCTATTTTATAAAAACATGCATGCATAAACATATGAAATTACACAAATGCCCCTAAAAAAATTTATGCATAAACATATGAAATTACACGAGAAAGTTAAAGGGTCAAGAAAGGTTCTGAGTACTATTCATAATTGCACGTTTTACGAGACGGTTGACTCTTGGGTTTGACTTGATTAGGCCCAAAATATCAATTGTGGGCAAATAGATGAGTGACAAGTGTCACTCATCCATTGATCCCCATTTCACATACATGCACCTACCATTCCCTTTCCTATTTCATTCATCCAAACCCGAAAACCCCAAACCCAATCTCACCCATCTAAACCAGCAACTGGGTTGCTTGAATGAGACAGAGAGAGTGGATGTCGGAGGCACGGCGGAACGGTTGGCCATGAACCCAGGTAAAACCGTGAGCATGTTGGATTTTGGTTTCAATTTTATGGATGTTTTGGGATGATTTTCACAATTT